>CM036562.1:80494177-83047927 GCA_020745775.1 Theristicus caerulescens | reverse complement strand
TCCCAGTCATAATGGAAACTGGGGAGAAAATTCATCAGAAATTAAAAGAGGGAGAGGAGGGGGTAAAAGTCCAGCTGTGGCCAATAGAGCAGCCGGGGGACCTCAGGAGCAGCACCCTGCTCCCGTGGGCGATGTGCTCGCTGCGCTGACGCCGTCTGTCTGCAAACACGCTCCCAGGTCCCTGCAGCAGCGCTGATCTCAAGCACAGCAGCGAAGGGAGTCATTCCTCAGCTGGGGCCGTGCTCTCGGCTTGCCTGGCCCTGTGGGTGGGGGTGTCCCTGGCTGTAGTGGAAACTTCCAGGGCCTTTTTTCCATTTACACCCCTGGAAGCTGATTATAAGACTTTCTTATACACACACGACCACACTGTTTCCTGCAGATGTGAACCCTTCTACTGTTAAACCAGTCCCCATCGCACAAAGCTCCTTACACTGGAGGGGGGAAAGAAACCACTTATTTCTCCTTGGACACCAAAGGATGCTGTGGCGTTAGAGCTTCATGGTCCTGTTGATAAGCACAGGGAGGCCAGCATGTGGCTGGGCACCGGCTGCAAAGCAGAGGTGCCAGGACAGGCTGCTGTGCCCCCAAAACCCCTCACTTCTCTGCTTCACCCCTGCCCACTGAGCAAATTAAAGATGAGACCTCGCTACGCGTGCTCAGCAAACCACCCTCTACCTGGGCCGGCACGCCGAGCGGGCGGGTGGTGCGGGGCGATGCTTGGCGCTGTCGGTGATGCCCGAGTCCTCCCGGCAGCCGCAGCAGCCTTTGTCCAAGATCTGCAAGTGGAGCAGCTCCTCCGAGTTGCTGAAGGCCGGGTTGTCCAGCGAGCTGGCCGAGGGCAGCCAGGAGCGCGACCAGTACTGGGCCGAGACGTCGTCCAGCCGGCAGAACCGCCGGTAGCTGCGGGGCAAGGCAGGGCGGCTGCAGCAGCGCCCGGGGGCACGCACATGTGCGTGGGCACACACACAGGACCCCAGTGACTGCACTGCAAGCACAGATTGCAGGTTTCCACACAAATTTCACAGCCCCCGGGGCAGGGCCCAGCCCCACGCCCTGGGTGGGGGCAGAGCCCCTGACACCGAAAAACATCTGGCCGCAGCCCTGCGGCAGATGTGGTTTCCTTGGGAACAATCCCCCGTGGCACATGACGAAACCCTGGTGGGGAGGGCAGCGGGGCCAGGACAGCGCGGCCCCCCCAGAGCTGCTTTGGCAGGGCAGTGCCGCAGCCCCACTCCCACCAGCAGCCCGGCCCAGGCAGCCGGCGCCCGGGGGGCAGAGGGACCCTGTGCTTCCCCACGGGAGGCACTGGGGGGTCCCCGGGCCCATGTATTTGGGGGCTCAGCAGCACATCTCAGGCATGTCTCCACCACAGCAAGTGCGCGGCAGCACATCCAGCCCTGCAGCCTCCGGCGCTCCTTTCCTGCCTGCCTGCACATGGCTGCTTCCCCAGGGCCAGCATGGGGCTGCAAGCACCCCCCGGGCGCTCCCCACCGCCGGCACGGCCACACAGACACCCCCACCCAGCCGGGGGGCAGTGCTGTGGCCGTGCAGCTCCACGGGGCGCTGGGACCAGCCGCTGCTGGGCCCTGCACATGCTCCCCCCTGCCCCGGCACCTCCTGCCCGCCGCTATCAGCCGCCGCAGAGTGTTTTTCTTGGCAGAGCTCACCCCAAGCCCAACCCTGCCTCCCCGCCGAGCTGCGGCTCTCCCTGACCCCGGATGGGCGGCGCTGCCCTTGGGCACCCACATGCGGGGCCGGAGCTGCTGCCCATCGCCCCCCAGCACCCCTGGGGAGGGGCAGGGGCATCGGCCCTGCAGCAGGAGCATCCCCCCTTGAGGGCCACCGCAGACCCCAGCCCGGGCTGCCTCCACCGGCCCTGTGCACCCCACCTGCTGCGGGTCTGGTCAGCCCTGGCCTCCAGCAGCAGCACCTTGAACCGGCGGATGGCAACGGCGGCGATGACGGCACCCAGGAGGATGATGCTGAGCAGGACCCCGGCGGCCATGCCCAGCAGGCTCTGCTGTGTCACCCGGTAGTCACAGCGCAGCCCCATGAACCAGAAATCGCTGCCGACGGGGCACCTGTGCCAAGGGGGGCCATCAGCCGCCATGGGGGACGGCACCCGTCACCCCAGGGCCGGTCTAGGGGGCACTCACTGGCAGAGGGGCCCATGGTCCTGGGGATGGGTGCAGATGCCGTGGTTCTTGCAGTAGTCGCGGTGGCAGAGGGAGGTGCAGGTGGCGTTCCCATCTGCCCCAGCCACGCAGGCGAAGCCGGCCCGGCAGGTGAAGAGCATGGCGCAGGGGTCCAGCGGCCACTCTGCTGAGACGGGGGTTGGGCTGTGCCACCCCCTCCCCGCCAAGCAGAGCCAGGGCCAGGCACGTACCCACCCTGCCACCAGCCCTGGCCGGTCACCGGACCCCAGGGGCCGCGGGAGGGTCCGGTGGTGGCGCAGCCCCATGCACGCCCCGCACTCACCCAGAGCCACGTTGCGCAGGACGGGGGCAGCGCCCACCGCCAGCCCCGGCCGGGCGCCACCAGAGCCCAGCGCGGTGTTGAGGAGCGCACCCAGCCCTGGCACCTGCACCCGCTCCGCTGCGAACAGCGCGTCGTACTCCAGCACCACGCTGCCCTCCCTGTGGGGACACCCCATGGCGAGTCCAGGGGTGGCTCCGACCCCCAGGCCCAGCACTGCACCCCGGCACTGCCATGGCCCCGCAGTGCGATGCTCCCCGTGCCCCCCCCGTGCCAGGGAGCATCGCACGCTGCGGGGCCGTGCAAGCCCCCACCTGATCCCCGTCACCTCCAGCCGCAGGAACCCAGGCACCGACATGAAGAGGGGCGCGACCTGTGCAGGGAGGAAGCTAAGCATGAGGTGGGATGGTCCCCAGCCACAGCCCCCCCAGATGGCCCTGTCCCGCTCTCACCGTCCGGTTGAAGCTGTGCAGCAGACCCCGGCGCTCGCGGGATCTGGGGTCCTGCAGGGCGGGGACGAACCTCATGTCCAGCACCAGCTCACAGGGGATGCGGAGGAGGGATGCTGCGGGAGGAGAGATGGGGATCAGCACGACAGGGATCCACACTGCCCGCCTTGGGGGGCCACCACCACTGACCCCCCCCCAAGCTGATGGCTCCTTGGAGCTCTCCTCCTCCCACCATGCCCAGGCAGAGGGTCCCAAACCCCCCGGACCCACCTCTCAGGAGAGGTGGCTGATCCTCCACGATGAACACCCGGGGGGCCCTGCCTGCCACGGCCGGGGCCAGCGTCGCTTGGGCGGTGTCAGCATCCAGCCACCCTCCAGGGCTGCTCGATGGCTGGACCAGGTCTGTGTCCCTGGCCGCTGGGGGGGGACCCGGGGTCCCCATGATGGCCCAAGGTCCTGGGGGGATCGGTTGGCTGCTGGGGGGATCCTGACACCATGGCGGGCAGACGAGTCGGGGGCTCCCACGTCAGCCCTGATGCATCCCCTTGCAACACCGTGGCACCAGGATCTGGTGTGACCATCCCCATGTCCCCGAGCAGTGCTGGGCTGGTGGCGGCAGCTGTGATGGTGGTGGTGGCGGTGACAGAGGTGGCAGTGACGCCGATAGCGGTGGTCAGCCCCAGGGAAGACTCAGGCTGGGACGGAGCTGGCTGCCAGGGAGGCCCAGTGGTCCTGGGGAGGGCTGGGCTGCCTGGCTGCCAGCTCGGCAGGACAGTCACTGCCCAGGGCCCAGTGTCACCCAACCCCACTGGGGTCCCCCTCAGGATTTGGGGAGTCTCAGCAGGATCCCCCCCCCGAGCCCGTGTGGGGCAGCCAGAGCCCTGGGGATGGCCCTGCCGAGGGGGTGCCTGCAGCGGCACCAAGCCCTGGGACACCCCGGCTGGTCCCCAGGGAGGGCTGTGGGGTCGGTGATGTGGGTGCTGCAGAGCCGCCTGTTGGGGCAGGCTGTGGGGATGGGGGGACGCGGTGGGACCCTGGGCTGGTGTGGGGCACCCTGCTCTGTGCCGCAGTGCTGCTGCCCGGGGCCACTGAGGCAGGAGGCTGCCCCGGCACGGCTGGTGGGCGCCAGGTCCGGTCCAGGGGGACATGGCTGTGCTCAGGGGGACCCTCTGTGTCAGGTGGCCTCAAGACCCTTGCAGTTGGGTCCAGGGCTCCCCCCAGGCTAAGAGATGTCACCCCCAGGATGCTGGCTCTGGCAGTGGGTACAGGCAGACCTGACCCCTTGCCTGTGGCAGGCAGCGAGGTTGGACCCGTCCCCACGGCTGGCTGGGCTGTGCTGGTCACAGGGCCCCCACGGCCACCAGCACCCAGGAATGGCAGAGAGGGGCGAGGGGCAGAGCGGGGACCCTGCCAGGCAACATCCGTCCCATGCCACAGCCGGGAGTCAGAGCCCCGTCTTCCTACCAGCCCTGGCAACCCCTGGAGCATCCCCCCCCAGTGTCCCTGTGGGGGTCAGCAGCCTCTGCAGCCCCCCTGCAAAGGGCAACGTCCCAATCATCCCTGGCGCAGGGCTGCCCGTGGCCTGCACAATGCTGGGGCGAGTCTCTGGGCTGCTGTCACCCAGCGGGACAGTGGCACCTGGGCCCTCCCCAGCCCATGGCTCCAGCGACGAGGGGCCGTGTGAGCCCCTCCAGCTCTGCATGAGTGCTGTCCCCATGGGGGTCCATCCCAGCGGGGTGCTGGGGGACCCCCACTGCCCCCTAGCAGAGCCAGGCACTGTCACGGAGGATGGTGAATGCGAGGGGGTCCCCCATGGGGTCACGGTACCTTCCACCATCACATTTCCTACAGGGTCAGTCCTGGGGGGGTATCTGGTGGTAGGAGCTGTGTCCAGCCCCACAGGGGCTGCATCCCCCACACTGGTCACCCCCGGGCTGGCAGGAGATGGCCACTCGCTGCCTGCAGCTGCCTGCTCAGCAGTGCCTGCAGAGAGTGGGAGCCCTGGGTGCTCGGTGGCTGCTCCATCCCACACCGCGGGCCCCGTCCCCTCCCCGCCTGCCTGGGGGCCTCCGGGGCTCCCCTGGGGGCTGGGGGGCTGGTCAGTCCCAGCGGGGGTCCCAGGGAAGGGCAGCAGCTCAGCTTCTGTCCACAGCTGCCCTGCGGCCTCTGGCGTTGGTGCCCGCCCCGTGCCAGCTCCTCGCTCTGGATCTACGGGCAGAGGCAGAAGTGGGGGGACGCTGAGCAGGGCTGACCCACAGCCGCCGGCTCAGCACCGATGCATGTGGCCGGCACGCGGTGCCACAGACGGAGGACCACGAGCAGGACGGCCCCAGCCCCGGCAGTACCTGTCTGGCAGCGCTCCCCCGTCGCGGTCCCTGGGCGGGCGCAGGGGATGGCAGTGCCCAGCGTGGAGCCCGTCCCACTGCCGAGACCGGGGCAGAGCCACGCACAGCACTCCACGATCACTGGGGAGAGAGCAGCATGCGCTGGCGTCGGGCATCATGCACCAGCGCTGGGCATCAGCAGCCGGCATCGGGCACCGCAACCCCGCCGCCCCCAGGAGCTGCCAGCGCAGGCAGGGGGATCCGCTCCTCCCCGCTGCTAACCGTGGGCAGCACTGCCGCAGGAGACGCTCAGGACCGACCCAAACCCAGCTGGAAAGCACCTGCCTTCATCTCAACAAACAAAACCGACTCCTGCCCCACCCGGCCACGCTCTGCCATGTGCTGGAAATGCCTATTTTGCCCTGAACCAAACCGCCGTCCGGCAAAGCCACGACGTGCCGCCGCTGGCACCACCGCGTCCCCGTGCAGAGCACCGGGCCAGCGCCAGGCCAGCACCGGGCCAGCGCCCTGGGCAGGACCCTGGGTCCCCGCTGCGGCAGCGGCTGCTCCCTGGAGGGAGCTGGCGGCTCACCAGGCGTCGGGGAGCAGGGCTGGGGGCGCCGGGAGCCCCTCGGGCCCCGCTCTCCGCCAGCGCCTCGCCGGGGCTCCCGCTGCTCCTCCCGCGGGTGCGGCACCCGCTGCCTTCGACGCCGCGGAGCAGCCCGGGCTGGCGACGCGGCTCTCGGCCGCCGCTGCCACCGGCCGTGCCCCCGGGACCCCGCGGCTGAGCCTAACCCAGGCGGGGCCCGGGGGCACCCGAGCAGCCCCCGCCCCACTGCAACCGGGGAGCCCAGACCCGCCCCAGCCCGGTGCCGGTGCCGCCGCCGCAGACCCCCGCCCCAGCACGGCATCCCCCGCCGAGGGACCCCAGCCCGGGGCCGCACGGCGAGGGGACCCTGCCCGGCCGCGCCGCCGGCCCCGCGGGGGAGGCAGCGGCGGGCCCCGGCGCTCACCTGCGGCGGCCAGGAGCCGCGGGAGCCGCGGGAACCGGAGCCGCTCCATGGCGCGGCGGCGCTGCCGGCTCTGCCGAGGCGGCGGCAGGAAGCCCCCGCCCGCCCCCGCTGCGGCGGGGAGGAGGCGCCGGGGAGCCGCAGCCCCCGGCCCGGTCCCGCCCCACCGGCCCCGGCCCCGCCGCTCCATCCCGGGCGGCCCCGCCTCCTCGGCCCCTGCCCCGGGGCCGAGCTCGGGCTGAGGGACCCCGCGGGGGCACGGCCGGACCCCGGCGCCCGCGCCGACCGCTCCTGGGTGCGGGCCCGCGGGCAGGGCCGGGGGCTGCGGGCAGGACCCCGGCTGGGCACCCCAGCGCCCTGCCCGGGCTGCACCGCCGCGCCGGGCCCCGGGAGAGCGCGGGCACCGCTCCTCTGCGGGCACCCGCTTTCGGCCCACCCTGCTCTAACAAACAGGCTCAGCCCAGAGAAGCCACCGTTAGGGACTGCCGGGGTGCCGGGACGCGGGCTGTCCCCAGGGCCACCCCCAGCCGTGCCCGGCTCTGCCTCGGATACGGCTCAGGGCAAAGGCTCCTTGAGGGCACCTCTGGCTGCATCTGGCCGCGGCTCCTTCACCAAATCACTCGGGGCCACACCACCAAATGAAACCAGTGACCTCACCGGGTCCCTTTGCCTGGGTTGCACTGGGACGGTTCCGCGGCCACTGCCACTCCTGCCTCCTAGCAGGCGCCTCGAAACCACCACAGACACGGCGGCCAAAATGACTTTTTCCACCCTGCAGCCTGTTCGGAAAATGTTCCAGAACACGTTTGAGGGGACGGAGCGACTAAGGAGCTTCCAAAGGCACGGGCCTCGCACACAATGAAAGCGAAACTGGGGCCCTGAAGGCAGAGGGTCACCCGGCTGGCCGAGGATTCGGCACCGTGCGATTTTAAAAGTGAAACGCAGCTCTTGGAGGAAGCCCTGAGAACACCCACACTGTGCCCCGGCACCGTGTGCCGCACCAGCAGACCCGGGTCTATTTTCCATCATCCGCCACCCCGATTGCCAGAGGAGGATACGTTATCGAGTGACGCTTTCTTGGCTCACAGCCTAGCAGTGCCTCTTTGACATGTGGAAGTGTTTCTTGGCTCAGAGGAAAAACTGTGTAGTGTCCAGAAATAACTTGTTTCTGTCTCGGGAGAGATTTAAAGCAAGCCTCCTGTGCTGAGATTAGTCGGGCTTACAGAAACACTGATGCGATTTTGCTTTTCAGCAGCAGGAAAGTCATTCCCCCCCTTTATTTTCCATCAGGAAAGCAGAAGCCTTTCAAATGGAGCTTGCTTGTTTTTACCAGCACTGATGAAATAAACAGTAAAGGCAGCAGAGGGGCGGTTTATTGGAAAGCATTGGAAAGGGCAGACAACACAAGCAACGAGACCAGGGGAAGAGCGATCACGCCAGCGGCAGAAGGCATGGAGCTTTGTGCACAGCGGCACGAGCCGTACAGGTGCTGCTAGCGCTTCCACGCACACAGAGAGGACGAACGGCAAAACGCTGTCAGTGAGACACGCTCAGAGCCCAAGAGATCCACAAACGCCTCCCCTGGCGCTTGGCAGACGGTGCTTTTATCCCATGGGGTAATGGCCAAGCAGAGGCTGCGCCGCCGCCGGTCAAAGCCTGGGTCAGACAAGAGCATTTCTGTGCAGTCAGTTACTCATCCCTGAAGGGTCCTTCCTACACTGAACGCTAACACAGTGAGCCACCGACACAGAATGTGAAACAGAAAAGCCATCAACACAACATGGTCTTGCACATTTATTCCTTTTTTTCCTTGTTTTTAAAGGACAATATATTCAGACAGCTTTAAATACAACGTCCAAGTACAACTTTCCGATGAAAGCAGCAACGGTACAGCATGTGCGCTTATATTCCTACCCGCCGACACCAGCCCAGTCCTGGTGGTAGAGACATCTCCTGTTAAAGAAAAAAAAAATCCACATATTCAGTATTTCATCAACCGAGAACTACCATTTTAAGGCACAAAAGAAGTGGGTCAGGCAGAGACAAGACGAGCTGAATACCAAAAGCAGGCATGTAACGAGTCCACAGATCTTTAGAATCGCCAGGACTCCCACCTTGGCTCCTGAGGCAGCGAAGGGGGGCAGCTCCCCCGCTGACCCAGGAGGAGAGCGTGGGGGGAGGCCACAAGCGCACACAGGAACAAACAGGAACGTGGGGACCAATCTGCCGCTGCACGCTGGCCTGAGGCCACCGGCTCATTTCCCCTGCAGCCCCAGAGCACCTCCAGGGCCAGTCGCTCCAACAACCCTTTCCTGCCCGTTTCCTTTCCTGCTCCAGTCTCTGGCTGTGGCTGCGGGGGAGGAAATGGTGGCTACTGGCAGATGGGAGCTGTGCTACCGCATGCCTCAGGAGGTGCCTACCCCGTGCGCTCTGCGTGCGGCAAGGAGCGCTGAAAAGGTGGACTTGCCTGCCTAAAGTCAATTCGCCATCTAGTAAAAGACCTGTGGATAACCTCGGTGCCAGGCAGGGTGAGATGAAAGGCCGCCAAGCCCCACAACCTCCTTCCAACAGCAGATGCCTCAGGAAAACACGTGCGCTCCATCCTCCCCGCTCAGAGCGGGCAGCTGCTGCCAGCTCCCCCCAGACTTGCCAGACTCCCGCCTGCCACACGGCCGTACGGCACCCAGCCACCTCACGCCAGACAATTCCCCCCAGGGCGTCACACCTGCACCCTGTGCGCGCCGCCGTTACCCAAGACGCTCGCAGGAGCACATTTCCACTTACCCGGCTTTGAAGAACTGTTTTTATTCATAAACATCCTTCTTATCTGCAATGTAATCTACAATCTCTTGTGGACACATTAACTTTTCTGCATCTCCATCGGGAATTTCAAATCCTGGAAGAAAGCGCACATATTTAGCCCAAAACAACGGAAACGGGAGCAAGGCTAAAGGAAGCAATTACTGCTGGCTCAGATGCCTGCAGCTTGGCAGGGGACAAAGAGGCAGGGGCTGCTGCTCAGCTGTGACAGTCAGAGCCAGCACTTCATTCCTACGCCGAGTTTCAAGCTGCGCTGTGCCTTACACGACACGGCTTCTGGATCAGGGACAAAGCAGATGCAGCAGGGAGGAGGGCTGCCCACGAGTGCCCCTCACACCCCATTAGAGCCACTAACGTCTTCCCAGAGCTCCCACAGCCACCGGTGTGCGACGGGAGGGGGGCGTTCTTGGTAACTCCCCGCAAGCCAGGGCCCAAAGCCCCTCAGGTTCAGTCTGCTGCTGAGCGCTCGTACAACCAACAGCTCGTACAGAGCCGTGGCTGGGGGCAGGGAGCACAAGGGCTCTCAGCCGTGGAACCGGTCAGAAATGCATTCCAGAAAATTTAGGTTCTTCTTTCTAGTCCGCACGGCCGCACACTAACACTCCACCCACGGTACATGTAGGTGGATTAAACATATAGCATTAGCAAACGCTCTGAAAGCGAAATGTCTGCCTAGGTTTTAGAGAATGACCAAACCCCAGGGACATTTATGAGCCAGTATGTGACAAATTAGGCACGTACGCCAGAATTTAAGAGCTTTAAATGAAAGCACGAAGGCGGCCAAAATGATGTAAAAAGAAATTTGGAATATAAACTAATAAGGAAAAAACCCACTTTTTTCTAATAGCATCGAGTACTGAGGATGAAAAAAATTCTGGTGAGAAAAACCTGGAATATCTGTGGTTTCACGAGCAGAAGCCACGATCAGCTCCAGATGCAGCCTTCACGCTAAGTGTAACATCCGCTGCCCTCACCTCCACGCTGCTGCCCCCCGCTCTCCCCCTCCCCAGCAGCGCGAGGGGGGATGTGAGGAGAAAAGCAGCGGGTGCTCCCAGAGGGACGGCGCTCAGGAGCAGATGGACAGACACCTTCTCCTGACCCCTGCCTTCTCCTGAGCCCCGCTGGTGCCAGTGGCAACAGGCGCACGGTCTCGGTGATGGAGCACCGCACGATTTTCTTTGAATGACATCAATGTTACCATTCACAGAAGAGAACTAATGCTCGTTTGCTGTAGCTGCGCTTAGGGTTAGCCAAAAAAAAAAAAAAAAAAACACCAAACGGTAGCGATGAATCTGAGCGTGCACAGCTCGGAGTTACCAAATTCGTCTTCCATAGCCATGATGATTTCCACTTGGTCCAAACTGTCCAAACCCAGGTCCTTCATGAAGTGGGACTCAGCTGTGAGCTAGGGGGAAGAAACAACACCGAAGACGGTTTGGCGGCGGCCATTTCAGTGGGCGAGGACCCGCGGCGGGAGCCTTCCCCGGCCCCCCCGCCGCCGCCCCCCGGCCCCGTCCGCTCACCTTCTCCGGGTCGATCTTGTCGTACAGCTTGAGGACGTAGAGGACGCGCTCCTTGATGTCCGCCAAGGTCAGGGGCGGCAGGTCGGAGAAGCGGCGGCACGGCTGCCAGGCCTCCCGCGGCACCTGCAAGAGACGGGCGGCAGCGGGAAGCGCCGGGCCGCCCGCCTCGGGCCTTACCGGCGGCGGCGGTGGCGGCGGCGGGACCCGGGGGCAGAGGGTGCCGAGCGGGGCTGGCCGCGGGGCGGGCGGCCGGGGCTGGAGGCGGCGGACACAGGCGGAGAGGACACGGGCCGCCATCATGACCTGTTCCCGGCAGCCCGCGCGCACGGCGGGGCGGGGCGGTCCCGCCCCGCCCCGCCGTGCGCGCGGGCTGCCGGGAACGGCGGCGGCAGCGCCCCCTAGCGGCCGGTAGCGGCCCCGGTACGGCGCGGTAAGGAGGCACGGAGCGGTCCCAAAGCAAAGAGGTTTAATGGGATTGCAGACACCGGAGCCCCGCAGAGCCCTGGTTCAGCCACCTCCCCGCCCCGCCAGTCCTCTTGTCAGGCCGCCCCCGGCTGGGGCTGCCGGTACCGGTAGAGGCAAACAGTCCCGTCCCGCTGCCCGGCCAGCAGGCAGGCGCTGGTGGTGGCCCAACGGGCCAGCGCCCAGCTCTCCTCCCGGTCCGGGGGCAGCAGGGCCGTGCAGCGTCCCAGCAGCAGGTCCCAGACGGCGATGGCTCCCGACGTCAGCACGGCCGCGGCAGAAGCATCCTTCACGTCACCCTCCAGGTACCTGGGGCAGTACAACACAGAACGGTCACGGCTTCCTTCATGAAAATGCTATCGCATCGGTTTTAAATTACTTTTTCACGTAGGAAACGAGTAAGCAAATTTCAGCCAACCGTGGGAAGCCAGGCTACGTCACCTGTTGAATTTTCAGCGCACCTGAGAACGAAGGATGTCAAGACAATCCTTCCGCAGCCTCAGTACGTACTTGAAAATTGTTTGGTAAGCCAAGATCTCAATCCGCTAATATTTGTGCACGTAGGAATCGCGATGATGGATGTAAGCGCATTGCAAGGCTGAGCCTTAACCAGCTTAGTCTTCAAAACGCAAGACATAGGAAGGAAAAGGTCATCTGACTGCAAACAGCTGCTTAACATAAATAAACCTAGCAAAGCACTCTGCAACAGCACAAAGGCTCCAAACGTCTCACTTGCAGCCATTTTCCCGGGGGGTTTTTGCTTGGGGAGTTTGCCTGATGAACCCAGTTACAGCATTTCCACAATCAGTTTGTGGGGAGAGAAAGACAAAAGCGTAAGCACGCAGAAAATCCGTGCTCCTGTTCGTCAGCGGAGGTGGGGTGAGCGGAGCCCCTCGCCGTGCGGTGACGCCGGCAGCTCAGAGGTCAGCGCGCAGGCTGGTGCAGGAAGCGGGCAGGAAACGGCCAACACCCTCGCCCCATTCCAGCCCCCGCGCAGGACAAACGGCAGTGACGGATGCAGCCTCCTTATCACCGGCAAGATGGCAAATGGATCCTTGCCAGCAGCGCTGCTCAGCTCATTAAGCGATTCTCCCCCAAAACCACCTTGAAGGAGTCACGAAGCCAGCACACAGAGCCCCCGCCATACTTGCCTTCCAGCATGCCCAGGTGGGAGGGAGGAGAACATCACTCCCGTGCTCCTGGCTGTTTTGGGGTTGAACGCTATCACGCGGAACGCGGGGTTTCCACAGGACTCGCTCTCTTTGGCATGTGGATGACTTAAAACAACAAACAGAAGGCCCTGATACACAGAGGAAAAATACATCACTAAAAACAACAGCAAGAGGGGAAAAAACCCACAGAATTTTCCAAAAATTAATTGCTACATTCTCTCTATAATCAGAGCCCCGTGGACAGTGATGCATTACTTTTACTGAGTAAAATAGAAATGGTTTACTTTCCTTATCAAATTAGATAAAAACCAAAGCAGCTGCTGACTGATAAGGGCTGATGCGATACAGCAGAATGACAACTCGGTGACCCAATGGATTTATGCTCTTATCTTTCTGCCTGAAAAAGCTAAACTTGCTGTAGGATGAGGTGACATTTCAAGTAAAATTTCTGGGCCTCATTTTAATCCCTAGAAGCTTATAAATTTAACAAGAATGCCATGCAAACCAGCACAGCTGAAAACAGTGGCGGCTCTCAGAACAGCCACAGGCCAGCATGAAAGACGTTGGACAGATATTCTGAGGAAGTCTCCAAAGGGCCTGACTCAAGCCATCATTATCGGACAAGACATTCTTGTCCCAAAAGGTTAAATGCTCACTGAAAACAATCAAATCCTTGATAAACTATAAAAATCCATCTGGAATCACAGCACAGGTGGAAGCAAGTGGGAAAGAATCATTAGTATGAATCTTGGTTTTAAACGGTTGATATCCTCGGGGGTATATGTAAATAACCATTTCAGATAGGTTTTCTGACAACGGCAGTGTGCCATCACCGTGCTGGCAGCTACCCGCTTGTGAGATGGAAGAGACTTACCCAGCACCAGCACTGGGCAACAGTACTTCTGCTTCCCACGTCCAAGATGCTGCTGCTTTGGAATACACTTTGATGCATCACTTATTTTATTAGTACACTGCAGAAAGCCAAGAATTCGAGGTAGCCAGTGTGGCTTATTTCCCCTAGTTACCCTATTTTCCTTTGAAATACCTTCAGGGTATCTAAATAGAGCTGATATTTCAATCCACTCTAGAAACCCTAATCCTTTAAGTCCCCACCACAGTTAGTCAGTGCAGTCCATGCATAAACTGTGTGTCATATTTCACATACGTACAGAGTCGGAATATGCTCGATGGCAGATGGAAGCTGGGTAGGAATAACCAACGTGCATCTTCTTCAGGAGCTGGCCTGTTTTCAGATTCCTGCAGTTGGTGAAAATGCAAATTCTGACTGCATTTCCACCCTCTATCTGTTATTTTCTAATCATAGTTACACCGCTATGCAAGACAGACACATTTTTGGTTTCACATAAACGAAACTAAGACAAGAGGCCACAGGAAGAGATGTAATGAATATGATGCAAAAGCAAGTGGGGTTATAGCAGCACAGTTCGTTCACTATCCAACTGTACAGAAGTTAAAGTGCCAGACTGTAGGCCCTTTGTCAATTCTCATTTCACAGCAAATCAGCTGCCAACCAACGCCCCTATATGATGTCTGCAGCTAGCTGTTACAGCCACCACGTACACCTGCAAGCTAAATCATTTAATTGCAAAGGAAACACTGACCAAACAACAATGCTGTTCACTGCAGTGGTGCCAACCAAGGCGTCTCTCATTCCTTCTACTTCAGCAAAAGCTAAAACAGTTTCTTCGGGGGGCATCAAAGTCTGTCCGTCCTTGCTCCTGAATAGCAGATTAGCAAGTGAGAAAAGGCAGTCAAAATAACGTGTTCTGTACTCAGCACATCTCCAGAAAGAAGAGGAACCTGACACTTTTCTGTATCTGAGATGTTTCCTTACTTTTCTTCCACCTGTCACACTGAGACCACCCCAAAACCAGCAGACTCACCTTCCCATCTCTGAAAGCGATACTATTTCCACTTGCTGCTCTCGCATGGTCCTGCTGCTGCTGACCAGCCTCCTATCCTTTAGCCCAAGAACAGCTTTTATATTTCCAGTTTTTACTAGTGATTGCTTGAATGAGTCATTCTCAGAAGAATAAAGCAAGAGCCTAAATTAAGAGAAAAGTATGCCTAATGACAGAAGGAAGCATAACTCAAACATGCCATAGCGTATAAAAATAAGCATATGTTTAAACAGTCTACCACCTCTAGGGGCGAATAAGCAAGTCTTTATAGTTGATTTTTAGAAATCCCTTCCATATTTTCCAACTGTTAAAGCAACTGAGAAAGTGACACATTAGTAAGAGATAATTTCAACCACTACACAAGAGGAGAGTTAAGCTACAGCTTTTCAGGGTGCAAAGCGCTAGTAAGAAACAAATACACCACCTTATTTCTCCAATCTCCAAATCTCCCAATGCTATACACACGAGATTACAGGTGTCTGGCAGAGGAACGATCTGTATTACAGGAATCTAGGACAGCAAAACAATAATTCAGTGTCACCCACAATACCCCTTTGACTTTATTCCCATTTTCTAGAGCGTTTCAAATAAAATGATAGAGAGCAGAACTAATTTTCAGATCCCTCTGAAGAAGCACACTTAGATTAACAGCTGAACTCTCTGCTGACTGTTTACCTAATTAAACAATCCCTGTTGATATAAGAGACAAAAAGTGTCTCCAGGGAGCATAAGGGGAAAGAGCACAAGCCAGTGGCTGCAGTGCAGCCACCAGTCAGGACATGAAGTATCAAATTCCAGCAGATAGCATGCGACCGTACAAGCTACTGGCCTTCTCCATCAGCAGTGCAAATCGTTCTCTGTGGCCTGATGGAATGAAAAATTTATGCCACCTAAAGAACTTACCTTGCACCCAAGACTGCAAGCTCCTTGTATCTTGGGAACTAACACGCTGGGATGAGAAAGTTGTCCTAAATTCTAGAAATAAGGATTGTGTTCATACCTCTCCGAGCTGCCAAGTATAGACCTTTCCCCAGTGGTCGGATGCCAGAGGTTTCCACAGGGAGACAGAACTCTCACAAGCAGTCACCACGCACAGCGCTCTGCCGCCAGCTGCTTCCCACCACATGGTACTCACATCCACAGCGCAGGAACTTGAAGAATCCTGTCCAAAACAAAACAGAGCTGGTTTTCTTCTGACAGACATGGTTATCTAACCTGAGGTTCAGCCTGAGAAAAACGCTTGACATTCAGCGTGATGAGAATTTGAGGCTAAAACTTAACACTTACAATGTTTAATTTTTATTAAAGTGCCAGTAAGACACCAATGAGAGCAAGCCTGGTGAGTTTCACCCTCAGTGTAGCAAATATATTGGCTCCCTTCACAAAAATCACCTGTCATTTGAAACGACAGGGACCTGGCAGAGCCCAGAGCTGGGACAGGACTGGGGGTACCATGGCACAGCCACAACAAAGCCCGACTGCCACCTACCTGCAGTCATGCACTTGCTTCCCTTGTTGCACAAACGGGAGACAGGACTTGCAGTAGCACAGACTGAGTTTAAAACTGACCAAAGCAAGGGCCTTCTCTTCTCCCTCGTAAAAAAGTTTTCAGCTTCAGCCATATTATTGTTGGCTGGTTATGCTAACCCCCCAGGCTTGCTTCTGGGGCAAAACTTTGCGCTTTGGTTTGGAAAAGCTAGAGATGACCCAGCCCCCGGCAAGCTCATTTGGAGTTCAGAGGGCTTTCCCACAGATGTTGCTTCCTTGCAGGCCAACCATTCTCTACCCCCTACAAGCCAGAGGACAGTGGAAGGACACCACTGCAGGAAGAAGACCCGATGGCTCAGCTGTGCAAACAGTCCTGGGCAAGATTTGCCTTGGTCATGGTGTGTACAAGCAAGGCTCGGTTCCAGAAGGGTGCGAACATCAACACGTCTATTTGGCAGTGCTATAGTCCCTCACAAATTTTGCTCCTTACTGAGTTACTTAGTGCCTGAAACGGTGACAGAAGGCCACAGGAGCCACTGGGCAGGCAACAGGGGTACAAGGGCTGAGATTATTTTACCTGGAGCTGAAGAAAAATGCTGCAGTTCTGTTTGTTAAGATATTTGCACATGTTTAAACATTCATTATTCAGAAACAAACACTGAAATGCTTTATCAGTCAAAAGAAGATATACAGCAATCTAACCTTTCAGCATGTTTTACGAGTGAAGACAGAACTGATCAAATTAGACAGCAATCTATTTTGTTCAACTAGCCATTCTGCATTTTTTATTGCATTTTTGTTAAACTTGGTATTAAAGATGTTATCCCACCTTTAGCTTTGATACAAGCTGCAAGCTCTCTTCTCTGAGGCCATCAAGCAGTACTGGAGTCAACTGTTCTGCTACATCTTTTTTCTGCACAAACAAGTAAAGAATGAGGATAATTCAACTTTGAAATTACATTCAGCACCTGCAAGAATGAGGCAGAAGCGTGCATGCAGTTGTTGGAGAGCTATGGTAGGAGCACCTCTTTTTGTACTTGCATGTGTTTGAAAAACAAGAGATCCCAGGCAGGTTATTTCCTGGTTTCACCTGAAAATTGTCTTTTACCACCGCTTTGCATCTCTCAGCCCTCAGAGACAAGTCATTCTCTCAGTACCCATCCCGCATGTGAGTCATTTAATCTCCTTTACCAAATCCTAGCTGAAAATTTTCCTTAAGGTAGACCAACACTATGTGGGTACCAGAAACTTTTTGTTCATATACACATTTCAAACATGCATCCCGCAATAAGCATTGAAACCCACATCTCCAGTGTCATCAAGCAGGATTTTAAAGAATTTGCTCTTGAGGTCAAAAGACCTTAGGCAACAGATGAAAACCAAGCATTTACTAAGTCAGCTAAAAACCAGCATGCAGGGCTGGCATGCAAAGAGGTCTTTCCCCTCAAGTCAGGTGAGAGTCTGGAAAAGGGGATTTGCCCACAAAACGACTGGCTTAGTACCCTTGGCAAAGAGGCCAGCTTGTTACCTGTTCAGGAGAAGCTCTGCAGGATCTCTGCTCTTTGCTCTCTGACTGCTGATGCTTCTCCGAGGCCACAGCCTCATCGGATTTATTATCGGGACCTCTTTCAGCTTCTGAAGGAAATGTTGTACCTTGTTCCTCCTCTTTTCTAGCAGATCCTGCACCACAGCTGTCTAAGTGCAGTGGAACGGCAGACTCTTTGTATTCCCCGCCATCCACGACCTGGGCAGATGCTCCTTTGGAGGGATGCAGGCTCGCTTGCGAGGGAGGTACAGAAGGTGTATTGGGGAAGATGTCACTGCGTAGTGATGGTAAAACAGCTGGGGTTGCACCCACAACAGGGAAAACGGATGAGGAAATCTGAGACTCAGGCTGAGTGGGAACACCAGCTAAGACAGTCCCCACAGGAGTAAATAGCAATTCATGGGTGGAAAGTTCCTCCTTGGAAGCTGGGCTTTCTAAGTGAGGTAACTTGGGCAATCCATTTTTGAAAGGCGAAATCAAATTACTTTTGAGACTTTTTTCTTCTGGATTCATGTGTGCATCTTGTGTGTCCTCTGAAGCCACACCATCTCCAAACACACTAGGAACAAAAACCTCCAAGTCATTCACAGGGGAAGATTCTAATTTCTCAAGTTTTAGTAGTCCAAATTCCTCATCCGGTAAGTGAAAGTCTCTGATACCCAGTCTGGAGGCCAGCCACTGGAGACTGCGGAAGGAGAAGAGAGAGCCACAAGTATTGGGGTCCGTAGCAGGGAGGCCAAGAGAAGCAGGAGCCTCTGAACCCGTTGGATAGCTACATCCTCTTTTGCTCTCATCTAGACACAAGAAAAACACAAGAATACAAGAGAGAACATCACAACATAAAATAGCCAGCAGCTAGCCTTTTCAGAATCTTTCATCCAGAGTGGCACTCTAATCTTTCAAAAGGGGGAAGGAAAAAAAAAAAGAAAAAAGGCGCCATATCCATCTTAAGACATGGAAGTGGCACTTTTCTGGAAAGACACTGCACTCTGCAATTGCTCTGCATCAGGCCTTTGGCTAAAATATCATTGCCAAAGACTGCCAGAATTGACCGAGTGCTTGGTCAGTTTGTTTTGTTTTGTTTTCTCCCAACACTTTCTCTTTTCACAATAGTCACAGACCCTCAGACTGTAATGCTACTCTTTGTGTTTCACACTTGTCAGCACTAAAAAAAACCCGCTATCATTAATATGCAGACTTAGTTGGAGAAAAAGATTTACATCCGTTTGCTGGAAAATCAGGCCCAGTGTGCATGACATTCACTCCAACAGCAGAGGCAGCTTAAGAAGTTCTCAGCCCTGCTTCTCATCCATGCACTGCTGTTCACTCCCCGTCACTGTGCTGAAGCAGAAGTTTCTGGAATTGTTCAAGGAACATGGGCACCACAATGACCTAATTTTTTTTTTAAATCTCTCTTTGTTTAAAAAAAAAAATAGTTAACCCACGTCAGATTTTCTTGAATAAGAAAATATGGCAGGGCGTGAACAGCATTGCATGCACTCACTGGGATGTTTCCCTGCCTCACTCTCGGGCTGCAGTTTTAGGGAGTGCTTCTATTTGATGAAGTACCTTTTGAGACTTGATTGACTCTCTGTCTTGCAGAGGAACGCAGGGAACGGCGTGGAGGGACATTAATTGCTAGGAGCTGCTCAGCCCTGCAGGCTCCTTGCATGTGCTGATTCTTAACATGCTCCATTGGATGTTTATCAGCCTGACACGCAGTTAAGTTGGCTTCTGGATCTCCTGTATGGTTGGCAAAAGTTTCATTCCCGGGGTTCAGAGAATTGCTGTTCTGAAGTGGATTTTGAACCTGTTCTAACGGAGTCTTACAGCATTTGCCGAGCACTTGGCTTCCTCCAGGAGGAGGATCAGCACTCGTTGGCTGTATAGCGCCAGTCACTTCTGTCTCCTCAGACCCAAGAGCTGCAGCAGCAGACAACCTTCTCTCATGTGAAGATGATTTTTCAAGATTAGCCTCACAGTTTTCCTTTTCACTCTGACACTCATTTGACAGCAGACTACTGCTTTCCCTCGTTGTTATGAGATCCAAACTCTCTATAAGTTCCTGTGACACTTGATGCACAGGGGCTTTGCAGGTAGACTTTCTTCTTCCCGTTTGTTTCCTCTGTGATCGTCTCTGATCTCGCCTTGTGCTAGTGATACTGTTTTGAGAAATTGATCCAAGTGAAGTGCTGCTACCACTGGACGCAGGAAGAGATTTCTGAGGACTGCTTGAATTTGCTGGATCATTTTCTGCACCAAGAAAAGGGAACGGCACGACCCCTGACTCTAAATCATTTTCAACTCTTTCTTGGGAGGGCCGATCTGAATTTGCATCTTTCTGCTTGCACTTACTTCGCTGACCTTTCTTGCTTCTGCCCAGCTGGCTGAGAATGACAGCATCGAGGTCCACTTTCCTCTGGCAATTAGACATGCGTCGAGTTGTCCTCACGTAGTATTCAACAGGAAAGAGAAGACCTTCAACCACCGTGCAAGAGTTCAGTGCGCTTTCAGGAGCTGTCACCTTTTCCGGATGAGAACGTTTTGACTGAATTTCAAGCTGTTGATTCTCTAATAGTTCTTCAACATTGCCCAGAGCAAGATCTGGAGGAGAGGGATTTAAGCTGTTACTGTCACTTTGATTTCCTTCATGGCTTTTGCTCTCATTAGTTATGGTGTTATTTCCGTCAGCAGGCAATACTTCATTTTCTGACATTAAATCCAAGAGCCTATGTAATTCTCCCTCGTCTTCACGCATACTCTCACCGTCCGTTTGTTTTATTATACTGGACGATTCTTTTCCTCCATCACCCCTGGTATCAAGTAAAACAGAGTCACCATTCTCTGAACACGGCTGTGCAGGCTCACAGTTATCAGGTGCAGCCACAGCACTTGGGGACTCAGGCTGCCAGACATCGCTGCTGTCCCTCAGCACACACGAGAACAGCTCAGGCGCTCCTGGAGGGAGCATGCCTTGTACAACTCCTAACGCTGCATCGGGAGGAGTGAAACTGTTTTCTTCTCTCTGCGCAAGTGCTGGTCTGGATGCTCGTTGAGCGTTTTCCTCAGCGTTTGAGAGACTGCTTCGCCTGAAGACCGGTGACCGAAGTTCCTCTGTACTGGCAATTTGATTTTTCACCGTTTCATCAGCGTTGATTAGATGCACATCATGCACTGATTCCCTTTCCTCCGATACCAGAGCCTTTGTCCGTCTCTTCAGCTTCATCAAGCTTCTGGAGGTTTGGGTTTTTTTCTCCTCAGGGGCAGGCCTAATGATTCCACAGCACAGGTTTTCCTGGCTAGCCTGTATGCTTTCTGCCTGTGAGCTGTCCTGCAGGCTAACCTCATTATTGGAAAATTCAGGAACGTGTTTAAATGTGACAGATGTTTTCTTCTCTGTGTCAAGATCAGAGCAGGTTTTAGTCTGTAACTGAGAGGTTTCATGTTTGTCAGCTCTAGGAGATATGTTATCTTTAGAACCTATGGGAAAAAACGTCATCTGCGTAAAGTACTCCCAGCAAAGTCCTGTCCAAGAAAAACATCACACAGTAAAACTAGACAACTGTTAGGAGCGAAAGAGTGGGATCTTACAGTCGGGATCAGAGAGCACTGCAGACCTGGTGAGGGGGAAAGGAGAGGTGTTATTGCAGGTCATGCTGCAGCAGCACGGGAAAGGCCGGGTGTGGGTATAGGGGGCAGCGGCTGTGGCAGCAGCTGCAGGGAGGGGACAGCGGAGCCAGGGGCGAGGGGGGACAGCAGAGCTGGGGCCCGTCCCCGGCTCGGCAGGACGGGCCGTGGGGGCACAGAAGAGCGATGGTGGCTGGCCCGGGCCCCCCGCCCGGGCGAGGGCCAGAGGGAGCACACGGCAGCCGGCGGGGCCCTCCTGGCGCTCCCGCCGACCCGCCCCGAAGCGGGAGGCCGCCCGCCGGCTCCTACCTGCGGGGCTCCGCTCCCGCCGGCCTCCTTCCGCCGCCGTGCCCCGGCCGTGGCTCCGGGCTCGCTCGGCTCGCCGCGCCCGCTGCGGACACAACACCGGCGCAGGGTTGGGACCGGGCCCCGGGCACCTCCTCCCGCGCCCGGCCGGGCCGAGCCCCGCCGCCGGCAGCCCCGGGCCTGCCCGCTCACCCGCAGCCGGCTGACGGTCTCGCTGTACTCCCTCCGCAGCAGCGCCAGCTTCTCCCTCAGCTGCAAGACACAACGCACAGGGCTGGCACCGCCGCGCCCGCCGCCCTGGGCCCCGCTCGGTGCCGCCCGGCCCCGCACCTTCTCCTTCTCGGCGCCGCTGAGGGCCCCGCCGCCCGCCGCCTCCGGTCCCTCCATGGCCGCCTCCGGCGGGAAGCGCGCGGCGCGCGGGCGGTGCGTGCCCATGGCAACCGGGCCGCCATAGGCCGCGCCCGCGGCGGAAGTGGGGCCTGGCGGAGGGAAGTGACGCGCCGGAAGCCGGGAGCGGCTGTGCGGAAGCGGCGGCGCCATGGAGCTGAGCGAGATGCTCTACAACAAGTCCGAGTACATCGAGACGGTGCGGGGCGGCTGGGGGGCCGGGGCTGGCTGAGGGGGCCGAGTCTGAGGCGCTAGGGCGTCGGGGCCTGGGAGGCGGCCGAGTCTGAGGCGCTGGGGCGTCGGGGCCTGGGAGGCGGCCGCGGGCTGGGAGCGGCCGCAGTGACCCGGCCCTTCTCCCCGCAGGCGTCCGGCAATAAGGTGAGCCGACAGTCCGTGCTGTGCGGCAGCCAGAACATCGTTCTCAACGGCAAGGTAGGCGGCGGGGCGGGGGCTGCGGCGTGCCCCCGCCCCGGTACCTCGTTCCGCCCAGCAGCTCGGGTGGGTGGGTGGGAGGGGAGCGCGGCTAAGCCGCGGGGTCCCTGTCCCCACCGCAGCAGCACCTGCGCTGCTCTACTCTGCGCTGGCCACCGCTATCGGCCCCGTGGTACCAGAGCTCTGCTCTCCGACAACGCAAACAGAGCTTCCTCTGCATGTGAGCCGATCGTGGTGCTTTTATCCATGCAACAACGTATTTCTGCTTGTGCTTAAGCCTCGCGTTGTGTATTGCCTCACTTTGTGCAGCTCACTGGCATGGTAGGGGCACAACTGGTGCTTCCAGGCTCCTGTGCGTTTGCTTTGTTCTCACTTTTCTTTGGACTAAAAGAATCCTCGGTAAGGTAACGTAATCTTGCTGGTGTGGCCTGACCTCTGCACGAGTCTGTATCATAACTGGTAACACAGGTAGAAACTGGAGCTCATTTATCTCTCTTTTCTTCTCCAGACAATAGTTATGAACGACTGCATCATCCGCGGTGACCTGGCAAACGTACGGGTTGGACGACACTGCGTGGTGAAAAGCCGCAGTGTCATTAGACCGCCCTTCAAGAAGTTTAGTAAAGGGTAAGAGGTCCCCTTCCTTTACGGAAAGCGAAGATAAAATCTATATGCTTAAGAAAATGTATCAGCTTGGCTGAGATCTGTATTCAGAGGGCTGTGTTCCTTTTGCAGCACTTTGCAGAAATATGTCCCTCTAAACCTGCCATTTCCTCAAATTTTCAGCTTTGCCTTGAGGATTAGCATTCACTTCAGACCACAATATGGAAAGGCTGGGATATGTTAAAATAGCTAAGTGAAGAACGTGTTTCACTTGTTGTGTGTTTATTTGCACCGTCTTGCTGTTGCGCATTTGGGTCATCCTTTAGAAAGAGATGAGAAAAGGCCAGTTGCTGTTCAGTCTTCCTTAGCATCAGATGTACCTCTGGTAATCCAGCTGGGGACAGGAGACTCCACAGTGTGATTTTGGGTCTAACGGTGTCGCGGGTCAGTCTGTCTGTTGTACACCTGAACAAATAACTCTCCTGTCACAGGGTGGCTTTTTTCCCTCTCCATATTGGTGATCACGTCTTCATAGAAGAGGACTGTGTTGTCAATGCAGCCCAGATTGGCTCCTATGTCCACATAGGCAAGAACTGTGTCATTGTAAGTACTGTTTCTCTATCTTTCCTTTAAACCCTTGAGTACTGGTGAGGTGTTGTGACAACAGTGGAAAGGTATCCGCACCAGCTGGCCGGAGAAAGCATACTTACTCTGTGCTGTTCCTTTCTCCTCCTTTTCCTTCTCCACAGAAAGTAGTGCTTTCAGTTCTGCTATTCTGTGATAGCAGGTTCAGCTCACCGCTGTTTGGAGAATCTCTCCCAACAATATTGTGCTTAATGGGACTGTCCAGGAAAGATAGCCTTTCCACAAAGTACAAGTGGAACTGAGTTTCTATGCAAATAACGCAAAATACAGTCAAGGTTGCTGTCTGCTGAGTTAGAGAAGGCCTTGCTACGTTACTGCATGCCTCAGGTTCTAGGTTCCAGTTTGCACATTGACATGTGTTAATATGCAGCTGCCTGTGTTAGTCAAGAGCAAACGGACTTTTTTTCCTCAAAAAAGGAAAAAGTGAATTCCGTCGGGAAGAGCATGCAGTCAGGGTAAAGATTTATTCCTACGATGCCTTATACAGAATGTGTTTTGAGCAGTTAAATTTGTTGAAGTTTAGGTAACTTATCAGGACTAAGCAAAAGCATATAGTATTTTAAGTATAAACTTTATCTAATCTCTGTTTTAGGGTCGTAGATGCGTTTTGAAAGATTGCTGCAAAATATTAGACAACACAGTGCTACCTCCTGAAACAGTAGTCCCACCTTTCACAGTCTTCTCAGGCTGCCCAGGTATGCTCCCTCTAACTTTGCTTGCACAGAAGTGTGGATAACGTGGATATTCTTATTTTAAAATGAGATTGCTATCGCAAAGTTGCCTATTAGCATTTCGTGCCTAGAAATAAAGGTGTAGGATACTTGGTGAACTGAAAAATAACAATTTTAACTTGTGAAACTCACTGCTTTAGTGTATGCTAGGTAGCCGTGGTCATCCTGTACAGTAAGCAACACAGCTTTTCAGGCATCTAGAATGCAGCAGGCATTAGGCTCTGGCAGAGGGAGCACTCCTCCTTCTGTGGTTTCTGGTTTTGCAGTTATTGCAGTGGTTCAAACTGTAGGAAGTCCGCTTGCTCATTATTCACATGTTAATAGGGGGGTAGGCACATTAAACTGAGGTATATGAATGTTTAGTTCCTGCCCATCGACCTGGCTGTGCCAGAGATCCCGTTGTACAAATTGCACACTCCTTCGTTTCTCTTCTGATAGTGTTTTAGGGGGAACAGCGGAAGCTGTTACAGGACCCAGCTGCAGCAGTCTGTCTGATGGCTGCTCCAGGGGGTACGATGGGAACGATCCAACTGTATTGCTCGACGTGAGAGAAGAGCCCTTTGCTGCTCTATTAGTATTTACTTACAATTCAATCAAAGTCATGGCTTTGAATGTTGAATATAAGCTTATTTCTGCTTTCTCCTGCAAGAACACTGATGGTCATACTCTTGTTCTTCTTCCAGGACTCTTCTCTGGGGAGCTCCCGGAGTGTACCCAGGAACTCATGATTGACGTTACAAAGAGCTATTACCAGAAGTTCTTGCCACTCACTCAGGTCTAGTAGCCCATTTACCACATTTCAGAGCAGTAAAGGCACGCAGGAGTATTCTGGGGGCGGGGAGAGGGATATCATTCAGTGAGACCAGGGCACAGCCCTCCGCTGTTCCTGAGCACTTCTGTGAGTGTTCTGCAACACTAATGGTCTGGCCAAGCAGTCCCTCGTGAAAGCTGCTGTGTCATGTTGTTTAAACTTTGTATGCTCATTTAAATGTAATTCATTCCATGTTGTCTGAATTGTGCCATTAAATGTTTTAAGCTAGGAAAGCTGATAGAATTCCCTTTAGGGCAGCACCTCCTCGTTGCAGCTGGGGAACAAGGCAGAGTTGACAGCACATACTCTGCAGCCTAAGCCTGTCTTTCATGTCAGTTCTGTTCCTAACCCAAAGCAAGTGGGTTTACATTTGCTAGAAGCAATCTCCATCCTAGAACAGAAGTGCTGTGTGGCTGATGTGCGTGTTATGGGCAGTTACTTACCAGGGTTCATTAAACTCAGTGCTTTCCTTTGGAAAAATATTTGCTGCTCTGTAGGTCTGCGCATTGAGGTGGATGGCCTCTTCCTTTTCTCCCTGTGGACTGAGATTCCCTCCTATAGGGACAGGGTATCGTTCATCATCCTGGGATTGGCTTTAGGACTTTTGGCTGACATTAAAACCTGTCTTTCTATGCCTTGCCTGACAGGACACTTCTTAGCTTTTAGCTCTCGAAGTAGACATCAGTCCTGTGCTCTCACTCATCACACAGGCTTTGCGTTCTTGTGGCCAGTGCGTATTCTACTTCCCGAACGTCGCAGACCTTAAAGAGCCAAAGGGCTTTGGAAAGAGGATTGCCATGTCACTCACAGAATTCAGTGCAGCAGAAAGTGGGTGATTAAAAGCAGAAACTGGAGGTGGGTGAGAGAATGCTGCAATTGTCCCCATTTATTACCCAGTATGTATATTTGCAGAAAGCTCTTTGGTGCTTTTCTGCATTATAAAACTTAAGAAGGAGATTCAGACTTCTTGGAAAGAGTGAACATTTCATTTTGGACATGTAATAGAGCAGGAATAATTCTTGCTGTGAGCAGCTCTGTGAAAGCTGGAGATAGCTGACACTTGAGTGTACCTGACTCAGTACCAGACAACTGGCTAAAAATGAATCTGCCTGCTCTGGTTGTGTTATATTAAAGCTTAGCACTGTCCTTCTCTAGCTTTTAAAACTGGGGCTCCTGCATGTTGTAGTGTAGCAGCTGGGGCCCAGGACACATATTAGTTACGTAGTAGGTGTGTGGCTGTGACATCAGCAGCCCTGGAGCCTTCAGCTGTTCTGTATAATGCAAAGTACTGATACACCTTAAATAGCAAACAGCCATACAAGTACTGAAGTGTGTAGTAACTACTGTTAATCAAATGTAAAACCGCTGACTGGTTTGTTTGTATTTTTACTGTACATAAATTAAAGCCTCTTCAGTTGTTCAAGTGACTCAAGGTTGTGACTCATCAAATCAAACTTGAGAGTAGAGTTAGGTTTCTGCTGTGCCCATGAGCTGCAGTCTCTTGTTCTGTGACTATTACAGGCTATTACTGACTATTACAGTGTCAGTGCGTTAAAAAAGTGAAGTACAGTGTGAAACAGCTGCTTCTTTCTGCCTCGGAGCTGATGACTTTCACCCACGAGTGATTCCAGCATTGTTGTTTTATAACGGCTCTGACGCAGAGTGTCTTTGCTTCTATTCTTCATGCTGAAGCAAGAATCCTAAAGCCACCAGGGTGACTGTAGAATCCTCTCCTCAGCACTGAAACGTTAGGCACACCTATTTGGTACAGCAGCAGCTCCGGTAGCATTGCTTCAGGCACTTGGAAATGGCCCGCTTTTTGGGTCTAACCATCCCAGATGGCATGATTCCTTTCGCACCTGTGTAAAAAAAAAAAAAAGCAGGAGCTGGACCCAGCTTCTCATGGCAGGGAGCGCAGCCAGGACAAGAAGATGAGATTCTGTGTTGAAGTTGCAACAACTGGGCTGGTGCTGCTCTCTGATGCAGTGGATCAGTTAGGTCATGTCTGTCTGGTTTCAACAGGCAGTGAAGTGTTTTACTCGAAGCCCAGATTCAGCGGGACCATTGTACCACCTAGTCCCATGCTGGCTAGAAATACCTGTTCAATGGCAGCTGTGTTCCTCGAGTCCTCCTGAGGTGGGAGTGGAGACAAGCGCAGAAGGAAGCTGTGTTCTTCCTGCAGTCTCGTGTGGGTTCAGGGGGATGTCCACGTGAAAGGCCCAGGCTCGCCACTTTTTCTACCTATGTGAAAAAGCATTAAGAGTTCCTTGCGTTTGTATTACAGGCAGCTTCCTAATTGACTTCAGTTTCCAAAAATGTTTAGTTCCTGCTGTCCAGGATCTGACTAGCCCCTGCAGAAGCCATTTGCAGTGAGGGGCTATAGGAGGCCTCCCCCATCACAAGACCTGGCAGGTTTGGGGATTCTTGCAAGATTTCCTGCAAGTCAGATGTTTAGGGCTTTTATGCTGCCACTCGTGAGCCCTACTTTGCCCTGTTAACTCGCCATCAGCTGTCTCTTGAAGTGTGGGAAGCCGCACTGTGTTTGGCCAGGAGGGGGCTGTGTGTGCTGTGTTGCCATGGTGTCACTTCAAAGTTTCAACACCACATGGTACGTTTCACCGGGATCGCTTGATTAATGGCCGCAGTTGGGCAGCGTGAAGCTAGGCTGCTGGCGTGGGAGAGGGGCGGGAAGAGGTGGCTGCCAAATTAAGGGATGCGAGTTTGAGAGTGGGAGTGGGATGGCAGCTGGAAGAACGTTGCATTTCCACGATCACTTGAGCAGCACAGGTGTAGTGCACTGCAGGATACGTCACTGCACAGTTACTTAGGCGTTTCTTGGCCTACTCTTCCTTCTAGCAGGCTGAGCCGGCCCTTCTGCCTTAATTAAAACCTCTTTTATTGTCTCTGTTAAGGTGGCCTCTGCCAGGGTCTAAAACCAAGTCACCACTGAAGATCTCAAACACTCAGCACTGTTAACATTCCTTAGATTTGGCCACTTTATCCTCCTGTCCTCTGAAGCATCCCTCTGACCTGGGCTCACCTCTACGCCTCTGCCAGCTCTGGGAAGACGAAGTGTCAGTGGGTTGCGGTGTGCTGCTACAGCCCCGGGGGAATTACAGCTTTCTGACGGCAACGTTCAGTCTAGCGCAGTGCAAGAAAACGGGACTTCCAAGGGAGGGCTTTGCTGCATGGCCAGAGAGGAGCTGTAGGTGCATGGGGAAGCATGCCCCTCAGGGAGGGAAATTCCTTCTTTCAGGAATCTTGTACAAACAGTGATCACTCCAAATGCTGAGTTGCTGTATTGCTTCATTGATCCTATATGCTTTAGTCCAGTTTGCTCTGACCAAGCCTGCAGGCCACTCGTATTGCAGAGCATTCAGGGCGCGGGCAGCGGGGGCTGCAGAACCCTTCTCTCCTTCGCTCTGTGTCCGCTGTTGGCTGCGAGAAGCGCTGGGCCAGATCCTGGTGGCTCTTCACAATCGCAGCTGCTCAGTGCAAGGAACGGCAGAGCTGCTGCCCGCGAGGGGCTGTGCGGGAAGGTAGCAAAGTCACCGATTGAGCGGAGGCTGTGTCCGCTTTACCTGGAGCAGAATTTCCCGGCATGATCCGGCTTCACCGGAGGAATAACAGCTTAACTGTTGGCTGCCGGCTGCAGCAGTCTGCAGGGCTCGTGGCTTGGTCCCGTGCACTGGACTCTCCAGCAACCCTGGAGCGACCGATGGCTCGTGTCAATAGTTAAAGGCTAGCTGGGTGTCATCTGCAGTACCCACAGGTCCAGCACAGCGCAAAAGCACGGAATCTGCTGGCCAGGACCACCTGGCCACTATTCTTTGTTAGCCAGGGCTGAAAGAAGTAGGGAAGGGAAGCCATACAAGGTCAAGTCGCTGTCCTCATCCCTGTTTCGGGGGGGTGGGACCATGCAAGCCTGGAGGGAGAAGGCAGGCTCACGGGCTGAGGTGCCGTGGCTGGGTTTTGTGCTGTTCTTGGTTATTTTTCATGGGCGCTTTGTTCCGCGCCAGCAGGCAGCGAGATCGGGTGAAGGGATGAGAACGTGCAGTGCGGTTACTGCTGTTGGCAAGCGGTGGCCAGCGGTGGGAGCGGCTCTGCGGGCCCTGGGGCTCCCTTGGTTCCCCGGGCAGCGTGTCAGTGGGGCGAGCGGGAAGAGGAGAGGGAAAAGATGGTTGGGGAGGTCAGGCACAGCTGCGGTCCGCTGCCACAGCATCACCCGAGGGACCGACAGGCACCGGGAGCGGGTGGGATTCTACAGAATAACGATCAGCTAAAGGACCGGATTCCCGGGTAACGAGGGAATCCGTTCCGTAGGCAGGCCGTGCCTGGCTCCGGGAGCGTCGCAGAAAGCTGCGGGGAAGGGAACCGCCCGGTCGCCGTTTCTCTCACAGAAAGACCCGCGTCCGGTGCCAGCTCCAGCACGGGTTTCCCGTCACGAAATACTTCGTGCCCCGGGCTTGTGCTAGGAGCCCCCCCGCGCCGTGGGCGCAACCGGAGCGGCGGCGGGGCCGTATCGAGCCCGGCTGGGGGTGGGCCGGGCCGGTCCTTGCCGTGGGGAAACGGCGCCCGGGCGCCCCACGCGTGTCCCCTCGCCGCCGCCACCCCCTGCCCCCACAGAGGGAGCAGTGGGCTGGGGCGGTCCGCGCGCGGCCGCCACCAACGGCCGCCGGAGCACGCGCCGTGCGGTTGCGGTTCCCGTTCCGTTCCGGTCTCGCGCGGGGACGCGGCACCCCCGTCCCCGCCCGCCCGGTGCGGGGCCGGGCTCTTTAAGGGCGGCGGGCGGGGCGCTCCCATGGTGCCCCGCGGCGGGCGGCGTGGATTTTAAATCCTCTCGGCCAATGGGGAGCAGCCGCGGGCGCGTAACGCTCGCGGGGCTGCGTTTGAATCGGGCAGCGCCTGCCCCAGCCTCACCCGGCCTCGGCCCGGCGCAGCTCCCGCTCTCCCAGCACCCGCGGCGGCCAGGCCCAGCATGAGTGCGGCGGGCGGGAAGGCGGCGCGGCCGGCGGCCCTGGCGGAGCCGGCCCGGACGGGCAGCGTGGCGGCGGCGGGCGGGAAGGAGGTACCGAAGGTGCTGGTGGACCCGCGGACCCGGCGCAGCTTCGTGCGCGGGCGGTTCCTGGGGAAGGGCGGCTTCGCGCGGTGCTACGAGCTGGCGGAGGCGGAGAGCCGCGAGGTGTTCGCGGGCAAGGTGGTGCCCAAGTCGCTGCTGGTGAAGCCGCACCAGAAGGAGAAGATGTCCATGGAGATCGCCATCCACCGCAGCCTGGCCCACCGCCACGTCGTCGGCTTCCAGGGCTTCTTCGAGGACGCCGACTTCGTCTATGTCGTGCTGGAGCTTTGCCGCCGCAGGGTGAGGGGTCGGGGCCGGGGGGGAGGGGTGGCGGCGGCGGCGGCGGGACTCGCCGGTTGGGAGGGGGGGGGGGGGGGTGTCGGTGTCACCCGGTGCTGACCGTGCCCCGCAGTCGCTGCTGGAGCTGCACAAGCGGCGGAAGGCGCTGAGCGAGCCCGAGGTGCGGTACTACCTGCGCCAGACCATCCTGGGCTGCCAGTACCTGCACAGCCACCGCGTCATTCACCGGGACCTCAAGCTGGGCAACCTCTTCCTCAGCGACGACATGGAGGTGAAGATCGGTAGGTGCCTGTGATCTGATGCCCTCCCTGCCAGCCCCCCATGGCTGCCCCAGGGCAGGGACCTCAGCCCTGGGGACCAGCTGTCCAGGGCATCTCTAGTCATTCCCCGTCTCTCCCAGGTGACTTTGGCCTGGCCACCAAAGTGGAGTATGACGGTGAGCGCAAGAAGACCCTGTGTGGGACCCCCAACTACATTGCCCCGGAGGTGCTAGGCAAGAAGGGACACAGCTTTGAGGTGGACATCTGGTCCATCGGCTGCATCATGTGAGTCAAAATGTCTTTGTGTGGCCATGCCGCGGGCTGGACGTGGGGCTGGGTGGTCCTGGCGGTCCAGGTCTTATTGGACCCTCTGGGTTTCAGCGTGAGCCGAAGCTTTGGGTGCGCTGTCTCCAGAGTGCCTGCCCTGGCTGAGCCCTGCTGCCAGCCAGCACAAGACCTCCCCTGTGCTCCACACATGCTGGTGCGTGTGTGTCTACAGGCTGATCTGCTACACAGCATGGCTGTCTCGAGGAATTTCCCAAAAGCCCATGCTTCTTAACTGGAACTTTCCCTAGAGGTTACTAGATCCCAGCTTCCCTTTTCAGGGGGCAGGAACCAGGTACAGTACACATAGCTGTCTGCACTACTGTGTGTCCAATGCTAAGTGTGTTCCCTCTGCCAGGAAAGTCCCAGGGTGTGCTTAGGACAGGGTTACTTCTGCACACAAGTTTCAGAGTCTCTTTTGTAAAACTGACACCCTTTTGTCTGTAAACACACAGGTACACTCTGTTGGTGGGGAAACCACCTTTTGAAACTTCTTGTCTAAAAGAAACGTACATCCGAATCAAGAAGAACGAATATACTATTCCCAAGGTATGGTGCTTCCCATGGGTAGATCTGTTCACCTTGCTGCGGTTCTTGGTCAGCCTTCTGCTGCACTTTCCTGTTTCTGGCACTGAATGGGCTCTCGCATAATGGTAAAACTGCTCTTATTGCAGAGTGCTACGAAGGGGATGTTTCAGTTCATTGGTGGTGGAGTGAACCTGTAGGGCCAGCTTCCTGTTGGGGAGCCAGCAGCTCCCCACCCTGTAATCCAGCAAAAATCCAAGCTGAGCAGTTGGCATGTGGACTTAAATGGACATGCTCAAGTCCATGAGGTCTGGGCCAGGTCCCCAGCTCAACCCACTGCTGTTGATTTGGTCTTGCTAAAGTCAGTCGACTTTAGGCTTTGCATGCTGTTGGGAGACAGTTCTCCATGTCTGCCCAATTCTGTTTCCCCAGGCTTGCATCCTGCTTGCCTGACACAGCACAGGAGCTCTTCTCCAAGCAGAACCTCCCCTGGGTTGTATATCCAATGCACTTGCCACTCGTGCACATTGTCCCGACCCTCGTCTCTAAACTCTGCCTGTCTCCTCTTAGCATATCAACCCTGTAGCTGCTAACCTCATCCAGAAGATGCTGAGGTCTGACCCTGCCACGCGCCCAACTATCGACGAGTTGCTGAATGACGAGTTCTTCACGTCGGGATACATCCCCAGCCGCTTGCCCACCAGCTGTCTCACCGTTGCACCTAGATTTTCAATTGCTCCCAGTGGACTTGAACTGAACGGGCGAAAGCCTCTGACTGCACTCAACAAAGGTAAGTGCAAGCGTCTGGAGGTGAGGCTGGACTGCAGTGCTGGATGAGAGCCTGCTTGGCCTCCAGCAGCATCCAGAACTATCAGTGGGGAATGTGGTGCTCCCTCACCTCTTCTCCCAATTCTTATGAAAACCTCGAGCATTTTGTGAGTGAGAGAGAGGTCTCCTCGCTCTTTGCCTAGAACCAAAGCAGGGAGGAAGTGCTAGCTTTAGCTATATGGTATACAATGGGTTTCTTAGAGCTAGGGTAGAATGTAAACCTGGTGCCTTTAGAAACCTACTCCCTGGTCATGCCTCCACTCTTCTCTTTCCTGGCCCAGGACCAGACAGCCCTGCACTAGAGAACTTGCCCGAAAAGGAAGATGTAGCTGGGCTGCGGGAGCTGGGAGATGCTGTTGACTGTCACTTAGCTGACATGTTACAGCAGCTGACTGCAGTCAACTCGGCCAAGCCCTCTGAGAGAGTGGCAGCAAGACAAGGTGAGTATGAGGACAATCCCACAGGCACTGGCCTTCCTGGATAACTTGTTTCTCTGTCACTCTGATGCTGTTGTCTGAAGTGGAAGACCAGCTGACCTCAATTTCAAACTGGAAGGCTGAGAAGCAATGTAGTAGCTACTTACCTTCCTTTTGGCCTTGCTTGCTTGCTGGGGTGCACAGGATGCTGTGAAATGTCTTCTAACAAACTCCTTTCCTCTTTGCAGAAGAAGCTGAAGACCCAGCCTGCATTCCCATCTTCTGGGTTAGCAAATGGGTGGACTACTCAGATAAATATGGTCTAGGTAAATAATATGGGGGCAAGACTTCAGCCTTTTCTAGTTTCTGAAGAGGCCGGGGAAAGCTTTGATTTGGGCATTGCATAGGTTTCATTCTTTAATCACAGTATTCCAGTCTGTGTGTTCAAGACCACCACCAGGAACATTACCAAATACCCAGTGAATCCAGACTAGTGGTCACTGAACATGAGCCCTAGCCACTTTAATGTGGAAAATGGCTACCTGCTGCGTGAGATGGCTGGCCTCGCTCTGCAGTGAGCATGTATACCCACTGTGGCAGCTAAAGTTGCTTCTGCAGCAGGTGATGTGACAAGGGAGGATGACAAATCCAGAGGAGGAAAGGTGCTACCCAGACCTCCACAAAGAGGAGAATTTTTAGACTTGGTGGGGTGGCTGTCAGGGAACCCCTAGATGACACAACCTTCTGCCTTTCTATTTCACACAACTGGTGGTCCCATGCATTTGAAGACCTAACGGGCTCCCTTTTGAACTAGGTTACCAGCTGTGTGACAACAGTGTTGGAGTTCTCTTCAACGACTCCACTCGTCTTATTATGTACAACGATGGGGACAGCTTGCAGTACATTGAGCAAAACAGCACCGAGTCCTACTTCACTGTGAGGTCCTACCCCTCTGCCCTGAACAAGAAGGTCAGTCCTGGGGACAGGAGCCCTTGCTTGGGGGTGGCTACTCCTGGGGAGGCTTCTGCAAGCCTTGTTGGGTTTTGTTGGCAGGGTGGGTCCCAGAGAGGATCATCTGTAACTTGGGGTCACTAGCATTCTGCAGGCTTCCTCTTAGCTGGTAAAACATGGCCACAAGGACAGACACTAGCAGCTCTGTTTATTTCTAGTTGCTATCTGAGGCTCATTTACGAGCAGCTTCACAGAATTAAGTGCTCACAAGACTTGCATGTACCCAAGTGTTCAGCAAAGTGAGTCTCAAGTATCACAGACTGAGTTAACTTTGAGTATGAGAATTTGCACGAGTTTGTGCAGCGACACCTCGAGCTCTGAAAGATGTAAGGAGGCTCTGGGACTGTGATAGCAGCCTCTGCCCTCCCCAGATAGCAGGGGTCATCCTCAGCCTTTCATCACAGCCTTTCCCATCTGCAGATAACACTATTGAAATACTTCCGGAACTATATGAGCGAGCACTTGCTGAAGGCAGGTGCCAACATCACGCCACGGGAAGGAGACGAGCTGGCCCGTTTACCCTACCTCTGCACGTGGTTCCGGACCCGCAGCGCCATCATCCTGCACCTCAGCAACGGCACTGTGCAAATCAACTTCTTCCAGGTGAGGCTGCTACTCTGTGTTTTCCAGGGCTGTATGCAAGGCAGCAGGAGGGTATAAACCTGAGTCAAAGCTTTGCCCAGTGAACTGAGCACTGGGAGGCTCCTTACTCCCCTTGCTGGTACATAAGGTACCCAGACACTCCTAGCTTGTGAAGGGGCTGTGTCCTTTAGCAGGAGGGAGGCTGCTGCACAGTCTTAGGTGCAGTGGTCTTGAGCTGGTTGGCCAGATCGATTTGTTCCCTTTGCTGCAATCTATGAATGAATGCTGCAGCACGGTGCTTTGTCCGCTTGCTTCTGGGTGCAGCTAGGGTGCCCCAGCTACTTAGGGATGGCTCATCCTGAGAAAATGCAGTCCCCAAGGAGCAGAGTGCTCAGGGTGACGGTGTGTTCTCTCCCCACAGGACCACACCAAAGTCATCTTGTGCCCTCTCATGGCTGCTGTCACATACATAGATGAGAAACGGGACTTCCGCACGTACAAGCTGAGCCTCATTGAGGAACACGGATGCTGCAAGGAGCTGGCCAGCCGGCTCCGCTATGCTCGCACCATGGTGGAGAAGCTCCTCAGTTCAAAGTCTGGCTCAGCCCGTGCAAAACCCTCTGCTTAGACATTGTTCTCGATGGACTCAACATCTGTGCCAAACTGTCCCAGCTGTGGATGGCGAGGTCTCGTAGCATCCCTGCTCGCACTGTAACCTCCCATCACATAGCTGGGCTCCCACTCCTGGGTACGGCTTAGTTGCCACAAGGAAGCCCCTGATGCTGTGGGAATGGCATTGTTCACTCTGACTGATACCCAAGGTTTCTTGCTCCCCACTCCTAAGAGAAAGTCTATTTTTTAATTGCATACCTAGTCTTTTTTTTTTTTTTCCCTAACTTCCCAAAGCCAAAAGCCTGACTCAAAAACCAACCCTCTTGTTTGAGGCTCCTGGGCCTTCTCTCAAGAGAAAAAAGCACAGGGAGAGCAGAACTATCATGTAAGTTATTTGTACATGGCTGTGCTGATGCTCTAGGCTTTTGTTTCCTCTTGTAGAAATTCAGGTAAGATATTTAACATGCCCAGGGTGAGACTGAGCAATCAGCCTTTTAATACTGAAATTAATCTACGTGAAACCTGAACTTTTGTATATTGCATAACTTGATTAAAGATTGTTCGCTGCAGCGTCCAGCCTGTCGTGGTTCCCTTTGGCTTGCTGTGAGGGAGAGAGCAGCACCTTGCCTCTGGCTTCCCCTCTAGGCAAGAGCTGTCCTCTTCAGGGGCTCATGCTGTCTGCTTGAGTGTGCTGACCTCCCCAGCTGTGCTGCAGGAGAGGTGACCTTGGGGGTATGACAGGAGATGTGCTCTAACCTGGAGGCTAACAGCCTTACCTTCTCATTTCCCATTTGATTGGCTCTCTTTACTATGTGAAAGATGCTCAAAAAATGTGAGTATGGAATTAGGAAGTCATCTACTGTGGTGGACAGGTGGACAGCAGGAGCCCAGTAAGCTATTTTGGGTTTTCTCCCACCATTGCTGACTGCCAGTACCTACTGGTGCTCTCAGGCCAGTTTATTTTTAAGCAGGACAAGCTTTTTAGTTTTTTATTTTTTTATAAATTTTGTATAAAATGCTCTAGGCCATACAGTATTCTGAAAACAAACCAGGTACAAACCCCTTGTTACCTGCGTAACAAAATCCCACACCCCAGCACACAGAGGAATCGGACTGTACAAAATCATTGCTGTTCCCCAGAGGAAGCCGTGTCGGGGGTTCCCAGGCTGCCCACAGACCCAGGGGGTGCTGCACTTGGAGGCTGGCTCGTGTGAAATACATGCCCAGCGGGATGCTGTGAAATAGTGTCCCATGGGTGTTCTGCCCTGGGGCAGCAGGAGAGGCTGCGGGAGCTGCAGGCACAGGTGGAATTCAGAGGGAAGGGATCCCTGGGGAGAAGGGGTTTCCCTGCCTTTGCATCCTGAGACAACTGCTCCTGCACAGCTGTGCTGCTGTGCAAACTGCTCGGGGCTCCTGGGCACAGGACTGACACAGGGGGCTCTGGCCTGGCATAACGACAGGCTGCTGGTGACCAAAAGGGAGAAAACTTTTTTCTCAGCCCAGCTGAGATTAAAACCTTCATTATTGGGATTGTGTCGGAGGCCCCACACCTCCCTCTGGGGCTGGTGGCACCTTGCCCTCAGCAGCCCTGATACAAATAGCAGGTCCAAGCCCTGGGGTGGCTGCTGAAAGCTGACGTGCTGTGCCTCAGCCCTCGGTGGGGCTGAAGGATCGTCTCCAGTGTCAAGACTGGTGTATCAGTCCTGGTCACAGCCACGTGGGACACATGCTCAAAGAGCAGCTTTCCCAGGCACATAGCACGGGAGGACAAAGCACGCCGATCCCTGGTGAATGCCCTGTTGGGACCTGACCCCAGCCTCGCTGCATCGCTCTGCCAGTGCATCACTCTGCTGGCTGCCCTCAGGAAAAGCCAACGTGCATTTTCTTCTTTCTTCTCAAACAACATGTCCACCGCAGAGAATTGTTTTTTTTGTTCTCTGACACAAATGCCTTCAGGCCACGGAGTCTGACTGTGAGTGTTTGCAAAGGTGGGAGCCCAGAGGATCCCTCTTGGGCTCAGGAGACCCCAGGTGAGAGCCCAGTGCCACCCTATGCTCACTTCTGGACCGTGCTGCACAGGGTGACCAGCCGGTCCTGGGGCCCCACCTCACCCTGGGGAGGGGGAAAAGGATGCGGGAGAGCCCCCAGGGCTGCTCCCAGCTGCTGCAAGATGGGCCTGCGGGTACGGCCAGGGAAGAGCGGCTGCAGCAGGTTTGCACTGTGGGTGCCGTTCTGGTACGTGCCCCTGCTCACTTGCCGTCACCTCCTGGTCCCTGGCAGTAGTAGGAGTGGAAGAGCCGCTCGTGGGCGCAGACCCTCATGGCCCCATGCGTGTGCAGCAGCAGCCGGGGGAAGCGGGAGGTGAAGTACTGCACAAAGCCATCAGGGACGGAGCCCAGGGCTGCCTGGACGTCGGCCGGCAGCTCATGGTAGTGATGCTTCTGCAGGAGAGAGGGCAAGGTGAGCAGGGACGGGCGGGCAGCGGGGGTGCAGGGGAGCTGGGGGGGCCATACCTTGTTCCTCATGGCCCGCAGGAGGTCACGCACTGAGCCCCCCTTGTAGGTGCGGAACTTCCTCAGGTCTGGGGAGAGCAGGAGAGATGCTGAGCAAGGGGTGACGTGGCTGGGGTAAGAGGCATGGGGCTTCCACAGCCCCTGGCGCTGCCCCGGGGCATGCATGGTGAGCACTGCAGCCTGCGGCAAACCCCGGGCACTGCTCTGCCCTCCTAAGAAAGGGCTGGCACGTTTACCCACCCTGGTTTTCAGCTCCTGGGCATGAGAAGGTGCCTCCTGCCCAGTAAAGGGCACCAGACCCAGGAACCCCATTCCCTGCCCGATTCTGCGTGAAAGGTGGCAGAGGCTCAGGCTGCAGCGGCGAGCCTGGCCCTGATGCGCTCACCTGTCTGCAGCGGGAGGGAGATGTGCATCCTCCAGTTGGTTCTCACCACCGACCGTCCCCCTGCCTCCAGGGCTGAGATGATGGGCCCCTCGGCAGGCTCCTTCTCAATGCGGTCGCTGACGTCCTGCGTGCCCAAGAGCAGGGATGAGGCGAGTATGGCACTGCCCTCACCCCACACCACCCCATCCAGCGCCAACGGCGGGGGAAGAGGGTTTGGCCCTGACCCCAAAACCAGGGACACCCCCCCCCTTGCAAAAGCAGCTCAAAACGAGCCTGTTGACCTAAATACAGCTGTTTCCAGCACTTGTTTTTCAGAGCACACCTATGTTCGCTGGCCGGTGGGATGGCGCGCACTCACCTGGAAGAACTGCAGCTGCTTCTCCTGACTCCAGAAAAAGGGGTGCACAAGGACCATGGGGGCCGAGGGCCGGCACTGGGGCTCGGGGCTGATCATCATCGCAATCAGCTCTCGTGCAACAAGCTTGTCTGGTAGGCGAAACAACACACCAGAGAACTAACCCCTGCAAGAAGGACTGGGAGCTGCGCCCCTCGGCTCAGGGCTTCCCTGCGGGGACACGCCTGTGGGGAAGGGTCTCACCATGAGCTTCTTCCTGCAGGCAGCTCAGCTGGTAAGAGCCCAACAAGATGTTGGCCTGTCGCCGCAAGCTGTCCCCAAATGGGTGCTGCCCTCCTGACACCACGTAGTAGAAGATGCAGCCAGCTGAGAAGATGTCCACAGCGCATGTCTGTAAAACACGAAGGGGAGATGGGACCCTCGCAGCAAAGGGTGAGGAAAGCTTTCACCTCCCCACTTTTCCATTCTTTCAGGTGAATGTTTGGTCATTTGCTACAGAGCTGCTGGAAAATGCATCGCACCAAGGCTCCTGCCTGCCCTGCTTTCTGGAGCCAATGAAGCACTCATCACATCGGGTCCTTATCAGGGAAGAGGTTTTCAGAGGCACAGACAGAAGTCAGGACTTCACGGCCAGACAGACACGTCAGGGCTGCTGGTGTCTCACCCAGCTGTGCAAACTAACCCCAGTACGAAGTTATGGGGTGCACGCTGCCAGCACCAGTATGTGCCCTGCCGGGGACCAGTACAACTGGCTTCCAGCAGGAACAGGATTCCCTGGGCTAAACAGATGAGCAGAAGTGTAACCTTTGCAGTGAGCCACGGCCCCCTGCGGCCTCTCCACCCCGAATTTCCAAGGACTGTAGCCAGATGACACTCCCTGTGCTGAACACAGCTGGGCACTGTCCCTGCCAGGGCAGGAGAGCCGGGGCAGCCACTGACTAAGGTGGTCCTGGCGAGAAGCACCAGTGCTCTGCATCTGGGCTGCCCTGGGCTCTTGGAGCTTTTGTCTCAATTGTGCATTTCAGCTGCACGCTGCGAGGCCACTGCCAGTGCGGGGGACTGCCACGACAGGCTCGAGGAGGACCCTAGGCGAGGGAAGGCATTCGTGGCTCACTGACAGGGTTCTCCTTCGGGGCCTCCTGCAGCACTTCGGGTGCGATCCAGCCCTCGGTGCCAGGGATGCCGGAGCGGAGGCTGAAGCTCTGTCGTCCCCCCTGAAGCTTCTTGCAGAGGCCAAAGTCAGAGATGACGGCTCGTATCTGCCCGTGGCGATTTGGGACAGAGATGAGGATGTTACAGGGCTTCAGGTCACGATGGACTGGAAGACAGAGTGCACAGCGTCACCTGCCAATGCGGCGGCAGGGCTGAAGCAGAAAAGGGCTCTGCCTGCTGCCCTGCATGCTGCTGACCCTGACAGCTGCTGCCTGAACCCCACAGCCTTGGCTGAGGATGGGACCAAGACGGGACACACTGCCCTCCTGCCCGTGCGTGGCAGTGGGGTGCTGCCCTCTTACCGATGCTGAGGGAGTGGAGGTGGGCCAGCCCGGACATGGTCTGACGCAGCAGAGACACCGGGTCCAGGCTGTGACGATCAAAGCTGGGACTTTCCACGTACTGGAACCACACAGAAGTAGAAAGAGATGAACTGAGGCCTGATTTACTCTCAAGGCTTGCCAGGAGAGAGACTTCTCACTAGACTGACAGAGGTGGAAGGAGACAAGCCCATGCAGAGGCCATTTGCCCAAGGCTTGCCATTTCCAGGTCTACCAGTCGGCATCTATTCCCTCTACAGCAAACTGCCCTCACTTGTGTCCTCAGACCTCCACAGCTTCAGCAACACTCCTGCTTTATGAAGCGATAAAAGGATGCTTCTCCTCCCCCATGCTGAGTCTCTTCCCCAATCGATGCGGAGGCTCAGAGCTCCCCTGCTGCCTCCTGAGAGGGCAAATCATCAGGAGAACAAGGGCAGGGGCTTGACTGACACAGGAGCAGCGCTGCTGCTGGCTGCTCTGCCTCTCCAAAGCACCTCTCAACCTGCCCATGCCCGATCCGACCCCTGTTCCCTCTGACTGCTGGGAAGCAGGTCTGGAGCAGGGCTGTATGCCCAAGGCCAGGCAGGAACACCAAAGAGGGCTCTGAACCCCGGAGCTGCTGGCTGCCAACCCTGCCCTCGGGCATGCACAGCACGCCGCTCCCGCAGGAGCACTGCAGGACCTCCCTAACAGCATAGGCAAAGCCAGATACATGTCCCCGGGGACCAACCTGCAAATATGGGCATGGGGACATCCAGGGTCGATCGACAGCCCCCCAGCAGCAGCCCCATGCAGCCAGCCCCATGCCACCAGGACTGGGCAGGGAGAGGGCTGCGGGCTCACCTCCTGCAGTGTGGCAGAGCAGAGCTCGATGGCAATGTAGTGGAACTGCTTGTCCTTCTCAGTGCAGAAGTAGCGGACAACGTGGGGGTGCTCGTCTGACTCCCGGAGCAGCTGGACCTCGCGGTCCACGAGATGGAAACACTCGGGCAGGAGGCGCTTCACAGCCACATTCCGGCCATCAAACTGTCCCCTGCGCAGAGAGTCGATGGCAGCATCCATGCATGGCCCTCCCCAGCCAGAGCAGAGCCCAGCGCTGAAGATGCACAGCCCGGCCAGGCTCTGGCCAGTGCTGGAAACACCCCTCGGGGTCCTCAGCATGGGTCACCTTGGAGTGACTCCCAAAGACTTGTCAAAGCCATGGACAGGCAGAAATCCCTGCAGTGAGCTGGAAACTGAGGGTTCAGGTTCCCCTTTTTGTAGGAAAATAACTTCCCTTGCTTTATGCTATGTTTAGTGCTGGGGAAAGGGGCTCAGCCAGAGCCATGGGAACCTTAGGAGGAGCTAGACCTGCCGCAGGTGAGAGCTGCCTGGAGCAGGCACAGCGCTGCTGCCCAACAGCCTGGCGCAGGCAGGAGGGGAAGGGGAGCACAGGGCGCTGGTGCGAGGGGGAGACCCGCCCTGAGTACTGGTACCCGGTTACTGAAGGCCACAAGCCCAGCTCTCCAGATGGATTTGATGAGGACCATGAGAAGGGCAGGGTGGCAAGCCATTCTCAAAAGCCCCTGAAACACCAGCTGCCAGCCAGGGAAGGAGCTGCCTGGGCACTGTACTTGTGGCTCCCAGGAGAATGAGAGCGGAACGAGGGCAGGCACCCGAGGTACCACCCACCTGAAGACAAAGGTTCCTCCAGCTCCGTGGCCCAGCACGTCCTTGGGGTTAAAAGAAATTTTCCCAACTACAATCACGTCTGGTTCTGCATCTGCAGAGGAAGGGGAAGACAGCCATCCTTCAATCTATAAGCCTTAGTCCTATATGAAGGACATCCAGTTCTTTAACCACCTGGCCGTTCTTTGGGCCCTACTACTCTTGCAATTGCTTTTTTTGACAAACCATGCTTACCCAGCAGCAGGTTTTGCATCTCCTCCCCCATCAGCTGGGGTGCAGCCCCCTCATCTGTGGGGCATCTCTGCTCCTGCTTTGGGTGACAACACCTACGGACAGAGAGCCCCTCGCACCTTGCCCGTTCCCACCTGCACACACCTTCAGCAGCTGCCCGGACAGCCAGATCCGGGCTGACCATCCCATTAGCCAGGTCCTTCAGGCGGGCTGAGGGGCCGGAGCTCTGCGAGAGCTGTGACGTGCTTCCCTGGCTCAGCCCTGGCTCCCTGGGCTCTGCAGGAACACCTTCACCGGAGACCCGGCCCGGGAGCAGCATCTCCTGCTGCCGCTGCAGGAGCTGAATCTGCTTCTCCAGCTGCTGCTGCTGCACCGCATGCTGCTTCTGCAGTTTCTGGAACACAAACCACGGCAGTGCTCAGCTCCTGCACCCAGAGCGGATCCGGGGCATCAGCAGGGCTTGGCACAGGCAGCGTGTGCACCGTCTGTCCCCTGCCCAGCCGGCAGAACGCTGCGCACCACGTTGGCTTATTACCACGAGCGCATACAAGACAGCACGGGAGCTGTGTGGCTCATCAGAGCCACAACACCACTGCTTGTGCCACAAGGACAAGAAAAAAGGGAGTCCCTGGCCCTTCAGAAGCAGCATTTCTGCAGCAGGCAGCGGGCTCTTCCGCCAGCCACCACTCACCGTGAGCAGGAGGAACAGGACTCCCCCGCCCAGCAGGGCCGTGCCGACGCCAGCCATCACCAGGTCCCAGGTGCCAGCGTCGGGGTAGACTTCCACCTGCCCCCTTGGCACGGGGTCCGTCTGGAACTGCCCCTCGCTGCGGACAGCCGGCTCCTCCGGGCCGCTCGGGGCCAGAAACTGCAACACACGCCCAGGGCTGGGTGACACCAGAGGGACAGACCGCTGGGCACTCAGGTTTGGGACCCCCTCCCCACTACAGCTTTGCATGCAGAATCCCCTCCTCATGCTACCCTATGCTGGGGACCCACCACCCAGCCCCAGACAGCCCAGACCCTTCGGTGACCCAGTGCTGCCCAAGGTTCCCCCCAGTGCAGAGGTGGGACCCAGCAGAGCTCCACCACTCACATCGTTGAACACGGTCTTGCCAGGAGGAGCCCTGGGGATGATGGTTTCCGTTGTCTTCCTCAGGTTCTCTGGGAAGGCTCGTAGCATCGTAGTGTGGACCACAGGAGGCAGCTCGTGGTGCCCTGTGGTGGGAGGGAAACGGAGAAAACCATCAGCTGGTCTTTGGTCATAGCTTCTGTCCCTCATCTCCGCAGTGCTGACATGGGCTCGCCAGACGGCTCTGGCTCTCCTGGAGAAGGGGTGTCGCTTTTCATGGGAGGCACAAAGATCATCACAGCTACAACCTGCTGGCTCTGTCCCCAGGCACAGGGACCTGGAGCAGCAGCAGCCAGCGGAGAAAGGCAGAGGGCAAGGTCCCCTGCTCTCAGCACGCAGCGGGGGCCCTGACCCTGCTCCTCTGTGCCTCCCCTGGCACAACCTTGAGACACCACCCTGATTTCCAAACATGCCAAGGCAGTGTGGCCTCTCCTGCCATCGCACCTATGACAGCAACCACGGAGCAGGCTAATTAACCCGGTGTCTGCGTGCAGGGCTTGGTGCACAACGGCACACCCACCAGCACGGGTAATTGTGAGCCCCACTTCAAAGGGTCCCTGCCCACCTCCCGGGTGGGGGCGGCCCCTCCTGGGGAGGAGACAAGGATGGGCTGCAACCAGCCCCAAGCCAGCGTCACCCACAGTCCCTGAGGGTGAGTCACGGCCTCAGTCCCATTTGCCCCACTGAGCAAAGCAGGTTGGGCTGCCACCCCAAAACACACTGGCAGCTCGGGCTGCCCCTCCCCAGGGCACCCTCCGGGAGCGAGGACGCAAGGAAAGCCTGTGCCCCTTGCGGGTCCGCACCTATTAGGAGCCACTGGTTCTGGAGCGAGGTGATGCTGCCCTGCGGGTACTTGACGTCGGTGCTGGGCGTGATCTCACATTCCCCTGACTCTCTCATGGTCACATCATCCGTGGTGGGGCCGTCGATCCTGGCCAGCGTGATGCCCTGTGGCTGGGGGTCCAACAGCTCGTGGAGCACCACGCAGCCGGGACGTGCATCCGCCGCAGCTCACCCCGAAAGGGGCCAGTGGGACACTCACCACCAGAGCCACGCTGCCATGGACCAGGGAGGTCAAGGCGTAGAAGCTGGCCGCGTACTTCCCCACGTAGAGCGCTGGCCTGCAAGGCAGGGACAAGCATCAGCCTTCCATCCATCACGGATCAGGGCGGCCAAGCAGAGGCAACGCAAATGCCACCAGCTGCCGCAGCACAGGAACTACGCACAACAGCTGTGTCTTGGTGGCAGTGAAATCCTTCATGGACTGGTAGCTCCACTTGAGGAGGTGGATGTCCTGTGAGTGGAAGGTCAGGTAGCGCAGGGTCTCCATGGCCAGGTTGAGGTGGGGGACACGGCGGAGGCTGTCCTGGTGCCACACGTAGATGCCAACCACGGGTGAGCCATAGTTCTGTGCCCAGAGGACCTCACCACTCTCCTTGTCCAGTGTCACCACCAGCCCGTCCCCACTCGAGGTGAAATGTGCCATTTCTAGGCAGAGCCAGAGTGAGGGGGCGATGCAGCAGTGCTGGCTGTGGGGCTTTGTCCCCGTCCACCCCTCACCAGTCCTGCCACTGGCCATGGGCTGTTGCCTGCTGCTCTGCTCCCACAAGAGCTGTGGCTGGCACAGCAGCCATTTTCGCCAGCAATCAGCACAGCCATGACCTGCCAGCCATGGCAGCATCTCCCCAGGGTCCCTGCACAGGCAGGGTGCCGCTGTGAGCGGGGTGCTGGGGGAGCTGGCTCCTATGGCTCCCATGGCTCCCATGGCTCCTGCGTTCACAGTGGCCACTCACTGTAGTGGTAGGACTCCTCACAGAGTGGTGCCGAGTAGTCAGAGAAGGTGGCGTTCCAGCGCAGCTCCCGCGACTTGGTGTCGTACATGGTGATGACGTACTCTGGGGACGAGAGCAGGGCATGAGGTCACTGCCCAGCGCCCCGTTCCTGGGACAAGATGGACGAGCAGGGAGCAGGACTGGCTTACGGGTACGGCCGATGTAAAGCAGGGGACTTGACGGGCACAGACCATCCCAGGCCTCTGTCGAGAGAGTGGTCTGCTTCTCTCCTGACTTGGGGTCCACAATGAACCAGGTGTCCTGCTTCTTCCCTGAGAATGAAAATACATTTTTTTTTATAAGTCTCTGCAGTCCTGCTGTATGTCCCCAAGGCTTCTTCCTGTCTCCCCTCCACAGACATGTTCCCGGGAGGTCCCCGCTCAGCCTCTTCTCCTCCCTGACCCTGGGTCCGGCGGAGCGGCCGGTCTCTGCGTACCGGTGTAGAGCACGCCGTCCGAACTGCGGCATGGTGAGGACTGGACCAGCTCCGGGATGGTGAACGGGAGCTTCTGCAACACAGATGGCAGTGTGGATGCGGGGCCAGAGAAACGCCTCCCCGAGCAGCAGCTTTCGTGCCTTCAGGAGCAGGGTGGGAAGGAGAGGGGACAGTCCCCTCCTCCTCGCCTGCCTTCACTGCTCAACCCCAAAGCAGGACAGAGTGGCTGGGAAGGAAAGGGTCCCAGCTGTATTTGCCCCACAGCCACTCAGCTGACATCTGCCAGGTGCCAAGGACAAGCTGGAGCAACCAAAGGGCCCCGGCTCGCCCTGTCCAGCAGGTCTGCCTGGTCCCCCAGCCCGGTGAACCCCCAGGGTGCGGGTGGGTGGGATGCACGCAGCCCCGCAGCCCCACTGACCATCAAGCCTTCTTTGTTTTTTCCTCCAAGGATATAGAGGCTGCCATCATTGGGGTCTGGAAGGAATGCTGGTCTGGAAAGGAGGAGAGAGAAGGATGAAACGTGAGCTGCCCCTTGCCCTGGGCACACGCCAAGGACTAAAGAGGAGAGCACTAAAGAAACCCCTTCAGCAGTTTGCTCCAGGGTGATTCACTACAGGGCTTGACCTTTCCTGGAAACCTCCAGCACTGGATTTGGTAGGAGATGAACTCTGGCTCTGGGTCAGCACCGTAACTCCATACGGCCGCCCTGTGCCTACCAGCTGTGCTGGCTCGGTGCCCTGCCTGCCCCAGGGGAGCTCTCTGCTGTCCTGCCTTCCCCCTGCATATTCAGGTGGATTTTCCTCAATTTCTCTTCTATGGTTTTGTGCGTGGTGGTGCTGAGAGCTTCTGGGCTGTCTGTAGGAAGGCTACAATTCAGCAGCAGGGAGCAGCTATTCCTCATCATCATGCATGAAGTGCTAGCACAAAGGGTAGGTTTCAGGCAATGCTCTGGCATGGGCTGGGAGGTTCATTTCTCCGAGGTTCCCCTTTCTTGCTGTGAATCTGTTGGTTCATCAGGGCAGTCGTGCACCTCCGAAAGGCTCCTGCACAGCCCACAAGCTGCCTGCCCTGCAAAGGAGGGGATGACACTCACTCTGCCACATAAACCGGCACCTGCAGAATAGGATCTGAAAAAGAAAGCGAAATGCAGACGTCAGCAGCCTCTCCCTGCAAGTGGGGACAACGTGGCAGTGTTTACCAAGTGCAGCCATGCGCTGCCATGCCCAGGTCTGCAGCCTATTTGCATTTCAGACCCAGAATAGGCACCGCCGGCAGCGGGGGTCTGGCCCCCCCAGATGCTCTCCTTCACACACAGCCATGCCTGGGGCTGGAGCTGCAGCTGGCAGCGTCCCCTGGGGCTGGAGGAACCACAGGCCCAGAGCACGACCAGCAAGAGCCAGGCTGGGGAGTGCATCCCTGATCCCGAGCTAGCGACAAGCCCAGGGAGCCAGGCTGCTGGTGAGCACCCCCCTGGGTCACTACTCACCATCCTTCAGGGTCCACTTGATGTCACCTGTGCTCTTACTCACTGCATGAAGGTTTCCATCTAGAGTGGATATGAAGAGCAGCGTTTCTGGGACAGTCACAGCACCGCCTTTGAGGCACTGTGGACAGAAACACTGTCCTTAGAGAGCAGGGCCAGACTTGGGGACGAGCCCTCATGGCCCAGGCCATCTCAGGCAGCTCAGCAGCCCCCCCGCACCCAGCACGCCGCAGCAGCAGACTGTGGGGAAGAGCCTCAAGGTCCCTTCTTGTCCCAGTGAGGCAAGACTGGGAGGGAAAAGAATTTATTTCCTTGCACCAATGTATTAAATCTGCTTATTCCTCCAGCTCCACCTGCACAAGACAGCTGCAGAATCACATCTGCACGGCTGTTCGGAGGTGCTGGGTTTTGTAAATCCATGGCATTAAGCCCTAGCACCAAGGTTGCTGCACTCGCAGTGAGCAGCACCACCGGCAGCATGCGGCACCCGTGGCCCCTGGCTCCTGCAGCACCGGTTGTGTCCCACCGGTGCAGTCCCAGGGCCGGCACAGCCTTTTCCCTCCTCTCCCCTGGACCTGCCGGCGGGGATGAGCTGCAGCACGGCTGTTCCCAGCCACAACTGCCAGTTGCCTTTCTAAAGGTGACACAAACAGCCCAACTACCGGCTCCTTCCAGAAACAAACGGGTTGGGTGACTCTTCATGCCAGAAATGCAATTCATGCTCACCCGGGCCTTCAAAGCTACAGATTTCAGCTACCCTGACGTTGAGGGAGTAATTGCAAATTCACGCTGAGAAGAGGTAAGCTGCTGCTTCCTTCCTTGTACGGCGTCCGTACAGCAAGCGCCAGCTCAGCCACCGCAGGCTGGCACACACGCCAACCTCACCCTGTCGGCAAACAGGGATCAGCAAACAGCATGGGGACCCAAACGGCCTCAGGGAGAGGCAGGGCCGGCGTGGCCATCCCTGAAGCCAAAGAGCCAGAGCGGTGCCCAGGCTCCTGGCTGGCTGTGACACAGAAGCCAATTGAGCAAGTTGCTGCCCCGGTCACTCGTGCGGGGTGGCCAAAGGACATCCCTTGGGCCCAGCACGCCATCCCCCCGCTGCCTCTCACCTGCTCCGTACCAGCTCCGGGAGCCTGAGCCGGGCAGAGAGACTGGTCCAGGGACACAGCCAGACTAAAGAGCGGAGACCAGCCAACAGCCTGTGCCCGGACGGTGCCCTACATGTGAGCACGTGCCCGTCTGCGGAGCGGAACCTGATGGCAGTAACGGACCGGCCACAGCACAGTGGGGCCAGAAGACGTGTTCTCCCTTGAGTCACTGAGATTCCTCTGGCTCCAGCAACACAGACAGCAGCCCCGATGGGTGCCAGGTCACCTGTTCTCCGGCTGTACCTCCTGCCAGGAGCACACACCAGCTCCCTCCCAACACACCTCACGACCACCCCTCTGCTTCGAGCCCAATTCTATTATTTGCCCTTCTTCTTGCTTAATTTTTAAGTGAGGTCAGAGTGAGTTTCCCAGCTCTCGCTTTGTCCAGAGGACATGGTGGGGCAGGCAGAGGAGGGCGACTGCTCCCTGCCGCTGCTTCTTCAGCACTGTGCGGCCACGCAGGCAGGCTCGCTGCCGGCTGCGCAGGACCGGCTGCGACGACAAGCCAGGCCAGCAGACATGGGGCTCTTGTGGTGTGGCCACCTGCACAAGGGAAACAGAACCGAGACCGCTGAGCCCTCCCAGCTGTCAGAGCTATAGCAGTCTCTGCGCTCGTGGGCTCTGCTTTTCCCTCCCCCCCGATGCTTTGCAGTTTCTTCCATCTCTTCTGCAACTACTGTTTTTTAGGTGACAGGGCACTCAAACAAAGGCCAGGCTGCCCAGACCGCTCCCCGCATACCATGGGCAGAACTGCGTGCCGAGGAGCGGCTGCCCTCCCCGCCACTCCCAGCCCTGGCCACCCCAGCAGCCGTTCTGGCCAGCCCTAGCCCAGAAGCGTGGCTGCTGTTCCCATGGGATGTCCACAGAACCCGTGCTTTCCTGAGGCTCCCACCACGCCAGCCTGGAGTCTGCAGTGATGCCACTGAAGCCGGAGCTCAGCCGTGGACTCGGGGTGCACTTGCTCCCCCAGTGACAGAGGGGGACGGCCGGGCACTGACAGAAACACGGCACCAACGTCTGCTGCTTCCTTTGCCGGAGCAGTGCTACTGACATCTGCCAAAACCACCCGGCACGCTGCCCTCTCCGCTTGTAATGCCACCAGCGGCGGAAGCCGCCATCCGGCTCCCGCGGCACCACCCTGCCAGGCAGCAGCTCCGCGGGCAGGAGCGGGCAGGAGCGGGCCGAGGGCTCCCGGAGAGGGGGACTCGGCTCTCAGCCCCGGCCAGGCCCAGGGGTGGAGATGCTCTTCTGAGCAGACAACAGCCTGAACCCGGGGCGCTGCGTGTGGCACCTGCCAGCACCACTGACGTACAGCCTCGGGACCCCGCACGCAACCGCCCCGACCCTGCAGACGCATCACGGCCCCTTCGCCCCACAAACTCCCCTGGGTGCCGGACCCTGCGCACCCCCGCGCTCTCGACGCGGATGCTCAAGCCCTGCGCTCACAGGCTGCCATAAGCGGGGCGCTCCTGCCGGCGTGGGCAGGCGCTCACCCACGGCCTCAGGCACACGCAGGGGCCGTGCCCGCCCGCGCTCCCACTCGCGCCCGCACACCCGTGGGCCGGGGCGCTCACCCACGCGTGGGGAGAGGAGCGCAGCGCCTGTGCGCCCGCCCGCTGCCGGGCGCGGGATGCTCGTGTGCGGTGCCCCGCGGCACCCCCGCGCGCTGCCGCCGCAGGACCCGCGCCCGCTCACACGCGGGGCACGGTCACGCACGGGTACCCGCGCTGCAGCCACGCAGGCACCCGCGCTCTCCCGCCCGCAAAGCGCTGGCGCCCGCGCTCCCACCCGCGGACGCTGCCGCGCTCCCACGGCCCCGCTCCCACCCGCGGGCCGTGGCGCGGCCCTACCTGTGCCGGGAGCAGCGGGAGCAGCAGCCGCAGCAGCAGCAGCCCCCGGAGCAGCCCCGGGCGCAGCGGCGCGGCGGGGCCGCCCATGTCCCGGACATGCCGGGGCCGCGGCGCGCAGGGCCGGGCCGGGCCGCGCTTATCGCCGCGCCGTGAGTCAGCGGGGCCGGGGCGGATCCAGGATGCGGCTTCCTGCCCCCCCCGGCCCGGCCCGGCCCGGCCCCGGCCCCGGCCGCGCCCCGCAGAGCGGCGGCGATCCGCGCCGGGGGCAGCGGGGGCGGTACCCCGGTGCTCCCCGCCGGTTTCCCGATCCCATCGCCTGAGCAGGGGACCCGTAACCTCCAGATTTAGCATCCCCCCGCTCCCGCGGGTACCATCCCCATCCCAGCGGTTTTAGCCCCGTGCTGGGGGCACCCCCCCGCCCCTACCCCGCACCCCGGCCCCGCCAGCCCCTCTGCGGCACCCGGCCGTGCGGGGAAGCGGAGGGCTCTTCCTGGCCGCCTTACGCACCCACCCGCGTTGAATAATCTTTAGATGCGTTTCAAGAAGGAGCGGGGCACAGGTGGCTATAAAAGAGCTCTTTCCAAAGAGACAAGCTGGAGTTGAAAGGGATTTTCAGCAGGATTCAACTCCCCCGCCCCCCAGGAATGATGATGCTGGCCCTTGCAGTGGGGGCACACCTAGATACCAAACTGAACGAGAACTTGCCCGTTTGTACACGGCAGGTGGACTATTATCAGGTATCTTGAACTTTATTTCAGTGATAACACTATTGACCTATGTCAGATCTTTTTTTTTTTAAAAAATGTTTCTAAAGGTGGTAGCAAACAGGAGCAGCATCTGTTAAGCGTTAAAAGGCAAGTCTGCTGTAAGCCCCAGCACAGCAGGCTTCTCCCGAGCACCTGCTTTTGTGAGCTGTTACACAGGAGTGGGACTTCTGAAATCGCAACGAGCTGCCTACACGTATAACTTACAGCGAGCATGCTCAGCACGACAAGGACATCTACAGTTTAAAAGAAGATTAAACCCTAGAGAATTGTCCTGTAATTCACAGGCTTTTCGTACAAAGTGATATATGGCAGCAGTGTACCCAAATCCCCGCTCTGGGAGAAAGGCATCGATGGCATCAGACGTGACAACAAGCACGGGTTCCCGTGGATTTTTGCCTGCATCCATCTTTCTACAAAGAAACTAACTGCAAACCGTTTGCTAATGGTTGTTCATGTGGTCAGAAGTAGCTTAGTACGTACGGAACGTTGAAACACTCAAACGCAGAAATACTTAATTATCAAACTTTAATTCATAAGACTAATCTTACAGAATAAAACAATAGGATAACCAGTCAAGGTTACACTTAAAAAATCCAGCAGTGCAAATCTAAGACTAAATATTTGTTATCTCCCCCTCCCCTGAAATAGGCAATAGATTATTTAAAAATACCATAATACATGGTACTTACATATTCCATTTAAAATAAATCTGCAGTGGACACAAATATCTAAGACTTTTTTTTTTAATATAAAACCAAAGAATGAATTGCTTAGAATGTGGATAAGACATAGTGAACTTTCATGAGCCACAGAAAGCGAATCCTTGGCTAGAAGGTAAAATGGCCATATGTTTCATACAAGATTTGCTACAGCTCTCCTGGTCCCCCTCCTCCCTCCCCCCAGTGACAAGGACATCAATTAACAAAAAAAAGATGCTAACAACCTAATCCTAACAGGTGGCAAAAGGCTGGAGTACAAAACTTAAAATGAAAACAGTTCCATTGGAAAAATTAAGTTACAGAGGAAGAAAAAGTAAACAAAAGAAGGGAAGTCTGGAAACAAACCTTGCTCCCCCGAGTTAGCACAGCGAGCAACCGGAGCAGGGAGCGCGCGCTGCGCCTGCGCCCGCCCGGCTGCACCACCAGCGGCTGCAAGGGAACGCTGCCATCGGGAAGGGGAGAGCACGGAACAGACCACCACCACAACGTGGCACCTTGACAGCGTCATTGCAAGTGAATTGTTTCTCTTTGGCCCTTGAAGTAAGAAGTAACAGATACGAACCGCGTCAAGTATAAAATTTAGCAGGTTGTGTGCGTGTTACAACATATTGCGTGTTAAGTTTCTTATCTAGTTCTTTGAATTCAGATCACTTTTTCTCTTCCATCATCATAACATCCTTAGTTTAGTTACACATTTCTCAGTGTCACTAATAGAAATTAATGATTTACTTTAATCTTAAACTTGATATGAAAAACTTGCGAGTAATACAAGATTTTCATGCAAGATATAGTCTCTGTTCAAACCCCAACAAGGTTTAGCAATATACTTCTGCATTCCTAATGCAATACTAATCCAGGATCTGTTTAAGCTTTCGGATGCACAGAGAAGGAAGGAATACTCAACTCGGGCCAAGGAGAGGAAGAAGAACCCCACAGCGCTGGGCATGGAGAAAGGAGAGGGACAGCATTCAGGTGAGCTGCAACACTCAACGCCATCGAGCTCCGGGACTGCAGCCGGCCTCCTCCCTGCCGGGACAGCGGCAAGGGCAGCCAGGAGGGGGATGCCGCCCAGGCGCTGGGAGCAGCCGCCAGCGCCGTGTGGGAAACACCGGCTTTGTTCTGCGGAAACCCACGCTTGTGTTACGGATGCTTTAATCCCCAATTAGTAAACCCAGCAAAGCACTCAATACGACTTCATACCCCCAAATGTTCACAGGGAATTACACATATACACAATAGGGAATTGATCTCCGTTGAAAGGAGGTAATTGAATTGTAATTTAACTGAAAAACTTTTGCGCAAGAATCACCAGATATTACCATAAACTTCCTACGGAAGATTACACGTCAGATCTCAAAACAATCTTCAACAGCCAACTCCAAATACTGACTATATTTGCACTTTACTCACAATGCTTGTGTCTCACTGAGGACTAATGGCCAAATTCCTCCACGGGACCATTTGTTACGCTGGTTCTGCCCTGGAGATGATCACAGATATCAGAGAGTAAAATCCAAAGTCAAGAGAGAGGCTAGCAAACTGCTCCCCAGTTAGGCAAGCTGTGACATTATCCAAGTTAGGAGATGGTGTTTTCTTAGCTGTTAATGATCATTAGTTAATGTCAATAATTGCCTTGGAAAAATCAGTATATACCAGAAGATACAAAGCTCCACATCATTCCGAAAGAGAAAAGATTTTAAAAGCGATGCTGCTAAGTTCAGTCGGAATAGTCATTTCAAAGAACTCCCAAGAAACCTACCATATTAAGCCAACAAACACCAATTAAAACATTTTATGTAAGTATCACTTTCCTGTATTTTAATTAAAACTTTGCACATATAACAAAAAAGTGAAACAATTTCATTTTTCAAATCAACTTGAAAAGAAGCACCTAAATAGGTCACATTTTCTCAGTTTATACTATTTTCTTCTCCATGTTTAAAACTGCTTTGTAACCAACGGATTTTATATTCAGTCTCTTTTGAGATGATCGATTGTACCTGGCACAGGATGCAGAGTAACCATGCCCTTGGGAAAGGAGCAGACAGGAACGTTAAACACTGCCCTGTAGCCCACGCCCAAGGTGCCCTTCTTGCCTCGGCAGCGGTAGATCAGGTATCTGCCCTCCCTCAGCACTAGCAGCAGAGCGTACTCACCCGGGTCACTGCATCGAGCACAGAAGCCACAGGAACTCTGGGGAGGAGCTGGAACTAAGAGACATGTCCTCTCAAGGAGCAAGCGAACGAAAGAATAGGAAAGGAAAATGGAATATGAACGGATGTACAGACAGGTCTAAGCAAGCCAAGTAGCAAGCAGGAGCTGATGCTCACAGCACCAACAAGATAGCAAGTGCAAAGGTGACCCCAAGTGACAGAAAAAGCCCATGTCACCAATTTTCTTTATATTGTAGCACATACGCTTTCCACCAGCTACTGAATTTTAAATTTAAGCCTCAACACCGGGATTGGCAATTAGAAAATAAGAAGTGAGATAGCTGCATTTAAGTTGTAATTTTATCTCCAATTAACTCACACCAACTCCACTACCTGCTCTCGTTTGCTCCGAGCATGGGAAGGGGGCTGTTCTAGGGAGCTGACACAGCCCTGCCACAGAAGAGCTCCTGTCTCAATGCATTTATGTCAAGACACGCTGCTGGTGGCTTGTACACAGAAAGGAAATACCTCAAGCTACAAGAGTAACAAGCACATCACTAGTTTATATGTAGGATATGAAACACCTTTAAAGTTCATATTGCATGAATGTTCTAACTGAAAATACAAAACAAAAGCTGCTTATGTTGCTATCAAGAGTCTACAGGTAAATACGTAATCTTAACACATACCATAAAGTGAACGTTTTTCCCAGTCTCTCAAATAAAATAAAAATAAAATAAATACTCATTTGGGAATTTGCACCTGCTGAGTTTCAACTGGGCTGTTTCAAGGAGAGTGAAAAATGGACATGGAATATATTAAGATCAGCTATTCCTACAAGGCTGTTTCTCCAGGAGTGTCACAAAATGTTGAGCTACTTGCATTGAGCAATACCAAGCCTACAGTGTTAAAAAAAGAACAGCGATCTGTTAGATGCAGGTTTAACACCGAGCAAGACTGATTCAGTCTGACTCCACAATACAATCTGTTAAGGGTGTGCACCTTTTCAGGACTGAAAGGTCCATTCAGAAAACCTGAGATAAATGGCACGTGAATTGCTGAGATGACACGCAGAACGTCACAAACCAAAGGCGAGGAGCGTTATTTCAGACAGGAGGAGATGCAAGAACTTCCTGTAAACTTGAGCAAGAGAAAAGCTGAAAGGTGATTTAAATTTCAAAAGATCAGTTGCTGGATAGATATTCTAAATTTGGTAAGATTCACTGAATAACATCACTATAAATTTTCAAATCCAGGTCACAAAAGACTACTGCAGTTATTTAGGATCCAAACTGGCATCCGAGCTTCTCCCTTCCCTGCTCCCCTCACCCCCAAACAAGGCAGGAAGGTCTCTTTGGTTCACTCCCTTTGCAAGATCTGTGTCACCGCTTCACCCCGCTCATGCCAGACAACATTATGCAGCACAATCCAGAGTTGTTCTTTTTTTCAGTCAAACAGGTTAAGTGTCATCGCAACAGCTGCAAAATGATTCTGGACTGCAACATGCATGATCAAGAAAATGCTCTGAAAAATGTAGCACCCCCAGGGCAGGAGGCAGAACAGGAGCAGCGAGGTATGCAGGTGGGAGGGGAACTACGAACTGTGGCATGAAAGGGGACAGTAAGCAGCACTGGGTCACTGCGATTACAAAACATCCACAGTGGTATTCATCTGCTCCAGACACGCCACACAGAGAACCAACCCAGAGCTTCTAGTATTGAAAAAAAACAAAAGGGGGGGGGGGAAGCAGGGCATCTTTGGGTTAAAAAAGAAAAAAATTAGTTTTGCTACCAAAGAGTTAAACCTGAAATAAAAGGGCCAGCAGAATATGGCTTACTAAACATCAATTTTGCATACTGTTTAAAGTTTATTTTTAAAAAACTGTTTCTGAAATTCTCAGTCACAACCAAGTAACTAAATTAAGTCTAACGCTTGTAACTGAAAGATTATGAAAATATTTGTTTTCGTTCAAACCATGTAAAAAATCCTCAATAATACATTGTAATATTTTCTTTTTAAAACTAAATTGGAAGATCAACTCTCAGCAGATTTAAGTGTATTACACACAATATTTTGTGAATTAAGATTTATTGATTTCCATTGTATTTGCTTTAAATATGGTTGAAGCTGACTGCAGAAAAGGGATGGTGAATTTCTTAAGTTAAAAGTAAACTAATGGTGAAAGAACATCACCTCTGGCTTCCATCAATGCCTCATTTATCATATTTTATTAATAAAAGTTCCAGGACTATCACATCCAGGGATGTTGGAGGCCTCTCCCAGCAGTGTCCTTAGCTTTGTGTCATTTTCCTGTGCCAGAGGTGAGCGTGCTTTCAAAAATACTGCCACTTTCCCAGCACCGTGTCTTTGATTGCATCAACATATTGAGTTGGTACCCAATAGACCCAGTAGTAAGATGCTTCTGTTGGGCCCAGCTGAAATGCCTGCGAAGTTAAAAATGACAACATTTACAAATGGGAAACAGAACAGCTTATACCAGTGGACAGATACAGCTTATCCACTACAAAAATCAAACAAGTCTGTTAAACCTACTGCCTCCTTCAAACACTTGGTGCACGCTACATATATTCGGTAAGCAATTAAAAAAACCAAACATTCCTCAGAGAAACAAGAACTGCAAAGTACCAATTAAAATGATGACCTCTTTCCTTTTACGATATCATAGCAGCAACAAACCTCTTGGCCAGTTTCAAGAACATGAGCAAATTATTCTGGAAGACAGAATCTGAAGCATAACTCAAAGTCTTTAAAGAAATGACCAGAATGCACAGAGCTGAGAAACCAAACAGGAACTAAGTAAGACAATGACCATGTTTTCATAGTCATAACATTTCACAGAATTTTATATTTAGACATAATGTCCTCTTCTCAACTTATGTCAGTATAAATAGGAGAGGAGCACCATGGTATGCCAATAACGTCTATCCTTGCTTTAGGATAAGAGTTTATTGTAGCATATTCTGAAGAGAACATTTTCTTACACAGATGATCAAAAATCAAGTCTTTGGACAAAGACTAGATCAGCGCCCTCCTGCAGACAATAATTTTAAGGTATAGCATTTCCCCTTTCTTCCCCTAAGGAAAGACACAGACTTATGTAAGGAACTAACTTCAACATTAAAAAGTTAGTTACTGGACTTTGAAAAGCAAGACCCCATAGATTAAAAGAAACAGCCAAAAACTCAGTAGAATTAGCACAGCTCTCTTCTTAAATGTGTTACTTTTCTAGACCCGATACCAGTTTTTCAGAAAATTACATATGGGAAAAAAAAATTACAGCATCAAATCACAATTTTTTTTAATGTCCAGCAAGGCCTGTTGTTTATATAAATACAACAGAAAATAGAAATTAAACTAGATATAGGAAAATATCACTAACATTAAGAAATCATGAGCTATATTGTGAGTATTTTTAGTGTTTTAACACTGTCACAAGACAAAAGATATGAAGTAACGCTTAAGCACTTAATGTGTGTGTGCAATCAGCCCAGATTTTCACAAAGTAGCAGATACTCAATATGCCACTCAAAATGTTTACACTGTGACAGCAGACCATGTCCAAATTCCCATCTTCCACAACACGAGGCTGGTACTACTATCCATCTCCAACTTGCTCCATTACAAAAGCCTTACTTCTGTGTATTTGCATGAAGTAATTTGACTGGATATTATTAAAGTAGAGACATTACTCACCATCATGTGATAATCCTCATGTCCTTCAATAGGTTCACTCACCACATTTTTAATGGACCCCATGGGTAACTTTTCTGTTCTCTCTACATTAAAATTGATCAAAGTATTATTTCTGATATATGAGAAAGTAGTCTTTCATATTGATTTCAAATACCACCTCCATTACTTCCAAAAGCTCCTCATGTCAGCAGTCTCCTCTTTGGGTGAACTTTGGATACCTGCTGCCGAGAAGCCCGTCTTCCACATTACCACATACTCCACAGCTGGCACGCTAATAATTTAAAGGAATCCAAAACTGGATCACACAGCTCCTCGCATTTTATGTCTCTGCATCACAGAGAGTACTTCAGTGTACCTGATTCGGGCCTAAATTGAGTGATGGGAAAACCCTGGCTTTATTTAATGTTTCCCCATAAGGAACTCCACTTGGACCAGCAGGATTACTCACCATAGTGAAAGCTGGTCCAGGTGTAAGAATATTCAGGACTGACTACCAAGGATTATACTAAGCTCTACAGAAATTAGAAGGCTGAAAGCTGAATGAAGATAGGCTAACTAACTCTTTGAAAGCCTAGTCCTGGTTTTACCCTGAGGCAGTGTTCAACTGTTACTATAAAAGCACAGGGAAGGAAATATTAATGAGTAAACAGGGAAAGAAACAAAAAGAGAAACTGGAAAAAAAAATGACTACAATTACATGAGAGAGTAATGTCAGCCAGCCAGAGGTAACCATAAGAATGACAAAGTATATGGTTCATGGCAGACTTCTGCTGTCTCAGTCCTGTCCTCACTTCTTTCTGAAGACTTAACTCCAAGATCCTTCCTTTCAGTTCCAGCTTTCAGTGTCAGCCTAAAATTATTTTCTTGGATGTAAGACAGAGAAAATCATAACCTCTACAAAGGAGAAGTTGAACTACGAGTTCCTTAGATATATCTAACTAATTTGTGTGATTAAAAAAAAAAAGCACCTACCTAAAAGGCACAGAGGGAGATCAACTTAGTGATGTAAAGACAAATATTCTCTACCTTGGTGCTGCAACTAAGCTGACTCCGAACTACCCCACTCAGACTCACAACATTCATTGAGTAAAATCTTATTTTGCACTTGTTTAGCATCCCGCAAATCAATTACTCTTCACAGTATCTCAGCAAGAGACAAATCCATATTATCTATGCCTCTACAAAAATGACACAGAGCAACTGAGAAACAGCTACTTATACCAAACCTTAGACTACTAAAATGTACAAAGTTGTCTGTGAAGCACAGGGAGGCTGTGTGGGGGAAGAATCAGTTTCAACTTTCCAGGACTAGCAAGTGAAAAACAGTGTTAACACCCACTTGGTTTTATTCTAGCCCTTATGTGCTGGCATCTGCCGTGAATTTGTCAAAACAGGAAGGCGTTTTTCCCAACAACAGCCAGCAATTACAACCATTCCCTAGAGGAAGCAAGCTGCTGCTAATTTTGGGAAGTAGGGAAACAGGTTACATGAAAGACAGATGACTACAAGAAGAATCACATTTCATAGCTTAAGAAACACTAATCTAGAACACTTCAGAAATACTAAACTTGAAGCCCGTCTAGAAGGTGAAGGAAGAGGATTAATTACCCAAATACTACGTATGTATTTAGAACACATTATCAGTATCAAAAAGATCTGGCTGCCCAACCTATAGAGGAAAAAAAACCCCAATGTCTCACTCCATCACTTAGCCCAGGAGAAAAATCACTGCAACTGGTACCAATAGAGGTTTTAAAGCCAGAAAAATCTTCACAGTCAAGTCTGTCCTACAAAGGAAAGGTCAAAAACTTCCAAGATTTCTGCTTACTTTGGAAATAATGTAGCAGCTGGAGGTGCCATCCAAAGCTAATATCACCATCCAATTAGGTAACTTTACTGGGACAGTGAGCAAGCACTTCTATTCCTCTTGCTCATCACGATAATATTGCCCCATCCTGGTCAAACTAAAGGAGCACAGCTTCCTTTGGAGGCAGGGGGTTATCTGAGACGTCCTCAGCAATGCACGTTATCACCACAGCACTTTCAGCTCCTCCTGGCACCACTCAAGATGGTAAACTGATTCCTCTGCACAGCAACACATGCCATAGTTTCTGCAGTTGTACATCACTGAAACAAGACACCCAACTAATTTTGGTTGGAAGGACAGATAACGACAGAGATGCCAGCACTCCTAGTTTTAATGCTGGTCCTAAGATTCCCTTTCGAGTCTTAGCCAAGCCAGTGAGCCTCTATGTGATGTTGGCATCAAACCAAAGTTTATGAAGTGCTTTTGAGATATGCTAGAAATGCCAAATATTAAAATTTACATTTGGAGCTATGAATAGCAGATTGGAACATTAGTCTACTGGCACATCTGAACTTAAGTTTTTCAAGAACAGCAGTAAAACACTAAGTAATATTCAATGATCTGGGAGAATGGCATTTGACAAGAGGAAGTAAAATTTAGTTTTGAAGTATTGCAATACCAACATGATTCCCTAAACACAATTTTGTCACACCAGAAGCTGTTTCTAGGTCACTGTCCTGGTTTTGGCTGGGATAAAAGTTAGTTTTCTTCCTAGTAGCTGGCATAGTGCTGTGTTTCGGATTTAGTATGAGAATAATATTGATAACACACCGATGTTTTAGTTTCTGCTGAGCAGTGCTTACACAGTCAAGGACTTTTCTGCTTCTCAAACCACCCCACCAGTGAGCAGGCTGGGGGTGCACAAGAAGCTGGGAGAGGACACGGCTGGGACACCTGACCCCAACTGACCAAAGGGATATCCCATACCACATGACATCATGCCCAGCACATAAAGCTGGGGGGAGAAGAAGGAAGGGGGGGACGTTCGGAGTGATGGTGTCTGTCTTCCCAAGTAACCATTATGTGTGATGGAGCCCTGCTTCCCTGGGGATGGCTGAACACCTGCCCGTCGATGGGAAGGAGTGAATGAATTCCTTGTTTTGTTTTGCTTGCGTGCACGGCTTTTGCTTTACCTACTAAACTGTCTTTATCTCAACCCATGAGTTTTCTCACTGTTACTCTTCCAATTCTCTCCCCCGTCCCACCGGGGAAGGAGTGAGCGAGCAGCTGCGTGGTGCTTGGTTGCCGGCTGGGGTTAAACTACGACAGTCACACAATTCACTTATAGCCCAGTTATCAATTATTCATCTCAGAGTTTTAGAGTTGCTCACCTTTTGTACCAATCCATAGCTGGTCTTGCTCAAGTTTAAAGGTCAATCTTACTTTCCCCCCCGACTTGTTGTACATGCCAGATAATGGCACTGTCGGCAGGCGCTCCTACAAAGAGGCAACATAGTAAGGTGAAGGACTTTAAGAGAAAAAGCTATATCCTCTTAACTTTTTAAGCATAATGACGATCCATCTTTCCAGTTTTCTACTACTATAGCAAGGAACAATTGAACCAGCAAAGAAAGGTCTCAAAACAAAAAAAAAGGTCTCTCTCTTCTGATCAGGACAATTTCTCAAGTACTTATTTACTTACCTGAACACCTTTAACAGAAGGCATCACATCATCAGGTTTTCCTTTATCCAATACTTTTCTGTGTTGCTACAATATAGAAACAGAAATTAGAATTTACCGAAACACAACAGAGCTTTTCAATTTACTTCCAGCTGCACTCTGCCATATCCCGACAGCACTAAGAGACAGTTAAGGACTATTCACCATCACTTATCACACAGGAAATGGTTAACTTTCAAAGTTAACCGAGCACTTTCTATGACAGTCTAAAGAAATTATATAAATGAATAAAACCCCAATATAATGCAAAGGGTAACATCCCTTCTAGAATATACAGAAATATATATCTATAAAAGTTTAAAGAACCCTGAGTCCCACTTCAATATCACACATGCTGAATCACATAGTTGGCATTTGGCAAGACAGTTTTAACAGTCAAGTGTTATATCCAGTGAACGGCAGAAAACCCTCCACATTTGACAGTGCAACATACCGCAACACAGCAACAAACCAGAACAGATTAGGGCAGTAGTAACTAAGAAAACCATGCTCACAGTTTGTAAGTTGCTGAGTACCTTTAAACAATGATGGAACTTACAGTGAACGTGAACTATGATAAATTATAGAAAAACAAAAGCATGTTTCATAAAGGTTGCAGTTCAATGATGCACTATTTAATTTCTAATCAAGTTTATTTTGAGGAAGGTATGGGGCCGGTAATACCTTCAGCTGAAAATCCTTTATCAGCCCCAAAACACTGCAGCACCACCACCAAACCAAGCCTCACTGCACTCTACTTCACTCCCTATTCAGAGGCAGCACTTGAAGATGCGAGAGGAGTATTCGACATCCATGTTCCCCTCAGTGCTGGGACAGCTGAAAGAACTGCTCTCTTGGTGTTCATTTTAAAGGCAGTTTTTGGAGATAAAATTCCTTTATGCCAACAAAAACCAGTTTTTAGATACAGTTAATTTAGACTGCATTTGAGCTAACAACCATGAAATATTTCTACTATTTATCATTTCTTGTCTAAAATGCTAGGCTGTACCTAGCACCAGCACAAGCGGTGTCTTGTGAAGCCCGAGCCTCTGCTAGGCTAAACACTTTTCTGCTGCTAGAACTCCTCTGCACAGAGCGCTTCTTCTACCGCTTAGCTGTGAGAAAAGAGACCCCAGCCTGCTTGGAGGAGGAACAGGACCCAAAGGTGACTGCAGAGTATTACAAGAGAACTATGTAAATCCTACAGCTCCCCCATGCCACGAATTATTGAGACATCAATAACCTTTTGCCTGCAAAGCGGCTCCTTTTTATTTTCTTCAGCTTTGACCTCCTGTTGAGCAGCTTCTTTGGGTGTATTTACTGCTAAAACATCATTGATAGTAGAGCCAACAACCATTATTTTCGCTCCGTTTGTTACTTTGATTTCCCGCAATGTTTTCTCCTCTGGCAGAAGTCCCTTGAACATAACTTTCTGCATAGCAGGTGGAAGGCCTAAGAGGCAAGAATAAGGATTATGAGACCGCCCGACAGCGGCGAGAGGAGGCGCGGGCTGAGGCGGGAGAGGCGGCGGCAGCCCCGACAGACCTGTGAGCGAGTGGATCTTCTGCTTCAGCTCGGCCCCCGTGCTGTCCAGGCAAAACTTCACGTCGTACTTGTTCTTGTTCCAGATAACCTTTAGCTCCACCAGCTCCTTCCCGCTCTCCGCGTCGCCGCCGTTGCTGACAGACGCCTGCGGGGGATCCCGGCGCTCCTCGCCCTCAGGAGACCTCCCCGCCGCCGGCGAGCCGCCCTCTCCGCCGCAGCCCAGCGGCAGCTCCGGCGCCTCCGCCTCCATGCCCGGCTCCTCGGCACCTGGAGGCGAGCGGACAGGAAGAGCCCGGCCAGCGGGAAGCTGCCCCGGCGCGCCCGGCCCGGCCCGCCCGCCCGCGCTCGCTCCAGCCCGGAGCGCCGCCCGCCCGGCGCCGCGCCGCCCCCGCTGCCCGCAGGCTGCCCGGGCCCGGCTCCCCGCGCCGGCGCCTCCCCGCCTCCCCGCGCCGCGCCACGCCGCCCCGCCCCGCGCCGCCGGGACCGAGGGCTCCTACCATCGGCGGCGGCGGAGGCGGCGGCAGCCATGATGATTGTGTACAATCTGCCGCGGGGCACGCCGGGAAACGCCCGCCGCTGCCTGATGGGCCGCGCCGGCTGCCGTAGCCCGCCCCCGCCCGCCCCTCCCAGCCCGGTGGGCGGTGCGGGCCCCGCAGGCCGCGCCCCCGGGCCCCCGGCCGCGCCGCCTGGGGACGAGGTCGGGGGCGTCCCGCCCTGCCAGCCCCTCCGGGCGCCGAGGCCCTGTCCGGTGGGGCCCGCGCTGCCGGCTCCGCGCGGCAGCGGGAGGGGCGTGGCGGAGCCTTTACGGGACGCCCCGCCCCCCGGCCGCTGCGCGCCAAGGGATTGGCTGGGCGCGTCCGGGCGGAAGTAGCGCCCGCGGCCACGTGGGCGGTGCGGCGGGATGGCGCGAGCGCTGCGGCTGCTGCGGGGCGCAACGGGGCCGGAGCGGGGCCTGGGCCCGGGCCCGGGCCCGGGGCCGCGGGTGCGGTTCGGGCCCAGCCCCACAGGTAACGCCCGGCCCCTCGCCAGGCCCGCCCCTCGCCCCCCCGGGGGGCCCCGCTGCGGGCGGGGGCGGCGCTTTGGGTTGGAAAACGTGAATTATAGAATCATAGAATCATAGAATTGTTAAGGTTGGAAAAGACCCTTAAGATCATCAGGTCCAACCTACCACCGCCAAGTCCGCCAATTCAGACACTCGGGGACCGTGTGCCGGGGGGGCGGGGGGCGGCCGCGGCCGGCTCCCTGCGCTGCGTTCCCCGAGGTACCCGCTCGCCCCCTGAGAGTGCCGAGGGAACGGAGCTCCTGCCGGGAGCTCCCGGTGGTCGGGCTCGCCCGGCCAGGGTGGAAATAAATAAGGCCCTGGGGCGGCTGCGTGTTGTGTGCTGCGGGGAAGGCGCGGGGTCCCGTCTTGCGAAAGACCACGACAACGGTGTTTCCTAGCGCCTGCCAGCTTACCGGTGATTGCCAGCTCACTTCAGGGCAATGCGTTCTTGGAAGGCAGTTGCCAATGAGTTAGTCCCACAGCAAAGGCCCACAAAGCCAGTAAGTGCCCCTGCACAGCGTGCCTCCCTGCCCCCCCCGTTAGCGTTTAATACCAGTTCCCATTACAGGTAGCATTGCCCTTCCAGCTCTGTCCTGGTTTCAGGAAGGGATTTTTAAGTATGAGCTTGTTGTGGTTTAACCCCAGCCAGCAACTAAGCACCACACAGCCGCTCGCTTGCTCCCCCCCGTGGGATAAAAATCCCTTTATTGGGCCTTAATTATTATGATCTCCTCTGATTTTCACATTATAACAGGTTTTCTGCATTTGGGTGGCCTTCGGACTGCTCTGTACAATTATATTTTTGCCAAAAAACACCAAGGGACCTTTATTTTGAGAGTGGAGGATACAGATCAAAATCGAGTGGTGCCTGGAGCTGCAGAAGGAATAGAAGATATGCTGGATTGGGCAGGTATGTACAAACATCTTTCATTTTTTTACTTACTGAAAGATTCTCTTCTTTTTAGAGATTAACAGTACCCAAATTGTGAGTATTTTGCATAATAGCAAGCTATGCAGCGTTTCAGATGATGAATTAGTTGAAATGTTGTTATTTCTACAGCTAGGCATCAGGAAAGTCCTGCTGGAAGTATGTTTTATAGCAGAAATAAGTGGTTAGGCTTGTTTTCTTTTGGTGTGTTGTCTGACATACAGAAAGATCCAAATTTGTGAAAGTGGCCCGATGTGCAGTTGTAACAAAAGTTGTTCATGAGAGACATGATGACAAAGTCAGAAGTTGGAGCTCACAGACCTCACTGTAAATGGATAAATTGTTTGTGTACAGAGTATTTGCTAAAGGGCATCTGAAGGTGTAAGTTTTCATTTTGAATGCTCTGCTTCTTTTTGAGCTTAAGAACTAGAAGTGAGGGTGATTTTAGAATGCAGAATTGTGATAAAGTCAGAGCCAGATCCCACAGATGCTGCCATTGATGGGTTGGTAAACTTCAAGGGACTAGGACTTTGCTGTTGAGTAATAACTTTGGAGTAGGTAAAATAGTTGGCTAAAGTCTCAACTGGATTTTTGTGGTACGAGTGTTCTTTACTATAAATAGGGTGGATGCTACTTTGTATGTGTACACCTGACTGCATTTTGCTCTAAGTAGTGTATCAGAGCTGCTCAACTATTTACTAGGTTCTGGTGGGTTTTCTGTACATTGCTTCACACACAATACCCTAAATTCTGAAGCTGTTGGCTGCTGTTTATCTTCTGAGTCCAGGAGAATCTGGCTGCTGTGCCAGACAGATGCCTTTAGCTGGCTGCCCTGGAGCAGAAACCATCTTTGGACACTCTCCAGAACCTTGCTGTTTCATCTTCATTCGGTGTGCTCCGATGGTGGGTTTCATTTTGCCTTTTTACAGGCTTTGTAAGTCCCATCATCTGATATTTCAGGTATTCCCCCTGATGAGAGTCCTCGCCGCGGTGGTTCCTTTGGACCCTACCAGCAGTCACGCAGACTTGACCTTTACAGAAGAGCCAGTGACGTGCTTTTGGAGAGAGGTGCGGCGTACCGCTGCTTTTGTACCCCTCAGCGCCTGGAACTGCTGAAGAAGGAGGCTTTGCGGAGCCAGCAGACCCCACGGTAGGGATTCCTTGTCCCCTGGGTGGTTCCCTGTGCTGCACGCTTGCAAAAACTTGCGACAATGTGTGCGGCAATACGATTGTAATCTCACTGCCTGTAGAGAGAGAAGCCAGTGTTGCCCTTAGAGGCTTAGGGGAGTGACCTCCAGAGATCAGGTGGTTTGCCTGGACATGTGGTGGGCAGGTTACAGCTAAAATTCAGGGGTCAATTTAGAGTTCTGGGAATGTAAGAATGACTGATGGGGTTGGCCTGTGTTGAACTGAAACCTTCGTTCTCCTTTCTCAAAGATACGACAACCGGTGTCGGCACCTGACGCCCACAGAAGTGTCTGAGAAGCTGTCACAGGGCCTTGACTGGGTAGTCCGCTTCCGGCTGGAGAAGGGGGTGGAACCCTTTCAGGACCTGGTCTATGGCTGGAACAAGCATGAAGTGGCTGACGTGGAAGGTGACCCAGTGATTCTCAAGGGGGACGGCTTCCCCACTTACCACCTGGCAAATGTGGTGGATGACCACTACATGGGCATCAGCCACGTTCTGCGGGGAACTGAGTGGCTTACTTCAACGTCCAAGCACCTCCTTCTCTACAAAGCCTTTGGCTGGGATCCCCCTCAGTTTGGTCACCTCCCACTGCTTCTGAACAAAGACGGTGGCAAGCTGTCGAAAAGGCAGGGGGACATCTTTCTGGAGCGTTTTGCTCAGGATGGCTACTTGCCAGAGGCTCTGCTGGACATCATAACCAACTGTGGCTCTGGATTTACAGGTAATGGCAACAGGCTCGGTACTTGCTAGGACACTTCTTGATGCTGACTTTGGGGAATGGGTTAGGTTTATTTTAATAGCTGAGAACTTTGACAGTGTTTGAAGGGATCAGGAAATGGGTGTCAGGCAACCAATCTGTCACTGAAATGCCACCAGGGCTTCTGCAGAGCTCCTGTGAAAGACTGGGTGGTGTGCTGGAACGGTCGCAATCTTTCTGCCTCTGTGCAGCCGTTTAAATTGAGTCTGATGCTTAATGGGTTCCCACTTGGGACAACATTCATCTCAAGGTGAAGAAACTGTCGGTGAACTCTTGGGAAAACTTGTATTCTGTGGTTAATAATTGCAGTGTCGTGTATGACATCTGTCGCACTTCTCGTTTAACCTGAAAGACCATGAGAAGTTGAGTCAATGTCTCCTTTTGTTGCTCTTGCTGTGTGGGGATCACAAATTAACTTGTGTTTTGAGAACTCTGCTTGGGAATGAAATCCTTCTTGGGCAGTGAAGCCTCCTGGCTGAGTGTTACTTCTTTTTGGCTGACTGATGCAAGGGGTGTTCTGCTGAGGAAGGTAACAGAGCCAAGAGAATGTCCCAGTTTCCAGTTCCTCACCGATAGTTAGCAGAGCCTGCTGTTAGGGACAGGGTGGCTTTCCGTGCATGCCTGCTACAAGTTTCCTCCTCTTTGCCCTGGTTGTTGCTAGCACTGCGAAAAGTGGCTCTCCTGTGTCACTTCTTCCTTGGGTATGCTGCTGCCCCAGCCCTGAGCCTGAGGCTTGCAATGAAACGCAGTGACGCTAGTTCTCTGCGGGAGAATGAATGTGTATCGTTCCCTTGTTGGGTTATTTTGCAGAGAAACAGATGGGGAGGACTTTGGAGGAGCTGATCTCGCAGTTTGAAATAGGCAGAATTACAACCCATTCTGCCCTTCTGGATCTTGAAAAACTCCCAGAATTCAACAGGTATAGATATCAGTCGTAACTTTAAAACTTAATAATCTGTACATCAGTGAGAATTTATTCCTAGCACTTGGCTTTATCTGGCAATTTTGTTTATTGGATCAAGCGTGGTCCCAGCACAGTGGCTTTTTGGCTGCGCTACAGAGAAGTATAAGTTTTTGCTTACACCACTTCTGTCTCCTCTCCCATTCTGTGCGTGGACATTGGTGTTGGACGCACTGTAAAAACCTGGGCAGATGGTGTGTAGCTAGGAGGATGCAAGGTCATACGTTTAGATTCAAAATAACATCTAAAAAGAGGCAACACTTCCAGAGGGTACTTCTGCAAGTACATGTGTACTACGGGGATATTGTGCTGCTGAGAGCTAACACATCTTTTGTTCCCTGTGGTGTATTAGCGCTTAAGGCTTTGTTGTAGAATGTCTGTCTGGGATTTAATGTTGCTTTTCTAACAGTTTTAATTGGTAAATGTTGTAAGGTTGGGATGATTAGTTCCAATCTAACCCAAAGCAGTCCAAAAGCAGTTTTCTTCTTTGTTACAGGATTCACCTCACCCGTCATATTGAGAATGAAGGGCTGCGACAGAAGCTAATTAGAGAGTTGCAGTTGCTGGTGGAGCACGTCTATGGGGATCAACAAGTGGATCAAGAGGTTCTAGAAAAGGAGTATGTGGAGCGAGTCCTCCTGCTGAGAAAAGTATGAGCAGTGATAGCATTGTGTCACCGTTTCGGGGAGCTGAGGTTTTGTGGGATTCCTGGATGAAGACTCAGCTGAGTCCTGGGTGCTGCTTTGATCTGAGCTCTGAAGCTCCACAGCCTGCAAATGGCTGTCACTGCCAGCTCAAGTGATCGTGTGCATGCTGACTGCCAAAATCCAACGATATACTTAGCTGACCTGTAGGAATGGGCATGGTGAATGTCTTGGTGGTCTTTGCAGAGTCATAAGCTGATCTGTACTTTGCCGAGCCACCAGAGAGCTCCCTCGGCAGAGGGAGGACGTGTCCCTGCCATGGAAGCAAATCATGGAATTGTAGGATTTTCTTGGGAGACCTCTCTGATTCGCGCTCAGAGCAGGACTGTCACTAGTGCTGGATCAGGTCAGCTGTGGCTTTGTCTAGATGACTGTTGAAAAACCCCAAGCTGCACTTCTCCTTCTGTAGCCCAGGATGTGGATGGCTCGTGGTGGGAAGGTCCAGCACCCAGGACCCCTCGTGCCAGGAGACTGCTCACCTCTAGCTTTTGCTGACTGGGCAGCGTAAGGTGCTTCTGCTTTGCCACTGCTCCATGCTTTGGTAGCAAAGTCAAAGCAACCTCTTTGCAGAGGTGGATGAAGCTCTCGGTGGTTAAACTAGTGGGGTTTGTGCATTGGGAGCCCTGGTCTCGGTTAAGTGGCAGAGTGCCGGCTGTAAAGGGGACAGAAGATATTGTGGCTCTTCCCAATGCCAGGAAGGAGGATGAGCCCAACTGTTTCCCAGTCTGCTGCTGGGATGCCACTGTAGTATCTGGGGACTTTTTAATGAAGAATAAAGCCTTCTTTATAAGGGCAGGAAGAGACCCGACTGTTCCAGCATGAAGGCTTCACTGTGGCAGCGGGACAGTGACTCATGTGACTTCCCACTGTCTCTAGAAAGGCGGCAGATGAACACGGCGAGCCACTTCCCCAGACTAACTCTGAGTCAGCCCACACGCGTCTCTGCAGCACGGGTACAGCCGCAGCCTTTTGGGCTTCTTCTGTGTCCCTGCTCACACCGAGTGGTTATGAGTGTGAAAAACTCAGCTGCCTAAATGTCAGTGATTCACATGTCCCCTGAGCAGTACAGAGTACGATGCAGTGGTGTATTTGGACCCTCTTTAACTGTTTGTGAAGTCCAGACAGGATGTGTTTGCTCCCCCCCAGCTTAACCCTCAGCCTTGACAGCTTTGCTTTCTTTCTCCAGGGTCACATAAGCCTCCTGAAGAACCTGGTGTCATCTGATTATTCTTACTTATGGGTTAGGCCCTCAGTATCCCGAGAGCAGCTACAAACTATTTCTGCAGAAGTAGATGAAATAGGAAAACTAGTCTTAGGGTAAGTGTCTCTTCCCAGCTCTGTACACACCCACCTGCCCGCCCCAGAGCATTGCTCTTGGCTGCTCTATTGATGTTGGACACGCTCATAGTTCTTATTTAATTTGCTTTACTTTGGAATGTGCTGTAGTTAATAACAAGTGAGAAATTCTGTGTTTTTAATTGAAAAGCAGCTTGCCAGTGGGAAAGCTCACGTCAGTGCTCCCAAGCAAGAATTGTCACGTCTGGATTGAGTAAAGCACCAAGCACAGTGGAGTTTGTGTGCCAGCATGGCACTGATGAAGCAGCGGTGTTGGCAGGGCTTTCCCATGCCACCTGACCTGCTGTGCTTTTGTCTGCTGTAGCATTAAACTGGAGAAGTGCAAGGTGGTTTTGGTCAACATATATTCCGAATCGGAATGAGACTTCTGGGTCTCTGGAATGAACCCAGTTCACGTCCAGCCAGAGTCACTGTCACTTCTGAAGAGCTCGTCCCTGGGGGGCTTTCCCTACTTCCATTTCTTTGACTCCAGCTAGCAGTCTGCAGTTCTTCTGCTCAGAAACATTGCTGGGCTGGCAGACAGTCTGCCCAGTCTAGGACCTTCCTTCTGTGCCAGGGATTTTTGTGGGGTTTTGCCAACAAGTTTCACTGCTGCCCCATGTCCCTCTGCTACTCCATGCCTTGCAGCTAGGTGGGGTGGTATGTCAGTCACCTTTCCAGTTCAGATCTCACCTCTGAACTAAAATGAGCCCTGAAAACCAGTTTTGGGAGTAACTAAGGTGGCAGTATCTGCAAATTGAGCTATTATTTTCAGCTCTCTGTAAAGCTGGTTGTCCTCAGTCATTTGTCACAGCTGAGTGGTAACTGAATCCAAGTGATGGTAATTTAGATGTCAGAATACTCGCTATCCTGGAGGGATAATAGTACTGCTACCTACAGCTGAATAGTACCAGCAATGGCTCCTGCATCTCTAAAAATCATATTTTTAAAAAAGAAATCAGAATTACTGCCTTTGCTGTGGTTTTCCAGGTCCTTGGCATAATTTTGTGATTTAAACTGGATGCTTGCTTTTCTGAACAACTCTGCTTCTGGTGCTGTTGAAGTAGAAAGGTATGGTTTCGCAAAGCAGAGTCTTAGCAGCAGTATCGAGGTAAAGCAGTCCTGCCTGCCAGTCTAGGAGGTACATGACCAATGCTGCAGTGAGCAGAGGGAGTGCCCTGGCACAGAGCAGGAGTGAAGGGCAGGAAAGTTTACCTTGAACTGCTGCTGTTGCCAGAAGATTTTGCAAAACCAGCCTGAGGTAGCTGGCAGTCGTTGAAGTCATTAGTCATTTCTGGGTAGGAATCCTGTGTTTTGTACATCCCCAGATTGTAAGGGCATTTTCTTTCCTAAAGGCTCATGACAAGGACAAGGCAGGCAGCTGTTTTGACTGTGGAGGAGCTGAACACAGACCTGAGAAGCCTCCAGAAGCAAACCAAAGAGACTAAGTACAGCAGCATGATGAAGCTCCTTCGCTTGGCTCTCAGTGGGCAGCAGGTAAAAAATAAAAATTCTGAGGCTGGGACCTTCATCTTTTTTTAAACAGCTATCTTCTCTCTGATAGCAAGATACTGGTGTTTGGACATCTTGCAAGAATTGACATTAGTTTCTTTATGAGTGAATGTACTGATATAGAGCAATCCTGAAAGGAAGAGCTGTTCTGAAAGTTTCAGAAAGGCAGAAGTTGTCAAAGCATGAATATGCCGGTCACAAATCTGAAGTTAGAAAAACCTCTGCACCAGCTGTAGGGAGTGTGGGCAAGGTTGTAGGTTTTGGGCAAAACTGGGATTTTATGTGCACTCTGCTTTTACAAAGTTCAAAACCAAGTTTCGCAAAAATTCTTCAAAGCTTTATCCCGGCTTAGGCTCTGGCATCAATCCTTCTGGGTCAGTTTGACCATGCTTAGCATTTTACTTCAGGAGAAAAAAAAAAACCAAACCCTTGTTTTGAGATTGCTGATAAAACCCCTACCATTGGTCTAACAGCAATCTGATAGCTAATCACTCTATCATTTCCGCCATGATGATGCATAAACATGTGCTGAAAAGCGTAAGTTTCCGTTTGTACAATGACTTCTTATGTGTTTTCAGCATGGACCGAGCGTTGCTGAGATGATGGTGACTTTGGGACCCAAAGAAGTGTGTGGAAGAATACACAAAGCACTAACTAGCTAATACAAGACAGAAACAACACCGACAGCCAGCCCATGGACTCAGATGGTGTAGGCAGCACATGCCATTGTCCTAGACCTGTATTTTTTGATCTCAGCATGATTATCTTTGATCAGATGAGCTGGGCTTTAGACCAGACAGGTGTCACCATGATGTTTCCAGGTCTGTATGTATCTGGACTAAGCATAAGCCAGTTTGTCTCGGAGAGGAACCCGAATACAGATTTCAGTCCGTCCTTCTGCTTTCATCTTGTGCAGGTAGCCTGGTTTCCAGGTTGGGACAAAGAGACTTTCATCAGCATTTAAATTCAGACCATGTGGACAGAAAGTAATGCTATTTCTGATACCAGCATGGCTTGTCTCAAGCGATCGGTCTCTTTTTGGAGAGGGCCTCACAATCAGGGTACCTACAGCTACGACTACACAGGTCCCCAACAAATACTGTGGGGAGGGTATTTTTATATAAATAAATAAATAAATAAATAAAACAAATTTAATATGTATATCATAGCTGCTGCCCTCTTAGCTGCCCTAGTGTCCTGCTGGGCTGAGTGAGCTGCTCAGAGAGGGGGACTCTCCTCCCTGTGTACTGTGTCATGCATGTGGTTCTGCTAAAAATACCCCTGACCAGGAGATTGGGATGTTTTTTCCTCTTTTGGATGATGACCTTTTAATTATTAAATTAGTGCGGTGACTTTTGATTCCGTTCTCGCCAATGCGTGCTTGCTGTGCACGCCAGCAAGGGGAGGAGCAGCTGGAGGGGTGGGAGGGAATGTTTTACCGAGCCAGCCCACGCCCACAGTGTACACTTCCATACCACGAAAACTCGCGTGGGCTTCCCACAGGGCGAGCAGAGCGGCGGCGGCATGCAAGGAGTGACGGCGGGTGGATCCACTTCCTGCTCACAGCGGGGCGGAGCGGAGCAAGAGTCCATGGCCGGCATCGGGGAGCTGGAGCGGTGGCTCAGTGAGTGGGGCTGGGGGCCAGGGGCCGGGGCTGGCTTCGCCGCTGGCTCCAGTGCCGCTTCGAGCCAGCGGCGAAGCCAGCCCCGGCCCCTGGCCCCGACCGGGTGAGCACCGGAGCAGCTTCAGCTCCGTGGAGAAGGGTCCGTCTCCTCCATGGAGCCCCTTCAGGGTGATGCTCATGGGTGCTGTCTTAACCTGCTGCGTCTCTCCTGTCCCCCATCTCCCCTGTCCATCCTTGGCCCCAGTCCTGCCAAAGCTATTTGAGCGCTGGACTGGGGAGTGGATAAAGCTGAAACAGACGGTTTTCTTCAGTTCAGCCATGCAGGCAGAGCTTTGGGATGGCAATCGTGCAGCCCTGTTGCAAAAGGGTAAACTGTGCCTGTGTTCCAGCACGGCAAGGTTTGCAGTCCGGTCCTGGGAGAGCTGCCTGTAAATGCTTTTTAACAGTTTCTCGTGCTCTGTGCTAAATGCAACGTTGTGCTGTTGGTGCTTTCAACACCTCAGCTTATGCCTGACTCTGACTTTTTAGGAGTGTGTACTCAGGACTGTATTTTTAGGCAGATTTTAGTAACAGCTGTTTCCTGCTCATTCTGCGTCTTCCATTTCTGCCTCTTTTACAAAAAGCCCTAAAGCAGCTGGTAGCAGCGCGAGGTCTGAGCCGCTTCCTGCCTTGTGCTGCTCGCTTGCACGCCTCTCCCACTGAGGCTGTTTTTTCTTTATTTTTTTTTTTTCCTGTGTAAGATAAAGCCACTGACCCAAGTATCCCCGAGGAAAACTGGGAATGCATCCAGCGGTTCTGTGACCAGGTGAACACCGACATAGAAGGGTAAGGCAGACAGACGGCTCTTTGTGTTTGCTCTGGGCTGTGCCTCTGGCTCTGAGCTTCTCATGGCTGCGGAGGGGAACGGGACCTGTAAGCTGTGGTGTGGGGAGCCTGGACAGACGGCTGGGAGTGCTCACTGGGCTCTGCTGCTCCTGAGAGTGCCTGTACAAGAACGAGTAAATAAGGTGCAGAGAGGTGTATGCCAATGTGGTGGAGGTTTATGTCTAGGAATGGGCTCTGACATTCATTACCACAAGGCAGCAGGTCCTGCCACTGTGCCCTCACCAGCCTCTTGGGAGACTGGCCAAGGATACCCGCTGTGGGGTTCTGCAGGGAAGCCCCAAGCGAGCTCAGATTCAGCTTTTCCTTTCAGAGAGGTGGGAGATCTCTGCTGGGACTTCCCTGCCTTCCAGCTGACAGTCTTGGCTCTGTGGGAAGGAGCAGGAACTAATTAAGCAAATAACCTGTCAAAGCGTAGTGATCATCTCTTTCTTTAGAGCAGATGCCTGTGCGTTCAGAGCCTGTAGTCTGGCACCCATCTCCCCCAGCAGCCTGTGTGCACAGGAGCAGTCAGCAGGCTGGGTCAGGCTGTGAATCGAAGCTCCTGCGACTGCAGAGAGCCAGCTCTGTCTCCCTGTGCTTGCCCAGGGAGAACCCCAGTCTCTCCCAGCTGGCTGTTTCCGAGGGGGCAGCCTCTGGGCACGGCTGGAGGACAGCAGTGGGGTTGCACAAGCTGTTTCAATTCATTTCTCGCCCCTTGTGCGTGTGTGCCTACCTCAGGCCAGCGCTCTGCCAGAGGAAAGGTGTCTGATGTAGCAGGTTGTGAATCCAGCAGTTGCTCTTCTCTGCAGAGCAAAATTAGCAGCATTTGTTTTTCTTGGGAACTTGTGTGTTGTCTGACTTGCTTCTGCTACTCCCCAGCCCATTGCTTGCACCGAGGCTGCTGGCACATAAAATACAGTCACCTCAGGAGATGGAAGCTCTTCATGCTCTCACAGTAAGTGCTTTCATCTGCATGCAAAAAGAGGCAGCAGTAACTTGGAAATAGAGTTTGGGGGGTAGAGACGGTGTAGCTGTCTTCTTTTTCTCTTAGATGTCTCTCCCTTTCTTTTTCTCTTAGATGTCTCTCCCTTTTAACTTTCCATTGCACAAGGACTATAGAAACCAGGGTATAATGGAGGGAGTAACTGCTGTTGTTCCTTCCCATGTCGTTCTGCGGAGGTGTTTCAGTGGACTGCAGCTCTTGCTGTTTGGCCTGTGGTCCCACCACAGGGTCAGTGGCCCAAAAGTTATTAGTGATGGGTAGAACAGAGCAGACGGTCTTAAACATGCTGCTTAAGAAGGCTGGATGAAGGAAAAATACATGTTCTTGCTGCACAACTTCCTCAGTATCTTGTATTTGTGAAATGCAGTGCCAGTAAAGTTCTTAGATTTAGTATTATAATGGCAAAGTTATTTTTAAAAATTCCCCAAGACCTGTGTGTAGAGTTTCTGTTTTGTACTGTTTTGTTTTCTGCAGGTGCTAGAGACCTGTGTGAATAACTGCGGTGAAAGATTTCACAATGAAATAGCAAAATTCAGGTTTCTGAATGAGCTGATAAAAGTGCTTTCCCCAAAGGTAGGTGGTCATGGTTATGCTGGACATAGCGGGTAGGACATACTGTTTATTTCATGCTGGATATGAATACTTAGAATTAATCTCACATAGAAGTAGAGCAGAATTCATTCTGTGCCTCCAAGCACAAGGACTGCATGTGAATCCCCCTGTAAAAGATGTAAGCCGGGGGCTCTTCCTGTGAAAAGCTTTTCCCTTGTGGTTTCTCCCAATTCTGCTGGGACAGTCAGAGACTCTGGAGGAGCTTGAAATTGTTCCTGTGACCCCTCAGGCTGTGGCCCTTTTGCCTCTCAGTGATTTACAGAACTTTGGGTGGGGAAGTGGCAGAGGACAGAGATGCCAGGAGCTGCCCAGAGCCTCTCCCATGTTTTCTGAAGCTTTGTCTTCAAACTCCTGTGCTCCAGCTGCTCTCCTTGCTTTCTCCTGGCAAAAGTTAGCCTGGGTTTCGGTTCTGTTCACAGGGCAGGATCAGCTTAGGTAGCAGCAGGGGGGACTGGACTTCAGCAGCACTGGTGCAGCACTTGCCCCACCATCGCCTGACAACATTCATTGCATTCATGCAGCCCCTTTGGGGTCCTGCTGAGGGTGTCCCAAAAGCTGGGCAGAGGGCTCCTAGCCCCCGGGCAGCGACAGCCCTGAGTCAGGGGGAGGCTGGAAGGCAACAGCTGCAGCTAACGTGGAAGCTGCAAAGTCCCTTCCTGCTGCTTCACTTCCCTGGCTCGCAATATATTCATTCAATATATTCAATATATTCATTTCTGCTCCCTGCTGTGGAGCGCTTTGCTTCCGAGTGCAATCGCTGCCTCCTGAGAAGAGAAGCAGCCGTCAGAAGTGAGAAGTTTAGTTTGAGAAGCTAAGTGACTTGTGAGTTCAGAGTGGATGCACTGGGTCCCCTGGCAGTGCCTCTCATGATGAAAAATAGAGACCTGTTTTATCAGAGACTGCATGATCTTCATGCCTCACTCCTCTCTGCATCAAATAGCAGGCCTGGGACTTTCTTGAATACCCTTCTCAGCAACTCGGTAATCGATTCCCCTTTTTAGTGGGTCCTGCACACATTTACCACTTGTACAGGCTTCATTTTCCATTACATCACCTCGATGGCAGAGGTGCAAAAAGCTGATTTCAGAGAAATGTTTAACCAAACAGCAAAACAACTTCTCTCGGTCCCAGGTTTGGTAAAGTATTTCAGTGAAACAACAAAGTTTAAAGAATATATCACCACAGAGAGTTTGGTTTGCTGTTTTGACAAAACAGGTATAATTTTATGAGTTTAAAATGCCTAGTGTTTTGGAGGCTTGTGTGAGGCTTTTCATTCTTCCTGATATTTTTATAATACAATAAAGTGAGTGCTCATAGGCAATAATGAGAGAAATCAGAGAAAATGTCCAGATGCTGAAAAGAGACAATAACTTTCGTTTCTCGTCTTGTTCAGTTTTCATTTGTCTGGGTCTGGCTGAGGCCAGTGGTGCTATTTGCATGGCGGGCAGTTAAGGGAAGCATTTAAAGTCAAGCACAGAACTGTTTTCACTAGCATAAAACAACCTACTTTTGATTTCGGATTCAATAACTGATCAGAGAAGTTTTGAAGTTGTTTCATTTTGATTGTCATATAATATTTATGTAATTATCATACACTTAATAGCATTCCTTGTATTTACAGCCACAGCTATACACACTATTTCCTACACCACAAGATACACAGTTGACAACACTGTGAATAAAGTGTTAGGAATCCATTTGCTACTTGGTCTCTGCACACAAACGACTTGGGGCTAGACCCATATACCATATCTGGCACTAATTCTTTGGTTTTAATCTTTTTTGTCTTTCTTTACTTTTTTGTTTTGCTTTGTTTTCAGTACTATGGAACCTGGTCTTCAGAAAAAGTCAAGTCAAGAGTCACAGAAGTAATATTCAGTTGGACAGTCTGGTTTCCTCAGGAAGTTAAAATCCGGGATGCTTATCAGATGCTGAAGAAACAAGGTTTAGTTCTGTTATTTCAGTTTCCTTTTTAGCCTTCCAAGTCACATGGTTTCAGACCACAGATATCTGTCCTCTTTAATTTGTGACTCAGCTTTTTTCATAAAATGTGCGTAAGGAAAAAAGGACAAAGGCCACACTTACGAGGCTGTTTGGGTACTTAAGGATGCATGTAACTGTTTAAAGAGATTTACCAAAGAACAGCCTTATTGAGTCAAAGATCAGGCTAGCCTTGGGGCCTCTGCTCACACAGTGCTCACCACTGTTGCACAGGGAAGAGGAACAGGACAAACTCAGAGTGATCTTTGCCCTGGAATACTCTCCCAGGATTATGATGGGTGGGTTCAAAGAGATACCAAGCTGGATTTTTCATCCATTCCATCATATTTAATAGTCCTTAATGGTATTGTCATCCAGAAATTTGTCCAATCCTGTCTTGATATCCCAGGTAATAAGTTTCATAGCTTAAATAAGAAAATGCCATAACACTTTCTGTGGAAGTTCAGGGGAATTAGGGAATTTATTTTTACATACTTCCCACCAGGTTTGCTTTGTGCATCTTTGAGCATCAAATGGCTTTGCAAGCCTTCCCCCAAGTCCTGCTGTGGAAACCTTCCTCGCCAACACTGCCTCTCCTTTGTGCAGCTGCTGCTGCGGGATGGGGTGCTAAGCAGGGGTGCAGGGGTGCTGGGCGCCCTCCTGCTGGGCAGCTCTCAGGGACCGCTGCCCATCCAACGCATGCGTGGTCAGCGGCTGCTGCTGCTGCAAGCGCTGGCCGGAGAGGCAGGAGGGGAGACGTCTGCAGAATCGCTGCTGACGTTAAGGGCTCCTTCGGTACTCAATTGTGTGTGTTTGATGCCCTACATTTTACGGCCGTGATGATTGCGGCAGTCCTGCGTGCTCGGAGGTCAATACTGGTGTGCTTCCAGTGCCTTTGCTATGGGAGAATTTTAGCAATTCACTCAGCACATTCGAATTTTATTTTCTGTCCTGAAAGTCTCATTTGGCCTGTGCTTAATTCAAGGGAGAAAGGGAAATCTTTTGTCTGGGTGTGTGCTAAGGCAACTCCTTGCTTCTCCATCTCATTCTGTAAAGTTCTAGGGAGGGGTGAAGGAAATAGGTGCAAAATCCAATGCACTGTTGAGCATTGGTGTTTTAACAGCTCAGGCATCGCTGAACAAATATTGTTATCCGTTCCAGGGATTGTAAAAGAAGACCCCAAATTGCCAGAAGACAAAATTTTACCTCCCCCTTCTCCGAGACCTCAGAATTCTATTTTTGACACAGATGAAGAGAAATCCAAGGTAAACCTTAGAGTTTTTGTGCCTACGCCCCCACACTCTGATTTGTACTGATGAGAAAACAGGCTCAGTCATATTTTGGGGGCTTTTGCTGTTTCAGACAGACTATCTGCAGAATAATGCTAATACTTCTTGCTGTACAACAGCTAGAGAATTCTTTGATGCTTTGTCAGAAAGTTTTGCTTAGCAAAAAGTGAAACCTTTTTACAGAAAAACATCAGTTTCTATTAAACTTTCCCGAGGGAGGGTTTCTCCAGGTCTTACAGAAGATCTGCAGAGCCAGAGAGTTCTTATTCCCAAAGAGCCGAAGAGTTAGATTATGGGACATAAGCCCACATATTTCCAGGATTATAGAAACTATTACGACACTGGGTGTCTCTCAATATCTGCTCTTATGTGATGTGTGTGTGTAGTATAGTGCCTAGAGACTGCTGCTCACTGCTGTCCAATGCTTTCTCCTCAACAGCTCTTAGCAAGGCTTTTAAAGAGCAACCACTCGGACGATCTGCAGGCTGCCAACCGTCTGATCAAGAGCATGATTAAAGAGGTAGGGAGCTCCTTGGGTCAGAAGCTGTGTTTGAAGCCGGGGAGGGTGGGAGGGGACTTGGCAATTTGGTTTTTGACAGTGGGCCCTCTATAGCTGACCTCCATAGTGCCTGCCACCTTATTGGTATTAAAGGGAACACCAAGAGGTGGTAATGGGAACCTTGCTGCGACATCAGTCTTGGGTGAACTGTTTAAGCTGCCCCAGAGGAGGGACGATTTTCAGTATTTGTTATTCCAAAGTTACAGTGCAGGATTGTGTTGTTTTATTTCCCTAAAATATGCCATTGCCAGGAAGAGGGAATATTTATACCCAGGAGTTTCTATGGTGGGACACTTCCACTTTAGTGGGATCCTGGCAGTAGTATTGCATTAGTGATAGAAAGTTTCCAAAAATAAACTCAGTTTCCTGTGGAAAAAAGCCACATCTGTACAGAACTGCCTCTTTTCTACAAGCAATGTGTGTGTGCACGTCTGGTGTGTCTGTTTTCATTTTCCATCTGAAAGGGCACACAATTCTCTGCATAAATAGGAGATTTGGTCTGGTTTGATGAAATCCCTGCAGTTGTTTTGAGCATGTCCTTCTGCATGGCAGAAGCCACCAACTCCCAACTCTAATTTTGAAGTCTTACTTGTGCCTGTGGTGAAATGAATTCTGATGCACTGGCACTCTGGCCAGGGTGCCCTGAGAAGGGCAGGAGGTTTCCATCTTCACCCTTGACAGGGAGTGTGGTGCAGCACTGATATTGGAGCTGTTGAGGGGTGAGTCCTTACCCGCGCTGCTTTGTGTCTCCTCTACCTGCAATAAGATATTAGTAGGAAGCAACTCCCCAACAAGTGTGATCCAGAGTGACCCAGCCAAGCATGTGCACTGGCTGTATTAGCCAAATCATCATCTACTTTTATTTCATTTTTCACCAAAGGAACAAGAAAAGACAGCTAAGGTGTCCAGAAGAGTGAATACCATCAGTGAGGTTTCTGAGAATGTTAAACGTATGGATGAATTACTGGAAAACTACAAGAGACAAGAATTATCCAAATCTGACCAGGAGACCCTACAGGTAAATGCTCTTTTTCCTGCATAAGAGGTTCATTTGACTGGCTATGGCTGGGAGGGCCCAGGGCAACAGGATTCAAAGGGCAGCACGGTGCACTCAGCTTCTGCCAGGGAAACAGCATTACCACAGCAAATAGTTTCCAACATTTTTGATGAATAATGGTCCCTCCCATCAGTGTAATGGAAATTGGAAAGGAACCGTCTCTGCTGTGCCAGTTTGAGTTTCTGTCCAGATTAGCTGCTGCTCTTGTGGTATCTAATGGGGAAATGGTTCTTCCTCCAGTAGTGGCATAACACACGGGAATCCCCTTGAGCCCAGGCATGATTAGGTGGGTGTGATAAGATCTGGCCAGAGAAGCTCAAGGCTGTGGATTCTTCAGTTTGTCCTATGGTTTCTATGATTCCCCTTTTTCTGCCCAGAGTTCACTGGTCCGCTGCTGCTCATAAGTATCAGTGAATTGAGGAAATATTTGATGTCACTAATAGGGCTGTCAGAATAGCTTTATGGTCTTCAAATACCTGAAACTCCACTAGGATGCCTACCAGACTCTCAAATTAAAAAAACTATAGACAACTGAACTTTTGTAGGTAAGAACTTCTCCTGTGGCTATATGTAACGGCAGAGTTTGGAGTTAGGTCCCTTTGGGGAGGGCTGCTGCTGTAGATGGAAGAGACCCTACTTTCAGACTGGAAAAGTGGCTGCTTCCATGCCTCCTCGTTTCCTAAAACACTGAGAAGAGAGCCATAAGCAGCTTTGCATTGTCTGATGGTAGTTACAACTGACGGTAGTAATACTTCCCTCCGAGTACTGTGATCAATCTATTCACTCCTGGATACTTTTAAATTGAGTAATTTTACACTGATCTATTTTACACCTGTCTGTATATAGAAGATGTGATTGTTGAGAAGATACCAGCAAAGCTTCCTTGTTCCAGTGGCTGTACTTCCAGGCCACTGTGGATTTTTAAGAGCGCAGCAACACGCAGCATTGACACCCTTTGTCTGGACCTGGGCAGAAAGTGCATCTTTCTGTTCTAGACATATCATCAATTACAGGTGGTCACGGGGCAGAGAAGTGTGAGAGTGTCTGGGATCTCCTGAGCAATGACATGAAACATTTCCTTCCATAGACTCTGTTTCAACGCTGTGAGAAGCTCAGGCCGCTGCTCTTTCGCCTTGCCAGTGAGACAGTTGATGACGATGAGGCTTTAGGTAAGAGCCAGCACTGTCCTTGGGTTTCTTTATGGTTAAGTTTGTCTACCTTTCCTTTGACAAGTGGGGTATGCCCTTCATCTGAGAGGGGGAATGCTTAGGCACATGCTACCCTGCTGGCAAAGCTTTCCACTTGCACCTTCAAACCAGGCCCATGAGAAGTGGCACAAGTCTCCTCCCACTCCTCTCCAAGAAAGCTATTAATTTTCACTTGGAGCCCAAAATTAAACAGTCAATCCAGTTTCTTCCAGCCGAGGTGGTTTTCAGAGTTTTTGGAGTTCTGATGTTCAGAGAACTGAAGGCTTTTGAGGTCTTTTCTCTACAGAGATTGAAGTTCTCCCTGTCTATCAACACAGAAGGGAGAATATTTTTTGAATTTCCTAAGTAATATACTGAGGAGGGTCATATAAGCAGAATCTTTGAATTCCACAGTTGTGAAATTTAGCCCTTCCCAGAGGATTGCATTTTATAGTCTTGTCCATATGCCTTGAAAACCTGACTGAAGTGATGCCTTGCTGAATAGACATCTTAAACAGCAATCATAAGAGCTCAGCTGTGCCTCAAACATTTCATTCATACCCATGAATGCCAGGGTTCTTCAGCTGGGGAGTGCTGGATTATAGATTCAAGTACACTCGGAAAACTTGCGGAGAACAACAAAGTGCGTAAGAGATGGCAGGAACTATAAGTACTTTAGAGATAGGATCAGATTTCAAAGTCATCTTGATAAATGAGAGAGAGGCCTGAAATGAGCAGATGCATGTGCAAAATGCTGCACTTCAGAAAATGGAATGAAAAACTAGCCAGGTTCTTAAGGCAGGTTGTCCCCCTAGACTTTGTTCCAGGCAGGTCCTTAGATGCACTGTACCTTTCTTATGAGCAGTTTGGAGAGTGCCGTGGAACTGACCCTCGTGTTAGAACATTAATATTTTGTTTCTTCTCTTGTTTTCCAGCTGAGATACTGAAGGCCAATGACAAGCTCACACAGGCGCTTGGACAGTACAGGCATGTTGTAGCCAGCCATGAAAATGGTGGTGGAGGAGGTTCAGCCACCAGCTCTGCTGATGCACCAGGTAAAGAACATCCTGCAGCATTCCACGACAGCTCTGCTCCTGCATGTCATGTATGAGCGGAGTTTGGAAGGGAAGTGCTTCTTGGAGAATAAATGTGGAGAAAATCCTATAACACAGGAAAACTATTCTGTAACCATCGTTTTCTTCTACATATGATTGATAGAAAATATACCTGAAGTTCTTCACCTATGAGTCCTTTCAGGCATGCCTATACCCATAAATACACTGTTCCTTTCAGGAGGTTTTTCTTTAACTCTTTCTGCTATTTCCAAAGCATGCCAGACAGCCCCAAGACGCATGAAGAGCTATACACTGATTGACTTCTCCGAACTGGAGGCGACATCCCACTCTCCTACAGACCAATTTGCAAACATAACCACCGCCTCCCGCCACGGCAGCACAACCTCTACCTGCCTGCTCGATGAGGAGTTAAAGTCATTAGGTTTGTATGTGCAATTCAGTACAGTGTTACTCTTGTTACTAGGGTTTGCGGCGTTTAATAAAGATAGGAGAACTTTGACTTTAATGTCGGTCCTAAGAGAAAGTAACACCCTTTCAGCCATAAATTTAATAAGTTTTCAAGAATGTAGTTTCTTTAATGGTGTTAGACTGTAGTCAAACTGCTGTTAGACAACAAAGGAAGAACCTATTGAAAACCCCTGTTTTCTGTAATTGATCGGTGGCATTTTGACATCTTTCTTAGGTCTCAGCAACTCTCCTGTTGTACAGAAGCCACCACCTGATTTTGGCTTAGCAGAGGTGAGTGATCCTCAGGTATGTTAGTCCATAAGGTACGAAGGACAAAAATCAGACAGGATTCTTGATCTCCTAGCTTCCTCTGGCAGCCTTTTTTAATGCCATTCTATTCTGAAGGGAAAGTGGAATCCTCCTGCTCTGCAATGAATTTCTCAGTTGCAGTTTGCAACCAGATTACTCATATTTATTTCTACTTTAAGTAGTGTTATTAAAAAATGAGATTCTTTTCAGTGGAACAGCTCTGATTTTTGCTGATGTTCTATAGCATGAACCAGAAGTGCCTTATTTTCCAGGCTGCTGTACACAATGGATATAGTGAAATCGTAAGTGCTGTTCAAACGCTGGGTCTGGAGGAGAGCTGGGAAGACAGCTCTTCAGAGAAGAATGAATTTCAGGGCCTGGTTGATCAGCTCTCCCCACCACCCAGGACCAAGGCATTATCTTTGTAAGCAAACTCTGCATAATACAGTCTGACTTTGGAGATGAGGAACACTGTTTTACAGCAGTGAGGTTTAGGAAAACCTTTCAACTCCAACTGGTTAGTGATGGCAAGATCTCCATCCGCGCATTGGCTCTTAAGCAGCAGTTATGCACCTGTTAATTGCACTTTGGGTAATTGCACACTAGGACCTTCCAAGGGGCAGAAACTTGGGGAGACAAATCCCGTAGCTTAGTAACAAGGTGATCTTGAGCTAAAGGAACAAAAACCTTACAGTCAGGTCTTTTTATAATAACCTGTGAATCAAAAAAATACTTTCCACAGCTTTCTTCAGGCTGTGACAAAGTAGTTTCCAGGCATTCAGTGGAAGCCTAACAGTTCATGAACCAAATTAATCATCCACAGATCTTCAGAGCAGGCCACCATTACGATACACTTATTCGGCCTGCCGTAATACAGGCCAAGAATTTTTACTGGAGGTTCCCAGCTTCCTGCATCGTCTTTGAGGTAGAGCTTATTTTAATCTCACTGGCTAGAGCTCCAGAGAGCCTGTGCATGGGGAGGGTAGACTTCCAAAGCCCTGAAACAGTTTTGCGTTAGTAACAGAAATCAAAGTCTGCCTTAATGAATGCTGAAACAACAGCTTCTTCCATGTAAAATAGAGACAGTTTTTGAATTTTTCAAGAACTCAGAGAGTGTAAGTTCGTACTTTCTTTATACCTAAAAGTGATGAGGGAATGGGACCACAAAACGGACACAGCAGAAGATGGTATATACCATGTAGTCTCCCCAGTTAATATAAGCTTTCTACATGCTTTTCTTTCCAGGGATTTATCACCAATGAAATTGCCCTTTCCAGATCTTCCAAATAGCTCAGTGGCCAATACTTCATTCTCCAGCCTAGGCTACGAGCTGAAGCCTGCTGCCTCTTTGCATCCAGCTTCCCATGGCGCTTCTCTAGAAAACCTTTTTGTCCCTTTAATTTCAATTACACCGAGTAAGTGCAATGATTTCTGTGCCCCAGCTCTGCTTACTAGAGGCTTACTAGAGCTCTTCTGTGATTTTTGCAGGGGAGCAAGCCAAAGTAGCTTCATGCTGTGCGGGTTGGCTGGAGAAAAGTAATGACTATTCTGTGAAGGACTTAATATATCTGAGAATTTGAGCAAGTGCTAGGGATCATACCATGGAAACATCCTTGTCCTCCCTACTCAGAGGAGTCTCCTGCCCTGGCTAACCCTTGTGATGTGCTTCTAAATTGTTTGCCCTTAGCACCTTTAATCAGGCTTCAAGCAGTTCTTCTCCAGAGGCTTAAAAGATATCTGTGGGTGGGAGCTGTCCCGCTTCCTAAAGCAGAGCTGTTTTTCCACCTCTGCTTTTCAATTCAACACTGTATGGCCCGGCCCTGTGGCCACTTCACGGAGTGTTACCCTGGGTGTGTGGCACCCCAGTGTCTCAGAGCAGGGCACGTCCTCTTAAGAGGACTGCAGAGCCTTGGCCATTGCTACTTTTGAATGAGGACAGGTGCAAAGACATTCTGACCTGATTGTCTTCTGACTTCAGTCTCTCAAGTGAAGGACTTACCAGGTTTTGGAAGGGCTGGATGGGGACAGTCAGGTGTAGATTTATCAGGCAATGGTGATAAAGGGCTAAGTCTTGTGTGTGCCAAAGAGTTAAATTTTGCTTTTCCCATCGGATCTCTATTGGTTTCATACCTGACATCTCTAGCTGACTGTTGAAATTTGAGCTGCCAAATCTCTAATTTAGACATTCAGATTCCTTTCTCCACCTTAGAGGCGAAATGTAAATCACAGGCAGGTGCTGTATGCTGCTTGGTCTGTGAGTTTGCTGGAGGAAGTAAAAGTTTGTATGCATGTTTCCTTTTTGCTGTTCCTTATTCCATCTTCACTGTTCTGCCCTCAGAAGGGAGGGGAATCCATGCTTTGTTTCTGATTCTCCTTTTTTTAATCCGGCAGGCAGTATCTGTCCGCTTACTGTGTACGATAGGAATGGTTTCAAGGCTATGCTCCACTTCTCCAGAGACCCGGCTCCTGGCCGACCAGATGTGCTTGTGATGGTTCTTTCCATGCTGAGCACATCAGCTCAACCAATTAAGGACATCGCGTTCCAGGCTGCAGTCCCAAAGGTGAGAAGCCTATGATGAGTAGCAGAGAGTGGGACTGCTCAGAAATGTCCCAAGGAGAAGGTTTGCCGTTTCTTGCTTAGGATTTGCCTTGCTCATTGGAAATTGCAAGGCTTGCTTTCTCTGAATGGTGAACCTGTTGTATGGTAGTGCCTGTTTCACAGAGTATATCCCTGGCCTTGAGACAACTAGACAGGGCTCCAGACATGCTGCTTTAGCCTCCTCGGGAAGGCACTCGTTCTGCCTGTGTATGTGCAGCATAGAATTGTCTACTTAGGAATATCTGCCTTCAGATGTAGGCTGTGGAAAGGCAAGCTTTTCATTAAATGACAAAATCTGGCTGATGTATCTTTAACCAGCTCTGTGGCTTGGTAACACTCCCAGCCCTTTTTCAGCGTGGACCAAAAAGCATTCCCTTTTTTTTCTCTTTCAGACCATGCAAATAAAGTTACAGCCAGCATCTGGCTCTGAGCTGCCTGCCTTCAGCCCTCTTCTCCCCCCCACGGTGGTATCCCAGGTCCTGCTGCTCGCCAATCCGCACAAGGTATTTGCGGTGATTGAGCCTGCCAGTGGAGCACTCAGAATGTCACTGTAGTGGATGGGGTATTTGTATGAAAGACAGGGAGAGTATTATTAGGGGGGAGATGCAGGGGAGAGACAGAGCAGCCTGGGCTGTGCTGGGAAGACATTTTTCCCACTGAAACAGCTTTCCAGAGCAATAATCTGAAGGATCGAATGGGCAGTAGCTGCACGGGCCTGCATAGTTCTGCTTCAGTCTACCTGCAGTCTACCTGGTGTAGACACTGTGCAGGTGTTTGCAGCTGATGGAACGTGAGGCCACCCAAAGCACAAGCGATGGGTGGCAGTTCTGTTGTATTGATGAATAATTATGAGACTGAAGATTGGTGTAAGGAATCCTCTGTTACTGAGAAGGTTGCCAGACCTGGATTGCCAAGCGTGCCCTTAGTGGCTTGCACAGGTCTCCCAGTCACTCCTCACATATCTTGTGAGGATTCAGGTCTTGTTCTGTGCAAAGCCTCCACATGGCTAAAGCGTTACTGTCCCCTTTCAGAGGGCGATTCACTGCAGCAAGGCTGCCAGGGGTGAGGCTGAAGGGGACCCAGGAATCTGCAACCATGACGTGCCCCTCTCTCTGTTCTTTTCTCTCATAGGATCCCATCCGACTGAGATACAAACTAGCATTCACGCAAGGCATGCGGCCCTTCAGTGAGGTGGGAGAGGTGACCGGCTTCCCAGAAGCAGAGCTTTGGGGCAGGAGCTGAAGTTCAGCAGGCTTGGACATTGCCATGTTGCCTTAGTGGTGGATGGGGAGGGACTGCGTGCCAGCAACACCGGCCTGGACTCCGTAATGGCTCCTTTCCTTGGGATCGGCCATCTCCTTCTCCCGTTTGGTTTCTGTGCAGGTGTCTGGCAGGAGGAGTGTAAACTGGCTGCTTCTGCCATGGCCTTTTTCTGTAGCTGACCCTGCTTTACAGGAGACTGCTGTAGAGCCCTGCAGTCTGGGAGCCTTAATGCTTCTTCCATAAAAGTGTTTCCTGCTGCTTTCTGGGCCAATTTTCTCTCTTCCCCATTATTTTCTTTCTCAATTAAAAACAAAGCAAACCTATACCAACAATCAGCCCTTATGGCAGACTGCTTGGAGCCAGGGCAGGATCTGTTCCAGGGACCTACCTACCCTGTTTTCACTGGGGCCTGTGTGCTGATGCGCAGGCAAGACCATGAGGAATGGTGGGAGCTGGGCCATCTGGACTCCGGTGGATGTGGTTTATAGGGAAGGTACAAAACGGAGTGAAGAGAGTAAAGTGGGGGAGGGCCTTGGGGTCAGTCCGTGAGGAAAAAACAGCCGAGCATCACAGCTCATCTGTCCCCAGGTCCCACAGCTTGTCTTCCTCCTTCCCTTGGGTTCTGCAGCACTCTGGCCAGGCCTGGGGGGTTCCTCTCACCGCAGCCACCTCTTGCACGCCAGCTGAACGCCTTTAGTGACTACATAAACCCACGGCTGCTATGAGCCTCACTCGCCGTGGCGTTTTGTTAAAAATCCCCGCAGTTCCAGCTGTGGACGAGGAGAAGCGATTTATTTCGTTGCTCATTATGGTCGGACCAAGGGAGCTGAGCCACGAAGACGGAAGGTGTTTTCCGGAGGGCGGCAGGCAGCTGCCCGCGGTGCAGCGGGGTCCCGGGAGGGCCTCCCCCGGCCTGGCAGCTCCGGCGGTTATGTCGGTGCTAGTGTGCCCCGCAGCGGGACCCCCCCGCTCGTTCCTCCCCACAGACCCAGAGGGGTCTCCACAGAGGGGCCGGTCTCTCGGCTGTTAAGCCGGTGCCCAGCCGGGCGGCGGCCAGGCCACTCCGAGGCGGGCCGGGCCCCGGCGCCTCCGCTCTGCGGGGGCGCCACCAGCGCCGGCCGAGCTCCGCAGCCGCCTCCCCGCCACCGCGGCGGCGGGCCTGGCCCTCCCCCGCCCGCCCGCGCCGGGGACCGCCCCGCGGACGGTGGCCGCCGGGCGCCCCCGGCGCAGCGGGTACGGTGGCCGGCAGGGGCCCGGCGGCGCGTTTCCCGGTGTGCTGCGGGGCCGCGGCTGCTGGCGGCGGTGGCTGTGGCCGGCCTGCCCCCCGCCGGTGCCCGCCGCGGGCCCAGAGGCGAGGCGGCGGCGATGGATTTCTCCAGGTTCCTGTCGGATGACTTTGAGGTGAAGAGCTGGGTGAACGCGGCCTTCCGGGCCGTGCAGCAGGAGGCCCCCGGGAAGGTGGACGCCCACGCCGCCACCCTGGTGATGAAGTTGCAGCTCTTCATCCAGGAGGTCAACAACGCCGTGGAGGGTGAGCGGGCGGCTGCGGGGTAGCCCCGGCCGCTGCGGGCGTGCCCCTGTGCGGGGCTGCAAACGTGTCCGGCTGGGCCCGGTGCGGGTTTTGTTACTGCAGTTAACCCTCCCTGCCGCTGCAGTGCTAGCTGGTGCGCCTCTGTAGCCTCTGCGTCTCTTGTAAACGCTGAGAAACCGCTGCCCCTGCCAGGGGAGGCTAAGGGTGGATATTAGGAAAAATTCCTTCAGCGAAAGGGTTGTCAAGCGCTGGAACAGGCAGCCCAGGGAAGTGGTGGAGTCCCCATCCCTGGAGGTATTTAAAAGACGGGTAGGTGTGGTGCTTAGGGACATGGTTTAGTGGCGGACTTGGCAGTGCTGGGTTAATGGTGGGACTCAGTGATCTTGTAGGTCTTTTCCAACCTAAACGATTCTATACATATATAGAATATATATTCTATACATATTTAAATTTTAGAGATATAACTAAAGTTTTGTTGTTTGGTGTTTTGCTTAGTTGTTTGGGTTTTTCTAAGTGCTGAAGATTATTTAAGATTATTGAAAAGCTCCCCCCTTCCAGCAAGGGTTCTCAGGCCCTCCTCACTGTACTGCTTGGTGTTTCTGTAGAAACAAGCCATCAGGCTCTCCAGAACATGCCCAGAGTCCTCCGGGAAGTGGAAGTCTTGAAACAGGAGGCAACATTCCTGAAGGAGCAAATGATCCTTGTTAAAGAAGATATCAAGAAATTTGAAGAAGACACAGCTCAGTCAATGCAGGTAGGATGTAGTGTTTATCTGTAACTTGTGAAATTCTAAAGTTTCCAGACTTGTTTGTATTAAACGATCTTGTAAACTCAAATAGATAAAACTACTTCTTTTAACATTAATAGTAGAAAAGTGGGCATGAGACAGACTAGTGCAGTCTGCGTTTCCTGAGGAACAGCTGATCATGTTTCAGTTCAGAGAGAGTTACCTGAGTGGGGACACTGATTTCTGCAAAGATTTCTGCCTGTCGTTAGCTGGGGTGTGTAGTACTTTTCAGGCAAAGTGGATACTAAAAGTACAAATCCAGAATTCAAACTAACCTTTTGTTGTTTGACTTTGAAGTTGATTTAACATCTCCAGCTCTTTCAGCCAACTCCTTCCCCCTTGTAATGGGCATATCTTTTCACACATTTTTTTTAAAATCCAAGCCAAAAATAACTCCCATAATAAAAGTGTCTATGGCAGTCATCTTTTGTTTCAATGGGCAATAGATATTTTTTTTTTTTTTTTCTTCAGGTCCTGGTAGAGATTGACCAAGTGAAATCTAGAATGCAGTTGGCTGCTGAGTCACTTCAGGAAGCAGACAAATGGAGCACGTTAAGTGCAGACATTGAAGAGACTCTTAAAACACAGGTAGATACTCATTATTCTTTTTGGTATTTGCGCCTTCAGCTTTCCAGGGAAACTGCGTTTAAAAGTAGGTTTTTGAAGTGACTTTAAAACATGTACCTGTTCGTAAAATGTCATTATGAAACAGGTATTAATGCTTTCTAAGGTCATGTCAGTAACCGGGTTGCCTTTCCCTGATGGCAGGATGTGTCTGTGATTTCGGCCAAACTAACAAGTATGCAGAGCAGTCTGGCTATGCTTGTGGATACGCCGGATTACTCTGAGAAGTGCGTGCATCTTGAGGCTCTGAAGAACCGACTAGAGGCCATGGCCAGCCCTCAGATTGTTGCTGCTTTTAACTCCCAGTCTGTAGGTCAGTAAGGCTTGGTGTCATTTACTATCAGTGCAGAGTTTATTGTCTTTAAAAAGTAAAATGTTTGGCTGGGAAATTTGTGCCCTGAAGGCTCCTGGTGCTGGGTTGTGTGCTTTTTCTGGTGGAACCAGGTGCCATGAAATGTTATGTGCTCTGTAGCTGCCTGCAGTCCAGTGCATCTTTGATTTTCCTACAGTTTGGTGTACCCGTGGCCACTATGGGAAATAAGGAAAAGGTGAGCTGGTTTTATAGGCCATGTACGCGTGTGAAACGGAGGTGCTGGGGCAGGGCTGCCCTGCTGTCATAGTTTAGTTGTGGCATGGATGCTCTCCAAGTGGGAAGTGCTGCTCAAGTCAGCAGAAGGCCTCTGGTTTTGCGTTATCATAGTGCTACTGGGCATTTCTGTTACCACTTGGTGTTGTAATCAAGAAGGAAATTTGTTTGGAAACATTCTGACTCCTTACTACCTTGTAAAAGTTGTTTTGTAAACTCTCCTTTAGAAAATTTGACTTTTTGGACTGTTCTTTGTGCTCCTCCTTCCCTCTCCTACTGTCACAGCGCTTCTGAAAAATACTTGTTCTGGTTGTTGCCTCTCGTCTATGTGCATCTTGAGGTCCCAGTGAGGATCTGGGGCTGTGGTGCTTTTGTGGCACAGCGCTCTGTGGAGTTCTTGTCTATGTAAAGGCAAGGTGCAGCAGTGCGTGACTACAGACAGCTGGAGGGAGCGGAGGAGGGAAGAAGCTCTATGTGCTGTGCTTCTTAACAAATGTGCTTAATCCTTGGCATAGATCTCTCTTATTTCCTATTTCTCTTCTGGCTTTTCTTCTTGGCGCAGCCTCCTTTTTTCTTGGGCTGTGTTCATCACCTTCACAGTAGGTCCCATGCCTTTTTTTCTGCTGTTGCAGTGCGTTACCCTTTACAGACAAATTCAAGACAAAGCGTGATGTTTTGGAATATTTTCTTTGCTTAGGATGAAAGTAAATGGAGTATTCATATGCTCTGTGAGTTCTTGACCAAAGAAAACATAGGTGCAAGACAGCCGCTGGCAGCAGGTCTTCTGGTATGAGGTCCTTTGCTTGGGCATACTGTTCAGAATAATCCACTTTAAGCACTGTTTGCATTCTCTTTCAGAATCTGTTCTGGGCATATGGAGACATAGACTTTTTTCCCATTGAAGAGAGTTTCTCTCTTTATTGTGAAGTCATGGGTGTTTTTCCTGAAGTCCAGCTCCTATAAATGTAATACAAGTCTGTAAACATATCCCCAGAGAGTCTGTATGCTGCGACTTCCGCACATGAAGAGCACTTTAAGTTACTTGGTGTTCTAGTTCATCTGCTTTCTGGGTCCTGTTTGAAAAACAAGGTCTCGTTACTAATTTCTCTAAGCCCAGATGTATTTTTTGGACAGAACTATAGTCATCCCCCTTACAGTACAAAACAGATTTTTGAGGAACTTGGATTTCAAAGCTTTCTGTAAGAGCTAACTGCGCCATTAGCCTGTCTCGAGGCAGCTAGCTTAGGTATCAGTTTGAGGAGTGGTGAAAGCAAAGCCGAGGACTTCGTGAGGTATGTTCTAGTTTTGTAGATAGCAGCTCATTTCTGGAAAATAATGATTTCTTTCTAGGAAATGCTCTGGTTTTATCTGTCTTTAATACTAGATATATTTGCTGGTTAAGAAGTTAAATTTAAGAAGTTAAATTCATTCCTTGTGTCTGCTACCTGTACTTGCTTGAGTGTGGGTTTTAGGCAGTTCTGCTCCTATTTGAGAGGATAAGCAAACAAAAGGCGAGTGTGTGTCTTTCTGTATAGGCTATTGTGCGTACTCCCTTAAAAGAAGGATTCTCTTGCTCAGTTAGACTAACCTCTCACCCTCAGCTTTGAGACTGACTGTTAACTGCCTATTATTTTGTTTTGTTTAGATCAGGCAAAAACGTTTGTTAAAGTCTTCACCGAAATTGATCGGATGCCCCAGCTTCTTGCTTATTATTATAAATGTCACAAGGTAAGTATTCTGGTAATATTTTAATAGGGAGAAATGAAAATTTGAATTCCTGCTTGGCTAGGGCTGTAGGGGGAGCTGCTACATCATGTATTTTACCTTTCCTGTTTGAAGGAGGATGGAACCTGTTCTTTTTCATGTTTCATTCTCTGACTTCTCTTTCTGGCTCTTCATAGCTTTGTTTACTCCCCATGTTTCAAGAGTAATTCTCCATTCAGGGCTTTGTGTTCTTTCCTGCAATAGACATAGGATATGTGCGTTCTGCTTGATTTCTCTGTGCCTTATAGTTTTGGTTTGCTTTTCTTGGATGTGGCTATGTCAGCAATAACTTTATTGCTGCAAGTTGCCAGCTGCTGACTTCTGTAAACCCTTTTCAGGTAAGATTAAAAGTTGGAATTCCAGACAGTTCTGTAGCCATAACCTGATCCTCAAATTTCTCTCATGACTGTGACTTTTGAGGATTAAGTTCAAGGCTAGGGCTTGCCAAGTATTTCAACTATTATGTGAGGGTATCAGTTACAGCTTCATTTTATGAGTAAAATACCAATGTTAATTAAATCTTTGAATCAACTAAGAAGCCTCTAGCTTCATGCTGAAAGTCTTTTCCTTCTGTGGTGCCGAATTATAGCAAAATGTTACGTTGAAGTCTGGAGAGAGGAGTAAGGGTGGGCATTGTGTTTTAGCAAAAGTGCTTTGCATGGGAAGTTCTTGGTTTGAAATAACAACGGCTAGATCTGTGGAGTGTCAGTTCTCCTCTTAGAATGGTTCTTATTACCCCTGCAGGTGCAGCTGGTGGCAGTGTGGCAGGATCTTTGCCAAAGTGACTTAAGCTTAAATCGCCAATTGACTGAGCTGTATGACACACTCCTTGGGACCTGGCACTCACAACTTCAGTGGGCAACACAGGTGCAGTGACTGTTTAATATTGGTGCTGCGTATGGGAGACGAGATTGAGCACGCTCTCCTAATTCTCATAAAGCTCTGAACAGTTCATCGGTGCTCACTCTTTGAGTTATACTCTGTGCCTTATCAATGCAAGACAGGGCCTGCAGCCTACTTTCTGTTTCTTGTCCAGCTCTTGCAGACAAGATTTGATTTCTGGTGTTCTACCGACAGCAAGGTTGCTGTGTTATTGACATTAAAGCTGCTCTATCACTTTCATCTGCATCTTAAGTTAAATCTAATTTGTTGGTGTTGCAAATGTGTTCTATTTCAAGACATTTGAAATGCCTGAATTGCTTTATCACTTGGCCTGGAGGAGGCCCTCAAGGTCATATTGGACTGACTCATGTCACTCTCTGTGAGATATCTGAGGGCTTCTGCTATCACCCGTTGGAGTCTGTGTGCTTGTTTTTCCTGCCAAGAATAATGTAGGATCCAAAAAAGTTATTGTCCTTTAGTGAAATGAAGAAATAAGTTCATATTGTTGAGCCTGTAAGAGTTTTTCATCCATGAAGGGTAAGAGATTCTTATCTTCATGTTGAGAAGCCCAGTGCAAGTGCTAGGCCTGTACTGTAAAGGAGCTCAGCGTTTCCTTGAAATGTATTTTTTCTGCCTAATGATTCGATATGAATTACAGGTCAGATGTCAGCTTACGTTTTAGCAGATATTCTTTGAATTGGGGGTTGTGAGAGAGAAATGGCACATGGGACAAAGCTCATGTCACTCAGTCTCCTCTGTTGCTTCTGCTTTCTGAAGAATTCTTGGACCTTTTTTATGCTATTCAGTATCCATGGCGACCTTGCTGCAGGAGACTTGTGGTGATCCCAGCTTTGAAAGCAAATGAGAGAGAAGAGCTGACAAAAAAGTCACAATAAAAGGCTGTAACACATTTTATGCTAGCGGAGTTGAGGGTGGTGCACATAAATAAAAGTTCTCAGCTGATTACAGTCTTTCTAGCCTTTCCAGTACTGACTTCTGCCTATCTGACCAGTAATTTGGCTCATGATACAGTACTATTTCTTCATATTTTACTGATACATGTGTTTTTTCCCAACATACCTGTGTAAACTGAGTGCTCTGTTTTCAAATGCCCTTTTCTGCTGGATGGTTTTTTAAATTACTATAGTGCCTGTGTTCTGCTGAATTCTGGTTTTGACCTATGCCTATCTTCTGGTTTCTTGATTGCTGTATTCAAAGCACAGTTTCAATGGTAAAATATGTATTGACCTAGACTTTTGTAATCAGGCTATCCTGCATGCTAGGTCAGCGAGGTTCTCTTGCAGTCTTACCAGACCTCTTTTGGTTTCTTCACCCCTTGTGAGGTTTTTCAAATTTGTTTTTCTTCCCTTTTGGTTGGGAGCTCATGTCATCTGAGGAGTCTGTGATCTGTTCGTGCACAAAATGTCATCTTCTTGATCTGTATATCACCATCTCTCACCAATAGGTAACTGTATATTAATTCTTTAATAGAAAGAAGCACACGCCCAGCAGTTTTCTGTGTTGGGCGTGAAAAAGTCCAAGTCAGGCTGCTGCTTTTTCTTCCAACTCTTTACTCCCTGGTTATGGCAGCCTTCCTCTCTGCTGACAGCATTTGCAAACCCAACTGTTCTGCCTCTTCTGTCCCTCTGTTTCAGGAGCCCAGATCTCAGTGGCAAGAGCATAAGGGAGACTACAGTGGGCATGATTGCCCCTGGGAAGTGGTGCTGCTTCTGCCAGCAGGGCAGCAGCACATGTTCAGGAGGGCTGAAGAAGGTATCAGCCCCTGGACAGACAGGACCTGCTCAGTTTGGAGTGGGACAGTCTGTCTTTGCTGAGACAGTGACATGTGGTTTGTACCTCGTGGGGCTCCCTCTGGAAGCTATCTGCTGCCTGTCATGTTCCTCTGAGATAATGTGCTTTTGCTAATAGCTTTTCTGTTACCACAGGTTTTCAAGAACCCCCATGAAATTGTGACTGTGTTGTTGATTCAAACTCTGGGAGCATTGGTGCCTTCTATCCCTGTCTGCCTCAGCACTGCCATGGAGAGAACGGGCCAAGAAACCAAGCTGAATAAACTGCTGGAGCTCTATGATGCCACCATCCACTTCGCAAAAGGGCTGGAAGCAGCAATGCTGCCAAACCTGAGTAAGGCTCTTGCACTAAATTTTGTCATTCTGTTCTGTCAACTCCTTTGTAAAGTTCCATTCTGGGATTTTGTTTAGTTTTACATGGAGGGAGGGATTATGTCTTCTACAACATTGACCAGTTACATGGCATTTGCACCTTTCTCTGTGTGTGTGTACGTATGTATCTTACACTAAAGATATTGACAGAATACTGAATGAGTTTACTGAAGCAGACCTGTTATGAGCATGCTTGCTGTCTTGGGTAAATAACATTTAGCACTTTCCCTTTTACAAACATTAGTATTTCTTCTGTCTAACTGATGAGGAAATGTCTCTAAGGAAGCTATCTGTGAAACCTATTGCGAGAGATCACAAAGCATAAAAGTCAAGGAGTTTCCTGGAATTAAGTCACACCTTACTAAACCAGAGAAAACCTGCTTGAAAGCTGCATCCATTGGATTCTTAATTTTTATTTTGTAGTTTTTCTGTTGCTACTGGCCTATGTTTTAATCAAGTGAAAATGCAGGACGGAATATTATTTCTGAACCATTGGTAGTTTATTCCGTAACAGCATCCTCAGTGTTTGATTCAAAATCTAACCTGTGCTTTCCTTACCCTATGATGTTTGTCATCTCATTTTGGTCATGACGTGATGAATAATTCCTGCAAACCACAAAGTAGCGAGATGCTATGTTTACATAGGTTTATACCTGACTTGAACTGTTGGCTATTTATAGTCCTTTATTAATCTGGTAGGGCCCCTTCAAAGACCGGGTATGGGAAAATCCTAAATTAAAGCTAATGGAGCATTCCTAATGCTGTGTTTCCTGTGTTTGGTTCCTCATAACATTGTCTTGAGCTATTTAAACCTGGATTCTTACTTGATCATGTAAATTATGATTACTGGGCAATTTCAGGGAGCATGACTGTCATTGTGTCTGTTTTTGTTGTCTTTGTGATTGCGTAGTCTTGTCAGTCATTTTCTGTCCGTGGCTTCACTTAATTTGTGGGTCGTAATAGAAATGATTAAAAAGGACTTGAAAAATTATGTCAAATTCTAGAAGGTGATAGAAGAGGAAGACAGCTGCTGAACTGTTATTCGAGTGTTTTTTTTTTTTAAAAATTCTTTATTTCCATCTCTTTTGCTATGGGGTAAGATGTTTGGGAAGAAAAGTATCTCAAGAATGGGAAGGTCAGGTGACTCAGCAGAACAGGGTCAAGCCAGTTCCTATGTATGTGTATGTGAGGGAAGGGTTCAGTTATGATTCATGGGATAATTCAGGTTGGAAGAGACCTCAGCAGATGATCTAGTCCAACCTCCTGCTCCAAGCAAGGTCCGCTATGAGTTCAGACCATGTTACTCAGGGTATTGTCCAGTCTGATCTTAAAAATGTCCAAGCATGGGGATAGCACAGGCTTTGGACAACCTACTCCATTGCTTGTCTGTCCTTAGGGCGTAAAAGCTTTTTCTTATATCCAGGGTTCAAAGTAATTCTGGTTTGCTGCTAGTTTGAGTTTGGCAAAACTTCACGTAACAGCTAGTGTCCAGTTCTGATTTGAGAAATAATGATTCAGACCTGTTTTTTGGTTGGGTTTGCAGCTCCCTGCTCAACAGAATGGCACTGAAATGCTGAGTTCATGGTTCACGTTGATGAACACCGTGAAGTAGTAGTGCTAGTTGAATTGAGTTAGTGTCAAAATAAGTATGAACCAAGCTTTCTGATAAATGAGGATTGCTTCTGTTCTGAGTTGTGGGAGTAATATGTTTCACTTCTCAAATGGTTTCAATACCTTCCTTCTACTGTAGGTTGGAATGTTTAATAGAGTTTTGTCACCCAGGCTGTTTTGGAGCAGTGAGTGATAATTTTCTTGAGGCACTTGTTGAGGTAGAACATCTTGGTTTTAGGAAGCAGGTAGAGATAATCACCCTGTTTTTAAAAAAAAAAAAATATCTGTGTAGTTGAGACTTAAAGCTGTTGGGCAACATTCCAAGCCTGTGTAGGCAGCATGCTCTAATTGAAGAACTACTGCATGTTGCTTGAAACAAGGTTTTTAGTAGCATGTTCATCTATTTGTAGACTAAACATCTGATTCTTTGTAGAGGAGCAGAACCTGGTAAAAGTGATGGAACTGGTGGAAGCAGTGTATGGTCCGTACAAGCCCTATCAACTTGAGTATGGAGACCTGGAAGAAGAAAATCTCCTCATTCAGATCAGTGCAGTGCCCTTGGTAATGCAGCAGTCTCTGTTCAACTACACAGGGAGAGGCTTGAAGCCTCTTTGAAATACAAGGGTCTTTCCCATAGTTATTGCTCTCTTTCCTCCTGTAATTTTTTGGTAATATTTCCTGTTTGCAGTATATTTTTATACTGTTAAGTAAATTTTGTTTAAGAAATAAAGTTAATTTCAGCAGCACTGTCAGGTCGGAGGTAACTCCTTTCTTCTTCTTGTTCACCCAGTAACCGGCACTGTGTGAACCTGCTGGAGAAAGACTTTACCAAAATATTGCTATCAACCAAGAGCCTGCTTCAGGTTCAATAGAATTTATTAAGAACAGGGTCCAGAGGAGGAAGGTCCTTTTTGTAGAAGATTCTGTTGTTGCAGAGCTGTTTTTCATTGAAGGCCTGGTAAACATAGGATTTGGCAGCCTGAGTTTTATAACAGTCACTGTGCGGGAGGGTGGAAGCAACCAACATTGTTCTCCCTTAAGTGTGTCATAAGACTGGAAGATACTGAGAGAACGATATGTTACACAAGCTTTCTTTTCTTTAATGCCCGGACACTTGCTGAAAGAAGAGTCAGGCTCAACTTTGTTGTTGTTATTTAGGAGCATTGGGAAGTAATTGACTGTGTCCAGGAACTGAACCATTCCGTCAACAAACTCTTCATTCTGGCTTCTGGAGCCATCGACAACTGCATTAAACTCACTGATGGACTGGGAGTGTGTGGGCTCCTTAAGGCCCTGAAAGCTCTGTTCACAAAGTAAGGTGTTTTTAGTTACACTGCTGCATTTATCCTAAGGGAGTAGCAAGTATTCCGTTTGTGGCCAAGGACTTGGTAATTTATGAAAAATGGCTGAGAGCGGAAAGTAACCATAATATGAATCATCTGATATCCCCTCCCACCACTTCATTCAGGCAGTGGCTATTTCTTGGGGGAAAAATGGAAGCTTTTTATAGCTATATGGAAGACTTTTCTCAGCTGTTTTCTATTCTGATTGGACTGAATTTTCATTTTTAATGAAATTTTAACTTTCCCTTTTGGAGGGAAAAATGTTTCCCAAAATAGAGTAAGACAAAGACAAATGAGGCTGATGAAAGTAGAACTCAGTGAGGAAATATATACTTGCTGGGACAAGTGACCTCACGTTCAGAATCTACCTGTAAGTGCGAGATGCCCTAGTGAGTGAGGTTCACTGTAAGTTCTTGTCTTAAAGTATCAGTGACAGCCTGCTTAGATCATATTCCATTACTGATTACCTCCATATTCTTTCCTGATATCGAAAGAGCTGCTCACAAGGTATAAATCAAACTGTTACCTTGCTGCCCTGTGGGGAAGGGGGAAGAGGGAAGAGGAAAGCACACTTCTCTGATCTCACCTTCTTTATAGGCAATTACATAGCAGTGTGTGTTCCTTCAGCTTATGGGCATTATTTAAAAAAAAAAGGGGGTGTGTGGGAAACAAAATGTTCTCCTTTCTATCCGTTCTCCTCTGGGGAGTAGCTAAGAAAACAAATTCATGGGATTGTTGTCACTGTGTTCCTGGAGTAAGGGCCAAGTGACTTTGGAGTAGCAGTAGCCTTATAAACTTTTTCTGGTCTTTCCTAGGAGATGTGATTAGTGTAGTGGTAACAAAAATGTCTTACTCACACCTTCTTGTGGGAGCGGAGAGTTCCTCTTATATTGTTATATATATAGTATATTTATTTTATATATATAGTACTATTTCTAGTATATTATATATATTCCATATGCAACAAATTGAAGTAGCCACCACAGTATCTGTTACTCCGAGTTTCTCCCTGTCTTCTAGTGTGGGCTTGAGTGGGCTGTGGCTGATCAGTTCTTCACGTCCCTGTGTTTGGACTGGAACAACAGTGTCTCTTCTGAACTCCTTTTAATATTTCTGGTTCTTATTTGGCCCTTGTAGAGGACTGAATGAGCAGATCGCAGGACATGCAGTTATGCTGCTCTCCAACCTATTCTCTTATGCTGGTGCTACTCTCTTCTCCATTTCTCATTACAGGTATACATCTGACTTTACAAATACATTGCAGTCTATACGAAAGAAATGTAAACTGGATGATGTCCTATCAGATTCCCTTTTTCAGGAGGACTGGACTGCATTCCAAAACTCCGTCCGGTAAAGGGGATTTTTTTGCCTGGCTCAGAACTGATTTTTGTATCAAAGTTGGAAGGGAATTACTTGGGGTCAGTTTACACAAGTTCTTAGTGCAGAATGCAGGGCTATGCCCACTTAGCTGCAGTGCTGTTGGGAGTGTTAGTGTTGGTGACTGGGTTTCAGGTTGCTGCTGGCACAGTAAGTGCTATGAGGCTCCCCACCCTGTCTGGAGCAAGGCTGCATGTCATATCACTTGAAATATCAGCAGCTCTTAGAATTTTTCCCAGTGACAGTGAGCTGGCCTTAGCATGATGACAAGAAGTAGCATGTGGATGAGGCTGTTGGGCAAAAAAATTCAGTATGTTATCAGATAGATGCAGAGTTAATAGCCAAATTAACTCTTGACAGATGTGTCCCCCTGTGGGCTGTGGTTTGGTTTTTGCATTTTATAATTACTTGACACGCGTCTGAGATGGGTTGTCTGGGGAGAGTCTGGCATTATCTGCCTCAAATCTCACAACGTGTTTTTGTCTTGTTCTTTCCCAGGATAATTACTACTTGTGGTGAGCTCCTTCGTCAGTGTGGAGACTTTGAGCAGCAACTGGCCAACAGGTAAGCATTGCTGAACTTAATTCATGAGCTGTCAACATAGGTACCAAGTTGAAAGAAAACAAACTCCAAGGTGCTTTCATTGCGTAGACTATGGAGGGAGAGCAGAGCCACTGTGATTTCCCCCCACTGCCCCTCCCCATCTTTTGAAATGTCAGAAATGGGTCACAGACTCTTCCACTCGGTCGTGTGCCCTGAGACAGTCACAAAAATCCTTTTTCTTGGATACCTGGCTGGACATCAAGTGGACTGCCAGATTGGGGTCAGGAAGGAATTTTCCACCAGATCAAATTGGCAAGATTCTCTCCCTTGTGACATGGGGCATGAATCATTTGCTGAAGTGAATCTAGGTGTGCCTTAACTGATCGATTCCTTGTAACTTGAGGAGTGTCAAGCACAGGCAGCACATAGATCTTTCGTTGTTTGTAAGCAGTGCACTATTCAGCCTCTTGTACGTTGAAATGCATTAGTCTGACTTGAGTGCCTGTGCTTTGTATGGGGCACAGTGGCCTGCAGTGCACAGGAGGCTGGGTTTGTTCCATATTTGCTAGACGTTCTGAGAGCACAATCCTCTCTTTTTCATCTCAATATTTTTGCAGTTTTTGAGTTGCACAGTAGACGTGAGAGTTGGCTGTAATTAGTGTTTGCCACCAATGAATACTCTCTCCCTTGAAGTAACATAAAGGTAGTGTTGGTCCTTGGACCAACATGAGAACAGCAGTGCTGATGTCAGAGGATTTTGCTGGTGACTTTTGTGTACTTGTTTTCAGGATTTTATCAACTGCTGGGAAGTATCTCTCAGACTCCTACAGCCCTTGTAGCTTTTCTGGCTTTCAGGATACCAGTTCTGCAGAAAAGAAGAGCTCCGTAAAGAATCCCTGGCAGGAATACAATTACCTTTTGAAGGAGAATCCATCTGAGTATGCCAGCCTTATGGAAACACTTTACACTCTAAAGGTAGCTTTGGTGCCTGGGAGAGCCTGCCTCTATCACAGGATGCTGTTGGGCCCACATTGGGTAGATGAGACCTGGATTCCCCCTACAGCCTGATTACTTTTCATCCTGAGCTGCAGCCTTTTGATGGGCCATGTTCCAAGTCTTCCACAGAGAGATACTGATTGATCTGCTGAGAGATGAAATGTCCAAACCCAGAAAGTCTGGACTCATTCCATCTCTCCCCAGATCCTGGCTGTGTTTTGTGAACATGCCCTTATCAGTTCAGGTGAGGGAGACTTTGTTGCAGAAAGCAGTGGGAAGATTGTGTTTGAGCTATCTCAAATTCTGGAGCCCACATACTGGCTTCTCAAGGCTTTCTTTGCCACTTATGCTCTGCTGCAATATCCATTCTGAAATATAATTCTGCAAGATCATTCATGCATGCATCTGTGAACAGGGTAGAATGACTCTAGTTATCTTCTTGTGGATCTAAGTTATGTTTGCCATTGTTGGTCACATGTAGTAGTGAAGTCAAGGTTATGAGTTCTGCCTCTCATTTCCTCAAAATGGTTTGATTTCTTTTGCACTTAATTTACCTGCAACTTGTGCAGCTCTGCCTTCAGTGTTATATGTTTGACTTCAAACTTTTGCTAAATAGTCAAGTTTCATAGGTACCCTTCATGTAAAACTTTTGCTTAATTCCATGCAGGGAATCAGTTAGTTGTGCCCTTTGAGTAAAAGGCAGTTTTGCCACGTTCTTTGCAAGTTTCTCAGTATCTGGCCTGGACTGGTGCCTGGCATGGCTGGAATGTGATGCTGATTCTTCGTTCTACGTTTCAGGGAGCAGTGTGCATGTTTCTGTCTTGAATAACTGTTTGGAATAGGGCATCCCAAAGGAAACAAGCTGTGCCATTGCAGAGGAAAGCTCTTTTGTATGAGGATGGCCTAGTAAAGACCTCTTTAAGAATGTTAACATAGCTTCTCTTTGGTCAGTTTAATGACTTCTGTGTGTAAACATTTTTCTGTGTCTGTGTGTGTTAGGAAAAAGGTACAAGTAACCACAACCTGTTGTCTTCATCTCGATCTGCCCTAAACCGCCTCAACCAGCTGGCACATCACTTGGCTTTTGATTCTGTTTTTCTTCGCATCAAACAACAACTCTTACTCGTTCCAAAGATGGAGGTGAGTAATGGGTACATCGATCTGATCTGAACTGGCAAGGTTTACCCGTGGGATCCCTTAGGGTGGAGTACAGTTCAATGTTGCTTACCTTTCTCCTTTTCAGAATGTTTCCCTGTGGTATCACATTTCTTCCATGAGCTACAGTCAGTGGAATAGTTTACCTCCCTTCATCCACAGCTTTTGGAACAGACAGCTATGTTTGCAAGCTTTGATGTTTGTTTGAGATGTTACTTTTCTAACTTGTGTGAGCATGTATTTTCCACAGGGAGCTGTGTGGAAGGGGTTGTGTATGTTTTGGGCCTGAGGGAGGACAAGGGTAGCAGTTTTCTTGCCATCTGTGTTCTGCCTTCTAGAAGTCTTTGGGTAGTCACAGTGACCCCTTCCTAGAATACCGATAGACTTCACGCTCCAGAAAGTCATAGATTCTTTCTGCACTTTTTGCCTTACAGGGTTGGAATTCTGGTGGCATTGGTGAGACCCTGACAGATGACCTGCCAAACTTCAGCCTGACTCCTCTGGAATATATCAGCAATGTAAGAGCATGTAAGGGTAGTTACTGGAAGCCCAATACTGGGGGACTCTCTTCTGTGTTTCCCCAATTTTTTGTAAAATTGTAGTATTTGTTAAAATTGTTACGTGATGGTGATAGATGCTCTCAGTGGTCCAGCCCTCATCAGTTGGCTTGTGCTGTTCTTTGTAGCTTTTATGAAATCCCTGTCAAATTCTGGAATAGGAAAAGAACGTAGAGAGCACAAGGAGAGGTTATTCTCTATTGAACTGCAGTGTTTACAGTGTTAACTCTCGTAATGGGATGGGAAATGCCAACTTTTGTTTGTAGGGGTGCATATCTTCATAATGCAGCCCATGTAGCGTAGAAGTTCCTGCAATGTGTATTGGAGTGATTTAATCATACTATGAAGTTAAAAAGGTCTTGAGCTCTTACCTTTCTAATCCCCATGTGACTCCCTGTTTTCTCCTTCTGATGGAATAACAGTGAGACCTTTCTGGCAGTGGGGTGTCTGAGTGGAAAAGGAGAGTGAGCTGCTTCTGACTAGGCACTCCGCAGGTTGGTGCTGCTGAACAGCGTTCAGATTGCTCTTCCATTCTCCTGGTTGGTGTTTCACGTTGCTGCCAAATTTGCAGTTCAGATATTAATATTAGCTGCTGTTATTATCTCAATACAAAGTATAATTTGATAAGCAAGTTTTTTATGTTACTGTCATTCTGTGCATCACATAGGGAATGGATTTTTCAAGGGCAGGCTGCAACCAAAAGCTTTTAATATTTTGGTTTCCTCTGGCCTACAGACCTATACTCCGGTTTTAAAGCTTTAAAAAAAATGTATAGAAATGGGTAGTCAGTCAGTTTGTGGGATAATTTTATCATGGGTAGCTTGAATTTAGCTATCTGAGAAGCTTTTATGAGATTTAGAAAGCTCATGGGCAGTGTATCAGGTAAAACTTCAAGGAAAGGTTGCTACTGAATTTCTAAGTAGCTTTCTAATTAACACAGTTCACCAGGAGAGAGACGTGCATGGTTGGTAGGAGGCTGAATATGCTCCCCTGCCACTTTAATTGAAAGTTAAAACTGAGATGTGTATGGTTGTTACTTGATTCTTTGAGGAATCAAAAGACATTTCTGTCTATCCAAGGCAAAGAGGAACTTCAGAAAATTTCAGATACAAAGCATTTGTTTTCTGACATCTTTTCAGATCTACCCTTTATCCTGCTGCTGAGTGATAGGTGGGCCAAGACTGAGCCACAGCTTTGTCTTCGGTAGTCTTGAAATAACACTACTGCATTATGCAGTAAAATTGAAAACTAAAAAACCTAGAGTGTAGAAACAAATTGATGTGGCATATGTGGTGTGTAGAAGAAAAGGCAGGTGATGTGAGCTCAGGACAAAGCTATTAATGAACATGCTCCATAATGGGGAGGCAGAGTACTCTGAACTGTATCTGCACCTAGGAAGATTCTCTGTAGCAGCAGATAATTGCTTTATAAACAGGGCAGTATTTGTTGTATGCCTGAAGTTATGTAGCTTACCTGTGTGAATTTGTGAGGGTGGTCCCTGTTTGGGAGCGATATGTTTCTGTAATTCATGATTATATTGTCACTTGATCCATGTCTCCTCTTCTGTGGTTTTGTTTGGTTCAGTCTCTTAGATTCTGCTCTAGAAAACAGATTGCCAGGAACACTCCAGAGATCAAAGATTTGCCTGGAGTAACAGTTCTCTGTACAGGTTTTTCTTAACATGATTGTTTCAATGACTGGTTCTCTGACCTTGTGAAAAATTATTTCTTGTACAAAGTGTAATGATGGGCAAGAGCCAATTTGTTTCTGAGCAAATGTAGGTTAGTGAGTGGCTGTCAAGCTCAGCTTTCTGCTTTCAGGTTTGGATTACCGCAGCTGACTTTTTTCCTCTAACAAACTACTTGCTTCACATTTGTTCAGTGACTCAGCTCTTTGTGCTTTTATTGTAGATTGGGCAATATATTATGTCGCTTCCTCTCCACCTTGAGCCATTTGTCACTCAAGAGGATTCTTCTTTGGAACTGGCATTACATGCTGGAAAACTGCCTTACCCCCCAGAACAAGGTAGGGTGAAACAAAAGACTTGAAGTGTCTGGGGGAATAGCTTTCACATTTTGACATTGCATGGGTGTGATGTGTTATGGTAACAAAGCTTTTTGAGATCCATTTCCTATTGTCTAGTCATGCTGTTTCTTCCAAGAGTCTCTTGGTAATACACAGGAGGAGTGAGCCTCTAAATAATGAGTAAAACTTCTTCAGCTAGGTCTATTTAAGTTTACTGCTCCTTAAAACTGTGGTTTGGGTGCAGGGTCTGAAGTATTACTGTTTCAGAGCTGGAGCAGTATTTAATATCCTAGGTGCAGGGAGTGAACAGGAGGTTCCTGGGGTCAGTTCCCAAACTCCAAAGGGAACTGTTGAACCATCTAGCCTGAAAGACTTCTCAAGTTAGCTTTTGTGGCTTCCGCTCCTTAGCAGCCTGTCCATTGGAGTACAGTTCACGGAGTGTCTTGGACTGTCTAACAGCTTGCTGAAGGGGGAGTCTTGCTCCAGCTTTGCACTCCTGCCTTCTCCTGTGTGCTGGTTCCACAGTAGGGCCATTTCCATTCATTAACCCCACAGAAAAGCATTCACTTTTTTTTTATTCTGGCCTAGTTTCTCTCAAAAAAAGTATCAATAAAGTGATTTAAATCAACTTCCTAAGAGGTCTACTATGCAACAGAGCTGGCAGGAGCGCACAGCAAGGAATAGGCAAAGAGGAAGCTTGTGGCCATGTTTAGAAGGGGTGAGTTGTTAGCTTGGCTGACCCTCTCGTATAATGTCCCCATCTGCTGAAGAAAAGAACCCTGTGTCGTTGATCATACGGTGTATTCTTACCCACAGACAGTATCTAAGTTGGCCTTCTTGCAACAGCTGCTGCCAGGAACTGACCTCGTATGAAGCTTTCCAGCTTTAGACCCTAGTGAAATCTGGAGGGAATGTCCCATAAGCTTAATTTTACACTAATAATTCGTAGTATAAAATATGCAGTCCTCTATGGCCTTGCTGAGAACCACAGCCCCTTAATTTATTGCTAGAAAAAGGAGTCCCTGAGCTCCTTTCTTCAGGAATAGATTATTTGTTCTCAATGGTGTTTACTAGTAAACAACTTTTTCCTCTGCCTCTTTTCTCTGTAAATCCAGGAGAAAGTACTGTTATACCCTGTGTGACATGCTAACCTGTGCCCATCTGTGACACAGGTTAGGAGTCCACGGTCAGAAACTGGTCTGCTGTCTGTCTTGTTTTGGACAGGTTTTGCATCTTTGGGAATTCCTTTTCTTAAGGGTCCGACCACGTGTTCTAGTCTCTGTAGTCAGATTCTTGCTCAGTAAGGACACAATTCTGGAATGCTGACCACTTCATTTAAGTTCCTTTTTCATCCTATATTAACTCCAGCTGAAAAATCATTAGCTCTCCACTGCTACTTCCAGTGCCACCTGAGTCTTTAGTGATTAGATACCAGCCACAATGACTAAACCCCCTGTGCTGAAAGAAGTGCAGTGGGTGCTGCAGGTGGCTGCTGTCCGAGACAGCTATGGCCCACGTTCCCCTTCAAAACCTTCTCCCCAGGACACACAAGGAGTTCTTCCTGCGTGTCTTTCCTTAATTTCTTGCAGCAAGCTGAGTTTTGGCTTGTGTTAATTCTTCAGATGGCTGTCCTTACCTGTTGTGTCATTAATCCTGCTGCAGTTAACAACAGTAGCTACATAATGCTTTCCAGCAGGTTGGCAGCGCACCATGGTTTGCTGTGGTTAATCTCTTCTCGGTGTTTATTTCCACTGACAAGCAAGGAAGCGTAGAGCGTATTTATAGTCTTCCTGTAGCCTTCTGAGAATACGCTCTTTGTTTTAGATTTTTGCATTGCTTATTTTGTCGTCTTAAAGTATTTACACGTTTAATAGTTCATTAACTTTCAAAACACTGATGAACACAGAATTCCTTTAGGGCTTGGAAAAAACCTGTCAATCCTTGTCATTGCGGTAGTTTGTAAGCTAGTCCTGGAAGATGATCCTATGGAATATGCCAGGCAGTGCCCCTGATCCCAGCTTGATCACCTGTCAGCCCTTTGGAAATGACTTACCTGAAGAAGTAATAGAGGGAAGTAAAGTGTTTTAGGTCTTGAGCTAACTTTCAATGTTGTATAGTATCAGGGAGGATATGCAACTGTTTTGACTACTCCAAAACCAGCTGATAAACTCTGAATCCTAATGAATACCTTAATGTCTCATTGAAGAAACAGTTAACCATTTATGAATTATGTTTTATTACAAAACCAGCATATGCAGGTGAGTGAGACTGCTGACAGCTAACGAGAATTTTCTGTACAGGAGATGAATTACCTGAGCTGGACAACATGGCTGACTACTGGCTGGGCTCCATCGCCAGAGCTACGATGCAAACTTACTGCGAGGTCATCCTGCAAATACCAGAGCTCACAGTCCATTCAACAAAGCAGCTTGCCACAGACATTGGTAAGCTCGGTGCCCACGTTGTCCTGAGAACTGTTGCCCTAGCACATGGGCTGCTTTGTCATTACATTAGATTTGAAGAAACTGCAGCATGGGTTTCTCCTTTAACGGTGAGCGTGTTGACCTGCTATGATACTCTGCATGGTGGAGTGGTTCACAGCTGCTCTTTTGCAAAGTGTTCTGTCACATCCCTCTTCGAGGGAAGGGTGATGTTCCGGTAGGTACTCCTGCTTTTTCACTGCTTTGTGCTTCCGACTGTGGAAGTCAAAGTCCTTCTGAACTGAGAGGATTCCCTTACAAGCCAGTCTTAGCAAGAAAGATGTGTATATAATCTTTTCAAGTGTGGCACTGCTCTTTCCCTTCTCATCAAAGTGCTGTGTATTGCCAGTATATGCCATATAGGGGGTACACAGCATGCGCCAAGCCTGTTGGGAAGTGCTCCAGTGGGTTATGAAGGGGGCAGCTGGTTGATTTCTTCCATCCACTTGATAGCTGAATTAGGGAAGATCAGCTAAAGGTGTTCTAAAAGTTGTTGTGGGGCACTTGACCAGCATCCTTTTTTACAAAACCAATAGGATCAGCTCCCCTGCTGTGGTTAACTTATCGCCCTGCTGCTCGGAAGGTGCTAGATGTCTAAGTTACTTTCAACATGGAGAAATTTTCAGCAGCAAAGTGGGACATAGCTGGCACATGTTGTTCATCTCTGCCTTCTCCCATGCCATGCAGAGTGACTGAGGGAGGACTGATGGAAGGTGTTGGGGAAGGCATTTCTGCAGGATATGGAGGAGATGGGTTTTTCTTATCTGAAGCTGATGAAAGTGTCACCTCGAGACCACTACAGCTATTGTAAACACCAGTTAGTCCTTTCTTTGTTGTAAATCATGGATGCTGACTTCCCCATGGCCAAGCTCAAAAATAAGGATACAGACAAGATCTCCTCAGCTTGCCTGAAAACGTGCTTGAATGCCAGTGAACTCAGCCTGAATCTTTTTTTTTTTTTTTTTTTTTTGGCATTACTTAAAAACAAGCCAGTGGATTAGAGGCTGGTTGCTCGGCATTCTCCCTGCCATCCTTAATTCCCCAACTGACTCTGAAGCAGTGAGCTGGAACTCTCTCCTGCCTCAACAGCCATTCACCTCTGCAGAACTTCCCAGCTTTGTTGCATCTTCTTTGCCTTTGAAAGTGTGATTGTGATCCTTTATCTGTGACCGTGGTTACTGACCACCCCAGGAGTGTTGCGTGCAGGTACTGAAACGTGGCAGAATGTGTCTCAGTCCTCTGAACAAAACAGACAGTTGTCTAAACTAGTGTATAGGAAGCCAAAAATATGCACCAGTCAGTACAGTTAGATTCCAAATACACTGCTGTTTTCTGTGTTTTTGAGCTATCAGTGACAGGATTCTAGCTGTCAGGAAGAACGAAGAGTAACTTTCATTTTCACAGTGTCTGTTGCCTGTTCAAATGCATGGTTTATCCTTGATCTTACAGATTATCTAATAAACGTCATGGATGCCCTTGGCCTTCAGCCATCAAGAACACTGCAAAATATCGTAACTCTGTTGAAGGCAAAACCAGAGGACTACCGGCAAGCCGCAAAAAGTGTGCCCCGCAGAATGGCCAGCAGCATCGCTGCAATGAGAGGCCTGGAGTGTTAGCTGTAATGTCCCTGCTGCTGGACGCTGTTCAAGGGCTGAACTCTTTGGGTTGGCTTTATTTTCCTATAAACTTTGCAAGGACAATGAAAATGTCTCTGGGTATTAGGGGAGTTTATTTCTGAGTAACTTTTAATAAATGTCTTTGTCTAGGAAAAGCTTGTTCCATTTTTCCATCTTTAGAAATAAGGAAAGATGTCCTACAGCCAAATTTACCAAAAACTGTCTGGATGACCTTGAATGCTGGCTTCTGACTAGAAATGTTCTGCTGGTTGCTGGAGAGTTCATGCTTCATGACGGTGAGATGACTGGCTTTTTCAGAAAATTTAATCAGTTCTGAATCTAAAATTATGGGGTAGGTACAACAAAGATCAACTGATTGGAAGCTCTTCTACCTGGAGGCAATTGTCGTTGCTCAAGTCTGTCATTATTCACAAAGTCAAGAAGACAGCCTCATCAATGAGGCATGATGAAGCTCAACCCTGAGAATAAAACCAGTTTTGTAGGTTGTTCCTTGTGCGATTAATGTATTCTACTGAAAACTATGAAGTTTATAAGAAATGTAAGGAAAGTGGTGTTTTCTTGTAAAATTTATTAAAGCTTGGTATATAGATCTTTGTAAAAAAAAAAAAAAGAAAACCCTCATCTAGCCTAAGTATGCTTCCAACACTCCCACAGCTTTTTTTCTTAGGAAAAAACTGGATAGAATACAAAGAGGGACCAAAACTGGAATGCCAGCTGTGTGAGACTGCTGGATAAAGCCTCACATGCAAACTCTTCTGTTTCAGAGGGGAAAAACATCTTTCTTCCCCTTATCTGTATCTACTCCTGCAGTTTTCTCCTTTTCTTCACCACCAGATGCCTTGGGGGAGTAATTCTTTTCTCAGTGTCCATGTTCTTGCCTCTTCTTTCCTTAACTTGGTTCAGGCTGCTCTAATCAGCGTTCAGCCTGATCCACAAATCTTTCTGCTCTTCGCTTTTGACTGGTTTTTCCTGGTAGCCCCTGTCTTTTGGACAGCTGTCATTTCTTGTCCCGGTGTTGCTGCATTTGTGGCCCTCCTTTGGGGACTCATTAGTCTGATGTGTTCTCCCCTGGGTGACTGTGTGCTTAGCTGCCACGGCTGCCAAAGCTCCCTCTCTTCTAGGCAGTCCCACATCTTTTTTTGCCACGCCAACATCTCTTCCGTGTTTTATGGCACACATGTAACATGCCAATACAGGCTTATATTTTACCAGTGATAGATCTTTTGAGTGAAATTGGATTCCTTTGCTGTTCTCAGCTGGACTTTGGTGATGTTTTACTGCCAAAAACTGCAGTTTGGGGAGGTGAGGAGAGCAGAGGTGCTTTATAAACAGTTTTTGAGTTTCGTGAATTTTGGCACCTAAAAATATTTCAGAGCAGGGAAGTAAAATGTGTTTTCTGGAATGTTTTGTTTTGTTGTTGGTTTTTTTTTTCCTTGGCAAGGTTTTCAGTTAGATGTTTACTCTTTTTTTTTCAGACTATGAAAAGTCTATTAAAAAGTCCCCAAATGAATGGGAAATTAGGTACTGTATTGAGTTGGGACTTCTCAGGTGTCTCGTTTGGCTGCGATTTGTGAAGCCTTTCCCCAGAGAGCTCTGTGCCCAGTCCCATGCAATGCTCAGCTGAGTCTTCCAGCAGCTGCACTGCTGCTGCAGCAAGAAAAAAAACCCCTTTGCACATATCGCTGATCTGCAGTCAGTCCATTTGGGGGAGAGGGCCAAGCTGGTAAAGAGCCGAAGTCAAGTACCTGAGACACTTTCCACTTTTATTAGTTGTCAGACGCCCTCTATAAACCAGCAGTAACTGGAATAGCAAACTGTCCATGTCCTGCCAAAGAACATGCTGTTCCGATTTACCCTTGGTGTGAGACAAGTGAATCTCACTGTTTGTGCCTCTCCCATCCTGCTGCCTTGTCACTAGTGGGTGAGGATTTTTGAGGTGGTTCTTTGCCTGCTGCTATTGCATTTTGCAGGGCAGATGGCCCCGGGCAGGCACCCAGCTGGGGCTGAAGGTGTGAACAGCTGGAAGGTGCAGCCTGCCCTGCCAGCTCCACAGCCCAAGACCTGCTGCTGCCTTTTTTATTCCTTACAGCTCTGTGGCAGCAGATGCTGGAGGCCACCCCAGGATGGCAGCAGCTGAGGTGCTGTGTTTAAAAGTGCCTTGGAGAGGGCTGGCCTGGGAAAACAGCTCTGCCTTCCCCCTCTCTCTGCAGCCCGTCTCTGCAGCGAGCTCCTCATGGATACTGCTATTTCATCAGCACAGGAGCAGGCTCAGGGTGGTTGTTTTGCCCTACGGAAAAGCATCTGATGTCTCTGCAGTATCTTTGTGTTTGAACAGCTATTTGGATTCCCTCATGACCAGACTTACTGGTAGTGATGTTGACAGTGTTGTCTGTTGGTGAGAGCATGGGAATAGGTGCCCAGGTTTTTGTTCTCGGCTTTCCTAGGGTTTTAAGCAAATTGCTCTATTGTGTCTTTTGCAGGGAGCAGTGTTTTTTCACTGTTGCAAAACCATTTGGAGGTCTTTTCAAGTATTGGCTTGCATGCGTACACCGAACACTGAATCGGGAGGGTGTCAGGTGCTGGTTTCTGACTTGGCCGCGACGTGGGATGAAGAACTGTCACTTGACAGGGACTCTCCTTTTTGGTGAAGGAGGCTGTACTGTGGGTTTACGGGGCTCAGGGAGGGAAGCATCCCTTTAGGGAGAAGGGAAGTGAGGAGTCGGGCAGGAAAAGTCTAGGACAATTTGCAAGAGCTAGATTCCTCTGTCTTTACAAGCGTCCTAACCGCCTTTCGTCTGGCCTGTCACTGCTCTGGTTGGTTTTATATGCTTGCTGAGCTCATGCTGTACCTGGGGTTAGATGGGTTCCTTAAGGAGCAGCCATGTTGGTGGGCTGTTAGTCATTTGCCCTTGCAAGTGAGAAGCAGCTGACGCATAAGGGTCTGGGGGCAGCATGTGGACTTGTTAAGGCAGTGCTCCCTGAATCTGGATTTTTATTCCTCATATATTTTATTTTAGGTATTCTCTGGCTGCAGATGACTGTAAATTACCCCTATTTTTCCACTTCTCATCCCAGTTAAGATCAGAGGCGGGTATGGTTGCTCACCAGCCCAGGAAGGCCAGTGGCAAGGGATGAGTTCTGTGCTCTGAGTCTTCACTTAACTGTTCCAGTTCATAAGGAATCTGGTGCTGAAGGATGAAAGTGTCATCTCCTTCTCCCAGTGTAATGTATCTAGCAAGTCTGTTGTTTGCTTCATATATAAAAGATAATCATATGTTGTTTCTGAGGCAAAACTTCTTCTGGAGGAATGTTCCAGATGCTAAAAAGCCGGTAAAACGCTAGTTGGTGGAATGAGTAGGAAGTTCTGGAAATGAAACTGCTCTGCCAAGTGGCATAGCGTCAGCTTCTAAATAACCTCCTTATCTCTTGATATTCAAGCAATGGCAACTAAAACAAACACAGCCTCCAGCTCAGGAGGTCCATAAACCGTGGGCTGCCAGGAGAGCGAACCAGAGGAAGGGCTGTTCTGCACATGTCCCGGGTGCAGGTTTTTCCCTGTGCATCGGTTTCTGGGCACTGTCAGAATCAGGTCTCAGCCAGGTGGGTTGCTGAAGCACTGATCAAGAAGCAATGGTGAAACCTTTGCATGGTTTCTAAATCAGCTCTAATGCCTGGCTCTGTAGATTTGTTAACTTACTCATTTTTGAGCGTCTGCACATGTTGAGCGAGAGGTGGTGGGACTCCAGTCTCTGAGCTGAAACCCAGGAGGATGTGAAGGAGCACACCACGGGTACGCATCAAACTCTCCCGATCCTCACCTCTTTCTTAACAGCAGAAAACGCAAACAGGCTGAGAATGTGATTTCCAAAGCTGAATGCCTCCCACGTACAGAAAACTGCCTACCTGTGGCAGCTGCTTCTGCCGCTGCTTCATATCACAACCAGTGTGTTTGCTTGTAGCTCTGGCTCCTGGGGTGGTTTCTTTATTTAAGAATCTGAATTTAATTTAAAGAAAGTGGTTAAGCTTCTTGCTCTTATGATCACCAAGTGAAACTGGAAAATGTCTGTAAAAATTCAGACATCAGAAGTAATAGAAAATCTAAACTTTATTTTAAGTTGCCATTACTTTTTGAAGCTATTAATAAAATTTAAAAAAGTCATGAATCAAATCTTATAAAATGAAGACTGCAGATATTCTAGAGCATTATTATCCTGTAACTGTAACTGCAGCAGCGTTAGAGCAGCTATACGCCGGTAATGAAGGGTTTGACTTTTTCAGTGAATTTTGAACACAGAAGTTGCCCCGTGCAGGGCAGCATCAGCTGTGCTGGCGGCATCTCACCTGGCAGATTGTCCCCCAGTTCCTCGGTCCTGCTTGTGGTCCTTGTCAGCAACCAGACCCACTGCTTCCACCACCACCGAGGGGAGATGGAGAGACCCTCAGCGTGCTCTGCTTTGGCAGCTCTGCACCAGAGCACCATGCGCTCGGGGAGCTTCGAATGGAGAAGGAGCGTGGACCCCCCTCGCTGCCGTGGCTGCCCCCACCACCCCGCACTCGCGCCGCGCTGGGCACCGTGCCCAGAACATCATGTTCCCGGTCGCATGATTTAACCACTCGGTTGTGTTTCCTCTTGAAGTTTTGCAGAAGTACTTCAGTAAGGCAGGTGCAAGTGGGTTGCGATGGGCTCCTGGGAAAGTTGTGGGCTGACACCAGCTGGGGACTGGGTGAGCTCGCTGCCCTGCTCAGCCCAGCCCTGCAGGGACCACCAAACCCCCCGGCCATTTCCATATCGGGGTGAGCACAGCACCTCCCCTTCCTGCAAGCTGTGGCCATCAGCTTCTTGCCAGCACTGAGCTGCACCCACTGCCAACAGGAAACTTAAAGGCAACTTATTAATTTATTTATTGCCAAGAGTGGTACTGTTAAACGGCCTGGCACTTCCTCCCCACACCTGAATCTTTATGGAGGCTGGAGTATTTATCTCCAACACACATTAACAGCCGTGCCCACCTGCAGTGCAAGCATTAACAAACCCTCAGCAGCAAACACAAACAGAGCACCCGCGGGCTCCAGAAACAAAGGCATGATTTTCTTTCGCTCTGTTTCCATTGTAGTTGTTTAGGGGTGGAAATACGGTGACCTCAGAACTCAAAAGTAGCTTGGGTCCCAACCCAACCAAGGGTCTGACCCATGGTGCAGCACAGCTGCAGCACACACTGTGCCACGTCTCAGCACCCAGTGGGCCATGGCCGTGCACCCACCGTCAGGACATCCCGGCCTCTCCCCAGCACCGCCTGCCTCGCTGCTGCCGGCCAGCACTGCCGCAGCCCTGCTTGGACCCCGGCCACAGCCCTTCACAGCTGCCTGTGCCCTGCTCTGCTCTCTAGGAAGTGCTTCCCACCCACGTGTTAAAAAGAAATGGTGACTTATGATTATATAGCAATACTGATGCATACAAGCTCTACATACTAAAGCCAGAGCCTATGAGATTTATTACAGGGTTTATTAGACAGAGCATTTTCATAGTGAACACTTCAAGTCGGGGAGGGGAGGACAGCCAGAGCTTTTTAGTTCCTTCCTAATTTTGACAGAGAGTAGAAGATTGCTCAGCAAGTGGCAGATTGAGCACGGCGATAGCAGTCTGCCGTCAGCAGCCGTTGAGAGGTAACATGCGCTGCTCACTCGGTTTCTGTGTCGCTGTCGGGACTGAGGACATCAAGGGGCTGGACGCGCAGTGAGTCGTAGTTGGGCGGGGGGGTGCCGGGCTCGGGGGGCAGCGCCTTGTCCCTGGGCAGGGCACCCCCGTCCTCATGCTGGAAGCCCAGGTTGGTGTGAGCCTCCACCAGCTCCGACACCGTCGGGGGTGCGTCCGGGTACCGCGCCTGCACCTGCCTCTGCTTCAGGCCTTTGCACCAGCTGATCATGTTAATAACAGTGATCCACAGCGAGTCGATGATGATTTCCCCGAACTCGATGAGGCACAGTACTGAGCCCCCCATCCAGAACCCGAACTGGCCTCCCAGGCTCGACAGCAGCCAAACGATCTGCAGGGAGGAGAGCAAAGTGAGCCGAGGAGGCGAATCCCGGTCTCTGATCGGCCCCTGCCCATCACCCTGTGTGCTGGTGGCGAGCTGGGTGATGCTCCTGTCTCCAGGACCTGCCTGCCGAGTCCCTTGCCTTGTGGGTGCTGCCCTGCAGGGGCTGCGCTCCCTGGTGCTGCTTCTCAGTCACCTGCCCCACAATGGTGACGGGGACGGGAGGTGGAAGGGAAGAAAGAAATGGGGGCTGCGAACAGGCAAATGGAGGCAGCTTTGTCCGCTTCATTGCCACGGACATGTGAAGCAGCAGCACCAAGGGACTCGGCAGACTCCCACTGAGGAGCATCTCCGGCCAGGGCTGATCAGCCCCGAGGAGCTGAGCCCTGCCTGTGCGTCCAGGGTGACTTGTTTTGGCGTCTGCTCGCCGGGCACTTGCAGCATGTTGTGGCACTGGGCAGATGGGCAGGGATGGGCACTCACCGTTGTGGCGGCAGACTCCGAGATGGTGCGGTAGTTATACTCCTGGAAGTAAATATTCAGCTTGATGATCCCATTTCTGTAAGGGACAAACGGCAGCTCAGCACAGAGCCGGGCTGTGGGCGTCCCGCGCTTCTGCTCCAACGCCTGCCCGTGGGAAGGGCTGTGCACAGCCCGGCCGGAGCTGCTCACGAGTGTCCACTGAAACTTCTGCCGGGCACGTGGAAGAAGTTAAAAAGTGCCACTGGCTGCGAAGGGAAGAGAGATACAGTTCTGAGGTTCCTGCTGAAGAAGCACTTGTGTGCCAGGAAGCTTCTTCGGGGCTGTTTGCTTTGCTTTTTCCAGCTGCCCTGGTTAGTCTAGAGGGGCCATCACCTCTCCTCGGCGCCTTACACCTCGTGTTCCTGTGTGCACGCACAGAGTGGCTGCGTCGCGACCGACTGCATTACAGGGGGCTTAATTGTGTACAGGTCAGCCTATATCTGTGAAACCATTTCCTGATTCTCTACGTTTTTTCCTTGGAGGAAAAAACCTCGTCTTTTCCCATTAATTCAGGGTTTAGATTTTCAAAGGGTAACTCGGCAGTTTCCCTAATTTTGGTGCAGCCCCCCTATTGCTGCTGCTGTTGGCAGATTCAGAGATGTAAGTATGAAGGGATGAACATTACAATCCAGGAGCTGGACCCTGCAGTTCACAGCTTCAGAGCTTCCAGAATCCTATATGGAACTAATTAGGAGTGCTGTGGTTAATGTAAATTTTAACTCACATTTGTCTGACCCAGTTTGTCACTATGGAGAGCAGAGGATATGCATGAAGTGTGTTTCAGATTTGCTTTATGTATCTTCCAGGCAAACATGTGCCAAATCTTGTCCTCCCTTTGCATTGGCACACGTGTGCTCTGGCCCGTCGCCAAGGTTCACGTTAATCTAATGTTAACAGGCTCAATAGAGAAGATAAAGCGGTTGTTCCTTTCACTTACCTGTCCAGAGTCACATTTGTTGACATATCCCTTTCATAAGACAGAATATGGAAAATCCAGTCCTAGGAAAACAAAATTTATTCAGAACCGAGCAGAAGCATCCTCTCTGGGTGCCTGCTGGGCAGGAACCCAAGGGAGCTGCAGGACTCAGTGCAGGACCCCTGGGGAGGAGGAGCTGCCGTGGGGGTGTCCCGCCTCCTGTCTCATGCCCTGGCACCTAGTGTTTGTTTGCACGCTGAAAATGTGTAATTTAGCAAAGAGGCACTTGCTACCTGGACATTAGCTCTGAAAATACTGAGTGATTCATGTGGCTAAGAACAGGTAATTATTAATGAATGTTTCAAAACAAGAAATTGGTGTTACCTCTGATGCTTCAGATGGCCAGTCTGCCATGGAGATGGTCATCTTATACTGCGTGTCGCTAGGGAGAGAAAGGAGAACATTGGTACAGAAGTTTCCCCTCCTTTGAAGTCACTGGAACTTCAGTTCTCATGCAGAAAAGCAGCCCCACATGATTTGCTGCCATTTTAGAAAGGTCAGAATTGATGGGAGATGAAATGCAGGATCCCCTCCACCTTCACAGCTGCCAGAAATGGCTTATCTACTTACTTGCACGTTTCCTTACAAGAGTCAATACAAATCTGTCTGTGTCTTATACTTGATCTCAGTGATGAATAGCAATATGCTGTTTGGTGAAAACAAAAAATCAAAGCACCTGTTTAGATAAGGACCCTGCTTACTGGATTGTATCAATTTCATTTAATAAAATAAATATTTAGGTATGAGCCTGCTGCACAGGTTTGCTGTCTTCCCTTCTAACCTTCCTTGCCTTGAGAAGCTCAGGCAAAGTGGTCAGACAATTTAATAACAACCTAAAATAATTTTTTTCTGCAGACAGTCTCTATAGAGTCATCTTGCTCGATGTCAGTGGTTTTGGCACAGCCCTGGCCAGCTGCAGGGGTAGGAGGGTGGCTGCCTGCCAGAGCTGCCCGTGCTGAGCCGTGCTGCCCGTCTCTGCCCACCCATGGGGGAGCACCAGATCCCCCCCTGCCTCTGTGCATCCTTGCAGGAGCCCATGGCCCCTGCTTGGGCCAGCTTGCCTCCAAAGTCTTCACATGCAGAGACCTGGAGCATTACCCCTTTTTCTGCCTTTGGTACCCAGAGGCTCCCATTACCTCCCCGGGAGAGCCCTGCCCTGGGGCAGCGTGGAAGCTGAGGACCCTCAGCCCATGGTCAGGACCATGATTTTTCCCCTTCTCCCTGGCACTGACCTGAACAGTCACGGGGAGACTTTACATAGGCAAAAGCCATTCACCTTTTGCATTTACAAATAAAGCTCGTGTCCGCTCCCACCCCTCCTGCGTGCCAGGACCCTGGGGAAGCTGTGCAATTAGTTTTGTTCATGTTCTTACCCCAACCTGGGTTATCTTCGTTATTGCAATAATTCACCCCTTCAGGTAAAGGAAACATATAGTGACCACATCCACAGATTTCAATCATGTGATTTTGGAAACAAGAGCGCAGGCAAGCCTGAAAAAAGGAACAGGGAGCTGCTTAGACGTGCGCTGAACCCCCCTGCTCGCCTCTGTGCTGCTGGAGTCTATGCTGGCTATGAGAATTACCCAACTCCGAGGTATTTTCTCTCTTTTGCACTGAACAGCTGATTTTGTGGCTGCACACAGAGAAGGCTGAAGCTGTAGAGGGAGCGAGTGCTGCCAGAGCCCTTCCCTGCGCAATGGCATGATCCCATCCTCCAGCGTGCACTGAGCATCGCCAGGCACCACGGCAGGCTCTGGAAGCCCGGCACAAGTGACACTGGTTTTACAACAGCGAGACGAGGTGGGTGGATAAGCTGCCACGTGTAGAGTTGCACTGCAGTTACGGCTTTCTTTATGATGCATTTTTACTGCTGCTCCTGGAGATTTTAAGGCACATCCTAGCTGTGAGCTGCCCATGGGTAAGTCACCTCGCAGGAGCAGAAGGGAACTCAGTGCCTGCTCCCAGTTGCACAAGAAACTGCTCATTTCTTAACTATTTTAGGGCTTCATGGAAGTAATATGGAGTTTCTGAACAGGAATAAAAATGTTCTGCTACACTCATAGACACTGCTATTGTCTCCAGGCTTTATATGACATACTGACAAAGGGCTGGTTTCCACTTTAAAGCCGGGACTCTAAAAATACTTCAACATAAAGAGCAGGTTTTAGAAATCTGAATTATCTTATCTGTGCATCTGCTTCTCTCCTTGAAAGGATTGCAGCCGCAGCTTCAGCAGTGTGCGAGCTGGGCTGCAGCGCTGCCATTAGCTCAGTGAGGCATGAAGTTAATCATCCGAGATTGGAGTGGGATTCTGGATGAAACAGTGCACAAAGCAATAACAAAGTCTATGAAAAGATAATTAAATTTAACAGCTCCAGCCAGGTAGAACAGCTAGAGAATTTCTGTGTGATACACAATGCTTACAGAGTTCACTGCAACCAGGGAGTGATGGAAAAGCCTGATTTTGCTGAGAGGTCTCTGAAGTCACGTGAATTATGTGGACATAGAACCCCAGTCAGCATTTAGCAACTTTTAAGTAATAATGCAATCATTTCAAGTATTTGCTTAAACATTATACAAGCATCTTAAAAAGTAGGGTAAAGTGGTCCAATTGTTGTAATTATATAACGGCAGAAATACAAAAAAAACCTGCTAGACCAAAGCCTTCCCACCTGTCTGGGGTGTATTCCTCAGGCTTTTGTAAATAACCCCCAAAATTGTTTTGATATTTTCCTTATTGCCAGATCTCACCCCCCAGAAATGCTTCTCCCTTATGTTATAGCCTGTTACAAATTAACCAGTGCTTAATGTTTGCACTATACTTTTCTACAGATTCAAGGTTTACAAACACTCAACTTTCTCATCCCAATTTTAAAGTGAAGAAAAGGCAAAGGTCTGTCTTCATTTCCTTACAAAACAAGCAGACATTTTCAGGGTGAAAAATGACTTAATTCCCTCAAAGAGAAAAGGGTTAAAAAGAGTAGGAGTGTTCGGGAGAGGAATCCCTCCTGTGTATTCCTCTCCTGTCAGGGATAAATATTACTTGTATACACAAAATACGAGCTGCTTTGCACATTAGAGCAATGCCATGGCTGAAACCCGGAGCACAACAGTTCTCCAGATAGCTTTTATCCTCCCAGAGTGCCCCAAGCAGCAGGAGCCAGCCTATATCTCATGAAAAGTGTCACATTAACGTCTCAGCAAAAGCTTCCCAGTGACCGTTCGTGCTGCAGGACGGCACCTGCGGTTGCTGCAGACGGAGCAGCTTTGCTGTCCCGGTTACAGCGGTGCACGCCGCTGTGGTGATTGCTCCATAACCCCTTGAGTTTGGAGAAGTTAGCCTGTTGGACATGGGTAATGACTAGAGTCTACCCCTTGCTGGTTGATCTATCTATAATTAAAAGATTTCAGCCAAGCATGGAAATTGTAGGGGGAAAAAAAGGTATTCTCACAGCTGAAAAATAAATTAATTGCCTTAATGGCATGGCATGAGGAGTTTTTCTTTTTAAAGGAGAAAAACTGCTCTGCAGCCTCCTGCGGCTGAGGTGGGCAGCCGGCAGAGGAGCGTCGGGCTAACGCTGTGCCTGCAGCCGTCCCGGAGCAGGTCGGGTCCCCGGGGAGGACGGGGAGCTCTGCACTCCCAGCTGGGCACTCTGGAAGAAGTATTTTCCCTGTGTTTCCTATATTATTAAGGAACTGGCATTAGCCAAAGCTATTGGGAGTTTCAGCCCATTTCAGATGCTCTCCCCTGCGCCCAAGGAGGGGGCTGCCTTCTGGCTCTGTCACCCTGGGGCTCCAGCGGTCCCCAGCACCTCCCAGTGAAACCAGTGCAGGAAAGGAGTGAGGCTGGGCAGGATGGGGACGCAAGGTCTCCTTGGCCAGCACTGTGGTTCTGCCCTCTGAGCTGAGGCATAACCAACTGGTGCCTGATGGCAACCGGGGCTGCTCGGGGAGCCAAAAGGGGGGGAAAACTGAAGAACCAGAAGTTTTTAAGGGACCAAGGGGCCCAGGTGCACCCTGCTCTTGCTTTGCCTGGTTTTCAGGATGACTGGGAACCCTCCGCTTTGGGAAGCCGAGCTCCAAGGCGACAGGGCACAAGCAAAGGAGCAGCATTAAACCACACTCATATGTGGAGGTAAAAATATTTGGTTTTTTGTCTGCAAATTAGGACTTTGCTGGTAGGTCACACATGGCAGGGTCCCATGTAACAGCAGAGATCCTGGGGTATTTGCTGTGTTTCAGCTTTTGAGAAAATGACAGAAATGACCATTTTCATCCCTCTCAAAATGAAACAAACTTCATACCTGGCTAAGGGAACAGTAACTGCTGATGCCCTTTCCTGGCCGTACGAGCTGTTTTGGTGTGAGAATGTAAACTGAAGATGACGCTAAACTGTGTTGCCTGCCAGGGCAATGTTCATTATCTTGGATGCAAGTTTTAATACCTGCATCATTAGCTCTTGCTCCTGCAATACACAGTTATTTCCACTGGACCCACCAGGATCGTTTCCAAACCTGGAGCTACTGAGTGTTCAGACTCAAGTGCTGTTTATTACCAGAAAAGAAGGTTCCCGTACTTGGGTTATGCTTCCTATTTTATCACTGCTGATGCTCCAGTAGTCCTGCACGCTGGTCAAAGATTTTAACTGCTTTGACAATTCTTCCTAAACAGCCCTGTTTGATTTAAAAATGTGTTTTACCTGTATGGAATAGGAAGTATTATATTGGCTATAGAGATTTTTTACTGGGACATCAGACCCGTTCATGGTGCAGTCACTGTAAGGATAGCCCATCCGTTCCAGTTCATCCTGAAAGAAAAACAAAACAGCAAACTTCAGTAGTCATCGCTCCTCCCCAGGTCCCTGGTGCCCGTTTTCTAGAGATTCTGTAATTTCGGTATTCCCTGCTGGCTTTGAAAAAAAATCAAAGAATCGTAGGTGGCAGAGCTGAAGGAGATGCAGCCCATTCCCCAGGGCGGATGGAGGCAGATGAGGGTGTTCAAGAGCAGCATGTTTTAGCAAGGCACCTTCTGACATGCTAAAGGAAGAGGAAACAATGACCTGAGCTCAATATTTTGGCTTCCATAAAGCACTTTGCCAGGACAGTTACATAAAAGTCTCCATAAACTGTTCCAGCGCACAGCTAGCGTATACCTTGACTCTTTTGGTTTGAGCCAGTTCAGCCAAGACTTAAAACAAACTTGGTTGCAGTCCCATCAGATAACATTATTCTCAGACAATCTGCTCTAGAGGAATGCCACACATACCACCAACACACCGATGGAGGTTTCCGTCCCGGCCATTGCATAGATGCCCTGATCCTTAAGGAAGGGGAAGCTTTTCTGTTGATGCAGCATGAGCCTGGCCCCAGCAGCGGATGACAGGTAGGGGATATAGTCTTGCTGACTGATGTCCAGAATTAACTTCAGCCCTGGGACACCAGACAAAACACTCAGAAAAAGAATTGTATTGAAATGTGAGTCTTTAGGGGGAAGAAGGAAAAAAAAAAAAAGGAGTCTATTTTCTTTTCACTGTGCACAAAAATCTCCGTCCTTGGGGGAAGAGACGGGGTCTGGCTGTCATGTCAGCCTTGTACGTGCATAAATACGCATGATGGCGAATGCACAGGATGGAAATGTATTCAGACATTGCCTCAGATATTTTGGCTATCCAGATGTTACACTTCTGTGAAGTAACATCTGTAGTCACATTACTTGTTTCTATGTGGCACGTTTCCCTTTTGGGGGCTTATCCCCTCCTGGAAAACTGTTACTCCCCGCTGTAGTGCTCCAGAGACACAGAAATGGCAAATCTGTTATATCTGACAGAAATGGCCATTGAGAGACAGAATAACTCCCAGCACTTCTGCTCCTTTAGCTCCTTCTTTCTTAGCAGAGCTCTCTCTTACCAAACTCGGCTCCAGGGTTGGAAGAATTCAAAGCCTCTTCGTCCATGCCCCAGTTAAAGATGTAGCAGTTACCGTGGTCTGGGTGATAGATTTGGGTGAAATTCCTGGAAGAATCATAGACATAAAACTGTGACTCTTGGGGAGGACTGAAGGGTTATAAAATAACGCATCTGGTGGGACCAGTGCTTGGTGGTTAGGTCTGGGATTCACTTTAAATTGCTTTGTTTGTTGAATGCTTGTACAGAAATTTCAGCTGATATAATTTCAATCAATCTGCTGTTGAAAAAAAAAAACAAAGCAAGGTACTGGTGTGTACTGAGACACAGCCACTGGGGATAACACTTTGTTGAAATGTAAAGGAATCATCTGTCATACAGATGAGAAAAATAATTGCTTGATCTGAGCAATGGTAACAGGTTTTGGCTGGTGTTATATCTCGTTATTTGATAATAATTCTCTGTTGCCCTCTTTGCAGAAGGGGCATTGCAGAAGGGGCAAGACTCCTTGCAGCCTGGGGTGCTGCTGTGCACTCATGTTTCTCAAAACTGGGTATATAACTCTGGCATTCACAAGAAGCAACGATGGCTAAAATGCATTTCTCAGAACCTTGTGTAAAAAGGGGGGGGCTGTAACCGGGGGCTGCACTGCTGTGCCAGGGGTACGCTGGCTCAGCACCTGGGCTGGCAGCTGGTTATCACTAAATACCCATTGATGCTGTTAGTCTCAATATGTCACGAGCAAAACGGCCCATCCAAAACTAAAACTCAAGCCGGCACTATCCCAAAATAACCAGTTTCATCCACAATCACATCCAGAAACCCTCTGGGAAATGTTGTTAGAGTTAAGGACTGGCAGAAATCTCTTTATTAACTGATATGTACCTTAAAAAGAGAAAGGAAAAAGGCTTTTTGCCTTTAGCATCCTGTACTGTTCCCGACGTGACAGAAAAGGGCAGGGAGCTTGGTATGCACCTACTTGTAGTTGCAGGGTTCAGCTCCATAGAGACATGCCAGGATCATGTCTTCTGCCTGGTAGCCCATCCTGATTCTCTCTTGCAGCGGGACTTTGGAGAGGATGCTCGTGGACTGCAGGATGTACCACTCGGTCACCGCCTGTGCTGCGCTGGTGAAGTTCCTGTAGGTGCAGTTGTTGGAGCCCTGATGGCTGCACTGGGGACACAGAGCAGGCAGGTCTGAGCCCGTCCCACGTGGGGGGATGGCAGGAGGGACGTACGGCACGCACTCCCTCCCTGCGCACTCGGCTTGATGCCAGCCCTGCCTGCTGCTCCCGGGGGAATGAAGGAGGAATGAAGGAGGTATGGCCAGACGGAGCTGTGGAGCCGGCTGTCACATCTGCATGTGTTTACAGATGGGTCCCTCCCCAGGGATATTTCCCAGCTGGGCAGATTCTCTATTAATCCCAGCGTTACCTCCACAAGCTTACAGAAAACGTCACTTTTGGCCAATTCTTTAAGGCTGGATTTGCCCCAGCTTCCAAGGTCTGGTCATGCAGGGTCCTTGAAACCTCCGTGGGAGCAGAGGGTGGGGGGCCGCGAGACCACCATGTGCCTCTGCACTGAGAACCACAGCAGGAGAGGGGCAGGGGCAGCAGCCGCAGCCTCTCCCTGGCATTTCGGGTGCCGGACCCGAGGAAGAGGTGAAGGCGGCAGGGAGCCTGCATAGAGCACCTCTGCCCTGGCTCTGCCCTGGGCTCAGCCCGCAGCAGGACTGCGCTGGGTGACTCCAGAGGACGTACAGCATTGTCCTCTGTGCTGTGGGCAGACTCCACGACCAATGCTGTGCACAGCTCGGCTACTGCCCGTTGCCACCCAGTGTTTCCATCATCCCTCTCGCCAGAGGCTGACAGACCTGCTGGCAGGATCTGCTCCATACCTCTGATGCAGTGCTAGGCTGCTATGAGCTGTCAGTCCCTTTTTCCGTGAGGAACCTGCTGATCTTACTGATGTTATGCAGCTACCTACGTTCACCATGGACTAACTTAACACAGCTCCTTGCTGGGTTTCCTTTCTTTTAAGGAAGTATATTTAGGGTATGATCCTGCTGCAGGCCCCATGTGCAGAAATCCAGCAGCTTCAGCTGGATGTCTGGCTGTGTAACCTGCAGGGGATCAGACCCCCCTCTGAAATTTTAAAAACATCTTAAAATACCTCTGTGCTGCCTTCCTCAGAAAAACAAGCAAACAGCCCTGGAGCCTTGAAATAACACACCATAACTTGCAAACTGCCCTGTACTGAGGATGCCACCAGCATGGGCAGCCCTGGCCCTGGCGCAGCCAGACCAGAGCCCCGAGAGAGAGCAGCTGTGGACAGCTGGTGGGGAAGAGATGCTGATCTCCACGCTGCATCCCTGCCAAGGCACCCAGCGCTGCCCATCCCTCGCCCCTCCTGACTGCCTCCCACGGGACCCCTCTCACCAGCTTCACCGCCAGCTTGTACTTCTTTTCTTCTGATGTCGTGTTGGCTGGAGCAGGTGGAGAAGCCGTTTGGTTGCCCACAGTGGTTTGGTTGCCTGCAGCAGTTTGGTTGCTTGCAGCAATTTGGTTGCCTGCAGTAGTTTGGTTGCCCTCAGAGGTTCGATCGCCCTCAGCAGTTTGATTGCCCGCAGCGGTTTGGTTGCCCCCAGCAGTCTGGTTGCCCCCAGCAGCCTGGTTGCTCTCAAAGATGTCCAGGATGATGGGGTTGTCTTTGTCATGCTCGTCGATGAGGACCAGGGGTATCTGGTGCCAGAGCTGCAGGTCGAGCGGTGGGGAGGCATTCTCGCTGCTGTTCCCTGATGTGGGCTGCAGGATCCTCTCCAGCGCTGCTTCAATGAGCCTGTCCAGTTCTTTCAGCAGATGCTTCACCTCTGAGTATCTGCAGGACAAAGGGCAGTTACCAGGCTGTGTCAAGGCGGTGGGGAGGTGCAGCAGCTCATCTGCTGCTCCGCTGGCTTGAACCTTCCTGGGGACCTTGGATCCCTGCCTAAAGATTTACTGGAAAATGACAGGAGCCTCCATGCAGAGCACGGCCAGCTTGGACACGGGCATCCCAGCAGCCTGCAGTCAGGCAGAAAACAGAGAGTGCTGTGGTGGTGAACAGTGTTCTGTCAGTGCAGAACCCAATTGGTTGTATTTCAGTAATTCACTATAGTTTACACAAAACGCCTCTAGCAAGCAGAGATGAAAAAACACCAAAGTAATTCCTGTGTGTCAGTCAAGAACATCGTGCCTTGGGCTACACTATTGCATGGATATAAATTCAAAGCAACTCTAACAAAAATCAGTTACTCCTCTGAAATTACAATCAAGTTATATCACTGCAGCTCTCAGCTGATACTACTGTTTAACCAGCTCTTAATGGCCAGAGTGTAAGCGATAAGAGGTACGTTCATGGCAAGGAAGGAGAAAGAAAGGAATTGTGGGGAAAGATCAAGAGACTGATTTTGGTTGTGACAAGTGAGTTGAACTTCGAGTTTTCCCTGAGCCAGGGAAAGTTTACAGGGAGGCAATAACCATCATTAGATTAACTGATACAGTGAGGAAAACCAGGCAAACTCACAGGCACACAAACCCTCCTCTGGACCTGAGCTGTTCACTTTATGTTGTCCTCCTTTATTTGGTTTTTAGTGCCACTTGGTCAGTCAAAGGATCATTTCCATTGATCCTCCTAATATGATATTCGAGACAGGAACGGACCCACAGTACTTTACGCTACCCATATAACTGAGGGTGTTAAAGCATGACTGGGTAAATTAGGTGAAGAAAAACTTACTTGAAAGGGTTGGCATTGCAGACCGTGACTGCTGGGAACTTCATGGTCTTAAATCCAATAGAGAGAGATGACGTGACGTTATAGGAGAGGTAGGTGTTAATGAGGATACCCCACTGCCAGAAGACCAGAGACGCAAAGAGGAGTGTTAGGAAGAACCAGATTAATTTCTTCTTCGGCCCCTCTTTGATGATGCGCTTTGGGCCGTGGGTGTTGGTGTTGTCGCAGTACCAGACCAGCAGCTCCTTGTAGGTGTAGCCAGGGCCCTTCTGCAAGCGGTGTAGCGCCCGAATGAAGTACTTCTTCAAGTTCATGCTGCTGTCTGCAAGTGGGAGAAAAGACATCAAAACAGCTATGTTGAGAGGCAAGGTTTGTATTACGCCGTGTACTTGTGTTGTCAGCAAAGCAGAACTGGAATAGTTATGTGATGGCATGACCGTGGTTTTATAACCCAGGAGAAATTCAGAGCAGATGTTCTGCAGGGTCACACCATGGCAGTGAAATGGCACGGAGCCCCTCACCTCCTGCGAGGGTACAAGGGGGAGGTTTGTGCTTTGCAGTTCCAAAAGCGGTGAACGTTTTTGTCATGTCCCTTCTGGCCCCACGAGAGTTAAGTGACTTGGACCTGCCGGACATGGCTGTGCCTGCGGTGACTTACAGAGCACTGGCCCCCGGGCTGTGCAGATGTTGCAGGAAATAACGACAACTTTTTAGGAAGTCGGTGTTTTGTGTGCAAACTGGTACATCTCTAACATCGTCTGAAACCGTTGCCAACACTAGGTGGACCAAGCACTACACACATGAGCTGGTTTCAGGTAGAATTCAGGCTGACAGTGTTTAGTATTCAAGCTAATATAGGGCTTAAGGCAATTTTTCTTAAAAGCAAAAAGTATTACAGTGCACCAAGCTATTGGAGGGGGTGGGAGAAGAGGACCTGGAACCAGCAGCATGTTTCCCAGGACCAGGAATGCTGTTCAGTGCTGCTGCCCACCAGAGGAAGGACAACGGATTGTTTTTTTCCACCAAATTCCTTTGTCTTTCAGATACTATCGGTATGCTTCCACTGCTCATGTGAGGGATGCTGCATATTTTACATTCATATTGTGAGTAAATAGAACATTTTGTGCTGCTATTTTAAGGTGAGAATTTGTGTTACTAAATCTTAATATCCCGAGGCAGGATTTCAAAACAAACCCGAGTCAGCTGCTTAGAACATTTTTCAGATTTAAACTGTAGGAGAACAGAATTAAAGATTAATGCTGCGTATAACTCGGCATCCTAGAAGAAAGAGTGCTGAAATAATACAGCAATATTTCAATAATGAGCAGTACTCAGGAATGCAGAAACTAGATTAACACAAAATTCCTTGTAGATGGACTACCAAAGGTACAAAAGGAAGCTGAAGGTGCGCACAGGCCTCTTGGGGAGCAGGAGCAACTGTGTCCTTACTTTAAAAAAAAACCCCAACTAATACTGATTCATTGATTTATTGGCCAGATCTGCAAAATCTCCTGAGTAGTATATACAGAGTTTGATAAAAGTATAAACCCAATAGATTTTATGATGTCTCACTCCATGATGCAAAGAGAGATGATGATTTTTACTGCACACCCTATTACATGTGATGTTAGACATAGCCTAACACCATAAGGTCTCGGTGGGAGAGTGCTTTGGAAAGACGAAACTCCAGCTGCTTTCTCCAAGATTTGAGGGCAGGCTCTACTCTCATGTGAAAGCATTTTGTTCTCCAAGAAACATGGGACTTGGACCTCCTGGATCTTGCGGACCTCCCAGACCCCCAACCCACCAGCCCATCGTCGGCTCATCCTCCGTGAACTCGTGCCACAGAGGTTCCCACCCACAGCTGCCTGCAGAAGGGTTTATTCACAGAAGGAGCTTACATTGCATCAGATGCTTGCTGGCTTTTGGGCAGGACTATAATGAAAACAGGAGCAACGACCTTAGCCTCTGCTTAATTACCTGTGGCTGAAGGGAAGATGTGAAACACGCGGCCATTCTGCCCGAGTCTTCTGCTGCCGGGTGTGAACACAAACCCATCTCAAGGCACAGCCTCAAGATTGGTCTCTGCTTTATAAAACGGTATCGTCAAAATACATTTAAATCCAGAGAGACTAGCAAGGCAAACTAGTAAATATTTTCCGCCTTTTAAGAAATCCAGTAAAAGATTTAGATTAGATTAAAATTTAAAACACACCTACACTGCACTGGGCAAAATCCAGCCCGGCTGGACCTGACTGGCCACATGCCCTGCAGCCTCTGTTTGCTCTGCTGCTTACAGACCACGCCGGCCGGACACGGAGCGTGGGCTCCTGCTGAGAGCCTGCGACCTGCCACGGAGGGATCCCAGTTTGTCGTGCAGATCTTTGTGGGTTGCTCATCAACCTGACATTGCTGGAAGAAGTTATTATTTCTTTTTATATTGTTTCCTGAGGCTGAATTTTAGCTTTTTTTTTCCTGATGGCAATGTTACACATACTTATGGTTTCAGGAGCACACAGAGAGTAAAAGCTCTACTTTCATATCTGAATAAAGTTAAAGATACTGAACGGCTAATCTTGACACTGCTTTATCTTTGCTCATGGTTTTGCAGGAGTCATCGATACACTTATTCTCCACCTTGAATTCATTTCCATTTAAGCACCTAACCTGAGAGTACTCTTGCAAAGTCACGGTATGCTTGCTAGCGATAGCAATGGGAAGATGCTGCGCTAGGAAAGGAAGGCCAGCTCTGAATCAGTTTTAAGCAAAGATTAGAGTGCTCCCAGCTCACTTTATCTCTTCAGCTCACCAACTGTAAAGACACTCTGCTGAAGGGCAGCATTTTCACATTTTTAAGTTAGATTCAGGCCACGCTGTGGAAAACAAGATTATACTAGTTTTTAGATATGTTTTAAATGGATTCAGAACCTTTTTTCCTCAATATCAAAGCTATGGAACCTGTTCTTTGCAAGCACTGCTCCGTCCCATGGCCCCACGGGGCACCTGCCAGCAGGAGCACAGGCATGGGGATGGGGACAGGGACAGGGACGAGGACGGGGTCGGCTGGAAGAGCTGCCTCACGCAGGATGCCTGCAGCATCCCCGCCCCACCAGGAAAACACATGGATCCCAAAATTAAAAAAACAAGTTAACAAAGATGTGCTGGCAATACAGCCAAGCAGACAGTCAAAGGTTTTGCAGGGGACATCTTAACATGGCAGCAGAGCGAAAGACCCAGGTTTACTCCTCCTTTAGGCATAAGCTGTGCTTTTAAATGGAAGGTCGTTTGATAAAAGAAACAACATTAAGCAAAAACTGTGCTTGACCGTACTTTGATGACATTTTTTCAATCTTTTTCTCATTTTAATAGTTTTCTTCTTACCTTTATTTCCAGAATGTTTCCAAATAGACTGCTTGTTTCTTTCTCGGTGCTGAAAGCCACTCTGTGCGAGGTGCCTTGCCCGATCAGAAGCCACAGCCCCTGTTACTGGGGGGCTCCTTTCCCTGGGCACAGAGGCTCAATGCTCGGACGCTGTGGCTGTTTGGAGGGTGTTTGGTACCGGTTTTGGTGCCAGCCTGGAGCTGGTCCTGCTCTCTGCCATCAGCGGGCTATACCTGGAGCAGATGGGTGACAAATGAGGGACGACAAGAACCACCCTCCATCGACACACAGATAACCGTCACCCCTTCCCAAAACCCCCTCTGGAGAAACAGAGCAGAGGCTGTGGTGGGACAGGAGCCAAGGACATCAGGGCTGGGGGCTCAGAAGGTGCTTCCCCCTTGATGGACACGCAGCCTGGCTCCTGGTGGTGCGTGGCATGCAGGGCAGTCTCACAGTTACAAATATCTGTCCCTGCTGCCACCCTCAAATCCCCCATTATTCGCACAGCATGCAAAACTCGAGGGCCCCGACACTTGGCAGCTCCCAGCTGCTGCTCACTGGTTTTATTTCTTGTTTGGCTGCTCCGCTTCCGAGGCCTTGGTCAAGGAAGGGGAGCACACACCCGTTAGGCTCCCCTGCTCCTTTTCCTCCTTTGCATTTTTTTATTGTCACACCAATCCGTTTGCAGGACCGGTCTGTAATGGGTGGATAAGTACTGGCTTCGTCTCCTTTGCAGGCAAGCTGTAGCAGCGTGTTACTGTGGCTTTACAGCCCTGAGGGTCCCCGCAGCGCCTGCAGCTCACACCGTGCTCTGCAAGCACCGACCTCGCCAGCCCATGCTGGACCCTCTCCAGGGAGCCACCGCTGCTTCCCGCGCCACCTCCCCCCTGCCACTCTTTCCTCTGGGCTGCCCCTTGTCAGCACACTGGTGTCATCTAAAATGACTTTCAGGAATGGATCCTAGGGCCACAAGACCCCTGCAGTGCACAGGGTGCCACATGCCCTTCTCCTGGCAGTACCTGCATCCCCATGATGACTGAAGCCATCCTAAAAGCAGCCTGCACCTGGTTCTAACGTGGTTTGCTTTGTGCAGCGAAGGAGGTGTCCTCACCTTCCCCCAGCAGCCGCGAGTCCAGCCCTGCATCACCCCAGCATCATCCCAGGTGAAACTCCTCCACCTTATGGGTGAGATCAGACTCCCACATTACGAAATGATTGTGTTGACTGTGTTGAATCTCCTCTGGGGTTTTCCTAGGGCAATTGCCACTTAAAGGAAATAAAGACATGCAAAACTCAGCACACTCTTGGAGGCTCCAGGGTGGTACCTCGGCTGCAAAACCACTCCAACACTGCTGAGCCGGATACTGCAATTACTCAGTACTTTCTCTACTGGGACACACAACAGTCATTCCTCTTGGACCACCTGCTGCTCATCTGCCATCTTCTCCAGAGCTGGATGAAAAGACCCTGTTTTCCTAGAGAAGACATTTATGCTATCTAGTGGTATTTTTGCAAACTAGAGGAAATTTTTTTATTACATCACAAGTGCACAGGTTGGCAGTTGAAAAAGAAAAGTGGAGCAGTAACGTGTCAGCGAGCAATGAAAGCCCTTCCTGAGCCCAGGGCCACAGAGTGCCCGGCAGATGCTTTGCCTTGCTGTTGTGTGTGATGAGAGAGCGGCCACCGCAAGCAGCCGCTGGCTCAGACGCCCACGGCCGCCCCGATCCACGCAGGCGCCTCCGGGTCTCTAATCCCGACGGGCACGCATACAGCACTTGAAGAGTATTTACAGTTTGGAAGTTTAGATAGCATTTGCCTGACTCTCTGTACCGTATGTTAGACGCTCCATCCCTTCTTCCCCTGCCTGCTTAACCCTGTGTTTCCCATGATGTCCCTGTCTCCTAGGACGATGACAAGCCTTACACCTCACGTGCCAGTAAGGTCACATTGCTGAGAGTTAATTCTGCTGCTTGTGCAATGAACAACGTGAATTCTGGAACGTAAGAGGACCAAAACCCCCCAGCAGCTCCCTCCCCACCCGCAGATCTCTTATTCTGCAATAAGGCCGGTGTCCCAGAGAGGGAGCATCCTCTGCCCTCACCCAGGAGGCAGCAGCCTGGGGTGGATGGTGCATTTCCCACAACAAAGGAAATGGACAGTGAAATATTCAGAAAGCTGCGGTTTGCTGCCATACCTTTTACCAGGGAGATTAAAGAAAACCCAGTGTAAACAAAACAAGAACAACTACACCTGACTGCATGCTGCGCACATCCAGAATACCTGACTGGCACAAAAAGCTGCAGCGTTGGTGCAAAAGCGTGCAAAGATCGGATGACTTCACGTCTGTATCAGTGTAGAAAGACACTGTGACCGAATTAAAGTTTTTCGTTCCACCCACCCCCCCCAAAAAAATAAATGTTAACAAAGGACTCCCCTTATTTTTCCCCCTCTGTAAACAATGTTATGCCTTAAAACCGCATCCTCCACTGCAAGAAGCAGGGGAAAAACCTTAGTAACGTTGAGATGCTGACATTTTATCGAACGCACGCAGGTCCTGCCCCACCGCCCCGGTCCTTGGGCCCCGAGACGCCGCCGGAGGGATGCCCGCGGGCGTTCGCCCGCGGGCATCCCTCCGGCGGCGTCTCGGGGCCGCAGGGACCGGCCAGCCCCGGGGCCCCCCACGGCCACCCCCGGTTCCCCCGTACCTGCCGCCCGGCCGGCTCCGGCAGCGCTCCCCGCCGAGAGCGGGACCGGCCCCGCCGCCTCCCCCGCCCCAGTCCCGCCCCATCCCGCCCCTTGTCATTTCGCGACGGTGCATCTAAACCCTCCCTCCCTTCGGCTGGAGTCGCTCCCAGTTTAGTCGTGGCTCGTCCAGGCTTCGTTGAAATCTTGCTTTAATTTTCTCCCAGCGCTATTTCGTTTTCTCCTAACACCCCCCCCAGGAATTGCAGCCGCTTCTGCTGCTCCTACCCCAGTCCTACAAAGACCACCGGCCACGGGCAGTGTGGGGTCAGCGGCACAAATCTCCCCGTGACACTGCCCACTCTTGCTTCACAAGATGCTGAGGAAGTTGTGCCTCCATCCCGCTGCTAAGAGATGAGCACCTGTCCTTGTTTTTTCCCCAAAAGAAGAAAAAGTCCTATTAGAATGGCAGGCATGGGCGAAGAAGCATTTGGGTCATAGCTGAGATGCGGGCAGTCGCTTGGAAGGTGCAGGGGGAGTTTCACAGCAGGGCCAGGTCTTGTGGCCGCTGCCCTGACCCCTGTGCTGCAGCAATTTACGGTGTGTTTTCTCAGTCTGGTTTGAATTGTCCCAGGCACCAGGACATCACCTCGCTGCTTTGGCTTCCCTCATGCCAACCACCCCCTGTGACAGGCCTCTGTCATAGATTAAATAACTGCAAGTGAACTGCACTAGTATTTTGAAACAATTTCATAATCCTTTTTTTAAAAGATCTTATCATCTTTTTTTTAAAGAAGTATAAGATCTTCTAATTTTTTTTTTCTTCTAAAAAAAGCCTCCCCGAGCAGCTGTGTTTACTATCAAGACTGCTGCTGGGCATGCTTTCCTCGCAGTGTTTTGTACACCACACCTCTTTCAAGTGCCGGCTACAGAGGATGTTGATGCTTAAATAGAAGGGGCAGAACTCTGCCTGGGTGGCACTGGCAGGCTGAGTCTGAAAGGTCACCATCTCTTGCCAGGAGAAATGAGCTCTGCTTCCATAAAATGACAATGAAATTAAAAGACTAAGCAGCTCTTCTATTTGCCTCTGAGGGTGGAACGCGAGTGGCTCGGATGGGGCTGGGTGCCCTCATGAACAGCCCAGTTGTCTGTGATTTTCACAGTGGTTAGCATGCACTTTTGCATTTTATGACTTAATCTCAATCTTACATGTCTTGCACGCTGATTCCTGTTGATCACATAATCATCCCTCATGGGGCTGGAGAGATGCACGCCCCCCGGTTTATTTTCTGTATCTTCCTACAGCGCCCAACACTATTTCTTTGAGACCAACACTACTGTACAAACACAGTTTAGAGGTAAAAGCCTGAGCATCTTGAGCAGCTGTGGAAGATGTTAACTCCTCACAACAGAACAGCAAACGTGTATAAACCTCCTTGGAACTATAAATCACCGCAGAGCAGCAAAGCATTGTAAAAGGTAACGATTGCCTCTTGCTAGGAAAAGTAATCACAGGTTCCTGTTCAATCAGGACTTGGTCAGACTTTCCCAAATGTCCCCGTGTTTTGTTGTTTGGGAACAAAAGGGATTTTTATTTTTAAATTGCACAAGTGTACCTCCTACCATTATGTCAGAAGTGGAATGCAGGATTGTGTTTAAACAGTATTTCCAAGTGAAGCTAGAACGAACAGGTTTGATGGTGAGTACCAGGACTTACCCAGTTTCTAACCTCTGTCCTGTCAAAATAATTGCCCTTCTATCGCTACTGATTTCCCCGGAGAACAATGTCTGTTACCAGCACTGGCAGCTCTAATGCTGAAAATAAAGCAGGCTGCATTTGTTCAGTGGTTTGAAACATCAGCTGTGAAGCCAGTGAAGCCAAATGACCTTGAATTTGGCTTGACTTTGCGTTGTCTCTCTCACTTGCTTCATGAGAAAGTTTATTTCATAAGCAAAACCCTCCTGCTAAAAATACAGCTGAAAAACACTGTGGAAAGCTCTTCTGCACCCCAGGCATTGTGTTCCGAGTCGGGGCGTTGTGCTGGCATGATGCACCACTGACAGCAGCTAAATACAGCTGAGAAACTGGATACACGGGGCAAATCAGCCCAGAAAATGGCATCATCGGTCTAATCTGTAGTGTTTCGAAAATATCAACTGGTCCTAAATTTATCTGGTAAAATGAAAATATTTTAATGGTGATGGGAGTGGATACAAAGAAGCCTGAAAAGGTTTCTGGGCTGGTTTTTAGGCCTGTATGTAAAGATGAAGAAGAGCAGAGGTGCTTGTGGTGGAGCCCAATGCAGAGACCCAAGGACAGCTCTGCAGGAAGGAAATCACCCCAAAATTACAACCGTGTGGCTAGGACTTAGTTCAGGTCACCAGAAAAACCATATGACTCATTCATATCTGGTTCTATGTAAATTTGCATTGCTTTTGGCCAAATTATGCCCTTTGGCACGGTGGGAGCTGAGGTCCCGGTGGGGAGTCCCAGCCTGGCACAGCTGCAGTTGTGGCCGTCAGACCCGAGGTCACTCCTCAGTGCTCAGGGATTTCATGAGGATTTGAAAAGGCTCCTTGGGCTCCAGAAATGGGAGAAGTGCCGTGGCTTTGCTGCCCCGCGTTACCTGCCTGGCCTCTACAGGATTCCCCTCCCGGGCAGCCCCTCTCCCAGCCCGGGTGCCAGGATGGCGTGGCCAGCCGCCCTGCCCACAGCCGACGATAGGCACCGCCAGCGCACACGCACCCGCTAATTAGATTGCCATGTACGTGCTAAATATTAGTCACGTCGGTAGCCTGGCTTCCAGTCAGACAGCTCTGGGGTTTGCAGGTAGCCCTGCTGTAAGAGAGGAGCGCGCTGGTCCCCATCGCCATTGCTCAGCCCGTGTTGGTGGTCGGCGCTGCAGCTCCGGCAGCGGGGAGGCTGCTCCTGCTCCGCTCTGCCGGGGGAAGCAGGGCATCACCCGTTCCCATGCAGGGTGCAAACAGGCTCATTCAGCACTTTAATTGCTCGGTTTATCGGGTGCACTTTCAGAGACACGCTGTCACTAAACAAAACAGAGTAATTTAGTTGTGACCAGTAAAATCACAGTCAAATGATAGCAAGCATCTCACCAGCCAACCTACACCGGTAACCGCTGCGTATAAAACCTTTTTAACTGACCTCTGTTTGCGTTACAAAGATCAGGCAGTAAAACCGAGACTGGTTTTGTTTTACAAGCAGCAGAAGAGGGGAGGGAAGCGGCCCCCCTGGGACCAGCTCTTGCATGCCTGGCACAGCACAGTCAGCCGGTGGCCATGGCCTGGCTGCCGGGAGAGGGGCTCGGTCCGTGCCGGGGCTTGTGCTGCTGGCGGGGGTACCACTGCTCTGTGCAATTCTGTGAGCCAAGCTGTTGGCTTGGGATGGGGCAAAACCCAGCTCAGGTATGGCTCCCTTCAGCCTGAGTGTGAATGACATTGATCACTGAATCTCGGCTTGCCCCACCAAGGCTGCGCTCCTCCGTGTGGGTGAAACCAAGCAGGCTTTTGGCGCAGGACCGCGGCAGGCTGCGTGCTCAGGCAGCGGTTTGTCAACAGTGGGGTTTCCCCAGACCTGCTCTGTAACTAATTGGTGTGACAAGGAATTAGTTGCACTCATTTGCCTTTTCTGCCGTAGAAGTTTACTGGAAAAAATAACCAGCCTGTCATGACTTCAGTGTCTAAAGATGCGGTAGCTGCGGGCAGGCTCAGGCCCCGGGGATGCCACGCTGTCCTGGCGCAGGCCAGGGAGCACCAGTGTGGCGCCGGCTGGGATGGAGCACCATAAAGATCCCCGTGGGCTGGCGGTTTATGGCCCTCTCACATGTTCTGGGGGAAACGTGAAATATTTTGTGTCTGATGACTTTTTTATAACAAGAGCGAGGGATGATTACTCTTTGTGATTATCTAGGGGAACAGGTTGTACCTTTCAGGATTCATTATGTAAACTTGGGTGAGAAGGTCTTAAAACACAAGCGAGGAAGGTACTGCTGCAAGAGGCGTTGTGAAAACAGTGTGATTCACTGTGGCTCTGGCCAGTATCCACATTCAGCCACGCTTTGTGGTGATCGCATCTCCACTGAGACTATGGCACATTTTAAATTGCAGGTGAATAAATCTAGTGAACACACATGTTTTTCCATCTCTAGAAAGATATTTGGACAAAGTATATGAGTGGAAGGAGACAGAAGTGATCCCATATCAGCATGCTGGATGGGGCTGGGCTTGTTCAGCTGCCTGGAGGTTTGCTCTCAGGTGGGCAGGAGGCAGGCAGGTCAGAGATGACACTGCTTCATGTCACTGAGCCTGACAGGGGCTTCGCTGTCAAGCGTCCCCTCCAGTGCTTGGTGTCCCGTTGCTTTCGGGAACACTGCCTGACGGCAAGGCTGCCAGGGTGAAAATGGTGTCTGGAGCAGCGCGGGGCATGGCGCTGGGGAAGCGCGCGTGGAGAGCTGCGCAGGGCTGGCATACCTGGCAGCGCAGGGAGGCTTGGCCCCCAGGAGGGATGTGGCTCCCACCTAGCTCCTTCTGGAAGGGAAACTGAGGCAGGAGCGTAAGACTGGGATAGACAAGGCAGTACGGGAGTGTTACAGGAAAGTGCCAAAGCACGGGTGATGATACAAGAGAGGACAAAATGCCAGGAACATGTTGTCCGCGGCCCTGAGGGCGGGTGTGTTTCCCTGTTTATACCTCCGGCTGTGTTGCAACTGGGCCGGGGAGCAGGCACAGCTGCTGGGTCAGTGCCCCGAGCCCATGGCTACTCTCGCCTGGGCCGAAGGGAAGAGCCCTGGTGCAGCGTGGCCGGCTGCTGCAGGAACCCGCCATGCGGCATTCCGTCCTGCACTGCAGGGACGCCGGCAGAGCCCCTGCCCACTGCCCCGACCACCCCCCTCACCACCACCGCCACCACTGCCCCCAACGCCACCCCCAGACCCCGGGGCTGAGGCGTCCTGAGCCCCCACTGCTCTGGAGAGGGATGAGTGGGATGAGTGGGATGCCCCCTCACGTGCTCTGCAGTGGGATGTGCAGATGAGTGGGATGAGCGGGATATGGGAGAAAAGCCTCTGCTTTTGGGAAGAAGGGGGACAGATGGAGAAAGAGATTTCATAAAAAACCCCAAGGGATCAGGGTGCCCTTGCTGCCAGAAAGTGTCAGTCCCAAGAGAAAAGCTGTTCAGGAGCAATGTGGTTGGATAATTGTGCTGTTGCTTCAAAAAGCATTGAGCACGCTGTGCATGCAGTGCTGATTGCTGCAGACCAGCGCTCATTTTGGGAGCAATTGTGTGGCTGTGGGCCGGCAAGCACAGCCCAACGCCTGGCGGCCCCCACCTAGCGAGCAGCTGAGCAGAGCCCAGTGTGTGCGTGGGGCTTGCGGGGCCGGCCGGGTCGGGCTGGCGAGCGCACGCTGGTGTGCAGGCAGAGCTGGGCAGGCAGGTGTGGGCAGGCAGAGGAGATGGCTGTTGCCGGCGCTGCCCCCGGGAGCAGCGTGGCATTGAGCCACCAGCACAGTATGGAGCACCAGGAGCTGTTGGTGAGCAGCGGGGAGAGCCGGGACCAGTGCTACCCCATGGCCGGAGGAGCAGATCCAGGCTCCCCCTGCATAGGAGGGAAGTCCAGTTTCTCTGATGGGATTGCCCAGCCTGGCCTGGGATTTCTTCTCTTCTTCCCCTCCTGAGGCATCGGTCCGACTCAGCCCCAACTCTCACTCTTCCCAGGGTCCATCAGCTGCAACCAGCACCGCCTGCCCAGCCCCTCTGACTATGTTACCCGCGTGTGCTGGCAGAGGCATGGGGAATCGGCAATGACTCCGCACATCCTGGTCCGTCCTGTTTGCAGGGAGATGCCGGCGTCGGGATTAGTGCTGGAGCCGTGTCATGGCATGTCACTGCAGAGGGCAGCTGCTGCAATCATGGGTTAACCTCTGACTCACGCTTGCCTGAAACTGCTCCAGCACTGCCATGGCTTGGGCCTGTGCTCGGGATGCTCCAGCTGTCGGCAGCCCTCCTGGGGCTGAGGCTGCTTGAAAATGCTTCTGCAAAGCACAGAGCACAGGCCAGGCTGGTGGGGATGGCTCAGACCTGGTGTCTGGCAGTGAGGAATTGCTCTAGGGAGCTGCCCAGCTCTGGCTGCATGGCACTTGCCGCTGCAGTGTCGCCTGAGACGGGCAGTGGGACTTTCAAGCCAAGGCAAGAATTTTGTACAATAAAGTACCCACCTGCCAGCACCCTCTGTATTGCACACCCAGCTGCCGCAGCTTCCCGAGCTGGTTTGAGCCCCAGGAGCAGCGCTGGTCTGGGGCTCTCTGGCTGCAGCTCCAAGCAGAGGGAAGTCATTGCTATGTGTCGAGAACACCTGCTGCTTTAGCGTGTCATGGATGGGCTACTGGGGTCTGGTGGCAGCTGTGGCTGCTGCTGGTGAGGTAGCACCGATTTCCCAGACCACGGAGCTTCGGCTGAGCAGGAGGCATGGGTGGGCTCTTGCGGGGCAGAGCCCCTTGCTTGGGTGTTACCTGGGAGGTCTGACTGGAGAACACAGCAGCAGCAGAACTGCCGTAGCCCTGCAAGCCCCTTCGTGGGTGTCTGGAAGAGAAAACACCCCCCCCATGCTGATAGTTACGGTGCTGGCTCACCCTGCCCTGAAGGTGAAAGGGTAAAATTAAAACATCCACAATCTCCAGCCGTGTCTTGGCCTTCCCAGAGCTGCGCCTTATTGCAGGGCACAAGTGGAGGCTCAGAGCCTGAAAGGGTTTTCCATAGGCATGTGCTGGAGATGACTTTCCCCAGCCCAGCCCCATTTACATTAATGAGGCATTTAACTCCCAAACCTGTTTGTGGACCACTGCAATGTCACCCAGGTGGAAGGGGGCCCCTGGCAGCCTTTAACCCTGTCGGTGCTGCCCGGCTGCATCTGCTGGGAGCAGCTTTGGGCAGCTATCCCTTTGCCTTGAGGGAGGCTGGAGCCCTTCAGGCTGACGTCCCGGGGTTGCTGCATCCCGTGCGGCTGGGGGTGGTGGTGCCTTGGCCAGCTGGGATTGGGATGGGGCTGGGCTGCGTCTCAGATGTGTTTTCCAAGGAATCTGTGACGTATTGTTCATTGTCACATCCTGGGCAAGTTTTTCATCCTGGTCGACTGGGAGGTTGGATGGTCCCATTTTTCTCTGGATTCCCAGGTGAAATTCTGTCTGATAGGGAAGCCACACATCCTTCCCACATTTGGCCATCCTGTCTTTGAGTCACTTTTGCACTGGCTGTTCATGCCAAGCAGTGAAATAAGCAGAGTCAGGGCGAGACTCTTGTTTTCCACCCAGGAAAAGCCTTTGCCCAGCAGTTTTGATTCTCAAAAGTACTTAAGCAGCAAGTCCCACTACTGCAACTGGACTTGTTTCTGCGCAGCTGCCCCTCTCCCCATGGTTTTCATGGCAGGTGTTGGCACACTTGTGTCAAAGGAGCTGGAAGCACTGGGAAAGCCACCAGCAGGCGAGGCCAGCAGCGGGACTGATGCCTGCTCCGTAAGTGCTTCCACCACAGCTCGGACAAACCAATCTCCAAATTCCTCGTGGCAGGACGAGAGCCTGCGTAACCTTTGCAGTGCTCCTTTGGGGGATGGGGGCAGGCCAGGCCAGGAACTATAGAAATCAGGCACCCACACGGAAAATGCCTGAGCTATTTGGGTTAGGGTTAGTTGGGAAGATTTCTCTGAAAAAACCAGATTTGGTCCATGTCCCTGAGGGCTGTTACGGGACAAATGTGTATTGAGACGAAGCTAGCCCTGGGTATGGCCAGCAGGCTCCATAACGTGGTGTACGGAGGTGTCTGTTCCCCAGCAGGATGGAGAAGGCTCCCTGTGTTTTCAAACCCCATTTCTGTCTGGGCATCACTTGCTGGGAGAGGCACTGGTGGATTCCTGCCATCCAGCAAACCTTCTCTGTGCAGCTGGATTTTCCTCCTCAGCCCCCCCTCCCAGCAGCTCCTCCGTCACCCACAACTTTCTCCCCTCCAGCAGTGGCTGCTGCTGCGAGCTGCAGAAATGCTGAGTGAGGTTCGTCTGCTGCGTCTCCTCTGCTCCAAAAGGCCGGTCCTGGTGTGCAGGCAGCCTTGCCCGGTGAGTCACTGGCACCTACCTGCTGCAGGTTTGTTTCGACACCTCTCCCCAGCCCATCCTTCGCCCCGGCGCAGAGGCAGCTCTGTGCCTGCGATGCTGCCTGCACCTTTGCCGCGTTTTCGCGTACCGCAGCCGCTCCCCTGCAGCCCTGCAGTGCTGGCAAGCGGGTGGCTGCCTGCTCCCAAGCCCTGCCTGGGGCTAGCCAGGCTCCCACCGCTCGCCACAAGTCTCCTGGGAATACTGTCCCCATGGGAAGAGATTGGGGCTCCCACCTGACCCTCGGAGCAGCGGCTGCAGCGGCGGCGGAGGGGATCGCTGAACCACAAATTTTACTGCCTGTTGTTCCCATAAACTCTAAGCTGAGTTTCTCAAACGCTTTGAGTTTATGATGTTTAGCATGTGTCAGACCTGATTTTCATACCGTCCTGGGTAGTTTTCTGTGCTTAAGATGACTCAGGTGTTCAGTAGACTTCAGTATTTAATTCACGATGAAGTAATACGTTTGTGTAGCTACTCTGTTGCTTTCTGCCTCCCGAGGATTATTAATACAAGGAGAAAAGGTGCTGTGCCTGCCTTGAGAAGTAAATGCAAAAAGCACCTACAGAAAACCTGTGCTTTTCCAAAGATTTTAAAGTGAGTGTTCATGCCGAAAAGTGTGCGGGAGGACACGTCTCGGGTTATCGAGCAGAGAGGCCTTACAGGCACGCTGCAGGGGAATGCTACGCTTCAGCAGCCTTGCTCTCAATCAAATGATATTTTCCTTATTAGAACTGCAGTTATTGGGTATAAAGTTGGACCAGTCAATACAACTGCTTTCTTGCAGGATTGGCACCACTTCGTTTGAAAAAGCTTTTGTTTTGCTCTGGGAAGCCTTTAAAAATATAAGGTTTTCTAAAATTACCACTAGTTGAAGTGTCATCTGCTGTACAGCTCCCACCGAGGTCTGGCTTTGCTCGAATGAATGTGTTACTGCAAGGCTTTGTCTGTGTTGTGAATTCTCAGGTACCCAGAGACAGATCTGGGAGCCAGCCTGCGGCATCCACACGACGCAACTCCTGGCTGCCACCGTAATGGGAAGCGTGGCCACTGACGAGCATCGGAGACATGACAAGCGTCGGAGACATAGCTACCCTCCGAGGCCATGCCCCCTCAGCCTGTCCCAAGCCACGCCGGCTGCCAGCACCTTCCCCGGCCACGGCACCCAGGGGCAGTGCGATGCTACAGGCAGCAGCTGCAGGGCAGGGGGGCTGCTTGCATGATTAGCACCTGCTGATTTAACCCAGCTCTTGGTGCTGGAGAGTTGCTGGTAGTGGGGCGGAGTCATTTGAGCAGCCTGAGAGGAAGAGGAGTCCCTGCGTGAGTAGGTTCAGCAGCGGGGAAGGAGCTGTGCTGTCCCAGCAGCAAGCTGAGGTCCTGCAGCCCCTCCTCAGTGCTGCCTGCAGGCAGAATTGAACAAATCTTGCAGGTCCTGCAGAGAGCTACAGTCTGTTGTGTGCTGTTGCCCACACAGGTACAGATGAGGAACAGAAGAATTGTGGTATGTCCCACTTTGCAATATTTGCTTGCTTTTTCCCAGGGAGATGTTGTCTTTCCCCACCTCCCAATGTTCATAGGAGGCTGTGCTTTGTAAGAGTTGGAGTCAAAATTGACCCTAGCAGCTATCTGCATCTGGAATAAGGTCCTCAGTCAGGTGTTACTGAGCCAAACCAGCTCCTGTATAAAGAAGCAACAAACTGGAAAGGAAGGAGTTTGCTCTAAGACACTATCTAGCTCTGAAGCTTGCTGTTATTTCTACCACTGCTGTAGTTGTGACAGCTCACACCTGTAATGCAAAGGGGGAGGTGGCCCTGGTGTGTACACGCCTTTTGCAGGCTACCCCAGCATTTTTCTCTAGGTCTGTTTTGCTGCTCTTGCAAACAGGGCAAGTCCAGTGTAATGAGTTCTTTGATGCCATGTTAGAGAGGTGGTGGGGACAAGCAATGGTTTGCCTTCGAGTGTTAGAGAAGGGGCTCTGAGGCAGAGCAAACCCGGTTCTTTCTTCTCCTCCAGTCCCCAAAGGACTGTCCAGGAGGGGAACTGTCTAGAGACACCTGAGGTTCCAGCATTTTCAGTCACCTTGATGGCTAATGCTGCTTTCTGAAAGGCATTTCCACCGTGCACCCCCAGCCTGCTCGGGAGCCAGGTCTAGCAGCACTCTGCAGCACAGCCCCACCTCTGCAGAGGAGCCCAGGGCACCTGGCAGCCCCAGGGCAGGCACAGGCAAGTCCCATCATCTCTTGGGGTGCCTGCCTGGGAGTAACTTGCATACTGCTGATTTAAAAAAAAAAAAGGCAGTTATTCAAAAATATATCTTTATTTTTTTCAGTTCATCAGCTATTTAAATAATCCAGTTAAAATATATTTTATTGCACATTAAAGAACCTTTCTGGATTCTCACTGTCCTATATAAAATAAGCTTATATAGAGAAAGGAAAAGAGAGACTTTCTTACACTTATACACACGCACACACACTCTCAGTCACTCTCGCTTTACAAAAACCCTAAGCAGCCAGCCTGGTGTAGGCTATATTCATCCTCAACATCTATACAGTGTGCTCCGGGCAGCTAAGAATCGGCTATGGTAGGAAACAGTCAGGTGCAGGACTGGGAGCAAGGGGAAGGGTGCTGCCACCGCAGCTGGGTGCGCTGGAGGTCCCTCCACAAGCACTCCGCAGCCGTGCAGGCAGCAGCCTCTGGCTGGTCTGTGCTGCAGGGATGGTCTGGTGTGGTGGAAGTAGCATGGCACGGTGCACAGGAGGCAAAATGCAGGGTGTTGATGCAGCATGGTGGAATGGAGGGGGCACAAGCAAGGTGAACAACATACCGGTGGGGCAGATGTATCCTCCGGTTACCTTCCTTCAGGGCTGTGTGCGGAGCCCAGGGCAGCTCCAGCTGCTGCTGCAGCCCTATGTGGCTCCCGTCCCCTCCCTGGGCACCGCCAGCTCTGGGGCAGGCAGCTGGGGTGGTGAACTGCGTGGCTGCAGGAGGGAAGTCCTTGCCTGGGTCTGAGCAGGAGCAGCCAGCTCCCTTTGAGGCTTCTGGGAAGTTGTGTGGCCAAGGCCATGCACTGCTTAATGAGCCTCTGAGGTTACGTATAAGGGCTGGCTTGAGCGATGCAAAATGAAACAAGCTTGCAGAGTATGCAGTTCATTATTGCAATCCGAATTAGATTTCATGCCCTTTTCAGATGTTTCTTTTGGGATGACTTAAGTTCTCCTATTCAAGCTCTGTAATAACTTGCTCTACAAGCACGTCTATGGCTATCCCAACTTTTCATCTCCAAATAGAGATGCTCTGGCCACATTTGGAATCAGGTTCCTAATCAAAATTCAACTTGAGAGGTTTCCTTTTACCCAATTTGTGCTCTCCCCAAGCCTCTGTCATGCCCCTTCCTACAAATGTCATGCTGCATTCCTGAAAGCCCTGGGTTTTTCCCACAAGTCAAGCCACACAGCAGAGAGCAATTAGTGTTAAAACTCAATGTGGCATCAATCTTCTGCTGTGGAGTAACTCCTGCCCACTTACAATGGGGTGTGTGCAGTTGGTTGCTAATGTATGCCTCTGTCTGGCAAGACATCCCAGCTCAGTGCCATATCCTGCTCCAGCCATCTCCTGCAATGATTAACTTGAGAACTGATGTTGCTTGAAGTTCCTAATGTCTCTGAGCCCTTGGTTTTTGTGTCTGAGCTTTGCTCAGAGAAGCTTTGACTGCAAGTTCAATCCCTGAAAAAGGGTCTGGCCCAACAGCCTTTCAGTGCTTGTTTGGATGCGTGCCTTTCACCCCTGGACATGTGGGTCCAGCACCCACCTCTCATTTTGGCACCTGGATGGGTGGATAAATAAGCGTCAGTGTTGCCCAACCTCTAGCGTATCAGGCAGCTGCTCTGTGAACGCAGTCTCTAGCCGCAAAGTGCTGTAATTGGGGGGGGGAGTCCTGGGCAAGGGGTTGTCCTGGGGCAGTGGCAGGCGGAGGGCGGTGTTGAAGGTGGGCAGGTCCTCATCGATGCAGACGGGGTTATCGTGGCCCTGCCTCTCCAGGTCACCGGCCTGCGGTGGCTTCCCTGACCTGTCCCTTTTTCGGTCGTTCCACCATTTCTTTGCCTTTTGCCATTGGTGCCGCATTACGATGGAAAGCGAATCGATGAAGAAGACCTCGACGATCTCAATGACACAAACGACTGAGCAGCTCATCCAAAGGCCCAGCTGGCCTCCGAAGTTGGAAAGAAGAATGACGAGCTGGAAGAGAAGAGAGCACAAGGTTATCGGCTCCTGCAGGTGCCGGATGTGTGTCCATGGCACTGTTACGGCATGCAGGGAGGCTGCACCAAACTGGGGCACCCAGGGTTTGCTGTGAGTGCTACCAAATGCGGTGGGCCCTTCCTTTGCTGCCTGCGTTATCCTCTCCTGCTCTGCTTCAGTGGGAGCTCGGTGCTGCGCTTACTGCAGGCAGCCTGCAGGCTACCCCAGTGCAGGGCTTGGGACTGGACAGTTTGAAAAGCGGCCCCGGATGAAAGGGCTGCAAAGGGCAGGACTGGGTGCCCCGGGGTGCATCATCCGTGGATGGTTTCCTGCCCCTGCCTGGATGGGACCGCTCCCCTGGCAAGATGAAAACTTCCAGCCTGTCTGGGAGGAAGAGCCACGGCCTCCTGGTGCTGAGCAGGGAACTGCTGCGCTCACTTACTGTGTTGGCAGGATTCTCCGAAATGAATCTCTCGTTCAAGTCTTTGTAAAACACCATGAGGTTTGCGAGGTCCGTCCTGAGAGGAGAAACAGAAGGCAGGCTGAGGGTTTAGTAAAACAATAACATGAAACATACTGAAAAACTATGCAAATAACCAGTTGGACCAGTAGGGCTGGGCCGCTCTAAGGGAGCTTTTTCCCCAATTGCCATCATTAGGGCTGCTGAGATTATATCTGAGCTTGAGGTGCAAGCTAGAAACACATACATGGAAACTTACTTGTTCAGCTTCTTGTTGATTTTTTGCCCTTTGTCCCAAGAGAGAACTCGAAGCATCCAGTCCTGGAAAAAAAGACAGAAAATACTGCTATAGCTGTGTGTGCTTGTGCAGAAATCCCCTGGAAAGGGAGCTCATGCTCCACACCTCCTTGGTCCAGCTTCGGTGTCAGAATTGAATGCGTGTGACAGACCAGCTGTCCCTGAGGGGATCTCCCAGCCCACAAGCCAAGTTTTAGTTTAATGGTAAACTGCTGGAGGGGAAGCCCTGACCTGGACGCTACAGGCTGAGCCTCTGGGAGGAGCATCACTGAAGTGCTAACAAATACCCCAGGGGCCCCCTGCTTCCACGCTGAACCTCTGGGTTTCTTTAATGCCTTGTTGTGCCGTGCTGCTGTCATGGCGGAGTGCAATTAGGAACTGACCTCTGACACGGTGGATGGCCACTGGGCGATGCTGGTGGTGAGCGCCCACTCCTTGAAGCTGGAGAGAGATGCATGCTGTCAATTGTGAGCTCAAACTCCCACGCACACACAGCATTCTGCCTCTGGTTGTGTTCAGGACTTACCTGCAGGCATCTTTGCAGATTTGCTGGCAGCCCAGCTGCTCCTTCACGAACTTTTCGTGCAGTCTGTAGTAGCAGTACACTGCAAGAAGGGAGCAGGACACATGTATGAGAAGCTAGAAAGAAAAGCAATGATCTTTTGCTACCTGTGCTGGAGTGGGGCTTTTGGGGTGTAGGTGGCCTTTGTGGCCATCACCTACATGGTGGGGATAAAAAGATTTGCCCTATAAATATTGCAAAATACTCCGAGAAGTGGTTGTCGCTTGCTATAGGCATGAACAATTGCCTCACCCGGTCAAGTCCTCCACTCGACACTTCTGTGGTGTGCACAAATGACAAGCAATTAGGACAACTGTCAGAAACAAGTCAAACTAAACAAGAGAGGCAGTTTCAGGCTCTGTGGTATGGGGCCTTAAGTGGGCTAAGGCAGATTTGCCTCGTCCCAGCTTGCTGTGTGGCTGGGGTGGTGCTCGGTGCAGGCAGGGCCATGCCGACCGGGGATGGTGCTGTGGAGGGATGTGGCTGGCAGTGGGCAGCTGAGGCACGTGCAATGCGGGAGGTCTTTGAACACTTACTCCAGTTGGGGTTTTTCTTGTAGTTGCAGTACTCTGCCCCAGCAGGTAAGGGCTGAGCATACTGGGCACAGCCACACGAGTCCACCATGGCCTTCTGAAAGCAGGAGTGCAGGCAAATCTGGGGGAGATAAACCAAGAGCTGGTGTCTAAGAAGCACAGGCTGCTGCGCTTCTGCAGCACCAAGCTCCAGCTCACACGCACCTAAAAATATCCTCTGTTTATGATAGTAGCAATAAGATGGGAACCCATTTCCCTGGGCCTTCAGGCTCTGTTGCTACTGAATACAAATACAGGCAGAAAGTGCCGTGGAGGCTCTAGGCTCTAGCGCAAGAAAGAAAAACATAATCCTCTCTGAGGGGGTGTTTCTATGAATGCCCCCACGTCCCCTATAGCCATCAAAAGCTTCAGTGTTGCAGTTGTTCTTTCCACAGGCAAGGAGAAGGTTTTTGGTCTGCCATGGCACATGGTCCGTGAATCAACAACTACGTGTGGGACGTGATTCACTAGTGAAATTTAAAGGTCCCTTCCATCCCAAAGCATTCTATGATTCTATGAAAATGTTCACAGCTTTGACCAAATTGTGTTGGTGCATATTTGGAGACCTGAAGTTGTAAGGATTAATAGGGCAGTAGAATCAGTGTTTTGTGCTAAAAGACTTCATCAGTTAGAACAAGCAGGAACTTCTCTTTTTGAAATCCCAGTCGTCAAGCCTTTTGGTCCCAGTCCCAGCCCTCCTAAGCCCTAAGTTTTGGTGAAGTACTATTATTAAAAACCTGAGATAATGTCTGTGTCATCCTACTTGGCAATACATCACAGCAGATTTCAGGTATAATACCCTGTAAAATAAAAATCCAGCCTAGGCACAGGCTTTGCAGTAGGCAGCAGCTAATATAATTACGATTTGTCAAGTGGAGAGTGCAAGAACAACTGACACTCTCCAAGAGGACCTAATTACAGAAACCATGCAAAATTAGTGGAAACTTACTCTGTAAACAAACATCCTGCTATCTGGATACTGATTAGATGGTATCTGTTATTCTTGGAGTCCTAAAGGTCACAATTTCTGGCTTCAAGGGTTACTAAGCTGCAACATTTACTTGGCCAATATTTTCCAGTCTCACATTGCTTGAAAATTGCCTAATGAGCTAATGTTCTCTCTTTATCTAACAGGGCGCCTAAGGGAACTTCAAACATGAACCACTTAGGAATAAAACTTGGATTTTTAAAAAGTGGTATTTTACATCAGTGGTTAAAAGCAGTGACCCTATGCCTGGACTGTTCACAATCTCAGATCCTGAACTACAGGATATTGTAAAGCTTTTTATGAAGGTAGTTTTCAAGCGTCTGATAAAAACAAATGTAACAGATTTACCTGGAGTGAGTAGCTCTTGTTATAGAGATTTTCTACCGGTATGTCAGCACCAGTCTCCGTACAGTCACTGTAGGGTTTGCTCAGCTTGCGAGACCGAGTCTGAGAATGAGAAAAGAACAAATCTTGGGGTTTGGAATTCACAGAGAAACCAAAGGATTTAGTGGCAGTTCATCCCAATTCTGAAACTGTAAGTGACAGGGCAGGTTTGAACAGCATGTTCACCTTTTGCCATCCTAAATGATTTGTCAGTCACTTGTCAAAACAAGGGTTTTTTTTTGGTTTGTGATGTCCATTTCCCAAAACACTGCTCTGGCTGGATTATCCGCTGTCTTTGTTGAAAACCTCTGCAGAAATGCAGAGACAATATAATTGTAACAGTAAGGATTTTTCAAAGCAGAGTAGTTCATATGTATGTTTTCTCTCATTGCAAAGTCCTAGAGGCTATGCATCATTTATCCTGGATGCATGTTTACGTTTTGAGGGAAGGGAGGCTGTTGGGTTTTTTGTTTGTTTGTTTTGTTTTGCGTGAAGACCCACACCTTCCTGAGCTGTTGTTGCATGGGCTGCTCCTGTTCTGTGGGTAAAACAGCACTTCAGGCTCCGCTAATGCTCAACAGCACCTCTCCAAAATCACCCTAAATCAAATGTTTGTATCTCCTTCACAACTTTTTCCAGGTACTGCTTTGACCCTTCCTCTCCTATGAATGCTAACACCTTTTCCTGTTCTGCAATCTCCATCTGGAGAAAAGAGTTCTGAAATGTCAAGTGCCATGCCTCCAAGGTCTGCTGAAATCAGAGCTGGGAGCCCTCGGATTCACAAGACCTGATTCAGGCTACATCGTCTGCTTCCTGCAGACTGCCCTACCTTGCTCAGTCCTAAACTCTTACTATCTTTGTACAGTAATTATCCACTTTACAACAAATAAAGTGGTCTGAAACCACAAGAAATGTCACGCATTTAAGAATCCATTCACCTATCTTTCTCTATACAGAGTTTAAAATTAGGGGCTGATCCTACAAAGGATCAATTTAGTAGGAACCTGAGAAATGCCTGCTTACCTTTAAGGCACTGACTATAGATCTACAGGTTACTGAGGTCAAACCTGAGAGCGAGCTTTACCATTTTTGTCTGCAGCAATAGAAGGCTATAGGCACGTATGGTGCAAGTCAGCTCTTTTAGAAAGATGCTCAAATCTCTCTTTGGAGGGAACATAGAAATATGTCATTTCAATATTAGAGGTGGATTACTTCTGAAAACTGAATGAAACTAGCTTTTCATATGCTTTTCACTTCTGCAGACAATCTAATGCCAGGACACCTGCCTCAGTCTGCTGCTGTATCTTCTAGCAGATGATAGATCCTTTGTATAGAATTTTTTTGTCATGGCTTATACCCCTACAAAAGCTTACTTGTTCATTCAGGTACTGAAATAATTTCCAAACTAAATATTTAACTAAAGCACCGAAACTCCTACCAAGCAATGCCTTGTTTGCATTCCAAACATCTTGGAATATTTTTGGAGGCGGTGGCAGGGCGGGAGTCCTAGTACACAGCAGAAATACATGAATGATAACCTAGACACTGACGTTCGCATTTGGAAAACAGCGATGGCCATGCTCAAACCTCTAGTGAGCAGCACTGTGTGTGGCACATGTCCGCTGTGTCCACTGTGTATTTGGATGCGGGTACAAGGGCTGATCCGGCCCCTCGGTGGTGCAGCTCTGTCTTGACAATCGTGACTCTCCCTCGACAGGCTCTCTGGAGCCTTCCTTTACTAGCAGTACAGTGATCCCCAACTTTTGTTTTGAATCCAGAAATTGTGTCCAGCTTCTATGTCGGCTGTTACATTAGGATGCAATCAGATCACTTCCTCATGCCGAATCTTTTAAACATAGCCACCGAGATAAGTTCAGTCTTGTTTTTTATACTATATGCAACAGTCCAAATCTGTGCCAGGAAAATATTACATTAAATATTGAGACTGCCTGCAGTGACTTTCTCCTGTACGGTGTAATAGTTATAAAAGAAATAGTCTTGCAAGACTTTGCCTCCTTTACACCGTTCTGGTTCCGATATCTTCTATTCAATTTTGTTTGTTAGGTAGCATTTATCCCCACTGGTTAGACCAAGCAGTTGCTGCCACAGTTTTCAAGACAGCTGGAATACAGTTAACTATTTGCACATTTTAAAACTATCGTCCCTGTTTTTAATATCTTTTCTAATGCATGGACTATCTAGATCTGGCACACCCAGCCAGGACAGATAAGCCGGCTGGCTGATGCATTTGACCCAACCATCAGTGAAGAAAAGGCAGAACTAAAATGCCCACTTAACAGCCCATCCAGATGAAAGGGGAAAGTCTGGCTTGCCTGATGGCACTGCTTTCACTTCTCTACCACGGAAAGAAGCCCCTTGGGTCAAATGCCTTGTCTGCACTACACTAATTGGGGAAATTTGGAGCTGCAGCCCTCCCTGCCCTTGCTGACAGCAACGGCAAGACGCTTCACTAAGCTGGCAAAAGCAGAGTCACTGCCCACGAGGTTTTCTTTACAGCTGGGATAGCGTGAAACCCAGAAAAACGAGACTTACACCCACAAAACAGTTAAACAGGTTGCGCTGCAGTCACCTCTACAGATCTGACCCCAATGTGGGTTACCCAGAGCTCGAGCTCATTCTCTTCCACCCCTGGAACCTGCATGGGATGCAAACTTGTCTGCTTATTGCTAAAGTGAAATGGGGCACTTGACAACACATTTCTGTGGTTGTGGATTTTGCTGCGAAAACAGAACAAAAAAATCCCCTGGAAAGCCACGGGGTCGGAGAAAAGGGAGAACAAACAAAATCCCAGTAGCTGTTCGGTTTACAAAGACCTGATTTCCAACAGCCTCTGCGCAAAGGAAAACTCTGTTCAGAAAAGTGCTATCACAGGATTTTCCTCAGGGCACTTCAACTGCTCAAGTGTGAGGTATTAAGATGCCTTCCAGCTACTGGCTACATTCAAGCATCGCATCAGTTCATATTGACATCTGTTTCAAGGAATGGTGCCTTGCACCTGGAAACAAGATTGCTGTCACTCACGAAGTGCATCCCTATGGAGGTGGCCGCTGCAGTCTCAATTTCTGTGCCGATGTCTTCAATGAAGGGATATTCGTCTTGGTCATGGACAATGATCTTGGCTCCTGTGGATGTCACCAGGAAGGGGTTGTAGTCTGCTTCATCTATATACAGAACAACCTGCAATCCTGAAGAACAGAGACAAGGCAGGAGCAGAGTTACACCAGAAGCCAGAGCCATTTTTTCTGGTCAGAGAGGGCAGCACAGTTTACTTAATATTATCTGGCCTTAAGTAGAACTGTAACAACCAAGCAAAGCCTTTGCAGCGCTAGACTGAGATCCTTGCAGCAAGCAATGTCCCTCCGCGGCCCCCAGTACAGCAAACAAACAACGTCTCCGTAGAACGTGGCTGAAACCTACTTTAAAAAGTTATATAACTGGGAAGCAGTAATTTCAGATGGAAAACATTAGTGATGCAATGATATTATCTTTGTATTCTCTGGCAATAGTTTGCACTAGTTCAAACAAGCATTTCCCCAATCAACTTGCACATCTAGAGCCAACACATCAATCACTCTCCAGTAGGATCCAGTTCGCTGAACCGCTTGTTATCTAATAGTTCCTCTGCAAACTCAGTTTCCTTACCGTACTCGCTGCCTCCCGTGGAGGTGCTCAGGATCGTCCCGTTTTCGCCACTGTTGAAGGTATAGCAATTGCCATGCAGGGGATGATGGAAACGAGTGAAGTGCCTGCAAGAAATCAAATAGTTACATTGCCCTCTGCAGTTTTAACTGTCTGTGGGAGAAAATCAGCAGATTTGGGCTGTTTGTTTTGGCACTGACACAGCAGGACCAGATGTTTTGGTTTTTTTTTGGGAAGCAATTTATTTTGCTGAAAAGTGTGGGTCTTTTTCTTAATATCTTGAAATGACATGGAAATATGATCTGGTTTAATAGCATCAGCAAATGAAAAGTTTAGGAGGTTTTCATGTGGGAATGGGGGCTGAGAGGGTGGGGGAAGTGGATTTACAGAACTAGCAGGAAGGCGGTGGAGCGGACAGAATCCTCTTTCGTTCAACAGCCAAGTGTCTAAAGGAACACGAATCTTCATTTTTCAGAATAGATGTCATAGCCACTGTCATGCAGGGGAGGCTGAGGACACACCCTCGTGATTCAAGCACATTCATATCTTTCCTCTGAACATCCCCTCCCACTAAAGCAAATGTCTTCATTCCAAGAAAAGATGTTATGCATTTGCACAATTACAGACACAAGCAAAATGCCTTCAGTAATGAGAGTTACAGTGCAGCTTGCTTTGCGCATGGCAGTGGGAAATTGCTAAACCCGTGTACAAGTGCAATCTTATCCCCAGAACTGCACAGGGGAACTCTGCCGTTATCCCCAGCATGAAGGGATGACTCCCCTGCTACCAGGCCACACAAGAATTGTGCTGCCACAATCATTAGCAGGCAGATTTGATTCTGCCAAAAGACATGGGTTTATCTGAAATGTGGAGAGCAGAACACTAAGACAAATTAAATTAAAGAACATAATTAAAGTTCATGAAGACACGAATGTTTGCTTTCATTTAAAAATGGAAACAGTTCCTGCTGGAATTCAGCAAATACTAAATATTCGATTCCTACGTGTTATGTACTTGGAAATAAGCTGTTAAGCTGGCAGGTATTTTCTGTGCACTGACCTTTTGTCACAAGATAGGCCATCAAAGAAACATGTCAGTAGAAGGTCATCAGCAGAATAACTCAATTTTTCTTTAGTCTCCAGGGGAATTTGTGCCATGATGTTCATGTAATGCAGCTTGTACCATTCTTGGATAGCATTAACACCAGAACTGAATGTATAAAGTGCACACTCACTGCTGTTGTTTGCATCGCACTGATAATTACAAAGGGGAAAAAGCATTTCAGATGAAATGAAATTAGGTATTCTACAAGGCAGGTGTGATACCATTTCTCTTCCACAGTAACAACCACATATGAAGTTACAGTAGCACAACAAGGACAAAGGGGCATCAAAGACCATTCAGGGCTAAGTGCTACAATCAAATGTTTCAGGCCCACAGGACAGGTCATAGAAGGCACTAACTCTATTTGGGTAGACTTCAGGAAGGCATTTCTCTTCCAGAGAGCTGGAGATGAATCTGCAGGTAGCCATCGAGGCATGGCAGAATGGGCAAAAGAGCAGAGGGAGTGTTATTTCACTATAAAGCCACCTAAGCAAGCAATAAAACTGGCTGGAGGGATACCAACCCAAAACACCCCTTTGTTGCCCCACAAGGAACTTGCTGGCCAAGGAAGAGTGACACTCACCAGCTGAAAGCCAATGATATCATTTGAATCCCCAGAGTTCACTATGGACGAATCCTTGTGAAAGACACTGCCCTCTATTTTCCTCTTCTGGCCACTGTGAAGGTCAGTCGCTGTCTTAGAGAAGTCCTCAAACTTCAGCAGAGGGATCTGTTGGAAGAAGTTGCTCCCTGTGCTGTTCCACTCATCCACCGACCGGCGCACCTTGGACTTGCCCTCTGAAAAGCCGTAGAAAGTCTCCAAAGCTTTTTTTGTCTCTTTGTCCAATTCATATAAATAGTCTTTCATGGAACTGTACCTGCATTGGAGACAATGTGACGGAAAGTGACATCCCATCTCACCTCACCACGTAGCTGCAGCGCTTTGCCTGCTGCACTGTGAATCTTATTGCTCAGGACAGAATTCTTTGTCGCGGACTCACATCGATCTCTCTTACTACCACATCAATTTACATTGGTGTGGGCAGGCACAGCTATACCCATGGAGAGATCTCAGAGCAAAGACCGTAAGAAGCAAAGCAGACTGAACTACAGAGAAAGCCCTCACAGACTCCCAAGCTTCTTGACAGTTGTGAACAAGCCCGAGGAGGCAGACCATGTGGAAATAAGATTTCTGCATCTGTGCCAAGAGGCACCAGAGAGCTGGATCGCCTGCAAGGACCAAGGTGGGTAGCTGGCAGCAGAACAGACATCAATGTCAAGTGTAATTTGGCACAAGGAAAAGTATTGTTGATTGATAATGTCAAAGCATCCTATAAGGAAAGAAAGAGGCAACAGAGGAGTGATGGATGTTCCCTTTCCATTCTTCAGGAGATGCTGTTGTTTGTAATCCCGGAACTTTGGTCCTGGGAAGAAGGGATTTGAAGAAAACCACAGAGCTGACCAGGGACTGTCTCAAGCAGAAAGCTAAATCGACTGAGTCTAGCTCAGCAGGCAGCAAGTGAAGGGTGTGATTATAATCCACATGTGTCTGAAGAGCATCAGCACAGAAGTGGTTACATTACTCAAGGTGCCGTAGAGGGAAAAACCACAGCTGGGAAAGGCTGCTGACGAGCAGCACGGCGGGGCAGGAGGATAAGCCTGGGAAGGGGTTCGGTGCTGGGCTGGTGAGGGAACGATGAATTCGCCAGGAGTCCCCGTCGGCTGGGGACCACCCTCTCCTCCCCGCCAGCGCCCGCCCGGCACCCCGCGCCTTACTTGTAGGGGTTGATGTTGCAGATGGTGACGGCGGGGAAGGGCAGCTTCTGGAACTGGACGGTGACAGAGACCGAGGCGCTGTAGTAGTTCATGAGGAGCTCCGCGCACTGCCAGAGGATCAGCCCGACGGCGCTGAGGGTCAGCAGGATCCAGATGAACCTGCGCAGGCGGCCCCGGGACACCACGATGCGCCGGCAGCCGTGCGTGTTGGTGTTCAGGCAGTACCACCGCATCAGCTCGCTCAGCGTCGGCGCCTGCGGGCCCTTCACCGGCAGCGTCCTCTTGATCCGGGCCTTGATCTTCTTCCCGGGGGGCCATGGCGCCGGCGGCAGCTGCGGAGGCACGGACCGGGCGCCTGAGCGCGGCGGGGGAGCCCGGCGCCCGCCCACCGCTTCCCCGCGTTACCGCCGGAGCCGCCGCCGCCGGCCCCGGCCGCCGCGCTGACAGTGCCCCGCCGTCCCGCCGCTACCGACCGCGGAGCCGCGAACCGGCATCCCCCCCCCCCGCGGGTGTTTAAGCCCTGAAACAGCCTTTACCAGGGGAAACCGCGTCGGCCCGGGCAGCCCACGGCCCCGCCTCACCTCGGCCGCCCTCTGGGCCCGGCGGGGTCATACTGCACTCCCGGCCCCGGCGCCGCTGCCGATGGCGCGGCGGGCGGCCGCCCCGGCACCTACCCCCGCCGCCCGCCCCGCCCCGGCCCGGCCCGGCCCGCCCCGCCGCCGCCCGCCGCCCGCCGCCCCCGCTCCGCGGCCGCGCAGCGCCGCCCCACGGCGGCCGGCGGGGCTGACAGGAGGGGCGGGGCCGGGCGGGCACCCCCGGGCAGGGTCCTGCGGGCCGCAGCAAGCGCCGGCCGCCGGCGGGAGCCCCGCGGGTTCGCCGTGGGTGGCATGGCGCGGCGCCGGCCCGCTCCCGGGCGCCGCTGGTCCCGCGGGGCCGGGAAGGGGACGGGAGGACGGCGGGGCGGGGTCCCGGCCGCCCCCCCCGCCCCGCCGCCCTGCCCGCAACAAAGATGGCGGGGCGCGGCGGCGCCTGCCCGCCGCTAAGGTGGCGGCGCGGTCAGGTGACGGCGCGCCCCGCCCCGCCCGCTGCATGGCGGCGCCGTGAGGCGGCGAGCCGCGGCGGCTGCGGCCCGGCGGGCGGCGGGATGCGGCGGCCGGCAGGCTGAGCGGCCGGGCGGGGATGCGCGCTGCGCCGCGCAGCCATGTCGCGGGTGAGCGGCCCCGGGCCGGCCGGCAGCGCCAAGGAGAAGCGCTCCTTCAGCAAGCGGCTCTTCCGCGGGCGGGCGGCGGGCGGCGGCGCCGGCTCGGCCCCGGCCCCCGCCGCCCCGGCCCCGTCCGGGCGGTCGCTCGGCGGGTTCATGAGCCGCGTGCTGAAGACCCTCTCCACCCTCTCGCACTACAGCAGCGAGCCCGAGCCCCGCGGCCCGCACGCCCCGCGCCTGCCCCCGCCGCAGGCGGCCGGCGGCCTGGGCAGCTGCTTCCCGCCGGGCCCGCCGCGCAGCCCCGAGCCCCCGCCGCGGCCCGCCGGCGGCCCCGAGGCCGTGCCCGGCGTGGCGGGGCTGCGCAACCACGGCAACACCTGCTTCATGAACGCCATCCTGCAGTGCCTCAGCAACACCGAGCTCTTCGCCGAGTTCCTGGCGCTGGAGCAGTTCCGCGGCGGGCCGCCCCCCGCCGCCCCCGGTCCCGCCGCCGACGGCCCGCCGCCCGCGCCCGGCGAGGTCACCGAGCAGCTGGCGCAGCTGGTGCGGGCGCTCTGGACGCTGGAGTACACCCCGCAGCACAGCCGCGACTTCAAGGTGAGCGGGGCGGCCGGGCCCGGCGGGGACAGCCGCCTCGTCCCTTCGAGGCAGGAAGGCCGAGCGCGAGGCAGCCGCACCGCGCAGGCCTCGTCCGCCCGGGAGCGGTGCGGAACCGGCCCTCGAGTGCCCTTCCTCCTTGGCATGTGGAGGGCACGGCCCCTCGGTGCCCCTCTCCTGGCTGCTGTGCTCGGTGCTGGGCTCCATGCGTCGCTCCGGAGGCCGGCGGGAGAGGCCTGCCTGGCCCGTGCTGGTGGTGATGCCAAAAAAACGCGCGTTGCCCCATGCCATGCATGTGCCGCAGGCCGCCTGGCTGCGCCAGTCACCGGGTGTGGCGGGGCCTTGTCGCTGGTCCGAGCGCCTAAATGGTGTGAAGAGCCCTCTGGCCTCACCAGCCGCGCGCTGGTAGCTCTGGAGAGCTGCTCTGGCTTCCCGGCATCCTTCAGGGGAAGCAGACCCCCAGCCCGCACGCAGTCTGGCCAAGCGACAGTGTTGTGTGCCCACGTCGTTGGCCATGGTGGCCGCCCCTTGGCTCTGCGGTTGTCCCTGGGCTGAGCGCCTGCAGTCGGGGCATTGCTGCTCTCTTTGTTACTGATGGCATTGAAAGCTGGCTGACAGCTCTGCTGCTTTTTATTGGTGAAAGTGTCCACTTTGTTGCTTCATACCTCCATCATCCTGCATTTAGAAAAGTTGTGGCTAATTTTTGTTGCAGCACTGGAGCCGGTAGCTGTGAGCGTGCATGGGAGGAGGAGGAGGAGGCTGTTGAGCAGTGTGCTTCCTGGTCTCCCCAAGCACTTGGGAGTTTGGGCTGATTTGGGGAATGAGTTGCAGGAGTACGAGATCATAACTAACTCGTGTTTAATCCCGTGGTGTTCTCCTGGCTGGAGCCCTCGCACCACGGTTTGATCTGACAGCGGCCATCTCCTGCCCTGCCCCATCGTGTAGTGCTGTGCCCCACTGCGAGCAGTGCGCTTGCCCCAGGGACTGTTGTAGCAGAGGGCATGGTCTTTGCACCTATGGTTTAAAAACTCCCTGCAATGCTTTTGGATGCAATAAAACAACTGTTTTAAAAGCGCTCCAGGCCTACCTTGCTTCTTGAAACAGTAAGAATATTGTGAAGTTTTATTGAAACAGTGATTTCCTGGCATATAAAACTGGCTGTGTGAAAGGATGAGAGGTCAGATGGTAGCTTCCGTACTGTTAACTTAAAGACCTTTGCTTTAGGGAAATTTTTCTTGCAGAATGAGTTGAGGAGGGGATGCACAGATGCATGAAAATACAGCAAGAACATAGTTCACATGTTCTCAGGCTCTCTGTCTTCAGTTCAGATGGGGTGCGGCAGCGGGTAGAGACCGCAGGTACCAGCATCTGCTCTCCCTCGGTGTCTGTTGGATGGTGGGATGTCCGAGAGGCTCCTCTGAGGTGTCAGCGGTCTTTGGCACCCTCAGTTGTTTGGACTGATGCGCGGCCGGCACCTCCTCCCTTTGCTTCCCTTGTGTGTTTCCAGGGGCTTGCATCCACCCTTGCTGCCGTGTGGGGGGTGTTCTCCAGGGAGCCTGGCTGTTCGCATTTGGAGCGAAGGTGCCTGCCCTCTCTCGAGGATGCCTGGTGCAGGTGGCCGCACGGGCGCTGGGTAGGGACCGTGTGTGACTCCAGTGTTTTCGGAAGTGTTTATTGATGGAGGAGCGCTTGGGAAGCCGATCTGCTCAGCTGCGGTTTTGGTGCGTCCAGTCCTGGCAGCACCGCGGGGCGCTTGCCTTTATCGTAACCATTCAACGCTCTAGAGGTGTTCTGGCAGGAGAAGAAATTGTGGATTTCTCCTGAGTAATAACAGGAATAAAAGGTTGTGAAAGCAGAATTATCTTTTGCCAGTGTAACTGATAAAATCACAGGGAAAGCAGACCACTTTCTAGGCCAAGATATGCTGTTTATGCAGGCCTGCAGTAGAGGTGTTCAGATAAGAGTGACAGAAGGAGGAAGAGAAACAGGTCTGTAGATTAAATTAAGGCCATGTTCCAAGATTGGGTTTTTTATAGCGGAACTTTCTTTGCTTAATTGCAGGCATCACTAACGGTAAGCGAACGCTTTCCTACTCGTTGTTGATGTAGCAGGAGCCCATCAATCTACCTGCCAGGTCCTCTGGAGGACTTTAAAAAGCGTCTTGCTGTGGGGGATCTTGTCCCAGTAGGTCCTGTTCAGTGCTGCACAATGTCAACAGCCTGTGTCTTACTGGGAACGACTTTGTCATTATGTCAAGTACTCAGCTGTTTCCTTACAGGGGTCAATTACTTTTAATAGTAAATTAACGCCTCTAAAGACAGTTAAGTAGCCTGAACCTGCTATTAAATTCAGTGTTCTTAATTAAATTTTTTTTCAGCAGCAGATTTGCACAATTAATTTAAAGATGTAAACAACAGGCTTAGATTTGAGAAAGGTGAAGACTGGCATTTTCACTCTGGAAACTGCTGCTTCTCCCCAAAACAAGAAAAACATCCCCCCAAGCTCGTTTTGGGTAGAGGGTGGAACATTCCCTGTCTTCATTGCTTTAATTTTAAGGGTGAAAAGTGTTTTCAGGAGAGTAATTTTGCACTTTCACTCCCACAGTAATAGCTATTGACAGTAATGTTTATTTGGTAGTCACAAAGCTCTTTAGCCAGCATGCTTAGAAATCCGTGTGTGTTGGGTTTTTTTTGCTTTTTTTTCCTCATTTTGGCACTGAATATGAAGTGAAGGCACTTCCTGATTCCTAAATACTTATCTGCAGGCGCTAAGCGTATTTTAGGATAAAGGATAATACTTATCCTCCTGCTCATTCTTATATCTGTAGGCTTTTTTCTTGGGGCAGAGGAAGTTCTTTTCTAAGAGAGGGTCTCTCTGAGTCCTTGTGGACAGAGGCCTTTGAGGGGGCGAGTTTTGAGATGCTCTTTACCCTTAGCTGTTTTTTCCTGGTAGTATTTTCTCCCTTTTTAGGTTGGTCTTCAAGAAATAACCCATCCGATGGGTTCATGAATCATGTAGTCCTGCTGCTGAAAACAAGGAAAATGCAATTAAAACGAGTGGTTTGTACAAAATGGTTTGTCTTGTAATTGCAGGGCCGAGAGAGAGCCTTGCAAGAGAGCTAATGTACGGTGAGGGGAGGTGAAGTGTTCACTCGGCCAGCAGCTAGCACATCATCTCTGGTCAGATCTACTTGAAACACAAGGATCTCTGCCAGTTTCTGCATTTTAAGCCTGACATTTCTGCCTGCCACGAGAAACTTTTTTTTTAATATTGTTTTCTTCCCGGTCTGCAGCGTGGGTCTGTGTGGAGCACTCTCTAAAGTGTTTGCAATGGCTTATCCTCGGGGCAAGGATCTGCTGTGGAAAGGGCACCAAGGAAGACTTCAGGAGCGCTTGCTCTCTGTGATTGAAGTGCAGTGGAAGTTGTGCGTAAAGCTGTGTGTATCCTCTGCTGTTCCTGCTACAGAGGCGTTCGCTGCCCAGGGGCACGTGCCTTGCTTACTGCGGGTGCGGGAGGCTGAGCTGACAGGAGGCAAAGGACCTGGGGAGGCACATCGTCGTGAGAGCTGGGGGGAGCGGTGGGAAGCGGCTGGGGAGCAGGAGGTCTAGAAGGCTGTAGCAGTAGGAAAAGGTCAGGGGAGGAATTGGCTGGGACCTGGAAGCAGCAGGGTTTGTTTCCTCGGGTAGCAGTCCTGGAGCTGGGAGCAGAAGGGAGCCCTTCCTGGGGAGACGATACAGTAGCACTGTGGTGGAGGTGATGAATGTTGGGTTTCTATCTCTGCTTTGGATAACTTTTCTGTTGGTTCTGTACTCATTTGCAGTTTGTTTTAACAATTGCTTTCTTCCGATTGCTCAGTGTTTTTTATTTTCCTGCCTAAACAGAGCTGCTGCTTTCATAACAAGGGCCAATATTGCAGCTTGTGCTTCCTCTTTCCCCTTTGTGATGGTGTGACAATGGTGACAAACATCTATTGTATAAGCAGTAGCTGTGCTCCGGGCTTGTTTTTTTTCCCGGGAGCTGTCCCGTTCTGCCTGCAAAGTTCCTGGGAGCGTCAGATAGTGAGGACAGAGTGCTCTTTGTAATGGGGAATCGGTCTGCAACACTCAGAGGTGATGATGGGGGTCTTAAGCAAGAAGGGTTTTTATTTAAACTAATTTGGCTTGAAAAATTGTATAAACTTATCCAAATCCTCTACCTTTGCCTTCTGACCAGGAGTTCTGATCTGTGGATGATGAGGCTGTTTTCCGTTTTGAGGCTTTCTTTGTTGCTAAACCAGTTGCACACTGAAGCATGTCAAGTGTTTAACAAGACCCTTCGTATGCCAGAGCTGCATTAATTTCTTTTTTTTTTTTTGTCCTGCAAGATGAAGACTGCCTTATTTTTATGACATGCAGTGTGTACAGCAAATACAGTAAAACTGTAGGAACTGGATAGAGTTGGATTATCAGAATTAGATCTGAACCCGGAATGAGTCCCTGTTAGTAGAGCAGGGATTATCGTGCCAGGTTAATAGTGCTGCTTTCATTTTTATTTATTTATTTTTAAACCTGTTTTTAGTGTAAGATTTCATAGTAGCTGTGTGTAACTCTTACAGTTTCAAGGTGCTGGTGTTTTGGAAATGCACTTGCTGTAAATATTGTACTTGGGACAAGCAATTGTCAACTGTGGTCACTTCAATTCCTCTGAATTATGAAGCAATTCCTCTGAATTATGAAGCAAAGTATTGACATGTTCAGTGTCTTTACCTCCTGTTATGGATTAAATGACAGCCGTTCTCAGCATGGGGCTGCTTGGTGCAGTTTGGGCGTTGGAAGCCTTCAGTCCTGCACTCGGAGCTGTTAGCCACAAGCTCTTACACTTGCTAGAGCCCTTGTGCTTTGCTAATGGGGCCAGTTTTATGTGGAATGGGATCCCCTGGATCGTGTTTAATTATCTTGCTCTCTGGCTAGCGCAGCAATGAGTTATTTTATTCTGGACAGTGTCAACTGCTTATTCTTAAAATATTTCTGCGGAGAGCAGACTGTCCTCCCTTTACACAAAGAGGTGGAAGAATGGGACATGAAAGAAGAAATGCAAGACCCTTCACCCTTCATTCCTGGTCCCTCATCTCTTGGCTGCTGGTGTTTTAGTTCCTGTGTTCATCTGAAAGGGCTTTGAGTAGGGCCAGGTAACACGGCATCTTGAAGTGCTTGTTCCAGTTCAGTCCAGGTGCTCCCAGTGGTGGCATCACAGTGGGGAGATTTGTCCTAGAGCTGCTCTGGGATTTGGAATTGACACGCTTTACTTGAAGCAAAAAGCAAGTTATAAATTTTCTTCATCATTACTGTGACACTTCTTGACATCATGGGAACATGTTTCTTTTCACTGGGATCACAAAGGTCTTTGGCAGTCTTTCCAAGTTAGACTTTTCTTCTTTAATGTTAATGATCAATAAGATGCAAATCCATTATTGTGTGTGGGTTTTTTTTAATTTTGTTTTACTTTTCTCTTTGTGTATATTTCCTTACAATTGAAGCATATTTTTCTTTACTTCCCCCCCAGATCCCCTGAGAAGGGTTTCCTGCAGCAAGATCCTGGTTGCCTTAAAGCAGCAGTCTGATTTAGTTGTCAAATCCAAAGACTTTTCTGGGGATTTCTGGGTTGTACTTCAAACTTTGACCTGAGTCAGTGCAGCAGAAGGCCAGGGGAGCAGAGAGCTGAGCTGCAGAGTCCAGATGTCGGACACCAGATTCTGCTGGAGGGGGAGGCAGAAGTGATGTAGCCGCTCCTCTCCAGAAGTCCAGGAGATGAGCAGAGGGGAGGCAGGGGAAGAGACCCCAATGTAGAGCCGCTCTGCGGCCCTGCTGCGGGGTGGCCCTGGGGGCTGGTGGCTGGATGGACCCTCTCTGGGGCTGGAAGGGCGATGGCATGTGGTTGCCAAAACATGTTCTCTGTCTTCTGAGCTCTGAGGTCTTTGTTCCCACACTGCCTCCACAAAAGTACAAATGGTGAAAGTATGAAAACCATGTCATGTCTGGCAACTTGTGGAAGGGGCGAGGGAATGCTTGTTCTTAGGCAGCTTAATTGGATCTGTGTGTTGCTCCGTGCCCTGCTTTGCACGCTGGCATTTATAAATGGCCGCGCTTGATTGCGAATAAACCCATTTCATGCTTCCACCTGAATGCGTGACTGCTGCAAAGCACTGCTTTAATGAACTCTTTTGCATATGATTGTGTCAGCGAAATTAATTTTGTTTTGCAGCATCCTTGAAGTGCACAGGGAGGCTTGTGTGAGCAGTAGTGACCAGATCCCTGTCTCAGGGGCCCGTGCTCTAACTTGGGACCTGAGGCAAAAACCTGGAGAGAGCAGGAAAGGCATGGATGTGCAGCTGGAGCATGAGCTCCTTGGGCTCCCAAGTCCAGCCCTGGAGCCTGTCCACTACACCAGCATTTCTTGACTGTCCTTTACTGAACTGCTTCACACTTGTGGCATTCCCCTGCTCCTTCATCCCTTGCTCTTTTGAATCCCACTGATAGCTCTGCTAGTGTAGCAAGAAAACAAAGTCTTTTTGTAGAAGAAAATAGTATTTCTGCTGTTTATAAGGGTGAATTCTCCCAGCAGTCAGCACTGACTCCCGGCAGAGCCTTCTGGCAGGTGTGGCTGCGCTCCTGTGAAGAGCCTGGAAAGGAGCATGCCTGTTTGGGAACACAGCACCCAACAACCCACCTTTTGCATCCAGGTTGCTTTCCTGCCTGGGAGAGGCAGCTGAGGGCCACTGGCCCTGGCTGTGAGGCCTCTGCCCACTCCTGCTGTGCTCCGCCGTGTTGGGGAGCTGCCAGCGGCTCTGCTTGTCGGTGCCTGTGTGGAGGAGGGAGCACTGCGTGCGTGCACAGCAACCGTGGAAGGTGTCATTTTTACAAACTTCTCTCTCTCCTTACGTGTTGAAGAAAGGTGGTTAATCAGAGTTAACTAAGGCTTCAGTCTGGAAGGGTCAGAGTAGCTGCTAGCGCAGGACAGACGTCAGGCAGGGGCCGGTGGGGTGATGCTTCTTGTCCGGGCTTGTTAAATGCGGTGGAGAACGTGCTCTGGTCCTGGCGTACTACACTCTGCTGTGCTCCTCTTGTTTTTACTTTTTGAAGTGGAATAATAAATGGCTGTGCTTATTTCCCCTGCTGCAGCAGGCAAGGGCCTGGCTGCACAGGGACCCGTTCTGCACTGGCCCTGGGGACGGCCCGTGGAGCCACCATGCTCACCCGTGGGGTGCTGCTTCCAGAGCCTCAGCACCTCCCAGCTGCCCTGCGGGGCAAAGGAGGAGCGTTTTGTCCTGCCCTGGCTGCTTTGACAGACCTGCTGTCTTCAAAACTCCCTTTTTCTGCCTTTTGGAGAGCTGTGGTAAAACTCAGCCAGCAGAGATCTCATCTGGCCTGGGCTGGACCGGCACCTTGTCCTCAGTGCTGGATGGGAGACAGGAGGGCAATGCCTGGGCTGGTGCTGAGCTTGGGGGGGCCAGGAGCCTAGCTGTCCTTCCACAGCAGCGCTGGGCCCTACGCGTGCAGGGAGGTGCTGCAGAGGCTTTCTGCCGCTGAATCCCCGACTCCTGGCAGTAAGAGTGGGTTGCTGTGTGTGCTGCTGTGCCAGTGCTTTGTGTGCTGCTGTGGGGAGGTAGCCGGCGTTGCTGTGAGCCTCAGTGGAGGGGGGAGACTCATTGCTCTGAGTCTCCCTACTTTTCTTTTTTTCTGCTGTGTGCAGCCTGCAGCAGCTGAGCTGATGTGTCCCAAGTGCTGGAAGCCATGCAGGTCTGTTGGCGGCAGCCAGTGGCAGGGCCCTGGCCAGGAAAGAGCGTAATGGTCCCTGCTGGCACCCTCCCTGCTGGCACTTTCACCTGGGCAAAGGGTCACTGCTGGCCTTGGCTTTGTCCCCAGGCCTGGGAATGAACAGAAGGTCTGAACCGCGCTCTTTCCCGCGTATTGGTTTCCCCAGAAAAGAACGTCTCTTTTCAGAGAGGGGAAATCGCTGTTTCTGTGTGTGAGTGGAGGGAGTAATTTAGATACACACTCTTCATAAGATGTCTGCTGTAGAAGTTGCCCAAACACAGAACTATGTATGTGGGTTTAAAAAGAAAAAAAAAATCTGGTTGAGCATAACTTGATGATGTTCGATGAAAGATAAAGAATAGCCTTTCTTTCCTGCTCGCATGTGTCATTGTGTCAGGTCTCTAATGAGCTGGCTTCATCCGTTCATGTACAAAAACCTTTCCACAGCTGCTTCCTACCAGAGGCACACTGGAAAATAGCAGACTGACATTTTTCCTTTAGTTGTCTTTGTGATCTGGAACAATAACAGCAGCAAAGGAGAGGCCAGTAGTTCAGCTATGTTTGGCTTTATTTATTGCATCTATTTAGAGCAATAGATGAATGATTATTAAACTTTCAGTGAGCTGATAAAAATGATAATGTGTCTTTGCCGTAAATCTGCTTTATAGACGGACAGGGACTTGTTTGGTTATAGGGTGCTTGCATTAGGGGGTTAGATAAGTGTATGCGATCGATATGAAATTATGATTTTCCCCCTCTTATCTCTTCTGATGGTGCCACTTCCATTCAGGGTGCTTGTGTGCTGGTGCTTGCACATCTGGGGGAAGGGAAGATTTCATTCCTTCCGCCAAACTCTTGGGGGCTGAGCTGAGGAAAGGGGCTGGAGGTGCATGGCTGTACAGTCATGGAAAGGTGTTGGGAAGGGAGCTCTGGAGATCATTTCTGGTGTCTCACATGTGAAACAGCTGCATCAAAATTGTTCCTGACCTGTTCTTAATACCCTCTGGTGATGGACGGAGTCTGTTCAGATGCACCACCTATACTTACAATAGATTCAGATTAGGGGCAGAGGATTAAAGGCTATGGGGGGTTGGCAAATGTGGTGTTTTTAATGTGTTTTTATGTGTTTTTTAAACCAATAGCTTCTTAACTCTGTATCTGCAGCCAGTTGTAATTGCTGTTGCTTTACTGCAGCGCATTCAGCATAAGCAGTACCAGCAAAATGATGTGTTGTCTTCTCTTACTTGATGAGCAAAAGAGGAGAGAAAGTTTGAGGTTATGTTTTGACTTGTACCTGTCCTTGTGTAAAGTAATCTTTCTGCTGCCTGGGTGGCTGAGCAGGTATCTTGAGGAGCAGGTGTTGCAGCTGTGGCCTCATCCAAACTGAGGTTTCTGCCTGAGCTGTGCGGATGTCACATGGATTGCACCATTACAGACTAAGTTGAACTACCTTAGCCCTGTGCTGAGAGGAGGCCAGAGCATGCTCCAGAGCAAGGGCTGGAGACCTGCTGCAGCTGGGTGGCAGCTTTCATAGAATCATTTAGGTTGGAAAAGACTTTTAAGATCATCACGTCCAACCATTAACCCAGCACTGCCGAGTCCACCACTAAACCATGTCCCTATGCACCACATCTACACGTCTTTTAAATACCTCCAGGGATGGGGACTCTTTGCAGCTGACGAGGTGGAAGGGGAGCCTCAGAAAATAAATACAAGGAGCTTCAGGGTGGATGATGCTTAATATGATATTGAGATGCTTGCTTGCTTTGTCCTCTTGCCCATCAAATGTTATTGGAGCTGTTGAGGAATTGCCAGTCTGGCTTGCCAAGAGGTTGTAGTCTCCCATCTATGCATGGGGCTGTAGGATCCCTGCCACTTGTTCATACAGCCTGCTGCCCTCAGCCTGAGTGAGGGGGCTAGCTTTGGAGACAGGGAAGTGTGTGGGACTGTGTTTGATTGCTGAGCCATCTAGTTGAGTGGAGACTACGTTTTAGGAGTTCCTGGTATTTTTCTCAAATGGTTAAATTGTTTGAGTCAGCACCTTTACCTCTCACTTGGATTTAATTGTGTTCCTTAGTACTGGCTGTTCCGCACTGCGTGTCTGTTGCTCCTCCTTTACACCTTGCCTGTCTCGGATTGCTTTGCTGCCCCAGCATCTCAGGGTGTATTGGGAGGAAGGCACATAACATTGCACAGAGCAGCAGATGCAGAGGTTTAAGTAATAACAAACCCACTTGTAGCAGCGATGGCAGGAAGCATGAGTAATGCTGGGAACACGCTGCTATTGCTGGAGTGTTTTTGTAGCAGAGCCTCTTGTGAGGGAATTGCATCTGATATTTTGTAGTGCTTCCTGAATCACTTCCAACATCTTGTGATCTGTCTCCACAGGCAGCTCTTTATCCCTGGTCCACTCAGGCTGCGAGAGTGTCGAGGAAACCAGAACAGTTGTTATGGAGGTGCTTCTGAGATGGGGAATGACACAGTTACAGCCCAAGGCACATGGTTGTTGCGAATCCCTGGGGTTTGCTCTGCTGTGGGGTGTTACGGGCTTGTGCGGCTTGCTGTAGGATGACACATCACCAGCAACACACGTCAGTAAAAGCTAGTGAGGGTCTAGACTGGAGCGATGTGCTGGTGACACAGAGAGAGGTGATAAGAAATACTAGCCTGGATTCCTGAAGTCCTTACTTATATCTATTTCCATACAGAACCCCCCCACGCCCCCTTTTTTGCTTGAAATACTAGATTCACTTCCTCCTAGCAATACTAAAGACCCTTTTGTCTTCAGTTCTGTCTAGACTAGGACTTAAAGTGCAGTGGTAGCACCTGTTGGCTAACTTCACTAAAACAAACTAGACCAGATTAGCTGGCTCTTAGCACGACGACTGAAAAGTGTTAATGCTGGCCTGATGATATCATACCTTTTTATATACCTTTTATATCTTAGTGCAGAGGGGACTATATACTGCTGGGGGCAGGGGTGTGTGTGTGTGTTTCAGCACTTCTCTTTCTCTTGGCCCTCTTTGGTCAACTCACTACTGAGAAGAATGAGCTGCGACCTGCGCTGCCTTTGGAGCCCTCCTTCCTTGGTGGTGGTACTGGACATTGTCACCTTGGCGTGCTGAGCTGGGTGCAGGAGGGAATGGGAAGAACGAATAATCATAGAATGCTTTGGGATGGAAGGGACCTTTAAAGGTCATCTAGTCCAACCCCCCTGCAATGGGCAGGGACATCTTCAACTAGATCACGTTGCTCAGAGCCCCATCCAGCCTGTCCTTGAATGTTTCCAAGGATGGGGCATCTACCACCTCTCTGAGAAACCCGTTCCAGTGTTTCACCACCCTCATCGTGAAAAATTTTGAATAAGGCCATTAAAAGGCAAGTGTGTTACTGTGGAGCCATGGATAGCAGTTCTAGAGAAAAGATGTAGTGAGATAACTACTTAAGACTGGACTAAAATCTCTGCTTCACACTTCAGTGATTGATTTTCAGTTTGGAACTTGACAGTAATTTAGGGGCTAAATTTAATTTTCAGTGTAATTTTTTTGAACAAAGGTAATGTTTGCAAAGGAAGTCTCCACGTGTCTGTCTTAAATTCTTCCCTACACCGTTGTCTGTATCCGTTCAGCTAAACACAGCTGCTGTGAATATCAGCCTTCTCTCCTTGCTCTGGATGTTTTGGATATTTTGGAATATTATTTTTTCCTAATTCTCTAAATCCTGTCAGCAATGGCTGACTGTTAGCTGGGACCATGGACTCAAGTCCTGGTCTCATGGGGCTGGAAGGGTGACCAGCTCCAACACCCCTGCTCGAGGCAGGGCCTTGGTCTGCAGAGCAGTGCTCCTCGAGACTTGCTGCTGGTCCCTGCTGGTATCCAACAGCAAGGAGCTACCTCGTGAGCGTCCTAAGATAGGTCAGCCTGGAGCTTTCTTAAAAATAAAAGAATGCATGGTGCTCTGATCAAGAAACTAGTGTTCTGTAAATCTAACGGGAGAAGTATAAGACCAGAAATTGAAATAAAGTTGGTGGGAGTGGGACGCTGTGCTGCAGCATTCAGCTGAAGGATGTTTAGTGATGCGAAGGAGAGACCTGGTTATGAGAGCGTCTGTGGTCTAGGCTAGTCCATGTCAGCTGGTGAAACGACAAGGTTGTGACTCGGGGGTGGTGGGTTTCTAGCGCAGCTAAACTAGGCTTCTCTAGGTCATTGCCATCTTGTCCTGATATCTGCTGGGTGAACGTCAAGTGTTTACGTATCAGACCAGGATCTGCAAGTATGTTCACTGTATTTTTAGGGGTTAGTGTTAAATTTCATAAATTGGTGTAACACGAATAATTCACTAGGTTTTCTGCTGAAGGAGGGCAAGAGGTACCAGGCTGATACCTGATGAGGCTTAAGATCATTTTTTTGGATCATGTTTTGTCACTTTTTTCCTGCCAATGGATCTTGTTTTGCTTAATGGGAACTAGGAGCAGAGAAGGCTGTTTGGTCCCCTTTAATCTTTGAGTCCCTACAGACTACTTCAGATTTTTCTCCCCAGTAAACTGGCTTGCAGCAGTGTCCCAAGCTCACATAATGGTGAGCACCAAGCAGGGGGTGCTGGGCTTGCACCTGTGTGGTGCAGAGGTGAGGATTCGCTGTGGACCGCTACTTGTTTAAAACTGTTTACATATTTTATGTGGGAGGGTGCTGCTCCCTGTGCAGGCAAGGGCACTAAATCTGTTGTCAGAAGGGCTTGCACATATGTAATGAGAGCAGATTATTTCTGTTTTCCCTTATTTTGCTGCCTTGAGGCAGGTGGACAGATTATAGAGGATAGAGAGTATATGTTTATCAGTCCTTTCCTGTCTTTTTCATCACTCCCCCCTTCTGGTGACCCCATTTTCTAGAGGGATAAAGCGAGCAGCCCAACCTCATTTCCTCAAATCTGTTGCAGTCTGATTAGAGAAATGGAGGAGCTCTGGTACTGTGCGCAGCCTGCCTGACCCTTCTCAGTGCTCCTTGGGGCGGCTGGTCTGCCACAGCCTTTCCGTGTGGTTCTTGCCCTATAGGTACAGCCTGGTCTCTGCTGGTGCCACTGCCCGTTTTTGGGGACTGTGCTCAAACAAGTTTGAGTCCCATGTAAGCACTTTCTGTCTCTGCGCAGCTGTACTGAAGGACGTAGGTGCAGCACATCCCAAACAGGATTGCTTTTCCTGGTCATATGCAGCACAGGAAGGTTGGGGAATAGCTGTGCAACTGATGTGAGCTTTGCCATGAACCTGTTTCTTACAAAGAAAAGCCTGGTGTTGACTTTGTGGTTAAAATTGGTGGAGTGGGAGCATGGGGGTGGCTGACCCATGACCATGTGTTAGGTGAATGTCCTGCCTGTTTCATGAGCAGCAGGAGGAGCAGGCTGGCTCTCCTGGCTGCAGCCTGGTGCCTCCTTGAAGAAGCAGAACATGCTGGCTTTTCTACAGCAGTGGTGGCATCTGCGGGTCGGGAAGGAACCCTGGCTCAGCTGCTGGGATCAGCCCACCATCGCACATTACTCTAGAGGGTATTCCTGCTGAATGCAGATGCTGGTGCCTGGCTCCTGCCCTCCAGAGCCTGTGCTGTGTCCCGTGGTGCACAGCAATGAGTGCTGGCTGGCCATTCAGGTGTTGTTGTGCAGGTAAAAGGGAGATCAGAGAGCTGGAGCAGAGAAAGCGTTTCCTGATGTTGGTCATTGGTGAGGAAGATGCCCTACAAAACCCTGCTGTGGGCTCCTGTTGGCTTTTCAAGGAGGAGGAGGAGACGTCGTCCTGAGGAAGGGGTGCACATGGCCCAGCTGGAGGGCTCAGTGCAAGCTTCAATGTTATGAAAGGTGTCCCCAGAGCTGCAGGGCAAGGATCAATCTACCAAGTGCAGATTTCGGTTGCTGGTGAGCTTCAAGCCCTTCTCATTTGTGTCTGGAAGAAAAACAGGTTTGAGCAAATCCCTTAGGTGTGCTGGTGTCCTTCTGAGACGGCTTTTCTGGAAATTCAGGATAAATTAGATGCGTTCTCCAGGCTTTTAGTGTATATCCAAAGTAGTGCCAGTTGTGTGCATCGCACCTGTGGCTGTCTGAGTCCTCCCTTGTTTGGAGTTTGCCAGTCCAGCAGCACTCATCACGTACCGCACTGCTCTGGCATCGGTCGTTCTGTGGCACTTCGGTTCCTTGTGCTTGCTCCAGCTAGAGGGAAAGCTGCATCTGGCTGGTGCGACAGTCGTTCATAACTGTGTGCACTGCTAATGCTAACTGCGCTTTTCTTCCTGCTCAGTGGTCCATCTAAGGAAGTTTCGGGTAGTGGCAATAGAAGATGGTATTTAGGATGAGAAAGTTGTGCACAGTGGATACTTGATACCTAGTGGAGAAAATTACATGGTGACTGTAGTGCTTATGTGCTTAAGAGAGTGTCTGATGCAAAGTAAGTTTGCTCTACCTGCATATTATTGGGATGATCAGTTTGTAGAGGCATCTGCAGTTTTGATGTACTGATTTTGGCTGACTCCTGGAATTGGATACCTATATTAGCACGGAGCACCTGCATCTAGGTTTTGGGAAATCTGTTATCTCACCAAAGTGGGAATGAGCTAGACAGGGTGAGTGGACATTTGCTTCAGCTTAAACAAATATTTTTTAGGAAATGAACAGTTTCAGACCCTGTGGTATATGGATAGGTATGATTACAAATACCCTTTGCTTTGTGTTAGCATGGGAAATACTGCCTGTCACTGTCAGTGGATTGAAGTGACCTTGCCTTGCTCTTGACCTATGTGAAAGTATTGTAGGTTGATTGTTTTGGTGCTCATCTCATCTCATTGAGTCCCAAGTTTGCTATAAACATTTCTGTTTAAACAATAATGCAGTTCCTCTATAACCACTGCCGTAACCCCTCTGGTCTGTTCTGAGAGCAGGTGGCAGTTTCTCTGCCCAGCAAGGCATCGGCTGCTTCTTTACCTCAAGTTGTGTGGAGTGTCCCACACGCAATGCTATGTCCTGGCCTGTCCCCAGGTGGTACGGGAAGGCAGTGCCCCATCCAGAGCTGTCATCAGTCCCTGGTTTTGAGTGTGCTGTTAACTGTGGCTGTCTGATAGTAAGGGCTTGGTAAAGGGAAGAGCTTGATTCTTGTGCTTTTGCTGTACACCATCTCTGTCTCTCTGCAGAACATTGTGTCAAAGAATGCTATGCAGTACCGTGGGAATGCCCAGCACGATGCGCAGGAGTTCCTGCTTTGGCTTCTAGACAGAGTCCATGAAGATCTGAACAATGTAGTGAATTACAGTGGCATGCCTCCACTCAAGGTAAGAGATTTTGCTGGGAGCCAACGTGGGAGAGTAGCTGTAACTTTGCATACAGTCTTTTAAAATTAGATCTGCTTGTTGGCTTCTCAGCTGTGATAGTTTGTATGGAACAAAAGCTTAGGTTAAAATACTGTTTGTTTCTGGCCCTGTGAATGTAACTGGCTGTTTCACTAATCCCTGGCAAGCGTGCCCCAATACAACCATTTGTGAATGGTCACATACCGCTCTGCCAGAGCTGGGAGGCATTACAGGGGAGGGACTGCCAGGCACATCATCTGGTGTGAGATCCCTGCCTGCCTTTGGGCTGCCCTCGCTGCCTCATGTTCCTGCATAACCATCCGTGTGAGCAGAGCGCACTTGTTATTTAAAAATCTTGTGACATTTTTATGGTGGTTTTGGGCAAGGAGGGCACAGATTTGATAAGGAGTACTGGAGCCATCTAATGTGGTGCACCTCCACGCTTGGATGTGCTTCTAGGGTTTATTCTTCTCTTTTAGCCACCGCTGGAGGATGACGTGCTGCTCGAGGGACCAGCCTGTCCAATCAGTAGTACTTTTGTGCAGGAACTCTTTCAAGCCCAGTACAGGTATGATATTTTGTAAATTTTGAGTCATTATTGCATGTATTGGTGACCCCAGTATAATTCTACTCTTGACGCTAGCTCCCAGTACAATTGAGACTGGTGTCATTGTGTTAACAGCTGTTTCTGAATTCCTGCTGAATGAAATCTGAACTAAGATCTTGCTCCAGAGGAGAGAGTGTCACTACTTCTAATTTGGTCTATTCTGTGAAAATCTACAGTATGTACCACCTCTTCACCTGCCCTCACTCACCCTGAAAGCAAGTCAGTGCTCAATGGAGCAAAGGCTCGACACGACTCAGTGCTGTGAGGCTTACCCTGGCTGTTCAGAGGCAAGAGCCTGTGGCAAGATCTGGAGGTGCCTGGAGGCTGCTGGGGAGTTATGGATTCCACACGTCTTGCAGAGTTTCTGTTATCTGGCGCTTGGGAATTCTGAGCTGAATCTTTCACTGTCCCTTCAGGGTTTTCCCATGAGTTTCCCATAGTTCCTGCAAAGGGAGCTTTCTAATTTCAGAACTAATACAAGAAAACAACCTAATTTCCACTGCTTCTCGATGGCTTCTATCTGTGCTACTATAAGAATTTTAATTGCTGGGCTTTCTCCCCAGCATTTGCCAAGGCTTCCTTTGCAGAGGAGAAGCCTTAAGCCTGGTATAAAACACAAAGCCAGTGTAAGGTGCAGGTTAATTCTGAATGCGAGAGATCTATTGTCTGGAGTTTTTTCCCTTCTGAGTAAGAGATATCTGTACACTGCAGTGCTGACTGTCGCCGTCTCTTTCCCATCACTTCCATTCTCTTCAAAGAGAAAGTCCTTCCAAGTCTTCCGTGTTGGAGCTAGTGTTGGTGAATTATTAATTTTGCAGTGATGTTTATTAAAAGCCAAATTCAGTGATTGGAGTGAAGTCTTTTCCTGACATGCCCTGTAATGAACTTTGAGACTAATTACTTTGAAAGAGTCTAGAAATCAGGAATCCATCATTTAGAGCAGCTACGTCTCTACAGCCTCTCTGCAGAGCCGCTCTGTATGGAGAAAGAAGAGTAGAAAGGGGCAGCCAGGTTGACATGCAAAGGCTGTTATTTGTGATTTGATGAATTATCCATTCCTTGATGAAATGAGGTATAACTCTGTCTTATTATTGGTATTTGTACTAGGTCCTCTCTGACGTGCCCTCATTGCCAGAAGCAGAGTAACACCTTTGACCCTTTTCTTTGCATCTCTCTGCCGATTCCTTTGCCTCATACACGGTATGTAACTGTCTTGAACTTAACATTGGCTGTTTCCCATGCGTATAGTGTTGTTTAATTTCCTACAGAAGGAAGAGAGATGTCAGCAAAATCCTGTAGGTCTTTAAAAAAGATAGATAGGACCATATGGGGCATAAATTTTTTGCTTTGCAGGTAAATTGGAAAATTGAGCCTTTTGCTTGTTTCAGAATGGCCCTTTGCCCCCACCCTTAACTTCCTGTAGAATTAATTTTTTGGAGGAAAAAATATCTTTCATTCAGGTAAACAAAATATTTTGCTTTTGTCTTAACTTATAGCATTTTAATATTAAGAAGGGGAAAAGGATGAAATACCTTTTTTTTTTTTACTTTCTTTAGAACAGTCTCACTGATCACTCCAATTTCAAAAAGTGTAGTTAAAAGCTTTCCTGCAAAATGCTTTACTTTTTTGAAAGACAGCTGTTGCCAATAAAGAAAAAAGCTCCAGGGAGAAAAAAATCTGGATAAAAAGTTCAGAGCAAAGATAGAGATGCACAGCAAAACTACCCATTGTATAAATAAGCAACTCCTTCACCTGATGTTTTGGATGCAGAAAACTTGTATGGGTTCAAGAAGCAATGGAAGAAAGTAATGAACGAAAGAACATATTAAATATGATGATGTCACATTTGGTTCAGAAGTCCCTGCTCCACCACTGAGTGGAGGCTGAGTGGGCTTTCGAGGGATGGTGTCCCTGGTAGTCTAGCTGCCCCACTCTTCTCTTCCCGAAGTAGTACTTCTGGTTGCTGGTGGAGGCAGGATTGAGTGTTGAGAGACAACCTGGAGCAGCTGTTTCCAGCAGCAGCTCTCTCTGAGCGCTTTAAGGTGCTGCCTCGGACTGCCCTAAGCTGCATTACAGGATTCTTCTTGGAAAATTACGATTGCTTTATAACAGGGAGTTTTATTTTTAACTTTGTGGGGCTTTTTTGAGAAGACTTTCTGCTTGTGGGAACAAGTAACACCAGTCCATGTAGTAAGAAAGGAGTCTTTGGAAATAGAACATATTTGTATGGCTGTGGCCAAGTGTAACTCCAGTGTGAGGTGGATCCAGACTGCTGAGACAGCCCTGTAGCTTACGAGCAGCCTGGATGCACCCAGGTCGGGCTGACTCTGTTCAAGGTACTGCCAGGAAATGCTCAGCCCAGCCCCAGCAGTGCCTCCCGTGCTCTCCACAGGCCGCTCTACGTCACCGTGGTGTACCAGGGGAAGTGCTCTCACTGCATGCGGATCGGGGTGGCAGTGCCCATCTCTGGAACGGTGGCCAGACTGCGGGAGGCTGTCTCCTCAGAGACCAAGATACCCACGGAGCAGGTAATGGGCTGGTCTCGTCACCCGTGTGCCCTGCCTTCAGTGGGAGGGAGTGTGGAGGCTTTCATCCTATGTTGGATATGTAGGAATTGAGATTTGCTGCCCATTATTGAATGGGGGAAGCACGGTGGTGATGATCTGGATCATGCTTTTCCCTGTGCATTGGCTTTTTGAAACTTAGTGACGTTGTGATAACCATCTGTGGAGCGTGCAGACCTTCTGCCTGATCACCCGGTGATTCATGCATGTTGGCAGTGAGGGAACCATTGGGCACCTATGAGGAATTCCTCTGTAGGAAGAGGTTCAAGAAAGCTGTTGGATCCCACCAAAATTTCTTCACATACCACCTTTACCCCAGCTTCTCCTTTATGGTAGTCCTTTTCCCTCTTCCTTGCTCCTGGCCGATGCCAGGATGTTTTGAGGAATGTCCTCTTGTAGCAGGAAAATCCCAGTCGAGAGACGGGGCAGCTCAGCTGGACCAGGCATGGGTGGTTTAATGGGTTCTGGTTTGCTTCTGCTGACTCTAGATTGTGCTGACGGAGATGTACTACGATGGCTTTCATCGTTCCTTCTGCGACACTGATGACCTGGACACCATTCATGAAAGCGACTGCATTTTTGCCTTCGAGACCCCAGAGATATTTAGGCCTGAGGGTATCCTTAGTCAGAGAGGTAAGACGATAACTGCTTAATGCCTACCTCACGTGACCAGGTGAGGGAGTCTTGTTTTGGAAAAGGATATACTTGACAATAAAAGTCCCACAAGTAGTTGATGTTTTGGTGTATTGATTTCAACTCTGACTTTGTCCAGACTTATTCCAGCAGACTTAATGGTGTTGTCAGTTGGGAGGTTATCAAGAAGCAATGTACACTCCTTTATTCCTCTTCCTGGGGCTGATTCTGCAGGCTGGGCTGGCTTAATGTGAAATCTGTTGTCAGGCTTAATTTAAAGATCTGCTAGGGACGAGATGAAGCCACTGAAATTGTGTTATTTAAAATCAGATTGACAGTGATGAATAAACAGTCTCAGGAATGAACAAACACTTTCTCTTTCAAAGCAGAAAAAACTCAGCTTCTCTGCATCTCCCTCTCAGTGAAAGAGAATAATTGCATCCTGGGTAGACGGAGTGTAATCAAAGGCAAATTTTATTATTGGAAGTAACAAGTAGGGTTTCTGTCACTTTAGCTTTTCTTGCGGGCAGATAAAGCTATGCGTACTTGTAGAAATTACTGTGAAAAATCAGTTGGGTGAGCACTTACATATAATTTCTTTCTGTAAAGAAATAGTCACTATGAAAAGTAATTGCTCTTTGAAGCCTTCATACAAGTAATAAAAAATGGTCTTGATTCCATACTGACCTGCTCCTCTGCAGCCAAAAGAGGGTTTCTTGAGGGGGGGCATCAGGGCACTAAAGGCAAATGACATAACCAAATGTTTCCTTTCTCCTAATTTTTCAGGAATACATGTGAACAATAACCTGAATAACTTGAAATGTGGCACTGAGCACTCCAGAACAGTATCTTACTCTCAAGGAACAGTGAAGTCTGGAAAACTGGAACAGTCCTCTACTAAACCAGCAGCAAACGACAAGATTGTTTTGCTGGTGTGTAACAGAGCGTGCACTGGACAGCAGAGCAAAAGGTGACTGGCAGCTTCACAGTTAGAGTTACTCTTCTGGCTGCTTCCTTAATTGACCTGGGTTTTACTCACTGCGTAGTGAAAACACAAGGTGAAAGAGCGACAGCTTGTGTTCCTAGCTTGCCTTAGGTGCTAAAGAATATGTTGATCAAAAAACATTAATGAATGCAGCAAAATATTCCTAATTTTGGTGAACTTCAAATAGTCCAGTGTTACTGGAATGTGGTGAGTGCAGACCAGTCGGAAGGACATACCACCTCTCCACAGAGCTGTCTGGTTTCAGAGAGCAGCAAGCATGTCTGACCAGATCCTGTGATGTGTGGAAATTTTTAATTGGAGTGCAAACAGTGGGCGGGGGGAAGTGAGAAACGACCATGGCAAAGGCATTTGTACCAACTGCGGACTGAGAACTAGCTCAGCTGCTGAAGCTTGTTTCACAAAAAGTTATCCCAGCCAGGCTGCAAAGCTCTGCAGCCTGAAGCAAGCTGCTTGAGCACAGAGCAAGGGTGCAGCCTATTAAAAAGGGCCCTCTGCATGGGCAGCCATAACAGCGTTTCCTCAAAGTTAAGCACCTCTCCTCTGGAGGCAAGTTCTTAAATGCCTGGTTTCTGGGTAGTTTCATCCAAAGCGTGCTGAGCTCCTTAGGTGCCGAGTGAGGAGGAGAGTGGCACTGTCAGAGTTTGGGGATCCGATTGCTGAACAGACTAATCTTTTAATCGCTCCCTCAAATGCTACTCCTTCCTGTAGGTTTGGCTTGCCCTTTGTGTTGCATTTGGAAAAAACAATTGCTTGGGATATTCTGCAGAAGGAAATTCTGGAGAAGATGCAGTATTTCCTGCGGCCTGCAGCCTGCATGCAGGTGAGGCAAATGGTTTGTCTGTTTTGAGACTTCCAGCTCTGTGTGATGTGAACTAAAGGGGAAGCCAGTTACTTGGAGCGATAAACATGCTGCACACGATGAACTGATGGCTTCCCCGTATTTCTTTGTGCAATGATGTCTAAGTCTGGTATTCTACCTCTTTGGTGCTTTTGTCTATTTGCTGAAAGGTACAAATAAGATTAGACTGATCAGGTGAAGAAATTGCATGCTTCGCTTCCTTCCTTCCCCCCAAGAAATACTTGAGAGATTAGTGCTGCTGTCTGCACTGGAAATCCACTGGTTGGTGGTGTTTGCCTAAAAGAAAAGCTGAAACATTTGCTTAGTAACTGCGTGTTTCTGATGAGAACTCCCTCTGAGAGCAGAGGGGTGTCTTCTCTGATCACTGTAGCGGAGTTGTTGAGCACAAAGCCTCCGTTGGTGTACCTCACCTCTCTGTTAGCTGCTTGGCATAGGCATATTTGAGACCTTGTGCATTTGCTGTCTCATGTAAAACACACGTTCTGGGATAAAGTATGTGTCGGCTGGTGCTGAGAGCAGGTTTGCACATGGGTAAGTTGGGTTTGAGTCACAGATGGCTGCTTCTCTCTTTGCAGGTTTGTCCATTCAGCTTGCGAGTGGTCAGTGTTGTGGGCATAACGTACTTGCTACCTCAGGAGGAGCGACCCCTCTGCCATCCAACAGTGGAAAGGTGGGTTAGTCCTTGCTCCCAGGAGTGGAGAGAGGTTTGTCAGCTGGCAGTTCAGTGTGTAGCCATACAGAAAAGGACAGTCTTGGTGTGCATGTGGGGAATGGACTTCACGGACCTGAGGAGCAGGGAAATGACTGAGTGTCCACAAGAAGCTGTGTGAGGATTGCTCAGTTGTGTGTCAAGCCATCTATCCTCCTTGGAAATGGAGAAGAGAATGAAAGTATTACTCCTCCCATTTGTTTTATGACTGTTATTCTTTAGAAATTTTTGTAGATGCCTGTTCTGTACGTTTATTTACAGAATTAATGTACTTAGGTAAATGCAGTTTGCCGGCTTTGCCATGTTCCTTGCTGTATGAATTCCTTTTACTCCTTTGCAAACTTGAGCTGTGTGGGAGTGGAGGAAGGATGAAGGGCTAGTGGAGAGAAGTTATATGCATGTAAAAGATAACGTAGGCTTCAGATTGAAAGGTGGTTTAACTTCTGTCTGCGCCTCTCTCCAGGGCATTGAAGTCATGTGGACAGGGGGGAACTGCTCATGTGAAATTAGTGGTGGAATGGGACAAAGAAACTAAAGATTAGTAAGTATGAAGTAGAAAGCCTTAAAGTGTGTTTACCTTGAGAGCGATGCTTGTGGCCAGCTTGGCTCTGTGTGAATTGTGCACCCTTCAGCAAACATGAGACCCCCTCAGAAACTCCACCCTGTGCCCTGGCCCCCATCTGCAGGGACAGACTGGGGCTGGGTGAACTAGACTTGCTCTAAGTTGGAGTCCTTTTCTCTGTAGTTGGGGTTTTGCATTATGGAGCAGGCGTCTTGCCTGTGGCTCCTTCCCCTACAAATCGTATTTGTGTGAGAAAGTTTGTTGTCTTTTTCTGTCTGAGATAAACTGGAGTGGGTGCCCACTGAAGTTGTTTACCCCTGTGTTCAGTTGTGTTGCCCTGGGGGGATCTCTTGCCAGTCAGCTCTCACTCACATGCAATGGGACAAATCCAGGAAAGAGCTGCTGTTTGTACCTTTAGGATGGCCCCTCAGCAGCAAGGGGAGTGGGTGGATGTGCTGGTAAATGTGTTGTCTCCCTGATGCAGCTTGTTTGTGAATACGGAAGAGGAGTATATTCCAGACTCCGAAAGCGTCCGCCAGCAGAGAGAGCTTCATCATCAACCTCAGACCTGCACTTTATCTCAGTGTTTCCAACTGTACACCAAAGAGGAACAGGTAGGGACCAGACTGTATAGCAGCCAAGACTCGAAAGGTCTGACTGGTCCACATGCTGCCTGAACTCCCACACTCAGCAGAGTAGCTGTTTTCTGCAAACAATGATTTGTTGAAACAGGAGAATAAATTTGTAACACAACACTAGTTACCAGTCCTGCTACAGAGTTTCTCTGCAGTGAGGAGAAGGTTGTGGGAGGTACTGCTTCTGGTTTTTTTTGCCCCCCAGGTGTTGATATGAAAACTTATTCCTCTGTTCTGCAGTAGCAATGTCTTTTTCTGGCATACATTATAAAGGGTTAGAACAGCGTGGCTTCTTCATGGGAATTTAGTGCTCTGTCTTGGAGCAGTTGTGTGTTTCCAAGCCTGAGCAGGGCTGGGGTGGGCTCAAGGCAACCCCCATTGAGTGGGGCGCCCCGAATGGCAGCGCAGTGACTGCTGAGCTCAGTTCTCCAGAAGCGTGACCACTCTCCTCCTCTAGCTCAGCTTGTGGTGTGAGGAGGCTGAAGTGGCAGGAGAGATGGTGTGCCATAGGGCAGACTAGAGATGGGTCTGATTGGGCCCTTGCCTGGAACACGTAAGCAATCTGCATTTCTTTGCCAGAGGTCTTTAATCTGCTGTAAAAAGGGATGGTCCTAGAGGTGGACTGTGGACCCGTGATTGAGCTTTAATAATTTTGGAGCCTCTCTTGTCGCTTCTTTCAGAGGTGAGGGAAAAGTTGTTTGACAGCTTAAAGCTCTCTGGCTTCCGAGTCTTCTGAGCACTGGGCTGTGGAGGGAAGCGCATGTCGTGTTTGTGTCTTTGAAAAGACACATTCTCCTTGGTGGACAGTGAAAAGCTCTGCAGTTTGTAAGTCTGTGCCATTGGGACATAGGGAGGAAGAGGGTTTCCAGAGGGCAGCGAGGTGTCAAGAGATGAAATTCAAAGTACACCTGTCTTCTTTCTGTTCTGATTCTTTCTTTGTTGCTGGTTTTCTTGTGAGAAAACTCTTACTGAGGCTGCCAAGCCTGCCTGCTTTTTGCCTTTGTTTTTTCTTCTCCTGCACTTCAAAGGGATTGGGGTTTATAAGGTGGAAATAGCTTCTCTGCACAGCAGCACTAGCTGAATTCTGTCTTGCAATGGGAAGTGCCTCCTGCGTGAGGCGCGCATGTCTCTTTGCTTATCACTATTTTGAAAATCATCATTGGGAACCCTGCATTTCCAATGGGCTTGATAAATGCTGGAGGTAGATGGGGTGCAGGGGTCGGTGTCTGCACTGGGCCTGGGGCAGCAGAGGAACAGCGGTGTAGTAAAAGCTGCCTTGGAATTTGGAAACTAATACACACTCATGACTCATGCCTCTTCCTTGTAGCTTGCCCCAGATGACGCATGGCGATGCCCACACTGCAAGCAGCTGCAGCAGGGTAGCATCACACTGAGCCTCTGGACCTTACCTGATGTTCTCATCATACATCTCAAAAGGTTTAGACAGGTAAGGATGTCTGCAGTGATGCTGGAGGACTGCTTCTCAGCCAGGGAGTGACCTGACCTGACCATCTCTTCAGAAGCAGCTGTTCTGCCCTATCATAAAATCATAGAATTGTTAAGGTTGGAAAAGACCCTTAAGATCATCAAGTCCAACCGTTAACCTACCGCCGCCAAGTCCGCCACTAAACCATGTCCTCAAGCACCACATCTACCCGTCTTTTAAATACCTCCAGGGATGGAGACTCAACCACTTCCCTGGGCAGCCTGTTCCAGTGCCTGACTACTCTTTCCGTGAAGAAGTTTTTCCTAATATCCAACCTAAACTTCCCCTGGCGCAGCTTGAGGCCATTTCCTCTCGTCCTATCACTTGTTTTTGGGGAGAAGAGACCAACCCCCACCTCACTACAACCTCCTTTCAGGTAGTTGTAGAGAGCAATAAGGTCTCCCCTCAGCCTCCTCTTCTCCAAACTAAACAACCCCAGCTCCCTCAGCCGTTCCTCAGAAGACTTGTTCTCTAGACCCTTCACCAACCTAGTTGCCCTTCTTTGGACACACATTCCTCTCCTGGGTTTTTGTTTTCCCGAAGCATGGTGGCCTCGCTGCCACTGCAGCTCATGCTATTCTCTGTTTACACAGGAAGGAGACCGAAGGATGAAACTTCAAAACATGGTTAAATTCCCCCTGAGTGGCTTGGACATGACTCCTCATGTTGTTAAACGCAGTCAGAGCAGCTGGAGCCTGCCATCTCACTGGTCACCCTGGAGGAGACCCTATGGTCTCGGAAGAGATCCTGAGGACTATATCTACGACCTGTATGCTGTCTGCAATCATCATGGCACCATGCAAGGGGGGGCACTATACAGGCAAGTATGATATACAATATTATGTATGTTGGATCCTTTCAGAAAGAAAACGATTATATTTTTCTATTGAGTGTCCATAACTTCTTCATCTTTCTTGACAAAAGGACCTAACCCAACTAACTTAATACTGGAGGGGTAACTTCTATGACTTTGAGGAATGGAACAATGCCTGTTGACCCCAAATGTCTTGCTGTACGTTCCTTTCTCTGCTATCTTTTTTTTTTCCTTCAGAGTAATGTAACTGGCCTTTCATGCTTCAGAAATGCTCCTGGCCACTCAATGCAGAACTTCTGTAGTTGCAAGAGGCTGTTAAACATAAGTATTTGCACATTGCCTATGTGCACAGCCAGTTTATGAACTCCTCTTTGCTTGTTCCAGCAGCTCCCAGAGCAGCCAGAGATAGACAAAATTGCTTGGTGGTTCTTAGGATCTGTATGACTTCACACAGCAGCCCAGAAAACATGTGTGTTTGGTTTTGCCTTCTGATGTATGTCTCTGGGCTGTGTTGTCCTGGGTGGGCTCAGTCAGACGGAGATTCACTGATGGAGGCAGACTGCCACAAGTAACAGAATGTGAAGTGAATGGAGCCACCCCAAATGGTGTTGTGTTCTGAGCAATAACGTTGGACAAAGAAAATCCTGAAATGTGAGCTGTTTGTTTATTGCGGTGGCCTCAGGCCTCCATCTTGCCAGTCAGACTGGAAGAGGATGTGTTGCATGAATAAATCCATTCCTTTCATTCTCCTGAGTCCATCATAGCAGATAAGGTCATGTTTAAGTTATCACACAGCAAACCTGAGAGTCGTAGGAGTGAGGAAAGTCTAATAGTAATGTATTTTCTCTCAGCGTATTGCAAAAACTCGGTTGATGGCCAGTGGTACTGCTTTGATGACAGTGACGTTCAGCAGCTTCCTGAAAACGAAGTCTGCAAGCAGACAGCTTATATTCTTTTCTACCAGAGACGCACAGCAATCCCATCATGGTCTGCTAACAGCTCTGTGGCAGGTAAGCCCTGCTGGCATTGTCAAGGAGTGGTTGTAGTTTGTCTTTCATGGATAGTTTGCCCTTCCGAAGAATTTTCTGCCCAGCTCTACTTAAGCCCCCACTCTCTGTCCCAGAACTCGGCGAGGCTTGTCTCAGTCTGCTGCTGTGCCTCAGAGGCCTTGGGAAACTCCCACCTCTTCTGTTAAGGCTAGTTGTGGCAAAGAGGCTGTGGAGGTGGGGGAACCCCCCTCCACCCCCCTGCGTAATTCTGCTCAGAGCTGCCCTTGTCAAAACAATGACATAAAAATGTGACTAGCTCATTCCCTCCAGCACTGCCGTTGGTCTCAGGTAGGCAGCCAGCAACCAAATGTGTTGGTTGAATCTAGGGTGAGCTGGGGGCAGATGCAGACTTTCCTTGCCTTTGGAAAGGATTTGCACTGCATTTTTGTGGCAGCTCAAGGACTGCCCTCTGCCTGCGTGCTGCACTGATTCTTTTGATTCACAGCATACTGGGACAAGTGCAATTCTGTCTTTCACTTATGACTCTAACTATTTCATAAGAGTAACGACTTACTCTCTCAGCAGTATCTGGATGCTGTGGCTGTGTGGGCCAGCTCCAGACTCCGGGTGTCTGTCGAAACCAGTGCAGTGCAACACCTACCTGACTCTCAGTGGCCTTCCAAGGTTTCGCATGTTCTGCAGCTGCACACTACTGGCCTGATGTCTGTGCCTGATTCCTTGCAGGCTCCACAAGCTCCTCACTCTGTGAGCACTGGGTCAGCCGTCTTCCTGGTAGCAAGCAGCCCAGCATTGCTTCAGCAGCATCATCGCGGCGCACGTCTCTGGCTTCGCTCTCAGAATCGGTAGAGCTGACTGGGGAAAGGAGTGAAGATGATGGTGTGTATCAACACTGCAGTGTATGTGGGATATTGGGCCACTAGTCTTTCTGTTACAAGATCCCTATTAAGATAGCTGCAAAATATGCAGTTACAAGGGACAGTTCCTCTAGCAGCTGGGGGAGGCAGGCACTGTCAGTAGGAGCAGATGGCTTCTGGCACAGGTGAGCTTTTCTCTGTAGTGAAAGAATGGAGAAGAGCAGGGAAGGAACCTTAAGGATCCTTTCAAAGAAAGGAAATACCATCAACTAAACCTCTCAATCAAGAACTTTTTATGTTTGTGTTTTTTCTGGGTTTCACTGCAGCACCTTTGCAGGGAGGCTGACATGTCGCTACAGCTTAATATAGGTACTCATTGTCTGCTGCCATGCTGTAGACGACTGCTCCCAGGGAGGTGTGAAGATACACAAATCCACTTGTGTGTGCAAATCACTGCTCAGTTCCTGGCTTTGCCTGGCTTTTCCACATAGTGCCATATAACTCTTGAAAATGTGGAGATTCAGGGGTCACTCTAAGCATTTTGAAGCAGGTATAGAGATGTCCCTGCAGCAGTGTTGTGATAACTGTCAGATCTAGCCGTGGCCGTTGCATTTCTAAAATGCTTATTGTTGTACTTCGTGTTTGTAAATACAAATACATTGCTTTATCTAAAGAGGTAGGAATCCTACTTTGCCTTTTACAGGATAGTATGGGAAAATATTCTTTCATACAGGAAAATGGAGCATAATCATAGCTGGTGAACTCATTGCTAGCTTCAAGGACTTCCGAGGTACAAAACCTGTGTTTGGTCTCCTGCTGCTTGAGGATGAAAAGAAAATCTAGATTTTCAGTTATAGCTTCAGAGAGAGTTACCTCTCGGCAACCACTAGCAAATAACAGTTGCTGAATTCCTTATTCAGCTTTTAAGCAAGAAGCTGTGCCTGCAGCAGGCATGAAGAGATAGGCATGCAATGTGGTGTAGGTGGGCTGTCTGACTCGCTTATAGAAATAGCATCTGTGGATGGATAAACCGACTGCAGGCTTGGCTTTCATACTGCGGATGTTGCTTTCTTTCTCTGCAGGAGGATTTTCGACTCGCCCCTTTGTAAGGAGTGTCCAGCGTCAGAGCTTGTCATCTAGATCTTCTGTCACCAGCCCACTGGCAGTGAGTGAAAATGGCGTCAGGCCCTCGTGGTCGCTTTCTGCAAAACTGCAGTTGCGCTCCAACTCTCCATCACGCTTCTCTGGAGATTCCCCTGTACATACCTCTGCTTCCACTCTGGAGAAGATCGGGGAGGCTGCTGATGATAAAGTCTCCACCTCTTGCTTCGGCAGCCTGAGGAATCTCTCTAGCAGCTACTTGGAGCCCTGTGATGGCAGTCGGCGAGAGCACAGGACGGCTCGCAGAGCCCCCTTAGCTGTCATGGAAGGGGCATTCAGGGAAGAGCCTGTTGTAAGGACATCTAGCTCAGATCTTTCAGATGGGTACGGTAAAAGCTCTGTGCAGCCAGACAGGAATCACCCTGCTTTGGACCCTTTTGATAACAACAATCAAATCGCCTTTGTTGATCAGAGTGATTCTGTGGATAGCTCTCCAGTCAAGGAGGTGAAAGCCCCCAGTGGGTCAGGGCTGGCTGCAGAGAAGGCAGATGGCACCCCTAAGAAGGTTCACAGCTCCAAGGGAGTTTCTGAGCCAGACAAAAGTTTAAGGAAGGGAAGGACAGTCTTATCTACCCAAGAGACTAAAGTCTCTCGCTCTTCTCCTCCTCCACTAAAGAGTTCCCAGAAAGTTTCCCGGTCTAGAAGTAAGACGGACTCCTCTAGGGCCAGTGGGCGACATGGGTCTCCTGCTCAGGCTAGGAAGGACCATAGCATGAAGCCCCTTGAGGTGGCTGTCCCGTCGGCTCAACAGAAGCAAAAGTCAGGTTCTCCATCCTCCACAGCTGCCAAGAAAACCCCATCAGGCTCATTGACTAAGGGCTCTTCTACTGGGAAGAGCCGGACTTCGGACCGAAGCCTCAGCAGGGAGGGCTCTAAGATAAGTCTGGGGTCAGATAAAACGAGCGTTACCAGCAGTTCAAGAACGAGCTCCCCGCGAATAAGCCACTCTAGGAGTGACAGCAGGGCAGTAGACAGCAAGCATGTGCGGAGTTCCTCTATGGCCAGCCTGCGGTCTCCAAATGTTGGTGTGCGTTCTGGTTTGAAGAGGGACAGCAAGTCAGAAGAGAAAGGATTGTCTTTCTTTAAATCAGCCTTAAGGCAGAAGGAGACCCGGAGGTCTGCAGACCTGGGGAAGACAACGATGCTCTCAAAAAAGACAGTGAGTGGCAGTTCCAAGTCAGGCAGTAAAAATGTGCTGGAAGACAAATCGGAGAAAGGTGTTGTCCCACCAGCCTCTCAAACCAATGCCAACATTACCGCAAAAGAAAAACTTGTCCCAAAAGATGCCACACCCAACAAACATTCTCTGCTATCCAGTCGCAAGTCCAAGTCTTCCCAGCTAGATCCCGGAGTCCAGTCTCCTCCTTCCAGTGGCAAGCAGTCTGCTGACAAGCCACTGAAAAAATTACCTTCCAGCATGCAGGTGTCTGTACGGCCTTCTCTGGAACCTCAGTGAAATGCTGCAATCCAGGTGTCTTTTCTGCTGAGAAGCTAATTTATTCTGAGCTCTTGTTTTTTTGTTCATGTGCCTAATGTATGTTTTGAGGAGAAGTTAACTGCAAGTTGTTAAAGCGCCTTTTGATTCTGCCATCAAACCAAATAGCCACAGGCAGCCAGCACTGATGCAAGTAGTCTAGCTGGAGTCGTTGTTGAACATGAATGCAGCTGTCCCATAGCACTTGTACAGGAGTCTCTTTATAGAAAATGCAACAACTTTCTTCAGATTCAAGGTTTGAAATCTGAAACCCAGTTGTACTGACACTAGTGTGCTTTGTAGAGCTGTGAACTGATATTCCTTTGGTCTTGTTCTGAGCAGGCTGTGTCCGTGCTGGTGTATGGCCTTGTTCTGAGCTGTGGAGGATGTGAAGGAAACTGGAAAGGAGAGACTGCTGCTTCTTATGCTCTCTCTCAACCCTCTCTCCCTGCTCCCCTCCATTTTTCAAGCTTTCTAAAGGGCAATATTTCAACACTAATGTTGTTTCTCAGGTATATACTCAGCCAGTATAGGAGGGACTAGCATTAGTGGATGGACAGAAATGTACCTGTGTGTCCGTGTGTACGCGTGTCTGTAATAGATTTTGGTTTTGCATTCCAACAACAGAAAGTTTTGATTTTGGGTTTTTTTTTTTTCATGAAATGTAACCTGCATTTTTTGTTGCTATGTCTATGAAGAGTTTTACTCTGTCCATACCTAAGGCGACCTCTACCCTGTCCTCTTTAATTACTTTCTTTTTTCTGAAACACTATACTAAGCAACAGAAGAAATCAGTAAGCAGCAGCTGGTTGCCAGCTCGTACCTGTGAAAGTGCTAGGCGGGAGATGGTTGCAGTGCCGTAGGAGAGCTGTCTTCATGCACCCAAATGGCAGTGATGCTGTTAGGACCCCTGTTCAAACTCCTAAGAAGCAGCGTTTCCTAATGTGCTCAGATGCTTAATCGTAGTGGTGTGAATATAGCATCCGTTATTTATAGAAGTAATGTTTAGATAAGCCAAGTGTCGTCTTGTCTTCTCTGCCTTCTCTGAGCATGCTTTGAACAAACCTCTTCGTGTGGGTTGGAGAGTCTGTACCAAAATACCGTGCAGCAGTTTTCACATTCTCCAGAGCGCTGCTACGTTCCTCCCTTTGGCATGCTTGTCACCTTCCCCGGCGGGTCTGGCTACCACAGGTCTCTTAGCGAAGCGATCCCCATTCTTGTTTGGATGACAGTCTCTATCAGGGTTAAAACACTACATCTAGTGACGTCTTTGTTTACATGCCCTTCTTGCAGGGGAGATTCCTCAAGTTCTTTAAGATTCCTCTTAAAAGGTGGATTCCTCAAGTCCTCTTATATACATGTGGTGTAATCTTTTTTTATTTTATTTTTGATTTCACAAGTTTTTTATTAATATGCTGCTTATCCTTTTTGTACAGCAGCAATCTGTTGTGTAGGTCACGACATACAGCAGCTGGGCAGTGTGCTGGGCACGCTTGTCTTCTGAATGAGGTCTTTGCCTGTCATACAGTCGTGTTTGGCAAAGCTTCTCCAGGCTTAGCTTGTGGACAGACCTATTTGTACGTCTTTTTTGTCACTGTAACAAACAGCCCTCAAACAAGTAGTGACTCTGAGCTAGTCTGTTCCACGTCCTCTTTTGAGCTGATGTGCTGACAACCCTGCAAGAAGCCTTGCCCCCAGGTCTGTTGGGCACATTGCTGCTCCATGATCGCTTTTTGTACTTGGCTCACCACACATCTGCAGCAAGCTTTGGAGAGAAGTGTTTTGGGGGGTACCTGACACCTTGGAGAAAAGGCAGCGTGTGTGTGGAGCTGAGCTGGGGGTGCCACAGAGCTCTGGTCAGTGTGTGACGGTGAGCCCACCTGCAGTGTAACCCTTGCTCTGTCCCAATGACGTTCTGCAGTACTTACCTTCAAGCAACCCAGAAGCAATGCCAGTAGCCTGCATGTTTTTACAATGTGCTGGACTCTGTGCCCTGGACTATGTTTTTAAACCTGAACACGACCATCTTCTTGATGCATTTCTTCTCCCGGGTATTGTTTCACTCTCATTTATTGCAGCAGCAAGAAGCAAAGATTGCATTACTTGCTTCTTAAATGTATGACTTGGATTATTCCTGGATTATTTTTTGTTATATCCAGCAGAGCAGATAAGACTTGCTTCACATTGTAGTACTTAAATTACTCCCTGAAATGTTGATGTTGAAGTATTTGTTTAAGGTTTTATCTGTATTAAGGTCTTGCACTGTGTTGGCTCTTCTCTTATAACAACTCTTCTAGCAAGAATGTAATTCTGGTAGTTAGTGCTAACTTGGTTTGGTATCTTTTAACAGACAGAACCTAGTTTTCTGTGCATTTTACCATGGGACATTTGTGAAAGGTTATTTTTATCAAATTACATTTTCTTTTCATGCCATTGTTCACTGAAAAAGTTTAAACTGGAAGCTGGTGTATGGTTTTTGAGGTGTTTTTTGCTCCTGTATTGCATGCCTGGACTGAAGGAAGTTTGAAGCCATGTCCAAATTGGTGTTTTAGCTGAACACCGGTTCAGTATGTTTGTATTTGGGGCATGAGAATGGTCATTAGAGCTCCCATTTGGACAAAATGGGAATGGGAGGTCCAGGTGCCAAGTGTTCCAGCGGCTGATGTTAAAAGCAGTCAAACCTCTGCAATCCCATGATATGTAATCTAGCTCTTTTTCTGTATATTCCCCATAATTGCCGATGGAAATTGCTGCCAGCTCCAGCACTATCTACTCTGCGTATGCTGCCAAACTGGATTTCCTACCTGTCCCTCTGAGAACAGCAGCTCTGGTGCACAGGCTCCTCGCTCCGCAAATGAGCATGGAGTGGGCAGAAGAGGCCGTACTGACAGTGCCCTCGTCTTAGATCAGATGGGATGTTGCTGTTCTGTGGTGGGCTGCCAGCACGTGGCGTGTTTTCTGGCTCAGGAGGGCTTGACTTAGGCTGTCCTCAAGCAAAATGTTTTGACTTATAAGGGTGCACTGTAGTTTGTGTTGAATATAAGGCACACACTGGGCAAAACGTGCAAAGCATGCCCGTGCAGGACCTGGAAAGTGTGGTCCCTGTTCTGTGGCTCTGTCAATTCTGTAACAAAGCAGTTTGGAAAGCAGCTGTTTGCTGCCACTCTGCATCTCTGCTTTTTGGTATCGCAGATTTCCAGTAGTATATGAACTTCCTCGCACAGGAGAGGGTTGAAGGGTGTGGGTCCAGGAAACAATGTTCATTGTGAGTGTAAAACCAAGCCTCGTTGCTGTTAAAGTCATGGCTCCATCAGTGATGTAGAGTAAATCTTTCTAAAACTGAATGTAGGTTATTGCAGGCCCTGCTTAAAGTGATTTGGGGAAAAGCAACATCAGCCTTCTCTCCTTGCTTTAAAGCAGACTTATTTCTTAGCCCTTTCATGCATAGGAATTCCTGTCCATGTGTATTGCGTTGTCCAGATGTAAAGATGTGGCATGGTACTAGGGAACACTCCAGAGAGGGATCTTCCAAGTCCTAGATATCAACACCACCTTGGCTTTGTGTATTGATCCTTAGAGCAGTGAAGGCTTGGGGCTGTTCTGAAGCAGCCACTTGTACACGGTCACCTCTTTTCTTAAAATTCACATTTGGCTTCAGAAGCACTTGTGCCTGTGGAGGAGGTGGGTTCTACCATCTTCTGAAGGTCACTGCTGGCCACGAATCTCTGCCTGCCCTTGGGTGATGGCACATGGGGCCTGGAGGTCTCATGGCGGGGCATCTGGTGGGACGAGAATGGCTGCTGTCCGGGTCTGCTTTGCCAGTCACACACAGCCATGGTGCATGCTGAACGGCTCGTGGTGCGGCTGCCTGCGGGGTGAGCTGTCCTGGCTGGGGGTGGTGGAGTCCGGGACCTCAGCGCCGATGACCTGGTTTACAGGCTGGCCTCACGCTGGTGAGAAATGCCTTGAAAGGGGGAGGTCCAGCACTGTCCCTGTTCTTAAACAGCCATGCGAGCTCCAAGGGAAAGCAGACTTCAAGTCCTCTGAAGGGTTTTATGATGTCTTTCCAATCAACTTTAGGTTGAACTCACCTGCATCGGCCATGTGTAACTTGCATTTCACACCATATCTCTAGTCTGACACTTGCTCCTGTTCCTGGAATCAGCCCTCTGGGCGCAGGAAAGCAGTGCCTTCATTCCAGTGCTAGATTCCTGCTGGAGTCACCTAAAGAAATTATTTTTACCCTTTTTGGGCTGTGTCTTTTGGATAGTGTTTAGTAGTATACAAATTATAAGCACATTTTCAATGATGTGTATTAAAGAGGCACCTTTTATTTGTATTAATCACATTTGATAGACAATTTGGTGCCTGCAGTTCTCTATAACTTGTAAGTGTCTCACTTTGGGTGTATAAATTGTTAACCCTTTCAAACTTATCAAATATGGCTAAATAAAAAAAGATGCTTAGGATAGAAAATTAGCAGCTTAATTACAGTACACTTATTCCACTGTAAGTGCCCTCATCCGTCTTAGCTGCAGGGATGTTTGCTTTCCAAAGCTGAAACTTGAGCATGATCAACCGTTTTTTCTCGGTAATAAAGGCAGTTTTGCATGGCAGTTTTCTCGCTGTACCCAAATGCATGCACTTACTAACTATGCAAGCATCTAATACAAACCATAGACCGTGCTTTCAGTATCAGAAGCTGCTAGGTAGACTCCAGAGCACTGCTTTGAGTCTGTACTTCTGTTTCTCGGTGCAGCTGTGTGTCAGCACATAGGAGCATGTCCCTGGGTTCCTGCTTTGTTTGCACATCTTTGATTCTTTCCTTTGCAGAATTCTGCATTACTGACAAGGCTGGAGTGTAGCATAACGTCAAAGGGATCTGAAATGTTGAAATGCGAACAAACTGGTTTTCTGTATTGTATTGTTTTTTCTTCTTTTTTAACAGCGAAAACCTGATCAGTGTTCTGTATGTAGCCTGCCATTTTCCATGTAACTTTAATGACACGTTCTACATTGTGAGAAGAGGCAGTCGCCTGTAGCCGTACGAGCGCTCAAAAAAAAAAAAAAGAGTTTTTGTTGAATTTCCATGCTAAGGGAGCAGTTTCCAGTTGTCGATGTGCTGCCTGTACTGGTAACAGGGCTTCTGCCTGCCTTTGCGGGAAGAGCCGTGCTGGGTCCCAGCTGCCTGGGGGGTGGCCGTGCTTCCCATTCGTGCTCCAAAACCGTGGTGGTGTTTGCTTGTCTGAGCCTTGCTCCCATTTGACTGCAGATCCCACCGGGCTGGTTGTACGCACAGCACAGCTGGAGACAGCCCGGGGCCGGCTGGGGTGGCAGCCCCTGGGGCGCACCGGGCAGAGCGGGCAGCTGCCTGCTCGGGGCGGCTGACCTGGGCGCAGGTTGGCAAGGTCTCACGAGCAGCACGTTTGGTTAGCAAGAAGTGTAGGTCCCGGGGTTCCTCCTGGGCTGCCTGGCTGTGCCCCCGCGAGATGCCACCTCGCAGCACCCTTGTCTTCACAGAGCAGCCGGTCTGAGCCGTGGCTGGGCGTCGGGCAGGTTCTTGGCCCCGCTCCCCCCGCGGGCTCTGTGCCCGTCCCCCTGGGTCAGCCAGCATGGAGAGGGTTTGGAAATGACATTCCAAATAATTTTACTGTTATCTTTTTTTGTATCTTTATCATTTGCCTACTAATCCAAAATAATTTGGCGGTATCTAATGTTATCTGTGGAGGGAACTGAAATTTAGTTTTAATCTGTGGTGAGATGAAAGTACTACACGGTTTTCTTAATAAAAGCACCGTAAAGCATTTACTATTAGGAGCTTTATTTTGTAAAATAAAAGTACCTGAAGACTTGTACAATATCTATACTAGGTCTAAAGGCTTAGGGAATCTTCTATTTTTTTAAAGGCGATAGCACTCAATTTATCTGCAAATAGTGTTTTTTAAAAGACACAGATTAAAACTAAGTGTAAACACAAATTCCGTTTCACTCTAGGCCCTGCAGCACAAACGCGTTGCGAGAAAGTTAGTGTTAGGTTTGTATGGCATTTGTGCAGTGCAATAAGAAACCGTTTTTAGGTGCTACATTGCCTTGGGTAGGGTGACACAAGGGAATACAGGCTACAAGCGGCTAGATTATTTTCTTGTGGCCTTCCAAGTATTAATTTGTACAGATTTGCTCACCAACTGTGCCTCACCATTGGTTAAAATTGAATTTTAAGTCCTGTTGCAAATGCAGTTTCTCTTCTGGACACAATGTCAGATTTTACACTGGAATATCTACAGTTCTAAAAACTGCATGTCACATCACTGTACACTGATACTGGGACGTGGGGCTTGCCCACACCTTTGATATTCTCTTCTGTATTTTAATGTTTTTGAACTGTACAGTAATCTGGAAAGCAGGCTGTCTTTACTTGGGATTGAACATTGTACCATAAATTTTAAATTATTTGAGGACAAGTGCATGAGACTGTGTCAATGCCTTTTATTATTTATTTGTATGTTTTATTATTCAAGGTGTATGCACTTTTAATATGCAGAATTTATATTTTTATGTTAAAAATCATTTTCTTTCAGAAAGAAGAGTTTGAATATGAGGAATTGGAATTAAGTGCAAAAAGGGGAATATGTAATAAAATACAATAAATTTATTACTAGGCATCCTGCCTGAGTGAGCGTTTTTCCAGGTCCGCATCATTACCTGAGAAGGCGGCAGCAGCTGCGCAGCCCGCTGCTCCAGCCTCGCCGTGTTCCCTGCTCCGCTCGCAGCATGCGCTGCCCTGCCTGCTCTCCTGCTGCAGGAGGAGAGTGTCCCTCAGGCCAGGGCTGGTGTGTGCCTGGGGTAAGCGCGGGGGGCTTCGGTACTGGCTTTAACCACCCTGCTGTGGCGGCTCTGCCCCCTCCCCATGCAGGCATGGGAGCACGGGGCAAGGGCTTCGTAACTTCCCTCTGCATCCTGAACAGGGCTCCTCTCTGCTCCTCTTGGGAAACAAAAACCTGGAGGCCTGTTTTGGGGTATAGATCTGTGTGCTGGGGAGGGGGAGACTCCCGGTCTTACCCCCCAGTGTTGTCCCTGATGCTTCCCTCTCTGCAGACCAGCAGCCCGGGTCCTGCTGGTGCTTGGCCGGGGTCCCTGCTGCTGTGGCATGTCCTGAGAGCAGGGTGCAGGACCTGGATGGAGCCTTTTTGTGCTGGCGAGTTTGGTCTATGAGCCCCGTGGGGAGGAGGATGCGATCTGGCTCCTCTTTGAGGCTTGGGGGGCTCATACCTGGCCAGGAAGAGGTGGGGGTCTCCCCTGTCCACCCAGCCACGCCTCACATCTGGGCTCAGCCTCCCTGTTCCTGCCCCTAAAGCCCTTCGGAAAGCTCAGGCCTCCACTGGAAAGTTGTGGCTGCCCCAGCTCCTTTCTGTCCGTGGGTCTCTGATCATGGCTTCCCATCTGCGTTGGCCCTGTGTCCTGGGGCTCCACTCTCCTCGCCAGTGGGTGCAAGGCTCTGGTGGGAGCATCCCCGTGTCCCCTGTCATGTGCAGTGCTGGTGCTGGCCGCGCTTTAGCCTGCTCCTTGTCCCCTGGCTGCTGTAGTGATGCAGCGTGCAGCCCCGCTGCTTGAGGTTTGGTTCAATAGTAGCCTTTTTTTAATGGTTCTTTATTGAACTGAGGCTTAAACTGTGCAAGAGTAATATAGTAACAGAGTGTTTAATTGTGTGCTCCTCTAGCTCTGTCCTAATTAAATATTGTTTTTCATTTAGCAGGGTGTGCAGCGGTGGCTCTCCGGCTGTGGAGGAGAGCATGGGCTGCTGGGCGGGAATGCAGATGCGCTGCTCCTTCTGTCTCCTAGCCTCAGCCCAGCGAGGAGGACGAGGAGGATGGAGTAAGGTGGGAGGATGGACTGTTGCTCCCGGCTGCTGAAGGCAGGACCTCTCTGTCTCTGTCTACGCGGGTGGCTGCGTTGTCTGCAGGGGACACCCTTGGCTGGGTGCGCCGCTGCAGCTGCTGCAGGCACGGCTGGGCAACCATCCCCCTGGTTGCTGGGCTGCCTGGGCTCTGGTCTGGAGGGTGAATGCGGTGCAAAACGCTTTAGCAATCCAGTGTGTCATCTCGGGTGAAGAACAGGAGGGAAAAATGGAAGACGACGTGGTTGTAGCTGCCTGGGGGCATTTCCACTGCGGACTCTGATCTTCTCCTGCTTGAGTGACCCATCAGATTGGTGTCACAGGGGCTGGTGCTCATGCTTCACAAACTTGCCTTTAAATGCAATTTTTGATTCTTAAGTTTTTTTCCCCTCCTCTCTCATCCTCCCTCCTGTGTACATATTTTTGTCTTCCCACTCTGAGATGCAGCATCACATAAGTGCCCAAATACACAAAAGCAGTGTGCCAGCTGGAGACGCAGGCTTAGGGGTTTGGTGTCGCTGCTGGGGCTGCTTTGGTCTGGGTGGGCAGGTCCTGTCACCTGAGAGCATGGCTGGGGCAAGGCAGTTCGGCACGTGCTGCGCTATCCAGGATCCCATCCTTGGCTGTGGGGCTCTCACGTGGGGTTGCAGAGAGATGACTCTGGTTGTGGACTCTTACAGTGGAGTTGTGGCTGGCTGCCACTACTTGGTTGTCACCTTTGCTAAATTGCCAGAGCAGATGTTCAGCTCTGCAGGGTGTGGGGTGGGATGGTCGGGCTTTTTCCCTTCATTGGATTTGTTTGCAAGCTGCTGCTCATGGGGTTGGTCTGCTCCAGGAGTCAGCAAGGACAGGGGTAGGTGGGGATAAGGTGGAGAGTCTCTTCTGCTTTCTTTTGGCCAGTTCTGGGGTGAGGCAGTTCTGCCATATACTTTTGGTGCGAAGAGCAGCCTCAGCCCAGCCTCCATATGCCTGCAATAGCTGCTTTTTCACTGTAAAAGCCTTCCTATCTCAGGGCTGTAGAATATTGTCACCTCTCCAGCCTGGGGGGAGCAGTAAACTGCACCACGCGGCATGGTGCATTGGTAATCTCCAGCTCTCTGGACAGAATGGGGAAAGGGCAGCTTTGCCCTGGAGCGCTGGCTGGAGGGGTGCGGAGCTGCCATCCATTCAAAGGAAGGCGGCAGGATCGTGCCACAGGGCTGGTCCCTGCCCTGCTGAGCTGGCGGGAGCCTGGCCGGGAGCCCAGCACCTCCCCTGGCAGCGGAGCTCCAGCTAAAGTTAAAAATATGCATCTAAAGATTGCTCCGTCTTTCTCCTGATTGCACCGAGCTTTCCTAAATTACAGCGCTGGTGCCTGTGATTGCTGTGGTCTTCCAGCAGCCAGTGCTAGAACCACGGCCCAGCTCCGGGAGCGCAGAGCCGCAGTCCGAGGGGTCCGCGGCTGCACATCCCTGGGGTGTCGGGGCACTGCTGACTGCTTCCAGAGAGGGCTGGGGGGACAGGCAGTGCATCTGCCCCTGTGCCTGCAGGGGAGGGCGCTGGGGGCCACTGCTCCCCTCCCCAGTCTGGGGGCAGAGGGATTCCTGGGGGCTGTTACAGCCGTCTGCTCCCCGCTGCAGCTTGGGACCTGCCCCTTCTCCCTGGCTGGTGTGTTTCCCAGCTCGGGACATGGGGCGTTCGCTGCTCCCTGCCTGTTTGCAGTCCCCCGGGTCTGACAGCCACGACAGAGTCTGGTTTCAGCACAGCGGCCGGCCGGTGTCCCCAGCAGAGAGCACGGCGGCTCCTCGAGGGGAGCCTCACTCTTCCTGGGGCAGGACTGGTCCCAGCACTGAGAAACCAGTTTGCCAGCCCTCCCGTGCTGTGGGGCCAGGGGATACGGCTGGGGGCCCTGGGCTTCGTCTTGCCCATCCAGTGCGAACGGTGAGCCGGAGCCGAGCCTCCTGGGGCTGCCCACAGGCATTGGGTGAAGGAGCTGGTGGTGACACTGGGCAGTCACAGCACACGATTCCCATCCTTCTGTTGCATACCAGAGAGAGTAATTACTTCATGTCTTGTATGGAAATGGGGATGACAGATGTCATATTAAATCATAGGGTCATCACTTATTTATAGGTGATTACATTAAGGAGATATTAATATAGCCAAAGGCTTTGCAGAATTAGAGTTAATATATTTTTGTTTATTATATTTGCCAATATTTCTCCAATCCAGACGGGTTTTTATGGCCACTTATTAAATAGAGAGCCTGCTGCAGTTCCCTTAACCTAGCTGGGAGGGTGGTGAGAGGACGATTGGAAAACACTTGAGAACTTTGATCTTCGAGTGATTAAATTTTATTGTCTCCTTGTTTATGAGGGTCCGATGGCAGGTGCTTTGTGCGCTGTGAAATGAAGCAAGGGCAGGTTAGGACCTGAGTGGTTATTAAATCTGGGTCAGCAGGGGAGGCTGCGTCTGGGCACAGAGCTGGGGCTCGCAGATGTTAGGGTCCTCGGCTGGGATTACCGCTGTGCTAAGCCAGGATTAGATTACTGCGAAACGAGGTGCAGATTTCTGACACCCCAGGGAGGCGGGGGGTGTCCCTGGGGAGTGCTGGCAGCAGGGGGGACAGGGGCAGGCTTTCTGCCTTGTCCCCATGCCCCAGGAGCCTGGTCTTGGGGCCGGCAAGGTGCCTGTCCCACAAGGATGGTTATACATCCCGCAGATGTACAAACCAGAGGAGCCGAGAAAACCACTTGTTCGGCTGGAGGACCTGACCCGGCGGCAGCAGCGGCTCCACCGTGTGAGGACGGCTGCTGGTTGTGCCGATTGCAGGGGCCGAGGGTGCGGAGGATCGATGTGCGAGGAGCTGCCTGCTTGCTGCCTGCAGGCAGCTGCTGTCTGTTGGGATATTTATTAACACCCGCCTGCCTCTGAGAGCCAGAACAAAACCCAATCTTTGGAGGCCGTCAATAAATTATAACATATTAGGCACTGTCATCGTACCCCTGGACTCTTAAATTTTGTTCTAATTAGAGTATCGCTTTTCCTTTCTCAGCACTTTTCCCCCTCTGCTGGGTATCGATCCTTTCTCTGTGGGGATCTGACCAACTGTTGACAATTTATGGTAACATAAAACTAGTACCTCTTATAGCAAAAACCCAGCTTTTAATAAAAACCGCTGACACCAGCCTCTCGCTGGCAGCCTAACCTGATTACCAAATGGATTTAGCAGTTAAGGCCGTGCTGATGCCCCGGTTGTTTTGCACATAGGGATTTTTACTGTAACACTTAACAGGCTTTCAATTGTCATAATATTTCATAAATACATATGTACCTAATTGAAAGCTTTGAGGCCAATAGGAAGTCCTGAGAGCGCTCCTGGAACCTCGCCTGGCTGGTGGACACTCACAGCGTCTATCTGATGGTTACTGGGGGCAAGCGTAGGGCTGTAGGGTTGGGTTGCTGAGGAAATAGCTCCTTCCATCTGCCAGGGGGAAACTTACGGGCAGGTTTTTGTCATATGCAAAGAAGAGACTGACAATATTTGGGAGCTGCGGTGCCCTCCCATTAACACCAGAGCATGGTGTTATGCTGATGAGATGTGTTCCTCGGCGTGCTGGCCCTCGAGAGCTTGCTGTGCCTTCATGGCTGTGGAGGTGGCAGCTCCGTCTCCTCTGTTTTTGCACCTGCAAACCTATGTAGAGACTTTGCAAAGGCTGTAATGCCCTGGGCTTGGCTCTTACCGATGGAGGGCTGGCTGGCAGCTTGGAGCTGGTGGTGCTTAATTGCCCTTGAGCACCCTGCAGGGCTCCTCCCCCCTTGCCACCTCCCCTGGGATGAGCAGCACCCCAGGGTCTGCCCCGTGGCGTGGGATGACAGCCACAAACTTGGGGAGCAGAGACTGGCCACTGCCACAAAGCGAGTGATTTTGTAGCTACTGGGGTTTGCTTGCTCACTGAGGCCCTTTCCCATCCCTCCCAGCTGGGAGCGCTCGCTGTGTTGGTGCTAGTCCTGCCGCATCTTTTCTGGAGATGTTTAAATTGCGGAGACAAGCACATCGTTGGCTGCTGGAGCAATTTATCAAGGCACCGCATGGCCCTTTTTCCACATTAGTTTCATCCAGTGAAAAAATAATAAGAAACCGCATGTCTAACATAATGACCTGAATTTCTTAATAAACGAATGCAGTGTGGATGGCTGTATGTTTCCACACAGTCTGAGCCAAACGGTGATAAATTGATCCTTCCTGAAGGTATTAAATATTTCTCAAACTATTCATCAGCCCCACGACAAATTCCTCTGTCGGCCCTAGCTGACATCCGATTTTAAACACTTCTTCCAGGCCCCGGCGTAGAGGAACGGCTGCTTGGGAAACAGGGACCTTATCATTTTTTAATGCACTGCAGTTCCTGCGCTTATGGAATATTTATAACAAAGTCATTATTTACCAAACAAGCCGGAGCATTTGCAGGAACCCCTGGTGGGGGGATGACCTGGGCATCTCCTGTGCCCCTTTCCTTGGTGGCAGAGGGTCCAGCTGGGGTGTCCTGGCCCCAAATGCCACAGGACCTGGGTCCCTAATGTGCCTCTGGCTGCATGCCCCTGTCTGGAGCTTGGTCTCATTACTCAAGGAGCTGGTGGCCAGCGGGCAGGGACGGGGATGGGGATGGCAGGGGACAGGGGCTGTTGCTGTGAGCAGAGGGCTTTGACGCTGGGAAGTCTCCAAGCCCTTTCACTTGTCCTTGCTCCAGCTCCCCTGGCCCCTTTGCCGCTCTCTGTTGGTGAACACTGGTGGCTTTGCAGGTCGAGGCTGGTTGTGGATTCCTAGACCCGTGGGTCATCGTCCCGCTGGTGTGTCCCTGCAGGCTCAGCGGGGGCGCGGGGTCCCTGGGAGCTGTCGGTGGCTGCAGTCTCCTGGGAGCAGGCAGCACGGTGGCAGCCCAGCTCCTGCTCTGAGGCCGCGTCGCTCCCTGGGCATCCCGTTACTCCCAGCCCTCCCACGCCTTCCCTCCCAGCCCACGTCTGGGGCTGAAAGCGCCGTCTCTGTGTAGCACAGCGCTATCGGCTTGTTCTTCTGGGTGTCACCAATACTGTAACATCTGCTCTCCCTGCCATTTGCTTCTGTCTAATTCTTTTTTTATTGAAATGAGTTTAAATTGTCTGAGAATATATTAGATTACTCTTTCCCTGTGGTTAGCACACTTGTATAGATGTGAATAAACCGCACAGTTAGCAGCGCTCGCACGCGTGCTCACTCCCTTTTTTAATCTAAAAGAAGCTGGCTCCCTGGGGAGAACTGGCACGTTTCCTAACGACCTTAATGAGTTTCCATAGCCATGTCAGATTATCTAGAAAGGCGGTAATGGTGGGGCCGGGAGGTGGTTCTCCCTCCACCGCTGCACCTCTCCAATAGCTTTGTACTCCAGACTGTAAATAAAGCAGAGTTTGATAGCTCTGCCTGGGTCTGCGATGAATACATTTTCTCCTTTAATAGGCAGAAGTGTGTGTGTTGCAAAGCAATTCATGAACCCCATATGACAGTCTTTAAGCATTTTAATATTTTGCAAATGATTTATCATTGGTAATGAGCAGATGATATACTCCACTTCAAGGGTATGGATTATCTGTTAAAGTCCACGCATAAAAGGCATCTGCAAATGACATACTGCTGCAGAAAACGGAAAGTACAACTTATCTTTTGTTTTACAGGAGGGGTCAACAGCTTCTGCCACAGCTCAGGCGATAACCGGCCTCCCCGCTTGCCGCTCTAATGACGTCGGTAAATATCTGCCATGGTGGATCCTGTGCCGTGCTGGCACCGATCCTGCCCATGTGCTGCCTTTGGAGGCTTCGGCCCATTGAACCGGAGCTCATTTTGTGCCTGTTTAAGAGCGGAAGGTGGTGCTGATTCACTCCTGCTGCTGGATGAGTTTATGAGCTGTGATATCATCTCTCAGGGCTCTCTGTGCTCCAAGGAGTGCGGGAGACGTCTGCTTTATTTATTTATGAAGCAATTCATACGGTGGGGCTGGTCGCACCATGCGCTGCTGAGGCAGCTGGGGAGGCTGCCGCGCACACGCGCGTGTGGCAGGGCCGAGCCCGGGTGCTGCCCGGCGGGTCGGTGCCGAGGTGGGTGGCAGCCCTGCGGGAGCCTGCCTGGCTGGGGGAGCCGGGGGCCAGGTGCTGTCCCTGCCTGGGGGGCTGCGGAGGGGCTGCCGCTGTCATGCTCTCTGCACACCGTGCTGGGGGGAGTGTGTGTGTGTACGTGCTCGTGCGGGCACACGAGTGTCTCGTTGCCACTGGGCAACGAGTGTGGGGCTGAGCAGTGCACCCGGGCCCTAGGTACCCGCCGCGGGTCTGCCCTGGGCTGGCAAAGCCACAGCAGGGCTGGTGCCAGCCTGGGAACGCGCCGCTGCCAGCCTGCCCCGTGGCTGGCGGATCAGCTGCTGGAAAAGGCCTTGCTCTGCTCTTGCCTGGGGGACCTGGGGGGCACGAGGGTCTCACCGGTATGATGTGCATGGGGATGGAGAGCTGCTAACCCCCACATTTGGAAAAGAGCAGGCTGGGGCTTCGGGGCTTAAGGTTCACCCGGGGTGCCCCTTGGAGACAAGAGCAGAACTGTGAGCACACAGCATGACGCATGGTGTGACACGTGGTGCAATGCTGCGCCTGGCCCTGCGCCCCAGCTGCTCCCTTCTGCAGAGGACCCGCAGCACAGGGCGTCCCCCATGGGTGCACAGGGAGTCCCCCCACTCCTCCTGCAAAGCCGAAATAGCAGAAGGAGCCGTGTTGCCTGGTTTTGCCAAGACCTGCTGCACCCCCCTCCCTTCGTGACCCGGCAGGCTCAGCAGTCCCGAGGGAGGTGCCGGCTGTGGGACGCATAGCTCTTTGCACACCTCAGTGCCAACTTTGACCCCCTTTCCCACGTTTTGCAGTCGGTGCTGCCCATCCCAGTGGGGCACGGCTGAGCTCTGGGGCCAAGTGGGGCCTCATGGGCTCGGGGTGATGGTGGCAGTGGGATGTGTCCCCCGGGTGCTGGGCACCGGGCACCTCCCATGTGCACCCCTCGCTTTGCTGCATGGGCGGCTGCAGTGGCTCGGTGGTCGCAGGTGGAGGCGAGGCAGCACCCTCGCTGCCGTGTGGCGGCTGCCATCGGTGTGGGGAGGGTGTGCATGCTGCCCCATTGCTATGCCAGCTTCGTTATGGCGAGATTAAAGCTAGTTACTGGGTTGGGAGTTTTATCACCTGAATGTTTCCTCTTAGCTCCTGGAACGAACTTCAGCCCAGATTTATTACCTGGCAAATAAATAAAAGTGCAAGTTTATTTTGCCTCCTTGTTCATCAGAAAGGAATGGAAATGTAAGCAAAATATTAAAAATAAAATAGACTCAGTTTTACTTTAATTGACCTTTGATTTTTAACTTAATACCTTCCCCATGTTGCTGCTTCAACCTTTAATTTCTCTTGGTGAAGTGGCTGTGTTCAATGATTCATTCTGTCCTGAGGCAAAGCACACACTGTAATTGGTTTTTAACTTCCTGGAATGTCAAAGCCAGGATTGAAATTTTACGTATCACACCACCAATTCAATACTGGCTTTAATAATAATGTTGCAGAAAGGAAGGCAGATTTACAGCTGTAGAAAAATGTAATCAAATTTTGAGCCAGAATGCAATAAGTCCAAATGCTAGTTTTCATTTGGAAGCTTGTTAGATAAATGTGGTATCACCTGAGCAGTTCCCAGATCATTTCTGCCGCTCTCTGCCACATCAAACGTCACAGCGGACGTGGGGGAGCTGCAGGCGCTGCTGCCTGCGGTGCTGCCCTGGGCTGAGGCAAGACGCAGCCCTGGGTGCAGGATTGGCTTTGGGCACAGGGCACCCGGGCGTGTGGGGTGGCAGCGCGGGTACGGGGTGCCCCCCGCCGCTCCCCCATCCTGCAGCCCAGGACAAGCTGATGGGAAGCGTGTGGATGGGAGCCACTCGTGATGGCATCTGTCCTGAGCGTCCACCCCGGGACAGAGCCAGGCTGCAGCCAGGGTTGCCCGTGCCCGGGCGATGCCGTGATGCCCACTGTGGAGCTGCTGCCACCCTTCTGCTCTGCCGGCCAGGGTGCTTCGGGGGGGGGAACACCCCTAATACACTGCAAATGCCAAATAAGTAATCGATTTTGGCCAATTAATGTCTGATAAAAACTAATAACCCTTCTCTCCCTTTCTTATTACCAAATGACCTCCAGCAATCCATTAGTTTAACAAATGATATGCGAGTGTTCAGCATGGCTAATGACTCTGGATTAAACCCAGTGACACCTAATTCATCAGTGCGTTCCTGCACCGCAGTGCCCATTACGCCTTGCTCTCGTCCATCACCGCTGCTTTCTCACACCACCAGTCAGTGTGCTCCTGGCACCCTCACATGGAGGCGGCCCTGGGAATGCTGCATGGTGGGCACTGTGTCCCCTCGTCCTCTGCTTGCTCTGGCTGAAGCCACCAGTGCCTGTGCCGGACTGGACCCTGCTTCACCCGGCAGCCTGGTGCGGCCGCCCCGCGCTGCCTTCAGGAGGGCCAGGGCTTCAGGAAAAGCCATCTCGGGGTTCAGGGACCCCACAGTCCCGTGGTGCCTTGTGCCGGCATGGCCGAGCAGCCCGGTGCCGCGTGCCCATCAGCCATGGGCTGTGTGCATCTCCCCGCTCCACTACCCGTGCTGCTTGCAGCTTCGCTGTCCCTGCTCTCTACTTACGCTGTCCTAAAAAGCTAACTAAGCTGAAATTATTTTCTTTCCTTAGAAGATCCTTTAAATAATGCATTGCCCTCACTTGCTGTTACTGAATGTTTTAAAAATCCAAGGGACTTTTCCTTCTCACTCGTGTATTTGCATCTGTTTGTTGTGGGGCCATGAATTACCCTTGGCAGGGGTCATTAGAAATTCCCTTTCAAGGCCACTGCCCTGGCAGCCTTACCGCAGCCGGCATGCCAGGACACTGGGCACCGCCTGCGCTGCAGCAGGAGGTGGGTGCAGAGCAGTGCTGGGCAGGTGGGCGAGCAGCAGCCTGGCTGCCTTGCCGCTGGCAGGAGCCCTGAGCCCGCAGCTCATTGCTGGCCCAAGGGGCTGGGCACTGGTGTTGGGCACCCACCGTCCCTGGCACATCCAGCTTTCGGGTGTGTGGTGCGTCACCACAGAGCAGCGACAGCTTCGGGGGCACCCACGTGCTGCATGTTCATGTGCAGTCATACCTGAAGCGTCTCACTGTTGTGCTGCTGGAGGTCTGCTTGGTGGACTTGTAACTCCCATGAATAGCCGTGCTAGAGCTGCTGGCCATCATCTCAATTTTGATGTTGAGCATCATGCTACGTTTCCCGTGTCAGAGATGCAAAGCACAGCGCTGACCCGGTCTGGAGCAGGGACCTCCATCCTCTCGGGCAGGAGAGCGGCTGTGGGAGGGCAGCATCCCCGGCTCTGAGCCATTAGTGAGGGGGATCACTGGCACGGCTGAGACGGGGCTGGCAGGGGCCTCGTCCCTTCCCCTCACCTCTCTGAAGGCAGACAGATGCTGGATGACCACTGGTGAGGGCAGCACCTGGAGCCCCCAGCCTGCTCCCTGAGAGACATCCCCACAGCGGGGCTCAGGGGGGTGGCCGAAGGCGAAGCTGTGGCTGCCACCCCCCAGGTGCATCCCCCATGGGGAGCAGGGGCCCGGGCTGAAATCCAGCCCCGGCCGCTCCAGAGGAGCCGTTTCCCACCCACCCAGGTGCCTGCAGTCCTGGCTGGCCATGCAGCTCCCCATCCTGCATTCAAGTGACAGCAAATTGCAATTAAATTTGAACCACTGGAAACAGAGCCCCTAAAAACATCCTCTAAAGAACTGTACCTCCTGGGACATGGTGATAAGAAGTTGCTGAATGAAGGATAATTAAATTAGGGGAACTGTCAGTGAAGCAAAGATGTCCTGTCCAGAGCGGCGAGGGAGATGTTTTCCTTTCTGTGCTGATGTCGGATGGATTCTTGTGTACTCTGCTAAGTTTTAAATATTATAGTCAAAGTTAACCTGGAATTTATTAGGCCGTCAGGGCTCCAGTGGTCACATCCCATTACACGGTGTTCCTGTGGGCCAGCGCTCTTGGTCAGTTGGAGAGAGTTCACTTATTTGAGCCTCCTTCCCAGCTGGCTGAGCAGCCAAACTCATTTGCAACCTGAATTTCACAGGAAATTAAGCTCTCCCAAAAGGGCTAAAGAAGATATGAAACTGGGTAAATGTTAAACCTGCTAGAAATTCCTCCCATAAAGTTCCTTCCAGATACATTCCCTTTTTCCCTGAAGTGCCAGTATTTTTGAATCATGTTTCCATAAAGCACGGGCACTCCCGGGGGAGGCTGCCTGAGCGGCGCAGTCAGCCCTTGCCACGCAGCAGGGTCCCCGGGGGAGCTGTGAAGAGTGAGCTGCCGCTCGGTCTGGTTTATAGGTCCTGCATGGGCAGGGGCAGGGGTGGGGGCAGGACTCTGCAGCGCTTTGGGGACTCCAGTGCCCGGGCTGGGCTGGGCACAGGCTCCACAGGGATTTGGGGATGGGGATGGGGGGTGGGTTATTCCTGCCCGTGCATCAGGAGCCAGCCTGCTGTGCTGCCACATCAAACGCTGAGATGAGGCACTGTATAAATATTACATCAAACTCCCCAGGTTGCTTTTCATGTCGGACCACCGCCTTCCAGCTGAGCCCTTTGACTGTGCTATTAGGGTACGTGCACAGCAATTACTCGGGGTGGCAAAGGGCTGCTGAGTGGAGGTGCGGCTGAGGAGGAGGAGTTGTGTGAGGTCCTGCCTGTTGCCCACAGGTGAGGAAACCTGTCCCTGCTGCTGCTGTGAGGCTGCTGTGCAGGGCAGCGGCGTTTTCTGAGCGACAGGAGCTGTTGGGGTGCACGATGCCCCTGTGGCTCATTGTCCTGCTACTCTGCACCGGCACCCACAGTGCAGGCACTGCGGGGCAGAGGTTGGCAAAGTGCTGCTGCTCAGGGCTGACACCATGGTGACGGGTGCCTGGAGCAAGCCAACAGGATGGTCTGCGCAGCTTGGCATCGTGCTGTGCTACAGGCTGTCCTATGCAGCTATGCTGTGCTATCGTACCTGTGCACCAGCGGGACCCAGCTCTCCCTAGCCACCTGGGTCCCTGCCAAGCCGCTTGACACTCAAGGGCTTCCAGTGCGGTGATGGCTGAAGAGCCTTTCCATTAGCCTTCACTCAGAAGTACTGGCCCTGGGGGCAATGGCTATTGCCCAAGAGCTGCTCCAGGAAGAGAGGGCCAGGTGAGGCTATGGGCTGTGGAAAGTGAGGGGGAGTAAATGCAAAGAGGTTGGTCTGAAGCCGGTGAACAGTGTTCCCAGGAGAGCTGGTAACAGGCTGGGGATGCGTAGTGGCCACAGGAGGATTTTCCTACCTGCAGGACAGCCTCTCCTCTCTGTGTGGGGTTTGTCACAATCCTGGTGTGATGTGTGACCCCGTTGGAAGGTGGCACGGCACACGGGGCTGTTGTTTCTTTCATGCCAGTGGTGAATCACAAGTTGTGTTTCTTAACCTTCAGTTAGCCTCGGCTTGAAGTTTTTGTCCCTCTCCAAGGCCGTCTCCTGAACTGGCAGGAGGGGTTCGGGAGCTGCTGTGAAAGCCTTTGCTCATGCTGGCAGGGACCCCAGGGGCAGCTCTGCCTGGCAGGACACCGCGGGCACCAGTGCCGGTGGGGCCGGGCAGTGGGAGATGCCGGCTCATGCAGGGAGCAAGGGCTGCGACCAGGTGCTGCTGGCCCCTTCCCACCAGCACAGCTCCCCCCAGCCCACTCGGTGCAGGTGAATGATGAGTTTGGGAGGCCCCAGAAGGTGACGACTCTTTCTGGGGAACTTATGGCCCCCTAAGCCAGCGAGCAGGAATGTCTCGCCACTTGCTGGGGCTGGGGCCGGCTCGGGTACCAGCTCTTTCTGCCAGCCTGTCGCTTTCTCTGGCTGCCACTGCTGTTCAGGCTGCAGCTGGGAATACAATAAAGAACAGTGTAATATATGGAAATGAATCCCCAAACTCATACTGTGTCTGTTTTGCATGATTGGTTTCTATTAAATTACTGCTGTGTAAACACACTGGCAGAGCCCGGTGGGTTTGTGCGCTCTCGAGAGCAGGAGTCTTCACGCCGGCTGCTCCAAGATGTGTCTCCCGCAAAGAGCTGCTCGCACGATTGTCCTCTTGTTCCCTCCTTCACAGCATATTACTTTCTGTGATGATTCAGCTTTGAGCCTCTCATTCGCTTTAAGGGCTTGTTCAATATTTAAATACTTGTCACCAGAGCTGGAGGCTCTGAGCACAGTTGGCTAGAGGTCTCCTCCTCCTGCCAGCCCCTGTTACGCTGACGGAGCCGCGCATGGGCACGGGCAGGGACCAGCCCCAGCCCCAGCTGGCACCGTGATGGCAGTGAAAGCAGCGCTCAATTACAGAAAGCCCATTTTCAATTCTGTTTCTTCTCTTGCTTCATCTTTTAATCCTAATTACAAATAGTCTTAGATGTCAGTCTGAGGAGCAGAGGAGCTAATCCGATGTGACGGTCCAATCGTCTCTGCCACTGCTCATGGGTTTGGCTGTGCTTCGTGCCAGGAGTGGTGGGACCAGCTCTGGCGGTCGAGTCCTCCCTCCGCCAGCTGCCCGGGGGTGGCCGGGGCGTCCATTGGGCAGAGGCTGTGGCTGAGAGTGGGCCACGTTCCCGAGCACACCGCTGGTCTCCTGCAAGCCGATGCTGCTGTGCCTGTCAGTGCCAGTGGGGCCGCGTTCTCCAGGAGATGTGCGAGTCCTTGGGCAGCCCTGGAGGATGTGCAGGTGGACCGGGGGCTGGTGCGTCCCCACCATGCTCGTGGCTGGGGACAGCTCTGAGCCGAGGTGACACTCCTGGTCCTGCTCCCCTCCCCGCTGTGAGGCCCTCCCAGCCCAGAGCCCAGCCAGGATCCCCCCGCCACCCCAGTGCTGTGAGGCTCAGCTGGGGCAAAGTCCCCTCTCGGGGCATCCTCTCGTCCCCCTGGACCCCAGCGCCCGCCCTGGGCTGCAGCTGCTTGTGGTGCGGCTCTGCCCGGCAGTGCTGCCACGGCTGCGGCTGAAGGACGGCTGCAGCCTGCTCCTGGGCGGCTTCCCCAGGGCAGCTCCCTGGGCACGTGGGCTCGGGATCGTGAGTCAAGTGGGATTTGCAGAGCTGCAGGGATAAGAGGGAAGATGGGAGCTGCTCACCAGAATAACGTCTGTCCCCACCACACTGCTTTCCATGCTCGCTGACTTTGGGAATTACAGCAAATGAGCCTACTTTGCAGAAATTGAGGAGGATCCCATTTTGCAAATATATTTTCACGAGGTTTGCAACATTCTGTGTTGCTTTAATGCATTTCACCCAATTCTGCCCAAGACTGAGCCACTGAAAAATAAACCCAATGTCTTTGGAAGGTAATAGCAAACAGCAGGGACTTGACGTGGCTCCCCGCGCTTATGCCAGGGCCCAGCAGGGCAGGCAGGGCACTGGCGATAACCTGACAGCATCGGTGCAGCTGCCACTCTGCCGCTGGCTAACGCCATTGGGTTCTGCTGCGACGGCCCCAGGGCTCCCAGGGAAACCAGCTTGGCTCCTGGAGCAGAGGGCTTTGGAGCAGTGGTGGCTGTTTGCAGGTGGGAGTCTGAAGGGCTGAGGGTAAAATGTCCCAGCCCAATTCACAGCAAAAAAAGCTGAACAGCCGTGAAGACCGTTGGGAGAAGGATGAGAAGGGCTTCTCAGTCTTGTAGGCTTCCATCCGCCAGCTCCTGCCGCTTGCCCCATCATCCTGACACATGCCCAGCAGCTCCCGCTGCCCGCGCTGCTGCCCCGCGTGCCGGGCGGCTGCACGGCCCCACTGGGAAGAGCTCTGTGGGCTCATGGCTCATTCCTGCCGGCCAGCCCCCAGCCACGGCAGCAGGACTGCAACAACTCCTCTGATCTCAGCAAAGCTCTTTCCTGCGAGAATTTGCGAAAGAGGCCCCAGCCTAATTGGTGCTATTGCTGGCACTGCGGCTAATTCTGGTGTTTTACAGCACCAGGGCTGTGTTTTCTATTGATTTCATAGGTTGCTAATGGTCTTTTTCGTACAATAAGAGGCTTTTGTGGGAAGAACTTAATCCAGTCCTATCGCAGGGTGAAATTGCACAGCTTACTGCTTAGATTTCCAGGACGTGATCTGCTTTAATAGCACAAGGAGTTTTATCTAATACATTTAATGCTCCAATATTTTTATGGCACGATGGGTCGTAATTGAGCTGCATTTTTGTACCAGGCATGTGGGAGACCGGGACTCTGCCGGGGAGGGGGTGGAAGCTGTCGTGGCATGTGGCAGCTCACGGGGACCTTTGCGGTGTGACCATCACCTTCACCAGCCGCTGTGCCAAGCCCCGGTGCTGCCACAAACGCGTGTTATTAAGGTGATCCTCACATCAATGATGAGGCTAGTGCTGAAGATGACAGAGCTGTGCAGAGAAGTGGAACTTTGTTTTCCCCAGGGCTTAGTTTTTTTTCTTTCCTGTCTCCGGCGTTGCTGCTCCTGCAGCTGTGCAGTGAGCGCCGCTTGCTGTCAGGTTGGGGGCCAGGGGGGCAGAGCCCCATGCCAGGCAGGGGTGGTGAGGGCTGGGGTGCCAGTGCTTGGTGCCAGTGAGCAGCACCAGCCCAAGCATGGGGTGACAGGCACTTCTTGGGACAAGGAGATGCCGGGGCAGGGCCAGGTCCTGGAAACTGCAGGACATGCTCGCCCACAATGCAGGGCAGGCAGGACATGCTCGGGGCAGGCAGGACATGCTGACATCGCGATGCAGCTGTGCTCTCCCCAGGATGCAGGATGTGCTCGTGCTTGCCTGTGATGCAGGACATGCTCACCCCGCCATGCAGGTCAGCGTGGGCTGACCCAGACCAGTTTCAGCCACGTTTGAAGCAGTTGGGTCCATCTTCTCCCAGGCTCACGGTGGCCGAGAGCAGAGCTCTGGGGGCAGCGTGCACAGAGGGGATGGGGCTGTGCTTCTGCCTTTGAATTAAACATACAGGAGATATCTAAATGGATTGTGACGGCCAGGATTAAAGGTTAAGAAATTTCTCTGTGTATCTTATGTAAATGAGGACTAATGAGGTTTTCATGTTTACCTTTAATTAGCTTTTGCACAAGTTGTGGTGATTTATATGGTGTGAGCCTGGATGGATGACACATGCAGATACACATGCAGTGGAGCACCTTCATTAAAACTGTTTTTAAAAATGAATCTGCAATATGCAAATTACCTATTAAATGCTCAAGAAAAAGATTTTAAGGGGGAAAAAAGACACAAGCAAAGCACCAGCTCTGCAAGACCTCTGGGGTGCAGCCTGCTGGTAGCGCCATGGGGGACACTGCTGCCCTTGTGGCAGTCCCGCATGGGTGAGTCCGGGGTGGCCCCGTGCAGAGCAGCCGTGCCCTGCACCAGCTGTGTGCCCTCTGTGGAGAGTCTGTGGTTCCAGGGGATTTCTACAGAGGATGCTTGATCAGCCATGGCCATGGGTGCTGGGCATCCCCTCCTCCCCTGTCCCGTCTTGTGAGCTCGCAGCATCGCACTCTGGCAGCATCACCTCCTGCTCCACTGCATGCCAGGGACACGTTGGGTGTGGATGCGGAGCTCCCCAGCCTGGCTGCAGGCAGCTTCTCAGAGCCGTCCCGAGCGGAGTTACCGGCAGTGCTGGCAGAGCCTGAGCAGACCCTGCACCTCCGTGGTCTCCGCCAGCCTCAGCCTCTGGCCTGAGCCACCCTTGCTGCCTCTCATCGGAAATGGGGCTGCAGGGCTCATGTTGGTCAGGCAGCAGTCAGGCACCTCTTTTCCAACCCAAACAAAATCGTGAGATTTCCATTGCCAATAAAAGACGAGAATCATCGTTTCTTGTGGTTGCAGAGAGAAACTGGGAAATGAGGCCTCCAGAAGGTGAAACCTGCGCAGTAGGTGGTGAGAATGAAGGGAAATGTGCAAGGACACGTCCGGAGCTGTGCTCAGGGAACCAGGCTGAGATGGGTGAGCTGCAGTGGTGGGTGCTGGGTGTGCGGCGAGCACGCCACGTGGTGCCGGTGCCGGGTGCTACGGCAGGGTCCTGTGACAGCCTGGCCCGAGATCTGCACAAGGGGCTTTGGGGAAGAAATGGATTTAAACTGGAGCCAGGAGCATCTCCCCTTGTAGCTTCCCTGTTGATCCTGAAGAGCAAGAAAATAGTGTTGGGTGGGAGGAGAATGTGTTGTACCAAGCGACAACGGAGTGAGTGAGTGAGATGGCTTGGACAGCTACGTCCAATTAGCCTGACATTAATCCTGGGCAAATGGGTGGAAAAACTAATGCAAGATGCAATTAATGGGAGAATTTGAGCCTGGGAATATAAATTCATGCCTATCAATATGGTTGAAAAGAAGTAGGTCCTGTCAAACCAACCTGATTTCATCCTGTGATGAGATTACGAGTTTGGCTGATGGAGGCATTGGCACAGAAATAACAGGCTCTGGACGGTGTTTCACTCAGTGCCATGATGCCCTGGTTAAAAAGCTGGTGGAAAGTGAGGCTGAAGAATGCAGGAGGGAATATTGCTGCTGTTGCCATTTTGCAGCTGGGTGGCGGCGGCGGCAGCCCCATCCTGGCCGGCGTCTCAGGAGCTCTGGTGTGCGGTGCTGCAATGCCATGGTGCCGCGGGGCACTGGCACTCGGTGCTGTAGCCATGTGAACGGAGGAGAGAAGTGAGTAATATTTGCGCTGCTCTGGGGCAGTAAACTGCCCGGCTTGCACAGGTGTGTGTGTGCTGCCCGCCCTGAAGTTATGCACTGGCTCTCCAGGGAAAATGCGTCTGCAGAAAATGTCAAGTTTGCCTTATTTTTGCAAACTGTTATGTGAAGATGATTCTGAATGTAGCAAAAGCAGCGGAAACTGTGCCCAAAGTAAGACCCAAATCCATCTGATTATGAATGGATTTAATTAACCACCATATTCCCTTTTATCAGAGCTCTAGCAACAGACAGATTTATGCAGCTCTTGTCTCATCCTTCCTCACCACTTCAGTGCCTATTTCAAGGTGAAGGGAGAGGTCCCTGGCTGATTAGGCACCTGACTGGAAGCTGTGCTCTGCCCTGGTTGCAGTTGTCTCCAGCACCCGGAGCCCTGGGCAGGGCCTTGTGCCCGCAGCCCCTGTGCTGCAGCATTGGCTCCTCTTTCCGTGGAAGCCGCGGGTGCTGCTGAGCTCTGAGCGGTCACTGGTGCTGCCGAGTGGGCACCGCGGCTGGGCTTGCTTAGGATGCACCGCGGCTGGGGCAGCCAACTCCCGCCCCACTCACAACGTCTGCTCTCTGGACTTGGTTCCTCTTCTGGGAGTTTTCAGGCAGTTTTAGGACATGCAGTCTGCCACCCACTGTGCCAGGTGCTGGAGGACTGCCCAGCCCCACACTCTGGCCGTTTGCCTCACTGGCTGCCACGCTTCTGGAGCTGTGTGTGGGTGCAGGCATGGTGCTCTGCAGCCATAACCGCTGAAAGCATGCTAGGGGCCACCTAGACCCCTGCTTGTGAGGACATGGGACCTGCTAAAGTCCTTTATTGCTGCTTTTTAAATACCACTTTTTTCTTAAAATCCAACGATTGCACACCATGCTGGCCGTACTCGCAGACAAGTACAAATTACACCCTGCACTAGAGTGCCTGGGGGAGAGGAAGCAGCCAAGGGCAGGAGAGCAGCAGGGACACACGTGCGTGCACTGCCAACAGCCGTCCCTCCCCACATCCCTCCCTGCATCCTGAGGGGCCGAGGCTGGCTGGCACAGATGCGCTTGCCGGGAGGGCTGAGCCGGCAGGGCTGTGCCGTGGTGGGGCTGTACTGCCCCGTGCGTGCTCTGCCGGGGCTGCTCAGCCCCTGGTAAACATTACAGACCCCACGTGTCCTTCATGTGCAAAGAACCCCCTTAGGGTGCATTAATAAGCCACGACTGATTGCCTTTTTCTTCTCTAAAATAGTACAATAGCTTTTCAAACACACCAGTAATGAAAATTTTATTGCAGCTGGCTTGATCTCCTGCAGGTCTGTTGTTTCAGATCAGCTCTGGCAAGTCACAGCCCACCCAGGGCTGACAAGAGCTGTCACGAAACGCTGAGTGGCCACGGTGAGCAGCTCGCTGAGCAGCGCGGACTTTGCTGGAGGTGCCGGCTGGTGCACTCCTCCCAGCTCCTGTTCCAGCAGCATCGCTGGCAGGCTGTCGCGGGCACCATGCTGCTACTGGGGCTCCTCTGCCAGGAGCTGCACCGCTAGCAGAAGAGGAAGGCTGTGCTCAGAGTACTGCATTTGGGGTGCTCTTTGCAATCCCCCCGGCTCCGGCAGCTCAGCTGGCAAGGCAGACCCTTGCTGTTGCCCTGCTCTGTCCTGTAAGCACCCCATCATGCCGTGGGGCTCGTGCTCTCCCTGGCTCGCTTGTGGGGCTAGTCCAGCACTATTTCTTTCTGTTTTTCAGTCTTGCTGGCTGACCATCTTGCTGCCTGTCCATGCACCTGCTTCCCTTGCACTGCCCTGGGCTCTCATGTCTGGAGGCGACAGCTCCCACCAGCTTCCAGGAGGCCGGAGTCAGAGCAGAGGAGCAGGTTTGCACGCTGCTGCAGGATGCTGTCTGCCAGGGCAGGGCTGCTGGCGCGGTGCAGCATGAGGGGGACATGCATGCTATGGGGTGGGATGGCTGGGGCACATTTGGGTCTGCGCAGTGGCCTGGGGCAGTACCTGGTACGCTGGGACCAGCGGTGCCCCAGGTCTCTGGTGTCTGTGCAGGATGGCACAGGGAGCCCGGAGCGGTGTTCGGGTGTGTGGCGAGTAATGGCCCAACTCCTGTTTCCCTGGGCTGACTTAAATAAAGTGCAACAAAGCAGCACCAAGTGCTGGGGCTGCCCTGTCCAGAGCGACATGTTCCCGTGGTGCAGGCGGCATGTCTCTGCTGGAGTGACTTGCCGCCCACTGCCCAGCCGCCCACCAGTGCCGCTCGGCTGCAGCAGCTGGAGGACGTTGCCTGTCCCACACTCCCCAGGAAGATGACGGGCAGCCAGGCTGGTGACTGCTGAGTGCCCAGCAGGAGCTGCACGGCTTCGGCACCGCCGCTAACTTTTCCAATTTTCCCCTGGAAATTGTTTCTGTCAATATTTTAATTTCATTTGGGCTGAGCAGGCGGAGTGCAGGCAGCGCATCCTAAGCAGATCGTTTGTCTCCTGCTCCGGATCTTGGCGGGGACCCAGCACGTGAGATGATGCCGGTGGCTCCTCACTGATGGAGCCAGGGAGCCGGCTGGGCAGGACGAGCTGGGGTGGGAGAGGAGCCAAGCCCCACTGCCCCACTCACCCAGTGCCATGCTGCAGGGCTGGGGCTCCAGGGCAGGACCCTGCCCGACGAACGGAGGCAGGTCCAGGGTGGGAGCAGGGCAGCACAGGCAGGGACCTGTCGGTCCTTCCCGTGGGGCTGCATGGGGCCATCATGCTATCCCAGCACCATTCGAGCACTGACGAGGCTGGAGCCTGGCTCTGCAAAGCTCTGCACGGCAAAAGATCCCAGCGGGCTGGTGCACTGTGCGGCACGGCAAAGCAGGAGAGGCCCTTGCTGTCTCCTCTGCTTCTTCATGTGTCTGCAGATGCCATTTCTGCTGATGAGGTACGTTTATCTGGGGGAAAGAAACAAGGTCTTAACCAGATGGTGGGGCTAATAAATTGCTCAGGAAAGGCAAGCTAGTACATGCAGCCCGCGTCTCCTCTGCGTATCTATTGCAAAGTGCCAAAAGAAATCTGTCTCAGGAATTATTTCAGAGAGGGTAATTTCTGTTTCCCAGTTGCTGTCATACATTAGAAATATCTGAAATGCCTCCAGTTGGTTACCAGTGGTGAGGAGCAGCCAGGGGCTGCCATGGATGAGAAGCACTAAAAGAAAATAAATTAGCCTCTTGCACTCAGCCCTTCCCTCAGCTGCTGAACCACAAGTGACGAGCGGCTGTTGCTTAAGTAACGACCAGAATAATGAGGAGAACAAGATCCGCAAGGGAATATTAACTCGGAGAAACAGCATTTTCTCCCCCTTTTGAAGTCTGCCCCCAGCAGCCCCCATCCTGGTGTGGAGGTGAGCTACGTCCTGCTGGAGCCGGCAGGGAGGGGTGCCAGGTGCCAGTGCCGGCGCAGCCCTGTGGCTGTCCCGCAGCATCCTCTGCCCCGTGCCTCCCATGCCGATGCTCTTCCCTTCCTTTTCCCTCATCAGTCCCGTGCCAGTCGGTCTCCTCCTGGCTTAGCCAGGTGTAAACTCCCCCTGTGCTTCCCGTAACTACCCAAAACCAGTCACCACCAGGGGAACCACCACCACCACCAATGCTGGTCACACACAGTGTAGCACCGCGCACGCTCACACACACTCACACGCAGACACCGATCATACCAGCCTTGCCACAGGGTTAAGAGCCCAAGGAGATGGGAAAAGGCCAGATTGGACTATGCAGCTAAACTGCATGTTTTCAAGCAGGCTGGACCAAATTGATTTAAGCAAGTAGCTGGAGCAGCCAGAAGCTCATTAGTGGCCCTGTCTGAGCCCTCACTTCCAGGTGACAGGGGCAAGGGAGCCCATCGCTAACGAGCAGCAAGGGCAGGAGCTGCAGTGTCGGGGACTGACTGCTCTGCTGGCAGTCGCAGGGTGTTTCCAGGAACTGCAGCCAAGCTGACAAACAAGGAAACCACTTGTGAGCACCTAGGAGTAAACAAGGAGAGGAGGAACAGCCAACACGGATCTGTCACGAACAAATTGTCTTATCCAATCTAATTTCCCTCTAGGACAGAGACCGTTCTGGCCGTGGTGCTTGGGGGGTGGCGAGGCCGGGTGCAGGTGATGTGGCATCGGCCGTTTGTTTGTGCCCGCAAGCAGTGTCTCAGCGGGACTGGCTGCTGGGCAAGCCCCCGGGGCATCCTCCCAGCCGGGCACCTCCTGCCTCTCCCAAGCGCCCTGCAAAGCTGCGGGTGTTCGCTGCGGGTGTTGGCGGGCGCAGCTGGAGAGGAGCACGCAGATGGTGGGACCTGCCCCAGCTCTTGCACCATCTACAGGAGAAGTGGCAGTGGGACTCACCTGAGCCTGGCATGGCTGTTGGCATGGGGCTGGTGCCTCGGCTCTCTTTGCAGATGGATTAACCAGGGCAGCTAGCGGAAAAATGAGGAGATTTCCACCAAGAGGCACCGATGTCTCCTGCCCAGGGCTGCGCTGTGGGCTCATTCTGCAGAGCCTGAAGTGCAGGTCCTCCATGCAGCTGGTAAAATACAGCCCTGTGTTTTCCATCACTTCTGCAGTTCGTCTCTTTACAGCGCTGGGTGATCTCTGCTTTGGGCGCAGCCTGGCCGACCCGGGGCAGCCAACAGCGCTTCTGCTGCTGGGATGTGGCTGGCGGTGCACACACTCTTGTTATTTGGAGGCATGAAATGTCTTAATCATAGGCTCGGTAACGTGCACCCTGAGCATTGGCAATCTGTCCCTTCTTATTTCTCCACTTGCAGCTCACATTGCTCTAACTGCTGGTTTCACTAATTCCAGTGAATGAGCCGCTGCACGGGGGCCATGGTGGCTCTGGTGCACTTGCAAAGCTGAGTGACCACAGACAGGAACAGAGCTGGGCTGGGGGAAATGGCAGGAGACTGAGAATGGTGTCTCACACTATTTTGGATATGCTTTATTGGCAATAAGAGATGCTGTCATTCTGTGCAGCATCTCGGGCACCCTGCTAGCACCTGGGAATTGCAGCGGTGTGGTCCTGTCCCCACGCTCTCCCCACACCTTCAGTGACTTTGCCCTATTGCCTCCAGTTCCCAGGGCTCCGCTTGCTTGTCCTGAATCCGTTTCCCTGGAGAGTGCTCTCCAGAAATTAGGCCCCTTGGAAACTGTTTCAAGCTGAGCACCCAAAGCTGCTAATTGCTCCTGAAAGCATGGGCACGCTGTGCTAGCTGGCTGGGGAATAGCCTAACTCCACTCACTCCTTGACATTTCCTCATTATAAATAATCATCATTACGGCGTGAGCTGTTCTGCTTTGGGTGGCAGTAACCGTCCGCACCGCGACTGTGGCAGCTGGAAATGCACGTGAGTGTCTGGGCTCGATGCAGGTAAAGCGCCCAGTCAGACACCCTTCTGGGGACACCGAGCACCCCTGGTGACAGCCCCAGAGCCCAGGGGAAGCAGAGTCAACCCAGAGGCTCATCGCAGCCCCTTTGCTCTGGCCAGAGCCACCAGCACTGAGCTCCCCACAGCAGCTCCGTGGGCACCGTGCGCCTGCCTGCCCTCCCGGACTTGTCTTGCTGGTATTTCATATTTCACAATGCCAGGCGAGTGCGTTTGTCCAGTTCTTAAAAGGAATGACCTGGTTTTGAGCCCCGCTGTGTTGTAAGGAGCATTTTAAGGAAGTTCATCCCTCTGACAGTGTAAACCAGGAGCACTCCTGAATTTCAATTCCTTTATCTCCTCTGGCTGTCTGAGTCATCTGGGGAACATTACCCTGACTTACTGCTCCTTGTTTGTATCCACTAACAATTATATGGGGTGCAACTTTGAGAGCTACCTCATTTCACAGTGTGTGATTAATGATGGAAATCTTCTTTCCCATTTAGCAGTTTGTTAGATACCTGTTGCAGCTGCAGCTATCCCCAGGAGGATGAGTGTTCACTTAATGTGTCATCACAGGGAAAACAAGGCATTTCTCTACTAAAAAAAGGCAATGAAACAAACCTAAATGGGGCTATAAGTTTTCTTTATCTTGATTCCCTCCAACACCCTTTGCTATCCATCCCACACATGTGAGCAACAGGGAAGAAGTCATTTCACTGTGTGCTCTCCCTAGGGGAAATACCAGGCTATCTTAATCTTAAACTTTCCTGTGGGTGTAATTAATCCATTGAGTGGTTGGTGTTGTAGGGGCTGTGCTGCCCACCTCTGCAGTGCCGGGAGTGCCGCGGGCAGGGTGGCAGCCGCCACCTCGGCTTGCAGGTGCAGTACATCTTGCCCCGGATGGTGACGATCACTGCAGGGGCCTCCGGGGACAGGTTTTGCAGTGCTTGGCTGGGCAGAGAGATGTAACCGCCCTGGCAGCTGCGCTGGTGTGCCTCCGGCTGCTCCTGCGGGGCTGTGAGGCCACAGGCGGGATGATCCCTCCGGCTGCTCCCGTGGCCGAGCTGCGGCAAGCAGCGGGCTGGCTGTTGCATTAATGATGCAGATGTGCACTTCTGCCAGGCCTTCCCCATTGGGCTTCCTTGGATTCACGTCAAGATAAGATTTTCTTGCTCCTAATCCTCCAGGGTCAACACAGCATGGAGGAATCTGCCATAGCTGCCTCGGCTCATAGCAGGATTGCCGCCTGCCTGTGGGCTGGGGTGGGAGCCTGGCACCCCTGGGATGGACAGGGACTGCCCATGTCTGGGGTAAGACCCACTTCCCAGGGTGCAGACAGGTCCTCAGGTGTTGGCAGTGAAGTTGGTGGGAGCTGGAGGGGCTTTCAGCTCCTGCCGTCACCAGGGACAGGCTGCACCGCTGCCTCTGCCAGGGGCCACTTGGCTCTGATGTCTCCCCTGCTGAGCTGCATAAATGCAGGGCTGGTTCTGAAAAACGGGGACCGTTTTGCAGGTGCTGCCTTTTGGGATGGAAGCAGAGCGTGCAGAGCCCGCAGAGCCTGTGGGCAGCGCACCGTCTGGCCCCGCGGAGGCAGCGGGAGCAGGCAGGGTCTCTAGGATGGGCTCGTCGGGGCCGGGCTGGCATGCCTGATGTGGAGGGGGAATTGTGCTGTGCCGCTGGCAGAACCCCTGTCCACGCATGGCCTGGCGGTACGCTGTGGCCGAGCTGGGGCAGTGACGGTGTGGCATGTCCGGCAGGTGCAGGGCTGCTGGTTCCAGGGGAGGCAGCTCTTGGCAGCATCTCTGCCTTGGCAGGCTGCAGCCACAGGAGCGATGGCATTAAAATGCTTGTGTTCATCTGGCAGAGGCAGCTCTGGGACATCAACAGGCGATGCTTTGCTGGGAAAAAGGGAAATGACAATACTCTCCATCAAAATTATTATAGTGCTGTCCCTTAGAGTCAATAGTACGAGAGCTGTGAGGGAGGTTTTCTTGTTTGCTTTTTTTTTTCCTAACAAGGAGAGTTTTAATGGCACTTAGTGCTGCTCCGACCACAAGGCACCTCGGCACAGAGGCATGCAGCGTGCTGGCGGTTCGTGCTAATTGCACCAAAGCACATGGCATTGCTGAAATGATGCTCCCAGACTGGGGCTGGGGGGCCAGCATTGGCGTGAGGAACCCTCCCTGCTCCGTTTATTTCTACAGAGTCGCACATCTGAACGAGCTTGTCAAATGAAATTTTCTGTCTGGTTAGAAATGGATTTTCAAGCTACTCGCTCACATGTGAACATTTTTAGTGGTCCCCAGCCAAAGCAGGAACAGCGAAAGCAAACATCAGCCTGAGCAAACCCAGTCCCTGCAGGGAAATCACTGGCCACAGAAGGAAACAAAATGCATGATGGCTTCAAAAGACATCCATTAAACTGTGTGCTGAAGTGATTAATGGTGCTGGTAGTTAGGCTTTAATTAGATCTTAATCACGTAATTTTATCTTTGTTTTAGAAATTAGAGCTTAATGACTGTATTGCTCTCATAACAGCGCCGTGACTAAATACAGTAATATCACATGGCAGCACTGCAGTGGGCAGAGATGGGACAGAGATTATCTGCTGGTCTTGGATCATTATTTCTTATATAAAGAAATATATTTAAAATACACAAATCCAGCAGGACCTGCCAGCACTCAGGGAAGGTGGGAAAGGGTAGGAGCTGCGTAAAGAGGAGGGGTAGGGGCCGAAGCCCCTGTCTCCCAAGACCAGCGATGCCCTTTCCCTCAGGGACAGGCACCTCTGCCCTCTCCCTCCCTGGGAGCCCCCGAGCCCTGACAGCCCGAGCCCCGCGGGGGCTGAGCGAGGGTCCGGGGCTGCCCGTGCAGTGGGTGCCACAGGCAGCGCTTGGGGGGAGCAAGGCTCCCGCACCAGGGCAAGGTTTGCGGTGGGACCCCCTCCTGGACCCCCTCAGCCCTTGCGCCTTTTACTTGTCACCTTGGCCAAGCTGCGTCTCTCCAGCACTGAACAATTAATGAGCAAACGAGGCTGCCCAAAGCAGGGGCTGCAGCTCTCCCTGCCTGAATGCACCAGCTTCTCACCAGCTGCAAGCCCAGGGCTGGATTGCTGCGGGGGGAGCGGGCGGTTGGGGATGACTACACCCCGCAAGCAAGGGGCAAGCAGGTGCCTGTGTGCTGTGGGCTCGGCCAGGCCTTGCCCTGCCCTGGGGGATGTGGGTCACCCTCAGCCGGGCTGAACGGGGCCTCAAAGCCCTCATCCTCCCTGGAGCCAGCCATGGAGCCAGGGTATGAGCCCGGGTGCCGGCAGCCTGGCTTCCCAGAGCGTGGCATGGCAGCGAGGGGAAAATGGTGTGTGTGATAATGAGAGATGGATCGTGGGCTTTCACTTCAGCTGGCAGGTTGGATCATTCATGGAATTAGCAGCAGAGTAATTAATCTCAGTCACTCCTGGGCACTTTTCCTCTTGTGTTGCTGTTCAGGGCATCAACCCGCTTGCAGACTTTCCCATCCTGCAGAGCAGAGCTGCCGTGCCCTGTGGCGTGCAGGGATGGACATGTGCCAAATGGCAATGGCAGCATGGACCATGCACTTTGCAAACACACACAGACCCTGGACATCTCCCAGGAGAGAATTTTCTCCCTTGCTAGCTGTGGGGATACGTCAATATTGGCTGCAGGAAGATAATAAGCTCTCTGACTTGCATCCTACTCTTTATTTATTTTATTATTTTATTTGAGTCACATGAAGTCAATTGAAGTTTGTAGGGCGAGTCCATATGGCAAGCGGGACCGGGATGATGCTGCTGAGCCACAGCCCGGCTTTGTGGGGGCACAGAGCCCAGCCGGCCCCCAGGGCTGCCCTGTGGAGCCAGGATTCGCCCTGTGCCTGGCATGAGGGCTGTGTCCTGCAGTGCATCCCTTGCAGCAATGCCTGGCCAGGGAAGCAGCAGTTTCACTCAGGTCTCAGCTTCTTTTTGCCTTTTAGAGCTCAGTGAGTTGTCCTTGGACCCTGCCCAGGGCTTGCCCTTGACCTGCTGCTCGGGGAGGTGAAGCAGGAGCTTTGCGTCCCATGGCCATGGTGCTGCTGTGGCAGCAGCTCCCTGAAGCTGAGCGACTCTGCTGTCCTTGAGCCCTGCCCTGCCCTTGCTGTGGATGGCAGCGGGCCTCTTCCCACCTTCCCTTTCCTGCTTATTATGCCACATGAGCCACTTGAACTCATTACTGTGGCAGATTATAGGTCCCCAGGTAATAACGCGTATTCAGATAATTACTAACAGATCCTGTAATAGGAATGAACTCAGTTGAATCCATTCAATCACTGGGTAAATATTTATACCTAAGCCATCCTTATCGCCAGCCACTGGAGCGTGCAGGAGCCAGGGTTGCTGTCCTCATGGCTGTGCTTGCTGCAGGAGCTGGCTGTGGTTAGCAGGGAGCTGTGCTGACCCTGTGGGCGCTGGTGTGGACCAGCCTCACGCTGTGGCTCAGGACCGGCCGGGGACCCAGTGCCATGTAGTGTGAGCCCAGCACCAGCTTTTCTTTCCCTCCTTGGAGCCGGTGGCTGCCCCAGGCCAGCAGCAGCAATCCTGTGGCCAGCCTGCCTGCTGCTGCCTGCTATGGCTGCTGCTGCCAGCCTCTGCCGGGCGAGCTGGAGACTGACCCATGGCCAAGCAGGGCTCTGCGCCAGCAGGCAGCACTGCCCGCATGCCCTGGTGAGACGTGCCTTTCCCCGGGGGCCTGGCACGTCCCCCCACGTTTCTGGCCGCACTCACACCACCCTGTGCCGTCGGGGCCCTCGAGGCTGCTGCAGGAATCAGTGTTCTTGCAGAGATGTATGGAGCGTCGCTCCTCAGTCAGTGCTAAAGTGCTTTTGACAGGCGCTTTCGCAGCCATTGCTGTGCACGGCACCTGCCACCATCTGTTGGCAGCAGTTTCACGTGGCAGCTGACATCCTCGTGGGCCCTGCGAACCGCCGGCACGGCCGCCTGTGTGCCGGCAAGCGTCAGCCTCCCCTGCCCGTGCCCTGAGCCCTGGCTGCAGAGAAGTCACCCTAATTGGACGAGCCAACTAATTAGCTGTCAGGTAATGAATTATGCAGTGATGCCTGGACTTCAGTGCACTATTGATACCATCAGCTCCTCTCATTTCTACATGCTCCTGTTCGCTGGAGCGCTGAGCAGAGCTTGTAGAAGAGCTTGGAAAACTTTCAAAGCAAATTAAACATGTTAATCAGCTGTGCATGGTGGCAAGTCACTGGGAGAGCAGGCGGGCAGGCTGGTACCAGCAGCTCAGCTAGCAGCTGCAGGGACAGACGTCAGCTCCTCCTTTGCACAGCTTGCCACCCCCCTTGTGCTCGGGGCAGGCAGGGGGCTCGGTGCCCATGGGCAGCTGCCTGACCTGCTCCAAGTGCCTGTGAGCAGGGCAGCAGGGCTGGGAGGAAGGAAAGCAGATTCAGGGGTCAGAGGCTGGTGGTTTCTGGGAGCTCCGTGGAGATGCCTTTGCTGGGAGAGGCTGGAGGTTTCCCACTGGGGAAGGGGAGGACAGGCAGCAGGGTGCAGCTCCCAGAGCCTGTGCGTGGGACCCGCAGAGCTGGCACCCCAGGCAGCCCGTGTTTTGTGTCTGCGCTGTCTCTGTGTTGCCTCTGCGCTGCCCAGGCAGGCGGGTGCCAGCATCGCTGGGTGACGCCGCAGCTGTACCTGTCCTGGGCAGCAGTGGCAGAGCCCAGGGGTTCAGCTGACAGCATGTTCCTGTCCCTTGCTGCAGCCTGATAAAATAATAGGATGAAACTTGACCTACTTGAATATATCAGCATCCCAGCTCTTCCCGAGCATTAATCGTTTCCAAGAGGTTAGAGGTTTCTGTTAATGATCATATTTATTTGCTGCCCAGCTCCATGTCAGGTGGAGGGAGAGGGTGTGTTCGAAATGTGTGTAGCTTGGTGCAGAGGCACGGCCATGGCGGGGGGATCGTAACAGCCAACACCAGCCAGGGGTCCAGCTCCCGAGCATCGCAGCACGGGGACAGGGCTGGGGCTCCCCTACTGCAGGGCTGCCCCCATCCACCGCTCCCAGGGCCTCACTTGCATTCCCCATCCCTGCTGCCACCAATAAACATGGAACCAGCAGTGAAACTGAATCATATTAATTAATAAGAAGTTAATCAAATTTTCTTGGTGCTCACAGCACTGTGGTCCCACCTTGGTGTGAGAGATGAATGATGCTCCTTGTGCAACTGAAAATACTTGGGCTTAATTTAACATGACGGTCCAGCACTGCAGCTCGAGCTCGCTGGTGAGGCGCACACCGCCGAGCCAGCTCCTCCTGGCCAGGGCTGCCAGGCAGCTGCCTGCTCATAAAGAATGACTGTGGTGCTCCCAGGGCGGCTCACGCCTGGAGTCAGGGTCTCCTCATCAGGAGACAGGGAAGGTAAATAACTAAAGGAGATGCTAAGTCAAAGTTAATGGCTCCGTCTGGGGGTCCTGGGATGGTCCCACTGGGGAGGGGGTGTTCAGGGCTGTTTTGGGGATAAGAGGCTGCTGCTGGGCAGGAGCGGTGCCATGGCTCCCGGGGATGTGCCAGCTGCACCGCTCTCCATGGGACAGGGCAGGGCACTTGGCAGCCATGTAAATGTGCCCTGGGAAGGTTTCCCTTGACCCCACGTGTCTCAAGAGCTCTTCAGCATGAACAGGATCAGGGACCACTTAAGTCACATTCATTATATTTAAGTATTTATGAGCTGATAAATATTAAACAGCTGCTCTCCAGGGTTCAAGCCTGAGTGAACCTATCAAAACACAGTGCACGCAATGGCTGTGGCTGTGCCGCTGGGGCAGCCGGGGCCATGGACGTGCTGCACCAGGGACGGCTTCGCATGGTCACCTGCAGCCTCCTGCCAATCAGCAGCAGTGGGTGTCTCTTGGCACCTCCTGGCATAGCCAGTGCCCTGTGTCTGTGCTACTGGCTTCGCTGGTGGGGCATGAATCCCGTGGGTCTCCCCATGGCAGCTGCAGGCTTGCTTTGTGCGGGCACAGCCGATATGCAGCCCCCTCATGCTCTGCTGTGACTCTGCAGCTGCCATTAGAAAAGCACAGCTGAAGCTGGTGGCATTTACCTGGCAGCGGGACAGGGGTTTGTGCAGAGAGCGTCCGTTCCCAGGCCATTACCCGTCAGGGAGGTGAGTGCCCTGCCTGTTCCTGCACTGCCGGCGAGGGCAATCAGAAATCCCAGGGTCCCTGGCCATACCGGAGCCCCTCTGCCACTCCCGGTTTTGGGGTCCCACTGCTGTCTGGGTGCTGAGCCCAGTCTCCATATCCCGCAGCACGCAGTGGCTGCAGCTCCTCAGGCACCTTGCCTGCGCCCATGGGAGGAGCAAGCATGTGAGGGGTTTGCTTGCCGTGTGCAAGCTGTGGTGTGCAAGCCACGGCAGCTTCCCAGGCATGCCAAGCACTCCTCCCAGATGTGCAGGCTGGGGCTTTCCCCCAGGAGGGAGAGCTTTGGGTTTGGGATGTTCCCTCTGCACCGCATTCTGCCCGTGGCTCGCGGGTGGGTTCAGGTGATGGGTAGCTCAAGCCCCTTTGCCAGCATGGTGGCTGCAGGGCAGCACTTTGTCCCTGCATGCTCAGCTCCAGTTCTGGCACCCTGTTACTGCAGCCCAACCCTCATCCACAGGCGAGCTGGGTTCAGCACACTGAACCTGGCATGCATGTTAATCAGGTCAGCAAAAGGTCTCCTTGTCCTCCTGTCTTTGGACACTTTCATCAAGGCTTTGCAGGATGCTCTAGCAAGGCTCTCCATCACCCTTTACAAAGAAATAGTTGCCTTAAGCCACATACTTTCTGGCCCAGTAAAAATTATACAGCGGTTGTTACAATTTACATGCTGACTTATAAAGATTGCATTTAAGAAAGCGTTTTCCTCCTGATTGTTACAGCTGGGAGTATGGGAGCCGTTCAGGGCAGCAGCTGGATAACACAGGACACGCTTTTCACAAAGCCAATTCCCTGTGATTGCACTGTGGGTCTCACTCCTGCTCAGGGCCATACTGAGCGTTTTGTGAGTGGACACAGTCACTGACTGCTGCGATGGAAGACCCCAACACACATCCCCTGACATCCCCGCTCCTCTGGGGACGCGCACCGCCCTGCTCTGGGACCCTCCTCCCCACAGGTGATGGTGGCAATCCCTGCACGCTGAGCACCACTGCTAATCCCTGCCCGGCCGGGGAGGCTGCACCAAAGACCTCTCCCTGGGCAGCTGGAAACCATCCTCTGGTTTAGGTGTTGCCAAACACACCGTGGCTGGACCTTGAGCCAGTCCCACCCTTTCACCCAGCGGCTCTCCCCCCGACCACAGCCCTGCGTGCCTTGGCCAGATCTCACAGCGCTCGCGAAGCCAGAGCCCCGAGCAGATTTAGCCACTGGGAGGGGATTAGTCCAGCTAAGCCAGTCTGCTTGAAATCGCACCGTTGCATCTGGTGGGACCTACTGACATTTCGGGGCTCTCGGGGGAGGAGGCCAGTGATGCATTGTGGTGCTCACCGAGAGCCTCTGTGCTCAGGGAGTGGTGGCTGGCGCGGGACCCCCGCTCGGCAGATGTGTTGCTTGTTTGCAGTGTGGTTGTGAGTGACTGTCCCGTGAGAGAGGGCAGCACCGCAGCCCTGCCCGCCGGCTCTGCCCGGGCTGCTCCCTGAGAGCCGCTGCCCGCCCGGGGGCTTCATGGCCCCTGCCTGCAGGGAGGCTGAGGCAGCAAGGTGGGGATGGCGTGTGGCTTGTAGGAGCCAGCAAGAGGCGTTTTTGGGGGCCCTGGGCCTCTGAGCTGGCTCTTGTGGCTGGAGCAGGGGCCCTGGCCCCCCACGTCCCCTGGGCTGGGGGCATTCACAGCAGGGAGGACCCAGGCTGGCCAAGCCAGGCAGCTCCCTATGGCAGCCCCTCTGCTTGGCGTCAGCGTCACCAAACCAGTGCCGCTCCACGTCCTTACCAACCCCCCCCACCTCTTCAGAATGCAAATAGTCTACTCCAAGGCTTTTTAGGCTGCGTTTTAAGAGCTCCTAAGGTGATAAGCATTTTCAGTACAGCCCTTTCTGAGCCCTCATTTGCTTACCCTTTGGAAACCTAATACTTGATTTAAGCACATTTCTGCTCCCTCCATTTGTAAGGACAAATGTAAAGTAATTGTTTGATATTGCGGTGGTTTCCTCAGGCTCCAGCTCTAATTTCCCACTAATACAGTATTGTCAGGGGGATCAATCTAACCCGGCACCTTCTGCCTCCTTGGAGTGGATTGGAAATGGCTTTTCTACTGCGAGGCTGGGATTTGTGAGTCTCGCTGTGAATGTTTTTCTTCTTTAAAGGAAAAATCATACAAGAAAACATCCCATCTTCCTGTAGTCGGCTGTTAATCCCCTACTCTCCTTCTGCCTGCCCACAGCTGGCTCTGGGTACCCTCACTGCTGGGTCCCTCCACAGCTCCTGTGGCTGCTGCTCCAAAATTGGAGTGCAGATAGGGCTCTATTAGATGTCCATTAATTACCTCCAATTTTTTTCCTATTAGAGCTCGCTGGACAGTAATCACTTCCAGTAAGGCCTCTTAAACTGGTCCATGGTTGTACTGCATCCCCATATGGCCACTGTGTATCGCTCCAAAGCATCCCCCAGCTCTGTGTCAGAGGACAGAGGGTGCCTGGGGCCACGGCTCCCCACAGTCACCTGTGCCCTGGTCCGGCTGGCATGCGGCTCCAGACACATCAACAAATTGCCTGGGGTCTCCAGCAGCCCCATGGCTGATGCCTCCCCAGGGAAGACTGCAGTGCATGCAGGGAGCACCGGAGTGCAAGGTGGGGGGAGCAGCCTTGTCCCAGACTGAACCTCTGGTCCTGCCCAGACGTGCCCCCTTTCCTGGGCATTTGTCACAGCCCTGCGCCAGCATGTCCCCAAGGTGCGCGGAGCCGAGTGGCTGCTTGGGCTGGGCTCAGGCTGATCCCGCCATTCTGTGTTTGCCTTGTGCAGACCCAGCAGAAAGCACAGGCTGCAGAGTGAAACGTGTCTATAAGCCTGCCTCTGTGACCCACCAGCTCTGGGGTGCCTCTGTCCACCACACTGCGGAGTGACGCCATGCCCTCCTGGATCATGGCCACCCTGGGAGCACCCCCCTCACCCTTTTGCCATTCTCCCCAGGCACTTTTCCTGTGGCCCCGCTGTGACCGGAGGATGATTCTGAGCGGGGCTGGCCAGGAATCACCCTTGCTGTGCCCTGCTCCGCACTGGCAGCAAGCAGAGGGGGCCTGGGAAGGGGGTTTTGTCGCTGTCCTGTCATATCCTGGGCTGTTCTGCCACCGAGCACATGGGGATCTAACAGCTGCCAGTGCCCGGAGCACTGGCCCTGCCATGGCACCCACGCTGCGCTGGCAAATGCGGTGGGAGCCTCCCAGCCCATCAGGGCACTCCTTGGCTGCTCCCTGCCCTGGGGACAGCCCGGCTGCAAAACGGCACCGACACTCGTTTGTACAGGCATGGGGGAGAGGCTTAAGGCTCGGGCTGAGATTTAGATGCTAGTGGTAAATTGCAACCTTTGACAGAAATGCCTGAGATTTACTACGAAAATCAATAGATGATTCAAACAGTCCAGCACTCGGAAAGGCAAATAACACCACTCCAACAAGAGCCGTTATTGATATTCATGAACAGTGGTGCTCATTACAGGGCCTGCTCACAGGTTTGTAAGATGGATTGCTGCAGGATGGGATGGAGCTACGTGTGTGCATCCACAGAGCAGGTACTCCCCTGGCAGGCTGGGACCCTACGCTACCTGGTCGTGCCAGCGTGGTGATCAGCAGCTCATCCCTGTGGCCGAGCCCTGCGGGAGCTGACTGGGTCCCCAACTCCCCCGGCTGCTCACAATGTGCTGAGCTGGGAGCACAGCGGCACTGAGCCAGGAGCACAGTGATGCTGCACCCGGCTCCGAGCGCCCGAGGATGCAGCCCATCAATCTCAGCTCCAGGCAGAATGCTGAGCTGGGAGAATTCCCCGTCCCTGAACGTGACAGCAGTCAGAGGGCGGCTGGTCCCGGGATCAGCTCAGCGAGGTGTGGGGAGAGGTGCAGTGCTCGCAGGAGGGGCAGCAACAGGGCTGACCTGGCCGGGGCAAGGGACGCCTGCCTACATGCTGCCGGACACCTCAGTGTTGCAGGGCTTGGCTGGGTTCGGGGACCAGAGGCTGGGCTGGTGCTAAGGGTGCGCCCGCATGGAGCAGGGCTGGGGTGCCTCAGGGAGGCGTGGGGGGCTCTGCTCCAGCCCTGCTTGGAGAAGGTACGGCAGTTCCCAGCTCCCAGCCGGCACGGTCATGCTGTGACTCTGTGAGACCGTGTAGGAGCTGCCCGGGCACGTGCACTTTGAGGCACATCCCCAGTTCCCAGCTGCAGGTGCTACATCTGCTGCTCTGCTTCATGCAGCTGCGGCAAGGCAGGAGGGGCTGCCTGCAGAGCCTGCCCATGGTGCAGCACCTCCACCGGGGCTGACTGCAGCCACTGGGGAGGTAAATCAAAGGACAACCGTGACTAATAAAACAGGAGGTGTGCACAGGCCGGGGGGAGCCATATAGCAAAGTGTGCAGCACTTGACATTTCAGTGTAATTGTGGGCTCCTGTAGAACAGCCCATTAAGTTCAACCATAAATTACTGCTGCTTGCGTCTAATGCAGCGTCCGCCCCCGGTGCCTGACAGGAGGCAGCATTAACCCCGGGGTCCTCCACCACTCCTGAGCGGTGCCGCTACCTCTGTGAAGGGCTATGCCACAGGTCCCCTCCTCGCCGTGCCAGGCTGTCCTGCCCCGAGCCCCACGCCCACCACCTCGCCTGACCCGCAGGTGCAGTGGGGCTTTGCATGGCCCTCGGCAGCACTGCACAGGCAGTGGTGCAGCACGGGGCTGCCCAGCCTTGCCCTAAGAAAAGCCCATGCATACGGACCAGTGGTAGCCGCTTTTATTTACACAAAGGGATCACATGCTGAACAAGGAAACTAGTGCCACTAAAGTACCCGTAACAGCAGGATTCTGTGCTTTATTCACAGGACAAAATATTGGTACAACATTTTTCATAGACTTCTTTTTCAAGCAGATACATCTCACTGTCCTCATGGTTACACGCTGTGCTTAAGTGACGAAAGGCAAAGCGGAGCGTCCAGAGCTCTGCCCTCCCCAGCACTGTGGCGGGATGCAGCCCTGCGGGGACAGCCCCACGGCTGCTGCTCGCAGTCGGAGGGTGTCCGGGAGCACCGGTTTGCTTTGGGACACAGAGGAGGGATGTGCCTTGGAGCAGCCTGCAAATGGGTTGCAAGACCAGGCCATCACCGTGGCCCCAGGGACCGCATGGCAGTAAAAGCAAATGGGACCCCACGGAGCAAGCCACGGCACTGCTGACCTGCCGGGATGGGCAGTGCCTGCCGGGCACTCATCCCCCATGGCTGCGGCAGGACTCTGTGTCTTCCCCCATCTCAGCTTGCACTGGAGCATCCCAGCTTCTGGAGGGTCGGGGAAGCCCCTTGCCTGCCTCTGCTCACAGATTCTGGGCAGGACGGGCTGGCCAGGGGGTCCTGGCTCCAGCCCCCCTGGGCCCCCCTCATGGAAGACTGCAGCCTCACGTCACCGCGGCTCTGCTCCCAGACTCTTATTCCCACCTGAAGTCCTGCCCGACTGTTTCATAGAATTTGATATTATAAGGTCTATAAAAGTCCCGAAGCTGCTCGATCACCTCGGGGTCTATCTGCACGTGAGTCCTGCCTTTGGACTTGCCCAGGCAGCGAGGCAAGCCGCTGCTCTCTGACTTTTTCAGGCAAGGAAAACCTTTTGTCTTGTTGAAGTAGAAGTGCTTGTCCGTGATAACCCGTTTGATGCCCAGGAAGTCCTGGACTTTGCCCATCTCCCCGGCTGGGTCCGTGATCAGCTTCTCCCCGCTGACAAAGTGGATCTGGGAGAGGGGGAAGTACTGAAGCCAGCTCTCCAGGTGCACGGCATACATCCCGATGCGGATGGCATTCCAGGATGTGTCCACCAGCCCCAGGCTGCGGTTGCGGAAGGACAGCCCCTCGAAAGTGGGGATGTCCGGCTTCTTGGAAAGCGTCTGTGTGTAGTCCGAGATGGCCCGGGTGACCGGGTTCCTCACCACCACAATTAGCTTCGTGTCCCGGGACATGTTGAAGATTCGCCGTGGTGCCTCCTTGGTGACGAAGTAGCTGGGGGTCTTCTCCACTGTGATCTGGCTGTCAAGCGTTCGTGGCATCAGGCTCCTGCAAGCAAAGCAGAATGTGATGGTGAGGAAGGAGCCGAGCGAGGCGTGGCACTGGGAGGTGGTGTCCGCAGTGTGGGGCTGGTGTGGTGTCCCCTCCCGGCAGGACAAGGCAGGACAAGGCAGGACAAGGCAGGCACAGCTCCCTCTTGCAGCGCTGCAGAGGGCCCCTGGCCATGACTATCTCCTGGGTCCATCCCAGCCCCAAGGGACCCCCGCGCAGAGGATGGGGCACCGGCAGCCCTGCTGGCACAGCAGCAGGCAGAGACGTTCAGCTCCCGGGAGGGCAGAGCCAGGCAGGACGGAGGGCAAGGGCACAGCCAGACTGCTGGGGACCCCAGGGTTGCATGGCAGCCTGGGCCGCTCAGTCCCCATCGTTGGTAAAGTCATTATCAATGTAAGGAAAGCACTGGAGATCAGTCTGCCGCCAGGAAGGCGAGCAGGTCCTGTCACCCATCCCGGTCGCTAGCACGGATGCATTACCTAGCAGACAGTCTCTGCTGGAGCCTGTGCTCAGCCTTTCACCCCCCATTCCTACACCAGTTGCCATTTGCAAAAGAAATTACAGCAGCTCCTTCTGGAATTACTGCAATTACGTGGCGTCTCTCCTCCCTGATCACATTATGGCACACTCTGACTCCCACGCTCCCCGTGCTGCCGGCACTGCAGTGAGCACTGCGCCCGGGGCAGAAGAGGGTGCCAGCCCAGGAGCCAGGGTGCTGGCCTCCAGCACCCAAGGGGAGCACAGTCCCCTCGTCCTTCTGCCTTCATCCTGGAGGTGGGCAGGAAATCAGTGCTGCCTGCATGCAACCCTTGTGCCCAGTGAGGGCAAAGGCTGCTGGGGCTGGGACGCAGGAGCGGGGTGGCTATGTGATGCCACTGCCACGAGAAGCTGTGGGAAGTGATGGCTGCATCCCTGGGTGCTGTGCTGCTCCTCCAGCAGGACCTGGGAGCAAGGGGCTGCCCAGGGACATGGGGCTCGTGCCCATGAGGCTATCACCCACCCTGCCAGGGGCTTGGCCCGGCCCAGTGTTCCGAGATGGGGTCCTGCATGCACCCAGCTGTTTCTGGTGCAGGGAGCTGGGCTGCAAGGCCAGCGAGGGAGCACCAGACCGGGGGAAAATGTAGCGTCCCTGCAGCCCAGCTTAGCACTAATTAAATCATTTGCTTTGACATGTGAACATCCAAATCAAATAAAAACTAATGGGATGGAAAGATTTATAAATTGGTCTTGTATTACTAGAGTAAACTATCAAATCCATCTCAGCCAGATTCATGGCGCCGCGGGTCCCCTGGCTGGAGCAGGCAGGGAATGGGCAGGGAGCGCTGGCAGACAGGACGAGGCCAGCACCCCGCGGGTACCAACTGGCACCAGCACCCATGCTGGGAAGCGTGCTGCTGCCACGACAGCTCTGGGCATGCAGGAGCCCTTCCAGCAGCAGCGCCACGGTGAGCCGGGTGCCTGCCTGGGGGCCACTGCCCTCCTGCCCCAGCCCCTCGGGGAGAGGCGCAGGCTGGAAGGGCACCTTCTATTGCAATTATGTTCATTGCTCAGAAGCAACTGCCACTTTTCCCACTTTGCGGCACAAGTTGGTGGCTTGTGTTCATAAACTGGCTGGTTTGGATTCAGCTGTGCAGCAGAACACAGGCTGAGAGGCACAGTCAGGCGCTGCCTGGGGAGAGCTTTATGGGGAATTGTGAAAAGTGCCTCCAGGAGTGTTTATTTTAAAACAGAGCCTATATGTTCAACACAAGGCACCCGCACATGCCTGGCACAGAGCAGCACACTGGCTGCCGGAAAGCCTGTGGGCAGCCTGGCTACAGGGACCCCAGGGAGTAGGAGAGGTCTCCCTGGGTCTATCACCTCCCGCTGCACCTTACCGGGGGCACAGCAGGGCTCTTCCAAGAGGAAGGGGTGAGCTCAGCCGGCTCACTCCCCTCACGGACCCAGGGAGGTGCTTTGGTGCACAGTAAGCGTGTTGCCGTCAGGGGGACTGGGCAGCGAGGCTGCTGCCCTCCAGCCGCATCCACACCTTGGCAGCCCCATGGCACCGGCAGCAGCTGCTGTGTGAGCAGGCACGGCATTAACTCAGCTTGTGGGACTCCTTGCGAGCCCCCCCTTCCCCCATAAAGCACATCCTCCAGCCAGTGTCTGCCCCAGCTGGGCACCACAGAGCGTGTTCACCCCTGCAAGGGGACTCAGGGAAGGAGGCTGGGGAGGAGCTGGTACAACAGTCACTTTGATAGACTTGGAGCTACGGATGTCTGGGTAACCCAGCGAGGCCTCAGGACAGAGGCAGTCAGGGAAAGCAAACATCAGCAACCCTGGCTGCAGCAATTCAGCTGGAGAGAGCGAGGCACTGATTTATTCATGGGATAAACCGTGCACAACTGCCATGGCCATGCTGCCTCGCTGGCATGCTGCAACACTGGTGTTTCTGAGAGCTGCACCAGCCCGGTGACCGAAACCAGCAGTCATTGCAGGGTCCCTAAAGCACGGTCCACAGCCACCAGCTTTGGGGCTTGCTCTGCAGAGAGAAACCCGATGAAAGACCTAACTGGGAGGAGATACAACAGCAGCCCACAACATCCTGCGTGACAAGGGGACCATGATGGAAGACCCGGGGCATCGCGGGGAGCAGCAGCATGTGCCAAGGGCAGTGGGTCCCCAGTGGACCCAGGACACTCCCTGTGAAGGTGACGTGGGGACAAGTAGAGACCATGGTCCAGGGGGACTGGATGAGCAGCTGGAAGAGACCCGTGGAGAGATACTAAAGAGACATGCCCAGAGGTCTGTGCCAGGCTGCCAGGGAGCTACAGGAGATGATGGCCGAGGCCATCCTCGCTCCCCCAGGTGCTGGCACAGGGACAGGGTCCCCAGGCCACATGTGGCCCCAGAGCTGCCACCCCGCTGCCCCCTCAGCGGGGAGACGGGGGCTGCGCGAGGGGACAGGGGCTGCCCATCCTGGGGCAGCATGGCAGCCAGCCCGCACACCCTCACGCGCTCTTGACCAGTTTCCTCATTTGAAAGAGAACAAACTAGTTCATTAGCATAAATTAACAGGGCTGTTTTACAGAGGTACCTGAGCACGGATGTGGCTTAATTGGCCTTTCCCACTGCTCCGCTTCAAATCCCGTAAATCCCGATTACGATTCCAATTGTTTAATGACTGTCAGGAAATGCTAATTTAGCGGCAGGCACCACAGCTGTATCTCCGTATCACAAACAAGTTTCATCATAAATCAGCACGGGACAGCTTTATAAGTGATTCACTATTACAATATATTGGTGGAGAATCATAAACCTGCTGTTTCATTAATGGCTCATCTTCAGGCTTGTTAGACTTTCATTACCTGAGCTATTAGGTCCACGTATTCAAAAAATGAAATTACAGGTTCTAATCCATTATGAAAAACACAAAATCTCTGCATAGTAAATTACTGAAATGAGACAAGAGTTGTTTTTTTATAAATGGACTCCCAGTGTTTGCTGTTCCTGAACAACAGAGACTGCTGAGACAACAAAACACAACCCGAATAGATAAATAAATCACCAGTGAAACCATGCAAGGGGGAGAAATGTCACCCAGGCATTCATCTTTATGTTAACGGTGGGATCCCCAGGGCTGCAAGAGCGGGGAAACGCACTGCAAACTTAATTACAGCTGACTTTAAAATGATATTTTTGGACTTCTGCATTCACAGAGTTATTTGCATACAAATAGCATGTCACATAGTTTTAAGCCCAAGACTCGCATGTTTAGGTGTGAAGGCTCTCGGTAGCCGGCTCGCAGTGCTGCGCAGCCAGGGCTCGGGCAGGAGCCACTCCTGCTGCTTCGGGGATCTGCCCTGGGCGCCTGCGACTTTGCTGAAGATCCCCAGCCAGCCTCAGCACCGGCTCCCGGTGCACACTGTGCCAGCTGCTGCCAGGCGGTACCAGAGCTGACACCAGCATGGTGACGGTGACGTACCAGCGACACCAATGCAGAGGGATGGCTGCAGCACTCGTGGGGTGCAGAGAGGAGACACCACTTGGGAGAGCTGCTGCGTGCCGAGGGATTGTCAGCGGCTGCCTCCTCCTGCACCAGGGATGAGGATGGTGCCGCTGGGAGGGGATGGCGTGGCTACCCACACAACACCACTAGATAATGGGTCCCCCCGTGATGGTGGAGCTGGGGGGGGGTGCCTCTGCTGTTGGAGGGGCAGGGGGTGGCTTTGGTGGTCTGGGAGGGCAGCGCGAGGCTGCTTCCCTCGGCCCCAGCCCTCCCCTCCAAGGCCACTCCGGTTCCCCGCAGCATGACAGCACTGCCCACGCTGGTGTCACACCAGTGCTCTCCCCGTCAGCATGGTTAGGCTGGAGAAACGGAGGCTTTCTGCACAAGCCATCCGCACTGTATCCTGGTGATGGGAATCTACGATGCAGCAGAAATGGAGGAGGTCAAAAATGCTGATGCTGAGTGAATACTGGGGCAGCTCTGCACAGAAATCATTAGGGACATAGTGGAGCAAACTCCACTCTGGCCTTGCAGCAATGCTGTGGGCTGGAGAGCAGAGCAGCCTGTCCCTCCCCTGCACCCAGCTCCCTCCGACTGCCTGGGAGAGTAAAACCACGAGGGAGGGTCATGAATATGCCCAGCGCCAGCCCAGCCCTGCTGCTCTTTGCAGAGGGTGCTGTGCTTTGCCCCAGCCCGGGCTCCCTGCCCAGGTGAGAGCTGCTGCCTGCTCCGCTGCCCACACCTACCCACAGCTGCAAGACCAGAGACACAGCCTCAGCCCATGGAGCATCGCTCCAGGGATGCACGGGATGGGTCCCCTCCAAGGAGGGACAAGCCTCGGTGGGAGGTGTCGGAAGCTCTTCCCAGCATTAATGGTGGGATGCAGCTCACTCCTCGTTCCCTGCAGATGCTGTTCAGCAGCCACAGGTTTTTCACTTCATTAGCTTTTCATTGCTCTTGTTAAGAAGGCTGAAGCTCTGACCAACAGAGGCATTAAATTATCAGGGGCATCACAGCTCCCCCCAGGGCAGTCCGTCAGTCGGGGGCTACAGGCATGTGTGCTCGACCGTGCCCCTACAAACACTCCCCTGGGGCCGGGGGCTCCCACGCAGCAGGACCTGCTGGGCATACTGGGGGGAGCAGGGGGCATCGCCAGCACCAGCCAAATCCCCTGCTCAATGCACTACTCTGGCTGGAGAGACAGTGTTAATTCCTCTTGAATTAGAGATTGTTTTCATTATAGTTACTCAATTCTTAAAGCCCTTTAGTGCCATTTGATATGGACAGTTATGCTCCTTTCCAACCTGCAGATTTAGAGGTTGCATTTGCCCACATTACTGGAGAGGGGACACACATCAAGTACATCCAGTCGCTGGCATGGCCCCAGGAAAGCTGCTGTCCCCTGACACGGCTGAGCCAGCGTCACTTTGCCCCACGGTGCCTGGGAGCTGGCATGTCCCTGGGCAGCCCCCATGGCCCCACAGCTGTAGGGTGGCAGCAGCGGAGAGCCTGGCCCCAGCTGCGGCTGCGCCAGTGCGAAGGCAGCGCCTCGCCCTGAAGGAGTTAACTTTTCACCAGCACCTTTCCTAGACCTGAATTATTAATTTTCTTATAATCTGCCTTTGGGCACCCTGCGGCCCCTACAACACTCCCACATTAAAGAAACATGCGCTCCCTCGCTGGCTGCGCTGCTTTGATGTCGAACATGCGTGAAACACTCTCCCAGGGAGGAATTTGTACAAAAATTCATCAGACGATTGAGATATTGCAGATAAGCGTGCGTGGGGAGAGCGCCCATCTGATAATCCCGTTACAGCACCGGCCCCTCCATCCAGCTTGCAGAGCGCGGAGGAAAGCGGGGTAGCTCCCGGGTAAATATTTGCCTGCTGCAGCTTGCTGCGTGCGAGGACGTGGCAGGCGCATCCTGGGCTCTCCTCGGAGGCTAGAGACTGATGTGTGCATAATCCTGGACTCCATCCACTCATCGGCATAAAAACAAACTGTTTAATTTGGCAAAAAAACCCAAGTGCTGCCTCTTGTGACGAGGGTTGTGCGCTTTCCCTCTTCCAGCTGATGTCGCAGGCTCAGCAGCTGCATCTGGGAACACTGCCTGCACGCAGGCAGGGAGAGGGGAGCCCGCCAGGCTGGGAGCCAAAATCCTCCAGCACAAGCGAGCACCCGCTCGCCACCCTCTCGGCGGGGCTGGACTGGCTGGGGCTTACATGGTGGGGGGGCAGTGACGAGGGTCACTGCTCCATGTGGCACTGGGGAGCTGGGAGAAGGGTGGGCTGCAAGCGTGTCTCCAGCTGCAGCTCAACGTGGTGGAGACGAGCACAGAAACTCTTCCAAGAGTGCAGACTCGCATCAGGATGGTCCCGTGGGACCACTCCACCTTGAACCGGTGGCAGGTCCCCTCCCCACGCCACAGCCTGCCCCTTGCCCCCTCACCCGGAGCTGTGTGGGAGGGCTGCCTGCCGGACTGCCCCGGCAGGAGCAGGGGAGGGCACAGGCAATGGCGGAGCGAGCCCAGCTGCTGCACAGGAGTCAGCACCGCAGCAGGAGCCCGGCCCTGAGCTCCCGGCCCGCTGCCATGGGGGCTGTGCTGTGCCATGCCATGTCGTGCCATGCTGTGCCGTGCTGCGGGTGCACACAGCTGACAGCCACCACTGGCTCTCGGCTGGCAGCCCAGTGCTGCTGGGCTCAGCAGGACTGTGGATGGCATCAGTAGCTGAAAGCTCAAGCAAAGCTACACGGAAGTTTAAGCAAAACTGGGTCAACCATGCGAGAAACTGAGGTGTGAGGAAGATAAAAAACTCTCACCGACTCAGTGACATTGCAGCAGGCGTCTAGGACACAGGACACCCCAGCTGAGAGCAGCACAGGTGGTGCTTCGCAGTGAAAGACTCCCACGAGGAGTTCACAGGGCAAAGAGGAATCCCCCAGCGCCACTGCCATGTCCCCTCCCCTAACCCACTAAGGCTGGCAGCACTACAATAACGTGGTCCGTGAGAGGGCTGGCCCCGGGAGCAGGGCTCCTGCAATGCTCAGCGGGATGGACTCACTGCGTCCTCCCAGCCCACATGGTTTGAGAGATGCACCACGTCCGCCCCGGGGAAACACCGCGCCAAGGAACAGTGGTCCAGGCAGTGGCTAGCCCAGCCCCACATCCCTGCTGCCACCGCCCTGCACTAAGGCAGCCTCAGATTTAATGATGGATCGGCTGCCTTTAATAAATGTTTATGTTCAAAGAATTTATACCAGTGCTCACAGACAGCTAATGAGGGACATTTCAATGCATAAAAGCAGTGTGAACACAGTAATTAACTTTGTTGCTGATTCATTTTTAATCATTTAAATGCTCCAGAGATTTGCGGTGTCCTTTAAGTCAACAAAATCTTTTCCAAAGGGCATGCTGCTGACACCCTTCATGCACACAAGCTGTCATGTAACTCCCCTCTTCCTAAATAACTGTCCAGCACCGACTGAGGGTCCAACAAAGCCCAAGGCCAGCGCTGATGGGACCGCAGCTGGGAAGCGGTGAGAGGCGAGGGCTTCCCGGTGCAGTGCTCGCAGAGCCCAGCTCACCAGCCCTGCCGCTACCGCTGGGTCGGGGCAGACAGCGCACCAGAGAGTGCAAGCACCCCAGACCGGCGTGAGCCCAGATGCTGGGTGAGGCCCTGTGGCTCATGGAGAAAGGCTGGGATCTCCCTCTCTCTGATTTCCAAGGCAACTCCTTCCATAGGTGAAACCTTAAAAATGAATATTCATTTTAAAAATCACCTAATATGCCCCAGCTGCTGCAGTGATTCCCTAGTTAAAGGCTAGTGTCAGAGATATGTTGCCCACTTGGTGATCTTCCAGTGCTCTGGAGTGTGCAAATGGACGGGACAATGTGCCAGCACCAAGAACAAACCACACCAACCCACCGGTGGGTCCTGGAGACCCCACATCACACGCCAGCGCTGAGAAAGAGCGACTCCAGCCACGTCTAACATGCCTGCTGCTGGGGACACACCTGGGACATGGTCATCGCGTGGAGGATCCAGGGCTGTAGACACCCAAAAGGGCCAGGTGCTGCCAGCCACGTGCCTGGGTGGCTGCTGTGCTGCCAGAAGGTCTTGGGCACTGCCTGCCCCAGGAGCCTGCTCTGGTCCCTGCTCCCAGCCCGGCGGCAGCAGGCAGCACACACACCGCAGCCGTCCCCAGAGCACACACTGCGCGCAGATACTGCAGAGAGTGCCTGACCCCCGCAAGGGACACCCAAGGTCACCAGGGACCAGTGTCCTTCTCTTGTCAGCTTCATGAAGCATCTGTGCCCACAGCCATGCCAGGTTATGAGCTGGATTTCGTGCTACCGAAGTGAAGGTTAGAACAAATTGCAGCGTTTACAAACAAGGTCATGGAAGACAGAGCAAGAACACGCATCATTAATATTGAAGGCTTGGCACCCTGTGTGGATTTACCTCCTTGCGTTTCTCCCATCACCTTAGCAGGGGAAGCCCTCCCGAGGTCTGAGCGAGGGTCTCCACGGCACCTGGGCCCACCCAGAGGAGGGCAGGGCAGGACCGCTGCCTGCGGGCAGATGCAGGCAAGGCAGTGACCAGGGAACACGCTGCCTGCAGGGCAGCTCCTCACACAAAAGTCCCTGCTGGAGGTTTCGTACCCATTCCTCAGAGCCAGGGCACTCTCTGAAGTCAAGGAAATTTCAAAGCATCCTTGAAGCTTGCTGCCTTCCTCTCTTCTTACTAATTAACTTTAGCAAAATGCACTGTCAGTCAAGCCCACAAAACAGTCCACGTCGTTGGGCAAAGCCTAATGGGCTCACATTTGTGTGTGAGCCAACCTGGCCATTAGCAGAGAGCAATTAGCGAGGCGGAGTGCAGGAGCCGGGTTTGTCCGCTCCCTCCTCTCCCTCCCGCAGGCACAGGGACACGGGGATGGCACAGCGATGCTCCCTGGCTGGCAGGGTCTGCTCCCCCAGGACAGCCGCAGGACCCACCGCTCAGAGGCCAGCAGCGCTCCTCGTGCTGCTGCGGCCCCAGGAGCACCCCGAAACCAAACTCAGTGCAGGGGGCATGGGGCAGAGCCCTGGCAGCATGGGTGCCCCCAGGGACCTGTCGCACCGGCACGTGGGGAAGCCCGGGCTTGGCCCAAGTGCCGTCCCTGGGACAGGACTTGGGTAGGTAGATGCGCATGGGAGCCAGACAGGGCTCTCCCCTGTGCCAGAACCTGCCTCCTGGCTCAGCTCCTGCAGACAGAGGCACAGCAGAGCCTGCCAGGCAGGAGCTAGGCTCAGCCTCCAGCCAGACCTGCTAGGAAAAGCCCTCTCTGTGAAAAATAACGCTGGAGCATCTGACAGGGTTACTGAGGAATCCTAGGGAGGAAAAGTGCACCCTGAGATGCTGTAATTACAGAGTCACCACTCAAAGTTAACTGCAAATTAAACGGCACTGTCTTCCCTGTGTTCTGGAAAATAGTGAAGGTTATTGGCACACGCTACCTGCAGCAGGAAAAGCTCTATATTGAACATTTAGTCCAGGATTGGTAATGAATCGATATTCCCCAGTAGCTGGCTGTTTGGTTTCAGTTGTCTTAAAACAGATCTTGCTAAAAATACCTTTCCTGTAGTGTATCTGTAGCTAATGAGGTGGATTAGAGAGGCTGAGGGGAACTGGAAACGGCACGGGTATTTTGGGTCTGAAGTGGGTGAGCAGGCAGCTCCTGGGTGGTGGTCTGGCACGGGGGAAAGCAGGGGGGTCTGGCTCTGCCCAGTGTGCTGTCTCCCAGAGCGGAGGGAGCCAAGGCTGCCCGGGGCAATGGCAGGAGCTAAGACAGGAGGCACCATGAAAACAGCAGCTGTGAGCAAGCACGACATTTGGAGACGGCAAGGACAGGCGGATCAGGAGGAGATGTCCCCTCCCGCTGGTTCTGCCACCTCCATGTCAGACCAACTCCAGGGCAGGGGAAAATGTGGAAAAAACAGGAACTGATGTTTTCAGAGCATCAGAGGGGCTCAGCTCTCACATTGCTCTCAACTGCATCAAAGATCTACTTGGTCCCTCCGCTCAGCTCCCCACTGGGGCACGAAATGGGAAGGATGGGGCCAGACTGGGTGCTCGGCTGTCGCAGCAGCCAGGGGCTCCTGCAAGCAAAGTCTCTGCTGATGATCGGGAAAGCCTTTACCTTTGCCTTTCCAAGGGGTCTGTGCTCCGGGCTACCTGCAGAGACCCCACCACACCACGGTGCTCCCCAAGTAAGGCAGCATCACCTCTCCCTGGCTGGCGGCTGGGGACAGCCTCCGGCTCCTGCCAGGAGCAGCCTCCCCACCCCAGGGTCCCAGCGGGGCAGCCCTTTACAGCCAGATGGCAGCAGCTCTGCCCTTCCCCAGGACACGGCCATCGGCAGGACCCTGCTCCCTGGCCTCTTGGCAGAGCGACAGGAGCTCATCACGCTGCAGGTTAGACCTGCTCCACATTTAATTGCTCCACTTGCAAGGAAGAAAATCAATTCCACATTTTATACATTAGCAGCCTCTGTGCTTAAGTTTTGGCACATTTGTGAGGTTAAAAAAAAAAAGTAATAAAACCAGGGAAGTGTCATTTAATTGTTTTAGCTGAACTAATTTGGAGGCTCCACTGCTCCGGCATGATCTCTCCATCGATCCAGATGCAAAGCCAGGTCCCAGGCAGCACGCTCCTCACCCGGCCACGCTTCCATCGCTGCCCCCGCCTCGCTCGGCAGCTGCCTGTCGCCACTGCCACTCACTGTCACAGGCTGCATCCCTCTGGTCACAAATGAGTCCCTTCACATGGAGGATCCCAGGCTGAACCATGGCTCGGGGCAGGGGGTCAGCTGCTCGGTGCTCACTGCTGCAGCCCCTCGGTGCCGAAGTGTGTGTGGGAGGGGGACAAGGCTTCCTGGACCAGCACCACAATGGGTGCCCAGGGGTGCCCTTACATACCCCAGGTGGGGTCTGTCCCAGGGTGCAGCCCCTTCCCTTCATTCAGACGGGTGTTGGCAAGCGCTGCCCTGGCTGGGCTCTGTGGCCCCAGCCCTCCTGCAAGGAGCCACGACCACTTCTGCAGGAGCAGTGCCATGAGGTTTGGTCCTATGCTGCCTGTGAGGGTCCCAGCCCCAGACTCCTCACACCGACCGTACGCATGGGAAGCACAAGAGCCCGGAGAGCTCGCAGGGCCAAGGACTGCATGGGGGGACCCCAGCTCAGGACTGGGGGAGCTGCTTCCCAGCCAGGTGCTGAGCACACACAGCTCCCCTCTGAGCGAGGGGCTCAACCAGGACCCACGTGCTGCTCCATCACCTGTCCTGCTACTCTGGATGCCCTTTAGACAAACCACTGGCTGCTCCTGTCCTTACACGCCTGTATTGCAGAGCTGCTCCCAGCTGTTTGCTTTTAGGCGATGCAAGATGGGTGACAGTGTCTGATGTCAGGGAGGAGGTTGGGGGAATGACACAGACCTGCCGAGGGGCAAGAGCAGGCAAAGGACACTGCTGCAGCTATTCTCCAAAGGGCAGGAGGAACTGGGCATGCTGCAGGACAGCCTTAGGAGAGGGAAACAACTTCAGCCAACTTCATCCGCACCTCTCCTGGCTCTCCCGTCATCGGCCACCAGTACCACTGCAAAAGGACCTGAACATTCCCGGCTGCAAGGTCCGCTGTGACCCAAGTACAACACAGGTCTGCAGACAGCCCTCCCCGTGCAGTGCCTGAGCTGCCTCCCCAGGCATGAACCCCAGTTACAAGGGCCGGAGCACCAGCCCCGTGCCCAGCAGGCAGGTGCTGCTCAGAGCAGCTCTGACTTGCTCACGGTCAGAAACCAGCACCCTCACACCACAGGCACAAGTCACACCTGTCCAGCCAGGACAGGATCCCAGCAGAGCTGGGAGTGAGCGGTGCCTCCCAACATGTTTGGCAGCTGATGAGCACTGCCCTGCTCTGGAACAGGAGACATCTCCACTGGGAAACCGCTGATTAGATGGAGGGGCAAGCGAGCTCGGTGTGTGGCCCCGGGCTGCCTCCCACAACCTGCCACAGTGCTCCAACGCACTGGCCGTGCCAGGTGTCCTTTCCCCTGTTGCGAGCTCATAGGCACCCAGGGGCCAGACCAAGCCCTCCTCTGCCTCCTGAGGCTGATGCCCAGCAGAAGCGCCACAGCCCTGCCCGACAGCAGCCCAGAGCTCCTGCAGCGCTCCACAACCACACAGCAAGCAACCACCGGTACACTGGGTCGGACACCGCGGGGAGCAGGGGGTGAACTGCCTGCAGCACCGAGTGCAGGGCCACGGGCAGGGGATGAGCCCACGGGCACTGTGACCTGCTCACACACAGAACTCGCTGCCTCTCCATGAGCACCCCTGAGCTCCTCACAAAAGCCTTTACTGAAATTAAAATGCCACCATCTCCTGCTGGAGACGCACTCGCTGTTCTCTGCAAAGTATTAAAGATCTCAGATAGACCCACACCTATCTGAGTTCCGAGAGACAAGACGGCAGAGGACAGGGACTGCCCCTCTCCGAGCCAGAGATAAAACCTGATGGCAGAAGGATGCTGAGGCACGCTGAGCAGGGCTGCAGGGAGGGTAGCCGTCCCGCGGGCTAGTCATTTGCTTGTGTTTCGGAGGCCCCTTCACGCAGGCAAGTGTTTCCTCAGACAGGATGGAAACCTGTCATCGTCCCGGCTCCAGACCCCGTTCCCGGCAGGGCTTGGGCTTGGGCGGCTGCAGCCGCAGCGCCGGCTTGGGCTCCAGCAGCCATGTTCCCACAGCCGGGAGGGACGAGCCGCGCAGGGCTGGGGCACGGCTGCCCTGCCCGGAGCCAGCCCGGCCCCGGCCCCGCTCGCCACTGCAGGAGGAGGAGGAAGAGGAGGAGGAGAAACTCCCCGAGTGCGGCCGGGCGACAGGCTCCGCCGGCAGCACAGCGGCGCCCGCCCGTGCGGACCGGCCCGCCCGCTCCCGCCCCGCCGATGCCGGCGCCGAGGGACGCCGCAGCACCCGCCGCAGCAGCGGGCGCCGACCCGAGCCCCGGGTCCGCCACCGGGAGGGGAGGGGAGAGGGCCGGGGGGACCGCTCGGGGCCGGCCGGGCCGGGACGCCGCGCAGGGACGCCCGGGCGGGCGGGGGCCGGCCCGGCAGCGCCGCCCTCACCTGTACCACTCCAGCCCGCGGTCGTAGTTCCTGTCGAAGAAGTGGGGCTCGGTGCCCAGGGCGCGCACGTCGGGGTGCACCCGGATGAACTCCAGCACGGCGCGGGTGCCGCCCTTCTTGACGCCCACCACGATGGCCTGCGGCAGGCGCTTGGCGCCCGGGCGGGCCGGCCCCGGGGGGCTGCGGGCCGGCGGCGCGGGGGGCTCCCGCGGGCGGCGGGCGGGCGCGGCGCTGCCCGGGGGCTCGGCGGGGGGGGGCCGCCCGCACGGCCGCGACTTCTGCAGAAGTTTCTTGGCGGCGGCGGCGCTGCGGGCGGGCGCGCAGCGGGCGCGGGGCGCGGCGGGGCCGCCGCAGCAGCAGAGGAGGCTGTAGCAGAGGTAGGAGCAGGAGAGCGACAGCGTGAAGAGGACGAGGACCCTCCGCGCTAGCCGCCGGGACGGAGCCGGAGCCGCAGCCGGGGCCCGCCCGCTCGGCGCCCTATGCGCCATGGCTCCATGGGGCCGCGCCGCCGGGCATGGCGCGGCCCGGCCCGGCGCGGCTCGGCGGGGCGCGCCGCTGCCCCCGGGGCCCCGCGGCGGCGGCGCCCCGCGGCCCGCGCGGCCGCTCCGGCATGTCCCGCGGCTACGCGGCGGCGCGGCCGGGCCGCCCCGGGGGGCTGCGCCCGCCGCCCCGGCCCCTGCGCGCCCGCGGCCCCGCCGCCGCGGCTCCCATCCCCGGCGGGCGCGGCTCGGGGCTCGGCTCGGCGCTCGGACGGCGGCGGCTCCGGCTCTCGCCTCCGCGGGAAGTGCCGGGGCAGAGGCGGCTGCGCTGCTATTTAAGGGGCCGCCTGACGTCAGCTCCTCCCGGAGCCCCCGCGATCGCTCGGCGGCCGCAGCCTCCCCCGGGCCGGGCCGGGCCGGGCCAGCCCGCCGGCACAGCCCTCCCGCCCGGGTCGGGGACGGGGCTGGGGCCGGCCTCGCTCCCCCGCCGGCTCTGCCCTGCACGGGCGCGGCCCCGCTGCGAGCAGCCCGCCCAGCCCCGCCCCGGCCGGTCCCCCGGGCTCCGCCGTGCTACTGGGGATGGAGGGCAGGGATGGAGGCGCCCGCTGTCCTGCCCGGCCCTGCGGGCAGCTCTGGACCCACAGCGAATCCTCAGCTGCCCAGAGCAGCGGTGCGGGGCCGGGACCACCCGGGACAGGCGGGCCGGGAGCGGTGCCCACCGCAGCCGCACAGCCCCCAGGCCGGGAACGCGAACCGGCACCGGAGCGGGTGTGAGCAGCCACCGATTCGGGAGCCGGGCAGACAGGGCTCGGAGCTGCGCACGGGCACAGCTGGCAGCGAGGCAACGTGCTCAGTCCGTCCCCAGCGATCCTCCTTCTCGGGTGCCGGAGCCGCTCTGCCCTGCAGCCAGCTTCCTCCGAGGGAGGGGACAGGAGCAAGGAGGGGCCGCCCCGCACGGCAGCAACGACTTCTGTCCTCGGCAAGGGCAGGGAGAGCAGCCACCGGCCACTGTGGTACTGCCGAGTAAGTAAGAAGGAAAGGCTCGAAAAAGATGCAAGAATTAAATTTCTCTGCCAGGCTGGGGATGCTCAGCTTCGCCTGTATGGTTTATGATGCCCTACAAGGAGGCTGACCCAGGAAAACCACAAGGCTGTTGCAGGGTATGGGTGCAGGTTGTTGCTCCATCGCTACCCCTCCAGCTCCCTCTGCTTGACACGGCTTCCTTCCCTCTCACACCCTAACATCCCAGGCTTCTGCCTGGCTGCTCACGCTAAAGCCAAAGGGCTGTGTGCAGCACCGCTTAAACATTAACGGTCATTGTCCCTGCTTTCTCAGCACAGAAAGCTTGTTCAGCTGCAGAAAACTACTTGCCTTGTTACTTGGGAAGAATGATGATAATAGAGAGAGAGAGGCAAAAAGTGCCAGCCCAACACAAACAAGGATGCTGCAAGCTCCCTGGCAGCCAGTCCAGGGTGGGGATGAGGTTTCCTCTTGTGCAACACCCAGGAACTTGGCACAGATTTAAAGAAAGAAGGAAAAGACGGCTGAAAAGCAGTGCTCTCTGCAATCTCTTTTGCCTGTGCTGATGTGGGAGCAGTGGGATTGGACCTCTCTGGGAATTAAAAAATAGTTTCTTAAGGAAGAAAGAGTCTGCTGGCTCAGGAGAGCTCTGGAACTGGAGGACAGGGGCTGAGTCCTTGTGGGGCCAACCTCATCATCCTGACGTGCCAGTGACCCACAGGGGTTTTGCATTTGGGACGTTTGGTACCATGTTTGCTGCTCTGTGTCACAGCCCCTGGCAGGCTGGGCACCAGCACCCCTGTGCGGGTCAAGGTAGGGAGACAGAGCCGTGCATCCAGCGTCAGCCTGGAGGAGCCAGCCAGCACTGGGCTATTCCTGGCTGGTGTAAACTCACCCACATCTGGTACTTCCACCAGGCTGTACGCCCTCCTACCTGAGCCAGTGCAGCACTGAGCAGGGATGTGGCACTGACAGAGCCCACAGGGGTTCAGCCCCTCAGCTGGGGGATGCTGCCCTGCCCAGGCAGTGATAGCAGGGCAGGAGCAGGGGTACCCAAGGGGCCAGGCATCAGCAGGCTCCCCTTCCAGCAGCTGGAGGTGTCCATCACTCAGTTTCGCTCCATGACAAACTGCCAAAGTAGATCTGTGGAAAAGTTGCTTTTTCCATTTTTAGCCGTTTTATTGCCTCCATGTGGTGATCCAGCCTCGGCAGCAAACACATTGCTTAAGCATGAACATTAGAGGCGTCTGGATAAATAAAGCTGGTGTCAATGCCTAGACACCTCCAGGTTTCTCCACTTGCAAGGGAGGAATGTTTTGTAAAGCTGACAATTTTGCTTTCAGTCTTTGTATCTTTGCAGGGCATGTCTTTTCCATGACATGTTTGCTGTTTACACCCGACTCCACATAAACAACAGCTTTCTGGCACTTTCGGCACACTCCCGGCCCTGCCACCTGTGCTAACAGGAGCCCCAGGAGTCACCCCCGAGTGGGATCCCCCCTGGGGCGGGGAGCCGGGCACTGAGCCGCTGCGGGAGTTGCCCCGGCGTAGCGGGAGGAAGGAGCCCTCTGAATCACTGCAGGAGATTCCCCTCCCATCAGCGAGCACCTCGCAGCACAGGGGCTGGAGGAACCACTGCTGCGAGCTCTGGAGAAGGTCCTGCCTCCCCTTGTGCCCCCCCTTCACCCATTCCTGAACTGAGCTGGCACTGCATTTTGCTGCCAGCCTTACACCTTCCTCTCCTTTGTCTGCTTTTCTCCACCTCCGTTAGCCCCTTTTCAGGCTCCCACCAGTGCTCCCCTCTCCTTCTCACCTCTCCTGGGTTTCTGGCTCTCAGTTCCTAAGTTCATCTTTCCCATTCATCCTCCTTCATCTCTCCCAGGCTCTCTGGTCTCCCTGCTGGGGTGGGAGTTACCCAAGCAGCTCGAGACCCTGGCATTAACCCTGAAGGCCCCTCACAGAGTCCTGTCCCTCCCAGGCCAGTTGCAGCTCATTGCACAGTCCTGGATGCTGGTTTGCCCCAGCACAGTTTCTCTGAATGCCCCCAGGAAGCCCCTCGTGCTCCTCCCTTCCCCACCCTGCCCGGAGCAGCGCCCAGCTCACAGGACTGGGGGGGCTGTGGCCAGACAGCACTCAGGACACAGACACCACGGAAAGAATTTGGAGCTTGTCCCTATCCCTCAGCCCTCTTTCTTGCCTTGCTTCCCCCCGAGGCACTGATCACCCCAGGCCACGAACTGACAGCAGGCAAGAACCACTGCTGAGGGGCTCCTGGCTCGGTGGGTTTACCATGGAGGACCCGGTCCAAGGGCTCATCCCAAGCACAGGCAACTGATGGGCAGGCAAAAAGAGAAAGGCTGTGGAAATAGAGGGATCAGAAGATTATTACAGAAATACACAAAGAAAGTCTGTGCCAGGAGCACATGAAACCTACAGAAAAAAAGAGAGGCAATAAAATGCATACTGGAAATAGCAAATAAGATTAAAGGTGATATTCTACCCTTCATGTCTTCAGGTTGTAGGTAGAAGAGATCAAGGTTAGAATTTATTTCCAAAGCCAACAAAAGCCCTCAGGGCCAAAGTGTCAGTGTTAATCCAGTTTTCTATGTCTAATATGTATGTCATTAACAGCCTTTTGATTCTGGGCTGACAAACTGCCACCATTCTTTGTTCTGGGAATTGATGGCTGAGCAGTACATGTACCTGGACAGGGGGGGGATCTTCAGTGCCACGGGGCAGCTGAGGCTGAGCTGCTCCAGCCTCCTGGCCCTGGCAATGTCCTTGAACGCCTGCACAGAGCCTCCGCTGCAGGGTCTGCTGCTCGTGAGTGTCTCCCAGTTCTCCCTCTCCTGGCAGGAAACTTGGAGCTGGAAAAAGGACATTCCAGTGTTTAGCAGCTGGGAAGTGGAAGAGTGAGGGACGCAGCCGAGCCAGATCTGTGGGCAGCAGCAAGGTGCCAGGAGGGCATGAGGACAGGGCTGATGGTGCTCAGAGACCTGCTGCGTGTCCCCCGGGACCACTGAGGGTGCTGTGATGGGGTGCATGCCAATGGGACCCAGCCACTCTCTCCTGCTCCAGCCAATGCCAAAGGCTCCAGCATCACTGCAGTGGCTGTTGGTGCTCGGGTGGTTCTCCCTCCCTCGTCTTTGGTGCAGCCCTTGCACCATCCCAGCCCTGGTGAGAACCAGGGGCTTGGTGATGCAGAAGATGGAGGTGATATTCAGTCCCATCAGCTAATGGCACTTCAGCTGCCCTGGCCTCAGAGCTGCTTCCCTCAGCTCATCACCACCAAACTCAGCGCTGGCTGACAGGTCTCCCAGCTCTGAAGTGTGGGGTCTCCCAAGGGCAGCAGAGTCCAAAAGCGCCTGTCAGACCGCAGGGTGGAAGTGGAGACTTTCCGAGCTGCCTTACTCCTGTTAAGCCTCGTTAATCAGTTGTAAATGCACTGTATTCTGAATAAGGCCAGAAACAATAAATTTAATTTTGACTCTCACTCAAGCTACTTTGGTCCTAATTCTGAGCCTCTTGCCCAGCTGGAGCAGCCAGCCCTGGCCATGCTGCACAAACTCATTTGATTCTGAAATGCATTTTTAAGCAGGATGGAGCAGTGCTTAAAAGCTAAATGGCTTCCCCCGGCTGTAATCACTGCTAGCGGAGTTCTGGAATGAAAGGGATAAAGTCTGGGGGTGGGGGAAGGTTTTAATCTCGCTGAGTAGATTACAGAGATTACTGCAATTTAATCCTTACATATCTGTCACTGACGCTGCAAAGACCATAACTGGAGGTGGGCAGGGGTGCACCGGTGCCCTCTGAGCTCCTGCCCCTCATAGCGGCGGCCGTGCCACAGCCCTGCCACCTAGCACGCCAGAGGCAACGGCTGCTCCCGCCAGGATGTGGTCCAGCGGGCACCGAGCCCAGCGCTGCAGCTGGCAGGTGAGGATGCCAGGTCAGGCTGACCCTCCATCCCCAGCCATGACTGACTGGGCAGAGGAGGCAGCTGCCGCGGGACTGTGGGCTGAATCCTGCCCATGGGGCTGGGCACCTCCTGTTTGTGCTGGGGCTGGAGATGCACAAAGGCCTAAGGATGAGCTCCTGCCACGAGGAGGGAAGGGGAAGGGCCCCAGGAGCAGACAGTGCAGGTGGGGCAAGGATGACTCACAGGCTCCGGATGTCCTGGTCCCTGAGGGCAGCTGGATCCTCCCTCTCTCCACCATGAGCATCCTTCCTACCCTTGAAGGAGCCAGAAGCACCTCCCTAGCGTCGGTGGGCTCTGGGCAGCTGTGCCGGGTCTGTCTGTGTCTCGTGCTGCGGAGCTGCTGTATGAACAGCACGGTGCAGAAAATGATGCAGTTGGCAGAGTTCACCTACACGCTGCAGCAGACAGGGACCCTGTAACCATCCTCTGCTCCTCATCATTACACCATCACGCATGAAGCTCTCCCAGGCTCTCCACAGCGGCTGCTTAGGCTAAATCTCATTATCATTCCTTGGGGATCACAGGGCCAGGAGCTCGTTCTCCAATAACTAGAAATATCTCTTTGGCTCACAGACCTTCACAATTATATTTAACTGCAAATGAGGAATCTGTACTCAAACACAAGCTGGTAATTTTTTTTTTTTAAAGCTTGTTTTCAGTGTTGCCTCATGTTCAGCCCAGCTCTTCTATAGCTTTATAACCCCATCCTCGCCTTACGTAAACTTTAAGGCAGAAAATAAGAAGCAAGCTGCCCCATTCACACTGACAGGAGAGAAGCGGGCAATTCACACTCACTCCCAACACTCCTGTATCCTCTGGCACAATCACTAGCTGGAGGAAGGCCTGCCCTCTTCTTCCTCACTGCAATGGGGAGACCCTCTCCACATGCCAGGTGTCACTCCTCATGTTGGAAGCCAAGGGGAGGCTAAAAATCCACACAAAGCCAAGAGAGCAGGGTGTGCTGGCAGAGGTCTCAGGCTGCAGGAAAGCCATTGCTCCAGGGTGAGCAGCCCCCCAGCCCAGGAGGTGTCCTTGCAGTCACCCCAACACCAGCATCAACCCACCTGCACCATCTCCTGGGGGCTGCTGGGCACCTGCAAGCAGTTCCCTCCTCTTCTGACCCCTCTGGACAAGCAGCCCAGTGGCTCTGGTGCTAGGGGGCCCTGGGACCACCCTGGCATGGCACAGGGCACCCACCTGAGCCTCCACATCCTGTCCACCAGGCCAGCTCACACAGGAGGCCCAGGCAGCACCAACCCCACTCCTGATACACCCACACTACTGGAAGCTTTTAAAGCCTCACCCACTGTCAATTTAAAGGGCCTGACTAATCACCTCCACGGTCCTCACCTGGGGCTGTGGAGGGGCCCAGAGGAGACCTGCACCCACAAGGTCTCTCCGTGGGGATGCTTGTTAGGGACCTGGCTGTTGGGCTCATTGGGCAGCCCAGCAGGGGATGGTGTGGCCATACCAGACGCGAGAGGTTGTGACGGGCAGAACAGCAGAAGCTTCTGTGGCAGCTTTGCACTAAAATTAACTTATTTGAAAGCAGTTTCTGGTGCATTTCCACGGGAGCCCAAGCTGTGAGAGAGCGAAGCACACAGGCGGGAGCGAACAAGAGAAGTGCTCCCCGTCTTGGTGAGCTGCAGGCAGGGACGTGCGGCACGTGCAGGCAGCTGCTGGGCAGAGCATGCTGGCAGCGTGGAGCCGCAGGTCACTGCCAGCCCAAGCGGGCAGGAAGGGGGCTGCAGGGCTGAATCCGTCCTACCCTGTGCGATGGGCCATGCCTGGAGCAGGGCTCCCGATGGCTCACACTGCCTGCGCTCTCCTCACTGCAAAACCACTGGCATCGACACCCCTCTCTGGCTGTCGGGAACAGCCTAAACCAGCCACCAGTGACATTGCAGCGTCCTCTGACTGCGCAGGAGGCGGCAGATGTGGCGGCTGGCAGAGCAGAAGCAGGAGGAGAGCACCTGCTTTGAGGGGGCTCCCAGCCCACGGTGCTCGCAGGCTTCCCCAGCCCGGTGCCCTCCTGCAGCTCTGCTGGGCAATGTGGCCAGAGACCAAAAAGCTCCCTCTGGCCTGGCCTCCCCTGCTGCAGGTGCTAATTCCCATCACGGCCCACATGAGCTCAGGGGAGTAAATGCACCTAAATGAGAAGCTCTGGCTGCTTTTGTATCAGTCGATTATACCAGCCCCTGCTGAGGCTGGTATACAGGGGCACCTGTATTGCAGGAGCGAGCACTAACTGCCCTGGCTGGGGCAGTGCTTGGGGAGCCACAGCTTCACCGCACTGTGCTGCAAGGACCTGGTGGGGACTCGTGGTGCCCCAGCTGCTAAAGGATGCTCGTCTGCCAGCACAGGGTGGACCGCACGTTGGGGCAGCTGCTCTCCAGCTGCACTGTGGGGCACGGCCCCAAGCCCCAATTCATACTGGTGCCTCAAGGCTGCCCCGGCTGCCAGGGCCCGTCGTGGCATGGCACAGCAGCACCACACGTGCAAGGCACGGGAGGAGCCGCGTGGCTGCGGGGCTGGTGCTCTACCTGCCGGCACAGCCACTGGCTGCAGAAGGCGCATTTCCCGGCAAGCGTGCATCCTTCAGATCAGAAACGCTCTCCAGCAGCAGCACTTTGAAGCACCCTGCCTTCTATTTTTAATGGGATTGAAAAGAGAACAAAACCATTTAAGAACTTGAGGAATCAAAGCAAGTGTCCCCACGTCACACCCAGCGCTCACAGCTATATCCTGATTAATGACAAGAAAGAGAGGGGAAACAATATTTAATCACACCCTGTTTATACTGGAGCCAAAAATCAAAGCACTGCATTCCTCTTTCATGAGAAAAACGAGGTGGGCATTTCCCCTCTGGTGATTAAGTTTCCCACTACAAGCACATCAATTTCCGTGATTTGGCACGGGGTCCTCTATCACACCACAAACAAGGGCTTCCTTAGCAACAAAATATTACAAACACCGAGCCAGATCCATACACAAGACACCAATGTACATCTATCATTTTGTCTGGATTATCTCAATATGCTTCTCCTTGGGGAGCTGGAGATAAAGCAGTTGCAGCCAAACCACTGTTAGCAATTGGCACGGCTGCAGCAGCCCTCAGCTGAGGACACCGCAGTGCTCCAGCCACAGTTCCCACGTCCCCTGGGCACATGGCCCCACCTGGGCACTGCTGCCCATGTGTGCATGGCCACACTTGTGTGGTGACCGAGGCCTGGGCAGTGTGGGACATGAAGGCTTCAGTGGGCTGAACCCAGCGGGCTGGACACAGGACCCCGCAGGGCTGGACCCCCGCAGTGCTGGCAGCAATGCTGCGGTGCTGGCGCTGACCGTACCCACAGCAGGAGCCAGGTCCTGTGTCACTGTGGCTGTGCAGACCCCCGTGCTGAGGAGGGGGCAGAGTGGGGTCTCAGCTGTGGCAGCGGGCGAGGGGGTGACACACTCCAGGGACCGTGGGAGCTGGTATGGGGACCCCGGCTTTACTCCCAGCCCAGAAAAGTGGGTCAGGCAGATCATCGCCCCTGCGGCACCCGCTCGCTCCCTCCCCTGCTCCCTCCTGCCCGGACTGATTTGCTCTGGATTCCTTGATTAATTACTCTCAGAGAAATGCAAGGTCTGTTAATTACACCTGATTAATTAGGGTGAACTTTTAATTGGATCCCTAAGCTGAGATGTGCTGTTCAATAGATTCCATAATTAGTGACCCAGCAATCTCTTTTAAACCAATTAGCCCAGTGTAACAAGTGAAACAAGCCCAGAGCTGCCCAGCGGGCAGGGGTGCTCCCACGGTACTCTGGCATGGCTTGGGCTGGGCTGGCTGTGCCATGGGGACGGCAGAGCAGGCAGCGGTGGCTGCCAGCAGCCAGCCTTGCACAGGGCCCTGTGAGCCAGTGCCATCCATGCAGAGCTGTCCCCATGCTGTGTGTCCCGCATCCCCTGGGACACGGCAGTGTTCGCAGTGGGCCTGGCCCTGGGGCGCAGTGATGCTAGGAGGCTGCAGTGAGGAGCGGCCGCAGCCACCTCCACTGGCTGGGACTGTCCCCATGCCCTCCCCAGGGACCCTGGGCACATTCCATGTCCTTGGGAAGGTCCTCTGCAAGCTGTGATGTTCCTGGTTAAAAATACAACCCAGCCTCCATCTGGAGATAGGGAGAGGCAGGGTCTGATCCGGTTTAAAAAGTCCTTTCAGCTCTTTGATTGACTGACATCCCCTAGAGCTCGCAGCTGCTGCAGAAATACCCTCCCGGGCAGCACTGGCAGAGCCAAGGCCGATGACCGTGCTGGCTGCCCAGAGTCCCCATGGATGTCCCCAGCATTGTGCCAGCAGCTCCCAGCTGTGGCACGGGTGTGGCACCGCAGGGTGCCCCAGGGGTGTCTGGAGCATGGGGACATGGTGCCTGGCAGAGGGACAGCACGCATGGTCAGCCTGCTGCCCCGCTCGCTCTTCCCCACAATGTCCTTCTGTCCTTCCGTCCTTCTGTCCCTCTGCCTGGCACTTGCACACTTGAGCAAAAGGCTCTGTCAGGCAGAAGAAAACTTTCTTCCCATTGACATATTTTCATCATCTGCTGCAATTTAATATCCAGGTCAGGAAGCAGATGGAAACCAGCCCAGTTGTCCTGGCTAATGGGGACAGGAACAGTTGTTTATGAGTGCTTGTTTAATGAGTCAATTAACTGCGCCAACAAAACCAGCCACCCGCCCCCTCCTGCTCCAGCTCCCGTCTCCTGGCAGAGCTGAGCGGGTCAGGCCGGTGACATGGGGAGCACGGGGGGGACGGCGCAGACACCCTGGGCCACGCACTGCCCTGGGGGCAAAATCCTGCAGGGAAACTGGAGCAGCACAGGCTCATCCCCGGGCAGGCGAGGCAGCACATGCCGGGGGCAGGAGCAGGGTCCGGCCATGGTGAGAACCCCAACTCAAACCTTCCTCCGGGCTGGGGGCGGCACGACTCAGATTCACCCGTGGAAATGCTCCAGCTTGTGCTAAGAAGGAGCCAGAGGTGAGGGGCTGCACTTTCCCCCCAACCACAGCTCTGCCGGTCAGGTGCAGCAGCCACCGGCTGTCAGGCTCAGCAGCGGGGCACCGCCGGAGCGGCACACAGCCCCCTGGCAGGGTACCGGCTGCCAGCAGGGACCAGGTCCCCTCCTCTGGCTCCACGCACTTGTCCTGCTGCCCACTGACAAACGGTCCCCTCCCTGCCTGCCCGACGCCACGGGCATGGCTACTGCCTGCTGCTGCCTGCCGCTGCCTGCTGCTGCCTGGGAGACTCATGTCAGAACTGCCTGGGGCCCAGGGAAGTCATTAGTAATTAATTTGGTTTCTAATCCTCTAATCCAGCTGCTCCTTGATTTGATAAGCAAAAAATCTGCTCTGGCCACATGGTCCTTGTTCCATCCGATATCTCCCCTCGGAAGCACTGGCAAGGATGGGTGCCACCCCGTGCTCTTTTCATTGCGTCCCCAAGCCCAAGGGCCAGCCCGTCACAGTGCTCTTCCCCAGGGCAGAGGACTCTGGGGTCCTGCCCAGCCATGCTGTGCCATGCTGTGCTGTGCCATGCTGTGCTGTCTTATGCTGTGCCATGCAGTGCCGTGCCATGCTGTGCCGTGCCATGCTGTGCTGTGCCATGCCATGCCATGCTGTGCCATGCCACGCCGTGCTGTGCCGTGCCGTGCTATGCCATGCCCAGCTGCTGGAGCAGGCGCAGGGGACCACGCTGGCCTCATCCTGCTGGGCGCAGGCGCAGGACTAAAGGGGTCAGGCCCCAATCCCAGCCCAGAGCAAAGAGGCTGATGAGACCATGTGCTGCCCAGCTGGTTCTTTACTGGACCTGCAGCTGAGGCAGGACAATTCCCACTTCTGTTTCAGGGCTGAGTTCAGGAGCAACTGCACACCTCAGGGCACGAGGAGTGGAGCCTTCCCTCTCCCACTGTCCCACTGTCCCACTTGGGGTGGGCAGAGCCACCGACTGGCCACGCGCCAGTGGCAATGGCTATGAAACCACCCTGCCTGTGGCACAGCTGTGGCACTGTCCCAGGGGCTGCACCCCATCTGGTGTACCCAGCACCCCGGGCCCTATTTCTCTTCTAAAGCAGCTCAGCAAACCAGGACCCATGTGCCCAGTCCGGTCCTCCCAGCCCCACTGGCTCGGTGGGCACGGGGCCACGTGCCGCCCACAGGCACACCGGCCATAAGCTGACCAATGGAGCAGTCGGCAGTGGGGCTGTGGCACATGACGGGATGAGGGAACATCACAGATGAGAGGCCAAATCCTTCATTAAATCCCACATTAATCTCTAAGAACAGCGATGTCAAAAATCTTAGCAGCAAAATTAAATTTTGTAGCTATATTTCAGCTGCACAAAATCAATATTAATTACAGTGAGAGAGACATTGCTGCGAGAGGGCCTGACCCAGTATTTACCCGCTGCAGTAAAACTCCAGCTTGGTAACTTGTTTATATAAAATAACTGCACATGTTTTTGTGGCAAACGGCTTCCAATCTGGCGGCTGTCAGGGCTGAATACAGATGTAGCTGGGACAGCAAACGTCCCCTGCAGAGGAGAGGCACCGGGAAGGCATGCAGCTGGGGCTGGGGCAGGTGCTGAGCAGGGAGAGGGAGGAGAAGGCGGCTGTGGATCCCTGGGGAGGGGTCTGCGGGGGGGCTCTGGTCCGGAAGCATTGCACCCTGCTCCCGGCTCCGGGCTCCCCTGCAGCTCCCGCGCCTCTGTGCCGGGTTCTGCTCCTCAGGGATTTACTTTCATCCAGAATAAAGCTCATGTCAGAGGGTTAAATCCTGTGTTTAAACATATTTTCCTTTCAGTTACATTAAAAACAAGTCCCAGAGTGCCAAGAAAACCCGAGTGGGACCTTTCATGTTCATCAGCTCCCTGGGCAAGCTATTGCCTTCCTTCAGAAATCCCATTTTACTCGTCCCGCTTTGGTCAGCTATAACCAGAGACAAGCTGGAGCATGGTCTGCAGCAGAGCCTGTCTGCCTGCCCTGCCCTGCCCTGCTGGGACTGGGTGCTCTCTGTGGCCCCTCTTGTCTCAATGGCTTTGCCAGGGACACGTACAGGCAGGGCTCTGGGCTCTGTCCCCGTGCCCAGCGAACCCCACCAGTGCTGCCCGATGCGGGCAGCCCAGCTGCCCATGCAGGGGCTGCACCAAGCTGCAGACAGGAGCCTGCCTGTGGGCTGGTGGGATGCATTAAGGAAAGGGATTTCGTTCGAACTGCTCCTATTCAGTGTGGGATTTGGGAGGGGAGGGAAACAGTTGCAACTTAGTAATGAAAACCTGAGTCTCTCATGTGGGAAAAGCAGACCCCTCCCACGCAGGTGAGGATATCCCTGGGCAGGTCACTGCAAAGGGGTGCCCGCCAAAAATCCAGACACTGAACTCACAAGGACCAGGCTGCAGTCTGTGTGTGCCCACGGACACAGATGGAAAACAGTCAGGGGCAGAGCAGGATGTGCCTTTTGCTGGAGCAGGGGCATGAGCACATCTGGCTGGGCAGGGGCACATCTGGCCAGGGTTGGGACACACCTGGCCAGGGCAGGGACCCAGCTGCCTGGCGCATGGGCAGGCTGTGCAGGAGCAAGGGTGGGCAGGGGTGTCCCCACACGCCCTGACCCCGTGGCTCTGGGTCCGGGCTGCCGTGCAGCTGTGCTCGCCAGCACCAGAGCCCCAGCCGGTCTGCGCATGGGGCATCCCTGGCTGCCTGTCGCAGGCAGTTAGTGTCACATTAGGAGATGATCCAGAACAGGGAGTTTGGGGGCAAAGGAATTAAAATGTGAGGGAGAGTTTTAATTAGAGAAAGAAGTCAGAGCCCGTAATCAGCCGGGTGAGTGACTGCCTGCTGTGGGGAATTCTCCGTATGTCAAATGGCATCAATCAAAATGCCACTTCTTATAAAACTGCCTCTGCGCAGGAGGAGAGGCTGCTCTGTCCCTGCGCCCAGGTCTGTGCTGCGCCTTGGGCAGGGCATCCCCCCAGCTGTGGTCCCCCAGGCTCCCGGGCATCCCACAGCACAGGGGAGCAGGGCCAGGGCCAGCCTGTCCCGTGTCCCCTGTGGAGCTGGCACCGGCAGCCCTGCACCAGGCTCCTGCGCTGGGGTTGGTGGCTGTGTCGTGTGGAGGGTCCCGCTGTGCCCTGCCCTGGCCCCCAGCCCTGCTCCAGGGGCCAGGCATGGGATGGCTTCTTCAGGGGCCATAACCACCTCCTGTGCCTATTTCCAGGCTCATCACAGGTAACGTTAATTGCTGCAAACCTTTTTAATTGTCAGAAATACAACAGGAGTGTGTTTCCCGGTGTGCTGGGGCAGGAGGTGGTGTCTGGTGAGCAGGAGACTGGTAAATGGGTCCCTTTCGTCCTGCATCCACCCGCAGCATCCGCAGCTGCAGAGACCCTCGGCAGCCCGTGTGGGCAGCCCAGCAGCCTCGGTGATGCCAGTCCTGGGCCTGCAGGAGAGGGGCTGCGGGCTGGGAGCAGTGGGTCCCAGCTGAGCCTGATCTGATGGCCAGAGCCCAGCAGCAGTGCCGGGCCATGGGAGAGGGGCCCTGAGGCCTTGGCCACGTTGTTCCTGCTGCATCTCACTCTCCTGTGTGCAGGCTCCGGTGACTCACCTCCTGTCCATGCTGGACTGTGCTTAGCTAACATCTGTAGGGGTTCCTATAGAAACATATTTCATGCACCAATTGTTTAACAGTGTGGAGGTAAAACGGTTCATGCTCTGCATTTGTCCAGGAGGAGAGCAGCTTTCCTGGAGACAGAGCAGTTGGAGTGGGAAGAGGAGTGCTGCCGTGCTGAACCACAAGGAGGGCTGGGGCTGAGCCGTGAGGGACGTGCAGATGCAGTGGGAGTGACGCGAGGCTGGGGCAGCCCCTGTGGGGAAATGCCCCTCCTGTGGCACGGGACCATGGCCGCAGGCAGCAGGCCACCGCGAAGAGCCAAGGTGCTGCATCTCCCAGGGTCTCCCTGGCTGTCTCCTCTGCACTGGCCCAAGGACTTGGTCACAAGTACGCCATGAAGGACTGCACTGCCCGCTGCCCGGGGCTCCCTGCCCTGTGTCCCCGTGCACAGGGTGTTCTCACTGTGCCAGCAGCTGAGCTAAACAATTTTGATGCTATTTATTACTAAAAAAATATGCAACTGGGTCGTGTTCTTGCTATTTTTTATGCATGAGCCAAGCAGCAAATTCCATTATTTAAAAAAACTGTTTTAGCTAGTGATGCACTAGACCACGCAAGTAAATGCCCAAAATAATTCCAGCTGACACCTTTATGAAGGCAGAGTGAAGTTTGAAGTCTACGCAAGCCTTTCATTTGTAATCTCACATCCCTCCTAACTGGCTTCTGGGAGCTGTGCTTTCATCTGGCTCTTTAATCCCCTTTGCTGGCTGTGCCCGTGCCCCGTGGGGGGGTGCAGCCCCCCGACCTCGGCACAGGACTGAGCGAGCGAGGGGCCGGGAGGGCTGCTCTGCTCCAGCGCCTGCTCACGCACCCAGGGCAGGCTTTGGCCCAGAGACCCTGCTATGACAGCAAACAACATCATCTGCAAACAGCATGCAGGGCAGAGACATGAACCGGGAAGATCTTTAAGGGCAAAAATCATGCAAAGAAATAGAGAGAGGCTGAGCCCCAGCGGAAGCCCAGGGGAAGCTCCCGGAGGTTCCCTACAGCCCCCTGGGTGCCGTTTCACCGCCCTGGGGTGCACGGGGGGACCCTGGGGACCCTCCCCAGGCAGGGGCAGGGGCTGCAGGGTGTCAGCCTGCTGCCCACAGCCCCCTCGGAGACAGGGCAAGGGGGAAGGCGCTGCTGACCGCAGCACCCAGTGAGGAATGGGGTAGGAAAGACAAGCGCTTCATCTCGTTACTGCCCATCGCCTTCTCTCCACTTATTTACTGATGGTTTTTAAAGACACGTCTGCCAGCGGCCGGTGGCCGACACTTTGTCTCTCTGAAGGCTGGCTTCACCGGTGGCTTGCTCCGAGAGGCAGTGAGGCTGTAGTTAATCACACCAACCTGATTATTTCCAGCTAAATTCCACCCTTCAGCCTGACCTTGCTACCTTAATGAACAGGACACTGAGATTTTTCTTACCATAAAAAATTTTGGTTGACCCCAAAAGTAAAAGATGACAAACAAACCGTGATATAAATAACCTGGCCTCTGGAAAAAAACATTAAAGGTAACTTATCAATTAGCCCTTTTCTCACCAATAAATCACTGTACTGTGGCATCTGACCCTGGCTAGGCTGACATTTCTATAACCCATTTGCCACCGTTCATGTATTAAATGGCTTCCAGTCACCCTAAATTTGGAGATTTTAATCTCCTATATTAAGTCAGTGGTTCTTAGTAATTCAGTGAATTTATTTTTATTGGCTTTGTAAATCAGAGTTATCCATGTCAGTGACCGTGGTCAGGGAGAGAAGCGTTTGTCTGTGAAATTGGGTTGACACAGACCATTGACTGCAATGATAACAGGTGATTTGCAGGGCTGACTGGACAAGCCATTTACACCAAGCACATTATAATATAACAATAAAAAGGTTTCATTACTAGAAAAACAGTTGAAGCTATGGCACACCTGGATGAAGGGGGCAGAGTGGGGAAGGGGTGCCCTTGTTCCACCACGCTGGTGCCGAGCACCTGGGATGGGGACAGGACCCCTCAGGGACAGAGCCTACGGGGCAGGATGGGATAAAAGAGGAATAACGCCTCTAACATCAGCCTGCCTGGATGCCAGTCTGTGCCCGCTGCCCTCCGCCCAGGGGGACACCGCTGCGTACTGCTCCTGCTGCAGGACTGCCCCGCGCGTGGTGGGCTGCAGCATCCCCCCAGCTGCTGAAGAACGTCCTGACCTGGAGGAATGGGAACTCCCAGACAGTGAACATGATCCATTTTTAAGAGCTATTGTGATTTTGTAATTGGCTTCAGGCTAAACATCGATTCCTGCAGAGAAATGGGCACCCCTGGGAAAACAACCCATAATTAATATGTTTGCCAACCCATGCTGGTGCTGCCTTTGAACATAACTCCGGCATCAGCACCTGCTGATGGAGTGCGTGTGGGCTCGGTGAGCAGGCACGGTGGCACGTCGGCCTCTTCCCAGCTACCCTGTGAGCAGCACCCGAGCTGCACCGGGCTCCCCGCAAGGGCAGGGCTGGGACGTGCCTGCTCCCAGCAGCACGGCTGCGCCCCGGTCCCCGCGGAGGGGATGCAGGGTGCAGGGGCACCACCCGAACAGCGGGTGCTGCGGGCAGGCTGCGGGCTGAGGGCACAAGCCTGGCGTGAGGAGTGGCTGCACAGCGGCTGGCACCGAGGCACGGCTCCACTGGCACCGCGCTTCCTGGCGGCACAGCTCATAAATCTGAGGCTGAGCAGTGGCTGGAGAGGTGGAGGAGAGCAGTGATTAACTGAGTGTGTGGAAGGCATGGCAGTCGCCCCGGCCAGCTCTGCTGGGAGCAGTCATCAAGGGCTGTCATTAGCTGAGATTTACACACAGGGCTGGTGATAACTGTCTAATCCCCTCACACTTTTGGGATGTGCTCTGGAGGGTGCTCTGTGGATCAGGAGGGATGGGGCCGGGAGCCAGGAGCAGCTCAGCTCTGGTCAGGAAGAGCAGCACCAGGACGAGAGTCTGGCCAGCCCCAGGGAACCTGGGCTGGGCTGGGCTGCACAGGGGCTGCGATCCCAGCCGCAGGACAGGTGCAGCCCTGTGGCCCCGCAGGTTCTGCTGCAGGTTCACATGTGCCCAGCTGGGACCCGCTGCCCACTCTTGGAGATTGCTCTGCAGCCCGTGCCCCACACAGCCCTGAGCACCGGGAGCTGGCCTGGGGCTCTCCGGGCACTCGCTTCCCCAAGCGGGGCCCTGGGAGGCGAAGGGTTCTCGAGGAGACATCTCAGCCATCCCTCTGCCCAAGGCAGGCCCTCTGCCAAACCACTTGCATTCAGCATGCGGGAGCTGAGCTGCTGAGCCGCACAAGCAGCTGCAGCAGGGGATCAAACAGGTATGGACCTGCCGGACATTTACTGGCCCTGTGCAATGTTTATAATGTACCGCTCATCTGCCTGTGGTAGGAAGCACAGTCAGAGACAGTGTGTTATTTAATGGCCCGTCTCAAGAAGGGGAATGAGGGTGGTGAGGGTGGCTGTGCCACCTCATTCTGCAGATCTAAGTACAAGCCTTGTCTGAAATGTTTACTTATCCCTGTGAAAGTGCTTGGGATACTCTGGTGCAGCTGGAGTGATGCTACTGGGTCTGCGCTGTGCAGAGCACCTTGTAGCTGCTGGTGAAGCACATCTGCGGGTATTTAGGAGTAGCAATTCCCTGGCAGAGCTGAATAATGTCATCAGCTGTTGAACACGTGTCAGATGACCTTTCCCTGCACTCTCCATGAAATCCCATTAATCAGAAGAGCAGAGCAGAGCTAAGAACTCTTTAACAAAATTATTGTAATCTCTGGGTTTCTCATTCATCATGCAGCAGCTCAGCAACCTCCGTACTCCCTGTGGGTGTTAGAGGATCCCCCGGTCTTTGCTTTGAAACACCCTTCCCCTTTCTTTTTCTGTCCTTCATCTCCACAGACTTGTAGTTCCTTTGCCTATTAAAGCTTTGCAAATTCCCACTCACCGGGCTTGCAGTGGGCACCTTATGGCAGCTTCCCAAATCGCTGGCAGAGTGGCAAGAGCTGTGGGGGGCTGCGAGCTGGCAGGTGGGGGTGACGCTGCCATCTGTCACTGCAGCAGAGAAGCCAGGAGGGCAGCAGAGGCACCACAGCAACCCCGTCTTGCTGGAGGGTGGCAAACCCCTCCCTGTTGCAAGTGCCCGCATGTGTGCACACGCATGTGCAAGGACATCCTCTCAGCTCTGGTGCAGCTGCCCCGGCCCGTGGGGGGATGCTGCGCATGGGGCCGTGGTGCTGGGGCTGCCTGGCGCTGCGGGACCCTCAGCCTCGTAGGTGGCTGCAGGGCTCCAGCTAAAGCACTTTGCAGAGTCCCTGGCATGCTGAGCTCCTTGGTCATGGGTGATTTGAGCTGACTTGGGTCTGTGAACCAGAGCCACCTCTGAATATTCCCACTTTAATCAGGCTGTCCTCTGGGGAAGGGGCTTGTCAAAGTTGGTATTTCTGCTGCAAGATGAAAGAAAAAAATATGTAAACGGGAGGCAGAGAGAGAGAGATGCAGCAGATTTACAGCTGTGATCAGCTGCTTGGCATGGAAATTCCCAGGAAGGCTTTTGCCTGGAGCACGCTCAGACAAGTGGCTGTTAACCCCGGGGTCCATGGGACCCCTAAGCATCCCACGTTCCTCACAGGGGAATGTGAGGCTGAATTAGCTCTTTTTCCCAGGAGAACGAGTGCTGCGGGCTGCTGCTAGCACCAGATGTCTCGGGAACAGTGAAACATGAGCTATTCATGGCACACAGGCATGTTTCTCCCCAGGCACCAGGGAACGCAGGTCTGTGTTGCTGGCAGGCCCTGGTCCTGTGCCATGCGGTCAGTGCAGGGCTGGGCTGGGGACCTCCGTCCCCCACCGGCAGCGGTGTGAGCATCCTCAGCCACAGCTCCTGCACGCGCTCGTTTAACATGCAGGAACCTGTGACAGTGCTGAATCCCTCAGATGTGCGCACAGATCTGGCGCCTTTGATTTGAGGAGTCTGAGCTTGTCCTGGTGTTTCTAATGAGGGTGCGCTGCAAAGCAATAGGATCTGGATTGCTGGTTGATGCTGTATTTCCAAACTAACAAGAAAAGGAGATCAGTTGAGGTAACTATTTGCCTTTTCAAAGCTTTGCAAGCAACAAAACACAGGTCAAATGCAGACAGGAATAATTCTGGCCAGAGCTTGCCTATTGCCCATGCAGGGAGTGTGGGGGCTGCTCTGCCCAGGGCCCTGCCAGCGCCCAGTGCAGGGCAGTGATGGGTGACAGGCAGACAGGGTGGGAGCTCTGCCACGGCCATGGCAGCTCCCATCCCGCCTCCGCAGCTTAGCCACCCTGCCTCGCGCCCCTGCTGCTGCGGCCCCTCTCCTCCCATGGGCAGGGGACGTCTCCAGCCCTGCAGCAGCTCCACCCAGAGCCCCCAGCACTGCACGGCTGCTGCCCCGGTGAGGAACCCAAACTTCCTTTCCCAGGCAAAGATCTTCCTTGCTTGTTGGTAATCACAAATCAGGACAAAGTAAAATTTTCAGATATCTTGTGGACGGGACGGCTGACGAGAAAGTGAGTTCAGAGGCTGTGGAAGGATCCCACTGGAACATTTCAGCAAGGTAATGTGAATGTGACAGTGTCTCATAGAAGAGAAAACAGTGCAGGAAAGCTGGAACAAAACAACGAGGGAGAACTGTAATGAAAGATGGCATTTATACTTCAAATCATCTCCAGTTTTTCTGCTGAGAGTTTTATCAGTGCTGACACTTTCCTTCAGAACACCTCAGTGTCAGCGAGCCAGGGCTGGTGGTGGGAGGTATTTGGCCGAGAGGGTCTTGACCAGCTCTGGTGGCAGTGCCAGCTGACACTGCCAGCGTGCTTCGCCCCCAAAGTGGGGGGGCCGTCTCCTGCCCGCTCCTGCCACCCTCCCGGCCAGCCTGGCGTGGCAGCTCCCTGCCCTCAGTTTTGGCGGGTTTGAGCCCCCAGTGAGCAGGGCTCTGGGGACGGGGCTGTGCTGCCGGTTTGCCCAGCTCCGGTCTCATGTGTTTGTTGATCATGGGCACCGCAGGCCATGGTGGGCACATGACTCTAGCGGCCCCCGATCTCCCTGCCACCTTGCTGGCCAGGGCAGAGTTGCTTTCCAGGCAGATGTCTACCCCAGGACTAGCTGCTCCTTTGGCTGCGGCTGCAGGATCCCAGAGCTGCTAATTACCAGCTCCATCCTGGCTCTGCCTTTTAATCCGTGCAACATCTCGAAGAATTAATTTTCAGCTGTAGAGCAGCATTCAGAAATATCCCCTCGGCATCTCCCTTTTCAATAAGTCCCAGCTTGCAAGGTCTGTGCTTAATTAGTGAGTTAAATACTCCAGAGTTCAGACTGGCTTGTTGTAACTCAAGTCCTCTCATGCTGCGACATCCCTGCAGACACGCCCAGGCACAGAGGACGGCACTGGGCTCGTGGCAGGGCTGAGCTGAAGGCTTGGGGAGCTGACGGTGGGATGGACGCCCGTCGCCCAGACTGCACACTGCAGGTAGGCGTCAGCCTGGCGTGGCCCTTGCTCCCCTCCGCTGGCCCTGACAGCACAGGGAGGCCTCTCGCACACTGAATTTCAGACATGGGGCAGGTCAGGAGCAGGGAGCAGCCTTTCTAGGGATGATTTTTACCCCCCCTCAGAGAGTGACAAAGATGGACCAAGTGGTCTCACATCCCCCCTCCCACCCCATACCTGGCTCTGGTCCCGGAGCAAAGGGCAGGGCGAGCAGCCCACCAGGAACCAGTGGCACTGGAGCGGTCTCTATTTCCAGGGTTCAGAGCAAAAAGGCAGTTGCAGTGACAGGGGGGATTGTCTCAGCACCGAACCGAGTCCCTGTGAGATGCCACTGTCCCCACAGCAGGCTGCAGCCCGGGGCTGGGCACCATGGCCATGCCAACCCATGCCACAGAGCTGCTCAGCCCTCGGTTCGCTTGATTGCAGCGGGAGAGCCACGGCCCCATGCGGAGGAATGGGTGACCAAGAGGAGATGGGGACTGTCCTGGGACACAAGCCCTGCTCTGAGGGCAGAGGGAAGGTGCAAAGCGGCGGCAGCAGTGTGGCTCTGTGCACCCTGTTTGCCAAGCCAAGCTGGCGGAAGAGCGGAAAGTGAAGGACAGGTAACTCACAGCACCCATGGAGCAAAACACCGACGATTCAAATCCAGCAATTTTAAAAAGCATCTATCACAGCAGAGCAGTCTGAACTCTGGCCCCAGTGAAGGCCACTTCTTCATGAGTAATCACTAGGTATAAGTACAGCACATTAATAATGCACATATTGATTGGCTCCAATGCTGCGCCACATACGTGCTCAAATCAATAATCCTGCTTAAGTCCATGTACCACAAAACTTTCAAGAAATACCACCCCTACACTTTAGCACAACACTGGGCTGTCACCTCCTAAATTTATTAATTGACAACACTCCCATCACACCCGCCTCCAGCCCTGGCCCTTCCCGCACCAGCAGAGCCCCCCCTCTGCCCCCCGCTGCCGGCACGAGCCCCTGCACAAGCCCCTGTGTGAGCAGGACGCTGCCTCCGAGCCTGGCCTTGCCCCTGGTTCAGGGGAAAGGAGCCCACTGATCACAGACGCTGAGTCTGGGGACGTGGAGAGAAGCAGGAGTGGGGCGTGGGGACGCGTCTGCAGGTGCAAAGTGTGTGACATGCTTAAACAGGGATGCAAACGGCTGCGCCGTCAGGAGCAGTGGATGAGATGAGCTCTGTGGACCCCATAGTTCAACAGTTTATTTCAGGGCTGTTAAACACCATTTTACATATTTATTAAATTGAAGACAGTTTCTTCCTATGAAAGTGTATCAGCGATTACTCTGCCTGACAAGCAGCCACCATCGGCTGGAAGTGGCGTCTGACTTGCAGCACTTGTATTTTCTGTATTGCCCTGCGATGATGGTGCTCAAACCGCTCAGCAACAGCCAGGGGTGCTCGGAAGCAAAGGGAAGATTTAGGAAAAAAACATCACGATGATCCCAGCACCAGGGTGCTGTATTCTGCATGCCTGACATGGCACCTCTGATTGATGACTCCTGCACTTCACTCCAATCTGTTCAGAGTTAGGCAGTGGCAATCATTTTTTTCAAGCCTTGTCATATATAAAAGCAATTGAGTCAGCAGGCACCAGTTGTCTGGCACAAGAAGAGATTATATTTTTACAAGGTTTTGCAGAAGGTCTATAAAAGTTTGTTCTTTCTTTAAAAAATAAATACAGATATGTCAACGCCTCTCTGAAAAAAAACAGAAAAAAATTAAACTTGCAAATTGAAACATTATGTCTGCAAAAGATGTGCTTAAAGAGCCTTTTTATCGCTCACATTAGATGACAAGGATTTTGTGTATAAACTGTGTTTCAGGCCAACGCCTTTGGAAAACTGGGAATTTCCCTGATAGTTTGGGTCCCAGATTGCAGAAACACTGCTGTTGCCGTATGCTTTTGCCTGTGGAAAAAGGCAGATGGGCCTGGGTGCCCGAGAGCAAGTGCCAGGGCTCCGGCGCACCTGCCGGGGGCACACCCGCTGGGGTCCCCCCCGCTGCCCTGGGGAGCAGGACCGGCAATGCTCACTCCGACAGGGCTGGGGGAGCTGCAAAGCTGCTGGTGCCCCCCAGTTTGGTGGCAATGGCCAGCAAGGAGGGGACAACCAGCCAGAGGCAGAGCTGGGGTTAGCACCGTAGTGGCACGGCGATGCCCTAGATCCATAGGGAATTCTCTCAGCCCCTTGTGGAGGGACCGGCTGGGATTCCTGCTGGGGATCGGAGCAAAAGCCAAGATGGAGAGCATTGCTGCTTGGCTTGCACTGCACCCAGCAGCACCCCGCAGCACCCCAGAGGAGGCTCCGCGGGGGCTCTGCCGTTCCAGTACCACTGGGGCCCGCGGCTGCCGGCGCCAGTTCATTACCACTGTTTGCTCAGCGGTTGCTGGAGCTGTAGGAAACACCGACATGAATCTGCAGCTATGGATTTTTTTTTGACAGAAGCTGACCCCTCGGGATTGCTGTTCATTACGTGCTTGAGAAGGAGCTACTGTAGTTATAGCAAATCTTTTTATAATGATCTTTCATTGTAGATGTAGAGTATTAATTATCAGAGAGTATTAAAAAAAGCATTAGCCCTCTGACCCCAGGAGATGCACATGGGCTTTTCAAGTGTCTCCCGCAGATCTATCGGGGCTGCAGGCTGTTCATCAGGGCAGGGACGGGCGCTGCAGGTAATGGGTGCCGGCAGTGCTCATTTGTGGAGCTGAGCCTCCGTGCCGGGGGCCATCCCTGCAGGCAGCCGCTTGCCCTGCGCGGAGCACCGGTGCCCTCTGCTCCTGGCAGCCCCTCGGGAGCCGGCTGCGCTCAGCACCCTTTGGGATCGCCCGACTACCCTGCCCCACCGCACCCAAAATCTACCTGGAGGCAGAGACCGCCGAGCCCAGGGATCCTCCCTGCCCGTCCGCCCTGGGGAGGAGGTGATGGGCACCGTGGGGCTGGGACGGCTCTGGCCATGGAGGACCAGCCCTGTGTGCCCCTTGGCACCCAGCAGCCTGCGGCACATGGCTCCGGTGGTGCCGGAGCACCGCTGGCAGCCCCGCACGCCTCCCACCTGGACACAGTCATTCTGTGCTTGAAATGCATGTTAAAAATTTGTCTTCACCTTCATTAATGCCGGAATTTATTGCAGAAGAGAGAATTTCTTTATTTTAAAAAACCTATAGGTGGAACACAAGCAAATTGCTAGCTTTTACTAGCATATAAACTGAGAAAAACCTTTGAGATACATCTACATTACACTAAACTGCATCCATAATTCATATCTAAAGCAGAAATTTTTAGCTCCCTTGGAGGTTTGCTGGTATCTATTATTGATGGGACCATGTTAGGCAACAATAGGCTCCCTCTTATTCACACGCCATTTACTGGTTGAGTCAGGCTGCAGCACCTCCGCTCAGCAGCATGAGCTCTCAATTAGATTTTTGCAAGGATTTGGAAGGGATTTAGTTAAGAAGCTGAAGTGATGTGGACTGAGTGAGTTGGGAGAGTATTTCTAGAGGGATTCCCGCTCCCGGTGGTTAATCAATAGATCAGGAACGTGAAAGACACTCAGAACAATTATTTTCTATTCAGATCTCTGAGAGCAGCATTTGCTCAGCAAAACTCTGGGGATATCAGCGTCTTCTGAAGTGGGAATGTCATAATCTGTTAATCGTGGTGACCGGCGGGTGGGTGGCCTGCAGTGGAGCGGAGAGGCTCAGGGTGGAATCACCAAGCGTTTAACTGTGCATAATGCAGGCGGGTCTCAGCTCCCTGCCTGGCAAGTAATTACCGCCGTGATTGCGCCATTTGCAGACCTTTCAGAGCCAGCTGGATGAAGCCCAAGTGCTGCAGGGAGCAATTGTCCCCTGCGTCCCCAGGTTTTGAGTGGCTGGATGGCACTGGTGGCTGGATGCCGGCATCTCCCCCCTGGGACGTCCCGGGTCGGCATCTGGACCCAGGGCCGCTGGGGAGCCCGGAGCTGCCGAGAGCCCAAGAGCTTGTGGCTGGGCACTGCCAGGCTGCCTGGCAGGGCTGTGGCCGTCCCCAACCCCTGCTGCATGGGACAGCCCCACGGGGCAAGGATGCACCAGCCCTGCACCCCTCAGGGTGGTCTGAAAAGGCTGGGGAGGGATTGCATGGACTCTAAACTGGGAGCATTGGCATCGCCAACCCCAACCCCTCTTTCCCTCCTTTCCCAAATGTGAAATTTAGCCAAAACATTCCTAAAGCAGCTCTGTGACTGGCAAAGAGCAAGAGATGGTTTGTGAACCGTTATGGGGCACCTCATCTCCACCAACAGAAATGGGGCAACTCTGGCTCCTGCAAGCCAAGGCAGGGACAGGGTGGGGGGACAGTCCCATGGCCAGGGCTGAGCCGTGCTCTAGGACACTGGAATCCCTACTCCAGTGCTTGGGTGAAAGGGAACATTTTGAGAGAAGAAGATGAACAGATAGCAGTTCTCATAATGATTATAAATTAAGGAAATGTGTCTAGCACATGCACGTATTTACAGAGCACGTAGCAGTTAGCTTAAATCTAAGATAAAGGTTGCTGTTAACATAAAAATCCCATCCTTCCCAACCCATCAATTCTGAATTGAATTAGATCCAGGAACCACAATGCAAATCTCAGAGCTACAAATCTCGCTGACAATATGTTTTGTTCCACGAACAGATGCAAAGCCAAGCATAAAACCACACAACAATCCTTATCTGACAGATTTCCCTTTGATTAGCTTTTAATTGCTCATAAAGATTTGGGTGGTTTACGTCTTTTCTGCATGGCAGAGGAGAAGCATCCCTGCAGGGCCGCGGTGATGTCCAGCCAGCAAACAGGCTCTTCCCGGAGAGCAGTGATCCCACAGCCGGGAGAGCTCTGCCCGCTCAGCCCACCTTGGGTGCTGCTCTCCGGCTTGAGTGCTTCCCTCTGGTTTGGGTGCTTCTCTCCGTATCTCCCCCTCCCCGGTTTATTTCAGTGTTGGTTAGGGATAATCAGCGAGAATGGAAACAAATGATTGCTGAAGGAGCTGCAAAACAAAATCTTTCTGGAACAAAATACATCAATTGTGGCTCAGAGCCAAGGTAGTTATTGTAGAATTTCCCTGGCATTACCCAGATCTGAGGGATTACGATTTGCCTCCATTTGCTGGCTCGGCTGGAGCAGGGCGCTCAGTGCTGGGGCAGAACTGGAACCGCCTCCGTGCTCGGCAGAGGCCTCCCGGTGCTGTCTCGGCACCCGCCCTGCCCGGGGAATCTGGGCTGTCTGGGGTGCTGTGCCACAGGCACAGCGGCTGCTGGCGGGGGGCGGCTGGGATGCAGACATCGGCTGCCTGCTCTGGCTGTGCGGGCAGCAGACCCCGCCGTGCCACCGCTGCTGGCAGCGCCCACTTCACAAGCAGGGAGGTGGATGCTCGTTTCCTCCTCGCTCCTGGAGCGAGCACCAGGATTAGCAGAGACTGAGCATGTCAGGGGTCTCATGTTATTGTTTATGAGAGGTTTGCACGAAATTTTAGGATTTGCAAAGTAGTCATATCATTTAATCCTCTTTAATGAGGTTTGGGGATTTATGGGCCAGACATATTCATTTGCAGCTCACACAATTAACCTTGGTTAACCTATAAAGAAAACTTCAGGATAAATTTGACTTCCCCAATTATTAAAGCCAGGGATTGGAAGAGCAGCAGGCAGCCTGTGGTGCCCCAGCTCGCTCACGGTATTATCATGTACAGAGGAACCAGCAGCATCGCGCGCGTTAGGAGCAGTCCTGCCTCCCAGCTGTGTACGTGCTTGTGTACACTCGTTCTCTGACAGTTTATCCAGGGATTAAACGTCTGCGCTGAGCTGTGGCAGAGCTCGGCAGCCCAATGGGGCTCTGCGGCAGGTCCGTGGGCAGCTGCTTCTCTCCTCCCAAGGAGGCACAACAGGTCCCTGCTGCCTGGCTGCACTCTGCTTTCCAGCCAGGCCCCTCGCTGCTCCCCATGCAGCCCCGGCTCCGCGGCTCCCTGCGCCCCTGCACCCCTCCTGCGGCTGCGTGGCTGTTCCCCATGCTGGCACCACTGCTCAGTGCCCGTCGCAGCTGGGGCCATGCTCAGCCAGAAGCCACAGCACACAGCAGGGACAATCACGCTGCTGGGAAAGGAGCTGACCGGGAGCAAATCCCACCCGGGAGCTGCAGCGGACATCGATGCTGTGGCAGGAAGGCCTTCATGGAGATAGCAGTGATGGCATGGGGTGCTTGGCCACCAGCAGCGTGGGAAGGCAGCAAGACCTCCTCTCCTGGGGAACATCAAGGACACAGGGCACGGACGGCACAGGGTCTGGGGTGATGCGAGCAGCACCTCGTCCTGGGCCCCGGCTTTGATGCGGTGCTGACAGCCCTGAGGAGCCACCCGGAGCTCTTGAGTGCAAGGGGGTCCCTGTGCTCCGACCGTGGAGTCCTGGGCTCCTCCACCTCCAGCCCCCAGCAGTGCCCGTGCTGGCAGCAGTGGTTGGGGCAGCACAGCTGGCGTCTCGGCCAGCACCCAACGCATTGGGAGGACAAAGCAAACCCGCAGCACACTGTGGCACAGCAAGGCATGCGGCGTGTGGGAGGGGAGAGCCCTCAGTGTCAGAGGGAACACCTGGGCAGTGTCCCCAGCCGGCAGTGACATCTGGGCAGTGCTGCCAGCCTTTTAAAGTTTTTGTAATTCCACGATAAATCAGTATGGTAATTTCTCTCTGCAATAAAGCCCCTATTCCCGTCGCAAGCTCTCATAACCAGCACCTCGATCTTTCTGTGCTCTTTGCTCTTTATTACCTTTCAATGACTTAAGCCCCTGAACTGAATAACTTCATCAAGGTGTCAGCCTAAACAGATTTTTCCCTATAATGGCCCAACTCTCACAGGTTCTTAATGAAAAATATTGATTCCAAAGGATTAGTTGCAGATTTATGTGGTGGATGCTGATCCCTCTGTCACCTGATACCTTATCAGTGGATGAAGGAACTGATCCTCCCCGCATGGTTTTAAAAAAGCAATCACAGACTGTGTCAAGCAGGAGCTTATTCCCAGAGAAATGCATATAATGCTGTGTCTGGATCAGATATGATGCTTAACAGATAGCTAATAGCGGGGGCTGAGGAACTGCCAGCGTGGCCAGGCCAGTTTGCATCTCCCTGCCTGGTGTGGCTGGGCAGAGCCGGTGTTGCTGGCAGCCAGTGCTGGTGCCGCTCCTGGGGGGCACAGCACGGCCCTGAGAGCAGGAGGGCCGGGGTCCCACAGTGGCCGCCTCTGCCATCCCTCTGCTCTGGTTCCTCGCCAGCCTGGCAGGGCACTTCTGCTCCTGGGCAGAACAGATCTGAGCTGCGGCCCACAGGGCTGTGAAAGCAGCACCCCAGGCAGCCCCACGTGGCATGAGTTTGCTGGGTCGCAGCACACCCCATGCAGTCATGCTGTCCCGTCCCTCTGCAGTCCCAGAGCTGCCAGCACAGCACCACAAGCAGCCCCATGTTCCTCATCTCCCCCTTTCCCTCTAGGAAGAGGGTGGGACTGGTCCTTAACATCCCAATCAACCCCTCTGCTCTCCACAGAACCCAGTTACGGCTGCTTCAATATAATCTAAAGGAGGGTCCAACATGTATGAGTGTGTGGGAGGGAAGGGCTGCTTGTGACAGGTGAAGGAAAAGCAGTCTCTGCAAGTGCAGGAGCTCCTTGATGCTGTGTGGGGCTCACCTCGCCAGCCGCTGCCAGCCACGAGCATCCCACACCGCAGTCCTTGGCCTTGGCTGGGCACCTCCATTGGGCTGGGTGGCTCCAGGGCCGGGCCGAGGGGGCAGAGCCCTGTCCTGCCTCCTGCTCTGGGCTGCAGAGGAGATTTAACACAGGGAAAAGCTCCCTTCCCTTGCAGATGGCTGGAGGACTGGCGGGCAGCGCTGTGTGTGCAGGGCAGCAATGGAAAGCTGCTGGCATGGCCCCAAACAGATCCATGTTACATTGCCCGCCAGCAACTCCGGGTTGATTATTTGCTCTAAAAATCGTCATGAGCTTCAGTCTACAAGGTGGCAGATTATAGGACACATCAGAGATAAGTGCTTATGAGTGGATCCTCTGCCAGCAAACCCCTGGCTGTACCTTACTGTGCCGATGCACCAATAGAACCCTGGCAGGTCCTGCCCGCTCCCTTGGAGGCTCCTGAAGCCCAGGAGCACCCACTGCCGGAGGCAGCGCCCGGAGCAGCTGGGACCACGCAGTGCATCCCCAGCCTGCAGGAACCTCCCCCTGCCCAGGCTGGCAGGGACCCCCCAGCACCCGCGGGGACACGCTGCGGCTGCCCTGCCAGCGGGTCCCAGGGCAGGGACTGGCCCCCCCAGTCCCCTGGCAGCAGGTAATCAGGTCTGTGGGGCCTTCTGGTGTGTGCAGTGGAGAAGACACTGGCAGCAATGGCATTTAGTGGCAGCCACACATCCGATTATTAATCTTTTTTCCTTCCCTTCAGAAACTTGCAGCTGAAATTAATACATAAATTACAGCCCAGAGTGAGGCATTATAAATAATAGCAGAAGGGCTTTGATTATTTACATTTTTATGGAATCTGAACTGATCAAATACATAGAAGTCACCAGGCACATGGGAGAATTATGTCGTGTTCAGACATGATTTAAAGGCCACGCAAGAGGGACCCTCCACTAGAAGCGAGCAGGCAGGGCTGGTCACTCTGGACCAGATGAGCGATGTACAAACACCAGAAAATAAACCTCAGCCTTTTGAAACTTCAGAAAGAGAAGAGAAAGCAATGACTGCCCGTGACACCAGCCCCTCAAACACCCCTTTGTCTCCCTGCCGTTTGCTGGGTGCGGTAATGAATGTTTTGGCAACAGCCTTGCTCAAAATCTAATAAAATTATTCAGGATTCTGTGAGGAGCCTTGGAAATAGAGGCTGTCCTACAGCAGCAACGTGCAACTATGGCAGTAGAGCTCTGCGTTTTGGGTTGATTTAAAACCTCATTCGTTTTTCATTAGCTCAGAATTGCTGCAGACGAAGGTTCATTTTTACTACGTGAATGGAACGCGAACGAAAATCGGGATTTTGTTTCTTCCATTTACCTACTGCATGAAGTCACCCGATTTAAGGATGAAAGGAGTTATTTACTTCCGATTACCTAAACATGACTGCGAGGAGGTATGTCCCTTCCTCACTATCAAATGACTTCCATATTGCTCATCCTGATAAGCTGTTCACCCCCCTGCCCGTGGCCAGTCCTGCTGGGCAACGCTGCCTGCAGCTGGAGCTCACCCCCACCACCAGGTCTTTGCTCGCACCCCAGGGCGCTGGGGACAGAGATGCTGCTGGTTCCTCCCTGCCCGGCAGGGCCCTCGGACGATGGGCTCAGCATCACTCCGGGCAGTGCAGCCATCCTGCCTTGGGGCAGTCCAGCCCCGCTGTCCGGGCAGGCAGGCCAGGAGGAGGGATGCGATCCGCCTGCTCCGGAGGGATGCGATCCACTTGCCCCGGGGTGGATGCGATCCGCCTGCCCCGGCTGGTCTCCATCCAGGGCACCAGCACTGGCAGCTTGCAGGGATAACCGGTGCCTGCAGCGCATTGTGCCCATTGAGCAGGTCCTGCAATGAGCAACGCAGTGCAGCGTCCTGCAGCCCTGCCACCACCTGCTGCCCATGGCCATCTGCAGGAGAGGTGGGCGTCCCACCAGCCTACTGAGGATGGCAGCAGGCAGAAGCTGCGTGTGCCAGGAGGCAGAGCTGGCAGAGCTCCCCAAAAAGGGGCGCGGAGGCCCCATGCCCACCCATCACCCCGGCACATGGCCAACACCACTGCACCGTCCCCACCGCAGTGACCCCACTGTCAGCCGCCCCCCAGCCCCCTCCCTGCGCCCGGTGCAGCCGAAGCACTCCTTCCCTCCCCCAGAGCAAGGAGCCTGTTTCGGGCTGCGTTGCTCTTCTTTCTGATTTTGTAATTTACACGATAATCACACTCCATTCACATTTCCAATTACTTTACCATTCAGGGTAGAAAAAACTATTCCACTGATTAAAACAGCAATAATTAAAATTGAGGCTTTGTGCTGCTTCTGCCTTTTAAACATTTTACAAACTCTCCCCCAAATTCCTAATTTCAAAGCTCCTGTCAGGGTCCCAATTTCATGGCTAATTTGTAGAGCCATTGTCTGTGTAACTGTCAGCGCTGCAGGCGTGGGGCTGGGCAGCGGGCAGGCTGCCCCAGCAGCCGGGGCATTCCCGCGGCTCACCTCCTGCAGTTATATATTTATTTCTTCACTTTTGCATTATTATTCTGCAAGCGTCGGGTGTTTGTCGGCATGCTGGGCAGGAGGGGGGCTTGAGGGGCCTGCTCGTTTCCCACCTGTCCCCGTTTCGCCTGCTCTCAGGCAGCCAAGCCCCCCATCCTTTCCCCCCACCAGGGTCCCAGGCCTGCCAGGTGCCGGCACAGCCCCCCCTCTGCCACGCAGCCCCTCCACAGCAGCTGCCCACCCAATGCCGAGCCCGTCCCTGCCCGGCAGGCACGTGGAGCCGCTGCTTATTCCCGAATTGGTGGAAATGGGTTGAGCTGTAACCACAGAAAGCTCTTTTCCAGCTGCCTACCTAAGCAGCAAGGCCATAATGCAGTTTTATTCTGATTTTTCCTCCCAGTCTGGGTTTGCCCACCAAATTCTTCCCCAAAAGTTGGGTGCACCCTGGGCCCAGACATACCCTTTGCTTCTAATGGAAAAAGAGTAGAAAAGCAGCATGTATTTTGTATGCAAGAATAAATGATAATGGATTTTAATTACTTCTAATTGAGTCTCCAGAATTCAGACAACTTCTAAATTAACACCAATTAACATAGTATACTTGATATCCCATAACATTTAATTAAACCTCTTAAAATAAGATCTGTAAAGCTCCCCTCCAAGTTTTGCAGAGATGATCTCATCGGATGCTGCACCTTAAAGGTATTTAAATAAAATCCTTACACAAGCAGCAGTTTCAGAGCCTACTTCAGGGAAGTGCACAAGCACAGCAGAGGTGATCTTCAGGTACCACTGTTAATAAACTGGGCTGATTAATCAGCCCACGCGCATCGAGTGGGTGTATCAGGACAAGCAGAGAGTGTCTCCCGTGGGGAGGTCCCGTGCGGCTGCCAGCTGCTGCCAGTTCCCCCCACCCTCACCAGGAGCCAGCAAGCACTGGCAGCAGCGTGGCCCTCATGGCGGGGCTCGGTGGAGGCTGCCGGGGGAATGCATTGGGGCGAGGAGCTGCAGGGCAGGTCCCCGGGGCTCAGGCACCCGAGCACGGGGTGCTGGGGGGACACCCTCACCACTGCCTGGAGACTGCCCTGGGTGCTGGAAAGCGACAGATGGGCCTGGTTTAGTTTGAGCCCGGTTTAGCTCAAACCCAGGGTGCCCATGCCCAGGTCTGCCAGCCACACGCACACTGCTAGGGCTGCTGGCTGCATCCTGGGCATGACATGAACTCGCTGGGTGGGGGCACCTGGCATGTTGCCTAGGCATGGATATACGTCCCCTCTGGTTCCTCATTTATTATATGACATCGCTTGAACACTCTCCTTCCTTGCGGCATAACCCAATTACGCAAGACCAACAAACACTATGCAGCTTTAGAAGTAAACATCTGTTTGGGAGCCAGCTGAATAACTGCTAAAAATTGGTATTTTTCTGCTTGTCACCATCACGGATGACAGCCCTTATAATTTGCTACCTGCAGCTCTCTGCTGGATGTACATTTCTTGTCCCTAACCTGCATCTAAGACAGAATCCAGCTGTGCAAAATCATATTTCACTTTATTTAGTGTCATGGAAACCTTTGCCTAGACAACAGAGGCACAATGCCAGGCTGGTGCAAGGAGCTCAGCTCCAGTGTGGACTCGAGCCGTGGGGAAAGTGGGGTGAGTCACCACCCGCAGCCCCCGCACCGCCCTTGGCGCCTTGCTCAGCCCCTGGCCACGGCACGAGCCCCCGCGGCACTCAAGTCCCGCCAGTGAGCCAGCCCAGCGGCTGCGCTTCGGGGGCTGCCGGCTGAAGTGGGGGCACCTCTGGCCGCAGGGCATCTGTCCCCTTGGCCACTGAGCTGTCGTTTGGGGACGCTTGCGGTGCTTGCACCACCCATGGTCCTGGGTCTCCCCACAGGTCTCCCCACGGGTCTCCCCCTCGGTCTCGCCACAGGTCTCCCCATGGGTCTCCTCCTGGCCTCGGCGAGTGGCTGGGAGGTTTGTGGGGTCCCAGCCCCCCTAGGCAGGCTCCATCATTGAGGCTGACAGAGGCCAGGGTGTAAGGGGAGGAAAAGAGAAGGCTATAAATAACAGGTAACGGAGGCAGCCAAGGGTTCTGGGAAAGGCCCGGTGTAGCATCCATAACAAATAAATTATAAAAACCTGATGAACTAATACACAGCCTCCCTTCCACTCTGCCGGGCTGCTGACCTCCAGCTCTCAACCGTGGCAAAGTGCCAGGAGATGAAAATAGCAAAAAACACCAATTAAATATTAAAACTCACAAATGTAATGCAGAGCAGGAGAGGGGAAGGGGGCACACGTCAGCTCCAAAGGCAGGGTTGAGTGCTCGACCCAGCGTGAATGGGTTTTCACCATCTGCAAGTAATAAGGACGATTTGTACTGGAGATTAAAGAAGAACTTCTAAGCTCATTTATAATGAAAACATTCGATGCTAATGACAGTGTTAAGGGTGTGATGGAAACTCACCTACCTTTGAGGTTTCTTGCACACTTACTCCTGACATTTGTCTGCTTTGCAATTCCTCTGTGCTTGAATTTGCTCCTCAGGTGCTGGAGGAAGCAGACAAGGAATGGGGAGAGACACACAGCACCTCCTGACCACCCACTGCTTCTCCTGCACTCCAGGGACCTCCTGCCCCACAAGGACCTCCTGCCCACCCAGGGACCTCTTGCGCCCCAGGGACCTCTTGCCCCCCAGGGTCCTTCTCGCAGTCCTTCCCCTTCCCGCAGCTGGCTCAGCCTCACTCAAGGAGCTGTATGCGGAGGCGGCGTTGCCCACGCGAGTGGGGCTGCGTGGAGAGCGTGCCGGCCGGCACAGCCCAGCACCACCACCACCAGCAGCTGCAGACCTGCTGGGGGACAGCACCGGTAGAGACTCCAGCTAACTCTAAAGCTCCTCATGGAAATGAGGCTTTAATTAGGTGAGAGGGAATCATCTTCCTCAAAGACAGAAAAGAAATCAGGCCCTTTAAAAAGGGGATTTAGCTAGGACATGTGCTTATTGAACGTGGAGATCAAATCTGCTTTGAAGAAGGAGCAGATGAGAAAGTTTCGCTCCCTGAGACACACAGAGCTGTAACACCACCTCCACCTCCCGTGGAGCCTCCAGCAGCAATGCTCACGCGTGGTCCGTGGCCGCATTGCCGATGCGGGGGCTGGGTACCTCTCTGCCCGGTCACACCAGAGCCCGGAGCCCTCCCCGGGTCTGCAGAGCGCGGGGCAGCCCTGCTCCGGCCAACAGCGCCTGCTCCACAGAGCAGCCCGCAGCCTCAGGGCCCAGGGACGCGGCAGCAGCCAGGATCCGGCCTCCGCCGGGGCACAGGAGATGACACCCGTGGGAGCAACCAGTGAGCCCACAGATGTATCCAGCTGGAGAGACTGTGGGGTCCGGCAACACCTGGAGGATGTTCATCTTCCACTGGATGCTTTGTGCACCCCCCTCGATGCCCCTGATACCACCCACTTAACAGTTAAGCGAGAGGAAGAGGCTGGTAAACGCTGTCCGGGAGTGAATGCTGTGGGGCCCCGTGAGACGCTCATCCACTTTTAATGCATAGACAAAGCGCTGAAACACAATAAATCAATGATTCGCACTGCTCTGTGTGCAGTTTTTGCAGCACCGTGCACGGTTCTGCTCCCCAAAGCTGCTGCTTGACCAGACTTCAATGGATGCTTTTCTAAGTGATTTAAAAGGTGATTTTTAAACATCACATGGTGACAAGAGAAGTACTTATGAACAAAGGCCGCTGTGGGTTATGACAGAGTGCAATGAGAGAGCTTCCCTCCAGCCTCTCTCCATCCCTACTCGACTGGGGAAGTCTGTAGGGACATTTACAAACTTCACTGTCAATAATCTGGAGTTAGGAATGACCGTAGCTGTGCGGTGTTGCCATTAGACCAGCTCTCCCTTGGGAGCCTGGGCTGGCTGGGGCGGCGGGGGACGCCGCTGGCCGCACACCCCAGGGGAGGCTGGGACGGACCCGCTCCAGAGCCCTGGCAGCAGAGCATCCCCTGGGCAGGCCGTGGCAGCTGGCAGCTTGCCCCGGCGGGCTGGGGCCCGCACGCACGCCGCCTCACCTGCCGCCTCCCTGCCAGCCCCTGCAGTGGCCAGAGCCATCAGGGAGGACAGACTGGGGTGGAAGGGGGGTTCTCCCTGTTAAAAGGTGGGGAAGTGCAATGCAAACAACAAGCAGATCAGTTTTGCGCGGCCTTTAAAGTGTTATCACACCTCAGGAATAAGCATAAAGGTCAAAATCATTAGTGTCTGAGTTCTGAATTAAATCCATTGCAATTAGCCCTGAAAAGATAACTGGAGATGCTGTTGAGATAACAGAGTAGGTATCTGGTGCAATTGATAATTACTAGGTGTAAAGACATGTGTGCTGGCTTTGAAAAGCATAATCACTTCTCATCTGAAGAGATCGCTTTATTTTAATGGTCTGCAATTATTTTTATTTTAGACAGACTGGTGCCAACATCTGTAGCCTCAAACCAGCCCATTTCTACAGAAAATCGCTGCAATTTGCTGCTTTCTCGCCTTACCTACTAGAGGATCTGCTTGTTGTTGTTGGAAGGGACAGAACAGGGGCTGTTTTCTAAACCTTACAAGGAAATCATACAGTAAAAGCACATTTGTGGGCATTTTTTTCTTGATCCAGTTCTGCGTAAGCTCCAGGTATGCCCAGGGTATTTGTAAACGAGGCTATTTGCTGCTCCCCTCATTTGCTGAATGCTAGCTGAGAGCTGGGAGCAGGGCACGGCACCTGAGGAAGAGGGGAAACGGAGGCAGCACGCCCAGAGCCTGGTCCTGCCCCGCACGAGGGCAGCGCCCGGCCGTGTGCGGCGGAGTGGGGCAGGGGCTCAGCTGCCCCCTCAAGCCTCTGGTGGGAGTCAGGCCCTGGAGATGCGGCTGCCCAAACGCATCCCTGAGGTCTGCTTTACCTCACCCACCTTCTTATAACTGAGGGCGAGAGACAAACGCTGACAAATCCGTCCTGTCAGAAGGAGACTGCAGAGCATCCTGTGTCCAGGCGAAGACTCCCCATATGCTTCAAGGCAGAAAAATTTCCTTTCAGTGACCTCTTGAATGACTCTTACTTCTTCTGCACGCCAGCAACTCGCCCTGGGATGCCGATGAAGCAGGAACCTCTTTTGTCCCTTCATTGTGCCTGGACCCCCAGCCAGGAAGCAGCACGGCACCACTCACCCAGATGGCCATGAAGTGCAGCGGCACGTTCACCTGCGCGGCACAGACTGAACAATTATTTCAACAGTGCTGAACGGGACTTCTATTATCTCTGCTTTGCACTGCGACTGCCAGAGACACCGGGTCTCTGTGCAATTGCCACTTTGGCTGATAGCATCCTGATATTATGGCCTTGAACAATCAATGAGCATCGATTGTGTCATTAATGCACAGCCTGATCAGAAAGCAGGCAGGACCTGTGAAGTCTCTGCATTTCCTACAGCAAAGAGCTTATCTCCTCCGTGAGGACAGATCACAGGCGGTCGCACCGGGGGATGAACCATTGTCCTTGCTTTCAGGTCTGTAGAGCTGCATTGTGAGCAGCAGCATGAGGAGGAGCAGAGAGGGGTTTAGATCAACCTCCAGCTGCCCAGCACCCCAGCTCCTCTGGCTTGTGCCCTTCGCCACCAAGCCCCGCGGGGCTGCCAGCAGGATGGGGACAGCCCCACACTGGCCCTGAGGCAGCTTCCTGGAGAGTGGTTGAAATACCATTAACCAGGAAAACGGCAATTTGCCTGAAGTGGGCATGCTTCATCAATGCTAAGAGGAGCCAGTTATAATTTCATAACCTTTCATGCTGTCTGATGACAGCAAATACATCTTTGTTCATTACTGCAGATACATCAGGCATCACACACCCAGTGTGCTGCCCTCGGAGAGGGGGTGAGAATGGGACAAAGGGGCTGAAACTCGTGGCCAGTTACTGCTAACCCACCTGGGCACCGGGAGCTGCAGGACCGTGCTGCTGGCTGCGGGTGCAATTCTGTGTGCCAGCCTCCGCTGCAGGAGGGGGATTGCAGGGCTGGGGCTGCCCCGTCCCCCAGCCCGGGACGAGGCTGGGCAGAGGTGGTCCCCTTCACCTGGGAGCTGCCTGCATGGCTGAAACAATCACCTTGAAAGCAGGGGGGAGGAGGGCATCTGTGGGTGCAGGCCCATGTGCCACGCACGTCGGCAGCAGCCTGTGGGGCTCCCAGAAATGCCAGCGCACAGGCAGGCTTTGCCAGAGGTGCCGTTGTGTGCAGAACTGCCCCGTCTGTTTGCAATGCGCAGCAGTCAGGTTTGATTTAAATATTTGCTCTGCTTATGCCAAATAGTTGTTCAAAATCTTTGGGGACATTAATATTTATGCATGAGTTTTGAATAAATCTGTTATGATCGAAAGGCCTCACATAATTGTGGTTTGTTGCTGCTGTCCAGGACCCTTCAGAGCCCACACAAAGTGGCAGGATGGAGCGGTGCCATGGCTAGCCCGAGCGCTGACCTTTACAAGAGCGCGTGCAGGGCTGTCCTCCTGTCCTCCTGCATCCGTGAAAACAGCCAGCCGCTCTGTCCACGCCAGCCCCCTGCCCACAGCGCTGCCGGTCTGTCCTGTCCCTGTCCCTGCCCCGTGGGGTGGCACACCACCCATGAATGGCAGCAGAAGCCCTCGGGCTGGCCAGGCCCCGTGTTTCATGGTTTCTGCTCTACACCCTTCACACGGCAGATGGGAGCCCGTCACCCAGCCCCTCTGCAGGCAGCCGGTGCCACATGCCAGGCGCTGACGGAGCCAGCCTGCGCACCCAGCCCCTCATCACCCTGCCCCCTCTTCTGCACAGGAACCCTGCGGCGCCAGGGCTCCGGCACCCCTGGCCAGGGCGATGCTCGGGGGCTGCGGAAGGGCCGTGGTGGGATGCAGGGGGGTCCTCCCACCCATCACTGCTGTACCCAAATCCTCCAGGCTGGGCTGGAGCCCTCCTCTCCTGCCGGTACCTTGGAGCTGCGCTCTTTAGCCCAGAGTAGGCTGTGATTAAAGAATGATTCATGTTCCACCTGGAGGGTCCTTCCAGCAATCCGTCTCCTGAATTAGTTTCTCCTGCGCGGAGGTAAGTAAATCAGGGCAGCTGGCGGTGGGCCCGGCCGGACAGTGTCACCCAGGGGCCTCCCCCGCAGGTGATGAAAGGCTGTAATCACCGCTGCGGGGGGCTGCCTCCGCCTGGCAGGGATTTATCACCGCCCTGCTGCTGACACAAACGCAGTTTGGGGAAGCAGTGGCAGTGTAATTATTCTGCAAATATAATTAGGTACAGATCTAGTGAATAAGTAATACTAAAATATATTTATTTCCCACTATTCTCCCGACTCCTGCAGCCCATTAAAATGCGTTATTATGATAATTTGTCAGGAAAATGACAACATTTATTAATGCATTAAAGTTAATTTGCAGTAAATTAGTAATTGGCTAAACAATGCCACTCAGATTACTGCACTGGGGCTTTTAGCAAAAGAGAGAAATGCAAGAGGAAAACAATCTGTTTTCTGTGGTTTCTCCCTCTCTCCTCCACGGTGGCTGCAGCTCAGGGTGGCCGGGTGGGAGAGCACAGCCGGCGAGGCTCCCGGAGCGCCGGGGCCGCCTGGCCCCTGCAGGGAGCCCAGCAGCCGCTGCTGGGCATGTGCCAGGGGCTTGGGGATGGTGCCTCGGTGGGACGGGAGCCCTGGCACCCGGGCCAGGGACATGGTGCAAGCAGAGCGCGCTGGGGAGGCTGTTTCTGAGCCGTCAGGGATGTGTTTTAAAACTTCCACCGGGCGTGTGGCAGCAGGAAGCCCTGGGGAAGCTGCAGCTGGAACCGGTTGCAGACTAGCAGGCAGCTGCCCTCACTCCTTGGGACTGGCTGTTGATGGGAATGTGTCCGACCTTCCCATTTCTCCATTAGATACCAGGGATGAGACCATCGCTTTCCCCCCACCCCGTGTAAACTGTGTAAACGGTTGCACAGGGAGAAGGAGAAAAGCCGGCCCTGCTTTCTCAGCCCTGGCACCACTCCTGTCAGCAAGCTGCCAGCACCGGGGATGCTGGGGGCATAGGGAGCGGGGCCCAGCTGGGTGGGCGAGAGGACAGCCAGGCAGACGCGAGGTCTCTTCGGCCTGCCGGGCCCACTTGGCCATCCCGCCGCCAACAGGCCAGTAGTGCAGGAGCTGCTGGTGGAGAGTGACGGGGATGGCGGCAAAGACGGGGCCTGGGTAGGTGCAGAAGTGCCCAGGCGAAGGAGAGGAGGTGGCCTGACACAGCCTGACAGTGCTCCCCAAGGGCTTTCCCATCCCACAGAGACATGGCAGGATCCCAGGAGCTGGACTTGAGCAGGGGCCAACACCTCTCACCTCGGCAGTGACGGAGCGTGGGACAGCTCCTGCCACTGCCCTGTGCAGCCAGCCGAGCTGAGACCCTGGCTGAGTCCCTGCCAAGGGCCCTGGTCCCAGGGCTGTGCCCTGGCAGGCAGCCCCTTTAGCAGAGGCAGGCAGGCAAAGGCAGCGTGCTGCTCTCATGAAGAGGGGCATGGCTCTGCGGGAGCGTGGGGTGCGCGCTGCCCGGCTCCCTGGGGAGCGGCACGGCACGGCGGGCGGGCTGGGTCCTGCCCCCAGCTCCTCGCCCCTGCGCCCACCCCGGGCCCTGTGGCTGTGCCGCTGCAGCCACTTCATCATCCCACCTCCCCATCCCGCCATCCTGCTGAAAGAGCTGTGGCTGCAAAGTGCTTCCTGATTCCTGAGTCCATTATGGAAAGGCCCAGACCTAGCAGACTGCTGATGTATGCGCTGAAAGACCCAAAATGTTGAAACCCAGAAAATTATGTAATTTTTTATGTACACAACTGGAAATATTTATTGCAAAAGATAAATGCAAACACGCATTTGCACCGTTGCTCCCGGCTGTCTGGGGCCTTTACACTGACTGCAAATGTAATCTTAGCAGGGTTGTTTGGGATTTAAAATGTTGATGTCATTTCTGTTTGAATGCAAAGAGCTTCAACTATTTGTTAAGTCCAGCTCCTCCAACCCCAGCTTTCCATCTTGTTTATTATACAGAAAATAACAGAGTGATGTATGAGTCATCTTCCCCGGCACTGGGAAGAGAATTTCAATTACACTCTTTCTTAAAACATTCACACAAAGTAAACTCACATTCTTAGAAACATTTGTGAAATGCAGCCAGGAGAAGACCCAGTGAGAGAGGAGCTTGCTGAGGATTCCTCTCAGCGGCACCTCGGCTTGCAGCTGCAGTTAATGAGCCTTTGAAAACAAAATGCTTTGTCTACATTTTGCTTTTTGTGCAGCTGAAACAGTTGTTAGCAACACCAAAGCCCTGTGTTAAGCACAGTTATCATACTCACTCACAGTGGTCCTGGAGCAAGACATCCGTGTGAATGCTACCGAGCCTTTCCGCTGCTTGCTCGTGCACAGACGCGCTTTCCCTCCCTCCCAGTTGGTGCAGGTAGGGAAAGGCAGGCGGGCAGGCAGGCGGGCAGGCAGGCAGGCAGCGGGCCAGCCCTGCCACGGCCGCCACCGGGCACTGCCCTCCTGCTCCCTGGCTGGGCCCAGGGGATGGGGCACTCGCAGGAGTTTTTCCTGATTTCGCCTCTTTTGCATCGTCTCCCACGTAATGCTTTTATGGTCAGAACATTTCCAGGCACTTGCGTTTTTCAGAGGTGAGGTCACGAACCTCCCCTGGCAGGCTGCTCCCTGACGTACGGCACAGATTGTCACCCAGCCTCTCGGCAGGTCTCCTTCACACCCCCCAAAGGCATCCTCACCCGGCAGGGTCCCGTGGTGGCACGCTGTGCCTCGTTCCCATCTCACTTTATCCAGGACCGAGATTTCAGCCACTTCACATTGTGTAGAAATAATACAAAATGATAACAATAATAACAACCCCCAAATGCTCTGTTGGGTTCATTTTAAGACAAGATCTGCCAGAGCTGCCCCTATTTTCCTAGCTAATTTTGCCCACTCTGGGTTTTGTACCTCTCAGCCACGCTGCAGCTGCAGCTGTGCTGGGGGACACCCTGCAGCTGAGAGCAGCAGGTGGGGGGGGACAGCTCGGTCCCTGGCGGGGGTAGCTCCTTGGAGCACCCTGCCTGTTGCAGTGGGGCGGCTGGAGGAGCACGCCTGCCTGTGCGGGCAGGCTCGTGCAGGCAGGAGAGCGTGCGCCTGGCAGCCTCTCTCCTTGCTCCCGGGGAGGACGTGGCAGCAGGCAGGCATGCACTGCAGGCCCAGGTGTCTACTAACTGATTAGGAATGACATTTGACTTTACCACATAATAAAAGTTTCCACTTATGACCTTTTCTACATTTATTCCACGCGCTCCAAGATTTCATTCAGAAAGGTCATCAACAATCTTTTATCCCCAGCAGCGGCACACAGATGCTATATTTATCATACGGAACTGGCACTCCGGGTTCAGCTGGTGCCAAGCTTTGGAGACACTGAACAACCGAATTGCAGAGGTGGCTGCGAAGGCAAGAGTCCTCTCTTCACAAATTGCTTTTCCTGGCCGCTAATGCCACCTGCTCACTGACAAACCCATGAATCATTGGAGCACGGCAGGGATGCCGGCTGAGATGGGGGAGCAAAGCAACGGGGTTGATGGCCTCAGGCATCCTGTGGAGGGGCGAGCACAACAGCATGCTGGGGCTCTGGCTGCTGCCAACACCTGAGTCACGTTCCCCGCTCGGATCTTCCAGATGGGAACGGGGCCTCGCTGCGGGGCTGCTGGGTCCCCGGGGAGGCTGGGGGTCAGTGGGTGCTGAAGCCAACTCCACAGCCCACGCGAGTTGCCAGGGCAAGATTGCTGCTGGGGGACCACCCTCACCCAGGCTGCTCTCCGGCCACCTACGTAATGAAGTACCTGAACTGAAATCATGGCCTCAGTTATCTCTGTCTGCACCCTGTCAGGTCACGAGGGATGGACACGTGGCCCTGCTCCTCCTAATTACGAGAGTTTCACACAGCATTAAGTTTCTAAGAGCTGACACTTTTGCAGCACACCCTATGAAATGAAGATTACTGGACTCAAAACAAGCTGCCAGCTTCATTTAATTAAAACTCCTCTTGCTTTGGTGCCCAAGAAGTGGTCCTTCCCCCCAGCCTGCTCCCCAGGCTCACCTCTTGCCTCTGCACCCCCTGGCACTTGGGAGTGGTGCACGGTTTGTTTGGAGTCGCCCGTTGTTTTCTCCCTGGGTGCCTGCAAATCGTGGACACGTCGGCTGAGCAGGACCCAGTTATCCAGGCCTTGCAGCCCCGCACCTCTGTGCATCACAGCCTCGGCAGCACTCGGCCCCAGCAGCAGCCGGGAAAAGCAACAAGCACAATCAGCACCATTTAATCAATTTCCCTTAATGAAAGTGCCAGTTACAGCCTTGAATTTGGGCTAAATAATGTTTTCCTCCCTCTCCTCTTCTCTTCCTTTCATATGTGGGGGCTCGGTAACCCCCGTGTCCGTTGTCCCCCCCCCTCCATCAGGGCGAGAGGGGCAGAGACAGGTATGAGCGAGGTTTTTAGCATTTGATGTGCAAAAAAGTTAGTGAAAAATCAGAGGTGACAAGGGACTGGGCTGTGCATCTGAAATCGCACAAGCTTTTAATTTGGTTAAAGCCCGGCTGTGTCTGTGCAGTTACGCCCTCGTTATTGAGTGTCTGTATTACTGAATGCACAGCCAGGACGGTGTTGCCCCAGCTGTCAGAGGTTACTGTTCTCATTAAATATCAATCCAGAGTAACTCAGGTGAACTTAGAAAGCTCATTTTTCAGTCATTGACTTAGCTAGGAAAATAAACACAGCCTTCTGTAGGTGTTGGACGAGCAGCTCAGTGTGAAGCTGCGTACAGCATCTCCCTTGTTTAAAGAAAGCTGCTCCTGTGGGTGCTGGCATCTCCGGTAGGGAAAGCTGAGGGTCAGGCAGGGAAAGCCAGGGAGGCCCTGGAGAACTGAGCCTTGCCATGCTACATTTGCCCCGATTTTGCTTGTCGGTGTCCCCGGGCCTGGCTGGGGCAGCAGGAGCGATTCAGCAGGGCAGCACCCAGGGAGGGCTGGCGGCTGGGGACGTCCCAGCTGCGAGGGGTGACTCCCCATCCTCCACCTCAGGAGAGGTCTCTACAAAACGGGGCTCAGGGACTGGGGAGCTGCTGCCAGAGAAGGGGTCTGTGCCCACCGTGCCCGCAAGGGCAGCCACAGGCAGGTTCTCCCACAGGACCTGCAAGCCTGAGCCCCGCTCCCAGCCACAGCCCCCTCAAGCAGTTTCAGGCCGGTTTCCCCCATACGGGAGGATGCAGAAGCACAGAGCCTGGGCAGGGCAGGCAGCGCAGTCCCTGCAAAAACCCACTGCTCTCTAGTGTTCAAAGCACAGCACTTTGCTGGCAACAACCAGTTTCAGGAGCAGCAACCGGTGCTGCTGCAGGAACCCAGGGATTTACTCCCTGCTCTGCTACTACGGCCCACGAGCCTTGGCTGCACCCACCCCAGCTCCAGGGCTGCAGCCGCTGAAGGATCAATTTGAAGTGTTTGTTAAGGACTCCAGCTTCCTACGCCCATCAGCGAGTGCTAAGGAGCATCGTATCATGCGTTGTACTCATTTCTATTGCACCTCTTATCCCCAGAGCTGCAGCCTTGTCTAAAACACTGCAGCCGGCTGGGACTTCCCCTCCTGCACCGTGCTCCCCCAGCCTGCATGGCAGGACCCTGCGGCCCAGCGCCCCCGCGCTCTCTGCAGCTCTCTCTGTCCCCAGCAGCAGCAGCACTGGGTGCATGTCCATGAGCACCCACACCCCGGCCCGGCGGAGGCGCAGCTGGTGACCATGCCATCTGCCCCAGCTGCACACCACAGTCATTGCCACGCTTGGCAAGTGACCCACCACGGCTGTGGCCACTTGGGCAGCAGCGCCAGGCACTGAGGAGCTCTCCAGCTAAAACCACGATGGAGAGATTGTTTCCAGGAGGTAACCCTGGCAGGCTGGACACACTGACTGTGCTGGGGCTTTTGACAGCTTGCTTCTGGGACCAGTGAATAAGCTGTGCTCTGTCACCTCGTGTGGGCAGCGGGACAGGCTGGCTCTGCACGCTTGAGGGAACGGTTTTAAGTCAGTGGGAAGCCCAGGTGGTTTGTTAGGCACCAATGGCTTTGGAAGTAACAAGGAAGAATAAAGGGGATTGACTGATGGATATAGAAATCAATAGCCCTGAAATATTTCATCCAAAGCCTCCTCCAGGTGACTGCAGAAAATGTTACATCTAAATCAGGTTCCCAGATGGCCCAGGAACCAATATAAGTTCTGTTGTTTGCTAGTCCCTCATGCTTTTAGACGAGGTGTGATTTAAAGGGTTTATGCTGAGAATGAAGGTGCCGAGACGTGTGAGCCTGTAGGGCGGGCAGCCAAGGAGGCACGGCGGCAGAGCTCTCCTCCAGAGCAGCAGGTATTTATAGGGCTGGGAAGGCGCTGCAGGCAGGAGGGAGGCTGAAAGGAAGGACAACAAGGGAAAAGCGAAATGCCCTCCCTTAGGTACTGGCACAGAGAGAAATGCCAGGACCTTTACACCGAAAGTCAGGAGAGACCGCAGGGTGATTCAGAGCTGGGTATCTGCATTCCCAAGGGCACTGGGCACCATGGCCTGGCACCCTTCGGAAGCAGGAGGAGGAGAAGGGCTGGGGCAGTCACCATGGAGCAAGAGCATCCTGCACCCACCAACGACATGCGGCACAAGCACTGCTGTATTAACCTTGCTTGTGTTTCTGTCTGTGCAAGACACGATCCTGGCAGCCTGAGCCCTGACTGGGAGCATGTCCTACACGTACCACTGGGATAGCATGGAGGGGCACGGGGGAACAAGCTGAAAAATGCCATAGGTCTCTCTCAGCAACCCAAAGAGCCCAGCAAGTGCCCAGCTGGTGGGAACGTAGGCCTGATGCCCCAGCCCCGCTTTGTGACTATGAAACATTGTATGGAAATGGTGTTTCATGGAAAATGCAAAGCCCTCACCATCCACACTGGAACAAACTGCAGTAGTTGGGCTGTAAAGCCCAAAGAAGGGTTTGAGGGCAGCTGGAAGAGGTAAATAGTTGTGAGCGAGGAAGTCACTCAAGAGGAGGTCAGCAAAAGGATTTCATACAGTGTGAAAGCTTCAGGGCCACAAATTCAGCTCAGCCATTCAAGAAGGCAACCTGGCCCAGATGGTTTGGCTAAACTCTGAGCGGCTGCAGAATGCTTTGGCCCTTCTCAGGGATGGGGACACAGCAGCAAACTGCCTGGCTCTGGTGCGAAAATCTCCTTGTTACAGTCTTCTTCCACTGATTTTATTTTTCAGTGTATTCAATGCTGCAGTTTTGCTTCCGCTGCTAAAGCTTCTGGGCACAGGACCAAACCGAACGATGAGAACAACACTACCTGCTGTCACCCCAGCCAGCCTCCCTGCCTGCAGACGCGGCAGCCACTCTCCCAGGCCCCAGGGAGGGACGGAGGTCACAGAAGATGTTACCTTGTGTCCTGCAGGGCTCCATCAGACAAAACATTTTTAAAGCATCTGTCAGATCCTAAGTAATGTGAGAAGGTTTTTCTTTAAAAAAAAAACCCTTTTTTTCAACTCATTCAGCTCTAATGTTGCAAAGGTTCCAGTTACACTGTGATACACCGTGGTGTGAAGCTCTGCCCCCCCTGCAGTGGTCCCCGAGATCCCAGAGCTCCTAGCAATGGTGCATCCTCCTTGGAGGCAGAAAGCAGCTCGTGAGCTTTGGGCTTGCGTGTGATTCGCACCCGTCTTTTGTGCTGGCTTTTTGCAAAGCATGAACTCAGCCAAACGTTTCCAGACAAGAGTAGCAAAGGCTACACGATTTCCAAACTTTCTTATGCCTGGCCATAGGGAGCCAGCTTTTTGTGGTGGAGCTGCCATGTGCTTTTCTGATCAGTCACCGAGAAATTGCTGCGTTCACAGCATACTAGAACTCAAACACACCACATTCACCACTGTGTCGGGGTCAAACATGTTGGAGGGTGTCTGAGGGGATGGGGACCTGTTGGTGGGTGCCCCATAAGCACTGAGAACAGGCAAAGACACCATAAGTGAGCCCTGGGGTTTGGGAATTCACATCCTCAGCTGTGGGTGCTGCAGCAGTAAGGTGGGAGCCAAGCTTCTGCCGGCAGGCAGTGGGCTGGGGGTGCTGGCACATCTCTCCTGCTCTGGCTGCAGAGGCAGCAGGCAATATTTTAGCAGTTTGACCAATGAACGTCGTAACTTGATGACTGATGGGCCAAGTGTTTTAGCATGAATTATGGGCCTAACATGATGTTAACAGTTATCGATTATAAAATAAGTCTTTGTCACTGAGGCCTTCAGAAATCTTTGAGGGAAGAATGAAAGCTATTTTTTAAATATTAAGTGATCGATATATTGAATAAGTGACAAGGGATAACTTTTTCCCTGGCTGTCTGCTGCCACAGGGGAGAGCAGCTCTCACAGGGCACCTGCACCAGGCGCGCAGGAGACGCCCTGCAAAATGCAGGGGAAGGTGGGTGAGCGGAGGCACCCTCCCATGCCTCTCCTTGACCCAGACTGGGCACCTCGGGTGTGCCAGGGCTCTGCCAAGGCACCACATCCCTCTGCCGGCACGGCCGGGTTTGGCCCATCCCCGGCACGGCTTCTTCCCCCAGTGAGATGAGAAACATATGGACGCAATTGCACGACTACACCCTATTCCTGTCCAGCGGAGCAACACCACCATGTTAACGCGATTAGTGACAAATTGATGTTAAAAGTGTCAGAGAGAATTGCAACTGCAGCCATGTATTTTTGTTCCCATTCAAGCAAGATTGATTTTTAAATGGGTTTTGCATAGGAAAAGCAATAATGCTGCATAAAACTTGATTAGCTGGAGGTTTCGATTTCGTAATCTGGAGGAAATTATTCTGATTTCCTTGTGTGTGTACCCAACCCTGCAGCACTGCGCCGAGCAGCGGAGCTGGCTTCGAGGAATCCCTCAGGAAACCCCCGAGAGGAGTGGGACCGGCAGAAGCCCCTTGGGCCGCCGCTGCCCGCCCGGCAGCCACAGGCATGCCGGTCCCACACATCTCGCCATCCCGGCCAAGGCCTGCGGCAGCGCGGGCTGCACCGGCCTGTCACACCGATGAGTGTCCGGCCCCCGCCCAAGGCCCGACGGCGCGGCCCCCGCCTCTCGCCCGGCCGGGGAGCCGCAGCGGGCCCGGCCGCCGCCTTCTCCTCCGGGGGAGGCAGGGCCGGGCCAGGCGGTGCTGCCCGAGGCCTCACGGCCCCGCGGCGCGGGGCTCTGCGGGCCGACACCGACCCCTGGCGGCCGCGGGGCGCACGGCGGCGGGGGACGGGGACGGGGACGGGGACGGCCCAGCACGGCCCGGCCGCCCGCGGGCGCGGGGCAAACAGTGCCCGGGGCGCTAGGCCGGGCCGGGGGCAGAGACCCCGCGGGGGCGGCAGGCCCGGGAGGCCGTGCCCGCGGCACCGGGCTGTGCTGTGGGACCCCCCGGCCACGCGGGGCCCCCGGCTGCGCTGGGGGACCCCAGCTCACGCAGCCCCTCCCTCACAGCCGAGCGTGCCTGGCCTGCAGGCGGCCGCCCGTCCCTCCCCAGCAAGCCCGGCACAGGGCCGCGGGAGCCCCTCGGGCTGTCCCCTGGCCCCCAGCTCCCCCGGCAGCGGGACGCGGGGCTGCCACCGCGCGGGGCAGAGCTGGGGGTGTTGAGGGAGCCCGCAGAGCACCCGTGTCCCACCGCCGGGGGCCGGGCCGGGCCCGAGTGCCCACACCGCCTGAGGGCAGGCGGGCCTCTTGGAGAGGTGCCTGCGGGCCAGCGGCTCGGCCTGCTTCCACACGGGGCCAGGCAGCCCCTGCCTGCCCGCGGCTTTGGGAGGCTCAGCGCTGGGCCAGCACGCACCGCCCTGCCTGCACCGCCAGCTCCTCGGAGCAGGGCCTCTCCCTCTGCCTTGCGGGGGACAGGGTTGACATGGGGAAGGCCTGACACTGCGGCATCTGCCCGTGCTTCTGCTGCTGCGGCCAGAGCCCCAGGGCCAGTGAGCCCACCCGTGCCCTGTCTGCAGGGCAGGGTTGGGGCCTGTGCTGAGCCCGCGCTGCCAGAGCCGTGCCTGGCCTGCATGGGCCGGTGTGGGGCAGGTGCCTGGCCCTGCGGCTCCAGCAGGACAGGCTGCAGGCCCGCTCCCAGCCAGGCACTCTTCCCTCTCACCAGGCCCCGTCGTCACCCACCGTGCCCAGCCCGGCTGCGGTGTTGCGGTGGCTCAGCAGAGTGTGCTCTCTGCTCGCACAACGCTGCCTGCGCCGGCAGGGAGCTGCTCCTGCTGCAGGCCTGGCACGACTGCCTCGGAGGGGGGAAAGTTTGCATATTCTTTTCCTGCAACACTTTGAATCGAAGCCCTGCTGCTCTGGAGAAAGCCTGGCTAAAAGAAGACAGAGCCCTGTCTCTGTCCTTCACCAACCTTTTCTATCAGCTCTCTGATAGCCTCCTGCCTGGCTCTGCATGTGGCTCACCTGGGGACTCCTGTTGCTTGGGCCACTGTGGAGCTAGCAGCTGGTTTTGCTGGTTTTGCATCAGACCCTCCCTCCCAGCGGCACTGAGCACCTCGTGCTCATCAGCCCCCCAGAGAGCCTCTGAAGAGGCTTCAAAGCAACAAAACCCTTCCTTCACCTTCTGCAGTAATGAGTGAAGCAGGATTAGGCTGGGCTTTAGTGGCACTGCCATCCGTGCCGGCTGGAGTTCTCTTTGGGGAACGGGAAAAGAAATACAGTAGTAAAATGCCTTTTGTTAACCCTAGGACAATGACAGGTTGTGCTGAAGTGGCAAGATCACCACTTCTGCTGGATTTCTGTCTTACCTAGAAAACATGTGGCTGTTTTGTAATTAGCAATTCACATGGCTGGAAAAGGCAAGGGAAGTAAGGATGCGGGTTGCCCAGCTCCCTGGCAAACGCATGCCCAAACAGCTGAGGCAGAGTGCAAACAGGCGCTGCCCGGTGCTGCCCAGTGCTGCCCAGTGCCACAGCTGCTGCACGGAGCAAGGGCCACCGCTCGCACTGCCCGCTTCAGCTCTGGCTCTGCAAACCTCCAGGCCATCCTGGATTTTTGAGAGGCCTGAGCGACCTCGGAGGTGCTGCCCATCGGTGTGGCTCTGTACCCTGCTGGTCCTGTGCCAGCCCCCCTGTGCTGTGCCACCAAATGGCTTCCGGCTGGAGGCTTGGTGGGATGGGGGAGCCTGGTCCAGCCGCAGCAGTGGCACTGCCTCTCCCCAGCACCTGGGAGCTGCCTGCCCTGAGGAAAGCAGCATGCTGCATAGTCCTCTACGAGCAGAAACTCCCTTGACACACTTGCCAGGCTGGAGCTGGACCCATTCCTTCTGTGGGCTGCGTGCTGCTGCCGTGCTGGCGTGATTGAGGGTGGTGGACTCTAGTGCCTGTCATGCTGCCTGGGTATATGGGCGCAATATACTTGTGCGGAGCAAAGCTGGGTAGCAATGACATCTCCTTTTATCTCCTCTGCCCAAAGGAACAGAAAGAAAAGCAACTTTCTGTTCTGGGCTCTTTAATTTTGTGCGGCACTTTACTGCCACGGTGAAGGTGCTCTAAAAACCCCGGAGAAGTATAGAGGCTCTCGGACCCCAGCGGCCAGGGGAGCTCCCTCGCCCCAGGCAGGATAGCAGCAATGGCAAGCAGTGGGAGGGAGCTGCTGTCCCCCTCCGGAGCAGCAGGGCAGCCGGACACCCCAGCCCAGCGGAGTCTCCGGTTCCCACCGTTGCTGTTCCTGAGCAGCAGGAGCACTGCAGCTAGATCTGCTTGACCAGGAAAGGCTTTGCCTTGACTGTGGGCAGAAGCTTTGCATCTGCCCAAGAGCCCGGCTACCTTTGGGGCTGGCTGAGCTCTCTGCCCGCTGGGGCTGCGGGAGGCTCCTGCCCTGTGTGGTGCCCAGGCTGGAGAAACAAAGGCTGGTCCTTGGTCAGAGGCAGCTCCACCTCTCCCAGATGCTGTGGTTGGCTCTTGGGGAGCAGCTGCCTGTATTTAAGATCAGCCACTTGCCTGCTTGCCTGTTTGATTCCTGAGCAGCAGGCAACAATGCGCCTGCTGTGATAGTTCAAGTTGTGTTTGTTTCTGCCTTTCTTCCAGCTGAGAAATTCACTCTGTGAACTTTTCATCCTCTTCTCCTGGGGCAGGAGAGGCCGCGGCTGGCAAGGCGGGTGGTGGTGAGCGGGTGTGTTTGCTGCCTGCTCATAACGAGGCTTTCCCAGCTGAATTAACCTTGCGTGCTCAAGAGGTGCGCAGGCAGCTGGTGTCCCTGTCACTGACGGGCCTGCAGAGCGGTGATCTCAGGGATCCCCTCTGCTCCTCATGGTGCTGGTGGGTCCTCAGCCTTGTCCCAGACTGCACAGTCACCCCAGGAATGGTGACAGAGGGGATCTGGGGGGCTTGGAAAAGAGGAGGATTTGCTGCATTTCCTGCAGGTCTAGGCAGGGCAACCTCTGTGCGGAAGATCCTTGTGTGGACACGAACAAGCCCAGACCTGGCTCGGAAGGAGGAGGTGTGTCCAGCCAGCCTTCTCCATTGCCTGCTTTTGTCCAGGCATCTGGAGAAGGCGAAGGAGGGAGGAGAGCAGGTGCCATGGGGCTTCCTTGGCAGGTCTGAGCATGTGCCCTGAGCCTGTGGGGAGTCGGGCCTGGTGTGCTGACCCAGAGAGCCACGTCCTTGTCAGAGCCAGGCCTGCTGCTGGGGGCAGCTGCAGCTCGCAGCCTGGAGGGCGAGAGGGGCTGGGGGATTAGCATTCACGTCCCCTCCCCGCTAATAGATGGGGCTCCGGAAAGCGCAGCGCCTGCACCTGCCATTTCATTACACTTTGTTAAGCACCCTGTAACTGTGACCGATGGCACTTTCCCGGGCGGCTGCTGCTATGTGCGTTTCAGTCGTATTTTTGCTGTGCTGGCAGCACAGAGCCGAGCAAAGGACAAGTGTAGCTGTGTAGAGACATTCACTCGGGCTCCTGAAGTGATGCTGAGGGAACTGCAGCATGAAAAGCAACAGCTTTGTAGGGAAATCCGGAGGCAGGGAAAACGGCTGCTGACAAAGCCGTCGTGGCATGGCTTACCGAGCACCTAATGAAGGCTGTCACCATGCTTGGGCACCTTGCCCTGCTGATGTGCTCCTGCCCACTCCATGCCCTCCCTGCCATGGAGACATCCTGGCCTGTCCCCTTCCATACACCAGTCAGTAGGAGCTGAAGAGCAAAGTGATCTGGTCCCTCCATGCACGCACAGTTCCTCCCCATAACAGCCAGGACCATGCCTTGCTCCAGGGCACGCTGTGAAGCCAGCTCCTTGTGCCACGGTGCATTCATGCTGTCCCCTGCCTGGGGGACAAGGACCTTGTCCCATCCATCCCCGGAGAGCCAGAGCAAGTCCTGGTGCCACCAGCTGGCACAGAGGGAAGCTGTTGAAGTGGCACTGGATTTCACGGGCGGTGGGCTGCACTTGTACATTTAAACATGCTGAAGGTGGGTGGACACTACCAATGACGCTTGACTAAGTGGGGGATGGATGTCTGGTGTCCCGTGGACAGTCGATGGACATACTGTAAAGGATGTGCTGCCCTGACTAAGTGTCTCAGGGACTTTTCTGTCTCAGAGTGAGACAGTGAGGCACCTGGTAACTCTTCGCGTGCCAAGACTTGTGGTACAAGAGGAAACAGATGGCGCTTTGCATTTACACAAGACGAGAGCAGAGAAGTCTCTTCTGGCACTTAAAGTGTGAGCTAGGCGAGGAGCAGAATTTTGTATCTTCAGAGAGAATCTTCCCCCAAATATGCTCATGTTCTGGCAATATATTTAAAAAAATCAAATCTTGGCTGTCCTCATTGGTACATCAGCCTTTGCCCTCGTGGAACTGAGCTGCAACTGGCAAGAAAGAGCAGTCAATGTTGTGGGGTAGCTAAACACTTTGCAGCCCCCTCTGAGCACCCCCATGGCCTTCCCAAGGGCATCACAACCCCGGCAGAGCTCCCAGACCTAACAGCAGGGTGACTAACAGCATGCAAATACTCACACAAGCTGGTCTTTACGCCTGGGCATGGGCAGGTGCTGTGGGAAGATCCCCAAAGTTCAGTTTTCCAGTAGCACTGGGTATGGAGGTTGCTGAGCTGGTGCCCGTGCGGCGCCGGCTGCACAGCTGGCCCATTGCTGGCGGGTGCCAGGGCGTACAGGGCTCTGTGGCCTCTGCAATGTCAAAGGAAACTTCAGAGCACGTTGCTGTTTTATTTGCTCAGCAGCAACCTGCAGCGCTAAGGATGAGATCATGAACCTGTGAGAATTGTCAAGTCCTCTCTTTGCAATAAATCAGCATCTCATTGCATTTGTAACTTATCAGCTTAATACAATCCTCATCCAAAAAGCACTAATCCAATTCCTCTAGAGAGATGTGTCTGATTAGATTAATTAATGTTTGCACCGGAGATTTTCCTAACACTTGAACTTCTTTGGGGCAAACTTCTCTCTGAACCCTGAGCTGTTCTGTCTGAACCAGAGAAGAAAGGGGAGAAGGGCAAAGGCATCGCCGAGGTGGAGAAAAAGCCCCGGTGCTGTGGCTGCACCAGTCAGACCAGGTGGGTGAATGTGCTGTAGAAGGGATTTTGGGAAGCGGGGCGCTGCCCAGGGATGTTGTGAGCCCCGCAGCTGGTGCAGAGCCCTGCTTCTGGCCACGGCTCACCTGCCCCATTGGGCACGGACACCCCATGCTCAGGGAGCCGTGGCCGGGCACCAGCCCCATGTCCTGTGTGGCCGAACCCCGCACTGCGGACGCACGACACTGGACACCAGCAGCGCCTGCCTCCCTCCAGTGTGGCACATCTGACCAGGGAGCTCTGCAGGGGTCTGCTTTCTGGTGCTTTTCCAAGTCCCCCTGCTTTTTATACATGTTTTGATGAGCAAATTTGCCACATCAAGCTAATCTAACTCCCAGCAGAGCCCTCTGTGTATTAAAACATGATGGAATCAAAATGATGATGTTTTAATTGCCACTTGGTATGGGCACACCTATTTTTAGCCATTATCTTCATAGCTGCTGAGATAAAAGCTTTTGAAAATTATTAGGTTTTGCTCAGATGTTTGCTTAATTACACCAAGACTATTGTGCTGGTCAATGGCGTGTGGGTGAGGAGCTGAGTGGACGGGGTGGGAAGGGCAGCGGGGGGTCCCTCCAGAGGGCAGAGCCTGCGGCGGTGTCTGCAACCTGGGTTGGCTCCAGCTCCGCTCGGGTCCTGCTGGCCTCTGGTCTCCTCTGACTGCCGTTCTCCGGGGCTTGGCAGAGATGGCAACTCCTGCAACATGCTGGGAGCAAGCGCAGCTTGGGGCCGCTGGCTCTCACTCGGTGAGCCCGGGGCTGTGGGACTCTGCACCGCAGAGGTGCCCTGCTGCTCTCCAGCCTGCCCTGCTCCTGCCAGAGGAGGAACCAAGACACCCTGCAGTCCGGCCAACTTCACGCGGACTCTGCCGTCACGCTGTCAGCTGGCCTTGTGGGCACCCAGGGTGCTCCCAGCTCCCGGTGCTGGGGCATGCAGAGGGCATCGCCCCTGCAGCCCCAGCGCAGCAGTGTCGGCAGTGGGTGGGCAGTCTCTGCACTGTGTGGGAGGGTGAGCCTGGAGACTGTCCCCGTGAGCGATGGGAATGGTGCGACCCTGGCTGCCCTGTCTGTGCAGAGCCTGTGCAGAAAAATGTGCTCTGGTGCAGGCCCAGGACACGGGACGGCCGCTGTGGCAAGCAGATCTCAGAGATGGGGACACATCGCTGAACACCGTCCCCAGTGCTGTTCCCACTCTCTGGCAAGGACTTAAAAATATCATTAACGTTTGTATTCAGATATGCTCTCCTTACCCCTTCTCACATACAGCAAAAGAGGTGATTTAAAATTTATCAGCAAGTGTCAAGATAACCTATGCAATTCAGAATCAAAGTGCAAAGACCAGTGTGAAATGACAGCTGCAGCATCCATGGAGTCACGTGTTTTATCCCAGTAAGTACATGAAAATTGCAATGTGCTTTTCTGCTATTCAGGCTGAAGGGCTCCTTTAACACAGACCATCTCCTGATATCAAAGTGAATGATTTCTTTCATTATTCCTGGTTATGAGGCCTATTTTCATGTTATTTGTCATTTGTGAAGCAATTTGGTTTAAAGATGGCTCAAAGCTTTTGTACTGAGCAATCAGGGAGAAAGTAGGGAAGGAATAACTAAGGGGAAGATTGGGATTCTTCATCTGCTCTTGCATAACCAAACGCAGAAGCTGCCCTGTTGCAGGGCAGGGATCCATTCCCCGGCAATTGGATTACATGAGCACTCCGAGGCTCAGATGATTTCCAGGCAGGGGGGTGTGCAGGAGAGGGGCCCAGCTCTGCGGTTTCAGCTTCCCGAGAACTTATAACACCTCTGGGACTTGCGGGGAATTTAAGTGACTTTGGAGCCAGCGACTTTCTGCAACTCACAAATTTGGACTTAAGAGCCAATCAATTGTGCAGTTGTTTTCGCACCACCAGAAATGGAGTATGGATCTGCCGGAGGAATTTTAGAGGGACTTTTTATCCTCCCATCTGCAGCTGGGCTGCTATTCCTCATGCTGAAAAGCCAGCCATAAGAGTGTCCTGAAAACCAAACCCTGTGCTGCTGCAGGGCTGATATATCACTCACCGAGGAGTAATACCGTGGCACCAGTTAGGAGGGAAACAAGGGGCAGAATCAATTCTCCAGCAAGTGTTGTTTGATTTTGTCATAAAATCCTAATATTCTATATTTAAAAACGTAGCTGCTCAGCCTTGAGATGAAAAGCTGTGGCATTAAAATCCCATGGAGGGCAGCTGCAGCCAGTGAGTGCCAGTCGATTCCTGCCCCAGGAGATGGGCACGTTGCCCTCCTGTGCTGCTAGGCTGAACCAGCCCCAAGCCCTGCTCACACCATGACCCAAACCCTGGCTGTGGGGCTGCTGCCCATCTCCATCCCTATGGGGTCCTTGTCCCACAGTGCTCCCACAGCTGGAGCTGGGCAGGACTCGCTGTTCCCGAGCTGCACCATGAGACAGAGTTGCCCCCACAAAACACGTCCCAGCCTGCCCGCAAGGGCTGTGGGGACGCCTTGCCTCTCGTCTGGTTAGTGCGTAGGGCTAAAGGCAAGCTGGCATTCTGCCTGCATCGCAGTGCCCAGGGGGTGTCCCCATGGGGCACCGCACCCGGCCGGGGCTGGGGGGAGCGCGGCCAGAAACAACGAGGGGAGCAGGGACCGCACGCAATGGAGGCTGAGCAGCCTTTGTGGAGGTGCCACGGCCATCCCCAATATCAAGGGCTTGTCCTGTGGCCACAGAAGATGCTGCTTACCCCAAGGAGCTGAAGGGACTTTGCACTCAAGACAAGCAGCTTTGCTCTAAGTACAGAGGTAAGAATCCCATTGCTTCCAGGAGGATATTTTTATTGGCCGCTCGCAGAGAAGTGGCATTGCAAGTCTAAAATAGCTACTGATGTAAAAGCAAATATAGGGAATGTGCCTGCAGAGGCCCCTCCTGACGGAAACAGATTCCATCTGCTCCAGCACCAAACACATTTCAAAAGGGTTTTAGTCCAGTTTCAGGGATTTTGTTCTCTCTCTTTGTACTCTGTATTTTAAGACTGAAGTGAGATAGGGTGACGTGAGTGAGGGTTTATCATGCACACAGCAAACCCCCTCTTGTGAGCGGAGCCTGGCACAGGGGAGCCTGGAGCAGCCTCAGCCAGGTCATCTGCAGCGGGTCCCTCTGGGGAGGCAGGGACCTTCCTGGGGCTTTCTGCCCTCGGGGGCTCTTTCCTGGAGACAGAAATTGTGAGGGCTATCAAAATGGAGCTGGAATGGGAGAAGCCTCGTCCCACTGTCGGGTGCCCTCTGAGATTTTGGGAGCTCCTGCTGTGGGGGCAGAGGCTGCACTGGCAGGGGTGCAGGCGGGGCGGGCAGGAGTGCTGCTGCAGCCATGTGCCCTGGATCCAGCAGTGCAGGCAGCAGCTTCCTCACCCAGCAGACTCGTCCCTGCCTGCAGAGCACCAGCCGCTGAGGTCTCTCGGACCCAGCTGCAGAAGCAGCATCAGCAGGGCGTTCACCCCAGGGCGAGAGGCAGCAGTGCTGGCAGCACAGGGCTGAACCCTGCCTTTCCAAAACCAGTGAGCAGACAAAACGGACAGGATCTGTTCTGAGCCGAGGATCCGCTACGAAGCGGGGAACAGTAATCCTGGCTCGCAGGAGGTGGATGGCTTTGGCTGAGCCTGGTTCCCACAGCGGGGATCAGCTGTTGCCATGGCATTCATGCGGAAAGTGATGGCTGGTGCTGGCGGGGCCAGGGCTTTGGCGCCTGCTGGCCTCGCATGGCCGATGTGGCCACACCGCTGGCTCCAGCGCTGCAGGTGGAGGGGGTGCACGCGGCGCCAGGCCAGGCATCAGGCAGCAACTTCTGAGGGTTGTTTTGAGAGCACGGGCAAATGTCTTTTAATGAAATACTGATTTCACCAAAAACTGATGTTCCATAATGATTCCTTTGTTTTTTAGCAAAAAAGTTAATTTGCTTTCAACAGAAGTATGAGAGGTTGTCGCTCATGTAGGACCTACATGTTCTTAATTTAACTGAGGTTTATGCTTTTCAAGGATTTTTTTTTAAACATAAAACTGATTTTCCCCACTGAACAACCCCCCTGCCCCTGGAATGCCATTCCCAGCCAGAGCAGCTCTGTGGTTTCCCTCATGGTGGAGTCAGGCTCCCGAGACAGTGCCCAGGCTGCCGCACCTCGGTGCTGGCCCTGTGGGGATGGCGACACAGAGGAGCTGGGGGGAGCCTGGAGTGGCTGTGGCTGTGGCAGGGGCTGGGGCTGGCCCTGCACCTCTCTCCCTCCCCACCTGCATCCAAAGTACAGCTTGAGGGGTCCCTTTGCTCCCTGTTCCTTGCCTCCCTGCATTGCCATCACACCTCCCTGTCCCATCACGTCTCCCCTGATCCCCTCATGAAACGTTTGCTGAGAGCAACATAAATACAACAGTCCCCTTAGAAATGTGCTTTATCAAACTCACCTTTCTCCCAGTAAACCTGCAATTAATTCTGTGCTGATCAGAAGTCACTGCTAATGAAGGAAGCTGGTGGAGGTGGGCTGGGGCGCAGCAGGTAATAACTGCACTGGAGCACTTGAGAATTAATTGTAAAGGCAGCAAAAAGGTAAAAAAGCTGCAGTAAGCGTAACGAGTCAGCAAAGCAAAGTGCCAGCTCCCCCGCACTGCCCTACAGCCTTGTTGCGGCATCCCAGCCCACCAGCCCTCCGAGCCACCGGGACTCACTGGTGGGCGCTGAGGACCCCAGACAAGGGGGCTTATGTTACACCCAGCCCAGCAAAGGGCTCTGCTTGCCCAGCCGCTCCGGGCACAGTACCCCGGCTTCAGCGCTGCCCCTCGCCTGCAGAGGCATTACTCCCCGTTGCTGAAGCCCCATTGTTGGCCATCAGAAGGGATAACCCTGCAGAATGGGCAGGGCAGCCTCTGCCGTCCCAGGGCTGTGGCCGGGCTGGGAAGCCGGAGGCAGTCTGCACGCCTGGGGACCCTGGGAGCCTTCTCCTGCCTGGGGCTGCGAGGGGACACTCAAACCTTATAGCTTCTCCTGCAAGACACACGCATGTAGTGGATCCGTTCAAGATCTCATCCTTAAAATTACAACAGTCTGGAGATGAAAAGAAAGCCCCTTCTATGATTGAAAATTAAAGATACTGCTTCCTGATCATCATAAAATTGACTTCTAAAATAAGATACTTAATTAAATGTATCCATTCTTCTGATACTACTCAAAAGAGTTAAGTCCAGATATGATGCAGAGATACTGTGGGATAATGCATTCATGTGGATGGTTATCTTCCTCATAAAGGCATTATGAAAGTAGCAAAAGTAATTGCATTATATTTATGTCAATTCTCTTATTTAACTTGGCTGCAAATGAAGTATTCTGTATTGAACTGCAACCCATTTTAATTTACAAAACCAGCTCTGCTTTGCTCAGTAGTATTGCAACTAATGAAAAATGACTCAAAGGAACAGATCTTTTCCATATGAATGCTCATATAGACCCCGAACAGACAGACTCGATAGATGGAGCAGCTGCCAGGGCTGAGGCAAGCTATGGGCTGAGGGAAAAAATAATCTGACTTTTAGCTTGCTCTGAAACTTGCAGGAGCAGAGGGGTCATCTCCCTGCCAGGCCCCTCTCCTGGGGGATGCACCTGGAGGATCCCCTCACCTCTGCTCGGGGCACTGCCATCCCCTCGGCATCTGCTGCAAAGTTGCCTCCAACTTTGCCCCACAGGGAGCGGGTCTCGGCTGCCGTGGTCTCTGCTCCTTGGGGTTGGGCTCTGCTCTCCCGGGATGGGAAGCACTGCCTCCTGCTCTCCCCGCACACCGGTGTCAGCAGCACCGCTCCTCCCCACTCTCCCTGCTGCCAGCAGCTCCTTGCAAGCGAAGCCATCAAGGCAAGTGCCGGCCTGGCACAGCCCTGTTCTGCCACCAGCTGATGGAGAGCCTGGGGTCTGGTCCTGACTGACCCGAAATGCCGAATCCCTGATGATCAGGGGCTTGGGCACGATGTGACCAGCATGACTGAATGGAGTAGAGGAGCTTGGTACTGCAGCCGGGACACAGAGCCCATCACGGGGCCTGGTGGCTGTTGGGGACAGGGTCATGGTGCCAGCAGGGGCTGAGGGACTGTTCCGGGGCATGGGGGCTGCGGAGACACCTTGCTTGGATGGGCCTTGTGCAGCCCCATGGCTAGCATGGGATGGCTCGCCTGCTGACTGGCACCCAGCACCAACAGGGACACTGTGTCCCACCAGCACAGCCCCCATGGGCCTCGGTCTGCATCTCAGGCACATTCGGGAGGAGCAGGGCCATCTTATGCTGGCCCATTGCATGACAGTGACATCTCAGCCATGGCAGAGCTGCCACAGCAGCAGGACGTGCCCTTCACCGCAGGCAGGGAGGAGGCAGCAGCAGCATCCCTCCTGTCCCCGTGTCAGGGCTGTGCACTAATCCAGCCTGATGTTTCTGCACACAGAGGCATTCCTGAGTGTGCTCAAACATGGTAATTTATTATTATTTATTTACAAGTGACAGAATGTCTTCTGACCTTTCGGTCCCTCTGGGCTGGCTCCGGAGCTGTGGCTTTAATAGCATCTTGCACATACAAAGAATGCCAAAAGTGATGCTGTCCCGGGCTCAATCCCAGCGGCAAGAGGGGCTGGTGTGATCGCAGGAGGCTGTGTTTACTCCAGCTGAGAGGAGCACTTAAAGCCGGCAGCACCAGTGTGGTGGGCTCGGGCGGCTGGCTCTCTGTCCCTGTGGGCAGGGAGAGTTCCCAGGGCCAGGCAGCCTCCACCGAGTGCCGGCTCCTCCTCTCTGCCATCCTCCTAAGTGCTTTATCTTGACTCTACATCCCCCAGGTCCAGGCTCAGCCTCCTCCATCAGCAGGTCCCTGCGTGTCCCGATAAATCTCCCAGCCAGGCACTTTGCATAATATCTGAGGGAGAGCAAAGGGCCCTGCCTGCAGCGCTGGCTCTCCCTGCACCAGCCTCTCCAGCACCTGAAATAACTCCCTCCTGCCTGCTGAGTGCCTCAGCACTGCATCCATCAGGCTAGCCCTCTCCTCCTCACCAGAGGCTGGAGATACACGTGCACATCCCCATCAGCTCTCTGCAGCCATCGTGCCCTTTCCTCCTCCTCCTGCCTGCCTCTGCCTGCTCTGCAGGTTCCTGACATCTCAGGGATGCTCTGCCCTGCTCTGTGCTTTGGCCCGGCAAAAGCCTCCCTGCGCTGTGGGCAGGGCTGGGAGCCCAGGGCAGAGCACGGGGCTGGAATGATGTGCGCTGGGGCAAAAGGCTCTGTGCTCTTTCAAATATGTCAGAAAAGGTTTTGTTTGCATAACCCCAGGATTTGCAGCTCACTCTCCAAGCCCCTTGGAGCGCCGGGTGAGCAGTGCGGGGTGCGCTTCCTAAACCCTGCATAGCCCCAAGGTGAGGGCTTGCCCCGTGTGCGCCCCGCATGCACCCTGGCCCCAGCACGCTGCCCGGGCTCGGCTGCCTGGCAAATGGTGCCGTGGCCCAAGCCTGCTTGGTGTCTCCCTCACCCACCTTCCACTGTGGGCGCAGGAGCTCGGGTGCTTATTAAGCACATCTGAAGGCCACCACTCACAGGCAGATGCGGAGATACAGAGATTTTCATTGTTGGTGACAATATTAATGTTGCATGATTTACAATCTCCTGTGCGCTTGTTCTTCTGGCAGCAAAGCATCTGCTTCAGGCCCATTTGGGTGGTTTAGATCTGTCCTTGAGGATGTAATAGAGTTATTGAGAGGGCACAAACATTGACTGATTCATATTGACTTGCTTGGCAGACAGTCTCACATGGTTGTATAGGAGAGAAGGTTTGGGACAGGGGACAGGGGACAGGAACCCGCTGGGTGCTTGCCATGCACCCCACAGCTGGCTGGGCTGTCTCTTCCTGGAAATGCCACTGCTCAGCGGTGGCAATGTGCTGAACCTGCCATCCCTGCATGACGGCGATGTGCTGAACCACATCCCTGCCACCGGCATTTGGTTCCTGGCTCCAAGGAGCAGCAGAGCCCAGCCTGGTGCTGCACCCCGGGACACCCTGGCCCCTCATGCTGAAGGGAAGGGCTGGAGCTCACACTGCTGGACCACCCGCCCTGGGGACCTGGCCTCCTCTGCTTCTCCCCACAGGCAGCCAGTCCCACAGGCTGGTCCTGTCCTGGAAGCACTGATGGCCACTCGGTGCCGGGTCCCCATGTGGGACCTGCCCAGTGCCATCAGTGCTTACTGAGCCCCAAGGCAGCTGCGTGTGCCTGCTCCGGCTGACCCATAGCCGTGCCGTGGGTGGCTGCAGGGAGAATGTCCTCAAACTGCTCCTAACAAGGTGACAAATCCTATTTGCGCTGTTCCCGCTGCAAAGTGGTCCCCGTGGAGGGGCTGCCGGGACACAGGCTCTGGAAATGGCATGCGGGGGTGTGCACACTTAACCCCAACGGAGAGGACAGGCAACTCCCTTCTTCCCTTGGGCCAGCTCTGGTTTGATGTCCCCTGGTTTTGTGCTCCTCCAGCACGTGTGCTCTGGAGACACTTGGATGAATAGAGATGAGGAGAGGAAAGAGATGTCCATAAAAATTCACCCTGTTCAATAAGCTGGAGCAGAGAGACACTGAAATCCATCATCCTGCAAAGCCATCTCTATTTTAAAGCTTGCAGTGTTTTCAAGTAGCCAGAGCTTGTTGGATCCGGCAAAGCTGGGAAGCAAGGGTGACGGTTTTCAAGATGGAAAATTCATGCAGATCCAGCCAGCTGGAAGGCAATGGGTGGCAGTGACCTTGCAGCCTAGGCCTGGCCTCTGGGGTGGCTCTGCACAACGTGGATGGGCAGGGCAGGCAGCCAGGGAGGGCCAGTGGGTGCTGCCTATGGCTGTGGGGGCTCAGGCACTGTGGCCCCCAGATGGGGCCCAGAGCGGGCCGGGACAGGACGACATCCCCACCACCCCATAGCATGACCAGCGAGGTCTTTAAAAAATGCTCCTGCAATATCGGTGCTGAAGCACCCTCAGAACAGAGGCAGATTTTGCTCGATCCCAAGCACGCAGACCAGGTACCTGCACAGCACCTGCATGGGGTTTGGGGGGGAGGACCCCCGCCAAGCTGGCAGCAGGCGCAGGTGGGGGGTGCTCAGAGGGGGGACCTTCTCCAGAGTGCCAAAAAGGGATGGCAGGTCTCGCCACTGCAGGTAACAACCTCAGGGCTCACTGTGACGGCGGGGGACAGCTGTGCAGCCCTGGCCAGTGCTGTCCCCCATCTGCAGAGCCCCCTCCTGCGCCCTGTAGCCCTCCAGGCACTTCCCTGGGGCTGCCCCAGCTCATCCCCTCTCCCCCCGCAGCAGCTCTGTCACATAAACTGCTCCCTGATTTCAGAGAGGCTTGAGCCAACGTTTCTGCCACCCTGGAGGCTGCCTCCAGCCAGGGTGTCTCAGGGGAGGTGAAGGGCTGGCTCTGTCCACCCGGGGTCCCTCCTGTGAATGCAGGCAGCTGATCCATCCCCGTTCCAGTGACATGCTCTCCCTCGTTCCAGCCAGCCATCCAAGGCAATTACGAAGATGCTGCCGGTGTGCGGGCTGGAAGAGGCAGCGCTGGAGGAGAGGGGTAGTTGTGAACATGTTTTCTGCCAGCACGACTGACTGAATGACTAATGCCCTGCACATCCCCGGCTCCCACCGCACAGCTAATAACCAGTCAGATGCAAAGCTGCGGCCGCTGCTGGCAGCGCCGGGGTGGTGTGAGGGGGCCCAGAGGGTGGGAGCCAGGGGAGCAGCTGGCCCAGCTGCGGCAGGAGCAGACAGCAAGACAAATGCCTCCCCGGTATTTATAGGCGCAGGGTACCAATATAGGCTGGGTCCCAGCAGCCCATCACCAGGTCCTGACCCCAGCAAGGGCCAGCCGAGAGCCTGTGGGAGAGGGCGAGGGGCAGGGTGGGTTCAGGGGATCCTGCCCACTGTTTCTGGCTGCCCAGGGCCCTGGGGAGCTGTGGCTCTGCATTGCCCCAGCTGCAGCATGAGGGGACTGGGGAGCACTGCCAGCATCTGAGGTACAAACCTGCTGGGATGGGAGACAGCCCCCCGCGCACCGCGGGACGCCTCCCGGCTGGCAGGTCGGCTGCCCCCCGCGCCGGCGGCACTCCGGGCGAGTGGCACGCGCTGCGGCAGCTCCTGCTGCATGGCACCCTGAGACGTAATTGAATTCACACTCTTGGATTTAACTCGTTATCCTGTCAAGATTTTGGCATTTCAAATGATTCACAATTGCTTCAATTATAAGAATTTAGACAATTCTACCCACCCTGCCTTCCACCCTTCTTGTGCCTGGCGTTCCAGGCTGTCAGGCGCGTAACCCATCCCCACTCCAGACCCCTGGTCAGAGGGGGGTCTCCTCCAGGGGCTCAGCTCTCCCTCCCGCTCCCCTCTCCCTCCTGGGCACGCTTTGTGTGGCCCCTCACGAGGTCTCTCCTGGGAGTGGTGCAGGGTAGCACTGGGAACCCGGCCCCGTGCAGTGCATCTCCCCTTCCCGCCTGAAACGGGTAACATTTACTTAAGGCAGCATCTGTCCTGGAAGCGCCCTGCAGACTTGCAAGGAAATTAATAGCTCTGTTTCCTGCTTTGGTGGTGCAGAATTGTAATTCTTCACGGCGCTGTAAAGAGCTGCGCACAGCGGTGCAGGGAGGGACGAACAGGAGCAAGCTCTGCAAAGAGGCATTTAGACCTGACCTCAGGAAAACATTTGTTTATCTCAGTGGGACCGTGTAGAATGCAGTAGCTGTCCGAAGGCAGGTGCACAGGCAGGGGAGAGGCAGAAGATGAAACCGCATGGACAGTCCTGCACGGTGCCAGGAGGTGCTGCCGGAGCTCACAGGCAGCTCCTGTCCCCCCCAGGGACAGGGGGGCAGTGCCAGGGTGCTGGGAGGGTATCACCGTGCCCAGCGCAGGGGTGCCTCTCCCTGACTGGAGCTGCCCCACCAGCCTCCTTGGCAGGACCCTCTCACCAACCTGGGGGGGTCACCCCCTTCTCCTTCAGCCACCACCCTCCAGCACCCCCCAAACCCCTCCCCACCCCTAAGGCAAAGCCTTCCTCTGCAGACCCCACGCCCGCCGGGGCCTCCTCGAGAGCAGAAACCTCCCACTCCCACTTTGCTCCATGGTTATTTTACCCAAATCACCAGGTGATTGCTGGTGGCTCCATGGTTATTTTACCCAAATCACCAGATGCCTGCTCAATCTGTAAGCGCTCAGGACCAACTTTGGGGTCTTTAAATGATGAAATTTAAAAAATAGCAATTGAAGAAGCAGTCACAGCATTTGCTACTTCTTTGGGACAAGAGCTATTTTAATGCAATTCCTTGAGAAGAGCTTAAACATTTCATGCCTGAACACCATCCCAGCTCGGGGCCTGGGCACTTGCTGCTCCCTGTCATCTGCTCCACAACCTCTCCCTCTCTGTAGGAGCCCACCTTTGGATTTGAGCAGCTCCAAACCAGGAATCTTCCTTGAGTCCCCCTAAAATTGCTGCAGTGCAGTCCCATCAGCCCTGGCCGCTCCCCGCACCGCTGTCCTGGGCCGGGTGCTGCTGCCAAGCTGCTAACCCACTCCTGCAGGAAACGTGCCCCAAATGGACATTTAATATGAACTCTGAAGGCAGTTTTAATGCTAAGGTCATTTGTTTGGCTTTGTTCCTTCTTTTTCATGTTGCCCCTCCCTTTGTGTGCTCTGAAAATATAAAATAGCATTGCAACACTTAAACTGTACTCTGAAAGTCATCAGTCAAAAGCATGTAAAATATGTATTTCTAACAAACAGGAACACAAAATTCATCATCTTGCACACATTAAATATTTCCTATTTGGAGTTTCATGACAAAGTGCATATCAAGACATATTATGTAAAATGGACAAGTTAAATCCAATTGGCTCTGAGTTAACATCAGCATTAGAAACTTAACTTTTGCATTTCCTAGCTTTTTGAAATTTCCAATCCATAATTTCACTGTTGAGGTAAGGTTGAAGAGATTGCTTTTGATACCTGGGGTCCCCATGCTTCACGCAGGTACTTTTAATATATTTCCTAAAACGCATGGTACACTGAAGCCTGGTGCTCCCAAACAGCTGCTTAGCAGCCCTCACCAGTATTCGGCATGGAATACATTCATTAGATACCCACAGAAGTTAGCTGCAGTTTCAAAAAGCCCAAGCCCTTTATAGGAAACACTAAACAATTAATATAAATGGTGGTGTTTATTTACAGCAGCCATCTGATGACAGCAAGGGGCTGCTCTTGGGTCTGCTCGGCAGCCGGGGTGCTGCCTGGCTCCCAACGATGGTCGGGTGGGACGGAGGGGAGAGATGCACCTGGGGCTGGGGGGAACCTTCCCCAGCCCTGCTCAGTGCCTTTCAGCAGAGGCATCACGCCTTTGCTGCCTGCTAACTTCATTCTTCCACCAAATCAACTCCCCCATCGCTGGGTGAGCTGCTCTGGAGGCGTCGGGTACCCTGTCTCCGTGGGGGCTCTGTGCTGGGGACTGGGGGGGCTGGGGTCTGGGGCAGTGCCGCTGCTCCAGCTGCCACCCAGCTGTGGAGCATTCCCTGCAGGGAGCTGCCCCTCCAGCATGCTGGCCAGCCCACAGCGGCACTGAGGACCGGTGGCGGCATCCACCAGCCAGATAATGCCAGCAAGTGTCTGAGCTGCGAGCACCAAGGACAGGCACGCCGAGCGCAGGGGCAGTGCGTGGCACTGTTTGCGAGGAGCTGTGCGTGGCCTGTTAGCTGTGCGCACACCAGCTCTGCAGAGCTCACTTCAGAGTCACGCTCAGGAGATCTGCTCGGAGGCTGTACAGCCTGTTGGCTTGTGTATAATGGGAGAATCTCTCACATCCTTATAAATACTTCACTTGCTCCATCATTCTCAGTCCCTTTCCCAAAGCAAACCAGCATTAACTCTGCTTGCTGCCTTGCCTGCTCCGGCTCCAGACACAGGAAGGTGCCCTGTGCAGGAAACCTGGCCAGGCTCTGGGGCACAAGGCAGCTCGCCCCAGGCACGCAGCCTCTTACTCCCCAGCCCCTCCCCAGCCTCTGAGGGCTTTGCCCAGTGCTGCATGCAGAGGAGCCTGGCCTGCGTTCCCCTCTGCTCAGCTCGCCCCAGACTGGTTTCCCATAAGCTGGGTGCCCAGCGCCCTGCCAGCCTACTCCTGCGCACCCCCGGGGCATGGCTGAGCCCCCTACACCTGGGGGCTCCTCCTGCAGCACCAGTCTAGGGGCCTGACACCCCTAGCATTTCCTCTCCTCCTCCAATGGGTGCTGGTGCAAGCCCTGTTCCCTGTGCCAGGTGTGCACAGAGGCTTGTGCGTGCCGTGTCCCCCAGACCATCCCCGCGCTCCTGGGAGATACCTGCTTTGAAATGCTGTTCAGGTGAGGCAGAGTGGTTTGAAAATGCACCCAACCCTTGTCCCTCTTCTTTCTTTGTGCGCTGCTGGGTGCTGGCAGGAAGAGGTTTTCCTCTAGCACCAAACAGGTAATTGCATTACATAGGGTTAATTTGCTCTGAGGTACCTACAGCTACCCTGCTCTGTAACCCTTGTCTGTACCCAGCAGAAATACATTTATACCCATGTCTGTTCCTCTTTGTTCTGGTAGCCAGGCTGCTAGTATGCTGGAGGGTTTCCAAATGCCAGTCTGCTGAGGACAACGCTTACACACAGCTGCTCAACTGATCACTAAGATTCTGCAGATTTTTTTAAACTGTACCTATTATTTTTCCCCAGCCCCATTCAGGAGTATGGTGCCGGCAACACGTACAATGCAGAAGCACTGAATCCCACAGCCTGCTGTGGATGGTTGCGGAGACGGAGGGCAGCTCTGAAGGAGCACTCCTCATTCCCAGCACCAGTGCCAGGCAGGGCCAGGGCAGCGAGAGGACAGCGCTGCAACAACATCGCTGTGCTGAGCTGAACCGTAGCAGCTGGGATTCATCACATGTGAAGCATCTTGCCTGCAGCTTTGGACTTTGCTCTGTGTCTGTATTTCTGCATTAACCTGATATACTGGATGCACTCAGAATATAGTCTGTGGGATTCATATGTGGTAGCTGCTTAACTAATCAGAAATCATGCTGTAATTTCTCCTTTGTGTGGCCACCCTCATGCTGGCAGGCTGGGGCTCCCTGGGCGCCCACCCTGTGTGTACCCATGATGCCCTGTCCCGATGAGGTCCTGGGGACCGGCAGCAGCAGGCGGGCCCTGGGAGAAGCTCTACCGGGAGGGAGCAAGGGCACCAACGAGGGACGATCACAGATGCTGGAGCACTTTGGGTGAGCGTTTGTGAAGATCATGCCCTGACCTTCCCCAGATATTTCAATGAACAGCACAAGCATCTGAATATTAGCACCACAGCTCATTAAACTGAAGGAAGGGAAAGGCAGATGGCAATGATTTGCAGTTCCTGTTTGGAGAGCAGCACCTGGCTTCCCTGACCACAGGCTATCCTTTCAGACCCAGCGTGTCCAAGGAAAGGGCTGACCTCCTGTCCTTGCTCAGCAGGAGCTGCAGGCTGCACCCCGAAACCCACTGCACAAATCACCAGTGCAAGCCTGCAGCACTGGCCCTGGTCTGCCACAGCTCTGCTGCAGTCCCACAATGCCTGGCAAGGTCTGGCTTTCTGCTCAGTTAACACAGATGTTTGAAAATAAGAGACCTGCTTTGGGGGATGTCTTGTAGGGCAGCTGCCTCTCCGGTTCGGATGATCCTACTGCAGACCCACAACTTTTACCCTCTCCACTCCTCCCAGTCTTGTTTTCTTGGGGCTCTTTCTGATGCCCTCCAAGTGCTCCCCTGCCTCAAGGCACTTTCTCCCCCATCCGTGACACCCAGCATCCTGCTGGACCAGTCCATTGAGGGCTTTGCTTCCTTGGCCCTCAAACGGAATAAAGGACATTTGTGTCTGCTGCCAGAAGCCAGGGGGGCTCGGACACCGCAGCTCCCGTGGGGTGACAGGGGACAGTGCTGCTGCCTGGCCCTGGGTGCACGCTGCAGGGGCAGCTGCACTGGGCTGGCCACCGCTGGAGATGAAGCATCCTCAGACCCCGGCAGCACAGCCTTGAGGCGCCAGCATTATTGTTGAAGAGGGGATCTCCCTGCTGCCTTGTTTCCTGCCTCTCCAAGGGAATGCAGCCAAGTTCAGCCACCTTTGGCCACTTCATTTCCATGGCAGGAAGCATATCTTGGCTTTACTGTGTGAAACCGTGGTGGGGAGATGTGTGGGGGTGGGGAAACAGCCCTGCTTGCTGTCTGGCAGCACCGGGAACTTCTTTGCAGTCTATTATCTAGAGGCTTATTCAGTCCAGTTTATTTCTCCTGCTAATGAGCCCAGAAATGCATTCACCTGCGAAGAGCTTTCTCTGACACAGCCAGGAAGGGTCCCAAGGTCACAGGATGCTTTCCTCCAAGGCCACATTTCGATGGAGCCATGTGCTCTCACTCTGCAGTCGCAGGGTCACCTCAGACAGAGGAACATCGGGAGCTGGCCACAGGCTGTGAGCAGGAAGGGAAAGAGGCACCTGGACCCAGAGCTCCCCCTCCGAGCTGCAATACAAAGGCTGCACACAGGGCTGGGGGGCCAGCATGGCCCCTGCTCCGGGGAAAGGGGCTTAAAGGAATGATTTCACTGGAAACGCCAAGGAAAGACTAACCCCCTGGGAAAAAGGAAGGGAGATGGCCAAGTGAGAGCCCCTTGGTGTGCCCGGGCAGCCACCTTCCCCGGGGCAGTGGGCTGGGCTGGGCGCTCCCCTGCCCACAGAGCCCCTTGGAGGGACAGCAGCTCCGGGCTGGTGCTGTCCCCAACCGGGGTGAGCCAGGGAGCCCTGTGCCCCCAGCCCTGCTCTCCCTGGGGGACAGCGTTTGGCCCCTTGCAGAGCCCAGGGCGGAGGGCTCAGGCTCCATCCTTTCTCCCATGGTTGTTTCAGACCCTTTTTGTGCTGGCAAGAGCCCTGTCGCGGGGGATGCTCTCTCACCTTGCACTAATAGCAAAGCGGAGGTTGATGCAATATGTCCTGCTTTGCTAGGGAATAACAGCATTTCAGAAACCGCTTTCTCCAATCACAAAGGAAAGCCTTCACCTAGAGAATATTAGCTCAGACCCCCTGATGTAAGTGTGGTTGTTGAAATCCATCTCAATTCTTTAATAGAAAAGGTAGAAATTCCTCTGCTATTCATCTCCGATATTTATATAACTAACCACCAAGCTAAGGCACACTCTGAGCACTGCTCTCAAACAAATACTTATTCAAGACCAGAGATTTAATCATTACTTTTGAAAACATAGTTGTTATTTTTCTTACTACTTTTTAGAGAGACGGAGAGAGGCAGAGGTCTTTTTCAGATCGACTTGGGTTTGCTGTGGGTATAGTCCAAAGCTGTGCGTCCTGTGCCCGGCCGGGGTGCAGGGGGGCTGCACTCACATACCCTTCCTCGGTCTTTGCAGCACCCAGATCAGCCCCCAGCATGCGGAGTCACTTCTGGCCATGTGGGTAGGTCCTTGCCCGAGCCTGGGAGAGGCTCCAAGGGAGAGCTTCCCTGATGGGAAGTCTTGCTCCTGCTGCTGCTTTCAGAGCAGACGTAGGCATGAGGCATGGGCTGGGACTTGCTCTGAACTGGAGAGGCTGCACTGTGAAGGATGCTTGAACTCATGATGGAAAGGGGATTTTGGAAGAAACTTCTGAACTGCAGTTAGTCTTGGCTCTCCAAGCTGGCAGATGCAGGGTGGCAAATGAGGGTGCTCCTGCTGCTGTCCAGGGCTGGGCTCCTGAGTCATCTCCAGAATAACCACGTGAAGAGGTGCTTTTGGAGGTCAGCATGGCTCACTGGGAGCACTCGCAGCCCTGTGACGCTGGCAATAGCGCAACTGCTGGTTCCCTACGAGCGGCCCCACATGTTTCCCTGCACAGCTTGCAGTGCTGTCCCTGCCATGCAGCTGGGCTGCCAGGCGCCAGTGCAACCGGCTGCGGGGCCGGGGGGCTGCCACTGACACCAGCACACTCCCTCCGCACGCCCTCTCAAAGCAACAGGGCAGCATAGCAGCTTATATTAATTAGGCCTTAAATTGTACCACAGCACAGACAGGAGTGCAGTTTGTTTGTTTTTAAACAGGGCACATGTCACAGTAAATGCCAGCAGTCCCAGTGCTTGGAATAATAAATGTGCAAATAGCAATTAACAGTTGCGTCTTCTGCTCACATGCAAAGGACATAATTAGCTAGTTCCATCTGTTAATTATACCTGCCATGGTTCAGATATTCATATCCCAGCCAGAACTCATAGGAAGAAGGTGAGCTTGTGCAAGCAAAACTCTTGTCATCCAAACATTAGATCCAGCAAGCTTCTGTCTCTTCTCTCTTGGCTGCTGCTCAAAGGCACCATGTACTTGCACGGTGTAAGACTATAGCAGCTCCCCTTCCTCCCACTGATCCAGCCCCCTCGCAGGGTCTCTCCCCAGTGCCCTCCTGCTGGCACTTCACTGGTTTGGGAAGCCCCAGCAACAGCTGCTCACTGGAAACACCTGCAGCTGCAGAGCCCTTGGTAGGTGGTTTCCAGACACGACTTCCCTCAAAGCCCTTCAAGGCTGGGTTTGGACAGACCTTTGCCAGGACAGGAGTCAGAGCACAAGTCCAGCGTGGTGGGAGGTTCAGGTCAGACCTCAGGCTGGGACTTGGTGACTGATGAGGCTGAGCCCAACACAGACTGAGCTGAGACTTTAACACAGCACTCTGGCAGCAGCCTTGGTGCTTGCACAACCCCATGTGTGAATTTGTACCTCTGAGGAGATAAAGGATGAATGCGCCTGCCTCACCACACACCAGCCATGGATAAGGGTGGAGACAGCGCTCAGCACCAGGAAGGCGTTAGGGACGGTGCTGAGGCTGCAGGAGCAAAGCACGAGGGATGCTTCCAGATGGGGTGCATCAGTCCGGCTCTTGCTCCTGCCAGCTCTGCTGCCGCTCATCCTGAGCCCCGCAGCCCATCCTGCAGTGCCTGTCCCTGCCCCCAGCTGGCTCCCCAGCACCCAACCCTGCCCCCTGACCAGCCTTGCAGTGGGCATAGCCCTGCAGTGCCTGATCCTGCTGGGTCCGGCTGCTCACTCTCCCTGCCTCTCCCACTGCCATCCCTTTCACTCACCATTTGCAAACACTTTTGCAAAGGTTTTTTCAAACACATTCCACCCACCACTGCCTGTGCCTAATAACAGCCCCCGAGGAAGCCACGGCGCGGGCCCCAGAGGGAGAGGGGCAGCACACCGCATTGGAGCCATGAGCAGCTGCTTCGCCATTAAGAAGTAACTCCAAATTCAAGTGTGGAGGATGAGGACTGAGTCCTGACTTGCCAGACACATTCCTGTATGCTAATTTCAAACAGACTTTCAGGATGTGCTCTCGTGGATCTAAGCAAGCAACAGAATCTTAACTATCAGAGTTCCTCGCTGGCTGATAAAATATGGATAAAGGAGCCATCACTTTAGAACAGCAGGAAGAAAAATAATTGCCAAGGTTGGCTCTCATTTGAATATTGTTTAAAACCCTTGTAGCATGGAGACGGCTGTTGCAGTTTCATTCTGCTTGTGTGAATAATTTTGCTAGACAAGATTTCTACTCGGCACAGCCAGAGCAGAGGTAACGAGGGCTGCCTGCCAAATTCCCCAGCGGACCCAAGCGATTCACCTGCTTGATCCGGGTGCCCCCTCCTCCTGCGCAGGGGGGACACCGGGTGTCACGGCTGCACGTGCCAGCGGGGATGCACCCTCCCATGCGGGGCCTGGGAAAAAGCAGCAGCAGCAAATAGTGTGAGCCACGAAGGAGTGAGCCACAGAGAGAGGAGCTGAGCCTTGGCAGGATTTCGTTTGGTTTTAACAGGCTTTTTTTTTTTTTACCCAAGCTGGTACAGAGGCTGACAAGGACGGTAAAGTGACACTGACTAATTGAATTCTGAACTAGCAGGAGCAATGCAAATATCTGACAAATTGATTTAATTGCATTCACGTACAATAAAGCTGAGATCTAAAAGGTCAGCTAGAAAATGGAAAGGGTCCCTGGAGTGCTAACAGGAGGAAGCTGACTTTAATACACATTCATCACATTTTATCATCTAATTAGTTCACACAATGCCAAACTGATAGACAGAGGCCTAAACAGAAGTATCGATTGATTATTAGCCACATATCTATCATATTGCCTCCAGCCGGCTGTCAGAGCGTGCTGGCAACTCCTGCCCAGTGTATCAGCAGAGGGGGGGGCACTTGATAAATAGTTTTTCTATAGCAGAATTTAGACTCTGGAAAGTGTTTTACACAGACACTGAATGATAAAGATCCTTGCAAAAGCTCTCTAGCAAAACCGCGATCAAAACCCAGCCAGTCTTGCCTGCATCAAGAATATTTATGAACGTACAGGCAGTCAGTTCTGCTCTGGTAAAGAGCACCCCAGCACTGGCATCGCCTGGCACCCACTCTGCAGCTGCGCTCACCGGACCCCCGGGGTGGGGGGCTGCCCAGGCAGGGTGTCCTGCTCCACTCCTTGGTACATAAGCTGTTTCTTCTGAGTCTCTCATCAGACAGTTTGCCTTCTCTACTTTTCTAAAGCAAGATGATATTAAGCAGGCAATAGGAAGCCTCTTTATGAAGCCACAGTGCGTCCTGTTTATTGCAGCACATGGGGCTGACACCAGGGCTTCTACCGCCAAGCTGGGGCTCCTCCAAGGAACACATCTTGGGGCCCTCCTGCCTCCACACACAGGACATTGCAACCCTAGCACAAGCAGCTGCTTGAAGCCTGGCAGAAGCCTCCTCCTGCGCCTGCCACCAGGCAGGGGGCTTGCAGTGCCCAACCATACCCTGAGGGATTTACCCCAAATTGCACAGCTTCCCCTGAGCAGCCTCATGGTGTGGGGTCTCTCCCTGGCCAGGTGCCTGGGCAGGGCGGGGAGGACGAGCAGAGCCCATCCCCAGGGGGCAGCTGCTGTTTGGGAAGAGCAAGTCGGGGTGGGAGAAACCTGGCTCCTCTGCCAACACAGCGCCAGCCCCAGCCCATGCCAGCACCCAAGAGGGCAGGCAACGACAGCCAGTGCCTGGCAAGGGCCTTGTGTGACACCATGGGTTCTGGCAGGAGGACGATGGCATTGGTGAAGCTTGCCGAGAGGCTGGGTGCTCCTGCTACTTCCCTCACCAACCCTCCTCCTGTTCCCACCATGCTGGGGAAGCCTGCTCAGCCTTGATGGCTCTGCGCTGCCTGCCGAGAGCATGTGTGAGATCCCCAGAAATGCTGTTACCTGATCAAACCCTGCAGCTTTCCCAGAAGGCTATTGCTGTTTCACACGACATGCAGCTCCTGCTCTCAGGCTGCTTGCCTCTGCCATAGGGGAAGCCCGTCAGCACTCCTGCGCTGGCTCCATGTGGGGCTGGCGCAGGCATCCAGGACCTGCGAGATGCACGGCAACACAGAGGAGGGAGCCAAGAAGCAATCTGTCCTTGGCAAAGAGAAAACTCCAGCCCGTGGGAGAAGATGACTGTGAGGCCTGTGCAGTCCACGTGTCCCCTTGCAGGCAGGGATGTCCAGCCTCTCCTGCACCATTGGAGCAGCCACATACCCATAAGCTCTTCTGCACACATGGATGCAGCCACTGCACAGGGCTTGGGATACAGCCGGAATGCTGGGCTGGCAGCTCGGATGCTGCTCCTGCCCCTCTCTGATTCCCCATGGTGCCAATAAACTCCTGAGAGACCCATGGTGGTTCAGACCAAGTGTTTCACCTTTCCTGGGCTGGGACCCTCCATGAAGAGCCCCATGGGAGGTAAGGTCCTGGGGGCAGCTTGGTGTCCCCAGGTGCTGTGAGCCTGAGTCCAACTTGCTTCAGCCATGCCTGTGGCAGAGATCCTCCTCTGCTCCTCTCCCCCAGCCCTGGCAAGCACATTAGCCATGCTCCTTGGGAAGGCTCAGCATGTATTTACTATTGATTTGTAAGACAGCAAATTTTATGAACTGTAATTTCATTAAGCAAGAAGCGGTCGTGGCTCCCCACGACCCAGCTGCAAGACGCAGGGCAGCCGGGATTGATCCCCATCAGCCAGGCAGGGACCAGTGGGCAGGGAGCACTGGCCATGTTAATAACCTGCAGCGGGGGCTCCCAGCGTGGAGGGGAGAGACTAATTCATGACAGCCAGCTCCATGCAACTTCACTCAATTTGCCACTTTGCAGCTTGTACTCGAATCAGCCTGGAGCAGACACCACCGAAAGGGATCCCCTTTAGAGGGGGCGAGGGGAACACTCCGAAAAGCAATGCACTGAGCACAGGCAAACCAACAATTTGAACTGAGTGCCATAAGGTTACGCACTGGTCTTCTGCCACACATCTACATCTGCATTTATTTGCATTATTTTTGTCAGAACATATGGGATGGGACCTCACTAAAGGGGCTTGTTTTTCCTTTTCCTCAGGCTTTATTCATTTGTATTCTGGATTATCTAATCATTCGGGCTTTAAATACCTAGAGTTAGAAAACAGAGATTTGACTATAGCCTAATTCAGAAGAATTAGCTTCTGCTAAGACTGACATGTTCAACAGCTGCCAAAATCACATCAGCCTTAAAAAGAAAATGTCTTCTTTTTTGTTAAAAAGTGAGTTAATAACTGGAATGGAAGCACTTAATTGGTGCATAGTGTGCACTGAGTCTATTTGTTAATTAGAGTGCAAATCGGGCCTTAGAAGCAATGCTGTTCTCAGCCTAAATACTCAGCCGGAGCTGAGGCGCTGGCTCAGAGACCTGCAGGGAGCCTTGGCCAGACCCAGCTCACCTGCTGCCACAGCATCCCACAGCTCTCTCCCAAACCAGTCCTAATGCAGGGAAAATCTTCCCACAGAGACCTCCTCTGCCTCTTTGAAATTCCCTGGCGATGCAGGGCTGGGCAGGGAACATCCTGCAGAGGCTTCAGCTCTGTGCAGCCCTCCCGCCCGCACACCTCCCCGCACTTTCCTGCCCACCGGCAGCTGCTGGCAAGCTCTCCCCTCTTCTGGGGTGCTTGTACCGCGCTTGGCGAAACGAGCCCTCGTCTGGCAGCCCTGCCATGGTTGGGAGGCAGCAGCACACACCAGCCTGCAGTAGCTTCATCTCCCACTGGCATTTCTTCATTATCCTCAAATGCTGTAGAAGGGGAGGAGGAGAGAAGGTCCTGAATGCGGTGGGATGTGCAGACTCATACGTAGGGCTGGGTCTTCAGCCTGGCTTGGCCTCAGTTAAGTCTCTGACCTAGAGAAGGCTTCTTACATTCTGTTGTTTAGCCTGACTGTAATTATCTCTCTGAACAGACTACCACAGCTAATTTATTTTGAACAAAGCTAGAAATAAAAGGATAATCAGGTTATCCCAAATGACAGCTGCAACATCTGTATTTTCTGGTACACTGGGCACACTTGATGTACAGAATATTGTAATGAGGCTGAAAAACTTGTCAATGATATTTCTTTTGTCCCTTTCTCAAAGGAGCAATGGTTAAGTCTCCAAAAGAATATTAATTGGTGCAAAATGTGGGAAACAGCATTTTTCTGCCACAATATTTGTTGTTTGCTCCTGACTTTCTGTAGAGAAACCTCTCCCCGCAGCAGTGGGCGCACACGTCCCCATCCTGTCCCCAGCCAGTGGGGAGCAGCTGGAGCTGCCTTCGGGAACCTTCGCACCCCCCCAATGAGTTTCCAGCCAAAGACCCTCACTGAGCTGCCCACAGCCCCCAGGGCAGGAGCTCTGCACTCCCCCCTGACCCTGCCTCTTGAGTCTCTCGTGTCCAGGCGCAGGCAAAGCAGCTGGTGCTGATGTGCCAAAGCACCCTGCAGCTGGCCCAGAGTCCTGCTGGCTCCAGCATGGGGCAGACTATAAACCATCAAGGCTGTTTATTTAATTGCGGGGAAACTGGGGGAGTCTGTGTAATTGGGGGTAAGGGCAGAGCACTGGGACATTGCCAGTGACAACCTTCCCTGAGGGGGAACCCAGCGGCTCAGGGCAAAGGCAGACACTGTCCAGCCCAGCCTGGAGAGGAGCAGACAGCCCGGGGGTACAGGACCTGTGCTGCAGGCACGTCCTTGGGTTCTGCCAGCCCCTTGCCTCATCGCAGGTGGGGATGCCCTTCCAGGCATCCTCCCCGCTGGGCCTCCTCCCTCTCTGCCTCCCCCCAGCTTGGGCAGCCCCAGCCCTGCTGCAAGCCCTGAGCCTGAGCACCCACCAGTGCAGGGACCCCCTCTGCCGCCTGTCACGCCGTCCCTGGCTCAGCCAGCTCCACTCAGTCCTGCCTTCTCCCGGGCTGGTGCACAAGAGCCTCCCCCGCTCTTCCAGGTGGTCTCTGCAGGACTCCCCTTCTGTCAGCATGGTCATGCAGAGTGTTTCTCTGCAGAAGACATGCAAACCCACTGCATCATCTTCTGAGGCCAACCAGCAGCTCCACCATCACCCAGAGCATCCAAACCGGCCGGGAGGAAGAGCTTCCTGTCCCGCTCTGCTGGGCTCGCTCCCCCAGCACCCGGGGGTCTACATGCAAGAGGGGACTCACCCATGGTCAGGATGTCCTCTGCAGGCACTTCTCATGAGGGTCTCAGAACAGCTTTGAGACAGCAAAGCTTGGAGAACAATTACAGATTTTCTGTTTACACTCATTTTTGCTTTCAGCTTTTTAGCTCTGCTTATTCTGCTGGGGGATTATGTACTACTCACCACCAGGCTATTGCTTCAGTATTTTAATTTCTTTTTTAGCTATAAACCCATTTTCCACTCTCTTTCAAGGAAAGCGGCAGCCACCACAGATTGCTGCTGGTAGGTTCAGGCTGAAGGCAGGGCAGTTTCCTCCCCATGGCCAGGGCAGCAGAAGGTGCTGGGTGCCCCTCACCCAGGAGGTGCTGGCTGTGCTGGCTGTGAAGGTGGAGACTTTTCCTTAAGCCCTGATAAAACTCAGGGCAGTGCTCCCTATGAAGTGCCCTGTTACAGCTTGTCTGTTTCCTGAAATTGTTGCTGCTCACATCAAAATTTTTAGTGCAGGCTTAACGGAGTCTCCTATTAAGGCTGAAACCACCATGAGAGCAAATCTATACCTGGAGTTAGTTAGAACCACAAAAAGCAGAAGCTGTTGTCTTAATAGACACCCCCTCCCCAGTCCAGACTGCCCACATATGCAGTAAAACCATTAACTCAAACAACACAAGATGCTCCAAGGAAGATCCTGACATGCAGCCCCTTTCCCATCCCAAATGCAAGAATAGGCAGCTATGCCTCTCTCTTTCTTTTATCCTAATTAACGGTTATCGCTTTCCCCTGTGTACCCAGCTGCTGCTCCTTGCCCTTAGTCTAAACTAAGTGCTACTGGGGAGCAGGGTCTCCATCCCTGTACAGCGTGCCCTGCCCTGGGGACAACTCTTCCCCTGGGAGGGAAAGCTGCTGCACAGTTTAATGTTTTATAGCTATTAAAAATACTTTGCGTGTTCCTCTCAGCCCTCTGCAGAGCAGACAGCCAGTGACCTGCAGGCACCTGAGCTGCGAGCTGGGGAGGCTTTTGGCCTTCTTGCCTTTGCCTGACTCCCCATGCCCACCCTCCCTTCCCACCCGCCCCATTATCCCCCAGGGGCTGCGCAGATGCAGCCGCCCCATCGCCCATCATGTGCCACTCTGGGTGCGGGGACTCCTGTGACTGGGTTGGCACGGCGGGGCAGAGTCACCGCACATGTGCAGACACACAGAGCCGCAGGTGGGGGTCCCCCTGCATAGGAGGGCTGCGGGAGCCCCCAGGCAGCTGTGGGGTGGGCTGGAGTGGGGGGACACCAGGCTCGCTGAGGGACATGCCGGAGGGACATGCCACAGGTTGTGGCTGGCCATCTTCTGCAACTGGAGGAATTCCATTTGGCTGCAAGCTTACAACTCATCTCCTGCTTTCTTTCATGTGGGTTCACCCTGGGGTGGTGCTGCCAGTGTGGAGTGCCTGCTGTGCCGCTGGGGACACTGCCAGCTCAATGGGACTGAACGGGGTGCTGGCTCGGGCAACACTGCGTAATTCTCTAGTTTTCATTTAAATTAAGCTTTGTGCTGCTTTGATGAGGGAATGTATTCAAGCCAGCGTGGCTGATGTTTTTTAAATAAATTCCAAGATGAATTCTGCACATATCCTGCATTAATGTGGAAGGTGGAGATGGAGGCCGGGGTGAGCTGAAGCAGAAAGTATACTGTAAATTGAAGCTTGGCATTGAATATAAATGGCAAAGGTTGCTGACTGCCAATAACAGTAAATCAGGTTCAAACAGCATGAGGCGGTAAGGCCGTGAGATGGATTGCCTTTTGGCCAGAGCTCGCCCGGTCAGGAGGATGGTTCGGGGCCCGGCTGGTGAAGGGGATGGTTGCTCACCTCAACCAGTGGGTCCCAGCGGGTGAGGAGCCTGCAGCGGGTGCACCGTCTTTGCCGGGGAAGGGGGCAGGGGACACGGTGGTGCCTGGGGCTGCAGCTGCCTGCCTGCTGGAGGGGCTGGCAGGGAGCAGCTCCTCCTGCCCCACAGCACAGGGGGACCTGACACCCAGCCCTGCTTGCACTTCTTGACACCCGGTCTGGAGCTGGAGGGCTCAAGGTTGTTTATGTTATGCACTGGTTAATTTGTTTGGGAGATAATGGAGATAATTAATATTTCTTTTATGGCTGAGCTGTAACTATGCTGTCATAGGGTTTCCTGCAATGCTGCAGGGGAGAAGCCAGGGAATTTTCTCCAAGGGGAGGCAGCTGACACCTGGAGGGAGTGGGGCCTTTGCAGAGCTCTGCCCCAGGGCATTGCCCCTCCTGTTCCCCTGGAGCAGCCGAATATCATGCCCAAAGCTTCTGTCTGCTTACACGCTCCCAGGGCGAGCCAGCACAGCCTTGCAGGACTCAAGCCTCTCTGGGGCAGAAACTTGGCTTTATCGAAGGCAATTCCCAGCCCCCTTCACCAGAGGAGGAGACATCACCAGAGTTACAAACCGCACCATCCATCCCGTCAGCATACGTATTGCCAGGGCAGTGGCTGGGATCCGTCCCTACAGAAAACGTCTGCTCTGTGTCCCCAGCTTCCTTCTCCTGTCCTCCTTGGGATGGCACGGTGGTTAGACTGGGGGGCTGGGAGCTGGCATGGCCACGCATGGCTGAGGAGTGGCCCGGCTGCGTCGGGGGATGGGAGCCTGGGACGCTGGGTCCCCAGGGTGCGGCAGCTCCCGGCACAGGGAGGGCATTGCAGCCCTTGGCAGGGGTTTGAGTGTGTGAGTGTGGGGAAGAGCTTGTCTGCTGCAGGGGGAAGGAAATCACTTGGGTGAGCTGGTTCTGCTCCTTGGACTTGGCAGAGGGGTGGGAATTGCTTGGTGATAAAAGCTGATTGCAATGTGTGCCACAGAGCCTCAGTGGTGCTGGCACTGGACACCCTTGGGCTGCAGCTTCATCAGCCCGGTGTGTGCTGCAGCTTCCCTGGGACCAGCACACTTCCCTGCGTTGGCAGGAGAAAGATACCACAGTTTGGGAGCCTGGATGAAAATTGGTGAGTGCAGGGACTCCCAGGCTGTCCAGAGCGTTGAGGTGGGATTGCACAGATGCTCTCCTTCCCGTGACCACATCAAAAGCACCAGAAGACTTCAAAGCTCTGCAGTTGGACTTTCTGAGGACAAAAACCCAGAAGTGTGAGCACTGTGAGAAAGAGAAAGCTCAGAGCCTGCTGGGTACAGGAGAACAGAAAAGAAAGGGTCTGTGGGCACCTCGCCTGCCCAGATGTCGGGCATGGAGGAGGCCGATGGGAGGAAGCGGTGCCGGGAGAGGCTGGTTGGTGGGGCCAGAAAGCTGGGAGCTCCTTCGTCCATCCCGGCTGGGGCTGCTCTGCCCTCTCTGTGCGAGCCCAGCCCAAGGCTTTGCCAGCTGCTGCCAGCTGTGGCCCCACTGCAGGAGCTCTCCACACCCAGGGGAGATGCTGCTGTGCAGCAAACGCTGCCTCGTGCCATGGCAGGAATTTTAAGTGTCTCTCCTGAGGACATGCCATGTGCACATGGAGGAGCTCCCCATACCTCTCCCATGGGAAGATGCAGGAGTTAAGGAGTTTCTGAGGCTTTTGCTCTCCCAGCCAGCCCATGTAGGGAAGGGTAATTTGTATCAGCAGCATGAGGGGAGAGGGGAGAGAGGGAACATGACCACAGAGAGACAGTTTGAGAAATGAGAAGACAGACCAGAATGTTTTTATAATAAAGAAGGAACCTGTGCAAAATTGTTTTCGATTAATCTGCAGCTAACTGAGCTCATTAAATTGAAATTATTTCATACAGGGCCGCAAGAGAGTGCCTGCGAAAAGCTGTTAGAGAACAGGGAGATATCAAACCCTGCATTCCTGGCAAAGTTTGGCCTCAAGTCCACCCGAGCAGGAGACATGAGTGGGAGGTCGGCTGCCCGGCCCTTGCTCAGCCACTGTCCTGAGTGGGGCTGCTGGTGGGAGGATCAGCAGCGTTGGAGCGGGGCGCTCCTGCGATAAATAACGTGGGGAGGCACCTCCTGTCCACCCCTTCTCACTGTCATTGCCGTGCTGCCAGACCCTGTGCTGCTGTGCTCAGCCTGGCACCGGGCTCCCCTGCATTTCAGCAGTAGAGAGAGCTGCGTAAGCAAAGCCAAGCTCTGCTGCCCTCAGGCAACAGCTCTCAGTTGCCCAGTGTTCGTAAAGCATTCGGGCTTGGCGCTGACTGGTACGTGTGGGAGAGAGGGTGACCTTCTGGTAGAATCATAGAATCATAGAATTGTTAAGGTTGGAAAAGACCCTTAGGATCATCAGGTCCAACCGTTAACCTACCACTGCCAAGTCCACCACTAAACCATGTCCTCAAGCACTGCATCTACCCGTCTTTTAAATACCTCCAGGGATGGGGACTCAACCACTTCCCTGGGCAGCCTGTTCCAGTGCCTGACTATTTCAGTAAAGAAGTTTTTCCTAACACCTAACCTAAACTTACCCTGGCGCAGCTTGAGGCCATTTCCTCTCGTCCTATCGCTTGTTACTGGGGTGAAGAGACCGACACCCACCTCACTACAACCTCCTTTCAGGTAGTTGTAGAGAGCAATAAGGTCTCCCCTCAGCCTCCTCTTCTCCAAACTAAACAACCCCAGCTCCCTCAGCCGCTCCTCGTAAGACTTGTTCTCTAGACCCTTCACCAACCTCGTTGCCCTTCTTTGGACACGCTCCAGCACTTCGATGTCCTTCTTGAATTGGACAATTGGTAACAGCCAGATGTAACAGGATGACTCCAAAATGTAGAGGACACATTGAGAGTATATGGGCCTTAATTTAGCCCCTTTTTTCACTTCTTGTTTCAATCCCAACCTCAGTGGGATTTAGCTATTTTCGTGGGTTTTTTTCTGAGGCAGCTGAAGAAAAGGAGCAGCAGGAAAACACTGGAGCTCCCCACACCTGTGGGAGAGCAGGCAGGAGGACTTCCAAGCTCAGTGTCCCCTCTCTGTCCCCTGACACTGCCACCGTGGTTCCAGGTGGCTGCTGCTCAGCCCAGTCCCACCCGGGGGCCAGTCCTGGCTCAGCTCCGCAGCCCAAGGCACTCCTCACCCCACGAGTGGTGGGTGGCAGGTGGTGGGCAGGAGGTGGTGGGTCTCGGTGCAAAGGAGAAGAAGCCTTATAAGGATAGAAGGATAATTGTCTGCTCAGGCCTTTCCCAGGGCAGTTCTACAGCCCCAGGAAAGGACAGTGATTGATTGCAGCCGAGGCAGGACGACAGCTCTCGCTAACCTGAGGATCTGAACTGGCTCCAAGTCTCTCGTGGAAAACCAGCCAGACTGGGGTGCTGTGTGCGACGCTTGGCTGCAGCATTCTCTCCTCAAAGGCAAAGCAGCTTCAAGGTTACGCATGCAGAAATCTGCATGGTTTAGCATCAGTACTAATCCCATGTCTGCTGCTTAGGAGCAAGTCCTGGTTTTGTAAAAGTATCCCCCAAATCATTGCTGTCTGCACTCTCTTCCCAGGCTGGGTTTTGCCTTGACAGCAGCCTGATTCCTCTGACCTGGAGGATTATTCCAGATTTATGCTGGGATGTGAGAAAAAAACAGGACTGATCAGGCCTGGTGGGAACAACAGAAGGCAAATCCCAGCTGTCTTCCTAACATGTCCCTAATAATGAAAACCTTTTAACATGATAATTTTGCAAATGGATTTATCTCAAATGGGTCTGACAACTAGTCTGCTCGTGGAAATTAATCCTCCCAACCCCAGCCTGGAGGAATCCACAATACGGGGCTTTCGTGATGGTGAGTCCTGGCCCCCTTGGCTTGCTGGTGCCTCTCCCAGGGAAGCAGCAAACAGTCTCAGGCACTTTGGATCCACAGGGCGGGAATGGCCCCAGCCTCTCCCAGGTTTTGGGTGGGCAACTCTCAGCCTGCAGAAGGTGTTTTTCTCTTCCAGGAAACGATGAGCATTCACTGAAACTCCGTGGAAGTGCCATTGCCTCTGCTCCTTGAGGATCAATTTCCACTCTTATCACCACAGTAATGCTCTCTGCGAGGCAATATGATTTTCTTCTATGTAAACAGCAATAACTTCAGAATTACTCAGGAAAGACAGAGACCTCAAGAGATGTTTAAATTACTGGCTATCTCATTAATCAAACACAAATGCAAGACTAGCAAAGGCTCTAGTTGCTGAGCTGGAAAATGCTTAAATTCATTTATTGAGGCAGCAGGGAAAAGCAGATCCCTGCCAAGGACCAGGAGGTCTGAGAGCTGGGAGGCGACCGTGCTGATGTGCAGCTTTTGCTGTGGTTGTTTCCGGAGGCTTCAGAGCCTCTGCTGGCCCTGGCGCCGGTTTCCTGCACCAGGGTTTGCTCCTGCCTCGCCTGGGCTGAGCTCGGCCCTTCAACCAGCGGGAATCCAAGCTTGGGTGCTGGGCAGCTGTCCCAGGAGCTGGGCCCAGTATTGCCCACAGACTCACTCTGGGATTTTTGCACCATCTGTGTAGATCAGCAAGAGCACCAGCACGAAGGATCCGGGATGTGTCTCCAGCCAAGCTATGCTGCATGCGGGTGGGACAAGAGCCATGAGAGCTGTAGCAAGGCTGTGCCATCTATCCTCCCAGGTTGCCATGCCAACAAAGAGGAGACAAGAACTGATTTAGTTTGCAGAATCACCCTCTTGACACAAAATCCAAGCAGCTTGTGAGGAGTAGGGTGAAAGATGTCAAGGGAGCAGGGTGAGATTCTCTGTGCGCCTCTGCATCCAGTGTATGGCTGTGTTTCATTTCTCAGAAAGGTCTCCGACACCTCTGCTGCAGGGCTGGAAACACAAGAGCCAGACACAAGCCCACGGGAAGGTCACCTGGCTAGTCTTCGGAAAGCAGCTGGGAACCCACTGGATATCTCAGCACACAATACATCAGCACGCTGCTTTGATATGGCATGGCTGGGTCACAAGTAGGAAGCACTGTCTCAAGGCATGGAAATGCCTTCGCCTCAGATGCTCCTTCCCTAATGTAATGAGAAGGGGGAGAGAAATGGTGGAAACTGCAAAGCCATTTCTGCTTTTCTCCCTCTCATTTTCATGCTTGTAACCAGCTGGGACTGTGGATGATGAAGACTCAGCATCATTCCTCTCTGACCAGCTTCTGTCTGGACTTGCAGTCCAAGGAGGCTCTTTCCCTGGAGAGATGTCCAAAGATAAGGGCCAGAAATGACTGCCTCTTCTGTGTGCCTTGCTCAGGGGCTGATAGCGTGCATGTAGCATGATATGTCATGTCTGGCCATCCCTGGAGCTCTCCAGGTCTGCCTTTCTGCCTATCATATTCGTATCATACAAACTGACACTGGAGACCCCAAGAGCTCCATGCTGTGCTGCCAGGAGCAGTGCATGACCCAGTGTTGTTCCATGGTCAGAAAGACCTGTGTAGTGGGGAGCAGGGCATGGGGCTTCCCATGACATATTTCCTTGTGCCCAGCTGCAGGTGCCCACACATGGTGAGATCATAGATGTAAAAAAGACAAATTATTATTTCCTCAAACATCCTGTGGCGATGCTCTGTCTTCCTCTGCAGCAGCCTCTGCTCCACCCTTCCTCTCCATCTCTGTGCATTTGCCATCCTGTGCACCCTCCTCTAACCCAGGTTAAAAACTCATCAAAAAGACCCTGCCACCAGATGTGTTTTTGTTGTGCCCGGCAAGGGGCTGAGCTCCTGCCTGTGGTTCTTCCATGCCAGTGTGACTGATGTGATAAACAAGAATAACAGTGGACACAGTGTCCTTAACAACAGCACAACATCTAATTCTGTGTTCCTGCTTCAGCCTCTGGTGTGAAATCTGAAGAAAAATAGATTGCTCTTGGAAGGGGTTTTGGAATTTTCACAGCAGTCTGGAGCACCCAGGATCACAGGATCTGGCCAGATTATCTCAGTATTGGGCTGCCATTATCACCAATCAATATCCCAAATTACCTCTTCATACCAAAGGTGCTTTGCTAATTTTCATGGATCCCCTGTGTTTCATGCCCTTGGTGTCCTGTCATGCACTGATAGTTTTAGTCCACAAGCTAGAGTGCAATATGCTTATGAGTAATAGCATCTTATTGGAGTGTAAAGATCTTCCTATTTCACTGATTTATCCTGCACTTAAACTAATTCAAAATTCACTTACTTCAAAAGTACTGGAAGCAAAATGCTCTCTGTAAATAGCCTAGCTTTTTCTAAACTGATATCGCTGAAAGGGAAGGTGGAATAACTTGCACTATCTATTTTCTCTTGGAGGTAGCATCACTGTATTATTTCGACTGTTTTCCATAACGAGGGCCATAGTTGATTCTTGTCTGTAAAAGAGGCTCACGGGCTGGCAAGGACTATTTGACCTTTATATCCGAGTCTTTAGAAACTCTGCTCAGATGAATCTGAAGTTTGTTTAAGCAGCTAGTTAGGCAGCCAGTTTATTTTCATTTCACTGCATGGTGGATTTCTGAATCACAAAATGCCAGATATCCAAACGCAGTCCCCTTGCACTGGCATTGTGGGGTTTCTTTGCTTTTCCTTTCCTCAAACATTTCAGATAGTCTTTCAAGTTTGTGAGCTGTCACTTCTGACATCATGGAAGAAAAACTGAACCCAGCCAGGACTGGTTGCATTGCTCAGCTGCGACAGAAAGCTTCACAGCTGGAAACATGGAAATGAGGAATAAGGCAGGGGATGTGAAGGCAAGCGCCGGTAACCAGCACAGCTCCTGCCATCCACAGGACAGGGATGAGGAGAGTGGGGTGGGAAATCCTCACAGCAAAAGGGTCCAATGATCCCTGTGTAGGTATTTCCAGCTCTGTCCTTCACCCTTTCCCCGCTGTGTCCTGAGCCCCTGGCAGGAGGCAGCAGCCTTTCCTTCTCGGTCATTGCTTCCAGTCTGGAGCCAGCCCAGAAGCATCCCAAATCCACCCTGTAGATTTAAGAGGTCCTGGGAACTGAGCTAGTGCCACAGCAAGGAGACCACTGGACCACGCTGGCCATTCCGTTAGCAGCTGTTGGAGGGAAAGGCTGGAGGCACAGATGGGTGACAAGGGCTGCTGGGCACAGATGGGTGACGAGGGCTGCTGGAGGTGGGCAGCGTGTGCTGCCAGCCTGCTTCTGCCGCTGCGGTCCTGGGGGAAGCCAGGGATTGCCGGCTCCCAGCAAGGCCAAGCCCTGGTGTTCCAAGCTGGCGGGTAACAAGGGAGAAGAAGGTACAGAGAAGAGCATGGTCAAAGTGCAGCAGCCCAGGAGATGCGCGTGCAGCCCTGCTGTGGTTCCTCGAGAGGAGGCAATTTGGGGAAGCATGGGATATTTCCCTGTGGACTGTGTGCTTTAGCTGCAGGTAATGCCCTGTCCTGACACACAGTGACACAAGTTCATGAAAGTCAGTCACTTGGCACACCACAGGGGTTTTCTGCTCCCAAATGAAGCCAAATGTTTAACATGAGTCAGTTCTACCTAGAAATCACATCTACAGCTGGACTAAATTACAGGCTGAATACATTTACTGTATTCTGGCACAGCAGAGGACAAGCTAAGGTTGCAGAATTTATCAGAGAGGGTTGCATGCAGATTCGTGAACGTGTGGCAAACACCCATTTTGTTTCCTGGTCCTTTTCTTAATCCCTTGATGTTCTGTACTCCAGAGCAGGACTGCTCCATCACCTGCAGCTACGGGATGCGAACTGTCACTGCCAAGGAATGCTTTCAGAGGCAGGAGTCCGGAGTACTTGTGGGCAAGAAGGGTTTCATTTGAACTAAACTATCCAAAAAGCTCTGGCTCCCTTCCTGCTTCCTCTCCTCTCTGTTGCCTCTAACAAAGGCTCAGATGTTCTCTGAGACACCCACGGGGAGGTACAGCGATTGCCTCTCCTTTCCACCTCTGGGGGATGTCCAGGGTGGTGGTGAGGATTGCATCCCACCACCAGTTTTGGCAAGCACTGGCAATGTCACCTCTGTCTTCTGTGGCAGGCAGTGACCCTCCTTGGTTTGCAGCCGGTGAAGAAGGGGTAATAGGAACTGGTTCTGCGCCGCAGCGGGAGGCCTCAGGCTGTGTCTGCGGTGCTGCTGGCCGGGCGAGGCTCTGATTCCACACTGGCAGCTAGCTGGTAGCCGGATGATGATGAAACAACAGACAGGTTTGTAAAATTTAACATCTAAACAATATTTCTAACATGAGAGAACAAGAACTTCTCATTTTTGATAGAGAAGAAATGACTTCAGACTTTGCTAAATGTCATCCCAGGCTTCATTAACTGCTGTCTTGCTCAGAGCCCGCTGTCTAGTTGGTCGTATAAGGCGTGGAGCATAGTTCATTTCCCCACTTGAAATTCAGGTATTGTTTGCATCCCAGCAGTTAGGGATACATTAGCAGAGGTTTCTTCTTCTAGACTGTAGAAGATACCAGAACCAAGGAAGGCAGATGTGGTATTAAAATCTAGTAAATGAATAGTCATGATCATTTATTAATCCTATTTCAATCCCAAGGAAAATAATTCAAAATCCTAAAAGAAAGAGTCCCTAAGCAGTCAGAGTAGGTGGCATGGGTGTTTCTGAAGAATAAATCTTAGTGGGAGCACAGTGGGTACCTCATTACCAGGCAGAGAGTGATAAATTAGGCAGCTCACAGAAGAGCTACAGAAATGATGAGGGAGGTGGAGGATCCATCTAATGAGCAGAGATTAAATTACTGAAATTGGCAGGGCTTGGCTGAGTGGCAAGTGAGGAGAGGAGGAGGAACTGTAGGGGAAAGGAAAGGATGAAGAAGAACAGGGATGATTTACAGAGATCCACACTGGGCTTTGCTCCTGCCAGCGAAGGGCAGTAGATCATGGGCAGCTCCTGGGAAGCCTCATTGCTGGCTCCCTGTAAAACCTGATGCTGATTCAGGGAGGGCAGCTCTGTACCATGGCAGTAGGGTGAAAGCCCTCCCGGCTGAGCCCCCACTACCGCCAGCACTGAGGCATGCAGCAATGAGCAGCAGATGAGCAGCAGGTCTCTGTGGTTGTCCTGCACTACGAGATCAGAGACATCAGGTGCTGAGCTGTGTCCAGGGCAAAGCTGGGGAATTGTGGGTCATGATGCAGAATCAGGTTCTGATGCCAGTACAGGTTTGTCAGCTCTAATTTAACAGTTTAAACTGGCAGCATTGCTGGCTACCAGAAGGTCTTCCTCAGAGAAGGGATGAAGTGAGCGAGATGACAGTGTCTTTGCTCCATGGCCCAAGCATCAGTGTGCAATGGAGAGGGAGAGCATCTCGACTGGTAGGGCTCTGGGCTGGGGCTCAGGAGGAGCTGCACCCCCGTGGACACATGGCTGCAGAGGCTAGGCTGGCCCTTCCCTCTCCCGGCATCCTATCCAATTGCTATGGTAACACATGAGGAGCACCTCAGAGCTCTGCATGAGCCAGCTACCTGAGGTGGAGCTGGGAGCCTGGCACGACTGTGCTGATTCAATGGCATCCTGCCATAGACCGTCATCCCTAGCCTGTGAGCAAGCGCAGGAGATGTCCTGCATCGGAGAGGGTGATGCTGTGCAAGGCTGCAGCACAGTGGCCCAGCACACTCCTCGGGCAACCAAGCTGCCCACCCAGCCACTGTGTTCTTCTCCTGGAGTGGACCATGCAGCTGGTGAAGGGCATTTTAGAAAGCACAGTGTATGTTGGCAAAACACTTCTAATCTGGCCTCCTGACGCAAAGCTGGCAGCAGGCCATGCTGCGGATGAGCTGTATCCAAGGCCCTGGGCTCTGCGCTGTTTGGTAGGTACGTCCCACTCCTTCCCAGTTCAGGATTTGCCCGAGTGCTGTAGTATCCAGAGACTCTTCCAGCACCAAGTGAGCAGGGCACCAGCAGCGTCATTGAAGGGGCTCAGATGGTGAGGTGGAGAGGCCAGGCGGTCTCCTGGCTGTCCTGCTAATCTCTCATCCTTGGCTGGCTGGCTGCATGATGTCATGATGGCTCAGAATGAGCTCACTGAAGCCAGCGGTGTTGCAGTCCACGTCAGTGGCAGGACATGTCCGTGCTCTTGTTGCAGCCGTCCTGGAGGCAGCCCTGTCCTCAAACCCGCAGTGTCGGCAGCCGGGGCCAGGTCTCCGCGTGATGCACTGCCAGCCTCTGCGAGCCTCCAGCCCTGAGCGCTGAGACAGAGCAGGGCTATGCTGCTCCCACACCGGGGCTGGGATGAGGACAATGTGCTTTCCAAGACTGGGATCAAAGTCACTCTGTGACCACAGGCGAATCTCTTCCTCCCTCCCTGCCTTGGTTTCCCTTTCTGTAGCCAAGCAATACTGTACTCAGCCACCTTGCAAACCTGAGACTGCTTCTCTGCGACTGCTGCCTTCCCCTTTCCTACCGTCATCACTACTTTAGCACAGGATGGAGACAGCCAGCTGAACACAGTGTTCAGCGTGGCTTTGCCATGTCATCCTGTTGTGTGATCAGCGAAGGGCTTCCTTTGCCAGCACTGGTCCTCATTCTGCAAGAGCTGAGATTAGAACAGGAGATTATCTCCTGATAATGTGCAGATAGAGCCACTCAACTACTTACTTACACTGAGTAAGTACATGACAGATGGGACAGGCCCTGCAATACCCTTCCTACAGGGAGAACAGCCTGCTCCTGTGCTTATCAGTGAAACTAAGGGCAGCTGCAAGATGAACTGGAGGCTTCAGTCCTGAGCAATAACTGGGGCTTGCAGAGTGGGACCAGGTTGCTCAGGAGCAGCGAGAGGTCTGAGCCTCTGGCCATGGCAGAGCATGACCTTGATGTGCAGCTGCGCTTAGCAGGACACCCATCAGGCTGAGCCCTGAGTAGCCTTGCTGCTTGAGGCTGTGTCTCTGGGGCTGCCAGCAGCCCCAGGCTGGGCTTGCTGCCAGTGTGGTGGCTGCAGCCTTCGTGTTTCTGTATCTGCATCTCCTGCAGACAGGCTCCTCTCCGAGGAGAAGCAAGGCCAGCTCTCCCCGTAGCGCCGCACGGATCCAGGTCAGCACAGGCTGCTTGTAGGAAAAGTGAGGGGGAAGAGGGAGACCCCCACTACTGCAAGCACGGGGAGGATTAGAGGGAGCAGATACGTAAGTAAGTCAAGTGTTCAGCAATGGAAGGAAAACTCCTTGCTTCAGTCTTTTCACAGTTTTCCTAGGGGCTGGCTTATCAAAACAGTGACAGCAGAAACAGAGCCCAGAAGCTGCTGCTTCCCCCAGCGTTTGCCACAACCTCTCCAATCACTCATACAGTTGGAGCCAGGGGCCTTTACGATCTTTGGCCACGTGGAGTGTACAGAAACAGACTTTAAGGGCTGGTGGGACCTTGAGGGACCATCTGCTTCGTTTCTGTGCCTGTGCCACCTGTGACTGCCCCTTGTCTAGCCCCTTCTATTGCCTCTGCCAGCATCCACCTCTCAGACTGAATGGCTTTCCCTCTGGCTACATTTTCAGGACTACTCACTGTATAAATCATGTACCACAACATATTTGTTCCCCTTTTCATAGCAACTGTGAACAATGCATCAGTGAAACAGGGGGTTTGGTTTCTGAGCAGCTTGCCCAGAGATGCTTTTCTTCCACCTTTTGTTAATTTTAGGCAAGGAAGATGGACGTAGGTTGCAAGGCTGTATAGTTTAGATCACAAGAGCCACTACTAAAAGCCATCAGAACAAACGCTTATTCTAAACCTGAAGCTGTTTCCATGAATGGGAAAATGCTTTGACAGTGTGGAATGCTACTGCAAAACGTTGTGAGTGCCTTCTTGGACTAGAGTTTAAATGTCATTGCATTTTTACTGTTTATTTTCTATTCAGTATATATTTACAAACTTCATTCATTCCCTGAAGGAGGTAGAGCACCGTGTGAATTAGTCTACCTCTTTTCAAGGTGTTTCACTGCTTCTGATGACAAGTAAACAATGAGGAGGAATTATGGGAGGTTAACCTCTGAAGTTTTCTGAAAAATATATTTCTAGTGTTTGTAAAAGGAAATAAGGAGATAATCTCTGGAAGCTTACTTCTTAGCAGAAGGAATAATTGGGATAGCGGCATGTAGAGATTCACAGGCCAAAGACTTTCCTGTGGGGACCGCATCCCCAGCTTACAGCTTGGCCAAGTAGGACCATTTCTTTCAAAACACTTCCAGTCGCAGTGTAAAGCCTTCCAAGCAAGGTAACCTGCCATATCCCTTCACAAATTATTACAAAAGGAAATTACTGTTCCTGTTAAAATACACACTTTTCATTTCACTCAAATGTGTCTAATTCCAGCTTCCCATCAATGGGTCTTGTTAAGTCTTTGATAGATTAAAGAGCCCTTTCCTGTCAGAGGTCTTCTCAGATTGGTTCTTGTGAATCGCAACAGGAGCATGGAACTGGAAGGGACGGCTTGGGCCATCAAATCCCATTTCCCTGCAATTGCTGGCAACCATGTTATAAAGTCCATTTCAAACTCAATCTTAAAACTAATTGCATGCCTTGCCCCCAATACTCCTCTCAGGAATCTGTTCCAGAACAACATTTCTCCCACAGTTAGAAACCATCTGATTTCCAGCCAAAATGTATTTGTGCCAATTCATACCTCCTTGTTTTTGTGCCAGCACTGCCTGTTATCTGAGGCCATTTTCCTCCTTCCTTGGTGCTCATCTGCTTGTGCGTTTAGAGAGCAGGGATATGCTCCCCATCCCTCCTCTCACTTGGCTGAACATGCCCAGGTCCCCTCAGATGGGCTCTTCAGTCTGGCGGTTGTCCTTGGAGTCTGGCTCTGCCCCTGTTCCTCTCCCAGTTTATGTTCCTGGAGCAGAGGTGATGAGCATGGTGGATGTTCCCACATCTAAACAGAGAATGAGCCAACTCTCACCCATCCCTGCCTTGGAGTGGAATTCTGCTTCCCCTTCGTGAACCAGGCCACCAGCCTCTGCACAGCACCAGCCAGGGGTGAGAGACTCCTGTGCTGCTTGGAGGTGCAGCAACATCTCAGAAAGGGGTCTCCAGTCTACTATGTGGAAAAAATGGCTCTAATTAGAGTCTTGCCTTTAGTACGTGCAGAGTCAGGCCCTACCAGCTGGTGCAGGGAAGGGCTCCCAGCTGCCTGCCATGACTTATTGTCACACGTCCCCATAACCAAGAGTTTGGTGTGAATCTCAGCGCTGCTGTCCCTTTGGAGATGAGAGCAGCACAGGCATGTCCCCCACGCTGGGACAGCCACAAGTCACACTAAATGGTGGGGACTTGAAAGAAACTACATCTGAGGGGAGGCTGCTCCATGGCTGCCCACTATAGAGTTCTTCCACCTTTCTTCAAAGCAACTGGTCTTGATCCCTGCCAAAATTTGGGGCATGAACTAGATGATTCGCCAGAGTGACCTATCCTGGCAATTGCCACACAGGGCTAACAGCACCAGTTGGCTTCGCTAGACTGGACACTTACTGGATGCTTGGGAAGCACTCTTATTGCTAATTAATGTGACTAGAAGTGTGCAGGTACGCAGTGTAAATACATAAGCCTTTAAAAGCAGAACTGTCAAATAAAGTGTTACACTCCATCAGCTCCTATTGCATCCACTGGCTGAACACCACCAGACGCTTGGATAACACTCAGATCTGCTCATGGATGCGTTTGACATCCATGCAGGAGAAATACACATTCTATGATGAATAAAAAGAGGCAGAGCCCAGGCAGCAGGCATTTAAGGCTAAACCATTTGTTTTAGAGGGCTTTACATTCTGGTTGTAAAATTTCCTCTGGGCTGGAAGCTGGTGTCCAAGAAGAAATAGTCTTTCCGTTATGTATGATTTGCCTGCAAATCCTATTAGTCTTCTGTGCAGCACATCACAGGAAAAGAGACACGAGGATGTCAAACCAGGGCATTTTGCTAAGCACTGCGGTTTAGATGTGTGCTCAGTATAAGAAAGACCGAAGCACTGCGACTCTTCATTAAATGGTGTCTATTTTCAGGTTTATCTTATATTTTTGGAACGGGAAACAATTTCTTCTTTTTTTTTTGTGTGATATTGGGAAACTTGAGAGCAGGCTTATTGATGCCAGCAGACTCTGTGGGTTCTCCAATTTGGAATAAATGTATCTCCATATATGAGGAAGATTCATCTCTCGCATGGTAGATCTATACATATTATAACAGTGATGTGAAAGGACATATATATGAGTTAAGCAGAGCAGCAAGGTGAACCCACTCTGCTCAGGGCTTCCTGACACCGTCAGTCTGTCCCCAGTTCTGCAGCATGTGCTCCCCTCCACTGTGACCCAAACCGCACCTACTCAGGATTTTCATTTAAGGTTTGGGTCTCATGGCTAAATTTGCAGCAACTTTTCTGTGGGCTCAGCCTGTCCAGGGCAGGGACCGCGTGCCTCCCCGCTAGGCTCCGCAGAGCTCTAGGGGACACCCCCGGGCCAAGCGCCCGCCGCCTGGGCCCAGGCTGTCCAGCCTCCTTTGAGCACCAGGGCAGGAAGCTGTGAGCGAGGGATGCAAGCCTTTGCTTCTGTCAGTTCAAGTTAGTCCCTTAACATTCACATTACCGTAATGCAGTTGAAAAGGAATCCGCGAGTTACAGGAAATGATTTACAGGACACAAGACACTGCATTTCAGAGGTCTCATGTGTACCATAAAAAATATATTATGAAGGAATAATCTCTGTCGGAACTGGAGCTGCACAGAGAGAACACATGTCCAGCTGAGAGCAGCATTGAGCTTTTGTTCATTATGGGAAAAGTCTGTGCTCTTCCTCTTTTTCGATGAATATTTTTCTCAGCTCTGGATATCTAGTTAATATCGGCACTTAATTTTTTTTTTTCAAATGTTGCTTTTGCCACGAGACCAAGCATAGCTGAGACTCCAATAGCACGTTGCTCTGAGGTGTCCCCTGCTGAGCTTCACACAGTAACAGCAAGATTTGGAGCAATCCCTGGACTTCCCCTGCAAAATCCAGTCAGCTGGGGGAGCATGAGGGAGCTCTGCCAGCTCTCCCCCATTCAGCCCTCGCCCAGAGCACCTCTGCATGGTGGGATGCACAGCTCTGCAGTTTCCCAAAGTGGAGGCTAGTGGAGAAGGGTCAGTGCCTCCAAACGCTCCTTCTGCTTGTGGGCAGGGTGAGGTACCCAGCACTCATGGCCACATGAGGCTGGAAAGGTACTCTGCACTTTTCCAGGCCTTGCTCAGAAGCCCAGCTGTGGCCCTCGTATGTGTTAACATACAGCTGCTCTGCAGCTTTTGCCACCTGGATCAGGTGCTGGCTCTTTGGGTGATCTGCAGCGTTCAGATGGCGCTGGTGGTTTGGGGGTAGCAGTTCAGGTGCAAAAGGTTAGATTGCTGCTTGTTCACCTGTGAGGGCTTTAGCAAATGACCCTGTTCCTCAATTCACCTCTGTACCACGGTGACACCAGCACTGTTCTACTGAGGGGGACCATGGTAGCAAGGATGCCAAGAGCTGTGATGTGCCCCAATGCCACAGGGCAACACCTAAGAGGGAGAGACTCCTGGGAGACCCCAGAATGAGGGACAGGAGGAAGCTGAGAGACACTAAAGCATTTCTTCCCTCACAAAATCCTTGTTAAAGCCAAAGCTGAGAACTGGAGGTGGGAAGTGCCAAAATGTGGAGCTGGGAAGAGGTGGTGGCTGCTCCAGAAAAACTGTGAGGAGGGAAGCTCTCAGCCCCAGCCTGCTCCACCAATGCTGGGGACAGAGTTCCTGGAAGAGCAGCATGTGAGGGTGTAATTGGCCTCACATACTAGTGCAGCTCCTGGCACCTAAACTATGAACACTCCATGCTCGAAATGGCCCTTAGCTCCACAGTACCAGCGAAGAAGCTACTACCTGCCCCTGCCCGCAGTCTGGTACCTCTCCTCAAACTCCCAGGAGACAGCAGGCTGCCCTATGAAACCTATCCACTCTGCTCCAGATACTCAGAGGGCCAAGAGCCAGGGGACCTCAGCCCTGCTGCATGGGGCTCTCCCATCATCCTGTCTAGGTGTTCCTCTTCAGGGAGCTCAAGGACTTGGGCAGGAGCCATGGGCTGGGGGCGGTGGGGCAAGAGGGTGAAAATACAGAATGGGCTTTGGGGGGCCCAGAGGGGAGCAGGCTGGGACAAGGGGTCAAGGAGCTGTGGCATGGTGATTTCTGCTGAGGGAAAGGAGAAGGATTTGCAGAGGACAGCTGGCACTGCCGTCTGCCCTTGGGGGCCCGTGCCCTCCCTGCAGCCGTGAGCACTGGCAAGGGGTGGATGTGGCACAGCAGGTGGATCTGGGGAGCAGATGGGGCGGGCAGGGCGCGGGGCTGCTGGGAGCTGTCCCCAGCACACCGGGGGCCCGCGGGGCTGCAGCCAGCCGGGGCGTGCCCTGGCGAGCGCTGCCCCCGGCGGGGCTCCCTGCTCTCTCCGCGGCCGCCCGGCGCTGCTCCGCCGCCACCCGCCGCTGTCCGCGGTGCTGCCCGGCCGCTGTCTGCGGTGCTGCCCCGCTCCGCCCGGCGCTGCCCCCGCCCGGCCCGGCGGTGCCGGCGCGGCGCTCGGCGGGGCCCGGCGCGCTCCCCGCGCTCTCCGCGGCGGCGGCGGCGGGGGCGGGCCCTCCCCGCGCCGGGAGCGCGCTCCCGCCTCCCACCCGGCACAAAGTTTAGCAGCAGGAACTCGGGCGGCAACAGTGCGGAGCCGGCGGCACCGGGGCAGCACCGGAGCGCAGCCGCGCTGAGCCCAGGCGCCCCGGTGCCCGGCGGGGGCCGGCGGCGACCGTGCCATGCGGGGCTCCCCCCCCGGCGGCGGCGGGGCGGGAGGGCAGCGGCGCCCCATGCGGCTGGGGCGGCCGGGCGGCGGCTGACACCATGTGCGCCCGGTGCCCGGGGCGAGGAGCGGGGAGCAGCCATGTCCCCCCCCGCCCAGCCGGGGGTGCCGGGCGGGCGCGGCTCTAAGGTGCCCCCGGCGCGGAAGCTCCTCTGCATGTGCAGCCTCTCGCTCTGCCTCACCTACCTGTGCTACAGCCTCATGGGGGGCACCGGCCCGGGCGCCCTGCGCTCCCCGGCCGCGCTCCCCGGCACGGCGGCCCCACGCTCCCTGGCCGCGCTCCCCGGCACGGCGGCCCCCGGCGCCCCGCGCTCCCCCGCCGCGCTCCCCAGCACGGCGGCCCCGCGCTCCCCCGCCAGCCCGCCGGGCAGCCCCGGCGCCCCAGCCCCCTCCGCGGCTCCCACGCGGGCCTCCAACAGCAGCCGGGAAGGGGCGGCGGGCGCCTGGCTGCGGACGCCGCTGGCCCCCGGTGAGGTGATCACGGCGCAGAGCGGAGCCTTCGAGAGGGACCCGCAGGAGTCGAGCACCACGGACGAGGAGCTGAGCCGGGCCGGCAGCCCGGGGAGCCGCGGTGGCGGCGGCGGCAGCACCACGCCGGACTACGGGGAGAAGCGGCTGCCGCAAGCCCTCATCATCGGGGTGAAGAAGGGGGGGACGCGGGCGCTGCTGGAGGCCATCCGGGCGCACCCCGACGTGCGCGCCGTGGGCACCGAGCCCCACTTTTTCGACAGGAACTACGAGAAGGGGCTGGAGTGGTACAGGTGAGGGCGCGGGGGGGGGGGTCCGTGCGAGCCGGGGCGGGCGGTCCCGGGGGTCCCGGCGAGCCGCGGGGAGGAGGGTCCCCGGTCCCCCCCGGATGGCTCCGGTAGGCGGCTGGGCGGTGGGTCCCGGGGACCCCGCGGAGGGCCCCGGCCGATGGCGGGGCGGGGGCACGGCGGGTCCCGGGCCCGCGGCGGGTGCGGAGCGCGACAGGCGAAGCGCGCTGCCAGAGCAGGCCGGGTGATCGCGCGGGTGCCTCGCCTGACGGCTGCGGGGATTTAAAATGCGGTGTTCTGATGGGAGAAGGCAGAAAATGTGTAAAAACATCCCTCGTCTGTAACTCCCGTGCATAGAGCGCTTGAGCAGACTGTAGTGGTTCAGCTGCACCTGGCGTAAAACACGTCTAAATAGGTCAGTAATTAATAATTACTGAAATAAACAAGATTGCAAGTTGTTCCAGGTGATGCTAGGGGCTTTGAAGTGAAGAAGGATGCCTGCTTTCATGCAAGCTGCAGGGTTCACTTCACAAATAAGATTTGCTCTTTACTCAACAAGTTCCACGTCAGAAAGTTTTTTCCATTGACAAAATCTAATTTTATTCGTGAAGAAGTCTCTAAATGTTGTTGTCTGACACAGGGTAACATTTTGAGGGAATCTTATGCTAAAAGTTCTGATTACTAGAAAATACTGGACTGCAGTAATGAAGTGTTAAGTGCCTTGGCAGGTTTAGCAAATCAATGAACTGTGATGGCTCAGGGTTTCTCTCTCACTTTCTCTCTCTCTCACTCACTCTCAAAACTAAAAATAATGCAGTGCATCAGTGGAACTTGCAAATTATTAGTAGTTCTTTAGTTTACGGTTAAAAGCAACCCATACCAGTTTCTTTATAAGAAATAGTCTGTGGCTAAGCTGATAAAGTTCTTTTTGTCACGCTTAGTATGGTAGTTGTTTAGCTGCTCTGAAAATGAAGGAGAAAATAAATAGAGGCAGCAAGTTAGTTAACTGCTTGGATTATCTGGTCACTCTTTATTAAAACAGAGTACACAGTCTTCATGTCAATGCCATTCAAATGTGAGGAACTCCAGGCGGTTTTCTGTGGCAATTGTGGAAGCAAAGTCTTCATAACACTTACTTGGTGTAGAATCCACTTGGCTTTGTTAAAATGCTGAGGGATTTTCTTGAGGGACTTCAATAAAGTGGAGATCAGCACTGGGAAAGCGCATTTGTCTCTGAGAGTGTTTTCAGTGTGCTGTACCAACATGGGGAAGGAATAAAGGCTTGACTGTGGTTATTGTGTTTATGTATATAATTTCAGACACAGTATCTTATTTTACTGTATTTTCCTGCAGGAAAGGCTTGCCTTGAAAAATAAGTTTAGAAACTTGCTGGAAGAGGCTAGAAAGTGGCATATAAAAAGGTTTGGTTTTATTCAAAATAGGCAGAAGAAGATCAAGCACTGAATATGGCAAGCAGCTGCTTTTTCATCTTTAAAGTCATGCTACAAGAAAAGGGCTAGAGCGTGGGTGTAACTCCTCTCGTGGAGTAAAAGGCACACACAGGTTTTCATTTGCAGAATGCATTCTGATATTTTTCATCCCTGCAGTAGCTCTGTGGTTTGTTTAGCTGATGTTGTGCTGCACTGGTTGGTAGAGAGGCGGGAGGAAAAAAAGGTTGGGTCAGAGCTGATTTGTGAGGGTCCTGGGCAGAGTATGGGGATGGATTCTCTGGTCGTGAGATAAATAAATTACACTGCTGCTTAATTGCCATTGTGGCCCTGAGGATTTGCCCCAATTGTATAACGTAAAGCCATTTTCACACTTGCCCAACCCAAACAGCATTCTTCTTTTTCCTCACAAGTTTTTCAGCCTTGCTGGCACAGGACACCAGGTTGCACAGTGCTGGCGATCTGCGCCTCAGCGGCAGCAACAGGTTTCCCCTGGTGCTGTACTGGTACCAGGCTGTTGTGATGGACCGGGAGGCTGGCCTGCTTGGTTCTGTACAAATACTAAGCAGAAATGGAGGAGGGGGAAGATCGCCAGCCACATGAGCAGCTTTTTCTTCCTGACCTTCTCTGAGATTACCTGATTGAGTGCACCAAGAAGGCTGACTGCTTGCAGCTGTGTCCCAGGTAGAGTAATTGGAGATTTTTCCTATCCACAGAACTGTCAATTTTCTTTAAGCAAAGAAGCTGGTATAAACACTTCAATAGTTGCATCTACTTACAGTGACTTCTATCACTTGTTTATATTTTGCATATAACACTTCTTTTTATGCATTATAAACTGTTAGCTTTTAATACTGTCAAGTTTTTCCTTATGTAGTAAAATAAGGAAACAGCAGACCCTTAGGATTCCTTGCTTTGTCATTCAGTACTGAGAATATCTTCTAGTCCAGCAGAGCTGTAGGAAAGGGAAGCAGTTTCCCCACCTTAGTTTCTCCGCCTGGAAAATGGAGACAGTACCTAACCACTACCATTTCTTTTGTGTGTGTCCCATGCTGGGTTATTCATGTCTTTGCTGCCTTGAGGTTAGTCAGCTATAAACACTGTGTCCAGGATCTATATCGGGACAGTAGTCAGAGGCTGAGGTTGGTGCAAATATAGCTTTCTGCCTGTTGGCTGGTGCAGTGTGGCAAGCCTGTTACACCAGCTCTCTGCAGTCTGTTCTGTTTTCCTGGTAACCTTTAGGGAAAGCTGTGCTGTCTGTGATTGCTTTAGCTCTGCAGTCAAAGTTTACGTAGAAATTACCGAACTGAGGTCTTCCTACACATGTACTGATGCGAACTGGGTCGAAGGCTTGTTTCGGTTGGTTACTGTTATGCTGACAGAATTGTTTCTGTAATTGTAATTTGTGATTCCTTACATCCTAATGTTGGGCTGTCTGAAGGACAAGTTCAATGATACAGCTTTCCTTAAACTGCACTTAATACCCTCATGTACATTAGCTTTTGTATATAAATTTCCTAGCTTGAGTTCCCCCCGCCCCCTTAATGCAGAATGTAACTTGCCTACTACTAAACAGTGTGTTAAAGGCTGAGTGGGAAGTGACTTTTAACCTTTCCTTTTTATTAACAGTGTGGCAATACTTCTTTCTGGTGTATGTATTACTTGCATACCTTCATCTCTCTCTCTTAAGTCTGGGACACTGATACCTGGCAGTAAATATTACCTTCCGTGATGAACTTTGCTGACTTTGTCCCTTACAGTACGCCAGAATTTGGTACCACTGTGGACGAAGGTTGTGGTAAGGAGCAGGTATCTGTCTTTCCTTTGGAAGTTGCTAGCGGCTCTCTTTCACCCGTGTGGTCCTTCTAAACCACAGGATATGCCATCATTCTCGGTAGGAACTGCTGTTGATTTTTAGTCAGTGCTCAAGTGTCTTTCTGCTCCCTCGCACACCCAGGGCAGCTCTTGCTGCCCAGTCAGCCCAGGCACAGGTAACCCCCCTGCACGGCCCCTGTGGCCAGGCTGGACCAGAGGCGTTTGCACGGGTGACGTGCTCTCTCCCACACAATGCTCATGCCTCAATGGGCATGGGCCATGCCGTGAGCTCTGCCCCGAGCTATCCTGCAGTTGGAAATGAATTGAGAGCCTTTTTGAGAGTGCAGCAAGGACAGCAGAATGATGGGAAGACTTTGGAGGCCCCTGAGCACTGAAGGAATTTAGCTTACGTCTACAAGTGCTCATTACCAGTACAAACATAAGCAGCATCTGGGATATGCCCGAGTTCTTTGCCTGGGCATGAAACAAGACTGCACGAGCATGAGAGGACTTTGTGGATAATGGGAACTGCAAACTGCTCGCAGTGTCTGCCCCTTGGAGAAGTTTGTCACCTTGCAGTGTTTGAGGCCTCAGTTTGGTGTCTGCTGTGACAGCTGTTGGAGAGGCTGCATACCGGAGGGCTGGATGTGGCGTCTGCAGCGGAGCCCTGGCTTCAGTGTGGTCCCAGGTGGCTTTATGTGACTGGAGGAGAAGAGAAGGGGAGGCAATCCTGTTGGCATTGCACAGCTGCCCTGCTGCCAGCGGTTTCAGCGGTGGGACGATTTCACATGTGCAGACACTGACACCTCCAGATGCTCAGACGCTGCTGGTGTCAGAGGAGAAACACATTCGGGTGGTTGTGTGAAGAGAGCAGGGGCTCTTAGCACCAGGACAGATGGTGCTTTAGCTGGGTCCTTCTGCTTGTGTGAAGGACCAACACAATAGATGTTAGCACTTGGCATCTCGGTAGCTCTGAGCTGAGCGGAACAGCCCAGTGCTCCAAGTCCACTGTTACCAGCTGCCTGCAGGCTCAGCACGGTGAGGTGGTTCAGTTTTGTCCGTTCACGCTTTCAAAGCTGTCTCAACATGCTATGTTTAGCAGAAAAGTGAGGATTTGTAACAGTATTTTGGAAACAGATTTGAAGTTTTAACAAAAATATGATCTCCACAATGCAAAGAGAGTATCTGATAGTGGTGAGCTTAAATTGTGGAGTTTTAAAGTTCACTGATTTGAAAATTATTCCAAATAATCAGGAGTTAAATTCTCTGTGTGTGTGCACATTGCTTTACTCCTTGCCTCCCTCTCGGTGGAGCCTTCATGGAGAAGCTGCAGCAATGTCTCTGTAATTAGACCACGTTCCTCTCACTCTGCCCTAGGCCTCCACACGTTAAGCACTTATACAGGGGCGCAGCTTTATGCGTGGAGCAGTCCCGTTGCAGCCACTGCAGGGAGCAGTCACCATGACAGGCAATGAAATGGTTTGCATGTCTAATGCTATTTTCACTGCCTGTCTGGTTTTTTTTTTTTTTTTTTTGGAGTGTTCTCCCTAACAGCCAGGCCTGTGTGTTATTCTGTGAGCTGCTACCCTCATACAAATAATGAATAATACCATGACAGGGAGCTCTTCTCCCAGTAGTAAACATGTGCTCTCGAGCCAGTGGTTCCAAGGAGCAGTTGGCTGTGGCTGCAGAGCCAATGCTCTCAGTCGTGTCCCTATGGACATTAAACTCGTCTGTATTGGGGAAGTGGCTGTCATGTGCTGTTATCGTTGTAACGGGCTCCGTTCCTCCCGGGGACTGCGTGTCGTCTCACCTGCCCTCCTGCTGTGCTGATCTGGAGGCTGGCATGGCGGGGCTGTCTCTCTGTGCACTGGGGCTGATCCTACCTCGGAGCACCTGGCTCTTGCCGCTGCGGCTGCTGGCAGAAACGGTGCCGGTTGTGTCTGAGGACGTGCGATGAGACCCCCCCTGCAGCATCCCTTAACAGCTGTTGGACAGCAATATAGCTTGGGGCCATTTCAGCTTCGGTCCCACACAGTGTGACCCTCACTGTGAGCTGTAATTGTGTTGCTGGGTAATGCTTGTGCCTCTCCGATCAGCTCAGGATATTCAGAAAATCAAACCACTTCCATCAGCGCTGCGAGTCTGTGCTGATGGGCACTACAGGAACACCTACAGTGGACGGATAGATCGGGGTTTGCTGCTAATGACGGGCACTGCTGCAGATGCCTGGTAACTGCTGTATTTCTCTGCAAAAGGCCTTCCCAGTGTACTATGCCCTCTGCACTTCTGGTAACTTAGGGAAAGTGTATTGATTTATTTATTTTTTTTTTTTTTTTTTCTTCCTGGGACCTGCTGTGAGTTGGCTTTTGCTGAAACGTAGTGACTCAGCTGCCCTCTCTCCTCTGTGGATCCAATGCATTGGGATTAATCTGGGTTGAAGAATGTACAAGTATTTCCATGTAATGTAGTTCTTTCAGTACCTTGTCCCCTTCACCTTTCCTAAACCTTTAGGTCTGGTTTAGATCCTACATGTGCACTGCTTTTTTTTTTTTTTTTTTTTTTCCTAGCCCAAGTCTTCCATGCGGAGCAAGCACATGCGTGCAGCACCGACTTCCCACTGATGCCAGGGTCCAGCTCTCAGTAAAGCTGGTGGAGGCGGGCCAGGCTCTTTGCTGGTCAGTCCCTGTATTTTACCTATCTGGGGGCTGGAGAGAGGCCACTCCAGCATCAGGCATGGATTTTCTTCTGCACTCAGAGCTACCAGAGTGAACCCACTGTGTGCCAGAGCTGGGCCTCTGCCTCTGCCACTGCCCTGTGTGCTGGGCCAGGGGAGCCCACCCTGCACCCTTGCTGGGCAGCAATCTTCTCTAGGCCTTTTTGCTCAGTTTCAGCTCAAGGGATGGGATGCAGGCATGAATTGAGCCTCTTTGCAGTGTTTTATCACCTGATGACGGTTATCCACAGGCTACTCGATTGTAGCCATGGGAATGGCAGCTGCTTTCAGCACCCACAGCCCCTCCGCACTGTGCTTGCTCTTCTCGCAAAGAGAGTGAGAGAAGCGCCAGGTACAACACGCTGGCAGAGGAGAGCTCCCGAGTGCCTGCTCCTGCAGAGCTGGTCGCTGCTTCTGCCTCCAGGTAATATGTATTTGTTTGCAGGTGATGATGGGCACGTCGTGCAGAGAGAGCCAACGGGAGGGGGGAGGCAGCACAGCCTTGTGCTGACCCCCGCCTTGGCAGCCCCCATGTACCTGCCCTGCTCAGCCCCGGTAGGGATGCGGCCAGCACCACTCGCTCGGCAGGGCAGAGGGAGCATGCACCAGCATCACGTCCCACCACCACACCCAGGTGGGTCCTGCCCTGCTCCCCCTCGGAGCCCCAGCGTGTGCCCGGACCCCACGAACGGGAGCAGCCCAGCGCCTCCCAGCAGAAACACTTGGGAGGGATATGAACCCAGGGCTCAGAAAACCAGCCAAGCAAGGTGGAGACGCCTCTTCCCATAACTTTTGGAGCATCCCATGGAGCAAGTACGGAACTGCCATATGTCTCCAGGCCTGAAATAACCTAACTGTTGCACTGTATTTTCAAGAACACTCTTTCTCTAGGATTTTGCTCGATCATCCACTAAGTAAACACTACAGTGCTTTGCTGCTAGTGGTTTAAGTGTTACTTGTAGTGTCAAAGTTTGTGAGCTTCGCTCTGTGTGTGAATGCAGTATCGCTCAAGTATGTAGATGCTACAAAAACCCCATAAATAAGCCTGGGGAAAAACAGCCCCCTTGGAAAAGAGAAAGGCAAAGTGTCAGTTGGTTGCGTTCATGGGTTTAAATGATGAGCCTGACCCCTGCTCAGTTTCTGATTTAGTGAGGCTCGTTCTGCTCTGTTTGAAGCCCAGACTAGCAAAGAAGGAACAACAGGTTCTCAAAGAAACTTATGGACAAAGGCTTTTGATTTTCAAAGTGAAAATTCCGGCACAAATTGGTGACACCTTGTATCGAGAGAGGTCGGAGTCTTTTGCTTTTCATGGATTTCTCTTACCTCTTGTTGTCATGGGGACTTCCTTTCCCTGAGTCATTATATCATCCACTTCAGCAGAAATTTTATTGCTTTGGGGGCTGGAGAGGCTCATGTGGGACATTTCTCACTGCTCGTGGTGTAATACACAGAGGTAATTTCTTTCAAATGATTTTTGCTTGAAGTGGTTTCAATGAATTGAGAAGGGTACGAGTATGAATGAATGGCTGAAATGTTCGTACTGAGTTCAGGTGAGGAACATGCACTATCAAACCTCCCAGAGCATTAAGTGTGGATATTATAATTTCACTGTGGTGTGTATGTAGGCAGCAGTCCATTTTATCCTTTTTATTCACTTTTTTTGTAAAGTATTATTTAGGATTTGAAGTGGTTTAAATTGGTTTCCCCTCCCTTTTAAAAAGTTTAAAAGAAAACCCTGAATTATAAGAGTCTTTTCAATCACAGTGAGAAATGACTGTTTAGATCAAAGGCTGGGTCAGCCCCAGCAAAGCATGGCATTGCCTTTGCTCCTGGGGCGTAGGAGGTAGCGAGGCCTGGGCAGGATCAGTCCCTGTGACCAGCTGAGCGACCCCGAAGCCAGGAGTAGCTCAGCCCTGCACCAGCCCCACTGCTGACAGTGAAGCCAGCTGTGAGCAATGGGGCTGCAGGAGCTGCTGCTCAGACCTCTGCTGTATGCATAATGGCGTGTGGGCACCGCTTTCCACTTCCACTTTTTTGGGGGATGTTGGGGGATGCCAGCCCATGGGAGTGCGTGGTCAGGGCACTCCACCACCCCCCCTCCCCTGCCAGGGTCCTGCCGCCCCCCCCGTGACCCAAGGAGCACCCCCCCGGGAGCCCCGTGGGCCAGGTAGCTCCTTCCCACGCAGGTCCCTGCCCAGCCGTCTGTTTGTTTGTTTAGCTAGCTGCTGTTTCCAAGCTGGAGGAGAGTATTTAAAAGCCAACTGTTTGAAGGCTGTGGAAAGGATTCATATTTATGGAAAAAAGAAAAAAAAAAACTCAAAAAAAACCCTCCAACCTGTTTTTTCAAATCTCCCATTTCCATCCCCAGAGTCAACACACCAATTTAGTAAATGTTGCAAGGCGCACTATTTTCCCCCTTGTCATATTATACATCCAAGCATCAAGGATGGATCATAAACTTGCTCTTTATGGCTTTAACATTTCAATTGCTAGTCACATTTTATGTAAATGAAGGTATTTACCTTGACAAGCTCTCCTGTGAAGTACAGTACTTCTTTAAAGAATTTATTTGGCAATATAAACAGGCCAAATGCTGAGGGTGGATGCAAAATTCGCAATTTATTTTTACAGCAAAGTAATGTAGGATCCTCCCAAAATATACCTATGGTTGTCTGCTCCAATCTCATCAGGGCCTTGGAGAAACTGAGGCAGAGGAACTGGAGGGAAGAGGAAATAGCAAAGGGACATTAGTTATAGCCACAGACCTACTAAACAGAACTGGCTTTGGATAAAAATAACTCCATCTGCCAGACTTTATTTTGTATTACTGAGATTGCTGTAACACATTTCAAGCCAAAATCTGATTTCCGTTCCCTCCAGAGCCAGGCTGGCGTGGACTTGGCCCCCTCCTTTATTAGCGGGTAATCATTTTGGATCCAAGCGGAGCAGTGTTGCTCTGGTAGCCCGAATTTGCAGCTCTCCTTTGTTTTAGAGCATATTTCCTTTCATCTTGCATTGAGATGAGTACAGTAATATAATATACTTTCTATTAGTGTTCATCCACATCTGCAAATAACTTTATTTCAGCCTCAGCTCTGCCCTTTCTGTATTTGTTCTTGATGGACATTCATATAATTAAGCTGAGCAGCGAGCACGCTCATGGAAAGCTAACGTCAGCGTTAGAAGTGTGTGTTAAATTCGCATTTGGATTCAGCAGCTGACAGCATGAGCTGCCATCACCCAGTCAAGGAAAAGACAAAACCACCTGATCTGTGTAATGCCAACAGCAAGGAGGCACCAGCTCCAGAGGCTTCGAGGCTCCTCCAGGTGCCCCTGTGCCCCAGGGGCTCAGCTGCTGCCCCCATGATCAGGACCCATCTTGGAGCCCCCGACGGCATGGGGAGGAGTCCTATCCCAGCTCACCTGTGGGTGGAAGGGGCTGCATCACTTGGGCAGGCTATTAATTACGAATTACTCCAATCCCACTTGTTTAAAAACAAACCGATCCTTTTACATCCAAAGTGCTGACTCGTGACATGCGGATGGCAGACCACGGATCCTGAAGTCGTTGCTGCTGGAGGTCTTTAATTGGCCTTTGGTTCATCTTCGCTTGGTCTGTCCCCCAGGGAGTGCCAGCATTGATCCCGCTGCTGCTTGCCTGCACCGTCAGCACTTGCATCTTCAAGCTAATTTCTTGGCTATTCATTTGAACTGTGTTAATCCCAAATCACCAACTGCGGCCTCTGCTCTGCTGTTCCATGGCATTGGGGGCCTGCAGAGCCAGGTGATACATGGGGGGACAGAGGTACCCCAGGAAAGGGCTCTGCCTTTTTTACCTGAGCCGTTAAAAACCTACAGAAAGGAAAAGTGCTGCAATCAACAGCCAGGCATGAACTCAAGAGGCTCTAGGGGAGCTGGACAGTGCGATGGAGAAGGTGCTTTAGCTGGTGTGAAGGAAGATGTAAGTGTGGGGGCTGGTGCTGGGTGCTGCTGTGGGCAGGAGGGGATTAAACCTGGCCAGAGCTTGGCAGTGGAGGGGAGGCGCTTGGCGGTGTTCTTGCTTGCCAGCCTGCATTAATGGCTACCCAAGATAAACTAAACATCTGGCCAAACCAGAGCAATCCAAGCTAGCCAGGCATCTGTTGCAATTGCATTGTAACCATGTGTGTGTTCCCCCCCCCCCCGGAGAACTGGGCCTGACAGGGCAAACACTCAGCGGGGGCCCAGGGTGCCAGGGGAGCCCTGGAAGTCTCCGGCTGGCAGCATGGGCAGTGCCCACCCACCTCTTCCTCGTGAGGGGCAGAGAGCCCGGGGGCTGCGCAGTCCCAGCCCGAGACAGGGGTCTGGTCCTTTCCCGCAGCCGTGCTTTGGGATGCTCTTCCACCCGCTGCTGCCTGGTCAGCGCTGCGGGGAATCGGCGTGGGAGGAGGGCACGCAGGCGGTGCCACTGGGTCTGCTACACACGCCTGGATCAGGAACAGTAAAGGTGCCTTACTCAGCTCAAAATCCTCTAGAAACCCCCAAAAAAATCAAAGCACTGTGGAAAAATGCCTAAGGCAATAACTACATTGGTAAACTAAAGCATCTCGCTGAGAATTTCTAAGACGCGGCAAACTGTAATGCAATTTCCTATGCAGAAAGGGTTTATCTCTATCTAAATATTATTCTGCATCGTTACTCATTGTAGGGAAGCTATTGCTCTCCTAGGTTAACTGATTGAACTTTGGAAATAAAGCTGCAAGCTTATCATACAGATGGGAGCTTGACTTTTATTGCTCCTAAATTGTAGTGATATTGTTAGATGTGAGTAAATGTATACTCCGTTAGAAAATATTAAAGTTCGATACTACTTTAGAATTAAAAAGATTAAAAGAAGCATTTCTGCAGTCTAGCCCACCATGAAATTGGAGTCTATTTGGTATGTAAAACCTGTAATACAAATAGCCTAACAATTAATGACAAAGGAAGAGCTGGGATGGATTTAAGGCTCAAAGTACCCTGGATTTCTTGAGGCTGGAGTGGCAGCAGGGGAAATGTGTTATTAGATCATTACAGGCTTTTCTGCCAGAGCCACTGCTGGTAAAGTTACATCAAGGTGTTTTATTATTACTCTGTTCCCACATAATATTCTGAAACACTCTCGTCTTGGGATGCGGTTGTCTCTGTGGGAGACCATCCGTGTCTCTGCCACAGACTGGTTCATTTGGAAAACCTGAACAGAAATTCTTCAGCCATTTTTTGCGGTAGGCAATGGTGAGAAAGTGCTTTCCCATTGCCGGAGTGTTTAAGGAGCTTGTTTATTAATGTTTAAGTTCAAAGCTGCTGACTGCAGTTGGGGTAATGTATTCAGGAGCAGGGATTCCTGCTGGCTGAGGTCCCCGCAGGGCATCACAGTGGATGCAAGTCTTCTGCTGCTGGGTTCGAAGTCCTTCCCCTGGGTAACCCCATGAGGCGTTTCACAGTGCGGCTCTGCCAATGCCCCCTATTAACTTTTGCTAATGCTTAGGGTGCATCGCAGGTGGAGGAGAGCGTGAAGCTCTTTGCTGTGCCCAGAGGGTGAGGATTTGGGATGCTGGCATAGGGAGGGACTCGGGGGGGCTCTGCAGAGGGGCGGATTTCATCCTGTGGCTCTGTCCTCCAGTGCGTTTGGGGAGAGCTCAGCCCCGAGTTACTGCTGATGTGGGTGCACAGTGCTCTGCAGGAGCTGGGGGGGGAAGGCCCCCTCCTCCTGCGGCTCTGCTGGTTCCTGCCAGCGGAGGGTCTCTGCCGCAGACCTTCCCCTCCCACCCACGGGCATCGGGGGCCGGGAGGAGCCTGGGCACTGTGCGACCCCACCGGCAAACCCATGCAGCCTAGTTGTGCCTTGTTTTTTTTCTAGGGGAAATAAGTAGATTGAGGTACAACAGGCTGTTTGCTATGCCTTTGGGATGCAGATTCGGGGCCTACAGTTGCGGTGGTGCCAAATGGATGCTGTGTGGCCCTTCGGAGTATAAATTGCATTTCTAATCCAGTTTTTCTCCCGGAGCACCCCCTTGCACTTCATGTCACAGTCATTTTGTACATTGGTGCCTCTGTGCTTAAACGTACAGTGTAGAATTTGTAGCTCCTTCTTCATTAACGGGATTTATATCCTTGGTGTTTCTTGCTGGATGACTTAGTATTGTAATGAAGAACATGAATGCTGCCTTAATTAAAATGCAACCCCCAACATTAATATATATGTTGCCACTGAAAATTAAGGTTCACTGAAAACAGTGTGTTTAAAAGCTTGTGGCAGGTTTAACTGGCAGTGTGTGAAATGGGAAGTGATTTGGGATGAAGTGCCCCAGCTCTGCAGCCCAGCCATGCGGGACTGCGCTCAGCCCGCGGCAGGGACGGGGGATCACAGCTGCCTTCGCAGCCCCCTAATCTGGCAGGCGGATGCCTGGTCACCTGCCTGTCCCTGGTGAGCAGTGAAACTGTCCCAGGGATGCCTGCTGACTGTGAATGTGGCACCGCGGTGGTTGGTGGAGCTCCTCCGGGCGCTGCTGCCCACCTGCAGGCAGGACGCAGGCAGCGTGGGCGCCTTGCCCTGCCTGGCCTCACCCTGCGCTTAGCTGCCGGTGGGAATTGGTGCTGGCTGTGGTGCTTGCTTCCAGGCTGTTCTGTTTTACCACGGAGGTGCAAAGCGGCTTAATGAACCACAGAATTTGTTCCATAATATTACTTAAAAAAAAAAAAAATTGTAAATGCAAACATTCCTGACTCGCTCTCTCCAAGCACTGTGCATGCATTGCCGTTGGCAGTATTAGCAGTTATGAAGATATTTTGCATTCAAGGATTTGCAGTTTCCAGGCCCATGAATATTCAGGCTCTGGTTCGCCCTTTCTGTCTGTGCACTGCACCTATCCTTTCCTTTCCTTCGCTCCTTTTTTTTTTTTCCAGTGGATTCAATTAGTTCTATTTGCTGCTTTAGCAATAAAACAATTCCCTCTGTGGCATTAAAATGAGTTTCTTTCATTATTTCATTTGGCTTCTTGTTATATGTTGAAGGAAAGGGAGGGGGCTCTGCTTATTGTCTGCCCCGCTTCGCAGGTGCGGGCTGCCAAGCCGAGGAGGACACTGGATGTACTTGGGGCAGCATTAAGAATTAATGAAGGGCACTTGCTAGCGCAGAGGCGCAGGATCCTCACTGACAGAGCCGCTCTCAGAACCGTTGGTGAAATTTGACCGATCCCAGAGACTTTCAATAGGACTTTGGCACCCGAGTCACTGAGATAGCCTTGAACATGCTGGGCTTCTGAACACGTTCAAGGAGTTGGGTCTGATCGGTTCCCAAGCACGCAGAGCCTTTGCATTAGCTGCTGATAATGAAATGCAGAGACTGAGCCCGTATTTGTTTTAGCTAAGGCACAAGTTAATCTGAGCTGAAACATCAATTTAAACCCAGCAGATCAGTTCATTGAAACAGCGTGGGCAGTGGCCGGTGCATGGTGTCAGGGGCTGGGGCTGGTTGAGGGTCCTGGTCCCATTTTCTCCCAAAGCAGAGTGTGCGTAAGGAAAGCACACAGGCATCGTGAGAGCCAGAAAAACAGTGATTATGTGGGCAGGGTATACAAATAATTACATGTAATGCCAGAACTCTCTCGGCAATCTGCTCTTGGAGTGCCCTTTCAGGGGGCTGAGATAGCGTCAGGTAGCCATGTAGTGCTAACAGACCCATAAATCATTCTTGTTTCACACTGTGCTAAACACAAATCATATTAGTTACAACACTGAAGAGCATCTAAGTAGAGAAAAGAGAAAGGCAAGGTAGAAAGAGGAAACTAGATTTAAATCTAATTGCTCTTCCACCTGTGTTTTGCTGCTGTTTGGCTGGGACACGATGGCACGCTGCGGAGAGGGAGCTGGGAGCCTGCATGGGGCGGGAGCTGGGAGCCGCGTGGTGTTTCTCCTCCGCTCCCCCCCAGATGGTGAACAGTCGACGCGGGTGTTAAAGGTGGATGAGAGGAGACGTGGCTTTGTGTATTCAATTTTTTTTTTTTTTAAATTACTTTTCTTCTTCTTTCTGTGACTAGGGTAGGTTAAAACAGTTGCACTGGTTCCAATTCCTTTTTCATTACGAGATTAAATCTAGAACCAAATGAGAATTTCCAGGCTGGCGGAGCAGCTGCGACCCCCCTGGGTCTGACGAGTGCCCAACTTTTTGGAGAAAGAGGTTGGTGCTTTTCCTCTCCCCATGGAAAGGCCTGAGTCCCGCTGCAGTGGGAAGCGGGTGATGAACGGTGCCCGCTGCCTCCAGAAGGAACTGCGAAATCAGAGTGGGGACAGGGGGCTGCTGGGCAGGTCCTGGGGAAACCTTGGCCGGAGGCTGTGCCAGTAGGATCGGTTATTAACACAAGTTTCTGTGGGATGAAGTAAAGGAGCTTAAAAAGGAAATATGTCTTTTTGGGATGGAAAACCATTTTAAAAGGAAGAAAAATTAGAGCGTACAGCAGGGTAAGCAGGACTGCAAAGTAAAGTAATTAATCACACCAATTGTAACTTGGAAAGAAAATAAACGTGATAAAAGGATTTGTCTGAGTAGATTACAGGCAAATTAGAAAAAAAAAAGGAGGGGTCATCACGGACTTGGGAATTGTGCTCTTCAGAAATCTTCAATCATCCTCACAATCAATTCTGCATTTCCTTAATAGCAGTGTGAAACACGGCTCGCTCTGCATTGTCTTAGATTAACCGCTAACTGCAAACCATACATTAAATGAAGTATTGAATATTTGTCTCTCAACAATACACTTGGAAATTGTTTATTTCCCTACTAGGTCTTCTGCAATGCATTTAGGTACTGTAACCTAAATTGTAAAATACAGACTTGCAATATCTGCACTCGACACCCTCCCAGTGCCTGGCCCTGCCAAGGACCCGCAATTACGGGGAGTTTTTTTCTCGTAAACTGATTGTTTGTTTCTGGAGACAATTACACTGACTTTATTATACAATGTATGTTTCTCTGCAACAAACAATCTGCTTTATGGGTTTTCTTAGTAAAATACCAAGTCGCTATGCTCACTAATATGATTCAATTGTATTGTGTTATCTGACCTTTAAGGAACTTGCAATCTATAATAACATGGTTCTACAGCAGATCCACTAGTAAAAAGCCTTGGCTTCTGGGAAATTCAGTCTGCAAATAAGTGGAGCCCAGGTATGAAAGGAATAACAAGGCACTTTAACCCCTTGGCTGCTGGCCTGCCTGGGGTGATTTTGGCATCCCTGCGGTGAGGCGCTGCAGGGATGTGTGTGCACGAGGAGACTGGAGGTGGGAGCACAGCTTGGTGTGTCCCGTCCCATCCCGGAGCACCCAGAGCTGGTGCCTCTCGTCCCTCTCCCCGGAGGCATGGGGACACGGAGGGGACCCACTCTCGGCCAGCGGAGCTGCGGCGGGTTGGCTGCACTGAACGGGCAGCTTTTGCATGGAGCTGGTTGCCCGTACCTTCGTCCACTGTGCGTAGTGCTTGGCAGCGGAGCAGGCGGTGCACTGCTGTGCTCATGTATGGTGGCACGGAAATGATTAACGCTGGTATCATCCCCGACCGCCCACCCGCTCCCGTCTGTTCACTTTGGGCGCCTTGCCACGCGCGGAGGCACCAGCAAGCTCCACTGCAGACAGGGGAGCCCGCATGCGGCCCCTTGCCTGCCAGTGGCGTGGGGGTCCCGTCACTGCCAGTGCCGGCTCCAGGCTGCCACTGGAGAGTGCAGGACTGCCCTCCTGATCCGGCACAGCCCAGCCTCTGGCCCTCCCTGCTCCCCTCCTCGTCTGCCAGAGGGACGCGCGCTGCAGCCAGCTGACCCCACAGAGCGCTGGAAGCTCAGGAGCCATGCCACCATGTGCCCACATCATCCCTTAGCCCAGGCAGTTCTCCTGCCTGGAATTTATCTGCAAGGTGCTTAGAAGAGGTCTGCAGCTCTTGGTCTTGGCCAAGGCTGGAATAACCCCCCAGCTTGTAGGTCAAATAGCCCAGTCTCCTCGGGAAGGGATCTGTGCATCCACCAGCTCATGCTACTGGTGCCTCTGTGCATCTCTCCCGGCATGACCGGGAGGACCTCAGGCCCGTGCAGGACACAACGCTGCCAAGGAGGCATCGGGAAGCCTCAGTGTGACGGGGCCATTTGCTCCCTTGGGGCTGGAGGGGTCCCCAGGCAGCGCTGCCTCATCCTCTCTGCCCAGCAGACAGCCGCAGGGTCTCCATCCCACATTCTGTTTGGATGCATTTCAAGCCCATAATCACTCTCTAATCATTCTGATTGCTTCTGTCTGACCTCCCTCCACGGTAGTAATGTTTCTCCTAAGAGGCATTCAAGTGATTTTATTTAGCTAAGTGAAAGATGGGGGATAGTCGGGAATCTCTTAGACCGAGGGAATTGGCAAGAGACTGGGAACTTGAACAGAGAAAGAAATACTTCAGAAGTATTTAATGATTGCTTTCTCAGAAGCTGGAGGACAACCTGTGCCTAACTCTAGGTGTTGGGTTTTTAAGAAAGTTTTCTCAGCCCGCTGCATGGACTTTTGGCAGAGATCTTTGTGAAACAACTTTTCCACTGAGGAACAGGAGATCAGAGAACCATTCCCTTTAATGCTTGAGTGTGCATGAACTTGCAGGGATATCGTTTGAGGCTCTGCTAACCTTGTTAAAGGTCACCTTTTGATCCCATCAAATACCCTCTTTACCTGGAGATAAGATTTAAAAATGAAAGACGAAAGAGAAAGAGCTTAAGAAAGGAGGAGAACCTGGAAGCTCGCTGAGCACGCCTGCACCTGGCTTGCGGCAGGGGAGAGATTAAAGCAAGTGCTGGCACAGCTGGAGAATGACTGTGCGGGGTGGGAACGGAATGGCTGGGGCATCTCCAGGGCCGTCGGGCAGCCCCACGGCACGGCCGGGACAGGGAGCGCCGACCGCCCTGTGCTGCTGGTGCTCCCCTGCCCGTCGCCCTGCCGGAGTTCCTGCCTGTCACCGCCATCGCTGCGGTGCGGAGGCGCTCGCGAAGGAAACCGCACCAGGCCAAGGTCGCGGCTGAGGTCAATAAATAATACATGACAATTAATCTTAGAAACCTGCGACTCGGGGGAGAAAGGCGAGGACACTGCAGATCCTGGGCTGGGCTGTCAGGCGGATGCTTTGGCTCTATGTCAGCCCAGGCAAGTCAATGAAAAATAAGCCTCTGCCGGGATGCTGTGAGTCGGTGGTGAGTCACTCGGCACGGCGCTCCCGGTGCCGGCGAGAGCCGGGTGCTGCCAGTGCCCTCGCCAGTGTGCAGGGAGGTGGGTGGCTGTCGCTGCCCGGGCAGGGGGTGCTTGTCCCCGTCCCCCTGCAGGGTCCCGCGGTGCCCACCCATGGGACCCACACAGCCTTCACATGCACCAGACAGCCGCGAGCCCTCTGTGCTGGGGGGTTTCAGCAATTGTTTGCCTTTTACAATCAATTCCCATTTGAGATGTTTTAAAATGTCTAACTGTCTCCTTGAGACTACAGCATTCAGCAGGTGGTAACACTCAAAGCTTTTTTTTTTTCAATCTGTAGTAAGGATTTACAAAGGAAACCTTGACTTTTAGATTGATTTTTAAATAAGCATATATTTAGCTGTTAGTGCTTGAAGTACATATTGGATTATATTCTTCTGCAAACAGAATATTCTAATTGATCTTGCTAATAAATAATGAAAGCCAGCCCTGCTACATATAATTCAAGGTTACACTGCATTTGTACCAGCAGCACTGGGGAGTTTTTTAATGCTTAAAAGATTATTTCTTTAAAAACGGGTAAAAAACCTGTGTGGGGGGAGGGAGGAAGACTAAATGCTGAGCTTTTCTCTAGAATTTCCTTTTCTTATTTTCTAAAATGTAATTAGCAAGTGTCACTGTTTGAGACCCTCCTTTACATACAAAACTAAACTTGAAAGCCTTCCTTCCCCCAAGCAGCTGCCCTCTCAGGAGTGGCTGCAAGCGAGGGAGCGTGGCTCAGGCCTGGCCTCCTGCGGTGGCAGCCCCCGTGGCTGGATGGTGGGGTGTGATGGGGCCAGACCCCTCCTGTTCACATGCCACGTTGTTGGGTACAAATAATAACGGCAAGTCTGCAGATATCATAGGGAGGAGGGCGCTGCTCGCTATTGGAATGTGAGATTGGCTGGAGAATCAATTTTAATGTTCAGCCTCATATCGATCAGCGCTGTGATGGGTCGCTTGGCTGTGGCATGAGCAGCTTCAAGCAGCCTCTGCTCTGGGACGGGCACGGGTGCCTGAACACCCCAGGGACACGGAGCTGCCGGGGTTGGGGCTGAGGAGGTCTGGCACCGCCCTGGGAGCCTGTGCGGAGCTCTCTGCTCCGGCCCCCAGGGACCAGCCAGGGCTCTCTGTGGGGACATGGGGAGTGGGGCCATCCCCGCACGCTCCCACATCTTGCTGCGGGCCAGAGGCTAGGCAGCCGGTGCTGTGCAAAGCACACAGCCAGTGCAGCTCAGCCGCCCGCTCCAGTGCACCGTGACCGGGGGTAACTTGGGCTAGGTCGTGAGTCAGGCGTAGCCACAGCTCTTGACGCTGGTGCAGAACAGCCTTTTTTTGTCAGCTTGTGTCCTGGCTGCAGACATGTTCTGGCAATGGAGACCACCCTTTGTGTTGGCTCACTAGAGCCCAGCAAATGACCAGTGACAGAAATGCCACGCAGAGCTTGGTAACTCAGGGGAGCTGGGTTATTACGGTTTGCAAATGTTGTGCAGATTCTCCGCTTGTAGAGCAGGCATTAATCACTCAGTGACATTGCAATTACCATACAGGATAGGGCATTTATTTGGCATTTAACATGTAATTAGGGGAAATAACTATTTCTTCCCCGTGCTAAGAAAGTGCAAATTGCAAATGGCCAGATTTGACCTGGTGAGTTTATGCAGCTCAGCTGCATTGGCTTTGCCACAGGGCAAAGAGGTTTTTTGTCCAGCTAAGGTGAAGTCTGCTATTAAAGCTGACATTTGTAGCAGTCATCCCTGCTCTGTACAAAAGCTTTCCACAGCAGTGACCAGAGCGGTGGGGAGGGCATGACACCTTATGAGTGGTCATTGTGGGGGCAGGTCACCAAGCCCACGATCCTGCCTTCTGACGGTGACCACAGGCAGGGCATCCCTGTATGTATGTATGGTATTTCTCCCTAATATGTAAGGTATTTCTCCCTAATAATCTAAAATGTCCTCAGTTCCAGGATTAGGACAGAGGCCAGCTAAGCACCCAGTGCAGGGCTATGTGCAGCTGTGTGGCTTTATCCTTTGCTTCCTGCTGGTTGCTGGAGGAAGGGAGAGATCTCCAGGGACAGGGCAGCCATCCCAGCCTGCCAGCTGGGCAGGGCTGGAGGGATGGTGTGATGCAGAAGGCTACATCCAGTTCCACCCCTTTAATACCAACAAAGCTCTTCATTTCTGAGCAAAATCCTATGTAACTTGTGGCTGGGACCTGCTGCTCATTGCGGCGGGGCAGCAGTCTGTGGCTGCACACGTTTGCTGCTGACCCGCTTGCTGCCATCCTGCTACCCATCGCAAGAAGCCATTCTTTTGTAGAGTCAAGAGCGGTGCTTGAGGATGAGCCAGCACAGTCTTCCAGGCAAGAGGAGACGTTGCTATCTTCCTGTTCCTGTAGGCAGCTGGCAGCCACTCTCCCCACCAGCTGGAGCAACGACATGATCAGCCAGCAAAGGCAGCATAATATTAAAGAGCTGCTGACACCTCATGGGAAACTCACTTAAAAATATTTTATTTACATGCATGTCTGTGAATTTTTCTGCTTCTCTCCCCCTTGCTCCATACCACAGAGAACACCGCCTGGAGTGCAGGCGCCTTGCTGGATGGAGTCCTGTGGCTCTTAGTGGGGAGAGGAGAGGACAGGGATGCAGAGCCAAGTGCACAGAGCATCCAGGACCCGCACACTGTCTCCTGCCTCTACAAGGTTGCCTCATGCCCAGTGCACACTTGGTGGTGGGAATAGTGTGATGTGGAGCTACAGGGCCCCATGGGCTGCTCAGGGTGGGTACACCAGGCAGGAGCAGAGGAATGGACACAGTGGGGGAGTCAGAAGAGGACAGACAGACTCTGCTGGACCTGGGCAGGACAGAGGGATGCAGCTGGTGGCTGTTTATTAGCAAAACTACTCCTCATGGTTTTGCCTCATGTTTGTTCTAGGAAGTCATGATGAATATGGATGCGTGTGTGCAGGGAGCTGGGATATGTAATTAGAGTGGAGCCCTGGGAGTGGGAACTCCTGGGCTGTAATCACACCCTGGGGAGGGAGCCGGTCCTGGGGGTACTGCGAGACGTCCCAGGCTGTGTGCGCTGCCTCTGCGCTGCCACGCCGTGGGACCTAGGGCTTCTGACTTCCCCTCTCCGTGGATCTAATTGTACCTGCCTCACAGGCGTGTTGTATGAGTCTGAGTTAATTAATGCTCATAAAGCCACTCTACATCCTTGGAGAAGAGCAAAATATCATAGCTGCTGTTATGATTTGCTAGGCAATGCAATTAGTTTAATTTCAGAAAGTTCCCAGCCAGCCAGCCCTTTCCCCAGCCACTGCGCTGTCGCTGTCTGCACGCTGCCATGTGCACACTCACAGAAGCCAGCTCGCACTGTCTACCAGGGAGGAGACAGCAGCACTCTGTGTCTGCCCCTTGTGACCACCTCTTCCCCCCTGCTCTGTCCCTGGTTCTTGAATCATCCCCAGTTGTCACCCTTTTGTTCCATTAACGGCCTGATGTCATCATGACCTGTGGCTCTGGTCACAGCAGCCACCAATGATATCATGAACAGATGAAGAAGTCATCCCATTTATCCTCAGCTGTTTACCTTGATGTGAGCTCTGGGGATGCCAATCCCTTTTCTCCAGCTGCAGAGGGGTATGGATGACACCCTCCTACTACCACCTGAACCACTGGAAGCCCAGATGAAGGATGTGAATCCCAACTAGCCTCTGCTCCGGTGACAGTCTCCTTTTCCCATGCTGTCTCTGGCCAGCAGATATGTGGGACAAACTGTCTCAGGCTAGCTGCAAGCTCTTTGTAGGGCTGAAATGCTCCTGTGTCCCAAAGACTGGGGAAAATCAGAGTGTACTGGGCAACAGAGAGAGACATCCTTCCTCGCAGACACTCTGGCATCACCCCGAGTCCAGGAAGAGCTGCAGGATGTATGGCATGTGGATCACAATTTTTGCCAGAAAACCTAAGCTGGGTAAGGGCTGCAAACCAGACTGTTGTAAGGCCAGCTGCACGCCTGCCTCACCAGAAGTGCCATCAGGTCAAGGAGCGTTTAAACCAGTCTGTCACAGAGAAAGAGAACAGAGTGTTCATTGCTGGGGAACGAAGCAGCTCACGGCACTGCTTTGTGGCAGTCCAGCCCAGCCACGCATGTTTGCAGGATGAGGTGGATAGGGGGTGTCCAATCAGGTGTGTGTGTATTTATATAGATATGTATATGTATGTACATGTATGTGTGTGTATGTATATATTTAATAGGTTAGGAACTTGAGGACCATCTGTTCCAGCTTTTGGGGAAGTTAAAAGCAATTTCTGGTATATGCTGAGGCTGTAGGTAATAAATCACCAAGGGCTCAATGGTTCACTTCCACAGACCATGGTTTTGCTCTGTGCTGGCTCTGACGCCCCGTTAGCTGCCTCTTGTGCAGCTGCAGCTGGGGTGACCTCTGGGACTTGCAGCCCTCCCCAGGAGCCATCCAGGCCAGGTCCGGGGATGGCAGCAGGGCTGCGGTCAGAGGCAGCGTCCCCCCTGTGTGCAGCATCATGGGGCCATTGCAGACCCCCAGCCCCCTGAGGGAGGGCAGGGCTCAGGCCCTTCCAGTTCAGCCTGAAATAATTAGATTGCTTGCTTCTCTCCAGGCTGCCCGGGGAAGAATGCCTGGCCTTTCCCTTTGTGCCCCATCTCTTCACAAATCCATCCTTTGTTACCGGCTCTTTTTTCCTCCCAAGACATGAAAACTGAGGCCTGTCATCTTTCCCTCTGCCTTTGCAACAGATGAAGATGTCAGGAGCCTGACTAACTGTTTAAGAGATCTGCCATTACCTTTTTCCTCCTCCAATTCTTGAAATTATTTCATAGGGATCCAATTTTCTCTTTCATATTCACTCCTGCAAACAGATTTGAAAAACTCTTTGTTAGTTGAAATAGTCTCTGAAATGTGCTGCTGTATTTCTTTTTGCTATTCTAATTAGCCTTTTAACTCAGTGCTGCTTGTATTTATAGATGGCTAATCCTCCCTCTTCAGTCCTCCTCCTCCTCCATAGCAGAACATTGCCACTGTTTAAAAGCCGTTTGCTCTTTCCTGTTTTCTGTTTCCCAGTTCCTTTGCTATTGCTGTTTAAATGCTCCAGCTCTTGACTGAGCTTCCTGATCAGACGCAGGGTCTCCTTTGCTGCGGCACCTTTCCCTGAGCGAGATTCAGCTCCAGGCTGGCACACGCCTTTGAGCAGCTGCCTCACTTCTCTCCTTCAAGATTATTTCAAGACCGCCTATTTTAGCTGTTCGGCTCCTACCATCCACTCCTGCAAAAATGGGCAACCCAGGGTGGGCACAAACGCAGATCTGATTCACTTGCACCTTTCTAGCTGTGCTAATGCGGGCAGGAGCCTCTTGCACATTTTCGGTAGCTGCGGTCTCACGTCTTGCTGTTCTCTGCAGCTGCGCGAGCCGCGACCATCCAGAGCAACATTTTGTTGTGAACATCTCGGATTCCTCCACTCAGAACAGCTTCCGCATCTATGCAAAGGAAGCAATGTAACCAGATTTGTGTCCCCATCCATCATCCTAATTAATCACCGTAGTTTAAAATACATTTTTACTTTTTGATGCTTTTATGTACTTAGGAGCTTGGACGAGTTGGTTTGCTGTAGTTTTTCACTAAGCCCTTCAGCTTAGCACGGGTGAGCATGTTGCGGTTTCCTCGGGTTGGGGGGGCGTAAGCATGCACTTATCCCCCCAAAGCCAGTGAGAGAGTACCCCATAAGAACCCTTTTCGCTGTGCGCCTCTAACCCTTGACTTAGGAACAATTCCCCTGCTAATGCTTTAGCTCTGCATTTACGAAGCTTAAGATAACTCAGAGCTCTTCTGGAACAATGCCAAATTCTAGCATAAAATATCAAAATGTCTTGCATGGTGCAAAGCTTTATCTGTAGGCTGGAGATGTAGGGCTTTCCCTTTATGTGGCCCTCCTGCCAGAGCTTTTCATAGCATGGTTTCAAAGAGCAAATATGCAGGAGATCTGCTGGCTTAGCGCAATTCCTAAATGCAGATAAGGCTTACATCCCTCGCGCCAGGTAGGAAGATTCCAGTGACAGTTAAATGTGCTCGATTGTGCAAATCTCTGGCTGTGGCAAGGAGAGATGGGGAGCACAGACAGATGGTCTGGCACAGAAAGCACGCTGGGAGCCTGCTAAAGCACACTTTCTAAAAGGCGGCCTGATTGCCTTGTGGCAGAGTCCTTTAAAGACATGAAGATGAGCATAACAGGAGCCCTGACTCCAAGTCACACCGTGGGCTGGGTCCTAGCATCATAGGTCACGGTTTTCACAAGTCCCTCAGCACATCATCTTCCTCTGGGGTGGACTCAAACAGTCTCAATGTATGGTAACCACACAAGCATGAATAACTAACACTGCTGAGCTGAAGAGCATCTTCTATTAGAGAGAAATGTCCTCGGCAGCAGACAGCAGTGGGCACGATGCAGCATCAAGGGCGATGGGGCGATCAGAGCGCGTGGCCCAGGGCACTTCTGCACTTAAAGTCTACGCACGGGGTTGTTGGTGTTGGTCATTGGGAGAAAGTGCTCCCCCACCTTGGAGAGCTGGAGCAATGATCCCGTCTCAGCACGCCAGGCTCCAGCAGGGAGAGGAGCATGTTTAAATACAAGGCAATGCTGAGTGCAGGGTGAGGAGGTTGTACTTGTCAGGGACTCTGATGAAAAGTAGGGGAAACCAGGACTTTCTTCCTAATACCACATTTTTAAATGTGCATATCTGTTACTAGTGAGTTATTTGCTCCACATAAAATATTAGTCCTTGTCAAGATATATCTTTCCTGTGCATAAACTGCATATTTTGATGTCTTGTTTCTTTATTCAATCTCTCTGTTCCCAAAAATTTATCTCCATTTTATCATTTGCTCAATTCTTTTTGTGTTTGCATGGCATTTATGAGATAGCCACGGCATTCATCCTCTGCCTTGGGAATCTCACAAAGCCCCCGCTGAGGAGAGGGACTCGCAGTGTCACCAGTCACGGGTCTCTCCGCCAGCATCAGGATCCACATGTCAGGATCTAGTACCAATAGATGCAGCATGGAAAAGCAGATGTAGGTGGGTGGTAGCTTCCCGGGGACCCTCAGGTTTGTTCCAGGAGCAGTGCTGAGAGGCTCAAACACGAGCTCTGGCCAGAGGCACAGAGGCCAGCTCGTTCCAGCTCACTGGTGTATGGGGGCACGGTGACCTACCATTTGCTTCTCAGCAGCCATGAGCTGAGGACAAAGCACCGAAAGAGTGAGCCTGAATGAGCATGGAAAATGTAGCCTGTGCCGGCATCTCTCTTAGTGCTGCTACATAGCTGCTGCTTCAAGGAAACCTTGGCAGACACCAGTAACGGCCCTGAGTTTCACAGATGTTTGCTAAGGAGAAGCTAAGTGGTTTCCAGAGGATGGCACTGCAGGAGTCACAGTGCAAGTGGTCCAGGGAGCTCACCCTGCCCGGCACCCACACCTCCTGCAGACACAACCCCCATGCTAGGCACCTCTTCAGCTTGTGCCCTGAATTGCTCCCCGTGACTTTGCTGAGTGCAACTTCTTTAATAATTCTCTGCTCCCAGAGGGAAGGAGGGTCCAGAGATCTAAGAGAAGGTTTCAGGATGGAAAATAACTTTATTCCATTTAACACTGGGTCATAGCGTAGGAAAAAGTTTAAAAAGATAAAGCAAGAAAGCCTGCTAAGAGCATATTTAGCTACCAGGATTAGCCTTGGCTGCCTTGGTGTCTCAGCTATCGCAGTAGTCTTCAATTTCACCTCCCCAGTGTGGATGTGATGCCCCAACCTCCCTTACCTGGCCCCCATCAGATTTGATGTCTCAGCGCCTTGTGTCTGGCTTGGGGTGTCACATGGACCTAGAGGAGATGGGATAAACCTTCCCTGCTTCTTTTCTCTGGGCTCAGGCTGCTCCCAGCCCTTCCCCAGCCTCCCCAGATTTGCCTTTCGATCCTTCCCCTGAACTGGCATTCCCTCAGCTGGTGCTCCCTGCTCACAGCCTCCTTAAGACCTAGCAGTAAAACTTTACACACCATTTATCATGAGATATATTAACAGTACAAACAATCTCTTAGCTTCCTTTTATCTCAGCATGCCCACCATGTGGTCTACTCATGACTATTAGCAGCACAGATGACAGACTAGGCAGGGAGAGGATGTTTTCTAATTTGCTTTCCTCACCCCATTATATTAGGGGGGTGCTACCACCAGTCTAATCTGAGAATAGACTGGAAAGAAGTTTATAGTATGCAAGGGGTTAAAGTTTTGTGTGTCATTATGCACAGACCAAGAAGATTTCTGTCCGTTTCCCAGTCCACTCTGTATTTTTTAAGCATCATAAATCTGTCTCCTTGCTGCTAAAGCCAGCAAGAAATCACGCCTCACTGTGTCAGTCTCCAGTCGGTCTCTTGTCCTGATTTAAGCAAAACCATGCAACTGGTTGCTACTGTACACGAATGCAAAAGTAAATGCCTCATCTGCTATGCTGCTGGTGGTTCTGCAATCATTAATCTAATGAAACTGATAATAACTCTTGGGGATGTGGTTCTGGGTGAAATCTCAACTCAACCAGAGACATGCTGTGCAGCCCGTACATTCAGGGAGTGATTTGTCATCTGCAGGATGGAGGCACCTGTAATGAGCAAGACGACTCCTGGAAAAACTAGATGCTGCTTCTTGGAGGGGAGCAATCTGGGAAATGTTTGTTGAAGGAGCTGTGCATGCAGCACTGAACCTACAGATCCTGGGCGATCCCTGGGACAGGGACAGTCAAGAGTGACATTTGCAATGGAATCTAAAGAACCTTAAGTCTCACAGTCAAAACTGACCGGGCACCCTGGAGCCCAGGCCGGCACTGGGGCCAGGCCCTGTCTGTATCAGCAGCATTTCCCAGCAGTGTGAGATGGCCATACTTCTGGTAGTTTCACCGTCAGAGGCCAAGGCAAAATGCAAGGGCTCATTTTCATTCTTGCTCTCAATGAAGACTTGAGAAAGAGCAGCCAGCGGAGAGACAGGAGGTTTCTGCTGTCAGGCTTTCATTGTTTTGCTCACATGGAAAGGTCTACCTGGTGTCTGGGGACGATGCACCCCAATGTCCATGGTGGCATCTTCCCGTTGCTCAGCTGGAGATGTACTTCCATGCCAGGGGTATCTGAGAGTGATGGGGGCCAGCAATGGCCCAAGCTGCCAATGCATAACCCCAATGACACAAAGCCATAGCCAGGAGACCATGCTCTGTTACACATTACACCATTTTGTCTTCTTTATGGCTGGAGGCTTTTACAAGAACATGCAGTTTTTGTCTGCACTCCAGCAAGAGGAAGAAGGATGCGTATAATCCGGTGCTGGAGAAATTGGCTGAGGATCAGAGAACTGTGCCAGCCCCCTTTGCTCTCCCAGAATCTGCAGCAGAGATGCCTGGGAGCATTTCTTAACCATTCTTTTTGCCACAAAAAAAGCTGCTAACTCAAAACCTAAACAGTTTGCAAACTAAAGTTGATTTTGATGAACCTTCAGATTTTAAAGTGTTTGGGGGAAAAGTTCCATTGTTGACAGAACACCTTCTTTCAGCTGCTCTAGTGAACAGGTTTGAAAATGAGTCAGAATTTGAAGACTTAATTAATTCAGACCCAGAATGTGAAAAAAAGACAAAACTAATAGGGCTGAAATCCAGGAAGGCTGCATTTCTATAGACCCCAAATAATTCACTGAAAGATCATAACATTTCCCAAGACATAGATCTTTCATCTATATGGGAAGAACTTTTGATGTTTCAAAATCTCTTCAGGAGAAGAGAACCATTCCTGGCTGGTCTGTAACCAGGACTTCCTTCCAGACAGCCCCTGAGAAGTGTCCGTACGAACTGGGCAGGTTCTGAGATAGAGAGAGCAGGAGCTGATTTCAAGCCAGCCAGCCCTTTGTATCTGGAGGTCCCATGCTCCCCAGCACATGCCCAGCTAGGAGCATTGCCCATGGAGACCTTCCCAGACGGCAACCGCGGTTGTGGAGAGCACCCTTAACATACAGGAATTCTGGCTCCGTTGCTTTGCACTTGTCCTTCCTTCTCTGCTCAGGCTTGTGAAGGGGGCGAGTGATGGCAGCCAGTTTCTGGGAGCTCCCCCCAAGACCTGCCCAGCTGCTGCTGCCCTATTTTAGCTGTTGCCTCCCAAAGAGGCCTCCTGGGATGATGCTGGTTATCCTGCAGGTTTTATGCACTTCCGAGGGGGCAGAGGGAGGAAGTTTATAGCTGCATTTATGAGGAGCATGAGATTATCTGCATACGCTGAAAAAATCACAGAGGCTATATAAAGAAGGGAAAGCACCATCCTTTGGCAAAGAGAGTGAATTGGTATTAGCCTGCAGTCAAAGAGGATCTTAAATTATTGTTGTCTTTTTTGTATTGCTGTACAGTAGTTTAAAGATAAAAGCCATCTGGGAAGAGTTCAGATAAGTTGTGGGGGGAGCCAGACAAGCTTAGATGCACTGACTGCAAAGTGCTGAAATGAACCTGCTGCCTGTAAATGTTTCTGCTTTGCCTCCCTGGGTTCAGGCTGATAAAGCTGAGATACCTCGGGGCGGGGTAGGGTAAATCCTACCCAGGTGCTTCGGCCTCTTCCCCTGTGTGTGTCCCCTGTCCCAGCAGCTGCCTCTGCAAAGCAGTGTTGCCTCTGCAAATCTGCTGACTGTAGCTGCCTAATGGAAACACCTGCTCATTAAGCAGCACTGGCTATAAATTCACATTCTTTGCTTAGTGTGTACTATCATTGCACTTTCCCCAAAATAGGAGCTGCAAGCCCTGATCAGAGGGCTGCCAGCTCATCTCTTGTTTCACTGTTGCCTGGGTCATCTTCTCCGTCACTGGCACAGACCAGATGAGGCGTTTGCTCCTGGTCTCCCAGAGCTGAGGCGTGTGATCAGGTGCACGGTGAGCTGCTTTGTGCTGTCCCCAGGCCCAAAGAGGTGGCTGAGATCCTCTGGTGTGAAAGCCGGGGGGGGCTGCGGAGCCCCATCCCAGCCGATCGCAGGGGTACAGTCAGAGGGCTTTGCCTGGCCCACAGCTGACTGCAGTAATGCTAATGGAGTGAAAAGCCTTCAAATCAGCTGGCCCCTGCCTGGTTCTGTAATTTAAACATGGGTTTATTAGAAATAATTAATTTAGCCTGCAGCAGAACGGCGCAGGGAGAGCAGCACGGCTGTTTGTGCAGAAGCTGGCAGCGTGAGGGGAAGGGAAGCTGGCAGCGCTGCGTGCGAGCGGAGGGGCCCAGGAGCGCCGGCCTCCCCAGCTCCCCTGCTGCTGCCCGGCCAGCCCAGCGGAGCCCAGGGCTCAGTCCCACAGGGGTGGTCCCGGAGCATTGCTCCAGCCCCGCCACCGCCTGCTCTCCAGCGGGTGCTGGCTGCATGTCCGGTGTGCGTGGCAGGCGGGCGGCCCCGCAAGGGGCAGTGGGCTCTGCAGACCAGGTGCCACGGGGCAGCGCGGTGCCCGGCATGTTCCTTTCTCCTTGGGTACATGCAGGGAAGGGGTCGGGCTGCGCGGCTGGTCCCGGTGTGCCCAGCTGCGGTGGGTGCCTGAAGGTGTAAGTGGCATTTTGGACCTTTCCTGGGCGGAGGAGGTTTCTGGCAGTCGCTTCCCAGGCAGTTTTACACCAGTGCAGTGGAGCATTAACAGACATGCTCAGGCCCACAAATGCCAGAACAGTTTTACTCTACAGCACCAGGTGCGATCGCTGCCTGCAGCAAGGGCTGAGCAGTGAAACAACCAGGATGCTAAGAGCAGTCACCCTCCTAGCACAGCGGAAAGGCAGCCGATGAAACACCAAAGGCTCCTCTGCAGGGATCAAACCCCGAATGAAAGCTGTGATGGTTGCTGAGCCCCAGCAGCACTTCATGGCCAGGGTGATGGGGGCACTAGGAGCACTAATTGTGTGGAGCACTCATTAAAGCTGGTGACCTGGAGCACTCTTCTTTCGAGACCTTTCCAAGAGGGAAAACCATCTGGGATCAGCCCCGGGGTAAGACGCTGGGTTGACAGTGGCCACGCTCTGCATGCAGTTGTGGCACTGCCCTGCGGGGCTGAGGGCTGGTAATCAGTCCTCCTGGCAAGCAGGCAAGCTGCAAGGCATTACTGTAATCTAGTCTGCAGGAGATAAAAGCACAAACAAGCTTTGCAGAGTCAGACAAGGATAAGCACTGACAAAGTCTGGAATGTTTTTTCAAATGATAATGGCTCTCCTTAATAAAATGCTAAATGCAACACTCTGGCAGGGCTGAAAGCAGCAAACAGCAAAGGCTGCACGGCTATCCCAGCCTGGGAGCGCTGCTCAAGCAGGCCAGCCATGGGCCGGCTGATTGCAGCGGCTTGTAGCTGGTCACAACATTGATCTGGCAACCTGGCGGCTTGCCCCAGCTCTTTCTCAGCTGGTGCACAGCCTGGCACCCATTGCCTCCAGCAGCTCACCAGGAGCCTGCTCCCACCCTCCCTCTAGCAAGGAGCCAGCCCTCATGGGTATGGTGCCTGTGGAAAGTCCAAGTGCCCCACTCTGCAGGTAGCGCAAGGACTTATCCCTGTGCCAGCTGCTAAATGTGAAGTGCCATGAGGGACGTCAGACCTGCACTGGCCTTGCTGGGACTAAGTCACCACCTTGGGACTAGCGGTGCTGGAGCACAAGCTTAAATCAGGCAGGACAGGCGCAGGGCGAGTGAGTCTTTGAGAAACTGTATTATTGATTCCCCAACGGCTTCAAAATCTGTCTTTGTGTGGTGCTGCTTTTTGAATTGCTCGCGTTCACACAGCAGCTTGAGGGGAGTGATAAGACTCATGAATATGGAAATTCTTCTCAGAGGGTGGGAGGGGGTTTGCTGGGACCTGGGGTGTTTTCCTGAAATGCTCATGCTCATGTCCTGGCTTTCTTCCAGCGCCATGGGCGGCTTGGGTCCGAAACAGCCCTCAGGACAAGTGCCTGTGCAGGCGGTGCCCAGCCCTCTGTGGGTCTGGGGAGCCAGTGCAGTGCTGGAGCAGGGACAGAGGGGTGGCTGGCCAGTCCCTTCTCAAGAGGAGAAGAGCAAGGAAGCGCCTGGGGGAGCTCTGTGAGGGTGACGAGGCGTTACCCGTGCCTGTGCAAAGGCACCCAGTTTTTCAGCAGCCACTGTGGGACTGAGGTGCACCGTGTGGTCTGCAAAAACAGGCATGTTTCATTCAGCACACATTGTCCCCGCCACCAGCACAGCCCAGCATCACACTGTTTGCCCAACGCAAATGAAGTGGTTTTCCAATTTCTTGGCATTGAACACTCCTCTCCCTGCTAATCTGCCTGCCAGATTGAAGCTAAACTTCCCCTTGCTCCTTGCAGACATCTGTGTGCCCACAGCCTGCCTGGGGAGCAGGCAGCAGCCAGAGTCTGTGGCTCACGACAGGCGTGCGGGAACCAAGGTGCAGTTGGGCCTCAGTGTGCCCCCAGCTACAGTGCCATGCCAGCAGGACTTGGTGTGCCCTGGGAACCTCCACCGCTGCTGGCCTGGCTTAGTGCTGCCCAGGTCCCCTGATGGTACCTGGGCTCAGTGTCAAGAGCTCCCAGTGCCATGGGGCTCAGCATCCCAGTTCCCTGAGCCCTCCAGTACTGTGGTGGCCCCAGCCCAAGCTGCAGGGGACGGTGACCACCAGCCAGCACTGTGCTCAGCATGGGTGCTCGTTGTGCTGGGAGGTGCTCCTGGATGCCGCTCCAGACTGCTCTGCATGCATCCACTAGTTATTGATTGCTCTAAAAATCTTTAAAGATTAACTTCTGGGAACAAATATAACATCTTTATGGAGCACTGGGAACAAACTGCTTTAGCATTCGGGTGGCTGCTCTGTTGCACAGAGACATCTGTTTGCAACAGGACGCACAGAGCAAATGATCTGTCAGTGTTCGAGGGGACGCGTCCTACAAGCGGCTGCCTCCCTGGTGATGGCAGGTAAAGGTAACCTTGCCATCCATTACAGCTGCACAAGGTGCACTCCAAGACTGTGTTAGTGACACTTGTTACTACACCGAATCCTGGCATGTGCTGTAAAATCAGCTGGTGTCTTCTCTGCTTTCGACCTCCAGCATCACGACAGGTAGGGCACAGGCTTCTGGAGGCGCTGAGGGAGCAGCCGGCAGCAGCTGAATATGTCCCAACCCTTGGGATTAATTTCTTTGCCACAGCTATAGAGAGCTTTTTTGTTTCCAGGATTGCAGAGCACACCTGGAAACAGGGGGCTCTGGCTCTGGTGTACGGGCACCACGGTGCAGGACAGTGGAGTCTCCATGGTTAAAGGAAGGCTGGGAGGAACACAGGGCACATTTTGTCATCTTGAAAACGCACAGAGCATATGGTGGCATGTAGCAAGCAGGCTTTGCGCAGCACGGTCAGAGCAGGGTGGTTGACATGAGCAGGGAAGAGGTGGGGTACCACGACCAGTGGGTTTCAACCTCAGCCGAGATCTGTGAGTTCAGCAATGGGGTTCACTGTGTCTACAGGGGTCTCCTAGGAGGAGGTCAGTGTGGGTACAGCAGTGCTCTTGCACTCACTACAGTGTGCCCAAATTTCCGGGAAAGCTGCCGTAAAAATAGAATTTATGACTTGTGGTAATTTTATTCCTTCACCTTGCAGATTTTGCTCTTTCAAAGGCTGACTAAAGCCCGGCATTCCTGCTTAACAGCTGCCAGGCAGGAGCGGGTCTCTGATGCAGAGCTGCGGGATGCTGCAGGTAGCTGTCAGGCAGATGCGTGGTTTGCCTGGAACTGATCCTGTCCCACCACGCTTTCTGTGAGCCTCTACTCCCAGGCAAGGCTGCAGCTGTAACTCCTCCATAGAATTGCAATTACCGCTGTTTCTGCCCCAAAATATTAACGTATGTGCAAAGAGCAATCCAAACTACTAAACTGTTTTTATTCTGTGGGACTGGCAATTTCTAGGACCCACTACAGCTGGTTCCAGTGCCCTCCCAGGCAGCTCCCTGTGCTGCAGTCTGCCAGCAGTGCTCGCTGCACCTGCACAGGGGCTGTATCCCCAGGCAAAGGGGCTGCAGTGGGTGCAAGCTTTAGCACTCAGCTACAGACAGCATTCACCATGCCCAGCTTGGAAGCAGCCAGTCCACCAGAAACCAGCACTGGCAGTGTCTCGCTCCTCTCAGGTTCGGCAAACAACGGCCAACATGCTCTGGGATGCTCCAGCCCACTGGGGAGTCCACAGGTTGATGGCATGTGCACGGGGACTGCGTGCTGCAAAGGAATAACCTGCTGCAAAGCCCAGTCTGTGGCAGGGCAGCAGAATGAGCATAGAGACCTGGGTAGCAAATGCTCTCACAAAGCGGGAGACCTCAGTGAGTACATTGCTGCCTTGTCAGGCAAACTGTGAATGAATGCGCCTTTACCCAGAGCAATGAATCATCATTAGAAATCACTCAGTGATTGATATTAGGAAAAGCAAGTCATACATTGGGTCATCCTGTCCACCTCATGAGCCAGCATTTGTGCATTCCCTCTGGGATATTTGCCAGGATCTCTGACCTGTATCATGCCATGGAGTTTCCCCCTTTCCCTGGGATGGCAATTCTCTGATTAACATGGTTTGCTGCCAGAAAACTTTCTCTGATATTCAGTCTGTGTTTTCCTTATGTTAATTTCTTGCCATTACAGCACACTGATTAATTACTCTGTTTATGCCTCTAGAATATTTGCAGGCTGTTGCCATTGATGCAGGAACGCTTTATAGAAGAGAAATGTCTGTAGAGCTGTAATTGCTTAATGAAGTGCTGATAGACAGGAATCAAGAATATTCACTGTTATCCTGGGTTTTGTAGGACCAATGAATGTTTTCATGGTCTGCAAAAGATTCGGCTGTGCCCCAGTTTATGATCACCTCGTAGACAGACTGGGCTAGCTCAAGCCTTCTGCTCACCCCTGTAGTCTCTTCCACAGCTGGTTGACTGCTGCCATTGCTTGGGCAAAGTGATGTCTGTAAGGACTCATACCACAGACTCCTTGTCCCAGGGAACACTGCTTCAAAAATGCAATCCAAAAATGGGACAGGGCTTCTATATGGCTTTACTGACTTGCAAATTAGGGTCAAAAATGACTGGGAAGATGCCTAGCGGTGAGTGCATAGGGGTCCAAGTTCCTTGGCCCCACTACCCCAGTGTGCATGAATTTTGCACTTCCTACCTGTCAGATGAACCTGTCAGTTATGTCTCTGTTTCCCCAGCTCTGCTTGTTGTTTTTGCTCCCTGGCACTCGGCAGTACCGCCTCCGCAGACACGTAATGCTGTGCATCCCCAAGCAGGGGCTGAAATCCAGCCCGTTGTGCATTTCCCAGATTGTCCTATTTTTCCTTGTGGCATCACTGAAACCAAGCTCCCTGCACAGCCCTGGGCAGCAGAGGTGCGATGCTGGCACCTGGCCACCGTGAGATCGGTGTCACTTCGTGCTTCTGCCTGGGCATCTCCTTGGCAGAGGGAGCTCACAGGGGCAGACGCCAGCTCGGCTGATACTTCCGCAGCCTCAAAATGAAAAGATGCTCCAAAAGGTCTTCTGACTCCCCTGCAAGGCTCCCCTGCCTTCTCAAGTGAGAAGAAAAGGATCCATTAATGTTTAGCTTCATTTCTGTTTATCAAAGAAAAGAAAGCTTTTGTCAAGCATCAAAGCCAGGATTTAGGACACAAAGCAAACTGCTTTGCTGCGGGCTTCTGAGACACCAGAGGAAGAAGAACAGTTGTTTGAAATTACCAAGTAAACTGGTGAATCTGAAACCTGCAGTTTGTGTTTAGCCGAACAGAAGAGGCTCAAGAAATTACCTGTCTGCTCTAAGCCTCTCTGAAGTCTGCAACTCCATCCAGGTCTGAAATTTGGGGGCACCGAGGACACAGACTTTGCACTGAGTGGGTTTTTGGGGCCATGGGCTGGGGTGGGTCTGCAGCTGGAGCTGGACCCAGCTGCATCGCAGAGCAGCCCTGTGCTTTGCAAGGGCTGGAAGCAGACAGCTTCAGAAAGCTCAGAACAGGGTGAAGCAACTGCAAGGAAAATGTAAAATAAACGTGTGGCCAGGAGTCCGGATGTGCAGTTATTTTAAAACCTAATAACTCCAGATAATTGATAGTGGAGTGCAGTATTTTCAACGCGTTGGATTACGAGCGTCTGTCGCTCACAAGAAGCTGTAACCTTGAGCTATGAGACATTATTGGCAGTATTTAACACAAATCTGTTTTCCATCATTGTCAAATCCCACTTCAATATGCACCACAGGAAGAAAGCCAAATACTAAATTGATTTCTTTAATGGGAAGTGTTCTTCAGGAGATACCAACCTGTGTGGAGATGCATTAATAGGATTACAATGGAACCTTTTTATTTTGCTTTATTTTTTATGGAGATATTTTAATGGAGATTTCCTATCCTGACACGCCTGCAATATGCTGCTTGGCCACACATGTTGCAAGGCAAGCCGCCACGAGGAGGACTCCTTCCTCTGGAGATGGAGCTCATGAACTTGCACCGTTTCTGCGGTGAGTCTGCCAAGCCATCGCTGCAGGAACAGCCTGGGAAACAGCAGTGTTTGCTAAACACCAAAGAAGAGCTCACCAGGCACTGCTGACCGGGATAAGGTGCTGCATCCCGCTGGGACCTGGGAGCACCCAGCATATCCCTCCCTCTCCTCACCCAGAGCCCACTAAGCTGCAGGCTGCAGGACAGCAGCCCTTGGGGACAGCGTGGAGAAGCATCTGTAGAAAAGCAGGAAAGAAACGAGCACAAGCACAGAGCAGAACCAGGCATGGGAGCAAGAGGCTCAGCACAGTCTGAGTCCAGGCCCGAAGCAGACCTGCCGTGAGACCCCCTCGCCAGCAGCTGGTGGGGTTCGTGCTGCTGCCACGGAGCAGAGCGGGGAGTCACGCTGCAGTCCTGGTTTTCACTCTTTTCCCGATTGGTCCAAGTGCTGAAAGCCTGATCTGCCAGGGAAGAGCATGGGTCGGGGCGCATTGGTGCTGTGCACCCGGCAGCCCGCAACCCAGGCCACCAAAATCAGCAGCACTGGCCGTGGCCCCCACAGGGAGGGTGGCGGTGAGGCTGGCGGTTAAGTGCGGGGATCATTCGTGCCAGGCAGGAAGGAGGAATGTTTGCCTTCTCCGGGACTTCGTGAGCACTGTAAGTGATAAGGTAATTACCTTCTTCAGCGTAAGCTAATTGACAGAGAGCTAATTGACTTTTTAAAAGTTGCTATTTCCCTTCCCTGGGCAGGGCGAAAGCCCCTTGACCTTCTCTCTGCTGCTCTGGCTGATGTGGCCTGAGCTCCCCAGGAGCAAGGAGCAGATCTGAAGCTTGGCTGGGAGTCCTGAGCCAGGGCAGCTGCAACCCCCCAGCTGCACTGAGGGGTCTGGCAGGCGGGGTGAAGAGCCAGGGAGCTACACCCGTGCTGAAGGGCTGGTGGCTGTACCACAAGCCCTGGAACAAGAGGTTCTTGTGGCAATTGCTGACTCAGACATAGCTTCAGCACACAAATGGTGCCACATGAAAATGTCTATGTCAGAGTCACGGGCTACTGTAAAGTGGTTTACAAGTCTGGCTGGCAAAGCTGAACCTTTTCTTGTGATATGCCGAGGATTTATGTCTGTAAATAGAGAGGAGATGTGTAGGAGGCATAACTGGAAACTGGGCTGCGAAGGGCGGATCCTTTGCAGGCTGAAGGTTTGCTCCTTGCAGCGCCTGTGCATCCGCCACAGGTTGTTGCTGCCCAGGTGAGGATCGCTGCATGGAGCTGTGGCTGTGAAGCTTCCCGGGGGGGCTGTGCTGAAGGACGGTGTCGAGGCAGGGAAGAGCCACCGGCTACCAGTCACCCCTCAGCCCCCTGGGGCTGGGAGCAGCAGAGCCCAGTGACCCCCAGCTCCAGCGCAGACCCAGGCCAGCAGGTCAGCCGCTCTCCAGAAAACCGTCGGAGCTAGCTGGATTAATCAGGTACTTAAAAACAACTCAGTGCACAAAAGGTCCTGCTGCCTGGGGTCTGCAGGGGCACCGCTTGCACTGCCAGCAGTGAAAGCAGAGGGGGGCTGCAGCTCTGCACCCTCCAGGCCAGCAGCGAGGGAAGGAAGAGAGGTGCAGGGAGAGGCTCCTCCCGAAGCTGGATACGCTCCTCCGGGGACACTTTCACTACGTGCATCTTCTAGCAACTGCCGCTGCTGGGCTGTTTGCTCTCTCATCAGAGACAGAGACATACAGACATATGCAAACACACAGAGGAACACTTTCCCCTACTGTAAAATAAGGATTCTAAACCTTCAGCCCAATATTGAAACTGTTTACTGCTCCTTTGTGGTGACATGTCTCCCCATGTATATCTCTTGGAGTCTGACAGCCTGTTTGGCATCGCCAGTCCCCGCAGCTATCCCAGGATCCAGGCTCAGCTCCTCAGACCTTGCCTAACATTCACCATTTCCCAGCCTCAAGATTACAGTTTAACCCCTCAGGAGATGAGATGGAGATAGCAAGCAGAGACACTGTCAGCAGATGAGCACACTGAGCATGGCATTGCTGGTCACACCGCTAGCTAACAAACAAGAATTTGTAGATTTACAGGAAAACATTGCATGTGCCCGAAGGCGGTATGGTACACTCTGGAGCTAATCCAGAGGAAGGCATTGAATTCAGAGACGTATTGTCCCCAGGTTTGATTACCAAAGACAGGAAGAATCACGGTGGAGTTTTGTTCACAGGACCTGGAGTGCTATGGGGCCGTGCAGTGGTGTAGACCCCCTTGCCTGCCTTGGCCTCACCTGCTCCCTGTGCTGATACGTGCCCGCATCCTGCACTGCTCCTGGCAAACGCGGAGAGCAAGCAGCCCCCGCCTTGCCCTGGCATATCCTTTCAGGCTGTCCCCAGCATGACAGTCGGTGATGCTGTGACCGTGACAACTCCCCAAATCTGCTCTCCCACTCTTGGAACCCACCGGGGCCTCCTGCTGCCCCGGGAGTGCATGGGGCTGGCGCTGCACCCCTCTCCCCGGGGCGGCCAGGGCCTCACCCATGGGCGCCTGCCTCTGGCTTTGATCAGCAGGACTCATCCTGCTGGTCCTGCTGGTGCAGCTGCAGTGATGGGGAGCAGAGGACACCCATCAGGTGCTCCCACTGCTTTCCTGCCAGCTGCCCCACTTCTCATTGTCCGCTGCCGGAGCAGTAACGGGTCCCAGGCAGATAGAAATAAGCTGCCAGTGTGACGGCTAAGAAAATCACAGCAGCAGTTAGGGCGGATTATGGCTTTTTTCTTCTCTGACAGGAAGGAGACATCTCTCCATACGAGCCTGAGGTTGCCCAGGGCAGCCACCACCACCATCCATCACTGCTGGTCCCCAACCACTCCCAAACTGGAGATGCATTTGGTCTGAAAGGCGTCCGCACAGGGCAAGGCTGCTGAGCATCCCCATGGTGCCCGGCAGCCAAGCAGGTTGGAGCCGATGGAGAGTGCTCTGCCCTGGAGCTCCGTCTCAGGCAGGGAAGCTGTCCCACTGCCTCCAGCAAGCACTGCCTGTCCCTGTGAGCTACAGAAGGTGCAGCAAATGCTTGGAGTCTGGAAAAGCCCCAGGTGACAGCGGGAAGAGCCACTTGGCCCTGGCCCCGCAGGCTGCCATTCCCCAGGGGTGCAGGGCATGCACGGGGCAGGCGGCAGAGAGCCGGGGTCTGGCAGGGCTGCCCTTTGCTGGGTACTGGGGGTGCTGCTGGAACCAAGCGGCTCGGCAGCCAGTCAGCAGCAGGGTCACTGTTAGTGTCCAGGGCTTCGGTGGCTTTTGGGAAGAGTGTCCCTGCCCCGCTGGGTCTCTGGTGGCCCAGCTGGCCAGCATGCATTGCTCAGAGTGGCTGCGGCTCCCCAGCCCTCTCCCTGCTCCTGAACCCGCTGCCGGCTGGGATGCTGTGTGAGCGCCTGCCCGCAGGCAGTGGTGACCAGATTTGAACGGAGCATCGCTAGCTGGAGCCAGCAGAGCCAGCTCTTCCTTAGAGCAAAGTGTTTGTGACCGGTCAGATAACACAGAAACATCTAATGGGATTATCTGTGATGCCCTCAGTGTTGAATGTGCAGGCAGCTTTGTCCCATGCTAAGCGCAGCAATGAAAGGGCAGAGCCACTGAGAGTCCTCTGTGGCAAAGCCTCTCGGAGGGCAGGGAGTCAAACAAAAATAGTGGCCTTTCTGGAAAGACTGGGTCAGTGTTGGAGTTTATCCCTCCTGGCAATGCGAACAAGTTCCCCCGGGAGGCTGGCGCCTTCCCAGCAGAAGCTGTGCGGGGAGAGCAGTGCAGGTAAGCCATGTCAGCAGGGGAGTGCAGAGCTGCACCAGCCCCGCCACGCTGGAGATGTCCCTCCCCACAGTGCACCGAGGACATTTGGGTCATTCAGCTCTGGGAAGATGCCCTCCTCACTGGGCAGGAGCGCTCTCTGCGACACAGACCATGCTGTGTTCCCTGATCAGGGGTTGGGGCACTGCAAACACCCGGCGGCGCCCCAAGGCCCCATGAACAGGCTGGCTGGGAGTGCATCGCCTGTCAAACAGCATTGATCCAGGCTCTGTCTTATCTGAAACAGCCGCTGCCCTGACCAAGTGCATGGAAGGCACTCCACTTAACAAGCACAATTAGGGCAGCACAGCTGTGACACAGTGGCAGAAAAGGAGCTTAGCCACGGTGATTAATTCCCTTGTACCACTATGTGCCATAGTGGGACTGCACATCTGCCTCTGGCACAGGATGGGTTGACCCCAACTCTGCTTTACTGTAACCCCAATTTCCTGGAAAAGTTCAGGAAACTTTCAAGTACAGAAGGAGAAATGTTTCCTCTTGGAAAGTTTGTGGGAATGCAGTGCCCACTTTCGGGACCAGACCTGTGGACCTTGTCCCTGGCAGTGGGGAAACAGGGCAGGCACAAGCTCAGGTTGGCCCTGCAATGGCGGCACGAGAGCTGCAGTGGGATGCAGCGTGCTGGGACGGCTGCCTCAGGCAGGACAGGGCACAGGTAGGCACTCCCATGGCACATCGTGGCACTGCCAGTTGGAATGAGGCTGCTCTCAGCACAGAACCTGTTTGCTGCCGAGGCGGTGGCCATTTTCCTTCCACGCAACTTGGGGCTTCTCCTGCTCCTTCCCAGTCATGCTCCCCCAGCGCTGCCGGCCCAGCCTCTCCGCAGGCAGCACCGCGCTTGCGCTCCCAGCGCCGGGGCCCCCGCTCTTGGCAAGCGCTGGAGATTTTATTGGCTGTTTGCTAACGGAGTTGGAAATTAACATGATTATTTTGCATAGTAATTGGCAGCAAGTGTGGTGAGATCAAAATGCAGAGAAACTAGAACTGAAGAGGTTTAGCGAAGCAGAGCATTTGGGGAAGTTAAATGGTGTGTTTAAATGCCTTGAAATGATGGTCTGCAGCCAGGGTCCCTGCGACATGTGTGACACTGGCTCCCTGTGCTCTCCTGGCTGGGGGGGAGGCGGGGACGGGGCTTCTCGCAGACTGTCGAGCAGACAGCGCTATTCAGGGGTACCGACCCGCGCGGCCACCAGCCCGCTGCCGATGGCAGGCGCCCAGCGTGCCATTTGGCATCCGCCGCAGACAATGGCGGGCGGAAGCTTTCCCTCCCACAGCGCCATACGGGAAGGCTTCTGTCACCGTGCCACCACGAGGAGAGGAATTTAAATGTGACAAGGCAGGTTCCTCTGAACTGCATCCAAATACCCACCTAAGAATAGTCTCTCCCTCCAGAAGGGCAGCTGGTTCCAGGCTCTCAGCTCCACATGCTCACAGCACCCCTGTTCCTCCTCCTGACTCCTGCAAACCTGCGGCTTGTTACCAGCTGCTGGTGATCGATGTATGCAGGGCTTTGGTGTAATTTAGGAGTCACACAGAGAGCACGGTTCTTCTCCTTCAACCTAAATCTGCACCCCACCTGCACAAAAGCAGAAGTCCTGGATTTATTCACCCACTCCTTCCCCTGTTAATAGCAGGCCCTCTGCTCTGCCTGTAATGTCTGGGTGTAGCAGCTTTTATCAGGTGATAAATCTGACTCAGTGAAGCCAGACTTTGTGTCAAACACACTGTAATATTCTCAAAATACAGCCCCAGCAGTGCACATCCTAATGCCAGACGTGCAGCTCTCGGGATTAGGCGGCAGAGCCCCCGATGTCCTGTCAGTCAGGATACGGCAAATCCTGTACGTGCAGCACAGGGGGAGCTTCTGTTTGAGCGGCACGGCGGCAGGAGCCTTCCTCCCTGTTTACTTTCCATTGCAGATGTCTACCTTTGGACCAATGAGCTGGGAAGGTTTTCTTGCTGATTATAAGCCCAGCATTAGTAGGCAGATGAAAATGCAAATCGGCCTAGATGAGGCTTCCTGGACGGCAGTGGAAGTCAAGGCTTTAATCTAGCCTGATCTTGGACATAGTTTAAGCTCCTCAAAACAAGAACACATAACCTGATGCAAAGATTTCATCTCAATAAACCTCCCTGTCAACAAGCTCGAGGAGCCTTTGTTTGCTTTAGCAATGATGTTCAGGCAGAGGTGAAGTGCTTGGCATTGGTCCCCGTGCCCAAGAGCGTCTCCACTGCGCTGCCTCAGCAGCACCCAGACCCTGCCTCTGCCCTGACGTCCCTCCACGCTCCTGGGCTGTGCCGCTTCACCCCCGGCACCCCCAGCCGAACCTGCTCCTCCAAAACGCACCGGCCTGAGCCTTCTGCCAGCTCCCCCAGGCCATCTGTGACATGGCTGGACCCTCTCCCAGGACTGTGGTCGTGAGGAAGCGTGCTTGCTGCTGCCCTTCAGAGGCCTCAGGCAGCATCTTCCTCTTTCTTCTGTCCACCTCATATGGCTTGTGGGAAACCCCCGTTTCATGCTCTCCAGGTCCCTTTCCAGGAACCCGCCCAGCTGTCTGCAGCGGACCAGGACGTTTACTCTGAGCTGTGCTGGAGTCCTGACTTGGGCGAATGAACCGCATCCCTCTGAGCTTTAGTATTTCATCATAAGAAGCTAGCTGTCATCTCTGTGCCAGGTTCTGGGATTTCTTCTGCCAAATCCTGCCTGCTTCCCTTCAATATAGAGGCCAACGCTGCGGAAGAGCCAACCAAGCCCCAGATTTTGATCAGAGCTTGCAGTGGCTCAGATTGCCAGCTACGTCTCCAAATCCAAACAGAATTCATGAGCTGCAAAGTCCATGAACTGCCCAGCCTGAGGGCACTTGGGGCAGATCCAGCGGTGATGCTGAGTCCGGTGGCTATAGGGGTCAATGCTTCTGCACTTCCCATGTGAGAGGTGCAGCTCGCACCCCGCGGCGTGGCAGAGCTGCAGCCAGCAGTGGGGCAGGGAGCAGGTCTCCTCCTCGCTGCCCACGACTCAAACGTCTCCTTTGCCAGGCTGCAGGGGGGGCAATGCTCCCTTCTCTGTCCCAAGGGAACCGTAGGGAAGGCACATGGGGACGCCATGCACCAGCATTCAGGGATGGCATGTCCCGCGCAGCAGCCTCCAGGCCCTGAGTGCCATCAGGCTGCTGTTCTCTGGGCAGCAGAAGAGCAGGCTGTGAGGGAAAGGCTCAGGCAGGGAAGAGCAGTAGACCAGCCTACTTGATAAGTGAGTACTTAATTAGCCTCTCTCTTAAAGGCCCAGTCACCAGGAGCTGTACGTAGGAGCTGTACGTAGGAGCTGTGGGGACAGGAAAACTTCTTCAGCAAGAACAAGCAGGGAGACTGTGGGCTTCCCAGACCTTCCATCCAGAGCTGGAAAGCCTTCACACCAGGATCACGAGCCAAGAAACGCTGGCAGCGCCAGGCAGCTGAGCACAGCCCTCACTGCTCCATCCTTGCGCATAAATTACCTCCAGGCTCTGAGCTAAACAAAGGGCCCTGAAATAATTCTGCATTTTAATAAAGTCAGCGTTCGTGCCACTGTTGTCCTTACAGAAAGGGAATTTGCATTTCTTTCTGCCAGCTCACTCTGCACAGCCTGCCGGCACTGGAGATCAGCCACTCTCCTGCACTCCCCACCAAGGACTAAGTTACATTTTGTTGCTTAATCACTGTAACACCAGAAATGCAGGGTAGAGCTGCTCTGACCCCCCAGACTAGATATCACAAAAGCCCTCCAATGTGCAAGTTTGTCTAAAAAGCAGCACTCTCCAAAACACTTCCGCTGGTGACTGTGCATGTCCCGCAGCCTCTCTCCGGCTGCTCTCCCTCGCTACCCTGCAGGCAGGCTCACACCTGATTTACCCGGGAGCCAAGGGAAGAAGAGCTGGCACTTGCACTTCTGGTTTGTATTTCTGTAAAATCTGGAAAGAAACAAACTGCAGCTTCTCCCTCCCAAGGGAAAGGCATCCCCCTGGGCTTAGAGCCTGTCACTAAGCTGTGCCTCCTGTCACTAGCTGTGCCTCCTGCAGACAGCGCACATAAGGGTGCTTCCGCTGCCTGGGACCGCCTGCAGCCCCAGGGCAGGCAGGCCGAGCACAGCTGATGCACTCGTTCTCCTGTGACGGACCCTTCACTCCTCACATTTCTCTTCTTAGACCCCCGTGATGGACACATGGGCCGTGGGGAGTTTGTCCAGTCTGGAGGCCACTGCCTTTCCCTGTGGGAGGTGAGACTGGGGCTAAAGCACAAGCATGTCCTGCCAAGGGCTCTAGGGCTGCAGCAGGGCGAGAGGCGCCTGCCTGCTCCTGGGTCACCCCTCGTTTTGTCACAGTCTGGTGAGGGTCCCCCAGCCCACAGAGCTCTGTCCCTCCGGTGCAGGATTGCTACAAGCAGAGCAAAGCTTAGGCTGCCGGAGTGGCAGCAGTCCCCTGAGCATCCCTGCTGCCAGGGTGGGTGCGCGGGGCCGGCAGTGCCTCCTGCCGGGTCCCTCTCCTGCCTCCCACCTCCATCCCACTCCTCTCCGCTGCGGCGGCCGTGCTAGGGCCTCCCGCTGCGGGGGAAAGCTGTGATCGTAGCTTTCAGCATGTTCAATTACTGTCAGTTAATGATGATTAATTTACAATTAAGGGCCTCTAAAGGGTAGTGTGTGTGTTAAATAAATATTGATCTTTCATTTGTGGCCACAGATATATTACCCCAGTTACGGGAAAAGTGGCAGTGGCAAGAGCTGGGCTGCCTGCGCTCCCACCCCGCTGCGGGGAGAGCTGCCCTGCAGCGCCTCAAGGTAATGGGGTCTGTCAGGAAACCAGGGGCTGCCCAGTGCAGGAGGGTTCGGCTCGGCCTTGTCCCAGCCAGGAGCTCTGGCTGCTGAGGGCTGGATGAGGATCGCTTTGCCCGGGATGTTTCAATATTGACTGCAATTGCTTGGTCCTGTTTCACTTGCAGAAAGCATGTGAGGGCAGGGGGGTGCTGGGAGCTGGCGGTTTTCCTCTTGCACAGCCCCTAATTGGCCTTGTAAAATAAACAAACTGTCCAGAGCCTGTTACGGTTTTATTAGCAGCCGGACAACTTAACAAATTCGTCACTGAATACACAATGTGTTTTTCAACCTGTTTTCAGTCGTGCTCTGGAGTCTTTCTGGCTGGCATGGTCACGCCACGGCCCGTGCCCATGTGCCGCATCGTGTGCCAGGGGGAGGGCAGGTGCCCTCAGCATCCTCCACAAAGGCCCCGTCAGGAGACATGACCTGACGCCTGTTGGGTCTCTGCTGGGGTTTGGGGAAGGTGGCCAGGAGGAGCCCTGTCTCTGCAAAGACACTAATTAGCGGCACCACGAGGGGATGTGCAGTGCGGACTCAGGGCTTTGGCTTCCCAGTGAGCCCGATCCCCTGTGTCACTGTCCCTCCTCGGTCTCCCTTGCCCAGCCAAACTGCCCTGGTGACCATCTCCAAGCCGCAGCTCCTCTGCTGCCCTCGACTTTGGCCGTGCCCTGCGGGAGCCCTCGCCCTCACTCGGCAGAACTGGCCGTGTTGCACAGCTCCTTGTTTCAGGCTTTGAGGCACAAGAATTGCCACCAGTCCAGATGACATTTTCTCGTCCTGTCATGCATGTCTATAAAGTTTTCTTTATGTCAGTGTTTCCTGACATCTATCTGACTTTTCTGTCTGTAATGAGCACACTCTCCAAGATGTATTTTTCTAAAAATCTTTTATCAGTTAGTTGTCAGCTATACAGCGCTCCACATTTTCCAATTTTATCACTGTTTTTAACTTGCATTTGTAACTGCTTTGTTGGGCTAGCAATGGATATCCATGAGTTATCAATATTCACATCAAGACCCAGACTAAGCTTCTGGAGAGTCCTTCGTGCAATGTACCCCGGGGCCCTTCCCAGGTCACCACCTTAAAGCACATCTGGAAATGACAGGTAAGGCAGCACTAAGGGTCCCAAACTGAGGAACATGCCCGAGCTGCCCTGCCTCTGGGATGTGCCGCAGCTGGCAGCTCCTGGTGCTGTGACCAGCAGCTCCTGGGAACGACCACAGCGTGCTACACTGGGAGAGGGCGAGGAACACAGCACAGGCGGAGGTAGAGCATAAAGACCAGGGACCAGCAACAGTTGGAAACATCTGCAAGAAACAGAGTCATCTCCTTTGTATTATTTTTCTCCAGAGACACAAATTTAGTGTACTTGCTGCCATATCATACGTTGCTGCATCCCATACGATGGCTGCATGGATACAGCCATCCAGGCAGATGCTTTTGCATCCACTCAAATCCATGTGGAAGGACATTCAGAGGCTCTCTGCATCCTCCCACATATCAGTGAGTGATGTCCACAGCCCTGAGATTTTTTTTTCTTTAAATTCCTTCCGATTTCCCAATACCTGCTACTCAGGATTCTAGAAAAATGTCTAAATATGGTGCAATCCATCCCAAATAAATACAGGGCACTTCAACAGGCACCAGAGCCAGCATGTCCTGAATGCTGGAGCTCAGTGGGGGTTTCCGCAGCACCATAGCACTCTTCTTTCCCATCTGGGATTCTTTTCCACGCGTAGATGATTCAGGAGGTGGGAATGCCATCCCACCCCACCTCCAGCCATGTCCCAAGCAGCTTCTGAGTGATCTCTGCTCCTATGCCCCAGCACATTCACAATCACCATTCCCCCTCCAGGAGCTAGTCTCCCTTCTCCTCTGCAGTGCATTTCTTGGAAGCAGGCTCACAAGAAGAATATTGTCTCTGCCTTTCTCTTTTAGTTGAGGCATGTATTTAAAATGATGCTTTTGTTCCAAATGAATGAGTTGATTCATTCAGAAGTGCAGTTTCTGTTTTTGAATCAGCAGAGCTGTTTATGCTCATAGTGTCCATAAAACTGTTATTTTAGTCCTGACACTGATGCTTATGAATAAAATTTAGATCTCATTCAGAAGTACATTAGCTGTAGCTATTTGGCTTCTTGTTAAAGCATTAATTTTTATTGAGAAGACTACATTGCCAAGCAACTCCTTCTGCATGTTGCAGCAAACCAAGTACCTCAAAGGATAGATTTCGGTAAGACCAAATTATAGCACGTGCCCCCCCGCCCCTCCCCACCCCAGTACCCTTGGGTCTAAACAGTCAGTTTATGTCTGGTTTTGTTCTGCATCTGGATCACGGTGGGAACTTCCCAGTTACCCTGGGTGAACGGGGGAGAATGGAGCAGGTGCGCCATTGCTCAGAAGGAGGTGTTCGGGGTCTGCTGGAGCTATCAGTAAGCTGGCACTGCATTGCTTATTCATGACGGACTGGATGTTGGGTGTACTGGAGCCAATTAGCTCTCCCATGTATTTATTGCACTTTTTTGCTTGAAGCAAGCTGTTAAATGTCAAAAATACTTTAGCATTTTAGCAGAAAGATAATTTTTTAATAGATTCCACCTACAAAAAGGAGCTGACTGGCAGAATATTAAACTCAGGGAGATTTATTTTTAATCCGTGCCTCCAAACAGCTTGAGATAACCATTTTTGCATCGCTCCTGGCTGATTAATACTGCTGTCCCTTGCCTGTCCTCCTCACTTGGTGCTGTGGCAGCTGTGGCCTCTCACATCCCATTAACCTTGTCTGCAGAAGGGACACCTGGCCAAACTGAAGAATTAGCTCTTGTAATTGGGAATGTAAACATCACACACTGCCTGCTAACATCCACATGTCCCATCCCTGCCTTCTCCTGGTGCTCGTTAGGGCAGGATACCTCCAGCCGGGTGCTTCCCATCATCAACTTCCCACACACCAGCTTCCACTAGTTTCTAAATTAACAGCCCTATAAAAACCAAATCAAACCACAAGTAGCTTTGGTTCTTCAAGGGCTGGGACTGGTATTTGTACCTAGCTATACTCCAGAAAAGGGGCACCAGCAGTCAGTGGTGTTTGCTGGGACTGTGTGGTAAGTCTTGTTCTTTTCCTTAGAAGAGCTAATTGATGCATGTGATTCACGTCTGGTACCAGCACAGCAATAGTATTCCTAACAATGGCCAAGTTTATATCCTGGTTCTGTAAGCTGATGCCACAGCACCAGGCCAGGGTGCTGGGTGTTTCCACAGTGAAGCTACCTGAGGTGGCACAGAGATACCTTCTTGCCACCTCTGCCTGGGGTCCTACTAGGTTTATTTTTAGGCTAAGTAGTATCAGTCTGTTCTCACTATGAGTAGTAACTCCCTGGTGCTGGATGGAGCAATTAAGTCATTGTTCATAATACAGTAAGGTGACTTTATTTGTTTCTCAGTAATAATGAGCTATTTTGAGTGATGCTAGATTTAATGGCTAAATCAATATGTGTATTTAGTGTTAGGCTTTATTTTAGCACTAAGTGACATGAGATAAGCAGACTTAGAGAGTGTTAATTGGTTTGTGTTTAGCATTTACACTAATCAGGGTGTGCAGTGCTGCCCAGGGCTCTTCAGCACTAGTAATTCTGTTTATCCAAACCAGGAATTGTTTACTCTATTGACTGGAGTGGAATCAGTCTGGTTTTTCACTTACTTGAATGTTATACTGCATGTGTGAATTTAACAGAGAATCCTGGCTAAATCTAATCTGTGCTGCACATAGTGCGTATGGAGAAAAGATGGCTAAACAAACCCTGAAGAAAACAAAACATTAACAGGCACCTGTACTGACAAAGTCACTGTGTGGAGACTTCAGCATTGCAAGTAAACAGCATTTATTTTCCCTTCATGGTTGGCATATTTCTCTGCCTTCATTTCGAGGATGTGCATAAGGGGAGATGAGCCTGTGTTCCCCTTCCTAGTTCACCACCTGCTACAATCAAGACAGAGCTCCCGTCACCCTGTTTATTGGATGAATCCTCTGACCCTGCCAAGTTCTCATTGCCAGGGTCGCAGTGCTCTGTATTCATGAACCACATGCAGGAGGTGGGGTTTATCGGCTGAGATGCAAGAGACCAGCTCTGCTGTGCTGCCCAAGGAGGGATCCTGCCCAGGTCTGCCAGGCAGCGTGGATGTAGCCTGTGGGGTCTCTCCTGGGTACAAAAGCATACGATGTGCCAGAAGCCTCCTCCACAGTCGTTGCTGAGCTGCCTGGCCTGGGCTCGCGTCTGTCTTGTGCTGACAGGAGCAGATGTCTGGGGAAGAGCCCGCTGGAGCATCCCGAGAGCCGACACCAGTGGCAGCATGCCACGGCCAGCCTGCATGCACAGCATGGCTGCCTTCAAAATGGCTTGGAAACAGCCTCACCACTACTATGTTCCCATCACCTGGCTCTTTTTTAATAGAGTTGCTTTTGGATCATTTAATTTTTATCTAAACATTTGCTTCCCAGCTGAGATCTTGGAGAGCACAGCTCTGGCTCCCTGGACCAGTGCTGAGCCCCTGGAAATAGAGTTGTCTGGAAGTGCTGACAACCCTTTCTGCTGCTGGAAGCTGCCTCCTGAGCCTTTCCCAGGGCCCTTCTTTGCTGCAGACCCAGTGCTTCCTCTGTTCCCACACCCCTTCCCCTCACAGAGGGGCAGGTATGACTTATGGACACCGGTGGCATGTGCAGGACCTGCAATGTTGTTCCCCCAGCAAGGATGCTCTGTATAAGGAAGGTCAGACACACCACAGGCTACTCCTTCTCCTGGCTGCTCTAAGCTGTACTGAGAGGCAGGACAAGATGAAATCCCTTTTATTTTGCAAAGTGCTATTTTATTGATTTCTGCCAAACACCCTCTAACACGCTTGTGGTGCCCCCGCAGTGTCACTGCCCGGGAGGGCCATGTGTGGCTGTGTGCGGTGGGGGGGAAGCCTGGAGCCACTGTTATCTGGAGCTGCAGCAGCATTTTGACAGTTCCCAAGATGGACGTTAAATCACTTCTGTGAGGGAGAGTGAAGGGATGTCACTCGGGCTCAGAGAGGAAGCTCTGCTGTACCGATTGCACTGACTGTGTGATCCGAGTCAGAATGAGAATCATAAATCTTGATTATTCTCTGTCTCAGCTGATTTGAACCAAATGCCTTGGACAGGGATATAGTTCACATCTCGCTGAAAACTGCGAAAAAACTGATTAAATGTACAAACTGATATAAATAGCACTCTATCTGTGTTAATGCCCAAACTGTCACTGCTTGGGGAGAGGATCCTGTGTGGATGGGGCTCTGCCCCAGCCCAGAACAGCTTCCTGGGTATTTTCAGAGGCGTCTTTCTCTCCACTGCCATTTATTTTGGTACTTTGTTCCTGCAATGCTGGCTGTTATTATGCTGCTGTCAATTACAGATTCTGATTCTCTGATTCTGATTGCACTTTGCTTACAATTAAGCATCCTATAGAAAAATGGAAATGCTGCGTCATTAACATAAAGTAATAATAAGGTAAACCATTCAATTATGGAGGAAAAAACATTTTGAATAATAAGGATATTGTATGCCTAAAAGACATTCAGATGCCAGTGTGTTACCATTTTTGCATACATAATAAATGAACTTAAACCCCAAAATAATTGACAGAAGCAAATAATAAATAGCTGTGCCCTCAGCAACAGCCTGGCTGGCATCGCTCCCTCCTGGGGCAGAAGAGCAGCTCCTGGATGGGAACAGAGAGGAGTCTTGGATCTGTGCAGTCCTTGGCAGCCACTTTGGGGGATGCCTTGGCCACCACAGGCTCATCTGATGCTGGGACCAAGATGGTGCCGTGACACCTCTCAAATGCCTCAAGGATGCCCTGGCTCTTGGGAACTGATGCAGCCAGCTTGCCTTTGGGGCTAAGCGGGGGAGATCAGGAGCTTTGGGGATGGGACAGTGCTGTTCCTTGCTGCCTGATAATGGTAAGGGAGGGCAGTGGGGCTCTGCCCAGGGCATGTGCTGGGCTGCAGGAGCTGGATGCAAACACTGCCCTACTGCAGATTAAAAAGTGGGATGTTGTGTTTTGGACAGCTGAGGGGTTGATGCAATTGGGAAGATCTGACCACACAGTGTGTATGTGGAGGGTTTTGGGACTGGTTTTTCTACCTCCAGCATCCACTGTCCCCTGAGAGCCTGTCACCTCCCGGCAGGACCCTGTCCTCCTCATCCCCACCTGCCCCTGCATTCAGCTGCTCTGCCTGTGGCACCAGTGGGCCTGTGCTGACCTGTCTCTTCTACAACTAGAAATCAAACAAGTAATTGCACAGCTTTGAAGATGCAGAAGGACTGTGCTGCTGGCTGCCTGCCTTTGACCAGCCAGGAGCTCCTATGACAGCATTTACTGGCAGTTTTGTGTCAAACCTTTCTTTGCCAGTGGGGTGAGAGTCCTTCTCCTTTCCCCTGGCTGCCAGCGGCGCAAGAGCTCAGCAGCGGGATGTGTAGAATTACTTTTGTTATTCAACCTATTCTGCAGATGTTGCTCCTCTGTTGTCCCTCTGTAACAATTTCCAGCCTTTTAGCTGTTGATGGCTTGCCTATTACTCTGGCACTGTGTTAGGATAACATCCAGATACATGTGAAGAGTGGAATTTATTTACTGTTTTTCCTTGAAAAGCTTTTAGCATGATACAGCAGCAGTCCTTTCACTTAGGCAGCCATTATTGTCAGGGCTTTTTTTCCTGGTAGAAGTAAATTACTCAGAAGATGGAAAAAGGACTCCTCACGATGTATAGCTCCATACTACTACGTTTTAACATTTTGTTTTCATGATCTCCCTTCTCAGGAAAGACCCATATTTGGGAAACAGGAATGGTTTGAACTGCCCAGTTGAGTCAAGTTAGTATTTAAGATGAACTGGACTGTGTGTATAGCTCTCTCTTCCTCAGCTGTATCTTTTCCTTATCAAACTGGCTTTTCCAGGAACCATAGCCTGCAATATCAATAGCATGTATTATTAACAGTCTTGAAGCTTCCACAGGTACTACTTAGCAATCAGCAAGGCAAAGCTGGATGGAAACACATCCACATGGGTTCCTCCACAGTCCTGCACAGACGCCTGCCAGCTGTGTTCAGGGCAGAAGGACATGGCCAGCTGTGCTGGGGCTCATCCTGCTGTGTGTCCCAGGCGAGTTCCCACCTTGGGAATAGGCCTTCCCAAGCAAGCAGGAAGGCAAGGTCTGCGATGGCCTGCTGCCAACAAGGTGCGCTTGATCTAGTGTTTCAGAGAGGATTTCTGTCCTGCAAGCATAGGCCAACAGGTGTATCGGCGTTTTAGGTAGTTCATGCCCATTTTATCTGCAGGCATGCTGGGGACTGGCATGTGGGCAGGCACGGCTGCGGTCCTGTGGCTTGCCCAAGGCTGACGAGTGGATTGGGACAGCTAGGGGGGTGTGTGCCTCAGCTTAGCAAGTGTCTCGCTGCTGCTCAGGTGCCAGCATGCAAAGGGAAGGTGGAGGGAGCCCCTGCCCAGCCCCAAGTACTGGCCCCTGTCAGGGGCTGCTCCTGCCTGAGCTGGGGGAGCAGGAGCTGCAGCCAGTTTTCCAGGCCAATCCGGGTGGTGACAGCTCTGCAGTGCCCAGTAGGTTTGGCTGATCTCAAAGACCAACAGTGAGGTTTGATCACTTGTATCAGGAATTTTCCTCCTGGCAGGTTTTCATCCCACTACAGCTGCATTGGTACTTTCCCAGCAGGTGTCAGGAAGGTGCTCCACCCTGCTCATGTTCTGCTCTACTGCTATCTGCAGTCAGCCCATACTGAGCATTAGCACATGCGTCCCCAGAGTCTGGATGTGCAGGTGATGCCCTTGGCTTGACCATGTCTGAGTGGGTGGGGGAACAGAAGTGAGGAGAAACAGGAGCACCCCCATTCTTCATAGGACCCACACTTTGCAGAACAAGCTACCCATGACTGAGACATGGGTATTGGGACACACAAAGTTTTTCATAGCTAGTTTGTATTTATTTTCTCATTAAATAGCTGCTCTTTCTCCCTGGGGTCTGCCCCCCAAGCTATCTAAACACCTTCTGCAAGACCAAGTCTCCCACAAGTGTGGAGCTTGCTGTGGTTACACACAGCCCTCAGGGTGGGCATGCTTCTTTCTGGGTTGGTTGCTTGCTTTCTCAGCCCTAGGATTTGCACCAAGTCATGGATGTCTAGGTCTCTTCCCTTCCTCCTATGACAGTGGAAAACAAATGAGCTACACTCAAGGGACTTGTACCTGTACATTGAAGGGGAACCTGGACTTGCAACAGACTACCTTGACTTGAACATCCTCAGTCAAAGGAGGCAGGACTCATTCATCCTCTGTCAGCATGTCCCTATTCCAGCATGTGTGTGAGAGGCAGGGCACTCAGACTAGTGCTGCTTTGCTATAATTGTGATTAATACAGTAATTAAATCTGGTAGGCAACACTGAGATATTCCCAGTGAATAGCATCGCAGCACTTCTGTAGAGAACAGCAGTGAGGCTTAGTCAAAACAATTTTGACTGCAGTGGGGTTAGAAATATGCATTTCCAGCCTTTTTCACAACCTGTTTCATGGCTGAGCGCTGACCAACAATAAATCTTACACTAAAATTGGAGAGACCAGGCCAAGTTTATCCCTGGTAAAACAATGTCACACTGAATGCTCATCTCGATCCACAGGACTGAGATTGCTTTGCACAGTTGAAGCCAAGTGGTGCCAAGGGCTGTGTTTGTGAGCCGCCTGAGACAGTGTGTACTGGTGCAGATGTGCTGAGCACTTCCAGATGTGCCAGGAGCTTGCAGAGCTCTGGTGGCTGTTTCTAGGTGAGCTGCTGGGCCAGATCAGGCAGCTCAGGAGTTAGCACCCCCCTATGCATTTGCCATGGCTGCTGGTGAGGAAGGTGGTGGTTAAGGGCACCCCTCATTAGGAAGACAGTGAAATCATAGCAGCACTGTCTAATCTGAGACTGTCCAATTTGTGTGTGAGCTGTGCAGTCAGATGGGTGAGGGATTTCGGCACAAGGCAACAGCCATATCCCAGAGGAGATCCACTTGAGGAAAGAACAGAAGAAAGCAAGATTTAGCATTAAGATCATAATTTCAGATTGCATTGTGTGAGCATCAACAATCTATATACATGAGAGTCTTTGGGGAACACAATGCTGTAATAGTTATCCAAGCCAGCCTAAACAGTGAGGGTTATTTTTAATTGCAACTGAATGGATCTAACCTTGTGATGTCTGTTCACAAAGCATTGCTGGATTAATACAGGTTCCATAGTTGCTTCTGCTAAAAGACTTTAATGGATCAGCTTAGTTCTCTGCTCCATGATTATAGCATTCTTACCCGCCTATCATGCATGAGCCAGATGGTCCCAGTGAAATCAGAGCATATTTATATTTTTGTCTGCTACTCAGCCAGCTGCCCACTGATTTTGTTGCATAGTGGTAGGAGGAGAGGAGCCTTCCTGGGTGAAGTTCACCCACCTCTTTCCTGAGCCCTGGTATCTCCCCCACCTTCTAAAATGCCTCGGAGGAACCACGGCAGGGTTTTCTCCCCAGGGCTGCCTGGAAGGCTTGCCCAGCTGGCCATGGAGGGCAGCCATGCTCCCGTGGCAGCAGCGTGGCACTGTCTCCTGGCATGGATTCAGCCGCTTCCCAGTGCGCAGGGGGATGTTTTCAGTTCTATTGGCGATGAGAGCCATTAAGAACGTACAAGTACTAAAGAGATCCTGAGCGATGCCTATAAAACCTCTGAATCCCTGACAGAATCAATAGCGGGCTCTCAGGAGTAACTTCTTATCCAGGCCAACTTAAGCACATGCCAATGAGCTGTTAAAGATTTTGCATTTTGTGGAGACACAGAATCCCTTTCATTGCGATTGTTGGACTCTAGACTGGGCAAGATGATGAAAAATCACATTAGAAATAGGCTGTACTCCAAAGGCATTTTCCTCAGCATCTGAGAGAGCAGCTCAAATGATGCTCACGGGCGGCATCCTTTCTCCAGGCGCTTGCCCAGCTAGCACTGGTGGTGCCCTGTGAGCCCAGGCTGCCTGCACCATCGCTGGAGGGGAGCCCTGCCCTTTGGGGTTAGTTGCAATGAGAGACACAGACCCCTCTGGCCATGTCTGCAAGGAAAGCAGAGGAGGAGGAGCAGGATAGGGAAGGAGAGAGCAGGGGAGCTGTGCCCTATGAAATGGAGGTCCTCAGAACTGGCACCTGGGACGCAGCTGAGCCTCTGCGGTGTCCTGAGCTGTTCCATCAGCCCAGGAGCAGGAGCTCCGGGCAGGCAGCTGCCTGCTGGGGCTGCCAAGCAGCCTCCGGCCAGGCTCAGGCCTGGTGCCCTGCTGCACATGCTTGCCTCCTCTTGGATAACTTTGCTATTGACACAATTTCCAATTTGGCATTTTGGTTACCATAGCAACTCGATGCTGCCATTCTCCGATCAGATCAGCTTGCAGTTAGTCAACACCGAGTTAGCACCTGCGTTGGTATGGCAACACAGGACCATTCTCCATCCTGGCTGACACGGCTGCGGGAGGCATGGAGCCGGCCTCGGAGGGGAGTGCGTGGCCCTGGAGGGGAGGGCGCAGAGGGAACACAGATGGCCCTGCTGCAGGACAGCAAGATGCTCCAATCCCCGCCCTCCCTGCTCCTTTCTCCCCTGGCGGTGGCAGCAGCAGGGGCTGCCTCTGGCTGTAGTGTCCTGGGCTCCTGAGTCCTGCACGGCCCAGGAGAAGCTCAGCAGGGATGTGGCAGGAAAAGTGGCTGGCACAGCGCAAGGAAGTGTCCTTGCAATCTCAAACTGCCCCTCATGAGTGTTTTGCATGGACACCAAATGGCTTTGCAAATTTGGGACAAAGGAAAGCTGCTTGTCTTGGAGAGGGAAATCAGCAGTCCCAGGCCGCCCTTAATTTTGGGCATTAAAACCTGCAAGAGCAGAGCTCGAGTCACAGATAAGGATGGTTCACCCCCTTCTCCCACAGCCAGCGGAGTCACACCAGCTTCCAAACTGTGAAACTGTTTCGGTGAGTCTCCTGGGGGAGATTTGTTTTGCTTTAGCCCCAGTCTGAACTGGCACCCGCTTGTCTGAAAGTGCTTTACAATTTGCGTTTAATGTTTTTTAACAGACGTGTGCAAGCCATGTGAATTAGAGCAGTATGAATCTATTAGGCAGCAACAGATGCAAGTTTTGTGTCTCTTATTAGAAGGGATTGGATTCTGAGGTTTAGTGATGTGCAAAGGATTGGACTGTGGAGAGATTAAAATTATTTTCAGCGTTAAGCACAATATTTCTAAGCTAATGCACTCAGTCTTGAATATAGATTCACAGACCAAAAAGATTATAAAACATTAAACCTATGTAAATTCAGCTGTAAATTTATGTTTGAACAAATTCAACAAGAGATTTGACTTGGGGGCTTACAGCAAATAGGTTCTGCTTTTAATGCGTATTGCAGTCTTCAGTTGCAATGCTGTTCTCCCCTTGAAAGTCCCACGCCTGCTGAATTACTGGCAGGTCACAGTTGACAGCTCAAGCAATTATACTGGAATGTGTTAATAATAAAAAGGAAAATGACTTCATGTTTGTCTTTTCAGAAGACAAAAGCAGATGTTTGCTCCACACTGAGGAGCAGCAGAGATGAGCTCCATGGGCAGGTGACACTGTTGCAGCACCTGGCCATCATCTCTTTTGGATAGCAATCGTGCAAATTCATGTGGTTCTCCAAGCCCTGGGAGCTGCTGTGAACTTTTTTCTCTTGTTGAGAACATGAAAATACAGTTAACAAAGACTCCTTTTGAGTGGGATTGCAGGAAACCTGCAACATCGTGAACAAGCTGCCTACACAGAGATAAATGACAGCTGTGACTGAAGGAATAAACAAGATAATCTGGATTTAAATAAACCACGAGGGGATTTTGGCAACATGCAAATTCACAAATTTATAAAATGTATCCTTTGAAAATAAAGAGCTTGTCTGAAGCCAGCAGTTAAGAACAATTACTACAGCACATTTTCCCAATGAGGGCTTAAAGCTGGCCTTTGCCGCACACTGGAGGAGACCGGGAGCCAGATGTCCTGCCCATCGCCGCACAGCGGCTGGGGGGTGTTTTTATGCAGAGAACAAAAAAACTCGAAGAAGCAATGGCAGTGAGTCCCCTGTCTGACTGGGGAGCTGCAGGAGCGGTGGGGGTGCTGGGGGGGCACGCAGAGCAGCCTGGCCCTCCTTAGCCTCCAGGCCACGGCACTGGGGAATGAGTAGGAAAGGAAATATCAAAAGCCCAAGCAAGCACCCAATAACACATATTTGATCATCTGCTGTGAGGACCAGGTAATTCCTGGATCCCAGCTGCCCAGGAATGGCAATAAAAGTTTCATTTTGACATTGCACAGCACAGGGATGCTGCTACCAACAAGCGTGAAGAAATGACGCCCGTCCCCGTAACTGAGCGAAGGAGTCATTAATGCCGTATGGCAGTGGAGCTCCTTCCAAGGGGAAGTGGCTTGTTGTCATTGCCCCTCTTTTTCAGGTGGGTAGCAATGAAGGCAGAGGAGGGGCAGGAGGTGAGTAGAGACCAGTGGCAGGCAGAGCCAAGAGTAGACATGTCCTGTTCCAGCTCTTTATCTCTTGGGCCGCTCTGCAGAGGTGGTCAGCAGCATGGCAGTGCCTCTTCATCAACCAGCTTGGCATCGAAAGGGAAACAAACTCTTCAAAAAAAGCCAGAGCATGTCCAAGAGGCTAGACAGTCCTCTCCAGGAGCAAAGCCCCAGCCCAGCATGGCAAAGAGCTCTGCAGCAGCCACCGGAGGAGAGCAATCCTGAGCGTCGCATCCTGCCCAAGCGTGCAGAGCTGCTTAGCATTCTGTTGGCACACGCGCAATTAGAGCAGAGCACGTGGCAGCAACTCTGTGAAGGTTAACTGCTCTGAGGAGTATTCCCGCCGTGCCAGAGGCTCGGCTGCTCCAGGTTTAACGCCTTTGTTATTCTCAGCAACAGGAGCCGGCGGTGCTGTGTATTGTTCTCTGCTGCGTGCTTGGCAACAGCTATTGCGTGCGGCAGGACGTGTGCAGGACGTGCTGGCTCTTGGGGCTGACAGGCTCGAGCCTCTTTCACAGTTGCCTTTGTACTGTGGGAGCTCAGTGAGGCGGTCCATATGCCTGCCCAAGAAAGGCAGCACCTAGAAAGTAACTCTGAAATAAGGCAGAGTTTGGGAAAAAGCATTTCTGTGTGTGCATCCCAGAGATGCAGTAGTTCTGGTGCTCTGCAGGGCCAGGGTTGACTCGAGGACACGCTGCAGCTCCCAATGTTTTCCTTAAAACAGTACAGCAAAAACTGAATCTGCTTTTCCTCCTCTTTTCCTTGATCGCTACTTCCCTGCTGTCTCTCCTCGGTGCCAACCTATCTACCCATTTGTCTTTATTGTGCATGGAATTAAACACAGTCCTTAAATGTAGCAACACTTTCAGATTATTCGCTCTGCAATTTCTTGGCTCCTGTTTATTGTGATAATGTCATCTGAAGGGGCCGTTGTAATTAATAGTTTGTTCGTGCTTCTTTTATAAACCCCTGGTGTGTTTGTTTTATACTTGAACATCAGCCACTAAAACTTGCTTCCAGTGTATTGTCTGAAGCGTCCCCACCACAGAGAAAAGGCTTAGAGGTTTGGGTTTTTTTTTGCAACAACTTATTGAAACCATAATTTAAAGTAAAAGCTAACTAAGTATAATATTAAAGGCAAGATGATTCTTGCCCTGACCCTAGAGCAGAGGGGACCAAAATCCTTGTTTACAAAACTGTCTGTGAAGGGGCTATTGCCGTGGCATGGCAGTGCCTGGAAGGAGAGGGAACCCCGCTCCTGGTTACCCAGCCCTGCCAGCGGTGGGATGGGCAGGAGTGGCAGCATGGGTGAAGGAGAGCAGCAGTACTTCCTCTGAATTCTGATGAACTTTCATCTCTTAAAGCATTGTCATCTAAAACCACACAAATCACAGACAAAATCCATAATACAAAGCAAACAAAGGCTTGTGCAAGCACCGGGTCCTTGGGAACCTGCCCAAATGTCCCAGGAGCTGCAGACGGCTCACAGTGCCAGGGAGATGCTGGTCGGGGGAGCAGGAGCAAATGCAGCACAAACACTGTTAGTTACACCCTCCGGTCTGATTGCACAGCCAGAGCATTGGCACAAGGTGCAGGGGCCCAGCCAGCCCCCGTTTGCTCTAAGCTTTTAGTTTGAGAGTCCACAGGCACTTATTTGCAGAACAGCATCTTGTCAGCTAGGAGAGAGACCAGGTACAAAGATGTATTACAAAAAACTAGTAAGCCAGTGGCTGTGGCTAGACCAATTCACACTGCAGCCGAGGTGCTAAGTAGCAGTGAGTGGTGTTAACCAACCCTGGGAGCTACCCCAGGGCCGCCTGGCCCCTCGGCTCCCCGGAGCTCTTTGCTGCAGAGCAGAGGTGCTGGTGGAGGCAGCCCTGCGGGTGGCCCAGGGCAGGTCTGCCTGTGCGATGCAGAGGGTCAGAGCTGACTATGGCAATGGTCCCCTCGAGCCCTATTGTCTGAGAGTCCGTAGTCCAGCAGAGTTTTTAGCATCTCATAATCACCACATTTTGACATTTGACAGCCTGCCGCATGCTGCCAGGGTGTCTGACTCAGAGGAGCATACACCAGCCAATTCTGCCTATGCTGGTCCCTCCTTCTGCTTAGACAATTGCATAGGAAAACAGCTTCTCCTGTTTGAGACAGCACAAACAAGTGTGTGGTGCTGCTGCGCGGGTGTCAGGGTAATTGAACACCACGGCATAATGATGTTTTGTGCTTGCCTGGCAGTCCAGCACCATTTACAAGGTAGAAGGACTTCTCCACGCTGCTGCTTCTCCTGTTACCCAGGCCACTGCTGTCTCAGCTGATGCCCTCTTCACTCAAAAATCAGAGCTGCCTCTTCCCGTTCCCCGTAGTACCACATGCCACAGGTTCACTGCAATGCCGTTGGTCGCGTTTGACCCTCTTGTCTTAAAGCACTGATCCAAGCTCCCAGCAGCAGCAGTGGAAGCAGTAACGACAGCCCCAGGTTAGCCTCCCCAGAGCTTCGCCCCCGCTCAGGATATGGCAGGGATGCTTTGGGAGAACCTGCTGTAAACTGAGACCTTGCTGGCAAAGGGAGCATCAGAGCTGGTCTAACCCTTTCAAGCTTTACCATGGTGTAAAATGAAGGTTGAGATAAAGGGAGAAGGCAGAGAGCTCCATTTCTCCCATCCTCGCAGAGCAGGACAGCAGTAAATACAGAGCCGGCATGAAGGACAAACCCTGCCCAAGCACTGAGGGACAAGTCCACGGACCCTGTTGCTGCTTGATGTCTTTGAGCACAGAATTTAGCAAGACACAGGAGGGACTGGACAGCTCTGTGCATGTTAACCATATCTAGAGTTGCCACTAACTACAGAGACTGGGAAGCAATATTAGAAGTTTCTGCTTCAGGACTTCATTAAATCTTCAGTGATAGGAATCAGGAGGAAAGGAGCATGGGCAGAGTAATCCCATAGCTTGTTGAGAGATTCTTGGTTCTTCCTCGGGGGCTCCTATTACTGACTGGTATCAAAGACAGGCGACCTGGCAGGAAAACTCCCAGCCACCACCCAGGCTGCAGTACCTCTGTCCTTGGGACCTGGCAGCTCTGGTACTCTGGAGGTGCTCTGGGTGTTAGCACAGGACAGCAAGCAGCAGGGTAAAATGTGATCTGCAGCTAGCTTGTGATAGAATCTGTTAAAAAGGAAATGCATACAAATTACTAGCTATAACTGATGATAAAATAACCATTTTGTGGAGCAAGGAACAGAAGAGTAACGCATTGATTTTGGTAATTAATGGTTCAATAGAAACCTGTTCTGGGAGCACCCTGGGCAAAGTCACTGGATTGGAAGCACCTTTATTCCCTGGTCTCAGTTCTTTGCCTCACTCCTCCACGTGTTCTCCGAGGCCAACTGCACAGCCCCAGGACAGCCCCAGGCGCTGGCTCCTGCAGCTTGGCTGCCACTCCTCGCACGCTCCCATTCTTCTTCTGGAAGCTCTTCGGGGCAGGGATTGTGGCTCTGCCTGTGTGCAGTGCTCATCCCAACAGGGCTGGAAACTGCCTCCAGCCACTGCCAAATTGGTTTCCAGTGCCAGATTCTGCCCCAAGGGCTGGAGCCTAGCAAGACTGATGTAGCACCACACGTGAGTCATGCTTGCTGGAGGAGCAGGTTGCAACACGCAGACGACTGCAATGGCTAAACATCAGCCAGCACAGCCAGGATTGGCGTTGGCATCTGGGCAGATGACAACTGATGCAGCAGCAGGAGGGAGGCGGCAATTCTGTAAGCACCCTGCCAGGGTGGGGCTAGATCAGACGTGGTGGGGAGAACCACAGTCAGCAATATCACTGTGCTGCTCATGCCTCTCCAGGCAAGTAGTGAGCGTAGCAGAGGGTGGTGATGGTGGGGAGTGACTGAGCCCCTGCAGCTGAGTGTGTTCAGAGCAAAACACTAGATCCAAAGGGAGATCCTAGTAGCAGGGAAATGGAGTCATTGTTCAGAGGTCCTTGCTGGCCTGCTCTTTGGTGCCATTTCTCTAAACAGCTTTTACAAGATAGTTTAGCTTGCCTCATTGGCTGCTGGCGCAGGCTCAGTGCTGGCTCCTACCAGCAAGTTGCACCTGCAAGGCTGGGCCCAGGGTGTCTGGTGCTGCTACAGGGAACGGACACCCCGTGATGGTGGCCCTCGCCCTTGCTGGAGGTGGATCGCTCCCCCTCCTCCACCGCCAGCAATTAGCACCCGGTCTGCGAGAGTGGCCGCACAGAGCGGTGCTGCCTATGGCAGCCCCCAGCAGCCACCAGCCCTCCTCCTGTTCAGCCCCCCAGCTCTCCTCCTTCCTTTCACCGCTCTGTCACATCAAGACTGAGACCTAATTTCCATGCAGAAGTTTTAGCATTTTGGTTCCAAGTTTGTTAAGCAATATTAAAAAAAAAAAAAATCAAACAGGAAATTTTACACAGCCATGCTTGTATTTTGTGGGCAACACAGAAAGGACTGGTGCACAGCAAGCTCGCTGTGCGTGCAAAGGCAGTGCCCACCAAAGCCAGTGGCTCTGCAGTGGGGAGATTTCTGCAGTGGGTAACATCCTGAAACTGAGGGTTATCTTTGGCCAGTCGCTCTCAGAGATGTGCTGCCGAGTGAATGCACTTTCCATGGGAATACAAACAGTGGTCAGAATCATGCAGAGACTGAGAAGTCGGGTGAGCCCCCGTGCCGCTCTGGGAGTTTGGCGGGGTGCCCTTGCAGGGTCGGTCGCCAGCCACTGCTCCCTGCAGCCGGTGGTGCCTGTGCCCAGCTGGCTGCTGCCCCCAGCTGGGGTGGCAAGCTGGAGCGTGGGTGCTGTGCGGTGCTGGGGAGGGGAAGCCCTGCTCCGGCCGTCAGTGCTGTCAGTGCTCATATCCATCCTACACTTTTGGACAGCAGCAGGGAGCACTTCTGCTCCAATCTGCCTCAGGGCAAGTGCTGCCTGCCCATGTGCTCAACCTCCCAGTCTCATTTTCTGTGCATTTTCCTTGCACCACTCCCTTAACCAACCTCATGCTCAGCTGAAGGGCACCCTATTTGTACAGCAGTGGGCACCTGAGGACTCAATCCCTGATCATGCTGTGGGCCTTACTGTGATGTGGATAGCCATAAAAGATGCTTCCTTCCTACAGGGCTGTTAAATCTGGGTGCCGCATCCCCCCCAGGAATGCCAGTCTGTAATTCTGCAGCATCTGCAGTCCCCAAGTGCTTGCATCCCTCTTAATTTGTTCAGGCTTTTCTTAAGATAAAATACCTCAAGATGCATCATTCTGACTAATCCTTGCTTCTTGCACATCACTGCTACTCAGACGGCTGATGCAAGCCAGGGTCAAAGCACCGAAGTGCTCTGGGCAGCAGACAGGACTGCAGACACCCTGCTGCTTCGGGAAGGCAGCTCTGGTGGGACATGGTGCTGGAGGGATGAGTAACCTGGCAGGGCATGGCCACGACTGTGCTGGCCCTAAAATGGGTCAGCTGGAGTCCTGCAGCCCTGCTCCCCTACAAATCCCCATTGCCAGGACTCAACTAGAGATTTTTCAACAGGACAGATGCTGACTGCAGGCGAGGGGGAGCCATAGGATCCTGCTGTCCTCTTCACCCAAAAATGCTGAAGGCATGAGCAGCCCTGTCGCAGCACCAAACCCCATTTTGCTATTGCCTTGACAGAAGACCCAGCACCTCCTCCAGCAGCACCCTGGCAAAACAAGCCCCATTGGATGGATTACACCAGCACTATATACACAAATTACGGGGACGTTTAAAGCAAGCCAATGCATTTAGCAGTCACAAATATGAGGCAACACTGACAGGCAAATCTAGCTGGGCTTTGCCTGACAAGCCACTTCTGCTTGCAGTCTTCAGCTGCATAATTCCTGAAATGGCTGTTTCCTGGGGCTTGGCGATTTGACGTCAGCATCGCTGCAGTCGCCGGTGCCCAAGGTGCTCTTACAGAACCATTTTCAGCCTATTCACATTGTTTCCTCACCATATGTTTGTACTAAAAATAGTTGCGATGTGAAGGGATAATCCTGCAAGACCCTGAGCATCTCTGTCCTCTGTGTCTGCTGCAGGAGACTTGGCCAGTGCCGCAAGTGCTTCCCGGGAGCAGCGACACCACTGCTCCTCGTACCTCCCAGGCAGCAGCACCGTCAGGCACCGTGTCTTCAGGGCAAATTAGCCAACAACAGGTTAAACAAACTATGCCTCGTGTGGGCGTGCCTAGGCATGAGTATTTGAAAGACTTAAGATAAAAATATTGTTAAAACACACTTACGAAGCAGTCAACACTGTGCCTGTGAAACCTTTGAACAGGTACACTGTGGGTACGGAAAGCCTTGTGTGGGAGCACTCTGGCAGACATGGCTCTGCGGCCTCCTGCATTGTCTCACCTCGCCCAGTCCATGCAGAGGGCTCTGGGAAGGGCATCAGGGGCTGGCGGCGCTCCCTCCGCGCTGCACGGGTCAGCGCCTGCATGGGTCCCTGCCGGCAGGTGAGGCAGGGTGTTTCACGGCTTTTGGGATCCAGCCAGTTTCCTACCTGGGCATTTCTACTGTGGACGACATAGCAGGTGCTGGAGCGGAGCCCAGCAGGGCAGGGGGTACGGAGGCAGGGCTGGGGCTGCCCACGGCCATGGTGCGTGCAGGAGCGGGAGGTAGATAGTGCTCATGACACTGCCCTCCGGCCTCTCCAGCACCTGGCGGCTGAGGAGGTGTGAAAGAGGCTGTAATGCTCTTCATTTAATACCTTCTGGTTTGCTATGATAATCTTTAACTGGGGGCAGCTGGGACAAGCATTTACCTCTTCATTTTCTTAGATATAAATGCTATCTCACTGCAGTTTCATTTTACAATATGGTAATATGCTATCCAGGAAAGTCTTGCTACATGCTAATTTATCCAGTAGGCAAATTCCTTTTGGCTAATAAAAGTGCTTGCACAGGAAGCTCAAAACCCAGCAGCAATTAATTATTGACAGAGCATGTGAATTAGAGATAAAAGAAAAGTCATTCTTTCTCACACACAAGATAGTAAATAAATTTAATTATTGTACTAGAAGCAAGGGATCTTATTCTGTATTAAGTTTTATTAGCTGAGACATTTAAAAGCATGTCATCATAACAAAAAGGTCTTGTGTAATCCTAACTGCACCACTCTGGTACAAGGCTCTGAAGTGAATAGGCTTAATTGAGCAAATGGAAGCAGATGGCTTGCTGAACAGACAGGTATTGTACAGGTTTATTGTCAATTAACTTTTGTCTACATATGCCTATGGCGAATTGACTGTATAATGTGTTACCAAGGTTGATTTAACACTTCAGGTGCCCACCATGTCCAGGGTCCAAGAAGAAACAAGGCCAGAAGTGCTTTGGTCCCCAGGGCCCGCAGGTGTGGCAGCATCTCTCCTCCTGAACGTCCCACTAACATCTGCAGGGAGCAGGAGGGACACGGAGGTGTCCGCCCATGCGTGGCCCCTTGTTAACCACCCCTCCTCTGCTTCTGCACAGGAATGTGATGCCCAAGACGCTGGATGGCCAGATCACCATGGAGAAGACCCCCAGCTACTTCGTGACCAACGATGCCCCTAGGCGCATTCACTGCATGGCCAAGGACACGAAGCTGATCGTGGTGGTGAGGAACCCGGTCACCCGGGCCATCTCAGACTACACGCAGACGCTCTCCAAGAAGCCAGAGATCCCCACCTTTGAGGTGCTGGCCTTCAAGAACCGGACCCTGGGGTTGATTGATGCCTCCTGGAGCGCGATCCGCATCGGGATCTACGCCCTGCACTTGGAGAACTGGCTCCAGTACTTCCCCCTCTCCCAAATCCTGTTTGTCAGTGGTGAGAGGCTCATCACTGACCCGGCCGGGGAAATGGCCAAGGTCCAGGACTTCTTAGGCCTCAAGAGGATTGTGACAGAGAAACATTTTTATTTTAATAAAACCAAGGGGTTCCCCTGTCTAAAGAAGCCAGAGGACAGCAGTGCTCCCCGGTGCTTGGGCAAGTCCAAGGGTCGAACTCACCCCAAAATAGACCCAGATGTCATCCACAGACTGCGGAAGTTTTACAAACCCTTCAATGTCATGTTTTACCAAATGACGGGCCAAGATTTCCAGTGGGAGCAGGAAGAAAGTGATAAGTAGAACCATGAAATCAGGAAAAAAGCTCTTTTCTTTTGAGATGTGAATCATTGTTAGAGACCCAAAACTCACTCAGGGCTAGAGGCTCAGCCTTACAAGCGCAAGAGTCTTGTGCTGTCAGGGTTGCAGCCAAAGCCGCCCCGTGTTTCCAGCTCTGAAACCTTAGTGGCATGTCACCTCGGGTTGCACTTGGGCTCTCTCCCCATGATGCTGAGGGATCAGGGGATGGGTGGGAGGAGGAGGAGGTGGAGGGAGCAGGGCTCCTCGGGGTGATGGGATGCTTTGTGTCGACATTTCGCTGCTGGTGTCCCCCTTGCAGCTGGGCAGGCAGGACCAGCACCTCCTGCCACAGCTAGCTGAGTGGGAAGGTGGCTCACAAAACCCAGCAGCACTGGGACAAACCCATAGATTTGATTTCTCCTGCCCTGGCTTTTAGTTTTGCCCAAACAGCAGCATCAGATCTGGTAAATTCAGGACATGTGCATTCACATGCACACTGGTATTTGTGCGTGGAAGGAATAAAGCCAGTTATGCTGCAAAGGAACTATGTACAGAAACTTCATTTGCACCAGATGTTTCAATTACTTGTTGCACTAAAACTAGTATTTACCAAGTGCCACAAAACACCTGGGCCCGATTCTCCTCCGACAGATGGGTATAACGCCACTGTTGGAAGAGAGTTGTTCCTGCTTTGCTGGGATGCTCAGTGAGATCAGAACCGGGGCCTCCCTGGGCCCCCCGCTCCTCCTGGAAGCCATACCGAAGACCATTCCCAGGCACCCACTCGGAGTGAGCTGGGGTCTCACTGACTGGCCAGGCTGCCGAGGCGCGGTGCAGAGCTGCCCATCCCTGTGCGGTACCTCCCAGCAAGGCCGTCCTGTGCCCTGCTCCATGGTTTGGAGCCAGGTGTTCCTGGTGGGAGCCGAGGGGGTGGCTGCAGGGCAGGGGCGTTGGGGACAGCCCTTCATTTGCACCTTGAAAATGAGATCGCTGCTGCTTGCTGTTGACAGCCAGGTTTGCAAAATGGGGAAGCAGCCTTCACCTTTACTTTAGAATTACAAAAAAGCAATTAATTCCCAGGGTGAGCACTGCTCTGTGCAAAAAATGTGTGGTTGCTAGTGGAAATGACCAAGTCAACCAAATTTGCAAATCCTGTTAGAAACTGTAGAATATACCATATACCAACTGGATCCCCCAGCAATGTGATGAGAGCTGCGTGCTGGAACCAGTGGAGAGCAGGACAGCACCACTTTGACACAGCTGCACTGTTTCTATCTCTATTACTGAGAGAAAAACAGTAAGAGAGGGAACAAAAGGAAAAATGCAGAGCTACCATTGCTGAAATGTTCCCTTTGCATGGGTGATTGCTAAGGGCATTCAAATATTGCTGGCCGCCTTCTTTGTTTTAATGAGTGGTGAGGATGCCTCCTGGGTGGAGCGCAGCTATGTGCGAGTCCCCGGTCCCCTTTCTGGTGCTGGGTCCCTGGCTGTTGGAAAGCAGCAGAGATGCAGTGTAGAATCACTGTGGGAGGACCAAGACTCAGTTTTGATTAAGGTGGCAAGAAATCCCTACTGATCCAGCTAACCAAATGAAATCGCTGTCACGTTGGGTAACAAGCTGAACCTGCTTTGGGTTTCATGGCCTGTCCTGCGGTTCATTACACCATGAAGTGGTGGTGGTGCCTTGGATTGGATGAAAAAGAGCTGAAGCCATTTGGAAAATTTACACCATGGGCCATGCTGGAGGGGCACTGCAATGTCTCTGCTAACGTCATGTCAGTTCCTATTAGCCTGATTAGATTTAAAAACAGCTCCTGACATAACACAGTTTTTCACAGACCCACAAATCCCAAAATTATTACATGAAAATTGGAAGTATGTAATAGGAATAATTTTACAGTGTTTCCCACGTTATTAAAATGTCAGATCAGCTCCTACGTGAAAACTGTTGTTACACAATTTGGTGCAAGCTGCTCGATGGATTCAGTTGGAGGATGAGGGGCTCATCAAGGCCCAGTGTCCAGGCTCCTCACCAAAGAGATATCCAGAAATTTTTCCCTTTTCCCAGCGTGCTGCAGCCCCAACGCCATGGCGGGCTGGCCCTGACGGTGCTGAGTGGAGCCTGCCAGTGGAAATGGTGGGACCAGTGGCCCTGGCTGCCTGCCAGAGGGGCTTGGCTGCGGGGGGACATGGTCCAGCTCATGGCATCACTGGGACCTGGCAGGTTGGCAGCTGCGCATGACTGCGGTTGTTATGGCTGTCAGCATGGCACTGTGCATCACCTCCATGGCCAAAGCTTGGACTCTCTCAGCCCCCATCAACAGCTTAAACAGGAGCAGTTTTTCTCCGAGCAACGTCTTCTTGAGCTTGAGCCCCTGCGAACCCCGATCCCCACCCAGCAGGTCTCCCTGCACACCCCAGCCTTGGTCTGGTCTGGTCTGAGTGCTGCCCCACGTCTCCCTGGGCAGCTCAGGCCACCTTCTCCCAGGAAGACCGTCTGGTCCCTAGCTGCCATCAAGCCACCGTCACTCTTCTCATCGTGCCCACCTCTGGAGGGACAGGAGATCCGAAAACACGTCTTTTTGTCTGAGAATTACAACCCAATGAAGCACCCTGTTGGGAAAGTCATGGCGTGCAGCTGGGCCAGGCAGAAGTGTCCATCCTGCACTGGGATGAAGCACAGTCGTGCCTGGGGCTCAGTCCTGCAGCTGGAATAAGGCCCTGGAGCAGGGCTCCCAGAGGAGGGCTCCCAGAGGAGGGCTCCTGGAGCAGGGTGCAGCCAGCCCGGCCCCCCCACCCCCCCAGGAGGGGCCACCCGATGGTTTACAGAAGCACGGCTGGCCACAGGAGGTGCTGGGCCTGCCCGTGCCTCGCCCGCCTGCCCCTGACTCTCACTCCCATTCTTTCTGCCATATATTCAGAGGTTTATTTTTTATATCGGCTGTAATCTCCAGCTCGGGAGGAGCCACCAAGCGCCTGGCATGGAGAGGCAGCCATGCTCCTCCACGCCTGCGCGGCTGCCCTGCGGACACCAACGCCCCCAGCATGGCGGGACAGGACCCCCTGCCTCCCTGTGCACCGCCACAGTGCCGCCGGCCCCTTCGCAGTGCTGGAAGGGAGCGGGGACGTGCCAGCCACCCTGGGGAGGGGCTGGGGGCACGGGCGGCACGGGGCGGGTATTCTCTTTTCTGTTTTTCTGAAATGCACCCTGTGTCTGCTGTGCTAATGCAGGGGCTTGACAGGGGAATTATTTTCTATCTGGTCAGAGAGTGGCCTGCCAAACGAGAGGGAGTCAGGTTAATAACACTTTTTTTTTTTTAAACTATTCAAATGTCAGCATTATAATACACAGGAAATTGAATTTTGTATTTGATTTCAATTAGCAAAGCATAAATTATATTTAATTTTATACACAGACTGGGTGATTCATTGTTCTGGAAAAGCTGGTACTTCATGGTTCAGAGACTGGAAATGGAGAGTTAGTCTTTTCTGAAACCAAACTGCTGTGCTGTCGCCTCCTCCCAAATGCGTCTCTGTCTGTCGGTGTCACTCTGTACCTGAACAATATGAAAATCCTGAACTGAACACTTGAACCCACAGCACTAAACAATAAAACATTGTAGCAGCCGCATTTCTCTGCTCCATTTCTCCCAGCCCCCCTGCAGCAGCACCGACACCCCGCGAGCAGCAGACCCATGGCGGGCGCTGGCCGTGACCCACCATCAGCCAGTCCTCCCCAAGTGGCCGCCCCGACCTGTTCCATGCGATGCGGTCCCACCAGTGCCAAAAGGGCCAGGGGAAGGCGCATGCCACAGCCAGGACCAGACCAGGACCAGGACCAGGACTGCCCAGGCCAGCACTTGACCTGCAGGGTCCCAGGCATGGGAGGTTTCCAGCCCGATGAGCAGTGATCCCAGAGATGTCCTGCATGGGATCAGGTCAGGGACCCATGGAGAGCATAATCTCTGCTTTCCTCTGCAGGCAGGGACCGGCCACCAGCCCCCCAGACCCAGCACTGGGGACAGTAGGATTGTCGTTGTGGTGGGGGACAGCAGGACGTGTCCCTGGGGTGGGGGACAGCTTTCCTCACTGGCTCCACAGCTTGGGGTGCATTGCCCAAGGTCACAAAGAACAAATCCCCAAGCAATGCCTGGGATGTTCCACTTGCTGCTGATTAAGGATAAATCAGTGGATAATAAAAAGAGAGAGAGGGCTGGCTGCCAGGCAAAGAAATTAGGGGGAAAATTTTTCTATCTTACTTTGTGTCCACAATTTCCTGCTAGTTTGAAAAAAGCTATTTCACAGCACAGCCCTATTGTGTCATCTGATAAAAACCACTGAAAAACTTTTATCAACAAAATTAGGAAGTAGTGAACTATAAAATTGCTAATTATTTTCTAGTAAATTTACTTTTAAATAACTTTAGACACCAATTACAGGCACCATTAAGCACCATTAACACTGGGTATATTTACCAAACAAGGATGGAATACTTATTATTCAAATCAAGATCATTTTGGTGTAGATTTTGCTGTTTGGAAAGCAGTCCCCTCTTACCAGATGTTTAAAAAGTCAGAAGATCAATTACACCTCAAATGTAGTCAGATTCCTAATATTTGAATTGTGGCATGATACAATGCAACCCTTAAAAGAAACACCTGTGTGAGCAGGGGCCGTAATCCCGAGGAGCTGCCCCAGCAGCGCCTGCACCTCGGCATGGGGCCAGGACCAATGTGCTCCTCTCTCGCAAGCCCCGAGAAAGCAAGTCCCGCATTTAGCTGATCCAGCTATCGCTTGCAATGTCTCCTTCCCCTGCTTGGTGCAGCGCTTCACCACCCTTTGCACACTGCTTCATGTTGGGCCAGCGAGCGTCACTCCTCCCGGCAATCCGCTGCCGTTTTGCCTCTCCAGAGCCGTAACCGGGCACCTTTCACTTCCTCCAGGGATTTGCTCCCCAGAAGACCCACACAGCTCTGCAAAGCATTTGCCTGCTCCCCCCGCCTTTGGGAGCATGTGCCGCAAACACAGTGCTGCAGGCTGCCCTGGTGCCAGCACCTCGACACCCCTGGTCCCAGTGCCGGACGCGCTCCGCGCTGGGCTGAACGGCGGTGCATGCCTCTTAATTGGACGTTGCCAGGCGGCTGTCAGAAAACTGGCTGCAAAGCTGTTACCTGCTCCCACTTCCCTGCTGTTATCTTTGACATCCTCATTATTTATTAACTGCCCTGTACCCAACAGGCTGCCACCGATGCGGAGATACTCTTACTATGCAGGTTCGATATTCTGCCTGCCTTCCAAGGTCACATCCTCCAGGATGTCTTGCAAACCAGATTGAAGAGGTACCAGCAAAGATGCAACATGTTCTGTATATGCCGATGCCAGGTTTCAAACAGAGCCCTTTGAATAAGGATGACATACTAGATGGTGATATAAGACCCTGTTGCTTACTGCTTTTCCCTATCCTGTGTGTAGCACTGAGCTTTCTGCACCTACATTAGCAAATACAGGAAACCAGAGCATCAGGCAAGATCTCCAGCCATCAGCTTTCACATAGTGAAACAAAGAGTTTTTCTCTGACACTCGAGCCTCGGAGGAGAGCAACACAGGGATTATTTAGCTGGCCAGGTTGCAAACCCACAATGACCTGTTATAGCTTTGTCAGCATGAATAAACTCCTTTTTCCAGCCCCCTGCCCTCTGCCACTGCCTCCTTGGCACAGTGCCGGGTGCCTGTGACCCCTGCACAGTGCAGTGCAGTGGCTTTTGCACCCTGTGCCAACAGGCTGCGACGTCCCAGTTGTTCCAGGCAGAAACATCAAAACAAACTGATGCTCTCACCTCCCCAGCTTTCATGGTGCCTTTTGCTTGGTTTTTTTTTTTGGTTTTGCTGACCTCAGAAACTATCCCTCTATGAGTCACTTGCTGGAAAAAAAAAATGTGATTAGAAAATTTTTGATGCCTCTTAAGAAGCTCTTCCGACTTCAGGCAAAAGACTTGGAATCAGAAGAAATAATTTGAGAGTCACTTCACTATTACTTTACACCACCAACAGGGATATTTTGGAAATTTGTAGGTGTAACACAAGGTCTAATAGCCCAATAGATACAAGCACTTGTCCATATACAGCCAATGCAAGGACAGAGGCTGCCAGATCAGAAGGTTTCTCCATGGAAGGATTTACCTATAGATTAACAGGAATTTCTGCTCTAACCTAGTGATGCTCTAGGATGGCAGAGGAGAAAGACATTGGGGCTTTGCAGAATAATGCAGAGAGCTCCCCATGCTGCCAGCGCCCAGCCCCATGGCTGCTCAGAGTGGGGTAGGACACATCTCACCTGTGTCAGAGAGGATCCGCCAGGCAGCCCAGCAAAGGAACTCGGTGGGATCCAGCACCCTCAGAGGACCAGGGCCAGGGCTTTGCCTTGTGCCAGGCTGGGAGCTGCAGCAGCAGGGACAGCAGGGGCTGCGCACAGCTAAGAGACCTCAGCCGCTGTGAAGACAACATTTATTTGCTGCTAACTCACTATGCTGCAGGACAAGCTGTGCAGCCTGTGCTTGACTCCTGTGTTGGCAGAGGAAGGCTGGTTTGTTGGCTCATGGTTAGGGTGGGCATTGCCTCAGTGTGGCTAAGGAGCCCTTTGGATGGAGGTGGGCATCCCTCATCCCCCAGCAGCTCTGTGGGGAAGGAAAGGGCCCGCAGCTGCTGGATCCTCTCCCCTCTCCCCATCCTCAGCGACAGGATGGAGGGCCCTCCTGCAGACCCCTCCTGCACTTTGCCCGGGGGTGGGCTGCCTGGGAGGGGGGCTGCCCCAATGCCGCCCTGCTGCCCCCTGTGCTGTGCCCGGGCACGGGGCCGAGAGGGAGGGCGCACCGCGTGCGCAGTCTCCGAGGAAATCGGAATTGAGAGGAACCAGGATTGTTTCCACAATACATTTTGTGACTAAAGTCATTATGTGCAGAGAGATGTACGGGTAGCTGAAGGACAGAATTAATATAGTAAGTAATCCTCTCCCTTCAGCAATATCTTTCTGCATGAAATAATGATTTAATGTCTAACTTTTTCTAGCATACGCATTTCCTCATAACAAACACTTATATGATATGCAGCTATTTATGTTTCAAGGCAAAAAGTGTGGAGTGTAATGGACTCTACTCTGACTATCTGTCCATGAAGAAATTTCACTGTATCATGGGAAATGAGGAAAAACATTTTATTTGGAGACAATTTCCTTCTATTTAAGCCATTCTTATCTTTCTTCCTTGTTCTGCATTGGAAGGGATATCTGCATGACTCGGAGTTGCCTCTCTTGCACATGGGGTGTCTGTGCTCTCCAGGACCCTGTGCCCAGCTGGGAGCCCCTTGCTGCTCCTGAGCATGTCTCACAGCTGGCGAATGGCCCTGTCTAGTGGGTTTCTTGATGCCTCCAAAGCAGTGGTGGGTGGCACATGGTATCACCTCCAAGAAACAGTTACAGAAGCTTCTCTGTTGAGGTAGTGAGCCGATTTGGACCTTACAGTTGTCAAGAAGGGTAATTAATCCTGTAACCTTAAGTAGCGGAGGGCCCTATAGTCTGTGTTTGAGCATGGGACACAGCCCCAGGGTGGTCCCTGCCCCAGAGGTGCTGGCACTGTGGCGGCGGAGCACATCATGGCTCTGGGAAGGGGCAGCTGCTCTCCAGCCAGCCGACCCCAGCAGCACCAGACCTGCTTGATGCCGGCAACTCCACCCATCCTCCCCATTTCTGGCTGTATTTGCCCAGAGCCAGCCAGGCCCCACAGCATGGAGCCAGCCCACAGCCGTCCCCAGCGAGCCAGTCCAAGGGGCAGGGTACTGCTTTCTGAGGCTGCAGTGCCCAGCCCAGGCAGCCTTGGCTGCTCTGCAGCCCCAGTTAGGAGGCTCTCAGCTCTGCTACTCCCTTTTCCTTCCATGAGACTAATATCCAGAGCAGTGCAGGACAGAGATCTGTCCTGTACAGAGACTTGCCTCCCAGGTGTTGCTCTCCATACTCTCTAAGGCAGATCCCACAAACATCAACACCACCCAGAAGAAATGAGCTTTTCCCTAGTAGTGACACACTGCTTAAAAGCACTGATCCAGATAACATGAGAGATGTCTGTGTAATGAAGGCAAACGACACATCTGGCAATTTTCCACCCAACTGACAGAGATAAACAGTTATAAATATACCCCATTAATAGTGTAAGCATCCTTCAAAGCTTGTCTTGAGAGTCTGTGGGGCCAGCATGCAGTGAGCGGGCTGGTGCTCCGGCTGGGCGCCTGAGCGGCAGGTACAACGGAGCTGCCAGGCTTGCAGCCCCTCATTAGCAGAGGCAAAACAAAGCACAGCAGTGTCAGAGGGAGACGCTTCCCAGGAGGAGACAAGGGGTTACGAAGCCATAAATGCACTGGGCGCTCCCCCCATCAGCCCAGCCCCTGGCAGGTTGGCCAGTGCTCCGGTGTCCCTCCCTGGGGACTGACATCCTTCCCTCTCCCCAGGGACCCTGCGCAGCACCCAGCCTTGCCCGGCAGCTGGACTCAGCTGGGGTTCAGCCTCAGTATAACAAGGAAAAGCTAATGGATGATTTTTGCCTTTACCTTCAAAAGCTAGCTGCAGAATAAGTTGCAGTTAATGAAAGGCGTGAGGAATATGCAGGTCACCGAGGGTGACCACACTCCTCTCTTGAAGAATTTTGTCTAAGCAGAATAAGCAGCTGAGAGCGAGTCCTCTGACAAATTCAGCTTTTTTCAGGGAATCTTTCCATTCACATGACAATTCCCTGGACATCAGTCCCTCTGAGTAACATTTTTAAGTTTTTCACCATGTCTGTGACCTGTGGCTTTTAGTTTCACTGGCCAGAGCCCAGACGTGTTTCCTCTCTTACGGGAATCTCCTGCTCATGTAAGCAATGCTCATGGCCTTGGCTCTGGCAGAGACAGGCTGTTCCCTGCAGAAACCATACCACGCGTGTGGACCCGACAAGCTGGGGCTCTGCTGCGCGTGGGCACTGACGCCCCCTCCGCTTCTGCTGTGCCCCAACCCCAGTGTGTGTCTGGGATGCTGAGGGCACAGATATACCCTGGGCTCCTGTCGTGGTTTAACCCCAGCCAGCAACTAAGCACCACGCAGCCGCTCGCTCACCCCCCCCACCGGCGGGATGGGGGAGAGGATCGGAAGGGCAAAAGGGGAAAACTCGTGGGTTGAGATAAAAACAGTTTAATAACTAAAGTAAAATAAAAAATAGAACAGTAGTAATACAAAGCAAGCGGTACACTGTACAATTGCTCACCACCCGCCGACCGATGCCCAGCACGTCCCCCAAGCAGCGATCGAACCCCTCCCCGGCCAACTCCCCTGCTTATATACTGAGCATGACGTCACATGGTATGGAATAGCCCCCGCCCAGTCTGAGTCAGCTGCCCCAGCTGTGCCCCCTCCCAGCCTTCCCGTGCCCCTGGCAGAGCATGGGAAGCTGAAAAGTCCTTGACCAGTGTGAGCACCACTTAGCAAGTACTTAGCAAGAACCAAAACATCAGTGTATCATCGACATTGTTCTCAACCTAAACCCAGAACACAGCCCCATACCGGCTACCAGGAAGAAAACCAACTCCATCCCAGCCAAAACCAGGACAGCTCCCTGCAGCACCTCAGTCCTGCCGGGAGCAGGGTGCTGCTCAGCCCCCTGCGTCTGCAGGGGAGCAGGGTGGTCTGGGGCCCTGGGCAGGACTAGGCACACGGGCCAGGGATGACCCTGGCCAGCGATCTCACACAGTGGTGAGAGCCTGTGTATGACCATCAGACAAAGCAGCCATTGCCTTCTGTACCCAGGCCACACTGCCATCATTTCCCTCCTTGGTGAGGAAGGGAAGGGCGGGTGGTCCATGACCATGCAGCACATCCTCGTGATGCTATGGGAGATGGCGAAAGGATTCCCACCTCCTCCGTGACAGCTCACTACTGCAGCTGCAGGGCTCCTGGGTCCCACGCAGTTGGGTGCTCTGCTCTCGCCACGTCCTGGGGCAGCAGCGCCCATGTCCCCAGCGTCCCACACTGCTGGGCAGGTCTGGCACTAGATGGCACCCTGATACGTCCTTCTCTGAGGATGAGCAGGGCGCCCAGCCTCCAGTGCAGAGCAGGGAGGGAAAGGGGGGGTCAGCATCTTCCCTGTGCTTGGACCCCAACCCCAGGGCTGACCCAGAGCACAGCTCAGTCCAGGGCAGCCCATCCCACCCCAGGGCTGCTGCAGAGACCTTTCCAGTTGGACCCTGCACGAACAGGCCCTGCAGGAGGGCAGATACAGAAGCTGAGAAAGCACCAGAGGCTGCAATGCCTCCAGCTCCCCCTGCTCAGCAGGCTGTGAGCCAGGGGATGAAACCCAGGATGGGGGTCAGACTTCAGCCTGGCTCCAAGCTGGAGGGCTGGATGATGTGCCTGCATAGGAAATCTCTCTTGCCATTCAGCGCCGTGGTAGAGGATGGAGAAGTGCTCTGTTTCCTCAGTGTTCCCAGTTTACCTGGGAAGAAGTATCTCATCACAGTTAATTCCTGCTAATTTCATCTAATTTCTCAACACTATGACCGTCTGCTCCACACTGTCCCATGGATTCGAAAGCACTTGTGGGCAATGGGCATTGCTGGAGTAACACGACTACAAGGCCTGGCAGATGAAGATGAGCCACTCTCAGCAGATGATCTCCTTGAAGGAGTTCAAGCAATTTATGGTGCTTTGCCTAAGCACCAATGATTTTGGCTGCCCTTTGTGGGCTGACCTGTTTGTCTAGCAAAGGTTTACTGTCTAGCAAAGGTTTACTGTCCAGAAGTTTGCTTTGTCTTAAAAGCTCACTGCATCTCCTGAGCCAACTGCGGCAATTTCTTAATCCTAAACACTGGCACCACAACAGCCTCTGCCTATTGTGATACCAGTCTGCAAAGACAGTTCATTAGTGACTATGCAAAAAGGCTCTCTTTATCTGGGCTGCAATTTGGCCACTTTCCAGTTCACACAATCTGTCAGAGTTCACAGAAGAGGAGGTCCTGCTGAGAGGGGCTTTGCAGTTTCTGGAGAGCTACAGCTCCTGAGCTGGAGTGCATACACAACAGCAAATACCCGGCTCATCCATTTAGTTGGGCACCATCTCTACAGGGTAAGATAGAAAAATAGTTTAACTAACACTTTCTTCTAGCAAGATTTAATAATAAAATTGTAAGTCTGGTGTTTTCCTTCCAGGTATGACAACTTATGTGGAAAAGTAGATTTGTTAGATTTACAATATGAGAATTACTCTAAGAAAGGAAAAAAAAAAAACCCAAACCCCAAGCCCATGTTCCCAGAGACATACATTAGAAATACTCTAACGCTCTGAGAACTGTGAATTTTATCCCCATTCCATTAGGGAAAATGTCTTTTCATGCAACTCAGAGAGGGAATGGCATATGCCACTGGCTTGTCTATCTGTCTTGCTCTGTTTGCAGCAGCAGAGCTCTCAAACCAGAAAGTCAGCCTTTGGTCCTGTCAAAAATTGCAGCATCCACTTTATTATTTTAAACACAGAAAGCAAGAGCTACATAGCAATACGAACTGGAGTCATGACCGTAACACGCACAGGTCAGGCATTCCCGAGGGTGCTAGGTACAAACCAGCGCACAGCACCAGAGAAGAAGAGACAGACTTGGTGTTGACAAGAACCCTGCAGCAGAGCAGAATCTTCCTCCCATGATGTGGAGTGAACAAGCTGAACTGCACCTTCTTGGAGGGCGTTATACATAGAGATGCAGCCTTCCCATTAAAGCCTGTGCCTTGCAAGAACACAGGCATTTTTAGGACGTTCCTGTGTGCCCACGCACCTCGTGTGCTGCATAGCCAGTTTGGGAACCGCAGCTTTCCATCACCCCTCTGTGCAGAGTTGCACCATTGGCCTCAATCAGGTGGAATACCCTTTTTCAGGTGGGAAAGGTTTTTTGCATTTTGAATATATAAGCAAAAAGCCAAGCCAAATAATAGACTCACAGCCCTGTGCTCATGCTGGCCTAGTGATCTCTGCAGGAGCATAGGGCTTCGGGAGATTTAAATGTGTGTGCTCGTGCAGAGGATATCTTAGGAGCTGTGCACTGCCTGCTACCGTTCTTCCTCTACCCAACTGCGCCTTTCTTTCCTTAGCTCCTTCAGTTCCTGGCCTGATTGCAGCTGTCAAATCGTTTCTGCTAAAGCCTTTTTCTCCCTGCTTTTGAAGCAATCTCTTCCAGCCACTCTTCCCAGCTGCGCCCAGGTGATAGCAAATGCTCCTGCTGTGGGGCTTCACTGTTTTGTGTTCTGGAGAGCACCCGCGGCCCCGTCAGTCATTTTGGTAGTGCTCTCGGATGATATTTGCAGTTCCCTTTGGATTCCCTTGGCACCGGACAGTCTGGGTCCAGACAGACCTGTGTGCACTGGAGGTGTCAGCCCATATCCCAGCAGAGAAGGAGCAGGAGAAGGAGCCGCATAGCTGGAAGGTGGCAGAGAGAAGCAGTGCCCCGGGATGGTGCTTGCACACTGCTGCATTTGAGGGTGCTCCCGCTATTAACGAAGACGCACAATGTTATCTCCGCTCTCGCACTAAGGGCTGCTTTATCCCTGCTAAATCACAGAGCAGCCCAAACAGACATGATTCGGGGCTGGGTTTCAGTTTAGATGTGAGTGTATTTACCCCTGGCATGTACTTTAAGAGAAGCAGGTTGCAGACTTGCATTTAAAGCTTCCTGAAGAACAGCTCTGGCACCCCTGTGAGTGTGCTGATGGTGCTGTGCACGCGGCTGCCACCCTGATGAGATACAGAGTGGATGGAGGTGGTGCTCGCAGCCTGTGGTGCCTGGCTATGCACGTTTCTGGGCCATTTATACTCTGGGTTTCTTAGGGGTTACAAATAAAATGCTGTTCGCACATTTCAGCATCACCAGGCACACAACTGCTGCTGGAGCCTTCCCAGTGCCACTGAGGAATACTGTGCTCTCTATGGGCACAGCTGCTCAGATTTAGCACCACACAGCACCTACAGCTTCTCTGGTATTCACCTTCTTGTTAAGTGTTTAATAAGCTTGTGTAACTTTTTGTTAAGCGGCAAGGAAATGTTTTCCAGGGGAAGCTAATTCCAGCACATCCTCCTTGTATAGGTTTGATGTTATGGAACAGTGAGTCTGTTGAATTAATTAGCATACAGCACTTCACTTACTCATCTAATCTGCATATTTCGCTTGGAGGATGAGGGAAGCCTCCAGGTACTGGTAGGATGCTCGTGCGGACGCAGCTCCAGTCCCAAGGCAGGTGGGCATGCACAGGCATGGCAGAATGCCATCGGCTGCCCCACGCCATGGGCTTGCCAGTATCCTGGGGTTCCTGCCTGACCCTGCTCTCCAGCCAAATCATGTTAAGAGGGACCTGCATGAGGCAGCACTACCTCCTGCCAGAATTTGCATTCATTCCCTCCCCATCCTGTGCCCAAAGCAGGCACTGCCCTGGCAAGCGGACCATGCCAGCCTGTGCCCTCTCCACCCTGGACCCCCATGGGGGAGGATGAGCAGAGCTGCCCCGCAGCTCCCTCCTAGGGTGTGCACACGGAAAGACAGACACACACTTCTAGGATCCAGGCATTTTTTCATCTTGGCACAAAATTCTTCCAGAGATGATTATTTGAAAGATGAGTCACCAAATACAATAGCAAAGACACATCCTTGACTTACTGGCAGAGAAGAGAGATGTGACCAGCATTAAGTCTCCATGCGATGTCTCCATCACACAGTGTCTGGCGTTTATTCTAAACAGCTCTCAGTCTTGAGCAGAATTGTTTTTTCACATCAGAAATCCAGCTACTTTTCCATAAGAAATGTTCCTTAATGAAAGGAAAGACAGACTGTGTGCACGGATGTAAAAATCATTATAGTGTAGCTCTGTGCTCTATACAGCTGCTGTCTTTTAAAGCCTGTTTGGACGAACACACGTGCACACGTGGAGATGCACATTAGCATCTCTGCATTGAGGTTATGCTCTGAAATGGGGCATAAATTCCAGCTGCCTTTGGGAAGCAGAGGCGTTACTTCTTATGTTTCTTGAATTTTCTCTCTCATTCTGCCTATTTCTCCTCATATGCTTTTACAGACGTGTTTAAATGTGGGCCCTGTGCCTCCTCTGTGGCGACTGTCACCCGTGGCCATGGTTGTGCTGTGCTGAGGGTTTGCAGGATGGGTTGGTCCAAGCGAGGGTAGCCCAAGCAGAGAAACCTCCCTGGCTGGAGCAGCTGATGGGAACTGGGAACAAGGGAGGCACGGCAGTGGGCCAGAGGGAAGGGAGCGAGGTGTGAGTGCTGCCCTGAGCAGAGCTCAGAGCTGGCTTGGAACGGACACCCGACCATGCCCCCGCATGCCCTGGAGGCCCCCAGAGAGAGGGGTTGTTGCTGGAGCAGCCAGCCTTGCCCAGCAGAGAGCCAGACAGTCTGTTCCTCAGCTCTTCCTTAACATCCCCACATTCCCTCTGCACCTTGTCCAGAGTTGGCGCTGACCGAAGGGCTCTGCCCTCAGACCTGTGAGCCAGGGCAGCAAACCTCAGAGCTGAGCCTCTGCCTCTGCTGAGCGCCTGCCTGCGAGCTGACCCTCGGCGAGGGTCAAAGCAGACCCTGCCTGGACCCCCGTAGCCGCAGGGCCTGGGCGGGCAGTGCCCGGGGCAGAAGCCCTCTGCCTCTTTGCTGGGAGCAGGCTGGGGCAAGGATGGGCACTCCCCGTGGGTGGAGGTCTGGTTTCTGCGCTGCCCCTGTGCCATGAAGACGGAGGCTGTTTTGTAGCCTATTCCAATTCAACAGTGTGTTCTGACCTTGATGATGTTGGTTTAACTAGGATATGAAATGCAAATATAGCCTAAGCTCAACAATTCTGGCACCCAGCAGGGAGATTGAAGGGTGGAACGCTTCCCAGAAGGGTCAGCAAGAGCAGGAAAAATTATATAGAGCAAATAAACAGAATAAAAGGCTTCTCTATAATGCTGGTGCACAGGGCTGCAGCTCCAGGGGACTGCAGGAGATTGTGCTGTTCTGAGGCTTATCCTCAGGGACAAGCTGCTGATCAGGAAACAGAGAAAGGGCTAAGGGCAAGGAGACAACTTGTTTTTAAATAACTACGAGCCAGGAGGGAGTCACCCTCATTCTGCTCCTTGGCTGATTCTGCATCATCCGTCACCCCACCCCACAGACAGGGCAGTCGCCCCAGTGATTTCCCTGGGATCCGGGGCCAGACCTTAGGAGAGGGTTTAATGTGCTATCAGGCTGGGGAAGGGGAATTGTTTCCTGACCCGTAGCCAAGCAGATCCCCTGCAGGGGAGGGCAGCCTCCATCAAATCAACCTCCCCGCGCTTTGGAGGAGCTGCTGTCACCAGCCTTGTAGGAAGCTGAATATACACAAGCTACTGCTGGAAGCTTTGGATGCCACGAGACACTCAAAAACTTTGAATTTAAGAGGTATAAATGCCTATTTTCAAATCAAGGTGGGATTTGCACATTGTCAGTAATTTTTAGTGAACTCATCCAGAATGCTAATCCTTGCTCTGCGCCTCCTGAGCAGAGCAGCTTGCTCACCGGCTGGGAGGGTCAGAGCTCTGCTTGTTTCGGCTCCGCAGGGACGGAGGGACCTCATGCTGCCGGCTCCAAGACAGATCCGAGACACCGGACCATGCAAGCCAGCTTTGCCCATGGGCTGGCAGAGAGCCCAGGGATGGCGCTCGTGAAGGGCAATGTCAGCCAGGGTGAGGTTGTCTCCCTTCTCCTTATGCTGTTAAGGTTCTGATATCCTTGTCTGCACTGGAAGCAACTTGTAGATCAGATTCAGCTCAGACTCGGACAAACTTCCCACCTCAGGGGAGTGCAGGGATTTCTCCAAGGGCTGCTGCATCCAAATCACTACAGGAGGATCTCATTGCCCGCTCTGCCACGTGGCACGCTCCTGTGCGCAAAGCTGGAAGGTGTTGCAAGAAGGTCTGCCAGTCCTTGGAGCAATCCAGAGTGTGCACAATTACGATGCTGGGACGGATCCTGCACAAGGGTGACAACAGGGGCCGGAGCAAAGGCTGTGTACATGCAAGTTGCAGCCGGCTCACCTGCCTTTGGTCAGGGCTGGAGGTTACCACAGCCTTAGTGCCCTCGACGTCCCACCGGTGCATGCCTCGGAAAGACCCGCGAGCAGCAGGTCAGGGGACACAACCCTGCAGCATCCTCATGCCCACCCAGTCCGTTGCACCTGACACTGTGACTCCTTGTAGGGGAAGCACAGAGGGAGGCATGTTTGGATTCAGACAAGACCGAGCTGATATGAGATCCCCGCGAGGGGTATGCCAAGGGGTACTGTGGGCGGGGGGACAGAGCCGGAGGCCAGGGAGGGTGCTGGGCAGAGATGAAGCCATGGGCCCATTCTCCCGGACGCCACGGAGCAGCCCTGCAATGCACCGGCCGGGGGGACCCCAGTGGTGGCTGGAGGTTCAAGTCGAGAGGAACACCCTCATTTAGGCATCTGCAGTGCCATCATGACTTTATTAAAAATTTAAAACACAAATTATAACATTCACCAGGGAAGAATCGCTTTCCTACCAATTACAGTTAATAGGGTAAAATTAATGTACCAATTAATATGGCTGCTTCTAAAACTCAGTCTAATATGTTAAATACTGTTCCTGCCTCTGTAAATGCAGCAAAATAAAGTGATGATCAGGATGGGAGCTAATAAAGTTTTGCTTCTCTGTACTTAAACTATTTGGCATCACTGACTTAAGGCACAGGAAAAAGGAGATTATTTAACATTTTAAGGTTTGTAAGACCCATAAATCATTTCATACATGCCATATTTGTTGAAAAGGATAGAATACATTCAATTTTACAGTATATTAAACTTCATCTAATTTGAACGTAAGAACAGACCAGCAAAATAAATGACCAATTTCTGAAGCAGAAATTACCATTTGGCTGCTGCCATTATGAAGCTGCTGGTATTTTATCATGTTCTTAACATAATATTGCTTGTCTATTGATGCATAGTTATAGTGCTAGTCCAAATTGGAAGGCGGTGAAAGAGGACAGTGCAGAGTTTTTTTTAATAGGTATCATTTGTCAGATGTTATTTCAGAGGTCTTTGCACTGATGATAATATGCAGATTAAAGCAGAAGTAAATAGGAAAAGAAGAAAAAAAGAGAGCAAGAAAGGGAATGAGAATTTCAGCACATTCTGGCTGCAGCAGACAGGCAGGTGGACCGGGCCCCAGTGGGTACAGATAACAGTAATTAATCTGGGTTGAAGGGTTTCTTCTGAAACCCCGCGGTGTTTGACAAAAGGAGGCATCCTCCTCTGAATCTCAATGCTGCTGGGGACCCACAGGGACAAAAAGCAGGAGTGCTTGGTCCGGGACAGGACCCAGGGATGGAGCACTGGCCTCTGCCCCACATCGTCCCCCCTCCCCACCCCACGCTCCCCCCTGCAGCAGCCACAAATCTGAGCACAAATAAAAATTATGTTTAGTTTGCAAAACAGGAGGAAGGTATCTCCATCCTCCAGAGTTCATTGTTCTGCTAGACTTGGTATTATAGTGGCAATATATTACAGAGAAGAAAAATCAGCTGGCTGCGTTGCCTTCAGAATGACAATGGAAAGCCACAAAACATGATGGAGGTGCGGCTGGCCGGAGAAGATCTCTGCTGGGGCACTGTGAGGCAGCCGGGGTGGCCAGGAAGGGTGCTCGTGGGGAAGGAGTCCCATGGAGCACAGCGTCCCATGGGGCACAGCCCGCTGCCCTGCAGCAAACAGAGGCCTTCTGTGCAGAGGGGACAGTCACGCGCCGGGATGGGGGGCTGGGGATCGGCACCCGGCATCCTTAGTCCCTCCTGCTGCTCCTCAGCCACCTCAAGCTCTTCAGGCAGCAGCTCCTCTGCCAGGACAGGGCACTGCCCCGGAGCAGGGCAGCTTTGCTGGCACAGGCATCAGCTGTGCCCGCATGCTGTGGCTGCGGAGGCAGCCGGCACATCTCTGAACCCATGGGCATGACTGCAGAGCTGAAAATACCTTCCTACCAAAAAAATTCCAAAGAAAAATGGCAAGATGCTTCATCTGTATTAAGGATAATCATCCTGTCCCCGAAAACCCTGAATTTCCTCTGGTGAAGGGTTTCTGCTGCTGGCAGGCTGCCAGGAGACAGTGCACGGCAGAGGGGATGCACGTGGGCAGCAGCACCGCTGCCGCTGCGTAACCTGTGCGTGTGCTCTGCACCCATGCTTAATAAGAACACCTCAGAGCCTGGGTCTGCTTAAGCCAAATGAATTGCTCGGATATTAGAGCTGAAATTGTGTTCCATGACTGCAAATCTGTGAGGGGATATATTGTGCTATAACATAGATTGCAATTACTTTCCAACCTTCAGCGTGATGATGCGACATTACGCTCCACTGTCAGAGTTTGCCAGCATGCTCTTACTTTTATTTCTCCTGTTAAATGTGGTCTTTGTTGCGCTTCATTGATCTCTGAGCATATTCTGCTGTTTACAACTTTGATAATCTTTGTGTAATCTTCAGGGGTAATTGAATTCCGACAAACATAGCTGAATTTTAAACACCACGCAGATTTAAGTACATTGAAAAGCCATGATATGAAAGTCAAACCTGGAGACAGGGAGAAGCGCTTGCTCTCAACTCCTTTCCTGAAAATCAGGAGCTGAGCCAGGCCCAGAGCCCAGGGATGTCATCAGCAAGTTAGGAGACATGGCTGGGGGTGGGACCAGACCTGTCCCAGAGTTTAATCCCAAGTAGTAAATATCATGTAATTTAATAATTTTTGAATATGAATATTATTGAAAATGCTTCTGCATTTGCGCAAAGTCCCAGGGAATTCTACTGGGTCTCACTCCCTGCTAGGATGGGATACAGTCAGCAGCTATCAATCTTTCTTTAAATACCTAGGGAATTGCCCTTGTACAGATAAATTATTGTTTTTATGGGCATATTTTGTGAATTAGACAAGGGGGAAAATGTTCCGGTTGGATTTTGATGTAAAAGTTTTTTTGCAGAGCCCTAGGGGCACATCCACAGTGCTTTCATAATTATTATCATTATTTATTATTTGCCAGCACCAGGAATGTGCCCAGCACAGTGCAGGCACAGCATAATGTGGCTCCCAGGCAGGCACCGAGCTCCCAGTGCCAACAGACCGCGGGCACTGACCAAACCTCTCCCTCGCCAAGACGCAAGTCCCGCATCCCCCTCCACTCCGAGCCCAGGCAGCGCGCTTGTCCCTCCCTCCTCTCTCTGCTGACCCCCGAGTCGCTGCAGTTCGTTATAGCCTCCCTTTTCATGGCTGGAAAAACAGATGTCTTGCTTGAGGACATCAGATTTTTGATGCATTTCCTACAAACTTTAATTTCCCAAACCATCCTCGCTCAGGATGTAGGGGGACTGCTCAAGTACGCTATAAATTAGTTTGCTGGCAGAGCTTTTCCTGGAAGGGGGATAAGCTCAGCCAGACAAGAAAGAGCCTCCAGAAATCTCAGTGCTGGAAGGGAAAACTTGCTGGTCTCCCGCTATTTGTGCTGGAGCTCCATGTCTCTGGTTTATTGCAGCAGCAGCACATGGTAGCCTCTGTGCAGCAAAGATTTCCTGCCGAAGGGTCTGAGATGCACAGAAGGGTCCCCACACAATCAAAAGAAAAGGAATTAAAGGGTTGTCTGGCTAGAGAAAAGGGATATTGAATCTAACCCGAGCTGGTGTAATTTGGAAATCCAATTGCACTTGTCCATCAGCAAAGGCAGCCACTGGCGAGGGGAGCCAGGAGGCTGCAGGCGATCCAAATCTGCAGCACCAGGGCAGGGAGGGGGCTCAGTCCCATGGGACTCCAGCCCACACGGGACAGGAGGAGCCCCAGAATGGTGCAAAGCCTCTTTGCCCTGCTGCGGCCCTGCCCTTTTCCCAGAGGGGTTTTACACAGACTGGCACTGACATGGGAGCCACGTGCAGGACAAGCACTGCCACGAGTTGGAGAGAAGGAGCAGGAGGGAGAAAGGAGCTCAGCGCAGGCCCTCCCTCCTCAGCTTTGCAGGCAGCACCAGGAGATGCAGGGAGGGAAATGCAGGCTGCCCCCACACCCCTGCATGGCTCATCCCTCTCGGGTCTGCTGGGGCACTGCGCTGATACCCCGTCCCCCAGAGAAAAGCACAGCTTTCCCTGCATCTCCTTCCTTGGAGGTTTTCCAGGAGACACCAGACACTGACTACAATTGATTTAAATGTTTCTGCTAGGATTTTTAACTTGGGCCCAGATATCTCCTCATTTTTCACTTGCCCTGAGTCATTACATTGATATTTTACCAGAAGCCAGAGTTTTTTAAGGTCCTTGATGGACTCCAGTGATCGGACTGAGGCTTAAGTCTTCTGCTGCATGGCTCCAGCAAACCACTTGCAGCCATTTCCTACCCCATTTCCCCCAAGGCAAGAGGCTCAGAGGGCTCATCAGTATTTCAGATGCCAAATGTAAGTTACTTTGCACCCAGGCATTGGTAGTAATGAAATAATCAAAGTCTGATTGCAAAGCCCATGACATGGGCTGTTCCCTGGGTTGCAAGGTGGGATGTGTTCTGTGCTTGGGGAGCAGGTTACAAGGCCCCTTGCCAAGGAAGGTGCCAGCTCGGCAGCTCTGCCTCTCGCCAGCCCGCAGGGAACTGCAAGGCGAGCAAGCAAGAAGGACACGCATGAAGGTGCATCAGGCTCACATAGCAGCCCCTGTCCTGAACCATGCAGCCAGCCCCTGGTCCCTTCACAGGCAAGAAAATGAGGGCAGAGAAACCAAGAGCCAGACTCTCAGGCTCAGGCATGTTTCCTGCAGGACTGGGGGACCCTGAAAGAGCCCCAGGGCTGGCCCTGTCCTGATGGGGAGGTGGGGAGAGGGCTCCAGAGGCAGCACGGTTTGGCCATCACCTCCCTGCCGCTGGCTCTGCAGGTCCTCCCGGCACCACAGTGCTGAGCATCCCACCAGCTAGAGAGCTGGAACAGAGCCACTCACAGCCATTATCCCCCCACATGTGCTTTATTTCCTGAATTAAAGAACAGAATTATAATGAGACTTGATGTTAAATTCCATAAAGAGTCAAGCTAATCAGTGACCAAACCTGTAATTGATTCTTTTGCTAGTTCAATACTTAATGCTACATGTTAAGCAATAAGATTTTACAATTTGCTAGCACTTCACTTACAGAGAATTAAGCAATAAAAATCCATTCTGAGCACAAACAGCAGGAACGGAGCCACGTCTGCTAATAAGTGAACGAGCCAATAAAGTGGCTCAACACTTGCATCGATATCTTGTTTTTCAAAATATCTATCCCTCTACAACACATGAAGCCTCTTTAACACATGTAAATGCGGTGTGAAAGCCCCTAGGTGGTAATGCTGAGGTGGGGAATGCCACGGACCAGGTGTAGGAGTGACAGTTCGCCGCCAGGCCCAGGGGGTCTGGAGATACTGCAGACCACATCACAGTGAGGGGAGAACCCCGCTCCCCCGCAGCATCAGGGCCCAGGAAAAGCCCTGGGGGTGCTCAGCCAGCAGAGAAGCTGGTCCCTCAGAGCTCGCCTGGACATGGAGCTTGAGACACGGCCATTCCCCTGGTGCAGATGTGCGGCAGCAGAGGGAGCAGGACCCACGTCCAGCCACTGGTTCCCTGCGCAGGGAGCAGAGCTCCCGCCAGCCACAGCAGCCACGTGTCCCGGCCACCTCTGCACAGGCAGCAGCACTGAAGGGGACATCGCGGTTTAAAAAACTCTGCTTTTTAGAAAAGGTTGTTTGTTTTTAAACTTCCTGCAATATTTGCTTGATTTTATTCAAGGCAAAATTCAGAACAAGGAAACACAGCTTCCACAGCCATTTTCCACAAACAGATATCAGAACTCAGTTAAAAACTGTTTGTTTTTTTTAAATGTAAAATTGCTAGCATTTTTCTTTGCCTACTGTTCTCAAAGATGCTTTCCTCCATTGGTCTTTTATTGTTTTTCAGAACAAGTCAAATCTTTGCCTCAGAGCAGCAAAGTGCTTCTGCTGAATGATTAACCTACACCAGTGACAGGAGAGCCATCAGCAGCAGATCTCATGTATCCCCAGGAAGGGAACACGGTCCATTCATTTCCCAACTCGTGTGCTGACCCCCAGCAAAAAAAAAAAGCCCTTTTGTGCCATGACTTGCTGCTTCCAGGGCATCGGTACCAGCTTAGGGAGAGACAGTACGCAGCAGCTTCACCATCCACTCTTTACAAAATGACAGCATTTTATAGATCTCTAAAAAGGCTTATTTCTCCTCCAGGAGGAATGGTTAACAGGGCTTTTCTCTGCTTGACGGGATGCAGCAGTCAATGCAGGAGAGCCTGTTGCAGAGGTGTCCTCACCCATGCCATCACGGTGCTGGTTTGCTCCCTGGGGGCACTGACCCGTTCAGGTCTGGCAGGTGGTCAGGGGACGGGGTGCTGGGCAGGAACCCCCCTGCATGCAGGAGCCGCTCTCCCCTTGGCTCCTGCCCTCCTCCCGTCACCTGTCACCCTGCCGCCACGCACAGTCCTGCTCCAGGAACACGGGCAGCTGCCACGGGATGAGGCGTCCTCCAGCAGCTGGGGTCCCCCTGTGCCCCGCTCCCCTGGGGCTTGGCAGTGTGGTGGATGCAGCACGCTCCTCAACAGATTTTACTTTGGAAATGGTCTCTGCTGGGCCCCGTGCAGTGTGGCAGGAGACACACGCTTTGGAAATACAATTATTATTGTAAGGGGAACGCCCGCGCTCCTGGTCTCCACGGGGGTTAGGCATCCTGCTGCGATGATTCAGGGAATCTGTTGAGGTGCATTTTATGAATTCCCCTGAAGCTGTGGAATTGCTGCATTAGGCGAATACCTCAATGATTGTCAAGTCAGCCACGTGCTGTCAGAGCTGCTTTACATTGCCCAGACCAGAGACAGCAGATGCTCATAAATAGCAGTCATTTTCTCCACTGCATTCAGCACTAACCCTGCATTGCCTGTGCATCTCACCCAAAGCCTACAGGAACGCATGCTGCAGACCCAGATCCATTTTGCTAGGCTCTCTTTGGGGGCACTTGTCAAATGGCTGCAGAGATGCCGCAAAGGTACCTCCTGAGCCATGTTAGAAACACTCAGCGCCTGGATGCTGCCTGGCCAGCAGACCCTTCCCAACATGGAGCCAAGCCAGCCTGCTCATCGCACACAAAGCTGGTCTTTGACGAACAAAATGCCGAGCAAGGAGAGTCTGATTAGGACCAAATCTGCCCCAAGCCCTGGGCGCGGGTGCACAGTACTGTGAAGTCTTCCCACGACAGCCCTAAGCCAGGCACACTGTGCTGTAGGATTGAAGTGCTGAAACACAGCAAGGAAACAGATCTATAGCCCTAGAAAAAGCTTCTGAATTAAAACTTTAAGTAGTAGTAAATCTCAGTTTTAATAATGCAGATTAACACTGCTGAGAGATGTGGCAGAGTAAATCAAATTTCACTGAGCTGGAGGAGAAAGTAGAGAAATAAAACCCTATCGTGAGGCAACAGCACCAGGCTGGGGGGGGGCTGCTGCTGCACAGGAGCCCTGAGGCGGGCAAGCGGGTACGGGGCGATGACACAGCAGCCAGCAGAGTCCCAAGGAGCTGGTGTCACTGCTGTCAGAGAGACTGCAGGCAGCACTGCTGGGTCCTGGAGATTATATCTTCAAAATATACCTGGCTAATGAATTTGTGTCTGACAGCTTCAAGCGTTAGACAATTTGTACAGTACAAGAATGTGTCTGAACGCTTGTCACTAAAGACTTGTAAAGGAGTGCTGTGACCACGCACCAGGCATGCCCCACATCTATTACAGGCACATCCATCACATTCTGCAGGCACGGTATGTAAATAGCTGAAGTACACAAGTGATGTGCTGCTGCCACCGCAGCCGGTGTGGTGAGGACGTCTGGTCCCAATGCCCCGCGTGCATCCCTTCACCCTCCACAGTCCTGGTCCAGCTGCACTGGAGTGGCTAGTGGGAGACTGGAGAGGCGGAAAATGACAACTTTGGTTAAAAGGCTTCTGCTGTCTCCTGGGGAAGCAGAGGAAGCAACTGGAAAATACAGGTGTCCACACAGATGGGAGGAAGGCAATAGCTGTCTAGGCAAAATCAGGAGCTCTTGGAAGCAGACAGAAGTTACAGGACAGCAGAACATACTCTGACAGGGTATGAGAGAGGAGATTACAGACTTTTGGTGACAAAATAATTTCCAACAATGGCAGATCCTGTTTCTAGGGCAATAGCAAATATGCCAATTTGTATGTATCTTTTGCACATATATTCAGCAGGTACTGCTGAGTGCAGGTTCTGCACTCAGAACTCGTGTCACACACAGGTAAGTGCTCTCAATCAGTGACTAGCTGAGGATGTCACAACAACAGCGACTGTAACATTTCTCACAGTGTCCCATGCCTGAAAAATTCACGTCCATAAAACCTGGGAAGAGGCAGAAGGAAAAAGCGTCTGGCCCATTGCTTGTTTCTATTCAGGCTTGGAGCTGGGGGGAATTGCAGTGCTCTGGAAAACTATAAGGGAACAGACGAGGAGCTTGGTATTTAGAGAAGGGCTGAAGAGCAGAGCTACCCACAGGGGAGCTGCAGAGACTCCTCTGGGGAGTGACTGCAGCCTCAAGGAAAAACAACAGGACAGCTTGCAGGGGGACCCATAAAGATTCAACAGGCAGGGATAAGTCCAGCTGGCATGGAGCAATGGAAAATAGGCCTTGTCAAACAATCCCCACCTCCTCCTTCAACAAGATTACAAGTTGGGCTGATTAAGGCAATTATACTGATGTAACGGGCTTCTGTGAGGTGTTTGGCACTGTATCACATGCCATTCTGAGTGAAATATCGTGCTCCACAAGAGAGCCCGCGCTAAATGGATTAAGCAGCAGCTGAAGCATCTGTCAATGAGGAATCCCCATCAAGGAGTTGCCTCTCAGGGACGAGCGCAGGTCGGACGCTGCTCAACTGTGTCACTGACACGGATACACCGGGCAGCCTTGCTGCACAGGACCTGGGTACCAGGAGCCAGGCATGGGGCCAGCTCCTGCAGGAGGAGCTGCCTCTTGTGCAGCACTGACCTTGCAAAGCACTCGAGATGTGCTGACAAGCGACACAGCAGAAGGGCCCAGCATGAGGTGGTGGCCAAATGGGCAGAGGCACTGATTAGGAGCGGGAAGGAGGACTTCTTCATGCAGCTTTGGGGAGACACAGCAGGAATATCACATCTGTTCCCCTCCCATGCTGCAATGAGGTGTGAAAGTTGTGGAGAAGGAACAAGAGCCACAAAACACAGTTGAAAGGCTCAAGATGCTGCCTGATATTGAACAGCAAAGCCTGGACCAGATTAGCAAAGAGAAGCAAATGGCAGCAGCAGCCCTGGAAGTCAGCTCATGATCTCAGGTCCACACTGGTGGACATTTGGAGATTTGGTACTGCTTCAGCACCATCCTTTCCTGCCCAGGCCAGCAGCAAGAGCAGAGCTCCCCAGGTGCTGGCATCGGGAGAGGCAGGCACCCTACATGGGCCAGCCAGGACATGGAGAGTTGTGAGACCCCCAGAGCATTTCTCCAGTTGGGATCCGTGGAGCAGTGGCATGTCTGGCCCCGCCGCTCCCAGCTCCTGCCACTCCCAGAGCTCAGGACATGCGCCTGGGTGTTTGGGGCGAAGCCTCTGCCCCAAATGCATTCAGCACTCCTTCAGTAACATTTCCCCTACACCACCAAACACCTTATCAGTAAGGTTTCTGCTGCAGCCCAGAGTCTTCAACCATGAAATTATATGACTCTACCTTGACCTCAGATTTTCTACAGTTAATATCTCCTACAGAATATACACCACAGCTCGGGGGCATTTCTCTGACTCAGCCAACAAGAAATGCAGTCTCAAAATGTGGATCTCTGCTAATTCACTTGCATGCCTTTCCCCCTTTTCAGAGCACCCTCAGCACCAAGATCAGAAGCTTGCTTGCTACAGTGAGGGCTCCAGCAAGGGTCCTTTCCTGCACCTAACACCGGGGCTTGTTTGCGTGCCTTTGTGTTTGAAGAACATGATGGGGCTGACACCCCCCTGCAGATACCCGGTTCCCCTTGCCCCCATTCGCCTGCTGCGATTGTCCCCACCAACCTATCCAGGCACTGATGCTCTGTCACAGTCTATGCCTGCCCCAGAAGAACACTGCACTGTCTGTGAGAACAGGACAGGACCTGCAGAAAAGTGACAAGAAGCTCCAGCTTACGTGGGGCTCCCTGGTGGAGTCCTGCTTCTTTTAGAGATCCCCTGGGACTTGTACCACGAGCCCCAAGTGATGTGGCAGGCACCGCACTTACCACACACTCGGTCCCAAATGGACCTGGTAAAGGCTGATCCCAAAGCTCAGCTGCCCTCACTCCCAGTTCACACCAGCACCCCTCTGGCTCCATACATGGCTCTTCCTCCTGTTGGGCCTGCAGAAACAGACACTGCAGGCAGACACCCATCCCAACACAGGCTGAGCATCTGCCAGGAGCCAAAGCAGCTGCCCTCATTTGCCCACCTTCTTCCAGAGCATTTAAAAGAGACTCGCGTCTTTTAAAACTAACAAAAATACCTAACTGGGTGTGTTGCGGAGCAAGAGGAGGCGAGGAGCTGGATCCCTGTGCAGGGACTCCTGAGCACCCAGGGACCAGGTTCAGGAGTATTGTCAGAAAGCTTTAAGGGCACGTTTGGCTGGGCAACGCACTGCTTCACACTGGGATGCTCTCCACTGGCACATCTGTGCCAGCAACCTGACACCCCTTTCACCACCCCATGGGAATGAAGAGCCAAGAAAGAGCCTCTCCAAGTGCCCCCCACCCAGGTGGAGAGAGTGCAGTGCCCTGGCTGCTCCTCACCCCCGTCCCGCTGTGGGTGTCAGCAGGCATTTCTGTGCACGAGGGGAGGGTACACCCACATCAGCAGAGCTCTTGGCACACTGCAGCCTCTCAGGGAGTCAGGGAACAGCACCGAGCACTGCTGGCTCCTGCCCAGAGCTCCTGGGAAGAAGCAGCTTTTGCCCATTGCCTTTTTCTGACTGCCAGCAGAAAGAGCTGGCTGTGGGTGGGCACGGGACAGGCAAGGCACGTCCTGCACTCGGGGGGGGCCTGCAGACATCAGGGAGCAGCTCCTCTCTGGAGTGCACTTTTCTACCCTGGTCCAAGTGTGCCACAGCCACGCATGGCCCCAGAGCTGCAGGATCGCTTCACAAGCAATGCCCTGGCCTCCAGGGGAAAGGGAAAAACCCCTTGCTTTTCCCGCTACTCTTAAAATTGCTCTAACAATCGAGAAACATCTGATCTTCCAGGAGACTGATAGAGAGAGGATGCTGGTGTCATTATCAACTTAATTAGAAAAACTCAAATGGAGCTTTAAACATTTTTATAATACATTTGGGCCTTTTTGGCAGGATTATTGCATCTTTTGGGTTTCCATTTCCCATTAAAGCATTCTCAGTAGTGCATATATAAAAGCCATGTGATCTTGGCTCCTTGCTGCTTTTTTTTCTTTTTTTAAAGACATCTTTTTTCGGGTAAGATTTATTAAATATTGTAATCAGTTAAATTCTGGCAGCTTAAACATTTTCTTTAATAGCCTTGTTAAATGTGGATTAGATTTAAAATCCCTGCCTCTGAACTCTTGAGCAGCAGTATTTATATGCAATGTTAAAAAAATTAAGAGCTTTACAAAGTGGTAATTACTCCTCTGCTGCAGGAGGAAAGAGACTGACTTTCTATGTTATTTTAAGGCAAGTTTTCCAGCCTCGCCTTTCTTGGGCAATACTACACAAGCACAATTTATTCTTCTTGAAGTATCCTCAGGTCAGAGTTTGGGAAGCTCACTTGCAGAGTCCGCACCATTTAAAGCACTATCAGCTTTGGCTTTGTTTCAGAACAAGGCAAGGAAGCTGCACATCCCTGTAACACCAGGAGCAGCCAGAGGCCCTTGCAGGACACTGTTTCCGCTGAGCCCCCCCAGCAAGCAAGACCCCTTCACCCCATGCTGGGAACAGCCTGGTGGGAACCTGCGCAGACAGCACCCTACCTGGCAAGCGAGTCCCCAGCACCACTGGCCATCAGACTGAGCAGCCCATTAGCAGAACCAGGTGGAGAGGGCATGCCCCCCCCTTTTATAAGCTGAGCCCAGCAGCCACCTGCAGCCCATCAGCTGCTCCCGTGAGACGTGATGGGTAGCAGCTGCAGCCCCTCCATGGGGCAGCCCCCGACTCCTCCAGTGCTGCACCTCTGCTCCGCCTGCTGTCCACCTCCATCAGCCTTCAAAAAGCCAGGCAGAAACTGGAGAGGCCAGGCTGGACACTTGGATCACACTGCTAAATACATTTTTAAGACTTTTGCTGTATCTAAATCATGCACGCCCTGATCATCAACACAATTTCTTTGCCGTGCTTGCAGGGATCACTGCACAGAGACCTGACTGAGTGTTACTTGAACTCCAGGAAAGCTTTTAGGTGCCATTAAGAACAGCTAAAGCAGAGGGGAAATTCCCTTTCCCAGTTCCTCCTTCCTTTCCCCCACACAGCAGCTCCATATTGCCCCTGAGACAGACCGTGTGTGTGCAGACACGCAGGAGCTCTGCAGCCCCAGCCCTGAGCTGCCCCAGCTCCCTCCCAGCCAGCCTCACATAGCTCACGCATGGCTCCCCTCCTTCATGCCGAAAATCCTCTCTGCCACCCCAGGCAGCTGGCCTGCAAGCCCAAAGGGGTTTTGCTGGATACAAGGCAGGCCTGAACAGTTAAAGCACAAAGTCTGGCACCAGAGATGTGCTCTCTGAGCCCACTGGTACCATTGACATCTTGCACTGCTGTGGACAAGTTGCTCCACACCACTGCTTCCCCATATTGAATGCATTGGCAATGCTCACCCCACTGATGCTGCCAGTTTGGTTAACTGGTGCTGGCAAGGCAGGCAGCCCTGCCAGCAGAAGGTGGTCCTGCCCTGCCCTGCCCTGCCTGCCCCAAGGCTTCCCAGGGAAGGCCACGGACTGGCTGTGGCAGAAGGCAGCAGCATCCATTTCTCTGTCACTATGTGTTAGCAGCAGTGGTGTCAAGGCTCTGCAGTTGGTCCTGTTTGTTAACAAACATATTAATGAGCTGGAAAGGGCAGGGAGGGTGAGCAGTGATTTACAAAACATGCTGATGACACCGATTTTGGCGAGTAGGAGCAGAGCAGCACCTCCGGGGCAACCGCACTGGCCATGGGGACGGGGTGCACATGGGCACTGCAAATGCAAAGCCACGAACAGGGGAGGGAGGCCTGACTGCCACTGACACCCCTGCAAAGGTCTGAAGAAACTGCCCTGGCTCCCGGAGGTGGTCAGGGTTCACTGCAGCATGCCACGAGCATGGGCAGGGTGAGCCCCACGTGGAGAACTGCAAGGTGCATCCCAGCAGCACCACACCTGAGTCTGCAAAGCCTTTATGGCCAGAAGGAAGGATTTCTAAAAGCCCCATCAAACGGTCTGAAGTCAGGGGGAGGGTCCAGAGGACTTCCAGAGGGTGCCCCAGAGTAAAGTTGCCAGGTTTGTAGGCAGCACCCTAAACTCTGGGGAAGCAAAATTACCACCATGTGCGTTACAGAGGGTGGTTCCCTGAGCAGTGCTCGAGTGCAGAGCTTACCTTCACATGCACGATGGTGCAAGAGGGCAGAGGAGCCCACTCACTATTGCAGCCTTGCCTGGGTGGTACCAAAACTCCTCAGTTCGTGTTGTTGGAAGTATGAGTTTTGCTGAATATTTCTGAGGAACAGAAGGTACCTTTGGGAACCTTAACTGGGTTTTAATGAAGCTTTTTGCCATTGAATGCAAGTCAATTTTCTTGGAGTGATTACCCTATCTCTAGAGGGTATTGTAGGAATAGATGAGAACTAGAGAGGGACAAGAATAATATCAAGGACTGGAAAAATTCTCAAATAAGGAGAGACACAAAAACAAGATAGAAACAGAATGAATAAATAATAAATGGTCTTGAAGAGACAGTCTGGGAGCTCCTCTCATGCCACTCTCATAACAAAGGAAGAGAAAACATGACGTTGAATTAAAAGGTGGAATAAAGGGGAAATACTTTTCTCATGTGAGCTGTAACAAGTGCATGAGTCTCAGTGCCGCACAAGCCCAGGCGTGCTCCCTGGGGACCGGGGTGCTCTGCTCTGCCTGACAAGTGTAAAGTGCTTCAACCCCAGGGCTGCAGAGGAAGAGCCTGGGAACCTCGCATGGCTTTCGCCCAGGCTGCAAACTGGCTCACTTATGACTCCCTCCCTGCAGGAGAGGCATCTTCACTGAACTGGAGAGAAACTCGGACTCGGGTTTTTAGGGCTGAGGTCTCTGCAGCTGGATGACAGGGAAGGCTGCTCTGCTGATGCCCTGACATGCAGATGCTGAGCTCCCACCCCCGGGTGCCAGTTTCCATCCTCTGGGTCTGCAGGTGGCACCCACAGGGACAGTCACCAAGACACAAGTAAAACACAGGAATAAATAGATTTAAAATGTGCTAACACAGAAAGAGGTCCGTGAGCACATTTTTCCCGTCTCACAGTCAGTCCTGTGAAGCTGGCTACTGGGGACGGGACTTCAGGGGAAAAAAACCCTCTTCAGTTCTGCACTGGAGAATGAAGACTTTCTCCTTTTAAAATTCATAAACCAACACAGACTGTAAGTTAAAAAATAAGGATCCCCTATTTACATATATCGCTGCAACAACTACAGTGCTCATTATGAATTATTTAGCATAATGCACTTTCACATCGGCCCTGCTTGCTCAGTGGCCTCCTCTCAATTAGGCGTTTATGGCAGAGGGGTCAGTAATAACAGGTCACTTAAAATGTAAATAAAAGTGACACAGGGAGATATGCCGGAGCATTTATTTATACTGTTATATTACTGTAAAAATGTCTTTATGAAGACCAATTCCTAGCATGTTTACTTGTCATGCAAAAAATGTGTTCAGCAAAACACACATTAAACATAATTTACCCAGAGCAGAAGCAGTGGATTTGGCTGTTCAGAGCGTGGCAGTCCAGAGCCCCGCTGCCGCCTGCCCTCAGCCCCAGGCACAGTGCTCTGCCCGGGTGCAGGGGTCTCCTCGCCCTGGCAATGCACCCTCCCAGCCTCTGCTCTCCCTCTCTGGGCAGTGGGGGCGGGAGTTGCAGCAGAGTTTGGAGGGTGTGCAGGCAGCACACAGGGAGGTGCTCATGCTGCCTGGCGGGAGGTGTGCGGCTCTCGCAGCATCGCGTCCGGGCTTGGGACTGTGCAGTCCCCAGCAAGCTCTGAGTACATGGATCCATACAGGCATGAGAAAGCAGCTAGGAGAAGTTCTTCAAATGAAGTATTTTGTGGCAAAGAAACAAATTTGATGGCATTGAAACTTCTCACAGATTGAGTTTGGTTTTGTCAATTTATTTGGCTTTAGAAAGGATAGTATTTTAAGCAGAAGTTTTGAGGCTTTTCCATCTGACACCATTTAATGTTCTTAAAAAGTACAAATTCAGTAAGGAAACTAGGTTCTTCATTTTGGACCAAATTAAGTACTTTGACCACGTAGAAAGGTTAGCCTTTGTTTCATGTTTTACAGTGCTTTTTGCTTTGCTGAAGTTTTTGAAATGTTGTTTAATGTCAAGCCAATGTTTCTGGGCTTTTTGAGCTGCAAGCAAACAGAAAAATCATCTTTTTACACCGCTCCGCTGGACGATCTCCCAGCTGGCAGCTTTTCCTCCCCTTTCTGTATGGCAGCCTCCATTCCCGGCCGACTGATCTCTGCTAGCGCAGTTCCCCAGCTCTGCGCCCGCTGCAGCGCGGTTCCAGCTCCTCTCCCGCTGCCCAACGCCAACAGGCAGGGCCGGGCTCCCAGGGGATCCCGGAGACTCCGCTACTGTGTCCTTCAGCCAGGCAGGGATCCCACCTGCCTCAGTCTGCAGTAGTCCACAAATCCATTTGCCATGAGTGGGATTAAAATGTGTTGAAAATCAAATTGCTGCCTAATGGAGCCACTTGTTAGCAGGTGATAACCCCCTGGGACTGTCTGCAGTGTGAAGGGAAGGAGCAGAGAGTGGGACAAGGTTCCTGCCCACCCAGCACACCCACATACGAATGTGCCCCTGGTCCCTTTGTCCCCAGGAGGATGCAGCTGGCCCAGCCTCGCTTTTCGCTTTGCCTTGCACAAGAAGGGTTTGAATTAAAAAGCCCACAGGGAGGGACTGCATCAGCATCAGTTGCTGAGATGTCTTCCTCCAGAAAGCCAGTGGCTCCCCAGGCCCCAGAGCAGGGGCTGGCTGCTGCTTTCCCACTGAAGCCGGCAGGATGGGCATCCGGCCTCTCCCTGGCTCCCGCTGGCCGCGGAGCGGGGCTGGGGATCCCGCACACCCTGGCAGCCAGCGCCTTCCCTGGTCTCAGGTGCGGTTTTTCCCATGAACTGTTATTAGCCCTGTATGGGAGGTGATAATAACAAGCCATTAATGGGAATCTGTTTGAGTGCCACTGTGTGGCAAGATCGTAAATTAATGGCCGTTTCATTTATTGTCATTTTATCCATAACAAGATGCTGATTTTCCCCCCGGGATAATGAAATTGGTCTGTAAGAACCATAAATCCTCACTGCGGTGCGAGGCTGGAGCAAGGTGTTGGATTAACGGGCTAATGACAGAGATGTGAAAGCTCATGAATTGTGCGGCTGCAGGGAGAGCCGCGGCTGTGCCGGGGAGAGCCCATGCCGACACCCGCACCAGAGCGTTTCTAAGGCTAACGGCGAGTTATTTCAGATGTCAGACCAGAAAGATCCCCATATCCCCTCCTGGCATGCTCTCGGTGGCTTGCATTTTCTACCCATGGAAAACTGGTTTTTAAAGGCAAAACTGTTGGACCAAAATGGCCCGGGATCTTCACTGACCTTCAGCCCCATCAGGGGTGTCCCAGACAGATGCTGCCTGGCCTGCCTGCACGTGAGCAGTTCAGGGTCAGCCAGGAGGGAGAACTGATGACTTCTGCTCCCTTCACCTGGAGCATAAAACAAAAACATACACTGGAAATTTATAGGGTCTATCGAGCTGAAATTCTTCCTTTGCTACATGTTCTCTGCTGTTCCCAGGACCATCAACCAAGGACAAGTATGACTTCAAAACAATGACTGCCTGGAAATAAAAATTAAAAAGTAAAAGTTTCTCGTAGTTAAGTCTTTAAATGGAAAAAAGAGCTCTTAGGATGATGATAACCCTCTCCATGCTGCTGCAGAGGTGCCAGCCACAGCTGGAAAGAAACACACCTCTCCTCCTACCTGTCCCTGTGGTGAGCCAGCTGCAGCGGTGCAGGCTCACCCGGACAGCGATCTGGGCGGTGAGGAAGACTCCAGGCAGTCGCTGATCAGAGCACTCGCTGCCCCAGTCACATGTGTGTGACACCACCTTCTCGCACCCCTTGAGTGCTTTAACCACCTGCCTGGTGTCTGCTGGAGCGCTTGCTTTCTCTCTCCTCATCTCACTCTCCTGTTCACGAAACGATCAGACCAGGCTGAGTCAGCTTCACCCAGCGCAAGGTAGGAAATCTCGCCAGGGTCAGCTGGGCAGAAAGGCTTCACCTGCCCAGGGCTGCCTGGAGGCACGAAAAGGGTCCCGCAGCAGAGGAGGGCAATGTGGAGGAGACCCCCGGGGCCCCCCCAGAGCCCTCTGCAAACCTGCACCTCCTGCCGCCAACCATCGAGAAGGGCTTACAGCTTGCTTTTTTTTTCCTTGCATAATTCAGCAGAGATATATTTTTAAATATTGCTATTTTTCTCACTCAGATATGAGAAATATTAACTGGCCAAACTTTGCTGTGGCTGCCACCATCCTTTTAGCAGTGTGATTGCCATTGGGGGATTTATAGTCCTCCCCGCACCTGGGTTATTTGAGTTTTGCTTTGCTTCAGGGCCAGGGCAACAATAAATTTCCTTCTCCTCTGGAACATGCTCTAACCTCTCATTTTCTAATAAAGCGTTAAACCTTGGAGCAACCCGCACTGGCCTCGGTGCTTGAGAGAAGAGGAGTTTCAGCTGAGCCGATGAGCCGCTTGCCGCGGGCTGGAGGGCACTGTTATGGGCCAGCATGGCTCTTGCCGCAGCGGCACTGATGAATTCTGGCTTCCCTCTCCAAGGAGAGCCCCCTCCCCAGGCAGAGGCCACATCCTGCCCGTCCCCAGCAGCACTGCACCCCATCCGGGCTGTCAGGGATGCTGGGGTGGCAATTTAGGGAAAAGCAGGCCAGGCCCCACAGCACTGCTCTGGTCACCCTCTCCTGCTCAGCGAGGGGCTGGGGGTGATCAGCTCATCTAGGCAGGGATGGTAAAAACAGTCTGAGTAAAAGTGAGACTGCTGCTGAGCAGGGGGCATCGCGTGATGCCATTCAGAAACAGGCCACCTGCAAGCTGGAGGAGTGCTAGGAGGCATCAAGGAGGAAAGCAGGAGAAGCCCCCACACCCACCCAGCAAGACATGACCAGGATGGAGTGACAAGCAGAAGGCAGCTCAGGGAGCTCCCCACCCCACAGACAGTGCATCCCCAGCACGGCCCCATCACCTGCTGCAGCCCACGCTCCTGCAACACACAGCAGGCTCGACCCCGGCCAGCTGGAGGCAGAGGGACCACGAGTGCCTGCCAGCAGCACAGCGCCCATCATCGAAATAGGGTTTATGATGTTAAAAAGGGTCCTAGCCAGCAGTTTGCAACCGCCCATGCCATCCACAGCCCCTCCCTGCTCCACGCAGTGCCTTAGGAGAGGCTGACGGCGCATGAAGGATGGACGGGTGGATGGATGGTGCATCTGCTGCTGGTCTCATTACAGTAACAGAGGCGGCCGTGGTGTCAGGCTTTTACCGGCTGAGCTGTTCGGTGAATTACGGCAAGATTCTGCATTGTGGTAATATGATTTTTTCAATATATTCTGTTTGGATTGGCAGGTTGGTCTCACTCTTTCTCAACTGACTGATAAAGCACTAGACAGGGGATTAGTCCTCTTGGAAGCTAAAGAAAGAGGTAATTTGGGTTGTTTATAGCCTGCAGGGGTAGAATCAAAATGTACAATACTGAGAGTCAAACTTTTACAGCGTACGGCACAGCTATAACTCAGAGCAAGTATCAAACATTACAGTCCTGTGAAATGCATTCCCGTGACAAAAGGCTGGAAAGCCAGAAAGAATGAGAGGAATTAATCTGTTCTTGGGACAAATATTGTAATGAAGACAGGAAATGCCAAGAAAATTAACCCCTGCCTGGACCGGTTTTAGCATCGGACTGTTGGGCCCAGAAGTCTCGCCTCTGCACTTCGGGTGGTGTTGGAAACAACCCCGACACTGGAGATGCTGCTGCTGGTTACATGTAGGGGCAGCCCCAATCTGACCTTGGCTTTTTTGCATTAAAAGAATAACAGCTTTCCCTCAACTGGGTTTTGCTGGATTTTCATAGCTATTAAATCTAATTGCTGAGATAGAGTTATAAAATTATAATTTTAACCATGCAATTTAGATGGAGTAACCAGTCGTCTATTTCTGTGATTATCCCTGATTATTAAATGAACAGCTGCCTCCAAATATGTTTGCAACAAACTAATTCAATGAGTGCATGTGCCTGAATATTCATGTTCCTGATTCGTGGCACAGACTTGTAAGACTTTTTCACTGTGGCTTTAAAAGTTAATTTATCCTGGCAATTTAAATAAATACACTTCCATCAGCTTTGGTTAGTGCTCCAGACTTTAACACTAAGTTTGGCAGCAAGTGAAGGTGTCCCAGCCCCTGCCTCGCCGTCCGCTCACAGCAGAGCACTTTCAGTGGAGACAGACATCAGTGTTTGTGTCGATTCCAGACTTCTCCCATGTCTTGTTTGCGGGTTTGACAACCCTTCTCCGTGTACCACTAACAAAAAGTGACACTCCACAGTCTGTTTGTTTTAGCTTTTCCACTAAATTTTGCAACCATGCCAAGTAGCCGGGAAATAACCTGCCCTCCCCAAGCACTGAAATATGGGTAAGGCTGGCCGGCGCGAGAGCCAGCGAGCAGCTCCCCCAGCCTGCCTGGCCGGTGCTGAGCCGAGGAACGGCCGAGGCAGCAGGCGTGGTTTCCAGCCCGCAGTGTGCAGGAGACAGCCATGGAGCAGACCCCCGGCAGCAAGTTACCACCACACTGGGAGTCAAGCAAACACAGTGGGACACAGTGTGAGCGCCCTTCAATGGCGTCTGCTCACTCCCGGACACCACTCGTGTCCCCAGGGCAGCGGCAGACAGCACGGACTGGGGCAAAGCTGTGCCAGGCTCTGTCTCTGTATGGAATAAATGCTGCTCTCCCCAGCATGGTCTACAAGAATATGAAATGTATTTCTTGCACTTAATTTTCTCCATACTGTTTAGAGTAAGCTGCACTTTTACTGACTAGTAGAATGTTTTAATAATATTCATGGCATGATACAGATTGTTTTTAAAAAAAAAGTATTACCCTGTAACAAAAGCAAGTGCCCAAGAACAGTTATTTCACCCAATGCTGCTCATATCACGATGCACCGGAGTTTACTCTGGGGTCTCCCAGCCTCTGTGCAGCCTCCAGAGCCTGACAGAAACCTCCTGCACTTGGGAATGTGCTGGGATTTACATACTTACTGGAGAGAAACAGCTGCTGCTCAGAAAGAGGCACGGCTCCCAGGATGCAGTTCTGAGGCACCTATTAGGCAAATGCTCGCAGCCGTGCTGCCTGTGCTCTCCAGGCAATCCATCCTGCCTCCCCCGCAGAAACACAAGCAGCCGCTCAGCTGGAACAGGCGAGCACCAGCCCAGAAAGTCAAGCCTAGTTTGGGGCAGTGACTTGTGCAACCTCTGACTGCGCTGTCTTCCTCGCATCCTCATAGACACGTCCCTTGGCAAGCAATCACCATTAAAAAAAGTCTTTTAAAAGCTTTTATTAAAGATCCAAGAAAAAAAGAAGAGAAAAATCTGTTAAAGTATTTGAAATGTAAAGTAGGGCTTTCATTTTAACAGCATTCCCTGATTCCTTTTGTCTCTTTCTGTATAGAGGTTTCACAAGAATATACACAGTTTGACAGACTTTCAGATGATATTAAAGAAGGCAACATCTGATTGTGGGGGAAAAGAAACAGTTTAATTGAGACAGGCTAGAGCTGTTGGACTCTGACCTGCTGCTTTGCAGAACCAGCCAGACAAATGCCGATGGAAAGGAAAGACAAAGAGGGTACCAGTACCGCGCTGCTGCTGCAACTTCTGCTAGAGAGAGCCGAGCCCATCACACACACACAGCCTTCCTGGCTCCCTGAGCCCTAGCACCTGGGGCAGCGCTGGCCGTGAGGTGCTTCTTGCTACTGTCCCTTTGCCCGCAGCCTGGCCGGTCTGCAGAAAGGCGTCCTGGCCCACCACGCGGCAGATCGGGAGGAACGGGAAAGGAGAGGGGCATGCAGAGGTAGGACAGCAGGCATGGCATGGGCGCAGGCATGTGCCCATGCTGAAGGCAGTGCGTCCCCTCTGGGGGACCCCTGGCCTGGGTGGTGGGCCAGGGGGGCGGTGAGAGCTGTGAGCGTCAGCCCTTTCCCCTCCCCACCGCCTTTCCCCTCCCCGCCCAGCAGACATCCCGCTGTCAGCATGTCCTGGGCCCCACGGGTGTGGGGTGTCTGCGTCTGACTGGGGGGGTCCCCCACCTCTGCAGTGTCCCATGGCTGACACAGCACTGCCTCCCCAGTTTTTCCATGGGGAGGGGTTGCTTCCAGCTTCCCCCCTGAAGGCTGCAGCCGGACGAGCCCTTGTCCCCTCTGCAGTTGCTGCTCTCCAGGAGCCCTGGCCCAAGATGGGGAGGGGGGATGTGTCCCAGGAAAGGGTGCAGACGGGGTAGTGGGGCCCAGCAGCACTTCTCCCAGGCCCAAGCCAAAGTTCAGCGTTCAGGACGACTGCCAGCCCCTTAGCAACACAGTGCCGCTGTCTGCTAGTGTGAGATAGGGAACACAAACACGCAAGGTTGCACAAGGGCCATGCTGCTCGGCAGACAACGCGTGCAAGGGGAGCGAGGGAGCAGCGAGCAGATGGAAGGGACCTGCCGGCTAGCCCCGCGTGCACCGTGCTCTCAGAAATTGCCTGTTGCCACATCCAGACCTGGGCACAGCTGTGCTGCTGATACAGGCAGTAACCAGAGCACTCTTTGCCCCTAATCCTTCAGTTCCCCATGAGGGAACTTGAACAGCAGATTCAGGAGTACAGAAAATATGCAGCAATGGCACAATCAGACCAGCCCCAGGTTTGCCATTGACGGAGCAGGGAGGATGGTGCTGCCATGGCAGCGACCGGTGCCGAGCCTCCTGTGAGCCGTGCCGGGGACACTTGTGCTAGAGCTCGGGCAGCCTCTCCCGGCAGAGCCCGAGGCCAAGGCTTGTGCTGGAGCCAGGAGTGAGCAGAAGAACCCAGCACAGCACGTGATTAACCAAAGCACTGGCCATGCAACAGCCCCGGCCAGCAGATTGCTGGACCTTCCTTGCGCTGGCAGATCATGGCGATGCCACAAGATGGTCCCCATCTGCCACACTCTTCGATGGCTTCAATTTGGCCACACGCTGGGTGCTGAGGCTACATTGCTCAAGAGGTGGTTTGCAATGGGCTGGGCACAGGGACGGGTACTTGCTTCCAGAGATTGCCCCATAGCTGGGCTCTGCTTTTCCCAGGCATCACCTAAGGGGATTTCCAAAGGTCCATGTGGAAAATCGTCCCTGCATGCCAGTCACCTCGGGAGAAACCAGAGCTTCTCCTCAGCCCACACGTGACTGCTCCCAGTCCTGTGTCCCGGCTGCCTCTCAGTCTGTACCACAGCAGTGCCTGCGTCTCGGGAAGGGAAGGGGATCTCTCAGCATCTGGCTGGAGTTCCCTGCAACAAAGCCCTTCCCCTCTTTTGGAAAACGTTTCAGTCTCCACTGGTCCTGGCAGCTTTCATACACACTGGTTTCTCACCAGCGAATTTCTAGCAGAAAAATAACCTAACAGGCAGGCATCGGGATTCAGTCACGTTGCAGGTTGGGGTACGCCTCTCCAGGACATTCTGGCAGGGGACGGATGACTGCTGAGGCAAGGGCTGGGCCCATCGCTCCGCTCCACAGCGCTGCTGGGGAACCACAGCTGGAGCCAGTCTGCTGGCCGAAGCCCATGCAGGCTGCCCGTGCCACGTCCCACTGTCACCCATGCCCTGCAAGGGGCCAGCAGCACAGCATGGCACCTGCTCCCTGCTGGCCTGGGGCCTCCTCTCCTTGCCATCTCTGCCACCCCTGTGGCTGGCCCGGTGCACGGCAGCTCTCCAGGCAAACCTCAGCTGGAGGCTCCGCAATGCTGTGCAGAGGACGGCTGCCATGCCAGCAGGCAGTGGGTGCCCGAGGGGCCCTGCTGAGCCGGAGCTTCTCCCGTCCCCATGGCCCCCCAGGCCAGCGGAGCCCTCCTCTGCCTGCAGCACCAGCCACTGGCTCTGCAGCGTCATTCCAGCTGGGCAGGGCAGGAGCAGGCTCCCTGCCCCGGGAGTGGGGGCTCGGCAGGGATGCCGGTCTTGGAGCCGGGTAGACAGAAACAGGCACCACGAAATGCTCCTGCTGTTCTAACAAGAAGCGATAGATTAAAAAGCTAGTTAAAAATTCATCCAAGAGAGGCAGAGTTTCCCAAGCATATCAGAGTTAATATTTATAAAGGGGATTGTTGCTCAGTCTCAATTATCCTAAAAGCTTGGTACAATTGATGCATTGGAGAAACCACGAACACAGGCATGTCAAGGGAAAACCATTCCCTGTGACCGCTAACAAAATGCAATCAGATCTGCAACTTGTGGAGCCAATTGATTTTCAACAAGTTATACAATGTAAACAAATGATTGATTCTCGGGCTCCTTTTATTTCTGAGCAAGCAGTCAGAAATCTCTCCAACTACTCCGAGCAGGTAAGGCTGGCGGTAAACAATGGCTGCAGAGGGGCAGCATGCAGTCCTTTCATCAACCTGCGAACAGCAGGAGCTTTGATTTTTTTTCCCCCAGCCCCTTAAGCAGCCACTAAATAATCAACAATTCCTCAAGTAAGCAACCCCTGATCATGTGAAATCTTTCTGTTGCCAGTGGTCATGTCAGACCAGCTTCTGCCTTCAATGAGAGTCAGGAGTTTTTTATTGCTTTTGCATTTTGCCGCCTCTGATGTTTCCAGCCTTCCTCTGATTTACCCGAGACAGATGAGACAGGACTATCTCCAAGAGCTTTATCACTTCTCTCTGTCAGCAGCGGCTGCTAAGTCAACAGTGCGGTGGTGTGTGTCTGGACCGGCGGTACAGAGGTTGCTCAAATCGTTCTCTGCTCCCGGTGAAACCAATAAGCTATACTCCACTGCATCGACTCAGCTCCCGAACCATGCCCCCTGGTTATGTCAAATTAAATCTCAGCCCATCGCTGGCAGACTGCCAATATTAATGCACATCCCTGGGCGCCCCCCAGGGCAGGGGTGCACAGGGGTGGGCGCCCTAGGAGTTGGGGCTGCAGCACTCCCCCCCGCCACCAGCAGGCCTGGGGGCCGTGGGGGGCCATGGGGAGCTGCAGGTTACTGGGGTGCCAACCACTGGCATGTCTCACCTCCGTGCCCAGCCACCTCCACCAGCGCCAGTGCAGGGATCCGAGGAGCACAGGCACTGTTGCTTGGGGAGCTGCATGCACCGGTGTGGAGTGGCTCTTGCAAAGGTGAAGCAGTTTCTCCGCACACCTCCTGGTGACCGCATGCCCCTGCACCACCCAGCCCCACCAACCACGCACTGCAATGCAAAAACCGGTCTCAGCACAAGCCAGGCTGCACAGGTACTGCTGAAACACTGTGCCCATCATGTCCATTAGCATGCCAGCATCTTCTCCTGCACCACGCTCTGCACAGCTCCTCCTTGGCTTTGCCTGAGCGCCTCATCTCTGCATTGGTACTGAGACCTGTGAGCGAGGGCTGACCCGTCCTCCCCAGCTAGCACTGCACACCTCTAGCAGCCTGCGCGCACAGCCTGCTTATGTTGTGCCTTGTGTTTTACTTATCCATCCCTCTACTTCTCCTTTCCCCCCCTTACACTCCTGGTCACATCCTCCTCAGCCCTGCAGCGCTGGGGTTGTTTCAGCAACACAGAGGCACCAGCGCTGGGCAGAGCGTGCTCCTGGTGCAGCTCACGTCTCCTTTGCTCTCCCGCCCTTCTGAGCTTCACAGCACCGCTGGGGTGCTGTTGAGATTACTGATTGAATAGCTGAGGAGAAGAGAGTCACATTTCCATGAACTGTGGTAATTATTGCAACAATAGCAATAAAACCACATTTCCAGAGCTCCACGACCTCCTTGTTTACGTCCTGTTTGCAGGGTGTAGTTGGATGTTTCTGTAGAGCAGTGTCCTGAGGGTCCCAGGGGAGGTGGACCCACTGGCCCATGTCCCACACCCCCGGGGGACAATGGCCTGGAGCAGATTTACCAGTCCCCTGCAAGCGCAAAGGAGCCCCCCCCGGAGGGGTGGGGGGTGGAAATGGCCAGCAGCAGGGCAGAGGGGGGACAGGGCCACTGTGGCTGTGTTCAGCAAAGAGCACGTTGTGAGTTAAGCTACAGCCTTGCTGGGCAAGAGGGAGGAGAGAGGCTGTGCTGGGGAGCCGCAAGAGAAACACAGGAGAGCGTCCGGGATGGGACCGGAGGAGAGGCACCCTCCAGCCCCGGCCAGGAAGTCAAGGGTTCACTCCCTGCCCTGCCAAGGTACCGAGCAGGTACGGATGCCGCTTGTTACCACGCATGAGCTGCAATAGCATTCTGCTCAGTTTGCAGTGCTCCGTATTAGCTGTGTCTCTGCTTCGCACGCTGCTCTGCCAGAACCAGCTCTTCTCTTTACTTGGTGTTTCTTCAGGGTTCAAGGCTGACCCTGGTGAATCTGGGGGGCTGAGGGCACTCTGCTCTTCCAAGGATGCCAGCGACCTTGTGCTGGGACCTGAGCGGTGCAGAGCCGCCATCCGAGTGCGGGTCCCCAGGCAGCTCTGGCTGGGTAGTGCAGCCTCTTCCCACAAACCAGGGGCAGCACGGGGCTGTCTCCTGGGACATCCAGCTTGCTGGGCTGCAGCTGCCCTCCCGGCCGCAGGGAACCGCGTCCTTCCCAGGAGCAAGCCTCCTCTTTCCAGGGGCCTCTCGGGTTGGGCACTTGTAGAAACCCCCGCACCGGGGATCCCCAGAGGCGGCAGAGCTGCGCGGCTCCCCCCACAAGCAGTGCCTGCAGCCGGTGCCGGCCCGCCTGCCGCCACCCCCGGCGGTGTTTGCATGGCACATATGCTGTGCAGTGGGTTTGTGGTGCCTGCGGCATGTCGCGCGGTTGTCAGGCACAATGCCCGCTCCTGGTGCCAAAGTCTGGCACGATTCCCCACAAGTGGGCACAAATTCATCCTAAAACACAAACAAAGGAGGAGGCAGCAAAGTCATTGCTTGTGTGGGCGCTGAGAGATTCCTGCACAGGGAGGGACTTCACCAGGGCGAGGAGCCTTTCTGTTTAAAATTGTTTAAAATGGTCTTTTTAAAGCAGATTAAAACTTGTTATGAGAGCAACCATGAACATCTGTGGTCTCACAGCAAAGACTTCCTAGCTCTTTTAGAAATTGCCCTGTTCCCATTATAATATCAGCATAATTCTGCCTCTTTATTTCAAGCTTGCAAGATATTTATATTTCAAATAATTTTTACGGAGTTCAACTGTGAATTGCAAGATGTTTTTTCTGCTTATGTATTAATTGTATGTGTGTGTCCAGCGCTAAGCCTTATTGCCACGTAATTTGTGCAACGTAATTAACCATGTAGAAACCATAATACATTGCATTTGGAAGAGTTACATCCAGTTAATCTAATTGACTAATAACATGTTTTCATTTAGCAGCACGTACTGTATTTCCAGTGATTGAATTAATGTCATGTTAACGGCTGCTTTTTGCAACAACATTTGGCATAAATTGCATTAAAAATTGATGTTCGTACAAATGTATTTTGAATACAGCTCAGCATGTGGTCTGGGAAAACACTCCTGTTGTTTATTAAATCAGCTCAGTTTGCAAGCGCACTCAGAGGAGCAGCACCGCGAGTGCCCTGCCCCGTTTGCTGGCAGGACTGGGATGGGACCCCTGTGGACCACTGCCACCCCAGTCCTGCCCTGGGTCCAAGTCTCCACCGGCTGCAGCAGGACAGACTCTTCTCGCTCCCTTAGGCTTGTAGTGCCCGGGGTTACAGCTTCCCTGCGTGGGCTCCTGAAACAGGTTTTAAAAGGAATCTCTGCTGATGGAGAGACTGTGGTTGGAAAGCTCTGGGTACCTGCTGGGGAAGAGACAGACCTGGAGACACAATTAGCCGAGTCCCTCGGTAAACTCCCCACCGCTGTGCCTGTCTAGCCTGCCTGCGTTTCTCCCACAGCAGCCACGAGGACAGAATGAAAACATGCTCCGCAGCCGCCTCCTTCCCTCCCGTCTGTATTTGCACATGGTCCGGAGGGAGGCGGATCGATGCGCCTGCAGCCCGGAGACTAACACTTACTTTGACCTGCCGCGGGAAACAAATCAAACCACACAGACCGGGCCCCGCCAGCCTTCCATCTTCGGAGGCACGAGGAGAGCAGGCATCCGCAAGTCTCAGCCAACGGACCGCAGCCAGAGGCCAGAGGCATCTGAGTCTCCTGCCACGAGCACAATGAACGAGCACAATGAAGCTCTCCCTCGCACAGAAGCTGCTCAGTCTTGGGTGGCAGGTGGAGAGCGCAATTAAAAGGAGCGCTTGAAAGATGAGATCTGCTGCACACAAGTGAAATCTCCAGTAGGGGCTGCAGTGTCTTTGCGGCTGGCGTGTTTCGTTTTCACGTGCATCATCAATCCCTAGCTTCAGTCTAAGCCAAAAGCAAAAATATGGAGATACAGGGGCAGAGGGTGTGTTTGCAGCACCACAGCCCGGCCCAGCCTGGAGCTCTCTGGAGCCCGCTGGAAGGGAGAGCTGCCCGGGGGGGAGGACGTGCCCCTCAGCATTGCCCGTGCCACCCCAGCAGGAGTGGGCAAGGGCAGTGCCCTGCCGGGAGGCACAGCCACCCCGCACACCCTCACACACCCCAGCAGAGCCCCCCACCATCCTCAGCTGGACCCCCCCAGGCGCTGGCCTGCCAGGGTGCCTCGGGGCTGGGGGGATCTTCTCTGCGCATTTCAAATGCACTTAAATAAAAAATCGGCTCCTCAGGCTGGAGCACAGGCTGTGCAGAGGAGAGAAAAACAGAGCTCCTAGGGCTGCTTGGGCTCCCTGTCGGTGCTGGCAGGCTTGGCACACTCTTGGACTGACACACAAGGGTCCCGCTCGACAGCGCAGAGATCGTGGCTGTAGGGTGCCTCCCCGCTCTGTGCACACACTGGCACACGCATGCACACCCGCACACCCCTCCTTCTTCCTCCTCACAGTGGTTCAGGTTCCTTTTTCTCTGTGGTGAATAAATAACGAGAGCTGGGTTTTGATTCTGCATGGCAAAGATACTGCTTTGAGGGCTGTCTGTGAGCCCTCGGAGCCTGCTCACTCTGCCTTTCCTGTACATCACTACTAGAGAGGAAAAAAATGGTTGTGAAATTCAAGGTGCAAAGTGGAGACTGTCAAGGAAAAGGGTGAGCCCACAAGAGCTTTTTCCTTTTGTGCTTAAATTTATGTAAAAATTTATGTAGGGTGTCTTGGGCTTCATTAGTTACAGGTTGTGTCTTTCCTAATTCCTTTGACAGGTCCTTGAGTGGTGGTAGCGACAAGCCAGCCTGGGAATGGCCCAAGAAGTGGCACAAACACAAAGCCATGGACCGTTTCAGATCCACTGTCCCCTCTGTCCCTCCCTCTCCCCTCTACACTGAATCTTCTGCAATGCCCACATTTGAAATGTAAAAGCAGGACTGCCATGCTGGTGCCAGTCCCCTCCTCAGGCTATTGTTACCTGTTGGATGGTGGTGAGGTTTCTGCCTTTGTCCTCTTTGGAGTGTCTCCTCCTCAGTCACCCCAGCACCTGGCTGTGCCCTGTGCACTGCTGCCCTGGCTCATGTCATTTCAGCACGGCTGGACGGGCCACCCAGCTCCTCTGTGCATCCTGAGTTACCTCGGAAACACAGAAGATGCTACTTTCTTGCCTCAGGGTCAGAGGGTGCTTGCAGGTGGCAGCAGGAGTGCCCACAGCACAGTGCCACTGTGCTGGTGGATGAGGAGAGCCCTTTCCCAGGAACAGAAGCCTCCTCCTCCCTTTTCCCAGCCCTGCCGCTCTTGGCAGGGTGATAAGGCATTCACGCATCTCAGCTCTACTTAATCTCCAGGTCTTTCTTCATTGATTGTCTATGTGCTCTCACCAACAGATGTGGGCACAATTACATCAGCCCAGCAAAGAGGGTAAGGTTAGCGCTGGGAGTCTGACCAAGGCGGGGCTGGCCAAGCACCTTAGAGTCAGAAGAGACCCCTGAGTCAGAGCTGACACATGAACTTCAGATCTCTGCAGTGCTGCCAGAGGACTAGAAACAAGCCTTTGGGATAATGATCTGGAGAGCCAGGAGGAAACCATCAAGCTTGCAGGATGAGCATCCTGGAGCAGGAATCTGGGATGTCCTGGCCTGTGGTCTGCACCCTCTTCAGCCTCAGCCTCTCCAGTTTCTGCTTACACAAACTCTGTGCCTCTAATCTTATTTCAGCTGCTGCAGAATCCTCTCTTGAGCATCTTTCCAAGTTTAGTGTGTCTGGCCAATCATAGAATCATAGAATCGTTAAGGTTGGAAAAGACCCTTAAGATCATCAAGTCCAACCGTTAACCTACCACCGCCAAGTCCACCACTAAACCATGTCCTCAAGCACCACATCCACCCGTCTTTTAAATACCTCCAGGGATGGAGACTCAACCACTTCCCTGGGCAGCCTGTTCCAGTGTCTGACTACCCTTTCAGTGAAGAAGTTTTTCCCAATATCCAACCTAAATCTCCCCTGGCACAACTAGGCCGTTTCCTCTCGTCCTATCACTTGTTACTTGGGAGAAGAGACTGACCCCCACCTCGCTACAACCTCCTTTCAGGTAGTTGTAGAGAGCAATAAGGTCTTCCCTGAGCCTCCTCTTCTCCAAACTAAACAACCCCAGCTCCCTCAGCCGCTCCTCAGAAGACTTGTTCTCTAGACCCTTCACCAACTTCATTGCCCTTCTCTGGACACGCTCCAGCACCTCGATGTCCTTCTTGTAGTGAGAGGCCCAAAACTGGACACAGTATTTGAGGTGCAGCCTCACCAATGCCAAGTACAGGGGCACTATCACCTCCCTGGTCCTGCTGGCCACACTATTCCTGATACAAGCCAGGATGCCATTGGCCCTCTTGGCCACCTGAGCACACTGCTGGCTCATGTTCAGCTGGCTGTCCACCAACACCCCCAGGTCCTTTTCTGCCAGGCAGTTCTCCAGCCACTCCTCCCCAAGCCTGTAGCGTTGCATGGGGTTGTTGTGACTGAAGTGCAGGACTCAGCACTTGGCCTCGTTGAACCTCATACAGTTGGCCTTGGCCCATCCATCCAGCCTGTCCAGATCCCTCTGTAGAGCCTTCCTATCCTCCAGCAGATCAACACTCCCACCCAACTTGGTGTCATCTGCAAACTTACCGAGGGTGCACTCAATCCCCTCATCCAGATCATCGATAAAGATATTAAACAGGACCAGCCCTGATACTGAGCCCTGGGGAACACCACTCGTGACCGGTCGCCAACTGGATTTGGCTCCATTCACCACCACTCTCTGGGCTCGGCCATTTAGCCAGTTTTTTACCCAGTGGAGAGTGCACTTATCCAAGCCATGAGCAGCCAGTTTCTCCAGGAGAATGCTGTGGGAGACGGTGTCAAAGGCCTTACTGAAGTCCAAGTAGACAACATCCACAGCCTTCCCCTCATCCACTAAGCGGGTCACCTTGTCATAGAAGGAGATCAGGTCGGTCAAGCCAAGTCTCACAGCACTTTGGCAGCACTGTATACATAATCTGTATTTCTCACTTTTTAGGTACAGGGAACAGATGAGCTAAGTTCTGTGTCTTTTCAGCAATACGCAACTCCATCTTTAAGAAACAAGGCAGGAAATGCTTCTTGCAAAGCCTCAATGTTTCTGGACTCAGTAGCAAAGGCATTGCCTGCTTGCTGAGATCACGTTTGTAAGGACCACAGCTCCGCTATTGATTATGATTTTTTAACAATTTTAAATCAATTAAAGAGGAACATCTGCACGTAGTTAGGAGATAATGCTAAACACTTCCCACACAGCCAGAGCGAACCATGTTCCCTGGGAAGATGGATCTGAGTTGAAATAACACAGCAAACACAGCAGGACGTCAGCGTTCACGCCACAGCTAAGCTCAGAGCTGGTGAATGAGATTCACAGATCTGCACATTGCACTTCCGCTGAACAACTAGAAAATCTCTGGAAGATGTGTCTGCTGGTTACCAGCCCTGCAGGTGGAGAATTTCCTTAATTTAAAGCAACAGCTAAAATGAGATTTATTGGAGAAAATTGTATCTAATATCAAAGTGAGTGAACTAAATGTTTAAAGGTCGCTTTTTAAAGTAAGTTCAAATAGAATACATATTATAGAACTCATGAATGGCATTTTTACTTTAAAAGAGCACCTTTTGTTTCCTTTCAGATTTGTGAACAAATTTAGTGCTCCTAAACAGGGGCATAATAGCACTAGACTTAAGCATTTGCAGTGCAGCCAGGCAACACGCAAGGATCCCAGCGGCTCTGCTGATGCACCTGCGTCCCAAAAGGCAGCCGTCAGCCTGGTCACCTCTCCTGCCGTCTCTTATCTCTGCCTGCACTGCTCCCTGCCAGGGGAGCAATGCCCAGCCCTGGCAGGCAGCAGTCCCTCCTGCTCCATGGGCTCTGGAAGTAAAAAGTGGGACCAGGATGGCCCGGTGGTTAGGCTGCAGAAAGCTGCCAGCTGGGTTGCTGTGTGCACAGTTTGGCATACAAGCACCGCTGGAGAGCAGGATCCACGTGCTCTGCAGCATCAGGCTAACCCCACAGGAGGGGTACAGATCACCTGGGGATGGGGTTCCCCAGAGCCATGCTGGGACGTCTCAGCACTTGCACAGTTCTCCCTGGGCAGGCACAAAGGGTCACTCCCCAGCTGTGCGTGGTGCCTGGCCAGCACTGGCTCGACCTCACTCACTGTACTGCCAGGGAGCACAGGGACCATAAGGCTGTGAAATAAAACCACATCCTTCTGTTTCCTTCCCCTGTAAAACTGCTTAAAAATTGAATTTCTCTTCTCTCTCTGTGTATTTTATTCTGGCAAAATACTATAACTTTCCTACAGGGAAAACCTGCAAGACCACCAGCATGCTCTTAGCCTCCCTTCAGAGGGGAGCAGACCCCACCACCCAGCATGACAAGGAAACCCACTGCCTCCCTGGTGCTGCCTTCACCACCCCTGGGAGTACACAGGGCAGCACCCTCTGCCCAAGGACGAGGGAGGGTTTCGGCCACAGGGGCGTGGCAGGGGTGATGTACAGGAGCCGTGCAGGACACTGCTGCCACAGGGGCTCCCGGCAGGGGATGGGGACAGCAGTCACTGGCAGCGGCTACTGAAGGCAGGTGAGCATGAGGATGCTGGGAAAACCCTTGCTGCTGCCAGGGCAAGGAGAAGAGACCTGCTGCTGGCAGCTCAGCTCCATGCTCCCAGGGTCCAAACAGCCCCCACACTGACCAGCTAATTTTTCTATGTTTTCTCTTGCTCTTTGATGAACATCGGACCCACATGAAAATTTCCCCAAGTCTTTCTTTGTTCAGGGATATTTGCTTATTGCAGTGCTGCTGACACAGACACATTTCTGAATGTGTTTTGTTCCAAATAAATGGGCCAGCCGGACAACCAGGTAAAACCTATCACGCTGCTGTCACTGCCAGACAAGTCCACCCTGCACGCTCACCCCAGGGACAGGCAGTCCGCTCTCACTCTTCTGGCTCCAGAAAATAGATGTACCTCTTCTCTGCTCCATGTGGGAGGAGGAGACAGAAAAAGGGAGAGGACAAAGCCATCAGACGCAGTTCTCAGCACTGGCCATGACCCATGCTCAGCCTGCAGCAGTCAGGGCTAATTTAATCCTTGCACAGGACTCTATCCCATGTAGCAGAGAAAGGGCAATAAGGGTTGTATCACACATTCATTCCCCACTTTTGCCCTGAGCTTGGCATGGTGGAGCTGGGACCAGCTGGGGGGCACAGCGCTGTAGGTCCAGGGCGCTGCTGGGCTCCTTCTCCAGGGGAAGGGGGAAGAGCCGCCCCCCGGCTCCCCAGCACAGGCAGGAGCCAGTCAGCGGGACGCAGGGAGCTCAGTGGGCACTGGTAGGGTTTACATCTAACAGAAACTTTTTCTCCTGTTTCTCCTTGATGGATTGAAAATCCTCATTTTTTTTATTCTATACACAGCAATGCATTCTGTTCCTGCTGGGAACGAGGGGTTTGGTTTAAGATACTTGTAAAAGCAAAGGAAAAAAGGACAGGAAAATTGTTGGTTTTAGTGGCACTTGTCCAGGAACCTGGAAAACAGGAAAACAATGCACAGATACATTTGTGCGGATGACAGCCTGATATCTTGTCTACTTACAGACATTTTCCATGTCTTTACAAAAACATATCTTCACCATCTGTGTAAGCACCATTCCTGTGTTGCAGCAAAACCGAAGGGGCTGTAAAAGATGCCACGAGTGGCCCATGAACTGGGAGTATTTCACAGCTCTGTGGTGGAGAAAGTTTCCCTTCCTGGGTTTGCTGTCTTCTTTGCAGGTTACACAGGCTTAATTTTCCATCTCTCATCCAGTTGTTGCTCATTAGCTCCACGGGCGAACATCCCTGTACACAATCTGTACTATGGCAGGGGGACATACAGGAGCTTAGTTACTACTACCAACGTCACCAGCTTTAATCCCACGGCATCCACAGCCTACGTGGGAGCAACAAAGAGCTGCCTGCAGTTCACATGCCATTCAGCACAACCTATCGGTGTGTGCTGCCTCTAACGCCGTTTGCACACAGCGAGGGAAGGAGCAATGTCCTACAGATTACATTTGAATCGGCAGAGACGTGGTGAGAAAGGCAATGCCAAACCGCGAGGCAGACAATGCAGCAGAGAACAGCTTTTGCCACCATGGGCATAACTGCTGGAAAGCAAACCTCAGGCAAATGGGGAATCAGCAGTGAGCAAGGAGGCAGGGTGTGGGCTCATGCCACCAGCCAGGAATGCTGCTTCCTGGGAGTCTTTGGCACACTGCAGACAGAGCCGATCCCTGCAGATTTCAAAGGCACATCAGCGATTCTAGTTCCACCGGAGAATCAGCACAAACAGGACTGACAGCCCCAACTCACTGGAATGTGCCTCCTTCGTCCCCAGTGTGTCATTGCAATCAGCATCCCACTTGAAATCTCTGGGAAACAAAAGCATACCCAGACAAAGACTTAAAGCACAGAACCATATAGCTATTAAAAGTCATGTTCATAACAGAGTCATTAGTGCTGATTCTCACACTCTTTACATAGGAGCGGCACGTAATAATCATTTCCAATTAAACTATGCTTCTCCAAGGTGCATTAACCACTTTTATCCATCCGATTAATTGGACCCATCTCTCCTGCATGGAGCAAAGTTACATCACTCCAGAGGGAAAGCAGACAGTTAATAAAAAACGTTGCTGTGGTACTAATGCAGCAACACTTTGCTATCAAACACGTACGCTCACATGCACACTTGCTGCAAATTGTCTACTCAAACGCAGATGCGTGGCTTTACCTGCACACATGCAGTCAAGCACACTTGGCAAGCAAACACATCTGCTCTTGGAAAGAATGAATTGCTGTAGGCTTGCATATTTTGCAGCGTCAACGTCTCCAGAAGACGTGTCCTCCAAATCCAGTACTATCATCCAATTTTCCTGGCTTCCTGGGACTCCGCTCCCACCCCCCCTTAGCTCCCAGCCCGCTCTGCGGGGGATAACAACGCCCATTGCTCAGGCTGGAGCCAGTGAATTGGCATCCCTTCATCCACCCCAAGCACTGCAGCAGCCTTGTGCAGCTGGATGAGCGCTTTCCTCTGCTCTGCTAATTACTGCCATGTGAGGGGAGACTGCCAATTGCCCAAACTCCACACCAGCACACTGTTCCTGCTGCTCTCTTCGTCCTGGGACACAGTGCCTGGCAGTTCTGCTGAAGGCAACAGCTTCCGTGAAAGAAATTGCACAGGGCCCAATTTGTGTGTGAAGAGCTGACCTGCTGCCATGACCTGGGGGTGAGATTTTATTTACTTGAGAGGAATGAATGTTTCCATGCAAATTCTTCGGGCACTCAATTCTTCAGATGCCTCTTGGCAAGAAATGAAGGGAGATTCCTCCCATGCAGCACAGGAGACATCAGTGCAGAACAGCAGCAGTAGAGGGGCAGCACATATTTAAAATACGGTGAATGGAACATCTAGATGCGTACATGGTGGTCAGAGTGCGTTTGCAGACAGCACGCAGACACGATGGCAGCTGCATATGGGATGGAGCCCCAAGGTGCATTCCCAACAAGAGGTAAGGAGAGATCTTAAAAAAAGTTGCCTGCTGACTCTGGGGCTTTGTAATAGGGTCAGTATGGTTCAGTGAGCCCTGCCGCTTTGTCATGATGGCAGTTCCTCTGTGGGAGCAACCACCCGGACACCTCTTGGGGATTAAAGTAATTCCTTGTGACAAGAGTCAGTGCATACACAAGAGCTGCCAAGTGCACCCAGATGAGCAACGCCCACAAGGACTGTGGGGAGCTGAGCGAGGAAGCGGTAAGACTGGGCAGGCACTGGAACCTCACCAGGGTCCCCAAACAAGAAATACATTGAAATGAGCAGGAATGGGGGAGAGACAGCCCATGCCTGAGAGGGAGAGGTCTTTTCCAGGATCCTACCTGATGAACCCTGACTGCACTGAAGGGAAGGTGCTGGGATGGCAGAGGCACACGTATGTTTGTATTTCTACATGCCTATGCCAACGTTGCAGGGAGGGGAGTGCTCTCATTCATTCTCTCCGCAGGCACGGATGATACAGCCTCAGGAGCATGCAGTTATCAAAATGTTATAAATTGCTACCTTTTAAATAGTGTGGTAATTTGCCAGTCCATTACAGAAGGAGTTGTAGGATACAAGGAGCACGCTATGAAAAATTATGCCTTCTGCGTCACTGCTGACCTCTGCAGCTGAGGTGCTCTCAGAACTGCTCCATTATGGCAGACTACCCTGAGCAATTAGCCATCCATCAGAGCTCGTCAGCATGTCACGGTGCTACAGAAGACACCACACGCTCCTGACAGCTCCCTTACTGGAAACGTTTGCTGCAGAGGTGCCATTCACCATCACATCGATGTAACCCATGGTCACCAGTAGATTGCTCCCAGCAGGGAAAACCTCAGCGGCTCTCTGCAGCCACCTCTCCTTCTGTAATCAAGGTATTTTTGTAGACCTCACTGTGAGCTGAGCCAGTTCATTTTAGTCCAGTAGTTTCATTCTAAGAATTCCTCAAACTTGGAAACAATCCTTTTTTGTGACCAGTAGTGTTTTTAGTGACAGTGCTGCTGCCAAGCACTGTCTGTGCAGAAGCCAGCAGAAGGGCAGACCATTCTGGCATGGCAGCACTGATGCTTCCCAATGGGACGTGTTCCTCTGAGACTGGAGCAAAGATAGCTCTGCTCCCTGTCTGGTGTCTTGCTGACAAATGTTTAGGTGTTCTCTTCTCATGACAGTCCTCCAGTGCAGCTCTATCACAGTCTCATTATCTATGAGATTCCAAATTTTTCAGATTTGGAATTTCCAAATTCCAGATTTTCAGTGTTGGAGCAAAATATAGTCTTTCTACATAGTCTATAGTTTTTGTCCGAGCAAAATATAGTCTACGATACTGATCATCTTTAGTCTCTTTCTCTTGAAGGATTCTTGGAACTCCTGCAGGTCTTGGAGACAGGGATATAAACCTTCCCTCTGCTGCCCACTAACAAAGAGATACATGTCAGAGGCCCCCTTTCCCAAAGTCAGAGGCAATTTCCCTGAGAGGGAGCTTCTTAAGGCCAAGAAAGATGCAAGGAGCCTTTGCAGTACCACCTCTAGCATCACGCAACAGCACCGCAGCCAGAGGATGGGGATGAGCCACGGTGGAGCCAGCTATCAGCGGCAGCTCCCAGCTGCCAGGACCTCTGCAAATGACCCTCCTGCAGAGCATGCAGCGTCCTGTGGGTGGTTGCAGCCTTGGGATGGGTCCATGTCGTGGTTTAACCCCAGCCAGCAACTAAGCACCACGCAGCCGCTCGCTCACCCCCTCCACCGGTGGGATGGGGGAGAGGATCGGAAGGGCAAAAGGGGAAAACTCGTGGGTTGAGATAAAAACAGTTTAATAACTAAAGTAAAATAAAAAATAGAACAGTAGTAATACAAAGCAAGCGGTACACTGTACAATTGCTCACCACCCGCCAACCGATGCCCAGCACGTCCCCCAAGCAGCGACCGAACCCCTCCCCGGCCAACTCCCCTGCTTATATACTGAGCATGATGTCACATGGTATGGAATAGCCCCCTGCCCAGTCTGAGTCAGCTGCCCCGGCTGTGCCCCCTCCCAGCCTTCCGTGCCCCTGGCAGAGCATGGGAAGCTGAAAAGCCCTTGACCAGTGTGAGCACCACTTAGCAAGTACTTAGCACTACTTAACAAGAACCAAAACGTCAGTGTATCATCGACCTTGTTCTCAACCTAAACCCAAAACACAGCCCCATACCGGCTACCAGGAAGAAAACCAACTCCATCCCAGCCGAAACCAGGACAGTCCAGTCATCAGAAGCCCCTGACTGCAACAGTCCTTATACACAGCAATGGAAAAAGGCAAACAAAATCCTCCTGTCTCCCAGGACAGCCCTTCACCTCCTCTGCTGCACTTGCTGCTGGATACCTCTGGGCTGTGTCTCTAGTCCCCACTCAGGAGACTGATGTTTTGTACCCTGGCTGGCCACCTTGGCCCAATAGCCAAGGAGCAACCCCTGTCCTTGGATCCCCTGAACAGTCACAGACAGCCTTCACATGTTTCAGAGACCACCCTGGTTTGTGCCATTAAAGGCTGTTACCCAAGCCTCCAGGCAAGATCCTCCTAACCACGAGGTACAGCCAGCAAGGCTGTTTATCAGCCCAGGATTGTCTTGCAGTTTGGGGAAGGAGGTAGCTCCAGGTCTATTCAGCTCACGCCAGGAGAATTATGTCTGTTACACTGGTTTTGTGCAAGGGAAAGGGATATTTCTCTTAACTCATGTTTAATTTCTGCACATAAATCCCTCTGAACCTAAACTTCCCATTTATTTTATGTGCTTAGATATTTCCTCATGAGTTGCAGGTGAAATCCATGTCCTGGCACGCACATAAAAGCAAATGCAGAAGGAATGTGTCCTGGCAATATACACATCATCCCTGGAGATAAATCTTTTCTTGCTGGGGAGGAAACCCTCAAGGCTCACACACACCCCAGCTATTAATTTCTCTCAAAATATATACATTTCAGGACAAAAATAAACATGTAAATTCAGGATGTGTTACTCCTAGGCTTTCTGTTCAGGAGGCAAGGTGACAACTGGCAGTCCGTAGGAAACTTGCATGCAACTTACTTACAAACAGCTTATTAAAAACAAATCAACCATCCAGCACCTGGGGAATAGTCAGCACCCTGGAAACACACACAGCATACTCCAATTGTATCACACACGGAAAATACACTGCTGTTGCTGTTCTGGTCTAGAAAAACACGGCAAAATAGCAAAACTCAGGAAGGGGCTTCAGCAGCATGCGGACGGGCGGGGGTGCAGTGCGGGGGGGGCTGGCACAGCCTGGCAGCGAGGCCTCGCCAGCCCCCGTCCTCCGCAGCCATGCGCCCACAGCATCCACTCGCCTCCCGGGGACCAGACCCAACGCTCCCACCGTGGGGGGCCGTTGTGGTCCCTGTTGGTGCAGGACAGCTGGAAGCAGGGGCAAGACCTCCCTGGTTTGCTACTTCCACATCCACATTTCTCACAGGAAACACTATCAGGAGCTTTGTGGGGTTGTGAATATGAATTGCTTTGACCTCACTTAGTCTGATATGGTGGAGTATTAAATCTCTATTTTTCAAGCATTAAGCCTGTGTAATAGAAGGATGCTGCGAGCAATTTGCAATAAGATGAAGGGATATTACTGTCCTGGGAGACAGACAATCCAACCACATCCACAAATTGATAACAGAGATAGTGGCTTAGGTTCATGCTAGCTATTAATTAAGGGCATGTTTTATGTGGAAGACAATACCAGCTTACACAGGCAGGTACTTGTTGGCCTTCCCTTCCCTGCGGTGAGCAGCATTCCCGGAGCTGGAGTGCAGCCAGGTGGGTTAGTTTACCTTGCTGAACCTCAGTCCACACACTTACATTTGAATCTCTGACAGGCAAAATTAATTTCTCAAGCCTTTAGCACAGCAGCTTCAGAGCTGCTGTTCTGCCGCTCGCAAGCAGTCGGCAGCTGCTGGGAGCCGCTGCCACAGGGAGCACCGTGCAAGCCCTCCTTCCAGGGACATTCAAAGGCTTGGCCAGAGCAAAGAGCTAGCAACTGTGCTGAGAGCTAATATGTCTCTGGCTGCTAATGAGCAGCTAACCATGTCCCGAGCTCTTCCTTTGCCCTCAGAACTTGCTGCCTTATTATCTGACTGATCCCCAGCTCTCAGGCAAAGAAATCCAAAACCGGATTTCATTCCTTCTTGCCTCTCTTTCTCTCATCTCGGCTGCTGGCAGCATCCCACTCAGCCAAGGGATGCAATCCTGCAGTCCCTCTCCCACTCAATGCCCTCGGCAGGCTTTCACTTCCCATCCCCTGCAGTGGGACTCTCTCAGCATCTCACATACATTAATTGACTCAGGGTGATTACAAGGCCACTAACTTGTGTCCTAATTACCAACAGAATATTACCCTTTTATAACCTTTCGCTCCTCACCCGAGAATCTAGCAGCAAGCTTGCAACATGCCCTGAAAGCTGACCCCCACTCTGGTGTGAAAGACCCACTGCTGCTCCTGCTTCACTCAGGAAAACCCCTCCCAGGTCTCACCTTGGTCCTCTGAGCAGGGTCAGCCCGCGCAGGGGGAGCTTGCCCTCAGGGAGCCCGCAGCGCGTTGCGAGGTGAAACATCACAGAGGGCAAGAACCAAGAGCCAGGGTGCACGACAGCTCCCGGGAGCAAGGACACCGACCAGTACCCCAGGAGTCTGTCAGGCTGATGGAGCCAAGGTACACAGCAAATCCACTGAGCGCCAGCAATACCACGGTGTCAGAGTGCTCTGCTGGAGAGTGTCTTCCATGCTGCGTGTTGCCCAAAAGGTTTTGTAGAGCCAAATAACGCAGGTCAGCAGTGGAAGTACATATATAATACTGGAGGAAATGGTATAAAAATCCTGTGTGACGAATAAATTAAAACATCCCTTCTTATGGAGAGGCACCTATGGAGAAGAACTGAGACAGATAAATCAATGGGATAGGCTAGGGAGACAGAAGAGATTTTTTTTTTTTCCGGATGGGATTAGAGAACAGCTGGAGAATTGATGAGATGGCAAGGACAGAAGATCTCTCCAGACAGCAGGCTCCTGTTGATGTTGCTACCCAGCCCAAAACCTCTGTGTTGGGGCCCACATGCAGGTCACACACACCTTTCTGGAAAATTGTGTTCAAAGATGTGGGGAACTTCTGGTGGGAAGTGTGAGCCCCCTTACAAACCAAGACAGTTCCCTCTAGGCTCTTCTGATGAAGCGTCCCCATGCCACTGGTTTCTCTGTCATCAGCAAAGGCATTTCATGTCAAAGCAAAGCCCCTGATAATTGCCTGGAAACAAAAAAAATGCAGGGTGCATGGTTTGTCCAGTGAGTCGCCTTGCTGCATGCAGAGCTGAAGGAAAGAGGGGGGCCAGGGCCAAGGGCAATGCCAAAGCTTTGGACAGCGCAGGTCTTCCCGATACCTGCAGAAGCCACTCCAGCTGTGGATTTCTCTGTATTTCAAAGGTGACAGTTGGCGTGATGTGGGTACTGAGGGCCAAAGACTTCAGTCGGACCTAGGACACGTCCATGAGCTGGACAGGATGGGATTTGTCATGTGCCCAAACACATACATCCCTCACCGAGCAGAGGCAAGGACTGTAAGGCAGTGCCTGGGAGTGGGCTGCTGAAGAAGGGCAATGTGGTTGATGGCAAGAAATGGAAAAATTTACAAAACAAAGGGAAAGAAAGGACAAGCTGGAAGTCAGGCCCCTGAGAATGAAAGGAGCACCCTTCGGTGTCAGAGAGCACACATCTGGCTGCAGACTCACCCCTGTTTGTAGTGTCTCCATTAAAAGCCTGATGCATGCATGCTTATGAAGCCAAAACTTGCCCTGGGATGGCAGTGATCATTAGCCCAGCAAGTTTGGGAACCTCTGTGCTTTTGCATGCTCTACATTCGTATCCACATCCTAGCCTGCTCTTTGAAGCCAGTATCTGTACTGCACCTTGGCACATTGCGGATTACAACATTTCAGGCTGCCTGCTGCAGCTCAGCTGTATGTCTGATCTTGGGTGAGGAATTTCTCTTTATACCAAACTGTCTATTCAAGTCATAAAAATAGGCTTTTTTTCCTTCTGTAAGTGCAACACTTTTCATATTTTTACTTCCAGCTGTCTAGATAGTATTTCACTTTTTTCATTTCTAGTGCTCGCTCTCAGTTATTTAATGTGAATTTCTAGGGCATGGTGCCCTTAGCAGACATCAGAGCAATATAACACAAGAAATCAGATATATACTGTTCCAGGAGAAGGCAGGAACAAAAAGACAAACTAGGCTCTTAATACATATGGTGTTTTTGATTCATGGAATATAGAAAATTGTATTTGATTATATCTGTAATGGATCCTCGTAACTTTAGATTAGGGTTATGCTGATGGCCCAACTAATGGACAGTTTATTGCAGGAATAGATTTCATCCTATCATATTTTTTTCCTGGTATCAATTACTTTGAATGTTTAAATGTCTCATTTCTCTGGATGTTTATTGCTCAATTTTCCTTTCTAAAAAAAACCCTACACACACACAATGACCCTGGTGTTCCTCTGCTAAGTTGCAAGGAACTACAGTTTGTGTGCTTCTGGAGTCCAGAAGCTCCTGTCATCTACCAGCTCCATAGGTCAGAAGAAGATCCACATTTGTGGCTTACAGTTACTGAAGTCATCGCAGCATGTAAGCCATGAGGCAGTAGAGTCAAACTTCTCTTAGTAGACACGTGGATGCTATTGGAAAAAAAAATATAAAATTAAAAGGTTTATTAAATTACCCTGTCTAAAAAGGAAAAGGAATGTGTGGGATTGCTGCCTGTGAGATTAACAGAAAATCTGATGATAAAAGAAATTGGAAGCAAAGATGGTTTGGTGGAGAGCATCTCATTTTCAGTCAACTTATATTAGTGAAGCCCTGAAGAATAGAATCATTAAATTATTACTCTCTGAAGCAGTGCAGAAGGACCTTGAAGGAAATGCTTGTATGCCAGTAAAGAGTTCAGGAGTCTGTGGAGGCACCAGAGATGTTACCTATTGATCTGAGGGCCAGGAGGCAAAAAGGCTGGTGGATATTTTTTTTTTTTTTTTTTTTTTACTTTGCCTAGCTGTAACCATATCTGAAATTCTCTCTAGAAAAAAAAAGAAAAAAACACCTTGCAGACAAAAATGCCACCTTTGTCACACTTTAAATACTAGCCAAGCTGCTCGACATCAGTGATTTCAGAATGGTCTCTGCTATTTACTTTATAAAAGTATGCTCTGCCTCATGCCAGAATTGATACCTGCCAGTCAAGGGGTGTCATGACGTCAGTCTCCCTGAAGAGCAACAACCCCCAATTAGGAACAGACCCTGAGCTTTTGAGGGCATTTGTCAGGGCCGTTGGCTGACACGTGTCAGAGGGGAGCACTGGGTGCATGTTTCAAAGGGTGCCTGTCAATGAGAAGTTTTTTTTTTTTACCTTCAGCTAAACTCCTCAATTTGTCCAGCATGCCCGGAGGAGAGAATGCAGGGGCTCTTCAGTCCTGATGCATTTTACTGTCACAGCCCTTATTTCTTGGAGAAGAGCCTGACAGTAGAGATGCACGATGGCTCTGTTGGCTCCATCAAGAAGGGCAAAGCTGCATGTTGGCCACAGCAAGAGGCATTTTCTGTGGTGAGACCGGATCATTGCATCTTGCTCCTGCATTTTCCTAGAGCCTATTACCCTGCGCTTTGGTGGAGGTCCTAGTCTGCATTATAGTCCCCCACATATGGAGCCAGACCAACCACAGAGGCTTCCTCAAGGACGCAGAGAGGAGAGGGGATGCCTCTTGCTGGGAGGGAGTGCGGCAGCCCCCTTGCATGGGTGGAAGCTCCTGGGACCTGGGAATGCAGAGCTGCCGCGCCCTCTGCTCAGGCACACTCACTCACAGACGGGCTGCATGTTATTGCTACTCCAAGAAGAGAGCTGGATCCACTTATTTTTTTCATTAAAATGCAAATTAATTTAATAAAAAGTGGAATTGTAAATTAATGAAGCACTTAAAAATTCTACATAATACAAGGCTAATACTTACTCTGTAGAATTTCCTCCAGTTAATATCACCACTAACTCTCCCGAGTGGGACCAGCCTGGCAGCTTCACCGATCTAAATCAGTCTCTTTGATTGGTGATAGGATCAGAGCTCACGGAACGGGCACATTGCCTTTTTACCGCTTCCCAATTACTGGGGCAGTTGGGAAGTCTGCCTCCTCTGCAGGAAACTCATCCTGCAAGCATCTGCCTGCCCCCTCACAGCTGATGAATTCAGGAGCAGGAATATTTCCTCTCCCCTTAAAATAGTAATGGATCCCTGTAATTTATTGCAACCCAACAGTTGCATGAAGACTACGGGGGTTGCTGCCCTAAACAGAGCTCCAGTGATGAGCTGCCCTCCCACGATTTTCAGCTGTAATAACATCACAGCTGCCTCCAGGCACTGAGCTCCCATGGAGGCTTTGGACACATTTGAGCCAGAGACTGTGGATCCACAATCTTTTTTTTTTTTTTTCTTCTTCCCTAATACGAAGTGCCAGATTCAGGTATTGACTCCAAAGCTAAAACCTTCTGCATGCAAGCTGTGGGGCTGTTTCTAATGAAGGGCTGGCAGCCAGCCCCATCTCGCTGCTGTCACGCTTGCAGACAGCTGAGCCACTGCACAGATCTTCCCTGCAAGCAACTGGATTCACAGCAGCCCCTCCATCCTCAGCTTTACTGTCCCTTTTCTGCAGGGTGGGAGCAGGGAGACAGGAGAAATTGCCTTGCCCAAGACTGGCAGGGGGTCAAATATTGGTCAGGTCTACCTACCTTCAGGGCAAATCTGGCTCAAGAAAAGAAAAAGTTACCTTGAATGTGCAGGTGCAAGGCTTGTTCTCTGCACCTTCCCTTTCTAACTTATATTTCTATGGAAACATTGTAGAAAATTCATTCTTAGAAAATTCATCCTTAGAAATTCATCCTTAAAATAAAGTAGAACCAGCACACTGAGAAAACATTGGCCAAAGTGAGTAAGGTATCTCCAACAGGATCAATCCCTCCTGACTTGCAGGTCTGCATCTGAGCTCATCACCTTCTGCTTTTTTTATAGCAAATGGAGGGAAAAGGCAATTCTGAGAACAATTCAATTCATCCTAAAGTAAGCATCTAAAGTAGGTCAGGTAAACCACACCAAAAAATGGCCCTTCCCTCGCTGCTAGCTATAGAGAGCCCAGGCAGGCAGCTTTCACAGAGACGTGGCACTGGCACGTGGCCAGAGTTAAGCGACATGAATCCTCCCTCTCACCTCTCTCCATGGGACCCTGTCCACCCACCTCAGACCTCCCAGCATGGAGCCCCTTGTCGCACATGGAGCCCCATGGCTAGATATGGAGCTCCACAGTCACAGTGGAGCCCCGTGGCTGTGCGTGGAGCCCCGTGCCACCCTCAGGCCATCGCACGTGGAGCCCCGCTGGACCCATGGGACCTCCCTGCCACTCAGGGACCTGCCAGGCTCCTTTTCCTCTGGCCACGCAGCAGGGACCACGTAGGCTCCATGCTAGTGTTAATCACCCGCCACACTCATTTATTGCCATGTATACACCACTGCCAGGAACGTTATCCCTTAAATAAAGCTCACCCACCCTATTATTGTAATGTCAACTCTGAACCTCTCAGATAAGCCCTGCAGACAATTTATAATTACACAGAAGTAGCTCTTGTACATTGCACTGAGGGGCCATCAGGAGAGGATTTAGGTCTTTCATAGAGCCAGCGTTTGACAGGTCTTTTTGCTGTTATTTCATCTTGACAGCTCCTTGCCACCCAGCTCCTCCTGTGACTCTATACTCGTGCTTTGTTGTATGATCCCAGGTGAAGAGAGCACGTAATGGGCAATAATTGTGGGCGATTACTGTTTACTTGTTAACTTTGCTTGGCAGAGCAGCTGTGATGGATGCAAGGACTGGAATATTCCCTTTATCCCCTGTAGCACCGAGAGTGAACTGGTGCTTAATTCAAAGGCTGAAATCTATAAAAAAGACGACGAAACCCATCATTAAATTTCTCTTAGTGGCTACGTGCATAATTCATCCAAACACCATCAAATATAAATGGCCTTGTGTCAGGATGAGCAGTACGGGCACAGCAAATCCAACCTGCTCCAGGAGACAGAAACTGCAAAGCAGCCTCTCACCACGTTAATGAGATCAGGCACCAAAGTACTTCCAGGAGGCTCCTAAGCAGGACACAATCATCGGATCGAGCTGCATGCCCGGCCCAGCCACCACCACGGGCAAGGCAAGGCAGCCCTGTGCCTGCTGGGCAGGCAGGCAGAGCGGGCAGAGCAGGCAGCGTCCTGCCCACAGAGCCCCGTGCCACACCAGGAGCCCGAGCTGTGACTGCTGGCCCTAATCCTCTGATTACCTCTGCTCCTACAGTAAAGCTGCCTGCTTGCACTGGTACGCTATTTACCACCCCACCCCCCCCCAGTTTAAAAGCACTTGTATAGATTATGATATCTAAATTCTTTATTGCTCCCTGCTAGTGTCTGAACTTTGATTAGGAGCTGAATGACCTCAATTTCACAAGCAGCAGTCATGTACCGGTAAACAATCCTCGTTCCACACAAGAAGATGTTAATCTACAGCGGTTTAGCAAAGGCTTGCAACAAGTTTTCTGGAAAGTTTTTTTCCAATTATTTGAAAAACACCAAGTTATTTAATAAATCACAGCAAGTTGTTTTGCAAAAGTATCCTTTGAACCATTAGATATTATTGTGAATGCCAATTTTTCTTCCCACCTTATGGCAGGATAAAGATACCCCACTCAATTTTCATCAAAAGCACATGAAAGCAATCAAGGCTCCTGTAGTTTCTATGGAAATAAGGGATGCAAATTGGGATTGCGTGGTGCCTTTTTTCTTGAATTTATCCATAAAAATGCAAATACTCTTCAACAGATACTGAAATATTTGCCTTGTTCTAAGGGAGGCAAAATATATAGATGAGGGTCTTTTGTCCACTGGCTCTCCTGGCAAAGAGATTTGACAGCTCACGGAGCACGCACCTATCGAGGCTGAATAAGCCCTATCAGAGCACAAAACAGCGGCAGAGCTGGCTCTGGCAGGAGTGTGCCTGGCCCCAAAGGGCTGCAGCTTGTTCCTGGCAGGTCCCCCAGCCACCAGTGTTAGCAAACAGGTTCTTCTGCCCTTTCCCACAACGCGACCTACCTCATCCACAGGTACCGTGTAGATCTCTGCCCACAATGCAAGGTCATGCCAGCCACTCTGGTGCCGAGTTAGAAGAGCAACATCACCTCTTTGGTGTGGGAAACAGATAAGCAAAAGGAGCAGCACAAACAAATCACATTTGTGATGCATCTGCTTTACTTTCCTGCCAGCCGTTTCAGAGAAGAGTATACAATGGAGGATATCCTGCTCCTCTGCTAGGTCTCATCTTGTCCTGCAGCAGGGACTGATCAAAACCCTGCAGCAGGAGGTTTAATTAATTCCCTTTCAAACTGAAGGATACAGAATAGTTAATGCTAGCAAAGGTCTTTGGGTTATTCCCCTAAGTACTCTCCTGCTCTATCCTCTTTTTCTGTAAGCTGTATTGTGCGCTTCACACAGCACTTACCAATAAATAATCCAACAGCTCTAGGAAATGCTGATCCGCAGCTGGGCCCCTTGCCCCCAGCCAGGTCCAGGTGCCAGGTGCTGCAGCACCGCTGCCATAGGGAGCTCTTGCAGGAAGCTGGAGCTCGTCCCTCGTGCATACACTCTGCTTGTGGACTTAGGGAAATTTAAAAGGTCAAGGAATGGTATTTTGGATCACTGTTGTTTGCCAGAATTAATGACAAACCCTGGCAACTCAACTAGTAAAACTCCAAGAGTGAACTAGAGCATGCTGCCGCTGCACAGTTATAAACTTGCAATTAATTAATTGTGCTGTCACTATATGCACCTGAGAACAACAGCTAGATCAAAGAACTGAACAGAGATCAAAATGATTAGTAGATCACTTTACTTACAGTTGAAAGTGCCAATTAGATACAGCAAAGACGTAGTCTGGCTTAGTTGCTTCTATTAACAGCTCTGGAAAAGTCATTCAATAGACTGTAGGGAAAAAAAAATCAGGAAAGCCTGATTGCTTACAGTGTGGACAGAGAGAGAAGTCGTGATGGTCTGTCCATTGACGTTTCCTTTCCAAGGGTGCTAAACACCTTCTGTGCTTATTACACTCTTGACACTATTCACACCTTGGGCTGTGCTGAAATGAGCCAGATGAGTCCCATTCGCCTGTGTGGCTTTGCAGACCCAAAGGCCTCCTCAAACAGGTCCTGAAAGCCTCAGGAGAGCCTGGAGCAGAAGCCCAGCTGCCCGGCCCGGCAGACGGCCAGCCTCTGCTGGGGGGTCCAGGGGTGGATGCCCCCTGCCCATCGTCTGCCCGCCAGGAGCTGCAGCGGCGATGCAGGGGCTCGTGTCCACCCCGTGCCCAGCACGTGGGCAAATGTATAAGTGACACTGGTGACAATGCCTGAGTTCTCGATGCTCCAGTAGCCACTTCCCAAGGTGGAGAAAGTGTCAGGGTTTTTGAAATATAGTAACTTTCACTCCTGCTAGTGCACTACCAAGCACCTGTACTAGCTGCTCTGTGCTGACTTAGCCAAGAATGGCTAAATTTATGGTACCGATTTATGATTTTCCCTAAAGTTATTGGGAAAATACATTCCAGCTGCACCTTGCTAGCCTCCAGAAGGGGCTTGTCCTGCTCTCTAGACAGCCTCTCCCTTCCACTAGCAGGTTGAGGGGAACAGTGAGGAATGCTGTCGATTTTTTTAAGTTTTCAGTCTTGGATTGTTATCTCTCAGAGAGAGATGCTGTAGCTTAACCAAACATACGAGCTCGCTGGAGGAATTACTCATCGATTCCTGGCATAAATTAAGCTGGATGCCACATTTGTGACTATAAACAGTCACTCCGGATTGCAGAGCTGGTCTGTATCGTTGTGGGGCTACAAACGTGGGCTCCAGATGAGACTATGCACTACTGCGAGTCTGAGGGACGCTGGCCTTGCCAGAGCCAGCTCCGTGAGTCCCTCTCAGTCCCTGCACTCCTCATCAAGCGCCTAGCCCGTGAGGCCAGAAAACACCTGCTGAAGTGCCCCAGAAGGAAGGGGCTTTGCTGGACTCTGCTGCCAGCACCGGAGAGGAGGCGCCAGGAAGAGAGGCCAGGCCAAGGAAGCAATGTCTCCTGAGAAATGGGTTCAGAGCAGTTACAGCTGCCAGCCCCACCCTGAGATGACTCCCACCCTCTGGTGAGGCGATGCAGAGACCTGGGGAAGGCACCACAGCACCGTGGCCAGATGCTGGCTGTACTTGGTGTCCTTCCTTAGATATACTTCAGCAGCGAGCTTTGTCTCCATTGTCTTCTGTTTGTCACATTGTTTAATTTCTCTTTTTAATTGACTCAGACATTGTTTAATTTCTCTGTTTAATTGGCTCAGACAGAGAGGCTGCAGGCAATGTCATTCTCACATCATCTTTCGGAAACATCGCAGGCATGAGGGTGACATTATTGGTCATATGCAGCGAAGTTCTGCAGCATCCCTACAGATCCACCCCCAGCTGGGATGGAGGAGGCAGGAACAGAGAGCAGATGTAAATCATACATGTTTGCAGGACAAAGGCTTATTAGCAGGGTGCCATCCTGGCTTGTATGGGAACTGCTTTCATTTAACATACATGCCGACATGTGAGACAGCAGGTAGAATGAGAATTCAGCACAGCACACAGATGACAACACTATTTACATCATTCAAATCCAGAAGTGCCTGAAGGGAGATTCAGAGGCATCTCACAATGCGAGGTGAAAGCAGGTAAAGATAGTGAGCAACAAAATCTTGCCACGTATGTGCAGCCACTGCAAGGTCTATTTAAGCTACATGATTTTCTTTATTGATACAGATTCAACAGATAGATACTGAACAAATGTTCCTCTGAATTTTAAAATGTCTCGCATCTAGCATGCCCTATATTTTTCCAGTCACATGAATTACTTGAACAGATGTCTTTACCTCTCTAGGTTCAACAGGTACAATACAATGGCTGTTTCATCAAGCCTGGTTTGATGGACCCGGGTGCTTCAGAAAGTTATTTTCCACACTGGTTTCCTTTGGTGGGTGCTGGATGGGACTGGAACAACTAGACGTGAAAAATGCAAGTTCAGACTTTCCCTGGAGAGCTGCAAGTGTTTGGAGATCTGCAGCACTGCTCACTGAAAAGATTTTTTAATAGCTTTGACCTTCATGGGGTCTGTGCAGTCTCCTTTTGTCAAAAAGTGTATGTGGAAGAATTCGGGAAAAGATCTGAAGATAATACAAATGTTCTGTAGACTGCTGAGGGAATTAGAGAGTGCTTCTTCATGTTCTTGGATTATTGTTCTGAAGTGTAAACCATTATCATCAGCTGCTGCAGGCGTATGGGAGTTTATAATCAGGAAGGGCAAATAATTGCTGGTCAGGAGGCAATGTAAATATTTGTTATTGCAGATGACTTATAAATAAATCATTTTAAATGACAAAATTAATCAGACAATTCATCTGACAAATAAGTATTTGAGCAGCTCTGCCTGAACCACAGTGGCCAGCCAGGCACTCTGTAAAGAGTTCCTTGAATACATGGAAATCCTTGAAATTTATGGAAAGAAATATCACTTCACCTCAGGACACGCAAGCACAGAGAGAAGCAGCCAGATCATAAATCGTCAGACTCTTGCGCTTCAGACCAGACAGATTCCAGAAGGCTGCCAGAGCGAAGGCAGGGGCAGGAGCGAGAGCGGCCGCGGTCCAGCACGGCTGAACGCGTGTGGCCGCGGGGTGCAGCTCCATCCTGCGGCACCCGCAGACCCGGCAGGTAGGCCGGACCCCTGCGCTGGCATTTCCCTGCTCAGGGCACCTGGGAGCAGACCAGGGATTTCAGCCAGGGACTATCGCTTGCCAGGTGTCACATCATCTTCAGAGTATGCCAGGCTAACCTGATCAGGGTTTGGTTTTTTTTCCCCAAAACCACAAAACGAGTGTGTGTCAGTCTAACTGCTCTATGTACACTGTGTCTCATCTGTATTCAGCACATCACCAAAATGTGAAGAAGAAAATAGCCCCTGAAAATAAAAGTATGAGAGATAGGAAGAGACACGAGCCATGAAAAAAGCAAACAGCTCCCTGCCTGTATTCTGACTTCCCAGCTCCTCTGTCACTCCCACACCCTCTGAGCTGCTGTGTACAGCTCTTAGTGGGTTTGGACTCATCAATGTTCAGAAACATTAATATAATCTGCTCTGAGATGTGCACATATTATCCATACTGAAATGTAAAATAGGCAAGAAGAAGCATATTTGTGGTGGTTTTTTTTTTTTCCTTTGTGCATTTTAGCTCAGAACAATCTCATATATAAAAACCCAATGCTTGCCTCCAATAGCTTAAATGTCAGTTTTCTGCTATTTTTACAGTCTGGTCTCAAGGGATATAAAGGGCACCACATCACACTCAAGAGTGAAGAATCACAGAGGTTTTCCTTTATGTGATGGCGGAATGAGAAGCATCATCCAAGACAGCTGGAAGACACCTTTCCCACCTTTCCCCGTGACCGCAGGTTGGAGCAAGAACACAACTTAGTAAGGATGGAACGGTGAAGATCCTCCAACACACAAGGATGAGGTTTCCCATCAAAAAGCCTCTTTGTTTAACCAGAGCAGCTGGAAGACTTGTAAATGCCGAGGATGCAGAACGTACCCATGGCAAAAGGGGCGACCTGTTGTGAGAGTGTTAGATCTTGGTGGTGAGATCGCTGGCTGGTAGGACCCTAGATCCACGTGACATTGGCGGGTAAGGTGGGCACTGCTTCTCTAAAACTACAGGATCATTAGATCACGAGATTATCAGAAAAAAATGAGCATTTTCCAGGGGCTGCTGCTCCCAGGCGAAGCAGTCCCGCAGGGTGACGGCTGGCACCCGCTCTCTGCAGGGAGAAGGGACTGGCCCCACAGCAGCCCTGCGGCCCGTAAAACCAGCAGAAATATCTGCCAAACAGGGATGCTGGGAACGGGGTCCTGCTTGTTGATATTTCACATCTCTGGCACCTTTATCAGAAACATTAACTCCACAAACTCCTCTTGGGCTGGGAGGTTTGCAAGGAAGTGAGGATCCCTTGACAAGAAAAGATGTTAATGCCTCATTTGCATATTTTAGGAGGAAGCTCCCTATGAAATCACATAAGTGTCATTTTCCTACAGTCTCCAAATCCCCAGCCACTTCCAGCTGATGCAAATAAAATCTTGTTATTCAGCTTACGCCAGAAGACTCTGGCACCTCCCCCCAGGACGGGAGGATTATCTGAAGCCAGGAGGAGAAATTGGCAGGTCAAACTTCTCCTCATATCCAACAATTTCATGGTTTGATTTTTATCAAGAAGGAGTTTTAATGTCACAAACAAAACAACAACAACCCTGCCAATAACAGTGACGCCATGGTCCCCACGGCTCGTGTGACCAGGGATGCAGGCAGCGACTGTGCTGGGAAGCAATGGCTAATGTTGGCACTGGTGAGGACCAGCGATGCAGCAGTGCGGCAGAGGGACCCATCCGACTGGAGGGGACCCTGCAGGACCAGAGTCACCCTCACCAGGGGCTGTGCCAGCCCAGTGTGAATTCAGCAGAGGCCGGGTCTGGATGCAAGTGTGCTGCTCTGCATTTTGCTCCTCTCTCTGGCTGTGTCAGGGCAGGTCCAGGCTGGTGTGTAGCGGAATTTTCCGGTCTGCTGTGAATATTTTCTACTCTGTCAACCTTTTATTTAAATGACATTTGGCTGCAGTGCTAAAAGTACGATATTGAAAATCAATAAGTGGAAAGCGTTTGAAAGCCAATCTAAATCAAATATTACAATATGGTGAAGTTAATCATCTGAAATTAACCTTATAACTGCTTGAATCGCTCTAATCTATAAAGAAAATCAATATAGGCATATCAAACCCTACTCCAAGCTGCTGTCTGTTCCAGCTGACCATGCAAATGGAAAATAACAGCCAGTGGATGTTTATTGCTCCTTATTATATGTTAACACTTCACATGGGGCTGAGATGGTCAGACAAGGATTCCCCGGGGAGACTTGGCCATGAGATGCAGGCTCCTGCTCTAAAGAGGCACCACAGCAGCAAAACCCCTCCAAGTTGCTCTCACAGCAGTTAATTTCAGAGAGCCAGTCAGAGCTGTGAGTGACTAACAGGCTGTTTCATGAGGAGAATTGATTGTCCCTGGATGAAAAACAGCTGCTTGCGCACAGCACCCTGCACCCTCCCAGGCTCCATCTCAGTCCCAGGCTACACCCAAGGTGCCCCCGGCATCCTGGCGGCAATAGGCGGCAATCCCGCCCCAGCTTAGGGCACCAGGCATGGACACAGGCACATGGGTCCCCACCAGCATTACCAGCACTGCAGGCACAGCACCTGCAGCCACCCACCCACCAGCACCCCCAGGTGCCAGCGCAGCCACCTGCACTGTGCACGACACCGTGCCGCACGGGTGTCCTGGGCCGTGTCACAGCAGCGGTCCCAAACGTAACCACTGCTGATGTGGCAAAGGTGCCTCTCAGGGCATTCATCCTGACTGAAGCACCGCTGGCTGCATCCCTGTCTCCGAGCGAGCCCAGGGTGTTACTAACCCACCCCAGTGAGAGCTGCAGCCCAGCAGCAAGGGGCACAGAGCGATTACCCTCCCTGTCTAGCTGCATCTCCAAAGTGGCCATCAACACGGCATTTGCTAGAAGGCTCTAGGATATGACAGTGATAAGTGCTTTGATAGCAGATAGAAATCTATAAATAACAACAGCTTCTCTCAAAAAACTCATTTTAAAATAATGAAGACATTTCTTAAAGTGACAAGTGTCTCAAATGTTGATAATAAAAGCTGGGGGAGGCTCTTTTTGAAGTCTTGGGAACAGATGCAAGGAGTGAGATCTCAGCAGCAACCTGCACAGCCTCAGGAGCCCAGGATTAGTCAGAGCCAAGCAGAGTGATCACAGGCTTTTCCAGATGCTCCTCATGGGCCCCAAATTCAAAGATGAATGAAGGTTCATGAGCAGATGCCGTTGCCCAGGGAGCATGGCCACTTCAAACCAGTCCCGCCTGTGCTCAGAATGAAGAACAGCAATTGCCTCCAAGGTCCCCTCACTGGTAGACCTCCCCATGCGTGCCAGCTACCCCAAGGTCAAAATATTTTCTGAATTACAATGAAAGAAAAAAATAGTGCAATTTTCTAGCTGCCAATCTGGCACGTCTCAGCTCTCGTCTCTTACTCTGATTCCCCACCCAGGCCAGTCTGTGAGGGTGCAATACCTGCACAGTCCCACCAATACCAATAGGATTTCAGTAACCACCTCCAAGCCCACAGCGCTTCTCCCCCCAGGGTGGCTGGCAAGACAGTTGCAAGGTGCTGGATAACACGTGGTGAAGGGAAGGTACCAGTAGCCGCTGCTGGCTATACCAAATGCTTCTGGATTGTGTCCTTTCATCTCAGATAGGATGCAGCTGGAAGGCAACAGGAATTTTTATTTATCATCTGGGTACAGGACTCAAGGCTGGGCTCAGGGTGGCTCTGCTTCTTCCTTTCAATCTCCTAAAGCTTGTGAGAGCATTGCTGTAATCTCATCCCTGTTGGAGGGAAGGGAACCTGCATGGCACCTGATGCTGCTGTCTCGTCTGGGCTGCTGGCACAGGACAGGCAGCTGCACAAGAGCCAAGTGGCACAGCGTGGGCCAGATCACCGTTATCCCCAAGGGTAAGCAGTGCCCTGAGGCATCGGCTTGTGCTGGAGGAGCCCAAGTCTCCCACCAGAGAGAGGCCTTGGAGGAGAGCACCCTCCACCCAGCACGGCCAAGCGCAGGGCCACTGGCTCCTCATCCCAGGTGGCCCAGCGGTGTGGGCAGACAGCCAGCCCGCAGCAGCGGCAGGTGCGTCCCTGCAGAGGTGCTGCTGCACTCATGCAGCCCGCGGCAGCAGCTCCCCTGCTGCTCGCAATTAGCCTTTTGCTCAACATCTATTTCTGAAGTTTTTCCTGCGCTTCAGATCAAGATGTAAATGATGACCCCCAGAAAGAGGGAGGAGAACATGTACTGAACCGGGCAGAAGACGTCCCAGAGGCGAACGCGCCAGCTGGGAGGCTGGAAACACTGTTTGAAGCAGCAGGTTACCACAGAGTGATTAAGAACAGCCCTTTGATACTGGAAATGCGTTTTAATGAGTTTCCCGCAATATATATATATCCCTTGGGTTCCTATGGAAAGGCCTTGCACAATCCTCCCTTGCCCTCACCCAAAGGGACACCAAGATGTGTAAAAAATGCTTCATTTTTTAATACTTTAAGCTGAAAGGGTTTTAAATAATTAGGAGCTTTCTCAGTGCTTAAGAATCTCTTCATTTCTTTAAATTACAAGGAGGAACTGCATTTTCAGAATCAATACTCAGAATTTACAAACAGCTCTCCAGGTAAGGAGACTCGAAAGCAGAGCTTAGCTCTCATGGGGGAGGACTGGCAGTAGAAGCTTTCTGTCCAAGCTGCAGCATGGGGCAGTTTCAGCGGTGACTCTCTGGCAGACCCGTGCTCTCTACGTCACAGGAGTCTGTTATTTTGCACTATAATTTATTTTAGACTTTGAGCTTTCCGAAGAAGGGACTGTATCTAATTTAATGTGGGTAGAGTACACAGCAGCCAGGATAGAAAATCTGTGCCTGCTGAAGCTGTGAGCTCCTGCCACAGTGCAAAGAGTGAAGAAATAATTATTAGAGTAATGGCAAATATTACCACCCGGGGCTCTCACAGTGAAAGCTCAGGGGAGGGTGGCATTGTGCTAGCAAGAAGGGGTGCCACAGTGGGGAGAAGGGGTTTGCTGCCCCGATCCTGGCTCTGAGCCTTAGTGTCGCCTTCACAGACCCTCAGAAGGGGAGCTGGCATAAAAGCCCCTGGAGCTGGTACTGCTGTGAGCTCCAACTCATCACCTGCAGCAGCCCCAGTGTCTCCCAGTGACCAGTGAAGAAGGCTTAGGCTTGGAAGCCTTTCCTCCACCCCCCCTCCCAGCACACCCCGGTGCATTAAGAGGCAATGCAGAGATGAACTGGGCGTATCAGCAATTACACAATTGTAAAACAGAAGGCAGGCTTTGCCCAATGTCACTAAAACCATTTACAGCCTATTGGAGGGGACAGTTGTCCCATTAAGAAACCAAAAGACATTCTGGCTTTCTTCAGCCTCAGGGCTTGGAAGCAAGAAGCATTTACTGCCTAATTAAATTTTAATATACTGGCAGAGTACAGCTCTTCTTGTGAATCTGTATTGGACAGTATGCCAGATTGTGCAGAAAAAGAGCAGGCTCGAGCTGCCTGCAGCCACCAGTGTCTGCTCCCGGCTGGCATGGCGAGGTCCTGCGGCGCGGCATCGCGGGGAGTGCAGCGGTCACGGTGACAGCTCCCCAGAGCTGCCATTTGCTTCCGCACATGGATGCACCACCCAGGGAGCTGGAGTCTCTCCCCAGCAAAAGTGCAATCAGGAAAAAAAAGACATAAGCACTGTGACACTGGAGGGGGAAGACCGTGACTCTGGCAGCACAGAGGAGGGAAGATGCTTTCCTGAGTGGATCTGAAGGACAGAGGAGATGGAGCTAGGGACCTGGCCAATGTTTAGCAGGGCACTGGTCAGCCACGTGCACACACATGCAGTAGTTTTGCATCTGAGTTTGTTATTTATTCTCCATTGCTTGCTAATAGGCTACATCTGAAGCCAAGTGGCTTTCTCTTCCTAGTAGTGCTGCTCTTTTTGCTTGCTAACTGAGGACTCCTCTGTGGGCTTCTCTGCATGTTTTTAATGGGCATATAGCTGTCAAAAGGACTGACCCTGTACCAGGGAGAGGTTAACATCTTGCACCAGTTTGCAGTGTCCTGGGCATGTGCTAGGAAGTTGCTCTCCTCATCCTCCCCTTTTGGCCCCAGCAGCATCTGCTGCACAGCATGTGGCCTTCCTCCCTTGCCTGCCCCTGCTTTGCAAAGCCAGAGCTGTGCACCGGGCTGAACCTCCCTAAAAAAACCTGCTCCTGCCTCTCCTGGTGTCTGCTCTGCTGCTCCGTACACCAGAACACAAACAGGGATCCCAGCGGACAAGCTCACTTCTCCTGGATGCCCCTTTTTATTTCTGCCACAACACCAGTCCTTGCCTGAATGCCCTTGACACCTTATGATGTGATGGGGACCAGGAGCCAAGTACAGTCCCAGCCTGGATGCAGCCCACTGCACAGCCATGTCACAGCAAGCAAGCGGCTGGGACCTCCTGCATGTTGCTGAGGGTGCCAAAGGGCCAGGGGTCCCCAGCCATTATTTCCTTGGTAAATAAATGCCTGGAAAGCACCCTGGTGAGAGTAGTCACTGACAGATGGCCAGGACCAGAGACAGGTCCTAGTGCTAAAAACGCTATGATTTTTAAATGGGTGACTCATATGTTTTCATTGTGCCACAGCTCTCCCACCGTGAAGCTGCCTGCAAGAAATGTTCACACAAGTCTTCCAGAGCACTGGGCTGAAATAAGGTGCTGTCAAAACAGCATATATTTGTGCAGCTGCCACAAGGAGTTGTTATTATTGTATTTTTCTTTAATAGAGAGACAAGTGTGCTCAGTGCACAGACTGGTAGCAATCATCTGTGGCGGTGCTGGGAAGCAAGAGGGAGCTCGGAGAGAACGATGGCCCAGGGCTGCCACAGGCACTAGACAGCAACAAAGGGCTGAGTTTCAGGTCTAAAGCAGAGTAAGCCAGAGCATTCCTGCTGGCCAGGACACAGGTCCAAATGCCTTTGGAAATGCATGGCTCTGAATGTGGCAGGGTGCACTGCTGAGTTACAGACACCCCAGGCCGCTGCTCCCAAACACCAGACACCGTTTCCTCTAAACACACACGTGCCTGCCTCCCTCCTCCGGGCCATGCTCGGGGCTCTGCAAGCACAGCCGCCACTGGCCCAAGAGTTTGGGCTGGATGCAGAAGAAAACCTGCTCTGCACGAAGGGCTCAGCCATACCACCACCTCCAGAAGATCACTGCTGGGAACGCTGGAGGGTGAAACAGAGACTGCAGCAGCCACTGCCTGCTCCCCCGCTGATGCCACACACGTACACGCACACATGTACACACATGCACAGACACACACACTCTTCATAGCTGTCTGCACACAAAGCAAAATGCCAAGCAATTGAGTAACTGTAACACTCCGTTTCAGTCCAGCCAGGGAACAGCCGGTGTTTGATCAATATTTTCCACAACAGCCACTTCCATGTGATAAATGCACTTATGGGGAAGAGGAACAAATTAACCTTCTGGTGCAGATGGCAGCTACTGCCTGGGAAAAAAGATGGCTCAATTCAGCAGGGAAGCAAGGGAAGGGCTACAGCCAGGATTCCTGCAAAACTGACCATACGAGGCAGCATCTGGGAAGCATTAATGAAAATCAGCGCCAGTAGCACCCACCCACCCATACACAGGGAAGCTGAAACCGAGACTGTCACTGCAAGTATCATCTGCATGCCTCAGAGAGCAGCAGGGAGCGAAAGACTCTCATGCAGGGAGCAGGAGCAGCTGAACCAGTAGATAATATATATACTTGGGGCAGCTGATAGATGAAGACAACAGAGGAATTGTGCTGCAGCACCATGCATGTGGGAAGATAAAAGGCATCTCAAAAAGCACTTCCCAACATCAATCCTTCCACTGGTGACAAATCGTTTGGAGTCAGGGTAATTCAGCAGCTGGCTGGATCAGAGATTACATCAGAGATTTCTCACCCACAAGGCAATTGGATGCAAATGGCAGTGAGCGGAGACGTGCCGAAGGGTACAAGTGTGCAAGGTACCATGCACAGGAGCTGTGCAGCCCCAGGAAAACCACAGCTGAGGACCCAAAAGACTGGAGAGATGGAAAGACAATTGCCTTTGCAAAGAGAGAAAAGGCTGACAGACCCAGCACATAATGAGTCCCTTCCTTGGGCTGGCTGTCCATAACCCTTACCTTAGGACTAGAGAATGCAAGACAGACTTCAAGCAGAAAAAAAAAAAAAAAAAAAAGAAAAGCTGGAGAAAAAGATCAGAAACCACATGGGGACGAAGACATCCATTTCTTTCTGACTATGTATCTCTGACCACTCAGGTTATTTTTACTCTTCTCCCAGCTGCAAACATGGGGTGAAAATAAGCTCTTATTTCACTGCTCTGTAATCCATCATGAACTTGAATTTGTCTGTATCTGAAAGTAACCTTGTGCTGCATCAGCCTCATCATCAAAAGCACAACAGATAGGATTCAGTATTGGACTCTGGTCTGTAAGCTGTCCAGGAGCTCAGTTTTCCTTCTGAACCCTGTCCTGCTTCTCTGTCACTGCCAGGTTGCATGGCTTCATGTTCCCACCACTCTCACTATGGAGACAACACAAGATGTTCAGGGGCCAGGTCCTCCGCAACACTTGCCTAGGCTGGTTGGGTTTTTTTAAGATAAGATCTAAGCAGACTTTGCCTGCTGGAACATGACAAATGGAGCTGTATACTCCCATCCCATAAATGCCTCTCTGCCACTAGCAAAGTGCCGTCCTAGGTGCTCCATAAAATATCCAGAACTGTGTTTATTGTACAGTACTGCTGGGAGAGGGCTACCAGCCAGGCTGCCCAGCTTGAGTGGGCTTCCTACTCGGGAGAGAAGAGATGCTCAGTGCCTCCACCTGCACGATCAGAGGATAAACCCTGCTCTGCAGGCAGCCTCAGGGCAGGGGTCTCGCTGATGGACTGGACCAGCGTAACACACTGCCTAGCTCCACACAGGGGCTCCTGACTTGCACAGTCTGAAAACCCGCGATGAAAAAGATGATGAAGAAAAAAATGGAGCACACATGACCTAGTAATGGTGAACTGCAAGGGAGAGGGGTCGAAAAATTCTGTTGAAAGAAGATGAAAGCCTGTTCATATTCTGGTTTCCTGCTGAAACAAATACACAGGGTGTGATTTTGCTGGAAATTCATTAATTTTCCACATATTCCCAGTAAGTTAATTTATCAACTAGTAACTGCATAAATAGAACAGGCAAAAATGCTGAAAGTAGATTAAACATTGATGTAAGTATATATTGATTTGAACATTCCTGTGCCTTTGCTTGTGACACATCAATAAAATTAAATAATATCTTAATAAAATGTCTTGGTAATTATGTCTTTTCCCTTGGGTAAGTATGCCCTCCAGCAATGTAATTAAAACCAAAATTACATTAACCCTCCAGTGACCATTTGACAAAAAATTAAGAGTCTAGAGAGTTCTCTGAGCTCTCATGCCCAGCCAGGTTATTCTTGGTGCGCTCAATCTAGCTTTCGTGCATGTCTGCACACCCCACTTTCATTTGGACAATGGCTGGAAGAAAGACTGTCCTCATTCACAACATTCAAATACCAAGAAATTCAGGTCCCTGCTCTGTCTGGGAAAATGCAGGTGGCTTGAAGGTTCATTCTTCTGGTGCTGGGAGGACCTGGCTCTCTGAGTCCTGGTGACTGTCCCCTGCACAAGCATTCCCAAGGTGGTCGAGCAGCAACAAGCCAGAGACAGGCCACAGGCGCCTTGCCAGCACATAGCAGGATACAGGCCATCAGCCAAGGGGCAGGTCTGCCATAGCATGGGCACGATGCTCTAGATGGACCCCAAGGCCACCAAGCTGACTCCTCCTCCCCTAGAACTGGGGAAGTGTGGTAAAGCCGGTGGTTCCCCAAGACTCCAGGGCAAACAGCGCTGACAGGAGTCACACCTGGTACGATAGCCCTGTGCTAGCATGACACTGGTCCCTCCCAAGGGAAAAACAGTTTGCCAGTGAGATGAACAGGTCTGATGGGATAGAAATGAGCATTTACCAAGAGATGTTAGACGACCATTTTAAAATTTTGATGACTCAAAGTAAACAGTCTAATTATGGGTCTTGCTGGCTGTGTAGTACAGAGACATGGACCCAGGCTTCCCACAGATGCAGCATGTCCCATAGAGACCCCAGCACAGACCAGGGATGCTGGGGAGGCTCCAAGGATCACATCTCAAAAGGCCACTATTTTTGTAACTGCTTCTTGCCTACAGGAAATTAATCTCTTCCCTAGTTGCACTGTTTCTGAAGGGTGGCTGGATTGTTGCTGTCCTCACTTATGATTCCCAGTCAAAACTAGTCATGAAGTGCTAGATAACCAAGGCATTGCATCTGTCTCTTTCTGCAGGATCAAGGCCATGCTCCAAATCCTGGCCTCCAGCACCTTATTCTTCACAAACTGTACTTGTTTCCAACCAAACAGCCTCCCCTGGTTCCCTCTGCTCTGCCAACACCAGCACAAAACCCTCTGCCTTCTGCTGCCATGCCCATCATCTCTTCCCTCCATGACAGGGTCACGGCCAAAAACCAGCTGCCTGGACGTGGTGACAGCCAGACACGGTCTCATGGGGTAAGATTTGGGGTGAACGGTGCATGTGAGCTCTTTGGGGCAGAGGCAAGACTCTGCATGCTGTGCTCGGTCCCTCCTTGGGGGGGGGGGCGGTCCTGGCAGAGACAAGGCAGCCTGTGCATGTAGACCTGCTGCCCCGTTCCCCCCTGCAGCCAGCCAGGCACTCAGGGTCCCGGCTGTCTGCTTGTGCCAATGCTGCAACCTGAATAAAAAGCAGCAGCTTGCTGGCATGTCAGGCAGAAAGCAGCAGCTGAAGACCAGGTGCGAGCATGTGGCACTCACCACTGCTTGCAGAAACCCTCCCTCCATTCCCAAAGAGCTGGCTGGGCTTGCCCATCTCATGCAGGTGGCGAGCACGTGCCTGGGACCTGGCAGAAGCCCCCTACTCACACCAGCGCAGGGGCACTCACCACAGCTCTGACCAAGGAGCAGCTGTTTGGAAATGTCACCAAAAAACTTCGTAGTTCACACGAGCACTCAGAGCATGTAGGAGAGCCCGTCATTAACATCTGAGGCAGCGAAGCCCCTTGTCATTTCCCATTTGGCAGCAATGAACGGCCGCTCGCCCGCTGACGGAGACACTGACAATATGACCTTTCAGGAACCACCGAGTAATCTGTTTGCTCCAACTCTGCTGTGTCATGCTGTCAGCTTGTCACCAAAACTTGCCACTCACATAACCTATTAGTTGTCCAATTTGTCTTTCTGTCATGGACCTTGACGCTCAGCCCAGTGACTCTGTGCATTTTTAATGCTCTCATTAGTTAATAAAGCACCACTTTGGAATTTGGGGGGTTGAGAAGTTGTCTCTATCACAGCACATCTTCCTCCTCGGCACCCAGCACGTCCCACCATGCTGTGGCACCTCACTAGAGCCACCCCATGGGACAGGAATGCAGCGGCCACAGCCTTGACTGGGCTCTCCATGCAAAAAACATCTTCCAGCCTGCTCAAGAGACCTGCTGAGGCAGGACACAAAGGCACCTCCTCTGCCTCAGCCAGAGCTGGGCATGGTCTCCACCACCTCCTGGGCAGAGCAGAAGGTCTGGAGCCAGAAAGACCCATCTTGGCTTTGATACCTTTTGCTTCATTTCTGAGCTGCAAACAGGAGGGTTTGCAGGTAAGTCCTGCCTGAGAAACACGCTGAACAGTGCCAGCTGCATGGATTGGAGGGAGGCAATGGGGACATGGACCAGCTCCAGTGACAGCTTTAGCAGGAGAAGAGGTGTACAGCAAACGGGGACTTTGAGAGTGTGTTATGTCTGATAAGAGGCTTCTCCTCCTGTCCTGACGCTGTGATGGAGGGTGAAGGTGGTGTTTGTGTCACGTAGACCCGTCTGTGTCCCAGACACCATGTCCAGGACCTTGGTGTAGCTTCATCAGGTGCTAGACCCGTAACTTCTAGGACTGGAAGGCAGAACCTTCCCCTACCCCCAGGAGATGATCACAGCTCCAGATCTGAGCCAAATCCAACAGAGCAAAGCCTTTACATCTTGGCTCATATCACGCAGTGTGCTTTGAGAGGTGACTATACCCTGTGCTGTGCTTCTGTGGGTGTTTTCATCTGAAGGCCTCACAGAACTTTGCAGCCATTCATTAGCAAAGAACTTCCTGGCACCATCAGCTAATGAGAGAAGGGAGCCAGATGAAAGCGCTATTCCTGAAAACCTGGATCAATCCTGAATTCACAGCAAAGCTTTTTTTTCCTGCTTATTAGGGTTGGAACTAAAACAATCTGGCCAACTATTGTGCTACTTTGCATATCTAGTAAACAGATATTTGTCTATTTGGATACAATTACAAAATGAACCTTTAGTCATACAGCAAGGAGTCTGGAGTCTCTGCTTACTTAACTTTTCATTGAAATCCTTATAATACTGCGTGCCGTACTTTATCATGCATTTAAACACCATGGTTAAAACCCCAGTATGACATTTTACACCTGACTTAACCAGCACTAGATTATCAGCTGTTGGCCTGAGAATGCATTTTTTACAACTTGCTTTTCTCTGAACTTGCATTAAAGGGCCCTGGAAACCTACTGGGACTGAGAAGGCTCAAGACAGTAGCAACGTAACCTTACAGCTCTTGGCGTGCTAGTACAGACCATTAGCTGCAGATGTCCTTCTGAAGATCAAGAGCACTTCAAAACCTCCTAAATTCCTTCCTAAGCTCCAGAGGCTTGGAACATTTGCACGGCTTATGCCAGCTGACCTTGATTCATAAGGCAGCACTCAGATTCAGCCTAAGACTTCTCCTGAAAGTAGTTTAAATGTCTCCCATTCTCTGCCATGAAATAATCAGTAGACCCATTTGCACAAATTTGCAAAGTTACATTTTCAGTAGTTTGTCTGGTAGCAAAAGCAAAGCCTTGATGCTTTATCTGTAAAATTGCATGTCTATAAAACACAGAGACACAAGAAGAAAGTGCTATAGGCAGTAAGAGTTAAGAATTGTAAAGATCTATGGGAATTCCCGTTGTGCACAGGCTAACTGGACAGTTTTAAGTGGCCCAAATGTGCCTGTCCCTCTGCATCTTTAATGCAGTACCTGGCTGGAACATGCAGATCCAAGGACTGGGAGGATCCCCCTTCTTGTCCCCAGTTCCAGCCATCCTTCCTCCTGCTGACATACAGACCCTATGGCCTGACTCTCCAGCCTCCATCCTACACATGCCCAGGGAAGGTCCTAGCAAAGGCAGAAGCTGGCTGAGCTGCCCGTGGATCACACCAGTCATTCAATGCTTGCATGCCACAGGATGGGCTGTGGGCCTACAGAGGAACGGGGGCTGTGCTACATGTATTCAGAAAGAGGCACAGGTCAAGAATCAAGATATGGGCTCCAGAAATTTGAGGGCAGCAACACAATGGTCAAAGTAACAACCCAGCTGCTCTACTGATTTATCTTCCATTGGGGAAATGACATTTCATTCCTGCACTGAAACACTTTTCCAGACAAAACAGATTCATCCAACTCTCAACCTATTGAATGACAAGGTTTTTCTAAGAGAAAAGCAGCAAGGTTGAAAATCCAAAGTTGCTGTTTGTTCTGCCATGAAAGCTTGAAAATTAATTTATCTATCTGGTGAGAATTTTCTCTGTGTGCTAAAGGACTTGATTTTTTTTTTTAACCTCTTATAGCCTAGGAAAAGTCACAACCACTTCCTTTTGCATCAAGGCTATGATCTTCACTTGCAAAGACAGGAGAGGCACAAGCATGTTTCATGTGCCAGAACACTGTGCTGTAACGAAGGTATTCTACCACCAGTGCATTAACGCAAAGAACTCGGAAGACAATACAACGGGCGAAAACCATATCTCACAGCATTTAATGCCTCAAGGCTTCTTGCAGATAGTTGTCTTTACAACAGACTTGGGGAAGATTCCCCACTCACTCTGTCTGTAAGACAGCAGTGGAGGCATTTCTGTTCTTCTTGACATTCTTGGGACCAGGCAGCAACTTAGGTTAGTACTTGCAAGTTCAAAAGAAACACTGAAAATAGTTACTGATTTCTGAGGACTATCATTAGGTAATTTGCAAATATTCCAGTGAGTGACAAGTGCTTTGGAATTTGAGGATTGCTGACAGTTCCTTTTGTCAGTGCTTACTCTCGTAATATTAGTGCAAAATAATTCAAATTCAGATAATTTAAATGCTTCATGAAAGAAAAAACAATCCCATTGTATCTGCATTGTCAAAGGGGTACTGACCTTCCCCGGGGAGGTGAACACTCAGTCTGTGCCTGTGAATTTGGAAGGACAGGAATCCCTGGCACACCAAGCTCATGCTACCTCTTTCTGCCATGGATCTCCTTATGTAGTGGAGTGACAACAAGGATAATTCATTCTATCGTTTTTAAGCAAATGAACCAGCCATTGCACAAACAGGACACTCCAAAATCCGAGAAGCAAACACCAGAACATGACGACCAGACAGCTTGAGCAGTGCAAGTGGCACAATGGCATTCTGTTTCAAAGACGGAAAAACAGCACAAATAGCAATGAGTTTTCATGCCCTGGCAGCTCCTGCCAGTTACAAGTTCATAGAAGGGCATCGATCTAACATGAGTTTGTTCAGTGTCAGCTGTGATGGTGCTGTATGGGAAATTGATTTCTTCTTTAGTACATTCTCCTCCAATGGAAGCCGGCTCTCTCCATGGTGATGGGATGTGCTGATCAGTTTAACAAGCTGCCAATGGGATTATGCAGAATCATTTCATCGGTTTTCAGTAGCTGTGTGAAATGGCATTTGCCGGAAACACAAGTCTGCGTGGACCTAACTGAAAAGGCAATGAGATCTGAGCCCCAAAGCCTTATGCTAAAGGGGAAAAGACACACAGAGCCTGAACATCTTCAATATTTCAGAGTGGAAAAGTCCAGATTCCACAGAAAGTGGGCATCCCTGGAGCAGCTAGGCTTTCTAGGACAGGGAGGGATTTTTAGCAGCATGCATAACAGAAACTAATAGCAACACACCGATGAGCAGCTGCTGCAGCAGCAGCTCTGGAAAGCTGGTCAGCCCATCTTCATCAACCACTGTGCTCCCTCCCGCAAAGACCTGTGTCTGCACCACACCATGCACCAAGGAAAAGCAAAGGAAGGTTGCTTCTTGACCTTCACTACTGTCAAGACCCTAAAAAAAAAGAGCTCAGGACCTCCTAGTGAAAGGTGAACAGCTCACCTAACATCATTAAAAAAATAGCAACATTAGTTATTTCAGCCTTCCAGGGCAGGCATAAAGATAGATGAAAGGAATAAGGCAAGCTGGGAACATCAATAAATTACTGCAGCCTCTTATTGGCTGCAGTATTCAATAGTTTAAAATGTTTTCTGGTGCCTTAGGCAAGCAGAAGATTTGCAGAAATGCTGAGCCCATCGCCCGTGATGTATCATTGTCACTCATCAGCTGCTAAGTTGCATTTCCTCTTCCTTCACATGCAGTCTGTGTAACTCTGAACGGCCACAGCAGTGAATTAGAGAGATGATCTCTCTAGGCTAGCACGGGCTGCCTGGTGACTAAATGTCAGGAGGACAGTCCCATTTCTGCTATTCAGAGACAGATGGGTGAAAGCAACAAAGACCTGGGTGCAAAGAAAAGGACATACTTCAATGGAAGAGTTACTGATTACCCTAAAAGCATCAGACATCTTCACGTGTGAGGTGACCTGCTTGCCCACGCACAGACCTCCCTGACCAGGGGAGAAGAGGGTCCCTGCTCCCTGTGAAGACTCATGTGTCCCCAAGAAATGACATGCCCTGAAGCAATGTCCAGAGCCCCCTTACTCAACAGCTGCATGGGAAAGCAGAGGTGAAGGCTCAGGTCTTCATTACTAATGATATTGCATTTCTATGACTTGACTTGCCAAGCTCAGCAGCCCCTTGAGGGTTTAGGGGCAGCTCGGATGAGGGCAGCAGAGCTGTGCTGCAGCCAGGGCCAGCAGCAGCTTCCAGGCACTTCAGGAACACTGGACTGGGAAGCACCTTCTGTCCAGGGGACGCTATCTTCTATCTGGTGCAGCATCCCCAGCAACACCCAACGCCAGGGGCCACGGCATCAGGGGGGATGCTGGACTGTCCTGCAGGTCCTCCCTCTGGAGGAGAGTGAGTGGCAGAGCAGGAATGGAGGGACAGCTCTCCAAGAGGAGGATCTGCCCCATGGCACGTTATAAACAGGGTGACTGCTGAGGGCAGGACGGCTGAGCCCTTGCAGCAGGACCACGAGGGAACTGGATCCTCACTGCCCTGCAGCATCAAAATGGGGCTTATTTTTCTGGGGAAGAACTGGGCCTCCATTTGTATGTAAAGAGCCTATGGAAGCCCCACTCATGGCTAGGATGGTTTGTGAAGGACTTGGTCTGGCCCCAGAAGGCATATGGGATGTGACAGGCCTGTGAGCCCGCTAATACAGAAAGCGCTCGAAAGCATCCTTGCAGCAGCCCAGGGAGAACCTGATCCAATTAAAAATTATTTTGGCTGGCCTGCTCCTAGAGAGTGCCATATATCTGCACAGATGATTTTCACAAATGTAGTGGACTACTCCATGTGGCTTTGACTGCTGTTGAAAATATTTAATAAACTCTGGAATATGAATCACTATCAAGGACCCTGAACATTAATTTTAGTCACAGTTGGCCACACTGTATCACCCTATAAACACCTCTCCAGTTTCAATTAACATTTCTCTATCTCCTGTCTCACTGAATATTATATTTAACTAATTTAAGAGGATTGGTAAAGATAGTTTTCACACTTCACAGGAAAGCATAATGAAATAATTATACCTGTACCTACAAAAAGCATGAGGATATTGCATAAAGAGCTTTAAAGTCATCTGAAGCAAAAACTTCTCCAGGGGACTTTCATTCTAGCTTTGGCTACTGAGGCTACCATGCAGGTGTCTGCCACCTCCTGCTCAGGGTCTGCTTCTGGACATCTGCACCACAGCAGCCACTGCTGGCTCAGCCGGCAGCTTCCCCTGTGGAACGGGGACCTCCCACCAGCCACGAGAACATCTCTGCTCCTCCCCGCCAGGCTATCAACAGAGGTGCGCTGCTTCCCTCCACAGTGGATGCTCCTTTATAGGAGTGTGGCAGCTTGCTCTGAGAGAGGCTTGTCTCGTCTGAAATGGTTGTGGCTCTGTGGTGGTGCAAGCAGATGTCTGGAGATGATGAGCTGAGGGCTCTCCTGGGCCATGTCTCCAGAGCAGGACACCATAGACCAGCAGACAGGGGGTAGAAGGCTCATTGCTCCTGGCTGTGCCCTCTGCTCTGAGGCTATGAGATGCCCACACATCTCTGCCTCCTGTCATCTCCTCTTGGTCACATATTGGAACTTGTTGATAGTAGCACCCTTTTGATCTCCTCCACCACCGTTTCTCACATCTCCTGCCTTAGGGCAAGCCCTGGACCATGTAGCATGAGTCAGTGTTTTCTCCAACAAAAACTGGCCTGCAAAGCACAGATCATGTTCCCCCCATCCACCATGGAGGGAGTTCAAATCTGCCCTGAAATGAGGGACAGCCCTGCAACCTGACCTGGCTATAGACAAGCACAGTAACATTTCCAAGACAAACCGGGTGTTTTGTCCATCTGGGTCCAGAAGCAAAGTCTCTCAGGGAGAATGCATATAGCAAAACCTTATTCAGTCAGACTCCTATCCTGGTGATCTGCTCTCTATCTGAAACCACAAACACATCACCTGAGGAAAGGAGCTCGTCTTTGTGTCCCATGAAGGAGCTAAAGACACATTGTCTTAGTCAACGAAACCTATGCAATACTAGACAAGGCGACAAGGCAACCAGGCACAAGTACCAATTCCCAAACCTCTGTCTTTCACTCCAGGGCCAGGCTTTAACCTGTACATTCCCCTAGGAAAAATACCTAAAAAGCAGGGAAAGCAAGTCATAGCACTGAACGTGCACATATAACTAAATATTCCCCCATTCTCCACACATCACTAAGGCTTCTCCCGGAAGCAACATGTGGGACATGTTTTCCAGGAGACTGAGATAACTACAGCAACAGCACAAGGTGATGGCACAAATCGCAAACTGCAGTTGCATGAAGCTCTCAGGAGCAGACAGCATTACTCAGGAGCTCTGGAGAAAAGAATAGTGAAAATAACCTGGCTGCTAACTAGCAAGCATAATTCATTGCCAAAGCAGCTCCTCCTTCCTCAGGATGGGAGAGCAGCCAACACTGTAGCCTTTAGCTAGGAGGGTAAAGAGGGTGCCTGTGTTGATTCTAAACTGCTGAGGTCCATCCTGGCAACAAAGAACGGAGCTGGAAGAGGTCCACTAGCTAAAATCAGACTTACAAGGGACTGAGGAGCAGGACATACTGTGGGACATGCACCTTGTCAGTTCAAGGACAGTAACATCTGCTCCTTGGGGCAGTGGGCACCAACCAGCTGCCTGCTTCATCAGCACCACAGCCACGATGGGATCTGTGCCGTGGTGGGAGAAGGGGAAACAAACACCCACCCGCCCAACAGGAGTCAGGAAGCCAGGGGAAGCACAGTGCCAGCCAACAGCTCTCTGGGTAACTCGATTAACTCCCGCTCACCATCTTACTGCACCTCTCCCTTGCTTGATTCACAGGTGCACATCAGATATTTCCAAGCCATAATCAGGGTACAACAGACTGAACAAATCACTGGTCAGCTTCAAAACGCACATCTGGCTGGGGCATGTTAGGGGCAGGAGATGAGACTAAATCTAGTCCCAAGTAAAACCCCCAGACTGCACACGTAGGAGGCGTAGGGGCCTCGGCAACAACTGCTGCAATCTACTGATCCGCTCCTGTCATGCACAATTGCTTACTAGCCTAGGCAGACCCCTGAACATGCTGATGCCAAACCCACCTATCCAGCTAGCATCCCAGACACGTAGTCATCTTAGCCCTCCCCCAAATCCAGCTATAATTTCTTCTCGCCCTTAGCCCTGCCATATATCTGACAGTGCTGTACAACCATATCTGGCTTTGGTCTGCTGACGTCACCTGTAGATCTCCTAAAGCTTTTTCCGTCTTGTTTCTTCTGTTGTAACAAATGCCTTCAGAATGAACAGGTTTTTCCCACGGCAGACTCAGAGAAAAATTGATTATTGTTTGTCCTCATCTATAATCTCGTTTGCAAGAAACCAATAGCTCAGTTTTTCAAAATCATAGCAATTTAAGACTGTAAAGGACAGAAGACAACCGAGTGTTGTCCTTCGTGTAATAACCTTTCCTGTATTTGAAGACTGTCACGTTCTTCCCTCTGGTTGTCCCATTTCAGACTGACAAGATTCAATTATTTCAGCCTTTCCTTGTGAACCATGTTTGTTGGATCTCTCAGATTACTCTTGAAATTCTCCAGTGCTTCACCAATTTCTCTATATTTTTCTTAGAAGAAATGTATAATTATTATTTTTTTTAAATAAAAAATTTTTATTCCCTGACATCACATACAGGGGGAACAATTATACCCAGGCCCATACAGGCAACAATCATCTTAATGCATCCTAAAATGATAACACTTTGCTTTTTGGCAACAGCAGGGCATTATCACACCCACATCTTTTCCTGCAAAAATGTTGCCTTGCCAGATATTTTGTGGCAGAGACAGGTATTTCTGCTTTTGATTTCTCCTTCCTGTACAGAATTTGGAGTTTTCTATATTGACCTTCTTTCTGCTGGTGTAGGCCCCCCTTTCTGATTCTAACTGTGCCCTGGGGACTGCTTAGACTGTCACCTACATGACATGGACCAGAGTTACAAGATTTATAAGCATATAGGCTTCTGCCCTCATCCACATCAGTGTTTGGTAGCCCAATTTCTTATATTAAACAACACAGTTTTCCAATAATTTGCTTTTCTTATCTTTTTCTCATCTCCACTTGTGTAAAGTAGTCCACCGAGCAGAGCAGAAGTAGCATTATCTTTGCAGGAGCACAGCTTTGTGTCTTTGAATGTGGCCAAGTGCCATAAGAAACCTCACGACTGGAGGGAGATGCGGAGGATGGCTCTATGTAGCAACACTCTGATAACAGGATCCACCAGCCTCCTCGTTGCAACTTCCCACCCAGTTACTGCTGTGGTTTAGCACCTCTCTGAAACATGGCCATGGTCATGCCCCCCAACTGCGGCTGGACACCACCATGCTGGGAGGGGCCTTCCCCGGGCGATGAGGCAGGGGCAGGGCACACTTCACCCTGTGTAGTCACACCAGGGCTTTTGCCACAGCAGGAATCAGACTTGCGAGCACTTCTGTGGAGCTGAAGGACCAAGATGAGCCAGAAATTGTCCCCATGTCCCTTGTTTCTGCCACCACTAAGTCATATTTCCCCTTGCAACGGTGGCAGTGGACGTACATTACATGCATCATCACTGCAGCTATTTTTACTGCACAGAAATTAGCCCAGCAGGAATTCAATTCCATTAAATTCCATTATTCTGAGAAGGGAAACTCAGTGCTGACTTCAGAGAACAGCAGCCACAAAGCCTGCAGAAAGGCTCAAATGCCAGAAAAGGAAACAGCCGCTGGGGAGGGGTGGGAGGACGCTGGGTGCCTGCTGGCGAGCTGCCCCTGGCCACCCTGACACCTCTGCCCAGGAAAGCAGCTCCCTGCGGGTGGGCTGGGGGTGGGCTGCATCATTCCTGCCTACCAGTGTCTTACACAGCACTATACCCGCTCCACCAATCTCCAAATGATTTGGAAGTGATCTGTGGGTCTGAGCTGCCAACATTAATGGGTCTGTAACAGCATTGGAGAGGCCAGCACCCATGAGGGCTGGCAGCCTGGGGAGCGGCGCCAGCGCTCAGGGCACCCTGAGCCCCTCCAGCAGCTGCCAGACCAGGGACAGCCTGCTCCCTGTCCCGCCTCTGCAGACCCCAACCATCAAAACCCCCGACACTGTGGACACAAATCTTCCCATGGTGCCTGATGGCATCCTCTCCCTGGGCAGCCACAGCAGCGTGCTGGATCCAGGCCAAGGAGGGCAGGCAGCTCCAGCAGCCGGGCTGCCTGGCAGCCCCGAGGCAAGGGGCAGCTCCAGCACCACAGAGGAGCAGGCATCCAGTACTTCTTGCCCCATCCCTTCCACAAGGAAAGCAGCACACAGGGCAAAGGGGCAACAGGTCCTCACTCCCCACTGAGGGATGCAGACAGCACAGGGCTTGTGTAACACTGCCATACCCTGAATGTCTGGGGATGGGGGGGGACATGGGGATCTGCGCCTTCACCCCCCCGTAGTCATCGTTGCACACCGAGACAGGCAGAACTGGTGGTAGCTCCCCTGTGCCAGTATGCCCGTGTATCAGCAGCAGCGAGACTAATGTACTGAGACATGCAGATCTGAGACCATCTGCATGCAGAATCACACAGGGAGGAAAGGCTCCTCTTAGCTTTTCAAAGGGCTGCAGCTCCTGCAGGGCTCTGGAGCTACCTGAATAAGCTAACAGCTTGTAGACCCTGACAAGAGCCATCCTTTCACATCCTGACCTCAGTCTGGGTCAAGGCTGCAGCCCTGTCATCCACAGAAGTTTGCTTAGTAATTCAGACACTAACAAAAAAATAAAGTTGCACTTTGCAGCAGCTCACTAATGGTAATGATTTGAACCTGAGGCACTGGCAGGACAAAGTCATAAGAAGGAGGCTCAGCCACAGCATTTTTTTGGGCACTCTTGACTTTGCTGGACTCATGCTATACTCGTGACTTCCTCCCCCAACAAAAACCCCAAAGAAATGGAATTCCTTGCTCTGGTGTTTATATTTCCTCATTCAGCATCGCTATGAATTTCCCAATTTAAACATATCATCCTTGAATGAGGGACATTGGATTTCCACTCTGCTTGACAGACTTTACTGTTGTCCTTAAAAACAGCTTCAGAGTGCCAGATGAGTACTAACTATATGTGGTCACCTAGGAGACAAGGGGGATTCCCAAAAATCAGTGCCAGAAAATGTGGTAATCCACAACGAATTAAGAAAAAAAGGAGAAGAATTAGGCAAGCCCCGTGTGTTTGCAATTGTGCTATTAACATCTGCCTGTGAGCTTTCATGGGGGCAAAATGCACAGGATAATGGCATGGGATTCCCATAGCCCACAGGGATGGTCCTGCCCTCACCCTGGGCCCATCACAGCAAAGGGAACAGCTTCTTGACCACGGCCAAGCTTTAGGTTTAGATCCTAATATGCAAGAGGCTATTCTTGTCAATGAATTTGAAATTAATTCAGTCACATGAAGCTACAGTTTTGGTTTCTGTGCACCGCACAAAACATCATTCACTGGGAGGAACTGCTGGAGTTGAAGGAGATCCTTAAAAGAGAGAAAGATTGCATCCATTCTATCTGAGACACTTCCATCCTTACACATTTCTGCTGATTAGAAGCAAAAGGTTCAGAGGCAAAAGGCCACAGAGCCAAACTGGTCCACACGTCCAGCACTCAGTGCCAACAGCATCGCTATGCCTGCACTGCTGCAACCAACAGCGATGCCAGCATGGCTCCTTCTGTGAGGTGTAATGGCAAATGACTGCAAGTCTTGGGGAAGATCTATCGCTTGGAGGCCCTGAGCAACTCAGAGCACATGTGTTAAAGAGATAAAATAATATTTTCCTGGTTAGCTCCAACACTTTATTGAATAAAGTTTAAAATCCTCACCCTGACTCAATCCATCTGTGCAGGTGTCATAGTACTTTCTCATTTTTAGTTTGGAGAAGAAGAAAATGCAGAGCGAGCAGATAAAGCAGTTGCCTGATTTGAATTTCACTTCTATCCCATAACTCTTTGCAGAGGTCAAGGAGAAAATGACAGGTGGAAAAATGTATCTTGGAATCACCAACTGGAGGTTTAAGAAGATTCATTTCCAAAGCGTGTTACTGCAGACAGTGAGAGGAGAAGAGCGGGACTCACTGGCTGGATCGATAGTGCAGGCTGCAAACAGCAAGCACAGCCTGCCAGGACGGGAGCCGGTGGCACAGCACTCTATTGCCAGGCTGAAAACGCTCTCTTTTAAACCTGCTTTTTAACATTATGGAGAAAGTTGAGTTTCATTGTCAAAACAGACCATCCCAGTGAGCAGTGTCCAAGGCAAAACTCAGTCCTGTAGCAGTGCAGGGCTCACCCACTGTCCCTACAGATGGTCTGTGCACCACGCTGGGACCTGCTCTCTGCTCCCGAGTACCCAGGCTGGAGGACGTCTGGGCAGAGGTGCGTGGGGAGCTGAGCTGTGCCACAGGGCTGCTCGCAGAAAACTCCCTGTGCTGCCTGGCACCCAGGTGACATTCGTTTTCTGCATGAACGGAGCAGTACTTTGCAGTTCAAGTTTCTGGGAACTGTAAATAAACTTGAATTCACTTGTCATCCATCTCAGAGATCTACCAAGCTCAAAAGTTTTAATTTCAGTAATTAGATAAAACCTTCTCCCTGCACAGGGCTCTGGGCTGTGTATATTAATAGAACTTCCTCAAAACAAATAAGTCACTGAAAGCATCACAAAAGGAGGAGGGCAACAACCAATCATTCCCACACACCAACAAGATTTAGGATTTAACTATGCAAACATATTGTTGTTGCTCTGTAATCGCAATATCTCTAAACCAGTGATTTGTAAGGCGAGGAAGCACAGGGAGCCAGCCTGCACTGCCGTCTCAGGAGCATGCTGCCAGCCCTTTGATAATTTCAAGGAGAACATGGCACACTGACCTCCCGTGCAGATCTGTGGGAGGGAATCCTGAGGGACTGTGCCTCATGAAAGCCAGGCAGCATGCAGCATCCCCTGAGCAGTGGCAGACTCCTCTGATACAGCAAAGATACATGAAAGGACCTGGCTTGCCAGGCCTGCAGACCACGCAAGGTAAATTCACATGGCCCCCAGGTCTGTCCCAGCACCCTGGAGCTGATACAGTATTGCTTTCATCTCGACGCAAACCGAACCCTTTCCTGTGGCAGAAAGGGCAGGAGGCTCTCAAGCCACTGTGTCATGTATCTTCTGAGCAGGTAGGTACACCCTTTGGGCAGGCGGAGACAAACAAAAGGAGGGAGCATGTCACTGAGGCCACAGGGTTAGTGTGTCCTGAAGCCTTAACAGAGGCATCCCGACCCTGAGAAGAGTGGTGCCACCACTGGGTTTGTCCAAGGGAGAGATGCTGGGGAGGACCATGGTAATGGTGCTTGCACGCATCAAGTGCTGCATCCCCACAGAGGTCCTGGGCTCCTCACAGCCACGAGCGTCTGCTTGCCCCATCCTCCCCTGCGCTGGTGTGGCTCGGGGCCATGCGGGCTCTTGGAAAGCGAGTGCGTTTCTGTGCTCAGTTGACTGCTGGAAGCGGTTACCAGCAGCAGCTCCGTTCTGCCTTCTGGAGACAGCCAATTTTCTCATCGGCTGTGACAGGGTTCGGAGCTGCAGCTCAGCACAGACATCTTGTACTCAGCACAAGGACAGAATTCCTTTCACACATTTCAGTGCCACCGACCTGCTTATGCAGCCCTGTCACCAGCATGTCCCAGAGCCTCCCCAGGATTTAGAAATAGCAATCACAAGGCCTTTTTTTTTCTTCCTCTTGTACAGGAGCTCCCTGAGACTGTGCATACATATACGTATATATCTTGCTGGGGGGAAATTGTGCCAAGGATGTTTTGCATCTACTTCTGAGTGCAGCCCTGACTCTGGTCCAGTGACAGCTCTGACCCCTGCGTTGCAGCAGAGTCCCGCTGGCTGCATTAGTGCTGCTGTTCCTGGGAAGATGTAGTGAGCGAGCTGTCAGCAAGCCGGGGCTGCTGCCACTGCCGTCTGGGAGCATCAGAAGGGAGCCCCAGAGGAGGAGCTGTGCAGATGAGCAGCTCTACCAGAGGTGATGGGCACTTCACCCCCAGCCACCTGCGACCCCAGGTGCCATCGCACCCTTTGAGGTTTTCAGTCTGCTCTTGGACACTCCATGGCACTGTTCAGTCCTTTCCTGGCAGCACATAACTATGTAGCTACACCACTCACCATCGCCTGTTTTAGTCAAAAGCAGGAACGCTGACGGCACATTTGTCTGCAGAGACAGATCAGGCCTTCCCCAGCTTTTGCAGGGCTATAACACAGCACACACTCACGGATCCGCACACTGGGCATTGCTCCATCAGCAGGCATCAGCCTCTCCAGTACAGCTCAGGTATGCCCCATCCCACCTTGCCTAAGGCTCTTCCTCAAACCTCCGGCGGCCCCATCCTTGTGTGAGCACGCGCTGCCAGCAGCGTGCATCCACACACGGACACACCTCGCTGCCTGACTGCCACCCCGCGCTCTTGGTTCTGGTCACCTCACCAGCACTGCCACCTCCTCCCTCATTTCCACTGAATGCTTTTGGCTTTGGTTTATTTGTGGTCACTGAGCCCTTATTAAGTGGGGTAAGTCACAACCATATCCCTGTTAACAAATCCTAAGCACTCCGTTCATGAAATGGGCAATAACGACACCAATTTGGCTCCCTGCAGAAAATCTCACACTAGCATAGCTCAACCTGTGAGGGTTTTTGCTCTGTTCCTCCCTGAGCACTGACTGTAGAGTCCAATGGCTTAATATTGTCATTTCTTTTAGATTGTAATGCTCTCATTTTAGCACAGCAACTTATTTTTAATAGAGTTTGGAAAGATTTTTTTGTATGTCTTCACTTCTACTCCAAGGATGTTTGCTCTCAATTTATTTCTGCTCTTCTTATCTTCTCAACAACTGCACCTCTTGTTCCAAGTCCTGCTCATTTTCTGTTCCTTATTGTGATTTTTCTTTAATTTCATCTTGTTCCCACACTTCCCAATCACACATTTCATCACTTCTGCTTCCCTATTGCCAACAATATGCGATTTCTTTATCTTAATTGTATCACCCAGTCATCTGGTTCCAGGATGGCATCTCTTTACCTCACAGTGCAGTCCCTTTAATCATTACTGCTTCTCGCATGTATAATAATAGCCGAGACAAGCTGTTAGCTTTCACCTCCCAGTTACAGTCACAAGTTGTTTTTTTTTTTTTCCATGTAAGTCCTAATGACAACACAAACTGAAAACCCTCCAGACATCCCTTCATACGGACTGCAGAAGAAACTCGTCACTCCATGAGCTCTTCTCCTCAACTCCCAGCTGAGCAGCAGGGTGATGTGCAAGACCAGCCCTTGGGGAAGAGAAGCCTTTCTGAAGGATCAGACCCAACTCCTTGCAAGAAGCCTGTGAGCAGAAGTCCCTGTGCAGCACCCTGGCCAGCCACACAGCCGATTTCTGCTGTCTGCTCCCCCCATCGCTCCCAGGGGCATCTCCTTCCCACAGAGCCTGGGCTCTACCCAGTCCTCTGCCAGGGGGTCTGGCGATGGGCAGAGCTCTCCATGGGTGGGGGAAATGCAGCCTTCCCCCACAGCATCTGGGGCACCCTTTTTCCTCCAATCTGCCAGGCTACGCCTCTCTGATGCCCACCTACCCACAAAGAGACAAAGCTCTGCATGCTTGGCAGCTAGCACCTTGCCCAGCAGAGACGGCTCCTCACCACTGCTTCCTTTCTCTGGAGGGTCCTTCTCCCACCAGGCTGTGGGACTTAGCGCCAAGTGACTTCTGCCATGCACCGAGCAAAGAAAGCTACTGCCTAGCTGCACCGTCTGGGGTGAGCTGTCTTTGCCTGGCTGTCTCTGAATACCCCAAGGTCGTGGCGCTGCCAGGTGCTCTGGATAACTGGCTATGCAGGCTGCTATGTGCAGTGCCCTCCATGTCTCAGGTCTTCATCCAGCTCCTCAGTTTACAGCACCCAAAGCCCTCACAGAAAATTTTAAAATGGCTTATTCATATTTAGAGCACCTTCAGCATTTGGGGGGGGGTGGGGTGGGTCCTGCTCAGTGCAGGCAGCAACTGCTCCTCTCCAGGGAAGCAGGAGGGAGACCAGCCTCACCAGATCAGGTTCAGAGGAGAGACATTTGCAGGGCTCCCCAGCAGCCTAAGAGGAGGCACAGCCCCAGGAGTCTGATAGCTGTGTGCCTGCTCCAACCCCCATACTAACAGGTTTTCTGGATGAAAACTTTGCTGTCTGGATCCACTTCTCCAGCCTTAGTAGCTCCAGGAAAAGGCAAAAAGCTGTGAATGCATTGCAATTTATCAGCAATAAGAAGCTGTACATGTGGGTAGGAATAATATTGATACTAAGAACAGCTTAAATGCCACTGAAGAAGCTAGCACAGCGTAGAAGGAGTAGCGGCATGTGTCAGACTGAGCACCTCTGTTTGTATTCTGATCTGCAAGCACTGCGTAGAAGGTTAGCGAGATCCTGGCTCATACAGAGAGGAACATTTTACATATGTCAGAGGGTATTGTGGTGCCAGCTATGAATCAGTGGAGGAGAATATCTCGTCACCTGATTTGCACAATGGTAGAATTGAATTGGAGCTTGAATAATATAGGTCAAAAAAAAAAGAAAGATAATGGAGTGTGAGGGATTATACAGCAGGAAAATCTGAAAAAAGGAGTTATTTAGTCTGGAGAAAATCCATTTACACAAGGTACCATATTTTGTATTTGTCAATATAAAGTGATCCTTGCTGATCTATCAGAGGTCTCTAGACAGGCCCATGCTAAAGGTCAGCAGCTCAAGTGGAGGATGAATGTGCCCCGTCAGCTCCCCGGGGTGAGGGCTGTGCTCGTGCTCTGTGCTTCTGTCCTACCCTGTGCAACAAGGCTGCGGCCACAGCATCCAGGTATGATGGTGCTGCAGGTCAACAAAATTAACTGCTGTATTACAGAAAGAGTAGTCATAAAAGAACCACTCTCTGTCCCTTGGCATTGCTATAGGGTTGATTTATCCTCTAAAGCAACTGTACTTTTAGGGTTCATAAGTTTAACATATCATAGGTGTAACCACTCAGAAACCTGGGCAGAGACAGAACATGGAGCAGGTGCCAAGCATTTCCAGAACTAACAAGTGCATCAGCTGCCTCAGGATGAAGAACTGCATGTAGGAGACAAAAGGAGTGGAAGTTTTTATTAAGTGGTAAGAAAGCAAGCAGATGCTGTGCAGTAGCTGGAACAGAAGGACAGCACTGACTGACCCAGATGTCTCTGCATTTATGTACAGGGAAGGAAAATGCACAAAGAACTAAACAAGGTTCTAGAGTAGTGGCAAATTTATTTAACAGCCCTGTAAGTCTCACTGCCTCTGCTCCTGCCAAAGCAAGAGGAGAAGCATGCACAGGGTGCGCAGGCTAAGAGGACAGTGCCACAGGCTGGTACTGAGCCTCTGTCTGGAAGGTTTTTACAAACCAAGGCAAGTATAGTCTAACGCGAGTGAAAAGGCAGAATATGCAAATACTAACAAAGATGTGCAAGAAGACTGTCAAAAGAGCCTGCCAGGAACTGGTACTGGCAGAGACAAGGGGAAGGTGCTGAACCGGTCCCTGGGAAGCACTAGCTACACAGACACCCACCAAGTGCCAAACCCAGCTCTCCACAGGTTGCTCTAGAGAGCTCAGCTTCATGGTGCCGAGAGAGGGGAATCCAGGGTCAAGGCAAGTCCTGACCCAGAGGACAAGGCCAGGGTGTGATTTATTTAGCACGCATGATCACAGCAAGCAGAAGGGTCATGGGAGCAGGAAAGTACTTAACCTTCCAAAGGTTAAGACCAATGCTGAAACAGTCGTCCTTTATGGTCTTTCTGATACACCAAGGGACTGCCAGAACAGAGAGAGTAAGGGCCTGCAGGGCTTTCAGGGAGCAAGGCACAACCCAGGACAGTGACAAGCCTCCCGAGAAGCTCAGCTGTTGGCAGGAGAGCACCTGCTCCAGCATCCCTTCCTTGCAAACCTGGACTCTGCTTCCTACTGCATTAGAGAAAACCCCTGTGTTTCCTCTGCTGGGACCTGCCAAGGCAAGAGCAGCCAAGCGGTCCCAGGCAAGAGGGAGCAGGCAGCAAGAGCACACGTGGGAACCTTCCGTTCAGAAGTCCCTGAGGCTCAACTCTGCTGAATGCGACTGAAAGAGCTGTGTGGCAATAACACTGCTTTCATTCCTCCTTATTCCCATACATTGAACCCGCATACTCATGTGGTTTAAATCTTAAGCATTCAAGGCATGTTGATGTATTCAAATATTTCTTCCATGCAAATAAGACTCTATATAATCCATTCTAGGCAGCCATAACTTAAACTGACAGCTACTAAAAACTGGGGGAGACTGCCATGGGCATGACAAACACAGATAACAATACTTAAATGCAAAGTGAAATGCACCAATAGTCAGCCCTGGAAACAGATGGGGAAAGTCCTCCTGGGCACTCGAAGGTAAATGAAATGGTGATTCACCTCCACAGGTCTAGGGCTCAGTGAACAGGTCAGAGTGTTGGCACTTTAGTTTCTCCCCTTAAAAAGGAGTTGCCAGAGGAAAAATCAAATCAACAAGGGATGCCATCTGAAGCAAAGTTAGAGTCTTCTCAGAGAAGAGCTCTTTAAGGGGACATTTTTCCGAAGGAAGAGCTGCCTTCCCAGCAGACAACCTGCAGCCAGATGAGCTGCCCTCATGCATCACCCTGAGAGCACACACTCTGCAGACAGGCTGCATGGGCAGAGCCCACTGCTCTCCCCCTCTCTGCACTGCTTAAAGACCTTCACACCTGGCTTTCACCTTGTGCTGTCCTCTGCCCTCCCTGCTTCCCCAGAGACTCCTCCATCCCTGCTAAGCACAGCACCAGGACTGGTGCTGCTCTCTGCTGTGGTCCCTGAGCCATTTCGTTCTGACACAGCCCTACTCCAGCTGCCTATCCGGAGCTTCCCCTGTGCTCAGGCCTGCCCAAGCTGATGCTTTAGAGAACCGTCTGTATCCTATCTGCATATACATTTGTGGCTAATAAGGCCAGGAGGGACCTGATGATCACCCAGCCTGACCTTGTGCCAAGCACAGGCCATCAGACTGCCCGGGATTAATTCCGGTTTGAACAACCACAAGTCTTTTTAGAAAGAAAATATTTGATCTTCACCGCAGCATTTCTAGCGAGGAAGAGATCCTAGGTGCATTGCTCCAGTGCTTAATTACACTCACAGTTTCCATTGTGTAGCTTCTTTCTAATCTGAACTTGTCTGTCTTCAGCTGCATCTAGTTAGACAGGCCTTTGTCTGCCAGACAACAGAGCTGTCTGCTCTCAGAGCTCCATTCCCTACATGAGTACTTATGGGCAGAAGTAAGTTGCTTCCACAGCCTGCCTCCAATAGAAAATAAGAGATCTCTGTCCTGCAGGCTCTCACCTTATGGCATGAGTTCATTCTCTGTAATCATCTTGCAGCTCTTACTAACTCTTCTCTTAGATGTCAGCTTCCACCTTAGCACAGCTAGCAGAACCGGTCACGTTGCTCCAGCCACACCAGTAGGAGATAACCTCTGACTTCTACCTATTCTCTACTGCATCTATGAAAGGATCCCAGCTGGAAGCACCCCTTCCTCCCTCACAAGGTCACCAGTTACCAGCAAAGCTTTCTCCTCCCTTTATCAACATTCTGTAAGACTTGGCTTCTTATTTACATTCTCTTTACATTTACATTTTTGTTTTCTTTCACTCATTTACATCTTTCTCCTAAAATCCTTGCTCCCAAATGATATGCTTCAGGATAATTTTCAACTTTGTGAAATTAGCCCTTTTAAAACAGCAAGTGTACATCCATATATGGATTTGGATTTTATTGCGTTCATACATAAGAACCATAGTTGAGTCACAACCCCCTGCATCAAAGCTACCTCGAAGGTTTAGTTTGGTGACCGGTCCCTCTCTGTTGAAACGAGGGCTAATGCAGAACTCTTGGATGCAACTCCTGAGTCAGAGAAGTATCATGTATGGTTTTTAGAAATGTCAAGGCCATTTTAGTTCTAGTAGTACATGACCTCCAGCACACATCACTCCAAGCAAAATATCCCATGCAAACCTGGTTTTTTCTCTCTCTTTCTGTAGATTTGCATGGAGCTGATCCTCCTGCATTATCACACATTTTGTTTTTCACAGCAAACACGCTACCATCCCACCTTATGCTCTGCATACCAGGACATCCATCAGTGTGTATCTGAGATACTTGCTGCTGAGTTGTCAGCAGAAGTGCCACTTATGACAGAGACTGACCTTCCACCACCTTTGCCCCCCAATCTCTCCCAGAGAGGTATAGCCCAACAGTTTTCTGGTTATAGGTTTTCCAATGTTAACTTTCTAGTTAACTTTCCCAGCAGGTCTCAGCAACAACAAATAGTTCAAACTGGCTCTCATAAATGAGCCATTCTGAATCTTCTTGTTTATTACCCAAGCTCCTGGCACTGATGCATAGCAATTAAATAACTTTGTTAATGTATCTTTCCTAATTCCTTGCTGCACAGACAGGAATGCCTTGAGATCTTATCACCCCTGCTCACAGTCAGGGATTTATAAGCACAGGCAGTGACTCGGATAAAGATATTCCAACTGGTGCATGAAATCATACCAAAGCTCTCCCCAGTCCCCCCACAACAGGCTACTGCAGCCTTTGGGATAAAAACCCACTGCTTCAGAGAGAGACTTTGCCCCTAGCTAGATCTCTTTGAGAACCAAAGTTCCCTTCTAATCAAATTGTCATGCCAATGACTGTCTTTACCATCATTGTAATTAACCTCCTCACGCATATAATGCAAATGATCAAAATGTTTCTGTTCTCCAGGGCTCTGTGTGACTCACGCATCTGAGAGGAGTGGTGGCTGGTCCATCCCTGCTGCTGGATGTTTCTGGTATCTTCTGGCTCTAGCAGGACAGTCTTCTTGCATTCATCGCCTCTCCACATGCACTGGCTGATCACCAGCACCGCCTAAGCCTAACCTCTCCTGCCCTCCCTTTTATCTCTTCTTATGGAAGGAAGACAGGGCGGGGGGGGGGGGGGGAAGAAAAAACCACAACCCATCACAAACAATTGGTCTCTAGTCTTAAGAGGGGTGGGAGAGCACAACAGTGAGGCTAATGATGAGGACAACAGCAGCATCACCTGTGCCCAGTGAAGCCTGCAGAATGGGCACAAGCCAGGTGAAGCCCAAGAGCTGCTCTGAGGCAGACCCACGTGCAAGGTGATGGGTGTGCACCCTGCCGATGGGTGCTACCCACACCTCACTGCAGGCAGGGTTTGCCGGGGGGCAAAGCACGTCTCCCCTTTTGCCTCTGTGCTTTTGATAAAGCTCCCCTTTGGCATGATACCTCCTGAGGTTACTCTGAGCCTCATTTATCCAGATATCCCAAAGATTTTTGCTGGCTGATGCTGCTTTGCTTTCCCCTGGGAACGCTGTCCTTTGCGTGGGATGGTGGATAGCCCCAGAGAGAACCACCAAGGAAGAGAGACAGAAACATGATTTCTTTTTTTCATCCCAGACCAAGGCACCAACACTCCCATATGATGTGGAGAAAATTAACTCTGAATCTGCCTAGTGAAAACTATTTGTTTCCAGGTGACATCTACCCAGAGGTCAGCCTACATGGTCAGCTTTCAGTTTTGGTGTCTGGAAAAGAAAACACACAAAATACTCATGCTTTTCTCTGGCACCTAGCAACAGCGCTCAGTGCTGTGAATAAAACCAGCCCGGAGCTCTGCAGGAAGTACAGGAGGAGGACAAGCCCTTGGGCTAATTTACAAGGAATGAAAACACTTTCTACACAATGTCCTGACACTGTGGCAGCCATTTTCTCTACACAAAACAAATCCAATATTTGTTGTTCTTTCAGCCAGGCTTTTCCTGCCCTAGAAAGAGTTCTGAAGTGCTCTTAAGCATCCCCTGTGCTGCTAAATTACTTGTGGCTGCTGAAGTGTCCCCTCCACAGGGACATTTAAGTGGAGGTCTCTGCTGGGCCCCAACTGGGTGGGCAGGGGGCTGGCCAGGCTATGCACGAGGTGCCATCCTCACAGGGCTGCACAGCACGCGTTTGCCTCCTGAGCCTCGACAGCCGCTCCTGGCGACTGCAAGCCCCAGCCAGCAGACTCCCCTGAGACACCGCTTCAGCATCCCAGGCAGAGCTGCCACCAGGCGGACACGGGGCGCTGCTGGCTCCGTGACGAGGCAGACACGGGGTGCTGCTGGCTCTGCGGGGTGCGGTGAGGCAGCACATCATCTGCCCACTGGGGAGAGGAGCTGGCTGGCGGCTCCTGCCAGCTGTACGTTCCTCCCAGTCAGGGTCTCGCAGGATGGGTCCCGGCTGGGGAGGCAGCTCCAGGGAGCTCCAGCCTCCCCGCCCCAGCCCGACTCTCTGGCCCTGCTCTCCTCTTCTGGCCTGCAGGGACCGAGGAGAGTGCGAGGCCACATCTGCAGGAGGCAGCTGCCTTGCAAAGCCATGAGAGCCACCAGAGTATCCGTTCAGACTCAGTACTGGTGACCCATTCAGAGAGGATCAAAAAAGCCCTTTCCTCATGCACCAGCTGGCAGCAGTTACTGTCTCTGCTCCAGGCTCAGAGCTGCAGCACAGCGCTCGCACCAGTCCAGCCTCAACAGCACCCTCCAGCATACTCCCCTCGCTTACGGCAGCTCACAGCTCTTGTGCACATCCCTAAGGAGCCAGGCTCTCCCTGTACACCAGCACTTCTTGGACAAGGGATTGTCAGAGGCTGCGGGGCCCTGGCTCAGCAAGCTGACATCATGTGCCTGATGTTGCCAAACAAGGATGAGCTGTTTCTAGAACAATCAATTTTTAAATATCTCTCTGCCTGTTACCCTCAGCCCTGCAGTAACTATAGTAACAGTGCTCCGGGCTTCCCCTCTCCAAAGGTGATGCAGCTGCGCCCAGGGCTGGGGGGGCTGTGGGGGCTGCGGGGGCTGCGGGGGCTGATGCCTCCTGGGCTCTGCCCTGGGGCACACTGTGGGTCACCTCAGAGCAGCCCACCTTCTCTCCCCCGGCGGCACCATCCTGGGCTGCTGCCGGCTGCCACCTCCGGGCCCTGGCACAGGGATTCTGCAGACACCAGGCACCTCTGGCCTCTCTGACTGCAGAGGAAGCGTTCCCACGCTGCCGGTGGTCCACCCCAGCACCCTGGGAATAGGGAATCCCCTGGGAGGGGCCATACTGCCTACCCACGGGGCTTTCACCCTACCCCAAACAAGGGGATCCGGCATGGTCCTGCAAAGCAGATTTCCTCTGGCACACATGGCTTTTGTCAGTAACTCGAACAGCCCTGGCACCTTGGCAGAGCCGGTGTGTCTCAGTCCCCGAGCCTCGGGTGCTGTGTGAGCGCCCCATCCATCCTGAGCAGTGCTGCCTCCGGTGCGGGTGCTCGCAGAGAGACCGTGCACGTCGCAAGGTAAGAGTGAAGAGTAAACCACACTTATCCTGTTTGCTGAGCTGAATTAAAGGATCAAGCAATTGATACCAGAATTAGAAGCCTAAAAAGAAGGAACAGCAATGTGTGTTGATGGTATCAGATGTTCTGGTCGCTGCCAGTTGACCTCTGGGCTCCTCTCTGACACGCACAGTGCTGCAGCGACTGGCGCCAGTGCAACAGACCTCTCTTTCCAGAGTGGGTGCAGAGACACAGCTTTCAGGGTGCGCTCTTCCATTAAAAACCTAGTTCGGGTGGTGATCCCATCCTCAAGGCACTGGCTGCACACCGTCTGGTCCCAAGTGCAGCCTCCCACCATCTGCACGGCAGGATCACATTTCCCTGGCAGTGCGTGAGGTGGCCCGCTCCAGGAACCCCCCGCCCTGGTGCAGGAAAGCATGTCACGCTATGGTCTAGGTTACCTGGCACACATGTGAAAGTACAGAAGATATCCTTAGGCTTCTGAGGGGATGTTTATCTTGTTTCTCTCCCTACCTCCATTCTGCTCAGTAAAAATGCAAATGAAGTGTTGTCATTAAGTTCACTCTTTCTGCAATGCAAATGATGTGTGTGTTCCCTCTGTACCTGCCTGCCTCCCAGATTTTGGAGGTGGAGAACAAGGAGGGAGGTGGGTCGGCTGAATTGCAACCTTAATTGGACTCCTCCCCAGACAACATACACTGTGAATTTTTCAAAATCATATAAATCATGTAATATCAATTATTCAATCATTCTGCTAATCTCAAGGCTTCCAGAAGACCTCTAGCTTTGTATAAAAGCTATACATGAAGTATCAGTTATTGACAGCCTTATCATCAGAGGATTAACACCCAAGAACATATCCCTTCTGAACACAAGTGGAGCATGCGGTGCTCCCCTGGGAGGTATTACCTCTACTAGTCAAAGTGCTCCTGGAGAGGCTCCATCACTGCATTTTATAAGTCCTGTACTGTTAGATGAATTTATCCTGCAAACAACTTTGCAGTATAATTCCTAGGTTTTTTCCTGACATTACCGAGGTCCATATAACCGAGGTACATAAACTTAAGAGATTAACACAGAGAGCACATTCGACAATTACGTATGCAGACAATTTCTGGAGTGTGCCATGGGATTAGCCTCTCTGCATACACACACTGTATCAGGAAGGGTCTCCTCTTTCGCACACAGTGGAAGTTGAGAGGGGGCAGCCCGTATCACACCTTAGGGTAACCATGTGCTCTGCCAGCCTCTTGTTTCCCTTCCCCCAACCCCAAAATGGGCAGTTGCATCCTCCATCTGAGCAGAGCAGGGGTCAAACTTTAATCTTCTCCCATAAACCGGGTTTTCCCTGCACAACATTTCCTACACACCGCTGGGCATCCTGCTCACAAAGGGCAATTCATCTGGCAGCTGTTTCCCCAGAGGTGCTCTCCTGGCCCTCTGTTGCTGTCGGGACAGTTCGCTGTGGAGGCAGCCCTGCAGCTGGGCAGGCACCTTCCCCGGCACAGGGTGCACGGCAGAGAGGGGGCTAAGGCAGATGTTTTTCCCTCGCAGTTCCAAAAGCATTTGATGCAGCTGCTGCAGGCTGCAAAAAGCCAGGAGCCTGCCAGCACCATGCAGAGGGTTTGGATGCCTCCCACAGGCAGGAGGGGCAGAGAGTTAATTAAAATGCACTGAGCAAGTGTAAAGTTTTATTACAAGACACAAAGGTAGACTGGTTTCTTTCTCAGACAGACACATCTGCATAATCCAGCCTGGGCTCCTGCAGCTGCACTGCGCTGTGCATGCTGCTGCCACCGATATTGTTTTCATCTGTTTTATTGAAAAAACACTATCCAAGGTTTAAGCTGCATAACAAGCCCTGCTGTGCAGTAATGTCTTTGCTTGCTTTCTGCAGACGAATCTAACTGGAAACTCCCAGGTAGTAAGTGACCATCCTGCAGACAGGCATGCCCATCTTCTGCCACCGCCTTTTCTGCAAAACTGGGAAACCTCAGGAACAGGCAACATGAGGGCAGGAGGGGAATTCCAGCTCCATGCCAGGCTGCAGTTATACCCCGTGCTCCCAAGCCATGCCAGCACTGTGTTTGCTGAGCACAGGAGAGTCGCCAGGAGTGAGGCGGGTACAACTCTCCTGCACAGGTGACTGGATACGAGTGCCCTGGTGGCAAGCACCAATTTCTGCAGAGTGGCACGTAAGTCCCTGATGAGATGGAGCCAAGAAAATATGTCAGCACCAGCAGGCTGAGACCTGCTCCAGCCCAGCCAGGCACGGGAGCCGGCATGCAGCTGAGGGCTGTCTGGTAGCCCCATCAGCACTGCAGGGTGCTGTCCCTCTGCTCCAGCCAGGGCAGACTGCAGGGGTATTTTCCAGCAGGAGGCAAATGCCAGGTGGGAGGATCAAAGGGCACTGGCACGAGCGAGGAGCAACTCAAGCTCTGGAAGCGTGAGAGGTGTGGCGTTTGGGGCAACGCTCAGCCCTGAACTCTGCTCGTGCCTTTACTGCCAAGCAGGGAGGAGAGGACCAGCGGGAGGTAGGGCTGTAGATCCCACTCTGGCAGGACAGAAGATTGCATAAAGGGGGAGGGAGATGGTGCTGCCTCATTAATCATGATAAAGAACAGGCTTAAAGAGAGCCTGGCTTTCAACATAGTAATTAATGAGCTCTTTAATTTTAGGCTGTAACGTCCAAACTACCCCATTAGGCAAAGAGCAGCTCGAAGTGTCCTTCCGTGTGATGTCAGGGAGATGCATGGGGAGCTCTGGAGTGCAGAGCACAAGGGGCTTCTCCTGCAGCGCCAGAGGTGCACTGGGCCACGGTCTCAGCACGTTAGAGATTTAAAGCCCTCCTTACCAGGTCAGCCATTCTGCTGGCCTGGAAGAAGCCAGGGATGCCCCATGCCTTCCCGCACTGAGCTGCCAGCCTGCCCTGTCCTTCTGCAGGGGCTCTGAGAGTCCCGCCTCGGGGGAGGGCTGGGCTGCAAGGATCAAGACAGGAGTGCTGGAGCAAGGAGGCAACCACTGTCTCTGCCTCTGGTCCCAAACAGAGCTCGGTGGCGTCTGCATCGCTCTGAAGGGAGGAGGGTAGCCCCACATCTGAGGGCAGCCCAGAAGACATGCATACGGCACAGGGGACTGAGCATCTACATGTACAACCTGCACATAGGCTGGTGGCATGGCTGAGGCCAGCAAACCTCTGAAACCTCTAGTGGTGGCAGGGATTGCAGAAGACTGGAGAGCATCCAGAATCAGTGCTCCCACTGCGGCTCATTTCCCCAGGAAAGCATTTGCAAAAATATTTCTGGTTCCCTGGTTGAAACCCAGCCCAGCCTGCCCTGTTCTGGAGCATGAATATGCTGTATGTGTGAACTGGCGATTTGTCCCACATATTTTCCTCAAAGACTGTATGTCTTGTCTTTTTTTTTTTAATAATGCCAGTCATAAATGTCACATGTTGGAACCCAGAGCTCATTATTGCGAGCAGAGAAATGTATGCCATGCAATAAATTCTTTTGTGGGAAATAACCCTGGTGACTAGAGGAATTTATGAATTTATTACTCTTTGTGGGAGCCTTTCCTCCTATGACTTAAGGAGAGATCTATCATCCTACAGGAGACCTTGCTGGTTCTCTGTTCAGAAACCTTTATAAGGCTTTATGTCGCATTCCCTGCCTTCATCTCCTAAGGATTCATTCAACATGAATCACTCATTATAAACAAGGCATTCTGAACCTGGGCATCAGCACGTCAGCACCGCCAGGGCCAGCTGTGCTGACACTGCTCCCGCACAGACCTCCCGCCATGGCTGCCAGCCCCAGCACTTCTTCAGGGCCTCATCAGCTCCAGAGAGGAAGCCCCTGGAATAATGCAAACAGCATCATCTTGGGCCCCTTCTCCTAAAACCTCCCTGGCCTGCACCCTGCCTCTCCCTGTGCCCTCCTCCACCGCTGCATGCCGCCTCCCAGACCTGCTCACCGGAGGAAAGCTGGACATGCTCAGCTCTTCCAGTGTTGCGTGACAGCACGGGCTGTCCGGACCCCTGAGCAGAGACACCCCCAGCCCAATAAGCACAATCCAGATGCCAGAGCCTGGAACCGGACCCACATGTGCTGCAAGGCACCCTGCCTGCAGGGGGGGCTGCCTCTGCCTGGCTCCATGGTTCCTCCTTGGCATGGAGGGATCCAGAGCTGCCAGTGCTGCACTGCAGAGCTGGGTCCCTGCAGCCCCTCCAGATGCCCAGGGACTGGGATGTGCATCTGGGACTGGGCTCAGGCTACCTGAGGGTGCCCACCGAGGTGGCACCATCCCAGAAAGACGAAACTCCTGGCAGAGATTACATCATTTTGATCTTCTGGGAAATTACTTGCTTTTTGGGGACACGTGGCTCACCATCCAAGAGGGGACTGAAGCCACCAGCACTGGCCCCGCACCCCAACCAGGGCAGGTGTTGGGCAGTCATGGCGTGCACCAACAAAGCTTTGCCCCAGCGCCAGCCCTTGGTAGTGCCGCAGCCTTCTCTCCCTCCCGAAGTCAGCGGCTGCAGCATCGCAGGGCACAATGGAGCTGGCTTCCCACCTGGGCTCAAGAGAGCAGGCTGAAACCCACAGCACCGGGGCTGCGCGGCTCGCGTGCCTCCCCCGCGGAGTTGCCCCACAGCGGGGCTGCGGCCCCCTTCTCCCACCTGAGCATTAGGTATTCTGCCGGCTTCGTGGCGAATGGGTGAGCACACCGCAGCAGTGGCGAGATGGGGTTGGCAAATGTGGAACATCAGAGGAGTAAATTGCATCGGTTCAGCTCCAGATTGCGCATTAGAGAGATAACACTCCCAGCAGGACACTGCCTCAGTGCACAGGTATGGGTGCGTGATCGCTTAATGACAGAGCCGCTGTAAAACTATGCCTTGTTATCTCATTGTCAATTTTATTTTAATATACGTTTGAAATACTCAGAATACAAACCTTTTCTGTAAGATTACAAAACGCTCGAGCACTTCTGCAATTTGGATGGCAGGGGATCAATTATTTGGGCATGGTTTTGCATATAATGGCCTGCAACAGATTGTAAAGTTTCTCAGTTAGTGAAGCAATTAGGAATACTGAATACAAACTAATGGCTAGAGAGTGGTGGAACAGGGCCATCTGGACTCGGAGTCACACTTCTGGCTATGAGGGGAAGGCGTGCAGGGAGGGGACTCCTTCAGCTGAATGCTGTTAAGTACTTGGATAAGTGTGTGATCTTCACGGAGCCTGCTGTAGCAAAAAAAATGTGGTGTAAGAAGCAATGTCCAAGAAGAAAAATAAACATAAACATAAATACACATACAAATGTAAAAATAAGAAAGAGAGAGGAGTGTTGGAAATTGTTTTGCCAAGAAAGAAGTTCAGACTTCACTTCCACGTGATTACTGTTTATTCCAGAAGACCAGATCCCTTCGTTCGTTTAATGATTCAAAACAGAGTATTTTCAAAAATCCTTGAAAGCTTTCACAAACAGACTCCCATCCAGCCAAAACCCAGCTGGCAAAGCTCCTGGGTGTGAGGACAGATTTATTTATCACTTCTGAGCAATGAATATTCAGGTTTATTTGGTTGAAAAGGGAAATAAGTCAGGGCTTTGACCATGCAAAGTGGCAATCACCACCCTAAAACAACAGAACTGAGAGTGATTGCCATGAAGTGCTCCAGAAACTGCCTCCTTTACGGCACATTCCCAACACAGGGCTTGGGTGCGTGCATTCCTGGGCTGTCTCCACGGCTCCATCTGTTAGCTGATCGGTCCTGGGCTCCCCAGCACGTCCAGGCTCCCATCCTGCTCCCCGCCATCATGCCCAGGGCATCGTGCCACCTGCACCCCTCCAGCGCCGTGCAGACCCGCCGGTCTTGTGCTTCTCCACAGCATTTTGCCACCATCGCGCCTGCGCCCGAGCCTGGCACAGCTGGAAGCGTCTCTGCACAAGAGCCCCCTGCAAACCGGAGCGGCCTCATGCGCAGGGGCCCTGCCCTGCTCCCCAGGGCTGCCCGTGCTGGCTGAGCAGCCCCTGCTCTGCACATAGTGACACGACTTGGAGCTACAGGCTTTCTTTCTTGTGTTTTTCAATCCATTCATAAAAAATACATGTGGGATGAAAGGTTTTACACAGCAAACAGAAGCAAGATTTAGGGCTGCAAATGTCAGATTTCACGACGCTCCATCTGTAAAACTGCTTGGAAGAAAGTCACATCACCAGTAGCATGAACCGGGGTTTCGGACCGCGGATTTCCTAAAAGTAAATGAAAATGACATCAGGAGTTATTTTTCTCCGACTTTTAAAAATCAGCCTAGCAGGAACATCAAAGTAATCCATGAGTCTGGTCATTCCTGTAACACATTGGTATAAATCAAAAACAAAACTGTGGTCCAGTCAGGTAGAAAATCATCTTCCAGAGACATCCGACTGCGCTCAGCAAAGGAGAAAAGGCTGACACAACATCTTTAAACATTTTTAATTACCCTGTCAAACTGACAATTACAGAGCTAATTGTTAGGAAGACAATACCAGATATACTGAATAGCACATCAACAGTGGTTTTATGTAATTATGCAATTTAATGAATTGAAGGCTACAGTAATGGACTATATCTGGTTAATTAGGGACTCCCTTTCTGCTAATAATGCCATTTATTTTCAATTCACTATATTTGTTTTTTCTGTAAAACCGGGCATATTTCCACAGATGATGAAGGATTCTTCACAGCAGCTCCTATGCCCCTTCCATTATTTATGATACGCAGATTTTTTCATGGGGTGGACAATGAACTCCAGCTGGCTTCTCTTTCATTTCCAACTTTGCCGTATTCGCTAGGGGTTAATTACATCCCAGGGCTGGGCTCCTGCTGCTTTGCTGCTGTTGGCATCCAGCCTGCCCAAAGTCACTCAGCACCCTGGGAACAGCACCCTCCTCCACCGAGAGCCCCAGTTTGAGCCCCCATCGCAAACGCACCCCCATGCCAAGGTGCGGGTGGAGGGACAGACCCCTTCCCAGGCCAGGAGGTCCCCAGTGGCAAGTGGGGTCAAGGCCGCCCATCTCTGGAGCTCTTGCAGGACGTGTGGGGGGCCGGCAAGGCGATTCCCAGGTGAACCCTGTCCAGCAGCACCCTCCAGGTCCTGCCCCCACACCAGCAGCAGCACCCACACCTTGGCCAGCTCCCCACGCTGCTCCCAGAGCCGCTGGGAAACATGCACAGGCGTGCAGGGCTGGCCGGTGGGGCTGCTCCCCCGGCACGAGCCACAGGAAGGAAAATAAATAATTTAAACATTTTCCCATGCAGATAAAGTTTTGGAGGGTTTGAAGCCGCCTAATTCCTCATTGTTGAATGAAAATTGTCTGATAAATTATTGATTGTATTTTAAATGTACCCACAGAAACCATTTTAATTCTTCTTTTCTCTTTTTGGAAATAATTAACCTGTTTAAATTTTTTAATCACTTGAAGGTATTTCCCATTAATTGTTACCTGGATGGGAGAGGCCCTGCCTGCCACACAAGCCCACCAGCTTCGGGAGACTCCAAAGGGAGGAACTGGCTGTGGGAAACCTCATGGCCATGCTCCACTGCTGGGCCAGACCCTCACATCCCAGCTTCCCACAGCATTCCCTGGGTGGGATCTGCCAGGCCAGCCTGTCCCCAAGGAGAAGAGGCTCTAAAGAACAGGACTGGTCCCCTTGTTTGTACATGTCAGCTTGTACCCACATCGCCTCCCTCCTGCCACAGGTCCTTATCACTGGGGCTGTTCTGCATCAGCTTGCATCCTGTTTTCGTCCCCCGAAGGCAGGGCTGTCTGGCACCAGAACAGACCCCCGAGGCCTGCGGCTGGAGAGGTGCCGGCGGGAGCCAGGCAGGTTGGGTGGCCGTGCTGCGAGCATGGCAGAAGCAATGGGGAGCAGCTGGAGGAAGCCAACCTTCCTGCCCATCCAGAGCCCCTGAACATAGGCAGGTTGGGGGCGAGGGGCAGAGGAGCCCTCTGGGACCAAAGCAGAGTGGAAATGGGTTTCTTTGCACTGAAGCAAACCCTCAGCCCCATTGCTGCTGGCTCGGTGCTGCTCCACCCATCCCCAGTGTGCAGTTGTTCGTTTACACCCAGCACAAGAACCGGGTTGCCTCTCTCTGTCACCTGCTCCCTCACAGCTGGCTGGGAGATGCTGAGCAGACCCAGCCTAGCTGTTCAGGAGCACAAATGAGAAGCACTGGGAACATTATTCTTACCATAAACGTGAGCAGGGACGTGCAGCCTGCAGTCTGTGATAACCCCTGGTAGCCTGCTCCAGTAGGGAACACAATGCAGCAGTAAAGGAAAATACAAGAGGAAAATATTGCTAAAAAAACCTGTAACATTTAAGAAGGAAAAAGGAAAACCGCAGTATCTTAGTAACCCTGTCCCTCATCAGAACAGCAACTGTAATGGCAGTGCAAGGCACCCTCCCGAGCCCTACTCCAGCTCCAGTCAACGACTGTGCCTGGCTGCCCGGTGGGAAGGGGGATTTGTGCGGCGAGATGTCCCCAGGCTGGGAGGAGGCCAGGTCGCGGCATGTCCTGTCAGCTGCTCCTCGTTACCCTGATGCTCAGACACTCAGCACCGAGGGCTGGCCCCAGCCAGTTGCACCAGCACATCGCAGCATCAACCATTAGCAGAAAACAACCCTTAGGTTTAACAAGCAGCTCTACAGAGAGCCACCTCAGGGGACAGGACATGTACTCCTGAACAGACATCACAGCAGGATGGGCCACTGCCCTTGGCTACAGCATGGAGAGGACACTGTGCACGCAGAGTGAGGCAGCCTGTGAAGGCACTAACTGTCCTTGCAGGCTTATTGCAGAACGTGGAATCTGACTGAGAGCACCACTGAGGAGGGACGTGCTGTAAAAAATGTGGGCCAGGAAAAGACAGTGGTGGTGAAGACCAGGACCAGGAAAAAGTGAGATCTGGAGAAGGTATTCCTTAAGGACAAGAGAAGGTAAATTAGACACTAAGAAAGAAAAAGATGCATCCGGGACAGCAGCTCTTGATGGATAGAAAATAGCTGAAAAATTGCACTTGCCCCATCACTTCTGCAGAGAAAGTTGTTGAGCTGCATCTGCCACCCCTTCCTCTCCTGCAGATCCAGGAGCTGCAGCTGACATGATGCCCACGACCAAGGAGCAGCTGGGGCTGAACAATCTCCTTCTGGCTGTGCACAGAGGAGACACCTATTATGGCTGAGGGGCCCCAAATGGGAACACAGATACAAGCTAAATTTGGGCAATATTGTTGCCCACCTTGACTAAGTGGGCAATAGAAACTCAGTTAAGGGGTTGGGTAAAGCCACTAGCAAAGGGTGTGCTTGGATCACAGGTGCAAAACTGCAGTGCCGCTCACTGCAAGGGATGCAACAACCCACCAAAGATGGGTTTGGAAACGTGGGTGGTGAAGATCCTGCTGTCTCTCTGAGTCAGACAGAGCCACTGTCACCACAGGTGATTTCAGGCATTGCTTTATGTGCTGCCCACCTCCGAGGGGAAAGCTCAGCTCCTGGCTTTTCACCCCTCCTTAAGGCAGAGGTGCACCTGCACAGGCAGGGACTGTAATCCGGACAGTCAGCCCACACACACCATCTGCCAGTCTAAAACACCCCTGCTCTTTTGCTTTGGTCTCAGTAGCTCATTTAACTCTTGTTAGGGAATGGGTTGGCAGGTCCCAAAACATAGATAAAAATAGTAGTGTTTCACCCCAGAAGCAGTGGGATATGTCGTAGTAATGTATCAGCTTGCTCAGGTTCTGGGGACACTTGGGTCCTTTCAATGGAGGTGCCAGTATGTATTTAAAGCAGGTCATACTATTGAGCTTGAAAAGGCAAAAATGCCAAATTAACTTCTCCAGTGGTCAGAAACACAAAGAACTTAAAGACAATGGGGTGAAGGAAAAGCCTCTTTTTGCACTAAGCGTTGGTGGAACTTGCAGACTGTGTGAGAGCCTCGTGCCCCACAGGCTGGGTGGTGTGGGCCAGCTCCTCCCAGGGTCAGGTCCTCCCAGGGTATGGGGGAGGCAGGCTACAAAGCGCTGCAAGACCTGACAAATGAAAGCACCAAATCGGTCTTATCACATTTGCAGTTTACTGGCACTAATGGCACAAATATTTGACAGGTGACTTCCTTGCAGAGTTTTACTAGCTTTGCCTACTGTGCACACCCAAACACACTAAGGAGTCCCCATCTAAGTGAAAGCTGCTGTTAGGAAGGAGGGAATTCAATAATGTATTTGTAAATTAATAAAATCCTGGCAATGGTAAAAACATCCTGGGCTTTTGTTGGCCTGGAGATTTATTCAGTCCTGCTGGCTTCGCAGCTGAGGCAGAAAAGATCATAAACTTGCCAAGAGAAATGCCCCTGCAAAATGTTCCAGGCTCAGCTATAACATTCCTCTACCTCCTGGCACAGCAGCCAAGGTGCCCCAAAAAGGCCAAGAGCTGAACTTGCAAACCCTGTCCCCTTTGTTCTTGCCAGCGGCTGCTCAGTGGCATTAACGCTGACAAGAGTTGATCATTCTGCGGTTTGGATTTGGTTTGGGGGGATCTTTCAAAGCTTCAGTCTTTCTAAAAATATAATAAGCCTCAAACTGTGTTATGTGCCCATCAAAATCATCACGGTCCACGAGGGAGTGCTGGGAAAGCTGTTACAGGGATCTGGGCTGTGCACCAGCTCCTATTCGCAGCCAGTCCAGGTTCCTCGCTGTGCTGGTTCACCACTCACTCAGGCAGCAGGAGCTTTTGTCAAGTGCTTCCAGGACGCACCTACCTCACCCCCAAGCTCCATTTGGCTCCTGGTTTCACTTCAGGTCGCACCTTCAGACGGCCAGACAGATGTGTGAGCTGGGACTGCTGGCAGTATCCCACTTCCCTAGCATCAGCCCTGCATCAGAAACGAGGGAACTATGGAGACGTGTCCAAACAAAGCTGCTTCTCTGAGCTGCCCCATCTCAGCTGTGTATGAGAATCCTTCATAAGTTTAGGTAGAATCAAAGCATTTTATCTTTGAAGACACATCAGCATGAAAGTCAGACTGTGAGGGTAATGGTATTGGGCACCCGCACCACTGCAGTGCACTGTTGTCTCCATGGCAATGGGGTGCTGGAGCAAAAGCTGCACCCAGCCGCCTCTTGAAGGACCACTGGCAGCAATCGCAGCTTCCAGCTTCCCCGAGAACAGCCTCTGCTGAGTCGCAATGGAGGCAGCACAGGGATAACCAACACCACGTGTGCCGTTAAGAGCAAGGGCACACAGGGCAGGGAGACCAGACTCACCCGCGCAGCGCTGGGTGCTCACGGTGAGGGCAGGCAGGGAAGGGAACGGTCACGCTCTGAGAGAGCACAGCAGCAGCAGGAGCGGCTCTCTGAAGTGACATCCACGTTCCTGCTCCTGCCTGTTAAACAGGCCAGACACAGCTCTCTTGCTCTCGCTCCCCCAGTGCTGCTTTGAGACAGCAGAACATTTTGCTCCTGCGGTATGAGTCAAACGCATTAACTCCAACCCTCCAGGGAGTCTCTGAGCACTGTACCTACCTCTGCCGCTTCCCCAGGGGTCAGCAGCTGATCCAACATCTTTCTGACTGTCTGTCAAGGCAGCAGAATTCACAGCGTTTTCCTTGGGTTTATAGATGCTCTGGAGCCCCCAAGCCCAGGCACAGGAGATCCATGCTTTCTACGAGTAGCATCATTACAGGACGGACTGCAGTTGAGATGACAGGGCCACTGGTGGGATCTCTGCTGTGCAGACTTGCAGCCCACATCCCAGTGGACAACGAGGACCCTGCTGCCATGCTCCATGCTAGGCTGGCTCTGCAGATGCCCCGCTTTGATGAAACAATACACAAATCTGCCCCTGCAAAGCCAAACACATCCACCAGCACAAACTCACACTGCCCAGCTCTAGTAGCAAAAAAGATCAATCAATAACTGGCAGCACAGACCTCTAGCATGGGATGTTTTGCCTTCATAGCTGCAGGAATGAGGCTGCATCCGGGGATTTGCAAGGGCTGAGCAGTGAGAGGAGGACACTAGGGCTGCAGTCAGACTTTGCCAAATATTTAATAGACAAATGATCCAGAACCAGCACTTCTTCTGAGGAGCAGCAGCATTTCATTTTCATTGGGGAATGCTCAGCTAGCTGATTTTATGACAGTATGTCTTTTATATATATATAAAATTTGTGAGTAAATTTAGTGCTTGTGAAACCAAAGGAGTAATAGCACTAGCAAGAGCCAGGGATAAGGTGGAAAGATAGGCCAGCGTCCTGTGGCCATGAGGCAGCACCGTGTGCGATACCACCTGTACCACATTCAGGAATGCAGCTGCCCTGCTCTTCCAGCTCTCCAGATCAGACACCAGTCATTTCCTGGGACTCAAGTGCTCGGGCCCTCAGAAGGAAACTCTCCACCAGTTTCAGCGTGATACTCATGAAAGCAGAAGCTGCTTGTGCCAGTCCTTATGTGGTGCAGGTGATACCAACAAAGCTTCGTGCAGTGTTGCCTGCCAGAGATTCATACCAGTAGTCTCCAGAGTGGTTACCCAAAACGTCCCAAGAGGCAACAAAAGAGAAAGGAGTAACTCGTTTAATTTCCCTCCAAGCTAGGTAGGCATAAGGAGAACTGAGCTTCTCCTGCACCGCAGAGCACCTTCCCTGCTGTGGTCTCTGTCCTCCCACTGCTTCTCATTTCCAGGGGGGGTCCAGTACTGGAGAGCCCTGGGAAGCATCTCAGACACACCACCCCTTCCCTCAGCATCGCTCCCTGCTTCCAACTCTGTCCTCAGCCTCCACTGTCTTTGTATGCATTAATGCCAAACTGTCTGCAAAACTGCCCAGGGCTTTTGTATTGTCTCACTATCTGTACAACCAGTAATGACCATGTTGATGCAACATGTACTTTCCTCCGCAGTATGAAAATGCGCTGCCCCCACCCCTCTTGCTTTACTCAGCTCCTCTCCTGCATTCTTTCACTGCCTTATCAGCTGTGCTGACACTCGGTCTTCATCTCTCTTCATCTCCCTTTCATGCAATGACATAGGCAGATTTTTTTCCACTCATTTACACATTTTTGCTATTACAGTCTAAGATTTTCTGGCTGATAATGAAAGAATCATCATGAGGGACATCCCCATCACTTTGCTCAATTGACTGCCTCTTGCATCTGCTGGGCTTTTGAATACCTAGGGTGCACTCGAAGAACCAGCTGCACTTTCCCTTCTAGCTCTTTCTGCTGCAGCCCCTCCTGGGCAGCTGGTTCCTCTTGCCCCTCCTGCTCTGGCAGGTCTTTGGCAGGAGGTCAGACTGGATAAGCAGAGCTGTCCCCTCTGGTCTGGAACCTGTGAAATGCCAGATTTTGCATCTGAGCTGGGTTTCCATCTAGTGATCAACCATCCATTAACTAGCGGTACAGACTGAGTGGGTCTGCACAGAGCCCCCAGGGGAAGGCAAGGGGCCAGCAGAGCTGTGACCTGTGAGGCAGGAGGGACAGTCATGGCACAGCAAGGCAGAAACTGCTCAGGCACAAAGGCAGCACCAGTCTACAGCAAACATCCATTTTTCTTCTGATGCCATCATCCCATCCTCCCTAGAGCACAACCCCCTGATGCCAGAAAGAGACTGGTGTGCTGGAGGGCACTCACAGAAAGGACAAGGGGGGATCCTGGTGTTGAGGAGCTGACACAGCAAAAGCCTATCCCTCTGCTCGTTCTGCAAGCCGAGGGGAGGGAGAGGGGACGTAGAAAGCAGGGCGGCACCGTAGGCTTCAGGGAAACAGTGCTGGTACTGAGGAACTGCCGCAGAGTCCCTAGGGCCAGAGCAAGAGCTGAGAGGCATGGCCAGAGCAGAGAGCGCAGTGCTGGTCCCAGGGCTGGTCTGCTGGTAGAGCACAGCCCTGTCCCGGCTGCTTCCAGCGCTGGCTCCTCTTTGCCGACACCGCTCAGCAGCAGGTGCCACGCAGCCGTTACCCACGGAGGAGGCCGCCCCGCTGCGTCCACCCGGCTCTCACCCCACCGAGGGGACCTGGGTGCCCCATCCAACTCCTGCCTGCTGACCATGGGATCAGCGCCTTCCCACCCCAGCACAAAGGTCAAACCCAAGATTCTTCTGATGACCGGTGTAGGGGGGTTGCAGGGCAACAGGAGACTTCTGCTTTCTTGCTTTCAAATGTTTTTGCAGAGCTCCATCTAGGGGGGGATGTTGCCGGACAAGGCTGCAGAGCAAGCTAGGTACCAGTAAACAAGTAAATGGCTCCTTCCCCTGGCCCGAGGCCTCTTGTCACACACTTACGGTGCTAATTAAAAAGGGAGGGAACAGCCCATAAATTTTACAGTTTATTCTAACTTCAGTTCCGGCTGGTTTTAAAAGAGCTAATGAAGGTAAGTGCATCTGTGCAGATCACTGGTGCATCACAGACAGAGAGCCAGAGTGCTTAATTAAATGTTATTCTAGGAATAAAATTTAGCCCTCATCGGACGAGACTGAATATTAAAGCATCAATTTCCTGAAGGAGACTGGCTGTAATCAGAGTCTCCTGCTATGGGAAAGCAAAAATAATCCCAGCTACTGACACCAACGTCCCTCAGACAATGGCAGAAAAAGGTACCATGGCTGTGGAAATGCACACAACTCTGCAAGGGACAGAGCTGCCCTGTGGAGATGGCAGCCTCCTCACGAGGTCCCATGGGCATGCTCCGCTCACAGCTGGTGCCAGCGGCAGGGAGCCCAAGTCCTGCAGGAAACAGCCGCTCCAAAAGCGTTCCTCCTCCTGGCACCATGGACCAGTCCCCCGGCGCAGCATGGGGGGCTCCCGGGAGCTGGTTTCCAGGTGATTGTACAGTTTCAGGCAGTTCTGAGGCTCCTCATGGGCACGGGAAATCTCTGCCTAGCTGGCGCTGAAGGAAGGGGGATCAGTCCCTCTTCTGTAGACGTGCCAGCCCCAGTCTGGCAGAAATGCTGCCGCTGGGCTGTGTCCACAGGCTGGTACCTGTATGGCCCTGCTGCACCCTGAGCTACCAGATGCTGCGATGGGGAAAGATCCCAGCGTCAGAGCTGCAGCAACAAACAGCAGTTCAGGTAGCTGATCCCCCTGGGGAGGGGATACAACAGATCTATCCACATCCTCCATGTATTTTTATTTCTGAGTGAACCATGGTGTCTCATTTTATGGCATCAGCCCCGGGATGAAAGAATAGCGTTTAACTTCACAAATCCTCTAATATTGCTGTGCCTACAGTTGGAGGCCTTCACATATGCAGATATTACTTCTCCTTTGCTCAGAGGTCTCTTTCTAATTTAATACTTCCCCAATATTGCAAAAGTCATAACATGGGCTTCTCCAGAGGAACACAGCTTATCTCCTAGGAAAGGACAGTCTGTCATTGCAGCCAATTCTCCGCCATTCCACCACATTCCTACATCAGGACAGCAGGATGATGACACCTTCGCACCTGGGCCAGGCAGTCAGTGCCTGGTCCAGCCCCAAAGGAAGCCACAATGAGCAAAGGGCAAAGGCTCTGCCTGCGGGTCCTTCTCCTCCTCCAATGGTCCCCACCATCTCCCCACCCAAAGCCTTGACAAATCTCTGATCTTAACAATATTCGCCAAGGGGGCTGGCAGCTGGATCTGCCCTTTGCTGGTACTGTCACTTCAAATAGTTGCTAATTGACCAATGCGTCTCCTTTTGCTGAGCTATTAGCAACGGCACCATGGCAGCTTTCTGACATTAATTATCTGTGAGTTAGCAGTAGCTGAAAGCATAAATAATAGTTTGCCATGATGGCAGGGTGAGCTCACTGCTCCAGGCACGCCGGGGCAGGCTGACGTAGCCACCGTGCCCCGGCGCAGCCCAGCTCCTGAGCTGTGGGTGCCATCACCGGGCGCTGCAGCCAGGAAGGTGTCAGGCAGCAGGCAGAACAGCCAGTTCTTCCCTAAAAGCACTCAGAGTTTGGTTGGACTGTCACAGTCCAGGGACACTCTGCTTCTCGGGCCACTTTCATCAGTGACAACAGTATGAGAGACAACAGCACGCTGGCATGAACTAGACTGGCTGGGCTTAGCCCTGGTTTTGAAGTGTTGTCTTACAGCCAACGCAAACATGAAATGCAGCAAGAGAACAGCCTGTGCAAAGCCCACAAGGGATATTCCTCCAGCAGACCATCACCAGAGAGAGAAAAGGATCAAACACAGCAAACCTCAGCGCACATTCCCTTTACTGGCAGCTCTAAGAGGTTCCCATTAACCCAATCACCCTTGGTTAGAGGGGCTGACTGTCCCCACAACAGCTACTTCTGAGATTAGCAGAGCTCAACAGTTAGCAAGTAAAGGAACCGCAGCAAAGCAAACAGGCTCCAGGCACTCCACACTGCTGAGAGGGCGAGGATAGGTTTAATACACACTTATCTGCATTTCACACATGCATTTGCATTTAGCAAACATTCATTTGAAAGACTCGGAACCCTTGTTGCCTCATTGTAACATAGCTCCTGTAACACAGCCTGGCCCTTCTGGCTCCTCTCAAGGGCTCAGACCCTTGCACTGCTGCCTCCCCCAGCGTCCAGGCATCCCTGGAAGAGATTTCCTCCGGCCTGGCCACTGGAGGATGGAAGTGGCCCTGATCAACGCTTCACGATGCAGAATCCTGCGGTCTGAGGGAGGCAGAACAAGCCCCCTCATCTGGAGCAGCACCTACCAGCCCCTACATCCAGAGAGGGGACCGGCTGCAGAGCAGCATGGGTTCGTGGTGATGAGGGACAGGGGCTCTCTCTGAGGGCATCTCCCTTGGCCAGGAGGAGCCAGATTACCTCCCTCCGGTCAGAAGTGACTGATTTGAGACTATGTCATCATCCCCTTTTTTAATAACGTAATTAATACATGATACAAAGGCTGAGATTAAATGAGGATTGATTTTAATGGGTTAATCCAAAGGCTGGGCCCCAAATTGTCTGTCTGCAGTGATCATTGTGGATGTTGCACAAGATCCAGCCAGAGGACTCCAGAAATGTGCTTAATGAAGACTCTTTCTGTCACTCAGAAGCTTGTTTGTGTAACATCAGCTCAGAATCAGCTGACATTTATGCCGAAGTCGATTTTTTATGTAATAAGACAGAGCCACACAGGATGCAATCATCTAAGTGAGGAGTGCACCGCCCGCCCTGGTGTCACCAGTGTGTCCCCACCAAAACCTCCCATTCGGGATCATCAGCACCATCTTGTTGTGCCCCCTTTCCTCCGCCTCGAGCAGGCTCAGCCACCTGGCACCAGCCAGCCCAGCCTGTGCCCGCCAGCGCTGCCAGCCCGGGGCTGCCAGTGTCCCTCACTTCTCCCATCTCATCCTAGCTCTCTGTGCCAAGCCACATGGCAGGCACTTTGGGAAGTCACATCCAGGAGGAAATGCAAGCAGTCTCAAACCCACACTTCACTCCTGCCGCTGCCAAGCTCGTACATGGAAAGGATCTGGCTGTCATCCATCCCTCTGCTCTTTGCCTGCATCTGCTCTGTCCCAGGGAGTCTGGAGATGCCTCAGCCTGCCGAGGACAGACAGGGCTGCCTGCAGCATCCACAACTTTTCTCCGGCTTTCCTGTGGGTGCTGGCACCTTTGGTGTCCCTGCCCTCTGCCACAGTAGCAGTCCCAGTCAGCTTTTCTCTAGCACCTTTGTCTAATTCCTAGAGTGGTGAACCAGGCTGTCACAGCCCTTGGGGCTGGCTCTGACCATGGGTGACACACAGGCAGGGAAGAACAGCCCCATGCCATGCGCCCCCGTCACCCTGCCCATGGCTCCACTCCTAGCCTGTTTCTGTGGGCTCCTCTCTTGTCCTGGCTGTTCTGCCAGAGTGTCCCCAGTCCGCGGTTTCAGGCCTACCATGAGCCTGCTCCTCCAGCTGTGGCTGTCCCCCAGCATCACGAGCAGGATCGTGGCACCACCACTCCCCCCGTGTGCTCACCCCTGCGTTATCAGGGGGTAAAGCAGGAGCCAGACCCTGGCACAGCTGTGCCATCCACTGTGCATGCAGCAAGTGTGCCAGGGCATGAAGCTCACAGCTGGACCCAGTGACACTTGCTCTCCAGTCCCTCCATCTCTGTGACACTTGTCAGCTCCTCTCCTCGTGTCCAGGACACGTCACTGTGCCCAGCGGGTGCCACAGCTAGGGAAGGGTTGGTGGGCAGCGGAGCCCACTGCCCCCGCTGCAGCGGCATGGCGCTTTCTGACCGCAGCACCAGGAGGGCTCTGCAGAGATCGCCTCTGCCTGGAAAACGCATGAGAGGCTCCAGCATCTGGACTGGCGCTCTGTTGCCATGGCTATGGTGTGTTACATGGTCACAAGGCGTGAGCAGTTCCCAAGGCTTTTTAACTGGGACTAACCTTGGATTTCTAACTGGGAACATACTGCCAAAAATACAACCAGTCAAAACAGTATTTCCCTGGGGAAGAGATGAGTGCACCCACTTTCTGTTTTGCTCAAGCCATGACAGAAGCAACCAGACCTCTTAGGAAACCACTACCATGAACTGTTCATATACCTGGTTTTCCTTAGTGCCACCACCCAGCTGTGTCCTGTGAGCGCTAGCAAGACAAGGATATTGCTAAAGAAGAAGGAGAGGTGGAAAAAAATCACCCTCCAACTCCAAAAGAAGCTCCCAGGAAGCCCTGCTGGGCTGTGAAATCGCAGCCTGAGCGGCTGCTCTGGGGCAGGGCGCAGTGGCTTGGGGCACAGAGCTGGGCACTGGCTGCCGGGGAGCTGCAGGGACAAGGTGGGGGGACAGTCTGCAGGAGACTTCTGCAAGTTCCCACTATCGCGGAGTGAATCCTTCTGGCTGTGGGGCCACGTGAGCTTCCCCTGCCCCCACTCTCCTTGTGTATTTAACCCTGTCCTTGGGAGCCATTAAATTCCTGCTCTGTTGAAATACTCAGTGGGTTCAGATAGGAGAAAATGGACTGCGGTTGGTTTCTCTTCCCTCGGGGCAAGCTGATACCCACCAGCCAATGGCCAGTACCATGAAACATAATATCCTCCCTGGTATTTCACCAATTATCCATCTGGGCAAGGCGGGCAGCAAGTTAAACAAGCTGGGCTCATCTTCCGCTGGATGGTGGTAGCTTTGAGGGAATCCAGACCTTTAGCCAAAGGTAGATGGATATGACCTTCTGGAGTGTAATTGTAACAATCTTGCCATTTTTATTCCCTAGTAGTTGAAATATTTCAAAAACTAAATGACCCAAGGTCATTAAACTTTGTAAAGAGATTGCTGCAGGTATTTCCAGACATCTATCAAAAACTAAGTCACCATGACTGCCTGCGACTAGAGGAGAGCCCAGGTCGGCAAACGGTAAATTGTCCTGTTTTATATCCCTTCAGAATTTTTGCTGAGGTTTTGCAATTTTTCATATCCAATTTGATGACCATATTAATTAAAATTAGAGTTGAATAAGAGGTACCTTTATCCTCTTATCACCCTATCTGATATGAAGAATGAGTCTAACTGTTGAAAAATAGCATGAAGATAGATACCTCTATAATGCAGGTTCTTTAAACCAGTTTCTGATTTAAGGCATGCTACTTTTGGGGACTACTTCTGCTTGCCTGAAAGAAATGTGCAAAAAGTTTCCATGTTTTTGCTTTCTCTGTTCGTAGCTGCACAAGCTGTGGCTATATAAATATGCGGAGATGCAGGTCTGGGATACCTTAATCTCATTTCTGGTACTCTCAGTGTCTATCACAATATTTATTATAAGAGTAAAAGCAATGCAAACAATGAGATGCTTTTAAGCAAAGGTACTGAGGAAACGCCCTCGAGCTGGGAGAGCCAGTGGTCCCGCTGCCACCTGCCCCCAGGAGGGCCCATCAGCAGCAGGTGAAGTGCAGTGCCCAGCTCCTGCCCCAGCGACATGCTGTTCCACAGACCTGGGCCCGTCCTGCCCTGCTTCAAGCAGGGTGATTCAGTGATACCCCCGCCTTGCTGCAGGCACTGGTTGTTGGCAGACAAAAGTCAAGATTGGTTAAAAAGTTGTACACTGCACCACTACAACATCATACATTACTTCATGCAAGTGCCACTACAGAGCATCTCTGCTACACCTGTTGGACAGCAGTAGCATCACTGATGTGCTCTGAGTGATGGACACGATGCAGGAAATAAAATCCTCGTTGGCCAGTGTCCCCATGGGGGTTTCCCACGCCAGCAGCCCATGCGGTGTGCAGGATGAGGCCAGCACATTCAATGCAGAAGTGAGCATCTGCTCCCAGGAGGACTCTGTCTGCAAAGACAATACAGCAGCACCAGCTACTCTGCTGCTCATTTTAAAAAGTGTGACACAAACTTATATCACAAGATTAGATTGTTTTTTCTTGCCATTCTTTTTGCTTTGTTTCAGTGGGGGAGAGAGAAAAAAAAATAAGCCACAGCTAACATGATCAGGGTGTACCCGGTGAGTAGCCCAGAATGCTGTGAAATCACATAAAAGATTTGATCAGAGTCAATATCAGCTGCTGAGCTATAATAGCTTTTGTGATTCTCCTAACAGGATTTTAATTTTATGTTTATTATTTGGGGACTAGCAAAGCACAGGAAATGCCTGTGTGGTGGTGTGGGCCCCCTTTCCCTCTGTTCTCTGGAAGGCTGGGAAGACTCCAGTGCAAAGCAAGCTGACTTTCAGCATTTTTAATTTTTGCTTGTGTTCCCCAGGCTTGGCAGGAAAGAGTGAACTTAATTAAAATCAATGGAGAAAAAGAATGGGATAAATCACAATATGAATATTCTCAGTATCTGTATGCAAGCGCAGCACACAGCTCCTGCTGGCATTCAGTGACTCCTTCAAGGCACGGAGGAGCCTCCCTGCCCTCCATTGTCTCCAACAACAACAGCTCTTCAGAGCACTGCAGCTCCACTTTGGAGGCTGCTCCCGCCCTCCCCTGCTCACTCTTTGCCAGGATGGGAGATGGGAAGTAGCCGGGAAGATGCTTCCGCAGAGTCTGCTGGCGTGCGCTGTGCTGGGCAAACAGCTCATTCCCCTGGCAGCCCCTCGGGCCAGCAGAGCCAGTCCACCCTCGCTGGCCGGCGCTGCCCCTATGCAGAGGGGTGCCACCCCCCACCCAACAGACCCCAGCACTGCTGTGGAGGCAATCTCACAAGCCATTCTTCCTTTTGTTCTGGTTTTGGCATTTTCCAGGGGTGAAGGGGAGTTGTCCGAGTCTTTTGCTCAATCGGGAAACTTGGTTTGGAAGTGTGTGCTTCCCACAGCAACATATAGCATCGTCCTTCACTCACCTGCAATGCCTGGGGCCTCCCTGCTGCAGAGCAAGAGCTGGAGACAAGCCTGGGATGCAAATGGCAGGGGCAGGAAAGGGGCTGCTCCCCATGGCAGTTCAGCTTTTGTGAGACCCATCACAGACCACGAACCATCACAGGTCAGAAAACGGGAGCAAAAGAACAGGGGAGAGGAACAGCAGGAAGAGGGGATGCCGGGAGGGAAACTGCCAGACCCAGCACCCTGCTCATTCCCAAATGGGCTGTTTAAGAATAATCTCTGATTGCTTTTCCAAAGCAAATAACAGCTTTTTAGAGCCACCTACCAGCAGACATTGATGGACTTTAAAGCTTTTACCATGTCTGTCAGAATTTAATTGCCATTTGTACTATGCTAACCTCTCCAGCGGGTTAATGCAGTGCCAGGAGTGCCTTACTCCAGACTCGCTGGGCTCTGCAGGCCCGCATCAGTGGCCACAGCACCCACCAGCCCTCACGCCCTCCGAGGCCAGGGCTGCACCGGCACATAGCGGGGACAGCCTGGGCAGCCCTGATCCTGTGCCCAGTGGCAGTGCTGTGCAGGAGTTGATGGGGACACCAGGTGTTCCTCCCCTGCCGAGAGCAGACACTGCACCGCTGCTCTGCAGCCTCCTGAAGCGCCACTTTTTTCAAGCCTCTTTGGATGTTACAAGCATTATACGGGGCCACAAAGCAGAGAGGTGACCTGTGGGCAACCTGAGCCCTGTGGGGCTGGTGGAGTCTCCGCAGCGGCTGGCAGAGGGCAGAGAGCACCCGCAGCCGGCAGAGAGCCCTCAGCTTGGCACAGACCTGCTGCAGGGAGCCCCGCAACACTGCAGTGAGCCCCGCAACACCACAGCAGGCCAGGGCAGCCCATCCGCCTTGCCAGCCTCTGCAAAGTCTCCACTGTCCTAACCTGCCTCCTCCCCGCCCTGCGAACCCACAACCGGCACCATACTGGGGCTCAGTTCTCCCACCACATTTAGCTGCTGCCATAGCCATCATGCAAGAGCTACAGGGCTTCCTCTCTCCACACAGCCTTAATAAAAAAAATCATTATTCCATTGTTTAGCACCGCATGCCCATCCCTTCCAGATGAATTAATTTCTTAATCACACTTTTAATGGGGGAGACTGTTAGAGCCCATGCGAGAGTGGTTAATATTAGTACTATTTAACTGTCGAAAGCTTTTCATATCGTAAACCAGGCTCACGGTCGAACAATAAAACTCACAGTTTAATTGGTGGGTAACAGGTCTCCAGGCACTCGTAGCTTCTGACGGCTGACGGCAGGAATGCCGCATGCCGGGCCAGGACAGCCGGCTGCATCGTGCAGCCTGAGAGCGGCTCTGCCATGTCCCCCGCCCCGGCAGCACCCTGACCTGGCTCCCGCCGGCGCAGCGCAGCGGGGCAACCCCCAGAATGACTGCGGAGGGCATCCACCCCCCTCCAGACCGGATCGCTGCCTGTAGTGGGTACGTGCCAGTGGGCGTACGGTGCGAGCGAGCACTCGGCATGTATGTGGGCTGTTCATGACTGCATTTTTCTTCCAGGCAATCTTTCACAGATTTACGCTGGAGAAATGGGAGCATTAAATATCCCCTTGCTGTAATTCAGCATGCACCAAGAGATACAGGTTTAAATATTTAGTAGCACATAACTGGCTAAAAGCCTCAGCAACATTTTTAAAAATCACTTCTTAATAAAACTGGACTGAAATATTCCCTACAGTTAGAATTTATGGTTGGTAATTGGTGTTCTTGTGATAAATAGGAGTGAATATATATTTATGAACAACAAATATTAATGAAGAAATGATATGGGAGCCCAACTTCAGGCTGTGCATCTTGCTATTACTCTACAGTATTCCCTGAGGAACTCTGACATTAAGCAAACACAAAGGCCAGATCAACAGTGCTGTTTGAAAAATCCTGGAGAAAGGGAGCGTGGTCCTGGGGCACAGAGGCCAGCTCCAGAGGCAGCTGGATTCAGTGAGAGCCTCTGCATGCAGCCGTACAGGCACGCTTCCGTCAGATGTGAACTCTGCTCCCTTGGCTATGTATCAGATACATCGAGTATCTGAGTCGCAGCCTGCAAACACTCCAGCGCTATTGATTCTTATCATGGGTGAGCCATTAATTTGCATGTGTTCCCCCATGATTAAAAACCTGGAGGCAAAGCCCACAGTAACTGCTCCTCTTCTTCTGTGTGATGGCAGGAAGAGATTTATCTCCAGGTGATGATCTTGATTACTGCTTAGGCACAGCACAAATGGGAGCAGCATGTTGATTTCTCTTCATTTTTCACCCAGCAGGAGTGGTTTTTAATGCTTGCTGCCTTCTGCACCAGAATCTCGAATTAACGCATGAGCCAGACAGAGGAATCCCAGAGAACACCATCCACCAGCTGACAGGTCCTCACCTGAGCACGACATTGCTCCAAGCCAGTGAGAGGCTCTGCCTGAGCCCGAGCCGGGCAGGGAGGCAGAGGGAAGCCTGGCTGGCATTTGCAGCATGCTGGGCACCGCTGATACGCCTGCTGGAGCCGAGTGGAGTGAGCCATTAGGCTTCCCAAGGTCTGTGGAGGGTACTAGAGCCCACAGGCAAGGCAGGCAGAAAGAAGGCACTGACACAATCCCAGGGGACCGGCTTCAGGGAGTTAGCTCTGCAGCATGAGCAGTTGGAGCAGTCGTCATGCCCCAAGCCTGGCTGTTCTCCTGCCCACTGCCGTAACTACCCTCCTGTGGAGGCTGGCACTCTCCACCATGCTCCAACAGTGCAGAAGAGCCACGCTCTCTGTGAAAGCCACAGCAGCCAAAGGGAACATTTCTAGCATTAAATAAAAAAGACATTTTTATTCTTCAATAGAAGCTCTGTGATCTTGGAACACCATTTGCATAAACAGACAATTTGGCTATAAACAATTTCCACATTAACTGGTATTTACATATAGAACAACTCACTCAAAATAAAATTAAAGGCCTTGATGGAGTGGAAAATGTCAAAACATTTAAAAGGCTTCAACACACGTGTTTGATTTACATCTCCTTGGTCAGACGTAAAACTGGAGTTTGTTTACATTTTCTCTGCACATGGAAATTCTGGCTCCCTGCATCAACAACATGGCTTATCAGCATCAGCACGTGCAGGGATCGATTTACCAGTTATTCCTCCACATGGGGAATCATCTGTGTTTTTTCTAAGAACAAATTTCAAATGAGGTGACTATGGCTCGGATCCCTAGGCTCACCTCACAGCTGTCTGCTTGCTCAGTACACTTAGAGGAATCTGCAGGGCCACTATTTTTCATATTGTCCAGAAAACAGAGGCTGGGAGGATGTCATTCATCCTTTAGCAAGACTGAGCTATTGCAGCAGAAGACAAGACCTGGATCTCACCCCAGGCTGCCTGAGAACAGAAGCATCCGAAATCAGCAGCTGCTTTTGCCAGTTTGGGCCATAACTTCTGCCTGTCCAGAGAAAACATCTGACTCCTCAGCATTCACGGAAACAAAACCTGAAACCCACCTCTCCCCACTCCTGACCAAGTCCCCTGCTCATGAGCTCTTTCCTTCTCCCCACCAAAAAGCTGACTACCCTGCACAAAGTGGAACAGCTCCAGTAAGAGAAGAAAGCCCATCTCACCCCAAACAGGCTGCTACTGCAGACAGGGCACTGATACAGGAGGTGGGAGATAACGTGTTCAACCGCCCTCGGAGGGGAGGTAAAGCACAGCCCAGGCCCTCACATCCTGGAAGACGCTCTACCAGAACGAGGGGCGACAAAGGAGCCTTGCTGGCACGGCGCACCCGCACAGCAGAGCTTGCCAGGCAAGGGCTTTGCAGCACACGAGGGCCGAGCGAGGTGGTGGGAACCAGGCTGCGTGCTTCTGTCTGGTTCAGTTTCACACCATCAGAGCTTGTCTGTCCGGGACAAGCACATGAAGCAATCCAGCCAAGACTGTCCTGACTGCCAGGAGTTAACGATCCCTGGAAATCTCACCAGACACTTGGTATTTTTACCCTCAAGTTCTCTGCCTCTGACTTCACACTGAGGTTATCTGATAGCGAGAGTAATGCTGGAACTTGAGTTGCTTCCCCAAACCGCAACAGCCTAACAAGGCTCACCTACTGCCGAAATAATAAGCAAGAGTGCTTGTCCTGTCTGTCCATTCCCAGAACATTTTGAAGGTTGCTCACAGCTGTGTTTCTTCTCTTCAAGGTCAGATTCCTTAAGGGCTACAGGCTGAACAATTCCACATACATCCTAAAAATACAGAGCTTTATTTATAAACCACCTAATATATTTTAAAGGGCAGGCACTCCACATTTTACTTTTTATTGCCACTTATCTTCCATCTCTGCTGCTGTGTTTATCCTCTCCTATGCAAAGGCGCATATCCGCAGCCCTCTGTTGCTGTAAGGCTGACAGGGCAGAACACCCGGAGCTCAGTCAAGTGCAGCCCTTGTAATCTGTCAGCTCACAGAGGAGATCCGCGTGCTTTCCGAAATATCACTGAGCATATAAAACAAAGCAAAAACCCATAAGTGATCAGTGACTGTGGAGCTCAAAGGAGGTAAAGACTGAGAGCTATGCTCGTGAAAAACACAAAATTAGCCTGGGAATGCAGTGCATGAGCAGCTCCAGAAGGGAACACACTTTGCTGCTGGCAGAGCAATGCCCTTGGCATTGGGAGCTTGTTCAGCTTACAGGGAGCCATTTGCCTCGTTAACACTCTTTTACGCTTCCCTCCAGGCTACAGCAACAACCCGACCTCTGCACCCGCCTGCGGGGACAGACGCTCACTGCCCGCTCCAGGTTAACCCAAGCTCCCGCAGCGCACTCTGTACGCCTGGCGCAGCTTTGCTCGGGAGGCAGAGGCAGCGAGCAGCACTTGCATGCGACGCAGAAGCTCTGGGACGTGGTGGCTGGCTGGAGAGGGGAAAGGTGCTGCACAGAGAGCCTGTGCAGAGGCCACCCACTCTGCTCCCCACCGCTCCTGCCCGGGCGATGCTGCTGGAAACACCCCTCTGCCCGCAGCCCCCAGCCAGCTCCCAGTGCCTCCAGCCTGTCCTGGGGCTGCGCTTGCCCCACTGTGCCAGCACTCAGCCCCAAGGCTGGCATGGGGCAAGCAGCAGGACGAAATGCTCATTTACTCCACCAAGGTGATCAGCACTGTATTAATTGGGCTTGCAGAGGGTTGTCATCCCTCATTAGTCTGCCACCAATATCCATTAGGTCCTGGCAGGGCCTTCTCGTACTAAATCCTCAGCTTCAGCCCTCCTTCCCAGGCCATGGTGGAGCCCTTCATTAGAGCTGCTGCTGCTATTGCCCAGCAAGTTGCAAGCTGTAATTTATTACAACACAGCATATGGATGCTCTCTTTTTCCATTTGTCTGCATTAAATAATTATTTAAGCTATATTAGGTATTTATCAAGTAAACTGTCAGCATCTGAAGTTTCCTTATTGTAGCTGGAGATTTAGAGCAGCAATTTGTATGCATCCTGGCCCTTGCATGGAAAGGGCTTTTTGCAGGCTGAAATTATGATATGAGCATGATGTTTTATGAGATAGTAGAACTTACTTAACTTCAAAATTTTGGGAGGAGGGAGAAAGGAGGTGTGGGGAAGCAGGCTTGCCAGGTTGCCTAGTGTAGTGAGAGGCTCCCAGCTGTGCTTCTCCTAGAAACTCCGGGGCAGCAGCTGATGGTGGGGCAGCAGCAGACAAACCAGCGCGACTGCCACCCCAGGTTAAGGGCACTGAATGTGACTCTGCAGGGCTCCTCCGCTCCTCCCTCCTGTGCAGGAGGGAGACTGTCCCTGGCTCAGGGCCAGGGGAGTCATCCCCACACTGAGCCCAGCCGTCCTGTCCCCCATCTCTCCTGGGATCTCAGAGGCCTCCACGAGAGTGCTGCAGCAGTGAACTCGAAGCTCACTGCAAGGCAAGTGCTTCTTCTGAGGGTCCTGCCCACAGCCCCTACCTGCGGGGCAGGAGGGAGGTCCTGGGTCACCAAACCTCCCTGGGCAGGGCTGCCTCCAGCCCCAAGCAGGAATAGTGCATGCCGCCCCAGAGGGCCCCAGCACCACTGGGGTTCAGCGTTCCCGCAGGGCGCTCCAGCACTCGGAAGCCAAAACGGGGAGGGAGGCTGTGCACAGCGGCAGCCACTCCTGCCCTCCTCAGTGTGCCCCCTGAAGCCCCAAGAGGCCCAGGCTGGGAGAAGTGCTGCAACAGCTCCTCTTCCTCACCTCCAGCTTTGGCATTTCTCTCTCCCACCCCAGCTCTGACAATTTCCACAGCAGGAACCCTGAGTGCTGGAAGCCGCATCCTTTAATTTCCCAGATGTCTCAGGCTGCTCCTTTCCTTTCCCTCCCTTCCCATTTCTCCTCTCTGCCGAGCTGTAGGTGCCTTCCTCCATGTCTTGTCCAAGCTGGACATCCACATGGGGAAACTGAGGAGATGCTCTTTAGAAAAGATGTCAGCTCTTGGCAATCTGCATATTTGAGGGATTTAGCAGCTCTCCGCATGAGCAGCAACTGCAGCAACCCCAGCCACACTCCAGCCATCACCATAACTACAGCCTATGTCAGCCTCTCACAGCAGGTCTTTCAACAGATTAATTTAAAAGGTTTCAGTTTGGCTGATTGCATCTAATTTGCCTTGAACCACTGTCAGGAGGCTGTGGCAGAGCTGTAGCTCTTGTCCTGGCAGCCTCCTCTCACTTCACCAGATGGCTGCCTTGGCAATTGCACATCAACTGAAGAGGCCCGACACATAGGGTGCACACCAGGCGAACCCCAGGAGATGGCACAGTGCTCCTTCCCATCCTCGGCTGAAGCTTTTGTCTGTATGGAAGGAGTCGGGGAGCTCTGGGCAGTGCCTCAGCCCCCTGACAAGGCCTGGCAGGCCCATGAAGTCAGCTCGTCTGGAGAAATCATCAGCAGGTGGCTGTTCTGGGATCAGAGAGGTATGGAGAGCCCAGAGGAGGGGGCTCACATGGGCAAGGATACAGGGTCCCATCAGTGCCACCGCTCTCTGGTGGGAAGGGAATGGTACAGGGGTGCAGCAGAGCCCAAGGAGCAGAAGTCCTGGTGCTTTGCATGCACCCCCACGCCTGGCATCAGCTCTGGGACAGGGTCCACGTTTGGGCCTCTTGGAGGTGCCAGTTGCCCCTTTGCTGTAGGAGAGCCTGCACAGGCAAGGGCTGTTGGCCTACATTTTGCTCAGTGTGTTTCATCTGGTTTGTGTGTCTAAGCATAGCATCCACAAGAGTCACATATCGTTCCACCAACAGCTTCAACCCATGAAAAAAACAGAAATGACAAATACTGGGGGCCAAGTTACTTCTGACACGCACAGCACGCAGCACAGACACCAGCACTTGGTACATTCGGACTGGGACCGCATCGTGGGATGATTAGTACAGAGATGGAAACCCATTCAGTTTTCAATTCCTGCAAGAAAGCATATAAGCCATTTTTTTCCTTTATAGATTCTTGACACTTAACCTACTCAGTGCTTTTTATTTGCATTGATCACATTTTATAGTATGATTAAATTTGTATGGAAGAGAACCAATTAGTTTTGTTTTACACTTATTGAATCCACTTTATGGTCAGACAAATTAACTCTCAGCAGTTAGTTTGATTTATCCAACAGCATAAAGCTTGACAATCTGTACTCTCAGATAATCAGTTTTAAAAGAATTATCTTTATTGTTATTTTTCCTGCTTGGGAGAAACCATTAAACCTGGAGGCAGGTATGAAGAGGAGGCAAACACTGTCAGCAGACTGACCCTGTCTGGAGATTTCAAAACCAAACATGCCTGTTTGCCTCCCAACAAAGCCTTTGCCAAGAGGCACCACCATGTTTTGCACAGTGACCGTCTGTTGGCAGAGAGTGAGTGCCGGCACAGTGACTTTCTCTTGAGGAGTGTCGGTCTGTTTTAGAAAGGTTGCTTTACGCACCGTCAGGGAATTGTACATAGGCACAGGGCGTAACAGAGGAATGGGTGTCCAAGCTGCTGCCCCAGGGAGCAGCTGGAAATGCTGAGCTAAGAGGGTGCCACCCAGGGAGAATTACCAACAGGGGAGCTAGTGGAAGGGCTTCAGGAAAATGAGCAGTCTGGGCACCCTGTCTAAACCTGCGAAGGATGGAGACCTGCTGATAGACACCCCTTCCCCCTCAGCCTCCACCTGGGGTCTGCCTGTCCTGGCCGACCTGTGGTCTGTCCTGAGGACGGGATCTGTCCCCACTGCTGCAGCAGGCACTGTGCCACAGCTTGTTGGTGCCCAAGGCACCCACCCAGCAGAGCCACGGGGCTCACCACCCTCCTCCAGGTGGGCAGCTGGAGTCAGAGGGAACACTGGCAGCTCTTTCCCAGCTCCTACATGCTGCACTTACTGGGCTGCCCCGTCAAGGGCAAGCCAGCTCTGGCTACAAATGACCCGAGCAGCCCTCCTCTGGCTGCGTGGGCAGCTGGCTCCACTAGCCTGGGCACTGGCAGACCTGGATGTCAGGACACCTAGCACAACCTCAATGCTGCAGCAAGAACCCTGCTTCCTCCTGATACCCCTGTGCCAGGGAAGGTCTCCCAAAGCAGGTGGGGGAACTCAGGGACAGACACAGCTGAGAGTGCTACAGGAGGAGGAATAAGTGGCCACAAACTGTGAAAACCTCTCCTGAGAAAGGGGTGGAAATGCTGTTGCTTGGATCAGGAGCAGCAGAGCAGATAGCCCTCGTCAGAAGCGTGTGTAATTGGGGCAGTCCTTGCTGCGCCCAGTACAGAGCTCAAAGAGCATCGCTCTTTTCCATTGCTATGTCATTACAGATATGCCTGTCAGGATTGGGCACAGGGCATGGCTGATGGCTGCCCCTAGGAAGCTGCCCACTCCAAGGTTGTCCCTTCTCTCTCTGCTACTTGGGCAGGGCACACAGTTTGGAAGAAATGATTGCCAGTGCTGGTAATGTGTTCCTCCAAGCTGGAACAGACTGCTTCCAACTTGGCATGTAGAGATGGGTCTCCCAGTGAGTCTGGTCTTCCTCTTGCTTAAGCATTCATTAGGTTGGGCTCCACAACCCGCTCATGTCTAGCAGGGCCCATCAGAAGAGAGGTTTATTACTGGCAGAGTGACACTGCCATTGACACAAGGACAAATGGGCCAAGGAAGCTGCCTGGCACCTGGGCAGCTCTGAAGCCCAACGTCATTTGTATTCAGCAGCTACAAGTAAAAAGAATTTGTTCCCAGTTAGTAAATGAGATTTAGTTAATAAATTGGCTCATGTGAGCAGGCTGCCAGTTGTTCTCATGCAATGCAATAAATGAAGAGATGAAAGCTTATTATTTCATAAGAAGGAGCTGTTTTCTTACAGGACTAGGTGCTGGAGAGATGTTATTTTTTGGCAGACAGTGGCCATGTTTGATGATCATTCATTTCAAGGATCTTTGCAAAGGCAGTCAGGATACTTCCCAAGTCCACTGAACTGTCGAGGAGCCCCTTCCTGACAGCTCTGTCGCCACCAGACCCTCCCTGCCTCCTTGACATCCTCAGCCAGGAGGGCATAGAGGGCTCCTGTCAATGATGCAAGCCCCATGTGTGGCAGGGACAGAAGGAGCCCAGTCAAGTTACCCTGTACAGTAGCTAGAGATTCACTTAGGGCTGTGGGTCCAACACAGATAGATGTGAAAACCTGATATGGTAGAACTGAAAACTGTCCCAGGAAAAAGGAGATCTGGAAATTCAGGGAGCAAATCCATTATCAGGCCTCTGTAGGCTCTCCATTCCTTTGCCCTTTTCCTCACAACCTCTAACCAACTCTAGTCCCTTGCTAAATCCATGCAGACAGACACCAACATAGTCTAGCATTCGTTGGCAAACATAGAATGATTCTTCTCTTCATGACAGAAAAAGATCTCCTTGTCTGTTTCTTACAAAGGTCTTGTGGTTGTCCGTTCTGCAAACATATAGTGTGTTGATCCTATAACATAAAATCCAAAAGTAGCATCTCTTATTAGACATAACACTATTCGTTCTCTAAAATACAGAGCCAAATATGATACTGACAGCATATCAGCAACAGACTTATAAGCTGGAGAACAAAACTGTAGTTTGGAGGACTGCATCCAACAAACAAAACAATCCCAGCACTCCTCTGAAGTGAATACTGACTTTGCAGGGTCCATAGAGGACAGAGTTGCTCCTCTCCCTTTGCAAGGATCCCCTTGAGAAGCTTCACATGTGCAGACTACACAACTGCCATTTGGCCAAGCCATGAAGTACTATGAAAGTCAAAGCTTGCACTGGGAGTAGCATGCCATCTGTTCAGGCTTGAAAGACAGGAAACAACTATCAAAACTACAGTCTAATCATAATCAGCTGGCTGGCAGCTAACAAGCGCACACGCTGTCTGGCAAAGAGCTAAGAGGCTTATCAGCTGAGCATCTTGCAAGAGAGAAATGAAGTATCTGATGGGCTGAGGGAGAAATACAAGAGCAGGCAGCTAAAACAAGGCTAATTAAAGTCATGTGGTCCAATGAAAACTAGGGAGCAGCTACACAAGGTTCCCCTACTTGCACCTATACACCTCTGGTTAAATTCGTATCCACCCTTAAACAGTAGGGAAAATGTGTAGGCCAGGAAGCAGTGAAATATATCTGCGTGAATGAAACTAAAGCCTACAACAGAGACAGGAACTGAGTGCTACGTGTGAACCACGAAGCACAGGAACTAATATATGCACTAGATAGAAAAGCTTAATCTATGGGAAAGTACGTAAGATGTTCTGTGAAAAAGGACACTGACAGCTCATGATCAGTGAAGTTGGGTTGCTGGTCTGCTTGACCCCAAGAGGGATGTCACAGTAACTATTAGTAATGCATTGTTGCTTGGTAATTCACTGTTTAGCCCAATGAGGAAGTGACGAATTCATTATGGAATTAAATCTTTGCTCAGAGACCTGTTCTGGGGTCAGTTCCCCAGTATGTCTGGAGCACCTACATCACTAATGGCTGGTGGGTGGACGGATGCTCCTGGGATAACAAGGCTCCAGAAGGAGATAAACACAGTAAATGCATTTGAACCCAAGGAGAAGCCTAATTTTAAATGTCAGCAATGACAGATAGTCTCACCCTCACCAACCTGTCTGAATTTCCAGCCAATTGACAGTCACCAGGGAGCACACACCCATTCACACTCTGTGCATCCAAACCAGCAGTCCATAATTGTCGGTATGAAGAAACTTCAAAGGATTTTGCATGGACAAACCACTCAGCAGCCTGAAAAAAATGAAGCTAAGAACACCAAACTCATCCTTCAGCAAAGCACACTCAGGGGCAGACAGTCAATCTTCAGAAACAGCAACACTCCACCTGCTTTACCTGTGAGCTGCAGCAAGCCATCACTGTTGGCCGTGAGAGGAGGGACCAGGCAGGACTTTTGGAACATATCCAGCCCACCAACACGGATGTAGAAGGAAGAGGAAGAAATATGTGATTATTACAAAAACCATGGGACCTCATGACTATAGTACCCATGGACAGGGATGTTATGGAAAGGAGAATGATAAATTGACCTGCTACAGAGTTGTCCTCTTTCAACACCTTGTTGAAAGCCCCACCTGAATAACACCAATATTTAATTTTGGGCAAACTGAAAGATAAAGAAGGTGAAAAACTTAACAGAGACATATACACTGTAACAGCTGTGACAGTTATTCCTCAAGCACCACAAAGCACAGCCCTGCCTGTGCTCAGCTCTGCAGAGTAAATGGTAATTAGAATTCACCAATCATTGTTGCTTCCTTATTGATGACAATGGGGAGATGAAGGATCTGTGATAGACATAGATTCTCACGAAGCTTCTCTCTCCCATTTGTCATTTCAAACTTGCGGTTTGAATCAAAGGATTTGGGCAAAATGTGTTTCAAGGATTTTTCTGCATTTTTGTTCTGTATGTAAAAAGCTTGAATTGTTTCTGAAATGGCCTTGTTTCAGTCGTCTTCAGCACACAGCAAAGTGCACCAACACAGATGCCGTAAAATAATCGGTGCTGGATCACACCTACAGCATCCTACCAGCAAACTTATGAATCTCCTGCACTGGTCTTGATTAAGACCTACTTTTAGGCACAGTCTGACACAGCCTGTCCTTATAGAAACAGAAAGCATGCTCCATTTGATTAAGATGAAGGGCTAACTCCAGGATCACAGAACATCCTGCACGAACCCACAGCAAATGGGAAAGAGTACCGGGGAGGACAGGCAGGAAAAATCCCTCTTCATCTGGCCCAGACCCATGGCCTGTTAGAGCTGCCGCTCCTGCAGACTGCATGTGTGCTTAGGGTCTGAAATACAGACAATATTGATCGCCCTGTCACTTGTTAATCGAAACAACTCAGTAAGCCAAAGGTAGCTGAGCACATTCGGGGCTGGGTACATGAAAGAGGACGTGCACAGCGTCTGCGCAGCACAGTGCAAGGAGCAGGGGTCCAGTCTGGGGCCAGAGGCGGGGCGAGTCCCCACGCCCCATCTCCTGCAGGAGGATGGAAGTGGAGCCCAGGCCAGGAGGGCACTCCGCAGAGAAGGCGGTGGTGAGGCGACAGCCCCGTTTTCATGTAGATGGAGGGAACAGGAAGCCCCTCTCCCAAAACTGAGGCACTTTCTTCAAGAGCTGTAGCTCCAAAACCACTCCTCTGCAGTTGAAACAATCCAGGACATGCGTCTCTAACCGCAGGACAGCACAGCCTGCAGCTCCACCACCCCAGGGAAGACTTTCTTCCAGGTGCAGGAAGCCCATTTCAGAGAAGAAACTAAAGTCAGGAAGTTTTCAGGCTGCTATGATACATCCAGTTGTGCTCTTTAACGTTTCCTTTTCTTTCACTTCTGTCTTTGGTCTTTCATTTCTTTCTGGAACAATAACAGGAGCAGATAAGCATGCTTTAATCTGCTCCCAGTGAAAAGGTGGAATGCTGATTGCTTGCTCTTTTGGCCAAGCATTTTTATCCTGCATTGCTATGGGGAAAGGTCTTGGCTCTTCAGGCTCCAGCTTTTGTCTTTTTGTGAGCTGAAGAGTTTTTCCCAAAGTGAGTACTGAAATGCTTCAATGATCTTTAAAAAAAAGTTGTGCAGATTTTGTGAGATTTTGGACTGCAGTAAAAGAAAAATCTAACAAGCTGAATGTCATTTTTTTTTTAAGGAGATAAGAAAAAGGCTACTGGAGCTGTCAGAGTTTAAGCTTCAACCTTTATGTTTACAAAGCAAAAAGGGCAATTAAATGTGGAAAAATAAATCTTTCCAGGACTCTGTCAGTGGTTCTTCTGGTTTGTACTCAGACTGCTGAATGACAGGCTAGTTTAGTGCCTTAGGCAGGGACTCAGAATAGAGCAGCCCTGACATTTCTTTGGTGCTAAGTAGTGTACCCTAATAAAGATGTTCTTTAAAGCCATTCCCTCTTGCCTGGCAACCAGGCGTTACAGAGCATCCCCACTGCAACAGGACTGCCTGCCTGCTCCATGCCTCCCCGCACCTGGCACTCTTCTTCCCTCCCTGCTGAATTGCGGCTGCTTCAGACCTCCTGTACATTTTTGCCACTGAATCTGAGGAAGAAATTGTTGGAATAAACCAAGGATATAGTTAATAGACAAATTCTATCCTTTCACCTCCTGGCTATTTCACAAAGCCTATTTTGACAAAGGCGTTCATGGACAGAAAACATCATGGTCTTGCAAGCACAGAGTCAATAAACAAGCACAGACCACCACATAGCGAGGATGTCTGCCCATACTTGCAACAAGCCACAGCCCTCCAAGCATCTAAAAGAGCAGCTGAAGAAAGACCTGTTTTCTCAGTACACGTAGTAAGCTCCTCTCAGATCTCTGCCCCTGCGCCTTGTCAGTTATGAGCCCATGGGCGCATCAGCACAGCTCCCTGGTGCAGGACAGGGCATGGGCTACAGATAGGAGCACCCTTGATGCCAGCTGTGAGGTGCTGGCTGCCATTCAGGGAAGTACTGCATTCCCTTCCCATAAGCCTCCAGCTCTTCACACATTTCTACTCTCTGCAAAGACCAAAATGCAAAAAGAGAGATGAACAGAAGTAGGGGATAGGCACTGGGAAGCCCTTCTCCAAGTGTTAAGTGACAGCAGATGGTAGAGGCACTGCTCTATGACAGATGAAGAAATCAGTAATGTATGTGTCAAAGGCAATGTCATTACGAGCAGCCTGCCTGGCTGCCTTAGCTCCCAGAGCTGCCAAGACCCATTGGAGTTGGATCTCCCGGGGACACAGCACGTCCTTGCACCTTCTCCCACAAAGCTGCATGCACTGGCACTGACACAGCCTGCAAGGGCAGCTCCTCGCCTCCTTGGGAAGGATGCACCAGTGTGGGGTCAGGTGATGTCCCTGCAGCACAGATTTGCTCAGCATTGCCTGGGTGTTAAATGTTCCTCACATGCTCAGCAAAGTAACGTTGTTCCCTCTGCCATTTACCACTCAGAATATCAGTGACTAAAAGCTAAGAATGGCTTTTGGCATGCCTCCATATACAGACTGGTGCCTGGGCATGCAGTGCTGGGAGGGAGCCAGCCAGAGCAATGGCAGCTCATGGCTTCCAGTTAACAGAAGATCAAGGTCCTACCTCCAGAGCTGGAGCAGGGCATCCCAGGGTCTCTGCCTGCCCTGCTCTGCAGAGAGCTGTAGTCCTACACATCAGGACCGGCACAATGCATAGCAAGAAAGGAAGATGATGATCAGAGTAAACTGGGAATGGAGCAGGACGGGCAGCGAACCTTGGGAGGCTCCAAATTTCCTATTCATTTAGGGCCAAATTCTTCTTCCTTGGTTTTGTGCTCCTACACTCACATGGCAGTCAGTGGTGATATGACACAGCCATGGTGTTCCTTCTCTAAAGCTGTTCCCTTACATGACCGCTGGCTTGACACTCCAAGCCTCACCTTCCCTGCGTCTCCTGGCTTGCCTGCCACTTCAGCCCACTAAAGGTTGCGTGTGATTAACACGCACTCTCCCAGTTGCTTCTGCAGAAAAGCATCAGGTTTGCAGTGTTTGTGAGGAGGTCTCCACCAGTGACAAATACCATGTCATCACCTCCCCCCCAAGTTCACAAGCCTGGGAAGAAGAGCACCTTCTGCTTACTGACCCAGAGCATTATAAACAGTGCAGGAGCATATGTCTGGGAGACAGAATTCAAATTGAATTAACTTGTTGAACAAGCATGGGAAATCCTGCTCTCATTATTTACCCAAATAAATGTACGGACTGAAGAAGTTTCTATCTGCTAATAATACAGAGTTAGTTTCATATCTCCCTGCTCTTTTGCAGGGCAGGAGTACACCTAGGTTGCCCTGTCCTTATTGGAAGTGGTTGTGTGGCAAACTCACAAGCCTGCCAAGCTTTAAAAAAACCCCTTGGATCCTGCAGGAAATACCAGGCATATGTAGAAGATGGGGAATAGTAAAATACCAGCTTTATAATGAATGGATGGCTAGTAATTTGCCTCCTTTGCTGTTTAAAAAAAATAAGAATCTGGAGAAGTTATTCTAAGCATAATACAGGAACTATTGAATTGGTTTTGAGCTCCACAGACAAGACAGGGTGAAGAAAATTAGAAAGATGAAAGGCAGCTTTTAATTCTTTGCAGTATTTATTAGTCACAGGGGGCGGTATGGATTTGTCATTGCAGTAAACTGTATGTAAATAAAGAGGTCATCATAGTTCCTAGGAGTTGCTTCAGCCTTTTCAAGCTATTTACATTGTTCCACAGGAAATACAAGTATTAAAGGGTTTCGCATACTGCAGATTTGCACAGGAACTACTGCATATAAATGACACCCAAGCGCAGAATCCACATGTGCCCTTCTTAACAGCTGCCACAGACAGCTAAAGGAGACAAACGAGACAGCAATTGCTGTTTTCATGTTGGGCCCTCTGACAGCACAATGTGTGTTTACATTTATATATAGTTGACTGCATCAGGCAATAATCATTAGTCTTCCATGCCCAAATAGCCCAAGTGCATACACAAACCACCCTAGGACGCCAGCCAAAAGCAGGGTTTCCTGGAGCCCCAAGGAAAGAGTTCATGTGGTCTTCCAGGCAATAAGCATGAGAGCAGCAATGGGACTACTGTGCAGCAAGCCGGCGGAGTCTGCTGCAAGGCTGACACCCCCATCCTCCTGCTCTGTGCCCCCCCCCAGCCCTAGCACGTCCCCTCTGAGTGGCTAAACCAGGATGCAGCACAGCTATGCTGAGAACCAGCCTTTGCAGCATCCAGATGAGTTTGGAGGAAACAAAGAAGCCGTAACAGGCACCAACACAATGCAAAGACCTCTGTTCCCCTGGAATTTCCAGCTGAAATTGTTCAGGGATCTTTCACTCAGGTCCCCAGTTTGCTGTGATTTGCTCCAAGCTCTAAGTAGGCTGTTCACACTGAACGGCAAGATAAATACCTGTACATCACACAGCACTGCCACTGTGCCTGGTTTGTGACCTGGAAAGTCACAGAAGGAGCAGGCTGCAGACATGGGCTGTGTTGCCTGGTGCGCTGCCCTCCGTAGGCCACAGGAGCTCTTCCCTACAGCAGCAGCTGGAGCCCTGGAGTCCAGATCTGACTCCATAGAGCAGCCAGGCCTGATGCGTGGGTAGGAGCAGGCCCTCCAAGGCCTCCCGTAGCAGGGCTCCACACCACCCTGCGCAGGCTGGGTACCATCCCGCACGGCGTGCTGCAGGTGCAGGGGATGGGCTGCGGAGGGACTGGCTCCCACCCACCTGCCGACAGCCACGCAATGCAAGGCCAGGCAACCAGTTTCAAACCTCAGCTCTACCATCAGCCCTGCCGCTGACCTGCTCCATGGTCATGACCATGTTGCTCATGGTCTCCGCAGCCCAGCCCGTCTGCAGGGAGGAGGTAGTGTCCTTGGAAGACAGGCACAGTCACCTCACACCCCACCACCGTCCCCCGAAGCCTGTGGTGGGACCCACACATCATTCACTCCTTTGGAGCTTGCGAGCCAGGATGCATTCGGCAAAACTGGAAAACTAAATGCTTGGCATTGTTGTTGCCTGTAATGAATCTTACAAATAGTGAAACCTTAATTAATAATAACACTTAGCACTGCCATGCTGCCTTTATATTTACAAAGCACTGTGTAAACATTAACTAATCAATCTACTGTACTTAGCAATTACATAGTGCTTTATATTTTCCAGGTCCTGTGCAAACATTAGCTAATTAATCTACTTAATTATTTCCATGTTTTATATTCTGGAGTACTGCATACCGGCAGCACAAGGAGGAGGCCTTAGCAGGGATACTCCTGAGTGGCTCTTCTGCACTCAGTGTTTACAGTGCCTGCCACGTTTTGGGGAGACACTTCCAGCAGGTGCAAATACTGCCAGCTGGGCCAAGGATACGGAAGGCCTCCAGGGAGCAGGGGCAGAGCCTTCTCCAGTTATTTAAAACTGAAAGGGGTTCAGTGAGCAGCAAGAATGATTTCACATCTACAAAACCTGCTGCACAGTGAAAGACTGAAGTTACTGCGCAGATTCAGCACATCAAAGGGAAATTTAAGAGGTGACTTGATCACAGCCCATAAGCCCTCATACAGGGACAACACATGAGACATTCAAATAATGTCTAATTAGATTTGACACCTGGAAGAGAAAGGTAGGAAAACTGGAAATGAAATTCACTTTTCTAAAAGTGACTGTGAGTGACACCTGGCCAGGAAAGACCATACAGAGGGGCAGCTGGGATGAAATTGGGGAATTGTGATTTGGTGGACTTTTCTAATTTCTGTGGGCTTTACTGTTGCCTCAGGGTTGACCACTTACAGAATGCACACTGGTCGAGGTAAAGCACCCAGGTTTAAAAAAAGACATGTGCAGGTATGAAGCATTAACCTCCTGGGGAAATGAGGGCCAATCCCCAGCCACGCAGCATGGCTGGCAGCAGCCACTGCCTCTCCCCCTGCACTGACAGGGGAGCTGGACTGTCCTGCTGCCACAGGGTGCCCAGGAAATTCAACAATCCACCCCAATAGCCAAACTACAGAAATATGAAGCATTTTCCATCAGAAAGATCCTGAAAGAACTAGGTCTGCCAATCAAACACTCTCTAAACAAGTATTAACGTACACCCACTCACGCAGCGCTGCATCTCTCTGATGTTTATTGCATCTTAACATTGTCGACAGAGCTTGCTGAAGTACTGACAGTGCTCTGCTGACCTCCATTATTTATGATGGCACGTGAAATTGATTGTGGTTGAAAGATCCTTACTGGAATAAAATGAGCTTCTCAATTATTGCCACACAAATAAATCTCTGTTTTCCAGTGATCCCCCCTAGGGAGCACTTGCATAACCCTGAGTTCATGACAACAGATATCTCCAGCTGGCAAAATACAGGTGACTGCATTGTAATCACTGTCGAGTTACAGGATGGCAGAGGTCAAGTGATTCTCCATATGACCACAGGGAAGGGAGACTGTGGGGACGATGCAGGGCTTACTGGTGTTTCTAGATGGATAAATGACAAACTCTCCAGCAAAGCAAGTTGTGATCATTTTTGATACTTTCTGTCAAACGCAGTGCAGGAAATATGCACTAAGTATTAATGGGATTATGAACAGATGAACAAGAGGAACAATCCTTTCAGAGACCCAACCTCCTACTTGCCTTTCCTCTCTCAGAAAATCCTCAGCTAGATGTAATTTAATAAAAGAACTTAACCTGTTACAGCAATCCTAAGAGAAATCTTACTGGTGGTTTTCTCTCTCTCTCTTCCCCAAGAAATGCAGAGATCTACACATGCAATGGCAAGATTGCATGGAGAATCCCCACCTGTCTGCCTCCTTGATCTCCTGCTCGGGCAGCACTATGGGACTGCAGGGCAGACCCTGGCCCCACGCCTGCATGGGCTCCCGACACACACTGTCCTGCCCAGAAACACCAGCTTCTCCGCAAAGCTGAGCCCTGGTGGGGCTGACTTCAAGCTACTGGGCTTCCCTCCTGTCATGGGATGTCAATGGGTCTCCAAAATGGACAACGGAAGAAAAAGAATCATGGAGGGTCCTGCCCACACCATTCTTCAACAGATCTGTGAGCAGAGCCAAGAGAGGGAAGCCCAATCTGGGAAACTACACACAGGCAAGCCTTGAGGAGACATGGCCTCTGCCACTCAGGAGAACTTCGTGGGAACAGAGATCCACTAGGGATGGGGCTTGAGCCCTCATTTCCACACTTCCAGAAACCCCACAGTGAACCAAGGATCTCTCTTGCACCAGTTAGCACTGTTTTTCTGTTCTTGCAGTTCTTTTACAATCCCTTGTTCCAAGTCTCCTGGGGGGATTTGCTGTTCAGATCATTCAGTTGTACTTTCTTGGTGACCTTTAATATTAAGGAACATTATTAATTTTTGATTTATTTAAAACAGTCTATTTTGACAAGATTGCATGATAAGACACCTCTGTGTTGAAGGATTACAGACCATCTATTAATTAAATGCCAATGACAGGGCACTGAAAGCTTTCCAAATGTCCACTAAGGAGTCTCTCTCCCTGCTCCCTTCTCCCTCTTCTTGTTAGAGACCTTTATAGGAGGTCTGGAAAGCTGACATGCTTGAAGGAGACAGGAGCTCTCTCCTCTCTGTGCTGACCTCCCTGAGCCTTCACTCTCCAGTTAACTGGGCACTGAGCAGCCCCTCATTACATGCTCACCTACATCCATTTGCGAATGGACAACACCTGCTTTCAGTCTCAAAACTGTCTTCACAAGGATCAGCAGACTGGATCTGCCCAAGTCCTGTCTCTGGAGATGGGTTTGGACACCGCAGGGTGCACACTCTTGGAAATTCATCCTTCCTGTTCCTCCACCTGCTCAACGCTCCTCCACAGCAATACAGAAATCCTGTTTAACCCTCATCCGTACTGATAGGGCAACTCTGTATGCTGGGAGCATCCATGTTACAGTAACTCAAGACCTAGTTGTTTCCTAACTGTGCTTCTTTATGGCACTGTCACACAGGCACATGTGCACAATTATTAAAAAATGTAATTTGGCCAGAAAGAACATTGTTTCTCTGTATAAAAAGGGCATGCAGTACAAATTAACTCCAAATGTTCTGCAGAATTATCCTGAAGAGGCTCCACATACACATTTGCTTCTAGAGAGCTACATCTTGTACTGCAATAGAGGTAACTTTACGTCTTTCATTAGTTGTTGAAAGCACACATACACTCTCTGAATATGCAAACCAATAGAGCATTGCAGCGACAACATCTACTATCAAACAGCATCCTCAGGTGGAAAGGAAAACAGTGAAGTTCCCTTCTTTAATCAAGATGTGCTTGGTATACCCACTGGGAAGCACACTGAGATTATGACTCTGCCAGCCTTCCTGAAAGGGACTTCCTGTGTTCATCATGCAAGATGGTGAAAACCAAGTGCAATATTTTGCTGGTGATGTCATAAAAATGATTGATAATACTGAAATGAGGCATCTTGCTGTGACAAAGTAAATGGCAGCAACTTTCTACAAGTCTGGTCTTGAACAGGATATTACAATTTGCTCCAGTTTTCTTGGAAGAATCATGGACTCCATGTAGAGAAGGTGTGGGTGCATTTTCCCCTGGCTATGCGAAGTTTTCAGCGTCATAGCAGAGGAGAAGAATGAAGAGCATGAGATAAACTGGCTACATGTCATGATGGATGAGACAATGTTTGGACAGCAGTTTGCAAAAGCTTTATGTTCCTAGAGCAGATTTCATTGCTTAGAAATAACAAGTGCCCTTTCAGAGGCCAACTTCTCTTTAGACAGTGTACCTAGGAAAAGCCTGCTAAATACAGTATCCATATCGTGTGGTATTGTGATGCTAGGACATTATATCCTCTGAACAGAGATGCTTGTCTCTTCTCTCATGTCCCCCTTTTATACTTGTCCCTGCCCAAGTCAGCCAAAACACATTGATCTTGCATCAGTTTTGATGTCCATCTCTCCCTCTTTGCTCTACCTGCAGTGCCTTTTGGAGAGGGATATGATCAAGGACTCAGACAGTATGCAAAGCAAGAGTGGAGGAGCCATTTACAAGAAGGTGTGATGCTCCGAATATTGTTTCTTATCACATTTCCTGTGAATTCTTACATAATGTTTTGTATTTTGACTACTGGCACACATTGAACACAGAGTTTCCTTGGCTTGCCTGCAACAATGCTGCACTTAATTCAGAACCTGTAAGATATATGAATAATTCAGATTGTTCGTTCTGAAGTGTGCCTTGCTCTACATTTGTCAGTAGTGGATAACACTTCACTTCGCGTTGCTCTCAGCTGCCACTTCCACGAGGAGAACTACATACACAAACTCCTAGCTAAAGTCTCTGCTGCACATATTTATCCATTGCTGGATGCACTGGCTTTGTTGGGGTGACTCACCATGCATCTCTCTCCAGCAGATGGGTACCCCGTCAAGGAAGCAGGGTACATGTCTTAATGTTATCCCATTTTCAGATGGTCTGCACCAGCCTGGATCACTGAATCGCCTTCTCATGTGTCTCAGACTGTTCTGCTGCAGACGAGGCCATCCCCCACCAGCTGCTGCACATGAGGCACTGCAACATTGCTGCTTCTTTCTGAGCAGAGTTTTCCATGATGAAGGGCTCCTCTCTCCTTGAAAAAAGTATGGGGTGGGGAGCAGGCCCCTGGGCACCACAAGCTTGACCTCCATAAGCTGCTAAACCAAGCACCTAATCTAATCCATAAACACTCAGACAGTGTTTTATATCCCATTCAATGGGAAAATGTTTTTAATAGTCCTGTTCTCGCCTTCCTGCCTGAAGACTGGCAGCATGCATGCCCTTCTCCCAAAGCATGTCCAGGAGGCCTGGTCCCTCTCTGGGGGTTACAGACTGGGGTGCCAGCCAGCTGCATCATCATGCTGTGCTATCCTGTCCTGGCAGCTTGGCTCTTCCAAAACCAGTCCTCTGGGAACACTGGAAGTATCTCATTGTAAAGCTGAGGACCTCCACATGCAACACAGCCATGGTAAGCCAGCAGACCTTGAGACCTCATGAGAAGCAGGTAGCCACTCAAACATTTGTGGTTAGGGGAAGGGAGGCGAGGGGCTGCTGGAGGCACTGACCACAAGCTGCCTGCCCCAGGCAACCCAGCCTGAGCACGGTGCCCTGAGCACGCAGTGTCAAGGGCAGGTCTGGGGTCTGGGCACAGTTCCGGACAGTGGAGCAGCAGCCCCTCTCTATACTGGCCTTAGTCTGAAGGGAGCATGTCTCATAACCGTCATATACATGATCAAAAATCACCTCAGATGCACGTGAAACACTCCCAGCTTTGCAGGAAGAGCCATGTGTCCAGCATGGAGTGCCTGGCTCACCAGTGGAGCTGCCATGGGCCAAAGAAGGAAATCCTTCCCTTGTCAGAGTCACTTTTTTAATATTCCTTTTCTGCACAGTCTTGATTAATTCAGCTTCAGGACTATGCCTCTTGCACATTAATTGGTTAGAAAAATGGAATCCATTAAAAACATTAGTTTCTTCTACGTTCCCCTGAAGTAAAACACTGAAATGCTGTCTGGGCCTGCTGTGCTCCTCATGAGCAGGACAAAGCATGGCCCAAGGCTTGGACTGTACCAGGTGCTCACAGGTGTACGGACAGCAGCCTTGTTCTTAAACTTACCTGTGTTTGCTTATTTACTTCCGGCATTTCTTGGTGAAATACATTTTAAAATTGCACAGAACATAAGGGCACACACTATTTAGGAACTTGGAGCCAAAGCATGCATGCAACTGAACTGCCCAAGGGGCTGCAGGTATTTTTCTCCAGCGAGCCAGGTCCTGCTAGAAGCACATGCAGTGCTGGGGGTGCTTCCCTGCAGGCAGGGACAGCCCCACAGTCCATGCAGAGTCCAGCCCAGGCCAGCTACCCGAGGGACACAGTGAGGAAGGAGCTAATCACACAAGCTACGCCACTGGTGAGCAGCCCCAGTGCTATACTGGGGAGCTAAGCCCAGGACAGCCAAGGGACCCTGCACTGTTGCACTCCCAACATGAAGCAACATGGGGTACCAAGTCAGCACAGAGGCATGCACTGGGGCTGCATGTTGGCATTCTTCCCAGACCAGTCACTGCCTGTGTTGGAGAGACGCAGCACTGAGGGCTTGGGACTGCTGCAGTCCACGTGGCAGGCTGGTGGGAGTTCACATCTGGGTTTTGCAGTTCTCCATGCAGACAGGCATTTCTTTGGGAATGGCTGACCTTGTCCCAATTAACTCAAGGGTCTCCTCACTACACTAACTGTGGAGGGCCAGACTGCAGTGGCATAAATCAGCATTGTTCCCCCCCCAGAGCAGAGCTCACGGGCTGCAGGTGAAACCAACACAGGCTGCCCCACCATCATACAAAACTTGTGGGCAAGGCTGCAGATCTAGGGTTAATTGCCAAAGACTGGGGACAAGGGGGATTATGTAGATGAGGAAACAGGATGGCCAGAAAATGGCTATTTACAGCCCATGCACCTTGAGCTCCTGGGAACCCTGGGGGTACTTGCCAGCCTTGATAGGGGCTCCCAGGTGGTGATCACTGCAGCAAACCTGCACCTGCCCTGCCAGGGTACCATGAGAGAAGTTACAGCAGCAGTGTTACAATTTAAGGTGGTTTCATTCCCATGGATCTCCTGGGACTTCATTCCCTTTGCCTGCTTTGTACCTAACAGAAAAGCTCATGCCGGTAAGCAAGCTAAGTATCTTGCCCATGTATCTGGCAATTATTTACAGTTACATTAACAAACAGATCTAGCAGACTGCTTAATATACAAAACATTTAAATTTTCATTATAATCTATTAAAGATGGATTCTCTCAAGTTGCTGTAATAGAAGAAAGATTTCTGAAAAGCTGATCTAAATACGGCTACTCAAAGGGACAAAAATCAGGCATTCAGCAAGCTGTTTCTGTTTACCTGAAAAGATATTTATTCTGACTGATACAGCAAACACTGCCCATGGTCACTGGTAATTGGAATTCTGATGGAGTTTGTATTGGCATTTTAACACCAATTAATAACTGGCTTATAAATTTGCATTTATTAGAAGATTTTATATGTCTGGGAGGAAAAAACCAAAACCCTGAAATGTTCATGAAACATTTACCCATGCTTGTACTTGCAAGCCACAGACTTACTCTGTAGAATAATGAGTACTCATTTGCATCTTGACTCTGTCCCACAAGTAACAGCAGTGTTGCTCTCAGACGAGCACTCAAGCCAGGCAGACAAGTACCCAGGTGCCCTGATTCTACCAAAAGCTGCGTCTACATCCGACCCTGGGGAACTAGGGCATGGGAACTCTGCAGAAGGGAGCAAGTGGGGTGAGGGGGGGGCTGGGACAAGGAACCCTTATTTGCCATGCTATCCTACTTAGACCAAGAGATTGAAAAAGGAGAAAGGCAACAGAGTGTGGCTGGCTGCAGCTCTGGCTGGGAAGCACCAGCTAGCAGGGTCCTAGTGCCACAGACCTCCAGAGCATCTCAGCATTGCTCTCCCCCCAGCAGGGAAAAGCACTCAGGACACAGGATAAGTACACAGATTTTAGAGAAAGCTTTGTTCCTAGAGGAAGACCTAAGAGGACATTTTAACCACCAAGTGTAAACAGATGACAAAAATAGTGCCAACATTATCAAACAGCAGTGCAGGGTGGCAGTATTCACAGAGGGCTCTGCTCCCCATCATGCACAGTCTTCCCAGCAGCAGCATCCCCACCGCCCTACCCCACCTCAGCCCAAGACTCTGCTCACACAGGGTGAAGATGCTGTACAAGCCTGCAAGGAGTGGAGGAGCAAGAAGCAGGATGGCTCCACGCAGCAGCACTGCTCAGTCCCACTGTAAAATGCCAGCACAGAGGAGAGCCACATGTTTGCAGAATCAAGTAGATCTAGCAGAGGAGAGAGGAGCTGTGTTGGAGTGAGGAGCAGTGTCTGAAAGAAGACAAGGCCAAAGGAGGAAGACAGGCATCCTGTACTTCTCTATGTATCTGCTTAGTTGGGAGTCAGGGAGATTTTCAGGGTCAGTCACAGCCCCTTGGTAGGATCAAATCAGACAGGGAGGTGAGCAAGAGGCAAAGAGATGTGCTCTCTCCCAAGGCCTCCTGAGCCTTCACCACAGCTGGATACAATCAGCACAAGATTTGAAAGCATCCACATGTCCTCTGCCCTGAGCAGCACCAGCACGAGCAGCAGCTGTGACATGCCACAGCAGAAAACTACTATGTGGTCCTGGGACAAAGGCAGGACAGCTGGGCTGCAGCACCTGCCAAAGACCGATGCTCACAGCAGTCTGTTTTCAGCATCACTCTGCAGCTGAACCTGCTACATCATCCCCACCCTGCTTGCCAGGACCAGCACCCTATGAACCTGTGCAGTCCTGCAGTCCTGCTGCTTGTTTACACAGCAAGCCCAGGGTTCAAACCATGCCCAGCAGCTGCTCCCTGCCCTCTGTTCCTGGGGCTTCCCTTCTGCCCATGCCAGGTGGAAAGGAAGGCAAGTGAGTGCAGCTGGATGAGAGATAAGCAACCCATGGTGCTGTGACTGCAGCTCTTGGGGGAGTCAGGGGTGAATCATAACTTCATCAGCCTACAAGGAAAAGAACCAATTATGTGGCAATTGTATGCAGTCCATTTCAGTGGGAGGCTCATAACCTAACCAGCCCTTGTAGTCAAGGGGAATAAAATATATGCTGACATCAGTACACAGAGGTTCCCATTGGAAGCTGCTTTCACTGCAGTGTCGTGAATCTTTTCAGAAACAGCTTGAGAAGATTCATTCTGTGTATCAATCTTCCTGGGTAGCAGAGCTGATGATGGTTGTACATAATAATGCTTAAGTCAATTCACATGCACAGTCAGTGGCTGTCTACAAGTCTTGGCCCTAATCAGTACATTAAATAGAAACTTATGACTAATAACTCTGAAAGGGCCTCCCCAGGGGCAGTGAAATGCTCCACTTTGGCCACTGTCAGCTCCTCAGGCATGTGCTATAGTGGCACACTCTCCCCTTGGCTCCAGGAAGGGAAAATGGAAAGTCATAACTCTTCTACTGTTTGTTTGGGTGACACATTTTTTATGAGCCAAATTCTTTACTTTAGTTTTTGACAGTGATTCTGTGACTTTATGTCTGTCCTGTAATCCCAGTGCCGCTCTGGAGCAGGAACAGAGCCCATAAAAGCTGCTGGCTTAGCCAGCTCCATGCTGGAGGGGAAGCAGATGCCCACCCCTCCAAAACTGCTCCACCTGCCTTCTGCTCAGGCACCACATGTGCCGGGGTGGCTGGCTCTTGCATACAGGCTACTCTCCCCTGGCAGCAGCACAGCCTGCGGGTGGACCTGCACCATGCTGCTCCTGATGCCACGAGGACCCTGGGAGCCGTAAGCTGAGCAGCAGTCCAGGCTGGGAAAGGACTGGACCATCAAGAAGTGGGACATATTCATTTTCTCAGCTCTGGGCATGCTGCTTGCTTCCAGTTCAGCTGTGCTCCCAGCTCAGCTGTGCTCATGAAAGATGCACCTGCCAGCAGCCTCTGCATCCACAGCTTTGCATGAAAAGCACCACGCAGCTGCTCTGCTTCCAACAGAGTCTGCTGGACGAGCTCGGCCTTCCTCAGCAGGCAGAGGCAACCTCGCTGCTCTTCAGGAGCGGGCATACGGAGCATTCCTTCAGCTCTCCCACCAGCTGGGAAGGCTCCAACCAGCCCAGCCCTCTGCAAAGCTGACTTCCATTCATGTCCTACGGAGCTGCAGCTGAGCTGAGCTCGGTCAGGGCAGAGCGGGTCCCTGGGTCCAAACAACCTGAGCAATTGCTGGGGGCGAAGAAGGAAAGGGCACAACAGAAGACCATACCATGTGCAGGTAAGAGGAGCCCAGGCCTTCATTTGCAGCTCCAGTGCAGGCAGCACTTAGAGGTTTTCTCCCTAACCAGAAACCTCCAATAAGAACAGAAATAAAGAAATGTGTTTTCTAGACTTCCACATGCAAATGCCCAGAGAAGATCTATCTTTGCTATTCAGTTGCGTGGCTTTTATTGCTTGAAAAATTGGGATAAGGAAAGCTATTTCTCTCTTGAAGAAAACATAGCAGAGTTCCTTTCCTCACACGTTCTCGTTTACCTCCAGGTCCCTTGCTTCACAGGCCAGTTGACTTGAGGGATCAGCACCTTTATCAGGGCTAACAGAAGAGTCCACCTCTCTTTTAAACATCTAAAAATGACCACATACACCAGCGCTTTCCAGCTGGTGCTAAGCTGGTGGGAGCTGAAATGGGCTGAGTATCATTATGGAGCTGAGCTCACGAACCCAATTAACTGACCCACAGCTACGTGCTAAGAGAGCCGCTGGCTCTAGAGGAAACAAAGAGCAGACAGAGCATGGACAGAGATGGACAGAGACACTGAGCAGCCCTGCGAGCTGGGGGACATGGCAGCGAGCCCAAGGCAGCCACCTGGAATGCACTCACAAGTGTGGAAGTGAAAAAACTTCATGTTCAGGCAAAAAAATCACAGAGAAGATGTGGCTGTTTCAGCTTTTTGTTGCTGGTGTGACACTGCTCTCTGTTCGGAGTGGCAGAGGTCCACGCAAGGGCAGGCAGGCAGGCCGGGGCTTTCCCAGGACCAGGCTGCGGAAGCCGACACTGAGCACCGCAGGCTGCCAGGTCAGAGCAGAAGTAAGAACCCATCCTTCTTCGTCTCCACCAAGAGGTCCCTCCCCATGTAGGGGCACATCAAGCTCAGCAATCTGCCACAGGATTTCAGGCCCTTATGAGCCATGCGCAAGAGAGAAGAAACCTGAGGCCTCTTCTGGCTGGCGGCAGGTGGCATTAGGAAACATTCCTGTTGACTCCCTGGCTTGTCCAAACCAGCCTCGTGCTGCTGCCCAGAGAGGCCGTGTCCAGCCCAGGCACCAGAGACACGGGATAAGGCAGGCCACGATGTCCCCACCCCAGTGCAGTACCAAGCCCACCCTGAAGGGCACCCTGAGGAGCAGAGGGTGTGCTCCATCACTGCAACAAGGGGTTGGCCAGCACAACCAGCGCAGCGCCTGGTGGGAGGCAGCCCAGGAGAGGACCTCTGTTCTGCCCCGTGCAGCTGCGTGTCCCCCCACCACAGCTCCAGGTGACTCTCGTGGCCCAGCCCTGGCTGCAGAGCACACCCATCAGCCAGGGATATCTGGAAACATACTCCCTTCAGAAACCATTCTCTGCCATGTTCTCAAGTTGAGCTGCCAAGGACAAGTGACTGGGGTCCCAATGCACTCAGATTTTTCTCTGAGAAAGGTTCGTCTTCCCCATGTTGCCCTCTGCTCCTTCAAGCAAGAAGCTGGGGGAGAACTGCGGCTTTCACACTGATCTTCCCAACACCTGCTACTGGAGACTCTGCAGGTGAATCCATGCTGGGAAACCTGACTCACAAGTTGAAAACCTTTCAGGGGAAATGAGGTGGAAAGAAAAAGAGAAAGAGAGAAATGCAGACAAAGAGGAGGGAGAGCTAAGGCAGCAAGGAGCAAAAAGGGAATAGAGATTCATCAACTTTGTTTATTTACTTACTTCATTCAAGGTTATTTTAACTTCGCTATCCTTGACAGCAGAATAAAACCTTTCAGAATTCCCCAAGGGCTAACCTGTCACTCCCCACAGAAACAGCATGAACAACTGGTCATTTTTAAAACATGCTGTGCCAAAACATGAGTGAGAGCTGTAGCATCTCCACCACTTCTGCACAGCTTCAGAGCAGCCACACCAGCCAGCCAGGCAGGAGCCGCTTGGCCAAGCCAGCCGCCTGAGCCAGCCCCGAGTGAACATCAGGAGGCCAATACTCGTGGGCACCGCTCTCCCAGGGAGCCCTGCCCAGCTCTGCTGGCTGCAACTGCACTTCGGGCTGCAGCATCTCTGCCAGGGGCAATTCTCCAATGCTTTGGAGTGTAATGCAGCTGATGCTCAGTGTTATGTCAGCCCCTCCTGGTCCACCACACAACATGCCACCTGTAGCCTCAGGCCATTTGCTGCACATGCTGCAGGGAGGATTTGTAGCCCTTCTGCTGGAGACACAGAACAAACAAACCTGTCTCCCTAGGCCCTCCCATCACCGCTGCCATCCACCACCTCTTTCTTCCACATGACAATGAAAGGAGTTGTGAATAGAAGTACTTGCAAAATTCCCATGGAAGCATCTCAAGCCAACACATCCTCAGAAGGCAGAGTTCCCTGCTGGGGAAGAAGGCTCACCACAGCCCAGGGCAACAGCCAAGGCAAAGCAAGAGGTACAAACGTGGAAATGCACACGTGCACATCATATGCAGGCGCAAGGAGGAGAGTGCAAATCTGGCACCTGATCCAAGCACAAGCAGGATTCAGTCCTCTGTTCATGCAGTGTGCCCTGGGAAACAACTGCCTGCATGGCATCACCAAAGCATTGAGGAAGCAGAGGTTGATGTTTAGCAGAAATTTTGTCTATGCTTTTAGAAAACCTCCCACCCCTGAGGTCTCTAGGTGCTTCCCTAGAAAGACGAAGAAATACTAGATAGTGGCAGGTCTTAAAATAAAACCAAAACTCTTGCTTCCTTTTCCACAATGCTCCCTCCTGTCTAACATCTCACTTCCCACCTCATCTCTGACATCTCATCCCTTTCTCTCACATCAGAGGTGCACCAGGACTTGCTAAATGCATTTGCTCTTCCTTGACCTGTCTTTCTCCACTACTACATGTTCTGTTCCTCAAGGTGCAGGGGCAGGGTAGAAATTTACACTGAGATTGCACTGCAAGGCAAAAACTTGAGGACCAGTGAAACTCTGCACTGCACTTCCCTGAGAACTGCAGTTCCTTCCTGGGGCTACTGACGTGAGACACGCTCTGTAATGAGCGCCCTGATCTCTGTCCACCCTGCAGCTCAACAACAACTGCCTGCCCGAGAATATCCTGTTTTCCCCTGCAGTACCTGGGCAGTCCTGGAGTGCATGAGGGCAAGTCTGAAAACAAACAGTTCAATAGCAGGGGAAGTTTGTCAGGGGAAGAGTTTCCCCAGGAAGGCAGGGACTACTCCAACATTGGACAATTTTTTCCCTTTGGCTATAAAGCTCTCCTATTTTTGCAGGAAGACCTATTACCAGGCCTATGCAAGACATCAGGCTAGGCAATTGCTGTGTCTTCTTCTGGCCTCAAAGCCCATAACCTGGACTTCATGGATTTTTGTAGTCATGGCACCGCAGAGACATGCTGTAATTCTCAGGATTCCTGCAAGAGCAGGTCGCTCAGAGGTCTCCAGTTCAGGGCCTCCCATACCATCAGGATTTCTGCAGCAGTATTTGTAATGCCATACCAGTTACAACCCATCCCTCTTGGAGGTGGCACATGAGCAAGGATGGAATAACCTTAAATCCAACATCTTCTGCAGAAAGCATCTGATGCATCCTCACCAGACATCCAGGTGGGCGTCATATGCTCCAGTACTGCTGTGAGTGTTCATTACATGCGCAGGAAAATTGCCCCAGAAGAAACATACTGCTGTTCGTAGATTTTCCCACGTAAACAGCTCTTGTTTGTCTTTTTCTCTCTCTGAGATTCTCGTGGGCTTTTTTAACAGGTAGCAGACCACCTTAAAACTCCCCCTTTCATCAGCACACAGAGAAAATCTGACCATTAATCTCCTGGAACACTGCATAGCGGGGCCACTGACGAGGTTACGCGGGATGCTTGAGAGGTAGGCAGCACTGGAGAAAGCCATGAACTTTACTCAGGGAGACTGCCATGACTTGCTGGCAGGTTTGTACGAGTGAAGTGTCATCATAGATCAAAGTCTTCTGAATGATTCTCTGTGAAGAAGGGGAACAGAAAGGAAAGCATCTTACAAAGCAGATCCTGGCTGCCTCCACCATCCCCACCTTTGTGTGGCTGTGGTGCGGCTCCTGGTGCAAGCACAGAGGAGATCGCTGGCTATGTCCAGATCGTGTGGACAGCAGCTCTGAGCTAACAGCCTCTTTGGCATCCTCCGTGACACTACACCACAGACAGGAGAGCCCAGAAGCGGTGTCCAGGCTAGACTATGTCCAAAGCCAGTGTTAAGAGCTCTCTACATGTTGCTTTCTACAACAGCTGAATCACAGATGGTGCTTCATTAAACTTGAGATTCATCAGCCATTGTTAGTGTTGCGCTCAGTAATAAAATAATCATTTAAAGAAAACAGTCATCAGAACTGAGCAAGCCCACTGGCTGCTGAGTTTGACTTCCCCCACCAAGGCCTGGCAGACAGCCTGCTGCCTGCCAGTTCTGAGAGGCAGGGCAGCGACGGGAAAACCCCGGATGGCTCTTTTTATTGTGAAAGCACTATATGAAGCTGCAAACATATCTGTCACCTTCCAGCACGTTGTTTACCAGCTCTCCTCAACATTCCCCAAACAATATTTTCTGGAGACTGTAATTCAATACCTCACACCCCAGAGATGTAGCATCAGCCCAGAGAGCAACATGATGAATGTATTGCATTCCTCCAGGGCTTGGGCTACGGAACTGGTTTGTGGTGTTCCAGCTGTTAATTATCCCTCTGCTTTTTGCTATTCTCATCCCAGCTGTGCCTCTGTATTTATCATATGGGTCTACATGCACTAAAAACATTCTGATTGTTTTAAAGTATAAGGAGCAATTTACTCCTTTTGTGCAACACTAGGCAGCTCAGGGGATCAAATGGCAAGACTTGATCGATAAGGCGCTCGCTAGATTGGAGGCACCAGGGCTCAGACCTCAAAGCGCTTGTTTAGAAGAAGTGCAAGCGAGAGAACACACCATGAATGTCATGCACAGACACAAATATGATTTCCATCACTCTCCCTTCCCCACCTTTTCCCCAGCCTGCGTCCCAGAGCCATCCTCAGATTAATCCCTGTGCCAAGACAAATGCTGAAGAGACCATCCAGAGCCAGGACAGCCCAGGCCAGGCTGTTCGCTGGGAAGAGCTGTTCCTGCTTTTCCAGCCACAGCAGCATTGGCTTCACTGGCAGCTGGCACGCAGGGGGTGATGCCAGGCAGCACCTGCGCTTTTCTGCTGGGGAGCACCACACCAGCCCCCATCTGCTCAGCTCCTCAGCACTTGCATGGCACAGGGCAGTGCCTGTGGCACCTCCTGCAGCAGCACCATACCATCCCCAGGCCATCCAGGCTTTTCCCCAGGAGAGCTGGGCGGCAGCCTCCTGCTCCACCACTCTTTTGGCTGTTACTCTGGTCTCACACAGGGAGTCTCAGCCATTCCCCGGGACACTTCTGCTCACTCCGTATTCCCACCATTGCTCACTCGCACTCCCAAACCTTTTGTTAGTGTGGAGTATAAATGTTAAGGGCTGCACACGTGCATTTTCACAGTGTGCGTTCCAGATGACTAACCAGCAATACTGACATGTAACTTAAAGATGCAAACACTAGTCCTTCATGGATTTCTAGTGTGTCTTATACCTTCATATACACTATAATGCACCCTCCCCTTTCTCACCACTTCATTGCTGCTGCAGGGCTTTTTCACACCTGCACTGAAGTCTTTTTTTTTGTTTATAATGAAATCTCGGGTTCCTTGTGAAACCTGCAGCCTGCCAAAACAGTTGTGATGTACCCGATTCGGGATCCCTGACAGGGTCCCTGTCCCGCTCTCCTTCAGTGGCCAGGAGGCTTCCTCTTGCTGAGGCACCACACAACACCCTGCTCCTTCCAGAAGTGAGGGGTAGTTGCTGCTTTCAGGGACAGCACAGGGTCCTGCATTGTAGAAACATTATTCCTCGCAGCCCCCCAGGAAACAGCAAAGCAAATACTATTATCCCCACTTTGCTTCCAAGGACCTCATACAGGTAATTAAGACCCATGCTGCCACTTCTTGAGCTGTGAATTGCTGATATTTAATGACATTTTCCAAATATTTTTAATAGAAATTTCAGGTCTTGTTCCTAATCTGACATTTATCTTCTATTAGCATGAAAACAAATAGAAGGGCCTGAGAATCACTGCTTATATTATAAATGACTTTATTGTTGGTTTTATTACCTTCCCCATTAAGCTGTCACAATCTGTGCCTCTTCCCATTTTTGTGATGACCAGCCAGTGAAATCTGTCATCTTTTCCATGTAATTTATACAGGACCCTAGTGATAACTTTATTCATGTGAAGGATAATTATCAGCTATATTATTAAGGTTGCCCAGTTGCCCTAGGGGATAATGTGTCAGAAAGGTTAAAATATTGACAAGCAATAAAGCATGTATTATAATTATAAAAGTGCCAGGATGGATAACTGGCTGTGAGCAAGGAGCTGAGCTACAGTTTTGCATTTGGCCAGCAAAGACAGTAATGACATGGTCACATCTTACACCTCCCACTAGGACTGCAGAAGTCTAGGCCAGCTATTTGGAGGGGACTCCAACAAAGAATATGTCCTATCCCATTCATATATATTGATCACTTAAACCCTGATGACCATGCTCTACAGTGAGCTGGTCTATTATTCATAATTGAACAGGATCCAGTAGCTGAGGTAGACAAGGTTTTTCCACAATCCTTCTGTATTTCTTCCCACGCCCCCTAAAAAAGTTTGTCTTCATAAGAATGGCAAAAGGAGGGAGAGCAAAGAATTGGCATCTCTGAAATGAAACATTGATTTCTTCTGGGATTGGAGCAGCAGGTGCATGCCTTATTGGTAAAATGGTATATAGGTATAATCTGAAGGACATTGCTGAGATAAATTGCCCTTTGGTTCAGGCACTAACAAAACGAAGCACTGAATAACTTGGCACTACATCTGAAGTGAGACTATAAACCTAACCTTGGTCATTCCTCCAGATCTACTATTGTTACATCAAGAAAAGTAGACGAGGGACTCAGGAGCTCATAAATAATTTCTCATGGAAAGCACGTACACTAGCCAGACAAAATCTCTCTCTGAGAAAATGTGGAAAAGTGGTAGATTTAACCTACTTCAAAATGTCATTTTTTTGAAGAAAAAAATCCCAAGCCACATCTCTTTCTCGATGCTTAAAGGACGTGTCTGTACTGCAACAGCATGTTAAGCACCGAGCCCTAGACCGAGCTTTGGATAGCTGAAGGAATTTGCTGCCAGTTCCCTCCAGTATAATCATACTGAAAATAGATGGTCACCTATGGATAAACATGACCAAAGAAGAGCTGTAAGACATTTAATAAACTACATCAGTTAACTTTTTTCTGCTAAGGAAGTGCCAAGCACTATAGAAACCGTATTTATCTCAGGTTCATCTACATCTCACTGGATTTGTCCAGGGAAACATAATTCATGTAGAGGACTGAGGTCCTGCAGACAAGGGCCAGAGCTCTACCCCAGCCAGCATGAGACACCTGGCAGTGTTTCCCTGGAATACGGGCTTGTGCCATTCTTTCACTGGCCCTTTGAATGAGTCATGGACACTGGAGAAAGCATCTAAGCGCTATTAGAATTAATTCTATAAAATATCCTTTCTCTGCTTGCGACAAGTACACAAGTGAGAGCACATGGCTTTCTTCTCTTACTCAGAGCCAAGAAGCCTGATGCTGTAGATGCAGCCTTGTGCTCATGAGCAACAGTCTTCCAATGCAAGAAATGTAAGACACTCCCCTGGGGCAATAAGCAGATTTAAGAGCCTTCTCTGCCTTACCATCCTTACAAATCATGCCAAGAATTAGCTATAGCAAGTCTGTGAGGCAATCCAGCTCCCCTCTGCAGGCTCTCTGGAGTCCTACAGGTGATGCTTAATGCAATTCTGGAGGAGAAACTCCTTGGGTACCCACAACCACATCCGTCTCCAGGCTTAACATTTACCTTCTTAGAGTTGGACAGCCTATTTGTGCAGCACACTGCTCTGGTCCTCGGATGACAAGACCTCTGCAAGGGTCACCTGGGAGCTTGCCTTCCTGCCTGCTCCCCACATTTTTCTTCCTCCTTCCAAGGAGGTGGCTGGCACTTAGCAAAGTGACAGACCTCAGCCTGACTTGACTTAAGGACTTAGTTGTGTCATCTCCAATGGCAGCTCCAGCACAAACACATGGAAGCCCTCAGAGCATGCAGTCTGTTCCCCATGCAAACGGGTTCCCAGGAAGAGGCATTACTGAAGTCAGTGCTTTCATCACATGGGAAGGTAGTCTGACCCCCCGGAAAGGCTCTTTTTCTCTGAAAACTTGTTGATAACTTCCCCAGTGACCCCCGCAGCTTATGCTGCAGGAGATGTAAGAACATGGCTAGATGATCAAGATTTTCCTCAGATGACAGCTTTGTGGAACTGGTTTGGAACGTCTGGTTCTCTCGAGGAAAGGTACTGGTCCATAGAGGGGCTCAACCTGGCTGCAGATGGTGCTGCCCAACACGCTGTAAAAGGATGAGCAGGACACAAGCAGCAAGAGCTGGAACAGGAACTCATTTGCTCCATAGGCACCTTGGGAGCTGAGCGCATTTTACAGTGTCACACCAGCACAAAGGGAACAGATGACATAAACGGAGGTGAATTAAAACCCAGGATCTCAGGAGGGCAATGGCTGTAGCATGCAGCATCTGCTCAGCCTCCAGCTTCAAAGCAGCAGGAATTTTAAGCGTTACCATTTACAAAAGGTTCATCTCCACCTTTTGTTTGACTGTAAAACTCTGAAACTCACTTTGTTAAGGAAAGGTGTGAGATGGTAGGAGGAGTACTGTACCTCTGTCACACCTCTACAAATATGTTCCCCTCTGATGCATTGTAGATCATCTCCATGAAAGAATACATCTGCATTACAAAGCATGAATGCTCCTTTCAAATAAGTAACAGACATGTGTCCACTACGTGCGTGTGACAGCAGGAGACAGAGTCCTTGATTTGCAGTCGTCTGCTCCAACCATTAGCTGAGCCTGCCACATTTTCCCTGCAGTCCCCCTTAATGGTCCTGCCAAGTCCTGGCACAGTGGGCATGCTGAGCAGCTGGGGAGGCTGGATGTGCTCACTCTGCACTGTGGGTGAACTTGTGCTGTAGCAAGGGAAGAGACGCTACCTTGCCACAGTGCCCTCCCTGCCCTTGCTCGGGTGGTTACCACCTTTCCACCTTCCCCTCCAGCCCCAACGCTGTTCAACCAGTGTCAGCAGCAGAGCATTTGGTCTCTTGTCTGAATGTGGCAGATATCTCCTGAATTCCTGTCCTAGATTTGCTTCAGATCAGGCTGTCCCAGCTCCCTTGGGAATTTGCTTTATCAGCCCAGACAGTCTGGAGTGCCCTGTGCCCTTCAGGACAGCTCTCTCTGGTGTACAGACCTCTGAACGCTTTTCCGAACACTTTGAAAGCCAGTGTTGCAAGGCCAACGCTGTCTCCCCATAGGTCTTTGCTATGAAGCTGTAGCTGCTTCTTTAATACAATCTTGACTACCAGTGTAGTCAAAGGCAAGACTTGCCTGAGTCTGCATATTCTGAAATAACTGCACACTCTAATTTACAGAAGCCAGGTTAAATGACAGTCCTAGAGAAGGGTTGGAAGACAGACACACTAAAGACGGAGTGCAGGTGAACACCCGAGAAACTGTTTGGGGCTCCAGGCAGGTGTTTCCCATAGCCCACACGCGCAGGTGCTGTGTTTGGGGGCCTGCCCTCCCATGTCCCCCTCTTCCCGTGGGGCAGCAGCTCTGCTGAGTCACCATCCTGTCTTGGGCAGCTCCAAGGAGAGCCTCAGGCAGGGATTCCCACTGCTGGGCTGCAGGAAAGGAGGCACAGACAGCTCACACCATGCTTGGGGTACTCAAGCATCCAGCAGGTTCATGGACCTGGGGTAGGGCCTTGGGCAGGACACAGCACAGAGACTGGATGGACCACAGTTAGCTTAAAACACAGCGGGAAAAGATGCCTCTTTAAGAAACACATGGGAAATCATAAACGTCAAGTCAAATTAAGAAGGTGTTTTCCTGGCCAACTGTAAATGTTATTTCCACTTTCAGGCAATTCTTCCAATGGCATGCACACACTTCACACATAAATATAAACTCCTTTCCTCCCTCTGTGTTAACCCACAGCCACAGTACAAACGAAATGCACCTCCCAAGGCACAGGCTGCTGGTATGAGAATGGGGCAGCTGGAGGCTCCCAACTGCTGCAGAACTGGAGGGAGGTCTCAGGCGACAACACTGTGAGAGGCAGGGCAGCTGCTCGGGGAAGCGAGACACAGGAGGTGTTTGCAAGTTGTGCTACAGGAAGCAAGAGCACAGAGCATACTACTTGGTAGGAGCTTTCCTGTGCTTGTCTTCACCCGGTTACTAAAATGTCCAGACAAAAACAGGGAGTGTGAGGGAGTGGTGTCAGCTTGGAGAAGGCGCAGGGAGATGGTCTATATATCCTCTCTCCTACCAGAAGCACTGAAGGATGAACTCCCTCCTCTTTTGGAAGAAACCCTTCTAAGACACGTATTTACTGACAGAGAATTAGAGAATACAGACTCTTAGAGGAAAGCATGTTTAAATAACATACCATTCCTTGCACAATGCATACAAATGCCTACTTCAGCTCTCTGAACACTAACATATAGCATCATAATACTTTGCAGAGCACCAGAAGACTGTCTCCACAGGACTATTACCTCTGACTGTTGATAAAACCTCTCCTGGACTATTTTCTTCCCATTGTGCCTTGCAGATGCTTCCCTTTTTAATTTGTCAGAGACAAGCAGCTGCACCTCTGAAAATAACATTCTTCAATAATGCTCTGTTTACTGCCAGATCTCCTTTCTCAGCTAGTACCAGTTATGTTTATCCTTGTTTATCGGAAAGGCAAACTGCAGCCCAGGCCCATGGTTTAGGTTAATCTCACAAATATGTTCAAATAAAAATTGACTTTGCACTATTGACAGCTCTGTAGCCATGAAAAGATGGGAAACATGGAGTCTTATTTTAGATATGTATCGTAGCTTTCCAATTGTGATATCTTCTCTGAGCTCAAAGGAGTTTTCTGCTCCTTACCAATAAAAACAGATGGCACCAATTTTGATTGTCACCTTCTCAGAGCTGAGAATGCTTTTGTTGTGCTGGATCTATTGTAAGCTAGTTAGCTTCAAAGGTAATCAGATATTTAACATATCAGTAATTCAATGTGAAGTGCCTGGGACGAATGTAGTAACAGGCTTGTTAATTGTCAGCTGTTCAGTCTAAAAACAGTGTGGGGAGCTAGTTAAAAGAAGTTATGAACACGGCATCTGCCATTCGGGGCAGAATATCATTATCAGAGGCAGGGCCCGTCCCCCTTTGCTCACGGTGGGGTGGCACCCAGCCCCTCCAGCCTGCCTCTCACTGCCGAAAGTCACCCCACCCTTTGCAGGGCCACCCCACAGAGGCACAGCACGCCAGAGCAGGGCCCTTACGAGCTGAGCCGACCCTCGCTGGCTTGCCTGTGGCTGGCTCAGGAATTGGCACATCTCCCGGCACTGCTCTGCACAGGCACCTGCCTCCTGCCTCCTGCTTTCTGCCTCCTGCCTCCTGCCTCTGCACTGAATGCCTGCTGGGAGGCAGGAAACATCCAGGTGCTTGTCCCTGCATTAGAGAACTGAGAATGCCATAAAAGCCTGAGGGCCCCTGACAAGGGGCTGCAACAGAGGAAAACTAGAGAGCACTGAGCATACAAAGCTGCTTCCCTGCCCAGCTTCTGCCATGGAAATGGCAACCAGGATGTATCTGATAGCATGCAGGTCACAAGCCTTTGTCACTACCAGATTACAGCTGCTGGGAACATACAAATCACTCGGCATCTTCAGGGGACCCAATATAGCAGGGTTAGGACATTCCTCCTACGAGTTGCTGTCCATTTGTGTTATAGTCAGCACAGCCCCAGGAATCAATATTACTGCTCATAGAAATTACAAGCATTAAGGATGTTAGAATGTGAACTTGTCCTTTCTTAGAACTTTTAATGTCTTTTAATGGCACTTGAAGGAGCCTAGAAGTAATCTGTCCTTACTGGATATACAATTGCAGCTGCTCTCCCAGCACGCTATGAATGGATGGTAGAGCCAGCGCTTCAGAAAGTGGCATGGCAGTAGGGCAGGTGCAGATGTGACCAAAGGAAGCCTGAGAAAAGCAGCTCCATCTCCTAGAGTCTATCACAGAGCCAGGCTCCACCAGGACACAGCAAAGCAGAGATAGTGCTGAGCCATATCAGAGGAGATGCGGTTTGCTATGTCACCATTAGCAGCTAGCACCTGCATCTTCTCTAAGGACTGCTCCTAGCAGGGACAACAAGCACCTTCATGGCAGGACCAGGCAGGGATGAGCTACAACAGCACTTACCTCTACCAGCATGGTTGGGCTGCAGCTGGGCTACCCAGACAAGATGCCCATCCCAGTGTGCTCTGTACCTGGTACAGATTCTTTCAACAAGAAAGAGAAAGGCATCTCAAAGGCTTAGCACTCCCTAGCCCCAGAGGCCCTTCCTTCCTCATCTTCCTGACAGCACACAAAATCCCCTGCTGCAGGCTCCAGAGGGTTGCAGCAAGGCCCTCTGCAAAACTCTTCCACCCGCTGCTCTGGTTCCCAGGCCCAGCTCACCTACCCTCCTTTCACAGTATCAGACCAGTCCCTGCTGGTACATATTCCTGTATCTCTCCTCAGCCAGTTCCGCTCCTGCTCTCTTGCCCCATGGCAGGCAATGTTTAAGAAATATTGCTCCACACTGCCTGCCCCACATCTGCATCACTCCTGCTGCAAACCCTCCTGCTGGCATCAGCCTCCCCTTACACCCCTCAGACCTGCCTCCTGCTCCCCTGCTCCCATCCCACGGTCTGGGGCTGCCGCCCGGAGAGGATTTCTTCAGCTCCAGGGGAGACTAAATGCAGCGTTCCCTTATGATAGTATTCATCTTGCAAAATTGCCCCAGATGCATGTGCCACAGCAGGAGTATATTCTCAGTAAAAACACCCTGATCTGTTTTTTTCCTGCCGGGGCAGGACTGTAGTGTTATTATCAAAAAGGTGTTTCCTTTAGGCCACTTTACCCTTTTAGGGGCAATCCTCTGTGGCCCCAGAGAGGTCAGTGATCCCCATCCCCTTCCCTCAGCCAGTGCACCACAATGAAATACTGGATCTGGTCTTGTCTAATGAATGAGTTGGACCCAGAAGCCTAATTAAACCTTTCCTGCTATTGCTGTCTCCCACCAAGTCCCTCTGACAATCGAAGAGCCTCAGATCTCTTCAAAGGAAGATGCACGGCTGTACAAGCCAGACAGCTCTCCACTGTTCCCACGCTCTCTGCGGCAGCTGCTGTTCCCTTGTTGAACCCAGACATCACCTTAGTCCCCCTCCTCACATCTGTGAGTCTGTGCATGAACTTCTGCCTTCATAACGCAGGAAGTGCTAATGTTTGATGACTCAGAATAGGGTGAGGAGACAGGGAGGCACCAGTCACAAAGCTAATAAACCCCACACTCAGCGTCGCTTGTTATTTACTTTGGGAACATGAAGTTCAGGAGAGAGTATCTCGTGCCTCCTCCTAATAGCAGTTTCGAGAATCCACCAGGGATCAGTTTAATGCTTTGTAAAAGGTTAATGTTGTTAGGGATTTACAGTTATATTTGAAATGGTTTAAACTATTATTTTTATTTCCTTGAGTAAAATGGAATCTCAGTGAATTGTGCAAAGTTGGATGGTCAGTTTGTGTCTGAAAGAGGTCATTAAAAGCTTGGGCGGTTTTACATAGCACCTAATTCTGTCTGTCAGGTGGGGAGTGGGGAACTGCCATCAGCTCTGGGTTAGCTGCTATGAGTTGCTCCAACCGTGTCCTGAAAGTGCCTTCCTACACTCTCAGAGCAATGAGACTGAGCACAGCCAGCAGGAGTGCACAGCCACTCCTGTCCCCCTCGCAGACCAACTGGCCTCTCCCATCCACAGCAAGGAGCTGTCAGGAAAGCAGGAGCTGCCCCCTGCGTCCCAGCAGCCGTCCCCATGCAGAGGGAGCGCAGTGTGCTCAGCAGCCAGTGCTGCCACAAGCCCCCGCCGGTGGCTCCAGAGCTGGCTGGTGCCCTGCTGAGCGTCCCTGCCAGCTGCTGCCTGTTTCTCAGCTCGAGAGCCAGCATTTGCTGTCCCATGGATGCCTTTCCTCCTGGAGCTGTACACTCCAAGGAGAAGAAATTTCCACCCGTTTTACGCTTCAGGCCCAGTGAACATCCCGTGCGCCTGTGGCGTGAGCGAGCAGAGGTGTCCCCAACATCTCCACTGCTCTTCCTACTGCTTAGCTTGCATCCAAGGCGTTTCCTCTCCCTGCACAGCACCCCACCCGAGGTGCTGCCGTCCCTCTTCATAGAGAAGCGTTTGCAAGCGTGCTGCCACTCTCCCACAGTAAATACCCAGGGAGTGACAGTTTTCCTTTTCTGCGAGGACATGCACTTCTGCAGAGCCTGGCTTTGATTCCTGGGCCAGTCCCCGATCCCTCGCCACTCTGCACCTCACAGTGGCTGCTGGCACTTGTATCCAGGGGCAGAAAGGAGGCAAAGCACTTGATGTGCTCCCTAGTCATCTCAAACTGATGTCTACTGCCAATGCAGTTACTCTCATTGGTTGCAAGTGGTGTCTCGTGGCCAAAAACGCTGACAGGGAAAGTCCACGTGCAGGCTGTGCAAGAGTGGAGTAATAACGCTGCTTCTTGCACACAACCAGCAGAAAAGCGTTTGCTTGAAAAACTTGACACTGGCCACATGTTACCCCGAGAGCCAGCAACTCTTTCCTGTGGAGAAAGTTTAGGGTATTGATGTCTCCTGCTGCTCATTTCAGGGGTCATCTGCTAGCCTGCAATTGAAGGCATTTGTGCAAAATGCTGTGACAATGTCAGCTGTAATTGCATCAGTCATGCCATACAACAAGACAAATGTGACTGGAGATGGCATGTCAATCTCAGAAATTGCTTAAGACTCAAAAGCAAGTGGAGGAAACAGCAAGTATTCAGAAACAATTATTTCACTGTAGTAGGAATAATAACAGCTCTCATTTCCTACACACAGTTCTCCTGGGAGATGGTGCAGAAGTCTGCCAGAGTCTCCTCCCTTCCCCATGGGACACTATCGGACTGAAATAAAAAACACTGAGCAAAGCTGTCCCATTTTCTTAAGGGAGGCTGAGATTACAAGATTAACCTACTCTGGACACAGAAGTGTCCATTTTGCAATCTCCAGTCTTCACAGCTCACAGATATCTGCCTCTACAGAAAGTCTAGTTCTGCTAAGACATATAATGAGGCATTTTGCCCTGCCAAACTCATCTGTAAGACAGAAGACAATGACTTGTCCCTGTTTCCTTCAGTGAGCTGTGGACACAACTCTGGTACAGCCCTGTGACAATGGCATCCTGGCTGCACGTGAGACTGGCAAGCCTGTGCTAAAATGACCTCACATTATCCCCATGGGAAAGGACAGGGCAGGTTTCCACCTCGGCAGACTGTTAACCTTGTACCAGCGCTGCTTAGACCAAGCAGGTGTGGGAGGGATTCTTCCTCTAAAATTAAATAAACCGTATGTGAAAAATGCCATTTTCAATGTCTTGAGCTGTCAATTGCAGGAGAAAGAGATATTGATTTCTACAGAAACTTTATTTAAGTGAGTGACCTATTAAATGAAACTTATTTGACACCAGATGACTCTTGCAATTTAATTCCTGAATGAAGTGATGTCTCCAAGGCTTTGTGATGAAGATGAAAGGCATTTTCCTTACAGCCATTTGCTCATGTATCCCAGGGTCTTTGCAAACAAAGTCCTCCAAAGAATCCAGAACACTTATACCTTCATTAGGAAATTCCAGCTGATAAACAGATAGCCCAATATACACCAGTCCTTAGCAGCAAAGCTAAAAGGTGCAAAGAGCCCAAGAATGGCCGGATTCGCTAGCCTGCCACATTAATGAAGGCACTAAGGAAAGCAGGAGGATCCAGGACCTCAGCTGCTGTGGGCTCTGCAGTCCTGGCCCTGGCCAACACTCGTGCCAGGGAAGTCCAGCTCAGCGCTGAAGGGCCAGGGCGACCTCTCAGCCCAGGGCACAGAGCTCTTCTGGTCAACAGCACCCTGAGGGGATGGAGCCTGCTGCTCTCACCGCAGGCATTCCCAAGAGATGTGCGCAAGGAGCAGTGGCGACTGCCTGGCCCCACCGAGCTCCCTCCTCCCAGCCTGGGGGCACGGCAAGGCATCCAGCCCTCTGAGCCCCCTCCTGACAGACACGGTCCTTATCATCACCGCTCCAGATGCAGGCCCTGCACTTTCTGTCAGCCTGTTTAATGTCAGGGCAATTGCCCTCCTGGCTCTTCTGTCTGCACCAAGGTTAATTCCTTGGGAATGGCATGCCAGTAAAAAGCTCCTGGGGATGTGCACTAAACCCTTCCCTTGCAGGCAGACTGCACCTGGGGGCCTGGTGGTCACCCTGCCCTTCCCCAGCACCTGCTGCCAGCCACAGCTTGAGCACAGTGTCCCCCATCACCACCCCAGGTTTGACAGTCTGCAGAGCAGGGCGCTGCCTGGAGGGCAATGACAGGCCTGTGATTTATGAAAGCAGCAGATAAACCTCCTAAGCCAGCAATTCCTTCTAGATGCAAACCAAATGCACCACAGTGCCTGTAGATGTGCTGCTCCCCAGATGTGTTGCATTTGTGGAAAGCAGTCTCATAAAGGGGATGGGGGTCCAGGAGGCATCCAAACAGACCCACTCTGCCACCAACTCCAGCACCCTGGAAAAACCAAGTCTGCCCCAGGCAGCCCCGGGAATGCCAGCACCCATGGGAAGCCCCACCAGAGACAGTCAGCTCACACAGCCCCATGCCTGCCCTCGAGAGGGAGGCACCCCAGCAACAAAGAACCCACCCTTGCAAGGGCCAAGGAGTCCATCCCTCTCATGCAGGCAAGGCCGCTGCCTCCGTGCTTGTTCTGTGCAGTCTCATCCCGAGCCTGTCAGCCCCCCAGGGCAGGAACCATGTCTCCTAGAACGTTTGGGCAGCAGCTACACTTGATCTCATTTGGCCTCCTGCACCCCACTGCAACAGAAACGGCAGAGACTGTGCCAGTCTCACACAGGTTTTCATTGCTGCTTCTGCAAGAAGCACCCCACCGCTGGGGCCGGGAGGCATTGGCAGGAGCTCGCCAGTGCCAGCAACGTGCTGTCTGCAATGCTGTTGTGATGGTGTTGGGGATGAGCCAGCCTTCTGGGGGATGCTCAGACTCTAAAACCTCCTCCCCTTCCTCCTGTGCATTTCTTTCCCCAAGTGACTCAAGGCAAAGCCAGAGCTGAGAAGAGGCATTGGCTTTTCAGTCCAGCCCCCTCTGCACTGGGCCTTGAAGAGCTTGTTAGCTGGCTGTGAATACAAAGCTGTCTGCCATGCTTCAGAGACCACTCACTTCTGCTTACAAAAGCTTTTCCACAGTTTGTTCTTTTAAAAGAAGCCAATTTATTTTTATTTGAAATCTATAAGAAACAATTGAATAGTAAAACTGTCAGATTCCATCTCTTTCATCAAAATGGCTCAGTCATGTCTGGAATGTCAGTGCTGAGTAACAACCCAGGTCCTTTGCGTGCTCACACCCCCAAGTGCTCTGTTACAGGCATCAGGCAAGCCTTGCAGAGCACTGAGCTCTGCAGCACACCCCACTGCTACTTGTGCAAAGAGAGCTGAGTCCTAGTAGGCCTTCTCGCTCAGGAGCCCTTCCCAAGGGCCCTTCATGGGCAGAAACCCACGGTTACTTTGTGATTTTAACCTCTCTGTTCCCAAAGACCAGGAGCTAAGACTGTCCCAAGTTTCAGGGAGCCTTTTTCCAGCTGTGTGCTGCATAGCATTCACAGGAGGACGAGGCAGAGCACCTTGCCTGTGTACAGCAGGATCCTTCTATGGTGCTCTGAACCGTGTGTGGGACAGGCAAAGCCACAACTTGGTTGTGCATGTCTTCATGGGACTGCTCCGGGAAGTTTTGGAGCTCAGCCAACACCTCAAGCAAGGCTAAGGAGGGTGACAGAAGCAATGCCCATGGGTCTGGGCTAGATGGCAAAATCTCTCACTGATACTCTTTCCTTCTGAGAGGCCTCAGACCGTGGCACTGGATGCTGAGCAGCCCTAGGAAGGTAAGTTGCCATCAACAAGCCAACAACAAATTTAAAACAAGAACCATGCTCTGAGCAAGAAGCCATCTGATGAGCTGCTCCTTCCCAGTAGCTCTCAGCAAACATCCCAGGGGCAGGAACAGCAAGCAGAGGCCCCTGTGCACTCAGGTGCCCCAGGGACCATCAATGCAGCATTATGGCCTCAAAAGCATGCAGCTGTGTCCTCCCTTCTTACCACAAGCCTGCTGTTGTCCCATCTCTGTCCTGTTCAAGGGACAGCACAGCCCAGGCACCAAGCGCTTCCCCTGGCAGGCAGCCATCCAAACGGTTTCTATAAAACTTCTTTGTATATCTCCCCTAATTTCACTTCAGTCACGGCAGAGCAGCCCACAGGATTTGAATGCAATTTTCTCATTAAGTTATACTAAATCCTTCGGGGAAGGAGCCAAAATTGTGTAGAACCCATAAAAACTAAAGTAACACTTCTATTCTGCATTTTAACTTTTTATTATTATTTAAAGTTAACCTTTTCTACTTCTAAATCATAAACTCATTTTACATTCCACTATCAGATATGGGCCATAAGCTACAGGAAGCATGAGATGACTGTTTGTTTCATACACACATGAGCTAAAAGATAATGGAGCACCCAGTGGTCATTGCTCCTCAGAACAAGACCCAGAGCAATAAATTCACTCAGACACACTAAACCGTAGTCCGCTTGTTAAAAGACAATGAAATGATGCAGATGAGACATGGATTATACTGCAACTCAGCTCAGCTCAGAGTGCTTCACTGGCAGCGGACAGCCAAAGCAGTTTCACCTCAGCAGAGATTCTCCCTCTGCTCCCAGGGTCATCTCCATCAGGTTTAAACACAACAGCTGGAAACCTGGGACATAAGAACTTGGACAGTAAATACTACAGCACATAAAAATCAGAAGACCACATTTAAAATGGATCTGCTGTCTGCTAAGCTGCACAGGGCAACACTGCCTATAAGCAGCACTGGAGGCTGGAAGGAACCTCTCTCTTCCAAAGCATCATGTATGAGTTGTCATTCCAGGGATGGAAACCGGGCTTGATGGATGGAGAGTTAAATTAATTATGACCCTTTCCATGTTAGCTGCCTGCAGGGCCAAGTTCCTGAGGGCTGGCAAGGAGCTGCCAGGGTCCCCGCTCTCATGCCCAGCCTGTATGCTCGAGACCAGCACGGCTTTTCCTGCACCCAGTCCAGCCAGAGCCAGCACCACTGCTCCAGCCCACTGCACCTATCCAGCTCTGGGGTTGTGCTCCCGACACTTCTCATACCACAGGAATTAATGTAAGATCATTCCAGCCTTCTGGAGGGAGGAACTGAAATGCATTAGCCTCAGATGGAAAAACAAAGGGGACCAGTTTGTCAATGTATGCTGATGGTAATTTGATTTTCCCGGGAACCACAGCCTCGCCTGTCCTGCCGGTAGCGCACCTGCACAGACAGAGCAGACGTAGCAGTGCAGGATCCTTTTCAGTTAAGCTCTGGTGGTATCAGAATCTAAACTGCTTTGAAGCAGAACAAGGTTCTCCTGGTAGTGCACAGGGCATGCGCTCTCTCATGGAAAGGAGCAACTAGTTTAATCACCCTGTCAGTTCAAAGCAGCAGCTCATGCCACAGACCAGCAATTTGCCACTGAAACCAGTTCCTGCCAAAGGTGTTGGTATGCTGCTGGAGTCTATTACACTCTCCACGTACAGCTGATGGGCTGCCACACTGATCTCCCACAGCTGTCTATTGATAGCTGACGGAGTACATCCTTAAAGACAAGTTTCCCTCATCTAGTATGTTTGTTTTCTGTTTCTGCTGCCTTTCCAAATGCCAAGCCTTCTTTAAAAAGAAAGCACACAAGGCAGAGTTTAATTTATAAAACACTACTTACTTTCTGAAATTTCAACAAAGCTGAAACTTGACTTGAAAATTAACATCAGCTGCATTTACTCTGCATGTAATTAATTCCCTTCCTGCCAAGTGCTACCTTGGGAAAGAGAACAAGTCATAAACGTATTCACCTGTCATTAAAAAAAGGCAGACAAAGTAAATAATTCAAGAGATTTAAAAATAAATTCACACTTTCATAGAAACAGACTTTCAAGCTTCTTTTCATCTCCTCTCTGCAGCACCATGCTGTAATAGAACAGTGATACAAATATAAAGAGAGAGAACGCAGAGCAGGTCCTGGGCCTGACTAGCTTGAAAACCAAAGGAGTCTGTTTGCAGGGACAGAGCCCTGTGAAATACACACAAAGGCCTCCTGGATTTGCAGTCAGGTCCAAAGAAACCAAACCCTTGATATGCTGGGAAAAATACAGGCTTTCAAAGCAGACAGGGCTCCTTTGAATGGGATGGAGGAGGGAATCTGCAGTGCTTCCTCAGAGCTCTATGAAATGGGATATACAGCTGAGTTGTTTAACAGGGAACCACATCAGCTTTGCTGCTGCATTTATGATGTAATTTCATTACTGTTTTGGACCCAACTGGCACTTTCAAGCCCTACATTTATTAACAGCACCCTTACTAGAATGGGATAGTACTGCAGGTGCAAGACACTCCCAGTATCAGCAAGGAAGCTGCCTGCATCTGCTCTTCACAAGGTTCTTTGTGCATCTGAAGGAGGCCAGGAGAGGGGCATATGTGCCTGGCTCCACTGCCATGGACCTCTGTTCACTGGGCAGTCATGGGCAGAATGAGTCCCAGGATGCGCACCAGCAGCCGACCCAGGGCAGTTAGCTATGTTCCCTTAACACAGAAATAGGGGGTGGGCCACCACATATGTGCTATAAAATACTAATTAATCTCTATCGACAATAAGGCAATGATGACCGTGGCCACAGGCAAGCACACTGGCATGGCATTGACACGTCTTTGCACAAATGCCACATCTCGCACTCGCTGTACGTGCATGTGGTGCACTCCCTGCTGAGTTGCATTCACTGGTGTTGGACTGCAATGCCAAGGGCAACCCAAGTGCTGTGCCAGATACACCTCCCAAGGCAGGATGGTCCAGTGCCAAGGGTGATACATACTTTGTGTCCTTCTGGCTAGATATAAAAGCTGGTGGCTGGCTGGTGTGGCCATTAAAGCCTCGCCCAGCCATGGAACCGTGGGCTATTGCCAGTGAGGTCCTGACCAAGCTGCCAGGCAGAGCCTGGGGCTGTCCGGAGCCTGGGTGCTGGCAGAGCTCATCACAGTCCAGTGCCCAGGAGGACACTGCTCAGGGACTTGTCCCAGACAGAACTGGCCCTGTAGCAATTAAAAGGCATTTCAGGAATGATGGGCTTGGACATAATCCCTCTGTGTCCTTAAAAAGAGGGAGGAAGAGTCTTTCCTGACTCCACTATGCCCAGGATATTCTGAACCAAGGCACTAAGGCTACATAGGATTGCTGCTCCTTCCACTTACCAGCACGTGCCTGACTTTTCTACACAGAATTAGGAAAAATAACTCCTAATACCAGGTAATAATGATCTATCCCTTTTAGTATCTTCAAAATCTGTAGAAATTTATTTCCTGGAGTATTTGAAAACTACTATTTGCTATTGGCTAGCTAAATAATGTCTTTGATGATAAACAGCTTTCCAGGGGCGTTTCAGGTAGTTCAGATCAGTAATTATCCTTTGGGATAGCAGTCACATCATTAAGCCTTCCTCTGCAGCTCTCACAGGCTCAGTCTGGAGGTGTCCCTGGTTCAGCACTCACAGACTGAGGCAGGGAGCTGTGCAAAGGCAGAGTCTGCCACTTTTCCCAGTAAAGAACTGGCTTTGAAGTAGATGGAAATCAGGTGGTATTTTGCCTTTATCTTTCCCAGTGCCTGATCCCTCATTTTCTCCCTTGCCATCTGCCAAGCTATGCTCTCCGCTTACAGGTCAAATGTGGTTTATTTTTGAGAAATTCTTTTTTTCTTTTTCACAGGAGCAGCAACAAGAGTGGGAAGTTCTTTGGCCTCTAAGCCAGAGTTGTCTGCAGCGCCTTCTTGCTGAAGTCAGGAGGCTTCCTGTCAAGCGAATTTAAATATACCTACCTCATATAACAAAAAGAGTGAAGCCACCTTCCAGCCAAGAGCAAGAAGCAGCAATTCCTGGCAGCTCCATCCAGAGCAATGATAGCATAATGTTCTTTAATGCAGTTTCTGTGCCCAAAAGAGCATCCCACTCTCACTGAGTGAGACAAAGTCAGATACTTCCACAGCACAAAGGAGCCATGTGGAAGTTATTAAACGCTGCCCAATGACTGTGCCGCGTCCCTTAGTTGGGCAGCTCTCTGGCAAGACGCCCTGAACTCCTCATCAACTACAGGAGCATGTGGCTTCCTGAAAAGGCTGCATTTAATTCCTCACTACATGAAGAGCTCCTGTTATCTCTTAGTTCAGCAGAGTACACATACCCATACTGAACAGCACTTTGCTCAAAGCTAATCAGCCAAACCTCCCCATAGCCTGCTTGCTTTCCCAAAGTCTTTCAAAAAATGCTTCCAGCATGTGCTGGCAAGAGGCAGGTTCACAGCAGGTCAGCAGCATCAAATACTCAGACTTCGTGGTGCAGGCCTGGTAGAGCAGACGCCCAGCATTCAGACTGGCCCATGAAGGGATCCTGCCAGCATCTCTTGCTGGGACTGTGTGGGACATCAGTGTTCTTTGGGCCCATGAAAACTGGCTCACTGCTGGCTGTGACAGGGAGGGAAAAACTGTCTTACGATCCGAGTTCCCTGAAAGTGTTTCTCCTTGCAGTGGTTCTTGGGGGAGGAGGTAAGAAGACCAGGCAACAGTGGGTGTGAGCTATTGCTACACCTCCTGAGGTGTGCTGCAGGAGAAGGAAAGCTCAGACCTTACTCCTGCACGGCCTGTAATGGCGTGCTGAATCCTGGAGATCCCCCAGGAGCTGACTGAGCGAAGACTGAAGAGGGATTGGGAAAGATGTGCTCGGGATCTAGCATGGAGGCAAGATAGACGCGGATCTTGGAGCCCGGCTCGGAGCACTTTGGTCGTGTGCTGGGGGTGAGGGAATAGGAGCCCCATCTCAGCACAGCTTCTGTCAGAGCTGCTCTTGGTCTGCCTCAGTAGCTGCCACTCCTCTGCTTGGGAGGAGGGAGAAGAGCTTCTCTTTGATAGAATTTCATTTGTTCTCTTTTGCAATCTCAACAGCAGGATGGAAGCAGATAATGTGCAATTTGTTTTAACTCAGCTTTATCTTGTCAGTCCTAGCTATAATATTGCAGTGAGCATCATTCTGAAGAATAAAGATGCGATGGTGCAGGGTGAGATTCTGCAAACCCTATTGATTACATCACAAGTCATCACTATAAATATCTGAAGGAGAGAAAAATCCTTGTTCTATCTAAACATGTTCATGTAACAAAATGTGCAATTGAGAGTGAGTGAGAGATGGCTCTAACAGGACACAGATGCTAGAAAGCAAAGCATTTAAGCTGCTTACCTTTCAACCTAAATAACATCCATTAAGTGGAGCATCGTGGGACTCACACTGCGAAGAGAGAAATACAAAGGGCTCAGTGTGCAGGAGCCTCAGAAGCACAGACAGTATGTCATGAAGGAAGCACTGTGTTCCTAATCACTACAGAGAAATTAAAGCACTTTCTACACCTCCTTTTGGGGCCAAGAACTGCTGCAAAAATGGGATGATGAAGCCTAGAATTTCTGGGTGCATCTGCGCGGAGTGGAGGAGGGTGCTGACAGCATTTACCGACACGAGGGCATGAGTGCAGCAGAGCAGCTCGTTTACACCCTGCTCATTATTCCAGGTTTGTCATTGTGCCAAGACTCCATTCTCACTGTGGAGGAAGCGGAGACAACAGGGTTGTCTGACAGTCCCTGGCCTATCAGCTCTCGGGGAAGGACCCTGGGCTCCTGCTCTTCTCCAGGAGAAAAGTCAAATCCTGGGAGAAGACAATGCATGCAGTCAACACTGGCATTTAGCAGCTGAGGGCTCCTGCCAAGTCTGTCAGGGTGATTTGCATGGCCAGTGGGCTGCCCTCCCAAAGCCAGCACCTGTGGTTGCAAACCCTGTTTCTCTCCTTGTCTATAGGAAGCAACCCTGCTTCATTCGTTCAGCTTGTATTGATCCTCTTTTCTTTATTTTTACGAGAAATGAATTGTGAGAAGCTTTTTCTCTGTTTAAACTCGAGGAGATATTGTTCAAGGACTTGCTGTGATGTTTCTCTATCTGACAGCTTTATTGGGTAATAGCCACTGATGGTATATGTGTGCACAGACAGTCAGACCTTTTATACTATGTGTGTTCCCATAAAAATGATTGGGTTTAAGGTGTTATTCTAGTATTGTTGTGATTGTACCACGGGACCAAGCAGCTTAAAAGGCAGAAGTGAACTGAAGACAGATTAGTAGGTGTGTATTGATTCTCCCTGTCCTCCACGCCCCAGCAGGGAGAAGCTAGGCTGCTATCTGCCTGCTAAAGACAGACAGCATGGAAGGGGAAAGCACAGCTCTGTTGAAGTTCAGTCAGCAAATAATATTCAGACATCCCAGTTTCCCCGGGGAATAGCCACATTGTATTTCCCTGCCATCCTGAACAAAGCCGGAGGGATTGGTTTGGGCCTAACGAGCCAAATATGGCTCTTCTGTCACCTGAGGCACGTTCTGCCCATGGCAGTGTCCCTGGCACAAGCCGCAGAAGTGCCCAGGCAGACAGTGCTGGGGCTGTTCTTCAGCAGGGAAACAACCAGAGCTCACTGCCCTCCAGGGCCTCGGGAAGCCCATCTCTTCACCTGGCTCTCCCGAAACAGTGTTCGAGTAGCCCGTCCACTGCTGCAACGAGAGCAGCTATTTATGTAGACAGCTAGCTCTGCTTATGGTGTGGCTTGACTTGATGGTCTCTGAGAGCTCTTGTATTTATTAGCATGTTTTAAAAGACTATCCACAGTGCTCAGCTTGTTGGAGGGGTTTTAATCCTACTGCTCCTAAAGCAAAAGGCAGTCCCCCTTAAAAGCAAGACTGAAGGCACAATTGATGCTACTAGTATCCCTGTTACTCTAATTCCAAAAGAGAAACTGTGCTTTTGTTAATTTGTTAGCCAGTGCCGTTAATTATCACACATTAATTGTAACTGGGATTTTGGATAATTTATAGTTTTGAGTGCTTATTTTCTTGTCAGTGGTTTCAAAACCCGATCCAGCCAGAAGTGAAAAAGTTTAAATGTTATGCCAGGGATGGCTGGCTCACTTTGGCACTGGTAAGTGAAGGTAATGAGGAAGAGTCACTGATTATTTAAAAAAGGAAGAACAGATGTTCCACATATTAAGGAGCTATTATGCTAAGTGTCATTCCAGTGACTTGTGGGAGTGGCACACTCATTTGACTAAGATTAGCTGTTCCAACAAGGTCATTTATGCTTTAATGTAATTAGTTATGCCAGTATTGATAAAGAAGAAAAAAAATACAACCTGGCAATGAAGCATCATTACCTCATCACAAGACTATCTCCTTGAGTTCAAGCTTCCTCAAAAATCCCAGTAGATACCAGTTCATACATAACACAAGATTTTGCTCCTTCCTTTTCTGCGCTGTAGGACAAAAGGGGATGTGTCTGTTGAACCCGTCATCCCAATAAGAAACCGGAGGGTTTCAGAAAAACTGTTGACATGCCACCCTCCTGGGAAGCAGCAGAATGGCTAGAGAGCCCAAGAGATCCTTACCCAAAACAGCATCTAGGAGAAACAGCTCCATGTACTTAGTGACTGAAATTATATTGACTCCCGTTATGCCTACTGTAAATTGGTTAACTTTTCCTTGGGCTGCACCAGGCAGGACTTTGGTCCAGTAACTAAAAAATAAAATCTCATCAGATTTGGCACTGGTTTTCTGGGCTTGACCTGATACATCTGTCATGAGAAGGGGCCTAGTGTTCCTGGGAGCTGCTGAAAGGACACGGAGATTTTTTTCTATGTACGTAATATTATTATTAAGGTTGAACCAGAAGCCTGGTGATGGTATCAGTGTTTGTAAGCCGTGCCAGCTGCCTATGCTCCAGAGGCATGTCTTTGTTGATGTCACTAGGTCACTGCAGGAAATACTGATGCAAAGTCTCAACGTCTGCAGACCGTGCAACCCCTGCAGCCTGCTGCGGCAGCCTCACCCGCTCTCTCTGCTTCTCAGCCTCTGCCTTGCAGTAGCACCTTGAGCAGCAGAGAGCGAGGAAGCCTCTACCTATCCTGCCCTTGTCTGCACAGAGCCAGTGGCCTCTGGGGCTGTCACCCTGGAAAGGCTTTCCATCCTAAAAATGGGTGAGATGAAAGCCCAGGGCCTTCTGGCCGCAGTGGGAAGAGTCAGTCTTGTAAGCCGGGGTGGCAAGTGGCAGGCAATACCTCACCGGGGGTGAGGCAGCCCAGCCCTGTGGGCAGGAACCGCGGGAAGCCGCTGCTGGAGTGGAACAGAGCCACCGGGAAGAAGCGTGGCTGCCCAGGAGTGGGCCCCTTGCACCGCAGGCCCTCCTGCCATCACCTACGTGCTGCCACTGGCCGCTGGGCCCCGTTTGCCACCCCCCCACCTGCACCCCTACTGCCCCACCAGCCCACAGGCCAGGCGAGCCCCGGGCTCCAGCCCTGCAGCCGGCCACGAGCGGGGAGGCACAGAGGCAGCAGAGCCCCTGGCCCCAGGCCCCTCTCTGGGCAGGCGGGCGATGCCAGCCCTGGCCCACCTCCAGCGCACTGCCGCCGGCTGCCCCCAGCCAACACCGCACGCTTGCGGGCAGAAAACTGGCTGCACGTCCCTTCTCTCACCCTCAAGAAGTGCAACATAACGGAAAGAAGAAATGAGACTTCTAAGTGCATGCAAATGGTTTGTGAAATCTGCAGGAAACCCATTTTAAAAGCTTGCAACGTATTCAAATAGTCTAGCAATAAGTTTTCAAACAAACAGCTGTTTCAAGAAACCCAGCTCCGAGTCCACCCTCTCTTCTCCACAACACGTGTCAAATCTCCATCAAACACTTGCCACCTGTTTCCACTTCGCAGGCGACCAATCCTTGTTCATCAAAGTAACAAAGCTGTTTTCAATTTGAAAGCAACAAATCAAAGTTTAATTATTTTGTCCTTCAGAGCTTTATGCTATCTTTTACGAAAGCTTTTTCAGATATGAAGAACTATCATTGGCTGGCTTAAAAAGGGAATAATTGACTGACAGCTGGAAAAACACTTCTAAGGACAATAGTATTTGTCAGTCTGGTATTTTTCACTCTGAAGACAAAACGCATTTTATCAACACCCTGAAATTATTTTGTCAACAAAATTCATTTTGTAGCATTACCTTCATCTGTCAAGCTGACAGAACATTCTCCGGAGTGTTTTAAAAACCATTTTGCTAACACAATTAATTTCTGCAAAATTAAGTTTTGCCTTTTAATCATATGTGTGGGAAGGTGTTGCAATACATGCACAGGAAGGTGTGAACAGCAGCGCCATTAGCTCACGCACAACCAGAAAGAGGCCGGGTGTGCAAAATACGTGCCAGGAAAACATTACACCAGCCCGACACAAGTTGAAAAGAGGAGGTGCAACAAATGACCAGCTACATGTAGACAAGAATCCTGCTTGAGTAAATCATGCTTTTACAAGCTACTAGATCTCACTGAAACCATTTCAAGGAGCTTTATGTAGAATACTGCACAGCAATTTGAGAAATGTGTGTGTACATACACAAAACAAAGCATTATCACCCTAAAACGAGTAGAACCTACGAGACCGTTCTATCACCCTGTGGCACGGGCGACATGGAAGATGTACCAGTACCCCACATTACAGCAATACATGCGGCTAATGGAGAAGGACCTTTTATACACTCGATACATTAATGCCAGTAGCAAACAACTGCTGTGGTTCTATGCCATATAGGGGATTTTCAACAGGAATTTTTCAAAATGCCTCCCCATGACTCGGACAACAAATTCTCAAATATTTTCTACATTTCCTCTCAGAATCTCTTGACTGCCTTTCTACTTGAATTTAGATTTCTAGTGCATATGTAAGTGGACAATTTTCCCTGTGCCCATTTTGGTTTTTGAGAAAATGATCCACAAAGAGGTCAAATAACTTTCCCAAGGCCATGTATTCAATCAGCACCAGGTAACAGAATAAAACCTAAGCTCTCTGCCTCACAGTGCATCCCCCTAGGCAACAATACCACGGAAAGTTACTCACACATTGCTAGAATTACACATGCATGTCCCTAGATGAATAATGAATAAGCTGAGATGTTCTCAAACACGATTATGTCTGCGTTTGTAGGGACAGAAAGCATCCCCTTCTTCACAGATCACACATGTTGCATTTTGGAACACTGAAAAGGTTGAAGGAAAAGGCATTTCTGAAGCTTTAGAAATGAATTTATGGGCAACTGAAATACATTTCCCAAGAGCTATACGACTGTGGGACCTTCTCTGAAATCAGCTGGTAACTGGAGAAAAGGCTTGAACTGGGGTGTGGGTTTCCCCAGACTTCTGGCCCTCTGTCCAGGAGGACAAACCCACAGGTGCTTGTAAGTATAAACATGAGAGTTGATTCACAAAGTCAGACATGCAAATTTATACTGTATGCTAAGAAATGATGATAACTGTTATTCATGGAAACAAAACATTCCATCAAAGTCTCTCTTTAACCTTGTTTCTACATCTTTTACCAGTTCCTATCATAAGCCTCAGTCTCAAAAGGTGAATTTGGGGTACAAGTAAGTTTCTGCCTCACACCTTGCTTTCATTTTTCTAGTCTTCCGCGATTACTTTCTGATTTTCTGGACACAGATTCAGGCTGGAGCAAGGAAAAGCTGCTCAGCTTCAGTAAGGAAAAGCCAGAACACCTGCGTAGGTTTCAGAGCAAACACAAATTCTTTCCAGGTGTGGCAGTGTCTGTGCAGTTCCTTCTTTATGACTTGCCATCGCTGTTGTATTGGGTTTACATGGCAAGGTTTTGGTAGCAGGGGGAACTGCAGGGGTGGCCTCGGTGAGAAGAGACCAGGAGCTGCCCCCGTGTTGGACAGACCCACTTCCAGCCGGCTCCAAACTGGACCCGCTGCTGACCAAAGCTGAGCCCACCAGCAACACCAGTGGTGCCTCTGTGATAACATATTTAAGAAAGGGGAAAAAACGCTGCACAAAAGCTGCAAAGAGAGGAGTGAGAAAATGTGAGAGAAACAGCCCTGCAGGCACCAAGGAAGGAGGAGGGGGAGGAGGTGCTCCAGGTACTGGAGCAGAGGTTCCCCTGCAGCCCATGGTGAAGATGATGGTGAGGCAGGCTGTCCCCCTGCAGCCCATGGACATCCATGGTGGAGCAGATATCCACTTGCAGCCTGTGGGGGATCCCACGCTGGAGCAGGGGAAGAGCGTGAGGGGGAAGGAGCAGCAAAACAAAGTGTAATGAACTGACTGCCACCCCCATTCTCTGTCCCCCTGCACCACTCAGAGGGAGGAGGGAGAGGAGTTGGGAGTGAAGGAGTGAGGTTCAGCCTGGGAAAAAGGGAGGGTGGGGGGAAGGTGTTTTTAGTGTTGTTTTTCTTTCTCACTATCCTATTCTATTTTTAATTCGCAATAAATTAAATTAATCTTCCCCAAGTTGAGTCTGTTTTGCCTGTGATGGTAACTGGTGAGTGATCTTCCTGTCCTTATCTTGACACAGGAGCTTTTTCGTCTTATTTTCTCCCCCCATCTTGCTGAGAGTGGGGGAGTGAGAGAGCGGCTTGGTGGGCATCTGGCAGCCAGCCAGGGTTAACTCACCACAACTGTTAATGGCTGAGCTGGAGAACTTGAACCTCAACCCAGTGGATGATACAGCTGGTTGTCTTTTACCTCTGTGCTGCCTGCTGCGTGTCCCAGGAACCCAAACCTTCAATGCCCATTCACTGTCATGGAGTTAAAATCTGATACATCCCTTCCCTGTCCTGTCTGTGCTGGGGTTTTGTAACCACTGCCACTCAGCCCCTCTCCCATTGCTGTCTTCTTACCAGTTCTCGATGGTGCCGAGGTTTTTACAGTCACAGTCACATGACTTAAATAGACTTGCTCCCTCTGGGTCCCTTTTTGACACTGAATCATTAATTCATTAATCTATTTTTCATATTTCTAAACAGAAACAGACATGACTGGTGTGGATGATCAATACTGTGTTCTCTCATTCCTCTCAGTTCCCATCATTTTAGAATCTACTCTGCTTTTCATCTTAGGTCTTTTTAATAGGAATTGGTTTTGTGAAGAATTTGACATTTCATTATGGCAGCTCCATGCTAATAGATTTAATAATTCATATCTGCATTGGTCACTTTTAACTGACATTACACATTCCAGGGCTGCTTCATGACCCTATGTTCTTGTGAGCCAGTAACAGCTTTGGCCTTCCCCAGTGATCTCCCATTGCATTACCAACACACAGGGACCGCATCTGTCAAGACCAAGAACTCCAAATATGCCTGGAAAAAGAGTGAAGATCTCCTTACGCTGATCTTGAGAGCATTAGAAGATAGACTGTAGGTAAAGAGTGAAATCCAACAGACTGCTAGAGCAAGATGTAACAGACCTACCAACACAATCGAGCAATAAAGCGCACAGACATGTTGGGAACACAGACAGTGCTATGCCAGAGCAGGGTGGCTATGAGGCATCTCCTGAGTCCTTAGAAATGTCCAGCATGGCACGCTGTGGGGCCTTCTGCTGAAAAAACAATGGTAGTCCTGAGAGTAGCTAGTCACAGCAGGAGAAGAGGCAAATGCAAGTCCGACCTTCAGAAGAGACTGAACAGGCTGTATTTCTGGCTGAGCTCATAATCATTAACAGCATCTTTATTAAATCATTACTATTATTTAACCTGTATAACATTTTCTGCAAGTCTGATGGGCTTTAGAGCATTACTGTTGGTGCAGGATCACTTTACCCACATCTGAAACAGGACGAAGCAGCTGTATGCAGCTAGGAGATTAGGGAGGCACTGAGAAGGGATATCCTATTCATCAAAGCTGCAGTAGAGCTTCAGACAGAATGTAAAGCACTGCCTTGGCGCCCAGCCTGGATACCACACCTCACAGCCTGGCTCATCTAGGAAGTGGACTGAGAAGCCCTAATGGCTGTCACTGGTCAGCATTTTGCATATCAGCTCCATCCAGAGCCTGGAGCTTCTGCTGCTGCAATGCACACACAAGGAGCACTCACGGCATTTCTGATCACTGATCTCCACGGGGTAGGTATACCCAGCTGTCCAGCTTGTGAGGTCAGAGCAATTGCGGAGTTAAAGCAACAAAGCGCCAAGCTGCCAGTGCTGTAGACACAGTGCCCTTGCACATGCTGAGAGCATATGCCAGCATGGCACACAAATAGCAATGGCCAGCACTTTATCATGGAAGGAGAAGCATTTTCATCTTGTATGAGAAGTTTGGATATCAACTGTCAGATGGACTTGACTTAAAGGAGCAATTTAAAGGGGTCCCAGTGGTCATCAAGAAATAAGGACACCCATGTATGATCAAGGACAAAAATGAGACCACTGGGTGTTGTTTGCATCTCAGGAATAGCACTTCCATGAAGACAAACCAAGTTGTTCTTCAGCACCTCTCCGTAGTCTCTGCAATCCGGAAAGGCAAAGAGGTCCAAAGGCTACAGGGGAACAAGATGGAGAGCTCTGAGGCTGCCAAGCACCCTATCCACTTGACAAAGAGATTCCTGATGCCGAGAGGAAGATTCAGTGGAATAAGGCAACAAGCATACCAAAACACAGATACAAGATGAAAAGCAACAGCACTAAGAGAAAATAGCTTCAACAGCTGCACAGCACTAATTAGTTTGAAGGCAAAAACTACAGAAGGCCACAGGACTCAATACATGTCTGTGGGGTGACTCACTCCACTGGCTTTGGGGGTTTCCCCAGGGACAATTCTGGCCACGTTGCATGCACACATCAATAGCACAAGAAGCCACCAGAGTCCAGAGTGCTTTCTCTCGTGATCTATTTGTTCATTTTGCAAGTCAGACTTGTGTTCTTGTATGTTACCACTACAAGCCCTGTTAGGCCTGTGAGATGAGAGCAGTCTGGGAACAAAGCCCAAAGGAGTGCCCAAACCTTAGAGGTCAAAAGTATGGACTGCACTGGGCGTCAGCAGATGTGCTCAGCAATGCTGACCTGCCCAGGTGCTGGGTGACCGAACCAACAGATGCCATCAAAGAGAAAAGGGACTTAAAAACTACTGAGCGCCTGAAGCCTCATCACACACATTGTGACCTTATAGCACCTCTGCACTCCAAAATCGTTGGTCACAGAGGACATACCAGGAGACAAGCACAGAGACACTCCTTTTGGAGCAGGAAAGAGGGCACCAAGCTCTCAGAAATCAAGTGCCACTCTGCACTCTTCCTTCACTGTGAAGATTCATCTGAGCCAGCACCGCTTCCATAACTACCATGCAGGGGCCAGATGTGCACACAATTCATCATGGGCACAGGTATGCAAAGGGTTTAGGTCTGTTACTAGGGCTTTGAAATATTTTCCACACTCACCCAGAGGTAGCCCAGCTCTGCTAGGCCAGCAGTGTAATACACTTGCCCTGGCCAAAAAAGCCATGCTAAACCTGCTTACCACAAGCATCTGCAGTGTGCTGTATAATTAGCCTGCGATGTGGCACCTGATGAAAGCTCCTACATGCCAGGCATGGCAGGGTGGAGGAGGTTCAGAGACTGGAACAGAGTCACTTGAATGCATAAAAGCAGCAGGAAATGGTGGGAAGACACGCTGGATTGAGGTTCACAGTCCTCGTCTTTGAGGTGAAACTCCATGCCTTTATAAGGGAGGCATCTTTTCCTGGCAGGCAGCCTAACTCTTGCCCAGATCCTCACCACAACAGCTCTTAGTTTTACCGCTTTGTAACTGTAGAGAGCTCTGTTTTACCCCTGAACTCTGTGATTTCTCTTGAAACCAATTGTCCCTTCTGTTAGCATCATGTGCCTCGGGGCAGGGCTTCTAGTAGAAAATAGTTTGTGTTATTTAAAACATGGAAGTTCACAAAACTGACTTCAAACAGCCCAGACAAAAAAGGCAGATGACATATTTGCTACAAATTCCAAAAAGAGAAAACCACATCTCTTGCTTTTATAGTAACAGGAAAACCTGAAAGAGACATTAACAGCTCCTTTAATCATGATTACAGAAAATGTCATTCTCTGTTCCTGAAATGAATGAACACATTGGTAGTTGGCCCTCAAACCCTCCTTAGCTGAATTATAACTGCTGTATACTAGATTTCAAACCAGACTGAACAAAGCCTGCGTTTCCTTTTGTTGTTGCTATAGTAAAAGCCTAATGACCAGGGCTGCTCCCCTTGGCACAGGAATTTGCTCTGTATAAAAGGTTATAAACCAGCCCAGATTTAGCTCACCCAAGGAGAAAGCAGCAAAAGATGAGCTAGACAGCCCTACCCTGCACCTCTCACTCTGTCCTGAGGGGAATATATGGTAACCTAAGAGGTCTTTGCCAGCTTTTACTTCGGTGGCTTTGGAAAGGGAATATTTTACCCTGAGTCATGAAGAAGCCACTCCATTTCTATAAGTAAAATGGCACAACATTATACCAACTTCTGTTTACCTACTCCTGCCTGTGTTTTAGGGGAGTACCAGTCACCCCAGACTCTGCACCACTGCCTTTGCAGTGTAACAAGCTCCCTATGGTACCATGCGAAGATGAGGGCAGTGAACCAGGGGAGGCACACGGAGTTGCTGCACCCAGCAGGGATTTCTGTGTGAGCCAGAGGCCAAGAAGCAGCAGCACCCACCTCCCTGGCTCTGAAGGGCATATGCCTTCCTGCAGCATGCCACTGTGGTGGGTGGACCTTGGCTGGCCACCAGGTGCCCACCCAGCTGCTCCATCACTCCCCTCCGCAGCAGCAACAGGGGGAGAAAATACAACAAAAGGCTCATGGATCGAGATAAGGACAGGGAGATCACTCAGCAATTACTGCCACAGGGAAAACAGATTTGACTTGGGGAAATTAATTTAATTTATTGCCAATCAAAATAGAATAGGATAATGAGAAATAAGAACAAATCTAAAAACACCTTCCCCCCACCCCTCCCTTCTTCCCGGGCTCAACTTCACTTCCAATTTCTCTACCTCCTCCCCCTCAGAGGCACAGGGGGATGGCGAATAGGGGTTGCAGTCAGTTCATCACATGTTGTCTTTGCTGCTCCTTCCTCCTCATGCTCTTCCCCTGCTCCAGCATGGCGTCCCACCCAAGGGAGACAGTTTTCCACAAACTCCTCCAGTGTGGGTCCTTCTCACAGGCTGCAGTTCTTCATGAACTGCTCCAGCGTGGGTCCTTTCCATATGTCCTTTCCATGGGGTGCAGTCCTTCAGGAACAGACTGCTCCAGTGTGGATCCCCTGCAGGGCCACAGGTCCTGCCAGCAAACCTGCTGCAGTGTGGACTCCTCTCCACAGAGCCACAGGTCCTGCCAGGAGCCTGCGCCAGCACAGGCTCCCCGCGGGGTCACAGCTCCCTTCAGGCGCATCCACCTGCTCCAGCGTGAGGTCCTCCACGGGCTGCAGAGTTGAATCTGCTCCACCGTGGACCTCCATGGGCTGCAGGGGGACAGCCTGCCTCACCATGGTCTTCACCACGGGCTGGAGGGGAATCTCTGCTCCAGCACCCAGAGCACCTCCTCCCCCTCCTTCTTCCCTGACCTTGGTGTCTGCAGGGCTGTTTCTCTCACATTTTCTCACTCCTCTCTCCTGGCTGCTGTTGCACAGCAGTTTTTACCCCTTCTTAGATATGTTATCACAGAGGCACTACTGCCATCACTGATGGGCTCAGCTTTGGCCAGCAGCGGGTCCATCTTGGAGCCGGCTGGAACTCTCTCTGTCCAACATGGGGGCAGTTTCTGGCATCTTCTCACAGAAGCCACCCTCACAGCACTCCCGCTACCAAAACCTTGCCACATAAATGCAACACAGATACCAACAGAACAACACAGCCCAAGCCGTCTGCTCCTTTGCTCCTTCTGGCCCCTGCCCCCTCCACGGCATATCATGGAGGAGAATATGGGACCCACCATAAGGTGAGTAAGCAAAGGGGCTGAGAGGTGGATCACACAGGGTAAGTGCCTTTAACTGATATACACACCTCTGGCACTAGCTCCCTTGTCATCTAACCCCAGCAAGTATTTATTAATGAAACTCTCCTGATTGTTGATTCATTTGATTGTTAAAGCTTGTGGAACTCGTACTGTTATTATTCATTGTTATTAATGTTCACAGCTCAGCCTCCCTCTTTCCAATATGCTCCACAGAGGAAATCGAAGGCTGAAGCCAATCGTTACAGTAAATGAATGATGGAGCCGCTTGAGGATAGGAGTAAGCCTGCTGCTCTGGGACTGTTGCAGGTTATTGGGAGTAAGTTAATCTTCACACACAAGGACTGCAAAATGAGAGGCTGTTTCAGGTGGGTTCTCTGGTCTGCGCACTGCTTCCTCAGTCAAGTCTGAGTCAAGTGCACAGGACCAGTGACCCAGGCCAGGTTTTGATCTACATGCAGAAACAGGTCTGACTTCAACAGGAGCGTGGCCCCTGCTAGACGGGTTCGACACAAAGACTCAGATTAGATGCTACAGGCAACTCGGCACAGCCTTGCAGAAAACACATCTCCATATGGCTGCACATACTGAAGAAAAGCAGAGCTGGCTATCCTCAGAAAGTTTTCTCCTCTCCACTCCTCTGCAACTGCTCATTCCTCATAAAAGGCCTAGGACAACACCAGCGGGGCATAGCAGGTGGTAGACCAGAGCTCAGGAGTGCAACACCTGAATGTACTGTGTAGAGGGGGAACAGCACGCTGCTTGCTTCAGTACTTTCCCTCTCTTCCCCTTCTCCAAGCCTCCTCCATCTTTCCACAGCCTCTTTGCTACATGATGTCTGGCAATTCTTGCACCCCATATAAATTCCCCAGGCCAGAATGGTAGTGCTCCTACCTGTCTGGTAGTCGAGATGCTTCTAAATCCTCAGCAGTGTTCTTATGCCAGCTTTCCAGAACAATATATTTGTTCATGTTATATCTTCGGAGTCTATAGAGCCGTCACATACCATATTCGACCTATTATTCATCTCAAACAGAGAATTCTGCAAAGCAAGAGGAAATAAAAGTGAGCTTAATACAGCTTTACCAAAATGGAATTTGCCAAAGACTCATAGAAAAATGGATTTAATTAGGGCTGCTAATGGGGAACAGTTTGTTCCTGTGATTTAAAGCAGAAGTTAGATAGTGTCTATAATTTCAACATTTTAAATTATATATAGGGGGTTATTTCTCATTTCTACCTTAATTACAAAAATCCATCTTTATGAATCAGAATTTTGAGGCAAATAAAGCAAAGGCAGCAAAAATAATGTTTTATTTAATAAAACTTGTAAGAACTCACAAAAGAAGCAAAAGACACTTCAGTATGGATAAAATAGACTTACTATAGCAAATAATAGTTGCAGGCAGTCCTCTGTACGCTACTTAAGGACAGCACAACAAGCTTAATTTTTACTTGGGAAAATGTGTGTAAAGGAAGAAGGTATGTTCTGCTATAAAAAAATGAAACTAGGTATGGTTTTTATGCAATAATGGGAATGTCCTCCATTTAATTTTGCAGCTAACAGTCTATTAGAGTTGCAGGCATTAATTGGCCTAACATGCTCCAACTACTAATCCCATATTCTAGAAGTCTCTGCTACCCCTTCTTACATTGATTACTGTCAGAATCTCTGAATTGCCTGAAAATTGCTTCTCCAGATAAAAGGGCCAATAGATCTTGTTAGAACCACTCCTCCCAAGCCTTCTCTGTAGCCTTTGATTTTATTTAAAACTAACAAATGTCGCTTTTGTGAAATTCCTCCTGTTAGCTGGCTCTGACCAGATGACCTAAGTAAATGAGTCCCAGCATTGTAAAGCACTGATTAATTTAATAACAAATAGCCCAGACAAGTGACTAGCAAGCTAGGCCTAGCTGCTGCCACTGCTGCAGATTCTGCACCCACTGTAATGCATTTTAATACTGCACCTCAGATCAGAACGGAATCAATGAGTGAAGTTCAAATGTGGCACATTTCCTATTTCCCTGACAGCTTATTTCATGGATCACAGGGACCAAAGTACAGCTGCTTATTCAACAGAGGAAAGAATGAATCAATTTTCATTCTTTAATACACTGTGTGACCTATTCTCTGATGCTCTATCCTTTACAATGGCTCTAGTCTTTTCAAGGCCTTCAAGTTTGTCAGATAGAGAAAATTTAAAATAATGACAAAATGCCCTGCCCTAGGTCTGCTTCCAACAGACTAACTGCTCTGCTGGTAATAAGTCCAAATGAAAGATATTATGTCACTCAGGTTGAATTAAACAGACAAACTATAATCCTGTATCATTAAAAATGAACCAATCTCCTGGAAGATTTCTGTGATTTCACTCCAAGTTCCCCATAAAAGGTGCTGGACACCACAAAGATGTTGATCCTCATCTGCTCCAGTTTTTTCCCTACTTCAACACATGAAGGAATAATATGACAAAATGGCAGCCACAGCAGCAGCAGCTGGCTGAAAGAGCAGGCACTTTGCTGGGGAAATCCTGTGCCTGCCTGCTCCCTTCCTACCTGCACAGAGAGCTGAGGCCGTGTGCTGTCTCTCAGGACCCAAGGCAGAGAGCTGCAGGCCAGCACGGAAGCCAGACACAGAAATGCAGCGCCTTCTCCCTACCTGTGGTCCCAAAGACCAAGCCATGCTGAACGGGGAGACCAAAGTTCTGTTGCTCTGCTCACCCCATCAGCCTCCCCAAAGCTAGCAGATAATGTCAGCAGTTCTTTAGGCACTGCTAATTTGGGCAGAATTAATACACTGAGATGCATCATTTTGCAATTTCAGTGTGAAGATTATTTTTTTCATTTAGAAATATCCCTAGGTATTGTGGTTTTAATTACCCTCTGTGTGACTTGTGTTTGTCTTGCTTTATTATTTATCCCCAGTTCACAGGTGATATTCATATTGTTCTTGTGATTGATAACTTGGTTTCAGCCTGGGCTTTCTTACCATAATAATTTTTCAAAGAAGGAAGGTCAGATTCTGCAAAGGGGAACAGAGCACAAGGGTGAGTGCTACAGCCACCCTGGGCAGCTATGGGCACTACACCCTGGAGATGCTGGCACCCCAGAGCCAAGGCGGCAGGACTCACTGCAGCCGTACCGAGGGCAGTGTGCATGAGCCTGGCACCAAGGCAGAGAGGGGCAGCTGATGTGCCAGCTAACTGATGAAGTAGACAGCACTGTGTGAACTGGAAAGCTTGGAAAGGAAGCACTCGGACACCTCCTCCACAGGCAAACAGGATTTCTGGCTCTCCTTTCTCAAACTCTCTTCCTCCTGCCTCATTGTACTTTATGACTGGGATGAAGGTGAGACCCCGTGAGGCTTGCCTGGCCTTAAGACATAAAGATAATAAATCAGGACTTATCAGAATATTATCTAGATGAAATGGACATATCACAGCTGGCTTTATTTGCTTTTCTCTCTACATATCCAGTAGTTCAATTCTAGGGCTTTCGAAGTATATGGATTTAACAAATATCAGTACTTCAGGGCACATGGGCAGACAAATTGCTTTTTCCAGTTCATAAGACGAATCTGGGAAGAGCATGGGTCACTAAACAGTTGCAACAAATGTTCTAGTCCAGACCTATGTTTAAGCAAGCTACAAGCTGTAGCAGAGGTTGCTAGTTTGATTTGTTTGCCCCTGAGAGATTAATTTTCCTTTTTTATTTTTGTGCCTTTCGTGAAGGAATTCCAGAGACACGTCGCAGCTCAGAACATCCCATCAACAGCGGCTGTTCCACTTGCTGCTTTGGTCTAGAAGCAAACAGGACACTCAGCTTGTGGGAGCTGGTGGCTGAACTGTGAGCTCTACAGTATTTGCTATCCTTCCTTCTCAGAGCTCTCCGGGGGCAGCTGTTCAGATGATGAAAAGTAACTCGGAAGAGCTGAGACTAGCAAGTGGCCTGGCTCAGACATACAGTCCTACTCCTTCCCCTCTCCCCAGATGATTGAGAGCAGCCCTAAGGTGAAGGACTTGGGGGTACTGGTAGATGAAAAGCTGGATGTGAGCCAGCAATGTGCTCTCGCAGCCCAGAAAGCCAGACGTATCCTGGGCTGCATCACAAGCAGCGTGGCCAGCAGGTCAAGGGAGGTGATTCTGCCCCTCTACTCCGCTCTTGAGATGCCACCTGGAGCACTGCGTCCAGCTCTGGGGTCCTCAGCACAGGAAGAACATGGACCTGTTGGAGCGGGTCCAGAGGAGGGCCACAAAAATGATCAGAGGGATGGAGCACCTCTGCTATGAGGAAAGGCTGAAAGAGCTGGGGTTGTTCAGCCTGGAGAAGAGAAGGCTGCGGGGAGACCTTATCACGGCCTTTCAATACTTAAAGGGGCCTACAAGAAAGATAGGGATAGGCTTTTTAGCAAGACCTGCTGCGACAGGACAAGGGGTAATGGTTTTAAACTAAAAGAGGGTAGATTTACACTAGATATAAAGAAAAAATTTTTCACGATGAGGGGGGTGAAACACTGGAACGGGTTGCCCAGAGAGGTGGTAGATGCCCCATCCTTGGAAACATTCAAGGACAGGCTAGATGGGGCTCTGAGCAACCTGATCTAGTTGGAGATGTCCCTGCCCACTGCAGGGCAGACCCCTTTAAAGGTCCCTTCCATCCCAAAGCATTCCATGATTCTATGATTATGCAGCTTTAATAAAAACAAGAACTGCTTAGTTGGAGCAGTTAATAACAGAGCAGTTCTGAACATTAATGAATTCTCCTTTCCATCATTAAGCTGCCCTTGAACCCAACAGTCCTCTGGCCTGAGAAGACACAAGGTGACAGACCTGAGGGTGCTGCCTGACCTGCTTTCCCCAAGCTCCACAAGAAGCCAGCTCTGCACAGGCATAGTACAACTCCTGCTTTGCCCTTTGCACAGGCGGAATTGAAGTGCACTGTGTCTCAGCAAGAATATTGCTGCAGAAGGTCGTTGTCCCAGTACTCCTCAGTGGTGGGGACACAACAGGAACCTTATAGCTGGCATGAAATGGTCTCCCCTTGTCACTACCGACACATTCCCTCCACACCAGCCTGCAGACTTGTGGTTATCTTCACCTTTTCCGTATAAGAAGATCAACTTTTCCTTCCCAGTTTTACCAGACTTATCTCTCTTATCTCCCATTCCTCTCCTGAGCAGACCAGCTGCCCATGGACTGGCTACTACCAGTGCTCAGTTCATTGTGGCACTAGCCTGGTGCTTTTCTCACCCAGCCAGGATTGCACTGCAGCTAAACAAAATATCTGAACTTCTCATTGATCAAGTTTTGGCAGACAGTTCTGGAAGACAGTGATGAGGGATGGAGGCTGAGCAGCCAGCAGCTATTGTACAGTCAGCTGCTGAACAAGTGGATTTTGATGAGGTTCATCTGATTAGCTTTGGGTGCACGAACGAGAACTGTTCATGCAGCGCTGGGCACATACTGCCATAGGGGTTAGTGCTCTGCATCCCTGTCACCGGCACCCATTTGTCCCCTAGCTATCAGAGAGGATGTGAAACTGCCCACTATGCTCTGTCAAAGTAATGTTCAAAATGGAGTTCTAACAAGACTTTTTCCCTTCAAACAATGTACAAATTAACAGTCAGCAGCATTTGAAAAATGGCCCTAATCCCTGTCTGCATGGGGAGTTTGTTCCCAGTGCAATGTGCCATATTATGACAACGATATATTCTTCAAGTGAGTGAAACCTAATGAATAACTAACACCCTGACAGCCTTGCTATTATTGAGTGCTTAGGAGTTGGGTAAAACTGACAGTGCAAGATGAATATGGCACTAAGACGAGATGTTACTTTGCATGACTGGTCAGGGGAATCCGGACTTAGTGGACATTACAGATGGGTTAATTCTAAAGGCTGAATTTGATTCTGAGCCATAGTTGCTCTCTGAGCAAATAGGAAAGGCTTAATCACTTGGACGACTGAGTCGCAGGTGGTAGTCCCATTTGGGAAAGAAGCATTGGGAGCGTGGTCCTAGAAACAAAGGATGCAAGTTTGCCTGTTGCCTCTGCCTCCCCGAGAGCAGGCAGAGGGAGGGTCGAGCAAAACTCAGGCAGAGAACTCGCCTACAAATGCAGTCAGGAAGGTGGGACTGTCCCTAGCAGGAGACATCACAAGAGCACACCGACTGCACTAGTCCCTGTTTTCACAATGCAGGAATCACGAGGTGCCAGTGAAATTATTCGGTATCAGGCTGGAAGAGGAAGGGCAGTATGACCCCAGAATCAAATGTAGCTCTTTGCCCACAACGCTGTGGAGCCCAGACATATTCACGGGTTTCAAGAGGCTTCAGAGACACTCCTGGAGCACAGCCCCACCTGCTAGTTCAGTGCAATGGTCAGACACAACCACTACTCCAGAAGGACTGTAAGCAGGATCTCTGAGGACTGTGGGTAAATAATCATGTAATCCACACCCTGTCTGCTGTAGGCTTTTCACAAGCATCTGATAATGGCTGTGGCCAAAGAGAGGCCCCAAGCTAGCCAGCCCTCCATGCCACACTGAGCTTTCTCTCAGATTGCCTCCATGGTGGTGCTGGAGGTCTTTCAATGGCTTGTCACTGGCAGCACCCACCTGCAGCGTTCCCCAGGCTCAGCAGAGGATCACCGTCAAGGGGGGATCTCCTATGTCTTGGGTAGCTCTGCCCATCCCCAGTGTAAGACAAACTGTAGTGCTGCGGGATCTCCCCTATGCCTGCAGCACCAGATGGGCTGTGTCACCAAGGAAGGCTTGGCTTGCAGCAGCAGGCAAACATCACGCATCCCTTGAGACTTGACATGGCTGCATCTTGTTTCCACTCTCTTTCCCTTCACTTTAAATGCAATCAAAGACAGATCTTCTCTGTCCTCAGAAGATATGGAGCAGGTCCCAGTCTGTACCTCTTTCCAGGAGCAGAGATTTCAGATGATGATAACCTCGCAGTGTGTCAGCCTGGTGAAATCGTAGTCACAGTGATGTCAGGACAGTCTCTGAGCCTCTTACCCCCGGCGCAAACCAGGAGGAGCCAGTTCCTGTAATTACAAAGTTGAGCCATATCAGAAGAAAACTAATCAGCTTGCTGGATGCCAGCAAATTAAATATTAATCTAACTATTGTGAACACAAAAATGTTCATCTTCAGATATTTTCTGGCACAAGTGTCAAAATCAGAGTGGAACTAAGGCTTTATTCATTTTCCATTATCAACTTAAATAAAAACACTCAGAAAAATGGGCAATGATGTGCAGAAGCCACTCAGCACAGATAATTACAGTGTAAGTTTAGGCAGCTAATCACTCCTAGAATATGCTTCAGATCGAGATAACTGACTGGCTTGTTTCCCTGCTTTGTTAAATCAGACAGACTCTCAGCTTTGCCTGATGGGGATGAGGCTCCCAGAGTCAGCATCTTTAAATAACAATAGGGCTGTCTGGCAGGCATGGAAGTTCATCCTGCCAGCCAGCAGCAGGATGGATAGAAGGCCTCTACACCAGAAAAGCAAAGCAGCAAGAGGGAGGGACACAGCAGAAGCAAGGCTGGGAGGTGGGGCAGGCAGCGCCAGGCAGGAGCAGGGAGGAGCAGGGAGAGAGGTGGAGGAATGCAGGGCAGAGGGTACAGAGCAGGGCAGGAGTGGAAGCAGAAGTAGAGAGAGCCATAGGCAAGGACACACTGAAGAACTGAGGAACAGCTGCAGCTGCACCAGTGGGATGGGGAGGAACGGCTACAGGAAGGTACATTCTTGCACCCAGCCTCTCCCTGCAGGGCAGCAGCTCTGGCCTTCGTGGCACTCAGACAGAAGAGCTCCCAAGGCTGCCCACATCGCAGTCCTCCTGCACGGCACTCACATCCCACCCTGAGCACCGCAGCTGGCCGTGCATGGCTCTTCCCTGTGGCCTCCAGGTTGCTGTGCTCTAACCATCACGCTGCCCGTTTTCCCAGATGAGCCCCAACAGGGGTCAGGGGAGCCATACTAGGGAGAGGAAGGGCAATGCAGTCAAGAGGAAATAACGGCACTGAAACCAAAGGATTCTTCTTCAAGAGAATCCACTTCTTTGGACTGTAGGCAAGAGGTGATCTTCCACAGCCCTTTCTCTGGCATGTCAGGCCTGACCTTCACAGTGGGTGCCAGCCCACATGCTTTACATTCCAATTTCAACAAGGGCCTGACTTTGCTGCCGGTGGTCACAGCAGCAAGCAGGAATGGTGAGCTCTCGCTCAGCGTGGGGCAGATGCAATAGAATCATAGAATCATAGAATCACTCAGGTTGGAAAAGACCTTTAGGATCATTGAGTCCAACTGTTAACCTAGCACTGCCAAGTCCACCACTAAACCATGTCCCTAAGCACCACATCTACAAGACTTTTAAATACCTCCAGGGATGGGGACTCAACCACTTCCCTGGGCAGCCTGTTCCAGTGCCTGTCTACCCTTTCAGGGAAGAAATTCTTCCTAATATCCAACCTAAACCTCCCATGGCACAACTCCAGGCCATTTCCTCTTGTCCTATGACTTGTTACTTGGGAGAAGAGACCGACCCCCACCTCACTACAACCTCCTTTCAGGTAGTTGTAGGGAGCAATAAGGTCTCCCCTCAGCCTCCTCTTCTCCAAACTAAACAACCCCAGCTCCCTCAGCCGCTCCTCAGAAGACTTGTTCTCTAGACCCTTCACCACCTTCATTGCCCTTCTTTGGACGTGCTCCAGCACCTCGATGTCCTTCTTGTAGTGAGGGGCCCAAAACTGAACACAGGATTCGATGTGCGGCCTCACCAGTGCTGAGTACAAGGGGATGATCACTTCCCTAGTCCTGTTGACCACACTGTTCCCGATGCAAGCCAGGATGCTATTGGGCCTTCTTGGCCACCTGGGCACACTGCTGGCTCATGTTCAGCCAGCTGTTGACCAGCACCCCCAGGTCCTTTTCAGCCAGGCAGCTCTCCAGCCACTCTTCCCCAAGCCTGTGGCGTTGCATGGGGTTGTTGTGACCCAAGTGCAGGACCCGGCACTCGGCCTTGAATGCAGTCCGTGTACTGGGGGATGGTGAAAGGGGAATCTACCTGAGACAGAACACACTCAGCTGCAGTCTGGATAATTTTGCACTCACCAATGTCTGACCATTGTATTTTCTTTATCCAGAATGGAAAAAAATGAACCCCCCTTTATAGTTCTAGTGGATCACCCTCATGTTCTCAATCACTAATTTACATGGTCTTTTTGCTTGGAACTAGGGGAAGAATTATTTTATAGCAGCATTCATGGATATTCTCTTTTCTGCTTAATTATTAACTTTGCTGTAGTAAATAAAGGGTGTTTATGAATTCCATCAATCTCAACAAACCTTTTGCATGTAAAGCACTGAGACATCTGTAATGAAGGAGCAGCATTCACTTTTGCTTTATTTAAAGGAATGAAATGGTAAATATAGTTCTGTGGATGCTCTTGTGCAGTTTCTTAAATTCAAATGCCTGCTAGCAATTATGCCTGACTTACTAGCTGCTTCATTATAACAACCTAAAAGACAGGAGTGGACTGGAGTAAATCGGAACTTTAAAGAGCTCGTACGCCCTTCAGCAACACACAGATTTTCAGAGATGGCAGAAGCTCTATTAGTTAACACGGTGCTCAGTATTCTGCTTTGAAACTACAGTATCTCTCCATGTTAGAAACTGTGCCTCAGCCAAACTCTTCAGCCATGTCTCTGGATGCTGCTTCTCACAGGCTCTGTTCACAGTGGTGGTAGAGCTGCTTTGGAGGCAAATACAGAAAATCCATATTTACTTCCTTTAGCACATTCTATGTCCAGCCTTTCTTTAGTCATACCGATGGGCTTGTGGAATTCTGTGGAATGCTGGGCTGCTCTTTTCTTGTCCTTAAGACACCCATCAGATGATAGAATGCACAGGGGAAGTGCCAGCCGCTGAATTATTCAGTGTAGTCCCCAGGACTGGCCTCACCACTGAAAATGCATCTCTCTAGAAACACACAAACTAAAGCAGTAGCTGTGCCTGGGTGTTACACATCCCAAGACACTTCTCCCAGCTATTTATACATCATATTGCTAAACAGGCATTGCCAGGGTTTCTTCTGATCCAGTTTGCCCCTGATAAACAGTAGTTTCCCTGAAACAGACATGTTCTCTTCTGTTTCCTAAATAATCATCAGTCTTTTTTCCCTCTTGATTTAAGGAAGCTATGATCTTTGGTTACGTCCTACTTAGGATCCTAGGGGCTCAGCACAAGCAACTGGCAGAGAAGCCAGTAAATGATTCCAGCTGAGCAGCATAAACAACTAGAGCTTTTGTTGATATAAAATGAAAATGACCATGCTCTCATTCCGGAAGAAACTCTGGTATTAGAAAGCACAGGTTTGACAAGACAAGCTAAAACCTACACTCTTCAGATTCCAGTAGACCTATGCCATATTAATTATTGATCAAGATGTTTTCTTAAAGTAGTGTCTTTGTGCCTTTAATTTTCAATTCCCTTAATGCTATGAGGATCTCTGCTGGCAATGCATCAATTATTAATAGAGTTAAAACAATATTTGTTTTCCCCAAATACATTTTTGAATGCTGTCCTCATACCAGTTAGGTTTTTCTGAAACTTTAATGAGGGTCTCTGATTTCCTCCCGACTCATAGCTGAGGCACAGACTTGGCTGAGCCTTTGATTTGGCTGTCGGAGCATGCATGGCACTGCATCCTTCACACTGTTCGTCCCACTGGGGCTGGGGGATTGATCAAGCTAAACAGCTGTGATGAGGGAGGAGCAACAGCAGCACGTCTGTAATTGGGAATTTCAGTTGCTGAGTTCAGAGGTTCTGTTGTTCTAGTGACTGTTTTGCATTTTCTTATTCCAGCAGCTGTCCCCAGGCTCAGTAGAGAGCGCCTGTGCTTTTCTTGGTTTGGAATACTTTTCTCCTAATGAAGAAAACAACAAAGCAGTTCCTTTAATCTACGAGAAAGCCATTGCAATTCAGCAAAAGGATACTTGAAACATCGTGGTTTTAAGAATTTTATTCAATCATCTCAGCCACTTCTCTCTCTACCAGGGAGGATATAAAAAATTAAAACTGAAAATACTGCTTCTTGCTTTTCTAGGCCCTAATTGTAAATACATTTTCACAAGGAGGAGTCAACTTAAGCCTAATATTGTGTGAAATCTCATAATTCCAATACAGTCTTCACTTGATGTGGATTGGTAATTGGAGCTGTGGAATCAATTTTTCCCATACTTGAAACACCCAAATGAGTATGAAATGTGTTGCATTTGTTCCATGCACGTCTACAGTTCTGCACTTTGCTTGGAGTGGAATGATCATTCTGATGTATTTTTTATAACAGAGCAACGTTTCCTCAGACTTTGATGTTTCACGTATGGAGCTATTATAACCATTTGCCATTTAGATGCATGATCCGTGGCTAATCTCCAAAGCTTTGATGCATGCAATAATTATTACTATTGATGTCATTGCACCATATTTAAAATATGAACGTCTCTTTCTAAGTCTACAGCTAACAGAAGAGCAACTGGTCCACACCAAGGCTGGAAATTTCCTGTTGGTAAAGAGTAAACCTCTGAAACACTGTAAGATGACAGCCTATAACCTTCAGTGAGGCACTGACTATGACGAATGCAAGGGCTCGGAGAGCAGGAAGGTGATGCAATGTGTGCTCTGGTCTCTGTGCACGAACAGCTCTAGGAAATTGAGCCCTGGGGGTCTCCAGATGCCACATTCTGACAATCTGCTCTTGATGTTTGACCCTGAACTCAGCCATATGGCATGTTTCAGGCAACTCCTGCACCTAGGGCTTTGAATAATTTTATCTGTGCAGTGTGTCACTGGCATTCAGGAGCCTGGTGTTCATTCAAACCATGGTTTTCAGACCTGGCTAAGCAGAACAGCTGGAAGTTCCCCAGAGCTCTCAACTGCCCTGTCATGAAACCTGGGGCTGGACAGATTGTTAATTGAGGCATTGCCATGAGGATTTTTCATGAGGGCTGCAAAGCAGTGTGAGTCAAACAACATCTCTCTTGGTCTAGTTGCTTTCACATATTGACGTTTAACCAGAACTGCCTGTCCTGCACAGATGCACAGGAACATGGGCATGGGAAGAAAGTGAAAATCCCCAGGGAAGTTTGCTACTTGTGCATAAATTTTGGGTGTGGGTTTAGCCTTGGAGGAAGAAATGCCATGTTTGTAAAGTTTAAAAGAGGCCTTGACCTGGCTTTGATATGCTGCAGTGGAGTCAAGGTTTCTCATTAATTTCATCAAAAAGTCCACTTCTGTTCTCCTGGAAACTCTTCTTACTCTTTGTCTGCTTCTTCAGCTTTTTGGGGACCATCTTTGCAACAACAAAGGCCAAGATGGTCATTGGCAGGAGCCTGTGATGACCTAAGGACCAGTGGAGAGAAAGAAGCAGCCACTGGATTACAACAGAGGAAACAGACCCTGGAGAATGTTTCTGGTGCAGAAGGCAGAGGGAGAAAGTTGGAGTCCCAAAAGACTGATGCACCAGTAGCAGAGGAGTTCAGGACAGTTTGTCAGGCCAGTACCACACAGTGAAGAAAGCTGCGTTTCCAAGCATGAATGTCTCTAGGCAGGGAGCCGTCTGATAGATTCGCATTGTAGAAGTCACTGAGAAAGGAACGCTTTAATGAACGCCTTCTCCAGTACCTTGATTAGACTGTGCAGAATTATGGCCTACAAAGAGACGTGTGCTGCTACCCCAATGGGCACGGGTAGGGTACACTGGCAGCCTGGACACCCACTGTGCAGTTGTGGCTGTGTGGCCGATCTCCCACAGATCCCCTGGGGATAGTTTGCTCTTCCGTGCAAGTTGTGACAGGATTGGATGTTTTTCATGGAGATGAAGATAAAACTACACTTTGGGAAGCAGTTACTGTGACACACCCGCAGAGGAAAAAACAGAGCCTCCCCCACCAGACTCCTGTGCATAGCCTACAGCACCTCGCTGTGCTGAAACATCTTCTGGAGAGGGACCTCCAGCCCCACCAGGCAGACACTCGCTGCCAAACCGCACCACATTCCTCAGCCTGGTGTCTCAGGGAGAGCCCCTGCTGCTGTAAAAGCATCTCATGTGAAAGCTGGCTAGTTTTAGCAGGCTGAGTCTGAAAAGCAGAAGTGCAGTCACCTCAGCCTGAGCTTTGTTATCCTCTGTCTCTCCTACACAATCTCACAGTAGAAGTGCTGGTCTGCTCACAAGTCTGGGAGTATTTCTTACCCCTGAGATGGTAACAACCAGTCAGGGCCAACCAGCTAACTAACTGGCCTGCTAACTAACCGGCCTGCTAACTAACCGGCCCTTGCATCCCACACACAGCGATGCTGAGTGGATGTGCCATGCCTGAGGTTCCACAGAGCGCTGACCGTGCGGGCAGACCCAGCCCCATAACGAACACTAACACTTTTTTCAAGTTTCAGCTGAATTACAAGATAAGGCAAACTGACAACGCTCACTGTTCCTGTGGTCTTATTTGCTGCAGTAGCCTGAACGTATGTTTATCATCAGAATATATCCAGAGCTCTTCCGTTCTTGCAGAGGAAACACAATGTAAAGCAAACACATTTAACAGGCTGCAGGAAAACACCACGGCTTACATGGCACTACCCAGACTGGGGAAGGTGAGTCCCTGCTGGGGGAACACATGCGAGGCAGCCATGCAACTTGCTGCCTAATTAATTCCAAAGCAAAACTGGCTCCGCATCACTGCCATGGCCAGGCACAACTTCAGCCAACTCTGCGCTCTGGGAGCATGCAGTGCTTGCACCAACCACGAGTCTGGCCCACAGGTGGGTTCATCTTCTAAACCAACCAACAGTTCTCCAACATGGATTACAAAGTGGTTGCAACCCGCACAGCTTAAATCATTTGGTACCAACCCCCTGCAAAACAGGTGTGATTCCTTGGTTTGTTTTAGGAGCACTGGGAGGTTTAGCCTTGGTCTCCACACTCCAGCAGCCTAGGTAATGTTACAAGGCTGAAAATGTGCAAATGTGTGGGCCTGTATTAGGACTTTCAACTTGCTAAAATGTACTTTATAGGCCTCTAATTACACCAAAGCAAACTGTTCAATTATGCTACTGGCAACCATTTCTGGAAAGTCGAATTTAACAAATCTGAACATCTAACTAGCAGGAAAAAAGTTATGTTTTGATTGCACATGAATGTTAATGGTTAATAAAATCTCAAAGCTTCTGTATCAGAATAATTTTGGTGTGCAAAGACTCATTTTTGTATGAAGAACCAGTATTTGCTTTAATTATCTTAGCATAATGCTGTATCTACAGAAAAAGTTACTAGAAGATAACAACAGACAGAAAATAGACCAAGGTCTTCAGCCTAAAAAGTCGCATGGGTCTGAATGCACTGGGAAGAGGCTGCTTGGAGCATGCAGGACAAGATTAGTTTGATTCTGAAAAGTGGATGGCTTAAGCTGCTAAGCTCAGCCTCTTCCCGAGGATACCTGGAAGCAGCCTCCACTGTAGTCTGGCTTAAAACAGCCAGCTGACACCAAGCTAAAGTTATTATCCTGCATCTCCTTACAAAGAAAGACGTGCAACCAACAAAACTCTGGCTCCTGCAAGCCAAACCAAGTGCCAGGGAGACAGCCTGTCTGGACAGGGCATGTCCTTGTGTCTCTGTGCAGTGAGACAACCCTTCTGCACTTCCATAAGAGGTGTTAATTATAGGCTGCCTTTGCCTTGCTCAGGCTCCACTGGTTGGTCTGACATGTCATGTCTGAGTAGAAATTTCATTGATTTTATTATGTACAGCCAGTGTTTTACATAGCAGGATCAAGAGACAGAAGACAGAGAGTGATTAGCCGAAAAAGAGAACAAAAGCAGAAGGCCAGCAGGGGCAAGATGCAAGGATCAGGAGTTGAGGGCAGACGAGAGCATCAGCAGTTAGGGAAGAGAAGAGGCTCTTTGGAGCCACAAGCCAATTACACATAGCAAAGACACTCACTGTTCATGGCTGGATGGCCTCATCTTGCCTCCTGGCCTTACTCAGCCATTATAATCAGAGCCATGGCCTTTACTACCTCTGCCTCTTAGGAGGTGCATGTGGTTGCCCTGCTCATGTGGTCCTGACCTGCTCTGCTGGCTGCAGAACCTCTCCTCCCTGGGCCCCTGGTGACTTAGGCAGCTGCCAGTAATTCAGGAGCTGAGCCCTGCTATGCTAACAGGCTACAAAAATCGCTCCCAAAGACACTGGATGTAGTCAACTATCTGGAAGAAAATGTGAATCCCCGCAGAGAAGTGGAACCAGAACTCTGTGCAGGTCCTGACCAAGGCACAACTCTTCCCTGGCAGGCAGAAATTACTTTGTTGGCCTCCAAAGGCAGAGCTCTGCATAGCTCCTGGAGACCCCCGGGGACACCCTGGTGCTCCCAGTATCTATCACCTCCTTCTCAACTGCTTTTAAGATGATCACTGTACATGCCCTTCCTTTCCTCTTCTTTAATCTACCAAACTAGAAAGATTGTCAGTGTCACGGTTGGTCCAGCGGTGCTGAGCTGTCATTTCATCCCAGGGGCACAAACCAGGGAGAGACAAGTGTAACTTATTCCTGTATGAACACTGTCTAATGTCCATGCCTGACAAACTAATAGCACAGAAGACAGACATAACAAGAGCTTGCTTTACAGATCACTTTACCCGCTTTCTAGTTAATGGGGTTCTGGTGGTAAAATTATTGAACTCTCCAGTTCCAGCTTCTAGGCAGTACTGCTGCTCTCTTGATCCAAGACTGAGCAAAATTAGCAAGTTTGACATACTCCCTAGCAAAAGCTCAACTGCTCATCTTACCAGTGTGCAGAGCACAAAAAAAGTGAGTGTGGGGAACTAGATTCACAGCTGGTGTAAATCATACTAACTTCACTCTTGTCTGTGGGGTTGCTCACTGTGGAGCTAGCCCAGCACCATGAAAAGGCCTCGGCAGTGTTCATGTATTCCTATTTTACTTCTGAAACAAATAAGCTGAATGCAGCATCTTGATCTTTAGCTGGTGACAAGAGACCTAACATGCTTCAGCAGGATGACACAAAATGTTCCCAGATGTCTTTATTACCTGCCAGGGCACTCCATTTGATTTTCCCAGCAGAAATCCTTGGTAAATCTACATTGTGAAGAGACCAAGTTAATCTAGAACTGAATCAGGCATTTCATTCTGCAATACAGCAATACAGATCAGAAAGCACTAGGAAGGAGGTTAAGCAAAGATGGAATCTCTCTGAAAGGGCAATATCAAGCTCCAAGCCTGTCAAGACAGAGTGTTGCCTATTCAGAACACCCTGTGGTCACAGCAGGCCTCCTTCCGCTGGGAACAACCACCTCACAGAAGCTCTCCTTGGGCGTGAGGCTACTTCCCAGCCTGACATTTGCATATCAGTGAGATATCTGCAAAGTCTAATCACAGTTTTAAAAATAGATGAATTCAAGCATCAGATAGAGTAAGTTCAGAATGCGGGTAATTAGTAATCAAGTCTGGCTTGCGTTCCCTCCCATTCTGGACCTGGCCAAGAAACCCTCAGAGCTGCACATAAAGATGACATGGTCACCTGAGCAAATCTGCAAAAGAACCTCTGGGGTACTTAAGCATTCAAGCGTCAACGTAGCACAGCACAGTCTTGCTTTAATGTACATTACCAGCTGCCCTTCATGAGTTGGGTTGTTTAAAATAAAACAGAAGTACCAATGGAGGGAACTTTTCACAAAAATACGTTTCTGTATCTAAACAGCATGCAATAAAGTTCTCTGGTATAACACTGATAACACGTTAACCCTAGGTGTATGTGCCTGGGGTTACATACATTTCCAAACTAACACTTCCAAATCAACACTTTATGTAGATTGCTTTGAATTCACTGAAATAAGTGAAAAACCAGCACAAGGTCGTACCCATTCCATCCCCTCATGCTCAGTCCTCATGCATATATCATCGGTTCCCGGATGGAGGGGCAGGTGGTCAAGCAGCTCTGGCTCAGGACACTACCTCTGCCAGACTACAATCTGAACACAGCATCTCTTCTGGACAGGACTCTAACAAGCCCACATTGTCACTTGAGAGTTGAAGATTACGGTGACAGGAAAGGAATTACAGCATTTCCAAAGAAAAAGAGCCTATTAACCTGCTGCAGAGCACAGAGATCTTTCCTGTGGCAGAAGGTGCTGTCCCTGCTTAGGAGTCAAAAAAACAATGGAAAAATCTCAGGAATTTTTTGGCTGCTTTCATCTGGAGATTTGTCCCAAAGTCATTTCTCAGTGTGAAAACAAAAGGACACACAGGACTTTATCACCTGAAGGATGCTGCCTCGGATCTCATTCTACCCCAAAACAAGTACAGTTGAAACATACCACACTTCATTTTTAGGCAGCAGTGTCAGCCCTGGCTTTTTAATTCACTATTCAACCTTAACCTGCTGCAGGAATCAGAATGAACAAGGCTTGCTCAGCGTCTGTGGCACCCTCCCACTTATTAGCTGCCCAGGTCTTAGTGTGCAAAGCACAGCAGTAGGAACAAATTAACAGTCCTCACTGAGAGGGGAGCAGCTGAAATACCCATAATGAAAATTCAATGTTGAAAACGTTCTGAACTTATTTTCATTTTTTCAGATTTACTTTGAATATTATTATTATTATTATTATTATTATTATTATTATTACCAGCCATTTGATTTAATTTTTAAAAGTGGTTATAAAACTGAGAAAAATGGTGTTCTTGTGTTACCTTCCCCAAGGTGAGCATCAAAGGTAGGAAGTTGTGTATTTAACTAATGAGGCTGCAGATGGGATGCTGGTACCCACATAGCTTCTAAAGTCCACAATGGGACTCTGGAAAGGATCCAGGTATCCCTCAACTCAAGAAGAGAGAAGAGAAGAAAGAATTTCAGCTGTTGTTGCCTTGGTCACTCTGTCAACAAATCAATAAAAGAGCTTCAATATCTACCATGAGAGCTTCAAATGCTGCATCATTTCTGCATCCTCAACAAGCTACTGGGTAGCTTCCCTGTCCTCTGATTTCAGTTCCAGAGAAGAAGAAATTTCTTCCGAACAATTTGACAACACATTGGCAGAATAGGCTTTGCACAAGAATACCATAACTCCTTATCTCCTGCCAGCCAACAGAGATGGTGGAAAGTCTATTGAGAAGTGACTGTGCATCCTAGATGGCAACAATTACAGTCAGTGCTTAGCAAAGACACAGAAAAAATGGTGAAGGATGAAATGCCATGCATGGAAAATTGCAACTACCTTTTCTTACTACCTTAGGTTCCTCATTTTCTCTGCACAATCACTATTACACGACAGTGACTCCTAGCACAGTTAGATCATGGCCTTCTATGGCCAAACACTGTACACATATAGACCATGTGGAACTGTCTTTACCACTGAGGTTTACATTCCACTGGATAGATTTCTTCTGAATACCAGAACAGAAAACAGCAGCTGATGCCTGCATAGCAGAAAGTAGAGCTTGGTGATAAAACAGCAGTCAGACCTTCATCACTTTACTGCCTATGAGTACTTTTGGTGCTTGTAAAACTGTCCCTGAATCACATCTCCAGACAGAGTTCTCCTCATTTTTCCCAGTGAGGCCAGAAAACATCTCAGGGCTAGGTTCACAACAGCTCTCACCAAGCAGTTAAGGAATGAAACACCAGCATCCTTTTACTCTACTCAGCCCTCCCTCCCTTCCTGTCCAGGATCTTTTTGGGCAACTAACTAGTTAGAAGAGAGCCACATTCTGGGCAACTTCAGGAATAAGGAAAAGTCCCATCTTCTTGCAGCAAAGTGCCAGAGTTGCTTATCATCTGGATACACAGAAGAAATACCTGTACAGTATATAAATCACCTGTCATCATCCTCCCTGGAAAATTCATTATTATAATAGTCTAATCATTGTGATATCCACTGGTATTACTCCCACTAACATTAATCCTGATTAGTTCATCTGGTATTAATGTGGATGTCACAAGTACTTCCACGTGATTTTCCAGGCTTGTTGTGTGCTTAAGACCATCCTGGTTTCTGCTTCGAGGAAAAAAGCTGTTCGTTCATCACCTGTAAGACAGTCAGGCACCAAAGGCCCAGGATTCATTAAATAAGCTGATCCCTTTCCTTAGGTCTCCCAGTGTCTTCCTCTTAGTGAAAAAAGTACTTCATGCCCCACCATTGTGCAAGCTCCTTGGTGCAGGGGATTTGTGTTTTCATTTTGTTATTTTGTGTACATTCCACAGAGCTGAGTGCAACATCAGTGCTCAACAATTAACAACAACCTGTCCACAACTCTGGAGTCTCAAAATCCATCCAATATGTAGGGTCAGTCTTTTAAAGAGAGGGAAGCAGCTGGGGTTTCCTACATGTGCTCTTCTGTGTCTGTGCTCTCCCCTGGACAGCGGAGTGGGACCAGCCTGCAGGCAGGTCCCACAGGCATCAGGCATTTCATGTCGGCCTGTGGCAGGTAGCACAACTAATGGTGAGAGGCATACTCTCCTGTAGTAACAGGAATGGGGATAACTCTGTCTGCTCAGCCCAGGCATCTTATCAAAGAGCCAAGAGTTTTACTACCAATTCCTTCAATGCTCTTTTACATTTCACTAGCTCTGCCTTAGACATGGCTGGAATATAAAGTATAATTCCACGTGAAGGAGCATCAGCTAACCCATGCTGCCCTCTTCAGGAGCTGCTATTAAATCATTACCAGGGTGGAGCACAACCTTGCTGGAGAGGGAATAATTTGGACTGGTTTTCATAAACAGGCATATCAAGAACTGCATTTTAGCAAAGATAAAGTGCTTCTCAAAAGGAAGGGCTTTTTCTACAGCACTAAACATGCTCATCTTCGGTTCAGGCTCATAGGAGCAAGAATCAGCTTTTCTTCAGGAAGAACACGCACCCAGGAGATGCAAAGGAAGATGAAGAGCAGGGCAGTAGTAGCAGTAGCTATACCAAATGCCTGTAACTGGGGGAGCAAACAGATGGAAGGAGATGAAGGGTAGCAAAACCCATACTCCCTGCTTCACGTTGTGATGCAGTGGATAGGACATGCATGGGGATTCCCTGACGGCACATGCCGTCACACCGACACCACAGTGAGCTGGGCTGCTTGACCACAGTCACAGACTTGAAACACTGGTGCCATCCTAGTTCAACAGAGGACTTTATAGCTCAGGAAGCAAAGCATCCAGTGACAAAGCAGTTGGTCCACCCAGTGGCAGGAATATGTTGCCCAGGAACCAAAAGGATGGGCATGTCATGCAGAGGAGAGCAAGAATGCCAGGAGCCGATGTGCACACTTCTCTGGGGCTTGTCCAGTCATAAACTCCTGAAGTAGGTGTAGAGAAGGGGTGAGTATCAAACAACAGAAACATAGCAATCAAAATGCAAACATTAATAGATCACATGAAGTAGGAACAAGGGAGGATTTTAGCATTACATCAGTATGGGGAAAGACCAGAAAGAAAGTCCTTGAGAGAATTTCAACTAGTTATGTTTCATTAAAGAGCTAGAATTCAGCACAATGAGGCTGTGCTTGAAAGGTGCAACTCCATGTGGGAAGGTCAAGGAAGCATATTGCATGTGCTGCAAAGGCCTGCCAGTAATGCTGTCTCAGTAAAGGGCTTTTAGCTTCTTCCCATTACACAAGAGGAAAAAGCTAGACCCATATCCAAAGCAGCTACCTGGAGGCAAGCTATGGCACATTTCAGAGATCGTGTGTTTATAGTCCAATGATGTTTAAATCTTTTGCTCCCATCTGCCACCCAGGGACATCTTTGCATTTTGCTTTTATTTATCACCAAAGTCTATTCTCATTTCAGCCCACAGAGGCTAGTGAACAGTGTTTCTTTATTTTTCATTCCAGAGGATTATTACTTATGTTGAACCCATTTGTCCCTAACAGAGATGTAAGATGTAGTTCCCTAGGAATTCAGATGTTATTTAAAGTTCTTTTCCAACATCCAATTTGCTTTTTATTTATTTAGGGAGCTATTTCAGCAGGAACCTTGCTACTGAGAGACACCATGACTTGTTTACAGTGCTGGTCCTGAAGGCGGCCAGGAGCTGGGGGAGTCAGGCAGGCGGCAACGTTACAGATTAAAGAAGTAATTACAACAGAGAATACAACATTAAATAAAAGCAAAAATAGCAAAGAAAGACAAGGGAGGAAAAGGAAACATAAATTGGGAAAAATACACTGGTGCTTAGGATAATCACAGTGCAGGGACTGAAGCGTGCTCCTGAGCAAGCACTTCCCAGCCAGACATCACCTCACTTCAGAGTAGCTCTCCCCATGCATGTTGTGATTGTGTATGTGGCTGCTAGCCGGGCTGGCATGTCACCTTTCCAGAGGCTATCAGCCAGGCCTGTACTGATGGGATGGCTCCTGGATCACCATTCAGCAAAAGGGCTTGTCTGGCTGCAGCGGAGCATGGGGTTGGTAACTCCCAGCAACAGATGTGTATTCCTCTGTCGCAGACATACTGTGCAGCCCTGGGCAAGCCTCTTCACCTTCTCTTCTATCAAAGGTGCTGGGTGACAGTGACACTCCCCTTCTCACTGTCTCACAAGAAAGTGATATACTTGTGACCATCTGGAGCTGCTTTGAGCCTGCCTGACAGAAGAAGAAGGACTGAACAAAATCTTGCAGCCAGGCATTCCCAGGCCCCCTCGCAACACAGCTCGCAACCAGACATGCAGCAAGGAAAGGGACTGGACTCGGTTAGGTACCAGGGGCTGAGCAGCCTCATTCACATGGAACTTCTCTGGAAATACAGCTCCTCGTGCGGAGAACTAGCCAGGTCCCTGTGCACAGCACCACACTGCCAACTGGACACTCCCTCTGCGGCACTTGCTTGGCAGCACCAAAAAACTGCATTCTCCTTAACTGTAGGGGCTTCTGAACAAGCATTAAGAAGGTACATCCATGCCCCAGACACAAAGTAGCTGCTAATTATTCCCGCTGCTGTTAGTTTCCTTTGGTCTCACTCTCTGATCATTTAATGGGAACTAGATTATGCAATAATTGAATGTTGGAACCAGCAGACCCCCCTCCCCACAGCAGGGGATACACATTATTTACCCATAAAAAATATTCCAAGGGTTATTACCGTGTAAACTGTGATTAATTAAATTCACAGGAATTATTTCTGAGGCATGTAAATAGGAAGATTCCTGCAGAGGAAAAGCTGGGGAGCTGGCTCCATCCTGACAGCAACACAGCCATGGAGCGAGAGGAAGCCCTGAACTTACCCCCATGACTCTTGTGCTACACAGTGAGCAACAAAGTGTGCAAAGGAATGGGAACGGTGGAGACTGGAGTCAGTGTCTGCTTAACCCATTCAAAAGTTCCATCTAGAAAGGCCACAATCTCCTAACCATCTGGGTTCCTTCGTGCTAGCAAGCTGCCATCCCCTTGCACAGGCGTTAAGAACACTCACCAAAAAGTGCATAGCCTTAGATCACCATCCACTGCACAGAAGCCTCCATAAACATTCCCAGGGCCTCACTGACTGTCTCACAGAGAACTCAGAATGGATCCTAGACGCTGACTGAACCTCTTCATCCCCTTTCTTCCTCCACCCCAATCAATCAGCAAAACATCACCAGATCAGGGGCTCGACTACCAATCTCCAGTGGAATCTGACATCCACGCAACAAGGCACTTGTCTCCTGTCTTTAGATCTGACTTCCGCTGCTGGCAATACAACTTCCACTGCAAGAACCAAACACATTGCAGCCTAAGGTTGCAGTTATCTCTGACGAGCGAGAGGGAAATTTTAGAGGTAAATAAAACAACAGTAAAAAATATTGGCCCTAGGTGTAAACCTACATCATATGCAATTTCTTACCTAAAATCTGTCAAATTTAAGATAACATAGACATGTAAGAGTGGCCACATGAGTTCAAACCTAAAGTCCATTCAGCCCAAGATCCTGTTTTTGGCAACAGACAGGAGAAGAATGTCTAGAAAAGAATATAAGAATTAGGAAAGCACGTAGCAGCACGTCCCCAGCCTCTGGTGATGTGCATACAGTTTGGAAACTTTCTGAGTCAGAGTGGACTGGGTCTTTGGTATTTAATATTCACAGATGGATTTTTCTTCCGTAATTTTATGATTTCATTTTTTGAAACTTTTAGCACCTACAACATCCTGGTGCAAGGAGTTCCACAGCTCCAGTATGCACAGTGTGAATAAGTACCTCCCTTTTTTTTTTTTGCTTTGAGTTTGACATATGTATTGTCACGTCCTTCCCTCCACCTCCAGCTCCTTCATGAACAGAGGCAGTGAATAATCATTCCTTCCTTATCCTTCCTATTCCACATGATTTTATACATATATATTCCATTTAATAATCTCTTCTCCAAGGCAAAGCTCTCCTTATAAAGAAGCCATTCCAGATCTCTGATCATCTTTGTCTCTCTTGTCTAACATTTTTTAGTTCAATTCTTTGCTTTCTGAAATGGGGGACCAGCACTGCGTAGAGTATTCAAGGTGTGCAACATCAGGAATTTATGCAAGGACATAATCCTGTTACTGTTTTGTTCCTTCTCCAAGAACTCCTAATGTGTTATTTACTTTCATGACTGAGTGCTATGCCAGCATTTCCATATAAGTATTTATTACAATCCCAGGTCTCATTCATAACTTAACAATCACCTCCGTACTCGTCACTGTACACACAAAATTAGGATTGTTGCTCCTTCTGCTCATCACTTTCTGTTTCTCTACACTGAATTACATCAGGTCAGTCACTCACTACATAGAAGAGTTTCCAGAGCGCTCTGTGGTGAACTCCTGTTTTTACTACCTTGAATAGCTGAGAATTGCCAGCAAACATAGTCATTGTTCATCCTTTTCTCCAGACCATGTATGAGTATGTCGAACAGCTGAAGCATGGATCCATCCCACAAGATTCCTCTGGTGACCTCCCTTCACCGTGAAAACTAGCCATTTACTCTTATTACTGCTTTTTAAGTAAGTTATGTGTCCATCTGGGGACCTGTCCTCTCATCCCATAGCTGCTTACTTTATTTAGAAGTCTTTCACAAGGGACCTTGCTGAATTCTTTTTGGAAATCCAAGCAAAATATATAAATCCAGTTCTTCAGTCCCACATGTTTGCTGCCTCCTCCAGAGAACTCCAACAGAACTGTGAGACATGCCTTTCTCTACAGGAGTCCTAAGTCTTCAGTGTGCCACATTTACTCAGGTGCTACTGACTCATGCATTCCTAAAAGAACAAAACACTGATTCCTCCTGCACCCCATGCTGTCTCCAGGTTTTCCCAGATTAGGTTACAATGACTGGTGCACAGGGAGTTTTCCCAAGTGGTAGCATTGACATACCCTGGGAATATTCAGCCAAACGTTCCCATGAAATCCTGCGTGAAGCTGCACTGAGCAGCATGGGCCAGCTGGGAGAGGTGCCCCCACTGCAGAGGTGTGTATATCAGAAAGGTCAGAGGTGGTGCAATGAGGGGAAGGTGAGCACTCTCATCCCATTTGCATGATGGTGCTCCTTTTCCAGGGGCACAGGAAAGCTCCCTGGCTCTAGGGTGCCAGTCTGCAGCTCTGCCATTGGCAATGGGCTGCTCATCTGTGTCCACTCACAGCTCTTAACATGTCCTGCACAGGGACTCCTAAAACCAACTTCAAAACAAGCGGTTTGGTTCCACACTCAGAATAGTGGCACAGGTGCAGCAGACAGCAGACTGAAAGAGCACATGTAACTTGGGAGCCATTTGTCACAGACTTTGTTTAATTTCTTAGAGTGAAGAAGACAGAAGAATATAGGATTAATCACTTTAAATTCTATATAGTGACAAACCAGCAAGTGCATTTAACAACTGAAATATACTTTATAGACAGTAATGGATACTGTTAAAGTGTAACCTGGTATTTGGATTATCAAAGGCAGAGTCTATCAATTTTTGCTTTTGTATTAAAGTTGTTTTTTCCATCTGTTGAAAGTGGCTCTTTGTGATTTCACAGGGCATTACACTTTATGTGTCTCATTTGCTGCACCCAAAGGAATTTCATTCTGCTACATTAAAAAATACCTTGGGACGCTGGCTAAGCTTTTCACTTCCCAGAACACACTGTTCCATGTCTGTCTCCATCCCAGCAGTTACCTTATTTGAATGTCTAATTTATACATACATACATATAATGTAATTCACATGTCATTGCCTTTTCACAACGAGGATTCTGTCTCTATCCTGTTGTGCCAAATCCATGGTCAGCAGCCCAGCCTCTAGCAGACTTGTCTGGAAGGGATACCCCTGATCTCTGAAGCACACTTAGATCTGTATAAGTGCGCTTTTGCTTTCCTGTGCACTACGCACAGGTGGAGAAACGGGACATTCCATCAAAGTTCATTTGCTGCAGATGTCATACAGATGCATACTGCACACACAGATACACGTGGGTATGCTTTCACTCTCATGTTAATCTTTTAGTTTTTTCTTTTAAGATAAAGTACAGGTCATTCTAGCTGAGTGTTACCATGCCAAAGCAGGACTACCTCTTAGTAGAGGATCATCCCAATCGTATCACTGTGACTACCATCCATTACAACTGCCATCACAAAATCCACTTCCAAATGCATTATCTATCTTTCCTTTAAAACCACGGCAATCAAACACCAGCAATTTTGCCTCAGTAGTAAGCCTCGTCTCCCATTTGTCCTAAGCTCTCAATGTCTCTAGCTCCCTGCACACTTGCCCTTCCTGTTATTGTCACTATATTGCATTGGCTCAGATCTTGCTGTCATTAGATCCTTATTCTGAAGGATCTTGCTACAAAGTAAATTTGGAGAAGGCTTAGTATATTGTTGAATCTAAGCTTCCTACTGGGTCTTCCCCAGCAGCATTATCGCTTCACAAAGCTGTTAACGGGAACTGATGGTTTAGCTTGGCAGGTGGTTTGAACCTGCTGTGCAACACACACTGGCAAAAGCAGAGAAGAGGCTAGGTCCTGCACAGTTGTGCGATCTGGTGGACTACCTTTTTAGAGCACCACTATAGCCCACAGTTTCCAAACACAAGCTGTGTGTAAAGCATAGCTCGGTGACTCATTGTGAAATGTAGCCCACTCCCACGATGATGCATATTATGTTCCTTTTAAAATCATTATGGAGAGAATTTCCAGGGCAGAGGAAGCTGCACAGCATTTTCATGGTTTGTTACGACATGAAGGGATCCAGTGTGCATGCTGCTTCTCTTATCTTCACTGCAGTGACCCAGAAAGTTCTCTTCCCCAAAAGCTCCAGCCCGCTTGAACTAGAGAGTTGCTCACAAATAAATGGAGGATGTTCCTTCTCAGAATGTGGATGAAAACACACTTTTAACTTTTCTATTAATTCTCCTCACCATGGCAAGTAGCTGCTCATTTCCAGAGCACAACAGGAGCATGACCTGACTTTGCAGGATGCCAAGCACTCCCGCCCTGGCCAGCCTCTCTGAATGCTCTGTGAGGAGCTTTGCTACCAGCGGCACCATACAAGGTGCGTCCGCAGCTGCTCAAGAAGAGTCAAAACCAAAATTCCAACCTATACCAAGTGCAACATCTTGGAATGAGTCAGGAGGAGGCAGCAGAGCAGCAGGGACTTCTGCCACTGCAGCAAGCCTCCATCTACAATCTGCCCATATGGAGAAAGAAAAAAAAACCTGTCCAGTCTGAGAAGAACGACAGAGAACAATGCTTGAAGCAGCCCCTGATTCCTGCTGGGCACACACAGAGCCACACCAGAGTGGAGCTTCAGTTTTTCTGCCACAATTCAAGCAGTGACACCAAGCTACATACAAAACAGATCGATGCTGGGCATCACAGACAAAACTGAGAAGTCTGAGCTTGATGTGCTTCTCTCCTGCATTTTCTCACAACCTCCAATATTATTTCAGTGACGCACAACACCAGAGAATATAATTGCTGTAGTGATTACTTACAGCCATTACATTAAGCTTTAAAATGCTCCTTTCAAATTGAACAATGTTTTTTCAAAGTCAACAGCTGGTTCACAGCTTGAAAGCAACAGTTAAGATAAATTAAATAAAAAGGGTAATAAAATCACAGACTAAATTTAATTTCTGAAGCACATGCAAACTCCAGCAAAGCCTTTAAAATATCTTTTAAAAACATCCACAGAATAAAAAGTCAATACAACCAACAATTATACTGCGGTCATTAATAAGGACGTGATGTATGAACACAAATAACTGTGTATACTTCCAAATATACTTAAAACAGAGCACAAAACCAAATTCATGCAGCATTTATAGCCCTAGTCCAGGGGATAAATCAAACAGAAGTTTCAAATGAGATTTGTAAATCTTGGGAGGAATTAAAAAATGTTTATATATATATAATTATTATTAATGTACATATATATATATATATATATATATATATAAAAAGTGTGGTTAATGAAAATGACACTTCCTTGCCTTTAGGATAAAAAGGTGATCTGGTGTGTGCTCAAGATCAGTACAATGCCAGGAGCCTTTATCAGCTCTTGAAACACACCACTGGAACGACAGGCAAGACTTACATCTCTAGAGTGTACGACTTCATTTAAATGCCAAGAGACTTTTCTCTGGCCTGATCTTCTGTTTGCCACTGGGAAAACACTATTCACAATTCAAATGGCCTCTGCTCGGCCTCTGCTTGGCTAGCAATGAAGCGTACCGACGCTACACATCCATTCGTATGAGGCAGAGAAACGTAACGGAGCCATGCCCTGGCTTTCTTCCGCAATTCTGTCAGAAAAGTTTTCCACCTACCACACTATTCCAAACAGGTCGACTAGCAAGCAAGACGTCTCTTTGCCTCCATCCTTTATATTGTTGATCAGCTCTTCAGCATTTTACATCCTATCACACTTGAAAAAGAAAATGAAGCAAGAATCAAGAATATTCCACCTTCTTTATCACAACTGAGTTATTTGCCATTTTAGAAAGGCTGTTTCTCATCAATGCTCATTAGCAAGAAGAAATATCCCAAATCAGTTTTCCTTGTAAATCTTTCCAGTAGGCAGACAGATTTGGTGTCATAGTTTTACAACACACGTATATGAGACAGGTATATTGCAACAGACAGGTATATTCTCTGAGTTACACACCATTTTCCTTCCTTCCTTGGTGTTCATCCCTTGCAAAGAGCAATAGGAACTATGACAGAAAGAAGAGATTAGCCAGCCACTTGCTCTAGAAGTCACTGGGACTACCTGTGTAGTAAAAACTGCACTAAGTACACATCCAGAAGAATGAGATGAATACGTAAAAGAGGATGTACCTCATTACTTTTAAGGACAGCCATCTCTGTGAAGGTGGATTACACCAAATATTTTCCTAGACTTGGTGCACAAGCAAGATTTTGGCAGGCACTCAGAACAAGAGGATGTGTTGGCATATATTCAGCATGTGGTTCACCTCATCTACATTTATTGGCTAAAAAGGCAAGAAGGTCATCTAAGCTAGTCTTTTAGCTTCCTTCTGTAGCCTGAGGAGAGAAACAGACACCCACAGAGAGCAATTTATTCCACTTGCTTGCCTACCATAAGTATCCCATCTCAGGCTGGAATGGATCCCTCTCTCTCAAACAACTCAAGAGAGCCCAGAGGATCGGCTTAGGCTGGACACCTAGTGGAATCTGGCCTAGTCTAAACTTAAATCTCCTACCTAGGGTCCAACAGAAAGAGTACCGACTGCTGTAAAGATTTTTTTAAAGATTTGTTGTAAAGATTTTTTGTTTCTTTTAATGTTGAAGGAGCTGTCTGAACATGTTTGCAAATATGAAGGAGATTCAAGTTGATACAAGCAAAAAAAAATAACTAAATTTTAAAAATAGTCTAACTTACATAATTTCCATCCAGCAAAGGTAACTAAGGCTACATATGTAAGCAATACTCATACTGACTATGTCTTAGTTCCATCTCAGCACTGACACATATGTACCAGATGGATGTTACATAATGTTTTTGGAAAAATAAGCGTTTTCCAGTGATTTCTGAAAGTAGAACTGGGTGTGCTGTTATAGCCTGCTCCACAGAGAACATTGTGTGTCCTACACACACTGCAATGAAATACATTCCGAAGTGCCATGCAAAATGTCACCTTATCTCGCTTAAAGTTATTCCATCTAGTAATATCAGAGAAATTATGACAATATGTTGTTCTACATGAAAGTACATGACAGCGCTATTTGTGAGACCTGGCAGCTGCCACTCTCGGCAGAGCAGATGGCAGTGATAAAAACACAATACAGGGAACAGGTTGATAAAGACATATCCGTCATTACACTTTCGCTGTACAATTGCGCTCAACTCCAAGATACAATAGAAATGCATGGCTGTGTCACTCTCGAGCAGGAAGACCTTGCTTATCTGAGGAAAATAACTCTTGTATAACAATTAATTCTGTACATATTATTAATCAGAATCATTCATCAACTGTCCACAGGAGCAGAAAAAGCAGCCAGGAAAGACATCCAAAGTCTTTAAAGTCTTATGTGTTCATATTTTTCTTCTTGCAGAGGGAGAGACAACCATTCACCTCCTGTAATGGAAAATCAGAGTCAGCCATGATAACAAACACTTTCATGGCAATCATCAATTTACACTCCCATCTAAGGACAGAGGGCATGTTACCTCCCATTTTCACTTGGGTTTTTTCCCTTTTTTTTGGCGGGGTGGGGGCAGGCATTAAATGAGTATAATGCTCACAGAAGGTACTGCCAACCACTCCTGGAAGCAGAAACAGTCCACTTACCCTAACGCACACACGGCAGGGCAGCAGCAGTACCAGTCTTTCCTCCTCTTCATCCCTACCCGAGGCAGAGGGCCATTGCTAACACTGACAGATGCTTCTCTGCTGCGATGGCCAGTAAAGGCATACACCACCCAGGCAGATGGCTGGAGGGGAATTGATTGCCCACATCTCATAGAAGCACCACAATCATAAGCAGCAGTCGCTGCCAGCATGGAGCCAGTAACCCTGACGTGGCAGAGCTTCAGGGCACAGCAGCTGGACAGCAGTCCTGCAGGGAGACCGTCAGAGCACCAACATCAACCTCAACAGCTTTCTCTCACTTTGCAGAATGACGAATCTACAGATGCCAGTTCGGCTTAGATCAACCACTGGAAATACTGATTCAGAGCACAAGGATGCTAAACAATATTCATAGACTGTTAACTCCATTAAGACACTTGGTTATAGTAAGGCTTTCTTTTTAAATGAGCAAACTACTAATAAAATCAACTAGAATTTTAAGTTCTAGCTGAAAATCTGTTAGTTTTTGTAACAGAGAATTTAAACCTGGGGCAAGACCATAAAATGCATATATAATATTTACTTTAAAATATGACCTCCAACCATGATACTTTTAAAATGTTGATTCCATCCTTGCTTATTAAGTAATCAGATTAATTAACCTTGCAGGACATGTGTGCTAGTTTTGAAATGTCTGTAAAATAAACAATAAGAGTGTTTTTAGCACTATATATGTTCTCACAAGACGTTAGTGGAGACCACTTTTATCTTCCAAGATAAACAAAATTAATCTCTAACAACACAATAATTAATGATATGCAATATAAGACTGGTAATTAACATGACAAAATATAACATGGCTGATACACAACCAACAGATACAGATAAATGCATATATAATTGAAATAGTTAGGAATAAAGATTAGCAGGTTTTAAACCTTTGTGTGGCCAGAGAAAGAGCTGCTTTCCAAGGAAAACAGTGCTCATATCTGTCACTCATTTTGCTTCCACTAGAACAAAAGACAGTAAGCCTGATAATAACCTGTAAAGATATCCTACTTGCAATTCTTATATAAGATTGGCTATACTAATACATTTAAATCTTGCATGGTTTACTGTGCAAGCATACATTATACTCTGATACAATTTCAAAAATTTGAGTTAGTTTAGGAAACAAATAATTAAAAACCTGGCATCTAACTAGTTCATTTTATGTAACAGTATACAAGCCTAATAAAGAGAGCAGAGTTGACAAGAGATTGAACCCCCAAAGATGGTTATGAGGTATAAATTATCAGAAGATATTATTCAACTGCCCTATCGCACTCCTGCAGCACTTGGAACTTGGCACTTCCCATGGAAGGCGGCAACACCGATCTTAAATGCAACTGCCTATCCTAATACATGAAGGGAATTAGTCCTGCGATGGTTTGAGAAGTGAAGTTAATTTATACCAGAATCTTGACAGCCCCTAACTCCAATTCACAACTGCAATTATTATTCATCATAAAAATACATGGTTGTTAAAAATGTGGCTGCAAACCTTGGATCTCTGCAAGGTCCACCTCACTCTCCATCCCCTGAACTGGATAGGCTTCATCTTGCAGGTTGTTTTTGAACTTTTATGCTTTCCACTTGCAAAGGCATCAAGAAATTCTGGATCTGTCTTTGCCTGACGTGACTACAGAGTCCTTTTCTTTAATAGCCCACTACAGTTACTGCTAGACCCTCTTTCCTTTGTACAAATAATTGGACAAATAACACCATTTAGAGACTAATGTGTTTTAGGGTCCCACCTTTACATACCATAGCAACATAATTTATGCCAGCCTAATGGCAAGCTAGAGTATAAGCTTAATAAGATGTATATAGAATTAATATTTCTGAAAATACAGGATTTATAAAATATTGTGACAGCCATCAAAATGTTAGGAAATGTTATGAAAGTTTTAATGTAACTTCCATAGCTTCACCTCCGTTTATCTTTTTCTTTACAAAATGGGAAGGAGATATATCAATAATGTAAATTTTTCATTTGTCGTCATAAATTTGTTTTTATTTAAGAGCAACTGCAGTAACTCTGATGAGCACAATGTAAATTTCAGCTTAGGAAACCATCACCACCAAAAGTCACAGTGGAAGGAAACACTAATTCTCAGGACAGGCTTTCCCCATCAAGCTGCAATGGTCACTTCGGGGCTGGGCTCATCAACTGTCAGGATAAGGGCAAGAAGTCCCACAGAAAGCATCTTCCAATGACTCTTTCGCAAAGCATGGGTAATGACGAAACAGACGACCTCCCTTGGTAATTCCAGAGTATTACGCTGCCAAAAGGAACATGGAGCTCCTGAGGAGCTGAGTGGCAGCCTGAAATCCTCAGGAGATGCAAAACCTTTGGTGCTGCTGTTGTGCTCCTGTCATGATTGTCCAAGAAATTACTCAGTATAAGAACACACCTCCAAGAAGCACCAGAAAGGACTGGATTCACAGCGCACCTGGGATTTGAGACAAGGTGGTCCAACAGCAGAGTTTCCTCACACTTGGATCCCTTTTTGCCCATTCTGCTAATATATATGAGAGACAAATGACGGAAGCCACCAGAGAGAGCTGCCGTGCTTTGCATGCCATTGCTCATGCTGGCCGAGCACTGCGAAGGTGCTAGAATGAGACTCAGGGTGCTCTCCAGAAACTCCCTTGCATGGCTCTGTGGGATGCGGTGGTGGAGAGGGTTTCATCTTTAATAAAAACTCCAGACAAAGTCAACCCATCTGACACTATTTTGCCAATCAGGAGTGCAAGTAATTTACAAGTCACTACTTGGGTTTATATATTTGGGGCATCTGTTTAGTTTTTATTACTTCTGGCCTTGGCTCCCACACTCCTTCACAGATCAAATAACTGCTTTCTCTATTCACTAATTCCAACAGCTGGTTATTACTCACCAGACTCCTGCTATACTCGCCTGGGGAAGAATCATAAATAAATGTGTACAAGCAAGCAGATGCTGTCATTTTAAAAATTGATCCACCTAGTAAAAATGTCCTACTTAGGACTCAAGTGGTGAATCACTGAGCATGTGTCTCGATGTCATTTTAATAAAATCCAAAAACAATCGCGGGACTTTGTTCATTAATTCAAATTAGTAAATGAGGAAAGAGTGTTATAAAAGAGAATATTACTACAAATAAATAATTAAATTCTGAACAGGCCAAACACCTGCTCATTCCAATGAAGACAAAGGCAAGACAAGATACAGAGCATTTTGGTTTTTTATATATATTTGGTGTAACTAATCACTTTTCCACCAGTGGCAGACAAGGTAACATCAAGTAACCGTGGGTCCTGGAAATCTATGACTGCAAACAGAAGCAAGAAATACATATGGTTTATCAGACTTCATTATCTCTCTTAATTGTGTGCCTGTTTATTTGGGTTTTTTTAAATAGGTAATTTCTTTCTGAATGTCAGTGCTAGGAGAAAGTGAGCTGCCTGGAGCATATCTAAAAAACACACAGAATATAAAAGAGAACAAAAAGTGCTTTGCAGACTATACCGCAGGAAGCAGCAGGGAAAAAATCTTGGTACCAACTTTTCTTCCATGTTTTAAAAGGGACATGTTTCTGCAAGGTTAGGCAGTTTGGCTGCCAAAATCTTTTAAAAATTTGCTTCTGATGAAAGCAGCACAAGTTTCAGTGGTGGTGACATAATCCACAGGGAAATGGGACTCTTTTTCACATCAATTTCTGCAGGTTACACAGATGACAATAATTGTTCATTGGCAGCAGGAATTAAATTCCCTCTTGTTGACTTAGAATGGAAATGTCTAGCACGGAAGTCACCCACTTCCTTGGTCAGACAGCTCACAACAAAAAATATCTGCATTAGCTTACAGATATTTCAAAACTAGTACGCATGTACTGCAAGGTTAATTACTCTGATAGCAAAACTTCCCAATTCAGCTTTTGCAAATCTGTTGGGTTTTTTCCCAATAAAGACAATTTCAACCAAATTGCTAAGATGCAGTATATTATGGGTTTTAGTGGGTTTTCCTCCTAAACTAAAGGCCAAACACACTACAAGACTTAATACACACCTGAAAACCTATCTTCATTAGCTTAGCAGATATACAGCTCAGCCCTTTCAGGACTATTGATGCTATATCAGCATTCAAACCATTGTACCAAAAGATGACTGACTAGAAATAATTGTCTTCCAGTGCATGCTCAAACAGAAACACTGAACCTCCCTGAATACCCAAAAACTAAAATCTACTCCCAATTGGTTCTTCACCTACAGTATAACTGATAAAGCTTATCATGGCCTTAATGCCCCATCAATGTGCTAGACATTACATGTTCAGAACTTGGTGTTACTTAAAATACCAGAAAGAAAATCCAAATGTTCAAAATGTAATTTGTGAAAATTTTCTTAATATTTAAACTAGGAAAGCTATGATCTAGCGAGAATTGTATTAACCAACTTAAAGAGACTTATTAACCAACTTAAAGACTAGCAACACTTACTAGCATCATAAATTACAACTATTGAAAACAAGGTCTAACAAGAAGCTTTCCTTGCCAGTTAAATACTTTCTCCTATAGCAGCATATATTAACATTTAGCAATCAAGGAGGAGAAAATTCTAGATGAAGGTGCTAAAATCACACAGTCACAGGACGAATTTAAGGTGCCAAGAGAAAGGCAGTTAGAAGACAGAGAATAGATGGGCCAGCATAATAAGCCAATGCAGCAAGTCTAAAGTGTGACAGAAGACGAGGAAGTCATTCAAACAAGACAGCTGGGGAACGGGGTAGAGGAGAGTCACAAGCAGCAGCAGCGACAGGAGGACTCAAATCAACTCTTTTTTTCCGAAAGCACTAGTGACTGAGCATGGGACAAAGAAGAATGAGTGTTCTCTTAGTATGAAAGGTGATGATTTTAACTTTTTCTGTAAATGTAAGATTTTGCATCAAGTCTGAAGATTTCAACCCCAGACAAGTGACACTTTTAAAATTTTTCATGAGTTACAAATTCCTCATTTCTTGTTATGTTGCTTTAGATTTTGGTTCGTGATGTTACGACATTCCTCAGAGTTGCTGAATTTTAAGTAAAATAATATTTTCTTTGCAGTCAAGTATTAAGTACTGAGAACGTGCTTGGGGCGCATTATCAAAGCAAGTTGGGGCTGAAAGATGCCATGCAAAGCGAGTTAGAAGATTGAGGTGCATATTCCATACAGGAAGCACGTCTTAAGCACAGACTAAAAGCACACAGCATAAACCACCAAAAGGACATTGCCTCACAGCAGCGTTCATCCCCGATGCTTCTAGGCTCCTGTCACATTACCCAGATCAGCATGCAAGGTCCCAGACAGGCTTTCTTTCTAATACTTAAGATCAACATTGATTAGAGTATCTCCCAGTCTTCCAGGAGTCATCTACTTGTTAATAGCTGTCCCACTTTTGGAACAGAGAGATTTCTGAAGTGAAATCTAAGCTATCTTCCTCATACCATCATGGTATGGTTAACACGTAAAGCTACAGTAGAAAGAAAACTAGGTTGGATTTATACGTTCCCCTTCAATGCAAACAGCTGCATCAATCTTACAGTTACTGAATTCCAGTAGACTTGCTGGTCAAGGGCCCAAATGACAGTATCTAGACAGAGTTTTGGTGATACTACACTACCCATGGAGACCTGGGCTACAGTTTCACAGAGCCTTTAGCCCAGCAAAAAACCAGCAATGCCACCAAAAGGAATCGCTCCACTTTCTTCACCCACTTAAGCCCCCTATCGCCCCCTTCTTTACATCTGTAAAAGAATGCACAGTTACATGATGAGCCAGGTGATGAGACTGATCTGGGCTAAAACTAACCTAGGAAAATGAGTATTTTTTAATCTAGAAGGGGTTTCCATTCCAGTTTGTTATGTGGCTGCATGAAGACTTGTAGCAGCGTAAGGGCACAAACGCAATGAAGAACAGCCTGGCATGAGCAGGACGGCTCCTTGCACCAGCGGCACCGTGGCGCACCAGCCTACAGCAGCCAAGAAACTCTCAGTCATGAAAATGTGTTCTGAAAAACACCATGAACAGCAGTGCAAAGGAAAGCCTACACCTGCCACCGTATCCGCTGCCGGCAGCAACCGGGGAGGAGCATGTACGAGACAGAGGTAATCACACCGGGCCCCGCCCCGCCGCCGGCCCCGCTGCCGGGCAGCCAGGACCCCCGGCGGACCCCGCCGCGCCAGCGGCCGAAGCCAGCGGCGGCCCCGCAGGGCCCCCACCCGCGGCGGACCAGGGGAGCGCGCCTGTGCGGGCGGCGGGGGCCCCGGGGGCGGCCTGCCTCGCTCCCCATTCCCGCGGCAGCCCCGCTCTCGCTACGCGACACCAACACGACCGCCGCGGCCGCTGGGGCGGAGGCGCCAGCCCGCCCGCCTCGCTGGCGCCCAGGCGGCCCGGCGCAGGGCGGAGCCGCGCAGGGGAGCGGCCCCGCAGGCCGGACCCCCGCCGGGCGGGCCCTCCCGCCGGGGCCTGCCCCCCGCGCCCCCGCCGCGGCCCGCCCCCGAGGCCCGCTCAGGCCCGGCAGCGCCGCGCCGCGGAGGCCGGCAGAGGCGCGCTGCCATGGCGGCGCCCGGCGGCGGCGCGGAGGGCCCGGCCGCCCCGGCCGCCGACCCCGCGGAGGGCCCGGCCGCCGGCCCCGCGGCGAACGGCGCGCTCTGGGCAGAGGTACGGGCGCTGCTGCCCGGCGCCGAGGAGGGGCTGACCTTGGCGCTGAGCGGCGAGGTGGAGGACTGCGTCCTGCCGCTGCTGCGGCGGGCCCGCGGGCTGCTGTACGGCGCGGCGGGCCGGCCCGGCGAGGCGGCGGCGGCGGCGCTGCGGCGCCTGGGCGACGTCCTGCGCGACTACTCCTGGGAGAAGCTGAACACGGGGCCGTGGCGGGAGGTCAGCAAGGCCTGGCGGCAGGTCTACACCTACGGCTGCCTCTTCGGGGCGCTGGCCGAGGTGGCGGCCGGCCGCCCGCTGGCGTCCGCCGTCCGCCTCTGCGACATGGGGCTGCTCATGGGCGCCTCCGTCCTGGACAACGTCCTCGCCCGCCTCGTCCGCGTCCTGCAGGCGCACCTGCCCCGCGGGAAGCGGCGCGCCGCCGCCGAGGGCAGCGCCAAGGTACCGCCCGCCCGCGGCCCGCCGCCCTGAGGCGACCCGGCCCCCGGGCTCCCCCCCCGGCTCCCTCCTGGCCCCCGTGGGCTCCCCGCAACCCCCCCCCCTCCCCTCCCTCCTGCCGCCGGGGCGAGGCCGGGCTCCCCCCCCCCCGCGTCGTCTGTTCCGCCCCCGGGCCCCCCCCGCAGTGTGCGGCCCGGGGCAGGGCGAGGCGGGCCGGGCCGGGCCGGCGGGGAGGCCGTGGAGGCCTTCGCTAGCAGCTGTTGAAGGAGGACGTCTCTGTTCCAGAGGGTCCGGATTGACCCCCCTCCGGTCCCTGTTGTGCAGCCAGAAGATGCGCTTCCACACCTTCACTGCCCTTCGCTGGAGCATTTCAGAGACAACTATCTAATTCCACAGAAGCCCGTGGTCTTAGAGGGGATTATTGACCACTGGCCATGTATGAAGAAGTGGAGGTGAGAAATGAGAGTTTCTTCCCTGTCCTGGTAAGGGCGAGGATCGTTTTCTGTGTCGGGTATCTTGATGCTCAATAGAGCAGTAGAGACCTTCACAGAAGACAGGTGCCATTGGGAGTGACTTTTGTTGGCAGCACCTTCGTGCTGCGATGCTGTCTTTGCTCTGTAGACTTTGCTCCATAGATGAGGGAAGCGCATCAAACCATCCAGGGTATTATCGCACGGTAAGTGCTCCGGTGCACTGGGGAAACCCAGTCCTGGCCGGGACGGCGCTGGAAGGCAGCCCTCAGCCCTGCTTCCCGCGGCTGTGCCGGCAGTGCTCTGGCGAATTGCTGATGCTGTGTGTTGCTTAGCTGGAAACCAGCAACGAGCACGCATTGCTGACTGTTCCAGTGAGCTGCTCACATCTTAAGTGGATCCGTGTCAGACACAGATCAGTGATTTTTACATCTCGGAACTTGCTGATAATTAGGGCAATGGAATGTGAATTGCAGGGTTGTGTGAGTAAGCATGACTGGCTTTTTCGTTTGCAAGTACAAGCATTGATGTTTGTTCAGTGTTGTGTTTGAGTGTTGAGTTTCAGGAGTGAGTAATAACATTGTACTGCTTGTGTAATGTAAGCAATGGAGCCAACATTTCCAATACTGAGAATCGAATATTTGTGAGATGATTCCTTAGAAAAGGGGAAAAAATGTTTAGTTTGAGCAATTGCTTTCGTTCCACAGCCAAGGGTACAATTGACATTAACCAAACACACTTGTTATTTCATAGGGGTTTTATTCTTTTTGAGGGAAGGTACTTCGCTGCTTAACTTCAGACACTTAAAAAGATGAACTTCTCCATTTAGTTAATATCACTGTCAATGGAGAGATTAATACCACCCGTCAAAGTAATTCCTCTGACTGTAGCCAGGATGGATATTATTGGCACCTGCATACAGAATTTGGCAGTGACAGAGAGTTGATCTAGCATTAATGATAAAAAGATACAACATTTTATTTAGCAAACGTGGCAGCAGGCAGCAGAAAGATTAGCCATCCGTAGTCAAGAGAGACTAACAGTTTAAATCTCCTTAGCTCATGAGGAAACAGTAATTAACTGAGGTAAACAAGGTTTTAAAACCAAACAGACAATTGTGGCATAATGTACACACAAACTCGAGTGTTTGTTTCCTTGCTGCTTGCATCCTTTTCTTCTGCCTTTTGTCTCTGGTTGGTTGGTTTTAGACTGAAGAAACTCATGATAGTAGAGTTTTATTACTCTAAAAGATTTATTTTGATTGATTGCCTTACATTCAAAATTAGTTAGAAGAGCAGTATAAAAGGGTAATGGAACTTTCTTTATTTCAGTGTGGACTATTTTTGTCAAGTCGCAGGGTGCCGCACAGTTCCCGTGGAATTGGGTACCCGATACACAGATGAGGAATGGTCTCAGAAGCTCATGACTGTCGGTGACTTCATCAACCAGTATATTGTGAATGAGGTCTGTTACTCTCGTTTTGTTTGATCTCCAAATACAGCAGTGTATAACTGGTACAGAATTTCTGCTTAGAACAAACATGCTTAGAGGTCATGTCAAGGGAGGGGGTATGCTATAAGCACAACTCTGAGTTAAAAGGTTTGACATATTTTCAAGATCTGAAGCTATGAATAATAGCTAGGTTTGATTTTTATATATAATCAAACGTACAGCAGCTGGAATTTGATGAATAGGTAGATACTTTCTGCAGCAAAAGCCCAGCAGCTTTGTTCCTCTTGGTTATTAAACTGCTTAGTGAGATCTAGGATCAAGATCCAAATTCACGTGCCACTAGGTAAAAAAATTGATTAGCAATCAAATGTCCTTTTACTTTCACAGCTGAGGATCTGAAGCCCTCATTTCTGTTTCCTAGTCTTTGGGCCAGAAGGATCACATGCCATTGCAAATTGGTCTGTGGTGCAGCCTGGAATAGAATATCGAGATACTTAGAGGGAGTGAAGGTGAACTCATCTGCGTACCAGCAGGGTCTAGCTATAAAGACGCAGAGCATTGTCACAGGATTGACAATAGAACTGTTGAGACTCTGTAGGACTATAGCTAGGCTTCTTCCAGTAACTCAGGCTAGATAATTTGTTGATTGTGGGGATACATCTACACTCTTACAATTTCAGTGTAGCTGTAAGTTACTATTTCAGAAGACCCCTTATACTGGTCAACTGTTGAAACAATTCTAGTACTCTGAAATAGGACATTGGAAATGGATGTTACCTATAAGTAAATTCTACTCATCTATAAGTAAATTAACTGACTGAGAAGTCTTACTCTGTATGTGACTATGCATTTTTTTCTTTCTCTGCTGTAATTTCAGAACAGTGTAGGATACCTTGCCCAGCACCAGCTTTTTGACCAGGTAAAACTGAGTGAATGTTTTTATCTTTCTGCAGTCAAGTGTTCCCTTTGTAGTAGCACAGGTCATCTCTGAGGATGTCAGCTCTACTAGATGGAAGGGCATATGGGGAATTCACAGTATTTCTTATGTTTCTGTTCCCACAGTTTGAAGGAACAGAGGGAGGGCTTTGTTCCATTTGGCTGAAAGGCATAGAAACAAAACCCTTGCAGGGGTGAAGACATTCAATCTTAGTGCTGTTTCGGTACAAGGTAGCATATACTTACAGGGGTATCACCTGGAAAGCAGCATTTCCCCAAAGAATATGTAAGTCAGGGAAGAGATTTGGACAGGAAACAGTCTTCAGTGGTGATGTTTACCATATTCTGAAATGTCATTCCAGTTAACCAGAGACGTAAAAAGGAGAGTCACTGAGAAGCAAGCTTAGTGTATAAAAGATCAGCTGCTCCTTTTTCATGAACAGCAAACCCACTTATTCTTGTGGGTTTCTCTGGTTTCTGCTAAAGCACAGGGTCTCTGAGGAATGAGAAACCCCTTTCTTTCTCCCACCTCTCCTTCCAACAGCATCTGCTTGCTAGGACAGAAAGCGTGAGGACATTTCCTGCAGATCCCTAGCAGTTCAGCTGCTTCTCTCCTGCCTTTGCTGGACAAGCAGGTCATTTGTTTTCTTTGTGTCAAGCCTTGTTCCTCTGTTCCATGAATTACATACTTGTGGCAAGCCAGCACATACCCTTTTTAATGTTTATTTCTTTTTATGGGAGTAGATCCCAGAATTGAAAGAGGATATCAGTATCCCTGACTACTGCTGCCTGGGGGAAGGGGAAGAAGATGACATCACCATTAATGCTTGGTTTGGTCCAGAAGGCACTATCTCACCTCTTCATCAGGATCCCCAGCAAAATTTTTTAGCCCAGGTCTGTACTCTACTTACTCTACACATGCCATTAATGCTATAGCTAGAAAAAGTGCTTGTGGTGTGTAAGTGTTAGAAACAAGGGTAGCAGACAACTTGATGAACAACTGAAGAATAGAGAATATCCAGGTATTATTTGGCTATTCTGTTGCATTTGTCACTACTGCAACTTAATACTCAATGTAATCTTGTAGGCCACAAGTGCTCCTCATTGAGATAGAGCATTACTTACCCTCATTTTACAGATGGTAAATGGAAATCACAAGAAGCAGCTTTTCCAAGGTCACACAAGGAATTTGTAACAGAGTTGGGAAGAACCTGGATCCTGTCATAATGTACCAAGGAACTTCCTTTTCTGGAACAGCAAGATTTTGGGGTGGACTTAGGTGCATACTTTAATCCACTTCAGGTTACCCAGTAAAATACCTATTTGTGCATGCATTGAGAGTCAGATGAAATAATATTTGCACTGTGACCTCATTGCTGCTAAGTGAGTTACTGTTGGTAGGCTTCTTGATGACAACTTTTAGTGCAGAGTAACACAGTAAAATACTGGGGCCCCTTGTGGTAAGCGCTACCCAAGTCCAAAGATGTATTCCTGATCCATGCAGCTGACAAGTGCACATCCTCAAACACTGGGGGGTTTTTTTGCTTACTGGAAGGAGATTGCCATTTCTTCCTCCATCCCATCAGACTCTTTAAAAAAAAATATGGCTTAAACTTTCAAACATTTTCCAGCAGGATGATGACATTGAATACTTTCTACTTGTGCTTATTTATGGGTTGAGCTCTAGTTCCTCTGTCCCAAACAGTTCAGTCTTGCTAACCTGTGTTTTCACTTGGAACAGAGGCTTAGTTCAGGCCTTCCTAAAGTGGGTTTTTACAACTGCTGTGCAATTATGTACGTATTGTATTTCTCTTCCCCGCTAACCTGCCTTGCACACACACACAACTGCATTCTGAAATTGAAGTATCCTACTATACACACTATGTAAAGCTTGAGGGGAATTTTTTTGGGTGGAAGTCCATTGTAGGAGCGGTTGGACTGGGAAAAGATACTTCCCTTACAAACTTCAGAACTCGTATTCTTCTGCCTGAAGAATGGGAGATTATCTGCCAGGGCTGTAGAAGAGTCTTTGTAATTTGAACAGCAGGTGACCTGGCAGTTTTCAATTTTCAAACTTGATGCCATTTAAACAGTGGCTGTGGAGTATGTAGTATGTGGAGTATGCACAAGTACAAGTATCAAAGCGGAATGATCCCTGCTGGCTGGGTGGTAGCTGCTGCAGTGATTGTAGTGTTTCCATTAATGAGGAAACCAGTATCTGGAGATGCAGGCTGTTGCCCATTAACTTGTGCATTCAGCTTTGCAATATACAAGGCCTTAACCCAGCGAGGCAAGTGAAGGAAGGAGCCCTTAATGGCTCATGGCAGTCCAGGTAACACCCACCTCCCAAAACAATTCAAGGAGTCAGAAAGTGTGCTGTTGAAGCAATAACCAACATTTTCTTTACTTCCATACATCACCAAAAATATCACTTAACACTTGGTTCTTTAGAGAGCTAATTAATATCCATAGTCCCTTTGGGGTATGGAAGGCATCCTAAAAACATATGGACAGCCATCATTATTCAGATCAATGCTCTAGTAGTTTAACCGGTGATAGCGAAGAGTAGGACAGGGCAGGAATACATTGGTATTTGTCCAGCCTTTAGGATATGTTTATGTGCTGTCCTCAAAGCAACAAACTCTAAACGTCTAGCATTACAACTTGGGTGTTGGTAAGATTTCAAGAAATCCTGCTCTATTATATGGGAAGGGATGTTAAGAGAGAGGAAAAGCAGCTTGGTTAGGAATAGTTTGGTAGCATAATGCCAGTCCAGGGTACTGTGGTTAGTCAGAGTACTGACTTACCCTTTAATGTGATAGTTCCAAAGAAATATGATCATGCCTGGCCCTTGAAGAAATCTTGAATCCTGGCACAAGCAGCATGAATATTCACCCTGTGCCTCCTGTGGGCATTCCACTGGTATCACTGCAGGAATCAGCTTTGACTCTTGTTTATTCTGCCACTTCATTCTAGGCACCGACAACTTGCAATTCAGTGTAGTGCTCAGTTCAGTCAGTCCACTTGCCTTATGAATTCTAGTCTTTCCATTAAGCACTCCAATGAAAGAACTGATTTAATGATTACACAGAAATAAGAGCTAAAGGAGTATATGGAAGCTTAGCAGTCACTCTGTGCGGGTACCTCTGCCTGCTGATGTGAACTGCACTGAAGACTCAACCTCCTTATTCTCAGTTCTTCCTCTAATTACTTTCTAGCTATGTAGAGCCCAAATAACATTGTATAAATTGGATGCCTTAAACTTTGAATTGAAAATTATTTGGTTAAAGGCACTTCCTGGTACTTCAAATTCTTACCTGCTCCAAGGGCACGGGTACTTGAATTCCAATAGTCTGATTTGGTTAACTTTTTATTATAGCAGTGCCTGTTTACTACTAACAAAGATAATGATGTTTCCACAGTTTCCAGTAATGCACAGGTTAATGACAGGTGGAAAACATTTATTGTAATATATACAGGTATTTGGAAGAAAGTATATCCGTCTATATTCACCGCAAGATTCAGAAAACCTGTACCCGCATGAAAGCCAAATTCTTCACAACACTAGTCAGGTAAGTAGTTGCCTGAAATTCTAGCATCAGGCATGTTACTTTATCAAATCATATTTGAGTAAAGACATTCTACTGATGATTCTTTTGGTTTTTTACAGGTTGATGTAGAAGATCCTGACTTAGTTAAGTTTCCCAATTTCAGAAAGGCTGCATTTCAGTCCTGTATTCTGATGCCTGGACAGGTTCTGTTTATTCCGGTTAAATATTGGCACTATGTACGATCGCTTGATATCAGCTTCTCTGTCAGTTTCTGGTGGTCATAGCTCTGAAGCATGCATAAAGTCTGTTAGCATTGTAACAGGAATTAAAAATCAGAAGAAGTATCATCTGGTATCTTCTCACAAGTGAATTCTTCTTAAGCATGAGAATGTTCTTCCCTGTCCAGATGTTAGAGGTGGATTAAAAAAAAACGAAAAACCAACAAACCTTTGCTTCAGCATGGTGGAAGAATCTGGATGCGTAAATGCAAAGAAGATGCTACAGCCACTTTATTTTTGTGGATGTTTCTAATGTGAACTCCTCATAAAGAGCATCTGTTAGGTCATCATCTAGTATGTGTGTGTACATCTGAAACAGCTCTATATATGGGCACTGCCAGGACTCTGCTTCAAAATGTATTTGAAATATCAGGTTAGTGTTATCTTCTATTCGGATTTAATAACAGTAAAATTGGAGTTACATAAACAATGAGGGATGGTGCTACCCAAAGGTTCAATACTTAAAAAAAAAAAAAAAACTAACATGAAGCAAGATACTGATCTCCTATACAGAAAAAGTTACTAGTGTTAAGGCCTAGGAACATAATTAATTGTAGTTAATTCATAGTTTAATTGCAGTTAAATAAACTGAAGCTTAATCATACTTTGATTAACCATCAGCTGAAGTGCTGACACTCTGCCTTCTGCTGTGTCACACATTTCTACCAAGGAAAGATATGCTGCCATTCCATTCTGGTACCTGGCATTAGGTAGTCCTTGTCTTTTTTTCAAGTCACTCTTAAAGGAAGAAGCATCCTTACCTAAAACTGGAGAGTGAAGTGCTAATACTAAAAACTAAAAGAATCTTAAGATGATAATTTTTTTCAACACTTTGCAGACATAAGCTGCCATTGCCCCAAAAGTCTTGTCCTACTCCTTCCCAATCATTTTGACTGTGGGAACATTCCCTCTTATTGAGCGTAGCTGCTCGTGACCTGGCCTTGTCAGATGAACTCTCCTGTGTCTAAAGAAGGGACAAAAACCAAGCAACAGTGCCAACTGAAAGTGTTCAAACTCTAGCCCTAGATCAGATATTCATCCAGCCTTCTTAGTAAGGAGACCACAAGTGCTGCATTGATTTTTCACCCACTTGAAGCCCTGTGGTGCTAGTAACAGGTTTCATTTTCAGTTGTGCAACTGAAACTGTACAAATAGGGAACACTGTTGCTGAGAAAGGCTTCTTTTAATAGTTCACCTGCATAGATCAGCTTGCAGGACTGACTAAAACATTTGCATCTTTCATTCCCAGACATGCACTGAGTCCCAACCCAAGAATATGGAGAACTACATGTACAAAACAGCCTCCAAGAAAGCTGTGCAGGCATAACTGTAAAGGAGGAGGAGAACAGGAAGGTCAATGATAGTTTTATTGTAAGATTCTTAAAACTTCAGGAAAAGATACGTACACTGAACAATGCACAGTTACTAATGAATACAATACAGTCTGGCTATTCTGCAAGAGTGGGGAAAAAAGATTTCACTGAAAGCAAGCTTTACTATCATCGTCTAGTGCTGGGAATGAAGCTTTTCTCTGCTCTCCCTGTTTTTGATGGTGACTGGGAGTCTATCTGACTCATACCTGCAAAGAAAACAAAAGGAAGGTTAATGAATGACAGAGAAAAAAGGATGATACTCTGTAACCTCCAGATTTTTAAAATGTTTTATATATTCCTGTGTTCCTGTTCAGAATGTCCAATTTCCCTGGCTAAATAGAGGAATTCTGAGGAGATTGTGCTGCTCTTAGAAGCTCAGTATTTCCAAAAGTTTTAGTGCCATGTGTTGTATCTGTCCCCTATGCCTCCCACCCCTCCACACTTTAATGTTGTTAGAAACAATATGCACAGGATCTGCTAGTGACCGTAAGGCATAATCCTAGCACTTTCAGGACTCAGTGTTGCCCATGTATGATTTACTGTCTGAAACCAGAAATAACTGATATTCAGCTACAGTTATAAATAATACAGCAGTGCCACTGAATATCACAGTCCATTCTCCAGTATTATTACACTCAATTTTTTTAAAAATAGGTCGCTTTGTACCTGGAATGTCACAAGGCCAGAAATCATTACACTGCGGACAGCGTGGTTCAGTCTGAGCTCTAAAGTACTTTCTGACACAAGGTAAATGCATTCCAATTCCACAGGATTCACATACTTGGCTCTGAAATCAGAAGTGTTGATAAAAAAAACTTTCTAACCTGTCCTTCAGTTTAACATAAAGTTGTTACAAAGGGTGGCAGATATGCAATGCTTTATTCCAAAGAATGGTTCACACAGTACAGTTGCTGGATACTCAAAAGTCAAAGCTGGTAAATGATAAAAGGAGGTATTTTTCTGGAAACTAGGAAATACCATTTCCCTATATGGACAAAATTTAGCTTGAAAGACAGACAACACTGAGCTATTTGGGTGCAATAAAGGAGACCAATTGAGAGGGAAAAAATAACATGGGAGCATGTTAGTTGGGAAGATGAGAAGATGCAGGATGAAGGAGCAAGAGAATGCAGTAGTTTTGGAACAGGAGTTCAGGCTGTAACCACTTACGCAAGACTTAACTGGTAACTTACCAGCATGCTATACATAAGCATACATGTTCATTCTGAAGCCCAGGACACAAGCAATTCCTGAACGAAAATTCCAGGACCAAAGATGAATGTGTGTCACATGAAGACTGCTATTTGTAAGGCCCAAAAATAAGACAGCTAACACTTAACTGGTATGCCTATTCAAGGATAAGGGGTTCCTATCTCTAGCCTGCTGGCTTTGGAAAGCAAGACAGCACAGTAATGTTCCTCATTGGGTGAGTTTGCTTTCTCCAAGTTTATACTTGGAGATACTGCTCCAAGACAAGTTTTTTCCAAAGACAGAAGATAAAATACCTACACTGAAGAAAAAAAAAAAGGGATTTTCTTTATATACATGGGCACCATTACCAGATTACAAGACCAGAATTTTTTCAGTGCCTGCCTAATACTCAAAGGCAATTATCACACTTCAGCTATGACCACATAAGTACATCGGCAGATGCCTACTGAGGTAATAAAACAAATGTTACCTGGATGGCAAGGCTGTGACAGATGTTACACTTCCTTGCGACATCTTGGTAGTTGCTGAGAATGTATTGTTCCATCTCAATTATGCAGCGAGTATGCAGGGTATATTCTCCATTTCTCTAAGGAAACAAGTGGAGAGACGAGGAATTTCTTTTAATTCCTTTTACCTTTTCTGACTTCTCTAACCACCTGCTAGCAAGCATTTGACATCCACTTTTTTCTGCCATTGCGAAAACAACATGCTGACACTGATATAACACAAAGCTGAAATACTTTTGAAGTAGCAGAATTAATTTGTTTAGAGGATCAGAATAAAGATTTCACACCTTTAACAGAGATCTAGTCCTTGGAAGAAAAAGATGAGCAAGCATGCTCTCCTTAACAAAGACATGCAGTTTTGGGACACTCCATTTGCACATTAGCGGAAATTCTACTGGCTTTCAGCAAAATCTAGGCATTTACTGCTTGAGGTATCTTTGAAAATTTCTGCTAAATCACTCTAATGTAAGTAAATGAGCGGCAGCAGGTTGGAGATCTATGATGCAATGAATCCAGGAGAAAAGGGATTGAAGTCTCACTTGTCTTGGCAAGCAACTGCAGTGTCCACATGGTAAACTAATCTCAATTTCTCCCTCATGAAGTAAAGGAGATTTTAAAACGTGCACAGTGGCCCACGCATTTCTGGTATAGGAGTTTTCAACATGTTTGGCCTCACTGCTTTTCAGGATATTCTAAATGTCACTAACACCACTGATCACCCTGAAGAGTTTTCCCCAGCTCTTGTTCCAAGTTTAAAGTATGCTGTGCTGTTGTGTACAAAGGATGTCCATGTGTCACAATGCACGGCTGTACACACATACATACCCACCTAGCTCAGGTACAAGAAACTGAAACCATGTTGTCCTATATAGACCTACTCAAGGACTTCTTCCTTGTAAATGTGCCACCTTTTCTGCAAAAGTCATTGGAGCAGCAATAAGCACAGGCCCCACAAAATCATTTTTGCCATCATTCATTAAAGAACAGCTCTGGTTTCAGCCATCACATCCATAAGAAAATAATAGCTGGACCTATTAAAATACAAACACTTGAAAAGATACAGCAGTTACCTCAGAGAGCCACTTATCCTCCACAAAAACTTTCAGCACTTGTTCTGCTTCCTTTTTCTTCATTTTCTTTGTCTTAAGTTGGTCAGCCAAGTTTAAAATATCTGTAGAAGAGGCAAAGCCATTTTCTGATAAAATGATTAGGTCCATCTACAGAAAGAAACATTTTCAACTATTAAAAAAACCCATGCAATTAGATAGACACACCTTATAGTAATGTGCAGTTTCTTTAGCATCCGTACATATGAGATTACAGTATATGGCTTGAACCAGAATTGTAAAACAAAGGCCAAAAGCTGAAACAATCATTGTTAACTCGACAGCTTTAATCTTTGCCGAGAAAACTTCCACAAATAGGACTGTACAGTGCTGTCTAAATGAAGCTGCAGTCAGGGACCCCTGAGCATACTCAGGGGTGACAGATCTTTTTATCTGTTCTTTGTCAAGGTTCTTTTGGGGAAAAATATCTCACTACTAAAGTAAGTTTGTCCACTCTGGAGTCATCAGTACTGCTGAACCTACCTGGCACTTGAAGGTTGTAGCAGTATTATGAATCTTCGGAGAATCTCTCATTGGAAACGTTCCAGCTGCTCGTTATCACAGAGCAGCATGTAGAGTTTTTATGCCAGCAGTAACATGTGCCATGACAATGCCATCTCTGCAGTGCTGACATGGCTGTATAGGTGCTTCGCCAATAATGGGGGAGGGCAGGGAAATCTCTGGGTATTATCCATGTAGATTAGACTTTTGCAGCTGTCACAGAATAGTCAATACACTTCTCTTTCCAGTTTATACAGAAAATCTTATTTTAATGAGTATGCAAAAAAAAATTGAAGTCTAGTGGCTGGAGACATTAAGTCCTCAAAGTTCAAGACACTACAAGAACAATTCACTAAAACATGCAAGATGCACAGCTATGATCACAACTGAAATTAATGGTTGTTGATAAGAAACTAGACATCAAATGTCCTGGAATCTCAGCCCAATAGTTCTATTTGGAACTTGAAAAAAATTCTCAAGTGTATGTTTTCTTGTTTAAAAAGCAGCATTCTGACTAGTTTATTAAACACAGAATTAATTGGCTAAGCAATAACAACAGACAAATATTTCTATTCAAATCAGCAAATCCAACTTGTATGTTACTAGCATTAAAATCTACTGTATATTACTAGACTACTCAAGCCAGTGAAAAATTCAGCAATCACAACTGAAAATCCTGAAGAAAGTAGTTTAACTAAAAGCAGATATGTCAAGTCACTGACTCCAAGGAGCGCTCCACTATTGCTGAGTTCAGTTTACCGATAACTGACTTTCAACAGGGAATCATTACTTGCATATACTCCCATCCCTGCCCCCCCCCCATTCGATTTGGGATAAACTGAGGTAAGATGGCAGCTAGTTCCTGAACCACATCTCCATTCATTTCCATTTCCATTCATTTTAAGATGGTACCTTCACAAATAATGTAATTTACTAACTAATAACTGACATACTTACTGTTTTTCTGAACAATTCTAATTCACTTTCTGTATAGTCAGATGCCATTTTAGTTATTTCAGTTTCTGCCAAATTCACCTACCAAAAAAAAAAAATAATACTTAAACTGAAATCAAAGTGCCTTTGTATTTCTACACCATAAATTGTAAAAGATCCTCTGGGGTAAAGAATACATCATCTTACAATTAACAGAAATGTCATTTCTTTAAGTGGCATGAAAGAGGCTGTTCCTTTAAGATGGCACTCGAGTCCTTTCTTTACAACCCCTGATCTTCCAGCCACGTGTTCTCCACAGCTGCCTCTGCCCAGTCCAAGCTCTTAAACAATCCCACCTCCACCCATAGAACTAATACAGAATATTAGTAAGAATATTCTACTATATAGAACTAATATATTACACCAGGATACGGTGCTGGATGGTAGTAGTAACTACGTTATAATAGCAATTATTGTTTCACTATGAAAAACAGTTACTGATATTTCATATTCTTATTGCACATGCTACTACTATTTATTATTAGCTCAACTTAATTGGCAAAATGACCCAGAAAGGTTAAAAGCAGCAGCTAATGCTAGAATACCTCCTGTATGGTCTTTTGAAATTACTATATCACCTTCCCTCTCTGACATGCAGATTTCAGAGCATCTAGGAAAACTTTTTATAGGCCATTCCTTAGCAACCCTTTTATGCTAGGTTGACTTTTGAGTAAGAGAAAAAGAAAACTAAAGTTGGAGGGCTCTCTGTGTTTTCTAGCTTAAAAATTCCTCTTGAGAAAAAAAGTCTCCTGTCAAAAAGAAATCTCACTTCAGCACTTAAGCAATATTTATGCTAAATAAATCAGACGCTGCTGTAGTCCTTGCTGCCGTGTTCCATTTCCACACACCTAGGCTGTTGGCAGTTCATCCTCCCACTTCCCTGTTCTACAAGTAGCTTCTAGAGCAGCTGCCAGCATAACAGTGGAACAGCCCCACATAAACCACACAAGACACTGCTAAGAGTAAGAAGCCTGCTGGCACATGCAGCCTTCTGTTCTAGATTCTCTCTGTTTTCTCTAAATAGCAGTTCTATTATAGATACCCTGTAGGAAAAGGAACCTAGGTAACTCAATCTTTCTAACATCCAAAGATGGCACTTAGGGCAGCCTTACGTTTATTATGCACGGATATGGCTAGATTTTTTTGCCCATTTATAATCAGAAGGTGTGCAGACCTTTTATTGGCACGTTATTCGAAGGTTAACTTTAGTTGGAGACAGGGGAGGCTCCCTCTGCTATCCATGCACTAGTCACGAGAAGCCAAACCACACGATGGCAGCACATCACATACTTACTAGAGCATAATGTGCTCTCCCATCACCTTCTGACATTCCTTTCCGGATCTGCATAAACAAAGGCTGTAGGTGGCTGTTAATAGTACCGATGAAGTCATCCAGTTTATCATGTGCGTAGTAGACTGAAAATAAATAAGAAAAAGCATATACACAAAAAAACCAAACGTCAACACATCAGGCAGATCTTTTTATGTTTTATCTGCTGAAACATTTTTTTCCTAGGTAAAAGAGCTAAAAGTTAGTGACTGAGGCAGAATTCAAACAGGTCTATTATATTCAGCAGACATATAATTTTCTTGTGCTGCTGACTGCTAGCCTTCAGAGAAGCTCAGCTTCTTGAAAGTCAGAGTTTAGGGAGAGAGTTCAGACATTCTGCCCCACTGTATGGAACCCAGCACATTAATCCATTAATCACAGCGACTTGAACTAAGCTGAACTGAAGTAGAACATGACCAGCAAAAATTATTATGCACAATACAAAAATCTACTTGCTTTCTTTCATTTACACACAAGGGGTTCCTTGTTTTTTTGTGTTCTGTTTCACAAATTAATGACATGTAAATGATCAGGTTACACACCAGAAAACTTAAAATTCTAGCATTGTAGAAATACAGGTAATATCTTGTGTCATGTTCTAAAAAAAAATTAAATACTAGCAGAAGTTCTATCATAGACATAATTAAGATGGACTCTCGAGTCATTCTGCAGAAGCATGTGCTATGGCTTTTGCTTGCACAGCAAGAGCACACCCCCTCAAGAGTTTCCATCCAAAACAAAATTATGTCAGTGGCAAAACTCCTGTTGACTTCAGCAGGCTAGGGTTTAAAAAACAGTTAAGTAACAGCTCATAACTTTAGAAAAAAATGACTGATGTCTCAAAAATATTACCAGTTATCACTAACTTAATACTATTCTCAGTTATGAGACTCAATCACTTGTGTAACAGCATCAGACAGTGGTCCCACTCTCGAAACCCCACTATACTTTATAGCATAGTACAATGCAAAAACATCAGTCACAGGATGCTCCTGCCCAGAAAGTTCCTGATTCTGATATATAAGACTCCTTAAGTGAACAAAACTAACAAACAGCAAGAACAATAATAAAGTAAGTATAATATTTAAGTACTATTTTGTCAAATTGTCATGCTACCTGCCTGGCACCTGTCAGTAGGAAACACTGCATACATCAAAGCCAGCGAGCGTTAGTGACAGATCTAAAAGAGGGTAAGATGAAAGATAACAGAAGAATATTCTTTTGTACAACAGCTGTAACATTTTAATGGGAGATGAATGGCTGCTCTAGTAGATCTTCTGAGAAAAAAAGGGATATAAACTCCATAAAAAATGAATGGGGGACAGACCACACCAGAAGCTGCACTTATGTTATGTTAACATCTAAAAAGTTGGTCAATTTACAATTCCAGACTCAGGAGAAATGATAAATGCCCTTTACTATTTGCAAAAGCTTTTTTTTTTCTTGTACAGGCAGCCATAGCAACTGATTAGATAGAAACTGTTTATTCAAATACATTACTATTGAAAACAAGTTATTTACTGTCAACAGATTTGATGAGAAACTAGACAAACTAATGTGATCTTCATTCAGTAAATATCCACCATCTTTGTATTCTGACTATGCATGTACAGGAATCTCTTTGTCCTCTTTTCTTCTGGTAAAATATCTCAGAGGTGTCAATACTACTTCGAAAGACTGTATTTAAGACGACCTTGTTGTAACATGTGTATGTTAGATGCATACTAGAGCCAGGACTACCCTACTTCCAAAATACTGGATTAAACTGTTTGAAAAGTCTTAATTTCCAATAACTTCCCCTGTAAAATGTAGTACCTTAAAAAAAAAATCTAAGACTTAGTTACAATTGCTGTAAATTATTTTCTGTAACAGAAATAAATTATTTCCTTCTCTAGGGCATAAAATGCAATCTCAACTAATACAATATCACAGATGTACTTACTGTAATCTGTTTTCAGTCAAATAAAATTAAAGCAAATTGCTATTCCAGTACCCAATTATGAACACAACAAAGTTGTTCATAGCATTTAAAACCAAGTATATGCAGGAACCAGGTATTATTCTTTCGGTCAGTAAACAATTCTCAGCCCTGAACACTTAATAAAGATAACATGTGACAGCATTAGAAAGAGAGCTCATTATGTGTTACCCTAGAACACCGCTTGGGAGCATTTTCTTTAGAAGAAATTATTTCAGTTCAATGACAGATAGCAGATGAGCAAACAGGAAACAGCAAACAGTAAATAAGTGGAACACAAATATTCTGGGGGTTTGGGGGTCGTTCGTTTTTTTCCCTAAATGTAAACAAACTCTTAATAATACACTCAAATATTTTCCACAGAAAAGCTGAACAGATCCCTCACTGAAGATAAAGCAGAGATGCTCAGAGAAACCAGAAACTTTTCTGAATGTGTCTGTATGCAAACTAGAAACAGCAGGTAGCATAACAAACTAACTTACACTCTTGGTTAATTATCACTTTTCAACAGGCACTGTTTTAAACTTTCTTCCTTAAAGACAAGCAAACAACAGGAATCTTTATTACTTAGATTAGCCTGAGATGCCACAGCCTCATGATAAATTTAAAAATAGGCTGGCACTGTTAAAAACACTAGAGCTCCCATGTTGACAGCAAAAGACTACAAAGAAGTTGAGTGAATGCTTTAAAAGAGATAGGACCTTTACTCATAGAAAACCTAAACACATAGTTATCATATCTATGTACTTTAGCGTCCATGTTCTCTGTAACCAGAAGATTAACCAGAAGATTAAGTACAATTCTAGCTTGCAAAGTAGCGTTACAAGAATGTCATGTTTTTCTTCTACTTTGATGACACTAAGCAGATGTAATTTAAGTCACTGACAACCGGTGTTGGTATTTACGGCTGGTTTTCAAGATCAGACCGTATTTAAAAAACTAATAACTATATAACAGCTTTTGGCATAGAGTTAATCAGTTTGCAGACTTTACAATTAAACAAAAAACTAGAACAAACCATGAAGAATAACATGACAAATTACTTTGGATTTTAAGTCACTGATGCTCAGTCTTCATTTCACAGAAGAAGAATAAAACATTCAGAAAAGTGAATTTCTTTGAGGAAAAAAAATGCTGCCATCTAACTTTATTATAGCTAGAAAAAAAATGAAGCAACAGGACCATTACCAGTAAGAGAATCTAAAAGCTTGTTTACAAAGTTCTTTAAAAACAAAACATTCTTAATTACACTTCACAGCAACGTGTTGTACGATACCTTTTTTCCCCCCTCTGTTTAACAACATCAAAACCAAGCCAGAACACTTCCTTATAATAGCACAAGGTATTGTACGTAAATACATAAAACCAGGCAATCCTTGCCTCGGAGAGCTTAATGACATTTGAACTATGGACTAGACTACGTCATTCGCTGTTAATTTTTTTTATATGTATCCTGCTTCACATTATTTTAAACTCATATGAAACCATTCACACTAAACCTCTTCCTATGCATACATCTACAATACATGTTTCAGCCTTCCCATGACAAATAGAATCACTGGGAAGAACAAGTTGCTGCTTCTAGCAGCGTACTGCAACGCAACAATCTAGAACAAAACCAATCAGATTGCAAAGGAGTTTAGGGGGGGGAATACTCAGTTATTCAAATGGCACAGATGGATTTTCACCAGCACTGCCATGTTGATACACTTGAAAAGTTCTAATGAACTTCAGTAAGGCCTCATAGCCAAGACTTCGGTTTTAAAGTGTAACCATTAACCCACCATCTGAGCGATGACTAACACCTACACTCTGCTACAATGCTGGTTCAGTACAACTTGAGACTGACACATCCAATCTTTTTTCAGTCTTAACACAGGGAGTACTGAATTTTGACCCAAGGGATATAGTCAGTCTTCATTACCAGAACATCTAAACGAGTAACTGATAAGCTGCTCTACATTTCATGTTTCAACCCAGCTACAAGGCATCTGATATGCAGCAAAATATATTTAGCAGAAAATAGGGCCTGCGTTGCACAAAAAAAGATTGCTTCGTTCTGACCTTAAATTCTGTGGATAAGTAGATACAAATCCACAGTAAAAACAGAATAGTCCCTGTAGAGTGGGTAGCATCGTGACAAGATACAATACTACTACTAAGCGTGGCAGGAACATGGCTTCCAGAACTACTAATGGGCAATATGATGCAGGTGAGCTGGGAGACAGTACAGCCATCCACCAGAAAACCTCATCTCATCTTCACCAAAATGTTTCCTCAGCATTCACTTCTCCCACAACATGTAAGAGAAACAACTGCAGTGCATTTACTTAAAAGCGTTCCCTATGCTATAGCAAAGTACTGCTGAGGAATTGTGTGATCTCATTGTCTATACTCTCACTGATCTTCCCCAGTCTCTTTTCTGTCGGTGCTTTGTGATATTCTTCATTGTCTACACAAAATGCCTAGTTTGACGAGTCAAGAGCCATGTTTTCTTTTTCTAGTTATGACATATTTGATGCACTATAAAGCAAAATATCAACAACAGTACAGTCGATTTTTCTATTGTTTTGCGATGCAAACACTTCTCTGGTAACATAAAACTTAGACTTCAAACAGATGGTTATCTGCAAATTCCACCACAGATAAGAAAAATTCCCCTAAGCTCTAGCTGAACTTTGCAGACAAGATATAAGCATAACAAGCACACTGGGTCACACATAGGAGCAGCTGCTGGGGCTTTTCCTAGAATACTGAATGCTAAAAGACATACAAAACATGTAAAGCAAAAATGCTTGTCTACTCTATGAATCCCTGTTCCTCATATATTATTTACTTAGCGAGTCTTTCAACAGCCAAGCACGAAATATATCATGCTTAAGAAACTGGTATGACTGTAGACTAAAGTTGACACTAAGTTATTTTCTTCTGAGTTCAGCTACCAAGCCAGTTAAATAAAATACAAAACATAGTTAGACAAAAGCCAGTCTGAAACAATCCACTTTAATGAATGGTTAATCAACACACTCCTTCTGTACATCCAAACAGGCAAGAAAAAAAGCAGTTTTTTCTCATTCTTCCATTTTTCTAAACATCCTTTCACATATGGACTGTGTCAGCCATTTTTCTAATGAACGTCACTGTAACTTAATATACAGTTACATTTTATAATTAATTGTATAAATATCACCTAATATTGTCCTTCACTAAATATGGCCATTGGTTTGAAAGGCAACAAGATTTTGTCCCTCTAAATTATCCTTAGGTTTATCAAAAATATAGTAAAAGAAAATATATCTGTGTTTTCTGTCAACCTTCTGGTTGTGAAGAATGTGGCAAAGAAAATGCTTGTGAATGACCATGTCTTTGCAAAGTAAAATGCTGGTCACGAAAATACCTAATATTGTTATATTTAAATACTCATCAAATGAAGATGTGCTGAATCCAAGAAAAAATAGATAAACTTGGAAATCTATCAAGGGATAGAGAGCACAAGGATCTCAATATTTATTCCATGATCTGTAAAAAAAAAAAAAAAAAGTCATGCTATTACAGAAAGAAATGTGTTTTCCAGGGCAGAGGCACCATCTTTCCAGCTGTACTTTTGAGAGTACTGTAAACCCAGAGCTTCAGTTATTAAAGAACTTCAGCTCGCTTGGAAGACAGCAGGAAAAATAACTACAAAGTCTTCTGGTTTTACCATTTCCTGGTTTCAGTCTGGGGTCAGGGTCAGAATAATATTCTACATATGCTCCTCCCACAGACAGCATCTTGTAAAGGGATCCAACAATAGCCAACTCAGATACTACCATTTCCCTGACTACACATACAAAGGAAAAGTCAGCTTGCACCCACAGACAACACACAAAGCCACCCCAGAAAGGATGCTGAGAATGTCGTGGTACCTTAGCTATTATATAATGCTAGAGATCTGCAAGATGTCTTTAATTTTGCACTGAAGTTTTTACTATAATGTATTTCATAACCGGAGAAGCCATAACACAATGCAGACAGAAACAGCATGCATTAAGGGATTCCAGTAAAAAAGTATTAGCAATTATAATAACCTTCCTCAACAAGCCTGCAATTTGCATCCTAACTGAACTGTACACTTTCTAGTGGTCCTACGCAGCACTTTGAGAGATGTTTGGAGCTTTTCCTTCAGAGCTGTGTGCAGATTTTGGCACAGACACTTGTCTGCTGACAGGAAGCATGCAGGTGATACACAAAACATAAGAAGGTGTCTCCTGGCCAAAAGGCTTAGGATTTTGAAATAAACCAGAACAAGAGAACTTGCCAAACACCAGGAGGGAAAGTTTTCAGATCACTTTGCTCAGAGGCTTCACAGGGTGGTTACTATATGACTTGACTTCATTTGACGCAGCCTTTTTATCCTTTTGTATTTAAGGAAACCAATGTCATAGGTAGGAGACAGCCTTGTTATGTAACGCTTGCAGCCCGCAGGAGAAAGAATTAATTAAAATAAGCTAGTTTTAGTAACATTAGCTTTGATCCGATTTGAAAATTATTGTTCAGGTTGCACTAAGCAGTGTTAAGATGTATTTGAAGAAACTACATCAAAATGAGAACTTCATCTAGAAACAGTCCAGTCAGGCTGTTTCCTCATAAAAATGCTATTACCACGATCTCGTAAATTGTGATGCTGTTAACTTTGCCCCTAACAAGGATGGGTTTGTCAAATCGCTGGTTCTTCTGTTCATAAAACAAATGTGGGGGGAAGTGTTCCATTCAGTGAGTCAAGTTCAACATCCTTTTCCCTCCCAACTTGACAAAAAGCTTTCCTAGGTAGAGCATTTAATAAAACTGTAACAGTTAAAAACTCCCACACTGTATCTGTGTAATTTCACAAACTTTTCCATTACACATCAACTGTCGCTATGCAGAAAAAAATATCAAGTACTTGCTAGGCAGCAGTTGCAATGGAGCCATTTTTTTTCTAAATCCTTCTATTAAGTAAACCTTCCTAATGAATAATAACTGTCAGCTCTTACTGCAGTACAGCTCACTGATCCTGCATACCAAAAACATGATCTAGCTGTGAAGTTTTTCTTCTTAAGGTTCTTTGTTCTTAACACACAATAAACTCATTACAGCCATGCTATTGGCTTAGGCCATCTCTAGCATTTATGATAAATTCTTTTACAAATCACAGTGGCTTGGTTCTCACAAATACAGGAGTAAACCTGTAAAAACCAATGTTATTTTTCCACACTTCCATTTTTTCAGTCAGAAATTTGGGCAGGTGCTGAAATAAGCTCTTTTGGCTCAGGAGAGTTTGAAAACCTATGGAGACTGTTTGACTGCTTTTAACTAAGGAAAATAGATAAGCAGTGCCATCGCCCAGAGAGGACTCCACTTGTGGCAACAAAGCAAGATGGAGTTCACAACAGGTTGTGCGCATCAGTGGCTACAGTCCCTTCTCTCTTAACAGAGAGAAAGAATCGTTAGCCATGGTGATGCTAACATCCCCGCTAGCCACCAGCAACTGAAGAGTTCAGCTCCCCTGCAGTTATTGGTTCAGCTCTCAAGAGACTCACACAGATATCCTGAACTGACTAAACCCCTCAAATAACTGTTAAGAAGGCTTTTATTTTTGAAGTCATAAATACTAGAGAACTAGAAAATAACTTGAGATATATTCAGTGTATATTAGATCTCAGAATGTTTAATTTAAACATTTGCTGGAGTATCTGCCTTTCAATAGTAATGGTTTAAAATCACTAATTTGAACAGCATTTGGGTGTTTCCTTTTAAATGGCGCTTTTTGTTCTTACACATTCCTTGTTCTTTCCAACTTTGTTCATAAATAAGGAAAAGATGAAAACAGAGACCTTTTATTCTTTCACTGTTTTCTGGGAACCAGCAACTGAAACATCTAATATCTACTGATTAATTAGTGATAAACACATTACTCATTACAGCTTTATTTCAGTTTGTGCCCACCACATTTTCAAAATCAGTGAGAATGAAATACAGATCTCTGATCTGTAAGCAGATCTCTGAAAAAAATCCTTATCGAGTTGATTACACATTTCTGTACTATTTAAGTTTGAACATGAACTTCAAACAGATTTGATAGTATACCACCAAATTCTTGTTACATGTGCCATAAAATTCAGCTTGGTATAGCATATATTAAAATTAACCAGCTGACCATGTAATCAGTCAGATGTGACAGATTTACTCAAGATGGTTAACAGCATATGCTTCATATTGCATTCCAAAGGAAATAATTCCAAATAAGTATGAAGGAAAAGAGTCTGGAAATTTCAGCACTATCAGTGTCAAAAATGATTTTTTTTTTAAATGTATAACCTATAAAATACATTGTTGCTAAAATAAAAAGTGCTCTGTATGAGTCTGACCCGATTAAAACAAGTTTCCTCATTGCTGTGTTATTTTATCTTTTAGGAAAGACAGAGAATACTCACATCATTAAAGTTTTTTAACTTTTTTTTAGATGGTGTATATGTTTCAGAAATCTAATTATTTGTAAGTTGCACCAGGAAAAAAAGTAGTTCTTCCATCTCCCTACTTTTTCTCCAAAAGAAAGACACACCTTTATGGATTTCACAGCAGCGCCTGTGTAATTTCCTAGCCTCTGATCCTTCCATTATCCCATGAGACATCAGGACTTGCAAGAACCGTCGATGAGCATCAGTCATCTGAGCTGCCATCGCAATATTCCAGGCTTCGAATGCTGCAAGAGGTGTAAGCTGGAATTAATGCAAATGTTCATGCAAATTAAAAATACACAGTCCAAGCACACATAAGATTTCAATTAAACTCTTTAACATTGAATCAGGGCAAAACAGCAGATCCCCCAGGTTGTTCTCAGAATACAGATGGTGACTAACTCCAAGGTTCTAAGAAAAGGATGCAAAAGATAAAGTCAAAGTAATTTTAGCTACAGAGTAAAACAACATAGGCATTCTGCTATCATACCCTCAACCCAAAAACAGTAGCGTTGTACATGTAACAATCAACAGAAGACCTTGCATAGGTTTGTGTTAGATGCTTTGGCTTACTACATATCCTAATGACTTGTGTAACTTACTTCAGACAGAAAACCCTCCTCTAAATGTTCTGAAAAACATCGGAACTAAATAAAAGTATCTCAAGAAATTCCTTGACCACTGCAGCCAAATAATTGTTAATAGTTGGCAAGAAAAAAAGAGACTTCCAGGCTCCTCCAAGCCAAAGGACCAAATAACGGGCCAAACTGAGAAATGCTGGTGTGTGTTGAGGTCTTAGAGCCTCGCCCGTCCACCCCGCCTTGGCACACGGGTGACTCTCTCGTCGAGTCACCGAACACGCCCCGGGGAACGGGCCCCGGGGCGCTGCTGCCCTCCCCGCTCCGCCCGCCCAAGCGCAAAGCCCGGCCGGGCCCCGGCGCCGAGGCGGGCACGCTGCCGGCCTGAGGCGAAAACGCTTCCTCATCGGCGCCGTTAACCCCAGGCAGACTCACAGAGCGAGCGACCGACCGACCGACCGCCTCTGGCCGAGCTCCGGCCTGCCCCGGCCACCGCCGCTTCACCGCCCGCTCGGCCTCGGGCCTGCCGCCACGGTAAAGCCACGGGCGACAAACTGCCCGCCGCCGCCGCGCTCGACAGCTCGGCAATCGCTGCAACCGCCTGCCATCGATCGGCTCGGCAGCAGGCGGGGCCGCCCCCACCCCCGAGGCCACCTCGTCACGGGGCGGGGCGCGGCCCGCGCCCCGCCCCGTGACGAGGTGGCCTCGGGGGTGGGGGCGGCCCGCTCCCGAGGCCGCCGTTTCCGCCGGGCCGGGCCGCGGTGCCGCCGGCGGGGCGGAGGACGCAGATCTGGGGAGCGCGGTGGCTGTGTTGGGGCGGACCCGCAGGTACCGGGCGACCGGCACCGCCCCGGTCCTGACCGGACCGAAACGCGGAAGCCGGAGCAGGCAAGGTACCTCCGGCGGCTCCTCCTTCCCCTCCCCGCTCGGTCTCTTTCTTTTCGTTAACTACGGCCGGAGCCGGATTTGCGCGGTCTGTGCTTCGCGGCGGACGCGGTGCCTGCCGTTCTCCTCACCGATGCACGCTTTTCCGTGCTCCCGACCCCAGTGGGGCGGCGGTGCCGGTGGGGGGGAGCAGCCTGCGCTGGCCCGCCGGGCCGGCTGGCGGTGAGGCGGGACGGGTCGGGCAGAATTCCCGTCGCTGTTGCGAGATGTCCCTTGGTCGCGTCGGGATCCTGGGCGGGGAACGAGAGGTGCCGGAACGCGCGGGCGGCGGGGAGGGCTCGCCCCGGAGCGGGTCCGTCCGCCTCCGCCGGGGCGCCGGTGCCGCTCCGCGGGGCCCCTCCGGGGCGGAACGGCTCGGGAGGCGGCCGGAGCCCGCGGGTCAGCAAAAGCGTTGTGGTTGGCATGAGTGTTTTTTGCTTCCTTGAGGTTATTGAACTGGGGTGCTCCGTGTGAAATAGCGTAAGCCGGAACTGGTATAATTCCCAGGAATTCCCTTCCTACTGGAAGCCCTGCCCGAGGGGGAAAGCTGCGTTAGCCGGGCCCGCGTCCCGCTGCCGGAGCGCTCCCCGCACGGGCCTTGCTCGGGGCTGCGGGGCTCTTCCCGAGTCTCGGGCTCCGCTCTCTAGCAGTCGCTCCCAGCACCTCTGGGTGCGGAGAGAGCTCCGGACCCATCCACGCCAAACCCGCACAGCCAGGGGTTCAGAAACGTAGGATCAGAAGTGAGCTGTTCTAGTCATTTTAGTGTACACTTTTCATATCTTTGGTATTTTTTTTCAACATGTCCGAATTCAGCACTTCCATAGTTTCTGTCAGTTCTAATTTAGAAGATACCTGAAGTTATCTTGCTGCTTACAGACTATGATTTGTAGTTTGTCAAATTATGTGAAAGTTCTGTATTCCTTATAGGCCCGAATGACACATTATTATGCCCCTTGAGGACTTCTGCCATCTCAATATAAAAATAAGCTGGAATGCAGAAGCTTCACCTTAAGTCATAAATAAAAATTGACCAGTGTCAAGTTTTTTAAACAGAACCCATCTGCTCATTTTGAGAGGCTCTCCTCATATTTATGAGGACACGTTTATCCAGATGTGCCCTGTCCTGCTCCAGAAGTGCAGATATCATTTGTATGGTGTTGCATGTTGTTGCGTAAAATGAGGTTAATGGTAAGTTTCCCAAACTACATGAAGGAATTTGTGGAATGAGGATGACATTAAAATATTAGTAAAATTACTCATTTAAAAAGAATAAAAAAGAATGTCTTGCTCCTTTAAAATCCACCATTCTGAAGTCAAGTTTCTTCTTATTGGTCATACAGTGATGCAGGAAATACTGTGTTAGATAAGCAATAATATGTGTATTATGCCCTTTAAGATTAAAAAAATGGGACAAAGCCTCCCCACTAAAGAATCTGTAATCTAAGAACCTGGTCATGGATTTGAGTTTCTGCTTACCCAGTGCTTTCCACTGCAGTGGTCTCAGCAAGAAGAGATACCATTAACACAGTGGTGTATTCATTGAATGGCAAAGAAGCATATGGGAATGGTTTACTGTTCAGTTTAGATAACACAAAGTGGGAAGTATTGAATTTTATCTTTTGGCCCGTCACTGACCAAAGTTGCCATCCTTAATTATTGGAACTTCTAAATATCTTCCAGTCTGCCCTTTCATCTAAACCCGCTCCTTCATGTAGTATACAGGACTCCCTCCTCAGCTTCCAAATTCTTGTGAAAACCCACTTTGAGACGCCTACGCTTTTCACCATACACATACTTTGTGCGGTTGTGTCAGACAGTCACATTGCATGTCAAAGAGTAGGTATTACAGTTTATGTTCCTGTCGGTCTGCCATTTTGTATCAGCACTTAGGAAAACCATCAATTAAAAGCAGTAATAAAAAAAGATGGAAATTACTCCCTCACTTTTTTCTTTTCAAATTTTGATAAAAATTCAGTTGATGAACTTTTGCTTTGCTATATACTGCTTACTCATTTTAGTCTGCAGTTACAGCCAATGTTTTAAACCACAAAAAATAAGACAAGATGTCCTTCAATTTTAAAAAGAGCCAATTTTAAAGTAGGGAGTGGTCCTTTACCTGTACAATTGCAGCAAAGGTAAATTAAGCAGTTTCTGTAGAAATTATCGCTTGTCTTTTGGGCATGAGTTACTCTTTGAGCATAACAATTTTGCAAATTATACCTGTAGATTAAATGTGACTCTAATTTATTTAGAAGCCCAGACCAGAAGTTGTTATTGTTTTTCTTGATAGTAAATGCCATCTTCTCAATCACGTCATTTTTTTTTTTAAGAGACAGAAATGATAAAAGCACATAACTTGTGCCAGTAATCATGTAGACCTGCTTCTAGCCCCGACAGAGGTTTCTTGCATAGTTTTGGGGAAGTCACTTATGTCTTTTACACCTTACTTTCCTCAGATATATTGGGATTACTAGGTTTGCTGCGATTTTAGTGTTCTCTATATGTGTTATATACTTTTTTTAAGATTGGTATTTCATTATCTGATATAAAGAAAAACTTAAGAGCCAACAGACAGGAAAGCTATTGCCATTTTAAAATTTTCTCCCTTTGCATTGCATTTATAGTCCACCACTCTTATTAAAAAAAAAAAAAGTTTGAAGTTTCATTAGAGCTATGGGTTAACTCCATTTTCATCAACATATGCAGATCTTTTCTCCTATGGGGGAGATACTTTTGCTCTGCCATCTACTGATTCATATATGCTTATGTGATACAGGATTCTCTGCCAAAGTTTTAAGAGTTTCTTGGAACTCCAGTCGTGCGACAGTATTACTTAACAATGGACTGGAAAGCAAACACTTCCTTTCTTGAGAATTCCAGGAAAAAGGAGGAAAAGAAGAAGGATTTTTTTTTTTATGCTGGTGCAGTTTGCTCTTTTTTTTTCTGAGCAGCAGCAAAGGCACTTGTGTTCTTTTCAAAAAAATTATTACTATGCTCAGTTACATTTTGTCGGTTCCCAAAACGTGAAAAGCTTAGCTCTCGACTAATGGTTTTCTTGAGCATTTATGAGAAATTAATCTTTCAAGTAAGTCCTTTATTACTAGATGATCAGTAACTGCCTCAGAGAAGGTCACAGAAGAGTTTCCATTCTAATCTTCTATTTTCACCAACAATGTTCTTATCCTTTAACCTCTCAGATTGACGTTTTCCATGTTTAACCTTTAGAAGCTTGTTTTAAAGAGTGGTCAATCATGCATGTGAGAATGGAAGAAATGTAGTATCATTAAACATGACTTTTCTGACAAGCACAGAAACTTGGATTATGAGGTAATTGCCTTGGAGCTGAATCTGACCTACTGAAGTAAAGATTGATCATAAGTGAAGTGCTAGTACTTCTAAATATGTTGAAAAAAATCAAGATTCTATTGCTACATTTCGTAATAGTTTGATTTATGTAGATATATTTGTCAATAAAAGGTGTGGTCTTCTTTATAAAAAAGTGACTTTTTATTCTGTCTCTTACTCAACTGAGAAAGAATCCAGCTGTTGCGACCTTGTGTTTATTCTATTTGGATATTTGACAACAAATATTTAGCGGCTGTGCTTTAGAATCTTCCCAGTTTGAGAGAGGAGTTATTTGACAGTATATGGCTTTGGTAGCATGCCTTTGAGGCTGCACATCCTTACATGTATACAGTGTCCACATGCATACTTCCAAAAGGTCATTAAATTTTTCCTAAGCTAATCACTTAACAAGTTTATACTGCAGCAGAGTTGCTGATCCATTGCCAATTCCTTTTGTCTTGTGTGCTGGTAAAACTCAAATCAGTTAGAAGCGGCAAAGGTTGTTCTACTATAGTTGGAGCAGAGGGTATTGAACCATCATCAACAAATACGTTTCAATGGTCTCTTCTACTTCAGAATCTAAAAACTTCTGCAGAAAGCCCAACGCCACTCACCTGCAAAGATCTTCTGAGAAGTTCTCTCCTTTTTAGACAGTCACACAGAGAGAATCATGAGGTTTTGAAATCAAAAATAACGTGCCACCTGGGAACTCTGCAGATGTAAGCAGAGCAACTGTAGCACGCAGGTAGTAAGAACACTGCGTCCGGACTCGGGAGATTAGAAGATACCAAGAGGGTGAGAGGAAGGGATGAAAGGGTTGTGTATTAACAGACAATATGCTGCTGAACAAGTTTTATTCCTCTTTATACTGAATGCAAAGTCATGGTTATTCCATATTAGTTAGCATGACTTCACCTACAAATTTACCAAAATTTTCAATGCATCACATAACAGAATCTTGGGGAAATAAGTTTTTTGAAAATCTTAAATTAATTATTTCATCTGTTTTCCCTTTACTTAAGCAGCTTCAGTATGCTTAAGGAATTCTGATCTGTAAAATCTGCATAATTTTCCTTCTCCGAAGTTGTGCTGGTTGTATCATGATTGGGTATGTGTTTTACAACTTCTTTCTAATTATTTACTGTTTTAATGAATCTGCATTCTGTTGAAGCAAGTCTCAGAGGTCTTTTCTAAAATCTTTCAGGAGGATGATGTTCTTACTATCTAGGGTACTGGTGATAGGACTTGGGGAAAATGTTTTAGTCGATAGATCAGACACTTCATTCTTCAATTCTTTGTTACCTGAGTGGAATCCTAGGACTTTGGTGGCATGTTGACTGTCAAGGATTTTGGTCTAGTGATTACCCTTTTAATATCTCACATACTAGCAGCTTTGCTTTTCTAGTAGCTGAAAAGAGTAGGTCCACTGCCAGTGTCAGTCTAGTAACCTCTCTAATTAAAACTTTGCAGAAAAGTCTTCTAGCTCATTTGTATTATCCTTATTCTTCTACACTTCTCATTGTTCCATGAGCTAACTTTAGGGGGATCAGGCACTCCAGGGGATCCGAATCCTAACATCTAGCAGAGTGGTAGAAAGAACTACATGCTTACCTTAACTGGAACATTGATGTAAGCTTATAAGAATGTTTTCTGTTGGCAGAATTTCAGCACAGCTTGTCCTAGTGAACCTGGCCAGTGTCAATGATGACAAGACTCCCAAGTGCTGCACTGCATACTCTGTGGATCCTTTTCTTTTCATATACAACAAATGAAGGTATGTTTGTCAATGTTTTAAATTACTATACTGAAGTTTTTACTGACAGCATTTTCCCATGGCTAGTAGGCAACAGTATTACCATTAATTAACTTATATAAAATGTGTAACTTCAAATGTCAGAAATATCTGTATACTAGAATAAATTCTTAGATTTTTTTCTTTATATTGACCTTTTCCTTATGGGCAAGAAAAAATAGGAATGTGCAGGAAGAAGAAACTGAGGTTTGGAAAGTCATCTCCCTGCTTCCCCATTATCTAATCTCTGTTGGACACCTTGCTGCAAATAAGGTGCTCAGCAATAACCCAGGGACATCTCTGTAGAAATCCCGTAAGAGTAGAAAGCACTAGTCTCTCATTTGCTTATTTTCATAACTACCACTGCTCGCCATGCAGGACCTTGAGGGAGCTATGCTCATGAAATGGAACCTGTAGATCTACTGTTAAAGGGCATCTGTCAATTTGTGTTCTCTGAAGTGTGCAGAGTTACTAAGTTGGAAAATTTAGTTGACTGGATTTGAACAAATTTTGCAAGCACTTGCTGTGAGACGTTATGTGCTCTGACTTGTGCCTGTACAGGGGCAGATGACTGACATGTGATGTCCTATGTGTTCTTTACTATGCCATTCTTTTGGTCTGGCAGGACGTGTGGCTGCATTAAGTCTTAATGCTGCTTGTTAGCTAATGGTTATTTTCTGAAGTTTGACTGGCAGGAGCTGAATATGAAAATTTTTTTTCCTTGTATCTTTTATGATATTTTATTATCAAGACAAGTTAGATATATAAAATCACGTTTTCTGACAATGCATTGTTGTTCTCTGGAAGATCTTGCGTTTTGCTTTCTGCAGTTTTTAAGTAGCTCCACAGTAGTCTACAGTTTTTTGGTTTTCTTTTTTTTTTTTAAAGCAAATGAAAATAGTTAAAAGGAAATTAAAAATAGCCTGTCTCTAAAAAAGAAGGTTTATTAGCTACTGTCTTATGTACTATGAAATAGTATAATTGGATTTGAATTAATGAGAAGGATCAAGGTTTGCAAGAGCGCATTGGCTGGGTCATCTGATCTAGGTAATCCCATGTTTTCTGTAAATTATCTTTATCACGGTTTAATTTTACAGATTCCGCCCCCCCCCCCAGTTAACTACGTGTTTTAAGTTTCTTCAGCATGGTATTCTAGTTGAGGATTAAAAAAGAAATCCAGTATTTCAGTTCCCTTTTTTAACTACACGAACTGAAAATGCACTCTGTACTGTATGTGGTTTCAAAAGGAAATTCTCAAATATCTGAGGTTTAAAAAAAAAAAAACACGGTGTACCAGAGATGGATAAGGGAGAAGGTCACAGGAAAAGAATACAGAAGATAATTTAGAGGTCTGGAAAGACATGAGGACACTGAAAGGCAAGATAAAGTAAAGCTGCTAATCATCATAGCTTAACACAGCAGGAAGAGCTTCATTTAATTGAAGTATTCTTGAAAGTGTAAGATCATTAACACATTGAAAAATAATGGCGTTCATCTTTAAAATGTTAGTACTTCCCTTAAAAATGCATCTTAAAGTGGGGAAAAAAAAGAAACTAACAATAAAAATACAAAGGGCAACCAAATATAAACAACAGCAACAGGATAAATAGATAATCTTTCTTTTGAAATAAACGAGCAGTGTGACTGTTACAGTATTGCAGATTTTTAATCTTTAACTTGCTGCTTTTCTGATGATTCTTGGGGTCTTTTTGAAGAATCAGGGACCATGCAGAATAAAAGCGAACTAAATGTGGTGCTGCAATCAAGAGGGGATATGACAGTGATAGTTCTTATCTACAAGATAAATATCTAGCCTTAGTAACTAAAACAAAACAAAACATTTTCTAAATATTTGAATGCTAATGAAACTGTGAGCTGCAGTCGGTTATAGGTTTATATCCAGTCAATATACCAGACAATTTAGATTATGATTTTTACAGAAGTTTTCAGTGGTTCCTTGACGTTGCCCTACATCCTCATTTGCGTAAGTGAGCCTCACGAAGGTTATTGAGTTTACTCAAGTGATCCAGGACTGGTTGGTAGTCAAGTTTTGTGGGAGGCCTTTTAGAAAGGCAAGTGAAAGTGATGTGTGGATTTTAATGAGGGTGAAAGACCACATAGTGACAGAACTAAACAATTAAGTGTTTCTTTGAGTCAGGCTTTTATTGAAGTACCAGAGGGTCTGGTGGTAGATCCCATTGTATGTAATGTATCATGTCTACTAAAAGGCATCTGACCGTCATGTTTATTACATTTGCAGATACTGTACTGTATCAGAGTATGCAGAAGTTACATCAGAATAAATAACACAAGTGGACTACAGGAAAGTAGAAATGTAGGAAGGATAAAATGAAATTGGGTATTTTTGACAACAAAAGTTTTTGCTTGGGAGGAATAATCTGAAACTTAGGTACCCATTGGAAAGAATAAGCCTGTGAAGCAGCAGTGGCTGAAGGACAAGAACCTTACAGGATGCGAATTGTTGGCAACCTAATCTTGAATTTGCAATGTAAATGACAAGAATGGAGAGTTAGTAATGTGCTGGGCCATGTAAACAAAATTATTTACATACTATAGAGAAATGAAGTCATGTCTTTATATGGCTCTTGTATAATTTCCACAGGACACCTTCTAGCAGAATCTCTTAGGAAACCATCAGAAAAATATCAATTAATAGGATTCTAAAAACCAGCCAAAGCTATTCTAAATTTTTATGGGGAATTGAGGTGTAGAGTGGGAGAGAAGGATTTAGATCCATACAACTTGTGCAAGAAAAGGGAGATATTGTTAATATTTACCAGTAACAGAGAACTCAAACCTCAAAGAAGGCAAAGAATTGTCTGGGATGATAAAAGTATTAGCTGTTTCTGATTGCTTCATTTAGAAATGATCACGTTCTAGTACCACATTTGGTACACTGTTAGCCCTAATAACAGCATGACCTTACTGTCACATAGCTCCTCCTCTTCTGTTCCTTGTTTTACTCATGTGGAGTGCATTGAAATAATGGAAAATGAGGCTGGAAGGGATACTGAGGATTGTGTATTCCATTTCCCTTTCCAGTTCTAACAAAGATATTTTGACCAATGTTTTCTATTTTTTTCTTAAATACTGCCAGTGAAAGACATTGTAAATGTGAACATTGGGAGTGCAGAGACTTTGGGCTTTCCTGTACGCTCTCAATGCCTGGAACAATGTGACTCTAAATCTCTCCAGGTCTCCAAACACTATCATAACAGTGAAAAGTAGAAGACAGAACAGGAAACGCTGAGTGAGAATAAGAAAAGGTGGATACTAGAAGAAAGCCTGTGACAGGAAGATCTTCTAGGCAATGGGGAACTGCTCTGGGGATGCAGAGAGCATGTATTTGGGAAGCTTAGAACCATTGTAGATAAAGCACAAGTACATGCTGGTAGGCAGTGATCTTGGTCTGACTCTGTTAATTATCTGCATTGTGGCTTTTGAACCATTTGTATTTAACACATTAGATGATGCTGGTTTATAATTAAATGTTGATGTGCTTTACATAGAGCTATCAGAATCAGATTTTCTATGCTTGGAAGACTCTTGGATGAGTTGTGCCTTTCTATTTCAGTATTACTACTGCAGATCTTCTTCCTCTCCGAGACCGCAGACGTCTCAAGAAAGGTGGACACATTTGGTGACATGCATCTCTTTCTATTTACCCAGAACATGAAAAATAACAATGCTTTCACTTAATTCATAAGGGGTTGGTAGCTCTGTTTAGATGGAAAAGTTAATGTTTCTGCTTAGTCCAATTTATTCTTTTGATTTTCTTGCTTCTCATTGTGTGCTGCTTCTCCCTAGTTATGGCTGCAGGGCGTGTACAGCAATTTGCATGCTTCACTGACTATGACAAAGAGCTGGTTTGTCACTGGAAGGTGCCTGCACAAACGAATTGCTCCAAAGAATTCCTGCTTCGCTATGGGGAGGAACATTGTGATCAGTAAGTGTTTAAAAAGATGTTACATTATAATTGTTGGAACTTCATATATCCTATAGCCATTATTAGTTTTAATTTCCTCCCTCTACCGTGGGCGTCTGGGACAAAATGTAGTCCAGATTATTATTCTTGCCAGGAGGAAAATGGGTTGCTGCAATTAACAGCACTCTCTGTTCAGTAGTCTACTCTTCTGCAGACCTCTCTTCACTCTTAGTGCAGAGGAGTGATCAAGTCCTACTTGTGGGAGTGGTAGGGCTCTCATAAGTTTACCCAACCTTCATTTCATGCAAAATTTTACCTCCTTCAGGAGAAATCTTAGCTGATTTACTAGTCTGTAGCCTGTGTGAAAGGTACTTTCCCCTGGAGCTCGGGTGATTATCTGTGCGTACAGTCTAACTCCTTGTTCAAGCACAAACTGTTGACCCTGTTCTGCAGCAGGGCCAGTCGTCATCTCCTACAAAGGAAGATGCATCTGGGCTCTCCTGTTCCTCTCCGTATGATTTCTCCACACAGATATCCAAATAACCTCGCTTTGTACACTGTAGTAAACCTGTTCCTACACTAGCAAGCTGTCAGTCTGCTCCTTCAGAGGTTGAACTGTGATGAAAGGTGTTAATTTTTCCTCTTGGGATGAATCCTTAGCCTTTCTGTCAAGTTTTCATTTGTGTGATACAGATGTCCAAGGGGTGTTTGGGGAGGGTGGGTTGTTTGGGAGTTTGGGGGAGCTCAGTTTTGGTTTGGATTTGTTTGGACTAAACGTTGCTAGGAACTGAGCTTGTTTGTCTCAAATTTGATTAGCTCTACACATTGGGAAGCTTGATTTCACCTTTTCAAGAAATAGTGTGCCACACTCTCTAAACATCACATAATTTTCTGCTTGTTTTTCAGAGATCATGTGTGTGTTCCTGTGAATGAAAAAGACAGTTTAAGGTGCACTTGCACAATATGTCAGGATTATTTCGTATCAGCTCTCACATATAGTCTATCTCTACAGTTCAATGGGACGGACGTGTGGAATTACAGTGTTATACCAGCCCTGGTTGGTAAGAAACTGTTTACTTTGTCACCAGGAAGCACATCTGGTTCCAGGCTTTGCAATCCTAGCTAATTCCTCATTCATGTCACTGGAACAGTTTTTCCGTATCAGAGGTGAAAAGTGCCATGCTGGCTTAAATGCAAAATCCATTTGGCATAGAAACCTGATTCTGGAGTAGATTCTTAAGGAAAGAGTATAAGTAAGGGGAAAGCAGAGAGTGATTCTTCCTCTAGCTGTACCCTCTCAGCTGCCAGCCAGCAGTTTGGGGGCTTAGATGTGTCTTTAGCGTATTTTACTTGTGGCTGTAGAATTCAAGGATGAAGAGCAATGTGCTGCTTCCAGTTCCTAGAAAGACACTAGGCTGTCCCTACTGAAATGTCTTCCATTCCGGTCTCTGTCATACTCTGATTTTTCATGCTAGTTGAATCATCCCCCTGGACAGAGATTTTTACAGTAATTGCTGTTGGATTATAACAACCAGTGATAAAAAGTTAATGACTCTGCTCTTTCATAGGACAGAGCATAGAAACAGTTTTTCTCTCTGTAGGCACCTAGTTTGTTTAGAACAGTGTGCTTGTTCCTAACACTTGTCACCTCAAACTCTCAGAGAAATCATTCACATACCTTAGGCAGGCATTCATCTGCATCCGTGAGCTGGCTCTTTACAGAATACTTGATTGTTGCTGCTGCTTATCAGCAGAATAAGCAGGAGCCTGCATCAGTTTCTAAGAGACAGGTAGTCAGGACAGCCTGGCTGTGAAGTTGTCAAAAGCTCTGTGCCTACCCCAGGGCACAGCATGCTATTGTGAGGGCACACATTGCTCCCATTTTTCCACGCTGAAAGCTGCATCCAGGGCATCAAAAGGTTGAACGTGCAGTTTGTTCAGCCAGCTTGAAGATTCAGTGCTTGTTTAAGGAATACCTTGCAGTTGCTCTGTTTTGGCCTCTATATCCTTGTGCTACAGCATAGTGAAAAGGGCTGAAGGCATTGACTGCAATGAGATTCTGGTCTCTGGTGAATGTTTGTCTCTCTGCTTCTCTCCATCAGTGCTTTCCCATTGCTATATTCTCCTTAATTGTATTTTTTAACATACAGTTAAGCCAAGGGCCCCCAAAAATCTTGCCATTAAGAAACTTGAAAATGGTAATTTCAATCTGAGCTGGGAGGAGAGCTACTCTCCTCCATCCATGCTCTCTGGACACCCGGTCATCTATGAAGTGAAATACTGGAGGAAGCAGCACCCAACAGAGGTAAGAGACAGCCAGTCTCTTCATTTTCTGTCTCTCTGGAGTTTTCAGGTTTAAAAAGTCCTCTGAAAAGTCTTGAAACCGTTTCATGATTAATGGTGTAAGGGCCAGCAAGGGCAAGTCCCACAATGTTCCTGATCACACACTTGCCACAGGTCACGTTGCCCCAAGGTGGTTCAGCTGGGCTTTAAAGGATTGAAACTCTTCTGACTGCTACCCCAAAATGGTCTGCTGCTCACAGTAGACAGGGCAGAGATTAAAAATACAATGCTTCTGTTCCCTGAACTTCATTGGCTCCTTAGACATCAGGAAGCTGGAGGCTGTTCATGACTCAGTGCTGCACTTCAGGCATTTCACATGCCTTCTTGAACAATCCAGCACTTTAGGGCTGGGCTTCTTCTGGTGGGGGAAGAACATGCATGGTGGCATGTCACAAATACCACCCGCTCATGACAACAAAATGCAGTATGACATACTGCAGATTGGGTATACAGTCATTCATTTGCTCATTTGTGAAAGGTCACTGAAACACATAACGCTATTGTTATTTAATTGCTGTCACTAACTGTTCACCTCATAAAGAAATCAAAGTGAACTTTCTCATTTTCTTTTCAGGTTTATGTAAAAGCAATTAACTACCAGGCAAAAAGCTTTGAAATTACTGCAAGCTCCTTGAGGAGAGGCTATGATTACGTTGCAAGTGTAAGGTGTAACTATACAGACTACCCAGCCTACTGGAGTGAATGGAGTGAAGAAGTTGAATTTCACTATGGTAAGTATTGTAACAAATAGCTTGATAAAAGTATGGCATAGTTTTATAAACCATATCATATAGACCCTGCTGCTCTCCTCTCAGAGGAGAGTTATGGAATCATCATATTTGTTCTTTTGAATGTATCGTGGATACCTCTGTAAAGGCTTCCAAAGAGACCAAACATAAAAAGGCAACTCCTGGAGAAACTGAGAAGACTAAAGGAAGTTGGATTGTTTAGCCTTGTGAAAAAAAAAAAAAAGCTGAAAGGGGATGTGTTTATAAATATTTCATGAAGTAGACACCAGGGAAGAGGAAGAGATATTTAAACTAAAGAACAACATTGACGTAAGAGCAAGTGGGTATAAATGAACAGGAGATATTTAGGCTGCAAATTAGGTATACTTTAACCATCAGAGGGCTGAGGGTTTATAAAGATCTCTGAAGAGCAACAGAGAGGACAAGAAGCATAGCTGAACTACAGTGGAGATGATAGTGCCGTTTTAGGGCCTGTGTGACAGGTTTGGAGTTGACAAATGGCCTCCCAGTACATGTTGGCTCTCCCAGCTCCTAACACTCACAGCAACTGACTGCAGTACCCGCATTGACCTTTCAGACATGCCACACACCATCACCACTGGTAGCTGCATATGTTCTGTTGTTTATCTGCCGGAGGCTTTATTTTACACCCTCTAAAGGAGCATTTTTTTAAGGTGCAAAAGAAGAGCAATGGATTTGGTATTGCTAGTACTTGTATTTATATGCACAGACACCTGTAAATGTATATGTTTATTTAACAGATTACCAAGTAACAGTTGAAGACATTCTGCATATGGCTGTTCCCATATCCTGCATACTGATCATGGCAGTATCTGTAATTTGCTACTTCTGTTTTACCAAGTATGTATCGTACTGTTCACAGGTTTTATAGAGTAGCAGTTCGCACAGATATCAGTATTGCTATCGATCAGCTGAACGTCTGGTAGTACAGGAATCTAATGTTTTGGTTTTCCACAGCACCTTTATCTCGTTCTCTATGAGCCAAACGTTTTAGAAACATGAATCCATCACACCCTGTCATTTTCTGAATAGATAACTGAATATTCTGTATTAATCCTACTAGAATGGGCCTGTTATAGCATCCATAACAGGCTGCAGTTATGGGGTTTGCCAGCTTTGGACCCCAGTCTTTGCTGGAGTTCCAGTAACGAAGGTTAAATATCTGTATTTATTTTTAAATTTTTTTAGTGCAATGTGAAAGTGGGATCCTATCTGTTTCACACATCATTTCAAACATGATTAGAAGAGCATGTGACTGTGGTTGTGCAGAGCAGTCACGCACCAAACATATAAACATCTTTTGTGCTAGCTTAATGAAAAGCAGCACTTGAAGATGCATACAGCAAGCACTTCCCGGTGCTGCAATGCATATGGCTAAGAGGGAGAGAAGAACAGAACAGGGAAGTGTACACTGATGAAGCCAAAATACAGTCAAAGCAAACAATTTTAATTTTTCCCTTGCAGAGTGAAGAAGGAATGGTGGGATCAAATCCCAAATCCAGCAAAGAGCCATTTGGTTGTCAAAAATGTCAAGGTAATTTAAAGACTTTGTGAAAAAACCCTTTTCCTGATCACCAGCAGTAGAATATGTAATAAGTGCTATTGTCTGGCTAGTGCAGGGGATACTAAATACAATTCACATGTGTCCTAAATCTCATTTGTATCTTTATTAGTTTTCAGTTTTGTGCTACATTGATGAAATTAAGTTCCCTTTCCATGACTTAAAGCAGAGTCATATGGAAAACCAAATGTAAGTAAGATAAAGTAAAAAAAAAAACAAACCTTCTGCTTTACAGCATAAAATAGTTTCCTATTACATAAACATTAACTGTCCTTTCCTTTTGACTTCCAAAAACAGAAGTTGCAAGAACTGCCTGGCTCAAAGTTTGTCAAGCCAAAACTTCAAGGGAAAAGATAACATCAGAAATATTGAGAAATCTTGCAGTTGCCACAGCAAGTCTGGAGAGTGGTTTCCAAAAGGCAGCAGTGCAGTTTTAACCCCTGAGACAATTCTGGTTGAAGAGTCTATAGAAATCTGTGAATGTTTAACAGACGTTGAGGCTGAGAGCCAGGAAGAGACTGGTGACCAGATCACCATGTTTGAGCCTTGTGAGAGCAGTGTCAGTGCTTTCAGAGAGCACGCTGAACACAATGATGCACTAGCTAGCATGTTTATCGAGCTCCTGGCAGATGAAAACAACATGCAAGACAATAAAGACTCAGACATCATCACAGGTGAGAATAAAACCTTTGAGAAACTTGAGTCAGATAATCTGTCACAGCAAAATCGAAAAGAAAGTGCAGCCCAGAGTCAGCAGCCATGTGATATTTCTCATACAGTCTCCTTTTTCACCAAAGCCTCTCCAGATGACTATAACGGTAGTACAGCCAGCAAGAAGTCAGAGCAATCAGAAGAATCCTTTGAATCTGGCTATCAGAGCTCCAGCATAAATTCTGCTTCTCTGGATTCAAGAGATCTTCAACCTGTGGTTCATCAAAGCCTTTTTCCATGCAGTTCTGAAAGTCAGCATGACTTGTGTGTCCTGATCCAGGAATCTCCAAATAAACCATCCTTTGGGACCAAAAAAGACAGAATAAGCAACGCTGCATACAAGAGTTTTGATACCCTTGTGTCTCCATCCACCGGGCTGTGTAGCTCTGCATATAAGAGCTTTGACACCCTTATCTCTCCATCCGTGGAGCCCTGTGGTTCTGCCTACAAGAGCTGTGACACGCTTATGTCTTCATCTGTGGAGCCCTGTGGTTCTGCCTACAAGAGCTGTGACACCCTTATGTCTTCATCCATGGAGCCCTGTGATTCTGCCTACAAGAGCTGTGATACCCTTATGTCTCCATCTGTGGAGCCCTGTGGTTCTGCATACAAGAGCTTTGATATTCTTGTGTCTGCCTTCAAGGAACCAAGTAGCTCTGCGTATAAGAGCTTTGATACCCTTCTGTCTCAGTCTGTGGGTAACAGTACCCTGACTCTGTGTTTTGAAAATATGTGCTCCTCACCACCTTTGACACACTTTTCAGAGACAGCAGAACTCAGCTGTAGAGATGAAATTTATCGACCCCCTAGCAATCAGACATGTTATACCAACTACAGATCTCCCTGCACTGAGCTTGATTTTCAGAACACCTGTTCAGAAGGTATTGATTTTCCATCTTTCTCCACACATGCCAATGACAGTACTTCAGCTTTCCTACCAGAGGAAGAAATACATAAGCAAGTAACATATCAAAATGTTCAAAAGAAAGCCAATATAATTTCTTGCCCCATTGGACCTCAGCCATCTGGTTATCAACCTTTTGATAATGCAGTTAAATGTAATGGTACATACTGTGACAATGACAGTGAGGTTGTCTCTAGGTCACTATATGAACCCTTCATTCATCTTTTGTACAAGAACCTGAGAGAAACACCTTCAGATACCATAATCTGTGCACCTGACCAGAGGACAGATGACCACGTATGTTGGATTGTACAGGGTTTTGACTGCAGCGTTGACCCAGGTTTAGCCTCTAGCAAGAATATCACACAGGCCAGTGATGGCAGCCTTTGGATCATCAACTCTAATGAGCTGCCTAGTGATAGCAAAGATGAAAATACCAGCAGAGACGAACAGCTGTTGCATTTGTTAAAGCTGAACTGTCAAGATTTTAACAGCAGAGAAAGAACTATGAAGGGGACAAAACTTAACAGCTTTAACTATACTGGTAAAGGAATAGAAGAGAGCAGCCGTAACAGACTAAATGCTAACTTTCACTGCCACACAAACAACCACTTGAGGAAACTTGGAAATGCAGGGGAAAATAAAGAGATGATAAAGCATGCGGTAGGCAAGAGGTGTGGCTCAGCAGCTAGCTTACCAGAAGAATCACTGGACAGCATTGGGCTAAACTTAGAAAGAAAAACTGCAGAGCCACTGGAGCTCCTGGTCTCAGACAAGTTGTCACCTCCTCTTTTCCTGGATAGTTCCTGTCCTTCTGATTCTTACACCATTCACAGTGAGGGTTCCAGACTGGCACCTGCAGTTAAAAAAAGACCAGTAGAACTATTGGGGGAAAACAACAGGAAGAATGAGAAAAAAATTAAACTTGTACAAGCCCTTGCACAGGAGGACAACTGCTACATGAAGGTAGCCTAGCCACACTTGCCAAGACTGAACCAAACCAGTCTTTGGAATAAACTGTATGGCAAACTGAAATGTTGCTTGTTCTTCCAATCTTGCGTGAAGTGAGGGCTGCTGCAGTTCAGACATAGATTCAGTAGATTGTAACCTTCGTGCCTGCTGCAGGGCTGGCAACCGATATGCAATGCAGGCCCCTGGGGAGCAGTAGGGGTTAGCAGCTAACAATTGCAGCTACAACTCTGTCAGGGGGGCGAAGGTTCTCTGGCCGTGATTGTTCTCTAAAAGTGAGCAGCAGCTGCATAAACTAGGAGTTCTTAGTACAGCTCCTGTGCTTATTGCCCTGGCTCTGTATGTTGCTTGGGAAGCACACAACGGTGATGTGGAAGGTGCTGACACACCTGGAAGCAGGATGTAGGTGCAGGTCAAAGGGGAAGTGACTGACTTCCACTGACAGCATCACGCAGCTTCCATAATTTATTTATTGGGGAGCAAGGGGAGGAGGGACATCCTGTGTGCCTAGCCCCAGCATGGGGTATATGTTTCTATACTTCCTTAATCAAAACTTGAAATAAAGATTATTGTCATTTGGGCTTAAGCAATGCTATTAATGATTATTAGTTTCTTATTCTATAGAAGCAAGCAGAGTTATTTCATACTTCTACAGCTGTAAATGGAATCAGACATTTCTAAGCAGTGTTTTCCCAGAAACTTTATCCAGTTCATGGTCAGACTCCCTAAATTGGTGCAGCTTTTTTTCAGCTTCTTGTTCTTGTCCAGTCAGAATGGGAATTATGCCTGCAGCTTTAAGGCAGCATATACTTCTTGTTGGATAATTGTTCCAGAAGTTTTACTCACGAGACTGAGCTTTTCTAGGGCATTATCATATATTTTGCTATGGTAAATTCCACTTTAGTATGATGGCAGTGGCACAAAATAATTAAGAACTGTTAAGTAATTTTATGTGTATTAAAATATATATGTGTGTATTCTCATTATTTAGGAAACCCTATTTGCATTACCATTCGTAAGGAAGGAAACTGTAATGCTAAGCACAGAAACTGTTTTAACATGTTTTGTAAGTAGGATTTTTGTACTGCAAATCTCTCTTCAAAGTTCAGGTTGGCCAAGTAGTAGAGGTATCTACGCATCAATTTTGCAGCGGTAAAAAAGGGTATGTAAGCCCTGAAAGGAGATTCGCACTGAAGTGCCTGTATTTAGATGTGATAGTTGCTATTTGTATAGGCACTGGTTTGTAGCTCACTTTCACTAAGGTGGTGGTTAGTGAAAGATCTTACTGCTTGTAGCTAACGTGCTGATAAACGTGTTAGTTATTTGGTTTTACTGAAAATACCAGGTTGAACTTTATTTTCACTCAGGTGAGGTTTAATTCTATCAGAAATACTCTTTCTCTGCATGAGCGCAGTCACTGCTGTAGTTAACATCAGCATGAATCCTGTGAAGTGGGAGGGCTGTGAGGCAAACAGAGGAAGAGGCTTTCCAGGACCCATCAGCCAAACACGCACTGAAATGGTGGAAGAGGAAGATGCATAGAGGCCATGGTCTGCCTTATGAGTAAGCTGATTCACTTCCCTAAATCCAAGCAAAGTCAAGTTTAAGCAAGAACCCACAGCTAGTTATCACAGCTACCCAGAATGGGTTACTCACTGTTTACTGTAGTAGCACAGGGCTGTTAAGGGAGGTGCAGGGACACCAATGGTGCTTTTTTCCCCTTCTGTTCCTGCACTCTCCCTTGTGCTCTTTGTGAAATCCTCCTGGAAGGCTTGCACTTGCCTGGAGCAGCCAGGGGAGGTCTGCTCAGGCCAGGATTGGAAAGCTGCTTGCTGCAGCACTTCTCTGCTGAGCCCCAGCCTCATTCTGCCTTTCCCTGTTTTTTTGCTTTTACATAGCTATGCCCTCCTGTCTGCTCATTTCCATTGGATGGCTTTCTGTGCGTGGGTATTCTTCCTCTTTTCTTTGGCGAAATCAAACTGTAACTCTTTGAGAACGGGGAGCCCTATTCCTATGCCTTTGTGTAACCCAGAACTGGCAATAAACACCGGGGCTGGCTGGGTGGCTTGGCCAGCTCACCCCCATCCTGCGATAGGCATGGTGCATGGGTGCAGTGGGAGCCAAGTTCATGTTCCGTCCTCCACTGCCTCCACTTTTGCCATCTGGAGCTATTGCCGGGCTATAAAACGCAGGTAGGTTTCAAATGACAGGTTTCTGGCCTAAGATGATGATCTGCCTGGAGTGTGTGGGAGTTATGCCTTTGGGCTGGCTCCCAGGACTGCCAGCGAGGTGTACTGGCCTGAGCCGCACCTCCTGGGGACCAGCCTGTGCTTGCAAAGGAGAAGGGAACTTCATTCCTGAAGGCTGGCACCCTCCAAGCATGTCCTTTTTAGCTAGTGGAGGGCTCTTAGCAGGACAGAGAATTACTGATTGTAGTAAGTATATTTTCAGTGTTTTTCAGTTTGTTTTGTAAGACTGCAGTGCAAGTGGAGGCTTATGCCAAGTTTTAGCCTAGTTATGATGCCATTTATTACTCGTGCACAATCACTCCACCTCCACATCTTTCTCACCTGGCTGCTTGCCAAGTATTAGCGCCCTGACTCACCATGAGTGAAATGGGTTCCTGAGAAAAGCCAGTGTCTTCCCAGTTCAGGAGAAGCTAGTTCTGATACACTGCTTTTCCTTTGCAGAGAATGCCACAGCCTTGCCTTTTTTTTCTTTCTCTTCTGTCTGAACAGTGTTAGCTCCTTGGAAATTTGCACCTGTACGGAACAGCTGTTGGCAAATTCCTATCAATCAGTCATTGTCATCGTCATTGCCTGTGGAAAACTGACAATAACCACAAGACGAGGGTGAGACCAGTATGGAGCAGGAGCTTCAGGATGTGGGGTCAAGTTCTTGGTAGGGACAAGTTAATTTAGGGTGAGGGAGGGGTCAGTGTTTTAAATAACTTGTCTCTGCATCTTGCTTTGGGACCCTGCATTGTTCAGGCAGGGTGCAAGGATGTCCAAGTGCTTATCCATCATGAGCTGCAAACTTTATCTAAGAAAACAAGTTCTTTTTAAGTGTTGCATTCTAGCAGTGACATGGCCAAAGGAACAAGGGGTGAGAGAACCAAATGAGGGAGTTGTGACTTCCAAAACCCTGCTCCCTAATGTTTACCTCTGACTGTGGAATTATGTGACAAAACTCCTTGGTGAACAGAGACTGAGAAGACAGCGTGCTTTCTCCTAGCCATGTCTTTTCTGTAGAAAACCTAGGGAGCATGATTTGTGCAGTTTGTATTCTAGCTCTGACAGAGCTGCTTCCAAAGTGTGTAATTTTGCATACAGTTGCTTTCACAAAGAATAGGTGTTTTTGACTAATTCTCAGGGGAACTGTGCCTGTGGAATGCACAGGCACACACACACAAGAGCTCATTTCCCCCCCCCCCCACTGCAGATTGCTGAGTATAAGGTCTGCCCTGGGTTCCCACGTGGTGATGTATCATGATTACACATTACACAGAATTTTAATTTTTTTCACCATGCTGCTATGACTGAGGCAGTCACATCATGCCGTCATCTTTTCATCAGATGTTGCAGCCGCGGCACACAGCCCTCGAGGCCCCTCTGACTAAATTGTGGCGACAAGGTCAGAAGCCATACAGCAGCTCATCATGAGCTTGCTGACAATCAGAGCAACGAGACCAATGAACCAGTCTGGTTTTCAGCTGCGGGACTATTGTCTCTCAAAGCAGATTGCTCTGAAGCAAAGGAAAAAAACAGCCAAGAGAGGAAGAGGGCACTTTCCAGGTACCTCACTAACACATTTAACCAAAATTTAAGCTTACTAAATTGCCATACCTTGGTGTGTTTTCCCAGAGTACCTAATAACAGCCATCAGCAGCACTACAAAGTCCTGACTATGCTCATTCCTTTGACAAGCTGAGAAAGCAATGTTGAGAGGAACTTTACATCTCTGCTGTACTCTGCCCAAAGGTGCTTTGGTCTGTTTGTCCATCCTGTCCCTTCTGTGGCTTTCTATAACATGGAAATTTCCACACAGCCGCCCCTTCAGCAAGACTGCAAAATGAAAGAGAAGAAAAACTGGCTGCAGCCCTAGATGAACAGTGAGGAACAGACTGCTGTGGCACATTAGCTACGTAGGGGCAAGGAGCAGCTGGTTTCTTCTTTTTTTGCTCTTAGCCAGAATACTTTCTATAAAACTGACCATTTGTGCAGGAGACCCAAAATTCTGTATTCTGAGTGCAGGGAGGCAATTGTAATGGCAAGAGTCGGTGTAGTACCAGCCTCTGACCCACAGCCTGTCTTTGATAGAGCGATGACTGCGCTAGACCTGCCCCAGCCCATGGAGTGTGGCAGGCGTCCTAAGGAGCTCCTGTCCAAGTTCAGTGGCAGATCAGCTGCTTCCACGGTCCTGCCTGTGCTCCATTGTATAAGAGCAGGGCATTCACAGCAGTGTGGTGTTTTTCCTCTGCTTGAAGGTTACCAAGTCGGTGACTAACATATCACTGGGACTTTCCTACTTGCTGCTGTTTCCCCAGCTCTTAGACATGGGGGAATTTGCCATACGCTGAAGACTTTGAGGTTGGCTGCTTCTCCCCAGCTCAGCCACTGCTGGTTTCATTTGTAGTGAGCCACCCACACAGCAACAAGAATTTTAACAGGGTGAGAAAGCACTGGACTGCCTTCTGAGGGTAGAATTTCCACATCTGGCTCAGGGTTGTAACCAGTCCCTGGCTCTTGACTTGATATCTGGAGAGTTGCTGTGAGAACCAGGTCTGCACTGGCTGTGGTTGGCCCTGAAGTTAGGGCTCTTGGCCCTCGGTGAGCAGCCAGCAGAGGTCTCGAGGAGCTGGCTCTGGCAGGCTCATGCTGTGCTGCGTTCGCTAACCAGCGCATGTGTCTGATAGGCTCTGGGCTTGAAGGTTATGCAGGGCAGTTCATTGCTGGGTGGTCTGCTCCCCCACTGCCTAGCTGAGGGGCTCCAGAAGCACGTAGTATGCTCCTCCACAACATGAGGGGAGCAACAGAGCCATCAAGTGCCTTGTTTCCTCCACAAGGGCAGGAGTTAGGACCCATAGTTTAGCATGTGCTACCTATTCCATGGCCTCATTCTGAGCTGTGCTGGGCTCCTGCAACAGACACTGTCATCCACAAGCATCAGGGATTCTTCTCACTTCTGGTCAGGCCACCTTTGCTGTTCTTATAGTTCCTCCAGCTATGCTCCCCAGTGTGAAGGACCAACACATTCAACTGCTGTCCATATTGTCTCTATTTTGCATGTTATCTGCCATTGTTTTAACTTCTTGCTGCTCCTAGCACATCACTTTCCAACTTCTGCACATGCACAGTGGCAGGGTGAGGAGTGTGGAAACCAGGCTGTGCAGAGCTGGTCACAGAACAGCAACCAGGGGATCCAAGCAGCTTCCTTGTTTGAGCAAGAGCCTCACACCACAACCAAAGCCACTGTGGAGCGTGGAATCCCCCAGCCTCTACATTTTGTAGGAACAATCTTCAGACTCCTCCTCCTCTTGCTGAGCACTGTAAATGTTTACCAGTGCTGATTTGGATGCAGATACACTGATGTAACACAATTTCACCACATTAGTCCCTGAGCTCCAGTGGAGCCAATAACCCCATGTTTTGGCCTTTTTAGCCTGAAACAAAACAAGCTCCTGCCTTCTGCCACCTTACAATGAACTCCTACCGGTGTCATAGCAAAGCCACAGCTTCACAAAACTTGGACTGCCCCAAGAAAGTCTCATGAAGCCTTTTGGATTCTCTATGCAGAAATGTATTTTGGAAACATTGGTTACTTTGGAGCAATCTGTTTGCGTGAAAATCCTGTTTATCTACAATGATGTTGTTAATGTGCCCCCACATATTGCAAGGTGCTTCTCGTAACTCTGCCTGTTTGTCTGTCCTGCACTCCCATCCTGCCTCATCTCCTAAAGAGATGGTACATCCTTGCCAGTGACACGAGAAGCCACTAACTGTGTTGGGAGTGCGTGTTCTGTGGGTTTGGGATGGAGCCAGCAATGCTGCTGGAGCCTGTGGTCTGCCCTGCGATCATCTCCTGCAGCTCACTGCTTGCCACGTGGAGGCAGCATGCAATGTGAGCCAGGAGCTTTTGCTTTGAAAGTGCTTCCACAGCCAGAGGCTGAAAAGAGCTAGTGTGTTTTTCACCCTATTAGAGATGCCAGAAGCTGTCCAAGGCACACTCAATTGCTGTACCCAGCCCCAGGTATGGAAGGCCTGCTGTACAAGCTTGTGGCCACGCATGGGTGGGGCATGCTGATTTTTGACGGCTGTGGTAAAACCAAGATCTAAGAGGCTCAGGTGAGGTGCCATAAGTAGCTGTATGCCAGCAGCAGAGTTCTGGTCTTGGTGCATCCCTGCAAGCAGAGATCTGGAGCCAAGCTGATGGATGTTGGCCCTGAATGGGTCAGTTTCTGCCAACCTGCGTGAAAGGAGCAGTGAGTTCTGCCAGCACAGCTGACTCAGGTGAGCACTGTGGCAATGTATGACGGAGTTGCTGACCTCATGCAGAGTTGGTGCTCTTTGGAAGCACAAATGCAGAAGGTGTGACCTGGGACCAGTCTGAGAATGGCTGTGATAGGGGAGGGTGGAGAGGATGGGATGCATCAGCTGAACAGACAAGAAAAGGCTGATACTTAGTTTGTGAAGCTGCAGGAACTCAGCTGTGGGGCAGGACTCTGACAAATATATGGAGGGAGAGTACTGCCTGTGGGCTATCCAAAGGGGTTTAGGCTCTCAGAGGAGGGTGGTGTGGAGGCTGTCTTGAGGAGAGCCTGCTTTCCCGTGGGCTGAATGTATACAGCATAGTGAGGCATCTGGGGAGATACTCTGGGCACGTTTTGCACGGCGCAGATGAAGGTGGTGGGTTTGAGCCTGAGCAGAGCTGTAGGTTTCTGTTCCAGATGGTCAGGGTGAGTTCACAGGCACAGTCATTCCTGTTTCTGTTAACCAGCATGTGTCTGGTGATTTCCTAAGAGAAGATACAAGCCTCTGTGTGATCCCCTCCGTGTGAGCAAGACGTGCATACTCACAGCTCTGTGAAGGTAAGCCTTTTCTTCTGGCAGGAGCTGAAGTGATGTCCTCCTACTACAGCCTTCCTGCAGAATGGGCTCAGACTTGGTGTATATTGGGGAAAACGAGGCTGAGCCCAATGTCGGTGGCTACAAAGAGACAACTGGCAATGGCAAGAGGGGGGCAGGAGGGCAGGGTGCTGGGGTCTCTGTAGGCGGCACTCAGCATTCCCCAGACCGAAAGCGATGCGCTCCTTCCTCCTCTGTGCAGCATCCTGTGTCAGCTCGCAGGCAGCCAGCTGGTGGGCTTTGTTGTTTTTCAACCTGCTGCTTTGCTGACTAACACCTCCGCTTTCTGCCTGGCTCATTCATATTTTACCCCATTTCCTGAGCTTTGAGGTGGTTTCTTCTATTGCTTTCCCCTCCAGTAGAACACTGTTACTCATGTCTCAGCTGTTCTTCTGACATTTTTTACTCATTATTTATCGTAATGTATGATTATCTTCCTCCTAAATGTCACCAGTCGGTAAAAGTGCCTTTGACCCTAGAGTTATACCAGGTCTGTATCTTTGACAATGCTGAGGATATTGTTTTAATTCCATTGTGACAGGAAGAAAATACAGAGGTAGTACTGTTTGTGTGGGTTTTTTTCCCCACATCATGAACCTGGTAACTGCGAATGTCACTAATTCTCTCTCCTAGAGAAAGGAACTGTCAGCTCTGATTGTTATTTCCTCCGTGTGTATTTATTCTTGCTGATAAATACATGCAGATGTTGCCCTTCTTCCAGTCATGGCAAAATGCTTTTGGGTCATCAATAACTTTAGCAGAATCTATCAAGCCTTCCCTGGTGCACCCTTCACACTTGCTTCTTGGTGAATATTGCCACTTCAGGCTGGGCTGAGATTACAGCTGGATGAAAGTAGTTGCCTCTTATCTCAAATCAACGTAAATCCATGGCAATTGAAGTGCTTCAGGTCTCCAACTGCTTTACCTTGGGGGCTGGATTCAGCTGCCCTGAAGTGCCATGGAACCTCCGGTGTAGAGGAGTCGGTGCCCACGCAGCACAGAGTAGCTCTAGAGCTGTGTGCTCTTGGAGATGGTGACGGCACACTGAGCTCACTGACTTGCTTTGTCCCATGCAGGAGGTGTATCTGTGTACAGTGCTCCAGGTGGCAACAAGTATCAGGGCTCCTAGAGATCCTGCATGTGTGCCCTACATCATGGCTCTTCCCAGGCTGGATATGGTGGGTACAATCCCTCTCAGTCACTGAGAGAGATCTGGTGGGTCACACTGTGCTAGGCTTCCCAGGACTGAAGAGCTAGGCGTATGTTAAGCGTTTGCTCGGCCGGAGAAAGACTACTTGTTGCTCTTCATGTTGCAGCACTTGCACAGTTTCACATGTGCACATGCATGTACTTGCACATACACACATGCACACATGTATAGGCACAGTGCTAGATAACAGAAGAGAATCGATCATTAAGTTTCAACACATCCATACACGATGAGCTATTCCATCCTTCTGGCAGGCCCTTAATGCTTCTCTTGGCTTGATGCTTCACCAGCAGTGAGCGTCACAGAAGAGAAACTGTATACATCTGAATTCTGGCAGTCAGTGAAGGATAAATTTTCTTAAATTAAACTTAACTATCTTTAGAAAAAGAAGTTCCAACTGCCACTGCTGCCCTCTCCTAGGGCTCATTACCTGCCTTCAGTCCTACCTCTCTTTCCTTGTCTCTATACAGTAAACACCTCCATGCCCCTGACTCACCCTGTGAAAAACCGATGGTTTGGACCATTCAGGCTGGGGCAGGTGGCTCTTGACCATGCTTGCCAGGTAGTTGCTGGTAACTGGGCTGGCCTGTGTGCTGGTTGTGCGCTGTTACAACGTGCGTGGAGAAGATCCCGTTACTTAGCCCAACAGCTATTCCTCATCATGTTTGGAGCAGAATCTCTGTAAGAGAGACCAGTTCTTCCTTCTGCACGCTTTGTGGATCGCTTACAGGCGTGGTGTCAGGCCCAAGCTTCTAGAAGAGGCTTGTCTCCGCTGATGCTGCCTATGGGTTGTGGAGATTGTCACTGTTGGGTGCAGCGTGGGATAGCACAGGGTCAATTAGGCTGAGCAGCTAAGTTAGACATTTCCCAGGCAGTTAGTAATATCTTTCTCTTGTGAGGATAGCAGACCAGGACAGTGGTGCAGCTTTTGCTCCATGGTTACACAGGACTCTCCAAGGTGTGCTAGCACCATTATTTGTGCAGAGGAAGGAGGGAAAGGGCAGCATGCGTGATCAGTCCAGAGAGTGATAGTCTGGCAGGCACAAGCCACGCTACTTTTAAAATGTGCAATAATATGCATTTGATATTACGGAGCTAATTTTTAAAACAAGAATACTGGTGGTACTTTACGACCAACTGCTTTATAAATTTAAACATATTGCACCTAAATGCCTGGTTTTGTCAAACTTAACTCATTAAAAATGAAAAATCACTTGTTGCGCTAATATTTTCTCTATCTTCTTGTGCTAATACTTTCTGTATAACTACTTAGACTGCAATTCTTCTGTATTATTATCCTTTTGGTGTATATTAACTGAATCTCATGTTAGCTTTTCTAATAGTTTTGGTTTAGACCTGCTGGCCTGCTTTATGGCCCAGAATACCCTACTTCCTTTTATAAAAACTCTGGCATGTTGTTAACACTCTGATGATCTCCTGGGAAGATCCCTTGACATAGTGATGCCTCACCTTGTTCCTGCCTATATATCAGCACAGAAATCAGAGCTGCTCTCTTTTGCACTGTTATTAGCAGTTTCTCCATGCCTGTGTATGCGTTGCTCCAGACTGGGATCAGCAGCCTTTTAAGTCTGGATTTCTCCCTTTCAAACAGATGTTAGGTATGCTGGAAGCAGTAAGCTTCACATTATTTTTCCAATATCTTATCAGTACACGAGAGAGAGACAGCTGCTACTGCTGAACATGGAGCTGGGACCTTCTGTCTTGAGCATCTTCTGACAATCTTATGCCCTCTATGGCCCTCAGTTGCTGTGTCCTTGCCTACATGAGGGATGGGATTTATTTTGTTCTTTAACTACTGTAAAAAATGTATTGCGTTTAGGCTGACCAGCCATGACTCTCCCATATCTGTAATTTCCCTTACAGCTCTGGGGAGCCCTGAGGTCTGGATAAGAGCTGGCCCCCGCTGGTTGTGCATCTGCTGGCCCAGGCTGCCTGGCTGGGTTGGGCTGTGCTATGCCAAGCCTTTGCATTTCCTCTTGCTGTGCGGTGGATGCAGTAAGGGCAGCGGGCTCTTCAGCTCAGCAGGTCTCAGGGCTGAACATAGAGGCTGCTCACCCTGTACCCAGCTGCTTTGTGCCCGCTTCGCTGCTACAGTCTCCTTGGGTTATTCCAGCTCCTTTTTCTTTACCCTCCTACCACCACACTATGATGTGTGTGCCAAGTCCCCTCCATAGTGCTGCTCCTTTCTGTCTTGCCCAAGGACACAAGGAGCATGCATTGAGCTCCTTGCAGCCCCTTTTAAGGTATGTGGAGGTGACTTGACCTACCCTCCCTCGCCGTCAGCCTTGCAATCTGCAGAGGCCCAGCCCAGACACAAGCTGCAGGCATGAGATCAGGGTAGGGGTGAGCTCCTCCACCTGTGCCGGAGCCAGACCATCTCCCTGCCTGTGGTCTGAGGGTTGGTGCTCTTGCCCTGGTCCCAGGGGCCATTTTGGGGCAGGTGGAAGCAGAGTGCAGTGGTACTTGGCTGTCTCTGATGCAGTACACACTGTGCTATATATAGTTATGCTAACCATTTGATGCCTTGACACTGATGCCTCCCCACTGCAAGGCTCTAACTCTACCAGCCCCACTATGACCTTTTAGATCTGAAGCTTATGAGTTTTTATCTGCTCTCCCACCTTTTTCTCACATAAAACCAAGAGAGCAGAGCAATACAGTAATAAATGTTGTGTGGGTGTTTGGACCCGAATTCATTGCCTCCTCTGCTCACCACATCCTTCTATCGGCACAGTAATACTGATACAGTGATGACGTCAACCACCATTTATCACTGTGTATTCCAATACACTACAGCTCTTGGTCGTGTACAAGTAGGCTTTACTCTTACTCAGTGCTGATGAGACCCACCTGCTTTCCAGCTCTTGTACAGTCGCAGTAATGATTTAGCCAGGCCAGCCATGGAAGTGTTGGAGGGCTGAAATGGACAGCTGAAAGGACGGGGCAAGGTAATGTCCATGTTTCCACCAATTTTCCCTGATGCCAGTTTGTTACTGCTTGATATCTGTGACTTCACTGTAAATCTTTCCTATAGCTGATGTGGCCCTTGTGCCCCTGCTGTCATTGCTGTTGGCCTCTACTGGACAGCTGGAGAAGCCTCCCGTCTCCCTGTTGCTTTAGCTTTGTGATTAGATGGCAGTGTACATTGATAATGAATTTTTTTCAAGAAGAAAGCTTATTTTTGCATATAACTGGTGGACTGAGAGAATTCCACTCTTTTTTTGCTTGAGTGTAGCTATAACACTTATTTTCTCACGCTTGGAAATACCAGAATTTTTTTTTATTTTATTTTACTTAAACTGCTTTCTTAATTAGGCTTTTTTTTTTGTGGAAGTTTTTTAAGTGCATACCTTTCCTAAAGACACTTCAAATTGTGAGCGTAAACTGCACCATCTTTGGCAGCTTATAGTACCGTATTTCCAGATCCTTAACAAAAATAATCTTCATAAATATCTGTGTCTGTATTGGTCCTATTTCCTATTCTCTGGTATATTAAAACCTTGTAGCATCACTTACATGTGCACATCTATATGAATGGCTAATCAGCTTTATTACTGTCCTCTCACATGCTGTTCCCTAGGATACTACAGAGTTTGCAGCAGTGGTGCTTAGCAGTTGTACAATGCTTGGCATTTTATAAGAATTAAGTAACTGGGTTTCAAGGATGCATGAAGCTGTCTCAGAGTCCCCATTTCACAGACAGAGAAATTGAAATGAGGTGGTAGAAAGGACTTTTCTAATGCCAGACAAGGAATAAGTTCCTGCCTCTGCTCATTGCCCGCTGCCATTCTTCCCTCCAAGTGAACAATCACATGAGCAGGGTGCTGATAGATGGAAGCAAATGGGAAGGGTGTAACAAATGGAGGGATGTAGGAAAGGTGGGGTCTTAATCATCCTGAGGCTTGCAGGGGGCCTGACTGGAGGAAGCTTCAGAACAGGGGCTCCTATACATCCTGTGAAGCCATGAGGTCTTCCAGCCACCAAAGACCACAGAGACACTGCTGCAGAGCGGCACCTTTCCCAGCTCTTCTGTGCACCCACATCCATGTTCTGTCGTCACAACCTGGAGCACAGCCAGGAGGTCAGACACACAGAGCACTGACTCTGTGGTGCTCTCAGAGGTAGCAGTCCTCCCCCACCACACCGAGGTAGGAGAACTGTGTAAGAAGTGAAGGAGGTAAGTGTTGGACTAATCTGTGGGCACTGGCAAGGGTAAGAGATGGGACAGTGGAGTCCCAAGCGAGGAAGTATTGTCTCCTTGCTTCACCTGTGGTAGCAGATCTTACTGCTTTTCTGTCTTATTTTTACTACTGTACTCTTATTCAGGAAGCTTCCTTCTAGATTACACCCTTGTATGTTACCCTCTCTCCAGTGTGTAATGGCAGCCTCTGCTATCTCCATAAGACATCTTCCTGATGAGCTACTCAGGCTTGTTGCTTTCACTTTTTCCTGGTCAGTCCTTCCTGGCCCATTGGATTGATGGTACTATTCTCTGAGCAGAGGACAGAAAATAGGGAAGGCACTTTAAAGAAACCACATTCCAGTAGCTAAAAGCAGCAAAGACTTCTCTTGCATTACTTTATCTATTTAGGCAGGAATGGGGGTAAAATGAGGGAGCTACAGTAATATCATAAACATGAAAGATTGGGGGCACTGCCAGTTGGACTCTGAAACAAGCAGTGGGTCTGCAGGGCTCTCCAAGGGCCCAACCCTTCCTTCCTCTGCTGAAGAAGAGGCAGCGAGTTGCCTTTCTTGGCCTTACAGGGTGGCCGAGACTGTGGAGCGTGACAGTCACGAAGCAAAGTAACGCTGAGATGGGCTTCTGCAGCAGGGCGCGGTACCAGATGGCACTCGGCCGTCCTGCAGCCCAGGGCGTGTGCTGGGTTACAGTCAGTGAGAGGGCATGAAGGCCTGAGGAGGAACAGCAGCAGCCCTGGGGACTGTGCGCTCTCTCGGAGTGGGAAGAGGCCCGTTTGGGCAGGTTCTTGGCATCCTAAGCTGGGGGGGGCCCTGAATATTCTGAACCCAGCAACAATAAGTTCTAGGTATTTTGCAGGGAGAAGGACGATTTAAAAAGATGGTGGACAATCGCATTTGTCATGTTTCTAGGGCTAGTGACCTCTAGGCTCCAGTGGCCAGTTCATTCGGCACAGCTTTTCTATTAAATGTGCTGCAAGGAACAGGGCCCTTGATGCTAGGAAGTCACAAGCAGATGCTGCATCAGCATCAGGAGGCTGCCCATCTTGAGGGCATCTGTGTTCATGGTGCAGCCAGTCTTAGCATGAAGTTGGGTGAGCAGGTTTCAGGTGGCAGGATAACAGGGTGCCTTCCTCAAAGGAATGAGAATTTGGAGAAGAGCAGTGGAAGGGTGAGTGGGGGCACAAGGTGGGGTTAGGCAGTGGGCTGTGTCTTAGTAATCAGGGACTGTACCACCAGCAGTAGTGGTAATGACAATAGTTATTATGCAGAGAAAACTTGGAGAACTGGGACCAGAGGGGTGAAGAAAAGGTGTTTCCTCAAGGAAATGTATGACGCAGAAAGAAGGGCTGCAGTGTGGGGAAAGAGAGTTTCTGTCCCGCCACTCGCAGCAGGCAAGGGAGACTAGCAGGGTGCCTGGGCCTCCTTGCTGAGCTGGAGCATGTGCTTCATCTGCAGGATATGTTTGGCAGGAAAGGAGGGGCAGCAGCAGCAGCATGGCTGCTCACACCGCAGGGCTGAGGTGCTGCAGCCATGAGGTGTTTGTGGCACCTCTTGAGTGAGCCTTGCTGATCTCATCTGGACACTGTGGTGCCTTGAGAGCAAGTCTGAGCTCACGTGGGGCTGCCGGGACTTTTTGGTGGCTGCTAAATTTATTTTGCTTTCGTTATTTGAGTAAACCTGGGGAATTTTTAAACACCACAAATGTTCCCCAAGTGGGAGAGGCCTCACTGGCATTCTCTGTGCTGAGTGACTGTCTGGGTGTTTGCTGCTGGAGGGGGGGGGATGCACAGGCACCCCAGGACCTGGGTCCTGCACCTGGGTCAGTGCAACCCCCGGTATCAACACAGGCTGGGGGATGAAGGGATTGAGAGCAGCCCTGCTGAGAAGGACCTGGGGATATTGGTAGATGAAAAGCTGGATGTGAGCTGACAACATGCACTCACAGCCCAGAAAGCCAGACGTATCCTGGGCTGCATAAAAAGTAGCGTGGCCAGCAGGTCGAGGGAGGTGATTCTGCCCCTCTACTCCGCTCTTGTGAGACCCTACCTGGAGCACTGCGTCCAGCTCTGGGGTCCTCAGCACAGGAAAGACATGGACCTGTTGGAGCGGGTCCAGAGGAGGGCCACAAAAATGATCAGAGGGATGGAGCACCTCTGCTATGAGGAAAGCCTGAAAGAGCTGGGGTTGTTCAGCCTGGAGAAGAGAAGGCTCCAGAGAGACCTTATTGCGGCCTTTCAATACTTAAAGGGGGCTTATAAGAAAGATGAGGACAGGCTTTTTAGCTGGGCCTATTGCACTAGGACAAGGGGTAATGGGTTTAAACTAAAAGAGGGTAGATTTAGACTAGATATAAGGAAGACATTTTTTTATGGTGAGGGTGGTGAAACACTGGAATGGATTGCCCGGAGAGGTGATAGATGCCACATCCCTGGAGGCTGGATGGGGCTCTGAGCAACCTGATCTAGTTGGAGATGTCCCTGCCCATGGCAGGGGGGTTGGACTGGATGACCTTTAAAGGTCCCTTCCAACCCAAACAATTTTGATTCTATCACCTGCACCAGGCCCTGCCAGGAGCTCTGGGTATCTCTTGCTGGCTGCAGCTTGCTGTCCTGTCTTCATCCATATCACTTTCACAGGTGCCTCTGTGCAACCTAGTGCAGGGGGTTTTGCGGAGCTCTGGAGCTCTGCAGAGACACTCCTGTGTGTCCAGTCACTGACAATGTTGCTGCTCTGTGGCATGGCATGTGGGCCCTCGCTGCTGTCTGTGCATCCTTCCAACTTGGTGCCAACAGAAGCATGTCCCAAAAATAATACAGGTTGCTTGTCCAAAGTCTTGTCCCCAGACAGCCTAGCCCATTTCAGAATAGCATGAGAAAACAGTGCTGAAATCTGTACCAGGTATCAACAGCCAATACTCTGCAGGGAGCTCATTTTAAGTCTTTCTGTGCACATCTGTGTGTTTCTGTAAGTGTTAAATACTGTGAAAACACAGCCTTAATGTGTTACGTGGCTTGAGGGCATGGTCTTGGAGCAGGGGCTCTGGGCTGAGCAGTCATTTATATGTGATGCTGTTTCCTCATATTGCTGTAAACATCCTGCTGTCCTCTTCTCCAAAGCCTTTCCTATAGGTTCTCTTCACCGAACTGCATCAGGACAGCCTTCCCCTGAAGTGAGCGCTGTACATCATTCTCTCCTGTGGCACATGGGAGGCTGTTATTTTTTTGTCTGGTGTGCCTTCCTGGAGTCCCTTAACTAGCTATTCCATGCTTATTTTACCATGGGTAGGCCAAATCAATGAGTTGTCACAGGTCTTGCTCATACAGACCCACAGTGACATTCAGACTCTATTTGACTAATTCAGTGTACTGATGTTTAAGCCACAGCAATGTCACTTCTCCTAGTTGCAAGCCACTTCTAGTTGTTGCAAGCCATTTCTAGTTGCAAGCCATTTCTAGTTGCAGGAAACCAATGAAGAAAAAATGGGTTAGCACTTAACCCAAGTGCCTTCCTGTTGCATGGATAGACTGAGGCTGCAGTCACTGTGCTGCTTTCTCTGTGCACATGCTGCTGGCAAAGAGCAGAGATTTCACTGACCTGGTTTATGGCCAGTTGGCAGGGCTGTTGGTTGTCCCTCCCTTAGCCCATGGAGTAGATACATACAGGAGAGCTGAGATTACTTGCCTAAATTAGGCACTTTACTTTTAGACATTTAAATGAAAGCAAGATTAATTCCACCTCAACCTTCAACATATGAGTAGATGGCTGAGCTGAACTTTTAATTGGTTGTTTGGGGGTTTTTAAGTTGGTTTTTTTTGTCTGTTTGTTTGTTTTTTCCCAGGACATCCAGTCAGAACCAACATGAGGAACAAACTGTGGCTCCAGAGTATTTCCTTCTTCCTTTTATTCCAGTACAGTAAGTTCACAGATACCTCTTCCAGCCTGTACACCCACATGATTTATCTTGGTGACTGTTGACACACAAGGCACAAGGTTGCTATGGGACAGCGAGCCCAAGATAGGGTACCAGGGGAGAGGGTTCCATGGATGAGTTATGGAAGAGGCTCCACGGGAAGTGGCAGACCGGCACAAGAAGGTGGACAGGCACAAGGGCAGAGCTCATCCAGACTACATAACGCTACAGGGAGCAGCACCAGTGGGGAGAGTACAGTGGTACTCCCTTGCATTGAAATGTCTCCTGTTGACATTAGAGTAGGATTCCTCCTCTCCCCGCCCCCCCCCCCCAAAAAAAACAACCAACCAACCAAAAAACAAACCACCCTTTGCCATAGGAAAAGTGCTCGTGGCCAAGACCAGGATATCCCCAGGGCTCATGGCTGCTGTTGGCAGGCCAGCCAGGGACAATGGAGTGAACCTCTCCCGGTCTGAGCCCCTTTGCTCAGGACTGCACTGTGCAGACAGTCAGTCCCCCTTTCTTGCTGGTTCCTACCCACCGTGCAAGCTTCAGCTGACTCAGATCTGACTTTCTGAACAGGTCAGCTGGACAGAAAAAGGCAGCAACAACAGTGTCTGCAGGGAACAGGTGTGAGTTTAGCATTTTGCATGCTGCTTCTAGGCAGAGCATTGAGCCTGCTCCAAACCTAAATTAGCAGAAAAGATTAATTCAGAGTTATATCTTCCTGCCATATAGGATCATTGTGATGCCTGGTCTGAACTTAGTGTAACACAAGCCAGGGACTTACCCTGTACTACTTTCAGTTTGGACCAAACTAGATCTTACTGTTAAAAGTATTTGATTTTTGTTTCTGAAGCTGCCAAGGATGGACAATTCATCCTAGATCTAACTGGGTTTAGGACACTTAATTATTCCTTTCCCAGTAAAAAGCTGTCCTCTTCTTAATTTTGTTAACAGATTCTTGCCCAAAGATATACCTGCAGCTTACCAGCTACCTAGGAATAGTAGTCCATTTGCCTGATTAACATAATAGCATAGAAGAATGCTAATTAGCAATGCTTATTAATACTTGCTGCTCTCTCTAAAGCAGGGTTTTATAACCCTGTTTTTGTAGGAGAGTAAAGTTAGGCTAAGGGAGAAAAAGGTGGTTGTTCAGAACTTTGGAACAAACAGTGCTTGTACCAGGGCGCTGAGAAGAGCTTATTGAGGGCTCAAAATGAAAAGTTAAAACTTAATGAAAATTTTAGAACAAAATTCTGAAGTCAGTGTGAAATGGAAAAGTCAAAATGAAACAAAGTGACAACCACATAATTTGAATCACTTACAGTTTAATAAAGCATATGTACACCCTTGGGGCCAGTCTGTCTCAAGCATCCCCAAATTTCTTCTGTTGCCATCCTGACTCTGCGGGGAGGGGGTCTTGTAGACAAATCTGAGCCCAGAGCTCATGTAGGGAGAGCAGTGTGTGCTCTGATGCAACAGGACTAGGAAGAAACTTTTGTGATGAGTGAAGTCAGTGGGAAAAGTTAGACTTTCTTTTCCGTTGAACTTACTCTGGCCTAGAATTAGGCTGCACCCTCCACTGGATGTGCCTGCTGTGCATTGTGACTGTAAATGCAGAGACAACTTGTTTGTGAGGACTATCATTTGACCTGGAGGGTGGAACAGATGTTTCTGGTCCATCAATGCACACATTGCCTGCCTTCCATGTTGATTATTCTCTTCATACAGCATTCTCTTTAACTGTAAAATCAGGCATTGTGGTTGTTGAGCATATCACATAGGCCTGCTTTCATCTTATGCAAACAACTCTTCTGAACACAAAGCATGTTCAACAAAGAAAAGGTAGGAAGCAAGGAGTGCAGCTTCTCTAACCAGGCAAGCAGCAGAACAACAAAGGGAGGTGAACTGGCAACATGGCTAGCATCAGAGGATTTGGGTGCCTGATGGCTGTGAAGTAACATGTTCCCATCAGGCTGAGGGCAGTCCTGATGGTAGGGGAGGACCCATGCTTGATTTAAGCATGGATGTAACAACCTTGAGGTCTTCCCCTAGATGATGACACTTTTATTCCCATCAAAAAGGGATGATACTGTACACCTAAGAGATGAATAGTCACTGTAATAGGCATGTTTTGCACCAGCATGGCATGCTGCATCTCCTACAGGCCTTTCCTCACTCAGTTATTCCTAGTGTAGTAGCGGTGGCTTGTGTCAGCCAAGATGCTGTCAGGAGAGGACTCGCCAATGCAGATATTTCTCACTGTACTGCCACCTTCCCTGCCTTGAAATCCAGGGAGATAACTTAAGTGTGTTATGCATAGAACAACAGTGCTTTTGTACAGCACATGTCAGATACTGATACATGAGCAGAGCTCCTGCAGAACAATTAGAAGAGCATAGATGCTGCTTCGTGACCACTTTCAAATTAGTTAATTTTCTTAATGACCAGCATAAATTCTACAATTGCCTCTCAAGTTCTCTTTAGAAGTCTGTTTCAGTTTAAGTGATTAATAAATTGTGCCTATCACTTTAGTATCAGAGTGATTTATGGAAATTATAGCAACTACAAATTTGCAATATTTTTTTGCCAAAATTCCATGAAAAGCATATTCTGGGCCTCTGGAGCTGGAGATGAAAAGTATTGATGCTGCTGATATCAAGCTGTAGAAAATAGTAAGCAGAGAGAATGGTAAAGAAAGAATTACTAAAATACCACTTTTTTAAAAAATGTAAAGCGCCACGTAGATGTCATAAAACAAAAACTAGACTAGCAAAGAACAGTACTCAATTTAGGAAGTGGTATCATTACAAAGTTTGAATATGCTACTGTTTCTGATTGGGTAATCATGCCTCTTTTATGTGCTACATAAGCTAGGACTCTTGCAGAAATAGGATGTGACTCTGCTGTAGTGACTGTATAAGAGCGGACAGGGAGAAGTTTGAAAATTCAGTCACAATTTGGGCATTTCCTGGTATTTTGGCATGCCATTTGCTGCCACAACATTTTTAATGGATTTTTGTTTGATGCTTATCTTGCTGTCAATGACTTGCCTCCCTGTAGAGATGGAACATGTCTTACGCTCCAAGACTGGAGACTTTCGAGGGGGCTGGCACAAAGTTCCCTTCAGATTTAGTGGGAGCCCTGAGGACTGTGTATGTTGATATAAAGTTCTGCTTGCTTCATCATGGAAGTTGACATTGTGTTTTCTCTTTCCAAACCTACAGCTACGTGTTGTGAAAACCTCACTTGTTTTGTGGACTATGTACAGACCCTGTCCTGTATCCTAAGAAATGACTTGGGTGCCGGTTCATATAACCTCACTGCAACATGGTACGTCTCAGTAGGATGAGCAAAATGCAGTCAGCAGGAACTTTGAACATGGCCATAGCACAGTGGTGTCCTTCTGTCCTCTTTGTTAGGTAGAATTCTTGTTCTTGCTGCCATGCTGGTTTTTACTTAGTACTTCACACTCCAGTTATCAACTGGCTCCTCCCCTAGCACAGGATCCCTGGTTCCTGTGTCCACTGACTGCACTGCTTGCCACTGACTGCTACACTGACTTTGGCTTCCTTGGCATAGTTTTCTCTTCTGCCCTGGGAATACCTTGCCCTTTGCTGCTGTTAACAATGGACCTTCACTCCTGTGTGCTGGCAGGGCTCGCACCGCTTGTCCAAGCCCTGTATGGCTGCTCGTCTGCCCCAGCAAGGAAGTGGGTGCAGTCCTGGGCTGTGCAGGCCTGGTGGGCACCTTGCCTTTCCACAAACACTTCAGCATCACTTTCCTGCTTCTCTCAAAGATGCTAAGCTGAACATGCTATGCCTGGTGGTTCAGCAACAGATTAGTGCAATGCAGCATATGGTAGATGTGGACTTGTTTGTTTGTTTGTTTGTTTGTTTTGGTGGTTTTAGGGTTACTGATCAAGGTCCAGAAAATACTGTGGCTGCCTGCAGTCTCCTGCAATTCTCCAGGAACGCCAGTCATACACAGTACATGTGCACTATGGACATGACTGAATTCCTGGCAGATACCAAAGTCCAGGTGGATGTTACAGAGACGGCTGATAGGCAGCACGTGACTTCCAAAGGCTTTTATATGGCAGAGAACAGTAAGTACAAAAATGGTGGATTTGATAAATACTGTCTGACCATATGTCTATCTGCTAGGATAGTCTGGGCAAGGAGTGAGTGTGGCAGCCAGTGGTGGGGGCCTATGTTTGGTGTGCACTTGTCTACACAGAGCACTGTGCTCTTATTGTTGCTATTGTAAACTACAGAAACATTTATGCTTGAGGCTGAGCTTAGAGCTGGCTTGGCCCCAGCCTTTTTATGGGGAAATTCCTTTTCCCCCATGAAGCAGGAGGTGATAAATTTCCACCTTAGACCAGTCTCATACCTAGACTATGCAAGTGTTGGTTCTTGGCTAGAATCTAAAGGGCAGGAGGAACTGCTTTAATTGCAAATGCCACAGATGTCCTCACAGGAGTCCCAGGAGGCTCTTGCAGTGGACACCTGAACCAACATGATGTTATTGTGGGTGGCACAAGGTGTCCCAGACACAAGGGATGTGGCACTTCCCCTTTCTGGGGCAATTCCTAACCATCTCTCCTGCATGACAGGAAGACTGGGTGCAATCATATAGTTGACTTGGTGGAATGCTGGTGTGTTCTGAATTGTGCAGCAAACTGTGAAGAAAAGGGGTGGTTTAGTCAGGCAGACAGGTACCATGCGGGCATACGAAAAAGGATTTTTCTACTTGGATTCCTCTGAAATTAAACTTTACATGAGAAGTGTCATCTTTTTGACAAACGCCATAACAGTTCAGGAAAGCCCCTTGCTCCCACTGACAGACTATAGATTGGGTAGTGGTGCTTTGCACGTGTCCTAGATGTCCCCATTCAGAGGCATCATAGCTCAGTGATGCACCTTGCAGACTAGTGCTGGAGTTTATGCATTACTGCTTTTAGATATATGAAAACACCCTGCAGGGGATACAAAAGCTTGCCTTTTAGGCACTTATGACACAGGGATTTGCGCTGGGTTTATGCAGTGTCCACTAGCCTCAGCTTTTCCTCATGTCTCTGTTACATTGAGGGGTATTTCCCTAACTGTGCAAGTGACCATGACTACATGGAGTCCTCCTGTGTCATGAGAAGAACAAGGTGCTCTACTCTTTACATCTCCCAGGAGGTATTAGCCCCTTGTGCTGTCTTCTCCTGCTCCTTGGGTGATGAGGAGGTTAAGAGACAGGCAGAAGGCATATTCAGAGAAATGTGGGCCTGACTTCACTATGCTGCTGAGGTGTGAGGCTCTGTGCATGGCTCAGGACTGCTCAGCCTGAGGGGCAGGAATGTTGTGGATGTTGTCCTGGGTAGGAGGGCCCACCCCTGCCAGGGCAGTTTTGCTCCCTGCTCGCTCTGCATTGCTGATACCATGCTAGGCCACCTCTTGTCTGCAGTAATGTTATGAAGGGTAACACCATTCTGTCTTCCAGTCAAACCACAGCCTCCGTTCAATCTGACCGCTGTGTTCTCAGAGGGTTACAATATTTCTTGGGAAACCATCTACCACAACTCTCCTTTCTACTTTTTGAATGAGGAGCTTGAATATCAGCTGCGTTATAAGAGAAGGACCGACACCTGGGAGGTAAGTGAGATGTCAGTTTACCATCAAGTAGGATGTACTAGCAAAGAGGAGGCCAGCATAACCAGGACAGGAGTGCTGGCGTGGAAGAATGGTTTTCATGGTTTAGAAAAGGCGTCTCTCTGCTTGCCTGGACCAACAGCAGGCAAAACTGAAAAAAAGAATTGAGAAGCAGAAGCTGTTTGAGAAGTACTAGATCCTGTGGGGAAGGCTGATAGTTCACTTGCTTCTCATGCTGTCCTGCACAGAAGGATCCCGCAGGGCCCCATGCAGCTACTGACCAGCCAGAGCATGGCCTTGCAGAAATAACATGAAAGCAGAGGAGATTAATTTGGAGGGCTCCTCACTGTGCAGCAGTGAGGGTAAGGTGGGAGCAGTCACTCCAGCCCTGAGTGTTTTGGTGTTTAATCATTCACAGACTCAGAAGACTAAAGCTGTCCATGAAGATAAACGGACCCTGGTGATCCTGCCACGGGAACTCCAGGCGAACACCGAGTATGAGTTCCAAGTGAGAGCCAGACCTCGAGAAGACACTGGCTACCATGGATTTTGGAGTGAATGGAGTCCTCTGCTGACACTGAAAACCAGCCCTGCCGGTACATACTACCAGCTCTCCTTGCCCTTCCAGTTGGTCCAATGTCAGACAATGCTTCCAGAACTCTAATCAAATCTAACTACTTAGAACAAATTCTAAATAGCCTAGTAAAGACAGGCATGTTTGGCTTGCTCACTGAGTACATGAACCCCAGGCCTGGGCTGATATATGCTGTCTGTATTGACCTTCTCACTGTGCTGCAAAGCCCACCTTTCAGCATGGCCCATGGGAAGAGGGTTTGGTGGGGCTGGCTGTAGGTTTGGGTGCCACAGCAGGAGTGCAGCCTCTAGCTTCCTTTCCTATGTCAAATGTTCAGGGTCCTGCTTGCAGCTTTTGGAAATGGGGGACATCTAGTAGAGGTGCCTCCACTACTGGGGCTTAGTATTGCCTTCAGCTGAGGGGAGAGGGGAGCCTGCTCTGACAGCTAAGTTCCATGTTTGGACACTGATGTTCGGTCATGCTGGGCACAGGCATTTCGTTTGGTAGCCACCACTCCCACTCCACAGGGAGCGCGCAGTACCTTATGCACAGAAGTACACTGGTGCTTGTCATGGTGGAACAGAGGCTATGAAAACAGGGAGTCTTTGTTCAAATAGAGCAGGGCAGGATGACTGTGGTCAATGTCAGCAGCATGTGCTGAGCTTCCCTGCTCGCACTGATCTGCAGCTCAAACTGAAGTATTATGTGGTGCTGTGGCAGCAGGGTCAGGCTTCATTTGCTAAGGGTTATCTGAGTTCTGGGTCTCAAAGGTGCTCCTTTCCATCACAGGCAGAGAGCAGCCAACAAGCACTCTTCTAATCAACACCTTTTCTTCACATGTCTCTGGCCTGCTGCACTCTCTTTTCACTTCATGGATCATCTGTGCAGGTGTCCCTAAACCAGGAGGAGTCAGAAACACCAGCGGTCTTTGTAGCAGGGATCTGTCCTGCCCCAAGCATGTTGGCTGTTGGTCTGTGGTGCAGCCAGGCCACAGGGCAGCTGATACACTGCTCCTTTCATTCATGCAGTCTTCTCTGAGCATCCTCATTCAGACCTCTTGTCTGGAGTGCTGGGCCCCAGGTGACAGCCTCAGTGTCCCTAAGAGAAAGTCTGGGGTAGAAATTGAGGGTGTCTCCTCACCATCTCCTGCTTATTGACCAGGGTAGAAATGCAAGGTGAGCCTGAATGACCTTGTCTCTTTCTCCAGCAGTGACACAGACAGCAGGCATGGGATGGCTGCTGCTGTTTGGTGTTGTCGTGGCAATCACTGCCTCAATCACAACCTTTCTGGCCAAACAGCGGAGGTAAGAATGCTTCAGGAAGCTGGAGTAAATGCTCCTATTCTGTCTTGCTAAAGATGGGGTGTTCACATGCAGCCTTCTTTGCATCTTATGTATCCATGCACGGACACAGCTATGGGCCTGTGAGGGTCAGCAAAGTATGGTCTCCAGCTGGCGTGCTGCCAAGAGTGCCTTGCTTTTCTCTGGGGCTCTGCTGCCATTCAGCTAGTTGGGACAAGACAGTGGCACATGGGGACCGAGCAGGGGCTACTCAGCCTCCTGGGCTGTTCTCCTGGTCCTGTCTGTGCGCTGCAGTTGCCAGAAGCAAGCAGCAGCCAGGGCTGGCCTACCCCTTTCCAAAGCTGACACAGGCCCCTCAACACTGGCTGGGGGCCTCTCTCCTTTTTGGAGGGTTACGTGCCCTTGCAGAGGGACGGGGTGCATGCTGCCACAGAGGAGGGTGCTGGGCTGGTGCAGCAGCAGGGCTGGTACAGCCCATGGCCACAGAAAAAGCGCATAGGGCAGAGTCCTGGCCTGCAGGTGCAGACCATGAGCCAGCCCAGCCTGAGGGGAAAATGCATTTCCAGCACTTGGTGCTTTTCCAGGAAGGAAAAAATTGGAACCTCTTTCCTTAGCGTGAATATTGTGTGTGCCAAGTCCTGAGGGCTGAGGCCCCACCTCCTGTGAGGCTCACAAGAAAGGCCATTAGATGGCTCTGACAGCACAAGACATCCTTGGATCCTCAGCCACTTGCTAACTTGTGAGGCCAGTGAGGCTGGGCAGCTGATTTCAGCTGCTTGAATTGGATCTGGAGATGCCTTGCTTCGCATCTGTAGTGTGTGCTTAACCCCAAAGCCTTTCTCTTTTCTCTTCCAGCTTGTGGAAGAAGATGGCTTGCATCCCAGACCCTGCTCCCTTTTTCAAACCTCTTTACCTGGTGCATAATGGAGATTTCAAGGTATAAATGGGTTACATAAGCGAGTAGAGCACATGACAAAGTTAAACTAAAAGGCCCATCGTGCTATCCTGGGCAAGGGATTCTCATTAGGGCAGTGGGAGGGGGAATCTAGTTCACGGGAATGCCAAATGGCTCCAGATGTAAGGACCAGAGCTCTCCAGAGTCTATTCTGTGCCATGAAGGCCTCTATATCATGTCTGTGCTGCTTATTCCCTGTAGGTGCGGTCTCAGTGGGTGGGCTGAGCTCATATGTGATCTGTGAAGCCTGGGAACCTGAAGGGAGTGGACAAAGGGATACCAGGACAGTAACTGGGATTTTTCCAAAGCTCCAGTCCCATCAAGGCCATGGAGCAGACTTCATTGTAGAGCCAGATCTCCCACTCCAGCCTCTGCAGTGACATGAGCTCAACGTTAAGCCTTGTAGTTCTCTCTGAAGAGTCACTCATACAGACAATAGCTATGCATATCATCCCGGAAAGATGGCTAGAGCTTTGGGGGCAAATAACTGCTGTGTGATAGTACAGTGCAGCTGCCTCCCTATGAAGGAAGTGTCTTTGAGTAACTTTGCCTAGCCCTCCCAAATTCTCTTCTCATTTAACACCAGCAAAACTTGCAAACAAAATGGTTTGCAAAGACTGCAGAGTTTGCTGGAGTTCTCAGGATACAAAAGTAAAAGAACATTGAGCATCCATAAATAATGGTTGTATTAAGCTGAAGAGCAGCTCACAATGCCATTATCAAACTGTAAAAGTAGTGTCATGTGAGTGCAGACATCACTGCCTCTTTCTGAACAAGTTCCTGTTGTTACAGCAGCACTGATCAGAGACACCTCAGTGTCGACTTTTTGTTTCTGCTTTTTCTTAGGCCCTCTGGGAGAGGGACACCAGCTGGGCCCTAATGATCTTCATGTACTTTCCCACTGTTACATGGCTGATGTTTGCAATTAGGTTAAGCAAGTAGTCTTGGATGGGTGCCATTCAGGCTGAAGCCTGCAGTGACTGTCTCCCTTCCTTCCTGCCTTCCTCTTTCAGCCCAGTTATGGCTTCCCATATCTGCACCAGAGGGGTACTTGCATCCTCTTGTGAGGCAGGTGGCACTGGTTGCTCTCAAGGAAAGGAACTAGGACCAGGTGGACTCGGTGTGGGAATTCCAGAGAGTCACAGCCTAGTGCTCATACTGGAAGTGAAAGCACCCTGCATGCTAAGAGCCATGCTGCTCTCAGGGTGAAGCCATGGGGTTCTCTGTTCTGTGGGAACTACGTTCTTGCTAGTTTCTAGTTAGGCTGTTCAGTGCTGCTGGGAAGGGAATGATGTTCAGTTGCTAAAGCCGAGTTCCCTCTTAATAAATTTGCTGATTAAAGCAGCAGTTGCCCACACAGCCACAGCACAAGATGCACAGGCAGGGGCCGTCAAGAGGATGTGGTGACATCACTAATATGTGAACAGACTCGTCATTTTTGCCTGGCAAGAAACCAACTGATATAGGGCTCATTCAACTGCATCCTGCTTGCATCAAAGCAAGTGGTTAGGTTATGTCTGTGAATAATGATCAGCAAATTACAGTAGTAATGCTCTACAGACAACAGTCCTGGATTGGGTAGGAAGCAGTCAAAATGTTAGAGGAAAAGTTAAGATATAAAAAGAGAAGGGAAAGCAGAGGAACATTGTTTACTTTTGTGTGTACGTGGGTCCTTAGATTCATGTGGGGCGGGAATTTGCAAAGAACTGTCAAGAGGGAAAAGGAAATATTCTGCCTGCTCAATTCTAAGAAAGGGATTTCCTGCTGTTTCTTCAAATAGCCTTTTGCACCTTAGGTGCCTTGCTGTCTATTACAGCTTTAATAATAAGCTCTTTGTAGCTTAGGTTAAAAATAGATTAAAATAGACTTGGTGCTTCCTGCTGTAATGAAGATTTTTCCATGCTCTGTGTCAGAGGGTAATAAGCTGTGTCAAGCTGTTCTCTTCCAAATACTTTGCTCATGTCTAGTGATGCTGAGTGCAGTTTGGGACAGGAGGCTGGCACGATTAAGGCAGTCTGACAGCTGTGGCAACACCCAGCTCTCATGCAGCACTCTGTCAGAAGCCTTTGCAGTGTTTATGAAGCTCAGCATTGTTACCTATTTTATACACAGCAGAAAGTGGTGCACCTAGAAGAACCTTGACACAGCTCAGCATTAGGCAAATGTGAGACAGGGGCAGAACCAAGTCTTGAGTCTGTGCTGTGCCCGGCCTTTGGACTGCAGAATCCTCTAGTAGGACTCACTGGCATTCATTAGTGGCACACGCCTAAAGTTTGCTGTCATCTGAGTGTCTGATTCAGTGATTTCTTCAAAAAGAACAGAAACTTTTACTTTGCTCTTACATCAGAGAAACCCAGAGGTGCCTTTACTCCCAGATGTGACTGAATGCAAGGGGCTTGTGGTCTAGAGATAATGCATGGCACAGGGCAGAATGTAATACTAATGGTGATACAGAAGGGCAAGATTCAATGTGTGGCACTCCCTAATCATCTGAGTAAGTGCTATCTGCAGCAGGCAGTGGCTACAGTTCTTTGAGGTCCCCATCCATCGCCTACCCCTGCTTCCTTCTTGTCACTGTGAGAGAAAAGGCTGGTCTGGGGCATGGTTGCATACAGAAGATTGGGAGAAGCCTTGCCCTGACCCCCTTCCCAGGGACCTGAGATGAGGGAAGTGACAGAGCAGGGCTATGCATGTGTTGGGAGGAGAAGCTGACCATCCTTTCTCAGAGAAGCAGTGTCAAGGACAAGAGGGCAGGGGACACTTGGTGGCTTGGGAGGGGACCTCTGGCTGATGCACGAAGGAATGCTGCTATGGGCAGTGGTGTTCTTTGCAGCATAAAGAAAACTGCAAAGCCATGCAAACCTCTCAGAGCTAATTATTTTAAATTACTTGAGTCAGTTCTCCTGCACCTGCCTGTGTCTGGTAATAACAGCATCTCATACCCTGCTATTTTGGAGGAGTCAGTGATTTTAGAGTTTGACTTTGCCTCTAAAAGCATAAGAACTTCGGTCATTTCTGTGGAACCTCAAACCTGATGATACTAACCTCTCTCTCTGTCTCTCTCTCTCCCTGTATGTCCTTTCATGCAGAAGTGGGTTGGTGCATCCCACACGAAGATGACGTTCGATTTCTTTGAATGGGGAATGGTCCTTCCAGAAGTCCTAGAAGTTTACACCATGCGTCCTTCCAACAGCACCTCACGGGAGGAGCTGTGTGAGCTGAGAAAAGATCTGCCTTGCAAACCCTGTGTGTCTTGCCTGACTGCCCCAGGTCAGGATAGCCAGTCCCTGCTGTCTAGTGTGAACGGTAGCAGTGGGACTCAGGACCGGTCATATGGGCATTTGTCCATTGATACTGTGACTGTGGCTGATGAATTTACACCTTGTAACTGCCAGTACAACTGTAACCGTGTGTACAGGGGACATGAGCATGCCAGTGAGGAAGATAGTAGTGCTGGAGAAACTGGTTACCCAAAGGTTAACATCGATGATGAAGACAGAAAGATATCCAGTGACTTGCATCTGGCTGACCTGAGCACACAGGACAAAATACTTGCTTCAGGCTCTGTGTCCACAGACCACCTGAGGAGTACAAGTGTCCCAGCCCACCAGCAAGTAGAAAGAGCTTGGGGAGGAGGGATGGGGAGCATCCTAGAAGCCCTTTGCTTGCAGCCTAATCAGTGGGATTTGGAAAATCCAGCTTCTCTACCTTCTCCTGATGGTGAAAGTGTTTCCTACAGTGAAGGCTCCTATGACTTCTTCCCTCACATTGCAAGGCCTGGTGACAGTTACCCTATGATCTGTGTAGATTTGGACACTATTGACAGTGGCTTTGTGGACTCGGACTGTGGGAGTCCAGTTGACTGTGAATTTGAGCAAAATAGTCAGACCAACTGTGGGTCCATCCCTCTTGGGCCAGAGGGCGAGGACTTTCCACGGAGCTACGTCAAGCAGTGGGTCTCCTGTCGCTCTGACAGCCCTGTCAATGGGACACAGACAAACTAAGGACTTGATGTTGCCTTACAGAGTGTAGGGCCTTTTCCATACTGTGCCAGGAGCAAAGTGTTAGCAAAATTCAGAAGAGAAATGAAGTTTACTTTGTGTAAGCTCTATTGCATACAACTGAAAACTGTTAGGTCCATGGAAATATATGCTTATTTCTATTGCCACTTATCCTGTTAATGTCTCAAACTTGACATGATTGTTTTGGTTTTTTTTTTGAATCCTAGGTCAAACCTCCTTATAATGGCATAAAAAGCAACTGTACCTTGAAAATTACCCTTTAGCTTATGTAGATGTGCAAATTTTTTTGACAGTAACCTTATAAAGAGTACAAAACTTTAAATTATTTTCCCTGGTATTCTCACATGACTTGAGAGTTTGGATGTACATGGAATCTTAGAAGCATAACTCATGGCAAGCATGTTTGTTATGTTAAAGTTCCCCTACCCTTTCCAAACAACACAGGTGGTGTTACTTTTCCTAGTAATATCTTTGGCTCTTTAAACCCAGCTGTAATAGTTTGCTAATTATGGAGGGTCCCAGCCCTGTCCATGGGGTAGGATCGAAACCAATTCTTATATAATCATCACAGAACTGTGTGTCCAAGAGACCAAACACAACTCGGGTTTCAGAAAGACTTTGCCTTTCCAGGTGGAGTCTACAAATGAAAAGTCTTCAAAACACATATAATTCCAGACAAACTCTTGCTACCAGGGCTTTCTACTGAATCAGCATCTCTCCCAGCATTTTCCAAGCATGTTAACTGAAACATTGAGCAGCTTTTAGAACTATGCAGAAATTTCAGAGATGTTGTCCTACCTGGATGTGCCTGCAACTCTGTCTTCTGTCTTGGAACTGGTCTGCTGCAGTTAACAGGTCAGTAGCACAAAGTTTGAGCAATTTCTGCTAGCTAATAAAGCCAACCATGAAACTGCTATTTGCACTGTAATTGTGAATATGTTTCCCTCTGACGTCTCTGTATCTCTGTTTTGTTTAGGATAATTGTCTTAAAAAGTTACTGTAATACTAATAATGAATGTGAAGACACTTCTTATGTAGGCACAGTGCTACCAACCCATGGGTGCTTGGCTCCCGAACATTTTATACTGAGGGAACCTGTGTGGTGAATGATGTATGTTTCCAGTGCAGTAATAATCTGTTGTTGCTGTGATACCAATAAACTCTCTACCTTCTCCCCCATCTCTTAGTCAAGACTTTAGCCAACCTCACAGCTCCCTAAACAAGAGGGAGCACTGTAATGAAGAGAAGCTGTTTCTTTCACAGGTGAGTGCTGGGAGAGTTATTTTATGCATCCACAACCCTGGTTTGATTGTTCAGAACAGCCATGGTCTCTGCTATGTTGATTTTGAACCTACAGGGCTTAGCTTTGCCCATGTTGTTATTACTCCCTCAATGCACCCCTAGCTCAGGGGCTTCCTGCGTGCTGCTCCAAGAAATCAGGGTTTTTTTTGGTTCCTTCCCTCCTTATTTTCCATTTTTCTTGTTGTCATCTGTGATAAGTCATGGGAGGTATTTTCTTAGTGTGCTTATGCGTGCTCCTGCTGTGCTGCAAGGACCTGCATGTCCTCCACGAGGCAGCAGAGGATCGGGCCAACACCACTTCCTTGTTGATGAGCTGAACCTGCCCCACACTGTCCTACAAGGTCTGCTTGCATCGTGCTTATATCTATGCAAATGTGTACCCAGCAGAAATATTGCTGATGGTCTGCAGCATGGCCTTCTGCAGCTTCATCTTGCAGCTACTTGCACTTCAGAAACTACATTGTGGTAACTGGCCCCAGGCTGCTTAAAGGAGGAGGGGAAACTTGCCTATCTTTCTAGGACCCTTTTACATCTCAGTTCTCCACGCTCCTTGTTTCTGTCAGCATCATTGGCCCCAGAACTGCTGAAGGAGCTGTTTCTGTCATTGCTACGCTATCTAGCTGCACATCTGATAGAAGGTGGTGATTTGCTGTTATGTTGGGCTAGAAGTTGCCTCTGGTCACCCTAGGAGGCAGAGAAGAGCTTGCTTTGCTATGTGGCATAAGGATATTAAAATAAGGGAGACTGTTCCCTTTGAGGCAAGCTGTAACAATTAAGCTTTTGGCCAATAAGTTGTTGACACTGTGAATGTGGAGGGGTTGGAGGTGGGTTTTTCCCTGTGGCTCCTACCAGCAAACTGCAAATGTCCCTGACCTAGCAATATCTAATTTGGAAAAACTGTGTTTCCCCAGGAATGCTAGGGCCATTGGTAGTATTGCAAGTCCATGTTTTGTTGGGTTTTGGGAGGCCTCTCCTACTCTCAAACAAGCCGTCTGTAAAAGGTCTCACTCCACCCTTCCGTGACCTCAGTAACCCACAGTGTCAGATTCCTGAACAGCAGTGTGAAGCACAGGAAAGAGTTATGATAATACTGTGGTAAAGGCATCTGATGTTTAAGTGCTTGGCCACGCAGGTCTGCTTAAAAGAACAGAGTTTGCAGTAGGCTGCCTAAGCCTTTCACTGCAGAGCAATCTGCTTAGCCACTCCTGCTGTGCTCAGGTAACCAGGTGATCTAATGTCAGCCTGCCTTGCAAAGGTGAGGTTAGTCATGCATTGAGCAGTGGGGTGAGGTATTAAGAAGTGGCCAGCAGCACTACCCAGGTAGACAAAGCCCTTAGATGGCTGTGGTCTGCTACACTTTGCATAGTATTCACAACAATCAGGAACATGATAGTGGACTTAAGATGTTGCACTGACCAGAACAGTGTCCTTTTACTGGGGGACTTGATGAGCAGAGGAAAGGAGGGAGGTCAAATCTCACAGATTCTTGAGTGAAAGCATGACCAGGATACAGAAGTGGTCCTGGACTGTAGTACTGACCATCTTCTCTGAAAGACTAACAATGTGTTCACTAGCCAAGCATAGAAGAAGGTAGACACAGAAATCCCAGTCTATCCAAGGCTATCTCAGGCTCAAAAACGTGCATTATTGTACAAGGCAAGGAATGCAGCACAGACAGAGCAAGTGCTGCATGTCCCAGTAGCTTCCACTGTAATGTGATGCTTCTCCTGTTTACTACGTTTGCCTCCATAGTGATCCAAAACCAGAGGAGACAGCAAAACATATGCATTTGGTACTCAGTTGACAGTAGACAAACAGTGGATATCTGTCCAAATGGAGCACTTTGAACAAAAACAACAACAAAAAAAACCCCAAAACAAAACAAAAAACTCCCAACAAAACTCAAACCAACTTCAAGGTAGATGTAACTTAAAACAAATCACCTGGTGAGAAACACTGTTCACCTGATGGAAGCTAATTGTGGGACACTGGGACAGGTGTAAATGGGTCTTAGAAAACATGAAAGAAGGGTCTGAGTGTCCTTTGCAGAACAGGAGTTCAGTTAATGGTCTTTAGGCTGAGTAGTACTTGGAGTATGGGGAAGTATGAAAAAAGGCAACTTGCAGAGAGCTGTGATATTCTTGTCAGAAATACTGCTTTGTATTTTGGAATAGTAATATGAAAGGAAAATGGTAAAATAAGCTTGTGCTTTGCCATTTGAACCAAACTGCTGCTGAACTCTTGTACTGATTTTTCTGTCTGCCCTGTAGGCAGAACATGGTAAAAGCTGTGGGTCTTACACAGCCATAGCATCTTTATGGTGACCTGTGGCAGTAGGCTGGGAAAATGCAGAGATCCAATTTATCTCTACAGGAGACAAGATGTTTTCTGCTGCAGCAGGCAAACTACAGGCATCTGGACAGCTCTGAGGCAGCAGGTGTTATTTGCTTAAACGACACTCTGAAGGCTGTTTACATTTTAGGGGCTTTCTGTTTCTGCTCCTGTTCAGGCTTGTTGTAACTATAAAAAGTGTAATATACATTTAGATGGGTAACCGTGGGGCCTCATGGGAGTTGGCAGGAGTCTTACAGGATGAGGAAGGCCCAAAAGCAGGTATTGGGAGAAGAACCATAACTCAATTTGTAGCACCAATTTGCACCATTTTTGCATGGCCCCTGTCTTGCTGTCTCTTGGCCCCTAAAGCTAATACTGGCAGACTGTTATTCAGTCTGTGCTTTGCCTCCTTCTCTCTTCCCCTTCTCTGGCACAAGACCCATGTACGTGACTGACTTGATGGATCTTGACTGTAACACTACCACTGCAGTGTTGCAGCTGGGTGTGAAAAGACCTGTTCCTTATACACTCTAGGATTTGGACATGGAAGCACTGCAAGGATTGTTTTCCTTTGCTTCCAGAGCTGCCCCTTTGAGCACAGTGCAGCAATAGGCTGTGGAGGAGGTACAGGACAGGGCAGCTCAGGGATGGTCAGGTGTCTGAGCACAGTTGGGCAGAGGCCTTGGATGGAAGCAGTCTCACCTCACACTCGGACGAGGCTAGGAAATGGCTTTAGGTTGCTTAGAGAGCTCTTCTGTTGGCCCTTTTTATATAAACATTGCAAGAAGGTACTTTTATATTCAGCAAACTACTTGGCCTTTCAAATGTTAACCCTTTAACAGAAATTCCTCAGTTTCTCCATCACTAATGAGTAATTGCAGATGCAGCTACTTTAACTCAATCTGATAATCTGAGAAGTTTTTCATTGGTTCTTGAGATTATCTTTAAAATCGGTCACGGTAAGCTCTGCTTTATTATGCCACTGCTGCTACTACTGCCTGATCATCAAACCGCACAGCCTAAACTATCAAGGGACAGAAGCAATCTGAAAAGTGAAGTTTCCTTTGAGCTGGTAAGACAGTTTAACATATTTCTGTGCTATGCATGCCAGTAAATAATGATAGGATATATTTACTGAGCTAAGACATTGAAAAATAATTTCTTTACCTAAATGTGGAATTCTGTGTTGTTTCTCGTACTAGGAACTTAGAACAATAAAACCACCAGAAGGGTCTTTGCACTTTTGTTCTGCTAGATTGCTGAGCACAAAACCACACTATTGCGTTAATTCTGGTATGGATTATGCTAGAAGGAAGCACCATCCTGAACAAATGATTTTTAGATACTCCTCTCTGACTGAAACAGATGAATGTAAATGAATCCAGCCAAAATAGCCCTGTTTGGAACTTTGCAGAAAAAAAAATATGCTTTTTAATGTATGTGTATATATGTGTGTGTATGAATATTGCTTTATTGCAGTCGTCATCCTTTGTAGCAGCTTTTTTTCAGTCTCCGGGATACAAGTCTGTCAAATCTAAAAGTACATAGCTGTGAGCATCAAATTGTGGAAAAACGGCTCGCCAAATATGAAGTGAGAAAAAGACCGGTTATGTGGGGTTCTCTCTGATAATCTGTGCAAATGAGGAAATCCTACCACTTCTTCCTTATTCTCTAGCAGTTCGCATGCCGATCATGTGAGTCTACTATGCGTATTTGATGTGCTTCTATCAGATATGTGCTTAGAGGCCTAGGTATTCAGGAGGCAGATAATCTATCATTAATTTTTCTTAAAGGACCTACACAATATTTTCTTGTAGGCAGGGATGATTGACGGAGCGCCCGTGATAAACAATCACACTTAGTAGCACAATGGATTGCTCTGGAGAATGTGCACTGGGGGCTAACCTTAATGGATGGCGGGATGTGCATGTTGGTACAGACATACTATTGCCTGTCACTGTTTTACTTTGTAGGTGCGAGTCAGTGTCCTGGTTTTCTTTAGTGCCTGTTGGTGCTGCCTCTGGAAGAGACTGAAGCAAAGGAAGGGATTATGGCCAAGGGAGAGCTGGTCATTTATGAGTAATTGCTAAGGTGTAAGGAATGGAAACAGAGTATTCAAGGGTTCAGGTCTGCTGTGCCTGCTCCCACTGTGCACCACTCATTTTATCTTGCTGTGGGAGGGAGAGCGAGCAGAGCACGTTTTGGAACAGCTCAGAGCCACTGTCAAATCAGAGCCCGAAGCTTTTGACTTCCTCTAAGATTTAGGTGAGCATAGCAGACCATATGGATGAGCTGCAATAAGAAAAACTGCACTGACAAAACAATCTGCTGTATATAAAATCTGATGGTGGGATAGAACCTAGGAGTCCTGGCTGTCTGCTGTGGGCTGGCATATAATATGGTATGTATCAAAGGGTACTCAAGCATGTTGAAGAATCTTACGCACACATCTCCACATGAAATCCTTGCTCATGCTCTTGTATAACACTTCAATTTTGTGTTTTATCAGGCCTTTGTAAAGCTAGGCATCCAAAGGTTGGAGATGCAAAGGTCCTTTTTTGTGTCCGTCACTTTGAACCCATTACATTTCTCTACACAATTCTTTTATCTCCCTTTCTCTATCACATCAAACATAAGCTTCTTGTCCCCACTTCCAAAGTCACTGACAACCTCTCCTTGTCCTCTTGTCATCTCTCACTTCCATATCAAGAAGTCAACTCTTTCTACAATGCCTGCTTTCACTTCCCACTAGATCATCCAAACAACTCCTCCGAACCTTCCTCCATGCTACGGCTTACATGCTGAAGGTGCTGCCTACAATTCTCTTCAGCTACCTCAATCTCTTTCTTCAAGTCTCTCCTTAAAGCTCTGCTTTGCCGAGTTACTAAAACCCAGACAATATTTAGGCTACCCACATGCTTGAGACTGTGCTGTATTTCTATTTCTTGTATTACTTCCCCTCTCAGTGGTATCTATCAAATAATTTATTTTACCCTATAAATTCTTAAAAGCAAAGGCCATTTTTTTTACTGTGTTCTACTGGACCCCGAATATGGGAGGTTAGCCAGAACTTTGAGTATGGATTTCTGGTAATACAAACAGATATAGCAGTTAACAGTTGATCACCTGTCTTTCTGTTGATAAGCAGTTGAGAGCATTTGGAAAATCTGTGTTGTACAAATTATGGTTAAAATAAATTGAAATTACTTTTGAGAAATGGAGGCAGCTGATGGAACCACAGGAGGGGACAGGAAAGGCATGGCTGCAGGGCCTCATTTCCTTGAGCAGGTAACAGGCAGAAGAACTCTGCCTTGGAAACATACAGAAAGGATGGAAACACCATTGCAACCAGCTTGAGACCACTGGGAACTCAAGGTCACCAGTCAGCTTCTGGTGCTGAACCAACACCTGGATTGAAGGCAGCATACCTGGTGTATCATTTCAGGGCTTTCTCTCAGGCATTTGATCTCTTTCTTTCCTGCAGAGTGAAGGTGGTGGTTCTCCCTTCCTCCGACACCTCCCACACCTATAATTTTCACAGGGCTTTTCTGCCTTCACCCACAACTCGGCAGTGTTGCAGAAACTGGGTGTTAGAACAAAAAAAAGTATCAAATAGCCTGGCTAGGAAGTTGATTTGTCTTCCAGTCCCGTGACTGCTGTAATAATGCCCTTGCTGCTAGCACTGGACACAGGGCATGCCAACAAGATGTTGCCTTGCCATGGTGCTGGCACCTTAATTGGTTTCTGCTTGGTTCCTGGCTTCATAATCAGCTTCTTGCTTTCCTCCTGCTGCAGAAAGAACTGGCAGTGTTCAGAGATGATGGTCACTGGGAAGAATGATGCATGCCTGCTATGTCACCAAGAATCCCTTCATGCATCCATTCTCACTGAAATTGCAAAGTGCTTTTGCACTTGCCTCGTTTTTGTCCCATTCTGTGGCTGGCTGCTGTCCAGCACCAAGAGGAGCTGAGGTTTGAATTGACCGTGTCTATTTTGCTACATAGCCTATCAAAACCTTCATATTGACCTACATAAGAGGAAGAGAATTTCACCAAAGCAGTCATTTTCTTCTGGGACTTGCCAAGACAGTTCATATGCGGCCAGGCTGGGCTATCATCAGTTCAACCTGCCTTAGGGTAATGTGGCAATTCTTTTCCCACAGCTGAGTGACTTGAACCAGGTGGGAAGCATAGTCAGTATGAAAGATAAGAAAAGGCATCAGAGCATCTCTAGGATTCTAGCAAAGTTTGCAGTTATTTTCTTGCAAGGCCAAACTCATTGCAAGCATCAGCAAACATTACTCAGATGACCTCATTAATATGTCTCTATGCTTGCAATTGGTATTTCCCCTGAACACTACAAAATGTACAATTATTGCCTTTCCTCATAAGTGGGGAAGTGTCTGGCAGCTACTGAGAAGTGATAGGGCCTGTTTGTGAACCAGCTTTTTAGGATGCACTACAGGTTTACCTTTGCAAGGCTGAGGATTGCTGATGTTAAGAGGAGAACGCTACCATGATCACTTTAGGACAGACAACTATAACTGAGTCCTGCATCAATTTCACAACTTCCATATGAGCTAAGGATTTTTTTTTTTAAGATACCTAACCAAGATTTATAGACTACAAGTCTTGGATCATATGTTTAGGCAAGAGGTTCCAGCAATAAAGGCAGCTCCCCTTTGTACAGATTCTGCACTTTATTTCTGTCTAGTTGCATCTACCTTCAGTGTCCAACTACTGGCTTCTTTCCATCTTTCTCTAGTAGATTAAAAAGAAAAGAAAATACTTTTCTCCTACCTGAAATCTTCCCATGTAAGATATTTATGGCTGGTGTGGAATTATTACTTAGCCTTTCCTTTGGTTAAGTTAAAGAGATTTAGTTGGTCTTTAGTTGTTAATTTCTGAGGAAAGTTATCCAGGATTAAATCATTCTTATAGCCCTTTTCAGAACTGTTTTCATCTTTTCAGCAACTTTTTGTTTCAAGTGTGGATCCTAACAGAAGAAATGAACTAATAATGGTCTTACGGATGCTACATGTAGCTGTAATAACATCTTTTAATTGATATGCATCCACAGTCTCTGTGTTAGCTCCTCTAATTGCATTAATGTACTGCAGAATCTCATTCAGCTGGTTATGTGCTATTTCCCCAAATCATTTTCTGATAAGCCTTTCAGAATTCAGTGTTCCATGACCTACTTATGACTAACATTCATGGCTTCTAACACACAAATTGGCATTTAAACATGCTGTATTTGTTTCCAGGTGAGCTAGAGAGCCAGGAAGTGTCTGACATATTTCAGACATTGCAGAACTGAACAAAGAAATTCTTGCAGCAGGGGGAGTTTATCAAATTAGTAGCAATTACCTGAAAATATTCTGTCCTGGTTTAGTTATCTTGACCTATGTTTGTTTGGGCGCCTGAACAAGTTCTTGTAAGTACATGTATAATTCTACTTAATGCAGCTCTCTCTATTTCATATTTAGTCAGTCTTACTGTGTTTATCACAGGGATCGTATGCAACCCTGATTAGAATGATAAGCAGGGGAGACTTCATGCCTCCCAGCTTCCCTCAGCTAAAATCAGCTAATGGTGACACTTCCTCTCAACAACCCCCACTCTGAAGAAGGTCTGCAGCAAAACAGGATATTTATGAAAAGCCCATAAATGAAGAGGTGGTGAAGTGGAAGCCAGAAAGATTCCTTTTCTCTTGAAGAGTTTCTGAAACATTGTAATTATTTTACTATTTAATTTAGAAAAGGGACACTATAAGCAGGCGTAATTACAAGAAAGAGGTTGATATACAGATGCTGCTGTCTAGCTTTGTGAAATCTGGGACTGGAAGGATACTCTTGGTCATAGAGTTCAGCTCCTGCTACTGTAGCCATCAGATCATTTAATCCCTTCAGTAAAACAATTCTCTTGGTTGAAATATCACAATCCTTGCTAAGCATAGGCTCTTTCTCACTCCTATTCAAGACTACTTCAGACCCTTTGTTGGTTAGAAACCATGATCTTATTCTATAACCAGGCCATACCCATTTGGTCTTGTGCTAATGCTGTACTTAGTGTTTCTCCTATCCTGACACTTCTCTCTCCCTTTCCCCCAGCTTCTTCTGAAAGAGAGAACATAACCCCTGGCAAATTTTGGTTGTTTTTTCTTTTTTGCAGTAACTAAGCCAAGCTCTTTCAAGACAGACTGTTCTCACAGTCTCTCGTTACCCCAGCCCTAGAGCTCAGTTCAGTGTCCGTGCTGGGCAAGCAGTACAAACAGTGTTCCTCCAATATTTTTTGAATTTTTCAAGTAACTGTTTTTGTCTATACTTATTAGTGGTCTTTGTCTACAGACTCACTCCATGTTTTCTGGGTTCCAGGCTGAGTCATGGGCTCCATAGAGCAGCACACTACCTGCAGACATGCTGGGCTTGTTTGCTGCATTATGGTAATGGCAAATATTGCAAACTGGAAGCATCTCAAAAAAACCCACCACATATTGCTGAGTAGATCAGGTCAGGATTCTTCATATTAAACTTTGTTTGCTGGAAAATCATCACATCAGAAACTTTTGATGAAAAAGTATTATTTTAAATGAAAACTTCATCAGGAAACAATTCACAGAATGGAATTTCTGGTTAAAAAGAAAGAGGGAGTCCAGCATAATCTTGTAGAGAGATAGTGTTCCATATTGCAGAAGATACACTTCAAATATCCTTACACAACCTTTCGTAAATTGGGATAATGACTAGGCCTTAAGTATTCTATATCCCCAATGAGTGCTTTGACCAGGAGCGTATCAGCTCTTCTCTCTGTTTCTGTCTTTTGGAGTTTTCTTTTACGACAAGGAAATACCTTTGGGAAGGAAATATGATCCCAAGATTCCCATGCTGCAGATGAGCAGCTTGGTTATCTGCCTGGAATTGTAGCTTCTTATATACGTGTGTTTGTGTGTCCGAGAGAGAGAAAACTATGATGGGTCTTAGTTTTGTTCAGATATGAAATGGGTGAATTTCTAAACCAAAAAATCTGTAGGCTAGAACACCCATTTCTATCCCAGCTTTTGTTCCTGACCTCCAACCCTTTCACACTAGCTCAGAACAACTTCAAGTGGCTTGAAGAAAGGCTCCCTCAAAAGTTTTGTGACACCAGCAGGTCAAGCAAGTGTTCCTCTAGTGAAGAGAAAGGGGAGGTTGAAGAAGAACTGGCAGAAGACCAGTTACTCAGCTCCCTCAAGGAAAAAAAGAACAATCATTAAAGGCAGGCAGCAGTGTTTGTGGTGTAGATGGCTTTCAGCAGGTGACTACTGCTGATGGACAAGCTCATGAGAGAAAAATCTATTGAATATGCAAAAATTATGTCTGCTCAAGGAGGCCCCTGAGCTGCAAATGTCTGGAGGCTGAGAATGTTCTCAGAGAAGAATATCTATGCTTCCTCTGTCGCTACGGTTTTCTCTAAGCATCTGGTTTTGGTTACTGTCAGGAACAGGGAAACATGAACATTTGTTCCAACCCACTGTGGCTCTCTGCTGCTCTTAAATTGTCATAAACCAGATGCCAAAAAATGCAGAAAGAAGGAAAGATGGAACACCCCTCCACCGCTGATCAAATGGCAGGAATTAAAGATTTCCTTTCAGGCTGCTGGTACTTTAGATTCCTGTGCAAAGTACTATTTACTGCCATGAGAAGAACAGTTCCTATAGAAGAAATTATATAGCTGAGTTGGTGCCCTGTCTGACAGAGTCAAGGTCAGCTTGTGTCAGGGCTGGTAGAAGCATGTAGCTAAAGCTTCAACCTGCTGGTGCAAATACTGACAAAACTGCTTCTAACAATCGTTTTATTTTAGCTACTGTCTGGAATGGGAGGAGATGCGTGGCAGCTGGGCCTCCAGCTGTGCGTTACTGCTGTGCTGCTCTTTGGTGGAGGAAGAGGGAGAGGTAAGAGGGGATCTGGAATAGGTACACTGTGGGAAGAGAGGCACATGCATGTGCTCATTTTTCATTCACAGACCCTAAAGGGTGCAACACAAGATCTTGTGACTGCCCTTTCCCAGGTCCCAGGAACTGGTACAGCTGGCTGGCAATGCCAGGCCTAGGGAGCTGAGCAAATACAGGACAAACTGGGCAGCAGAAAAATTGTAGCCACTGCTCAAGGTCCCTGCCCTAAGATCTCGCACTCATCTCATGCAGTGAAGTGCAGTACAAGAGAGAAAGACCATCATGAGGAAGAATAGATGAGGTGTCAGTAAAGGAAGCACTAGCAAGTAATGCATTTGATGTACCGTGCAAGGACTCATCAGGTGATCCACAAATGCAGCTCTGGTCTCCTTCCTCTGCAGAGTTCCCTGGCAGCCTGAGCTGCCTGAATAACTATGCGACTACTGTGAGCTGCATATGGGCAATGGAAGAGCCTGTGGGTGACGGACCTTTCCACCTGCATTTCACCAAGTAAGAGTTGCACACTGAGAGCTGTCTGTGGGAGCCCCAGCCCTGGCATGGGCAGGACAGCGCAGAGGAGCAGAGATGGGTCCTGGCCGTAGGCTTTGCCTCCTCCACAGCAGAAGACCTGTGGCACAGCTAGTTCTGCCACCTCATCACCCCGTACCTGGGCTTCCTCAGAAGCTGCTCCCTTTGCACCCTTTTGTGAGCCCACAGCCTCAGGGGGGGTGCAGCAGAGGTCCAGCGCACGTGGCTGCATGATCTCATGCTGGCTCAGGGCAGTCCACTGGTCCATCCAGTGTCCCCTTCTGGCAGGGGCCTCTCAGCGCAGAGAGCCTTCCCATCCCAGCCTCCACTCCCCAGGATCTGGGGACTTCCAGAGCCCATCCTACATGAAGCTGCCTAATCAATTTCTAATCACTTCTTGTCTTGTTGCCTAGAAATTAAACCCCTAGTGGTTTAATCTAAATTAGTTAATATATATATATATACACAAAAGGATTTTGAAAGTCCAGTGAGTTATAAGCTTAAATCATAGAATGCTTTGGGATGGAAGGGACCTTTAAAGGTCATCTAGTCCATTCCCCCTGCAATGGGCAGGGACATCTCCAACTAGATCAGGTTGCTCAGAGCCCCATCTAGCCTGTCCTTGAATGTTTCCAAGGATGGGGCATCTACCACCTCTCCAGGCAACCCATTCCAGTGTTTCACCACCCTCATTGTAAAAATTTTTTCTTTCTGTTTAGTCTAAATCTACTCTCTTTTAGTTTGAAACCATTACCCCTTGTCCTGTCATAGCAGGCCTTGCTAAAAAGACTATCCCCACCCTTCTCGTAGGCCCCCTTTAAGTACTGGAAGGCTGCAATAAGGCCTCCCCGCAGCCTTCTCTTCTCCACACTGAACAACCCCAGCTCTTTCAGGCTTTCCTCATAGCAGAGGTGCTCCATCCCTCTGATCATTTTTGTGGCCCTCCTCTGGACCCGCTCCAACAGGTCCATGTCCTTCTTGTACTGAGGACCCCAGAGCTGGACGCAGTGCTCCAGGTAGGGTCTCACAAGAGCGGAGTAGAGGGGCAGAATCACCTCCCTCGACCTGCTGGCCACGCTACTTTTTATGCAGCCCAGGATACGTCTGGCTTTCTGGGCTGTGAGTGCATGTTGTCAGCTCACATCCAGCTTTTCATCTACCAGTACCCCCAAGTCCTTCTCCTCAGGGCTGCTCTCAATCCCTTCATTGCCCCAACCCAGGTGCAGGACCTTGTACTTGGCCTTGTTGAACCTCATGAGGTCCACACAGGCCCACTTCTCAAGCTTGTCCAGGTCCCTCTGGATGGCATCCCGTCCCTCAGGCAGATTTAGATTTAATAACAGATTTAGAATATTACGTGAATAATTTTTCTTCTAACAGAAGAAATCAGGTGAATAGTTTGCTAGGTGATAGGATAACAAGCATTGTGATATGCTAATTTGAGATGAATGTGTTTAGATTAGATTATGTAATAACGTTGTCTTGACTACCAATAACTACTGAACTATTACATGAGGGTAAGCCACACTGGCATTAGATGCCTCATGTATTCTAGTAAGGTTAAGTCAAAAATAGCCTAACTGTTAATGATACCAGTTTTTAAATCTATGAAAAAATGCCAAGCTGATAAACTGTGGTATCCCAGTTTATTGTGGGGTCACATGCAACATGAAAAATTTGGTAATAAATGGCTATGTTAGATAATGTAATAATAGAAGACTGTTCTTTGGAGCTATTTCCCCAAGATGAGGTTTTCTGTCATTCATCCTGTTACACTTAAAAAAAAAAAACAAAAACAAAAACAAAAAACACAACAAACCAACCTCTGACATGTTTTGCTGTCAGTACTGGTTTGTTCGTAGCGAAAGAGGCGTTATTATACAACTTGTTAGCTCTGTGCTGTGCACTTGCAACTAACCGTCCACCCACTCCTACCCCCCTACACCAGCTGCTTTCCTGGCAGCAACAAATAGCAGCCCTCCCACTTTTGGAAGGAGCAGGGGGCAGGTACTGGGCTCTGTGTGCAGCTCCTGGGAGGTTTGGTGCTCTCAGCAGTGAGGTTATGAAGGTGTCTCCTTCCTCCCTCTTCAGCCCTGCTGTCCAGCTAGCTTTAGCATTGCTTTCTTTGCTGTCTGCATTAAAGAGGTTCATGTTCTTCCAGAATGTGGTGCTGTGCTAAGCTGCCACCCATTTTCCATAAACTGAAAAGCACTTAATCATATGACTTCAAAGAAACTTTCAGCCCTTTTATTCTTCTAGCCTCTGGTCAAAGGGCCACAACGCCAGCTGCACGCTGACTGCCAGCGAGAGCATGCAGAATCAGTACCACTGCACAATCCATTTAGCCAGCCAGATCTTGGAAACAGATGGTTATAGAGTCTCTCTCCAAGGCAACTTCTTTGGACGTAATCACATGTACATTATCTTTCCAGAGTACAATCCCTGCAAGCACAGTAAGTATGAACCAGGGCAGCTGTGGGCTGAGGCTCTGCCTAGCAGCTTTGGGGTAGGTCTGCTATGCTCCCTAACAAAGGGTGTCTCAAAGACAGCAAGTGAAAATAATGGAAACAAGCCAGACTGCCCATTCCTGGACAGTGCACTACATGGACTTCATCAGTAAGGATGCAGTCCCAGTGTCTCTCCATTGTGACTTTTCCAGGGCTTCAGAGAGTGCTGGCTCTGGAGCACCTTTCAAGTATACTTCTTACCTGCAGCATGTTTTCTTGTGCCATGGATAATGTACAATTGGATTGCCTCTATAGTTGTGTTTTTTTTTTTTCCCCTAAGAAATTAATTAATGAGGAATCAAAGTTATGGATCTAATTCAATGTCCCATGGCCTGGTACTTCAAAGAAATGTTCCAGTATTCAACATGTCAGAGTCTGTCTATATTAGTGGTATGTTGGAAGAGCACAATGTGACATCCGTAGCGGTTCTTTGCTTGCAGGATCATCCCCAAGGGCTATCTGAGTTATCATTAATTTATGCCAGTTCTGTAGCTGTTCTGACCTACCTTGTAAGCTAATTTGGTCTATTGCTGGTCTTAGTATCACTCTTTAGACCCAGCTTTATCTTCCAGCACTTTAGTCGGCCTAGTATCATGCATCTCCTTCTGTGGTGTTCATGTCCCAAATATCGTGGAAAAAATCTACCTCTCTATTTGCAGTAAAACTCGATCCACCTTTGAACATCCAGAGCAACGTCACTGCCAGCAAGTGTCAGATATGGTGGAGTGTGCCTTGGTACCTCGTTGAAATTCTTCAATATGAGTTGCAGTATAAGGAGTACAGCATGCCCTGGGAGGTAACTGGATGAGGCACACACTGATACTGCCTTGCTCTTTGGGCGCAATGGCATTGCCACTCAGCTCAGGGCCCTCTGGCAGCTGACTGTTTTAACTTGGCCTTTCTGGTTTCCCATATCAAGGCTGAGAGATTTTATGTAAAACACCAATACTGAAGATCAATAAATCTTCTTCTCCTGAACCCTGCATTCAGAAGTCATCCATCACCATACAGGCCCTCTTCTTGCATCCAAGAAAAGAGGATTGGGGTGGGGGGGGGGAAGTATTTAAAAACCCCATGCTTTCGCTCAGGCTTGTTAACAGAAATTCTTTGTAATGCTTTGCAGACTGCACTGAACAAGACACCACCCAGTTCACTGCCACAGATAGAAATTGAAGCCACAGAGCTTCGCAGTGGCATTACTTACATTGCACGAGTTCGCTGCAAAGTTTCTGAAAGTGAGGATTCGTACCATAGTCAGTGGAGCGAGTGGAGCCAGACAACAGTGTTTCAAAAAGCAGGTACAAAGAATGTTGTTTTTACCTTAATTCATGTCTTTTCATGTCTGTGTTGCAAAAAAAGGAAGATGCCTGGTAAAATGAAGCTTTTCAAATCAGAACTAGCTTCCTTCAAGTTTTCATAGCAAACCACTTTCCTTAAGGTCTTTAGCAGCCTGTTTCATTTTCATTGCTTGGATATTTGGGGTTCTATCTTGACTTCCAGACTTTTTATCAATTATTTTTGTGCTGATTCTTTTCCTAGGTGTACCAAAACTGTCTGAAAAGATCCTAAATACCAGAACTATGCAGTTCTTGTTCATTCCTCTGAGTTTTGGCACTCTACTCTATTTATTTTGGAACTGCAAGCTTTCTTCAAGGTATGCTATAGTTTTTCATTAAGTTCCCCTTGATCCTTATAACCTGAAGATGGTAAATCAAGTGTCTTTACATCCCTTCTGCTTCCTGTTTCTGGTGCACAGACTCAGTCATTTTCAAAAGCTCTTTTAACAGTCTTGGGACATGACACATTCCTTGGCTGATGATAGTTAACAACCCATTACACAATCCTTAATGAGACCAAAGTGCACCCAAACTCAGCTAAAGCTCAAGGTTGAGGGTCTCTTGGAGTTAAAGAAATTTAAACCCGTGGAAATTTTTTGTTAAGTTTCATGTAGATAAATTAAAAGTGCAAGTACACAGCAATCCATAAAAGTTGTTAAACTGCTGTCAATGTTAAGCTACTTGTGACATACCTGGCAGTAGTCAGTATGTAAAATACCAATATAGGCAAACTACACTGGGCCAGATTCAGTGTTTCTTAGATTCTAGGACCAAGTTGTACAGAGAAAAAAGTGTCTCTAGAACCTTGGTTCAACCACCCTCTGCAATTTTTATGCTGGCAGAGCAAAGGTAAATCTCCTACCTCTTCCTTTTCTGCCTTGACATACATTATTACGCTCCATATACATGTCACTCTTAAAGAAACAGAATACATGATGTGCATATGATAAAATATTTTTACAGGATAGACTCTCATAAAGGGACTAGGATGTCTGGCAGAATTTCTTTGTCTAAATGTAATGAAACTAGAACTCTCTAAAACACTTCCAGAAACAGTGGTTTAGATCAAATCCGTTGCTAAACAAATGCATAAATAGCTCAGTGCATATAATGAGTAATAGACTAGTATTGAGTTTGCGGCATATAGCATTCCTCAGAAACTTTTAAGACTGTGCTTCAGGCTAGAAACATTAAACTCATGCACAGGAGGCAGACAAACAATTGCATGAGATGTCAGAAACCATGTGAAATGGGCTTCTCGTGCAATCTCTCTAACATAAGTGTGGGGCTTTCATCTAATCAGTGTGCTACATCATCAAGACAGAATACAGAAAAATTGTCTGGTTTTTTATTTTAAGTGTTGTTTTCTCACTTCAGGGCAAAAAGCCTCTCCTGCTTTAACATTCCCACGCCAGCTGCTTTCTTTCAGCCACTCTATAATTTGCACAATGGGAATTTTAAGGTAAGAAATAAATTTCATTTCTTTCTTATGACCCTCAGTTCATGAGGGGAGGATTTTTTTTTTTCCCTGGGATTAATCATTCTAGCTCCTGAGCAGAGTTACTGACACATGGTTCTGGTCTTCCAGGGAGTTTATAGTTTCTCAGTTTCCTGCCTCCACATACTAGCTATGCCACCAGAGCTTCTGTCCAGCTTCTCTCTCCTTAGAAATAAAACCCCTCCATTCACTCACTCCCTATCCATGCTGCACATAAAAGGTGCACCCTGCCTTTGCAAAGCCAAAGCAATACAAGCATCTTGCAGTATATTCTAGAGGTGAAATCTTGAAAATTCCTTGTGAAATCTTGTGAAATTAGCAGCTAGATTCTCTACACTATTATTCAACTTTGCACGGTAGATTTGCACTAAACTTCTGGATTATTGTGCCAAAGCCATATTGAAAGAACAGTTATTTTGCAAATTCCAACTCTAAGCAAAATGTCCTGAACTTATTGATCCTTTCACTAGGACTGGGTTGGACCTAATGAGGTTTGTAGCCAACTCAGAAGAGAAGAGGCCAGCAACTCAAACAAAGTGACTGCAGATGGAGTTTCTGATCTAAACACCCAAGAACTGATTTCCCAGATCTCCTTGAAACCTATAGAAAGCACAAACCTGGTTGCTGAAGAAGAAAACTTTGTATTTGCCTCAGGTCCAAGCCAGCAGTATGTCCCCAGCAGGTATGTAAGAGCAGAAGAGATAGAAGCGAGGCTGGGACTATTGTTTGCACAAAACCATGCTGATGGTACAGTTGGCCTGAAAATCTCTGAAATAATTAAAGCCAACCTCGAGAGCCCTAGCATGGGAAGGAATTATCCCTCTCACTCACAGCATGGAAAGGGTGACTTCCTTATGCTTCAGGAATCTTTGGAGATAGCAAATGTGTCCTTCAGCAGTAGTGACTATTGTACCTTGTGTGACAATGATACCACAGGAGGTTTGATTCCTGCTGAACCACTGAAGCTCTCCAAGGGTAATATTCTTGTCAAACATCAGGATGATCAGAGTGACCTTCCCTGAGGAATACTGCCTGCAAAGATCTTTGTGCTGTCCTCTCACCTCCCAACATTGTCTTCCCAAGTGGCTTAAATGGTGACTGTGCAATTACAAACATATATATCATTTTTAGGTAAACCCTTGTTTCCTATACTTCAAAAGAAGATTGTGACCAACTCCTCTGGCTAGCAAATACTACCTCTACAGGCATGGCAAGGCCTGACTCCAGCAACATCTGCTGTCTCAGGAGACACATGACCTCATAAAACCATGATAAACAATTTTTGTTAAAGAGGGAAATTTTGCTTCTTAATATGAAACTGATGATTTCAAATGGTTCCTGATTCCATCAGAATTTATAATTGCACTCTTTAAAGATAATCAGGCAGTGGGCTTTGTTCTTCGTTATCCTCAATGGCTCTAACTTTTTATTTTGCAGTAATTAAGCCACATGTATTGCTTTGATTTTAACAAAAATTTAATCCAAGGTTAAGTGGCTGGGCTGATCTAATGGAGAAAGGTAAAAAGCAAGAATAGCACAAATGAGCTTTATTTAATCACAAAACAGGCCAGGCCCACTGCCTCTCCAGGGCTTTTACTATTTCTCCAGAATTGATGAGTCCTTTGCCGATCTGCTCAACGGGTGCAGCCTTTCTGAGCTGAATCTCTGGGGGTTTACTTTCTGCCCTAGATACAGAAATCCTATATATGAATGATTACCCACCAAGCAGATTCCTGGAGACTTAGTTATGTCTCCTAGATTTAAAGGACTCAACAGTTTTAGCAAGCATACTGAGATGTGTACACGTGCATCTACACTAGCCGGCACATGCATACAGTCACAGACATTCATCCCCTCCTCTTTGGGAGTGCTTCCTTTGTGTCTCTGGTGATTGTTAGCACTGATTAGTTTTGACAATGCAAAGAAAGATTTCAGTTATAAGTAACAAACTAGATCGAGACACCCTTCCCAAAACCACGTGCTAAGCCAGAGAACTATTGTGGGAAGTCTTCACCTGCAGCAATAGAATGAGGAGTTCACATCCAACTTGTGTGACAGCCACAGGAGGTGTCAGCAGTGATTTGCTTTCAGTGTTGTAAGCACAGGGCTTTTCTGATATCTGAAAAAATATCCCCTTTCTGGTCCTTTGTGTTTTTTGTCTTGTAAAAACTATATTCAAGGGTGCTTTTTATACTGTAGCACAATCTAATGGCAGGAGAAGAATGTGATGTTACTGTCATTAACAGCTGCTATAATTTCCTCTGGAGAAGAAAATCTGTAAAAGACGACCACATGCCTGAAGGATTTTGGTGATCCCAAACTTTTAGGCCCCCTAGTGTGGCTTGATGTAGCGTCCCAAATTTCAAATCTTCAGAATCAGGGGAATGCTTCCTGAAATTGTCAGATCAGTCGTATCTTAAATCTCTCAGATCTTGACAGCCCTTGCTTATGAACATGTCTGCACAGAAATTGAAGCAGTTTCATAAATTCTTGTTCAGTTAACAAGGTATTCTGTACTGGTAATATTAGCAAAAGGAGAATGGGAACAATTATATTCAGATATGAGTAAGGAGCAGCAGGTCAGGCTATGGAAGGGAAAGCACAAAACTTAATGAGATAGAGAAGCAAAAGGAAATAGAGAGATTGAGTGTAGCAGGAAATTACTTGAGAGAAATGAAAAGTCAAAGATGCTGCTGCCTGTGTCCATCAGGCCAGGAGAGGAAGACTATAAGAACTGAGTCTGGAGATGATGACGGGCTGATGGTTACAGGGCTGAAATGATATCACAGCATCAGCAGTTCTCCAGGTGAAACTAACAACTTTGAGCTGCTTCTGCTTTTATGCAGCTACTTACAAAATGGGAAAAGTGTGAAGAGGAAAGATCCCATAGAAAATGCTAGTTGTTGCAGCTAGAAAAAAAAGAAAAAAATGCCTCCGCTTTACAATTAGGTCTTTGGAACAATCAAAGCCTCATTTTTATTCAGCCAATGAAAAACTACAATTTTTCTAGAAAAGCAGTGTATAAAACCCCATTTTTCTGTCCTTTTGCTTTGTGTTTTTGTTTTAATTGGGGTTTTGTTCTTCACTTTTTTTGTGTCATATTTGGGACTGCTAATAGGTTCAAGCTATGGTTTTTCACAGCTTCTCCCAGAATCTCTGAACTATTCTAAGGCTGAGTTTTGCCTCAAAGTATGATATATATCCTTCCAGTGGAAGACAGAGAACTACCATCTAGTAAGGAGCCATAATGTGGGCTCTGGTCAAGCTTTTGAAGTCTTTCATTTCCTGGGACTACTGAGTGCATGCTGTGTGTACCATCTGCAACCAGAACAAAGTGGACAGTATTTTCCCCTTTTTTTTCTTCCTGTTGAGTTTTGCCAGAGGAAACAATTTCAGAAGATATTTAAGTAATGCTTGTAAGCCACTAAGGAGTTGAAAATATTCTGTGACAAAGATTTTGTTCTAGTTGTGGGTTTGTTTTTTGTTTTGTTAAAGTTAATAAAGTAAAAGAACTAACACTGTATGGTTATTCAGAAGTAAATAAAGCAGAGGAATTAATGCAAACTTTGATTTTTCAGAAGTTAGTGTCCGAGAGCTTTGAAAAGAACTTCAGTTTAGAAAACATTGACTATACGAATCATTAGTGAAAATTGGTTTGAAAACTTCATGGAAGTAGGAGAGGGAAGAACTAAATGCTCTCCCTAGTTTGCAGACCAAAGCACTAAGCCAGTGCTGCTGCTACCACCATCAACAGAAAAAGGGCTTAGAAGGTTCCTGAGTGAAGATATATTTTTACGGTTCATAAAGCCAAGGGGGACCAACATGGTGAGCCATCCCATGGTGTCTAGCACGTGAGCACCAGTACAGTTCTGCTAGTGCCCACCCAATAGCTATACCTCTGGTGATGTATTGGTGTTCCCAGTAATGAGTGATAGAAGCTGTTATCTCTGTCAAATGTTCTGCTGTTTAGTCACCTGCACGCTCATTTCAAGAGGGGTAGCAATATCAGACTGCATGTTTCTCAACAGTATAGGTATCACAGCACTGACACAAACTCATTTTGAAAGAGCAGCAAACAAGTCACAAACATTAAGACACAGCCCTCAGCCTGTTGTGACCTCTCAGTTAGGATGACTTGTCTTCACAGTGTGGCTTTGAAAACATCAAAGCAAAACACAAGTGTCAGATAGTGGTGTTTGGCATGCTGAAATATTCCCTGCAGCCCTGAGCTTCAGGGCTTAAGATCATTGATCTGCAAACTCCTGCTCAAAGGTGCAGAAGCCTAGCCTGTGAAAGCAATTTTTTTCCCAGAGACTGCCATTAGTCAATGGCCAAATAAAGGCATAAATCTTTTCCTGGTTAAGTAAGCAGGCAGGAGGAAAGTAATTCCAGAGACAAGAGAAACAACCTTGCTCTTTTTAGCTTACTTTTGTTAAATTTGGTCATTGTGTAAACAAAGGACAGAGAATATTGGTTAGACTCAGAGCAGCACCATCTTACAAACTGCCCAATGTGAACTCTGTCAGTTCCAGCTCCACAGCCTGTCGCTCCATCATTCCTGTGTTGCTGTGCTCCTGTGAGTCATGAATCCTGTGCTGCAGAAGTCTTTCTCTATCATTATAGGCCCTTCCAGACAAGCATAGCCCCTTGAGTCTCCCAGCATCCTTCAGCAGACTGTATGCTGTTTCACAGAGCCATCCACATGTTCACTCGTCTAGTCAGTAAAAGCACCAAAAATTAAAAATAGACTGTTTAATCTTCAGTAATTTAATCTAATCTGCAGATCTGTTCCTGCTAGAGGCACAGCAATTCTGAAGACAGAGGCGCTAATCAAGTACAGAGATCTAATCTATCAGTTCTAACGCAAGAACTGTGATATTTTATGACATACATATTTATGTACTGGTGATCATAATTAGAAAAGAGGAGGGGATGTTCTTTTTGTGCTAGGAAAGGGAATGAACACACAGGGGGGGTTGTTTGTTTGTTTTTAACAACATTCAAGCCAAGGATTAAGTTGCAACACAAAACTACAGCACCTGGATTGCTTCTTCCTTGATGTTCATGGAGCCAAGTTAACTGACAAAATCCAAAATCCCAGTGTCAAATCTTATCATTTTAGGGCTGACGAACAGATTGATTTGATCAACACGCTTCCTATGTTCAGTGCATACTGGAGTGCAACATAGAAACTGCTGTGACAGCATCAGCTCTAGATATCATGTGCATGTACAATGCTCCAGTATTATGGGTATTTGCCTCTGTCTAGAAGTAGCATATTTATATTTGTATGGTACTACAGGCCCAACGCTATATGGCTTTTTGAGCCAAGCTGATTCATGCGAAGCCTAATATAGGCAGTGCCAGAGCACAGAAGCAACAGTCATTACAGTCTAAACACAAGTAATGAGTTGTCTTTTGTATTATCTTTTTCTAACATGGTCTGCCAAATGCTGAAAAAGTTGTAAGCCACAGGCAAGTCTAAATAAAGCATTAGTTTAAGAAAGGAATCAGGGCATCAATGTGGAGACTTTTCCATAACATACTTTTACATTCAAAACCAGACAATAGATGTATTCAGAATGAGATTCACAGTACTAGAGAAAAAAAATAAGAATGCTTTCACATAAGTCAATAGCATGCCTCACCTGGTTTCAGTGTGCAGAACTGGTCACTCCATCTTTATAATGAGATTACAGTTTTCAATAGCTTGCACAGTGGTTCCCACAGCTCAATATATTGCAGTAGGAGGTGCACCAGTGCCAAACACATAGGTAATACAACCTTTTGACTCCTAATACCAGTTTCTTCTTTATACAGTTAAAGATCATATATGCCATTTAAAGACTACTGATCCCTTCCATCACCTTCCCTTACCTTCATGCCCTAAAATCTGCACTGCTGCCACCACCAGACTGAGGTTTTTTTGCCTGCTGGAGATAAGGATGAAGTTAGTTATTTAATCAGCATTCTGTAGGAGGGAGAAGACAGGATGCATTCTTCCCTACCTGGGAAATCTTGGACCAGCTCTGAGCAAATAAATGCGGTCAGCTCAGCAATATTTCTGGGGCTAGATAGTCCAGTGACATGGAAGTCACCTGCCAATCTGAATGGAACTTGCGTACATGAACTGAGGAAAAGTCTAGGGTTTGTTCATAATATGCCTATCTCAGATCTTCTGACGTTTATTATAGTCAAAGTTTTCCCATTGCTGCAATACAGTTGCTTGCATTTGCAAACTGTGTATTAAAAATTAATTTGTCTCTCTGGGTCTAATACCCAGAGAGCTACATGTGATTTTGCACCTGTACAGTCAGTTAGAGAAATGCTTTCTGTAGCCATATGATTCAGAGACTTAAGTGAGAACACAGCTGGAATACGTGTCTCTGTAAAGAGAATTGCTGCATGTAGTCTGTCTTAGTGTCATGGCCTAAAGTGCACCAATAGGCCTTAACAGCCTGACCAGTCTCACCTGGGACTCCCACCCACATCCTCTGCCCAGGGCCTGGGAGCTCCATGTAACCTCCATTTAGGGCTGAGTGACATGATTTGTCTTCAGTTCTGTCTCCGTGTCATTTCCTCGATGGCCTCTGGACCTAGGCTTTAGGTAGGTTATATTTTGGATGGACCCCTTGGGTGGATGTTGTGGCTTGTCTCCAGTCCTCTCTCTGTCCCTGACTCCTGGCTGGACCCTGGACCTATGTCGTAGCCATGTTTCCAGCCCTACCCCCTAGAGGGACCTTGGACCTACGGTAGAGCTTTGTCTCCAGGCCCACCTGCATCCCCGCTGCTCCTGGGCTCCCTGGCTGGACCCTGGACCTGGTTCATCACCTCACCTCGTCTGCCGTGCTAGTGAACCTTGTTACCAGCATCGGGCTCTGCCCGCTTTCTCCAGACCCCGCGGAACTGCCCGCTGGCTGCTGAGGCTCTGCTCCCCGGGCCCCCGCGGCGCCCCCGTCCCGCGGCGCCCCCGTCCCGCGGCGCGCCATTGCCACCTGCCGGGAGAGCCCCGCCTTCACGGGCTGCCTGCCGGGGAAGCAGAACGTTAAAATCCCACTGGCGTTTCTAAAATGTTTCTGTTGATCCCCTCTAATCTACTAAATCACTTCTACGTTTTCCCTCTGCTTGGTAATTAAATGGCTGTCACCAGGTGGACAGCAAAGATACGCACAATTCTTTAAAAATCACCGTTGCAATTCACTCAGCAGGGTAGGGGAGATACAGTTCACCTCTCTAAACACTGCAGTAAACTACATCTTACCCAAGCCAACACATTATTTCCTCTAGGAAAGGAGTTCTTCCTTATACCTGTATTTTTCTGCAATACTGTGTATTCAAAAAATTTGGGCAACCGTGTTCAGGGAATCACGTAAGGCTGCAACAGGTCCTGAAAGATAAGAGGTGTGACTGCTTTCACACACTGGCAAGAAATACGAAGGGCGAGAGCTGCTTAAACAGAATGACAGGTTTATGGTCATTGTGTAAACTTCAACTTAATCACCAGCCACCATATACTAAATATGTAGTTCAGAAAGATTCACAGAACACATCTTCCATAAATTGATTAAGATCAGACTTAACGTAGATGAATGCTCCTGATCAAACACAGAAATGAGGTTCTCAAACCATTTTGGACTAAAAGTAGCTGGAGCAAAGCATCTAAGCAGCTTCAAAATGTCAGTGTATGAAGGGAATTCTACCTCCACGTTCACGTTTGGGGGCTGTGGAAATGGGATTTAAATTATGCTTAAAATAGGATCTCTACAGTCAGAGACAGAAAGGGAAAGATATTTTAGACACCTAATTTAATTGTCTAGATTTTACAAGCTCCAAAGAGTTCTCTCTTCTGTTACTGTTATTGGTGAAAGGCTACATCAGTTACACCTGCTTTGTGAACTATGTTTACACTACTGCTGTTACTTCTGTTGATTTCATTTTTTCCCTGCGTTTTGTGTAGAACCACCCTCCTATTTTAACTCTCTTTATATGGATTGCTGCACACTTCTTTTTGTTTTCCAAAGTTAATGTTTTTACATTCAAAAAGTAGTAGATAGATTATTTGTTGACATGGCTTCCACAGCTGCTACTGCTTGCACTGTGAAATGCAAACACATTCACCACATATAGCAAAAATGCTACAGCAGAAATTAACTGCAGTTGTAAAACACCGGTTTACTTTTTTGACAGGAGTAATGGTTTGGGCATACCTAAAACTAGAGTAGGCTTTTCCCAAGCTGTCTCAGTTTAGAGGTGATGTGACAGGAGAAGGTTAGCACCCAGGACTGCAGAGGAATGTATTTGCACTTGAATTTCGTTCTTGGAAAATTATGAAGACATATTCTGAGTGATGCTGTTGAGGCCATACAGCCTTGCAGAGTAGGAAGATACTTGTAACTTCAGCAGGCAAAAGCATAAGATCCTCTTATCAAGAAAGGGTAGACAGAAGATTTGTTGTATTATTTTTAGAATTTTGTAAATAAACTGGGATCATGGAAAGTAAAGACTTCTGGAAAAACATCAATGCTGAATTATGGTAAGGAAAGTAGGAGAAGCTCTGCCAAGTAGCAAAAAGCTTTTGTGTAGCTTAGATAGGGCATTAATCCTGTAACAGTGCTTGTGGCTACTCAATGCTTTGTCGCTCTGCTGGTTTTCACATATGTTAATTTAAACAGATCCTCCTGGCCAAAAGGCAGATTCTTTTCCATTTGATCTGGCAAAATTTTTCTCTCATCTGGTCACAGTTTTGGCTCTATAACTAGACAGTATCATAATGGTCTACACAGCTGACTGAACAGTCAGATTTATGTTTGTTTATGCCCTTGCATATTTTTATAAGGCTCAAAAAGTATGAGGCTTGTCACAGAACTAGTAAAATTTATGGATTGCACAGAGCAAAGTTTACAGCTGTTTCAAATGTTACACAGCCGAGAGTTGTGAACATAAAGAAAAGGAAGGAATGAAGAAGGGCAGACTCATAATAATATTACATGGCTACTCAATTAAGCTGTATGCGTCAAGACAGCTCTGTTCAGACTCACTTCCTATTCCAGTAGGGCTAACTTAGGCAGACATCTATTCTGATTCATTTGTATCCCTGCTTATCTGGGCTGTGGATCAGCCATACAGACTATACATGTATCTCACCACGTATGAGCTGAGGCAAACACAAATCAGGCAACAGCATCACTACAGGCAATTTGCTAGGTTCTGCTGCTTAACATCAAACAAAGGAAACTGTGCTGTTTTCCTTTATAGAAAAACAAAGAGCGGTGCCTTCAGAACAGAGGTAGTAAAACACACAATAGCATCTAAAGCTGTTTCATGAAATACCAGTGTATCATACCAATTAAAGCCTTTCAACATGGAAAGCATTCATTGATGTTGTAAAGAGGTTTTGCTGTGTCATCCTTTGAGATAAAGACAATGCTGCAGAGTCCAATGGCTTCATCTTGCAGAGTTTAGGGTACCAGACCTGCTAGAAAACTTGTACAGGAGAGATTTTTATCTCTTGCTCAGTTGAAAACAAACTGAGAAACTAAAATTAAATAAAAAAGGGGGCGACAACAAAATCTACAAGTTTGTCAGTAGTCTGAGGAAAAAGGGAGAGTAGAGGCCCATTACTGAGCAGGAAAGAGAGCGAATAATAGATGACGTGTAATGGATTGAAGGATACAGCACCCTCTTTTTGTTTCAGTAGAACAATATAGTTTAACAATGAAGAAAATTAATATGATTCATTTTAACAAGATGATAGTAGCACACACAAAATTTGAGTTAAACCCCTTAACAGGTGTGTTAAATTCTGCAGGGCCAGATGGAATTCACCCTAAAGTATTTTTTGCAAAAACAACAAAAAAACCCACCAAACAAACCATAAATAGCTACCCCAAGCAGTCTCTGCAACATTGAAAGTTATTTCTGAGAAGCCATGCAGAAGAAGAATCCTAGAGGACTTTTGAAAGATAAACAGTCTCATCTTTAAATGTAGGAAAAATAGGGCTCAAAATAATGATAAACCAACTAGTCTAACTTTATTCTTCAAAAGGATTCTGGAATAAATTATTAAAAAAAATTTTAAATATCTAGAGGATTAAAAAGTGATAAACATTATAAATTGATTCATCAACTTCCTTCTTTGACAAGAGAGTTTACTTGCTGATGATGGGGAAAAAGTAGATACTATATAATTCGACTTTGGTAAGATTTTTGACACAGTTCAATTTTAAAGGAATACTAAGGAAGCTAGTTGGCCTAAATGATACCACCTAGACTTATGAATGCATGATTACACTTTTTGAAAATGCATTTGAGTCTAATCATTAATAGTTCCCCATTAAACTGAAACGGCATTTCAAGTGGTATTCCAGGAGTCTATCCTGGCTCAACCTTGGTCTGATTCAATATTTTCATTAATTTTGATGACAAAATGGAAAATATGCACACAAGATGTGTGACATTGTTCTGAGAAGGATTTTAGTAATTTTGGGAAACAAAAACGAGGAGAAAAAAACATTTTGACAAATTTCAAATACAGTCTAAATAATATGAAATTCCATAAAGCGCAAAGGATTGCACTTTGAAAGAGAAAGCAAATGCATGAATATAAACTGCGGAATAATAGGTTACTAGCAATATATTGAAATAGGATGCAAGAGCTGCAGTGTACCATAATATAAATAACAAACTAACAGTGAGATGTTACTGCAAACAACCAAATACTATTATAGCACATAATAAGCAACATGTAATTTGAGAATGGTAGCAAGTACTTATTTCATTCTACTTGCAACAAATGAGGCTACAGTTGAATAGTATATCCAAGTCTAGGCATGATGCCTTCAGGAAGATGTAAATCAGTTGGAAAGAATCTGGGGAAGAAAACAGCGCCTATGAGAGAGGCCAAGAATTTGGATACAGTCTGAAAAAGTGTGAAGGTATATTTAAAACAAAAAAACACACACCTCCAACCTATTAGAAGATTATCATCAGTTGTCCTACTTGTCTGCTGAAGAAAAGGAAGAGGAAAATCATCATACGGGAAAATTGATTTAGGCTGGCTATTGCAAAAATCTTTCTAAAGAAAGTAGATCAGCACTGGGACACTGCAGCTGCCCAGGCCCTCCACCCCATCCCCCATTTGAAGCTAAATATCTGTATCTTGTGGATTCTGATGCAGTTCACTGAACTAGATGGTCCTTCCCTGCGTCACCTTTCTGAGTAATCCCTCACAATTCAATAATCCCTTGACAAATTCAAAGCATTTGCTGCTAAGTGCGCCAGTGGCCCATCCCTCTCAGCGCGCCTGTGACCCTGGTGGTGGCTGGCATTGGATCTGGCTGACCCCCGTGAGGAAACACGCTTCCAGAGCGTGTGGACACAGGTGGGCAAGCCCATGCTTTCTGCACACGCACCTAAGCCAACCAATTCCCACACCACGCAGTAGCTCAGAAACGTTGGCGGGTGCTTAGCGGGCACATTTATTACAGGGGGTAAAAATGATTCTGTTCTCAGGCTGCAAAGGAAAACCTAGTGATGAAAGCTGCCCGTCAGAATCGGTGAATTCATACCCAAGGGGGAGAGGGCACGTGTATTTTTTCCAGAGGCAGCAGATTTTTAGGAGCGCACACCTGTACTGAAGGTGCATTTATGACGCATTTGAGTTCGCGGCTGTAACGCGGGCTCGGTGCTCTCAAGGTGAGGCACTGGCCGGTGCGGGCAGCAGGAAGGCCGCACGCCAGCAAAGCCCCGAGCGCCGCCAGGCACCGCCCCGGCACCACCCGCCCCCTTTGACGTCAGCACGTCGTCGTTCCCACAGCACTCTTGCGTCGTGGCACGAACCCGGATGTGAGCGCAGGGTGGAGGCCGGAGGAGGCCGCGCCGCCAGGCTGCCCGGCCCTCTTCCGCCCTCACCCTGCTCGGCCTCCTGACGGGGACGGGAGCCGGCAGCGTCACCCCTACAGCTGCGCATGCTCCCCGCGGCGGAGGACGCGGAGGCTGACGGGGGACGCTCGCTCCGGGCTCGCTCGTGAGTAGCAGATGGCGCCACCAGTGAGCGGGCGGGCTGCGCGGAAGTCCTGCCCGCGGCGGGAGGGGGGTGTATTGTTGTGGGTGACGTCACGGGCGGAGGATGCAGGCGCCCCATTGGCTCGGGCTCGGCGGCCGTGCGCTGGGATCTTAAAGGGCGACGGGAGCGCGGGCCGCGCCGGCCGGGCGGGGCCCATGGCCAGCACCAGCAGCCACCTGGTGAGTCCGGGCCGCGGGGCCGGCGCTGCCGCCGCCCGGGGCTGCTGGCGGCCGCCGTGCGCCGGGGGAAGAAGTAGGCCCGGGCGCCGGGGCCGGCCCGTGAGGGGGTGGCCGCCCGTGCCCTACACGCTGCCGGGCGGCGGGGTCGTGGTGGGGTTTGGCGGGCGGCCCCGCCGCCTGCCGCCCGCTCGGACGGGGAGGGCGGCCGGGCGGGCGGGCGAGCGCTGCCTTCCATGGGGCCGGCCGGGGCGCTGCCGCTCCCGGTCCTCATTCCTTCCCCCCCCCCCCCCCCCCCGCCGCCTCCTGGGTCGCCGCGGGCCTCGCGGGAGGGCCCCGCTCCCGGCGCCGGCGGGGCCCTGAGGCGCGGGGCGAGCGCGGCGGCGGCGCCCCGAGCTCGGCCCGGCAGCGGGAGGAAGCCAGGCTGGGGCGCGGCGGCAGCAGCCGCCCCGCGGCCTCTGGCGGAGCTTGGCTCTCGGTTCCGGGTACGGGGCGTTGGCGTGGCTTTGCCGGGCCGTCTCCCACCGGGAGCGCCGGCGTCGTTGCCCGGGGGAGCCACCTGTTGCTCCCTAATCGATTTCGTTTGTAGTGAAAGCGGACGCGTGAGGAAGATCGTGAGGGTCGTAGCGGGACGCCGTGTCAAACACAGTTGTTTACGTTAGTCTGCCGGTGTACAAGTCTAACGTTTTGCGAGCACTGACTAATATAAGATGGAGTTGTAGCCAATACACAGAAGGGGTGATGGTAAATCTTAGTTTGCATTGTAGGTTACACAGTTTAGTTAGTGTAGAAATTCCCTTATGAAAAGGGTGTTTTTCACAAAAATAACTAGCAGCTTTCATTGATGTCGGTGTAACTAACTGGCAGCAATATGCTCCTTATCCTTGCGTGCATGCTGCTGTGCTTTTGGGTCTCCCGTTCTTTCTATCGGTTGCAAGCTGCCCAGCTCCACTCTGCAGCACTTAAAACTTTTTCATCAGTTGGCATTGGCCAAGGAGGGTCTTTTGCATGGAGATTGGCATAGCCGCGTTGATTCTTGAAGTCCTGTTTCAGTGCTTGTCTCTTCATGCTCAGTGCTTTTTTCATCAGGGTGTTACACATAATCATATTTGTTGACTGAAGACAAGAATTATTATGTGGAATAGCCTTACAGGGGAGGACATGAAGTACTGCATTGAGGATTATGAAATAAAGCAATGTTTGATTATTAAAGAAATTAGTTTTGCTTTCGTGCCACTCCATAGAGCTCCATATGGCTGCTTCTCAGCATCAGACATGACTTCTGTTTACTTGGACTCGTTTAAACAGGGAGTATGCTTCCCTTTATGCTTCTGTCCTTGCTTGTTGCCTCTCTTTACAGGTTTTTCTCTCCAAAATACATTTCTGGTCCTTTTCTATATATGGTTTAAGTCCCCGCCCATAAGAGAAACATACAGAGAGAGAATGAACGAAGAACAAAGTTGGCAACCATTTTTGTAAAAACTAAAATATTTTCTCAGTGTAACTTATTTTTAATTCCTTCTCTTCCATCCTGTTTAATATTTTTCTGGTCAGGTGAGTGTACTGACTGGCAGTAGGAGATAGAGGTGGCTTGATTCAGCTAAACTTTTTGTAATTCAGATGATATCAAATATGGGAAATCCAGTGTTTCTGAAGACTCTGAGCAAGTTACTGTTAATGTTTGTGTGATGGAATTAATGACATGAATGAGTTCTGTGATTATTTTACTATAAAGGCAAAAGGCTGGGAGGGAGGGGAATATAGCGCAGCTTTGAAAGGAATATTCCAGCATTCCTCTGGGAAAACAATTTTTGTGTTTGTGTATGTGGGGACAATTCCTAAAACATTCTACTATTTTCTGAAGATGTGCTACCAAGGAGAGAATTGCACTTTTAAAAAGGAAACAACTTTAGTGCTGCTTTAGTTGCAGGTGTCAGTATGGTCTTAGTTATTTGCTGTTAATGCCTTCATTGTAAGCGTGTTGGGTCTCATGTCAAGAAGTGCTCTTCCTCTCAAAATGAAGAGTCTGGAAGAATGGTTATTTACATCTTCATTTTCAGCAACACCTTTACTGGAAGGTTTAGCTGCTCTAGTGACTATTAGATTCTACCAGTGTGTTTCTGACCTGATAAAACCTACAGTATAGTCATGGATATGTCTCAGCAAAACTGCTAGCTTTTTTTTTCCCCCTGTGGAACTAATATAAACTACGCTTTTCAAAGAACTGGGTTCTTAATAGAGTAATTTCTGCATCTATGCTAGGAAATAGACTAGGCTATGGTAAGAGTTCTGTTTGTAGTTATTTGTAGGTATAAAATTTTCAGACAGGCTTGAGGGGTTTTCCCTGCATACCTGTCTACTTAATATTCTCTTCTCTTGGGTTTTCAGCGTAAGGCTGTGACTAGTCTTTATCACTCATGCATAGGCTTTTAACTGGGATAAGTTTTCTGTAAATCTCTTACCAAAGCAGACTGCAGGAATAGAAAATAGTAAAAGATACAGGTGCTGAGATGGTGCTCAAAGGTGATAAAATGGAAGAAGCTTAAGAGGAGCAATTCTATATGCATTCATATTTCTAACATAGGAAGTGCTGGTAGCTAGTGGAAAGGAGATGATCCCAATAATAATCTGGATGTAATAGCAATGTTCAACTAAACAATGAATCCACTGTGTGGGTAGGCTTTTTTTAAAAAGCAAATTATACTTTGGATTATTGGTCTATTACTTACAGTGCTAGAAGTAACGTCTGTTTCATATAGCTCTTGAAACTCTCCGAGTAGATTGCTGTAGCTGGACACTGTAAGACACCCTGCAGACTCAGGTTCATTTCACTTCCCTAAAGCAGATCAGTTGGAAGGCAGCATTGCAGGAAAAATTTTGAAAGGGATGCTGGCTACTGAAGTACTTGCAGGAATTTTGGTACAGAAGGCATGAAACCAGTCACTTTGTTAGACTGAAAAAAGTAATAAACTGGCAAAGTAATAAAAATAGGTTTGATCTATGAAGATGTGAAATATCTTAGTAATCCCTGTTTTTTAGCAGTAAACTTATATTTTGTCTAATTTTTTTTTCTAGAAAAGCTGTATGGATTGCTGTAGAACTAGCACATTTATGACATCAGAAAATATACAAGTGAGAAATTATTTTTTAATATGGAAAGATAAAAACTCAATTCGGAAAACACTATGTTTGAAAGATAAAATCTTCTCCAAGTTCCTCATACTGGAGCTTCCTGAAGAACTTGTATGAAGCCAAGGAATTGTTGTTTCTGTTATTTCAAATGGGAAAACTTTTTTTGCATGTGGCCAAGTTAGATTATGTATATGTAATAAAGAAGCAAAAAAGAGGAAGGAGCTGATTTTTCTCCCTCCCCACTTCCCTTTCTGACATCTTATTTGCAGGTAAGGTTGTGGAAAGTTACTAAAGTCTAACTGAAGTGCATGAAAGGACTGAACACAACACGGACATAGTTAGCTGTTTGGTCTAGAACCTTATTTTTCACACCTTATGGATTCTACTCAACAGTGCTGTAACGGGTTTGTTGTGTGACTGAATATTGAAGTTGAGACTTGCTTTCTGCTTTAAAAGACAAGCTGTAAATACTTCACCTGGCAAACATTCTATAATTCTTTATGGTGAAAAATTGCAAGGATTAACTTGCTTAGCACATTCTTCTGGAAAGAAGAAATTTAATTTACAGTTCTTGACTGTGCTGTCCAGCCTTTGTACACTCTGTCTACATACTGCCACCTCTTGTGTGGCTGCTTCTCTGCTCTTCACCAAAACCTGTTCTCTTTGCCTCCTAGAATTGCTAGTAAGGAGCCTAGCATAGAAAGTCCTGTTCTGTTTGTTATCATGAGCCCCCATCCATGCTGTGCAACACCTCTTAATATTGGTGTGCTTCATGAGATAACTGATGGAGTAGAATGTGATCTAGACTATTGTGATTACAGATGGCTTTTGTTTTCTTGTGAGCTGGCCTGGATCTGTTTGTGTGAAATGAATTCTCAATGGCTTGTTTACATATATAGCTATTTGGGCCATAGGCTGACTTAGGTTCTTAGAGATTTTTGTGGTTTCCTGTTTCTGATCTGTTTTGAGGCTTGGGGCGGGGAGCGGGGGGAGGCGGTGGAAGGAGGCCTTAAATAGTCTCTGCTCCTGAAGGTGCTTAGAACTTAAGTGCTTTGCTTAGCAGTAGAGGAGGTTAGAGGGTAACTGGCTGATATGCAGGTTCTTACAAATCCTTTCATTAGCTCTAATCCCTACCTGAATTTGGAATTAGAATCTTGGAAATTAGTGGCCAGAAATACCACCATATGTGTAAGGCTGTCAAATTTAGAAAAAGGCATTTGCATGAACTAAAATGTTTGGGTCAACATTGCTCTGCATGTGAGAAATTAATTTCTGTAGAAACAAAATCAGTCTTGTGCATAAAATACCTTTATTCCCTAAATGAAGAGTCAAAGCAATCTAACAATGTAGAGGTGTTCTCTGTGCTTCCGAATCCTTGAGCCTATTGGTTATATTTTTGCTGATAGAACATGCATCTGATTTCCTCATTACTCACTCACAGATAAACTGTGTTATAGATTTACTGCAGAAAGTAAGGAACTGGTGGTAGGTGATCAGTTCAGCTATGAAGGAGGTAGAGTGTTAGAGCTGGGCTTTGTTTCTGTTGTTTTGAGATTATTTTATATGAACAATACAGTACGTCTCCCCATACTTCAAAACACTTCTTTGTATACCATGAACTTTGTGAGGACGTACATCCAGAAAGCTTAGGAAGAAAAATCAATTAATTTTGATTCTTCTTCAAAGTTAGTCTTCTTGATTATGTTTTGAAGATAGGACTTGTGTCTTCAAAATTTGATTTCAAACATGAGGCAAACAACTGCCAACTAGAAACTGGAGTCTTTTTTTTTTTGAACAACCTACTTGTGCCTTACAATAATACAAAGAAAAGTCCCTGAAAAAAAACAGTTTTACTAATCAAATTCTCATAGGTTATTGGAGCATGGCATTGTCAGGCTTAGCCAGGGCTTTATATGTCTTTCCTCTGAAATAGTAAGTGTATCTTATGATGATTTATTACAAGTATTTTCAACATTACCTTCATATTACTGTAACTTTTCTTTAAATTGTATTAGAGCTGTTAATATATTCAAGCAGACTACATCAACTTGAATTCTTTTCATACTTCTGTTTCCCGCTATTGCAAAGGTCCCAGCCAGTTTAGGTAGAATAGTGTCTTTGAAGTTATCTACTCCAAGCTTTCCCCTTCCATTAACACAATCCTTAATCTTGAAATGTGTTACCAGGACACTATTTTTTAAAAAAGTCATCTTTTCTTTTAAATGATGGTAATTTCTAACAAGATACTTTAAAAGATTTTTGGGAGGGGAACAGTTTCATGCAGTGCTTCAATGAGTGCTTACCTTCCAGCATTTGAGAGGTTTCAAATGACACTGTGCATGAAGGTGAGCGTAGTTGTTTGAGTGGATCAGAGCCTAGACTTCTTTAATCAGTTAGCATGGCAGTCTGAAATAACAAAAAAATCCTCCTTTTATACAACTGAATGCTTTTGAAATTTGCATGGTTTATTCATAAAAATGGTCTATTAAGCAACAGATTTTTCATGTGGCAACTTCTGAGATCAAAAAATTTCACTCCAGATAGATGACTTCAGATTCTTTTGCAAAACAAAGTTGTGTTAAAATAGCTTTTATAATTGAAATAGGAGATTTCAATCTGTTCTTTTAAATGTAGTAATCAGTAACCATTCATGAACCTTGATCAAAGTATAGATTTTGACAAATTGTTTGGCTTCAGACTGTTTTGCTGACTGTAATAGTTGGTTTCTTCAAGACATGTGGGGTCGATGGGCAATTTGTTGGGTTATGAGCTAGATCTTAAGTTCTCTAGAATAATCTTTGCATACCATTTGACAATGAGGTTTGGGAGAGTGCTGATGCAGCTCTACATGACATAAACGCAAACCACTGTGCTACAGAAGATTAATGTTTGATGTTAATGGTTTTTTAATATCTACAAATAACTAATACTTGGAGTAGGGTTTGTTTACTGCAGTTTGAAGAAAATAGCTTACTATGATCTTCAAATAACTTCTCTGTAGAAAAAAACATCTTGTTGTCCTGGGGAAATATCTTCAGCATCTTTGTAACCTAGTACACTTATTAAAAAGTGCCTCATTTGTTTTTTGGAGAGGGGTGTTTGTTCTTAGAAATGCCAGTTGATTTTATTTATGATTTTGTGTTATATATTTGAATTACCTGCCCTAAGAAAGGATGAAAAAGATCTGTCACTTCAATATAAATGTCACTTCTTGTGATATGTTGAAGATTAACCAGCTTGTTTAATTAACTGCTTTGTATAGTACCTAAAAACAGGAGATTTTTTAAAATGTCTTAATATCGTCCCTTTTAATCAGATTATGTTTTTACTAGGTTTTTTAATGCTATATTTTGCACTCTCTGCTGCACAGAGTTAAGTCATTAAGTATGACTTAATGTTTTCACCCCAGGGAAGACTAGGTATTTGCCAATGTAGTATTCAGTTACAATATATTTTTTTAATATATTCCTTCTTTTCAATGAATAAATGTTGAGTATGGTTCTTTAAAGCCTTTGGCAATTTTTTCCTCAGATTTCAGAATCTGTAAGCATACTTCTAAGTCTGGTTTCCTTACTGTTCGGCCTAGTGGTATTCCTTCCTGCTTGGGGAGATGCATAATCTTCTGTCAAGCTGAAACTGTGAGCAGAGTACATGTTTTTAAATACCTCCTAATTACTATGGTGTTTTAATTTTTTTAATATGGCTGTATTTGAGTGTCAGAGTTAACCTGTTAGGTGGATGAACAGTTTACTAGTTATGTAGTGCATTCAGAAGTACTGGTGAGGCTTGGCTTAATCTGAGTTTTGTCCTGTCTGTTACATGCTTGATTTTATGTTATAATGATAATACAGTTTGATAGCATCTAGTGTCACTTTTTAAGACATATGAATGGATTTTCTCTTTTTTTTTTTAGGCAAATATTTTAATTCCTTAAAGGTAATAATTTAAAGAATTTAATAATACAGCTGTTTGCCAACATTATTATTATCTGACAAACTTTTAAGCATATATAAATGGAAACTGGCATGCAATGGAGTTTCATAATTTATTCAGTATATTGTTTCTCTCTCTATGCACACATATGTACCATTGATTAATAGAAAGAGGATGCTGTTGGTCACTTAGCAGAAAGTCTGACAGTCCATTTTTAGACAGAAGTCCAGAGCATAGACAGACATGAGGATGTAAGGTATGAGAATTGATGTTTACTGCAGTTTATGAAAGCACACCATTTGTTGTTCTGGGTTGCCTTCATTCATGGCAGTCACTGGTATTGCAGCATACAGAGTTTATGAAAGGAAAACTGGTGTTGAATATTGATAGGGGTCACGTGATAATCATTACGTTTCCTGCAAACCACTCCTGGATGGGATTGGCATATGATGGGAAGTGCCACCTGTACTGTGCTCTCTGCACTGGAAGGTGAGGCTTTTAGTTGGATTTTGTTATTCTGAATCAGTGTTTCTTTGTATCTTAACTTGTTTCTTGTAGCTGAACTACCCTGCTTTTGCCTGCATTCTCTTTTTAGGTACTATGAGGAATAGTTTGAGGGCATGTATTCAGGCCCATCTTAGTATCTGACCTGATGAGTTGCTCTTTTTTTTCTTTTGGAATATGCTGGAACTCCCAGGGTGTGTTGCACTCTAGCCTTTGAAGTGGAGGCTGTCACAAATAAGTATTGGGGAACCTGGAGAAGGTAAACATTTTCATTGTGGGATATGAGGAGGGAGGAAGCCAATGGGAAAGCTGTGCATAATATCTGTTAATTGCCCCTTCTTATGTTCTTTCTCAGATACAAGATGTGTGTCAGATGCAGTTGCTGCATCTTTATCAACCCTCTGAAATACCAGTGTACCATGAAAAAGAATATGTTAAATATAACTGCCTAGCTGCTCTTTTTTTTTTTTTCCCTTTGCATTTTGCAGATAAATCCTTAGGAGACCCCAGGTTGTCAATGTTTAAATTATAAGCTATACAAAAGAAATTTCAATTTCAGAATTTTTGGCTTGTATGACAATATCAAAATAAGTTACAAAACCTCTCAGGCCAAGCCTATCTAACTTAAACTGTCTTTAGCAGAATCTCAGTATTGATAAATAGTAGCAAGTCAGCTTTATCTCTAAAACTACAAAACACCTGTTCAATGAAAGCAATTACCTTCTCTGTGTGAAATAAAGGCCTTTATTCCTCCTTAATTGCACAGATAAATAGATGGACTCCATATTTTTACCTGAAGACAAGTGTATTAATTTGGACATTAAGTCTTAGATTCATAGATTTGGGAAGACCTTCCTGTTTCTGTATTCAAGGGCTATGTTTGGCAGAGATGTAAAAACTGTGATTGGATACTGTGACAGCTGGGGAGGGTATCTTATACTGTATCATGTAGTATCTGTTTTGAAAGCCTCTCAAATTCCATTTGCAAGTGAAAAGATTAATTCATAGTTATCCTAGAGTCCGGCTATGTTGCTTTCTGAATCCTATCATTTCTTAAGCAGACTTTGCTGAGGTAGGGCATACATATTTGTATTGGTTTATCTTCGTGATAGCCTGTGAGCTTCTTATAATTTAGTCTAACACTTATAATATAGACCACTCAGTAATTCTTATATCCATTAAGACTTGTGTTGAATTGCAGGTGATCCTAATTTTCAGAGGTTTGTATTCTCTGATACTACAAGGCTAAAACAATCAGATTCTTTAATAAACACCAATTTCAGGAGCTTAATCTAGCCAGATGATTAAATATTTTTTCCAGGGGTTCAGTGTCTTGATTTTCTCCTGAAACTTTTTTGTTTTGGTTTTCTCCTTAATGTTTGCACAGTAGTGGTAGCAGTAAGACTTTGCTTCTCCTAGTTGATGCTTTCTAGTTCTGTATACTCAGGTATGGACTAGCTCAAGTTCTTTGTACACTCATTTCTCACCATTATGGCTAAGTTCTTGGACCATATTTTAATTTGTAGTAATGTTTTGGTAGAGACAAAAGTAAGGTCTCGCTGTCTAATTTGCCAAAAGCTGTAGATTGCTTTGAGATATGCTTTTTTTGCCAAATGGTGTGGTTTTTTTTTTTCTCAGTCTTTAAATTTATGCAGTTATTCTTTTTCTTTCAACCTTTTTGGTTTGAGGGTCAATCCAGGTATGAACTGGAAGAGGTCCTTGTTTGGGGATGACTATTAAATATAAGTTGTTTAAGAATTTAACCAGTTTTACGTAAAATATGTCCTATATTCATTTTCCTCAACAGTATTCTGTATTTCAGGCATAATATAATCCCAAGTCAAATGTTTTATGGATGTCTATCTGCATTATTTTGGGTAGTAGACCTGTAAGAGTTTACCATAAAAAACATTCATAAGAGGGTTGTGCCAATGTTCTAGCTTATACAATCTCATCAGCATTGTTTATAATCAAAACAAAGGTACCAGTTGAGGTTTAGAGCTCATGTTGCTTTCTGTAAATAATACTTTCTGTTAGCAAGGTCCGCTTCCAAAAAAATTTGCCTCATAGGTAAATGGATGGAAGAGCTTTTCTGATCATGTCTGCCCTATGTCTTAATGCAGCTAGAGATTCAGTAATGCAGTCAGCACTTAGACTCAGTGTTAGACAAGTGATAGGTTAGGACCCTATTCACACTGACTTTCTTTGTAACAGAACTGAGATTTTGCTAGTAGAATTTCACTGGTAGCAAAGATATTCTCAGTCATCGTCAGGGTTCAGTATCACATCAGTTAGGACAGATGTAAAAGATATTGGAACCTTCAGAAGGCCCAGTCTCTACAAGTATTTTTTTGCTGCTGTTAGTGTTGATAGAACTGTATCGGCAAAGCAGTGTTGCAGATTTTGTGGTGGGAAAAAGTTAGTAGAGATGCAGTTGTTGTGGTTGTACTTGCTTTAGAGCAGTGTGGTATTTGATGCATACTGTGTGCTTAGATATATTAAAAGTCGTCGTGGTAGTGCTGTTGTCAAAATGTTGAATTACCTAAAAGGACCTATACCTTTTTGGAATCCTTTCTGCAATGGGGAGCTTTGCCTGTGACTGGCTTTTCATACTTTTTCCTACTTGCTTTTCCTACATTAAAGGAAAAATGTAGTGCACTCTAGTGGGCTTTTTGCATTGATTCAGGTTTTCTTCTCTTAAAGTTTTTCTACTGTTTTCAGGCAAGAGGGGAAAAGAATGATATAAGGACTTACTTCACATGGCATGTAAATAAAAGGAAGCCTGTTTCTAGTGATTTACTGAAAATTAGTTAATGACGATTTTGATATCTGTTGATCTGTAATTCCACTTACCTTCAGCAGATTTGTTATTTTCTTCCTTATTAGGTTTTCAAACTCAGTGTGTTGCACTAAGAAGGAAACAATTTCTATATGGAAGTAAATTAGAAACAGCATCCTGAAGAGCTTGGGAAAGTAGGTAGTGTTAGAGACTAGTTTTTAAAAGCAGAGATAGAATTATTAGATCAGTGGTTATCAGTGTGGCCCACGGTGATCCACGACATGCACTAGGTAAGTCTGTTGTCACTGTGTGAGGGTCTGTGCTTTCACTGGCTTGCCAGCTGAGAAGTGTTGATAATTGCTGGAAGGAGAACATCCTCAAGCTTCTGAGAACTGCAGACACAGTTTAGAAGGTTTTTAAATTTTTCAGTGATTGACTTCATATCTCACTAAAAAAGTCTGTATCTAGCAGAAGCAGAATCTTAAATCTGATTTTTGCAAAAGAGTGTCTGTACGAGGGTAGACTAGATGAGCTAGCCTGTGTTCTGTCTCTGGCACATTTCAAGACATATATGTAGAAACATGGATAGTCTCTGCAGACATGTTTTTTGGAATCTTTCAAAATAAAATTGAGAAAGTAAATATTACAGGACACAAAATACTAAACAAGAATATGTGGAGTGTGGAAAGACAAGTGTAGGAGTGACCTTTTCTATAAATATTCAGGTGCAGCATACCTAGTTGCATAGTTCTGTCATTTCTTAGGTAACTGATACTTTAAACCTATTGCATCTTCCTCTGTCCTCCTTGTTCTTGATCTTGACTTTCCTTTGAGAAAGTCAGGGGACTAATTGACGTTATACTTTGGCTGGAAATAACTTTCTCTTCCTACAAAGTCCTTTACTCCTGTCTCTTCTTCCCTTAGGACTTTTCTATACTTGATATTCATTGTGACTTAGTTTCAGATACTGTGCAAGGATATATACTGCAGCCAACACCTTTTTACCCCTTCTGTCAGTGCTCTCTGGTGCTTTTGTGGTGGGTTTTTTTCTTGTTTGTTTGTTTGTTTAAGGTGATCTTGCTAGCTGCTTCCTGTAAACCCTCCGTTGCTCTAGAATAGCCTGACTGGAGCCAGTTCATCATTTAAATCCTGATATTTAGTCTGTGTGCATGTGTTTATTTACTGTATTTTACTTAATGGGATGTTTCTTATATTGACATCAGTTGTTGAGCAGTCATACTTGTGTCAGCCTTGCTGCACTCTTGATAGGAAAGAGTGCAATCTGTTTTTAATTCTAGCTACTGTGTATCTTTATACAGGCTGATGTTTGAGTAGCTGCCTGAAGGAAAGGTGATTCAGCTGGGCTATGAGAATGTTAGGGGCAATAACTAGTCTGGGGAAGGTGTCTGCTAAAATATCTGCATAGAAGGCATAAAAGGAACTGTGACCTACAGCACATATACTTTAATGTGTATGTGCTGTTTTCATAATAGCATCAATATACTTTCTTCTCTTCCAAGGGAAGAACGCTGCATAACTGATTCTGAGTAGGGGCATATACTGCTCTCTAGGGGAGTTAGTGAACTTTTCGAAAAGCAAAATTCTCCCATCTGTCTCCAAGTCTTCCCCCAGCCTCACCCCCCTTTTGTCCTCACAAAAGCTGTACAAAACATAGCAAACAGCTATCATTACAGGCAGATTCCTCATCAGTCTCTGCAGTATCACAAAGCTCAGACAAAGGTCTCATAAAAGAAGCTGTTACCTGCTCCTGATCTGCTGCCCTATTGGTGTAGTCACAGTTCTTGGAAAAAGCCCTAAGGAGCAATAGAGATCCCGCAGCAAGTAGGCTGCACTCAGATTGGAAAGGGAATCTTCCCTTTTGCTTCTTGGAAGGTATTGTTTAGAATAGTTGCTTTAAAATAGTTAATTTTCAATCTTGTGGGAATTGATATTTATATATCAATTATGGAGAGCGGAGAAAATGGAGAGTTTTAGCTGTACTCTTTTTGACCTTGTTTCCTTCATCTCAATTTAGAAAGTATACATTTGCATGCTTAGAAATATGTTTGTGTGTCATTGTTCCGTAATGCCACTAAATGTGTAAGTCAAGTGTATTTCTGAATTGTATCTTATTTTTGAAAGTTTAGCAATAAATAAGGGCTGCTTTTCCCTACTGCATAGAGCACAGCCAAGTGAGTAATTGCTGATTTGGGAGCTAGGTGCATGATTGAACACAAATCCAATTCCCTTCTAAAGTGGTTTCTGATAGAAATGCAGAAAATTGCTCTGAATCAAATTGAAATTCATGAGATAAAAAATGCTTTTTGTCAGAAGTAGTGTTTATTTGAATATCAACATGAGATGTTACAGACTAGGTCAGGGTTGTATAATACATCTGTTTTGAGGTTAGGAGATTTTCATTAAGTCATAGTTTCATTCTGCTGGGCATATGTTAGAATACTGAGATTAAAAAATACTGTTCAGACATGGTGTTAATTTTCTTAAATGTTCCCTCTGCATACCTCTTCAGTTTTTATTGTTGGAAGTAGTTCAGCAGAGCTCTCCTATTGTCTGTGTTTTCTGGCCAGTTTCAAGTGAAACGTTTGAAGCAGACACCTGACAGACTAATGGAGGTGTATTACCAACAGGGAGGGAAAGCAGCTTGACAAGTTTGCTTGGTCATACTTGAGAAAAATTGCTAAAAGCGTACAAATGATGATTTGCTTTGTATATTACAAGAATCAGTATTTGGAGTGTATCTTCTTGTACTTGCTCTTTTCTGACCTATATCTGGTTTGTTTTGGAATTGGGATGTTTTTATATGACCATATGTACAATTTAAATAGTGTAATCTCCATTTTAAAAGGTCATGGACCACAGCATTCTTCAAAAAAAGTATTGGATATTGCTGATCATTAAACCCTCCAGCTGATCTGCCTTTTGTATGTTGTTCTCTCTTTTCTTCCTGTCCCTCCCCAATGTGTTTTAAATACTACTGGAGAAAGTGGGATTCCAAGTAAAAATGTAGGAATGTATCCTTTGTCTCCATTAAAGTTTTTGTGCTTTACTTGTTCATTTACAGTTCATTGTAACTTGGGTCTCTAAACTAATGTTACTTGTGAATACAGGTGTTCATTGCATAACTAGATAATTCTTTTAGTTTCAGGAAAACTACTACTTGTTAAGATTGGACAGATGGCTCTGTCTCTAAGCACGAAATAAAGTTTAAAGATCATGTTATTCGTAGTAGAATATATGGTGAAATTTGATATCTTGGATTTAGGGAGCATTTTTTTTTGAGTTTGGGGGAAAAAAGCATTCTTGAATTAAAGCATTCAGACTTTTGACTTAAGGCTATATGTATGTGTGCAGCATGACCTAAACAAGAGTTGTTTAACAAATTAAGAGCTGCCATTTCCAAAGTAAATGCTAACATTCCCTCCTAAAGACATCTTAATGATAACCCTTTCAAATAGGACTTTATATGATGCTCCTATGGAAATAAAGTGCAGATGTGTGTGGTAATTATTTGAAGGTATAGGAATAACAGTTTCATTTCTCTTTTCAGTATGATGCTGTTCCAATCCAGTCTAGTGTGGTGTTATGCTCCTGTTCATCCCCATCAATGGTGAGGAACCAGGCAGATTCCAGCACTCCATCTGTCATTTCCACCTGTGGCAGCAGACAGGGATCTAACATGGAGGGCACTGCAGCTGAATCAAGATCTAGTTCAAACTCCTTGCAGCAACATACAGGACAGCAGCCTCCACAGCCTCGAAAGAAACGACCTGATGACTTCAAATTTGGGAAAATTCTGGGTGAAGGATCTTTTTCAACGGTAATTTTACTTTTTATAGGTGGTGCCAGATATCTTAGATAAACTTCAAAATTTGTTGTGCAAGTAATACTGCTGAGATTTAAATCTGGAGAGAACAGCTTGAAGAGTAAATGAGTGGGACGTAGTGGTTTTAAGTTTAATTATAAAAATTAAATGTTGCACTAAATATGGGTGCTGATTTTTTCAAGTACTTTTCAAACTCATCAGAAGTTACATTGTATCCTGATGACTTGATGCTTGGATTTTTTTTACGAGACATTGCTTTCTAATGTAAGTTCGATAGTGTAATGGGTTATGTTAAAATTTTATGATACAAAGGATTGGAAGTGGGCTCGGAGTTTGTCACAGTAAGAACTTGCCGTGGTTTAACCCCAGCCAGCAACTAAGCACCACGCAGCCGCTCGCTCACCCCCTCCACCGGTGGGATGGGGGAGAGGATCGGAAGGGCAAAAGGGGAAAACTCGTGGGTTGAGATAAAAACAGTTTAATAACTAAAGTAAAATAAAAATAGAACAGTAGTAATACAAAGCAAGCGGTACACTGTACAATTGCTCACCACCTGCCGACCGATGCCCAGCACGTCCCCCAAGCAGCGACCGCACCCCTCCCCGGCCAACTCCCCTGCTTATATACTGAGCATGATGTCACATGGTATGGAATAGCCCCCTGCCCAGTCTGAGTCAGCTGCCTCAGCTGTGCCCCCTCCCAGCCTTCCGTGCCCCTGGCAGAGCATGGGAAGCTGAAAAGCCCTTGACCAGTGTGAGCACCACTTAGCAAGTACTTAGCACTACTTAACAAGAACCAAAACGTCAGTGTATCATCGACCTTGTTCTCAACCTAAACCCAAAACACAGCCCCATACCGGCTACCAGGAAGAAAACCAACTCCATCCCAGCCGAAACCAGGACAGAACTTCTGTGCAATGTCCTGTCTGTGGCAGGAGCTACTGCCAGATGCTTAGGGAAGAAAGTAAGAACAGTGATACTTCTCCAATATTCTTTCTCAGCCTCTAATGTCATGGCCCTCAAGGACTTCATGAACCACAGTTAGTATCTTTCTATTCAGTAGCCTTAAATGGATTGTTTCTAACTTACTTCTCACATTCATGGTGTCACACAAGAATTAATTACTTGTGTTATCTTAAAGAACCCATGAAGCAGTTAATACTTCCATTTGATGCTTTTGGAGTTGCCCCATTGTAAGATGACAATATTTCTGTATCTTTTTCACATCTTTTTCACATGTCATTTGTTGTATATACCTTTTGGTTGTTGATCTCTAAATGTTGGGTTTCTCTGGTTCTTCCTATACAATCTACTGTGGCGCTCAGGAAGCGGTCCTCTAGTAGTCATCAAGAGTAATTTGCACTTAAATACATAGTTTGCAACTTGCAGTTTTCCCTAAAGAATCCCAACAGAGTTGTTGCCTCTTGGGTATACCAGAACACTCTGCTTCAGTGAGGCACTTTTAATTTCTGTTTGTGGTCTCTGAAAGTTAGCACCATGTTCCTTGTAAATAGAGAAATTCACAGGGTCTAGCCCAGACTCTGAATGAATTTCTGTTCCAGAATTCTGCTACCTGTTCACTGGTGGATGGTTTTTTTTGGTCCCAAGTCTAGGTAGCTCAAATGCATTTAGGTGGGCAGCAGGAGAGAGGCTGAATACCATGAAAATGTTAATTCCTATGTAGCCTTATTCTTCTAAGTTTTACAAGCAGATTTTCATTTGCCATAGTCATCTGGGCCTCAGTGCTAGAGAAAGCATGTTTGGGAGTTAGTTCTTCCTACCTGTCACCTCCTCTGTCAACCTTACCAGTTGTGGTCCATTATTGCAGTGCTATGACTTTAGAAACTGATCAATAGTTTTAGGGATGCCTTTCATAATAATCAGACTCCACAGGAGATGCTTGCTTATGCTCTTTCCCTGGCCACTGAACAGGTTACAAACTGTTGCTGGAGGGGACTTAACAGTACTTGCTTATTATTATTTAAAAAAACGCACCAATGTCCAGTTCTGTCTTCAGCAACTGATATTTTTTTTTAATTTAAAAACTTTAAGCTCGGGATGACTGTAGTCTTCAGCCTATAGACTGTATCCTTCAAGAAGGAAACTTGCTTGCTGCTCTTACAGAATCACAGAAGGACTGAGGTTGCAAGGGACCTCTGGGGGTGATCTCGCCCAATGCCCCTGCTCAAGCAGGACCACCTAGAGCCAGTTGCCCAGGACTGTGCCTGGACAGCTTGTGAGTATCTCCAAGGATGGAGATTCCACAACCTCTCTGGACAACCTGTGCCAGTGCTTGGTCATTCTCACAGTAAAAAAGTGCTTCCTGATGTTCAAATGGAATGTCCTGTGTTTCAGTTTGGCCCACTGCTGAAAAGAGCCTGACTCTATCTTCTTTACACTTCCCCTTCAGATATTTATATACATTGGTGAGATTTCCCCTGAGCCTTTTCTTCTCTAGGCTGAACAATCGCATCTCTCTCAGCCTTTCCTCAAATGAGAGATTCTTCACTCTGTTAATAATCTTAGCGGTCCTTTTCTGGACTCTCTCCAGTAGCTCCATGTCTCTGTTTTACTGAGGAGCCCAGAACTGGCCACAGTACTCCAGGTATGATCTTACCAGTGCTGAATAGAGGGGAAGGATCACCTCCATCAACATACTGGCAACACTCCTCCTCATGCAGCCCAGGATACCATTCGCTGCCTTTGTGGCAAGGGCATGTTGCTGGCTCATGTTCAGATTGGTGTCAGTGAGGACCCCTGGGTCCTCTCCTGCAAAGCTGCTTTCCAGCCCATCAGCCCCCAGCACATACTGGTTCATGGGATTATTCCTCCCCAGGAGGAGGAGGAGTTTGTAGTTCAAAAAAGGGAAATGAATGAGATTCCTGCCTGCCCATTTTTCCAGTCTGTTGAGGTCCTTGTGGATGGCAGCACATCCCTCTGATGCATCAACACCAGAGCTCTTGATCTGTGGGCATGTATCTTCACACTGTTATCAAAACGTCTTGTTAAAAAGCATATGCTTTGTTCTTTATAGAATGATGTGGATTGGAAGGGACCTTAAAGACCATCTAGCTCCAACCCCCCTGCCGTGGGCAGGGACACCTTCCACTAGGCCAGGTTGCTCAAAGCCCCATCCAACCTGGCCTTGAACACTTCCAGGGATGGGGCATCCACAGCTTCTCTGGGCAACCTGTTCCTGTGCCTCACCACCCTCATAGTGAAGAATTTCTTCCTTATCTAATCTAAATCTACCCTCTTTCCTATTAAACATGGTTGTAGATTCAGAGGTCTGGTTGTACTCCCCAAGATCTTCACCAGTACTCTGATGGAAAAGCGTTCATCTCAAAAAGCAGGGTCCTTCATATTACCATGCTTCCAATGACAGCTTCAAATTAAAAAAAAAAAAAAAAAAAATTACTCAGGGTCATAATGAATATATTCCATTTTCTTGGACTTCTATTAAGCTACCCCAAACTCTACGTGGTGCCAGTGCTGTATTTCAAATTCAGCAGAGATGCACGTGATCTGGCCTCAGGGGACTTTTCTTCAGACCATTCTGCAATTTTGTGGGACCTTCTTCTGCAGCTGTAACTGTTCTTGGACCCATGCTTGATATTAACAGATACACACATACAGGGCCTTCTAGTTGTTGCTCTGCTTTTTTAAAGTAATGAAAATCTACTTGCTTTGTAGACAGCTTCAAGCTCCTCTCAGAATAATATCTGTTATGTGATGGCAGAATTATAATTTTCATGTTTGGTGGGCATGTTGTCCTACTCTCCTCCTTCTATATGGCTGGGAGATAGGGGCTATTTTTTCCCCCCTTGGTTTTGCCTCCACCTATAAATGAGGCTTCTCTTAAAAAGAGGAGGAGGTCTAAGGAAGTATGAGTGTCTGACCAAAACCAGTTCTTAAATGTAGACTTAATCTCAGGCAGTTTGAAGTATTTGTTCAAGTTTAGCGTTGGGCTTGGCCATGATGTCTGCCAATTATGGTGGCAATTATTTCTGCTTTGTAGCCTCTGTTGAGGGTTCTCTGCTCTTCTTATCCCACCTTCCTCCAGTTTGGGATGTTTAACTACATTTCTTGCCTTGCTGTTGTCTGAATTTGCAACTTACATGTTTACATGTTCTGTGAATGCTTTTGGTTTTGTGTTTGTTTTTTTTTTTTTTAAGCTACCTATCTAAGGTCTAATTCTTTTCTAAAGAATTTACATTCCTTATTGATATTACTTCTTCCCATAGGGTGGATAAGATTCAGGCCCCTGATAGCAGAGACATGGTATTAACATGAACCTTGGGTTTTTTTCTTTGTTTGTTTGTTGTGATTCTACTGTTTTTTGTGGATCAGTAGTTAGGAGGAAATTAGGATATATGGTATACTCAGATTTGTTCAGTGAGGAAGGGACTTGAGGGTACCCAAGTACTCATGCTAGGAGGTAAATACTCAATCCTGGGTACTTAGAACACAGCTGCTTGATATCAATGTAAGAATGTGGGCAATACATCTGAAATCTAATGGTAAAAAATTTGATACTGTGCAGGACTGGAGGAGAGTCAGTCTTTGGAGCTATACAGCTTAATTCAAGTTTGAGAGTTATTAGCCACGATACACTTTCACCTGTGTCAGTTGATCACTTCTGCCATCTGACTGTGGACTCTGTGTGTGTGTGTGTGTATATATAGGCAAGATTGTCTATTGGATTTTTGTTTTACTGATGGCACTGAATTGTTTTATGAAATGTAAAAGTATCAATTTCCAAAATGCAGAAAGTTAGTACTGTATATCTGGGTATTTATTTAACAACTGACTTTTAAAGTGACCTGCTTTCAGTAGCTTTAATGGTAGACTTGATTGATGAAATGTGGCAACAAAAATTAGAAAAGTTAAGAACATTCTCATTTGATTGCACAGCTTTAAATGTTACCTGTGTACACAGAGAAGGGTCTCAAATTCCTTATGCAGAGATGCAGCTTGTAACAGGCTGGTTGTTTCTAGTGGAAATTTTCATTGATCAAATACTGTGAACTTCAGTGTGTTTGTAGAAGGTGAACTTTTTTTTAGAAAATTAAAGGTGCCTCTTACTACTGAACTGAGATTTTGATTTTCTAATACCGAAAGAGTGCAACTGCGTGCACTTTTCACCTGAAAAAGTGCCTTATTTAGAAGATTTTTTTTTTTCCTAAATGCCTAACAGTATCAGATGTATGTAATATTTTGGAGTACTCTGTTATAACTGATTTTGCAAGGGGTTAGAATATAATGAGAAGTGGATTAGAAACAAGCCTGGTGCAATGGTTTAAAAAAAAAATAATATAATGTCAAGATTCTAGCAAGGTATTGGAATGATATAAACTTAAAATGAGAAACACACAAACTGTAGTCAATGTGTTGTACAAGGTTATTGCTCAGATTCGTGCAAGAGGACTTTTCAGATTGTCTTAAAAGTTGCCTTTTACAGAAGTTCTTTCTTGAAGATGAGCTTTAATTTGTGTTCTCCAAAAGCTTTTCTCTTTAAAAATGAAAACTAGAACTGCTTGTCTGAAACTTTATCCCTTGCTTCTACTAATTGGAAATCTCTCATTCTCTTTCTTTAAATCTTTTTCCTAACAAACTGTAAATAGTTGAAAGTTGTGTCTCACTACTTACTTTTGATCTTTCAGGAAAAAAATTATCTTTCAATCTTTGCCGTTTATGTTAAGAAAAAGTACTGTGACAGATTTTTATAAATATTCCTCGGTGCACTTGTTGCTCCCCGCCCCCCCCCCCCCCCCCCCCCCCCCCCCCGAAGATTTGGCAATTTACTGTGACATACGTTACAATCATCAGAATTCTTCTGGGGAAAAAAAAAGTAAATCAGTGATTACATAGTCAGGTGTATAAGTCTTTTAGCAAAGCAAGTGTTATGCTGAACTTAATTTCTGCAGAGGTCTTGCTGAAGCCAGCATAATATGAACACATGCTTAAATGTTTTGCTGATTGCAGTTGTGTTAGGTTATTGGACAATCATTATAATAATACCTATGGAAGATGAAAATCAATGTTAGTGTATGTCTTTAATGAATGGTTACAATGTATTTTCTCTCCTCTGGCAACAGGTTGTCTTGGCTCGAGAATTGGCAAGTTCTAGAGAATATGCCAGTAAGTATCGACTCCTTCAACATGAACTTTTTAAAAATACAATATCAATGTAGTCCTGTTACAAAACACCTGTTCAAAAGGCAGAATTAGTGGTTTTATGATAATTTTATCTAACAAAAAAACCCCCAAACAGATTACTTAGACAGACTTCATTTGGTTGTACCTTCTGCATTTTCACTCTGTCTTTTTTCATTAAGTTAAAATTCTAGAAAAACGTCATATCATAAAAGAAAACAAGGTGCCATATGTGACACGAGAGAGAGACGTAATGTCCCGCCTGGATCACCCTTTTTTTGTGAAACTCTACTTCACCTTTCAGGATGATGAAAAGCTATGTATCCTTTGTGTTTTAAAACTTGCCATAAGACTTTCTGAAAAGTAACAATCCGCAGTTTTGGTTCCTTTGAAACATTGTCTAACAGGAATGATGAGAAGAACTTGCAGTATATAACATATCTTAATGTTTGTGATGCAATTTTTGCAGTCATGCTTTTAATAGAAATTAAGCAAACAGAATAAGTGTGCCCCCTCAAAGAGAGCAGTGGGTGACTTACGGGACAGGGGAAATGAATAAAACAGTAACTTAAATTGTCCGTGTGGTAAATGCTGAAGGGTGACTTGCAACAATCTAAGTTCAAAATAATTTAAAAATTTGGGGAGTGTATGAGAAATGTTTTAGCAATGCTTTATTTCTGATATATACAGTAAAACACCACAATTGCTGTGTTTAAAATAGGGGTAGCCAGCTGTATTTACTACTATTTCTTATTTGAACAATTAGATCTGTTAAAATTTTTCTTATGTAAAAGTGCTTACAGAGTAATCTGATAGAAAGCTGAAACTCTTCTGTTGGGGCCACTGTTTCCCAAGTTACCTCTCCAGCAGTAACTGCAAAGTGCGGTTTCATCTTGAAAGCTCATTGGCTTGCAGTCAGCTTTTTTTTTTCTTATGAAGAAAATGTTAATCATTTGAATTTCCTCCTAAACCTCCTGCTTTGAATTGTCTGTGCCAAGGGTAAAATGATAGATCAGTCTATTTCTGGGGTCAGTAAGTAGTTGTGTTTTTCACAGAGGCTGCTAGCAGTGGTAACAGTCCCTATATTGTGTGTGTACATACGTACATGGATACATACCTACACACATGCACTAACAGAACTTACAGGGGCTTTCTTTTGTAATGTCAACATTTGCTCATTGAATGCTGGGCTGACTTTGGAACTTTCCAGATGATGGGGCAATTTTAAACTTAGGTTGAATGCTTGTTATGACTGTAAATAGTTCTCTTTGAGGGCAATTGTGTATACAGTTTAAATGAATTCTTCAGGTGACTGGAAAAACTACAAATTTAACTCTTTAGGTAGTCTTTGCTATGCTAAGAAATTGGGACCTGTGTCCTAGGTTGTTAATATATTTAAGAAATTGCTTTAGGTTGCTACCATGTAAAGTTTCAGATTAACCAACTTCACTTCTACCCTGTTGTTCATGTATTTTTTGCTATTATTCTTCTCTTTGCAATGAGGTGTGGGGATTTTTGTTTTAGAATGGTTTAGTGATAGACCTTAACTATACTTACATTCAGATTTTGGGCTTAGCTATGCCAAAAATGGAGAGCTGCTAAAGTATATACGCAAAATTGGCTCATTCGACGAGACCTGTACCAGGTTTTATACTGCTGAAATTGTATCAGCCCTGGAGTATTTGCATGGGAAAGGAATAATTCACAGGTAATACAACGTTGAGACCAACATGCATTTGATTATGCACAAGGTGTATTTTCTAGGGAAAAAAGTGTTCTTTGTGAAGTCTAAAGCAAATGTGGATTTGTGGAAAGCTAATGAGGGCCTATTAGCATTTCATTAGCATTAGTACTGTTGTTAACATAGGGAGCTAAACAAAGAAAACTTTAGGATGAGAGCCAATCTCTGTTATTAGACCAACTGTTCTAGCGGGGGAAAAAGTAAGAAAACTTTTTGACCTAGAATTACTAGCTACACTGAACACGTTTAAGACTCAGCTGGACAGGGTGCTGGGCCATCTTGTCTAGACTGTGCTCTTGCCTAGAAAGTTGGACCAGATGATTCTATGAATTAACATTACCAAAAGCTTGTCTTTTTCAAGCTTGATCAGTTGGTCTAAAACCAGAAACTGACTTTTTGTTTAGCTACATCTTTTTTCCACACTGTTATGTACCAAAAGTAACTAGAATTCTGCTGGTGTGTGAATTAGTGTGCAGCATGTCATCAAGAAAAGTAAAATTAATGTATGTCAGTTTTCACTGAGTGAACAATTTCCACAAAGCTGAACAGTAAGTAGGTAAATGGTGAAATTTAGCAAAGTTTTTAATAAGACCTTCACAGTTGTTCTTGATGTAATTATATTGTCTGGATAAGCACGTTTTATCATTCATGTTTATTAAAAAAATAAAAGCTGTAAGTGTGAGAAATCTGAGCTGCAGAACTTCTTTTTGGGTAAGAAATCTATTGTGTCTGTAGGTTCCCAAGCAGTTGTTCATGGAACAGTAGATGCTAGTTGGCAAAAAGCTGGCTTATTATAATTCTGATAGCATTATTACTTTCAGTTATATTTAAGAGGAAAAAGTATTTTTCTAATACTTTTCTGTGAAATAATTGGGAATAGAATCTAAGGGGGCTGGATGTGGAGAGTACTACAAGTATAAAATTTTCTACAGGGGAAAAAAACATTCCAGAACTCCTAGTTTCATTGTGATTATATAGTCCATGTGTTAGGCGGGGAGAATGCTTATAAAATGAATATAGCATGACTGTCAGTATTACTAAGCCCATATTGGAAATCTTGTATTATAAAAGAGCTGCTTTATATTTGTCTTCATATGCAGGCCACTATGAGAAGCTCAAAAGAAAACAATGAAATTGTTCAATTAGAGAACTTTGTACTAAGTTTATTTAATTAAGTCCATAGCTCTAGCAGTGGCTGAAAGCTCTTGGGATTTTCTGCTGCCTAAAGAAATATGACATGAGAGAGAACCACTTTTAAGATGCCAGGCTACTCTGGAAAAGCTACTACAGATATATCTCTCTATGTATCTAGATATATAGCTATATCCTAGATCCATAATATAATATTAATATATAATATAGGTATATGATATATAAACTGTATGTATATGTGTGTATAGAGTACAATATATATACATGTATATGTAAAAAAAAATCCACACAGAACTGTTAAAAAGGTCCATTCCATTCATGTACTTTCTACTTCTCTCTGAGAAAAGTTATAGGAAAATGAACAGGCTTTTTGTGGCCTGTGTGTCATAATTACTTAATTCCAATTGCTCTCTGTGCTAGTCCACAGGCTTTAAACTGTACAACTGCACAACTCGTGCTTTTCAATAATAGGGGGCTGTAATATCAGGAGAATAATGCTGCACAGCGGTTGATGGAAACAGCTTTCAATTTGCACTGATTTTTCTTACCTCAACCAAAACAACTCCCATGCTTCTAGATGTCTTTGAGCATTCAAAGATTCTTCTTAAGAGGGAAGGATGTTGTCTTTTCTTGTCAACTGAGGAAACTTGGTGCAACGTAAATAATATCATAACAGTGTAACCCAATGCTATTTTTTATGTTGTTGCTAATGAACCTCTTGACATCTAACTCTGTATTGCTATATATTGTGTGTGTGATACTGTGAGGTCTGGTTTTATTCTGAATCGGAGGCAGTGTCCATACAAATGGTATGCATACACTTGAAATACAGATTATACATGGATTTTTATGTGACACATGTAAACATGCCATTCTTAAAGAGTGGAGGTGGTTTACAGTTCTTATCTGTTCTGGGCATTTAGCTGGGGGCGGGGGAGTTGCCATTGTTTGACTAACTGGAGTTTTGCACTGAGTAAACAGGCCTAGAAGATCTTACTGCCATATCAATCTGTCAGATGTTATTTAAATTAAGGCTTGGGAGTGAAGGGGATTTTGGGGGGGTTTTTTTGTTTGTTTGTGTTTTCATTTTTGTTGAACAAGTGAGATGCACAATAGCTTAGTTTTGAGATTATTCATTACTTCAGGTCTTTTTAGAAAAAAATGTTAATTAATGGGCTTTTCAAAATCTGTTAACAGTCTGCATGTTGACAACTACAACATAGAGGAAAGTTCACACAACAATGTTTATAGAATGCCTGCATCATTTATGATAGCATTATGTACATGTCACTAGGCAGTTTTGCAATGTTAATTTCTGTGCTATTTAAATATAAATAATCTGCCTTTTCCAGGGACCTTAAGCCAGAGAACATCTTGCTAAATGAAGATATGCACATTCAAATAACAGACTTTGGAACAGCAAAAGTATTATCTGCAGATAGCAGACAAGGTATGCCATTATTTACTTCATCATGTGACACAGGTAACTATAGCACGTGGTCCTTTGAAAATGTATGTATGTTGTATTTACCACATTGTAACCTTCAAATATCAATACCTCTTTTCTAACAAAATCACAGAGAGCTTGAAACAGTTTTGACTGTCACTGGTTAGATTATATCAGAAGAGGTAATATTTGGTGTAGTGGTCTAGCCAGCTAGATCACCAAATATAATGGGAAGTTAAAGTACTTCAAATTACTTTTCATTTGCAAAGAATACAAACAAACAGTTACTGTGGCTCAGAGGAAACAGTAAGTTTTTACTCTGGTTATGTATTTAACCCCAGTGACTATCAGAGTTGCTTAAATGTGAAGGTTATAGAATTCTTGTGTCACTAGTTGCTTAGTATTAACCTGTGAATCAATGATGCTGCAAGCAATGCCTGAAAAAAGCACTAGGCTGCACTGAATTTGATAACTTAATTTTTTACTTGAACGTAGTAAGCCTGTGTTTGTAGATTTTATACCTAACGATGTGCCTAGCTTCCTGAACCAAATTGGTATCACTGAGATTAATTGATTTGTCTCTTCCAAGCAGGTTTTGTGGATGGGTAGAGAAATGAAATTCCCGTGGGTTCTTTGTAGCATTACATAACTTGCAATAGATTGCCTTTGGTGTTTTTTTTAATTGGGTGGGGGCAGAGGGGGAGGGGAGAGGCTGGCTTCTCCATAAGTATATTTGCTTATTTCTTTCAATTTTCTTACCAGCGCGGGCAAACTCATTTGTAGGAACAGCACAGTATGTTTCTCCAGAACTGCTGACAGAGAAATCTGCCTGTAAAAGGTGAGGACTCTATTGTATTTCAGAACTTTACTGACTCTGTCAGGATACTGTCAAATGGGTGGGAGGGGATAAATAAAGCAAGCAATCAAGCTTAGTATTTCAAAGAAACAAGATGGTTTGATTATTTTGACTGAGAATTCAGCTGTTTTGCATATGTGCTTGTAGTCAGTTGTTGTGGGATGGTTACTGTATACTTTTTTTTCCAAAAGTTGTGTTGCTAGCCTACTCTTCTGTCAAAGAATGAAGTGAAAATAGTGTGGAAATCATGCTAGGCAGGTTTGTCTGATGCGTTCGTGCTATGTTCTAAGTAGCAGAAGCTTAAGAATTTTTCAATTATGGTTTAAAGAATTCTTATAGGAAAACATGCTATATGTTTTTTTCCTCTTTCTTTTGAAGCTCCGACCTCTGGGCTCTGGGATGTATAATATATCAGCTTGTAGCTGGATTGCCTCCATTTAGAGCTGGGTAAGAGATTTAAGCTAATTCTTTACGTGTGGATCATAAATATATTGACTTGGTTTTGGCTTTTGCCTTACTACCAGTTCTGAAGTACAACTTTTCATGGTGCAGTGTTGGTGTTAACGTCATGCCTGCTTTTATTTGTCCTTTCTGATGTCATGAAGATGCTTAGACAGCTATAACTAGCGTTCCTGAGAGAGATTCCTTAATTTATCCTAGGATTTCACATGTAATTTATACCATAAAGGTAACTATGCCTACATGAAGAAGGTATGAGGCACCTCTATATTGAGCCATTTGAACTTTTCTTGTTATTATTCAAGTATCTGGTGCTTACAGGATCATAGATACTTGGAAGACTGTACCCCTTTACCCTAGAAAGATTTATGGGAATATGATTTAACTTGTAGATCTCCCGTTTAATATTTGTCCAGATTATGCACTGTTAAGGTGAAAGAACCATGGAGAACTAATAACAAGAGCTAATATTTTTCTCTTTTGCAGAAATGAATATCTTATATTCCAGAAGATAATAAAGTTGGAATATGACTTTCCAGAAAAATTTTTTCCCAAGGCAAAAGACCTTGTTGAAAAGCTATTGGTAAATATTTGCTGCTGTTAAATGATTTGATGACATTGGAAACATTCAGCTTATGTAGTTTTTTCCTAAAGTTTCTCTGCACTCTGTTGCAAAACTTATAATAAGAACGACTGTGAGCTTTATTGACTGCATAGGGGAGTGTCTTGAAAATCAACATCCATTATTAAACAGCACTTAGATTATTTTTTTTAAATCTGAATTCTGAAGCGTGGACAAGGAATGTCTCTCAGTGAAATGGAAGCAAATGGTTCTAAATACTGTGCATTACACACAGAAGTTAAGATTCAAATCCTTAAGTTTACATAGTACTCAGATTAATTCTTGTTGTTGTAGAATGAATTGTTTAGTTGAAAAGTGTTCTATACATCATGGGGAGATATATTCATTACAATGTAAATCAACTTTGCATTTAGCATGCACTTACCTTGCACTTAATGCATGTCTCAATAGTATCAGCCAAAGAATTACTCTGCATGTGAATGTTTGACAGATAGGAAGAAAAAAATAGTTCTGTCTCATCAGTGAGATATAGCCATAACGCTAAAATGAATATGCAGAGAACATTTTGGGTGGTATAAGCTTTTTGAAGTTCTATAGTCTAGCATATTAGCATGGGGCAGGGGGTGAGGAGGAAACTCTCTCTTACGTTTGTGAATGATGATGAGTGCAACCATTGTAAAGGGCCTAGCAGCATGTTCCTGTGTCCAGGCCAGCTCTATGGCCAAGCCAGTGCCTGCTGAATGGTAAGGTCCAGGTTGCATCAACCTCCTGAGAACTGTGCAGTTTTAGGGTGCTGGAGAGGTTGATGTTTGACACCAACTATAGCTTCCACAGCTTCTTGCATCAGTAGAATGGGATGCTGGGCTATACTTAAATGAGCTATGCTCCATCAGGCCTTCTCTGTATGTTTGCTTGGTTTTGTTTCTCTCTTTATGAAGAAACAAAGCCAAAAAAAATGTGTGGACCCAAACAAGTGCTCCTTTCTCTAGATCTGTGAGCTGGTCTAATGCAAAATGTTGCTGACAAGACATACTGACAAATAACATCTTGTATTATAAGTAGTCTCCTTACATTCTAGATATGTATGCTTAGGGCAGTGAGACCAACTGGTTTTAAGTTTTCGTGTGTTGCTATGCAAATGTGAATAGTGCTCACCCCTTCCTTGTCATTATTTTATGCATGTTAACTTAATTGTTATTTGCTCAGGTTCTAGATGCTACCAACAGATTAGGTTGTGAAGAAATGGGAGGATATGGACCTCTTAAAGCTCACCCCTTCTTTGAATCCATTGTGTGGGAGAACCTACATCTTCAGACACCCCCAAAACTTACAGCGTATTTACCTGCTATGTCAGAGGATGATGAAGACTGTTATGGAAATGTATGTTTGTCTATTGCTATATTCAGCTCTGCTGCTGCCCGAGACTTTCATTAAAGCATAATTATTGCATATTAAATAGTTTTATTGGAACTACTGATTATTTGTATTTTAATGAAGACTCAGTTACTAAGAATCTAATATAAAATTGCTGGTTAAAATTTGAACTAGTCAGCATTTTTTTTCTGATAAAGTGAGTGTTTGGAAAAAATACTGGTTGGCTTGCTTTTGACCAAGCCTACTTTTTTGGATAAGTGCCTGTTAATCTATAGACAGTAGGCTGTGTTTTTGCCCAAAAGCATAATAAACAAAAGTATGCTTAAATTAAAAGCCACAGTTTAGTGCAAAATAAGCTTTTTAATCAAAGAAATTTCTTTACTTCATTTTGTTTCCTCCTTTAGTATGACAATCTCCTGAGTCAGTTTGGTTGCATGCAAGTTTCTGGTTCTGCCTCTTCCCATTCACTGTCTGGCCCAGAGACAAGTACGCCACAGACATCAGGAGGAAATATTGAACAGTATATTCATGATCTTGACAACAATTCCTTTGAGCTGGACTTACAGTTTTCTGAAGATGAAAAGAGGTTACTTCTGGCAAAACAAGCTGGTGGAAATCCTTGGTAAGATCTTTGAATATACCTCATCTGTTACTTGCATAGCGGTAAAGAATCCGAAAAAATAAGTTATTTTGAGTCAAATTAGTATTTGTCAATCTTAATATCTTCAAGCAAACAATTAGCCACTAGAGTTTTCTTGACTTCTATTTTTAAAGCAATAGCAGTGAAAACCTAATACTATGTTTCTAAAATTTACAAGGTCTAGAAGATGTTGTGGAATGTTTATAAGGCAGAAATGACGCTATACCAGTGCTGAGGAGTCTTCCCTCTGCAGAGTCCTAGAATTAGAAAAGGTTCCTTCTTTCTTACAGTTGCCATAAGTTGGTTTTTCTGAATGATAATATTCTGTTGATATCTAACCAAAATACCTCCAGACCATGTACTTCCTAGCATTTCTCTTCACTCTTGAGAGGAGTTTCTCATTTGTGGTTCCCCCACCCTGCTGTCAGATTTTAGAAAAAACTCTTTGGTGTGGAATGAGTCCAAAACTCATCTAGTAGTTGTTCAAGACTCTTTGGCGAAAAAGGAGACACTGGGGAGAGACATGGAAAATTGCTTGATAATAAAAGCTGTTTCTGTGGAAGAATTACTTCTGGAGTAATAGTTATTTTTCCTTTTTTTTTTTTTTTAAGGCATCAGTTTGTAGAAAATAACTTAATCCTAAAAATGGGTCCAGTGGACAAAAGAAAGGTAAAGGCTTTTCTTAATTTCCTGTAACAAGATTCAGCTGTCACATTTTTGCACAGTTGCAGCATAGATAAGGAACCTGTTTAGAGCTTCCTTGTTTAACTTATTTGTAAGTGTCAAATTGTTTTGTTTATTTTTTAAAATGTAGTGTTTTCTTGTGAAAAGATTGTTTTTTCTTAATTTAGTGGTGTGCTCTTGATTTTTGGAAAAGGCTAAAAGTAAATGTGCTGTTGATGCTTTCATTTCAGGACTGTAGTAAATGAGTTTTTGTTCCCTCTCCTTATCCCAATCTGATATAGCCCACTAAACGCTTTGTCTTGATCATAGAATCATAGAATTGTTAAGGTTGGAAAAGATCCTTAAGATCATCAGGTCCAACCGTTAACCTACCACTGCCAAGTCTGCCACTAAACATGTCTGCATGTGGATTGAGCCACAAATATTGAAAAATAAAATACAAGCCCATATTGTCCTTAAACTGTGGTGTTTTTCCTGGATCCGACTAGTGCCTGTATCCTGAGAGAGGCAGAGGTGACATTAGAATAGCTTTAAGTTTTAACTTTAACATGGTACAGATGAGCAACAAGAGTCTGTGTCAGCTTTACAGGAGCGTAGGTTCTCTTTCATCTAAGTTACTACCTGCTTGTTCCTGATTTTCTCCACAAAATCATGAGTATTGACTTCTGTGCTGGAATCTCTGACAAACAGATTTTGCTTCACTCTGTACAGCTAGATGTTTTATGTTTTGTTAGAACTTGAAGATGCTCTCTTAAAATAGCACTTGTGTTTTGCCATGTAGTAGGAATGCACTGCAACCCCCTAAAAAAGGAGTGAGATCAAATAGGTCAAGCAAAAGGGGAAAACAGAAAAAAGTCCCTCAAACTCAAACATACTATCCTATCACTGAGCTGTTCTAATTCTACCTCTGCTGTTAAATTCAGAGATCTACACACTTATATTTTTTTTTCCTCATGCTTTTTTTGCATTGCTGCTTCTAATTTTCTTGTTAGGGGTTGTTTGCACGTCGGCGCCAATTGCTGCTCACAGAAGGGCCCCACCTGTATTATGTGGATCCTGTCAACAAAGTTCTAAAAGGAGAAATTCCATGGTCTTTAGAGTTGCGGCCAGAAGCCAAGAATTTTAAGACATTTTTTGTTCACACAGTAAGTGACTTTCTTTAATTTCTTTGTAAGTTGCACTAAGGTCTTTGGACAATTATTGTAAGTTGTTAACAAATACATTCCTTAAATACAAGTGTTGATAGACTTAATTTAAAAAAAAAAAAAACCAAACACAAAACCCAAGCCCAAAAAAACCCAAACCAAAACAAAAAAAAAAAATCAACAAAAGCCCCCTGACATTTCCCATGAAAATACACTTGTGTAAATAAACTATAAGTGGATTTGGGGATTTGAAGGAAGTTCTTAAGAATTACTTTTAAAATTTAGCCCTCTCTGTATATAGTGGATCACAATGAATGTACCAACAATATATTGTCAGTTGACTTTTGACTGCTTAACAATATTGAGATGCCAGATGTATGGTTATTCAGTAATATGTAATGTTATATAACTGTAATTTGAATTTAACTTTTGGAAAGTTTATGAACTAATTCTGAATAATTATTTTATTGGGAGGTGCAGAATAATTACTGCTTTTTGGTTAAAATGTGTTTGGAGTACTCATTAAAATGTTGTTCACTTATAGCCAAACAGGACATATTACCTGATGGACCCGAGTGGGAATGCTCATAAATGGTGCAAAAAGATACATGAAGTTTGGCGGCACAGATACCACCAGAATGCTGCTAAATAGTAAAGCTCATCCAAAATTTCCCGGTTTCCCTACTTGCTGCTAGAACTCCGTGTGCAGCCGATCAGAGGAATCTTTTCAACCCACCTATTGCCATCTCAAGGGGAAGCATATGTCTGAAATGTTCTGTTTTGTTTTTTTTTTTTTAAAGAAAGAAAAAAAGAAAAGCAAAAACCTAATGGAATTCAGGGTTGCTTTGCTCGCTCTTTGTGCTTCTGTTGAGGCTTCCACATGCATATCATTGCAGTGAAGATCTTGCTTTTGTGCACTTCAGCTCAATTTCTGCTGCAGACTAGTGGATAGACCTTGCATTACCAGCTTCACTTAAGATGAGTTAAAACCAATCCACACGCACACATGCCGAATCATGTACCAGCCTTGCATTTTATGGGGCTGGAGTTTTCTGTGACTTTCAGATTATCATTAAACTGTATTTCATCAGGGAGCTTTTATATGCCTCTCCTAAGCACCACCTCTTTGTTTTCTCTTCCTTTCCTCACAGTCCCCCAGCTTATTGGTATATGGCATTTATAGCCAGGTCAGTTGCACCCTTGTGTAATTCCTAATATAGTTCTGGTTGCAGGATTTATGTGGTACTTTAGTAATTATGTGAATGAATCAGATGTATGTGTCTGGCAGACAGGCTCCAATGATACAGGTTGTGAGAGAGTAAAATGCTGAACATGGCACTGAAAGTTTTCTAAAATTGAAATGTTGGCTTCTGAAGCATATAAGATTTTAAACATTGAATTTAAATTTTAACATGAATCATATGTGTGTTTAGTCAAGGGATGATAAACTTACCAGCATGCTTTTAACTAATGCTAACTAAAAAATTAACTAGTTAGTATGGGGGGAAAAAGGTTACTATTGAAGTAGTAAGTAGTTTTTCACCTTTTCAGGAGATGAGGGCTAGAAGCTTTCTTTCCAGGGTGTGCATGTACTGTGCATTTTAGTGGGGCCAACCTATTTACCTGGGTAGAGAAGGAAGTGTGAAGGCTTTGTACAATTGATTACTTGACTTTTTTTTTGTCTCACTGTATAATGAGATGTACAAATAATCCTATCTTTGGTCTTGGCCAAATATTTAGCAACTTTGAAAAAATTTAAGCAATTAAAATATTAGATCCATAAAGTAATCTGGTTAAAAACTCAAAGGAAAATATTGATACAACGGAGAAAATATATGGTACTTAAGGCATATCTATAAAATGAAAATATTTTTCATATCGATCTCCTTTATCCTCTTCAAATTAAGGCTTTTTTGTGGTCAAACATTTCGTGAATGTTGCAAAGACATAACTTTCTATGTGCTAAAAACAACCTACCTAATGGTATTTTCAACATGCCTGTGTTCCTGAATCTTGCAGAGAGGAATGACCTAGGTCTGGAGAAAGGCATTCCTTCTTTGTTTTAAAAGCAGTATAAACATCACACCTATTTATTCACTTTCTACACATACCATCTCTGCATTTTGAGGTCTTATACTATGATGTGCTTTTCCTTGCACCAAAGAAAGAAACGTTCCACTGCAATGTTGAAAAAACTCATGGGCTACTGTTCTAGAAGCAGTATTTGAAAAGCAGTGGCTTATCAGGATTTCTCAGAAAACACATGAATTTTGGATATTTTGTTGTACAGGATGAAGGAGACTTATTGATCTCTTAGAAACTGTGTTATGTGGTTGAACTTGATGACAGTTCAGCTTTTCCAGTATCTTTCAGTCTTTAAAGGAGAGAGTGCAGTTGCCTTTTCTTCTGGATGAACTACATTCTTGTAGTCTTCTGTTATCCCACCACATACACAGACTTGACAAAAGTAAATCACTGGCTTACAGTGCCTGGTGTAAGGAAACTAAGTTATCCTGTTGTTCTGGCTGAGATGAAAGAACAGCATTCCCTTTGCATCATGAGAAATTTCATCACATACAAGGTACACTCCTTGTCACTAAAATTTGAATAGCACAGTACACCTTCTACCTGTGCCTGTATTAATCCTATATTTACCATTCTAAGCAAGATGACATTTAGTGTAAGTTTGTTGCAGTGCTATCCATTTGTTCTCTGGCTGTCAAATTCCAGCTGTGTGTTGGGTCCACTGGAGGTGACCCTACAGCTTTTGGATTTAGTCTTTGGTATAGAGATGCAGACGTATTCCCAACATTATACAGGAGAGTTTGGCAGTGGTGGAGATTCACGATGCCACTGCTGTTCACTGTGACAAAACCTGGCTTCACATAAAAAGTCTGGCAAAGTTGTTCTGCTAATAGTGAACACCTTAGCTTCATTAGGAGATGGAGTGATCTCCATTGGCTTGTTCACTAGGTGGAAACCTAGGAATGCTTAAACATGTTTTCTGAAATATTTAGACTTGTAGTCATTTTGCCATAACAAAGTACTGGTTTTTCACACCTTGAAAATCCTGTCTCAGCAGACTTCCGTCCTGCCCACCAAAAGCTTTCAGCCAAAGAAATCTTGATAGCAGTAAGCTATCAAGAATGTGTCTGGAAGGCTGATGTCTGCATTGTAGTATTCCTTTTTTCTTTTGACAATGCTGTCATTAGAAAACTGTGAGCATCTCTTACAGGCATCCCTCCCATTAGAACTTCAGTGTTCCAAATCAAGTCTTCCTTAGCTGCTGCTTTTTTGGGAAGGGACTAGAACTTTTCTGGGAGAGGTATTTGTCTTTCTTGTACTGTAAGTGAAATCTGTGGTTTTGAAAGATGGCAGAAGAATAGAGTGAGGCAAGACAAAGCAATCATGTGGATTTAAGTATGTTTCACCAGTTTGTCCGCTTAAATGTGTATTGGCAGGTGCCGCATACTATGAAGGGCTGGTTCCTCTTTTAAATGCTTATACCTGAAGTGGGGTAGCTTCAGATCTTTGTCCTGAAGATCACTTCTGTGGTTCATAGGAGTTCATGGAATAAAATGCACAAGGGAGGTTCTTCAGAGCTGCAGATAAGCCAGTTAATTTCTCCGCTCTTTATCCAAGGTCTTTCAAAGCACAAAAAGGGTTGTTGGGCACTTTGACGACTCTTCTTCAGACTCCTCACTGCAAACCTACTGAAAACCCACTCTGTCGATTGATTCATTCCATCTTTTGCATTTTGAACAATTGCCAATCATTTGTAAAGAATCTGGTCAGTAATGTTGTAATTTTGTTTTCCTTGGGATTTGAACTTCAGGAAGGTGTTTATTGCATCTGTTTCTTGTGGGGTGGAGCTTAAGAAAGGATGAAGTACTACTGCTAGAAAGGAATTTTGAATCACTCTGTTCTATTCAGTGTCCAGCCCAGTCACAGGAAGTTTAAAACTACTTTGATAAACTGGAGAGATGAGTTTATTACCATTGGCCTTAAAAGTGCAGTTTTGAGAAGGCTTTATATTAAGGAAGACTTGCTTCAGATGTGATTGTGAACAGACTCATATTAAGATCTCATTTGCTAAGCACTTAGATGCTGAAGGCATCAAACTTATCAGATAGTACTGTGCTCCACTTACTTTTCTCCTTCTGATGTGATTTCATTGTGAAATATCTGCTATATATAAGCCTGGAAAAAACTCTGTAGATTGAAACAAAGATGTGATAATTGTAATCCATTTTCATAGTTCAAGATGCTTAATTTAATGTGCTTGATATCATTACATTTTGTACTGGGAACATGGAAGAATCCTGAGGATTTCCCACATGTACATTTAACAGTTTCTTTTGAATGATTTAGTAAAGTCAACACAATTACTTCATTTGGCCTGTGGACGAAACATTTGATTCCAACACCTTGCTGAGGAGAGAACTTGTGTATTAATAGTTGCCTAAAGATGTGGTCTGTGGATTCTGGTCATTCTTTCTACTAGTGAATTACACAGATAGGTGTGGTATTTATATCTGAGATTTTGCTGAATGCCTGTAATATTTTATGCAAATATTTTATTAATCAAATGGAAGTGCTCCTGCAAAGCTTCATGACACAGATTGTCCATCAGTTGATCGAGTGAGCTTATAGACAAGTAATTGTCTGACCCAAAATGGCATGCTTTCAGTTAAGATAAGACTGGTGATTTAAGAATGTTTCCTCTTAGAAGAAATATGACTCTTATACAGCAAAACAATTGGAGAGGTTCTTAAGCACCCAATAACCTGGTCTGTCTGTCAGCATGGCAGTGAATGTAGATGGTTGCCATTTGACAAAGCTTCCTATGACCACGTACTAACTCTGATTGGATGTGGCAAATGTTCTAAATTGTAGCAGGACTTACAATTACTGTATCTGACAAAAGAGGAAAAAATAGGAACCAGGAACCATAATCAGTTTTGATAGTTGTATGCTAGCTGTTTTCAGGTTGGTGGCAGTCAGTTACGTGTGTAATATTCTCTACCTGGTTTGTAGCTGTAACTGTGATGTACAGATAAAAGCGAGAAAAGAAAAAAAAAAAACCACCCACCACCACCCAAACAAAAAACCCCCACAAACGCCACAGAACAATCTCCCCTCCTCCAAGAACTCGTGAAAACAGAAGCAAATAATGCAATGATATAAGATACACACTTTTGTATTTTTATTCTTATAAGGTTATTTGCTGGCTCTTGTTGGCCTCTATTTCAGTCTGTGTTATTTAAATTCTAATATATGAATTATTTGGATTGAATTCATGTTCGGGGCCATGGTGTTGTATGTATTGATGTACAGCCTTGAATGTGAATAATTATTGTAAACTATATTTTACACCTTTTTTCTGGCTTTATTATATAAATTTTCTATTGGTCGATGATTTAATCATATCTCATAATTTAATGACTGTTTATTCTCCTCTCGACAGATCTCTGTGCTGTAGATGTGTAGTTAGTGACTGGATGACGGATTTCACTTACGCTTGGTAGTCTGTAATAAAGGCATGTAGGGTCCTGGCCTGGCCTCCGCCTCTTCCTTCCGCCGCGGGGGGGCGGGACGGGACCTCCGGCCCGGCGGCGGCGCTGCTGTCGGAGGCGCTGGGGCCGTAGCTCGCCGCTCGGCCGCGCTGCCTGCCCTCGGCTCGGCGGCGGCGGCCCCGGCGGCCGGGGCCGCTGGAGCGCAGGCGCTGGGCAGGAAGGGGGAAGGGAGCAGTTCCGAGCGGGACGCTTCCGGTGGGAGGCGCGCCCGGGGACCTGTGGCTGGGGCGGACCCTTCCGGCGGCGGCGGCGGCGAGGATGGCGGCGGAGAACCACTGCGATTTCCCGGTTCCCCCGGTCGGCGGCCTCGGCCTGGGAGGCCCGGGCGGGCCCTGCCGCCGGTGCAGCTCGGCGCCGCCGCCCGGCACGGTGCCCGGCAAGTGGGTCCGGCTGAACGTGGGGGGCACCTGCTTCCTGACCACTCGCCAGACGCTCTGCAGGGACCCCAAGTCCTTCCTCTTCCGCCTCTGCCAGGCCGACCCCGACCTGGACTCGGACAAGGTGAGCGCCGGCCCCGCCGCGCCGCTCCCCCCGGCCCCGCTCCGCCGGGCCCGCTCCCCGCGCCGGCCCCGCTCCGCTCCGCCGGGCCCCCTCCCCGCACCGGCCCCGCCCGCCGCGCCGCGGCGAGGGAGCGTTGCGACGGTGCCTCGGTCCCGCGTGGGAGCCGGCGCTGCCCGGGCCGCGGGGTGCCCGGGCCGGGCCGGGCCGCCTGGCTGCGGGGCGGGCTGCCGGCGCTCCCGCGGCGGTGAGGCAGAGCAGAAAGGCAGCGCGGAGCTGCAGGAACGGCAGCGGCGGGCTCCGCCGCCGTTGGGGGCGTTTCTGAAGGGTCGCGTCGCTTAACGAGCCCGTGTGCTTCCAGGGGGTTGAGTTGTGAGGGTGGGCCGACGGCAGGCGAAGCGATGGGGTTCGTGCATAACACAGCTGCTTGTAGCTACAACAAAGAGAGCACAGGGTCGGTCGTGGGCTTGTTTAAATTTTTATGTTGTCCGACCGGATTTAGTTTCTGTGTTAATGGAGTATCTGCCTGCACTGATGTCGTGTTATTTCTGCACTGTCATCATCCTCTTGTTCAATTTCAAGAACCAGATCAAACTCCTTTTGATAATAACTTCTCTCACTTAGCCATAGCGTTCTGTGTTTCAGCAGTTCTTTGCATAAAATATTACTTATTCTGCATGGACTGCAAATGGTGGGTGATACTGAATATTCAGGTATTTGTTCTGACTCACTTTTAGCAGGGAAAGCAAAGTTACCAATTAATATTTTATTTATGGAGTGGTATGGAGTAATGGGTATAAAGTATTTGTATATAGTGCTGGCTCTGAAAGAGATTTTAGAGCATAATGGTCAAAAATGGACTTCTAGTACAGTACACTTAAGGAAAAGAAGGGAACAGCTTCTAACCCTTGAATATGTAACCAACAGGTTGAAAATAAAGAGTTGATTTTTATATATCAATTAATTTTTTTTTTTTCAGTGAGACTAGTAGTAAATTCCTTCATTTTCTCATGCATAACTTCCAGAAAGGATGTTTAAATGCTTAAGAAGATAGGGAACAGAACCTGAATATTATTCCAGAGTTAGAGAAAAAACACCTTAAAGTGTGGCAGTGTGGGGATTGGTTTTTGTTGTGTTTGGTTTGGTTTGGGGTTTTTTGGAGAGGATTAACTTAAACTGGCCTGTAAAAATAAATTTTAAAATGTAGGTGGCTTGCTGATAGGTCAGAAACTGTCTTTACTTGAGAGGGAGTAGGAACGCTTTCTTCTAAGGTTTCTTAAATAAAAGATAAAGCACACTTAATAATTAAAGCACCTGTTTCAGTTGTTCCACTGCAAAAAGGTGCTTATGTCATCAGGGAGAGAGAGAGAAGGCACAATTTTAGAAGAAATGCTTCTGTTCTAATTAAGGCATTCAGCTGCCTTTTTTCACCGATTGATGAAATCAATCATCCTTCACAAGCACAATCAGTGAGGTGTTGCTATCTTGCAAAAATTTCACGAGGCTACAAATCTAAACATCTTTTTTACTGTGCTTACATTTTTGGGTTGTAGCAGTAAATCATAAATCTATGCTAAGGTTATTTAGCTATTTGGTAGGATATGGAGAGACCTGATGAATTTTCTTCACATTTCTAGACTTACATAGTTATAGTTGTTAATAGCGTACATAACAACGTAAAGATAGCTGCAGTCACAGCTATAGAAAGGTATCCTTTGCTTGCAAGGAACATGCCTATACATTATTTGAGCTGCTTAGATGTTACTAAGTGCCATCCTTTTTTGCCAATGTAAAAGTCTAATGGAAACCACTTTAGCAAGATGCAAACAAATTGCATTGTCCTGTCATTTGTGAGTAGCCTTTTTTATAAAATGGTAGCTGGTATATTTATCTTCAATAGATTATTGTGCAAATCAGTAACATGAGGCAGGCAGTAGGTATAGAGAGAACTACACGTTGTTTTGGAAAAATCTGGATTTAGAGACAGTCCTGTTATTCAGAGATGCATTCTCTAGGCTTATGAACCTAGATGTCTACAATTTGACGTACAAAAAGCAAAGCATTTCCTGGTCAAAAATGCACTATGGTCTTCTTTTCAGTACATCTGTCAGAGTTTCACGCCCCGTTGTCTTGAGCATCTGTAGTCATTGATTTTCACTTCAACCATTCAGAGCCTGGGTTCTGCACTCATGTGTCATCTTGGATTTTCCAGAAGTGGCCTACCTCTTAGATTACCCATCATAATGTATTAATTACAGTACCTAAGATTACTTAAACACACAGAGCCTTTTGTCCAAGGATTTGATTCAGAATCTTTAGGTTCTTCGTCTCCTGTAAACAGCAAAACCTAATCCAAGCAGTTCCTTTTTTTCCTCCGAATGATAACAGATATCATAGATGTCCTTTCAAGAGAAAAAAAAAAAAAGCCTTCCCTGTCATCTTACCAGTTTGTGAATGTACTGTCTTGATACAATAGCACATCAATAGATTGTCTGTATGGTTTAATTTTGGAATATCAGATGCCTTTAACTGATGAGCACAGATATTTCAAGGGAATAATTGGTGACATTTGTGTTATCATCCTGGACTCTGGTTCTTCTCCTTTGCTACATATATGTAAATCAAAATCTGATAGCAATAGATTTCTTTTTTCTGTCATGGTTTTACTTTTTTGGAGTCTAGTTATGAGCTGTACCCTGATACTAACTTGACATTTTTCTTTATCATATACTAAAGATTATTTGCAATGACTGCTATGCAGCACAATTTTGTGGTTTTTGTGTAAGAACAGTCGTTCTTACAAGGTGCAGCTAATAGGTAAAGATACTGCCCTCTTAAAGCTTGGAGCATTAGAGCTGGTCTTTGACCTATAATTCCCTGGGTTTGATTTCATTGTGTTTTCTTCCTAAAAATCACATGGGTTTTAAACACCTAGTTGTAAACTTTAAAGTGAAAGAGGATGTGTGTTTGAGCTCCTATGTAGGCTGATGCCTGTTACACCCAGCCCAGACATACTTGTCCCTACCTCCAGATGAGGATGTGGGGGAGGTGAGGCAGGGAGAATCCTGAGGGATGAGCCAGCAGATGAGATTATCAAAACTGATAGCGACAGTCCTCTGTTTGAAAGAACTATGGAAAATCTAACCTTAACAAGATATATCATGTTTCCTGCATGGGGAATTTGTCTGGGGTGCACTTCAGTAACTCACTTCAGGAAGTTTTAGATGTATTTTCAACAGATTAATACCGAATTGTGCTCATAATACAAAACACATTTTATAGTTCATAGGCACATTTCGTATTCTTCTGATCATGCTCCATCTGATAAGTATGTAACTCAGCAAAAATGAAGAAGGAGTTATATTTTTTTGTAACTTCAGTGAGTTAAGCCAGCTCGTGGAAAGCTCTAATGCCCCGACTGACAAAAGGGAGGGGGACAGGTTGCAACTCTAGAAGCAAGACCAAACAGAAAAGCCAATAATTAAATTAGCTCGTACATCAGTAAACGTATGCCTTTGAAGAAAAAAGTTTAGTTCAGATTCTTTCTTCCTTTGCAAGATTGCCAAATCAGAATCTTTAGAAAATGAAGCCATAAGAAATGCTTATCTCAGATGAGAACAGACCTATAAGCAAAACAAAAAATTGGTAATAGAGCTGTTTCTGCCTAAACTCAAGAAGTGAGGCATGTCAAAATTAACCATGTTGATACATTAAGAAGTTCTGAAAGAGGTTAACTGGATGAGTTTATTAGAAATGAGAATAGGAAACTGTAATAGTTCATAAGTTGTACTTTACAAATACCAGTTGTATACATAGCGATTTTCCTCTACTGTAATTTCTACACCAACATGTTGTTTGGTTATTTAACTACATAAATCATAAGATTTCTTTAGTGCTTGCTATTAAAAAGAATTGAAAGCCTTCAGGAAAGGTAGCATATTTGCCTTCAAGTTATCTTCAGGTGCTAATGTTGAACAAGGCCATGCAGCCTGTCTCTTGGTATCAGATATGTTTCCAGTTGCAACAGAAGAAAGATTAAGCTTGGCACACCCTGTGGCAAAACTGGTATTGAATGGAATGAGACAGTGACGTTGATTCTCTGAATTTAGTACGTTTCACAATGTGATACGCATCTTTGTATTTAAGACTATTTGAGAATCATTTCAGCAAATGAATGAGTGGTAGTGGTCGTACAACAGGATTTGTTTTCCAGAGTATTTAAATCTTGCTTTAGAGATGAATACGTAAAAATAGACAAGCAGAGTCTTGCTGCCTTTTTCATCCTTGCTTAACTTATGTAATGCTTGTATTGTAAGTTTTACTGCCAGATATTTCCTGATTTCAGCACCTTCCTATTTTATCTATATACCAGTTTTTCTTTTACAAACTGTTCTATCATTCTTTAAACTTTCCCCTAAGCGAGAAGATTGTCAGCCTTTCTTAATAAGGTTTCTGGCAACAGTATCCATGCTTGATTTTTTTAATGCCTTTCTAAAGTTAAGTGTAATTGTACTGAGGTAGAATCTCTGAAGGAAGGAAGGAAGCAAGCAAGCACTGAGTGTTTTAGAAAAATCAAAATCTTCCTGGCAGCACATCCTTCACTGTCAGCACTAAGAAGTATCTTAATTGTAGTCATTATTCTAAGATATAACTGAGATAAACTTTATTTGTCCATGAGATTTCTGACTAGTTAGGTGGGTTGTGTTATTAATGTGGTTTTGATTAGTACCAGCAGTCTGCTGATGCTCAAAGTTTTTATGTTACATAGTTTGAGAAAAATGTGTTCTGGGCATCTAGCTCAAGATTTAAAAAGCATTGAGGGTAGAGGAGACAATTATATCTAAATTCAGGTTTAGTGCCAATTATTATTGTATTTCTGTGCATATTGCTGCCTTTAGCAGAACTTCTGCTTGCTCAGTATATGTAAATGATGTCAATTTTTTAGATACCCATGTTAGAGTGCGCAGCTTTGAGCCAAGAGCTTGGTGGTGTGGATTCTGAGTGTGTCCATTCTGGAAAAGTATTTGAGGAGAAGTCTTCAGACTAGTTTTGACCTCAGTGAAGATAATTGACTGGAAATACATTTCTGACATTTTAACTGGTGTATTAATGCAATTCTTGGGGAGAATGTTAAATGGGATTAGGGAGATGTATCTATTTGGTCCTACTTTTGAGTCCTACTGGAATCCTGTGCCTGATTCTGGTATCTACAATTCAAGGTCACTTCAAAAATTGGAGAACTTGGAGGGTAGTCACAAGATGAAATATGATTTGGTGGAAGGTTATAAAGAGCAAAACTGTTTTTTTGGCAAGGAGTTTAAGGAGTGACTTCTCAGTCCAGAAGTACATACAAGGAGACTAGAAATCTAATAGTGAAGCCTGTTCAGTCTAGGAAAGGTATTGTGAGATCCAGCTAGGGAAGTGTGAAACTATAGACATCCAGGCTAGAAAGTACATATTTTTATCAGCAACAGTAATTAGTTATTGGAATGGCTTGCACAAAATGGTTAGGTTTCACCACTACTTTCTAAAGGTTAAATTTCACTGTAAATAAATTGAGCCCTATGTATGTTTTAAATGAAGATCAGGCTAAGTATTCGTTACGATTTCTTTGAACCTCAGTCTCTATAGAGATTGAAGTGGAAATGTTTGAGATGGGAATACATGATCATTTAAATGTTTTGGGAAATATTTTTCAAATTCTTTGAAAATATATGTGCATTTTGAGTCTCCTGTCTCCATGAATGCCGGATTGTAGATATGCTTTAGGGTTAATTCTTAAGGAAGAAGGAATATGATTGTGAGCCACACAGACTTTTCATTGGTATGCTGAACCAGGTGATTGAAAATTTAAGAGCAAGTTATTAGGCTTCCTCTAAAATTCCATCATATTTGTAACTTGGACTAAACATTGGTGTGGCAGAGTGGTAATAAACAAATTCAGCCTTCACTGTACCTCAGCAATGTTGTCTTTCTAAATGGTGTCCTTGTAAAAAGGAGCAGGTGTGGAAAAGGTCTAGGACTTAGGGACAAGGAAGGAAAAACTCTTGGTAGAGAAAAGAATGTAATGCAAAAATAGAACTGGGTAAAAATACAAACACCCATGTAGTTAATTAGCACTTTTGTGTTGGATGCGCAAAGACGACTGGAGCGTTTGCTTTGAGTATCCTTACAAAGAGTGTCAAAATTTGTATGGAACACCTATGGGGTCAAAATGTGGGGTGATGTGACTATACTGAATAGAGAGGAAACTTGAGTTTCAGCTGCTGTTCTGGTAAACGTTAACACCAGTTTGTATAAAATATATCTACAGGAGAGAAAACTGAGACCTTATTAGAATATAGACTTGTCTGGCATTTGTGGTATTCACCTGAAACTTGGGAAATGGCTTCAAAATACCCATGCTAGTTGTGTCAGTGAACAGTCAAACTTGCTCAAAGCTTGTAGAAACCTAATTAACTAGTTAGCAGGGGAAATAGCATAGCTGGGACAACACAATCTATTAGTATTCATGCTAACAAGCTTAAAGCTAGTTCAGTTATGTCTGCGCAAACTGTAGCTACACCTTTAAACTGTCTGGATCACATTTGAAGTGCAGTTTATTATTCTTATCTTACAATAAAAGAAAAATGTTTCTCTTAGAAAGAGTGTCCAAAATGCTAATTACTCATGAGAATACAATGTGGTTTTATGTACATGTGGATGAAGCCAATCCTGACAAGATTCTGAAAGTGTGGAAAGACTTATGACCCATATTTTGAGAGTTCTAGGTGGCGCAGATGACTACATTACTGTATCAGCTTTTATTGGATTTATGTTTACATAAATATCCTTAAAGATCTAGTGTAATCGGCTTTTCTTAGTGATTTCAACATGAAGTGCTTAGTGTACATTGAAGGATAATCAGGCAGCTCACTCTAAAGGAGGAGGTTTTCTGCCTCTTTTTCCTGTGCATTCTTTGCATATTGTTACAATATTCTTTACCGAATAGTTTACGTTTTGGGTCTTGACTCCCTGGCACTAGTCTGTAGCACACCTGAGTTGTAAGGTCAAAGTCCAAGGCACACATCTTTCTCTTTGGAAGAAGGTTAATTAATGCATGTTTTCCATATCTGTAATCTGGGCAAGCAAGTGGCCAGTTACTCTGAATTTTTCAGTCTGTTCATAATTTTGTGTGGAATTTACATACTAAAGTGAATCCTATTGACAGACTTTGGGTTGCTTACTGTTGGAATTTAGTCAGAGTTCTTAAACTTTAAGTATTGATATTTACTAATGAAAAAAAGGAAAAAAGTTACTATTACACTATAAATTATAAGACTTTTGGGTTCCTTTTTCTTCTTTTTTATTATTTTTTGAAGACACATTGTTGCCCGAAAGGCTTCATAGAGTAAACTATGACAATAGTGAGATGGCACTTTATTCATTTGTGGTATAGAGTCTAGATGGTAATTCGGTGAGGAAGAAAACTTGATAGTGGTTAGGAAAGGAATGAGTATAACAGGAAAAAAAGTGAGATGAGGAATGATAGAATGGAAAAAAGTTCATAGATGATGAGGAAAATGGTTAAAAATAGGTGGAAGACAAAAGCAATTCTATCTTATGTTTCACAGGGTGGATGCTGTCAGTATGTGTAAAGCATATTTGGTACAAGTGCTAATAATAAGCTCTGATGTGCATGCTAGGCTAATGAATTCAGGTAATGCAGGTTGCTGGTAACCTCTCATTAGGTGGAAGTTGAAAGAGAAGGCCTGACATAGCTTGTTCCCTTTGTGTTTTTGTTGGAAGCTTGTTTAGTATATAGAAGCCTACTCAGGTAAGAGAAATTTCAGATAACATAGCCCATTAAAAAAAAAAAAAATTTGAGGCCTTTCGTGTAAGGAGTGAAGTGACCATCGTTACTTGTGATTTCATTTAGAGCTTTTAGTTATTTTGCTTCCGTGACCCACCTGTCTGTCTCTGTAATGGTGTAGAGCTGGTGGCCAGTATTGCTTCAGAGGCTGATGTGAGAAAACGCTGTAGTGTATAAAGAATACAATAATCTTATTAAAGAAGCTTGTTTCTAGAGGCTTATTTCCCTTAACTGGGAGAACTTCCAGTTTTGTAAGCCCATATGGTTCTTAATTCAGTTCAACTGATGACCAAAGACTGTTTTTTTTCTTTAAAACAGTGTTTCTTTTTATCAGTTTTAGACCTTCCTTTCCAACTTCACTGGTTTCTGTTCCTGTATTAAAAAATACTTTTCAGCTTATAATTCATACAGTTGTCAGCTAATTTAATTTCTTTGGGTTGTATCTATAAATTGTTCATTCTTGAAGTGTATTGGTGATACAAGTATATTTAAATGTGAAACAATAAAAGTATATCATTTTATGCACTTCATCTATCTAGTGGTTTTGGTGCATAGTCTCACTTCTGTGAGACCATGAGCTTAGGTCAGAAGAAATTGTGATTAGATTTCATCAAGCACTGTCTGCTCTGAGCGTAGGTTAACTGAGAGCACATTTTAATATATTAGCATTTTCCTGAACAGTTAATTTTATATAAAATGTAACACCCCTTCACTTCTAAAATGACAGTGTGCCTAAGTGTGTAAACCATTTAGCTTGTAATTATAGAAAGATGTTTATGTCTTTTGCAGTTCAGGCTGTGGTCTTTCTACCAACCCTGGTTAGACAAGCGCAGTTGTCTAGAAACTAATGCCATGTACCTGAAAATACATCCGCCGTCTTTTTTCCAATGAAACATTTTAGTAACTTTAGATACTCTTAAGTAGAGAGAGTTTTCAGGTATCACAGTTCAGTAATCAAACCTTTACATACTAAATGCAAAGGATTGGGTCAGTAGAACTTTTTTCATGTGGAACAAGTATCACTATCACATGTAGTTTTTGGGGAGAATGATTCAAATCAAGCTAGGATTGTTGGTAGCGATGCTTTTTTAGTATCTCCTGTAACCTACTAGAATATTAAAAATAAGAATAAATAAAAAAGTATTTGGGGTGCTGCCATATCTTTCCAGTATATATCTGTAGGATATCTATTGCACCAAAACTTTAGGTACTGAAGGATTAATACTATCAGTGATCCACTTAATAGTAGAAAGGAGCAGTGGATCTATTAGACATCTGTCTTCTCAGTCTTCCTTAGATCTCTGGCCAGCACAAAGTATGTCAGTACTGCATTGATCACAGGTGTTCACGCATAGATTCTAAATTATGTAGGAGGTATCAATTTTGCTCCTTTATCTCTCTGTCAGGAATATCAGCTGTGCAGGCAAATTTCTTGAACTCTGTTTTGCATTCCACAAAATTCTGTACTTTGTTCAGTAAATTGAGCATCAGTTAGTTTGGTCTGACCCTTCTTTATCTGCATGAGGTAGGTAGGAACTGCATCTTCGATATACTTTTTTTTTTTAGAAGATGCACATACAACCCTTGCTTGGTACGCAGCTGTTCTCAGTACCCTGTGAGTATTTGTACATCTGAGCTAAGACAAAACCAAAGTTTTTAGAACAAAGTGTTGAGGTTAAAGAGAAGGTAGGTTTGTTTGCCTTTAATTAAAAAAAAAAAAAAAGCTGGTATTTGAATCTCACTGGAATGTAGCCTTTGTTCTGATTCTTCAGGTTTCCAAACAAAACGATAGTTTCCTGGTTTTAAATGTTATTTTTAACGTTAATTTTCAGTGTTCTCACTTACTGCTTAGATCTTTCATGCTAACAGTGTAGATAATCTTTTGATAAGGGGTTGGGGGGGGAATTGGTCAGGTAAGAGATGTTGCATAGTACATCATTGAGTTGAGTCATCAGTCTGATACAATTACAGCTACATTGCTGAATTCATTTTAATGTCTTAAATAAATTTGGCTTTAAGGGATGTGGCTATGTCTGAATACCTGCTTGCTATTCAGATGCCAAGCTGAATGCTAGCTTGCAATTCCTGCTTGGACATTCAAATCATTGTTGTTTTTCTGGTTTGTTTGTTTGTTTGTTTGGGTTTTTTGTGGTGTTTTTGTTTTTTGTTTGGTTTTTGGTTTGTTTTTTTTTTTTTTTTTCCTAATCTAGGATGAAACAGGTGCCTATTTAATAGACAGAGACCCGACCTACTTTGGGCCAGTGCTGAACTATCTCAGACATGGAAAACTGGTTATTAACAAGGACCTAGCTGAGGAAGGTAAGATGTTGCTAAATCTCTTGCTGTCTTGTCACTTGCTTACTAATTTCACTGCTTTTGAGTCACCAAAAGTAACTTACAAGTAGGTGGTAAATCTTAATCAGTGTAACGTTTCGACCTGTTTCAAGCAAAGCTGATAGGTATTGTGCAGTTATAGTGTATGCTGTTATTTGAGTGTTTTGAGTATGATTCCTGATTTCACAACCCCTGTCCCCAGCTAGAAATAGAACATAAGTATTCAAACATGAGGGGAGATGCCTTTTATCGTATAATCTTGTATCTTTCCTGTATGACTGTGTGAAATATTTCTCTTTAGTCCTCTTCAAGCAAAAGAATACTAGTTGTGAAACAAGCTTTAGAAGATGTAAGGCGAAGTAAGAGTAAAGTTCGGGGATGTTCATATGTGTGGAATATGCTCTTGAAGAGTAAATTCTGCCCCCAGCTTCTCCCTCCCTGTCCCCAGTTCATATTAATTTTACCCTAATGGAGGATGACTGTTTTGAACCATATAGTACTAAAACTGTATTGGTAAGGTATTGAAGAAATTGATCAAAGAGAAATGAATGTTAGAACAATGTTAGCAGGAAATAATGTGAAATATAATTTCCATGTGCATCGTTAAACACACAGTACATGTGGAGATCAGGTAAGGCTTGAACACGTGAGTGGGAGCAGTCTGTAGTATGTATCTTTAAGCTTTTGTTTCAGGGTCTAAGATCTCAAATGATAGGAAGAAAAATTTTCTGCACACTAGAAGCTGCAGAGCTTTTCAGTAGGACTATTCGAATTTCTCTGTTGTACTCCAGCCTGAGGCAGGGCCTGAGCTATGGTGGTCCATCAGTCTGCTATGGAACGGCATTTGTGCTCCTTTTTTTTGTTTCCTGCCTCTCATTCTGTATGTGAAATGGCATCAGTTTTCTTCGGGGCTTTTTTAGGACAGTTTTTCAGAATGGGTTAAACTTTGAACTACATGTGCCTGAAGGAAGCCAGAATCGTTAGGTTGGTAAATGAACTTTTCCTAGGGCAAAATAAATCATTTTCTGTGGCTATAGAGAAGATAATCTCAGGAACTGGTTGGTGGTTTTGGCCTGGAATCTTTGGTTACACTGTCTTTCCAAAAATGTTCTCATGCTAGGTGTCCTGGAAGAGGCTGAATTCTACAATATCACATCACTAATAAAACTGGTAAAAGACAAAATAAGAGAAAGAGACAGCAAAATCTCACAGGTGAGGCTGTTTTCCAGTGTGTTTTTGATTATTTGTTCTATGGCAAGTAGTGGGTGGGTTCCATTTTTTTTTCCTTAAGTGCTCATTTCCCCAGTAAGATACTGAACGACTGCCTCCATCACTGGCTGAGCTGGAACCATTAGCACGCAAAGATTAATATTCTTAACTGCCAGTACCTGCCAGGCTGCTTACAAAAGGCACAGGCATATGGTTCCAGTTCTTGTTTAAAAACTGAAAGCATTCTAAAGAGTTGTTCAGAAATGTCTGGTAATAGTAGAATTTGTCATAATATCATTTCTGGATATAATTATTTTAGAAAACAGCTTTTGTAGAATATATTTTTCTCATATACATTTAAATACTCTGAATATGATGAGATTGCCTAACTACAGTATAACTGCTGTTTATACAGTATGTTTATACAGCATACATACCGATGCTGTTTAGCTCCTGTCATACGCTTTTGTAGCAAAGTTAGTTTCCTTATTTTTAGTGCTCTGTAGTTGGGAAGACTCTGCCTCTTCTCAGCAGCTTATGAATATTTCTTCATGAAAGTGAATATGATAGAGAAACTGTTAAGTAAAGAAAGTATTCAAGTTTGTTCTTTAACTCTGCTACTCTGGCCTTCCCTGTTAATTGAGTCTTCATGGAGATATTACAAACTCATGTTGCCAGATTTCCCTTGAAGCTGGGTTGTGGGATAGCAGAGTTGCTCTGATAGCATTTTCTAAAGGGTTTCAGCTTAAATGGTCCTAGTTATTCATTGCTCTGGATGAAACTTTAACAGGGAAATAAAGACATTTTTTAATATGGTCAGACATTCCTTAAAGTTAGGTAGGCCTCTGCAGAACCTCAACCTTCATTTTGAATGACGTGTTTTGCTACCAGATGGAACAATAGATAAGTCTTAAGATTATTTTGTTATAACTGTTAAGTAGCACTTTTAGTCCCTGAAACATTCATGAAGCATTGAGTCTTCTGCAAGGTGATTCTGAACAGATGAGATTTCTTTAAAAAAAAAAAAAAAAAAAAAGACAAGGTGTTCAAGATGGTGTTGCTTACCAGTTCTAAAGAATAAGGGCAACTTTTGACAAGTCACAAACATAGTGAATTCCATGCTGTATTCAGCATCTTATATTTCTTCTTGAAGGTGCCAGTCAAACACGTGTACAGGGTGCTGCAGTGCCAGGAAGAGGAACTCACTCAAATGGTTTCCACAATGTCCGATGGCTGGAAATTTGAACAGGTAAAAAACCCATACAGGATATAATTACAAAGTCTTCTAAAAATTCAGTTCTGTGAAAGAGGAGTATAAAGTCAATTCTGTGCACCTTTTTAAGTGCAGTCATTTTCAGAAATTGGATAGATACACAGTTAAGTTAAAATTTGATATTTGTATTCTTATTTGTCAGAGAACAAAAAAACTGTAGCTTTCCAGGAGATAAATTATGCTGACTTTCTATAAAAACATCTACATCATGTTTGAAATGTAATTCTTTAGTGTCTACACACGAGCATTTGAAGGGTGAATAAACCAAAAAACTAATACAAATTTATACGAATGTTAGGTCAGATGTAAAGAGCTCTGGGTAAAAGCAATGAGCTTGGGAGATAAACGTTTGTCAGGCCCAATCAATGGTTCTTCAGATAAAGGACTGATACACATAGGAGGGTGAACTTAACCAGCGTGGATGTGAAGCTGGATAGGTGTGAGCTATGTGAATGTTTTCGTTCTTTGCACTGCATAAAAATAGCTTTGTGTGTACATTCAAGAATACATTGTAAAATTGCAAGATCTTTCTGTTATCTTTGCTAATCTCTGTAAATAAGAAACTAACTATGTGGCCTCTTCATCCTTCACGTTCCTAACCTACCAAAATATTTAAACTGCATTGGAGCAATGAATCTGTTAACTCTGAAGTGAGGCACAAGTGCTCAGCTGCCAGCATCTTTTTCAATGTCTGGTGCCAGCTGTAGGAGAGATTGGAATAAGCACAAGCCTCTCATCCTGTGCAATCTCACTCTAATAACACAACAAAGCAATGTTTTTAAAAAGTGTGGCATACAAAGGTAAAAGAGAATGTTTTGTTTATATTTGATGAAATGTGTAAGGTGGTGGTGTCATGGAGACAGCCATGATCAAATAAACTGAACCAGCACAGAAGAAAGCTGCTTATGCTTCAGTTCTCTGGCTCAGGTATTACCAGGTCTGTTTGGCATGCCAGAAGCTGAACGTTGTTTAAGTCCCTGAAAAAAGCTCTCACTTAATGCACATGACTGGTTTTTGACCAGTGCATTGACAAAGTTTTTTTTACATTCTTCTTTGTCATGAGAAACTAGCTTTCATTACAAATAGAGATTCTTTCCTTTTTAACAGATTAAATGATACTATGGCTTTTTACCTGTCCTAAAGCCTTGTATTCTTTGGGGATATTGTATTTGGGGGTAATGCTGCTTTGACAATGCAACTGCTGGAAGAACTATTATAATCTCTTTTAGAATTTAGAATCTGTTTTGGAACTGGAAAATTCCAGTGGTTTTCTTGAATGTTAGGTCCTTGTTTCATCCAGCTTTCTCCCTACTTCCTCCCTCCCCCATGTTGCTCTCTCTTGGACACGTAGTTTGAAGTAGATAAACACAACAACTGTATGGTCTCATAATACTCAGCTTCTCATTACCTCAGACTAGGCCATTCTCTCCTTTGGTTGTATTGCAGACCTGCTTTCAGCAGACGTCATTCACTTGAAACATGATTACAATATTCTGTATAATCTAAACAGTTTTATTGTTAAGATTTGAGAACTGTAGCATTTCTGTAATTTATATTTTTTTCTAAACCTGTGTTGCTCAGCAGCATGCTTCCTTCAGAAGCAGACTTTGGGGTGGCACCTACCACCCTTTGTACCTATTATCATTGGTGGGATAGAAATCGTCAGCTTTTTCAGAGGAGTAATATTCCTATGGGTTGAGAGTCATTGTGCTCTGTGCCCCATGTAACATGTTTAAGTGTGGGTTTTTTGATCAAAAATATTTCTTTCCCCTTAACAGTTCAAAATTTTCTTGTAAAATACAATTGGATGTGGTGATTAAATAGGAGTGAAAGGTGTTAAACTTCTGGTGCACTTACGCAGATGTATCGATGCACTTTTCCAAAGAATACGAGTGAAAGCGCTGCTAGAATACTGCAATTATGTATCAGTCCCAGTCCACAAACTACTGCCAACAGTTGTACTTTCCCACTTTTGTGATTTCAGAGGGTTATTTTGTAGATGATTTTTAGCTTCAATTGTTACCTCTTCAGGAAATCAGGAAAAACAATATTTTGGCAATACTGCATAATGAGAAACTTTGGGCTATACAAAATTGCTACATACAAAGGCTTTAGGCAGCAGTGGTGTGTCAGTCATGTAAATTTTAATGATTAATGTAACCTGAGTCTGTCACCATAATGCTGTCTAAAATATGTTCACTATATGAGGAGGATGGTATTTAGCTGCTACCTTCAAAATTACTCACATAACAATAGCAGGATAAAAATAAATTTACTGTTCATGAGCCTTCTCATCAGTAGTAATCTCTAGTTTACTCAGACTAGGCAGTTGTTGTCTAGTTCTTCACACTTAATTTAAAGCTCTAATTGTTCTCAAGTGCACTGACAGGCTATGCTTTAATTTAAATGGGCTAGGAATTGCCATGTATTAAGATAAAATATTTTTTGTAATAACAAGTTGAGAAATTTAGCCGAGGTTGTTCTGAACTTCTGAATTATTAGACATTTGGCGAGTGTGAACAGAGTTCTTGGTACTGATTTTTATGGGAACAAGACAGACAATTTTTTCCACTCCAGTTATTTTCTTGGATCTTCTGCAAATTACTCCTTCTAAAACCAATTTAGAGCACTCAACTTTTTTTCCTCTAGTTGACTTCATATGTTTCCCTAGCTGTATTTTGTTCATCAGTATCTGGAACAAGATGAAGCTCTTTCGTACCCAGGCTTGATATATTGCTTTACATAACACCTTCCAGTTTTATATCCACGTTACCTTCTGCACTTGGCAAGTATGACAGGAAAATAATGCTCACTTTCATAATGCACCAAACTTTGTATATGTTCTTCGGAGTAGTTGCCTACACCACAGTGCTATGGGGAGTTTTCTGACTTACTATCAGTAACTCTTCACTTCCCTTGATGTTACAAAGGGCTTTGCAACTACCTCCATGAATTTTAAGTATGTTGAAATGAAAGTTGTAGCTTGATAGCAACCTGTTCTAGTGGCAAGTAAATGTTACCTGAACATTTGAGCTCATCTGTTATTTGTACGATTTGGATAATGGTATGTGCTTCAGCTTTACAAAGGTTTCTTTTTGTGTTTTGCTTTGATTGGTTATTTCAGCTTGTCAGTATAGGTTCCCAGTACAGCTGTGGCCGGGCCCAGCAGTCAGAGTATCTGCTGATAGTGTCACGGGAAGTGAAAGGGGAAGAGAGATGCTTCCAGAAATGCTGCAGTGAGGTGTGTCACACCATTCTTTTTGCCCTCACACTGATATGCTTGACCTCCTTGCATTTCTGCTGCTTTCAAATCATTCCACTTTATTCCTGGATGTACAGCACATAGTAATTTGTGTGTATTTGTGACTGGCTTTTATTTATATTCACAGTATTTCATTATACATTATGAATGTTCATATTGTAAAAATAATTAAAAAAAAAAAAACAAACAAAACACCAAACCCCTAGTTATTTAGTTAAAAGTTTTTCTTAAGAAGAGTTCTTACCTTCTCAGTAGGTAACTTCTTTTCCTTAAATCTTCCTCCAAAGTTAACAGCCTTTGATCCATACTTGTTAAGTAAAAGTGATACAATTTAAACATTAGGAGCCCTGTAAATAAAGCTTTGAGTTCACTGGGTTCAGAAAGGGACATTTCAGTGTTAATCATTGTTCCAGTTTGAGTGTATTTCATCCACCTAATAGCCAGTTAAGTTCCAAGTTTGAACCCTTTATTTCTGGTAGCTCAGAACTTCACTTTTTTTTTTTTTTTTTAGGTGGATGAAATATATTCAAACTGGAACAATGAATAACAATTTTTCAGAAATAAAATATAGAGGAGTGAGGGGAGAACAAAACCAGCAGTTTTAATTCTTGTCTCAAGTGGAAAGAACATCCTGGGGTTTTTGGGCTTTATTTTTTTGTTGTTGTGGTTTTTTTCCCCCTTTCCAAAGGGGGGAAATTTTCTTGAAAACCAAGTGAAGAATCATAGCTTCACTCATTGGCTTTTTAGGCTGTGTCATCCTTCCTGCTTCCCTCACCCTCAGGTCACTGGTTTTTTAATTGCTGTGTTATTTCCCAGTGTCCAAGAGTTTGGGAAGGATTTTTTGCTAACCAGTAACATTCCAGTTCTTTACATAGCTGTGCTCCATTCTGACGTGTCTTATGTGACTTGATTCGGGAACCTGGTGTTCTGTAGTATTTTTCATCAATAAAATACTTGGAGTACTTGTTCTTTTCCTTGCTATATATATGGTTATTCAGTCTGAAAGATCAGTATAACATCGTGAAGATAACATGACAGTAAAGTGACTTGATAAGAGCAGAACCTTGCCTGTGAGTTTACATGGACATTTAGCCATGCAATTCTAGATTTTAAACCTGGACTGTTGCCTAGCTATATTCCAGAATCTGCTTTCAGTGTACCTAGCACTATCTGTTTCTTGCAGTTGTATAGGTAACATTTGGAATATGGAATTAATGCGCTGGGTTTGCAGACTTTCTGAAACTATGTAGGAAATGTGGCCTGTTGTTAAGGACGTGTATGGTACAGGCAGCATGATGTTTTTTGTGTGTTCATGTCCTAGATAGCTCAAAGTAAAATTCAACATAATAAAATGGGAGATGGGGGAAGCCAGTGAAGAAATGAAGGCAGGTATAAAATAAAAAAAAAAAAAATCTGGAAGGGAATGAATTTTCCTTCCTCCTAGATTTGAAGTCTGACAATTGCATTAAGAGACCTGAAATAAATATGCTTGCGGTCCTGGTGTCAGTCATCAGTGCTGAGTTTAATGGCTGATGTGTATGTATCTTCATAGCCTTTTGCAAATCCTTTGAGAAGGCAGTAGAATGAACACATAATAACTCTAAAAGGTGTGGAGGCCATTCTTACATTCATACAACTTGATTCTGTAAAAAAAAATTGAGGGGAAGACTTTCTTTTATTCTATCAACTGTTAGTTAGTATAATTAAAAATAAAAAGACAAGCTTTCCAAGACAATCTTTCTAGTATACAAGGAGTTTACCATGTCTGAAATAGAAGCAGTAATATTCAAAGATGAAGAATATTTAAAATAGTATTTGAGAATAATGGTTAAAAAATCATTTGACCTATTCTCTCAGCTATACCACTTTTATCATCTGTTTTTCTTAAATAGTCTTTTTTGAAAGACACAGTTATCCTCTCACAGAGCTGCAGACTTAGGAAAAGTTCTTCAGAAAGTTACTTCCTTATTGTCCCTGAAATCATTCTTAAATCTTTCCTGTTTGAAAACAAGCCTGACCATAGCTAGGCATCAGGTAGTCTCTGTCCAGCTTTACTTATGCCAAACTGTGGGGTTTTTTTAACTTTGCCCTTTCTGATTGTCATATTTTATCTTACTTAAAAGTTCAGGCTTTATGAGACAGGAACTTTCCTGTTGTTACTTCTTTATCTTTTCAGGAAAATCCTGACCTGTATTGGCACATCAAGCAATATAATGCAAATAACTATATTTCTGTTGATTAATAATAATAATAATAATAATAATGCTTTCTATTCCTGCCTTTTTTAGTTACAGCTGACAGTCTGCTAATGTCAGCGTCCTTATTCCATGCAAACAGTGAATGGATCATGATCTAATGAATTTTCTGTGATAAGTAACATTGGCATTTTCCTGTGCCCAGTTATGACACTTGTTGGGGCTCACAGGGATGCTCAAGCAGGATCACACTGCTTTAGTAAGTGTAATGAAACAAATCATGGAAGGAAAAAAACAATGAGGAAGAATACATACATGTATACATATGTATATATGATCATACAAATCTATGAAATTCAGAGTTTCAAAATGTTCTTTTTTTCCTTCCTTAAGTTCTTGGTCATTAAAAGTCTCTCTCCTGTTTAAGCCCCATGATCTAACAGCCCTTAGATAACTCTGATTTGTGGTGGGTTCTTTTGGGGGGGGGGGGCAGGGACAGGGCCGGGGCAGATGAACACGGGGTGGGGGAGTTTAACAATTCCTTCCAGTTTATCGACATCCTTCTTAAAGTGTTGCCACCAACACTGGGAACAATGAGGTGACTTTTGGAATACAAGTGCTAAAATATTGCTTTATTTCTGATCATACTTTCTCACACAACAGTTCAGTCAAATCTGCAGTCATTTGCCATTGTTTCTTTTTCTGCCATCACCCTTATTGCTGCTAATGCATCTCAAAAAGCTACAATGAAGTTTCTAGCATGCTGTTGATACTATGCAAATAATACATTCTTAGTTGCACACATATGGAACTGCTTACAAGAGTATCATGTGTTGGAGTTCTGAAGAACTTGTGTTCAATATTGGAAAAGTGACTTTATCTTGAAATGCACCAGCTGATTAATAATGGTAAAAAGTCATCCAGCTGTTTTGCTGTCAGCTAAATCAATAATCCTATCCAACTAGCTAATAAGTAGTCAGTCTGCCACATCTCCTAAAAAGACTTATGTGCAAAAGGTCAACTTATTTGGACTATGAAGCATTAGTGGGGGATGTAAGTAGCTATCAACTGAGGACATATTAACCTTGTTGAACCAGGAGTGATGATTTGGCTGATGTTTGGATCTTGTATCATATATGCTTTCAGAGAGTTCATTTATTTCTTTTGAGTGTCAGTGAATAAAGAAGTATTTTTCCTTCTGGTAGTTGTTATCATAGCTTATCTGACATCAAGTTCTTGCCATTTTGCAAGAAGAAAAGTTGACTGTATATTAATTCAAATCATATGCTTGAATTTTATTCTTCAAATTTCTCTTCAGAGAAGGTGAATTATACATGGCTTTATTTAAACACGTATCCAACTTTTTGAATGTTTTCTAGCCTTTAAGTGGGTTAAAAATACTATTTAAAATACTCCTACATTTTACCTCAATAGTTGAAGCAGTTACTGTATTTGTATTATATGGTTTGTAATTGCTATATAATATATAGAATAAATTTATACCACTTTAACAGGCTTACAGCCAACTTAACTGCTTTTTTTTCTGAAAATTTGTGCATGATATTTTTTGCTGATAGGGAAGAGAATCAACAAATCAATCTCTATATATGAACTAAGTCTGGGTTGATTTTCCAGTTTTCAGTGGACTTTCTTAGTCCATTTTGTGCAACTAAGCAACTAGTTACTTTATGGGTTTTGTGATTCTATATTACACAAATATGTTATGGTGCAGACTGCAGAGTATCTGTTGTGAAAGATATCTGACGTAGCATCTCAAGATAAACAGTGCCTTTGTATTCCAATGAGGATGTATTGGTGCCTCTGAAAAACCCAGGGTTTTGTAACTTCATTACATATACATATTTTGGTGGAAAAAATGTCTTTACCACATTCATTTTTGATCAGCCTGTGTTCATTACTGACTATGTATGTATTTTGCAGAACTAGAGTGATGTTAGGATTGGAGGAGGGAGGGAAAGGGTTCTAGTGATCACACCCAGACGGTGTAGTTAAAGTAGGTAGTTTGAGAGTGATAAATTTTGGTTGCCAGTACTGTTTATTAGAGGCTGACCCTTGTATGCTGTAATACCATCAGGGTCCAAAAACTTTGACATTGCCTGGGCCTGGCATCAAGTTGGTTCATTGTGCAGACATACTGCCTGCTGCTCTTTTTAGACATTGGCTCTGTCTGTGGAGGTGCTTGCTTGGCTGTGTTACCACAGTGCTGGAACATCTGAGCATCTCTCTCCTCTGTCTCCTTAAAAGTACAATGAGGCTTTATTTTCTCCTGACAGTGGTATATGGAAGCTGCTTTTAACCTTGGTCTACCTTCCACTTTTGTTGGGGGAATAATCTTATCCCTCAAGTACAGATTCTGGATCAAGATTTCATCTTGGCTACATCTTCCTTGCTTAACAAGGCTTTTACTCTCTTTGGTGCTCTGCTAGACTAATGGCAGTACACAGTTTGTTTTTAGACAGCAACTACAGTGTTTCAAGTGCTGTTGCCCTAAAAAACAAGTCAAGCTTTTTCTATGGGGCCATTACTAGGGGACTTTAATGATATAATAGAGATTGGGGAATAGGACAGCCTTATCACATGTGTGGGGTGATTTGGTAGGTAGTTTTAATACAGTTTTGGTAATGACATTTAGATACAGTGTATCTGTGCAACAGGTTGATTTTTAGGACTTTGATCTGTGTCAGTAGTAATAGCACCATACATTATCTTGTCATGCTTTTGAAACAAACCTTTAAAATAAATGAACCAGCTACATCTGAATTGATTCTGGCTTGGAAAGGCAGGCTGTGTAAAGCTTCTAGCATTAGGTAAGTGTACTGTATGTAAGGTAAGACAAGTTACATGAAACTTCTGCCATTTGATAAACATGCTGCATATGAGGTAGTACTGATGTTGAGTATATCCTTCTTTCTCCGTAAATTGTCATTTATCATTCAATATCGAGATTTGTAGAAGCTTGTAAATATGTCGCATTTCATTATACATGGCTTCTGCTTGTAGCGCTTCCTTAATTAACTTCCTTGTAGCAGTACATATGGATTTCAGATGTTAATCTTGATGTCCCACCATACTGTGTCTTGCTGTTTTCCAATCAAATGCAAATTTTGTCTTTGTCCACTCAAAATATGTTTTAATAGAAGTACCGTTATTCTGTAAGTAAATGGTGGGTATCCCTTCAGGCTAAAGTGCTTCCTGCATGCAGCCATTTACATGTTAAATCATGCCACATTAAGATACCACATGCAAACTTTTTAAAAATTAACTTTGGAGGATGGGAAGGTTTCCAGTAAATAACAGAAACAGGGAACAGGCTAATTCTCCACTGGCCTGCCTCTGTAGCCTTTTCTTTCAGAGTATAATCATAACTGTAAATCACTAATTCTGTAAATGTTCAAAAAGAAAAGCTACGTTTATCTTATCATCAGAGTGTCAGTGTATTTGTCAACATTAAAACATTTTTTGCGTTGAAGTGGAGAATCATGCTTCAGGCACAACCAACAGTCGGAAGAGTGAGGAGAGTTTGTACTAATGATGAGAATTTGTGGAATTTGTTTTATGTGGAAATGCAATTGACTTTTTTTTTTTCCATCTTTCAGCTGGTCAGTATTGGTTCTTCCTATAACTATGGCAATGAAGATCAGGCTGAATTTCTGTGTGTTGTCTCAAAGGAATTGCATAACACTCCCTATGGCACAACCAGTGAACCCAGTGAAAAAGCAAAGGTAAGTTACTAGACGTTGGACTAAAGTAATGGTATCAAATTGGGTGGGCTTCACTAAGTTGTGCTAGGCCTACCTCTGTTCTGGACCATCATTTAATTGCCTTTTTTCCTCTTACTCATGACTAATAATGGTTCCCTGTCCATTGTATGAGAGACTGTAAATGGTACAGTCAGCATGCATTTTTTACACCAAATGGGTTCTGTAAATGCAATAATCTGTACCATTCCTGATACCTGACCTGTTTTTTCGAGTATTGGCAGATATTTGCTGTTTACAGTTGAGAATCTGTTTTGTTTCTTACACATTTGAATGCTTCCTTATTCTGCCACTGGTTCAGTTGAAAACTGTTTTTCTTGCTTGAGTTCAACTGGAGAAATCTTACTGTCAAGAATGGAGATTGTAATATGCTGTCTCTGAAAAACATGGTCATGTGCAATATGTTATAAAATGAAGGTATTTGTTAGCTTAATATTTTCAGGTTTCTACCTAGTTCTCTTTACTTTCTGTAACCAGCTTTACAAAAAGATTGTAATGGGAACAATATCTTAGCATTTTACTCAGTTGTCTTTCAGAGTTTATATGAGGGAAAATGTAAAAACACAGCTGAATAGTAATAAGGCAGATCAGTTACGTATGTAAGTGTATTCTCTTCCATGCATATTGAACAGTTCTTATCATTGTATTGTTGACTGAGATGACTACAGACAAACTGGATACTTCTGTAGTTGGCTTAAAAGCTTTTCGTTTAGTATATGTAGATGGGAAACAATTGGTAAAACATCAAAGGTTGCTTTTTCAAGAATCACCTTCAAAGAAATTAATTTTTAAATAATGCTAAGAATTGATCTGGGTCTTCGCACTGAGGCCTCAAATAGATAAAACTTCACTACTTTCTGTGCCATGTAACTTGGTTACGCAGCTACACGTATGGAGACGTTTTTGTAAATTGCACTATAAAAATACTCCAAGCTTTATGTTGGATTCTTAGTGAAATGATTAATTTATGATCTTTTGGCATTGTTGAGATAAAACTTCCAAAGACTTGTAAGAGATCAATGTAGTCAAGGGTAAACAGTGAACCTGGGTAAGCCACGCCTCACTCTTTCCAAAACCCTAGTCAAGGTCTGCTTTTGCCAGGATGCTTCAGGAAAACTTTGAAAGTTGACAAGTTAAAGAGGTGTGTGGTAATAATTAAGCGCCAAGATATGTAGCTGAAATAAAACATGGAATTCTAGAACCTAATAAACACCTTCATAAGGAATGGTAGTACATCTTCAGGGAACTTCAGAAGCTGCCAGAGTTACATTGCATCCTCAATGTAAAAGAAAATATGGATCAAATGAAACTATTAAACCCTAAATACAAAAGCTAGTTCAGAGTGCAGTACAACTCTGTAAATATAGTAGCTCTGAGAGATGCTAAATCTTAGACTTCTCCATTGAAGTGCTTCTTGGTCATTGTTTCAGAGAAGAGAGCAGAGCATAATTTGACCGGGGTGATGAATAAGAATTACTGTTAATTTTGGTTGGAGATATAAACATTCACTCCTTTTGTCCTGGAGTTGAGCTGTTGCTAGCAATTAATGGCAATACTTTGAAGAATCATTTTTTATATATTGTGTTTCTAAAAGATCAATTACTTTTTGTATAGGTATATGTTGTGCCTGGGGGAAAAAAAAAAGAAAACCCCCAAAATTTATTTTTGCTTGAGAGGTCTCTGACAGCTGTGTTCAGGAATCTTGACTGGACCTTGGGAGCTGTTGTCTCAATAGTTCCCTCTTAGCCAGCGCTAATCCTCTAATCTGCAATCTGTTCATTAGTGTCTGAGTTGGTCTTCATGAAGTTCATATGATTGAAATTCTGGTATCCAGTGATAGATACAGAATAATGTGTTCATGTACTGGGACTGATTTTAGAAGCCACGAGAAAGTCTTCCTATTACTTTTATGCAGGTTGGGTCAGAGAAAACAAAAAACTGCCAGTATGTAATTTTTATTGACAAGCACGTCAATTTTAATTCATAGTACTGGACTTTCAGAATAGGAAAAAGCATTTTCTGATAGCCCATCTAATCAAGCTTCACCTTCATTCCTTCTTAGAGACTTCTTTTCTTGTGTTTTTTTTTGGAAAACAAGTTTGCTAGTAAGTTAGGAGTTGACTTCTGTGTAACCTTCTAATACACCTAAGTGAAGGAAATTAATGGCACTTGGGACATTAACTTAAATGGTTCCAGTGGCTTTTACTGGTAGCTGTGGCACTACTGAAAGATAACCTGTATTCCCACGAGTATTCTTCTCTTCCGTACCACTTTGTTGGCCTGTCACTCTTGGGACAAATGACCAAAGCTTGTTCAAAACATCTGCATCCAAAGTTAGATTCTCAAGTGCTATCCTTTCCCATCCCTGGTGAAGAGTACATGGAGTTAAGGTACCAGCTTTACAGTTTTATTTAAATTTTCTCTATACTTGTGGTCCCTATTGTTATGTTGCATGGCACTATTGGCTTCTATCTGCTGACTTTAGGACATTTGAAAAAGGAAATTTTCATGAAATCTGTAACGTTCCTCCTTGAAATTGTTTGCTGTCATGCTTTCTTACAAAGGGTGGGGGTGCCAGATAAAAGTAAATAAATGTCATTCCCAGATGCTTCAAGTGTAAGTGGACTGTACTTTCTTGCAGCTCTGGCTCACTTGCAATCTCTTCTTTTCCCTTCCTTTCTCTATACTCGCTGCATGCTGCATGCCACTCAGAGTGAGGATGAAGAAACGGATTACGATATGAATGACTCAGATTAAGTGTAAATGTCATGGTGAGCACTAGCTGCCCTAGGATTTTACCCAGCTGCTTTTCTGCCCCATCCAATTCCTACCCCCACTAGTGCTGTCCTTTGGCTAGTCCTGGTGGTGTGTGTGTTTGTGATTATAGTTGTGGCATGGTTAGCAAAGACAGAATTCCTGTTCTGGATATTGCTTCTTTGACAGAATAATTAGTGTTGCTGTTATAAGCTGTATTGTGATTGGTTCCTTTAAAGCTTTGCTCAGGAGAAAAGTTCTTCATGTAGATTCTAGGGTCAGAATTGCTTTTAATTTTTATTTTCCGTGCACCAGCTTTTCTGTCAAGTTTTTTTTTTTTTACCTGTAGAGGCATCTGATACAAACTTACAGTATACATTTTCAGTAAGTGTCTGATTTTGCAATAAATTAGCAAACTTGACTGAAGTGCAACATAGTCAAAAGATGGTCTTCTCTGATAATTTTGAAACTAATAATTTTTTAATCAAGACCTGGCAAATATAAGTAAATAGTGTGATCTTGGTGCTACAGTTATACTTAGCACAGGAAACAACTCTCTTCGGGGAGGGATCAGGTCCTTTCCGTTGTAGTTTGACATCTTATTGAAGATCAAGGTACTTTAAAAGTCACAAGTGGAAGAACACAGAAGTTGCATCAGAAAGAACAACTTTTGCAACCTTTTCCTAACATGTCTGCAAGCACTGCTCATATTTATTCTGCTATCCAATTTCTAGAAGATACCTTATCATTGAATGTTCAGTGATACAGTGTGTGGGTAGTCACTTGAGCCTGTATAAATTGAAGATATTTACCATTGCATGAGATTGAACTCCAGCTTCTCACCTTTACACCTGAACGTTTTAGCTGTAAAGCAGCCTTATACTTATCTCTGAAGTGTCACTTCCACATGGCTGAAGAAGAACCTACATATTTTCTTAACTGATGCTAACAGAAACTACTGCTGAGGTAGAATAAGGTGTTTTGCCAAGGTCTTCAGGAATGGCTGCAAGGAATGGGTCAAATCTGGAGCTTTATTGAAAAAAAAATAAACTGGCACTGTGCTGGAATTGAATGCAAGATTCTTAAGCTGCCTGAGAGACACACAGTCCTTAAAATGCTATTCTATCTGCAGCAGATTTATTTTGAGTGGGAGGAAATAGTTCTCATGTTCTGCTTCCCTAAGAAGCAATCACAGTCAGGCCCCTAGGACATGAGAGTTCATTCAGCATTGTTTAGAGTTTATAAGTCAACTTTGGGTCTGGTGCACCTGGAGGAAAAACAGAACAGAAACATGAAAAGAAAGAAAATTCTGAATACAGCAGATCTGCACCAGGGTCAGGACAGTCCCCAGTATCAGTACAGAATGGGTGATGAATGGATTGAGAGCAGTGCTGCAGAGAAGGACTGGGAGATACTGGTGGGTGAAAAATTGGATATGAGGCAGCAACATACACTTGCAGCCCAGAAAGCCAATTATCCAGGGCTGCATCAAAAGCAGCGTGGCCAGCAGGTTGAGGGAAGTGATTCTCCCCCTCTACTCTGCTCTTGTGAGACCCCACCTGGAGCACTGCATCCAGCTCTGGGGTTCCCAGTACAAGAAAGACATGGACCTGTTGGAGTGCGTCCAAAGGAGGAACACAAAAATGATCAGAGACAGAGGGAGGGCTGGAACACCAGGCTCCGGGGAGATGTTATTGCAGCCTTCCAATACTTAAAAGGGGCTTATAAGAAAGATGGAGAAAGACTTTTTACCAGGGCCTGTAGTGACAGGACAAGGGGCAATGTTTTTAAACTGAAAGAGGGTAGATTTAGATTGGGTATAACGATGAAATTCTTTACTCTGAGGGTGGAGTAACACTGGAATAGGTTGCCCAGAGAAGTTGTGGATGCCTCATCTGTGGAAGTGTTCATGGTTGAGTTGGGTGGGGCTTTGAGCATCATTTCAAGCATTTCCTGTAGTGAAAGATGTCCCTGCCCATGGCAGATGATCTTTAAAGGTCCCTTCCAACCCAAACCATTTGGTGATTCTGTGATCTAGAATGTGTGGATAGAGGAGCATTACTGGTGACGTCACCTGTTTAGCTAGTAGAGCATGTTCTCAAATGAAAACTTCTTCAGTGCCTGATTCTGCTCCAGACATACTCCTCAATCCTAGCTATTAGTAGTTTTTGAGAAGACCTGCCATAACTGTTTTCAAATTTTATTGACCTCTGTTAGTGTTGAGACATCTTCTCTTGGCATTTTTGCCCAGTAAGCCACTAAAATTTTTAGGAATAGTCTTATTAAAGGGTTTTTCAGGAGAAAAAAAAAGGAGGAATTTCTACATGCAGAACAGTCATCCTTTTAGTATTTAGTAGGTAAGTACATTTTGATAGAATGCCTGATAACTGAAATTCAATTTTGTCTTTGGACAAAGTCACTGCCCATGACTACAAAAGATCCTCTTTTACACGGTTTCTGAACAGAGGTGGATGGAACACCTCTCATGAGAGCTTGCTGATCAGAAATCATTTCCCCTTTAGTAAAGGTAGGGGTTACAGAAGTGCCAAGCAGCGTGTTAAAATATTGTCTGAACTGATAGAATTTTCTGCTTTACGTTGGGTTTACTGGCTCAGTAAAGTGTGCAAAGTTCAGTGTCCAGATCTGGCTTAGCTTTATCTTATTGTATGTGCTCCCGAAGCTGCAGAAAATAGTTCTAAGTCTATTAATCTTGGAAGTATATTTATCTTCTAGGGAAAGAATAAACTCAAATGTTTCATTTTAAGTTGGAAGGATTCACAAAATAAATAGATCCAATATTATTTTCTAACCACACAGGTGCTTTTTTCAGCCATGTTTTTGTCTCTATTGGAGATTGTTTCACTTACTGACTACATTTGCTGGGTCAGGCTGTTACCTGCTATGGGGACATCTTCTCCAGCACTTTGTTCTCAGCTGTGACCAACAGCAAATACTAGAGGAAAGAGTTTAAGTATGAAGCATTTATCAAATTAATTCCTGATATATTTCCCTACCTTCCAGTAAGCCTCACTTTAGGAATTTTGGCTTCAAGCCTGCATCCAGATCATTGTATGAAAGCTACAATGACACTGTGATACCATGAGTAGGTATGAAGGGCACTATCTTCTTTAAGTTTGCCTAATCCCTTTTGAATATATTATACTAGCAGTTGCTGAGCAGTTTTCAGGGCCTGGCTTTTCCTCACAGAATTCACTTGTATCTTTCCTACAGTTTCATATGAAATGCTTTTTGCTTAGTACACATAGTAAATTATCTTCATGAAATAAGCAATACTTGCATCTAAAATATACCCTAAAGCATGTCTTGGCCCATGGGAAACATCTTTCTGTATTTTGGAAATTTATCAAAGTAGCTGCAGTGACATCTGGCTTCATAACTTCAAAATAATAATATTGAATTTGAAATGAAGAACTTTGTATGCACAAAGCGAGATCCAGGTACTGCAGGAAGTGCAGTGAGCAAGTGATAAAGTGGATTTTTTTTTAAGCTAACACTGAAGTGTCTCTGAACTGTCCCTGAGGCACACAAATGGCAACGAGTTCTTTATGAACTCCAGTCCTTAAAAAAAATCCTGTGGAGTTGTGCAAAGCAGGTGAGACCCTACTTGACTACAGTCACTATGAAAGACATATTAGGCTTGACGGCTGATAGAGGCTGATAGGTTAAATTATCAACATTTTAACAATATTAAAAAGAAACCAAATACATAGACTTTTTTTATTTAAAACCATACATGAAACTGCTGTGCTGTGTTAAGTGGTTGCCAACCTTTATACTACAAGTACGAAGATTGAAGTGTTTGTGTGTGCTGTCAGATTCTGTGGGTCCTCTGGGATGGAAAGTGCTACTGAGTGCTAGCATCAGGTGTTTGTTTTAATATCACACTACACTGAAATCATCACAGAAGGAAATTCTACATTGAAGACAGCTGTGCCATTGTCCAGGGATTGTGCCTTTGCTTTCTTTCAGCTTTTGAAATCAAGAGCCCTTCCCAGTACTAGGAGAACTGTCAAGAAGCACAAGAAAATGAAGTCTCATTAGAGATACTTTTACTTACAGATTGACATTGTTAAGTACTTGTGCTCAGTACATTGAAGCTTTGCTTAGCGCTTTGTTTGGCTACTGTCACGATTGGTTCTACAGTTTGCTTAAAGGCTTCCCCGCAGTACTATGCAGTCTGAGGGTTGATCTCATGATTACTGATTGCCATTCAGTTTAGAGTAGCAACATGAGAAACGTTGTTGCTTGGACAGTCAATCCTAAGGCTTGGATCCTTTCCTCACTGGGGGAGCCAAAGAGAATTGAAACAGGAAAGGAAAAAAATAGTCAAATTGGAAGTAGAAGAGGTGGTCTTCATGTTGTAAGATGCTATAGACAAGGATTCCTAGGTTTTTCAGGGGTAGATATTTTGTTTCCATTAGACTTCAGTCCCTATGTTTAATATATGCCTTTTAAAGTGAACATTAAGCAAACCAACTGTTTTTAGGAAAAGAAAAATCCTTTTACTCACTACAATGGGAATCTCAGTTCCTTTATAACAGTGGGAGAATCAAATTCCTTAGAGAGAATTTTTGAGAAATATATTCTTCTGCATGAAGTCAGAGCCTGCATTGCCTCTCAGCTGCCTGGCTTGGGCGTTTCAAAGGATAATGATGGACAAGGTAATGCAAGAAAAGTTCAATGTGCTATGTCCTGTGTCCACAGAAACAATTTTCATGTGGACAAGGATGCCTAAAAAACTTGTGAGATCTTGCATGAGCAAATAATATTAATGTAAAAATATTTTAAAACTGCTGTTAGAGTAGTACTTATTTTCATATAGCTGGTCAGTCCAGCTGATAAACTTTGTATGTCTGAACAGCATAGTAAAAGTCTGTGAAGAAATGTAGTTGGTTGACTTTAGTTTATGCAAAAGACCAAGCCTGGGTATGTTTCAGATTTTAAATCAGTCTGTTGATTTAAATCTTGCCAGCTTGTACTCTTGGCGTTCGAAAACTTCTTGTGTCATCTCACCCAATGTGCCGTTTGTGCACATTTTGAGTTGCAAGTTCATGTTTTCAATACTAATTTATGGGACACAATTTGCAGCTGAAACTTCAGAGTGTTAAGGACATTTTACTGGAACAGGAAAAATGAAGATTAAATTCAATTTCTAATAAAGTACCTGAGTTCATTTACCTAAGTATCTTCAGAATTAGGATGAGTGAAATGGCTTACTTTTTACATCTACCAACCCTTAAGCTTTGGTTATATTAATCATACTCAATTCCTAGCGGTGATTTATATCTGTTTTCATGAAGTTTGGTAGTAGACATTGTATGTATCAATCTGTTTCTTTTCAGCTTTAAAGTACAGACTTCAGGAATGTCCTTGAACCAACTCCCTGACACTTTATCAGTTATTTGAAATGGTCATTATGTTGTTCTTTGACCTCCATGCTTTAGGAATGATATTGAGCGAATTTTCATTTATAGAATTTTTATTGGTTTGTTTCAGATTTTGCAAGAACGAGGTTCCAGGATGTGAAGACAGTATTGAACGGTGACAATTTTTTCTCTTTTATTACAAGACGCAGTGAATTGTCACACTGAAGAGGCTCGGCTGCAAAAGAAAAAATCTGATTTAGACAATTTTCTGTTGATCTGGGTTCAACCATTTTTGCCTATAAGCTGGTGTCAACTGGCTGAAAGCATTGCAAGATTACATAATGGGAATAGATGGTGTGGGAGTGTGTGTTAAGTTTTGGTTGTAGTGCATGGTTGTACTCTCTTGTGGGCTGACTGACACTGGTCATCTGAAAAGAAATGACCATGCACTCATGTTTTCCTCTGAGACATGTAGCACTTAATGTCTGGTGCTGGATGACCCAATGTTGATCAGTTCGGAGACATTTTCCTACTAATCATTGTAAACATTTAAAGGACAATGTAATTGGTGCTACACACACACACACACACATTACAGCCCACAAATGCAAATATTTGGGCCTACATTGTTTCAGAATCAGTGGCAGCCCCAGCTGACTGTGTTATACTGCACATTCCTTATGGCTCTGTGACATACTCTATTATGTAATAACAGTGTAGGAGATCAACTGAAACTAGCACGTAAAAAGTTACACAACAGACAAAAGGTTTCTCTAAAGGAAGGGTGTATGTATTGACTGACTGGATTTATAGCATATTTTAATACCGAAAGGGAAGACTAAACTCAGAGAAAATGGCCTTCATCTGAGTTATTCTTGATGTTCCTTCTGTTAAAACAGTCTCCTCCTGCAAAAGTTATGCTCCAGTCTTAGCCAGATGTTTGGAAGGGGAATCAAAATTCACTTAAAATGAACAACTGAACATTCTGTTTCTTTTGAGATGTTTGTACTCATATGTGTGTTTGTGCTTTTATAAAATGCCTATAAGCATTGAACTCTGTGGATTATGGTAGAGATTTTTCAAGAGCTGGAGGTTGTACAGAAATATGGCTGGCTAGTCCTAAATCCCTTTCTCTATGACTGGGATTAAAATCAACCTTGAGTGTGAACACAAGCTCATCAAATTGAAAAACTTAATTATTGCAGACATTCAGGATACCTGTAATGATCTTTCTCTTTCTATACTGTTTCAACTATGCAGTTAAAGAACACTGTTTGAAAACATCTGGTACAGCTTTATTAGTTCGTCCTTGATGAAGGCTAATACACAAGACTGGAGCTTTTTAATACACTATGTTTTGAGCAAAATCTTTAGCACATCTTTAAAACACATAATGAAATTGACAGTATAAAACTCGGCTTCATTGACTTATGAAAGCAGTGGAAGGGAGTTTCAAAAAGCTACAAGATTGTTTTGAATTCTAAAGTTTTCGTTCTTGGTAACTTCAGAATTTATGCATATACTCTAGGTAATCCTTTACACAAAAGCCTGATTTTCAAACACCCAGGGTCTACTCTTTTTTTTTCTTTTTTTTTTTAAAAGGACTTACTATACATTGATAGAAGTTTGGCAGAAACAATTTGTAAAAACCATTTCTACTAAGCAGGTTAAGCAATGGGCTAAATGTTTTGTCCATGCGTCTAATGCTTGAAAGGGTTTGTAATGCATTTTGCGACTTGGATGTGGTCTGCACAGGAAGCTGCTGGCCCCTCCACAACGACACATAAAATGTTTGTCTTTTTTTAAGATGTTAAAACTGAATTGAATTTACTAAAAATGTAATTGTGTAGGGGGAAATGTTTATACTTTTATACTTTTTTAGGCACCCATATTTTATCAGCTTAAATTTAGCACCCAAATTTCCCCTAAATAGTAACAGATTATCTCGTGTATCTGAAAATAAGCATAACAGTTGTCTGTGTTAACTGCATATTAAAACATTTCCTCTGCTGCAGTAGTCACTGTGTTTTTAAACAGTATGACTCCACCAAATTCTCTGAGCTCCCTAGCTCATGGAATTGCAGCCAACCATGTTTCTTGTTGTTTTCTTGATGTGCTCTACAGAGTAATTTGGCATTGGCCTAAATGGATTTTAATGCCTAAAATATCTGTTTTACAATGATCCTTTGGAATCGGCATTTCTGTTGTCTATCTTATTTAACCCAAAAATGACAGAATATTTTATTTCATAAAGTGAAATTTTCAAGAATGACAGCAGCAAAGCATGAGTAACAAACTGAGCAAACAACAAATTTAGAAAAGAGTGGGTTTTTCTAAGTGTGTGTTTTTCACTGGAGCATTTTCAGTTTAAAAAACATGCTTTTATGGTGAGATTACCTGCAGTCTAGTTTACATTGTATCCCTGTTGTAGCAAATTTTGGAGAAATGAGTGGTTAATCATTTTGCACTTTGTTTCCAATACCTCACAAAGATTTTAAGAAAGAAAAAAAAAAAAGAGAACTTTAATAGGCAGGTACCTTGTAAATTATTTTAAATATGCTGTTGTTTGAGATCACCTGAACTAACTACTTTCCTGTTCTGGCTAATGTCATTATTGCTTTAATTTTTGTGAACTTTTGAGGCTTTCAGATAGATGGAAGTGCTACCGTATGCCTTTTTCAGGGCATTAAGAATTGATCCCTAAATAAGTTTGGTTTCTTTTTATTTGACTCTTGTAATTTCAAATAAAGTTAGCTATAGTAACAAGGTAATTGCATTAGAGTCCAATCTACATCACCAGGTTTTGCAAACCTTGCTTCGTCTCTTAAGATCTTGCAGGATGAGGTAATGTACTGATATAGTTTAAACTGGAGTCCTTTGTTTCTTTTCTGTCATTTGGATAGTGTTTACCTCAAGAGAACTGCCTATGACTACGTAAAGCCGACGGGTTCACTAGGGGGCTGTAGTTGAAAAGCTATACTGCAAAGGCCTTTGACGTGAACTCTGGATTTACACAGCTCCTCTGTTTTTAAATCAAAACAGTATTCCAGGTTAGAATTTAAGATCCTGAGCACAAAGGGATCATAGCAGAAGGAAGTAAAGCAGGAAGGGAGAGACACCAAAACATAACAGTTAATTAGGGTGACCTCTCATGAAAATGTAAATTCTGTGAAAGATTTAACTTTCTACCCTTTTGCTATACGAATATTCAGTGATGTTGTTTGGTGTGTTGTCCGTGGAACAGGAGGTTACTTCAGCAGATGATTAGTGGATTTTCAGTGAAATTCTTTAAAGGCTTTTACATGACAAACTTCTTGCAAAACTTGTTTAAAAACAGAGAAGTTCAAATTTACCATAGCAATTTCTTGCTTTGAGTTAGGAAACAGATAGCATACTGTTGGCCTTAAGTTTCGTCAGAGGCTACTTTTCGGTATTGGAGGTGACATTTTTATATTAAATGCTTTTGACTTCTTCAAGCAGCAATTAAATGAGTTTATCAGCAATGAACAAGTCATTCTGAGGCCTCTCAGACATGAATGTCACCTGCTCCATAATAACTGGCTGAAAGTATAGTCTTGACTCAGCAGCTCCCACAGTAAATGTGAAATAGATTTTTAAAAAAAAAAAAAAAAAGGACAAAAGGTTACCTGGAATTTTTTCCTACTTACTGTGGGGTTTCCATGGATTACGGCTCATTGCATTTTGTTATCCCACAGTAATTTAGTTGTGTGTCAAAGGCCTGATTGTATTTAGAAGCTTATATTGATTCTCTACTAAACTTTCAGTCCTCAGAATTATATACTCAGAAAATTTTGAAAATGTACTGGTTTTTTCAAACTCAGCTAGGTTTCTTGTAATGATAAAAGTTCCTTTCATCTTTCATTGTAGCATTAGTAAAAGGTATTTCTAAGAAATTGAGCCCGATGTATCCATCCAACTTTTTTGTCTTCAGATTTTCTTTAGACAATAGCTGTGTAGCTCCATTTCTAGCAATGTGAACGCACAGTTATGATTGACTAGGAACAGGACTGTTTCCTGAAGATACCAAAATTGAATCAATCTCCTCTTTCTCTGAGAAAGGTTTTGTTTTGTTTTGTTTTGTTTTCAGGAGAAAAATGAAAACTTCTAGCAGATTAAACAAAAGAAAACTTAATTGCAGGCATGCTTAGGGAACAGGTCTGTTGAGTAGGATGATGGTGTTTTCAGAAGACTGCTTCTCAAAACAGAACACTGTATTCTGTGAACGTCTGTTGAGATTATTGAGAGTTGTCAGTCTCTTTTTGAGCAGTAGAGACCTACCACCAGCAAATTAATAGACATTAATTACAAATTACTATTTTTATTATTATTACAAAAATGATCTTGGAATGCAAAAATACAATAGTATCTGATTGAATGAAATGACCTAGAAACTGGATTATATTGTGTATTGTCCAGTCATTCAGGTATACTGGCATACATTCCTTGAGAAGTACTGAGAGAAAAGTGAAGTACTGGGCTTTTCATGGAGATCAAAGTCAAGTGACAGAGAGTCTGGAGATGAAGCCTGAGATTTTGTTCACTTGAGATGTGATAAAATCCAAAAGTGTCATTCTCCTATTTTATTCTCTCTCTCACCACATCAAAAGCATCTTTCGAGTTTTTCAAATTAACTTCTTCAACCAGCCCTGAAAGGTGAGGCCCTTGAAAGGAGATGAGATTCTGTTATGCCTTTAACAGTACCTGTTAGCTCAGAACAGTAGGATTAAAACTTCCAGTGGTCATTGGACAAGTGTCTTTTCTAACAACAATTTTGAAATACATTCGGTCTGAGGATGCTGCCTGTTACTTCATTATAGTTTAGACTGCAGTTATCTCCAGCTTTAAGGACAATCTCAGGATCTTACCTGGGTTTGTGTGTAGAATTATTGATTCTTAAGATAGTATAAATATTCAGTTTTAAAAAAAACGTGGAAGGCTCTCTGAACTCAGTGTCATATAACTTTTATTTCTTTTGGCTCACAACAATCAGGAGCTGTCTTTAAAGGCTTCTTACTGAACTGAGGCTTTAAAGGGCTAAATAGATCTTATTGTTCAGTTTGCCTACATGAGTGTCAGACAGAAGGAACTCTTTCCATTTTCAATGCAGAAATGCTAAGGGCTAAAATGCTTTCCAGGGCTAATTTGAAGTTCCGGAGACACATAATGTTAAAAAAGCAGCTAGTCTGTTTTTCTTTCAACTCACAGACTCTAAAATAATTTTTACAAATGTCTGAACCAGTTATAAGTGTTCATATATGGCATGGAATTTCAGTATCCAACTTGGTAAGGAATACACTAGAGAAGACAGTACACTTGCCCACCACTTTATTATTGCCTATGCTGAAATCTAACAACTTTTTTGAACAGCGCTGGCAATAGAGAGACTTTGAGGAAGATTCTGCCCCAGGAAATTGTTGCTGAATATTTCATTGCAACTTAGCTGTCCTTTACTTTAGCAAGGTCTACCAAGGCATAAACTTCTCAAAAGTCTGGTGAATAGATACTGCTGCAAACATAGTTTTCTGGGCCCATCAAAGGGTTCTTTTTAGGATGCTGTGTGTTAATAACTACTATAATGAGAGAAACTTTTTAGAACGTTATTTTGCTACTTTGGAGGTGGGTGGAAGGGAAGGAGGTTCTGTGACAGTGCACTCTCTTTGCCTTAGAAAGCTGAGCCTAAATTTTGATGTGACTTAACACCTGTTGAGATTTCCAGGCCTGGTCATCTGAAATGTAAGAGTTAATGTATTTATGTACATGATTCTTGCTCCTTTTGAAGATTTTCCAAAAGCTTATGCACAACTTTACTCAACCTGTCTACCTGGAACTGAAACAAGATCACCAAACTGAAAGAGTATCAAATGGCAACTATTTCCACCTGCTTCTGTCCTGAGCCTCATCTGAGCCTAGCTATGAAAAATCTATTTCCTATGGACTCTCTAGGCCCACCTACCCAATTCAACAGATGTTCTTTTTTCTCCCTTTTCCCCCAAACCACTGGTCTCAAAATTAGTTGTGTTTGTGTTAATATCCAAGTGGCCATACTTGCAACATGTTATTTCCTGGATAGTGGATTAGCAATAACACTTTATTTTGTGCCAATTCATTATCTCTGAAGTGTTCTTACTGCAGCAAAGTATGAGTTTTGATCTGGTTTTAATGCTTTTGCATTAGCCAAAACTCTTAGCACAGACATAGACAAGAAACTGAATCCAGGAAATTTCCCTGGATAGAAATCTGCTAGGGCTTCCCAAATCATTTGAAGATGGTTATGGTTAACCATCATTTTTAAAACAAGCATACAATTAAAATGTGTGGGTATTTTTTTAACCTTCTTTTCATAACACTAGCATATTGTAAACTGCATGAAATAAACCTGTTTTTTCCCTTTTAAAGTCTGATGTCTTAAATCTTTCTTTTCTAAATCCGTTAATGTTGACATTAACAGCGTAACATCACTGATATTCCTAGTTTAGCACTTAAGATATAAAATGTAGTTGCATTTTTGCACAGTGATTCAAAGCAATAATACTTTTTCCTTTGTAAAGGAGAGGTATCCTCTTCTGCTGCCCCAAAGACTTTGTCACAAAAAAGTCATGTTTATTCAGATATATATCCACTGGGAAATTAAGGTATTTTCCTTTGCGTTTACTATGACTGTTGTTGATCATTATAGTAGGAAATAGTCCCCTCTGGTATGGATATATAATCACACAAAAAAACATGTACTAAGTTTTAAGTAATCACTTTGCATACATTTTCTTTCACGCAACTCACAAATCACCCTGCCTAACTTCACAGATTCATTTTAGAATCTAGTACTCTGTTTTTTAATATAAATGCTTCTTTTGTCTGAAAAATTAGGCTGAAATTGACACTTTGTAATAAGGCTAGCATATAAGAAATGTAAATAAGAAGCCACTTAGTACGTTTGCTGCAAAAGTTTTAAAGATAGAAATGGCTGAAGGAAGGAAATGATTAAGTACCAAGTACAGTTTGCTGAAATTATTCAGGTGGTTTGACACCTGTGCCCTCTCTAAGTATAGAAAAGTTCATAATTCAGTATTAGTATTGAGAAGACCACTGGACTGCTCTCATTTTCCAAACTGCTAGTAAGAATTAAGTATGAGAAGCTAAGACCTGTGACCTCTAGAATCTTAGAGGCTATACAGTTATGTATGAAGTAAATTTCATCTTAACAGTTTAGTCAGTTTTAAATGCAAAGCACACACTAATCTTTCCTTATATATCCAGCAACTTTAGTAAAATGGTGTCATTTTACTAAATGGTTTCCTGCATTTTAATTGCATTTGAATTTTACTAAAATAAGTCCCAAGTACAAACACTGCTTTAGTAGAATTTAACTGATCAACATGTGCATCTGTATTTTTATGGACTGTCTTACTAAAAGTATTTGCACTTTACAGTCAACCTGCACTACTTTCAATCCAAATTCCTACTGTACGTATCTGTAGCTTCAAGTGTCTTCACTACTTAGCAAAAGTGAGAGAATAAAAGGGACAACTGTGTACCCTGAACCAGAAACCAGTTAATAAAGGGGACATAAATGAGTAAGTCATTAACGTCCTGTTTGGATCTTTTATAACATTTAGAGTTTATTTGGAGCTAGCTTTCCTTTCAGTGGGAAGTTTCACTTCAGAAAGATGAAAATGACCCTGCAAATTCATCTTTTGGTGTGCTGAAGTCTTGCCTGGCAGTCATAAACACATAGTCCATATTTATGTGACATTCTCTGAGACTGCAATCTGCACAATTTCAAGAGAAACCCTGTGACCGGTGTGTTAACAGTTTCCCCTAAAACCCACTGCTTTTGCTAATGTGACTGGAATCGCTGGGAAAGGTATACAGGGGAGTATGTGTTTGTCCTGGTTCTGCTGAGGGCATTTGCTACTGGCGAAAGATTTCTTAGAGCAATCTTTAGTCTGATTTGGCATAGCCACTATTGCACTTTAACAGCCCTGCTGAAAGTCTCTACTCCAAACTGGTGCAAAGACACCACCAGACATTCCAAATATGTTTTCACCAAGTAACATGCAACTGGTGTCTTCATTAAGCTCTTTGAAACTTCCCTCTTTCCCCAAGTCATTTGTGACTGTCAGGATGTTTTCTGTATACACAGCTGCTAGCTGTCCTCCATCTCTTCTCCAGCACTTAAAAGGAATAAAGAAGGTAAGGCAGATGCTGCCATAGGTATCCGCGCATTAGGAAAAGAGAAAGCTGGGCAGGAGCGAGGGCCCACAGGAAAGCAGATATCATATTGCCATATCAAACTGGCTAAAGCACAAATGTGAACAGGAACTGTTCATTCCAAGAGAACGTAGTTACTGTTCAATAACTCTCAGTATCTTCTCAGGAGAGAAGCTAAATGAGGACTTCATGAGAACAGGGCAAGTGGTCCAAGGATTTGGTTTGTTGATATGAAGGTGCAATCGTTATTTTGCATTCTGAAACATTTCTGTGATACGTCACTTCTCCTATTTTTCACTGCAATAGGAAGATGTTGAAACTGCCCACCTGCATGGGAGGAATTTGAGCCTAAGGCCAGCCTTCACCAGTGGAGGTGAATCCAAAGACTGAAAAGTCAATTTCAGCTCTTTCTCTGCACCTGGTAGATGTGCGATTCCAAGCACAAACTCAGCCCCATCCTGGAATGAGATGATGGTCTCATCATCTTTGATGATGTATAGCTGTTGCAAATAGGGCTGTGGAAGCTTTGGAAGCAGTTCGTCCTTTTCTATCTCTGCTGGCAATGAGGTCTCTTAAAAACATTAGCTAGTTGACACACTTCTGAGATTTAAAACAAAGATCTTGCTATGTCAGGCAATACCCATTGCTTTGACAGCTCAGTGGTTTTCTTGAGACCAGAGAGGTAAAAAACAGAAAGAATACTCACCTTACCCATCCTTTCTGTAGGAGTCAAAACCAAAATAAATTTAAATGAGAATATGAATTGTTCAGGGGGAAAAAAAGCCTGAAAAGAGCTATAGCAGACTACTTGGCTCGTTCTCTTGGCTAAAAGCAGGAGCAGCTACAATTAAAACACATTGTCTAACTTACCTTTAAAGTCCCTGTTACGAATGGGTGATTTAGAACGCCTAAGGAATCACTGACAAAGATATTAGTAAAAGTGGTTTTAATACGATCTTGTAAAAGTGCGACTTAACAAATTTTGATGGCAACGTTCACTCTATTAATTACTGCATGGAAGAATCATGCAAAGGAAAATTGAGTTACATTCAAGTTAGAATGATTCACAGAGAGACCGGAGATGCAAAGAGTAAGGAAGACCCTCCCGTTGAGTCATGAGGTTCAGAGTAGATCTCCTTGCTTTCTAAACTCCTGATGGAGCTTAGGTGTGGCTAGGTCCAATCTTAGTCTCAGACTTGGTCAACAGTTTATGTCTAAGGGATTGTACATGCAAAGTTTAGCTAATGTTTCATTAGCATCAGTTCAGCATGCCATCAAAGTTGCCAAGACAAAATCAAAGTTACCATACTACAAGGTTATGCGGGATATCGGTCGCTTGCCAAAGATCTGTCATTGGTGAAAGGCCTCTCTGCGTCAAGGAGCAACCTTGAGAGGTGTCCCAGCTCAAGGGGAGATCACCGCCATGCTGCCTAGCACGGAGAGCTCAAAGGAAGCTCACTTAGGCTGTCATATTTATAGGATGAAGTGGTTGGCTTGCAGTCAAACTACATGCCATGGAAAAGGTATGCAGGAGACGACTCCTACCCACAACCTTCTTTGTTCCTTGATAAATGAGTCTTGGAAAAGCCACCCGCTATTCATGTGTTAATCGCATGGTTGGTGTCCCAAGCTCATGTGCATCGATGCTCGCTGTGTCGCTCTGCTCCTTTGCGGGTTTTCAGAGAACAGATTGAAACTAGAGGAGTTCACAGCCCAGCTATGGCTCAGGCCTTCGCCTCTTCCAGAACCTGCACCAAACCACCGCCAGTCTGGTCAAGGGGTTGAGCGCATCCGTCACAGCCCCAAGTGATGAGGACTCCATGCCTGTGCTCTCTGCATTAGGCAGCCTACTGTTGTAGTATCTTTGCCAGTAGAAGGATTTTTTAAATACCTCACCTCCATTTTTCTTACTGAGGTTGAAACTGATGACATCTTGCCCACTCTGTTATGGATGTGAATTGTAGATGACTGCCTTACCCTGTGCAACAGCCTTTCATTTTCTCAAAGATGGTTTAAAGCTCCATATTGCGTACATCATATTTGAAGTAATACAAAAAGAAAAAAAATGACAAAATTTTAAGTGGGAATTTTAAAAGCCAAATAGAACAAAGAGTAAACGAAAATGTCCAGCAATGCCTAGAGTCATTCTGCCAGCTTTAGGTGCCAGTTGTAACTGAATCCCAGTTGCCTGGGGTTATGAAGGAACAGAGTTCCTCCCCTGGGCCTGTTGATGTGCCCAAGGTGAGTCGCTCTTGCAGGCACCTGCTCACGAGGCGGGATGCTGGGCAACGAGCTTCCTAACTTCAGCGCAGATTTTCATTAGGGCCCATTCAAATCTAAGTCATTATTTATTGACATAGTTAATTCTAGAGATCCCAAGAAGAGAAACCATGTTGAACTTCAATAGTACATAGAACATAGTTGAAGAAACATTAGCAAACACAGAGCAGCACAAGGCATGGCTAAGCGGAGGTTTCAGGACTGAAATTTCTTACGTTTCTTTAAAATTAGAAAAATAAGTCAAAGACGAGAACAGAATGTGATTCATTCCCTTATGACACTAAAAATGTATTCTTAGAAACCAACAATAACAAAAAAAAACCCAAAAAACCGTCACAAAAAAAAAAAAACGGGAAACAAACTCCCGAGAGCACGAAGCGTGCCGCCTCTCAGGAGTCAGGTACAAGAGCCAATCTGGGCCACACGCACACCTGACGGCTGTTGTGGCGGGGGGACGCCGCAGCCAGCCTCCCCCCTCCGCAGCGGGCCCGGGGCCAGCCCGCCCCGCCGCCCGCCCGGGGCCCTCCCCGCCGCTGCCCCGCCCCGCCCCGCCCCCCCGCGCCCTCTGACAGGCTCTCCCGCCCGCCCGTCACCTGCGAAAGCCCCGCCAGGGGCAGAGCCCCCATCCTCCAATCAGAGGCCCGGCTGGGCACAGTGGGCGGGGCCAGGCCAGGCTCGAGCGCGTCCCGGGGCAGGCGCGGCCGGCCAGACCCGCGCTAGCGCCCTGCGAGGGAGCCGGCCGTTCCGGGGCGCAGGTGGCTCGCTCGGCGCCCGAGGTAAACATTCACTCGGTTGCCCCGCGGGGGCCCAGGGGCCCGAGGAAGGGGCTGGGCTTGGGAGAGCCCCGCTGGGGTTGCCGCCTGCGCCCCGTGCTCAGGCATTGTTCTGGCCACCCCTGGGTCCTGCGCGGCGAGGATGCGTAAAGCGTGGCGGACGGGTGGCGGGCGGGGTCACACCGCGCCGGCGCAGCGGCAGGGACGGGTCGGGCTGAGGGACACACGGCGCTGCCGCGCTCCGCGCCCAGGAGAGAGGGAGGGAAACTCCGGGCCAGAGACAAAGGGGGGGAGCCGAGCCGGGAACATCCGGGTCATTCGCTGCCGCTTCAATCCGGGACACGCGCGGGTGCTGCGGCCGATCACGGTGAGGCCTGGCCGGGCGAGGGGCCTGGCGCGGCGGGGCCTGGCGCGGCGCGCAGGCGGCCACGGGCCCCGGGAGCGGGGGGCCTGGGCTGGCGCTCGCCGCCCATGGCGCGGAGGGGCGGGCGGTTGCGGGGCGTGCGGGCCTGGCGGTTCCTGCCATGGCCGCGCGGCCGGGCCCGCCGGCGCGTCGTTGCCCGCCCGAGGCGGGCTCTGCGTCTCCCGCGGCCCGCCCCCGGAGGTCTCGGCCGCCGCGGGCCGCGTTCGCCGAGGAGGTCCGGGCACCACCGGGCCTGCGCGAAGCGGTCCCCGCCCCAACGAGCGCTCGCCCGGGAGCCAGCGGGCGGGCGCCGGGCTGCCCTGCGCAGGCCTCGGACGCTGGCCCCGGCGCCTTCGCAGGGCCCGCCGGACCGGCGGCCTTCGGCGGAGGCGGGCAGCGCTCGGCACTGCCGCGGCTGCTGGAGGCGAAGTTCCTTGGCCGGTCGGCACCGAAGCCTCTTGCCGCGCGGCTTCTTTTGTTGTGCCCCTGGCGCCGCGGGTAACGTTCGGCCGTTGCCGTCCCTTCTGCCGCCTTCGTGCCGCGGGCAGGAGGGGACTGTCCGTTCCCCTCCGGGTTAGCGTGCCTCGATTAATCCTCAGCCCTTGGCTTTCTCCACCCTTCTGAAAAGTAAAGTTTGTCTAGTTTTGGGACAAACTACTCCAACTGATAATTTCTTTCTGTGTCGGTATTTAACCTGCAAAGTAAAAATGTGAGGCTAGCAGTCTTAACGACTTTTTCCTTGTGGTTTGGAATTAACAAGAGCTATTGAAAGTTCTTCAGACTGAAAGAGCATGTGGATGTATTTAGAGACTTGTCATGGCTCAGAATTGTGGGTGTGATTGCCGTTCCTGTGCCACGGGAACGCTTCTTTTCAAGACTTGCTTTTTGTGTATGGAAGTAGGTTCCCTCCTCTCCCCCATCAGGGGGTATAGATGGGCAAGATGATCTGTAATGGAACACAGAGTTTGTGCCTATGATGAGTGTGTTGGTTTTGTTTTGTCCTTTTTTCCAAAATAGGTAGTACTGACAGCAGCAGAGGCAAGCTACTGAGTAAATTTGGGAGTTTCTGTTAATTTTCCAATGAGTTGATAGCAGTAAAAGGGACATTGCTACCTCTTAATGACGGGGTGTGTTTTGGGAGGCGGGTGGGGGATTAAAACCAAACAAAATGTGAGAGATGTGAAGTCTCTTAGGCTTGTGTGGCCCCTGCGATGTAGGGTCGATATACTTCCTCCAGTGCAAAAGTTTGTGTTCTTTCCAGTGATGTAGTGCATAAATATATTGGGACTTCAATTCTGTTCGTTAGCAGTAAATTTCTCAGGTGAAGAAAACAAATTAGATGTGATATTTTAAAAAAAAAAAAAAATCAAAACCCCAAGAACTGGGGTGTTTGGGTTTTTTGATTGTGGTTTGGGTGGTGTGTGTGGTGTATGTGGTTTTTTTGGTGTGTGTTTTGTTTTTGTTTTTTTTTTTTAATTTTAACTATTTCAGGTTAATAGAGATGTCTTGTGTTTGCGAGGTATTTCAAAAGCTTGCAAGAACTAAACTTAACATACAGATATTTGGCCAAACTACTATTCCAAAGGGGGGGGGGGGGGAACCCAAACAAACAAACCATGCACATAAATTATTGAAGAAGATAAAAGTAGCAATGAGAATATCATATCTTCAGGTTTAATACCCACTTAGTATCTCGCTCCTTCCTGCTACTCCATAACTTCTGCAACCAAAATATACACTGAGATGATCAATCTCCGTTTGTCCTATCTCAAGCTCCAGCAGAACTAAAGTTAAATTCTTTTACTGAAGAACTGCTAGAGAGTATATATTGGCAATTTGTTAATAGATTAATTTGCTTTTGAGGGGATGCTTATCTAACAGGATCTTAATTTTTGAAGTGGGCTTTCGGTCATCTTTGTCTCTAATTTCTACTTGGTAGTAGTTTCTGATGAAGTTTTAGATGCTTGTCTGCCTTTGTCAGGGTAACTGAAGCTTGGGGAGACCATATACGTGAAGCCTGTGGTCTCTCATATACACTGAAATTTTGGATGTAGTATGTCAGTGCTTAACTAAGTCAATGCCTCAAGATTTGAAAAGGTATTTGTAGAACATAAGAAAATCTTTAATTTACTAGGGCTCAGTATAGTGCATAAGGAGTTGCAAAAGCAAGCAGGATACAGAGCCTTAAAATTTGTTTTTTTTCTGTTGAAAAGTTACTTGATTGTCAATGGTCTGTAGGACATACATTGTTTATATGCCCTCTGAGAAGCTGGCATTTCCCTTGAGGTGCATGTATTAATTGACTGTTAGCCACAGGAAATATAATTCACGTATTTAAAAGCCTCCTGTGATATGTTTCTTAGCAGAAAAGGTAGCTGAGTTACTAAACTATCTAAGAATATTTGAATGGTTTATAAGCACAAATAATTTTCTCAAATTATTATGGGAAGGTTAGTATTATTAGAGTGGACCACCAGGTACTAACAGCACAACTGAAATTCTGCCATATGTTCAGTAGTTCATTTACATCTGTTGCAAGGACATGGGCTCACAAAATATTTAAAATTACTCCTTGCATAGTTTGGTTAAGGGAGAATTTTTTTTTGTTCTGACAGTATCTTTTCAGTGGCTCCACATCTCCTGTGTGTTAACAGACTAAAATTTGAAGTGGTATGTATGCTTTGTGTTGACTAAGTCCTGCAAAGCTTCTGACATAACCAAGACACAGATGCATGTGTTGGGAATACTAGAGGAATATTGGACTGAATATAGGATTTTTTTGTGTGCCTGTTTACTGAGTATTAATGGTCCCTTTTAAAAAGCTTTATCTGACATGAATTTAATTGCTAGTTAGAAGTTGAAATTACGGATTATGGCCATCCATGCAAAACTGAAAAAAAAAAAAAAGCTAGAAGGAGGGATTTGAAATACCAACTGTCCTAGGAACTACATAAAACTCTTCATCTGGTGCTTTTAAAGACTTTTAGTTAAGGTCTGCACTGCTAAGCCACTTCTGATGATGTGTAAATACTTAAATTGGAAGCATGCTGTCTTCTAATCTTTGAAGGGTATAGCAGATGAACATGAGATGAACAGATCTACGTATCTTACATGGAATAGGTTAGTGCGTGGTAAATCTTTTCAGCATGAACATCATGCTAAAGGGCATAGCATGAATGTGTGAGATTTTTAAAACAAGGGTCTTTGTGAGCTACAATTCATATCGTTATAGTAGTAGACTGCAATACTCTTAAAAGTAATCTACCTATTAATAGCATGTGAATTTTGCATAATTCTTAACCAGTGTTTAAATGTTTGTTTTAATAGAGTGGTAACACTGCTTTCATTAGTTCTGTGAGCTTGTTTAGTGGAAGAATTCTACTCTCCTGGCTGTCATAAAGGCTTGTTAGCTATGTGTAGAGTTGAGAACAACTTGGCCTGACTTCTCCAACTGCCAAGCATCAGCTCGTATTTAAAGTGGGCAGAAGTGCAGTAGGGAGGAGGATTAAAAACCTTCATTGGAGTTTGTTGGGACCGTGTGGCTAATGAAACCCTGAGTTTAGATACAGTTTTGACAATGAAAAATAAACTCTCGCTTTGACTACTGTTCTGGGTGAATGGAGAATCCTCCCCTGAATTGGAAGGCACCGCTCTGTTACAACCATCCTGTCTAGAACTGTTCTTGCGTCCCATGCAGTAGTGACCTGTGCTCTATGTGTTTCTTCTGCAGCCTCAGTCACCATGCTTGGCTGTTACTAAGGCAGGGAAGGTGCAGAAAGATCATGCAGTTTATACTGGAATTGAAAACCTGCCTTGTGGAATGACTGGGCCACTGGCTCTTCTTTAGCTGAGTTCTGTATTACTGTCTGTTGCTGCTGCTGTGCAGAAGTTGTATAGTGGCATTGCTGCAAAACTGATGTGATTTTGTTAAGTTCTGTCCCTGTGTTGCTTTTGTGGAGAATACTGGCTTTCAATAGGAGTTTACAGTCTAAAAATAGCATTTTTATTCCCCTGTTTGCCAAAACAGGAGCAGTACAGGTGTTTGCCTACAGAAGAAAGACATACTGTAAGGAGACAGATAGGTGTTCATCAGTCACAAAAGTAGGAAGTCTAAGCACTTTTCCCATTACTAATAGTGTCTCTGTTGTCAAGCTACTGTTAAGGTCATTTCTAAGATGTGCTTCAAATATAAATCACAAGGTGGGCATAGTATTTTGTAGGTCAAGTCCAGTAACTAAGAGGTTGTTGGCATGGGGAAACTTGATGTTATTCCTCATGTTAACTTCTGCAGGGTGTGCAAAAATGTGTGTCTTGGCTATAGAAGTGAAAATCAGAGGCCAGAATATTTCCTGAGTGAGCAGGAACAGATAATTATGAACAGATAATATAATGTGTTGTTTACACTATAAGTAAAAGTTTATACTAAAAGCAATTATTTTTGTTTTAGAGGGACTCTGAATATGTCTGGCATAGCTCTTAGCAGACTTGCACAGGAGAGAAAAGCCTGGAGAAAAGATCATCCATTTGTAAGTATGAGAACTGTCAAATTTCTGACTCTGCAGTTACTTTGGTGTTCTGATGATGGTTTTTTTTTTCTTTACCCTGATACGATTTTTTTTAAATTAATTTTTTAAATAAAAAAGCTGCTTAAAACTATGTAGTGCAAAAAGAAATAACTCCGTGTAAAGATAAAATATGTCATGAAATATTCTAAGTACATCTTCTGAAATCCTCACCCTTTGGCTTTTTGCCTTAATTCAGGGATTTGTAGCAGTACCTACAAAAAATCCAGATGGCACAATGAATCTAATGAACTGGGAGTGTGCTATTCCGGGAAAGAAAGGGGTAAGACTTACTGTTGTCCTAACATCTCATTTGTGGTAAAAAGTAACATAAGCCTGCTCATGCATTACACTGACAACTGAGAGTATAACTTACAGGTAGTTTAACAGAAATGCTTGGATCCTGCTGCTACTTTAGAATCCAGGTGGAATGGGCTAAGAATAATATTGGACAAAATACGCCACGAGCCTGTTCAACTGTTGACACTGAACACCGTAAGAATAAAGGTTTTCAGAGGAGCGTGTAAGAATCCTTCATTGAGCAAACTTGAGATTGTCTTCTGCTTCATGCCAGGGTTTCTTGTGACTTCTGTTCTTACTAAATGCTGGTTTAAGCCCTAAAGCTTGAAAATTAATACTACCAAAATGTTGCCTCTGCTGGTTAGCTGCCGGTACCTTTTTTTGTCCATGAAATAGCGAGACCCTTCAGTCCGAGGGAAGTGCTGTAGCACTGTTTTTAACTTTTTGGATTTCATGGAAAAGAATTCTGTGTTATCAACATGGAATCTCATTGCCTTCCATTTTATGGAATTTTCTCTTTTTGTATTAGGGAAAGAAGAATAGAACTCTCTAACATTGTTTCTTTTTATCTGATTTCACTTGTGCTTCTTTGTCCCTTTCCTTAAAATAACAAGGGAAAGGAAAAAGTCTGTAGAGACCAGAATTGTTTGCTTTTATCAGCTTGATCTGGTTCTAGGGGATAGGACAAATGCAAACTTTCAAGTGGAAATAATCATTAATGCATGAAACTTCCTTGATTTTTGTACATTCCCATTATAACATCTCGTTCTGAGTAGAATCTTGTTTCTGTTTTTCAAGATGTTACTTAGCATGTAGAGATTATTCTTGAATTCATTGGATGCAGTTGTTTCTTCTGAGATAATACTATTAATTATTTGGTCGTTTTCATTCTTTTGGATCTTTAGTGTTCTGCATTGGATGCAGGACTACTTTTGTTGCCTTGCCTGTTCTACTGACTCTTGCCAACTTGCTTAAGTCCCCTTAAGATCTCGGTTTTTAGATTCTGAGAAGACAAAGTGTGTAGGCGAAACCTGCAGATTCTGTACTACTGCCTCAGTTTAATGCTGAACATGGCATTGCTGTTATGGTTATAACTTAGCTCAAGACTTTGGTAGTTGCCCGCACAGCTCAAGTTAGTTTTTAAAGCAGCACCTAAAAATAATTTAACAGTGTAAGGAAAAACTGATCCCCTTGTGTTCTGCCAAAACAAGATTATCCCTCATAATAGCCAGTTATGTACCTTATCAAGATGTCACCTTTGAATAGTTGGGTAAAAAGCTTCATGCTGCTGCTTTTAAGTTTTGTAAACCACAAAATGGAGTGAGTAAGACCCTTAAAGCCATCTTCTGGCCTCCTAGAAAACGCATCACACCAGGAAAAGATAGGTTATGCTCATGTGATTCCTGATAGAGATTTATTTAAAAAAATCAGGGTTCTTACTCAAGTAAAAATGCCTTTTCTTTAACAAGAAGCAGCATAACTTGTTCATCTCTACCAGACCAACCAGTTGCTCTCTATTGCCTTTGTGTTTGGAGGCACGCTGTACTGCAACTGCTTCCCCTGAGACAGATGAGTAGTTGAAACCACCAAAATGCCTTCTTGTCAGCCAGATCAAAAATTGAAGTAAAGTGGTGTTAGTCCTGGGTTGGATATCTCCAGTCACTTCTTTGACAGTAAATCACTTGTTAACTACCTAGAATTTGATTTGAAGAACATCTACAACCTGTCCAGTAATGCAATACGATCTTGATGATACTGCTGTCATACTATTATCTTAGTAAGGCTTTTGAGTGTCTGCTATCTTTCATCCGTAAGGTATGTTGCTCTATCAGGAAGACAGTAAAAACTTTTTGTTGACTCTTCTGGTGTTCTACTTGAAGAAATTATTAAAAGCTATTTGTCTTCCCCTGTGACTGAAAGCAAACAAAATAGGAAAAGTTTATTCTGTCAAAAGGCTCCTCTCTTCTAAAAATGGACAAGTTTGTCTCCTCTGAGAAGGTATGGAGAATAGATATTTCTAGTTGTTGACAACTGACTACAGCTGTTCAGAACAAGTTCTCTGAATACACTATAGCAAATGTAATCAAACTCATTCACTTTTTAAAACATGGTTATCTTAGTATTCCATAGCATGGTTTTTTCCTATTCTAGCTTGAGACTTTGCACAATAAATAAAAACGACAATGGAGTGCTTTTTCTTTTTTTGGGGTGGGTTTTTTTCGTGGTGAGTTTTTTTCCTTTTTTTCTTTTTCTTTCCTCTAAAAATCATATAATTCCAGTAGGAAAGAATTAGGGATTTCCTCCTAAGGTGGTCTTCAAACATACCTGTCTGTCCCTGAGAATAAGATTTGATCACTTTTGCTGATAAGATGTGAGACCATCTTTACTCCAGTTTGTTTTAAAGAATGAACCCAACACTTACTTTCATTGCAGGGTGTCCATAGCAAGGGCAAGTTATAGAGAAGTGGTCTGAATTTTACATATATAATAAACTTTTCAGTATTTCTACACTTCTTACCAGAAATCAGTTTCTCTGAAGATGGGCTCTTTTCCATATTTCCAAGTAAGATGACAAGGAAGTATATATTTGAGACAGGCTTTTTGTCCTTTGCTAGATGTTTTTCCTTGTTTATATGACCCTTTTGAGTAGTGCTGTCTTATCAGTGAACTGCTGTTATCAATGCTCTTCCCAGTCTCTGATGGGGATAAAAAGCTTCTTAGAATTTCTGTTACACAAAAAGACGGAATCTGTGAGACTACTTGCTACCAAATGCAACAGGATTAGTTTAGACTAGTGAACCTCATATTAACTGTAGCAATACTACAGTGCTGTCCAAATTTTTTGTTCATTTGTGTTTTTCTTAGCCACATTCTTGTGGGGCAAAATAGAAGCCATTTACATCCACGTGCTTAAGGGGTGTATCTATATCCTGTCTTCTCAGATGTATTTTAGGTGGGGGGGTATAATGGCCCCTTCCTCATTGCATGTGTGTCATGTAAAACTTGAGAAATATTCTGTTCTTCTGTGTACTATGAAAATTATACTTGTAAATGGAATTATCGGCAATGATCCCAACTCTATTGATGACTCGGCAACACTTAGTAGCTGTAACGAAGTGGAATAGCAGGGTTTTCTTTCTTTGACTCCTTGTATAGGTAGGATAACTTGGCTCAGTCTAGACAGCATGCTGCAGTGTGGGACAGCTATTTTCTACTGGGTAGGAGAAGAATGTCTTGTGCTTTGCCTGAGAAACTGTAAGCTTTTTTCCACAAGTCTGACGTTTCCTTGCTGTAATCTAAACTCTTACCTTAACTTTTTATAGACGCCATGGGAAGGAGGCTTATTTAAACTACGGATGCTTTTCAAGGATGACTACCCTTCTTCACCCCCAAAATGTAAGTAAAATTACTAAAAACCATGGGTTTATTGGAACAATGTTAAACTCCTCCGTGAGGTTCTATGAATGGTTATTACTTTCCTTTAAAAAAAAAATCTGTGAGAAAGTTGCTTTTTTCTTTTTTTTCCCCCCACCTACCACTTTGCATTTAGAAAGTTGTGATGAAATGAGTCAATTGCCCAATATAAGAAAATTGGGAGGGGAGGGGGATTGCTGTGTGGGTTTCCTCAAAGTTTGACAAAAGCACCACTTGAAGTGTTCACTACTTGATCAGCACTCTTTGGAAACTAATAGGTAGGCATGGTTAGACCAATTGCCTTTTTGTGTTCTTACTGTTAAGTTGGTCTTCTAAGGCAAGAACTTAGAAAAAAAAATAAAGAAAAAGTTCCGTCAACTTTAACCTTTTCATCGACTTGCTCTAAAACATGGATCTGTTCTTTTTCTGATACTGTGTACAACAGATATCTTCAGATACCTGGTTTCCTTGTTAAGTTTTAGAATTTTCCTTATCCCATCTCAAACTTACCTACTCTAGAAATCTGAAAACATCTATTGCCTTGTCTAGTTTCTTGATTCTTGAATTGGCTACCATCTCAAATCAATGACAGTGATTACAAATGGCTCTTTTGAGAGCCGTTCATTTCTCATTTCATTTCCTTACAGTGTTTCAGCTTTTGTTTGTTACCACCTAAATACATGTGACACAAGAGGAAACAGATCTTGTAACTAGAAAATATTTAACATAAATATCTTGAGAAATACCAGCTAGCACATCCTGCAAGTGTTTAAATAAACTGTCATGCCTTAAAATAAGATGTATATGTGACTGGTAAGACTTCTTACCAATGTAGCTTCTGAGTTCCTACTGAACTTCATTGAGCAGCTCATAAGCAAGACTTACTTGTGATGTCAGATGGATTAGAAAACTGCACTAACATGTAGATATTTCATATATTGCTAAACAAGTGTTCATTACGTTAGTCAAGATGGTGGCTGTTGCATTTAAGTCCCATAAAGATTAAAGAAATGCCAGAATATAGATTGAGTGGCAGAAGGAGAGCTGCACAAGCCTACTCCTTCAGTCAGTCTTGCAACTTAAACTTGGTTCCTCTTGATCAGTGCATCTTGATTATACATAAAGGAAAAGTGAAACTGAAAAAAATGCTGGAAACTTAGTCATCTTTGTATGGAACTTTAAGTATTTTAAAGTGAGGAGAGAAGAGATGAGTGAAGGGCAGTATCTTTCCTTTATGCAGTAGTAAGTGAGGCTGTAAATACAGGATTGGTTTAAAAAGGTCTTTATCACAAAGCTACTACAAACTATTTTGTCAGTTTTCATTCCTAAACCAAAAGATTACTGGTCACAATGACAGCGTTACACTGCCTGGGTTGATACGACAGATGTGATGGAGGTCCTGCTTTAGGTGCAGGCTGAGCCAAGAGGAAAACCAGTATTAATAGCTCCAGGAATTTGTGTGGGGTTTTTTTTGGGGGGTGGGGGTGTCTTTGGCCAGTTTTTTTTTTTTTTGTTCCCCACCCCCGATCTAAACAAACTCTCTGGTCTTAGTTGTAGCGCTGCATGCAAGTAATTCTTTCTTCTTCATCAGGTAAATTTGAACCACCATTATTCCACCCCAACGTGTATCCTTCAGGCACAGTGTGTCTCTCCATCTTAGAGGAGGATAAGGACTGGAGGCCAGCAATCACAATTAAACAGGTCATTAATTGTATATAGACATATTCTTAGCCCTTTTATTTGCTTTGCTTGCTTATCTTATGTGAATGTAAGATGTTCACTGTGTGTTTCTACAGTTGTTTCTAAGGGTTTTTTAATTGAATGTCTCTTAGTAATATCCATGCCCATGTTACTTCTATTCCTTCTTCCACAGATCTTGTTAGGAATACAAGAACTTCTAAATGAACCAAATATTCAAGACCCAGCTCAAGCAGAGGCTTACACAATTTACTGGTAAGTCTGTCATTGCCTACAGCTGTCTGTTACTTATACTACATGCAAATGTTTTTAGGAATGATCAGGGGAATTTTCTTACCTTCATGGCTGTATCCTGTGGAGATGCTTAGCTTGTGCTAAACTTGAACAAAACAGTAACTTCATGGTTAATAGGCTAGTGGAGCTTTTAATAGCATCGCAACAGCAATAAAGTGTGAAGACTCCTTCAGTTAGACCATGATTCTCATCCTGGTTCTAGCCCAACATAGAATCCTTTCCCCTAAAGGCTAACTGAGTAGTAGTGATGAGGCATAATGATTTCATGAGACCCGTAAGAGAGGAGACTGAATTAGGTGACAAGTCCCATTCATCAGTATAGGAGTAACTTACTTCTGTCCAGTAGTGGGTACCTATAAGTGCCTGTGCCTGAAGGATAAAGGAGAGCTTCTGTGATTGCCGCAGGAAACATGCAGCATTATGTGAAAACTACATCTTCCAAAAGAATAGGTTAAAAAGTACAGAAAACTTGTAGCTTTAGCAGAATGAAGTTTGCATTGGTTAGGAAAGGTGGTAATTTGTGAGCTAAAAAGTACTCTCTTTTTTTTTAGGCTTAATCTTAAAATTTTCCCACCATTAAAAATGGATGGCTGATCTATAATCTTTAGGGGAGCAAAACACTTTAAAACAAATGCTTTTGGCACTGACAGCTACTGAAATAATGACCAAGATGGAAATGTGGAATTACCATTCTGGACAGAAGAACAAGTCTCCAGGACAGTGCCAAGTTTGAAAAATGGCACTTTATGAGGCTTCACATGCAAGCTATGTCAAAAATGTTTGTTACAGGATCCTAGTGAAAAGGAAACATAGGGATGTGTAGTGCATCTTGGATTTAATTAAAGGCTTCACTCAGTGTTATTTTTTAATTATCTACTGAAGACTTGAGGGGACCAAGTGCATATGGAGGACAGTTAGGTGGCCCCAGTTGTAGGCAGTGCCTTTGGGAGCCAGTAATGATGAGGCAGGCCTTCACCTTCCCCCCCTTTAAAAAAAAAAAAAAAAGCCACTCTGAGGGAATATGGGGCAGGAATAATATACTTTTATACATGTATAAGTAGTCTGTGTTTTATTTTTTATCACCTCTCACATGCATGTGACAAAACCAGTCTTTGCTAGTCTTGTTTCTGCTTTATTGTAAGTGCTTCTAGGAAAAAAAAAAAACTATTGAGAATAAACTGTTACATGTGTGTTTGTTACTTCAAATATATATAGTCTCTCATTTACCCTTTTCATGTCTTTTGGACATGCATAGTATTTCAGATGGGTTACTCTTTCTGCCGTCTGAGAGTGTCTCTCTTACTACTTAATGAGTAACTGGTAGAAGCTCAACAGAGCAGGATTGTGTACGCTTCTGTAATTTGGTATAGTTGATAAATACTGGGAAAGGTGCAGTGTTGTTTAAATAGAAGTCTTTTAGTCAAGTTGTTAAACTTCAAGAATAAACTTGTATTCAAAATAAGAATACTTGTTCTCATTCTCAGGATTGCTTTGGTACTGTCGCTCTGTAACTTTAGCGCTCCTAATGTGCTAACCCACTTCCTCCTCTCTGCTGTAGGCAGGCAGTGTACTGTGGCAGGCAGGCATTCTTTTGTGTGGATTCTGAGGGTGTGAGACTTAACAGCTAGGTTGTGTTCTCATGTGACAGTGCAATATAACTTAAGGAATAATTTTAGAATAAAGTTTGTAAATTTGTTTATGAGAAGAAACTAGAGTCTTTTTAGTCTGTTTGCTGGTAATTGTTCATTGGATGTGACCAAAATTGGCTTCACTTCTTCTTTCCCCCAAACCGTCAACTTCTGAGGATATAATTTGCTGCCTTTTTTTTTTTTTTACTGCAGCAAGCCTTCATAGCTGAAAGTAAGTTAAGTTTACTGCAAAGCTGTCTGCAAAATCTAGTCACTGTAAACTACCTTTGGCACAAGAGTAATGGTAACAAATTTTTGTTCAGCTCTTGACTGACACTTCTGACAGCTAATACAAAATACGGTGTTCATGTAAATGGATGCTTTACTAAGCTACTACCATCCCTTGTTGGCCCAAGAATAGAAAACAAAGAACTTGCCCTCTTATGTGGTGAGGATGAGGTTTAATGACTGGTCATAGTTCCTTGTAGTAGTACTTGCTTGTTTGATCAATCTGTAGCAAGTATGCTAAACTTAGTGAGCTATTGTGTTTTTTCAAAATGTTGAGCTAGCTTTTTCTCAACTGAAGGTTAGGATAAACCTAACATTGTGATACAGGGTCTGCAGAGATAAAGGCTGAAACTACCATACAGTTATCACTTTCCTGTTTCTTAAAGAGCGCTTCCCCTCTTTCCCCAAAGCAGTAAAGATGATACTTTAAAACCATATGAAGTCCACCAGCTGTTAGTGAACTGCTCTCATCAACCACTTTGTGCTGTTAGGATATGGAATTTATTGTTAATGACTTCAGGTCTTAACATGGGGAGTGGAAAACTTATGGTTGGATGAATCAGAATGCTTGCGTGTAAGGTACAGCTGGCCTTGAGAAAGAGCAGGCGCAAACCTGTTTATAGAGACTGGTATGGTATGAAGACAGATAGTACAATCATTTGAGAACAGATGAAGTTTGGGAAGTAACTAGTTAAACAGTACCTTACTTCCCTCCAAAGGAAATGATCAGAGTCATGGTCCAGAAAAGCCTGTCATATATTGTACTGTTCAGTGAATTCTTATCTAGTGGTTTTGCCTTCAGCAATGACTTAATTTCATATTGAAGAGAAATAGAAGAACAATAATTCTATAATATGGCTTCTGATTTCTCAAGCTGTACTTACCCTTTCTCTCTCTTCTATTCAGCCAAAACAGAGTGGAATATGAAAAGAGGGTTCGAGCACAAGCCAAGAAGTTTGCACCATCATAAGCATCTGTCATGCAGCATCTTGAAAAGGAAGGGATTAATTTGGCAAGAACTTGTTTACAAAACTTTTGCAAAATCTAATGTTGCTATGTACAATTAATATCCACTTAGGGGAGGGGGTTGTATGTGTGCCATTTTCCATATTTGCCACTTGTATACAGTTCTAAATTTGCTGAATTGCCCCCAGTTTTTTCATACAGGGTCTCTTCCTTCAGTCTTTTGTATTTTTGATTGTTATGTAAAACTTGCTTTTATTTTAATATTGATGTCAGTATTTCAACTGCTGTAAAATTATAAACTTTTATACTTCTATAAATTCACTAGTATCTCTAGTTACTTTGCTATCTGATGCAGGCATGCTTTAAAATGTTAGAACTATATTTAGCCTCTAGCTGGCTGTATGAAAAAAAAAATCATGCCCTCCACCCCCTTCCCTCCCTGAATTTGTTTTTCTATCTTTCAGAAACTAGGTTGTTATTGCTTAAGAGCCTCTGAGATCCAAAGTCAGCCAGCATCCTTATTCTGCATCACTTCCTTTGTGTTTATATGGCGTTCTGTCTGTGTTGCTGTTTAGAGTAAATAAACTGTTTATATAAAGGGCTTTGTTTCATTTATCTTCATTAAAATTATTAAAAGACTGCCATTTAAATGGCTCTGAACACAATTCAGTGCAAGTCCTGTTTTTAAGGCCTGTGATGCTGCACTTACCTTTTGTTTAGATGTTGCCTTCATTTCTTTTCCTGGCCCCCACCCCCAACATGAGTGCGGCCCTTCTCTGTGCCCTGAGTGGTAACTGCAACTCTTCAACTTTGATCAGTTCCTTAAACAGGTTACGGAATTCTGACTAACTAGAGACCAATTGCTTACTGTGCATAATGGGATCAACGTAGTGGGGTGACCATGTTAACGTAAAATAACACAAGCGGTAGACCGTTATGAACAATAATAGATGCTGTCCAAGGAATGCAAGGGGACCTACAGCAACTGGGGATTTTAAATGGTACTTGTTTATCAGAAATACTTCTGTGCCTTCTTCCATATATCAATGTATATAGCTTTTAGGAAAAGGACCTGCTCTATGCAATTACAGTTTCCTTCTGTAAAGGAAATCAGTTAAATTATGTAAGTTATTTTCATGTATGTCAAGATGATATGCCCTCTATTAAACTTTCACTGCCTTTTTTATTGTATTTTTTTAGTCAAAATCATTCTGCAAAACAAAATGAAGTGTGAAAAGCTTTGTTCCATCTGAGCTGTAGCTTCTTCAGGGCTTTTGTTATTAAAAAATGGCTACTGCTAGGACTTAAGTTATTCTAAGTGTGATACAGCTCTGTTCTCAGATCTTGTCTGCCTCTGATTACAATAGCTTTATAACACAAAAGCATTCCTCCAAATTAGAATAGCTAACACCCTTACATTATTCTCAGCCCTTTAAAAACTGTTTGTGTAGGATTGCTTCCTTGTCACTATCTAGAAATCCTTGTTGCAACAGCCGATTTGGGGAAGACTTCACATGCTTGGGGTGGGTATGTGAGTAATTGAGGACCTGGGTTAAAGATTCCCTGTCAAATTCATTTACTTAAGCTTCTTTTTTTCTTTTTAAAGGGAAATGGAATATTTGTACTACTAAAACTGCTGCTGTGACTCCCAATTCTAGCTCCAGTAGGGCTAGCATTTAATCTCTAGTAGAAGAGGGTTAAGAGGGGAAAATCTTGCTGTGACTTGAAGAACTTATACATAGGAAGGTAACACTGAATTGTCCTCAGTATCTCCATTTCTACTGAAGGGCTGCTGAAGTTTAGGTTTAAATAAGTTCCCCTCGGGTCTAGTTAAATGTACAGAAAACAACTGCTAGCAGCTGTACTTTCACTGTATGAACTAGCAGGCATATCAAAAAGTGAACCAAGATACTAGTGCTGATGAGAGTCTCTGACTGAAATCTTGAAGGGCCAGACACTCTGCACTTCTGACTTGGTAGAGTGGCACTTCAAGTAATGAGAATGCAGGCAAACAGCATTGCTGAACCTGTTATCTGAAATTTTATGGTACAGTTCTGAATATAAAGTGCCAAAACATTGCTTAGGACTGTCTATTAGAGTAAATAAAAAAATAGCATGTAGAATTACTGAAAAGACCTACTGAGATGTTAAAACAATTCTAGGAAGCATTTTTTCCCTTTTAAGCTTAGGTAGTCAGTTTACCCTAACCTAGATGAAATACATACGGCAGGTTCGAGCCTGCAAGAAGTCAGAGGCTCCCTATGCGATAGGTACTCTGAACAGGGCGATAATTGTGTCATGTTTTCCAGTTGAAATATAGCCCAGAACTTAAAAAAGTTTACTTAATGTACTATTAGGTAAAAATAATTCCTATAAATGACTTTCCAGACACATTGATTAGACTACAGTTTTTTTTCTTTTTAAGTTGTAACTAAGCTTCAGGCTCTTTACATAATAATTAGCATTCCATAAACAATTATCTAAAAATTAGATAACCTAAAGCCTTTAAGTGCATAAAGAGACCTATAAACCCACATATAGCCTATGGTTCACCTAAAGGAAGGCATTTGCTAAGCACCAAGTTAGAGGTGAACAAGCCACACTGTTAACAAGAAAATTTCTTTATACAAGATGTTACAGCTCCTCAGGATTGTTGGGGGTGGGTATGTTCTTGTAGTATGTGGGGGTTTTTGTGTTTGCTGGGGGTTTTTGGTTGTTGTTTGGTTGTTTTTTTTTTTTTTTTTTACTTTTCAAATAGTTGATTTATTGGCTGTTGTTGCAGCAACTACGGTACCATCATCTTCTGGACTGCTCTCATCACTGCTTTCAGTGGCATCATCTGGAGTGTCCTCTTCCGATTCTTCATCACTGTCCTCCTCCGATTCTTCATTACTTTGTGCTAGTCTGGAAATATTTTTCAGGATTATAAAATCAAAACAATGGAATAAGAAAAATAGTATTTAAATTGAATTTCATTACCCTGGGGAATTGATTGGTCTGTTGGGATTAGAAAATTCTTTTCCTGAGTCAACATCAAATGGATCTGGAAAAATAAAGAAAACACGCACACATTAATGAAGGCAGTGTATTTTAATGGTCTGCCTTCATTTTAAGAGATTATTGGCAGGGAGGAGAAGTCACAGGAAGTCTGGTTCAGCTTTCTGGTAAGTTTACCATAGTTGTTTGGTCAGAAACCAGGGGAGGTGAGAAACAACTGCCAAGTCCTGCCCCCCCATTCTATAGTCTTCACTCTTCCATGCCCTTTGGTGCCCACCCCACCAAGGGGTTCCATCTTTAGGGGTAGTCAGACTGTATGCATAGGTTTCTAAGGCTTTTGGCAAGAAAACATGGATGTTCTCAGAGTGGTTTAGTTCTGAAAGGGCTATCTAGTTAGCTCATGTCTACTGAGAAGTAAAGTATAGCTGCCCAGGTTTAGCTCTTGCTGAGTAAGGGTAGGGCTAGATTTGCTTTGGCTTACACAACTGGGGAGAACCATTACCTCAGAGAAGTCAAACAAGGCATGACAGCTTTGGTACTACAGTCCATCCAGAAAATACATAGGATGGTGGGGGGAAGCGTGCTTTATTTGGCATAGTAGTGTTGTCTCTTAAGAACTGTCTTCAATTTAATGTAGCAGCAGTTCGGCTTCCACCAAACAACAGGATGATTTCATTCAGCCTAGCATGTCATGGCAAAGAGATCAGAGAAACTAGAGGCTCTCTACCATCTCCTTACAGTGTGAACCCCTGGCCTGTTTTTATGGGACTTAACCACTGTGAAAGGAAAGCATGAATTAGGAGCATCTCTCTTCCTATGTTCTTGATCATTTGATTTGGCTTTTTTTGTGCTGTCTTGAATGACACCAAGCACTCGCCTGTGAATATAGCCTGAAATACTGGGATACCAGTAAGTTATTGGAAGAATTTGAGAATAAACTACTGTACTTATTATAAACTATTTTCATTATCTTTATAGGTCTGATTTTAAACATCTTGATTAGGGACTATATAAACATGTCCATTAAACATCTTTCTTAGGTTTATGTATAACTAACTTGCTGTCAGACTGTATGCCTATATTTCTTTTATAGTCCTCCTGAATTACTAATCTTTTTACTTATACTCTGCTTTTAACATCTGTAGATAAAATGAGGAAGCTTCGTATTTTCTTTTTACTCCTTAGTTCTCCAATATCCTCAATTTAATCAGGGTAGTTGCTCCACAGTTCAGTTGTGAATACGCTACTATATGCGTTAAATTGGTTTAGTTGTTTTCATCTTTTTGAGTTGAAAAAAACAGGCAAACTTGCTTATAAGAAGAGCAGACAGTATAAAAACAGAACAACACATCCCAACAAAGCTCTTATCTTCTACCTTGCCAATATTTTAATGAGATTAAAGGACTGTAAGGAAACTAGTTAGGAAAAGGGTGTGTGTGGTGGTGTGTCTGTGTGTCTTCTTACCTATTTCTTCGTCTTTTGTTTCTTGGACACTGGCTAAAAAGTCCTTTTCAACTCTCAGCACTTCTTCCTGGCAATGACAGGCTGCATACTTTTCCAGGAGATTCTTGTTCAAGTCAATAAATGCCTTACCCCATTTAAATTTCCTTAGAAGAATGGTGGCTAGGTCTGGGAATCCTAAAACAGAAAATAAATTATCAGTTTTCTTTTTCAGGGTGAGATTTCACTCAGCTTACAGGTTTCGAAGTTCAGTACCTACCTATGTATCACTACAATAGTGAGATGTTTGCCAGTATCTTTTCAGTGTTCAGGGATTCACACTTTTAAAAAGATTAAAAATATTTTCAAATTTCAGTTTCACTTGAAATATCTAAATGAATCCAAGACAAGTTCATAGTCTCTTAGTGAGTGTTATATAAAAATATATTGTCCAGGTAATGAATGATTCCAGCTCTAGCTTCCACAGTCCTTCAATAAGAGAGCAGTTGTACATACAGTATTTTAAGAAGGTAAGATTTGTCTACCACATGGCAGAGCATGTCTCTTCAAGTGTCAAGAAAGTTGTGTGATGAGTTTGCAAAACATCACAAGAGAGGCAATTTCTTTTGTTCTTAACCAGAACCCCCCCTATTAACAGACAGCTGTTACCTCTCATTAAGACAAAGGTGCCTAAGGATTCACGCTCTGTCTCCTCTGGCTTTTTTAAACAGTTTTTCTAACATTAAGTGCCCTCCTGACAAAACCAGGATCATCAGTGTATGTGTCCTGTTTAGTAGCTGACACGAACACCCCAAAGATACCTTGATGCTATCAGATACAAGTACTTGGAAGAAAGCTAGACAATCTGATTCCAAACTCAACAAAGCGATGACCAGTGGGACAGCATTACAGTTTATTCTATTGCAGATTATCTCTTCTGATTTATTCAGGATGTAAGAACTGCAGGTAACATATTTCACATCAGACACATTCCAGCCTACCAACAATGCAAAAAGCTGCAGCAAAAGCTTCCACGCAGGACAGCTTGCACGGCCGACCATAGTTTACAGGATTTGCAGCCACCAAGTAAGGCAGTAGCCGTAGATGACTTCCTCTCATTCGCTTAAAGGGAGTTTCTTCTAATTTGGCCCATGAGCAATCTATGACTGCAATTCCACTCTGAGCAATGACATGCCTGAAAAAAGAAACATCACTGTATTTGAAGAATTGTTATCATTGTATTGATAAGTTAAAGTGAAAATTACAATTGCCTCTTTATACTGGCAACAAATTTGCATACAACCTCCTCCTTTTGTCAATCAAAAAGCATATGTTTTACAATGATCTAAAAATAGAGATGCAATGGGAAAGAATAATAACGTGCTTCTCCTCCGAACATGCATGTGGCAAAAAAGGTTTATCCATACGTTTCAAACTGAAAGTGAAAAATTTTAGGTTTAAAAATGTGACAGAAGAGTGTGGTTAATAGTAACGTTCACATTCTTAAAAGTACACTGAAGTTCAGGTTTAGGTTCTCCGCTAGCTTCTAGAGAGTCATCTTTTCTCTGAGTAAATACATCTTTATAAAAACTCCGCAGGCACATTTGAAAAAAATTCTCAAAGTTTCCCCCAAATAAGTCTTCTGGCTAATGCATTGTATTGCCCAGCCGAAGAACCTGAATATGGAATCATGAAAGATATGGTATGAAAGATAGGCCTGTGATTCTGAACAAGTTAACCTGCAAACCACATACTTCGATTTCTCATTGGGATCTACGGATGCTTTTCTCACCCGATACCAGCGGTGTAAAAATGTTAACCTGATTTACTAAAATAGCTCTATTTCTCATGTTCATGCATCAATGTAATGTAACAAGAAGGTCAAAAGTGTTCTGTGGCACAATTCTGGCCATAAATCAGCCGTCAAAACGTTCTCCCTAACACGCCATCGCTACAGCCTTTGACCCCCCTGCTCTCCCTCCCAGCCTGCGCCTCCGCGGGCTTTGCCAGGAGGCAGCGAGGCCACCCGGGGGCGGGCCTCACCGGGGCCTCACCTGTCGGCCGGAGAGACGTACTCGGTCGCCAAAGGGCTGAGGACGAGGCCCGGGAACCTCTGGCGAAGGCGCAGGGTTCGCAGCAACCCTTTTCGGGCCAGCTTCCTCCCGGTGCACCGCTTGGGGTCGCAGTGTCCCAGCTCCCACATGGCCAGAGGGCACGGGAACTTCGCCTCCGAGCCGCCCCGCTCCGCGGCCCCCTCGCCCTCCAGGCAAGCTGAAAACAGGAGGCGCGCGTTAGTGCCCAGCGGCCGGCCGGCCCGGCGCCCGGGCAGGCCCCGCGGCAGCCCCCGCCGTCCCAGGCCAGGCCAGGCCAGGCCGTGGCGCCGCTCCCGCACCTCTCAGCGCGGCCTCCGCGTCCGCCGCAAAGGCGTCGAGGCTGCGGGCGCCGCGCCGGCCGCCCCTCCGCGGGGCCGCGCGCCGGCCGCGCTCCATCGCCTCGCGCTCCGCGGCCCCGCGCCCGGCGGAACGGCCGCCCCGCGGCCCCGCGCCCTTCCGCTTCCGGCGGAAGAGACGATGGCGGCCGCCCGGCTGCTGCGGCTGGCGGCGCTGGGCGCGGCGCTGGGTGAGCGCGGGGGCGGGCGGGGGGCGAGCGGCGGCGGCGGGTCGGTCCGCTCGCCCGCCCGCCCGCCCGCCCGCCGCGGCCAACTGCTCTCTGCTCGGCAGGTCTCTTCGCCTCGGCGGGGAAGATGAAGATCGTGGAGGAGCCGAACACGTTCGGGTACGTGGCCGCCCGCTCGCCGCGTCCCGCCGCCCACCCGCACTCGGCGGGCTCGGCTTCGCCTGCCGCTCCGCCCGCTCCAGCCCGTCCCTTCCTCCGGGGAAGGGCTCCTGCCGCCCCCGCCGGTGGTGTCCGAGGGCGGGGGTCGCCGCTGCCCGCGCCGTGCGCGGCCGGGGCGGGGGGGCGTGGTGACACTCGGGCATGGGAGGCTGCAGCCACAGCCGGATGCCCAGCTCAGTCTTTAACTTTGCTTCTTTTGACAGGCTGAATAACCCGTTCTTGCCGCAGACAAATAGGCTGCAGCCAAAGATGTCCCCGTCTGCAATATCGGGTATATGCAAGCGTTACCTTTTTTGTACGGTTTTCATCATTTAGTGACAGTCATTTGCAGAACAGTCTACCTTGACTTTATGCAGACTAAGACCAATTTTACTTGTCATTTTACGAGCATCATGGAAGATCAGCATGGGCAAATATATTTTATTGTGCTTCTGAAGGGTTAAAACCTAGATTAACCTCTTTGGTGTTCCATGTCCCAGTGCTATTTGGGCTGCTTTTGTCACAGTGATAGCCATATGTTTTATTCTGTGTTTTTTGAGCCAGTCACAGGCCCTTCTGATCCTTACTAAAAACTTTTTTCTTCTTGAAACAAACCGTGACATCCTTGAGATTGTCATAGAAAAGCCATCCCATCCTCTGATAGTACTTAATACTCAAAAATTGTTTTAAAAAAGGCCTAAGAGTAGACTTGGAACATATCACAGAGGCTCAGTTTCACATGAAGCCTGGGTGCTGCAACATAAATCCACCACTTTAGCAAAATAAATGGGAATATAAAAAATTCTAGACTATATATGGAGGACAGTAGATAAAATAAATGCTGAATGCAAAGAGTAAGCAAAAGGAAATAACTCTTGTCTCTCTGCTAACCTCAGGCACAGACTTAAACCTTGTTCGGGTTCAATAAAGGCATTTTGGTATGGTGACATTGAATGTGATTATGCTTTATGACTTCTGTCATGTTTTATGAACCCAAATCCAGTGTATGAATTCTGCATGTACTGCATGTGAAAAGTGAAATAGTTAGAAATGGGATTAATAACAGAATGCTGAACGGAAGGATGCCAAAAATAGCAGCAAAAAAAGTTAAAAGGACAGTACGCTAGAAATCCTTCTTTCCTGGATGTGGGAACTTCTGTGTAGCCAGAAATTGGGAGTGTCTGTGGAACTGGAATCCAGGGCATGGAACCCTGTCTTGCACAATTATTTCTTCAGCATGGAAACCTTACTTGTTCTTTTCTTTTACAAGACAGTTGGGGTAATGGTTCCTATAATTTCTCTTTCAGAGCATCTGCCCAGGAAATGGAGGCATAGAGTTTAACGCATTCCTCAGGGATGTTCAAATTTGCTTTTCTTCCCCTGTGGGGAGAGCATCCTAATCACTAAGGCACAAACTGCATGTGGCAGAGGGGCAAACCCTTTGGCCAAGCCTATGATGAGCTGTAGAATGAAGTGCAAGACCATACAGTCAGAAAAATCACATGGGAAAGAGAACCCGCCTGTATCCCAGTGGTTAGGGCATTCTGGAGGGCATGATTCTGGTGGTCTGATCTTTGTTTCTAGGATTGCTTGTCTAGATCTTTGGAATAAGTACATAGGCAATCCTGGCAGTGGGGAATTAGAATCCAGGATGGGGTTTTAATTTGTTTGCTTTGTAATCTCTTTTCTTCTCCTTTCCTCACAAATATTTAATAATTCCATGCAAAATTACCTTAAACAAGGGACACCAAAATACCCCTGTAGCACATAGTTCAGAACTTTTGGCCCTTTTTTGAATGACAAGTTACCTGTTTTGGATTCCTTTGACAGCAACGCTGGAATGGTCAATTCTACAAGAGCAGAATTGTAACTGCTGACCTGCCTGACAGTAAAAGGGTTATCTTGTTGATACTAACTGGATCAGACCGTGAAGGCAAACTGTGAAAAGGAATATCTAGTTTGAGAATCTCAGTGAAACTTAAATATGCAGCACTGTCGATATTCTGAGCAAATGGGCTTTACTAGTATGAACTTGAGGAGTTTGGATGACTTTGGGGAGAGACAGGTGCCAGGCAAGAGTTCTAGTGATTTCACTGTTAGATTTTGGCAAGATCTGCACTGATGATTCCTTTTATGGATCTGGCCTCCAAATATTTGTTTGTGTACAGGTTTCTTATTTCTATCGTAGAAAGAGCCTTATCTATTTCACTGAGTATTGAAGATGAAAAATGTTAAAGATCATGATGCAAACCAATATAGCACTAGTGGGAGCTTACAGTAATCCATATGGGAGATACAAATTTCCTTATGTACAGCAGAAAACTAAACTTGTCACGTAATCCTTGCAGTTTTGTCACCACAGTAACTTGCTTAAATTTAACCAAAACATTATTCTTCCTTGCTGTCATTTTGTGGTGTTTTTAGGCCCTGCACATCTCTTTAGGCTTGCTGGCAAGTGTTTCAGTTTTGTGGAATCCACGTGAGTAATGGATTTGGATATTTGATTTTATATATTTATTAGGAACAAACTAGTTTTTTATTTTGTCTGAAACATCTCTTATTTTCTTCTTCTTCCCTTTTTTTTTTTCTTTTAAGGTACAAATATGAGTTTTGTCCTTTCCATAATGTCACTCAGCATGAGCAGACTTTTCGATGGAATGCCTATAGTGGGATTTTAGGGTGAGGCTTTTAGACCTTTAAGTTTTGCCTATGTTGTTAGCAGACCATTTTGTGGATTGTCAAAAAGGAGGCAGTTTTAAAATTAAGATTCTTTTATTGGTCAGCTTAGGTCATTGTAGTTTCCAAGGTGTTATGCATAAAAATACCCCGTCTGAAAAAATTCAGATTTTTTTGTTGGTAAATACTAACCTCCTGTTTTAGCTGGAGGCTGATTAATAACCAGTGCCAACTGCAGGTGCGATATGTTCATGTGAGAAATTCAGTAATGTATAACTACAGCTTATATTAACAAAGATTTCATGTCTGTTAACTATTTTCACTTTGAGTTGAATATAACCTTACAAAATGAAATGAGTGCTTTACGCCTAGGGGTTCTGTTACAAATATTTAATAAAAGGTAATGAAAAACTCAGTGTAGACCCAAAAAAGTATCCCAAAGTATTCAAAGACCCCAAAGTATCCAAATCGTAAGACCTAAAATAAATTTAATTATAAACCAGAGCACTGCTTTAAAATTGCTGCCTTTCTAAATATTTTGTATATAGATGTCTCTTCTTCTCCTATGTGCACAACAATTAGTGAGCCAATATGAGAGGAAAAGGGTACGTCAAGATGCTGAGAGTATCATTGGCTTTAGGACTAGCAGAAGTAGAGACTAGTTTTTGTAGGTGTTCTCACCAGCACTAAAAATCCTGCAAACAATCTGTTGCACAGGGTACTTAGCATCATGGAATTTGTTGTGGGATTGATCTATAAGCTGTATTTTATTGTATTTTATTGGATTTAAACATGGATTTGTAAGTGCAAATGGTTTGCAAACTGAAAGCTGATCCAAAACTGTGCTCTCAATGTAATGTTGATGTGCCCTATACAGCAGCCTGGATAACAAACTACACTGTTTATAAGGTCTTGGCTGTAAGAAATGGAAATACTAAGAAACAAAAATGAAGTTTATAGAGTTAAATTGAACATGGTGTAAGGGTATTCCTGTTTTTCTTCCAGAGTGTTCACCTTTTTCTTTCCAGTAACTTGAAATAAAATGATGTCCTGTTTTTTCAGAATCTGGCATGAATGGGAAATTGACAACAACACGTTTGTTGGAATGTGGATGAGGGAAGGAGACTCATGTGAAACTAAGAGCAGACAGACAAAGGTATAATAGCCTAGACTATGCTAATTCAGGCAGCATAACTCTGTGCACACTCATGACACTACAGACTGAAATGTTCCTACCTTGAAGAACTCATCATTTAAGATGTGATACAAAACATAAAGGTGAATTCCTGTAGGAGCTAGGTGAATTGATGGAGGAGGGAAGCTAAAATCAGGATAAAATTTTGAAGTTTACTTATATATTCTCACTGGTTACTTTTAACTCATTTTTCCTTGATAGAGTGGAATATTCTGGTATTATCACTACTGTAGAAACATGCAGTGCTTTGTAATTTGTGTCAGGAAAAGTAAAGAAGAAGAGCTATTTGTTGAATTCAAGATGTCAGTCTATTGTGCTAAGAACATCCAGGAAAAAGGAGGGAGAAGAATTAGGCAGTTAACAACAGCATGCTGAGAAGCTAAGTAAGGTGTTAAAACAAGAGCAGAGGGCGTGCAAGGAGAATTAAGGAAGGAATTGAATATATGGGAGTGGCAGAGGAACCAACTCAAGAGAAACAGTTTCTGGTGTGAGTACATTTTAAAGAAAAAGTAAAAATTCTTATTTTGTGGAGTGGTTAAAATGTTCCTTTTCACATTCAGATAGTCTCTGTGCCAAGTAACTATTCAACTAGAAGGGTAAGGAAGGGTGTCTCAGACTTGCCCAATGTGTGGCACATGATTTGCACATGTCCTTTATCCTTCTATTCATTAATGTTTTTCTTTTTCCACCTCCCATTTCAGTGTATTACACAGTTTTACAGATATAATTAATTAATCCTCACGTTCCCTAGTGACGTAGATTGCCATCGTGAAGAAGAGTTAAAGACACTGTATAGTTCACAACAGGCTGCTTTTCATGTAGAAGATGGTTAGCTATTGCAGTGATGGGTGACTATACAATACCTAAGAGAGAGCGATATATAGTTGGAATAATAACTAATGTGAAGATAAGATAAGGGACAAAATATCTTGGCCAAGGTGAAAATATTCTATACTGTGATGGAGGTGCCTTGTTAACATCTTTCTCTCCCATGGGGGCTGCAGAAAGAATTACTATTCTTGTATGACCTTTGATATTGTGATTCAGGTCTTTCACTCGTATTTAGTTTTGAACAGACAAAAAATATGGTGCTGCAAGTTTAAAGATGAAAAACAATTTCTAGATGTGTATTGTTCTCTTTATTTAGCACATTGGTAAGAACTAAAATTTGTTAAGTGAATTATGCTTATGTCAGATGAGGTCCTAAAGGGTGTCCTATTCACCTTCCTTTTTACTCTCATTCTCGCTGCAAATATGGTGCTTGGGAGTCCCAAGGAAGAATGATAGGTGAGGGGATCATTTCCCATTACAGGAAGCAATTTTCACATTTGATAAAATAATTTGAAGATGTGCTTGCTATGATTCTTCTTCTGCGGGTGACAGTGCTGGAAGCTTTGACGTGACAGTGTGTGCAGAAATGCATCTGCTAGCATTGGAAGACAGCAAATTGATCATTAGTGCTGGTCCTGTTTCATGTGGAGGTGTCTCGCTCATCTTTGTTTTTACTGGTGTTTAGGTTCATCTTGTTTGTGGAAAGAGCAATAAATTGGCCTATGTGTCTGAGCCGAGTACTTGTGTTTACTCTCTGACATTTGAGACTCCTCTCGTGTGCCATCCGCACTCTCTTTTAGGTAAGATTTAGAAAATCATTTGTGTGTGGAGCAGCTGGCATATTATACCAGCCTCAGGGTGTAAATTTTTAGGTTCTTTGAGTTTGTGACTTGGGATAAATGAGTATTAAATGTAACATATAATATGAAGTGTATTTTCAGTCCCAATCATTATAACACATAGATATTTCTCAAATAAACTGTCATTGCTAGTATAGACCCAGTGAGGGATTTTTTGCTTTTTTCTTGGATTGGTCGTAGGAATCAGCCCTGTAGTATCTGCTCATTTATTGACATTACAAAAAGGGAGAGCTCAGTTAGAATTACATTCAACAAAGAAATATGAGGCCTTCTATCTGGAAGTAAGAGAAAAATTTTTGGCCGGTGGCATTCTCGAGAAACTTTAAATGTGTGAAGCAGAATTTAGGTTTAACCCCAACGCTTGAAAGCAGTAGAGACTATGTACTATATAGAAACATTGAGTTCTTAAAACAAATATGCTTGCTTGCTACTAGAGGAGCATTTAATTAATGCAGGATGGTGCTGTTGGTTTTTACATGGTTTGACTTCCATTTTTCAGTTTATCCAACTCTGCCTGAAGCACTACAAAGGAAGTGGGATGAAGCAGAGCAGCTTCTGTATGATGAACTAATAACTGACCAGGTTTGTTAATTTCTTCTGGCTCTCTTGGGTAAAGAACAATTACTGTCAAATAGCCAAACCTGGCTTCTGCAGTTTCTCCTTTTGGAACGAATGTGTTTATTCTGCAGTTGGCAAATAGTAATTTTGGTGCTCTGTAACTGCTCTAATAACTGGTGATTGTAATGTTTTCTACAGTAAAGCTTGAGGAATTGGAATGGCCAGTGCAAATTACAAGCAGAGATGAGAGGCGGGTGGATTGATCTATTATCTTTTGGAAACTTTCTTTTTTAGGGATATAGAAAAATACTGAAAGAGATTTTTGAAGAAGCAGGACTTCTAAAAGCGACAGAAGAAAAAGAAGTTGAAAAACAGAATAAGAAAATAAGTCTGGAATTTGAAACAGTGGAGAAGTGCAGTAAGGTATAGAGCGTAATATTTACAATGTGGAATTAATTTGCCACCTTTTTACTGTATGACAGCATCAGTGTGACATCATTATGTAAATACTCTTTGGATTCAGCTGAAATCTGTTCATGGGATTATCTTTTCTGGTTTCAATATGTAACAGAGTGATTTGGTATCTTCATTGTAGCCCTTAAGTCAAAAACAAACCAGCATAACTGAATGCCTAGCAAGAAGGCCGGGGGGGGCGGTATGTAAGTGCTCTGTAAGTTAACAGAAACTGCTGAAAGTGAGAACATGAAGTTACTAGATGAAGAGTTGAGGAGGTGACAAATTTCCAGACTGTTGCATTATGATATAAAATAAAATAAGGCTGGTCCTGTAGCAAACTTATGAATGCAATTTTGTGCTATGATAAAGTGCTAGTTAAGAGGATAGATCTGAAATAGTTACAGAAAGCACTCCTAATTTTTACTCTCAGGCTTGGAAAAAGCTGGCTCCTGTTTTGGCAACATAGAAATATATGTTTTTCTAAAATTAGCACCTTGTTCTTGGAACAAGCAGTTTATCTTTTAAGTCAAAAGCTGTAACAGCTGTGCACAGACCCATTATTTTTTGTAAAACTCCTATTTTATGTATGCATTTGGAGAGTGGGACAGCCATTTTAAATGTATTTTCTTTTTTAGGAATACAAGCAACTTTCTAAAGAAATAAAAAAACTTAAAGATTTATTAAGTCAGCACGGTATTGCATACAAAGGAAGTTCTGGTGAGTTTTTTGGTATTGTTCTTTTTCATTATTGTCTATTCAGAATATGAATACCCAAATGTTGTTTTCAGTTATAGCAAGGATTAAATTATCTGTCATATATGGAGGTAAAATTCAGTAGACAAAGTTTTTAATAAGTACTTAGGTCTTGATTCCTGCACGAGAGGACTTACTTTGCCCCCCCAAAATCTGTTGATGGCTTGAAATTTTAGCTTTATAGAAAAATTTTGACTGTTGTTGGAATTGAAGTTTGTCTCCAGTACTTAAGGTGCGAAAGAAAAAGGAAATCAGTGTTACAGCATTTGTAGCACATAAGCATCTTTTAAGTAACTCCACTTTCTGTATAGTCCACCACAAGGCCTGACTTCTTCAGGAACACTTGAAATGTTCTCTGTATCTGTTTGAATTGTTTTTATCCTTTCTTAGTCACCTTTTTTCCCCTCTCTTTGATTTCTGTTAGGTAAGTACCATATCACATGCAGTTTTTAGAAGGAAAGACTGTTTGGTGCTGGCTATGAAGAAGCAAGGCTTGTCTGGATTAATTCCAGACAAGTTGTTTTTTGGTTGTGGTGGTGGGGTTTTTTTGTTGTCCCCCTCCCTCCCCCCCCAGCCATTCCTGCCAGTCCATCGTGCCTGTTATTTTATGTTTGTCTAAGGAGGATTTAATTCCCCTGGATATATATTTACACCTTTTATGTTTAAAATTGGCACCTTGAGAAAACAATGAACCTTTGAGCTAATTAAATCAGCTTAAAATGAATGACATACTTATTTTTTTCTTCTTTTTGTTTTAAGAAACTTTCTTCTGTTTTTTTTTTAAACTGGTGACTTTCTTTTCTAGGGAAAACTCATCATATTAGAATTTTTGTAAAACATTTTATCTGCATGTTTAAACTATTAACTATGTAACTTGCACAGTGTTTTTGCCTGCTTGGTGCTTTATTTAGTTATTGCAGATTAGAGCTGTATAATCAAAAGCAGAATTCACAGCTTACTCTACATGACTTATTTCAAAACTATTTACTGAATTCTGTGACAAAAATGTTTTTGTGTTTAAAAGCAGAAATAACTGATGTTTTAATATTACAGCTGAAAATACCAGTGTTGAATATGTAAGTCACAAACTGGCAACTGCAGTGACAACTGTTCTTAATGGGGCAAAGGATGATGAGCACCTGCACGGTGATACAGGGATTTGGAATGACACTGTATGAAGAAACTCGGGTGGTAAACAGCAAGTTCACATGGAATGTCAAGCAAGTTGAATGTGTATCATGGCACTAAAATGGTTTACCTTCTGCGAGTATTCTTGACTTTCTGAATTTCTGCCCTAAAGCAAAGGGAAGATAATGGAGTGAGGGCTCGCCATTACTGAGAACAGTTGGCTAGTTTCTGAGAGCATCTGTAAAACTTCTTTGCTAAGGCCGGTATTGGGCATGGGTTTACAGGTTCTGTGTCTCCAGTCCCAGCTGTGTTATGTTCTTTGATCAGGCATGGTTACAGGTGGTGTAAATACAAAATAGTTCAAGACCAATGCTGTAAGATGTTCTAGGGAAGGCAGTAAGTACAACAGTAAGAACATGTTATTTCATCTGTATGCTAAAACGTTTTCTGTGCAGACTTCAGCAGAAAAAGAAATGTTTTCTGCCACAGCAGTGCGTGATGGGCCACTCCACCCACCTGTGTTCAGAGGCTGATGCCATCTTTGGACAGTGGATGGGTAAAGTGAAAGCTGTTCAGGATCTGACAGAAAGGTGCTACGAAAACACCAAACTGTTATAAAAGAGTAGTTGTGTTAAGGGAATACCTGGCAATTCTCCGTATGTAACATGGAATAAAACGGACTCTTCCAACACAGGCTGTGGAAACGTGACTGTAGGAGTCGGCGGACGCCGTCTCCAGTGGTTTTGCCTCTTGCTGCTGCCCGGTCCGTGGGCCCGCCGTGAGCCAGCCGCGCAGCCCCCCAGCCCACCGCGGGTTCGGCCGCCCTCTCCTCGGGGGCAGCCGGCGCCGGGCCGCCCCCGCCCAGCCCCGGCGGCCCGCGCTTCCGCTTCCGGGGAGCGGGGAGGCGGCGCGGCGGGATGAGCGCGGCGCTGGGCCGCTGGCGGTGAGGCGGCGGGCGCGGGGCCGGGGCGCGGGCCGCGCGCCCCGCGCCTCTGACGCGTGTGTCTTTGCAGGGCGCGGCGCTCCCTGCCCCTGCCCTTGGCCGGTCCCCGGCGGTGGCTGGCGCGGCGGCGGGGCCCGGAGGGCGCGGATCCGGAGGGCGGGGGGGCCATCCCCTTCTCCGCCAGCAAGGCCAGTCCGCGGGTGTGGAGCGTCGGCCGGTCCATGGGGAGCGACCACGAGAGGCCGTGGGCGAAGGTGCTGCCGCTCAGCCTGCTCTGCGCTGGGCTCTTGCTCTGGTGCGTGTTCAGGGAGAAAACGGAGATTGACGAGCGACTGGAAGCAGTTTTCTCCGGTCAGGCCCTGGACTCCTTAGATGCGGCCCGAAAAAGCGGTGCTCCCTCGCAACCGCAGGAGGAGAAGTGAGGACGGGAGTGCGGCTGCCGTGAAGGAGCTGCCAAAAGTTTGCTGGCATTCACCTGGTTAACAGCTGTGCTGACACTTTAATGGGAAAACTTGTTTCTCCAGCCTCTCGGCAGCCTTATCTTGCAAGCTTTGATTCCTTCACGTATCGTGCTGCTTTCTGTCCTTGTCTTAGCGTAGTGATTTACACTGGTAGCACAAGGAGTAGTTCCTGCCTGCATTGCACAGTAGGGATGAACAGATTGTGTTGCAAGTCAACTTGCATTTGAAGATACGTTTTATACAACCCATCTCTTTTCCATGGATTATTTTTCTTAAATGCACCGTGTATTAAAATACCAGAGCTGTAAGTCTGTAAAATTGCTGCTGAAGGTGACCTTCACTTGACATTTTCCTAGTCACAGAGTATGTTCAAGTTACATTGAAGACAACTGTAAGTGTATGATTCATTAATATGTGATTCTTTCTGTTCTCATTTTTTTTTAAATTCTACTAAATAACGTAGAAATGACCTTCTTCAACTCTTAATGCATAGTCGGTGCTTGCTTTCTGGACTAGAACTTTTTAGACATGCCTGATTTAGGGGATCATTACTGGTAGGAGAGGTTTTTGCAGGGAATTGAAGTGATTGGCTTATATTGTATTGGGGAGCAAACCCCTAGTTTCACTGAACAATGTAGTATCTGGTTTTTCCTACAGATTCACGGATACTCGAACTTGCACACTCGAGACTTTTCTTGGAGAGGAAGAATCTAGTTCCCTGCAAAGTTAGAGGCATTTTTTTTTAAGCTTTCAAATGTAAAAATGCAAAACTGTTTTTGTGCCATTAAAATTCCTAATTAAAAAAAAAGACAAAAAACCCCAAACAAACAACAAAACCCCAAACATGGCAGCAGCTGGTAAGACAGGCTGGAGCCACAGAGAAAACTGACCTAGCATCGTGTTTGTCTAATACTGCTGCTTAGTCCCTGAACAGTGTGCGCCACCGTGGCTTTTGATTTTGCTGTAGAGTCCCTGTAGTATAAGCAGATGACGCCTAGTAAATGCGTGCAGGTGGTTTGGTACTGTCAAAAGGTTTGATTTGCCTTGGGATTGTAGAACGTTGCAAGCGAGATACATGCATGGGGGCGTCCTGGCGAATAAAAAAGCGATCCTGGATTTTATTTATATCGACCTAAGGTGTAGTGCCTGTTTCTCCGACTAGCTTGCTTTCTCCCTGTGCTGTTAAAACAACGAACCCAGCAACGTACTGCTTCGTTTAAGGAAATAAAGAGCTGCCCCTTCGCGTGTGCCTTATTTTCCGGTGATGTGAGAGGTGTCCAATAAAGAATCTCTACCTGTAAAACTGTTCTCATGGTCTCTTGCTCCTCGGGCGTTGCAGACGCTTTGTCTGCAGTATTTTGTGGCTGAAGAGCGCGGAGTACGAGGCCGTCAGCTGAGGAAGCTCCGCACGCTCTTTCTGAAGCGCACGGTCGGCGGGGCGCTGGGCGCCGCCGCCTGCCGCTGTCCGGCGGCGGAGGGGCCGGGCCCGCCCGGGGCTGCTCGCGCGCGCTGCCTGAGCCGGGTGGGCGGCGGGCCGCCGCGCGCGGGGTGGGGCCGAGGGGGGGCGGGGCCGGCAGGACCGGGCCGCGCCTGCGCTCTGTCGGCCGCCGAGGAAGATGCCGTCGGTTTCGAAAGCGGTGTCGCGGGGCGGCGGGGCCGGTGGGTCCCCGCAGACCGAGCAGCCGACGCATTATACGTAGGTACCGCGTCCTGGAGGCGCCCTGCTCCCTGGGCCCCAGCGCCGCGCGGGGAGGGCCTCAGGGCCCGGGGCGGAGGGCCCGGTCCTGTGCCGGGCCTGCTCCGCGCGGCCTCCTGCGCTGGCGGCGGGTCCGTGAGGAGACCGCCCGGCCCTGGCTGGCCCCCGCCGTGCTCCTTTTCCGGCTCCAGGCGCAGCGGGGAGGAAGCCGCGTTCTGTGCCGGCCGGAGAGAGGCGGCCCGGGCACGGCTGACTGCGGGGCGCCTCCGGGGGCTCTCCGCGCCTTGCGCCCGCCCCCGCCGTCGTGCCGCTCTGGTCCGCGCCGTGACCCGCCGGCATCGGCCGCATCCCGAGCCCCACAGCACCCTCTCGCACTCCGGGGCCGCCCTCTCCAAGCTGTGACAGCGGGCCTTCCACTTCTCCTAAGCGTTGCGTAGCCAGCCTCAGACTCCTTGGGACGTTTCCGTGGCAATTTTTGCAGACCTTGCCGTACTGAAAGACAGCTCCCATGTGCTCTCCATCCTCTCTGCAAGCCTGTCCGTTTTCTTCTGATATGGTCTATAAAGTCCCTGCAGCCCGCTAGCACTACTGACAGCCCATCTCATGTGAGGCCATGTGCTCCCCACAAATGCAGAATAATTTATCACTTAATTGTGGCATTCCCTCACTCCCGTCCCCTGTATCATCACTTCTATCTATAAGGTCATGTTTCCAGCACTCTCAGAAAGACCACAAGAATGTAGCTACTTACCTAGATAACTGCTACAGTCCTTAATGTCCAAAAAATCTATTTTTTTCCTCTCCCCACAATCCTGAATAGTTTAGAGATTCTTCTCTAAACTTAAATACGTGCTTCGTAACTCTGTGGCGTTACGTCCCCCATGTGCCAATTTAAGTAACTGAAAAAGAAAAGATGCCTTTTATTCCTCTTTCTAATCCTTTCGTTTCCCTATATCTTCAATTCCCCTGTAGCCTGTTACACATCCTGCACCCTTTTAGAGACCTCTAGGAACTCTAAGGTTCTTCTGCAAAGCCCCCATATACCCGTTCCTCTGCAAATATTCCATAACTTTAGCGACATAATGAACTTGCTAAATTGGCTAACAGATATATAAACTGAGACAGGAAGAGGTGCTGTCTTACGTCCTTTGACAAATGCCACAGTAGTGCCCAATCTGGCATGATCTTGACATCCTGTGGAAAGAAGTATCAGACTTCCTAACTAGCTTCTATGCCCTGCGTGCTAATGAAAGATTGTCTTACTAACACCTAAGTAACCTTCAAACACCCCAGACTGTCTCAACACAAACGTAACAGTCGCTGAAATAAGTTTGCTGAAGTCTTCTCATAGCCTCTGATAACCTTTATAAACTGCTTTTAACCCTCTAGCTTTCTATATAGTGTGTCCACACTCTGGGAATATTGTGATTAAGGACTGTTTAAATTAGATGTGGTATTTAGCTAAAATAGCCTTTGTAGGACTATTTTGTATGGTAGCAAGCAATATGAATGCTCATTCAAGTAACTTGTTGGATTTATAATCTCTGGTGGTTACTTAGGACAATATTCTAAATACTGTGCTTTTTAAATTAATGTATTTATTTGGTTTTAGTTTAGTTACAAAACATAGTATAATTTGCCAGGTATTCCACTGCACTTTATTAGTAATGCATCTGTCATAAAATATGAAGTCACTTGTATTCAACAGCTAAACAGTGAATTGTGCATAGGAACTAAAACTGTATGCAGGTACATTTGTACAATTTTTCATGGGCTATGTGCACTGAATTGTCAAGTGCCCTGTTAATACTGTAAAAATATGCCTCCAATAAGATAAACTTGTAACACAGTTTAATTTTTTTAGGTATCTAAAGGAATTTAGGACAGAGCAGTGCCCCCTATTTTTGCAGCACAAGTGTGCCCAGCACAGACCATTTACCTGTTTTCATTGGCATTTCCTAAATCAGCGTCGTCGTAGACCTATACGAAGGCGTGATGGGACTTTTAACTACAGTCCAGATGTTTATTGTACAAAATATGATGAGACTACAGGAATCTGCCCAGATGGAGATGAGTAAGTGATTTCTTTCAGTCCTAGGTGTTTATAGTATTATCAATGACATTAAGGAAAGATGCTAATTTCTCCTTAGCGAAAATGATTGATAGAGATCCTGCTGCAGTTTATTTGAAAACAGATTTCTATAAGTGATTTGTCAATTTTTGGCACATATTCTTTTATATAAGCATGTATTCTTTAGGCTATCATAGAGTTAGAACTATGATTTTGCATTGTGACTATCTTTAAAGCATAACGTAAGAAACTGGTTTTCTGCTAGTCTTGTTCCTGCACCTTCCCCCCCGCCCCCCCCCCCCCCCCCCCCCCCCCCCCCCGTTTGCGCTTCCTTTTTCTCCTGACAACTTTGAAATTGACCAGTAGGTGCAAACCCTACTGTATAGTGGTGGCTTCGAGATTTTAAACTTATGTAAGTTTTGTGAAGATTGATGGGTAGTAGAGGAGAATGAATGTTTCGTGATGCTTCCAGTGAGAAAAAGCAAAGGAAGGAGTTTACTGTTAGTTGTCTGGCTAGGTCCTTAGTGTTTGCATTTCCATGGACACGTGTCTCTTCTAGATAAAGACTACAGAGGGTCTTCAGTGAACTTGGGGAGGGGTAGAAGCTTTGTGGGGATGAGAATGAGCAAATGGTACAGTACGGCAGGCAGGCATATATAGAGGAGCTGGGTATATTGTGGTCATACGTCAGAGGAGCTACCTTCATCTGCAGTGGTGGAAGCAAGGAAAGACTTCTGACAAAAAAAGTTTGCAGGAAAACAGCCTGCAAATATGTAGTTATGCTGGTCACCTATTTTAAAAATTGAAGATTAATTCTTTTTGTTATTGTAGTGTATAGCAGCACTTGTCATGGATCAGGTATCTTTTGTGTTATAAGCTGTAGTCACAGAAGAAAAAGGTGGATTTTTCCCAGAGGCTTTACAAACTAAACGACAGAGATAAGAGAAGGTAAACAACAAAAATGCACTAGGCAGCATGACAATATTAAGTACCATGCCTAAGCAATATAAACAGCAAAAAAATGTTTCTGAGGGATGATTTAAAAAGAGAACAATTAATTACCTCCTCAGGTGTTTGTGAAGCACTCCTGCCAATCCTGGGGCAGCATGGGCAGTTCTTTGAAAATCAACAAGTGAGGATAATGGATGCTCATGTCATGGATTGGTTGGGGACAAAAAATGACCTGTCATTATTGAGTGATAGATACTGATTCTAAAGGAGGAAAAAGGAAGCAATGTTTTAAAAGGGTATTAGCTGGGCAACGTTGAATTGTTAGAAGCAAATAAGAGGAGGCGTTTCAATAACTGAGATGTGAGATGGAAACCTTTTTCTGCAATTGGATTGGAAAGGTTGTCCCCTACAGTTGCTGAAGATTACTCCCTGGTTAGGAGCCTAAATGACAAACAGGGTGATTATATTGTCTGGCATAATGGACGTACAGAGGATTTGCCAGAAATAAGACCAGTAGTGAGATTCATACCTCTGTTTTAGCATGTTGTGCTTACAGTTTGAATTAAATGGATAGGTTTAGGAGTTATCAGTAAAGAGGTGGTGGTTTTCAAGTTTGTGTTTTGCAGTGAAATTGCCCAGATGTAGAAGGACAAGAGCAGGGACCAAGGTTGGAGTCCTGTGAGACCCCTCACCAGAGGCATAAGAGAATGTTGAAGTTGGAAGATATGCTGCAGGAGGGATTGAGAGGAAAATATGAACGTAACTGAATTCCCATAAACAAAGGAGAACAATGTTTCAAGGGGAGAAAAATTGAGTAAAGCAGACAGTAAATTAAGAAAATGAAGATAGAGGTGAGTAGAGAAAATAGAGTCTGCTTTCTTTGATTCAGTTATAAGGTGAGATTATTGGAGACATTTGTGAGAGAAGTTTCAGCTGAACTGTGGAGGCCTTATTTTAGATCTGATCCTGGGAACTGGTGGCTAGCAACAGCAGTCAACTATTGTAAGTTGATAGCTGACTGAAGTTAAGGTAGAAGAGAAAATGGATACAGGACAAATAGTTGGGAAAGGCAAGAGAAGTCAAAGGTAACTTGCTTAAAGATAGAAGATGCCAGAGCATGTCTGTCGTGGCAGGAGAAAAAAATGGAAGAGAACACCAACATTTCTGAGGACGTGCTTACAGTGTGGCAGCATTCCTGTTTCAGAACTCAGCAAAAGAGTATTTTTTTGACCCTGTTTTGTCTTCTGCCTACAACTTAGCCTTTTATTTGGAGCAACTTCAGATTCTTACAGAAATAGGTTATAAACAGTAGTGCCAGGACACCTTCATTTTAAGCTATCTGTGACAACATACTGGTACTTTTTTGCTTTTATCTATGTCCTTGTTTCTCTGTTCTGCTCATCTGAATACACGGTTAGGTTAATGCAGTTTGTGAGTTGATAGAGAGCTAGCGAGAAAGGTAGAGTGATGACACCCATAATTATTCTCAGGAACATATTTTCAAGAGAGTTAAAGTAGAAATTGTTGGTTTCACCCAGGCTTGAGTGTGATATTTCTTTCCAAAGTTCAACTTGGAATGAAAGGAAGCCCAAAATTTTAAAGCTGTTTAGAAAAGGGCTTTTCTAAGTGTAGCAAATGAAAACAACCTGTTTGAAGGAAGGGCCTGTGAGAAAGACTAGATTACTTTCAGAATCAGAGGCGTATATTTTGAGCAGTGAATAGTGTTCCTTCCAATTTCACAAGTGAGGACAGAAGTGATACTTTTTTTTTTATCTGATGTGTTTTTCAACCATTGTAGCCAACTGACGTCAGATTGTAAAAGAGAAGGTTATTTTGGATATGTTAGTATCTGTAATATAAGACTGCTGTAAGAGTGAATCAATTACAGAAGTCTACTACAGAAGAGCACTTCAAGTAATCATAGGAAAAAAATATGTCAGTGCCTCAAGGTTGAACAGAAGTAGAACTAAGTAGTTGGTTTTGTATACTTAAGAACATCTAGCATTATCCTTTAAACTGGAACTGGTTTATTCTTAAAGGATATCTTTGGAATGTTTATGATGTGAATTAAAAAGAATGTGAAAAGGAAATATACATTTCAGTTATCAGTTAACCTTTTAGGTTTTTGTGAACGTATGTTTCCTTGCATGGTGTGTACATCTACTTATTTTGAATAATGTAATGACAGCTTTACTTTGCGAGATCCGGATGCAGAAAACAAAGCTGATTTCAATAGTTAAATGTTGTGTGTTGACTCCAATAGAACTTAAAAATACAGAGTACTGTTCTTTACTGATTCACGATTACGAAGTTAGGATCAGTACAGTTATTTTAAGCTGGGAGATGGCTGTAGAAATATGGGCCGTGAAGTAGATTTGTTATTCTGTCTGGGAACAACTTTTTTATTTTTATTTTTAATAAAAACTTTGTTCCTAAGGAATAAGTGATGTCTGGACAACCTTAGTACCAAACTATGGTACACAAGAACAAATTTATCAGTTTGCAGTCATGTAATCCGATGATAAGTAATATCAGCCATTTAAAATAAAAATATTAGTCTTGTTTAAAGCTATGTATTACAGTGGTTTATGGCCCATTAAAATATTTCAGTAATAAAGTGAAGGTAAGATGTAACATCCCTCTAGTTCATTAAAGGTTGAGTAGAACATCTGTTTTGTGCATATTTCAGTGCATTGGCTTCTTAATTTGATGCTATGTGTGAATAAGTACTATGTACCACCTAAAGGCTGCTTTTATTAGGGGTTTTTGTCTTTCTGACTAATGATCCTATGATGAACTACAGCTGATCAATATTTCTGTGGTTAATAGCATATGTATTATTGTGGTATTGTATGAATACCACATTTTTATGTAAAACATACACATGCAAAATTGATGCCATTGTTTTTGCTCTTTGAGGTTTGCATGCTGTTTAGTCCCACCGAGTCACCTTTAGAACTAGCTCTTCCCTAGTTCTTTACAAGTCTTAGACAAAATTCAGATAACAAACTGTCCCAGTCACAGTGGATAGCCTCATTAATGCATTCTTTTAGTTTCTGGAGGAGGACTTCACCTGTTACGGGACTCTTTAGGCAGCTAGCAAAATGTGCAGTAGGAAAGCTGTGTTTTCAATAAATTCAGATTTCATTAGCTCTTGATGGCACAAGTATTGAGTCTTAGGGCAAACAAACCTAGGTTTAATTTAGCAGAAGTAAGAGTCTTGTGACACAGTTTATATTTCTTTCCTAGCTTGTTTCTGAAATCCATGTTGTCTTTTTGTGAGAAATATTGTGAGCTGAGTATTTCTCCCTCTCTCAGATTGCATACCACAAGTTGTGCCTAGCTCGTCTGACAAGCTATGTCTGTATTCCATTGAATTATCTTTTTTTTTTTTAAACAGTAATTTAAAAATAATTGAAGGCTTTAACATTTTTTGGGGGGAACCTCCACTGATAGGGTGATTTCACTAGGGAAAAACTGCAGATATTTAAGCAAAAATCTGTGCCCCCTGATAAGGAACCATGGAATTAGGGACAAGCAATGAGATGTAAACACCTGTACACTTCTTGCATGAAAGATAAAACATTTAATTCTTGTTTCCAACAGGAATGAGCAAACTTAAGTAGATGAAAATGGAAGCATGAACATTATGCATAAGAATATGACAGACTATTCTCACCTTTGTGAGGTGTGCATATATGAGTGAAAGATTAGAGTTTGTAATGAACAGTCTGCTGGGAAAATAGAAACATTTGACCCCTGCAAAGATCCTGCTAGTGGTGAGACAGCAATAACAAAAATACAGCCTCAGATTGCATTTCCTCTTGTTTAGAGTTCTGCACAGGACTAGTGCCGGTGAAAGTATCTGATTGATTCTTGTGGGTTTTCTCATTTTTCCATAGCAGTCGCAATTCTAGCAGAACAGGAGGGCTGTGTCAGTGCTATTCACACATCACAAAGAATTCCTCACAAGGTTCAGCTGAGGCACTCTAATGGGTCCAACAAAGATTGCATCCTGTCTGTCTTTCCAAGAGCCAAGAAGTGTGAAAGAACTACTTTCAGATCCTGAGTGTAGACTGTGCTCTGTCTTAGGCTGACAAAATGAGATGTAGCACTGAATTTGGTATACCTAGTCTTCCCACTAATTAATTCTGTTGGGATTTAAAGAGATAGGTACAAATCACTAGCTGCAGCCCATTTATCTTGTTTAACAGAATGCTGGTTTTAAATTCCTACAAGGAAGCAACTTGATTCTCCGAAATCATAAACAGTATCAATTCCTGGAAGTCAGCACAAGCTGCAGGTGTTCAGCACAGCAGGAAAAATGTATGATTTTGATGTAAATATATAAATATCAGACTTGTACATGTTTGCGAACAATTGCATTTGTTTAGTCTCGTTTCTAATCAACCTTTTTAGAATATAGTAAATAAAGCTTAAGCCAGCATAAATTCTTGTGAGTGTTAAAGTCTACTTAGTGCTTCACTATTCTCCCTTCATTCAAAGTAAAATATTTCTGTGGGACTTTTCATTTATTGTTCTGTATCACTCTCTAAGGTTTTTGGTGCAGTTTCTTTTTACTTCGGGATGAGGGAAAGTAGCTCTTGGAGGCTAGTATTTTTTCAGAACCAGCAGAGACCAAAATTAATTACACTGAAATAAACTGGGAGAGAACAGACATCCCTGTGTATATTTTTGTGGGTTTTTAAAATTTTTTTTGCTATTGGTAGTTGGAATTATAGTCCATACATGATGCTAGCCATTTTAAAGTACAGACCATAACTCACATAGTTGTGTCTGAAAAATGGTTAATATATTTACAAACATGTATTGCTGATCTAAAAATCATTCTCTTCCTTTTCATAGGAGAGTCATTTTAGATTTTCCCTGAGATTGTTTGATAAGTTCCATGTCTATAAGGAGCAGGCAAGGAAAAAAAATCGCAGTGTTTCAAGTACCCCTTGATTTTAGATGACAATAACATTAAAAAAAAAAAATTCTTGTACCTCTTAGTGTGCAAATGATTTGAGCTTGTATCAGTATGGAAGATGTCATTCCTTAGCTCAGATGATGTTGTTGCTTACAGGGGTGCTTACTAGACTTATTAATAATACCTTTGTGAGCCAGCCTGCTATAAATTCTTATAACTTTAGCAGAGACTAAGAAATAGATTAATGTTTTTCATTTTGAAGCTGATCTGTGATGGTGGTTTATTTGGGACAATTTTGTTTGAAGAATCCTGCAAAGTTACTTGTTATAAGTTAATAAGACATATAGTGTAATTCAGAATTAAATTGTTAAAAACAAAATTCAAAGCAGTGCTCTAACTTTCCTCTTTCTATTATGTAGTTGCCCTTACCTGCATCGAACAACAGGGGATACAGAAAGGAAGTATCATCTCAGATATTACAAGACTGGAACATGCATTCATGAAACAGATGCCCGGGGTCACTGTGTGAAGAATGGAATTCACTGTGCCTTTGCTCATGGTCCACATGACCTTAGACCACCAGTATATGACATAAGGTAGTCTTGTTTCAAATTCTTCAGCCTAATTAGCAGGAAATACCACATGTCTGTTATCACCACATATCAGAAAATGCAATATGCTTTGCATGAAAAATACACTTGCTTCTGTAACTGTAAACATAAGAATACAATTCATTGTGCATCATGACAGCAGATCGAAGCACACTGGGAAATACCAATACTAAGGTTTCGTAACTTGCAATTTCAAGAGCTTTATATGTAATTCTTATGACTGATGAAAGACCAGATACCCTGCCTTTTGTCATTTATGCCTTGTAAATTTGCATGTGGTTTTTACATTCACAAATTTATGATTTTGTTAAGCCATCTTTCAGGTTCTCAGCTTGTATGTTTGACATTTTGCCTACTGACATTGTGGTTTTTTTAATTATGTTGTATTTTTTCATGTATAGGATATCAGTATTATTTTCTGCCTCTCTAATGTATAATCAAGTTATTGTTGAAAGAAGGTGCTTTGTGAATCGGGGTAGTGGTAGGTATTACTTTTAGCTGTGGCCAAAGCTGGTAGATAAGCATGTTGTTGGGAGGTATTATAAATGGATGGAAAGGAAGCTCTTGCTACAGAAAGTGGTCTGTATATACTCTATAGGAAAGGATACCAATTTCTAGAGAGCTTTGAAGCCTTGGAGGGTCACAAGTATCTCTTACGGGACACTGGAAGAGCATTCTGGGGAAGTATCGCTGTATGCTTGCCCTATTCTTATACTCTTCCCTAGGCATCTGCTATTGGCCACTGTTGGAGACAGGATTCCAGGCTAGATGAACCTTTGCTCTGAGCTGGTATGGCTGCTATCTTACATTCTTATCTTTGTTATTCCTTATTCCCAACCATCTGTTGGGAGATGATAGCTTTCCCTTCACAATAATTTTAGTGAAGCTAGTGCCTTTTCAGTAATTTCGTAATTATTTAAATTTATTTTTTGCCACAGAATTCACTGCTGCATTGCCTGGTCACATACTGTTTAGTTATATATAGCTTTTCTTTCCAGAAGACTTTCTTCATTTAGCTAGCTGGTGCTTCTTCTGCAAGACGTCTGTCCATTTTCTTTTTTTTAACTCTCCCCTTTTAGCATACGCAGCATGATGTCACGTCAGTCTGAATACAGAATGCTTAGTACCTCTGTAATCTTTTGTATTGTGTTAGAATGAGGAACCAGTGTATAGCAAGACGGAAATCAAGCTCTGTTCTCTAAATGGCTTTTAATGTGTTACATGATTGTTTATTGGTGATTGGCTACATATAGAGCATCAGGAGGAGCTGTAGACATTTGTGGTAGGAGTCTGTGTTTAACAGCATGAACCTACAAGTAGGCTGCCCCAAACTTCTTTGGTGTTTGTGAAAAACAGTCGTGTGCCATCGCTTCTACTGATTTCAGGCATCCAGCATTCATAAGGATTGGGTCTTATTTTTTCTTTGGTGGTCTTTTTGCTCTACGATGGACACAGATATTAGGGTTTCTTCATTTTAAGTAAAGAGCAGAGAAATAACAGCAGAATCACTGATGCAGACATTAATTTTATTCCCCTTAATAGCCTTGTTCTTCTTCATATCCACCTTAAAGAACAAGCAGTCTCTAGGATCTATCTGTTCTCCTTCTCATTGCCTGCACCTTTTCTGAATCTGTGAAAGAAAGATTTTGACTGTTTGAAAGGTGTTAGACTTTGGTCTGTCTTGTCTTCCTTCCTTTGAGTTTTTCTTTCTTGGAGGATACTTGGGGTCTCAGAAGTTCTTGAAATGATATCTAAATGATATCACAACTTTATCAACAACATTATAAATGACCACACCTTTCAAACTCCTCTTCAGAGATCCTGAGTAGGAGTATTTTGGTATAGGAGGTAAGCTTCTTGAGTATTTGTGTCTAGAGAAAGCAGTGCCAAAGGTAGAGGCCTTTGTTTCTCATAGAGTACTATAGATCCACCTCTGGTATTTGGTTCCTCACCTTGTTTCTCCATTGCTTTAAGTCTGCCTAATATAATTATGCTATAGTATCTTTTTTTTTTTAATTCTTTTGTACTGATTTGCCATTGTTGAATCTCTGTACAGCTTAATTTGACTAAAACAGTGTAATAAAATTGTCTCAGATTTTTGGTAGAGGTTTCATACCACTAATAAAATGCCTTTTAGTTTGGTAGTAGTCATTCTGATCTTTCAGCAAGCTTGTGGTTGCTTACTTGCAAAGCAGTTGTAAATTCTTGCAGAAGAGGTTCCATTTCCTAATAATGTTTGTTGTTTGTTATTAGGTCTCCTGAATGTGTTGACAAACTTTTCTTGCAAAATCTTACAGTGAGCTAAAAGCACTTTGGCTACTTTTATATGATGTAGTATTCAGTAGTTATATTTTGTGCCTTCCTTCAGTCATAACTTTTCTAAGGCAAAGAGTCTTATGGTATTTAATTCTCCCTCATAGAGGAGTTCTGTATTTCTGATCACCCTTATTGCCCTGTCTGTATCTTTTTCAGTTGTACCATGTCCTATGTGGCGGTGGAATATCAGAAATTAATAGCATATTCAAAATGTCAGCACACCAGCATACAGAGGTACAGATGGGCATTGCTGGTACAAACATAGTCTCTGTACATAATGCCAGCATTTGTTCATGTGTTCTGTTTGATTTGTATATGGTTATTCCTTACGATTGGTTGCTGGCTTCAGTGCAAGTAATGGTTTGAAACATAGTCAACTTATTTTTTTTTTTTACAATTTAGGCTTGTTAAGAGCTGGATTAAATGACAGAATTTTGATAGACTTGGACAGAATTTTGATAGACTTGGACAGTATTATACCTGTGACAGATAGGGTTACTGTAGCTATACAGTTTAGCAGTGTTATTTTCTTTTCCCCGTTCCAGAGAACTTCAGGCACAGGAAACCTTACAGAATGGGCAGCTAGGATGCGGTGAAGGCATTCCAGATTTGCAACCAGGAATTTTAGCAAGCCAGGCAATGATTGAGAAGATCCTTAGTGAAGATCCAAGATGGCAGGGTAATGTTACTCTGTCTCCTTTCTTTGTTTCTTTATTGGTGTTTGATCCAGTTTGTTGATCCTGGAGAAGTTCAAAAGCCTTTTCTAACAAAGAATTGGTTTATATAAGTAATACAGATATTTGTGAACAAGAAGTACTGTCTGTCACATTTATATTCAGATTGCATTTTGAAAAGGTTTTGTTTTGAAAATGTTTAATAGGTCTTTTTCAGTTTACTTGATACAAGTGTTGCTAATCTGTGTCAATTGAATAAATGTTCTTAAAAGTCAGTAGGAGCTCTGTCTTGTGCTAAGTATAGTAATGATTAGAGTCTTCATTTTTTGAGTCATTCATAGACTAGTTAATGGACCATTATTTTTTGCTGAGCTTGAGTAACAGGAATGAAGTAGAATATTAAACAGAAAATTGGAGCAGAATATTAAAATACAAGAATGTCTTAAAAGCATTGTATTAGATCTCTTAAAGTAAATCCAAAAGTAAATCCAAGTGCCCTAGTTTTCATAAGGCTTTCAAATTTGGTTCTCATGTTCTTCATTTAGACTCGCTAATTATGCAGTGAAAGATGTTAGTATCAATCAGATATTGTTAGAGCTGTTGCCCAAATTTTACTTTAGAAAAGACTGAATTCCACAAAATTCATGTGGGGACAGTAACACAGGAAGAGGTCACATGAAGATGCTGTCTCTAAGGAGTTCAAGGGGAGATAATTATATGATACTTGTCCCCTCCATATTTTTTAAATCTACTATAGGGTGACTTCCAACCATTTAAGTACTAATAATGTGTAGAGCTTAATTGTCATCTCTAGATCAAAAAATATTGGGCATTCAATGTAAAAGACAGCAAAATTGACCAACTCCAAGCACTTTTATTGCATTCTGTGCATTGTGACAGGTCTGTGTTATATAATGTTGTATGGCTTCTCTCAGTCCTTGTAAATACGGTGAGACTGCACATAGTTTCTGGGGGTTGAAAATCATCCAACTAGTGATTTCGGCCTTATTTTCCTAAATCTTTAATGAAACTATTGAGAAGGACTGAACAAAGAAGAGAGTCTGGGTGATACTCTGATTAATCTTCGCTATTTGAAAGTACACCATTAATGACTCTTTGAGAATGTTTCTTCAGCTCGTTTTCCACAAATCCTACAGGAGTCTTGTAGTATTGTGCAGTTTGTTTTTGAGAACATCTCAGGCGAAAAGGTTTGCTGAAGTCAAGATACATGACATTGACTGCTTCTGTTTTACCTACATCCATTTTCCCACCTTGGGAAGAAGTTAGATTGGTTTGACATGATTTACTCCTCACAAACCCATGCTTGCTGTTAGCTAAATTGTACCTTCTAATTTATTTACTTGCTCCATTGTTTTTCTGAATTTTTCTGTTTCTAGACAGAACCTTGTTTGTCATCTCCTAGTTCCTCCTTCGTGGAACCAAAGATGTAGAGACAGAGGCAAAGGTAGAGAAGAGGCTCTAGAATTTGTCCAGGAAGATTTTACTGGACAGCCTTAACATGCCTTAACATGAAAGCAGTTTTGATGAAATAAGGACTGTCAACACTAAACTTAAGAGAAATTCAGATACAAAATTGTATAAGTTTTTAGTGTTTGTCTTACTAACATGAAGAATGTATTTTCAGGTATTCATTTTCAAAATGTTAAATGTATATAATGAGAATTTCCAGATAGTTTCTCTACCAATAGATTGCTAGTGCTTTATTTATGTACTTTATTGTAATATTGCTATTGAATACAAAAGCAATGAAGATTGCTTTGCATGTAAATGTGTTAGACTTTTATTTTGAAAAATGCAGGAGTCAGTCTAAGTTTATAAGAATGGAGGGGTCTGTGAATCATAGTTTTTTTACAAAAAGCAGTGTGGTACCTAAGCTCACTAAAGACACTCTGAATGCAAAAATTAGTTGTTTATTTCTCTTAATTGTTGGCCTGTTTACAGACACAAATTTTGTATTAGCTGGCTACAAGACAGAACAATGTACCAAGCCACCCAGACTCTGCCGCCAGGGTTATGCATGTCCACACTATCACAATAGTCGAGATAGAAGACGAAATCCCAGAAAATTCAAATACAGGTACATAAATACATATTAAGAATAGACTTTTTGCTCAGTCAGACAGTTTTTAATGGACTGATCTGTTTGGGTTCTTCTGTAATGCGACTGGATACTCCTAATGGAATAAACCCACATCTTTCCCAATAGCCTTGCTAAATTTTTTTTTGGGAAAAAAAGCATCTGTTCAGAATGATCAGACAGTTCTGAAGACAACAACTATGAAGCTGTAATGGAAATATCCTTCTTTCTTGTGACAAATGAAAACAATTTCTATAATTCTTAGCAAAAATTGGAATCACTAGGTCAAACCTTCTTTATTATGAAAAGATCAGTTATAATTTTTGTCTTTTTTCTGGTTTTGTTCTATAGTTTTCCATTTCTGAGCAATATCTTTAGGACCAAAATTTAATGCATCACCTCTCTTACTTTTCATTATTACATCATTCATCATTACATCATTTTACATCATTTTCATACACTGTGGTTTCTTCATTGGTTTTGGTGTTTTTTTGTGCTGTGATACAAGGTTTAGAATTGATGAGCTTTGCTTGACAGCCTCAGGACTGTGAATAAATGTCATTAGACAGAAGATATATAGAATCCTACTAGCTGATCTTTCTGTCAAAGAATTTCCAAAAAGTCAGTCTCTCAGAATTTGCAACTTTATAGGTCCCAGAATCTAAGATTCTGAGATTTAGTGGGAAGTTGTTTGAGACTTCTGGTAGGAAGTAGATACAAACATGCTCTGGACATCACTTTTTTCTAGGTCCACTCCTTGCCCCAATGTAAAACATGCAGATGAATGGGGTGAACCTTCAAGGTGTGAAAGCGGGGATAGCTGTCAATATTGTCATTCTCGTACAGAGCAGCAGTTTCATCCTGAGGTAAGAACTATGTTTCTACTCATTTTTAGTGATTTCAAATTTATTATGGATTAGATTATCGATTAAAGATATTATTTATGAAAAAAACATGACATTTCATTCAACACTTTCAGTTGTTGAGGGTATTTCCTTAAGCAAAACAAAATTAGCTAAGAAGTAGTTATTTGTACTGCTGTGGTTTTCACTGATAGGCATTTTTATTGTACTGCTTATGAAAAATAATTAGTTCTTTGGATTTGGGCATAAATAAATGTGTTCTCTTTTTTACCTAACTTCTAGGATTGGTAATGAAGTCACAGTAGTAATTACTGCTCAATAACTTGGGACAAATTTATTTAAGTACAGTTAAAAAAGCTTCATTGGAAATAATTAAAAGAAACTGAATAGGTCAGGAGGAGGTGGAGAGAGCAGAAAACTCAGCAGAAAATGGATGTTTTTTTGCTCTTTCAGTGTTCAAGGAAAAATAAATTATTTGTAGAATGATAAGCATCAGTAATAATTTTGTGATTTAGCATTTTACTGTTGTTTCTTGGATGATCTTTGGGTTATGCATGAACTAGTAGTAAATATAGCAACTAGATTTTCAGCCTCAATTCAAAATCACTTATGAGAGGGAGATTTATCTAAGATGCTTAAAATTGCTCTAAAATGAAGAGCTTACAGGACTAGTTGTTGATTTTTTTTAAAACATAGTTTCATTTTTCATGTTTGCTCCAAGGCGGGAGTCCAAGGTAAACATTTTTTTACACAGCATATGCGAAAGTGCCAAAGAAGTGGCATTCAGAACTAAGAATTATGACTTATCGAGCCATGAATCACTCAACTGACACTGAAAGCCGAAGACCACAGCACCAAGGTTTGGGGAACCAAAAAGATCCCTCTGCTATTTGCCACAGACTTGCAAATGACCAGAATTAATTTTCTAAAGAATCTATGTGTTTTTAAATAGGTTCTTAATATTCTAATACGATAGTGTGTCAGACCCTCCTCCCAGCCTTGTGAGATCCAAAGATCATCAAGATCCTGGTAGAGCAATAAACTGAATCTGGATCTTACTAGCAACTTATATAATCATTACTGTCATGAACAGTCAGTATTACTTCAGTTCTCACGTACCCCAGTCAGGTTAGAGAAAGACATTTGAATGTTAGGATGATTTGAATATTAGAGGTGTTCTAATGAAGGAACTGTGTTGAAAAAAACACACTGGTCTGTTTTTTTTTTTCAACTGTGTAAGCTGCTTTACTACATACATCATTTCTCCTGCAAGATTTCTTAAAAGTGGTGTAAATGACTTTGAACATTTTATTCCCGATGTTTGACTTGTTTCTGTACAACATGGAAAACCAAAGCAGTTTCAACACTGCTTTTCTAAAATATTATTGTTACTTACTATTTATTATTATACAGAAAAGGGTTAAGATTCTCTTGTCTCAGGTTTGCTTTTCTTAAAATTCTGTTCTTCTGTTTGATTTTTAAAAATTACCATAAGAACTGAATTTTCTGAGAAAACTGTGTAATACATATTGTTAGTAAATATTCAGAATTTTTCATTTAAAGGTTTTAAAATTTTCTAACTATTTTGTTGTTGTGTAACATATGTTTAGGTTAACCACCCTTCTGTTTTCTTTAGATATATAAATCTACAAAGTGCAATGACATGCGCCAAACAGGTTACTGCCCACGTGGTCCATTTTGCGCGTTTGCACATGTCGAAAGTAAGTAAGAGAACTGTTATTTTCTATCAGTGTTCATAAAAGTGAACCATCATTTCTAAGCATCAATAACAGAAGTGACTTAACATCATTAATTTTAATGCATAAATGGCATTTGATGTTACTTGTTTTTAGAAATTCATTCCATGTTTTCTAATACCGTACATCGCTATGGGAGCTTGCTGCATTTGCATAAAATTTGCATCAGCAGTAAAATAGGAGGTGCTTTTCTTTACAAATGCAACTTGTCCCTGTAACTTTTTGAGCTTGATTTGGCAATTTTCTACACACACGCTTGACATTTTAAAATATATTAGCTGTCCTATTGAAACCTATAGTAAACTTCTCAGGTAAAAGTTAAACATCATTGCAGAACTGAGGCCTTAGCTAAACTGAAAAGGAACACAGAGAAAATTATGTCAGCTGTCCTCTTTCCTCCATAGCCCACCAACATCTTCACTGCACTCAAACTGTTATATACAGAAAAAGGGAAGAGGGACCACTTTTTTCCAAGAGAGCACTCAATTCTTTGGTATGCATCTCTACAGTTTAATTCTTGGTATGCATCATCAGGTTCTTTTTAATAGTAGTATCAACTTAGGTTACCCCTACACTCTTCCTGCACTCCACAATGTGAAGTGTGCAGTTGCTGCAACAACTATTCATGCCTTCTCTTCAGTTGTGACGCAAGGCAGAACTTGAAGCATTTCTATGTAACTGGTTTCTTATAGGTGGTAAGTCTTTTCTTTTTTGATTATGTAGTTTTTGCTTGATTATGTAGTCAGTAAAACCTCACATTTATTCTTCAAAAAGAAAAAAAAAAGGTTTGCTCCTATCTTACTTCTTGCCTTGTGCTTCTAGAGCTGGAAGGCAGGAAGAGAGACCCTACCAATTTCGGACAGCTCCAAAGTTCTGCAATTCAGTAGTATTTATCTTATGATTCTCTAATGATAAGTAATGGCAGTCTCCTCTCTCCGTCTAACATGTCTAGGCAAATGTGATGTTCTGTATAACCATTTATTGTGTCACTTGCTTACCTAAAAGACTTCCAGTGAATAGAGCCATTCTTGCTGCCCACAGCTCTTGTTTCTGAGAATGTGTGGTATGGTCAACTTGTCTTTTAACTTCTGTGGGATGATCGATTTTACTTTTCTGTGGATTTGTTACTCGAAGAGGAAGGATAAATAACCTCCTGTATTTATTTCAAGAAGCCCATTATTCTAAGACCTAACAATTCTTCAAAACGTTATGGCAATGAAGTCAATATTGGCTGTTTCTTCACATGAAAAGTGGCTCATCGCCTTTGCTTTCGAGCTGTTGGGGCTGTCTCCTAAATCAAGTCCTTCACTGTTTGCCAGTGTTGGCAAGTACTTCTTTGATTCAGGAAAGTCTGAAAATACACATTTTGTTACAGAAGTAATTTATGGCACTGGGTCTACTGTTCTGTTTATCTGATACAAGTTTTTTCTTTCCTGAAACAGCTGAAAAAGTATGATTTAAACAAATTCACTGCATACATGAAACATGGTGTAATTGTGACATGCTACAAAACTCTTGTAGGAGAAGACTACATTTTCTCTGTTTTCTTCCTTAGAGCATACCGAATGCTGCCTCCCTTCTTGCCTCTCCAGGATGGAGAGTGTACAGGATAAACTCAGCAGAGCTCTGGGAGATAGGAGTTCTTTTGAGACCCCATCATGATCTCCTTTTGTGTGTCTTGATCATTAGTATCTTTAACAGTCCAGTTGCTGCTTGATTCCTGTGAGAGGAATCATTCTTACAGCAAGCTCTCATTGACAATAAACAAGATTTCTATCTCTAAGGAAAAGTTAAGCGTTGCCCAGGCTAAAGATAAAGAGGGCTGAAGGAAAGTCCAAACTTAACAATTTGCTGATGATATTCTCCATAAGCGATATCTTTCTAATCTGTTGCTAATTCTTCTACCCCAGCCCCGTTCTTTCTTTTACTCTGTAGGATGAATTCTTGTGCTCTTTAAAAATCTCCAGAACTCTGAGAGAATTCCCAAAACTTTGAACATGTCAGCAGTGCTAACTGAGAAGCAGCAGTTTAATTTTCTCCATATAGTTGCATTAGACAGAATTTTATGTCCATCAGAAGAGACTGACATGCTCAACCAGCATGCTCTGGAACTCTTTGGCTTGCATCATCTGGAATGAAGACTGTGTAAGCAGGAAGTCTCAATAAATGAACTTGAAATCTTGCAACAGTACCCACCCCCTGTCTCTGGTAGTCTGAATAGTCCATCAGAAGTTAGATGTTTGGTTACTATCAGCAAGAGTGCCTTTCTGCTGTTGGCAACAGCTTTAAGCTTAGTTGAGCAGCTCTGACATTCTGCATTCTATGTCTGTAAAATAAAGTGGTTTCTAATAAAGTGGCAGGGGGAGAGAATGATTTCAGCGCTGTAGATCTTATCATCAGTATGAAAAGCATGAAACTCTTGGTTCATGGATCTCTCTGGATCATGAATTATGGGTGTTATCCACCTAACTTCAGTGAAGCCCTAGCTATGTGGAACGAGTAAAGGAAGATTTCCCACCATTCATACATGTATTTCAGCAATTTTTATTATTCTGTGTGAAATAATTTGTGGAAGCACACGTTTTCTAGAATAGCGATCCTGGTCTTCCCTCAATGACTTCCTCAGAACAAGCTGACTATTTTTTTCCCTTTTCTTCCTCCTTTGTGAAGATCATGAGGAATATTACTATTTCTCCAAGACTGCTTTTCCTTTGAGGCCCTGGCTGCAGACAGTGTTGTCTTATAAATGTCACTCATTGTTTTTTTTCCCTCACTGGCTGAAGCCCTAGGTCCAGTGTAGTCCCAAAGACACTTTGTTTTGACAGGAGGGAGGGCACCTCATCCTGAAAAGTAGAGAAGTAGTGGGATCTGACATATCTCCCTGAAACCTTTTGCAAAACAAAGAGTAGCTAGGGTATGTTGGGACACTTCAGCAATGGACTCTCTTAAAATAATGAATACCTCTCTGTGGCACTGGATTTGTCCACTGACTGCCTGACTACAACTGGCACCTTAACAGATTTTTTCTGAAACAGAAAAACGGGCAGATTGAAATTCTGCTGGCAAGCATTTGGAAACACTTCAAAGAACACATCTCCTGTATAACAGCTTCTGTTACTGAAGGCACTTGCTTTCAGATTGTTCATCCAAGACTGTTCTCTTCTATTGGTGCCAAGATTGCAATAATGAAAAAACTTACTTCTGACTTCATGAAAGATGGGATTCCCCAGGCCACACCTAGCCTGACCATGGTAACTCTTATATTCATGATACCTAAGCCTTGTTAGTGCAAATTCTAAGGAGGCTATGTAGCTGAAAAAGTTGTATCTCATAAAGAGTACAATCCTATTTCTACATAACATCCTAGGCTACTGATACATAATCCCTGAAGCACCACTGCACTGGCATTAGATAGTTAAAGTGCTTTTTGAGGGCTCTATCCTAATCTCCATGAGCTTCAGTGATTGCCATGAGATAGGCCATCATGTGAGACTGTTGCCTTTCTGTCAGTTGCAATCTCCTACAACAGCTATAGGTGTTTGAGAAAATATGGTTAGACTAGGGGAGGCTTACACTGTAGAATTTGTTACTTTTGAGCAGCTGGCCACAAACTTAGGATGTTCACTCTTGGAAGAAATTAGAATGATGTAGAAGCCCACATTCTGAATGTAATGTATCTATCTGACTTACTATTAATAAGCAGGATAGCAAAAATTAATCATGCTATTCTCCCTAAATACCTTGGAAAGAGAAAGGAGAGATTATTTCTCTGTGAAATGTTTGGAAAGTAGTCACCCCTTTTAGGGTGGTATGACTAGTTACACTCATTTATAGACTATTGGACGAGTATGTGGTTGTGTCAGGGAAAAAAAGCTAATGAAAATTTAAGAAAGAGCATGAATCAGATAGATAGTGCTTTTTCCTAGGACAGTGTGAGGGTTGACTGGACATGTGAGGGTTGACTGGACATGAGATGGCTGACTGGACTTGCTCTGGGCAAGCAGCTATACAATGAGATGATATGTAGTGAAAGTAAGTGTCAGTTACAAAAAGTCAGCGCATTTGTCTCTGTCTTCCCAGCTGTTCTTCGCATCCTTATTCTGTAGGAGGAACAGCAGGGGTCCATTGACATCATCTTTGCAATCCCTATGGTTTCTTTTTCCTTTTTCTTGAGTGTGGCTGGACTGGACTTGCGCATATAGCGGTACTTACTAGTAGCTTTTTCCTTTCTCTTTTATGAGCCACATCCCTATTTTTGTAATTTATACAATAGTGGAAATATTTGGTAAAGCATTGGACCATGCAGTAAGAAGGCCACGGAGTTGTGATAAATCAAATGCTAGATAGAAAAAACCCACATCATTAGAAACAATCCTTAGCTATGCTATCGCCACTGAAGAGAGGTGTCTGTGTATCTCATACTCATTCTGTTTCCTACTATGACTTGTACTTTTGTGCACTCTATCAGAGCTACTTATTGTTTCTAGTAGAGAGAAATGTTTAAATTTGATTTTTAACTGTAGTTTATCATTACCCCTTCAGAAATGCAGTAGTGGCTAGATATGAAAAAATTCTTGCCATACCTGTAGCATTTATTAAGAGATTTTGTTTTCAGTCCTGACTTCCTTACTTTGATGTCTTGTGTGCATGGATTATGAGGTGAGGAATGTTATTAACTGTAATTGCTTACTAAAGTAAACATTTTTTGTTAATTCATTTGCCTGTAAGGCTAGAAGTTTAAATCTTCTTAATATATTGCACATTTAGAGAATCAAATATCTAAGATGTTTAATATTTTAACAAAGTAGCCTTTGGGGAATTGCAAAGTAACTATTCGGTCACCTTGAGCTGAATTTTCTGGTACGAAAATAAACAAATCATTGGGCACAATTTACATATAAGTTAATAATGAACTTTCTCAAAGTTTGTTGTTCCTTTTTAAGTTAAATAGTACAAGTCCCATATTCTCTTCAAATTGTTGTATGATTAAGTTGGTTGGTTCTAGACTGGAAAAAGAAAACAAAGAACCCTATAATCATGATGCCATTGTTACCTTTCCAGTCAGGAGTTCTAAAAATGTCTTTAAACCCTGGTGTGATAGTTTCTGGAAAATAAAGCAAAATCTAGAATACTTCAAATATATGAATTTCAATCTACCTCCCACCAATTTTTGATGGAGCAAGTAAATAAAAATATCACATTTGTTACTAGCCACAAATACATAATGGTGAATTATATTATTCTTACCTTGCCTTTATGCTTATATTTAAAGAAAAAGAGAGAGATTTCTTGTGTGTGATTGATGTTTCCATGTGACAGGTGCTGTGTTTGGTACTAGGTATGTAATTGTTAAATTCACACAGCTAAGTATCAAATCTGTGTGTAATTTGTTGGGGATTCCTTCAACAGAGGACACCATGAATGTAGTCATACTGCAAACTGGTTGTCAATCAAAGCCAGGCGCTCACCTGTTTTCAACAGACAGCATAGGAATTGCAAATGAATGGAGCAGCAGTCTTAACTCCACAAACAGCATTACAAATAGCAGTGGGCAGTCTGGAAATGTAAGTGTAAATAATTCTGGAAAAGTTACTAATAATAATCACTGTGCCAATATACAATGTTTATTTTACTTCTTAAACGTCTGTTTTTTATTTCTTTGTACTTCAGCAAAAGAGAAAAAAACCCACAGCTGTAGTAAATGTCAGGCACTAATATTTATCTGGTACTGTAAGCCTAAATGGAATGTCTGCCCTTGGCACCACATTTAACTATATATTACTTGTGTTTTCTGTTCTTGTTTTTTGTCTTTAGATGCAATATTTTGAATGCTACAGTGAGGAACATCATTGTTAATCACATATACAACTACAGGACAGCTTAATTTACATATGTCTCTTTTTTCTATAGGAAAGGTTTCATTCGTGGAAGATCTTGCCTGATCCCAACCCTCTTCTCTGCCCTAATTTGTTAACATTTGGAATGAATTGATGTCCTTCCTGAACATGCTTTATACTTAAACCTTCTTACAGTGGTGCAGTGTAGGCAGTGTGTTTGGTAGTAGAGAGGTGTTTGATTACGAGGGTGATAAATGTAGTTTATATTAGCAAATTTTATCAGTTAAGTATGGGGGAGAGGAAGGAGAAAGATATATTGCAGAGCTTTTATTATTTTCCTTTTAGTATTGGTTGGAATAGATCCTTTTGTTAGGTTTTATGTTTGTTGCAAAATAATATATAAAGATAGTGACATCTCTCTTGTTCTCTCCTGACTTGTGTTTTTCTTACCTCATTTGTAGTGCAGAGTCATAAGTACATAGACATTTATTCCCAGAATTTTCACTTCTAGCTTTCCAGCACTGTTGATCTATACGGTTTGGTTAGAAACCAGATAAAAGGACATATTTTAAATAATGTTTAAAAGGCATTGCCAATAAATAGTGCAGTTGTTAAAACTCCTGGGTTTCTTTCATGTAGCTTCTTCATATTGCTGTCCTGTAGATTGAGAGTAAAGATAATATGCCTGCCTACATTTTATCTTAGGTTCCCAGGGCAGAAGTCTGCTTCTGTATATGAAAGGTTCTGAGAGAGGGTCTGCCTTTTTATTTAGGAAGCTAATTTTGTTGTTGCTAAGGTTCTGAAGCTTTCAGGAGAGACCCATAAAAGCATCTCTTCTCCCAGAAGCTTCTTAGCCTTTCATGAATGATTTAGGTACAGCTGAAAACACTAAGTATTCTAATATGCCTTCCAGCTATGGGGCATCTTCTTCCATGTACGTGCATTGTTCTGTTAGTCATTAGGGGTCTGATGAACCTTTTCCATTCTGTGCTCAGTGAGTCTCTGCCTCTACTACCGTTCAAGTGTGAAAATGGAAAAGTTGACCCTAATCCCATCCTTGTTCTTTCTACTTGAAGTTTTTTTGCAAGTGGCCACCTTTTTTCTGATGTCTGGCAAAATGTTCTGTCTGTCTTTCACTTGACTACTTACCTGCAGCATTGTTTGATGCGCTTCCATTATTTGTTTTTCTGAATATTCCGTTCCTGATTTTTCATCAGCAGGTTGGTCTTCTGTTTTTCCATGTTTAATTCTTGAGTTTTGTTGCTTGCTTGCTTTCACCTTCTCCATCTGCTGTAAACTGCTTAGTTTTAGTATTTAAGTAGTCAGCCTGTTTTCTTCCCTTCCCCCATTTTCCGTATCCCAGCAACTTATTTACATTCATGGTTTGTGTTTTTCTCTCTGTTCCAATAAGCTGTCTGTCTTCCTGTCCCCTCCTTTGTCTTCATTCTCATCACTGTCAGACACTGGCCCTGAGTAAACTTAATTTTAGTGGGTTTTATCATGATGAAATTAGACTTTCTATCCGCTCTTCCTTTGTGTCTTCAAAACAAAATCTCCCTATTCATCTTCCAAAACTTCTTTCACGTATCCTGTTATAGTACGCTGGGAGAGTATCCTACTGTTTTATTTGCTTCTAGAGGAAAAGGATGATGTAGTACTCGAGAGACCTAAACTCAGTTCTCTGCTCGATCATAAAATTCCTCTTTGACTGTGAGCAAGTTGCTTAGGTCCCCATTTCTAGAATGTGGTAATACTATTGCCCTATCTATAAATGTTATTGGAAGAATGAGTCCATTAAGATTCTGTATGATCCAGGGTCATAGTGAGGGAGGCTGTATAACTGTTTTAAATATATACCTTCTTATCTCACCTATACTGTATTCTTATGTCTTCATCTAAGTTGTGTTGTCAGTTGGACTGTCATCAGTCATTCCTCTGCTGTATCTTTCCTTAACATTTCAGTCAGGGAATAATCTACTCTTCAGCCTTTTTTGGTAAGTGTGAGTTCAGTTTCCATGGAGAGATTCTACATCTATGTTTCTTTACCTCCATGTTCTGCCTTCTGGTTTCAAGCATCTAACATTATACTTTTGTCAGTCCCTTCATGTGATCTTCGATAGTGCTGTTTTTCTCCAATCTGTCTTTGCAGTTCCCTTTGCTTTATACTCCACCAGTTGTATCATCTAAATACACTTAACCTCCACAATGCAGTTTACCCAATGTGGTACAGTATTTCCCTTGGTTGTAATTTTTCATTTCAGTTAGTACTACTTGTTTCTCCACACTTGCCATCATCTCTTATCTTTCTTTTTGTTGTGTTGCTCTAGCAAGTCCTAGATGGGCTTTCTTGGCATACCCGTTTTTTCTCGTATTGCATAAGAGCTGTGAAATGCCTTAAGTAAGATTCAGAGTCTTTGTGTGCATTGTAGCAACAAATTCACTCATCCTTTTCCCAGTCCTATGTGTCTTCTTTAGGAGCTGCAGTTACACCAGCAACTTTTACTTTCAGTTCTTACTGCTTGTTCTTAACCATTACTACTCTTTTGTGCTCTGTTCAGTGTCATCTAATTGCCAGAAGGAACACTCCTTTTTACTCATTCTCTTACTGCTCCTTTTTGTATGACATAAATTTCTTTTCTTTCACTCTTTATTTAACTTTAAGAGGTTCTTCCTTACAATTTCTTCTGTTGCGCTGGTAAAATTCATGTATCTGAACTCCTCGGTGATGGGAAATGATAGTAGACTAGGTTTCTTGAATATTTCTGTGCATACAAGTCTTGAAATAGCTTGATCCATGTTTCAGATATATTGCTTGCATCGTTCAAACTTTGATGCCCTACTTGGTTAATGAAGTTGGTTATGTTACCACTTCTTCACGTTTACTTATATTTCCATTACTCCTTGCACGTCCTTCCATGTATCTTCAGCTATGTAACGTTTCATCATCCAATATGCTGTGCTCCCCTTTTCCTCAGTCACTGTTGCTATCTACTCTTTTCCTCAGTCACCTTTGCCAAAATAACCTCTCTGGCATGCAGTCCTCTGCATTGCATACATATGCATCATTCTCAGCCATAAGCTTCTGCCTCACCTGAATTTCATCCCTTCATTTTAACTGTTCTCGTTTATATCCTGCAAATTTATTGCAATTTAACATACCCAAATGGTCTTCTCCTATATCTGTTTTTCTCATAGTGCCATTACAGTTGGATTAACTAGGCTGTCTTAGTGTGTGCGATCACAGTCATAGTTGCTGCTTTATATGCTTTCTCTAACTGGTTGATTAGCTTTCCAGTGTTATTATATCAAAACAAAATGCATATTCTTTTGAGCAGTTTTTCAGCCAAATAATGTCAAGAATCTTATCACCTCTCCTTAAAACATGCTCAGCTCACACTTTAGGATTATACTGCTGATCTTCTCCATACATCAGGTCTCTTTCTTACTAGTACCTAACTGCAGTGTACCTAAGTTAGGTGATGAGAGAGCAAAGGCCTAGCCATATGATAAAATTTGTCTGTAAACAGGGAAAAGCGGAAAAAAGGAAGACCCAGGGAACTACAGGCCAGTCAGTCTCACCTCTGTGCCCAGCAAGATCATGGAGCAGATCCTCCTGGAAACTATGCTAAGACACATGGAGAATAAGGAGGTGATTGGTGACAGCCAACATGGCGATTGGTGACAGCCAACATGGCTTCACTAAGGGCAAATCATGCCTGACAAATTTGGTGGCCTTCTACGATGGGGTTACAGTGTTGGTGGATAAGGAAAGAGCGACTGATGTCATCTACCTGGACTTGTGCAAAGCATTGGACACTGTCCTGCACGACATCCTTGTCTCTAAATTGGAGACACATGGATTTGATGGATGGACCACTCAGTGGATAAGGAATTGGCTGGATGGTTGCACTCAGAGTTGCAGTCAACGGCTTGTTGTCCAAGTGGAGACGACTGGAGTTCCTCAGGGGTCAGTATGGGGACTGTCGCTGTTTAACATCTTTGTCGGCGACATGAACAGTGAGACTGAGTGCACCCGCAGCAAGTTTGCCAACGACACCAAGCTGTGTGGTGCAGTCAACACTTGACAGGCTGGAGAGGTGGGCCTGTGCGAACCTCATGAAGTTCAACGAGGCCAAGTGCAAGATCCTGCACATGGGTCGGGGCAATCCCAAGCACAAATACAGGCTGGGTGGAGAAGGGATTGAGAGCAGCCCTAAGGAGAAGGACTTGGGGATGTTGGTTGATGAGAATCTCAACATGACACGGCAATGTACGCTTGCAGCCCAGAAAGCCAACCGTATCCTGGGCTGCATCAAAAGAAGCTTGACCAGCAGGTCAAGGGAAGTGGTTCTCCCCCTCTACTATGCCCTCATGAGACCCCACCTGGAGTACTGTGTTCAGCTCTAGGGCCCCCAACATAAAAAGGACATGGACCTGTTGGAGTGAGTCCAGAGGAGGGCCATGAAGATGATCAGAGGGCTGGAGCACCTCTCCTATGAGGACAGGCTGAGAGAGTTGGGGTGGTTCAGCCTGGAGAAGAGAAGGCTCCAGGGACACCTTATAGCAGCCTTCCAGTACCTGAAGGGGGCCTACAAGAAAGCTGGAGAGGGACTTTTTACAAGGGCACGTAGTGATAGGACAAGGGGTAATGGCTTTAAACTGAAAGAGGGTAGATTTAGATTAGATCTAAGGAAGAAATTTTTCACGATGAGGGTGGTGAGGCACTGGAACAGGTTGCCCAGAGAAACTGTGGATGCCCCATCCCTGGAAGTGTTCAAGGCCAGGTTGGACGGGGCTTTGAGCAACCTGGTCTAGTGGAAGGTGTCCCTGCCCATGGCAGGGGGCTTGGAAACAGATGATCCAACCCAAACCATTCTATGATTCTGTGATTCTGTGAAATATTGTTCAAGTTTGTGGCACTGCAAAATTAATAGGAAAACTTGCTGTTCATTCTGGAGATGAAATAGGAGATATATCAAAGATTAATTGCATTTATCAGTTATAGAATATTTATGTTAGCCCTTCTAGGCTTAGAGCAATAAATCATAGTTTCCTTTTGAAGACTAAAAGGATAGAAATGTTGGCCATGTTGTCATTATGCCTGGAGTCCATGATGTATTTAAAAGATTGAATATTTGCATAGGATATATGTTGATCACAATGGATGAACATAGGATAATCAGTACCATCTTTGTTTTATCAAGTTTTTCAAAGATGTGTAAGTACTTGATCACACATTCGAGTTAGCACACTTAAGAAGTCAGTGCTTGTCAGCTCAGTCGTGGTAAAGATTGTGTGCTTTCATGGTTCATCCTGATTGCAGACTCAGTGCTAACGTTCTGCTGCCTTCATTAAGCCTCAAGTTGTCTGTTTTACTTCATAACTAAGATGGCTTGATGTGTGCACATGATCAGTTACCACACTCATTTGGTAAATAATAGTTTATCAAGCTGTGATACTGCAACTGAGTTTGATTACATGTGTGTAATCTAAGTCTGAACAATGGTGATGAATCATGCTTCCTCTACTGTGGAATTAGTGTTATGAGACAGTGAGGGACATAGGAAGGAAATAAGTTACTTGAGAGCAAAATTAGTTTTACAGCTTAATAACACAAATCAAGAAACTCAAGAAGCTGCTATTTTCGTAGGAAATATAACTAGTTTTATAGGTATATGTTTCTTCATTTTCTTTGTAGAAGTTCAGCTGTAAGCAAAGGCCTAGAGTAGGCAAGAAAGAATGTATCACTTGTTCTACATGCTCTTTTTCTAAGCAATTTAGCTACAGTGAAGAATAGTGACAAATGATTTCTTTGTGAGAATCTAAGAGGCCAAGGTCTGTGCGGTTACAACATTATGAACATGTGACCTTTGTAAAGGCAAGCTTGGCATCTCTTGACTTGTGTGTCAGAAATGTTCAGGTGTCCTCCTATTGCCTTAAGCAAAGATGCAAAATAGAAAAAGTTGTTCTTTTGTAACCTCTGTAAAAGTGAGAGGTAATCTGAAATGTATAACATGGTGTTTAGTTAAGCTTAAAAATGAATCTGTGAAGATCTGCAGCTGAGCACTGTAAAGTAAGGAATGTCGGCAAGTACCGGTCTTTCATTAAAGTAGACTCTAAATCCTTTGGGGTTGAACTGTGTCCTTCCTGTGCTTATGTCTTTGACTACGCAGCACAGCAGATTTCCATTTTTAGGAGGGATGCATTCCTGAAGAGTACTTCAATCTGTTGGGCCTCTTTATCCCATACTTAGAAAATCAAATGCCACAAATCTTAAGTTACATTTGTAGAGCAGTTTCCAAAGATCATGCTGAAGACTTCCTACAGAGTTGAGGCAACTGTATGAATTCTAGCTTCTGTTGTTTGTGCTTCTGTCTTAATAAAGAAGAAAAAGCCTTACAAAAAAATAAAATTAAGACTAACAATTGGCAATGGATTTTCCTAGCATCAGTAGTGCTGAGGACATTGCCATTCATGCCAACACTGATACCAAAATATAAATTCTGCAGCACTGAGGAACAAAAAGTAAGCATCGATAGTTTCCCTTCCCTCCTCTTGAACTCTTTGTGTCTCTAATACTAATATCACACTCATTTTATGTTAGTACTGACATTTGACTTCATGTTAACTGTGAATCTCAAGTCCCTCGATACAAAATACATGTTCGCTCACCATCTTGGCATCAATATTGCACTAAGTTGTATGACTGTTTCTAGTGATAGCTTTCTTGACATTTCTCTGATGTTCTTTGTATCTTACTCTGTGCAAAGAGCATGAGAGAGGAGAGAGACAGGAGCAGTGGTCTTGCGGGTATACTGTAGCAAGCCATAAGGTATGAATGAATATTTGAGAATAAATTATTTCTTGTTATGTGAGAGGCAGTGTAACCTATCATGGTTCCTCTGTGGAGTCCACCTAGCCTTGAGTCATAGAGGAGATGCTTCTTACAAGCCTGGGCAGAAAGGAAGAGGGTCCTGAACAATGTTGACATTTTGGGCTGGAGCATCTTCACCAGACCTGGAGGAGTCTCTCACAGAGGGAAGGGAGGTGGTCCGAAAAATCCTCCATTTACTTCCTCTGCCTCAAGAATTATCTTTGATGACCATAGATAATGACCAGGATCAGGTACTCTCCTTCAATATCATCTCCTGTTGCCTTTTTTGGTAACAGGATATTAGTCTGGGTCTAACCCAACAGGGCATTTCTTATGTTCTTATTAGGGGGATAAACATACAGTATAGGGACAGACAGGAGATAGAGAGGAATAAATTCTAAATAATAATTTGAGACCAAAAAGAGTGGTTTTTTATGTAGTTGCCTTGTAAATTCAGGCTAGGTTTGAATTTTTTTTTCTTCCTTGTGTATTTAACCTACCGTGGATATCATGTGACCCATTTTCTTTTCCTGCTTTATTTGCATGAGTTCTTTGTATTTCCTTTGCAAGCTGAGTCACACAAAATTTGTGGTACCATGTAATCCGGTTATTGAAACTTAACTAACAACTTTTCTGAAAAATACAAAAGACAGAGTAGAGGCTGTCTCTATTGTCATCCTGGTGGACTCTTCAGAGATTAAGACCAAAAGCCTAAAGATGAATGTAATCGGATAATGCTGCCTGCATCTTAGGGGGCTGAGCGATTGTTTTAGTTTAGTTTAGTTTTTCAGAGCAAAACTACACAAAATTGTGTTGTAAGTTCGTAATGCTTACAGCTATATATATGTTAAAGCCACCATTGATACCTACTGTAACCAGAAGGATGACATGAGTGGCACCTTATGGTCTTATCTAATGGTCTACAAACCTGATATTGTCTGATCTTGACCACTGACTCTGTACCTCAAGCCCACTACTTCTAGGTGAACAAGGGCATCATTCCCCACTTACGGCTCTGTTGTCTGCAGATAGTCCTCCAGGACAAGTAGTCCATAATGGCTATCTTCCTTCCTCCCTCTCCCCCTGGTCTTCATTAGGTCACATTGTAGGGGAGCAACCATGATTTACATCTTCCTGTGTTGGTAAAATAATCTATGTTGCCTGCCTAGCTGAAAGACTGGACATGAAATATGCGTCTGAGAAACATTCTGTGCAGATTAGAGAACTCATCCTTAAATTGAGTCAGTAGCTTACCTAAATTAATATCTTACTTTGGGTGTTAGTCTGCCTTCTCTGTCTAGTCATTTTATCTTACATATTTGTCTGATGCATTAAGTAGCCTTGTGCTACCAGAAGTATGTTTTGAAGTGTACTTACAAGACGTAACTGTGTTATTCATAAAAAGTTTTCAAAATCTTTTGATATGGAACTGAATACCTTAGCATATTTTTATTGACCAAAAAAATGTTTTTTTTTTAAATTTCACTTAAGAGTGATGTTTTTTTTTTCTGGCAGTGTCCTTTTACTTTCTTTTTCTCTCTAGCATAAAGAAAAGATTTCAGTATTTTAGAGTTGAAAGAACATGCAAACTTGGCATCGCCATGCACAGGAGCAATCCTCAGTTTTGGATTTAGAGTAAATGGTAACAGAAAGAAATGCATGTTGTAACAAGCTTGTGGTCAAAATGTGAATTCTTCAGCCTTTTACTTCAGAAGGAATTTTGTCTGAGTAGACCTTGGCTATCAATTTAATTATTTTTGCTGTGGTGCCCACTCTTCTACTTCTGTCATCTGGCAGGGTATATGTACATTTCAGACTGTTGTGTAGAGAAGCTGTCTTTGGGTTTCCGAAGCAATCTAATTACAGAACTCCACATAGATAAGGTTCATGACGAGATTTTCTGTAGGGATAGGAGTGAGTGAATGCATAGGTAATAATCTTTAGTGAGTATAGGGCTTACATTTGTTGGAGGTGCTTTTTTTCTGTCCAGGGTTAAGACCTCATCTAGGTTCTTGTCTATCCTCTACCTGATTTACAGGAATTTGAATCTGAAGTTCCTGCTGCTCAGGAGGGACATTTTGAGGTTATACTGTTCTGGGGAGAGAGGTGTCTCCTGTTAAAAGCCTGATTTGCTTAAAATACTTTCACATTCTTTGGAGCATAGAGTAAAATTAAAGGCTAAGGTTAACCCTAAGTTGTGAGTTTAACAGTAAACTATGTAGTTATTCTTGTTTAGTCTGTCTGATTCAGTGTGTATTTTTTATTTAAACAAACCAAAACAACTTTGGCAGAATTTCACTCCATTATTGTATTGACTAGGTCAGTTCCTTGAGAGCTGGCAAATTCTTTTCCAAAACAAGCACAGAAGGGATTGAAATGTGTATCATCACTGAGTGTTCTCACCACTGGGCTGTTAGGCATAAATGTAGGATGCAACAATTTCCATACCGCCTTTGTGAGTCTAGTTATAAATCTGCTCTAAGAAAATTGAACAGTTTACTTCAAAAAGGTAGAAACAAGCAATGCGCACAATTCCACTCAAACATATTATTGTAGGATGCTGGCACCTGAGTTCATAAATTTCAGGTTGATCAGAATTGTACTTTTAGCAAAAAAATTGTCCAGACCTACTTACAGATTGTACCTTCAGCTTAAGCCTTTACTTTAGAAGTTTAAAACTCTCTGGAAAACATATAGCGGAACTAAAAATTATAAATTCAGTAAGGTTTTTAAATATTAAAACATTAATTTATTAATCAATAAACATTTTAATATTTAAGAATCTCAGGAAATAGAATTCGAGATTTACAAACAAACATTGAAATGCTTTTTGCCAAGATTCTGCATGTCTCTCTTTTTGAACTGCTTGGCTTGATCTGGATGAGTTCTTTTAAAAGAGTGAAATGTTATATAATGCTTGCATTAAACTGTAAATTAAGAAATATATGAATGAATGGAAATCAGGGTTGCCGGAAAGCAAATATTCCTTTATTGTAAATTAATATCCATTAAGTAGAGTAATCTCCACCTGTGATTTATTTTGTGCGTAGGGACCAAATGAGGCTATATTCTGGTGTGTACAAATGCATCTCCTTTTGAAGTCTGTATATTTACAATAGCTCTACGCTACTTTTGTCATCTACTTTTTTAAGCTAATGCCAAAAATATATTCAAATAAACCAAAGTTAGTATTGTATTTACGTAAGACTGAAATGAATTTATAATTTCAAGTGATTGTGTTACAGAGGGAGACTATAGCTGTAAACATAAAAAATACCATAGAGTATATTAGACGCTGTTTTCTGTCTTCTACAGATTTCCTGTTCTTCAAGTCCAACTGTAACATCAAGTTCTGGTAGCAGTAGTTCTTTATCTCCCCTTGGACCTCTTTGTAGACAGAGATCATTAGCAAATGGCGCTTTGTGTTCTGAGTCTAGCACATCAGGTGTCTCTTCACCAACATCTAGCTATCCAAAAGCACCAGGCTTTGAACGAGAAGACCAGGTAGGTGAATAATACGGGTTTAGAAGTACAAATGCAGTCTCAAGTTAAATTAGGCTCAGCAGAAAATGTTGTCTGCCTCATGTATCAGCACAGATTTTTGATAATTTAGAACACAGAGTTTGGAGCCCTTGTCTTTAGGGAGCTAAACTGCATCAAATTACTTTACAGTTGTCATAGGCCAAGAACACTCATGCAAACAGTCACTGCAGCTCAGCTGACTTGCAGTAAATTCTAACTTTGCAGAAATGTAATTGTCATTTGGAGCCCATGTTGCCAAGAACAGAGCAAGATAACAATGGAAAAAAATCATAGCTAGACTTGGTCAGATTCAGTTTTAATTATTCTTGAAAATTGATGGTGAAAAGATGCATTAATTTTTGGCTGTTGAAACTATTTATGACTTCCAATCTTTGATTAATTTCAGTCTGTTTCTTCTCCCACCTGCAGCTGCCTCTCTCCTTGGACAAGTTCATTGCTGAGACAGACATAGATGATAAAATATAACAAGCCTCTTGAAGAGAGAGAGAGATCTGTAGCATTAGCAATGAGAGGCGAGTGGTTGAAATTGAAGTCGGTGAGGAGTTACAATCCTTTAGTCGGTGGGCGGGGAGAAAACAGGCAATGCTAGAGGCAGTTGGGAGAAGGGAAGACTGATACTTTTTCAGTGATATGAAACAGCTCTGTTGGCCTGTGAGAAAAAAGCTGAAAGCCCAGGATTTACCTGTTAAAGCTAAATTTTTCTTGCTCTATTATAATACTGGTCACACTTTTAAATTGTCAGAAAGGAACTGTTTAAAAAAAGGAGCTCCAGTGGCACATTTAAATAAGCTGCAGCCAAGCTGATCAGCCTTCTTGCAAACCTGTGACTTCTCAGAATTGATTTCCATAACCTGAGATGCACAGAGAAGTGCAGAAGTAAAAGATGGAAAAAGAATGACAGGAAGGAAAGCGGTTTTTGTAAATGGTAATGCATTGTAGGTGATGGGAAGATCATTACTCTAAAGTTCTCCAGGCAGGATTGCTTTCTTACATGTAGGTGTTCAGACAGACTATAGGTTAGAGAGCTGGTCATGTGACAGGAAAGATTTCCATCTCCCAATATAGGGATCAAGTGATCATTGATCAAATGTCAAGGCAGTTACAGTATCAAATGGCTGCTTTCTGGACATGAGGCAGCAATAATTGAGAAATTATGTAACCATTGGTGAAGATCTATTTTGGTGGTTTGGTCACAACTGGTGAGTAATGTACTGCTACAAAGAATGTGTCTCAGCAGCAAGTATGTCATGTGCTTGCCCTACAGTGGCTGCATTGAATCTGTCTAGAGAGAAAGCAGTGATGGACTTTGCAATTGATAAAAGAGTATCTAGCGTGGTGGGAGGCATATAAAGAGGAGAGCTGTTACTGCTAGGGAGCTTTCACTGCAAGACAGATTAGGAATCTCCCAAAGGATACAAGGAACAGACACAAGACTGCTCAAAGGCAGCAGAAAGAACCATTTTTCCTAAGGAGACAGAGAGCACCTTGCAGAATTTACTGCAATTCAGGAAGTCACTGAAAATTACAGGCCTGAAAAGCACAGAGATCCTTTGATCCTGCTCTGCAAGAACACAGTGGGCAAAGAGAAATTGCTTAGAATTCCATTTTATTTAAGTATGTCTCACTTGTTTCAAAAGTTACCTTATTATAAAATGGTGTTCAAAGAAAATCTGCCCTTATATTTAATTTTTTTTGTTGTTGTTATTTGTAGCATGATCACTTTAAGGGAAAATCTAGGCAGTTCCACTCAAACTTTTGGCTACCTCAGGCTTCTATCCCACCAGCCTCTTGGAGAAGTATTCCCCAGCTGGTGAGCATCTGGGACATGTTACTTCTGTCACAGCGTAATGCTAACATGGCTACCCAATTTTGGACCAGAAATAACTTGCATGTGCTCAATTATGCATATAAGTGGAACAATTGCAACTGCTGTTCCTTTTATGATCATTAAAATTTAATTCTCCATATGGGACTGCAGTGAGGGAAATGAAGTCAGCCTGTTGAAGGTATCATTACAGAGATGCCACTGACCCTTCATAAACTAATAATATATTTTACAGCAATGACTCATTAAGTTCATATATTACAGAGATTTTTTTTCTTTCAGGCAAAGCATCGAAGCTTCCCAGCTGAGAATCAGCAGAAAATAAATGAACAAGACAACAAGCAGGTATTGCCAAAAGCAAAATGCTGTAAATATTTTGCCCTTTTTGATAATTTATTAATGCGGTATCAAAGTTCTGTGGTGCTTTACGACATAGTTTAAGGAAAATTTGTGCCTAGTGACAGGACAACAGGCAATGGGCACAAACTGAAACACAGGAGGTTCCATCTAAACGTATGGAAATACTTTTTTACTGTGCACGTGAGACTGAGCATTGGAAAAGGTTGCCCAGAGAGGTTGTGGAGTCTCCCTCCTTGGAGTTATGCAAAAGCTGTCTGCACATGGTCCTGGGCAGCCGGCTCTAGGTTCTGTGAAAATGTACAATAGATGTGTGCTGCAGGGAGTACCAGGGATGAGAAGTATATGAGTCAATTTGAGGATGCTTTTGATAATAGCAAGTCCATGGCAGAGTTTTCACAATGAAATTTTGGATTAACTTGATTTAGGGATGGATTGATAAAATTTAAGGAGGGACAGAGGAAGATAATGATACAGGTGTTCAAGCATCAGATGCTCAAAACTAGAAAAATAGTTAAAGTGACAGGGAAGAGGGCATAGCTTTGACCTGTCATAAAGCTAAATCCATCAGGTGTTAGAGGTCATTTAATATATGCAAAGGAGCTTAAAACTCTGCCAGCTTTGCACTACTAGAATAAGAACCCTGATGCTTTGTTAATGATAATGAGCAAGATAAATGAGAACAGAAGCTTTACCATTTGCCATTCATGCAGCTACACAGGAGTGTATAATCTAAAGTGGAGGGTTAAAATGTATCTTACATTTAAAAAGCAGGAGGAGTGGCGCAGAATAAATAAGACAAGAAAGCACAAGATAGTTAGAGGTGGATCTCATGAGTTCTGTATAGAAGAGTGATAGTACATGAACCAGTTTAAAAATATACATTGGGTTTTTTCCCCTACACATCTTTGAATTAGTGAGAGTGGCAGCCTTGGAAACTCTTCTAATTTTTTGTGATTTGCCCTAAAAAGTAGTTTTTACATGGCTTTCTACCACTATTAATGTTTGTAACAGAGTAAATAGGACATACCCAGTTTAACATCTTTATCAACAACCTGGCGGGGCAATCAAGTTTGCAGATGACATGAAATTGGCAGGCCCAGTCAATAGGGCTGGGCTGCCATTCAGAGGGATGTAGACAGACTAGAGGAACAGGCCAACAACATCCTTATGAAATTCATTAAGGACGAGTGCAAAGTTCTGCATCTGAGAAGCAAGAACCTCTTGCAACAATATAGGCTGAGAACAAGAACTAACTGTCTGGGAAACAGCTCTACGGAAAAGGACCTGGGGGTCTTTGTAGACAGCAAGCTGAACGTGAGCCAACAGTGCGCTCTGGCAGCAAAGAAGACCCAACATTATCCCAGGTTGTATTAACAGGAGCATGAAGCAGATCAATGGAAGGGGTTACCCTTTTTCTTAGCACTTGTTAGACCACATCTAGAATACTGCATCTCATTTTGGGCTCACAGTACTGCGATTATGTCAGTAAACTGGTGCAAGCTTAGCACATGGCTGCCAAGATGGTGAGGGGACTGGAGCACTTGCCCTGCGAAGAGAGGCTGAGGAAGCAGGGCTTGTGTAGCCTGGAGAAAAGAAGGCTTCAGGAGGACCTAGTAGCAGCCTTCCAATACCTATGAGGAGGTCATCAAGAAAATGGAGCCAGCCTGTTCACAGTGGTGCACAGCAGGTGGACAAGAGGCAATAGGCATAGGTTGAAACAAGAAGCTAAGAATGGGTATAAGGAAAAATATTTTCACCGTGGGGAGTCAAGCAATGGTTGCCGAGTGTGGTTGTGCAGTCTCCATCCTTGGAGGTTTTCAAGCCTAGACTGGCTAAAACACTGAGTAACCTGATCTGACTTCATAGCTGACCTAGCTCTGATCAGGAGGTAGGACTAGATGACCTCCTGAAGTTCCTTCCAACCTGAATTTTCCTGTTATCTGGTGATTGTAAGAATACTTAGCAAGTCGTTTTAATTCTCTTCTTTTTAAAAAAAGTGTTATTTAATCTCCATTTAAGTAGTGCAGAATGTATGAAATTCTGCTATGTAATTACAAAGCTGTTGACATCTTTTTTTAATAACCTTTCTATCCTGTCTTGTTTCTTTTTATTTTGTCTGTCTGTTCTGTTTAGATATCCCCCAGAATGGAGTTTTGAAGTCACAGATAGGGTCAGTCTTGGTCTGTCAAAACAGGAGGAGTGCATCCGTCTGTAGGTATAGGGTGGGACAAGAGGCTTGCTGTTTGTAAATACATTAGGGAGGAAAAAGAGACCAAATAGTCCAGTAGTTGTAGGTGTTTATGCTGGGGAGAAAGAAAACTAACTGAAGAAATCCATCAGCTTTGTGTGGGTGTGTGAAATTTCTTCACTTCCCTCTCACCAAGAGGCCTCAGCTTAAGATGGGACAGGCCAAAATGGGATATATTTTGAGTCTGATAATTTTTCAGTAATACGAAAAGCCTGTATTGCCTCTCCTACTTGTATTGACTTTGATATCATGTTTCTCCAATGACAGGGATCATGATCAGGCTTATAACCTAAGAATCCTATGCCTTGTTATTTCTTCATTTTCCTTTTTTAATTATACAGCTGTTCTTCAGGATTTAATATGTATTGCTGGTTCAGAGATTGCTTTTTTTTTCCGGCTCAAACATTTATGAAAACAGAAAGCAGCAAAGAAGTGTTCCATTTAACATGTTGCATTGGGATATTAGAGAATGTGTTGTGAATTCAGTGTAAATTACAATATTGGAACAAAGTTTGGAAAAGCATATCATAGAATCATAGAATAGTTGAGCTTGGAAGGAACCTCTATTGAAGTTCAACAAGTCTGAGCACAAGGTCCTGCACCAGGGTCGGGACAGTCCCCAGTATCAGTGCTGACTGGGTGATGAGGACAGTGCTGCAGAGAAGGACTTGGGGATACCGGTGGGTGAAAAATTGGATATGAGGGAGCAACATATATTTGCAGCCCAGAAAGCAGCATCAAAAGCCCATCCAGGGCTGCATCAAAAGCAGCATGGCCAGCAGGTTGAGCGAAGTGATTCTCCCCTTCTACTCTGCTCTTGTGAGACCCCACCTGGAGCACTGCATCCAGCTCTGGGGTTCCCAGTACAAGAAAGACATGGACCTGTTAGAGTGGGTCCAGAGGAGGGACACGAAAATGATCAGAGACAGAGGGAGGGCTGGAACACCTCTGCTATGAAGAAAGGCTGAGAGAGTTGGGGTTGTTCAGCCTGGAGAAGAGAAGGCTCTGGGGAGATGTTATTGCAGCCTTCCAATACTTAAAAGGGGCTTATAAGAAAGATGGAGAAGGACTTTTTACCAGGGCCTGTAGTGACAGGACAAGGGGCAATGTTTTTAAACTGAAAGAGGGTAGATTTAGATTGGGTATAATGATGAAATTCTTTACTCTGAGGGTGGTGTGACACTGGAACAGGTTGCCCAGAGAAGTTGTGGATGCATCATCGCTGGAGGTGTTCATGGTTGAGTTGGGTTGGGTGGGGCTTTGAGCATCATTTCAAGCATTTCCTGTAGTGAAAGATGTCCCTGCCCATGGCAGATGATCTTTAAAGGTCCCTTCCAACCCAAACCATTTTATCATTCTCTGGAAGTCTGTAGTCCATCTGTCCCTTTGTCAAAGTGGGGTCAGCTAGCTCAGTGCCATGTCTAGTAGTGTTTTGAATATCTCAAAAAATGAAGACTCCACAGCCTCTTCGGGCAACGTGTTCCAGTGTTTGGCCACCATCGCAGTAAAAATTTTTTTGCATCTAAGTGAAACTTTCTGTATTTCTGTTTATGCTCATTTTTAAAGAAAAAATTATTCATTCTCATGGTCATTGTCGGCCTCAATCTTGCACTATATCTAGCTCTGAAATAGAAATTTTCTGTGGTATTGGTAGAAATCAGGAGAGTAGGTACTGCACAATCACTGCTTGTCACACAGAAGGCAAGGAGAGGATGTGTGGATTGATTCAGTCACAGTTCAATGTTGGTTTTATTAACTAAAAGATTGGAAGGAATAAATAAACAATAAACAATAAAAGGAATTAATATACTGGAAACTCTGCACCAAGTCCCTGTAGACTTTGTGAAGTTATTTTCCAGTTTAGAATGTTACATGGTTATATTTTGTTTGCATTTCTTACATTTTATGATAAATGTGTGATGTGTATGAAAAAAATGTTCAGCTAGATGGAAGTGGCACAGGTATAGGTCATTATATAATGTGATACATGTGTGCAGTGCAGTCATGTTTCTCAACTATCTAAACTGAAGATCAGTTTGTGCACCAATTGCATTTAGATTAAATGAGAAAATTTGCAGATAAAAAAAAAATATAAAATATAATTTGTGTGTGAATGCATAATGAAATGGTACAATTCCTCAATAGATATTTTCCTTTTGAAAAGGAGCATCAGACTTCAGCTAACTAATTATGTTTGTAGAGCTTATTTGCAGTATTTAAATACCTTTTTTCTGAAAGCAGAATTCCCTCATGTGGTAGTGATGTCCAGCCACATTGGAGAGATGCACTTGCTGGTAAAGGATAAGGAAAATTATCCTAATCTATTCATTCAAAGGGTTCTTCTGGATTTCTTTCTGTTTGAATTAAAATAACTACTTTTAAAAATAGATTCTGTTTGGTTTATGTTTGTACATACATCTGTGTAAGCATATTTGTGTGTGTATACATATGTTGTTTGTTTTTTTTTTTAACAGAACCATCTCAGTGTTTTTTCAGCGGTTAACCCACTTGCTTCAAGTATAACTTCCAGTCTGGCCTCCAGCGTTGGATCAGATAGTTCATCTCCTACAACTGTCTCTGCTATCAGTGCCAAAGCTCTCCCATTCTATTCTGGTGGTAACACAGTTGAATCAGTAATAGGTAAGTCTTAACGTTTAATCTCCAATTGTATATGTTTTGTTGCATTATTCAAGTTCTTCTTGTTTCAGTGTTGGTTCAAAGAGCTTGTTGTACACACCTGCTTTATTATATGTAATTAAAAGCAATATCTGAAATTTAATTTAAATGTTTTCACCCCAAATCATTATTTTTCACAAGGTCTCCAGTGTGAACATAGGAATGAGCGAATGGGGCATTTAAACTGGAATTTTGGCACTGGTGTTGGCCAATGCTTTAAAAAAATGTGTAAAACCTTCGTAATGCAACTCACTGAAGTACTGTCTCCTCAGCTTCTGTTGGTGGGCTGATGAGAGTTGACTTTGTTTTTTTAATGTTACCATATCAGATGCAATTACAGATCTTACCATGTTCACATGAAAATGGGAGATTTTTCCTTGGCTGACTGCATGTTCTTCAGTCTGGTGATTTGTATGTTCAAGGACAAAATCTTTTGTTCACACTATGTGGACCAGATCTGAAAGGACAAAAAGAGGAGGAGCCCTTGCTTTCTGGGTGCACAAGACAGATTCTGGGAAATACTCACTTCCAAAATTTCTGTCCTTAGCCCAGAGCCTTTCCCATGCTTCCAGCCAGCTAGGTTGTTTATGTGGAAAATGGTAAAAGGAGATAAGTATTTCAATAATAATTAGACACTGGGAACTTCAGAACTGGTCATGGTATGCCTGCTATGGTCTCACAGGTGCTGGATAGAGAGGAATAATCACTTCCCCCAACCTGCTGGCTATACTTTTACTAATGCAGACCAATATGCTGTTAGCTTTTATTGCCACAGAACTTGCTGAATGTGTCGTTCATCAGAATTCCTAGATCTTTTTCTGCAATGCTGCTTTCTGATCATTTGGCCCCCAGCCTGTACTGTTGCAAGGGATTATTCTGTCCCAGGTGCAGCATTATCATATTTGCCTTTGTTGAACTTCATGAGGTTTCCGTCAGTCCTGTTCTCCAGCCTTCTGAGATCCCTCTAAACGGCAGTCCTGCCATCGAGTGTATCAGCTGCTCTTTTCAATTTAGTGTTATCCACAAACAATTGAAATTTGTGGCACTTTTGCACTAAATATGGTTTATTCAGGAGGCTGTGGCAGGGAATGTTGTGATTTGAAAGATGCTGTATTTCACATTCTGTGGTGTAAGTCACATGATGAGGGAGCTGCTGTGATTAGCTGGTGTACTTGAAGCTTTCTGTGTTTAAATCGATGTGTAGCAGCGACCAGGAGACTGCAGACAGTGAGTCAGCACTTCGGCATGGTAAGTTAGGCATTCGCTCTTTTAATTTTTTTAGGGAAGGAATCTGTGCAGAATATTAAATGATGGATCTTTTTCTGCAGTCTCACAACTGTATAGCTTGCTTTCCTTAAAGGTTTGTTTGATGATCTGTGTGTTACAACGGAAAATAAATTTTTAATTATTTTTAGTTTTCAGAATTAGAATGAGCAGAATTTTAGTTCTTATTCTATGCAAGTAATATAATGGTTAATATTTTAAGATATACTATGGAACGAAATCACATTTTTGTCAAGATAAACATTGCGTCTGGAATAAGTGGAGGCTAGTTTGCTGTAACAAGTTACTCATATAACAATAAAAAACACGGTCTAATTTCTGTATACTAGATGTGGTGCTAATTCAGTATAATTTTTCAATCGTGATATTCTGAACAAGTGTTCCAAAGTCATTTAAAAAGTGATATGCTATGTCTCCCGTGTCCCAGTGTGATTATGTTACTGAGCATAAGAGACTCTTGATTACTCTGGGTTAGAATATGCCTCTGCTGTCTATGGATGTTTTTCTAAACCAGTTTTCAGTATCCTATGTTTGTTAACAGAATATGAATCATGAAGTACATGCCTCATGTATGTATAAGTTAGTGTACTTTATGGTAACTATGTAGATTTTGTTTTTTTTCCTTAAAAGAATTTCATATATATAAAAATTATTTTTCCAGAGTTCTTCATGGATATACAGGATAGCATTGAAAATAAAGTGCTGCATGTAATCTGAATGGAGCAGAAAATTAAGATGTTATTGTAGAACAGAAAATAAATACATAGTGTTCTTGTAGGAAGTGGTGGATTGAGGAGTCATTAAAAAAGGGACAGAAAAAGAGCTGCAGCAAGGGAAGGGGCTAGGTGATTATGGGAAAAGGGGATGAATGGGTTTAGATAAAGGATTCGGGGAAATGCAGGAGAGTTACGTTAGCAAGGACGGAGGAAGTTTTGTCAGACAGTAGGGTCTGTAACCCTTTCTGTCGCCCTTTATCTTGGTCTCACGGGGAGCTCCCTGAGTAATAGTCCCCAAGAGCTGGGGAAGAAAAGGGTGCAGGGGAGTTGGGAATAAGCATACCAATCAGGTAGAACTAGTATTTAGCATTGAGGCTTGGACAGTATGCTGAAAACTGAGGAATGATGGACTGGAAGTAGGTATATTGTTGCAGTTTACTCCTGTCAGAGTCAAGGGAGATTGGTTGAGTTTTCTGTTTTTGTTCTCGTAAAAAGAAAGAAGCATAATCGGAGAACATAAAAGCTGCAGGATGTTTGAAGTCCTCCTGAAAATTTAAAAAAAAAAAATTAAAATTTTTTTAAGAGACTAGAGAAATCAGATAACCACAGTGTCAAAGGAGACATATTTGGAGAGGAATAAATAGGGAATGGGCAGCAGTGAAGGGAAACAACTCAAGTGGTAGTAGGGAGACAGTGGGACCTTAACATTGGGGGATATCTGCCAGTCTGATACTCCACCCTGTTGTCTGTTAGGTTCTGGGTGGACCTCCCCGGGAATGTTTTGGTTGCTTCCATTGCTTTCTATTGGATAGTCAAGCATGGGGATTTTGCCTGTCTGGGAGACTTGCCATTCAAGGAAAATTGGTGTCTCTCCAGTTGCTTCCCATATATGTTGTGATCTTAAGAAGCTGTCTGTGTTCTCTCCCTGCACTCCACTGACTTTGCACCATGTGAGGTGGAATCTGAGAGAGCCAAAGGTATCAGAAATTAAGCTTTGAAAATCTGGATAATAAACAGTGAGGAGACATGTCTGTCCTTTTTGTGGTAGGTGAGGACGAGTGTGGCAGAATGAGTTCAGGCCTCACATGAGCAGAACATGACAGGTTAGTGATTCTGTAAGGGTGCAGGCTTAGATTTGATCTACTGCTTGAGCAGTATGATTTATATCAGCCTCATTGTGTTTTGTTCCTGCTTGCCATACTTGTGTAGCAACATACTGAGCCAGACACTGCAAATAACTTAAAATATTAATAACATCTGGGTGATGTGGGGAATTGCGAGAGCTTGAAAAAAACAGTTTGTTTCCCTGTTTAAAGATAATGATGGTGCTAATTGATGGGATTTTAAAGCCTCTCTTTTCATGACTGAGAGAATTTTGAATTTTTTGAAAGAAAGTGGAACAGCTTCTCTTGGTGAAAGTGAGAAGGATCTCTCCCAGAATATCCTGCAGCGTAGCGATGAGAGGTTTGTTCTCACAGGTGTATGGTGGTTTTGCACAAAGGACGTTGAGACAAGTTCACATCTGAAGATTTATTAGTGGGTTGCATTAGATGGCACATAATGGTGAAAATTATTTCCCAATAAATATAGCAACATAAGAGAGAGAGAAGAAAGGGAAAGAGAGAACTGTCCCAGTGGCTGGGTGGGAAAAGAAGTGACAGGCAGGGCAGACGAGCATCCTTCCTTGGGCATCGTCTCCAGTGCAGTGGCTGGTTCTCTCCCACATAATACTTTTCCCATATTAACTGTATTAACTATAGTTTTTCATCAAGACCATCCCCAGCTCCTTATGGGCTCTTCCTGCTTATGATGTTATTAGTGTTAATTGGAGCACACTTTGGTCAGTGAATGGTGCTGCGTCCAAAGATATTCTTGGGTATATAATATAAATCAAAAGCTACAATCAGGAGTAGGAGAAGAGGAGAAAGGAAGCGTGATTCTCACACCAGTGGCAGTCACTTCCCCTGAGAACCTACCATAACAATGCTCTGAGGTTTGGCAGGTGCCAGATGGTGAGCATAACAAGATGGTGAGCAGGAGAACAAGAAAGGAAACATACTGCCCCAGCAACTCTAGAAGGCACTACTAGAGCAGCTGGGTGAAAGGGCAAGGTAGGCAGGCTACAGCGATGCAGATGAAAGGCCCTTACCTATATAAAAGGCAAAGGTAGGGAAGGCACAATGCAGCAATGGGGATCCAAAACCCAGTATGGAAGAGGGACTTTTAATCTGGGTTTCACACAGCATTTGTGGCCACTCTAAGCCTTGAGTCATCAAATAAAAGGAGGCCATCTCTCCCCTCCTTACTGTATTGTAGAGAAGGACTGGCTTAGGCACCTGTATCTAAGGGAAGGTTATTGCTGGAAGACTTTGAAAAGCTAGGGCATATCCCTTCAGGCCAAAATGATGATGCAGAGAGAACTTCCTCCCTCTGACTGTTGCACACCAAGCTGCTTTGTCAGTACTGCTGAAAGATAAGGATTATTGCTTGGGCACAACTCCATACTAATAAAGTTGTGTTGCTTTTGAGACCCAGACTAGTGACTCTTCACAAAGAGCTATGTTAACTCTTCAGGTATCTCTGTCATCAGCGTCATTGTGTGGTATGTGAACTTTATCTCTTGGCTGGTATTTTGTTCTGGACAGCTTAGGCAGCCTCCTGCTGAGCACTGTTCTGTGGATCCTGCTTCTAGGTCAGTAACTCCCTTTATGTATTATCTGGAGCTCCAAGACTGTGGAGTCTGTTAGATAGCCTAGTCAACATTAGAAAATGCCTATACATAATAACACTGCACTGATCTTGTACTAATGATCCAACTGGTCCTTTCAATTTCTGACTTTTAGCACTTTTAGCACTTCTGCCAAAGATTTTCTGCAGTTTACAGTGCCTGTTTAGGACTAGGCTATGAGAGAGGAATCAGTCTAATTCTAAAGGGATCAAGAGATCCATTTTGGATCTTCTGGAAACTTTACACAGGCCAGTGTGTCTTCTATTTCTGTTTGTTCCTTTTCAAGTCATTTAGGCTTTGTGCGAGTTTTTAATAATGATTTTCAACATAAAATCTAAAATTTCTTTACAAAGGTGTTCACTATCACTGACCACAGTGACTGGGATAGTCATTTTCCTACCTGTAACATCAGTATTTACGCAGACTTCTCTCCTGTCTTCCTGACTGTGCAGTTGTTCAACATTAGTTAAAGTATAGGTACAGAGGGATAAATTCCTTAATTACACCCCTCTCTGTGCAGAAAAGAAGTTAAGAGGAAGAAGGGAAAAAATATCCATCTTCTAACACTTTATAAGCAGTGGACCTAATAAGAAGTATACTGATAAGAACTTTTTCATTACATTGCCCAGAGAAATTTTAGACCAACATAAGCCTTCAAATGAAAGGCAGTCTAACTTTTGAGTCTAAATGAAATATTGATTTTGATTTTTACTTTATTTATTTAAAAATATTGCACTTTTTCATTTGAATATTCTGACATTCCTTACATCTGTATGCCCTGATATGTAACGCAGTTACCCCAAGGGCTAACAGTTTTAAGGGGCATTTATGGTGCCTTTCCTCAGGTATAATACCTGTTTTTATTCAATAATAATAAAAAATATGTTTACATAGGTATCCAAATTTTGTTTTTCCTCTTCTTCTGTTGACGTACATCTAAGCACAACAGGTGACACAGATTTATTGAAAATCCAGATAGATAGCCACCTCCCCATTATCCTCTGTTGAACAATTTCATCGGCTTAAAGAGCTGTAATAGCTTATATATGAAAGTTTTCCCTTTTAGAAAATACAGAGGATATCCTTCACTGTGTGTCTGTAGTACGCTTATGATCATGACCTAGATGTGAAAGAGTTCTATGATGGAAGCACTAACAAAAATAGTCAAATAAATTTTCCTCATTTCAGCCATCATGATAGTTTTATGGATAATTCAAGGATAATTCATTGATGCAATGTTTTGTTTAACAGGTTCTGCTTTAGATTTGCATTTTAATGATGTGAACGTCGCATCCATAGATAGAGAATTAGAAGATCAAGAAGGCAGTGACCTTGGATTAGCAAGTAAGAGGTCCAATTTGTAAAATTATACTAATTTAAAATATCTTTCTTTCTTACCTTTCTAAACTTTTACTCATCAAAACAGTTACAGACAGCAAAGACTGTGAAGAAAAGTCCTCAGTTTTGTTCCAGCTGTTTAGCTTTGTGGCGTAAAGGGATTGCACCACTATCATCCTGTCTGTATTTTGCAAGGGATCAGTCTATTAAACGTTTTGGTTTTGGTTTTTTTTTTTTAACATGCTTAATGACTTGGCCCCATGGGCATAATAGTTGATGGAAGGACTTAGATGCATTTACAGGAAGGCATTATGCTTGAGCTTGACTGCCTGCCTGTTGAGTGCTGCAAATGTCTGACAGCAGGCAGTATGTGCTGTAGGGACTGACAAGTACTTCCATGGTTAGGTGGTTGCTGAGAGGGGAATGGGGACAATTCTTGAGGAGAAGGAGCTAGCAACCTTTAGGACTTTAATACCTGCAAGTTAGGAGCTCCTTGCAAGGTCTTAATCTTTATATGAATCTAACCTGGAAGGAGCAATTTAGTTGAAGGTCTGTTGGGAAGTATACAGCCATTTGGCCTCTTCTGGGAAAGGAGAGGAGAGGAGAGGAAGACATAGCAAAGGAGAGCAGTGCAGGGAAGAGACAGCAGGTAGGAAGGATGAAGGGGGGAAATATCAAGAAATTAAAATGCCACCTTTTCTTTGTGGAAGTAGAAAAAGGAAAATAATCAAGAGGGGAAAAAAAAGAAAAATAGGAAGTGAAAACTGAGGAACTATAATTTTGTTATCATATTCCTTTGAGAGTCACAGAGCAAGATAACAGACACCTTTTTATAATACTTCCATTTATTTTCTGATATTGTTTTGCTAGCATTTATTTGAAGGAGGTCTATGGTGATTATTAAATTGGTTGTGCATATGTAGTAAGCTTCCACTTGTGCAAGCAAAACTGTATTCTTGGATGGCAAATGTGTTCCTTCCATGTCTGTCTTGCCCTGTGGCTCTAGACACAAAGGGTAGAGCAACTATAGCTGTGCCCTAGTTTATTATTGCTGACTGTTGCTCCAAGAAGAAAAGCTTGCACTTAGTGTCTCTATACATTATGCAATTTTTCTTCCTTTAAGATAATTATTATATCTTTAGTCCACTGGCTTTAACAAATATACAGATATATTTGATGTTGTTGGAATGTGTAAGCTGTCACTGGCACCACAGTGGATAGGACAGTATCCAAGTATTACAGATTCAAGACTTTGTCGTAAGGTGTGGACATCACTTTGACCCAAGTGAACATCAAGTGCCCTCACTCCCCCGGAAAGCATATATTATAAACAACTGTAAGTTGGTTCTTTTCAGAAATAACACAGATGTCCAGAGAGATTCTGCTTCAAACTTTTCCTCCTTCAAGTGCTTCCTTTGCAGTTCTAGGCAAGATCACTAATTTTATCACCCCAGTAGTGTGTGGATACATGAAGCTTCAGAGCAAACACAGAATTCAGGAAAGTCACTTGGTTTGAAATAGACTTTTTCACATCAGCTCGCTCATTTGAAGGTGGGCAGAAGATGCCTCACATAAAGTGGCTGGTGACATGCTTCTGTCTTCAGATCTGAGCAGAGCATTTGGGGAGGCAGCTTACAATTCACATCTGGTGGTGTTGATGTTTTGGCTTTTTCCCTCCTCCTCTGCCTGTATGGCATTTTTTTGCCCTTTCTTAAATATGTTGCCCCAGAGGTACCACCAGTGTGGCTGAAGGGCGCAGCTGTGTCCTGCGGTGGGTCCACTGGAGCCAGCTGGAACCAGCCGTGTCCAGCACAGGGCAGCCCCTGGCCTCTCCTGGCCCGCCAGCCCCCCTGCTACCAAAACCTTACCGCTTTAACTTAAGACATGCAGGCAGATTATATTTGCAAAAATTCAACTGGATTTGAAGACTACTTTAAGAACCAGAAAATAGATGCTGCTTCTGCTGCCATTTCATACAATGTTTGTTTGGGGACTTTACTTTGACTCTTAGTTTTTTTAAGAGAATTCTTACCTGGCCAGATTTTGTAACTAAACACCCTCTACTTTGTTGCTTCCTTGCTCCTCTTGGGAAGAGCAGTGTACATTTATTGTCTGGTATGTTATGTACATCTGTGGTTTTATGTCTGTCTTGTATCTTCCTCATATAGTTGGTTATGAGGCTGACCTTGGTAACATTTGCTGAGTATTTCAAGATATATTTTTTTGAAGACGTTGTGGCAATGCAACTTATAATGAGCATCCCTGTCTTTTTGTTTTGAAATACTTCTAAAAGGAAAGATGTTTTCTCTGATGACATGAATTCACCTGTTTTAAGCAAAACTAGAAAACTAGAATCATGACCCTTGCTTTAAGGATAATCATTTGACTGCTATATTTTTTTAAAGAAAAGGTGATGTAATTTTTAGTTGCTATTCAAACATATTGATGAATAAAATCTTCACAGTAAATATTAACTGTTTCCTGACCAGGAAAATGCACTGCATCTGTGCATGTTTATTTAAATAATTGCATGATTGAACAACCTTTTTTTAATAACTATTTTTTACTATTATCATTATTTTGGGAAATTACAAACAATGCATTTGTTTGACTAAATTATTATTAATTTTTACTTTGTTTCAAACTCAGTTTTTATAGAGAGTTAAGTACATTTGACATTTAAAATCTACTGAACAAAAGCAAAAGTATGTAGAGGAAAGAAATGGTCTGATTATTATGCTGTGTATGATTTTCAAGGTATGTAGTCTCCTTGCTTAGCTCTAGTTTATATATTAAAATAACCCCCCAATTTTTCTTAATCCTTTAAGTGTCAGTCAGTTTCTCCATTTGCGTTAGGTGTTGGCTGTAAAAATGAGTAAGTCAAATAACTTGATCTGAAAAGTGTTTTGTCTTTCTCTGTAGCTGCAGATGAGTCCACTGCTGTGTAAAGCTACAAATTCTGTTTTCAGGCACTTGGAAAACTACTTTCAAGTGTTCAATTTAAAAAATATTTTTGCAGTAGGAGATAAATAAAGTTTTGTTTTTTAACGGAAGGTATTTGAATATAAAATTGAATTTTTCAGAAAAATACTTACAGAGAGCTGTGTATTACTTTGGAACTAATCTTTTTTTCCCCCCCCTAACGCATACATAGGTCAAAGATTACTGGGAAGTTCAGCACCTGTCAATATTCCAGGTTCTCTTGTTCGTTCCTCATCTTTACATTCATCATCGTCCCTTTCAACCTCTCCACTCAGTTCTCTTTCACAATCGCTGTCTCAGTCTTTTGTTTCATCCACTACGGCTCCTCACCACCAGCAGCCTCAACCTTTGAAGACAGAACATAGTATGTTAGGCACCTCAGCCTCTTCTCACAACTCTTTAGGTAAGTAAGTTTAAGGCTGCGCTTTGTGTATAGTAAGAGGGAACTCAATGGCAGGTAAGAAATGTTCAGTTCAAGGCTTTGCATGTTTCTTGTAACTTAATCTGGACAACAAAGCCTAGCTATTGTAGTTGATAACACTACTGATAATGGAGTTATACGTGGTATGTGGGAGGAGTTCAAGGAGTGAACTTCCATTCCCAGTGAAGGGAAAAAAATAATTCTTGGAAAAGGAGATATTTACGGAGGTGTTTGAAAGGGGTAAAATAGAGCAGTTGGCATACAGGCAGCAGGAATGCATTTTAGCTGCAGCATTTTGCTAAAGGAATATGCAAAACAGAGAAAGAGGAAGAACTAAAATGAGCTGCTAGGAACAAAGCTTTTTGTATATAAATGAATTCCCACTCTTCCTTCTCCTTTTGTGGACTGTGCTGTCTTTTATTAAAAGCAGCAAGAAAAAAAACATGCGCTAAGTCTCCTGAATTGCTGTAAATACTGTAAACATTTTCTAGACTGTCACATTTCTGAAGGTAGTGAAATAATGTTGAGCCTTGCAGATAAAAGTATAAATTTTGCGTTTGTCGCACATCTGTTTTGTTCTGTATGTGAAACCTTTGCAGCAGTGTGTGCAGAATGATTATTTTTTCTGCCTTTGTTTTACAGGTTTAAATGGTGTTACAGGGAGCATCTGGGACTTTGTAACTGGGAGTTTCTCTCCTAGTCCATCCCCAGTACTAAGCAGTGGCACTACCCCCTCAATAAGTTCAAACACCAGTGGGAACGAACTAACTCGAGTTAGACAGGAACTTGATGATGCCAAGAGAAAACTAAAACAATGGGAAGAATCTTGGCAACAAGTAAAACAGGTATGCTAATTTATGGTAATATTAAATTATATATTTTTTTTTTTTAACAAACAAGCAGCTTCTACTGCTTTTCCTTTTTATATATGTTCTTATACTTGGACCCAGAGTTTTATTACAATCTGTCAAAGGAATGTTTTTTCCATCCTCAAAATGAGCAAGTGGCATAAAGGAAACAGCTTTTTAAAGGGCAATTAATTTTCTGAAAGCTGATCTGCCTCTCTAGACAGGGACACTTAGATATTCAGGAGAGGGCTGAACAGCAACATATCTTGATGTTTAAGTAACTAAAGATATACATTCCCTCCCATACCTCTTTCAGATAAGCACGCAAAAAAAGTAGAGGCTTGCCAGCAGCTGTGGTTGTATAGTGTACCTGGACAGTATCTAGCCATTTCAGCAGTCAAACTGAGGTTGTTGATAACTGCCAGTCTAGTGCATTTTCTGTAGTCCTTTCCTTCCCCTCATGTTGTTCTTTCTGTGACAAGGAGTAGCTAAGTAGCTGTACTAAATTTTTATAGTTTTTGATGTCTCTTGACATTAAATTATGAATTTAACATTTAAAGTGTGTTCCATTTATAGAGCTCCAAAAGCCTTCTGGCTGTTTACAGACAAGTAACAGTGACATACCTAAAAATTACATTAAGACAAAACAAGAAGAGTTGCTAATTAGAAGGTAGGATAAGTAGGGAGAAGTGTTAAATTGACAGTAAATGCATTGTTATGTCTAAAATTAGAGATTACCCGAATCTTTGAAGGCTTCTGAATTTGCTATTCTGTTGTTAATTTTAAAAATTTATTTTTTATATTCTGGAAATCTTTCTCCCAGGCATGTGATGCATGGCAGAAAGAGGCTCAAGAAGCAAAAGAACGTGCTAACATCGCAGATGCAGACAAACAACTCGCTCTTCAGAAGAAGGAGGAAGTGGAAAATAAATTAAAAAAGCTGAAGGTGCAATTAGCTGCTTGTCTATCTACTACATTACCTTATATGAAAAACTATGGAGATATAGAAAAGATATCCTTGCCAAAGCTTCGTTCCTTACAAAATCGGCTGCACTCAGATTTAGAAACAATAGATGAGGTGAGTTTCTTAATTTGCATAACTATTTTTGGTTAACTGAAACTGGCAGCTCAATAAACTTCAATAACATATTTATGCTAAAGAGCAACATTGCTCTCAGTGTTAAGTCTTTCTTTTCTGGAATAGAGGATGGTTCAGATTTCTCAACCTAATGGATTCTTCTAAGTTTTGTATCAGCTATCAGAAAAAAATTACAAGTGATTCACAAGAATTCTTGAGGTGATTAAAGAAAAGATTTAAAGCCAGCTTTTACCGCCAATGTTTTGGGCACTACCTAAATAAATAAAAATAGTTGCCCTAAGTAAATGAACATAGTTACATGCTTTTCACTTGTTTAGAAGATAGGTCGTGAGGTTCATCCAGTCCAACCCCCTGCTGAAAGCAGGGTCAACTCGAGGAGGTTGCTCAGGGCCTTGCCCAGTAGTGTTTTGAGTATTTCCAAAGATGGAGAGTCCACCACCTCTATGGGCAACCTTTTCCAGTGTTTGACCACCCTCACAGTAAGAAAAGTTTTTTCTTATGTCTATGTGGAATTTTCTGTATTTTAATTTATGCCCGTTGCCTCTTCTTTCACTGGATACCACCGAGAACAGTCTGTCCCTATCTGTTTTACTCCCTCCCATCAGGGATTTATACACACTGGTAAGATGCCATCTCTTTTCAAGGCTAAACAGTCCCAGCTCTTTCAGCCTCTCCTTGTATGTCAGATGCTTCAGTCCCTTAATCACCTTAGTGGCATACTGCTGTATTTCACCTTCTCTCAAATCCAGACTCAGTTTCTGCCAAAATTTAGGATGCTCTTTAGCTGCCAGATTGAGGGCATTTCTCAGGGCTCTCAAAGCTGGGAGTATCAGGTGCCACTGCTCTGAGCACATCCAGGAAGATAATAATGACCATGCACTGCTCTAGGCACCATACTTCAAACCTTGCTGGGCACAACTTGGTTTCACATTGCTGTCTCCCCTGCAGTCTCAAAGGGCAGTGACACTGCATATGACACCAATTCTTGCTGTTTTGTTTTGACTGTGATGGGACTGTCCAGACAAAAAAAAAAAAAAAAAAAAAAGATTTCCTTTCATTACTGGGACAGTCTGACATACTCTAGTACCTGTTTGAGTTCAGCAGTGTCTTCTCTATCTCAGTGCACCTCATGTCCAGTGCCATCTGTATCAGTATGAGCTACAGTCTTGAAAGAAAAGCCAGGCTCTCTTTAGAAGAGTTTAAAACATAATTTAAGTCTTTGTCAATAAAGTAGGTGGAGGAGGATGAGACTTGCTAGTTACCAGGCTCCTGTTATCAAGTACATTTACAGGATTATGGATTGGATTAGTGACCACTGTTGTTTTTCTCCTAAGGGATTTTAAAGAGGAGGAAAAGAGTCTTGGGATCTCTTACCAAAAAAAGTCATTACATCCTGGAATGGAAGTCATCTTGGCCAGGCTGGAGTGATCAGAACCATTACCACCTTTTCCAGTTTCTCAGGTTTCCTTTACCACTGTGGCCTCTTCTCACCTAGCTCTTCCTTCCAGGAGAAAGCTGCTGTCTTAGGCAGTGCCACATATAGTGTTCTTGATTCTTCTCATGGTCTAAACCATGTCTTGCTCTTCAAAAATTAACATGGCTTTTAGATGCTTTTCAATTCTTGTTCCTTAATAGGGTTGATAGGGCTTATTGCATGGAGACATTTATTTCCAGTTGTAACATCCTCCCCGAAGTCTGTATCAGTTACTTTATTCAAAGTATTGTACATTTGGGATGCTTCCATTTTGTCCTAATGCAGACATCTCCCACAGTATGAGAAAAATGTAACTGTGGTTTGAAATGGCAAAATGAGGGGAGTATATGACAATGAAAAAGGCTGATTTCCTCTTTTTTTTTGTTTTTGCTTGTTTGTATCACTCATCCCAATTATGCAGGAAAATTTCAGTCCAGAGGTTCAGTCCTAGGTATCTTCCTTTCTAAAAGCACCTATACTCCTCCAGCTGCTACTTTAAAGGTTGTGTGTGCTCTGATCTTATGACCCTCAGTTCAGCTCTCTGTCATACAAAAACATTGTCCCTTGTGGTGTTAAATTAGAAGTTTATTCAGGACAGCTAAGCGTAAAGCTAGAACACAACTGTACACTTTGGAAGCGTTTTTACTGAGTGCAATAATCTTTCTACAGGTGATTTTTCAGCTTCAGTCGAAGAAGTGTATCGTTTGTCAGGAAGGTGATCGTAGCATTATTCTGAATCCATGTCAACATTACGTACTTTGTGATCATTGTGCAGCTGCACAAGAAGAATGTCCCTGCTGCAAGAAAAAAAAAAATCTGTGGTAACATACAGGCATAGTACTCATATCATGTTCATGAATTAAATCATTTTATGGTTTTGTATTTTGTATAAGAATTATATCACTCATAATTAATCCATTTAATAGTGCTAGACTGATTTCCATTTTGATGTGAGAAACTTAGTTGCTTTAAGATAGAGAATAAGGCTTGCCAACCTTTACATATCAGGTTCAGTCATTTGATGAGCTTCTATAGTCTTGAGGTTTTCATTCCCCCCCCAGTCCCACTGCAGCCTATTCTGACTTCCACTTACATTCCTAGTGCACAAGCTACTTAGGTTCATTTGCACTGTAATCACTTTGTATAAATCTTACCATAATGCCTGAATGAAGTGTTTATACCTGTTATTTTCATTAACAGAAGATGGATACATAGATACAGTAACTACACACTCAACAGCACAAATGGTCCCTTTGCCATGTCTGTTGTGTGTGGAACGCCAGAGCCAGTATTTTGGAATCGGTCTAACACTATGTTTACTTGGATGTTTGAAAAATTCTGATTAATATAAAAGCACTTTTTAATTATTGTGTTTTGTTAGAAGATATGTTGTAAATTGCTTCAAGCTGCTTTCTAGGTCTTATGTTTATTTTTTAATATGCAATAATATGACATGTTATATGTGTACTGTGAATTTAAAATATTTCACATGATTTTACTGTTAAATCACAATATGATTAAATAGAAATGACAGCTTACCTAGGTTTTTTACAATATATAAGTTAACTGCATACTGTAGTATTTATAAATGTACCAGCAGAGAGAAAAATAATGAGGCACATATGCTTTCATATTCAAAGACACGTTCTCAATTTTGTGAAACAGATCAGTTTTAGTAAACAACTGTGCATTTGCATATTTCCCTCAGTTTGGATGTTTGTAGTCTTAAAGTTTTTGTACATCTCCTAACCTGTGTGGTACTCATCGGGAACAGATATGATATACATAACATTTCCAAGTGCCTATGCCCAATATCCTATAAAATGGCAGAAGACATAAAAGAAGAATTTTGCAAATAATTTCTATTGCTTAATTTTGTATTGAACAATTTGACAGTAACTAGAATATGTCTCTTGCTTTTATAAATATTTAAAAATACACTTTTTTCAGTAATGAAGTAATGCATGTTTGAAAGGAACTACAAAATTATTTAAGTATGTAATCAGGCAGTGGCACTTTGACACAGTGATTCTTTTAAAAGGTGGTAATATCCTTACTTTATCCTGGTAGTTGGGAACATGCAATTCAGGAGGAGAATTTAATTACTGCATGGTAACACTATATATTTTTACTTTTCTTACATGGAATAATTGCCTGCATTACTCCTTTTTCTGTTAAATTCAGGTGTGACACTAGTATAACTTAGATTGAAATGACCTACTACTGTGTTACACAATTTGTATCTCCATATTACTGTATGCAGTACAAAAAGTGAGTTCACACAGGCAGCAAAGAGTTAATCTATTTAAAGTTCAGTCATGCTAAAACAAAAAAAAAAAGATGTATACTAAAATTATGATTGTCAAAATAGAGCTTTTAGAACTGTGTCAGCATTAAATAGAGGGCCCAAGCCAACAGTACTGAAATCACTATCTCCTCTGTGTTTTAGCGTTCTTTGTACAAAGGCTTGAGTTAGCAAAAAATCATTACACATTTTCTGTGAGAACTAAATGTATGGACTTGTCGTTGCTTTCTTAAGACACGTCAATCTGCAGGAACATTGGAGACCTTTTGGGAAGGGAGACGTAGGATAAAATATTAAATACATTTCTACTTGCTTCTGTTTCAAAATTTTGTCTGAAGATCACTTAAAGACCAAAGTTGGGTTTAATAATGTGATTGTGTTGACTTTACCACGGTTTCTCTAAAACGTTTGTACTCAGAAAAGTATAAAATTGGACTGTATTTGCATTTTCAAACACATTTTTCTGTCCTAAAATAAGATATTGCCGTTTTAAAGGTGTAGCCAGCTGTAGACTTTTAAAAAAAGGAACTTGGATCACCAAGTTTGGCTGTAGGTATTAATGTATTTTTTGCCCCTGTGCAGTCCATGACAAAGATTGATTTTTGAACCTTAACAGCATTTTGGACTAAAGCAAACTTAGCTATGTAAGGTCTGGGTTTTTTTAAAACAGTGAGCAAATCAAGGAATAATATGTAATTATAGTTTGAAATTATGTTACATATTTTACAAATAAGCAGTTATTTTGGACACCAGTTTACTACATTTATCTAGTGTGGAATAGCATTCTGCAACCATTGTGCTCACAAAAACGTTTAGAAATATCTTAGTGAAAATTTTTGCTTTGGTATGTTAGAAGAAACCAGCTTAGGCCACATTGTGCTGCCCATATGCAGCTATGTGACATTTGTTACCCACGAGATACAGAAGCGTGGTTTTGTGCTGTCTTGTCAAAGTTTATAGTTCTTCATGTGTATTTTAGTGCATTTGCCTATGTCCCGGGGCTATTTTTTGGTCCCTTTTTTTTTTGTAGTAACAGGTGATTTTCCTGATCTCACAACATCAACAAAAAAGGAATGTAAACAGCACTTGCAGTGTGAATCATCACATTGACATTCACAGTTTATATGTGCTGCGTTTTTAGAGGAAATGAACTAATATGTTTAGTCTGTTGCTTTTTAAATTTGTATGTTTTGTGTTTTACAATGATGAATCTTGAAAATAATGATATATGTCCTATAGTAATATCAGTACTGAAAATTTTGCAGGTGTTCCCTGTAAGTTTCTTTAGCGCTGAACTACAGACACATTTAAAAACTATCAACAAACCATTTTGTGGAGAAAGAAAAAACACATACCAAAGAAACATACCTATGTGTGAAATTCTCAGACCGGGCAGCTTGCTGTAATTATAGACAAATCCTATCAAGGTGATCACTTGAACTATACATCATCATACATAGCAGTCATATGAAAATAATACAGTTGTTCTTCACAAAATTCTTTTGTAATTACAAGCAAAGTTTTCTGTATCTTATTAAAGCAAGTCAACTGCAAATACAAATAAATATGTACTTTTACACCAGTACTTTAAAATGGAGGATAATAAAATATATGCAGTTGACTAGAGACGACTATTTGGAAGAAGTCAGAAGTGAAACCTGACCTTTGCTAAGTATTCATCCTTGTACTATATATGCTATCTAGAAACTGGAAACATTAAAATTATATTTTAGCGAGACTACAGTACGGTAATTTGCTGAATTCACAAAATACATAAAAGCAAACTAAATAGATTTTCAAGATTCATTTTGGTATTTGACAAAGTGCTGTGTTAATTTATGTAAGAATATAATTTTTAATGTGAATGCCATTATGTTGTCACAATTATTTTAGCCTGGGGAATAATAGATTAAAATTGTGATTTCTCAGGGTTTTTACAGTTAGGAGCTGTAATTTAACCGGAAGTATGCTAATTACAGATAGATCCCAAGCTGCATGTTATAGGCTTATTATTAGTCTTCTTTGAATAGCAGATTATTAAAGACATACTTGTTTTGTTCTACATTGCCATTCAGAGTATCCTAGTATTAAATATAGGTAGTAATATTATTACTGTCACACTATGCTTGTGTAACTGTGGTCATCATCAGACCCTAAATAAATATGGAATTTTTACTCATATTAATTTATGGAAGCCGTTAATGTTTTGAGTGTACAGACAGAAATGATTTTGTGAATGAAATTGTTCTTAATACAAAACATATTATTTATAATGTGTACTCATTTACTTGTAGTGAACTGTTTAAAATTCTTAACACTTGTTAAAACTTTTCTACACTATAGCGTTTATGCAATGGTTTACAGAAGTCATGGAATTATTTTTATTACCAACATGGAAATAAAATTTTGATCTTTATTTCTGGGCTATACTGTGTTTAACGATTCAAAAATGTACAGATATGTTTTCCTCTGCAGTCTAATTATGGCATTCCTAATCATTTCAGGGTTTCAACCACTGGGATTGGCATTTACTGTTTCAGCGGAGAAAGAGGTCTAACTATGATACACAGAAACTGATTCAGCAAAATGGTCTACAAGACAGAGGCTGTCAAGTAATTAAAACATAATCACTTTTCCATTCCATTCTTCTCTGTACTACATGTCCTGAGAACATACAAAGCGCCCTATCGGGCTGGAGCTATCGTGATAAGTCTATACCAGTATTCTGTCCCTAACAGTGGCAACAGGAGATGCTATGTAGAAGGAGCATGTAAGTCTTGCCTCTTTCTGCAATCCACGCCTCTCATATCCTCCAGTGTCAGGGATGTTAGAAACTGCAGCCTGTTTAGGCTCACCTTATACAAGGTGGTAGCTTTGTACCTTTCCAACTCAAAACTTTGTCCTTCATAAGATGCAGAGAATGTGACAGCATACAGTACTGAGGATGCGGATTCACCAAGGTTTTCTGGAGCTTCTTGTCCCATTGTCCATATCCCTCCTGGCAATGCCCAGACTTCTTTTCTTCCCCAGCAGCCACTGCACATCTGGCAAGGCAAGTAAATTGAAGTCGGTTACTAGGAAGTCCCAGCTTACATGCTGTGCTTGCATGAGAAATTCAATAACGAAGGTGAGGATAGAGCAGCGGGAACAATCCCAACAAGGTGGAAGGGGAAGACAGACACACATACAGAATCTTGCACAGTGACTTATTCCCAAGTAGACTGGTGATAAAGCTGTCAAGACACATGCCTTACAGTTGTCCACTTGCCCTCCCATACACCCCAAGGCCTTGCACTTGCCCTGCAGGAACCACCTTTTTCATCTCAGTGCACCACTGGGTCTCCTGGTTTGCTTTCTGATGTTCTCAGATTTTGAGGCCATTTTGAGGTGCCCTGTGGCCCTTGTCTGCATTTTGGTGTGCCCCAGAACCCTCAATTCACATTGTGGGTTTCCCCCAAGCCCTCCGTGTCCCTTCTGGTGAGCCACAGGGCCCTCAGTGGGCAACAAGGTTCTCCGTTTAGCTTTCTCCCCTCTCCCACAGTTCTCTGGGTGCTTTTTGGTGCTCTCCACCATCAGCTTTTTTCCTGTCGGTTTGCGCCAGGGCCCTCCTTTGCCCTCCTGTGCCGCAGAAAGGGGGCCTGCAGCCCACCGCTCCAGCAGCCGGCCGACTGAGCGACCATCCCCTGCCGGGCCGACGAGCGCGGCTCCAGGAAAAGCTGCCGGGGTGTCCCGGGGGCAGGCGGGGCTGCGCTGGGGGCTCGGCGGGGCGCCCGGCCGCCTCGGCGGAGCAGGGGAACGGCGCCCCCGCGGGCTCCGAGGGCGGCCAGGGCTGCCTCCCGCGGCATGCCGGGAGCTGTGGTCCTGCGGCACGGGGCTTCCCCTCGGCCATGTTGGTTCCGCGGGGCACGCCGGGAGGGGCAGTCTTCCGGCGCTCGGCTGCCGGGCGGCCATGCTGCGTTTCCCGGTGCATGCCGGGAGGTGTAGTTTTTGCAGACTTGGCTGCCGGGCAGCCGCGTTGCTCTCGGGCGCGTGCGGCGCGCTGCAGCCCTTGCTACCGCCGCGGCACGAGGCGCAGTTTTGTTACCGGATTCCTGTGGCTTCCTGCGGGCTCCCAGCTGCAGCCGCTCCCCGACCAGCGGGGCGGCCCAGCAGCGGTACCGCAGCTCGCCGCGGCCCTCGCTGCTGCCGCCCGGCGACCAGAGGCCGGTACTGCAGCTCCCTGCTGCCGCCTGGCGAGCGCCAGGCCGTACTGCAGCTGGGCTACGCGGAGGCGCCGCCGCGCTCCGCGTCGCCGCCTGCCGGTAACAGCCGTGCGATGCTGCAGTGCCTCCCAGGCGGTGCCGCCGCGCTGGGAGCTGCCTCCCGGCAAGGAAGCGCCGCTGCCGCCCCACGGGCGCGCTGTCGGCGCGCGCCTGGTGCGCAAAGCGCAGGTTGCAGCGCCGGTGCCGCCCGTGGGCGCGCGCCGGGTGCTCGCTGCTGCTGCCGCCTCGTGGCCGCAGCGCGGTGCTGCAGCGCCGGCACCGCACAGGTGCGCGGCAGCGCCGCCGCCGCCTCCGCTGCAGCCGCGGCAGGGCGGCGTGCCGGGCGCGGTTCCCGGTGGCGGGTGAGGGCCGGGAGCACCAGCGAGGCGAGCGAGCCCCGCTGAGGGTGCAGGGGTGTCTCCTGCCCGCCGGCCGCCCGGGGGTGGCGGGGCGGGAAGCTTCAAACCGCCTGCTGCAGCCGGCTCCCGGTCTGCTGGAGGGAGCCGGGACAGGGCAGCCCCGGGGAGTTACCTGAGAGCTGGCAGAAGGGAAGAGGGGAAGGAGGGGGACATCCTCAGGCGCAGACGCCGGGCGCCTCCCCAACTCGCCAGAGCTCCCCCTGAGCCTCCCCTGGCCCCGCTCGCCCCGTGGAGCTGCCCCCCTCCAGCACCTTCCCCGAAGCCTGTCCCGTAGCCCCAGGCTGCCCCCAAGCCCTGTCATGAAGGTCACAAGCTGGCCCTCGGGTGGGCTGGAGTCTTCCTTAACACGGGTGCTGTTAGCAGCAGTGCGGGGAAAGAGCGGCGTCTCCAGAAGCCCCTGCAGAAGGAGGGGATTCGGCTGGGGCGATCTACGGTAATAACAGTCGCTGCTTCTTCTTTCCCTGTCCCAGAGGCCGCGCTGAGGACGCTGTTGTCCGTTCCTCGCCTGGGGATGCCATTGACTGCATCCACCTCTGGCTTGGGTGGGTTGTCTCTCCCCGGCCTCACTCCCTTCATGGTGTGGGGGGGAAAAGGGATGGGTGGATCAGGCTGTGGGCAGGAGCTGCCGCGGCTGAAGCTGGAGAGGCTGAAGAAAGGTAAAGCAGAAGAAATCGAAGGCCATCCGGCCGGCGGCTGCCTCCCACTGCCAGCAAGAGAGACCCTGCCTCTCCGGGGGAGGAAGGATCCGTCTTTGTAATCCACAGCAGGCCAGACCACCAATGTGCACCGCAGCGTCTGTATGCGTAACCCAAAGCACAGCACGGCCGTGTAGTGCATGAGCGAGCCAGGCTACGTGTCTAGGAAGCCTCGTCTCATAAGAGCTGTGGGACACCCACGTATTCTCTTAGGTGGAGGCCAGCCAAGCGACTGGAGTTAAGAAGAGGAGTGGAGGAGAGAAGCAGAAAGAAGCGTCTGAACTGCCAAATTCTCCTGGCAGCGCCGAGAGCGAGAGCTGTGGTGAGTTTTGGGCCCCTGGGGACCTGTCTTCCCTCTTGTGCGTCCTGGGCCCTTACTGCCCCTCCCCGGCCCCCTCTCTTTCCCATGCTGCTGTGAGTTTTTTTTTTTTTTGCTTCCCTGTACCTATCTATCCTCTCCTCTCTATTCTTCTGTCCTGCTCCCTCTTCCTCTCTCCCTTTATCTCTCTTCTTCTACTGCTCCCTTTTCTTCTTCTCTCTGTGCTTTTGTCCTGCTCTCTCTCCTTCCTTTTTTTCATCCTCTCTTTCTGTCCTGCACCCATTGCTGTTTTTTTCCTTTTCCATCCCTCTGTCCTGATCTGCACCCATCTCTTTTCCCCCCACAATTTCTCTGGCCTTTTACCCTGGCATTCTTTTCCTCTCTGTCTCTGTACATGCTACTCTGTGTCCCTGCATTTCTGTCTCTGTCCTCCTTTCTTCCCTTTCTCTCTGTCCCTTTGTCTTGCTCACTGTCACTGTTTTTTTTCATTCTGTATCTCACTGTCCCTGTCTTCCTTCCTGTTCATCTCGTACCCTCTCTGACCTTTTGTGCTGCTCCCTGTCCCTATTATTTATTGCTTCACCTCTCTGTCCCTGTTTTTCTCATGCTCCACCTCTCTGTCATTCTCTTTGTTGCTCTCATTTGCTCTCTATCTCAGTATCCTGCTCCCTGTCCCTCTCTCTTTCCCAGTATCCCACTTTCTGGCTCCCTGTTTTCTATATCGCTCTATCCTTTCTTCTGTCTTTTCTTGTCCCTCTGGCCTGCTACCCATCACTGTTTTTTTCTTTCTTTCTCTCTCCATCTCTCTGCCTTGGTCCTGTCACTCTCCTCCTCTCTCTGTCGCTAATGTTTCTTTCTCCATCTCTGCCCTGCTCCCTGTCCCTTTTCTCGTCTTCTCGCTGTCATCCGTCCTCCCCCTAACTTTTTGTCTGTATCTCTCCATACCACTGTTTCTCCTATCATTTCTCACTCTATCCCCCTGCCCAGCTCGCTGTCCTGTTATTCCCCTCTATCCTGCTCCCTGGCCTTTTTTCTTATCCTGCAGCCCAGCACTGTTTTTTCGTTCTCGCTTTGTCCTGATTTGTCTCTCTCTCCACCCCCCGCTCAATCCCTCTGGCTTGTTCCCTGTCTTTTTCTCTCCCTCCCTCCCTTATTCTTCTCATTCAATTTCTCTCTCAAGCCGTCTGTTCTGCTCCCCACTCATCCCTCTCTCTCTCTTTCTCTCTGTCCTGCTCCCTGACCCTGTCTTTCTTGCGCCACATCCCTGCAGGGCTCCTCATCCCTTTTTTATTGACTTATCCATCTCACTGTCCTTTTCCCTGTACCTTTCTTTCTCTGCTCATCAGTCCTTCTCACTCATTTTATTTTTTCTTTCTTTTCCTCTGTCCTGCTCCCCATTGCTGTATTTTAGTTTTCTGTATCTGCTGCTCCAGTAACGACTGCTGAGTTGTCCCAGGGGAAGGGTGAGTGTACAGGCACCAAGCCCCATAGCAACTCACTCCTGGGACTTATTTACAAATAAACACTTGCTGTCTCCTTTGCATGCATGGCTGTGTTTGTAGTCCTTTGTACTTGGTGAATGGCTGTCAGAGGGCCCAGGGGAGCAGGTTACACAGTGGATGTCAGGGGCCATGGCTGCAGCTGTGGGCTGGGCCTGGAGGAACCCCAGGGGGGCCAGTGAGGCTGATGGTGATGGCCCCTCTGTGTAAAACGGCTGCAGCCCCAGGAATGGCGCTGCTGGGGCATGCCTGCCTGAGAGTGCTGAGTTGCAAGGATGTTTCCAACCCAGTGGTGCAACAGGCTGATGGTCAGCTGGAGTCAGGCCCGATCAGGGCAGGTCCCAGGGATTTTCTGAGAGCTGGTGGAGAGGAAGCAGGAAGAGGGGCAGGAGATGGCTGCCCTTACCCCTCTGGGTACCTGGAGACCTTCCCACGCCCTGGAAAAGGTGGTGGGTGTGTCCCCAACTCAACAAAGCTCCTCCAGCCCTGCTCACCCCATGCAGCTGCCCCCAGCTCCAGCACCACCCTGAAGCCTATCCTGTAGCCACAGACTGCCCCCAAACCCTGTCCTCACAGCAGCAAGCTGACCCTTGAATATGCTTTATTATCCTTAAATGCAGGTGCCATTAGCATCAGTTCAGGGAAGAGCGGCGTCTCCAGCAGCTCCTGCAGAAGGAGGGGTTCCTGCCTGAGGAGAGCTACAATCATCGCTGTGGATAAGGGTTGCTTGTTCTTTCCCCCTCCCAGAGGCAGCACTGAAGACTCAGTTGTTGGTTCCTCTCCGGGCATGTTGTTGATTGCATCTGCCTCAGGTTTGTGTGGGTTGCTTTTGGCCTCATTCTCCTAGTGGCATGGTTGAAAAGGGACAGCTGGACACTTACTGGCTGTGGACAGGAGCTGCTGCAGCTGAAGCTGGAGAGGCCAGAAAAAGGTAAAGCAGCTGAAGAATTAAAGAAAGAGGATCCAGCTGGCAGCTGCCTCCAGCTGCAGACAGCCTGCCTCTCTGGGTGAGGAAGGATCCCTCTTAGTGTAGTCCTCAGCAGATCCAATCACCGATGTGCACCGCAGGGTCTGTATGCGTAACCAGAAGCACAGTACAGCCATGTAGTGTGTGCGCGTGTGAGGCTGTGTATCTGGGAAGCCTCATATTGTAGGAGGTGTAAGACACCAGTCTATTCTCTTAGGTGGATGACAGTCAAGACCGGAGCTACGGGGAGGGTGGGGAGAGAGACAAAGACATGTCTGAACTGTCAAATTCTCCCAGCATCTTTGAGAGCGGGAGCTGCGGTGAGTCCTGGACCCCTGGGGCCATGTTGTCCCTCTTCTGCATCCCAGTCCCTCCCTACCCCACTTTCTCTCACTGCTGTAATTTTTTTTTGCTTCCCTGCACCTCTCCCTCTCTCATTCTCCAAGTCCTCCTCTTTCTCTGTCATTCTCCCTCTCTGTTTTCTTTTTCTCTCTGCACTTCTGTCCTGTTCCCTGTCTCTCTTTTTTTCATAGCAACATATGAAGATAATGGGACTCATACTACTTACTTGGTAGAAGCAGGATAGGGGCCAATAAATTACTATAGACAGCCCTGAGAGAAGCATTCCCAGCAATTGCCTGTAATGGTTTGGATGAGCAGCTCTAAAAGAAGACCTTATTCTTCCAAGTAACCTGCCCTAAAAAGTCAAATACAGTATTTCACAGGGACAGGAAAAAAAGCTCTAAGTCATTAAAATACCTATCTCCAAACAACAAAAATCAGATTCCCTTTACATTCTTCAGGCTAGAAAAAAAGATATATTTTAACAGAAAAATATTTTGGTCAAATTCATTTGTTAAAATTTTTTCATCATCATGCTGAAATATCTCCCCATGTTGTTCTGAATTTATGCATACAATGTGAGTTTAAATTAGCATATGATCAGTCAGCAAAGATGTCAAGTGCATTATCAAGATTAGTCAAGTATGAAATACTACGGAGGAAAAAATATTTCAAAGAAGAGGTAAACTGACCTAGTTTCACAGCCCATTGTTCCAAATTATCAGGATTTCACTAATGATTGTATTTGTTTCATATTGTCAGAATGACTTGCAGCTTAGGAAGTGCATTGATCTACTGGTGAGAATTAATTGTAGAACCCAGTGAAAAGAAGTTTCTTTTTGGCTCTTGAAACTCCGTCAAGTGTAACATGTAACACATAATGGGGTTTTGGTTCTGTTTGCTTTTAAAGTATATTCAGTGGTACTAGAATTGTTAATACATTTTGATCTCCAGCCATAACTTCCAGTTACACCAGACAACTGCATATATTGGATATTACATTAACACAAAATGTGTAGTTTGATGTAACAGTGTCTTTAAATTGCTGTAACAATGGACTTGTTTCCTGTGGATGATAGGGTGAAATGTTGGGTCTTGTGTGCTGACTCTCCTGCTAATGGGTTAGAGCCTTCAGACTTAGCTTTTTCTGGGAAGCTAAAATAGCTAAGCTCTTAGAGAAGCTGGTGAGTTTCCCATGTTTGCCTCTCTTAATTAGGAATGGGCAAGACTCGACACTTTGCAGACAAGTAGGAAAAATTCAGCTGTTTACACAATCTTTACAGATTTTTCGTCTTTTCTGTATGCTTTTTTCTCACTTGTGTGTGTTTGTAATTGGGAATTGGATACTCTGTGGTCTCTTTCAGCCTCTGAGTAGTTTCAGTCTCTTTAATGGGTGGTGATTTGGTTACCTGCTTTTTATCCCCCCAACTTGCAGTTGAAAGTCTTATGCTTTGGTGCAGAGAATGTTCTCCCCTGTTACACTCTCTCTGATTTATGCAAATAGTGTGTCTTCAAATTTGAAGACATTACATATAATTCTTACGATTTCTCTCTTGTCTGTTAGTAACATCAAGGGTTTATGAAATTTTTGGTCCTGTCTTTTAGTGGTCAGGTGTACAAAGGTGCATCTCTGACACTTGGGAACTTCGTAACAATTTAGCTATATGTTCGTGTGTACATGTGTCTTATTTGGGAGCTTGTCAGTGAGATGATGTGGAGGAAAAGGAGAAAGTCAGGAAAGTTATCTGTGGTTGGGGAATGGAAGAAGGAAGAAAACAGCATTCTCCTGCAGAAGCTGGCTGCTCACAGCTTGGACAAGTGCACTCTGCACTGGATTAAAAACTGGCTGGATGGCCGAGCCCAGAGAGTGGTGGTGAATGGAGCCAAATCCAGTTGGCGACCGGTCACGAGTGGTGTTCCCCAGGGCTCAGTGTTGGGACTGGTCCTGTTCAATATCTTTATCGATGATCTGGATGAGGGGATTGAGTGTACCCTCAGTAAGTTTGCAGATGACACCAAGTTGGGTGGGAGTGTTGATCTGCTGGAGGGTAGGAAGGCCCTGCAGAGGGACCTGGACAGGCTGGATTGTTGGGCCGGGGCCAACTGTATGAGGTTCAACAAGGCCAAGTGCTGGGTCCTGCACTTCGGTCACAACAACCCCAGGCAATGCTACAGGCTTGGGGAAGAGTGACTGGAAAGCAGCTTGGCTGAAAAGGACTTGGGGGTGTTGGTTGACAGCCAGCTGAACATGAGCCAGCAGTGTGCCCAGGTGGCCAAGAGGGCCAATGGCATCCTGGCTTGTATCAGGAATAGTGTGGCCAGCAGGACCAGGGAGGTGATAGTGCCCCTGTATTCGGCACTGGTGAGGCCACACCTCAAATACTGTGTCCAGTTTTGGGCCTCTCAATTCAAGAAGGACATCGAGGTGCTGGAGCACGTCCAAAGAAGGGCAACGAAGTTGGTGAAGGGTCTAGAGCATAAGTCTTCTGAGGAGCGGCTGAGGGAGCTGGGGTTGTTTAGTTTGGAGAAGAGGAGGCTGAGGGGAGACCTTATTGCTCCCTACAACTACCTGAAAGGAGGTTGTAGCGAGGTGGGGGTTGGTCTCTTCCCCCAAGTAACAAGTGATAGAACGAGAGGAAATGGCCTCAAGCTGCGCCAGGGAAAGTTTAGGTTAGATATTAGGAAAAACTTCTTTACTGAAAGAGTGGTCAGGCATTGGAACAGGCTGCCCAGGGAAGTGGTTGAGTCCCTATCCCTGGAGGTATTTAAAAGACAGGTAGATGCAGTGCTTCAGGACATGGTTTAGTGGTGGACTTGGCGGTGGTAGGTTAACGGTTGGACCTGATGATCTTAAGGGTCTTTTCCAACCTTAACAATTCTATGATTCTATGATTCTATTTTTACTCCTTAAGAAGCTCTAGCAATGTATGGAAGTTCAAGAACAAAAACGTGGCTGCTTTGCAGCATATTGAATGCTGTACAGTGACTAAAAAGAGAAGCTTTTTTTTTAATGGAAATTACTGGGTTCCACTGCATTTATCTTTGCAAATTACAGTGTTGTTTGTTTTTTTTTCTGAAAGCAGTTGGAAGGTACTTCTATATTTTTATCACTTTCAGGCAAATGAGTATATTCCGTTCTGTCTAACATAATCACAGGTGTCATCTTTTTCTTTAACATAGTGGAATACTGCTGTTTAGGCTATACTTTCAGGCTTTGACAATTGAAAAAAAATTGAAAAATTGTTCAGCAGTGGTTTTTTTTTTTTTAAATTTACAGATACTTCATGACGAACTGTACTTTCAACTGGCTGTAAACAATGTAGCATCATTTTGCATCTAAGAGCTTCAGTGTTTTATTTTGCTTTTCTTAAATGGAAATAAAAGTTTTAAATAAACACTCCAGTAGTAGTTCTTTGGAACTATGACTTAAAAATCCTATTTAAAGTATTTTAATTTTTTAATATATATCCAAGTAAACAAATTCCTGACATCAGTGTGATTTGGTATCACTTGATGGCATGGTCATTAGAGGCATGTGTGGCTCCTTTAATCTTATATTAAGCAATCTAAACAAAACCAGGAAATGATAAAACTGTATTCTGGTTTTGTAACAATATGAGGGTCTCTTCATTTAACTCCACTTAAGGTTATGTGAGAATACTGTAGCTGATGTGGTATTTACTAAAAATTATTAGGACAATGTTGTTGAATTATAATAAATAGATCAACTCTTCCATTGCCTATGGCTGCTCTTTCTGCTGCGTTATTAGAGGTTCCAGACTTGCTGAAACCTTTCTGTCAGTAAGAGCAGTAATAGTTCATATTTTTTTCTGCACTCAATCAGAGGATCATAGACTAATTCAAGTTGGAAGGGTCCTCAGGAGGCCTGCAGTCCTACAAAGATCATCTATGAGGTTAAATGAGGTTGCTCGGGGCTTTATCCCTTTAGGACTTGAAAACCTCCACAGACTGCACAACCTCTTTGGTCAACCATGTTCCAACATTTGACTGTCCTCATGATGAAAGAGTTTTTGTTTATATCCAGTCTGAGCCTCTCTTGGTTTAACTTACGCCTGTTGTCTGCTGTCCTCCTGCTATGTGCTGATGTGAAGAGCCTAAATCAGTCTTCTTGATGACTTGCTCGTAGGTATCCGAGGGCTACTATTAGGTGTCTGCCCTCCCCCTAAGTCTTCTTTTCTCCAGGCTGAAGCAAAATTTTGTCTTTGTTGCCTTTTTTTTTTTTTTTTTACTAGTTCTGGTGCTGTATATTGCTATAGATTAATGTATACACTTTGGTGCTATAACTGTAGGATAGTATTATCCATTTACAGATAAACCATAGCAGAATTACGGATGTGGCTCATTCGCAGCCTCATGGCACATCAATACCAAAAATGGGAATGTATTTTGAAATTGTTGCTAAGTCACAATATGTTTATAGTTGTACTACTTTGCATATCATAGCTTGCTTATGAATAGTAGGTCATTGTAGAGTAATGCTGAGGGCTAATATGGTAAAATTATTAGTTGCTGTGGTTAGAAATGAAAATTATAGTCTAAGGCTTATGGAATATAAACTTCATTTAATGATACTCTCAATTAAAAGTGAAGAACTAATGTCTCCAACTATAGAAAAGAATGTTCTACTATGAGACACTCGTGACAAATATGAAACTGTTCCTTAATTACTTGACAGAACAGACACTGAAATGCACAATGGCTGCACAGTGTAAATTGTTTTTAATTTACTTTTTTTACATAAGAAGGCACTGAACGTGGCTTCAAACTGATCTCTATGCTCTCAGCTTGAGACATGACCGCTGTGTGGTGCTGATTAATGATTGGTGGTATCGCAGTTATCCGAACTGTGATATTATTAAAATTAAATAAACTCTTTTCACAAAGTGTTTAATATTTGTGTGAATTGTATAATGTCAGTGTCTTCTCTGCCTACAGTACTGTTGTACAAATCGCTTTTTACTGAAATTAAAATTATCTTACTTTTGAATAACAAGTATTGGATTATTTGCTATGAAAAATAGTATCAACAGTTAGGACTTGGATTTTCATTTAACGCTACTCTCAAAGAAGAGAACTTAGTCATCTGAAAATGCCACTTACATTACTGTTTTTATGAAGTATGTCAAGAAGGGACTTAGAGTATGGAATGCTCTTACTTTATTTCCATTGGATAGGTTTTGATTAAAAACTGATTACAATCCAAATTTTGAAGCTTTTCAAAACCCTTGATATCTGTAAATAATCAGAATACCAAGAAACACTGAGTTTCACTCTCAGCACAAGGGGAAATCTGCTTATTTTCTGTATTCCTGTAATACTTTCACTTCCTACTTTAGTATTGTTTTGAGCTTTAGCAAGATGGAAAAATGAATTTTATTGGTCACAAGAAACAATGAAATCATTAAATCACTATCATCTTGATACAAATCTGGCATTTGAAAGAATGCTTTTTACATATACATGTATTTTATTTTTGAAATGCAGCTCAAATAAGTTGAAGCCAAAGGAGTAGGACATATGATATTTGAATGCTCTTATATGTTCAGTGGACCTCCTTATTGTTTGCATGTTAATGTGCCTATGAGGTCCCAGGTCAGTAAAGTATACCGTTAGTTTTGCATCCTACATTGTCAATTCAAGTTGTTCCTGTGTTTTGCACATTTGGATAATTTAGAAGAGCTCTGGGTTATTCTTGCGTAGCTGTCAGACCTATTTGACAAAACTTTTAGTTAATGAGTCTAACCTGCTTGTTATGTGTTTATGTTTCTAAAATTATGTTATAAACTTTGCTAATCTAATGCTGTATTTGGCTTTCAGCAGAGACTAATAAAAAACCCCATACCCTCAAATGAGCATATTTCACCAAAAGAAGTCATAAGCTGTACTGAAAACCTATTCAAAATCTGACTGCATGCTCTTTATTTAGCGAAGAGAAAGAGAAGCATCATGGATGGCCTTTTCTGAAAATTCTTACTACATTAAAAATGATTTAGAAAAGCGATTATCAAGGAGTGGCAGGATCAATCTGTTTTCTCTCTCATGCGAATTTTTTTCTTTGTCTTTGAGGAAATTTTTTTACCCGTCTTTAACATCATCTGCTTTATGCTACCTACATTGAGATTATGATCAAAAGCCAGCAAAATATATGAGGTGATAGTGCACCATTCACTTGTACAATAGAATTATTTTCCATTTTTGTTAACTTAAAAAAAATGTTGAGCAAAGGCATTCATTAAACTGTCAAAAGGAGTACCTGTGTGTCTTCCTTGAGAGATTGATATTTTAATTTTTTTTGGTAATGCTTAGGTTTCTCAGATTTTTTTGCTCATAAAAATATCATATTTGCCTTAAATTCAGTCTCTTAATATGTTACTAACTGTATAGATTAACAGCTTTCAAACCATTCATTATTCAAGCAATTCCATTTATAACAAAACAAAGCCACAAGAATGTTATTGTTGATGTTATATTTTAAGATACTTTCAAGCAGTATGTATTTGGTACAACATTAATGACTGATGATTGCCAAACTATACCATATAGTAATGATTCAAGTCTTACAGATGAATTACGTGACGTTTGGTTGTTCTTTTCACCCTGAGAAAGTGGTAAGAGGTGAATTGTAATAAATATGTCCTTACAATATGTTTTTATTCAGTTAAGAAACAGGAATATATAAAATACTAGGTGCTTTATTGTACATTTAGAATTACTGATGGAGATTTTTGTTACCTCCAATTGAGAAATTTGAGGCAACTGCAAAAAAAATTTTATCAATATTTGGAGACAGGGCAAGGAAAGTATTTTAGTGGAAAGGGGTATTGTTGCCTTTTAAATGTAACATTTTTGTTTTTTAAAGTAATGTGAATTTGTCATTTGCATGTCTGCAAATTCTGGAGCTACCCATTCCTTTGGATCTAGCTTCTAACATTTCACAATCAGTAGTAAGAGTTCTAATGAACTTTTTTCCTTTGCGTAATATATTCCCAGCTGAACATGTTAACCTGTTCTATGGATGAAATACTAGCTTAAATGTGCTTGTAAATGTGAATTCTATTTAAAAATGTAAGATAGAATCCTTTAATATGTGTGTTTGGCTTTTTCAATGAAGTGAAAACTTCTAAGTGCTTAAATAGCCCAAGTTCTGTAGAGATAAATAACCTATTTAACTGGAGAGTTATACGAAGATGGTAAATGATTCACCTTTGTTCAAAGTTATATACCATTACCTGCTTGTTTTATAAAATTTCACATAAATGCATTCAGATGAGCTTAGTGGGTTTTGGTGGTTTTATTATTATTATTATTATTTTTATTTTTTTTATTCCAGAGCCAGTGTCTTGGTACTATGTGAAAGAAGTTCTGAATAAACACGAACTGCAGCGCTTTTACTCTCTGAAGACAACTACTACAGATATTGGTAGAGGCCAGGCTTGTTGTGCTGTGCATTAAATGAACATTCCCTGGAAAGATATGTTTATATGCTGCTTGCAGATAGGAATCAACTTAGGTACTGTATTTGATGTCTTTGTAATGCAGGAAATGTATTGACAAATGAAGTACCAAGATTAAAAAAACCAACCAACCAAAACCCACAGCTGTAATAATACACCATATTAATTGCTATGCTAGTGAAGCCACTTAAAGTCATACTTTTGTTTTATTCATTTTTGAAATTTTGGCAGCCATTAAGGTGGTGTCTTGTGCCTATATCAACATGTGACCTGAAACTAGCTTCATTCTAGCACGTGAGAATATATGTTTCTATCCCCATCTTAATTTCCATCTTCTTTCCTAACTCCCTATTCTTTCAACAGTTTTCCTCACTGAGACCTTGACACCATGCTTTGAGGTGCCCCTCTCATTCCATTAAAATAGTACACAATTGCAACCTTGATCTTATCAGTTCATCAATGGTAATTGTCTGTTGCCTTTTGGAGATGCTCATCCTGTAATTGAAAAGCTCCAGCAGCCAAGCAATAGGTAGCTACTACTGCAGATCACTTGGAAGTGGTTTTGTACCAGTTTGTGAACCTTCTTGTTACAGAGTTACTGAGAATAACTTACTATGCATTGTAATATCCTAAGGTACTTTGGATGTGCAAAATGCATTTAAGTTCATACTTAACTATATGTCCTACCTTTTTCCTCATACATCTTCAGCTCCTTTTCTTTTTGAAAATATGGGGTATTTTCCTTTTTTATGAATAACTGTTGAGCTTGATCAAGTCCAGTGGATTCAGCAGAAAGGCATTCTTTCCATTTGCATCAATTAATGGATGTACTGGATAGGACTATTGCCAGAGCTGAGCTCGTTAGTACTTCCTTTTCATTTTTAGTCTGTTCCAGTCCTCTGTAGTTTTCTTGCAAGACAGATTTTGATATGAAATCAAATAAAGACGAATGAAACAACAAAGCAAAAAAAATCTGAAAACTGTTGTGAGGAAATTAGTGCCTTGGATTGCTACATCACTCATTACTCTCATGCTTGTAGCAATACTCGCGCAGTTATCAGGATTGTCAGCACCCTCTGCATTGTACCTGAAATATTATTTCTAAAAAGGCTTATTCCAGAATATTTAAGATTTAAATGTTATTGAAATTCAAATGGGATTTACAGAATCAGTTTACATCCCCAATTCTTATCTGTTTTGGAGACTTTTAAATGAATCTGTCAAAATTGTTTAATATAGGTTGAGGGTTTTCTTGCTATCTGTTTTTATGTTTAGTTAACTGAATGCTGATAGTAAAAATACAGCATCCTGCTACTAAAAAGAACTAGGTTTAGAACAACTAAATTCATGGGTTCACAGTGAAATTCATGTTAGCTTTTTTTTTTCCTTGCATCCAAATTCCTAGTTGACTCTAACTAATTAGGGTAATTGATGTTGTTTTGGGTACTTAAACAGGTCACCGAATCATAGAATAATAGAATGGTTTGGGTTAGAAGCGACCTTTAAAGATCGTCTAGTCCACCCCCCCTGCTGTGGGCAGGGATGTCTTTCACTAGATCAGGTTGCTCAAGATGAAGTGGATCTTTTTGTTTGTATTCATGTGTTCTAATATTTTATAAAATGTCTTGGTAATTATGTTCAGGTATAGTTATTTAAAAACTTATATATGCAGTATAGCAACAGGTGTAGAGAAAACTTGTGACTGCTAATGTAGTATAAACCTCCTTGCCCTGAGTGGCTTTTTTCCCAATGCAGAGCTAAAACTGAAGATAAAATACTATTTAGCATGTCTTTGATAACTGTTCAGACAGTTCTATATATTTCAGGGAGTTACAGTGACATATAATTTCATCCATTTGTGTACTTATTTTTCAGAGTTTTCATGTCTTTTAGAAGTGGAATATATGTTAATATAGGACTGCATATTCTTTTTTTTTTTTTTTTTTCCTTTCAAGTTATAGTGTCTTCTATGAAGACTGGTCTTTTATGATGGATGAAGAATGTTCTAGTATGATCCCTATGATGGCAGCTGGTAAGACTTTCTCTTAAATGCTACAGTTCTTGGAAAACTGTTTCATTTTGGGATGATATATCTGCTTCTCGTTGCGAGGAGCTTCTCTAACACTCTTTGCTTATGTGGAGAATGTGTGTCAGATGCACATTCAGGGTGAATAGTCAAGGTATTATGCCAATTTTTGCTATGAATTGATGAACTGTTAAAACACTGGATCTGGCCTTCTTAGAGTTCAAAAGTCTTTCAAGTAAATTTTCTAACCCTTCATCTGTCAAGGCTAACTTTTTTTTTAAAAACTAGTGCAGTTTAGAGAAAACAAAATGGGTTATTCCTGACTAGAAAAGAGCGACGATAGACTTTTATAGTAAGATCCAAATTATAGGTAAATACATGGAAGGAGAGTAAGAGTAAGGAATCATAGAATCATAGAATGGTTTGGGTTGAGAGGGACCTTAAAGATCATCTGTTTCCAAGCCCCCTGCCATGGGCAGGGACACCTTCCACTAGACCAGGTTGCTCAAAGCCCCGTCCAACCTGGCCTTGAACACTTCCAGGGATGGGGCATCCACAGCTTCTCTGGGCAACCTGTTCCAGTGCCTCACCACCCTCATCGTGAAAAATTTCTTCCTTAGATCTAATCTAAACCTACCCTCTTTCATAGAATCATAGAATTGTTAAGGTTGGAAAAGACCCTTAAGATCATCAGGTCCAACCGTTAACCTACCACTGCCAAGTCCGCCACTAAACCATGTCCTCAAGCACTGCATCTACCTGTCTTTTAAATACCTCCAGGGATGGGGACTCAACCACTTCCCTGGGCAGCCTGTTCCAATGCCTGACCACTCTTTCAGTAAAGAAGTTTTTCCTAATATCTAACCTAAACTTTCCCTGGCGCAGCTTGAGGCCATTTCCTCTCGTTCTATCACTTGTTACTGGGGTGAAGAGACCAACCCCCACCTCGCTACAACCTCCTTTCAGGTAGTTGTAGGGAGCAATAAGGTCTCCCCTCAGCCTCCTCTTCTCCAAACTAAACAACCCCAGCTCCCTCAGCCGCTCCTCAGAAGACTTGTTCTCTAGACCCTTCACCAACTTCATTGCCCTTCTCTGGACACGCTCCAGCACCTCGATGTCCTTCTTGAAGTGAGAGGCCCAAAACTGGACACAGTATTCGAGGTGTGGCCTCACCAGTGCCGAATACAGGGGCACTACCACCTCCCTGGTCCTGCTGGCCACACTATTCCTGATACAAGCCAGGATGCCATTGGCCCTCTTGGCCACCTGGGCACACTGCTGGCTCATGTTCAGCCGGCTGTCAACCAACACCCCCAGGTCCTTTTCAGCCAAGCTGCTTTCCAGCCACTCCTCCCCAAGCCTGTAGCATTGCCTGGGGTTGTTGTGACCGAAGTGCAGGACCCGGCGCTTGGCCTTGTTGAACCTCATACAGTTGGCCCCGGCCCAACAATCCAGCCTGTCCAGGTCCCTCTGCAGGGCCTTCCTACCCTCCAGCAGATCAACACTCCCACCCAACTTGGTGTCATCTGCAAACTTACTGAGGGTGCACTCAATCCCCTCATCCAGATCATCGATAAAGATATTGAACAGGACCAGTCCCAACACTGAGCCCTGGGGAACACCACTCGTGACCGGTCGCCAACTGGATTTGGCTCCATTCACCACCACTCTCTGGGCTCGGCCATCCAGCCAGTTTTTAACCCAGCGCAGAGTGCATTTGTCCAAGCCATGGACAGTTTAAAGCCATTTCAGTTTAAAGCCATTACCCCTTGTCCTATCACTATGTGCCCTTGTAAAAAGTCCCTCTCCAGCTTTCTTGTAGGCCCCCTTCAGGTACTGGAAGGCTGCTATAAGGTGTCCCTGGAGCCTTCTCTTCTCCAGGCTGAACCACCCCAACTCTCTCAGCCTTTCTTCATAGGAGAGGTGCTCCAGCCCACTGATCATCTTCATGGCCCTCCTCTGGACTCACTCCAACAGGTCCATGTCCTTTTTATGTTGGGGGCCCTAGAGCTGAACGCAGTGCTCCAGGTGGGGTCTCATGAGGGCATAGTAGAGGGGGAGAATCACTTCCCTTGACCTGCTGGTCAAGCTTCTTTTGATGCAGCCCAGGATATGGTTGGCTTTCTGGGCTGTGAGAGCACATTGCCGTGTCATGTTGAGATTCTCATCAACCAACACCCCCAAGTCCTTCTCCCCAGGCCTGCTCCCTATCCATTCTTGGCCCAGCCTGTATTTGTGCTTGGGATTGCCCCGACCAGTGTGCAGGACCTTGTTGAACTTCATGAAGTTTGCATGGGCCCACCTCTCCACCCTGCCAAGGTCCCTCTGGATGGCATCCCTACCCTCCAGCATGTCAACCGCACCACACAGCTTGGTGTCGCTGGCAAACTTACAGAGGGTGCACTCAATCCCACTGTTCATGAATGGTAACAGATAATTTACTTTTCCAGAGTTTGACTACAGAAGTGATGTATTATTACCTTTTACACCCCTTTTCTCAGATACATGGCCACATGCTTTGTTCTGCAAGATAGGGTTCACAGGAGTTTTTGTTAATAGAATATAGGAACCAACAAATATTAAAGTTGCAGTGAAGTGGGTTTAAATAAAAGGTTATAAATAAATCAGTTCACAGTACTTACTGCTTATTTAATGTGCAGCTGAACAGCCATCAAGATAAATTCAGAAATTATTGCATCAGCTAGAATATCATCTAAAAAAGAATGAATGGTACATGAAAGAATAAGAATTCATACATGGAGCACTGTGGGAAATTTTGGAGAAAAAATGTTTTGCATGTCATAGCTTTGTTAATCCTTAGGTTCTATCTTCGTAACTTTTGTATGCAGTATATTGTGAGGTTTTGGTCTTTTTTTTCTCCTTTCTTTTATCTGAAGGTCTGAACTCCATTCTTTTTGTAATCAACATTGATAATAAGGATTTAAATGGGCAGAGCAAATGCACACCCACCATGTCTGATTTGTTAAAGGAATCGACACAACATGTAACCTCATATTGAAAGAATCCACTCAGGGTGTTAGCAGCCTTCTTAGAGAGGTAACTGTATCATCCGCTGTCTCAATTCTAACAAAATCTGATCAAGACACTGACCCACTTCCTGTTCTCTCAAAGAAAGTAAATGCTGGTAAGCATTTTTGCGATGTTAATGTCATTGAGAAACTTATAAAATATTCAAATGTGTTTAAATAACTTTTTCAGCAAAATTTAATGCAGTATTATGGGACAAAAACCTTAAAAATAAGTGCATTACACATACAAACTAGTTAAGTATGAAATAAAAAGTATGAAACGTTTTAGAAATACTGGCTTGAATACTGGATGACAAATGTGTATTTTAGCTTTTTTGTATCACTATGAGAGGGAAGCTAACTTATCTTATTGGTAACGTGCTTTGCTTTCAACCTGAATTTCAATTTCCTATTCATAAGATTATGCCTTGCAGTTTCTGATGTAGTGATTTTTCATTTTTAGTATGTTTTCTTTTGGCACTTTATCAGTCAGAAATACACTGCCATGTATCTGTTGTTGTATACCAGATCTTGTATCTTAGCTTGTAATCATCTTCAAGCCACCCCTATGTTTACAGTCTGAATTCCTATATGAAGTAGGTAATTACCACAAATGAAAGTTTACTCATACATTCCTTTTACCTTTAAATGCATTAGTGTTGCAACCAGTTTGTAGGATCTTAGTTACTAACAAAGACCCAAAGTCTTAATCTCTTAAAATTTGAAATTAATCAAGCAAAATGTGATCTTCATTACACATTTTCAGTTCCAAAAATAGCAAAGGAATATTCTATCATCATTATTTCCAGAAGTTAAGCTGAAAGAATGTTTTGCTTTGTAAAGGTACAAAACTGCAGGAAGATTCTGGGATTTTTGTGTTTTTCAATTAAGAAACAAGGTTTGAGTTTAGACTTTAAATTGTTTTGGTTATGAGAAAAAGGAAAAAAAAAACCATGTGAATGCTATCTGGTAGGAATAGAAGTTGAGATAAAATCTATTTTTATTGGCATTTAAAATAAACTTTGTCTCAAAACATGGTTTTCAAAACAAACTTGTGGTAAAGCTTTTGTTGTTTAGCACTTTAAATGAGATTAAAATAGTAGGTGATACTTGACTTGGGATAACTTTGTTAGTATAGAATAGGCTTGCAAGATGAAATAACAGAATAATTGACCATATGCTGCACATGACTCTACAGCATAATGTATGTTATGTGTACAGTACATGTGTATACAGTACACATAAAATGTCACTTTAAAAAAAATTGGGTTTGTACAAATGCCATTTTATGTTGAACATCAGAGCAAGTCAGATGTTTTCATTAAAGTCTATGTTCTTTGCTGGAATTCTATTTGCATCCAGAATGGGTTTTAGCATGCTCTTACTCTTAAAAGTATGTTAATGTGTTTTGCGGATACGTAACAGCTGGACTTGAATTAAACAAAACAGTTCAGTCTCAATGTGAGTTGTCTTGGTGAGTAAATTTCTGATATTTCTTAAGAGTGCTTCAATTTTGCAAGATCATTTAGCCTCGTGCACATCAGAATCTGTGAGAATAGGTAATAATTTAAAAATAAGTACTGTCACAGCATAGGTGTGACATAATCGGAGAGGATTTCAGTGTATTTCTAGACCAAGAGCTAATTAGCTGAGGGCGGCAGCAAGTTTAATTTCTTTTTCTGAAAACTGACTGCTCAATTTCCAGAATACAGACAAAACTAACTTTATTTGATTGCAAGTTGTGGATTTTGTTTGTGTTGTGAGTTTGTTCTTTTTAATTTTTTCTCCCCAGAAGTGTTTCATGTTTTCTCTGTTGCATAGACGTACTCTGCAATATACACTAGCCATATTCCATGGGACAAAGTGATGGGAAGGCTAACTTTTTATTTTAAATTTCATTTTATAAGTTTGTTGAACTTTTGTTTTCCAGTTCCAGTTGAATACTGTTACGAATGCACCTCCAAAATATCTTCTAAAATCTGAATTATGTAAGGCGTATAAAATAAAGAAGGTAGTTAAAGATTTAAAAGCTCATGTGGATGGAAAGACAATGAAATGCCTTGTAGATCAAAGTGTTTTTTTCTTTACCAAACTCATTTAGTACATGAGTTCTTTTAAGAAAAAAACAAGGGTATTACATTGTTTCTCTTTTCTAAACTATGTAAACCTTTATGTTGCTACTAGATTTGAAATATAGAAATGATCGAAAAAAGAAGAGAGTGACAAATATTATCTCATCTGATGAAGAGGAAGATGAGCAAAATTTGGGGGATGCCACAAAGACTCTGATTACAGGAGAAAGTTCAGAGGAGAGCGTAGACAGATCTTCAGTTTTTGTATTACCCTCATCTGAAAGCACTCTTGGAAAAAGTTTGAATGGGAATGAAAGTAACCATTCATGGAAGAGCAATTCAGTATTCATGAATGGATAGTACGGAAAACCATTAGGAAATAAAGGCACAGAAGGTGAAACTGAAGCTTCTGAAAAGTAAGTACTGTTGCAGGAGCCAGTGGTAAATTTTTCATGCTTCCCCGCCTCCCTGCCCTTCCTTCATGAGTACTGGCTAATTTATGTAACTAACTGAACTATAGGTTTTATCTTCCCACCCACCCACCCACCCCCGCTTCCCTCCCTCCCCCCTTCCTCTTCTATTTTCTTTTCCATTGTTTAAACCATTTGGGCCACTGTGGTGATGATATTTTGCTTCTAAGTTCCACTGAAAACCAAAATTGCGAGATTTCATACTTGTTCTACTTGAAGTTCTCAGTTGTTGAAATTGTTGCATGATATAGCCAGGCTATAATTCTGGCCTATTTGACATTTCCTTATTCTTAGTATGATATTAACTCTATTTTGGCTTCACAGTAAAACCACATATTTTAAACAGAGTAAGCCTGTTATCATCAAAGCAGGTAGTTAAACAAGACAAGACAACACTGAGAGGAAAAACAATAATTTTAGATACTAATATGCCCTCTTTATTTCTGACACAGAAATCCCTTTGGAGAAAAAGAGGCGAGCACTGCTTGTCTCATCTGCTTTGGAATGGTCTGTTCTTTAATGAATTTATGTATGTTTGAACCAAGAAATTGGCAGGCAATAGAAATACACATTTTTCTTGCAGTTATATCTCTGAAACAGATGTAAGCATTGTGAACATGAATATTGACTGTATAAATAAGTTTGTTTGTTTGTTTGTTTTAAATCTAGGCCTCATGAAATAGGCACATCAGATATGCAGTTGGACTCCTCTGCAGGTCCTCAATGATGACGCAAATGTTCTATTTCCTGTCAGTGCTGTTGGCTCTTACTCCCAAACAGGCAGGTATTTTAATTTACCAAATTCCAGCAAACTTTATAATAGAATTTCTAACATGGGACAATAGTAAGAAATAATGGGATTGTAAGGACATAGGAGATATTGCACAACTGGGATGGGGGGTTCAATTAAAATTTATTCTAGATCTGAATCAGAGTTCTTCATATGAGTAGATATTTAGTTGAGGAGGATTTATCAATGTCAAAATAAACCAAGCTTGTTGGGATTAAGCTGTGGTTTTGTACGGTATTTTATTGATGTTTTATTTGTTTTCTAGATATCACTAAGCTGGAAGAAGCTGCGAGTGTGTTTGAGAATTTGAATTCAAATTAACCTTGATAGATTGCAGAAAGTATCAAATATTGGATGCAGTTCAGTAGAAGCTGTTATCTGTTTATATACAGGATGAAAAATGATTGGCTAGGAAATACTTCTTTGGAAAAGGATATGGGAATCATAGAATGGTTTGGGTTGGAAGGGATCTTCAGAGATGATCTAGTCCAACCTCCCTGTTACGGGCAGGATTATCTTTCACTAGACCGGGTTGCTCGAAGCCAACCAACCTGACTTCGAATTCATCCAGTGACGGGGCATCCACAATTTCTCTGGGCAACCTGTTCCAGTGTCTCACTACCCTCATAGTAAAGAATTTCTTCCTTATATCCAATCTAAACCTACCCTCTTTCAGTTTAAAACTGTTGCCCCTTGTCCTGTCACTGCAGGCCGTGGTAAAAAGTCTGTCTCCATCTTTCTTATAAGCCCTCTTTATATATTGAAAAGCCGCAATAAGGTCTCCCCGGAGCCTTCTCTTCTCCAGGCTAAACAACCCCAACTCTCTCAGCCTTTCGTCATAGGAGAGGTGTTCCAGCCCTCTGGTTGTTTTTGTGGCCCTCCTCTGGACACACTCTAACAGGTCCATGCCTTTCTTGTACAGTGGACCCCAAAGCTGGATACAATACTCAAGATGGGGTCCCATGAAAGCAAAATAGAGGGGGAGCATCACCTCCCTCAACCTGCTTGCCATGTTCGTTTTATGCAGCTCAGGAAAAGATTGGCTTTTTGGGCTGGAAGCACCAATTGCTGGCTCATATTTAATTTTTCATCTGCCAGTATCCTCAAGCAGTTTTCTGCAGGAGACCCACTATAGTGGGTCACAAGCTGATAGTGAATTAGCAGTGCTGTGCTTCTGCAGTAAAAGAACACTTCATACGGACATTCATAAAAGAAAGTGTAATTTGTAAATTTATGCTTAGTTGGCTTTGATGGGGCCTCAGCTGCAGTACTGTATGCAGTCTGGGGTACTGCACTTCAAGAATGATGTGGGCCATTTGGAGAAGGTCTTGAAGCAAGCAATGAAAATGGTCAAAGGTATGGAAAAGAAGACGTGGTGCTTTTCCTCTATCTGTATTGGTATCAAAAACAACCAAAAACTTCCACAACCTCCCAACACCCTCTCCCTGGCCCCACTCTTAACTCTGAGTTAATATTTTGCTAGCTGTTTATAAAACATTGCTTTTATAAAAGTTTGGGTATGTTTTCTCATTTCAGTGACCACTAAAAACTTCTCAGTGGCATTCAAATAATGTTTTAATCGTAAAATATTTCATATTTTTTGCATATACATTATATGTGACGAGAGTTTAAATGGACAGTTAATTGAAGGCCTGTGAAAATGTGTAATTCAGTTCTGTAAGTTTGGTGATAAAAATAATGTGAATTGTAAAATAACGCTGTACTGCCCTCTGCTGTATTTTACGACGTGTACCTCTTAAGAAATGCCAGTGGTTCAAAAAAAAATAGAAAGTACATTTTCATTTTTTTTCTTGTGCTCCCACATTTTTCAATTTATGAAGGAATAGATTTAGAAAACATTACGTAGTTTGTGGCATAGTGTTCTCTTAAATTTTATACAGAAACTGTTAGAAAAAGTCCATAGATTTATACGTGTTTGCTGACTGCAACAGACTGAAATCTGGAATACAAGTAAATGTTCCTGTTTATGGGTGTGGGGGGGCTCAGGTGGAATGGGAGCTTGCAGTTGAGCTGTGGGAGTTAGTAGCCAGTCAGATGTCACAAGGCATCAGCAGCTAGAGCTAGGGGTTCGTAGCTGAAATCAAAAGTCAGGAGACCAAGCCAAGACTTAGTGCTGGAGACAGATGACCAGAGAGCACAACAATAAGTGTAACAGGGGCTTACTTCTATTAAGGAGATACCAAAGACCCTTGTTTCATCTTGCTTTATCTCAGAACTATTTTGAAGACAATGCTAAGACTGCTAGAGATGATCAACCACTGGCCCATTCAGATCCCTTCTGGCACAGTATACAGGTATTTTCAGTTCTTCTCCTGCCCCTCTTTGTCTTTGTGGTAAACCTTATGGTCCAGCATGCAAGCCAGAACAATATGGCATTGGGCAGGTGAAAGGAATCTTCATCAGTTACAGGAAACAGCAACACAGATTCTGATTTCCTGATTTCAACTTTCCATGCTGTCGCTGGGTCCTTCTGAACAGTCCTGAACTGACAGAGTGTACAGGCAGTCTTCACCAAAAGGCGAACATACAACCCAAAATGTCAACCAGTTAGTGGTGCACAAGGGTACAGTCACCCTCTCCCCAGCCATAATGACAATTTGATGAGACTGAAAGCTGCATTAGGCAGTTGTTTGCTTGACTTTGGAAGTTATACTTTTGCTAGGTGAATGATATCAGAGGGAATGTCAGTTAGCTTTTTCTGAGGGCAGTGCAGCCCAGTAACTGGCAAGCTCATTATTATTATGACAACATTTTTGCTAAAACATGCTTAACGAGCTCTTGTAATATAGTTTAAGGCGATTTTTTTTTATAGGTCTTAATACAGATAAATAACAAGAGAGAGATATTTGAAACAGTTTACAGCATAATCTATAGTGTTGTATGTTAGTATCAGTGCTTTCAGTTTTAGTCTGTTGCAGTGCTTCAGGGATGTGTCAGGGCATATCATATCTCCATGTACCTAGAGATGAGAAAGTCAAAATTCAGTTGCTTGGACCAAAAATAGAGTATGCATTTTAGGAACCGAGCTTCAGTAAACTCTACAGCTTAAAAAATGAACTTTCTCCTCCATTGTCATTCTGACATAACTCTAATTTCCATTAACTTTTTTTTCTAGAATTCCTGCTTTTTAAATTCTGTGCTATTTTAGCTCATGATTTTAGGATTGTTTTATGATAACTTTGTAACCCTTTCATAGTGAGATGCAGAAAATGTCAATAAAATGTGATTTTTGTTTCTTTCCACCTGAACTACTTTAATGACAGGCCCAGTGACGTGTATATTTTGATCCTGACAGTTGTGGATCTGTGGACAGATGCATATTATCCATGCTTTTTAAAAAATGTCTCATCTGTGTGATTCCTGATATTTGGTACATAGGCATAAGGAGCCAGAGAAAAGCCATGGTGCTCTGTTGGGAATGCATAAAGGACTGGTGTCTTTGCAAGGTTTCATGTACTGGGGACTAACCACAAATTCTTTTCCTGCAAGTCACAAACAGATTTGTAATGAATATCAGATGCCACGTGGTTGTTAAACTCCTGGGGCTTGCAAAAATAACTTCATTAAGAAGTCTCTTCATAGCTTTGCAACATTGTTATCAATGTAAAATGTACATCTAAATTATAATTTAGGAATTGTGCAATACTAATTTACAGTCCTGCTGGCATTCAGGGTGAATGTGCAGAAGCCAACCTTGGCGAAAGAATTTAGTGTTCAAAAGCTTTAGTAAAGATGAGTATTTCTAGTTAAAAATGTAACTACCTTCCTTCTGGTTTTGTTTTTATTTTATTTTCTAAGTACTGTTAATTGAAGAAAGCTAATGCTTGTGCATTCTACTTTTTAGATAATTTGGAGAATGGAGAGGGGCCTGAACATGCTGTTCATGCGGTAGAACTGGTTCCAAGATCTGCTCTTCCTTATGGGTATGTGTCAAATATGTTTTTCTTAAAAGAAAAAAAATCTTCACCCTGTAGCTGCCAATTTATTATTGCTACCTAATGCATAGCTACTCAGTACTGGAAAACAAACTATTCATCGGGGTACTTTTGCAAATGTTTGGAAAGACAAATGCAAAAGCCTACAGTTCCCTTTTTGCATGGTTTCATATATTGAACTTTTCCTAATTATCTTGAAGAAGTCACGTAGTCATGTCAAATAACAGGCAGACTTAGCCTCCTGGTTTTGAAAGTAGGATTTATGTTGGTTTTTACGTTGTTTTTTACTGTATTCTCCATGGCCTGTTGATTTGGATCTTTTTGTGTGTATTCTTAAATCAGATTCACAACAGATCCATTAAAGGGTAATTAAACTTAAGTTGATTGCATATATATGATGAATATATGATGAATATGATGACAATTCTAGTTTCTGGAATGTTTTTTTTCTTAAATTTTGAATTCAGGATTTTGTTTTCATTTATTGATGAGATGATTGTACTTTTATGACTAGAGTGGAAGTCAGTCCTTCAGCTCAAGTGAATACTTTAAGCAATGCGTTGCCTTCAGCCACTGTGCCGGAATACATGACAATTAGTAAGTACTTCCTTGATGTATCTAGATTGATGGAATTAACTTTGAAAGTCCTGTAACTCTTCATTTCTATTTTTATTTCAGTAAGATCTGTTTAGAGAGGCATACAGCACCTAATTTCTGGTGTGCTGGCCACATTAGAAATGACTTCTCCAAAATGATTTTTGAATTGGCAGATCCCAGGTTATGGCTCATTGCAACTGGTATGACATTAGCTTCTCTTTCCACAGAGAAGTTAATGTCATCCTTATACTAGATGTGGCTTGAGTAGTTAAATGAACAACAGTGATTTAATTTGATTAAAATCTTTAAATCTCTGCAAGCTCTGAAAACACTAATGGTTGATTCTCCTGTGATCTTATTTATTTTGCCTGCTTTCATTAATGCCTAGTTGGAAAAAACCCCAAACAAATCCAGAACTCTTTCTATGTACGCTCAGTCTCTGGTTTTGATATGGAAATCTGCTCCAAATATAAATATGGGCTTTCATAAGCAAAAACTTTAGTTAAGATTAAGGTGGATGACAGTCATATTTTCAGTAGTGTTAAGAGTTGAGCTGGAGAGGATAAAATAGCCTTTGCTGTAGAAAGAGGTTTGTAGAAGTACAAGCAGTTCCTTTACCCCATCTTTAATCTTTTTTTCTTCACATAAACTTGTAGAAAAAAGAATTAGTTCTTAAACTGACTAGCTGTCTAAATATGTAAGCCAGTATGGTTTTATTTTCCTCACTGTACAGAAAGTTTTGTAACTGAACTGGTGGATATGGCTTTGTTCCTAAAGCTCTGGGGTGTGTATTTGTTTCTTTTTATAGATTTAAATATGTACAAATTTTAAATTATGACATTTGGGAAGTTAGAAGTGATGCAGCCAAGATTCTTTTCTGAAATTGATTTATGAAATCATCAAAATGAATGCACACTCAGGATATTCTAATCTCATGTTCTAATACCATGTTCAAACGATATCTGTGTCAACTTATGTTAAAGGAGGTAGATCATGCATTTTTGCTGGGTGCTCTTTCAGGCTCTGGCATGGGTCTGCTGACTGAGCTTTACAAAGCTGAAAAATCCTTTCTTACAAGTACTTTCTGAGGTGGGAAACTAGTTTGAGACTTTTAAGTGACATAATTGAGAATGTAGATGGAGTTACGGTTGATAGTTACTGTGATACTTTGGTCACTGGATGTTCTCTGCTCATGTTATTACTACAACATACTTTCATTACATTTTCATTTTATTTTGCAGTAATAGAATTGTAATGGGAAACTTTCTGATTTTATTGCACTCTATTGATTTTATTGTTTCATACGTGTACTAGGTACCAGCAGGGGCCGCAATTGGTCTCCTTCAGTTGCTCAGTTAGTTCCTATGTATAGTTAAGACCGCTATAAAATAGAAGGTACATCTTGAGATTTTCAATTCTTGATACTTAGCAATTTGTAAATGAAATGAACCACAGGATCAACAGAAGCATACACGCTATCATTAGTTTCCCATTTCAGAGAAGATTTTGGTGGAAGGAAGCGGGGAAGCATGTCAAAACAATCTATAAAGCCAGTAGAACACTTCGTAAATAATCTAATCATCATTATAATAAAAATTCAGCTGACTATACATATAAGTTAATACCTTTGTAATAGCTGATCCCAGATACATTCAATAAAAATGCTTTTTTCAAGTTCATTTTTATTGGTCATAGATTCTCCATGCAGGAAGAATTCAGTGCTATGACAAATCCAGACACTGAAGCTCCTTTTCTCTATTGCAATTAGCCGAAGAATTATTAAATGGTGAGGCTTATAGCTTGGTTGCATAGCAACTAATTCTAACATATCAGACAAGAAAAATGGAATGCAATAGTGCAGTGAGAAAAGCTGTAAGGTCTCCAGTGACTGGATTTTTGTGCCTCTTACTTCTGAAGACAAAGCCTGAAATGATTTTTTTTTTAATCTATCCTTTTCCTGCTTCCTTTCCAATTTACTAGTATAGTACTAACCTTTTCTTGGTTCTTTTGATATGCAGGCTAGAAAATTATGTTTTGAGAAGCTGTAATTTAAAATTTCTGCCATTTTGAATGATTTTCCTGAATTTATGTCCCATGCATTTGTAAGGTATAGGTTAACTTAGCAGCAGCTACATCTCAAAAAAATACTAATACCACTCAAGAGAAATCCTAATCCATAGAGTTAGAGTTTCACTGTGTATGTTAGACATAATTTGAAAACTTGCCCTACTTTACAGATCATTATGTCTTATAACCAATTTTATAAAGAATTAAGTTTGTCAGAAGTTTTATATTTATGCACCTGTTCCATTATGTCATTTTCCAGTTTTTAAAAAATTGTATTTACCTTGTCATGTTTGAATCACAAACAACTTTATGTCTGCTCCAATTATTGTCAGTGGAAGATTACATTTTCAGCATTGTTTTACACCAGAAAAATCTGTCCTACCAGTGCAAGTCTCCCCATTTTGTTTTTGCAGTGGAAAAAAAGGAAGTTTTAAAACTTTCATTTTACAAGGATGCTACTTCTGTCCTTCTTTACAAGGTTCTTTGATTATAGTGCTATTTTTAGTAAATAATTGGGAACTTAGTTTTTCCACTGTAATTTTCCTCAGTTTTTAAAGTTGGGCTTAACCACAAAGGTTAGCAAAGGTTGTAGTATTGTACGTTATTCCATATTTTTTCATATATTCTTGAGAAAGCCCCCAGTTTTTCATGATCACTGAAGAACTTTACTGAATAATCAAACCTACATATCATATTTTTATCCTGGCTGTGTAAGTAAATAAGGTGTATGTTTTTGTACTTTTTCTGTCCTCTAAATAGCTTCTGACCTGTTCTGTGACTTGGTTGCCACCGGTCACTGACAGGTATTAAATTCTTGTGACTTCTCTAAAAGCACAGCTGTGGAAAGAGGGTGTATAAATTTCATCATGGAGAAAAAAGCTGCAGTTCATCTTGCAGACTGTATTGTCTAATTTGTTTCCTACTAAAATTTACCCTATTAATAGTGACATGATACGATAATATTTACAAGATTTTGGAGCACTAAATAAAGCCTTAATAGCCAATGTTCATGCAGGCAGCTTAGGGAGCATGTCTTTAAAGGTCAGACTTCTGATTTAAGATGTAACTAGTCTGCTGGAAGCTTTATTTGTCTCTGAAAATATCTGTGTAAATTTGCACTCAGGAAAATAAAAAAATCATTCCTGTAGACTGCTCCCAGCCCACCCTGATATTCTATCTGCAGGATTGCAGAGGAGTGCTGCATGACCTTGTGTACACTGAGAGATGATTTCACTTACAGCTCATTCTTCATAACAGGTGATCATCATACTTATCCAATCTTTGGCTAAACAGCAAAGGAGTTGTGAAACTTATGACTTTTCTGGAGCTTGCTGGGAAATTGACAGGTGTTTCTTAAAGCATGGCACTTTTTTATAGATTTCATGCTCTGAATGTGACCTTATAAAAGCTTTATAGAAGCTTTGCATGTAGTATGCAACTGAATTAAAAAATGTTTTAGAGCAAATATTTGCTTTATTAGTAATTAGGCACTACAGAGTAATTTCAGTAAAAAAAAAAAGAGATAATTTTTGGTGTTTTAAAAAGTAAGGTTTAATATGAAAAGTTTAATTAGCACATTCCTTGATTTTTTGTTATCTTTTTTTACTGATAAAGACAGACCTGATTTGGAATTATTGGTTTGCACATGGGAATCCTTTTTTTAAGAAGTTGTTGCAAAAATATCTCTTAAGATTACATAATTTTAAAGACTTCACTAGTTATCTTATTATATCTGTCTTCATGAAACTCTGATTATCACTTGAATTTTAGATATGTTGGTGTTGAATGCTGATCCTTAATAACAGTCGCGTATCTCTTTCCATTAATGTTACTTTACAGAATGTAAATGACAGATCAAGCACAAAGCAGTTCAGAAGTAGGACATAAACTCTAACATCAAAGAGTTTTCTGAAGTGGGTATACTTGGCCATCCTCCCACTGTTTTATTTAAAAAAAAAAAAAAAAAGAAAAAAGAGGGGGAGAAAGATTGAGGTTGTGAAGTCCAGAAGTCAGAAAATACCAGATTTATCATTGCTGCTACAACCCTGATTTTTTTTTTTTATTTATTCCTGTTTCTAACCCACACAATGAATGAGACATAAGTCTGCTGAAAAAATTGGGTTATGATCATACACTGATCTCAGAGGCAAGCATAACACACAGACAAAGGCTTATGAAATGAGGATGTTCTGGCAGATTTGAAGTGAACCTGCCACAGTGTATGATACTGGATTTACTTTGCATTCAGCTGACTGTTCTGACATGCTGCTAAAATTTTTTGAGGAGCATAAATGAGAGTAAGAAACTATAATTTTTGAAAGTTTTGAAGGTTATGCCTGAATTAAATAGGATGGTGTCCTTTTAGTTCTATTCAGTTACTTGCATCAAAAGATCATTAAATTAAAGTTTCTGATTTTTTTTTTCTTGGTAACCTTTTATTTATTTAATTACACTAATGAATGTTTGACTCCTTTATATTCACTGTGGATGGAGAGGTTAAAGAAGTGTTGATAATAAGCTATATAGTTCTTGTGTTTGTTTTGAGTAATTGATAGAAAATATGACTCCTTAATACCTGTCACTTCAAGAAGAAATAACATAGGTATAGCAATGAAGCAATATTGCTGCTAGGGTAAACACAGGCTGTACAAGCCTTCTTGGAACCCTGGGCTCTTAGCCCAGACTAGTTGTTTGTGTTGATGCTTTCTTCCACATCTCCACTGCTATCTATTGTTGAACTAAATTAGCAAGAAATAGCGAGTATGAAGTGTGTTTGCTTTTGTGGTCCTAAATTAGGCACTGATTTTTGTCCTATATGTGATATTGAAATTTGGAGTTTCTGCTTTGCTGTGTCTCTACAGGATTGTCAATTCCAGAACTCTCAGAAAAATGAGGCAAATGAAAATAAAAAGCATTTTAACATCTTTTATTTCAAGAGGCATTTTTCTTCTCCTTTTATGCAAACCATGGTCTTTAAGCAGACCATGAAAGCAAGATTCTCTTATTTATGTCTGTGTTGCAGAGGGGAGTGAGAGAAGATGGGATTTCAACTCTACTCATGTAGAAGATTCTGGGTGGAATGAGGGAAAGAAGATTAAGTTATTAGGCAAGTTAAAGTTCCAATTTGAATAGGCTGGTAAAACTGGAAAAATTGAGACAATTTATAATAGCTTCACTGTTTAAATGTTAATAAATCAGTACACATTTAAACAGACTGAGTATGCATACAGGCAATTATTGTAGAGTAGTCACCCCAGCACAAGTGCAGAGCCACCACTACAATAACTTGTCTCAGTAGTGACAGCTTTAATTTATTCAGAGTCAGAGAAATAATAGCAACTAACTCAGATTGTGCATTATCATATTTTAATGACACTCTTGAAATATTTAAAATGCCATTGTCTTGATGCTTTCTTGAAGAGGATTCTGAATTCAACTTCATAGTTAAAGATCGTTATTTTGTTATAGAGTGTTATTGTACTGAAAGCTTACTATGGATGTTTTTTGCTTGTGTTGTACACTTGTACAAGGCTTGAACACTAATTGGATTATTCTGTTTTCCTCATCCTTAGAACAGTTTTTTATTCCACAGATAGGCTGATGGATTGTGGTCCATTTTCACAACACTACATATTATTTTTTTCAGGACTGTTACAACCCATCAATTTTCCACTGCCAACCCCCCCCACCAACAAACCACAAAATAACCCAAACAAAAAAACTTCAGAAATCCCAACCTTTCCAATCTGCCCTCAAAGTGGCAGTGTCTCATCATGACCAAAAGAATACTAATGATGTGTTGAGTTTCATGATCATCAAGTTTGATATTTTATAGCTAAATATAATACTTAAAGCTCAGAATGTAGGGTTTGGTGTGTCGTTGTCTCCCCCCCCCCAAAAAATGCTAGTCAATAGAAGCTATTATAGACCATCTTTTGAAAAATAGTCATGAAAATAATGGAGCACAGCATATTTTGTCATATATAATCTTTCCATGCTAAGTTTTTCTACAATTGCTATGTAAATTGCAGTGGTTACCTGGTCACTTCAATGCAATAGGAACTTTACTTTTGCCAAAAAGGGTATTCCGCCTTTTATTCCTCATCCTTATTGACTAAAAAGGTGTTCTGTTCTGCCCTGACTGCTTTCTGCTATGTGCCTTATGCCAGCAACAGTATTACACTCAGCAGTAAGATCACCTGGCAACCGCTTGTCTGAAAAAACCCAGCAGAAAAAAAACCAAAACCAATTTTGAACTGGATCAGTTCCTGCTAGGACACTGTGTGTGTATAAACACCAGTGCCAGAACAAGGGAAGTGGTAGCAATGATGGGTAAGGCAAGCTGGAATGTCCTTTTTGCTGAAAGCACAGCCTTAGGAAGACTGATTAAAATAGCTATGTAATCACAGCTTTGGTTTTGAATGTGAGCAATATTATCAAGGGAGAAAGCAGAAGTCTCCAGGTTTATTGTGGTGGTTTTTTTGTTTTTTTTTTTTTTTTTTCTCCTTAATGTGTGTTAGTATTTAATACCCACAAATTTCACTTTTGGCTTTTCTACAAGATTTGGATTTTTTTTTTATTTTTTGATAGCTGTATAGAGAAGTTATAAAGATGCTAAGTTACTGTAGAAAAAGAATTATTCTTTCTGTGCTGAATTAATGGAGTGCAAAATCCCTCTAATGACCTGCTGAAATGTTTTTTGCTAATGTCAACTAGTTCTCAAGCTGTAATGTGGGATGGGTAGGAAAATAATTGTCTACTTTCTCTATGGCCAAAGAAGCAGAAATGTTTTGGAAAAAATCTAGCATGAAGAAATCGGATTGGCTGATTTCAAGTGATATGAGAACCCTGCCAAATCCTGCAAGTGGGATTTACCAGATTACCAATGCCAGACTGGAATTGTAGTGTCTGCACTGACTGATACATTTGATTGACATAGTAAAAACTTGCACATTTTGTCCACTACTAGAGTTTGGCAGACTTAATCTGGTTCACAGGACAATGTTAAGTTTTTTTTTGAACTGGCAAAAATTTCTGTAACTATAGAAAATATTAAGAAAGATATAGGTAAATCAATGAACTGAGTTTAAAGGGGAAAAAAGTTGTCCAATGCCTTTGCTTACTTGAAGAAATTAAGTAATACCAGTCCTTTTAGTATGTTTCCAGTAAAAGCACAAAAAATTTGCTGACATCTGCTTTGAGTACTTGTGAAACAGAATTGGCTGATTTGTATATAAACATAGGAGCATTTCATTTAACTGTTGGGAATGATGTTTTAATATAATTGTACCCCTGCAGAAGCTCTCATAAACTTATTGATTAACATATGTGAAATTTTTAATGAAATTTTTTGAAAAAATCTAGTTTAGGACATGTATCCATCCTGATGTTTGCTAGAAGCCATTCAAATCTTTGAAGACCTGTTGTATTTCATGTATTCATGCAAGATCTGGAAGTCAGAATCTGTTTTAGATTAAATCCTAATATTTTTCTGTAACTTTATAGTAAATAGTAATAGTACAGCTGTACAGTTACATGGTAAAACCTTTATAATAGCAGAAGGACTCTAGGTGAATCAGCGCTTTGAGCTGGCACTTTTCTGTATGGTATTTGGCTACTTTGGTATCAGTGTTAAACCTAACCCTAAAGAAGTCTTTAAAAATTCTAAAATTCCGTCATAATTTTTTTTTTAAATTTTATTCTTGATGTAATGACAGAAAATATTTTTTTAAGGTATTTATAGGAAATAAAAAAGATTTTATAGGAAATCACAAGATTCAGAAATCCCATCCTCTTTAAGACAGTCTTTAAGACTGAGCCTGAGAAGAAATGCCATGAAGAAGCAATGACATTATCTCTACTCTGGTCTCACTGTAATAGTTATACTTCCTGTGTCAGAATTTATAGCAAGGAAAACAAGCAATTTAAAGAAGTTAAACAAGTAACAGTGTATCTCATTAATATGCACGTAGTGAAAAGGTGCATTGTCCCATACGTCTGCGATAAAAATGAAACAGCTGCAGCCAGAGGCAAACTTGTAAACATTTGTATTAAAACCAGATGCAGATTAATTTGATTTGATCAATACTGATACTGTGTTAATAATACCATTTTTGAAAGATTGCTCAAATTAGTGGTGAGCTTAAGAGCATTTTTGTGTTTTGCTGAATAGCAAATGATGTTGGCATCATTTTAAGCGTGTTGCTGAATTGGTGCCACTATGTACATGACTTTTAGATCTGAAATAGGCAAAAATACACACAGAAATTCATCTTTTTTGTCCCTTCTCTTTAGATGAACATCATCAAGCTATTGTGGCCATGATGAACAGAAGGGATGAATTGGAAGAACAGAATGGATAGTTTTCTTTTTCTAGTCAAGACACACAATAATTTAAAAAAATCTGTTCTCCAATACAAGCTGTCCTTTGTGTAAAGCTATGCATAATCTTTGTGTAATCTTTTTGATGTATATATTATTTTTCTGTGAAAGGTAAGCTTAATACTTCAATATTCAACTGTTGATGCAATCTTCACAGGTCAACTTTTTCCTTTAAATTCTAATCACACATAACTCTCTGTATCGTGGGAGCTTTTGCCAGTTGTAGTTTTTTCAAAACCAAAACTTATAGCCAAAAGATTCTTAAGATCACTTAAGACAGCTTTCCAAATAAGTAACAGTCTGTCCTTTTACAAATATTCAGAAAATTTCCTTTTTTCCCCCTTCCTGTGCAGAAGTGATGTAGGATGGCTAACAATGTTACACTGAAAGTGGCTGTCATTTGTGAGTGTCTTTATGTTCACTTGGGGCAAAATGATAATGTAAATGTAAAAATGATAAGTCGCTTATTTAAAATGCTATCAAACCTAGTTTGTATTTATTTAGTCTATTGGAACACATCAGTAGATGAATGAAAATACAAATATATTTCAGACACACTGTTGTTGTGCTGTAGTAGGGCTATTTTGGTAATTTACATTTTTCTATAGCTATTTTAATTTTTGTTTTGTTTTTTTTTTAATGTCAAGACTACCAACTGATCACATTTTTCTGCTTCTTATCCTCCCCACTCCCATAATTGCAAGTTATTGCCCCATTCGGCTTTGTGTTTTTTGGCAGGACCAGGATGCTTTGAGTTTTACAATTATGCATCATGCTGACCTTTGCTATCTCATCAAAGGTTTTACAGAGAGGTCTATGGTAGTACTCTCAGTAGAGGCAAGACCCTTACCTGTCTCCTGCTCTTACTAGTAAATATGTTGCTTATAGATTATTCCTGAGATATATGGACTTGCACTGAAGCACTGAAACCAGATTATAAGTTGTTTTCTATAATAGATTCTTTCTCCATGGTGGTACAGTAGATACCATAACTGGTTGTGCTTTGGGCATGTTGATGAGATTGTAATACAAATTAACTGTAAGCACTTACAACTGTTTTGATTGGGTCCTTTTTCCTTGTAGCTTTTCATATCTTTGTATAACCAAATCAGGTGAATTTATTACATTGAATAATGAAATTTTAGGATGAGAGGGATCTGGACAGGCTGGATTGATGGGCTGAAGCCAACTGTATGAGGTTCAACAAGGCTAAGTGCTGGGTCCTGCACTTGGGTCACAACAACCCCATGCAATGCTATGGGCTTGGGGAAGCTGGAGAGCTGCCCAGTGGAAAAGGACCTAGGGGCGCTGGTCGACAGCCAGCTGAATATGAGCCAGCAGTGTGCCCAGGTGGCCAAGAAAGCCAATAGCATCCTGGCTTGTATCAGAAATAGTGTGGCCAGCAGAACTAGGGAAGTGATCGTCCCCCTGTACTTGGCACTGGTGAGGCCACACCTTGAATCCTGTGTCCAGTTTTGGGCCCCTCACTACAAGAAAGACATGGAGATGCTGGAGCGTGTCCAAAGAAGGGCAATGAGGCTGGTGAAGGGTCTAGAGCACAAGTCTTCTGAGGAGTGGATGAGGGAATTGGGGTTGTTTAGTTTGGAGAAGAGGAGGCTGAGGGGAGACCTTATTGCTCTCTACAACTACCTGAAAGGAGGTTGTAACCAGGTGGGGGTTGGTTTCTTCCCCCAAGTAACAAGTGACAGGACAAGAGGAAATCGGCTCAAGTTGCACCAGGAGAGATTTAGGTTAGATATTAGGAAAAACTTCTTCCCTGCAAGGGTAGTCAGGCATTGGAACAGGCTGCCCAGGGAAGTGGTTGAGTCCCCATCCCTGGAGGTATTTAAAAGACATGTAGATGTGGTGATTAGGGACATGGTGGACTTGGCAGTGCTAGGTTAATGGTTGGACTTGATGATCTTAAAGGTCTTTTCCAACCTAAATGATTCTATGATTCTATGTATCATTCAGGCAACCTACTCTGTGATTCATAGAGTATACTCTAATTACTAGGTAGTGTTTGCAGTGTTTTAACAAAGGCTGCTGCCTTCTTCCAGATCTCTGAGAAATCTGCTTGATGGAGAGATGGAGAATTCTGCAGCACTAATGCAGCAAATGGACAACTGGAGAAGGAAAGTAGCAGAATAGGAAGAGCGACAAAGAGAGTCCAAATCTTGGCAAGGTAAGAAGCACTGAAAGTGTTATGAAAAGTAACAGCAGTGGAACAAGGGAATAAATAATTCGTCATGCATGAAAAAATAATTTCCAAACAGTTTAGTTGTCAGAAGAACATAAGTGATTTCGGACTAAAAATCCCATGGACTTTAGTTGTATTTAAGCTGAAAAAAACCTTTGGAAGATTTTCTGACAAATTTAGTGGGTTTGTGGTTTTTGTTTTGTTAAGTGTTAACAGTAAGTGAGAGTTTAAAATATTAGTAAAACCACCATTACAGCTCCAGAGGAAAGAATATTAATGAGCTGAACTTATGACAACATCAAGTTTAATTTTAAAGTGTAATTAGACTATATTAAGAAATATAAGCCATAAAAATAGCAGCAGTTAGATAATGAGACTAGATACAAAGGAATACATGTATGTGTAAGGTAAATGTAAGAAGACTTTTCTCTTTTCATATATCTACGTTGTCCAGTTCTAATCCCTCTCCCTTTTTTTCTTTTTAATTAATTTTTATTTGATTTGATATTTCGGAGATTCTTGGTATAGCTGTCTGCCCAATCTGGAACAAACCACAATATCAAGGTCCTGGTTTTTTTGACTTCTATTGGATATATGATATTCTTAATGTTGTTAAAGTATCTAGCACTGTCTGCAAACAGTATTTTCCAAACCTCAAATCTGATACAGCTTTTAAATATAAGGGGGCGGGGAGGGGAATAGAAACACTATGTCAATGTTTATTGTGTTGCTGTCCTAGAATAATAAAATGCTCATTCTAATAGTGGAAATGGCTGCTTTGGTGCATGTGTAAAACAGTTTTTTTTTTTTCAAAAATACACAAGGTAGATTGTTGAGATTCTAGCTCTCAGATCTGGAGTCAGTGAGGACTTGTTTTGGAGACTATTTCATTTTAATATTACTCCACAGTATTTCCTCTGGTGGATGTCCTATATAGTTCCACACTGAGATTAGTATGGGGAACCCTCTCCTCCCAGCAAGTTCTTACTTCAGTCAGTAGAAATTGTGCTCAGTGGTCCTAGTGTCAGTTAAATTGAGTAGGAATATTTGTGTCTTTATTTATTGCTTTCAGTTATATAGAATATGTCAATGTCAGCTGCTGCTGACACAGATACCCTTCTGTATGTACCCTCACGTATGTAATCAGTAAAGAATGGATTATCCATCCTCTTCAGTGACATTTCCATCCAATCTATTTTCCTTCTATCTGATTATTTAAGCATGACTTTGTTTTCCTTGGTCTGATGGGTTTTTTTTTGTCCTGTTGTCAGGTTTTCATGGCTGACCACTTTATCAACCACTGTATCATAAGCAGCAGTTGTTGCCAAACAGTATCAACAGTACCAATTTCTGAAGCGGTGCAACTGCTTCCCCCTAGCTCAAGGAAGGTCAGCTGGAAGAGGTTGCTCAGGACCATTTCCAGTCAGGTTTTGAATATCTCCACAGATGGAGACTCCACAAAACCCCTCTGGGCAATGTTGTTGTCAGTGACCCACTGGCAATGCTCTTCCTAATGGGGCGCAAGATGCTGTTGGCTTTCTTTGCCACAAAGGGTGCATTGCTGGCTCGTGGTCAGCTTGTCGTCCACCAGGACTCCCAGATCCTTCTCCATAGAGCTGCTTTGCAGCCTCCAGCATGTATGGGTGCCTAGGGCTATTCCTCCCCAGATGCAGGACTTTGCATTTCCCCTTGTTGAACTTCAAGGGATTCACCTGAATCCAGTTCTCCAGCCTGTCCAGGTCCCTCTGAATGGCAGCACAACCATCCGCTGTATCAGCTGCTCCCCAGTTTTGTATTGTCTGTGAACTTGCTGAGGGTGCATTCTGCCCCAGCATCCAGGTCATTAATGAAGGTGTTAAACAACATTGGCCCTGGTAGTGACTTGCCTCCAGCTTGACTTTGTGCCACAGCGATGCTGAAAGAAAAGAATTTTAACCCTCCCCTTGTCTAAATGTGATTTAGCTTAAGAAACACTTTTAAAGGTAAATGCTGCTGTAATAGTGTGATTTCCTTCTTTCTTACAATTCTAAATAAGCTCTAGAGTAACCTATGATGCCTAAGATCTTGGGGATGATTCACATGTATAGTAAACAACAAACCTATCCCAAATGTTAAATAAGATTAGTAATCTGTGCCTTATCACAGGGAAGTGTTTGTTTTCTGCATGCACAGGCAGCGTGCTCAGTGTCAATCGTAAAGTACCACAGCTGAGATTCCTATAAGCTTTTTATTGCATAGCATAACTAGTACCTGAAAATGATAAATTTCTTTTTAAAAAGTATTTAGAACGTTACTAATTCTACTTCTGATGACACATCAAACTAAACTACTTAGTTTGAAGGAGGGAGAGATACGCATAAGTGAGTTTGACATTCACGTGATGTAGGGCAATTGAGACAATGAAAATACTTCATCATTTAATATTCACATTTCAGGTTCTAGGAATTGTATATTCATATTTCTTTGACTCACTTCCCCCACAGTTTTAGAATTTGCAGTGACATATGGGTGAATCAGATATTTGTCATGCACGTACCTTTTTGAAGAATAAAAAGCTTTTATAAGAAGATCTAAAGAGATGCTCACTTAGACTAACTTGTTAGTTTTAAACAAGTTTATTTAATTTCTCTTATTGCTACAGAGACTGAGTATGTTGTGTTGACTGTTCTTCTGAAAGTCAGTTTACTTTGTCACATGATAAACACAGTGTTGGGAGCTGCCTAGGTACAACAAATTCTTGTGTCACCAGTTATTTTGGACTTTGGATGCATTTCTTTAACGATTCATTGCAACTCATTTTCTAGCACCTAAGAAACTTTGCATATAGTTATGTTGGAATATAGGTTTTTCTTCTAAATTATTTTGTTCATTCACTTTGTACGCTACAGGTGATGCTGCTGCAATAGTAAGAGTAGTAAATTTTTTTTAATAAATAATATTTTTAACCAGGAATTTGGGCAAGCTGAATAATTTGAAGAATTTGAAATAACAAAAATTTTGGAAATACTTTGTAAGTGCTGCATAATACACTAGGTGAATGAGAGTAAACTAAGTTCCAGATATTTTGTAATAGTGAAATTTCACTGTTTATCTTGAAGATAATTGATCACATGACTGGAGTAGAAAAATTTCCTCAATTGTAATATTCTGAACATCTTAAGGCAAGGAAAATCATTCAGTAACAATCTGGCTATTGTAATTTGATGAACAAATATGCTTCAGATTATGAGAGCTCATATTTGTGTGTGTCCCCAAAGCTCTTGTGAAGAATTTGACGTAAATATCTTCCTGAAGGGTTTGAGAACACAAATTTCAGTGACACATCAGTCAGTGTTGAAATGATTACTTCTGGATATCTGCAAAATTGATTTATTCAGCTGGTCTCCTAAACTCTCTGAAGAGTCTTTGGTCTCCTGGACAAAATGCTAGCTTACTTAGAGACATCTTCCTGAGTTTCCCAAGTTCTCTTTGAAAAATGGAAAATTCTTAGGTCATTTTGGTTTCAAGTAGTGGAATCTCATTATTCCATGTGAAGTATTTGAATAGCTCTTTCATAACAGTTATGATACTGTTTCAAAACGAGCAGTCTCAGCATTCAACCTATTTCCTAGCCTTCTAATAAAATAGACTAAATAGACTCTCTAGTATCATTTTGTAAGCTGTTTTTTTGTTGGTTTTCTTCCCCCCTTCCCTGGTCAATGAGCCTTTCTCAAATTGTATGGACATATTGTGCCAGTGGCTTCTTGGCAATGCTAAAATTTTTTAATTGAGATTCTTTTTTCTGTATGGAATACTATTACATCCCTTTGTGAGGCAAAGAAATTTATTGAAGTTGACTGTGAAATTGGATAATCTCAGATTGCATATTCTTAGACTATATTCAGAAATGTTGGAGGAAAGCATTTTACAAAGGACAGGCTTTGTAACAAGAAAAGCAGATAGAAAGAGAAGATGATAATGCACTGTGTAGGGAAATGGGGGATGAGAATTTGACTATACTTTATCTTACGCTTTTATGTACCTTCTGTTTACTGTACATTCTGTAACCTAATCTGCCTCCTCTTATCTAGTGTCTATATTATTTAAGCCATGTTGCTTTTGGATTTGGCATTTTATATTAATCTGTTTTACAACACTTCATTCAGAGCCATAGCGCTTCAGTGATGGGTGAAAGGATGTGTTGTGCATCTTGAAATGATTGCATCACCTACCTTAAACAGCTTCTTAGAGAAAGGAAAAAATATCTCTTATCCCTGCTTGTGAAAACTAATTGGAATATTCCTATATTCAATGATTTTTTTCCTGCTTAGTTAGTTGGTGACATGCCACAAGTTACAAAAACATTTTATAAAAAGAGTGAGATACGTTATTTCATAAGATAAACAACTTCCTCATATGTTTTATCCACAAAGCTATTTTTTGCTTTTTCAGGTGTGATATCAATGCTAAGATGGAGACCTTTCATAATTAAGATTTGAACACAGTCTATGTTGTGAAGCTATCATGAGAATAGTTTTCAGTTTATGGTGTTTGTCTTTCATGACAAGCAGTTAAGTTTATCACATTTTTCCTCGTTACAGTTTTGTTCAGATTGGTTTTTTATATATATATATATGTATATGTATATACACACACAATATAATCTTATTATATCATATATAGTTCAACTTCCACTTCTATGAGTAATAGTTCTCATTTTTCTTACTTAATTTAAGGTACATATGATTACAATTAATTGTGATCTTGCACCTCCTAATAGTGGGATCATAGGATAATTCAGATTGGAAGGCATCTGTCGTGGTTTAGCCCCAGCCAGCAACTAAGCACCACACAGTCGCTTGCTCACCCCCCACCCCTGGTGGGATGGGGGAGAGAATCAGAAAGGTAGAAGGGAGAAAACTCATGGGTTGAGATACAAACAGTTTAACAATTGAAGTAAAATAAAATAGAATAGTAGTAAAAATAATAATATAATAATACAATAATAATATAGAAAAACAAGTGATGGACTGTACAATTGCTCACCACCCACCGACCAATGCCAAGCACGTCCCCGAGCAGCGATCGCTGCCCCCTGGCCATCTCCCCTAATTTGTATACTGAGCATGACATCATATGGTATGGAACAGCCCTTTGGCCAGTCTGGGTCAGCTGTCCTGGCTGTGCCCCCCTCCCAGCTTCTTGTGCACCTGGCAGAGCATGGGAAGCTGAAAAGTCCTTGACTGGTGTAAGCACTGCTTAGCAAGAACCAAAACATCAGTGTGTTATCAACATTATTCTCATCCTAAATCCAAAACACAGCACTCTACTAGCTACTAAGAAGAAAATTAACTCTATCCCAGCTGAAACCAGGACAGAATCTCTGGAAGTCATCTAGCCCAACGTCTGCATATAGATTCTGCATATTCTTGCAGTACACTGTTTATTTCAATTCATTCTCAAGATTCATGCAATTTTTTTATTATTTGGAGATTTGGTACCTTCATAGTGTTTTCTAAAACACTGAGTTTTTATCAAGATATAGACATCTGCTGGATTTTTTTTTTTTTTGGTAAGCCTGAATTTAGAAATAAGACACGTTTTAGGAGTAAGCTCCACAGAAAGAACTTGTTAGTATCTGATGTTTGTGCCAGAAACTTAATTACAGTATGCTTCAGGCCACTATAGCTGAGATACGTGAGAAACTACTCTTTTTCAAATTCTTTTCTTACCATGCTCATTTTACAGAAGCCCTAGAGGAATTTTTGTATCTTTTTCAAGAAGCAGTTGTGTGGTGGGTTTTTTTGTTTTGTTTTGTTTTGTTTTCTGTTAAGGTATAGGAAAATAAGTCCTATAAGGCCTCTTCCTCTGCAACAAAAATCATAACTTAAATGTATATTGTTTTTTAACCTTTTAATAAAATTTTTGGAAGTCAGCTTTTATAAAACACTTTCTTACTGGTATTCATTTGCATTAACAGCTAGAAATCTTATTTTGACGAACGTAAGATGCATCTAATTTGACTTGCATAGTAGACCTTAACTGTGCTTGGTGTATGTATACATGCTTCAATAAGCATAACTATCTGTCACAGAACCTTTGTGGGTATTACTGGAAAATAACCAACCTCCTTCAACTCCCCTTGTTCCCCCGTAATGACAGTTTTTAGAACGGATGCTATAGCACAAGGAAGGTGGGGGAGATTTAAATGCAGGGCCTTGGCCCTTCTCCAAGAATACAGCAGCAGTCCCAGCAGGGGGGCTGATCCACTGCTGTGTTCCATAGGAATAGTATCTCTCTTCCACGCTGTCCTCCTTTTGATGTGAGAACATGCTGCTTGTTATCCTGTTACATTCATCCTCTCGATATGAGAGCCCTTAGGGAACAGTAGCTACTTTTCCTGGCATGAATTAACTTGTTGGTGAGGATATGCATTTATCAGTAATATTGCATGCTATCTTTTCATTCATTATATACATAAAGGTCAGGTATTTGTTTCCCAAAATATGAACTTGTTTTATGCTGCTAAAAAAAAATCTCTTACAGTAGTTTTGATTTTCTTTCAGTCAGGGTATCCAGTAATGGTAATTTTTAAATAATAAAATGGAGAGGAAGTGTAATTATTTTTGCCTCAAAATTAGGCAGGGAATTGAAGGTATTTGACAACTTACATTTATTATATAATTGATCATTCCTTGCCATTCCAGATCATTTTCCAAAAAAGATAATAAATGAGCAAGTTTGTTGTTGCTAAGGTGTTTTGTGGCTGTGTACAATTCATGAATATTTAAAGAAAATTTCTTTTCAGTAAAACAATATTTTGCTTCTGCATTAGTATGATCAGTGTCACTAAATATTGCCATTGAAGAGTAAATCCTTTACTATTAATGTTTCATTTCATAGCTTTGGTGAAAAGGATACTTTACACTAGCATTGCCAGTCAAGTATTGCTGTATAAACAAGCCCTGACCATATGCATAATCTTGAAAGAAATTTACTGAATGATTTTCCTTTTTCTGACTTTGGTTTCAGTACAGGAGTTTAGTAGGATCCTTAAGATTTTTCCTATAATTTGTGAATATATACAGTGGTTTCTGGTGAATTTTGAAGTGTGTCTGACAATAGAAATACTTACAATTTTAGGGATTTTATGAGGTGGTATCTTCCATTTTAGAAAATTGATAAAAGTTACTCATGTATCACCATTTACGGTTTTGGTAGTTAACATTCCTCTTCTCTTTGCTTACAGTTGTTATTATGTACTGATTCATTACCATAATTAATATTGTATTTTTCCTCTGGTTTTAAGCAAAGACACTGTTAATGGTTGAGAGTGGATGCACATGATTTTGTAATATTCTGATTTATCTTCAGGAAAAGTACTAAAGCAAAAAGCTAACTACAGAGTTTAATTGCGTCTTAAGTAATTTCACTGGATAAAAGTGCTATAGAATAAAATACACTCTGGTAAAAATGGTTGATCCTTACTGCATTAGCTGATAAATCAAGTGTTTATGGAACCTGGAAATATCTTTTTGTGGTTTTCTTTGGAGAATAGTCACAAAACTATGGAGAAACTCCTACAGTTGCTTGAAAAAGCTTCAGATGGAATAAAATTTATCCTGCTGTTAGAGATGTGTGGCATTTGTAAGTTGCTGTATTTGAATGTGTTTCTATTTCTCTAGTCATACTTTTGGAGAGATTTTGGAGATAAATCTGCTCTATCAGAAACTAACTTTGTATTTGTCTTAAGGAAAAAAAAAGTGGGGAAATACATATGGTTTATTCTTTGTCTTGATGACATAAAACTTCAAAGATGTTCTGCTAATCTGCTTCTTATGTGTGCCCAAATAATAATAAATCATAAAGAGACCTGGGGAAGAGTTAAATTCTAGTTTCATAGGATGCTTTAAATCCTTTTTTTTTTTTTGTGATTGGATTTCAAACCTTAGTATTTTTTTCAATGTAGCTCTTAATGTGCAGTTTTCTAGTTTTATAATCAAACAACCAAAGAAAAGTATGTCTTGTATCATGGTTCTGCATGAGTAATCACCAATGATATAAAGATTAATCAACAACACACACTAGACCTGTGCCATTCGAGCAAAAAGAGTGATTTGTAGGAATACTAGATTGTTATCCTCTACCATTGAACTGATACAGGGTGAAATGACATATTATCACTCTGTCTTTCAGCTACTTATCAATATGGGAGAAGTGAACAGGCAGGGAAATTTGTTATAATTGAGGTTTTGGAAATGGGTGTGCTTTTAGTGGCTTAGTTCTCTGTTTTCCTGTGTATTTCAGCCTGATTTTTTTTCTTTCTTTTTTTTTCTCTATCCCCTTCAACTTGTACTTACAGTCTTGTCACTTATTCTTCAGCACAGAATGCGGAATTGTTTGGAGTGCTTCAAAAGATGCCGAAAGCATTGTGTTTATCACTAGTCTCATAACAGGCTAACAGTTTTGCTTCAAGTTAGATGGTAAAGTTTAGAAAAATGGCAAAAGTAAAGCTGGGGCCTTCACATAGAAGTATTTAACATCCTTAACAATAGGTAGTACTGTTGGATCAGCTGGACAAGAATTTCTGAAAATCTGACCCTTAACTCCTATACAGGAGTTTCTCTTCCTATAAAATACTTGCTATGAATATCTGATATAATGCCTCTTGAAGTCGTTAAAGACTTTTTAGTGAGTGCTTGCTAATTTTTTTTTAAACATGCTCTGATAAAAAGAGCTATATAAATTCATATATGTCAGGATGGGCCCTCTTTGGAATCTAGCTAAATAGTAGTAATGAGAAAGAGATGTCAAAGAATGAGAAGTAATAAGATGATAAAGAGGCATATTAGGAAATTGTGACTGGGCCACAGTATCCTGCTTTGAATTTCAGTCTTGTATCAAAAACCTTAACTGAATAAAAGTCTTTCTGAAGTTCATCTGTACTGTATCAATTTTAAGTCGATAGGCACAATAGTAAAAAATGGATTTTTTTAATGCTGTCTCAGCACAGACAGAAGGCACTGAGTCTATTCTCAGATGTAGAAATGAGATGGTGTATGATTATTTCATGAGAATCCTTAAAACTCAATATATTGTAATTTTATACAGTTATTTCCATGCAGACATATTTACACTTCTGGTGAGAAATCTTTTTGTCTAGCTGTCATATAATTTTTTTTTTCATGAATGAATTATTTAGACTTGTTTTAATACAGCATATAGAATTAAACTGTGTTTCTGATTTTTTTCCCCTTAATCTGAATATGAGTGTCCATCTCTGGTGGAAAAACTGACTTGTTCTTTGTAGTCTAGGAAATGAAAAATATCATAAAATGCATGAAATCATCAAGGACTTTGTTAAAAATTGATAGTTGGGTAATCAATAGTTTCTTCTAAATTATTTAGCAACCTCGTACTAGAGGACTGAATAGAATTGAGGTTACATCATTCAGAAAACTGATTTGAAATCCATAGAAATATGAATATAGTACCAGTCTAGGGTTTTTATATATAAATACGGCATTGCTCACAGCAACAGTTTATTTTTTGTGTGTGTATATACATAATATATATGTATTGTGTGTATGTATATATATATAGAATGATAAGTACCATCAAACATATTTGCATGTGTTTCTGAATACTTCTCATTCTTAAATAAATTCCCATAAATAAAATGCCTACCTTTTTGTGTATAATCTGTTTACAGCTTTCTGTAATCTGCTACATATCTAGGGTTTCATCATTCCTAGAGCTTGTACGACTACTCTGGTGTGATTTTGACCTGCCCATGTTCTCTCTTTCTAATCAGTTGTGGGTTTCTTGTGTGTGATGTTATGTGCTGCACCTGTGGCACCTATGTAGTTCTACCCTGATATTTTCTTAAAGAACAGTACAAGTTGTGTGAATTCACTCTCTTGCAACACAATTCTGTTTCTTCTGTATAAACACTTCTGTCATACTTGGTTAACTGAATGGGCTTAGACGGAGAATTGAATTTTCAGACATGCAATTTGTCAGTTTTGTTTAAAATTCAGTTATCTAGAATACTTTTAATTTCCCCCCAAACACAAACTAAGGTGCTTAATGTTGTTAAGCAGAACTATGATAGTACCTGGTTTGAATACTTGTACTTTCCAAAGACAAATGAGACAGGCACAGGCATTGAAATATAACAAAGGGATTAACTTAATTTCTTCTCTTATGGTTTTCATTTAGGAATGATATGTGGAAAACTTTTACCTTGAATGTTGTTGATGAAGTCCTGGCAATTTCTTAAAGCAATGAAGTCTGTTTCGAAAGCTGAATTCTTATTTGCTTGACTTTAAATACTTGGGCACCTAGTAAAATGATTATCTAATTTTATACTGGCCATTCTGAATTTCCTTGTCTAGTATCCCATCCTTATTTTTTAATCGACTGTTGATTTAGATAGACTGTATAATTTTTCTGCCATCAATGTAGCAGAGTATAGAAAAATCTAAAGTAAACAATTAATGAAAAGTTTTTGTTTATGAGGTAATCTGTTTCACTGATGTGTTTCTGTGTCCCTGGAAAACTAGTTTTCCTGGTACTCTGCTGCTGATGTGTTACTTAATGTGTAAGTCATTATTTTTTTTCATCTTGATGACACAACTTAGATACATCTTATTATTTGTTAGTATGTTTGTCTCCACTGAAATGGGCTTTCCTCTATTTTGAGAAAACAATAATATTTATTTATTCTGTTCTTTTTATCAACAGAGAAAATGAGGTGCTAAAAGTGCAACTTACTTAAGTAGTATGCAGGAGCTGTCCAGATGCTCAGAAGAGAGGGTCAAACAGTGGAGGGCAAGGATAAAATGAAGGGTAAAAAAAAAAAATCCATGCACAGGGTTTGTTTTTCTGTATGCTACCATTGAGACAATTTATTGGAGGCATAGGTGTAGTAACCCAATGATGGAAGTGACCCCTGGACTTTTATAAAAACTGACAATGAAAGAATAACCAGTGAACAGCCATGTCTCTGGTTTACAAGAATCTGCATTTTTTTTTTCTGATTGATCCTGGAATGGATCTCTGTAGATAACCAGCCATCCAATCCTGTGCAAGCCCTGGTCCATAACCAACACTTCAGCCACACAAAACAATCCTAGTGTATCTGGGGACATGGTTCACGCTTCCACATGCTACCCAGTATGACATCAGCCCTCCCCCTGTTGGAAAATATCAGCATCTGAAAAGATGACAGTTCTGTTTCTATGAGAACTGTCCCTGATGCATCTCTGACTGGGCTATTTGCTGTTGTGTGAATGGTTTTGTAATGCAGATTGATATCAAACAATGAATGTTATGTGATGGCGTACTATCAAATTACTGCTGAGTAGAAACAATCAAGAAGTCTTTGCTTTCCTTGCTGAGTCTTTGCCAAAACAAATGAAATAATTTACATGAAAGTGGGTTTAGCAAGAGATAATTATAAGCCCTATTCATCTCTTCCAGCCATGGCAGAGTAATATCTCCCAATAGTGAAAATAACATATTTGATATCTTTTCCTTTTGAGAAAAATACAGAAGTAGATTTTTGTACTTATTTTTACAGTGTTTTCTGGTAGATGAGGTGGTTTTACTTTTTTTCAATAAGAAACTTTCCAGTAAAAGCTATCAGATGAAAATTTAATTTAAAAAATAATCTGTGAATTAATGCGATATTGGAACATAAGAATAATTATTTTGAGGAGAGAAAATTTAGTATCTCTAGATTGTACTGTTAGTGTTGTTTTGGAGATCAGTATCTGCAGACTGTTTGAAATAGACTCTGTATTAAGACCAGACATTTCACTTTCTTTGCTAAGTTGCTCTGACTCTAATGATCAGAGTTTATACCTGAAAGATAACAAATTACGTTATCAGCAGTGTTACCTGTTTTTCTTCAGTGGTCAATGGTGATAGAAATCTCCATGACAGGATGAATTGGAGTCTTGATTCTGAATCATCTTCTGGTGGGACCTGTATTTCCACTGACTACAGAAGGTGTTTTGAGAGGTGAGGCGGCTTTTCAGAAATCGGCACCGTCTGTCTTTCCTTTTTTTTTAATTGTCGCCATCGTGGTCATATAAGTGACTGTATGAATGAATACTACATTAATTCTGCTCTTAAGGGCTAGTCACTATACTTATCTGCAGTTTAAAAACGTCATTCATCCTTAAAAGGATTTTTGTTAGTGAGCACACATGTTTTTACTTCCAACTTTGCTGGATTGTAGTGATTCATATTAAGAATTATTCACAAAAACCATCGCTTAAGCTTCTTATAATAGCAGAAATTATCCTTCATTAGATACTGACAGTTTCCATGATGAGTGTAATTATAGGAAAAGAAAAAAAAATATTCCTAGGCTAGCTATATTCTGCCATGTTAAAATTATGCAAATTAGTGAGTGATAAGAATAGAAACTGAGTAGGATGGTCAGATTTTATAGATGAAAAAGGGTGATGGAACAGTACCAACATTTCTAAAAATGAATACATGTATTCTTTATGCTCAAAGGATATTTAATCAATCCACAGTAATTTTCTGTAATATTTATCATTAGTGACCAGAATAAATTTCAGCTACACGCACTATCTGTAATAATTTTTCTTATATTCTAACTTCAGACATTGTATTTTTATAAAGGTAAATATTGGGGTTTTTTCTTAGCTGCCATTGGAGATTTATGTGAAATTTTTAGTACTGGGCCCTCTGACTCAAAAAAGTACTTAAGCATGTAAATAATCCCTGAGAACTAGTATGTTTAGATATACTTCAAAAAAGGAGAGTGAAACAAAAAAAAGTTTTTTCTTTTACCAGATTTATAGAAACTATTGCAGCCATGGTTTATATACATAACTTGCAGTGTCTCATCATAGGCATTCATGTTTTTCAGATGTGAGCCTTCATAATTAAGAATATTTGCATTACTAGTGTTACGACCCGGCCTGATAGTCAGGCTCGGGGAAGGTTCCAGATGATCCCAAGGGCGAAATTAAGACACAAACGAGGTCATATGCCGCCAATCAGATGTTTTATTAGGTAAATATAAAAGAGTAAAGCGATAGGAAAGGCAGGAAATATTAGGAGGAAAATAAGCAAGCGATCAGAGAGGTAAGCAAAGGATAGTCACCACCCTGGATCCAGCGACGTCCTGTTGGTCCTCAGTCTTCAGTTCTCCGGTGGTGGAAAGGCTTCTTCTTCTTTTAGTTCTTCAGGGGGTGGAAAAGCTTCTTCTTTCTGCCTTCTTTCTGCTTTCGTTGTGCGTTCTTCTTTCAGCCCTCGTTGTACTTTCTTCTTTTCAGACCTCGTTGTACTTTCTTCTTTTCAGACCCTTCTTTTTTTGCCTCCTTCAGGTTTCGTTGTACCGTCTTTTATCCCATGTTGGAGAGGGAGTTTCCCCTCTCATTTCCATTTGGTTATCACGTATGCCACACCTGCACATCCAGTCACACAATATGTATTGCTGGTGGGCAGGTGGCCTGGCCCGGATATCAATTGGTGTCCCATTCTTGGTGGTGCCTGATAAGCCAAAGAATGCCCGGCTGCTTCAGCAAGCTTGCATGTTCCCTTGCAAGTTAATGGTACCTGATAAGCCAAAGAATGGCCTGCTGCTCCAGCAAGTTCGCACATTTCCCTGCAAGTTAATGGTGCCTGATAAGCCAAAGAATGGTCCGCCCTTGGGCCTTATCAGACAGAAGAGTGGTCTGCTGTCCAGTCTTATCAGATAAACACACCCAAGCAAGCTTTGAGACAATTGTTCTTAACACTTCAGACTCTTACAACTAGAAAGACCTATTTTTACTTTTCAGTACATATATCATTGTGTAACTTAAGGCAAGTCCAATTGCGGTGTAGCTTAAAGTGACCATAACAACTTGTCTTAAGTCATTTTGTTCTTGATTAGTTTACATGCTTAAAAGGATTACAGAGTATATTTACAAGACCTGTTTTATTACCATATTCTGAGATTGTGACAATTTTGTGAAGAAAATAGGATGAAGAAACTTCTGTTTTCTCTGTTTTTATCATTTTAAGTTGAAAATCTTGTTGGTTTCTTACATATAAATTTACACACTCATAGGTTAAGGTTCCTGACTTCGCACTAGCCTTACATGTAGACAGGGACATAGAGTTCTGATCTGTTTAGACTTGGAAAACTCCCAGCTCTCCTCTTTTGCTGTAATGTTAGGAAATTGTCTTCATCAGGGAGGCGTAAACTGTTGCACACAAGTAATTTCACTGCCCTATGTTGTCATAATGAGTAATTTCAATGATGATTAATCTTATTCAAAATGGTATCAAAACAAAAGTCTTAAATGTATTGTAGAGTTTAGAACACTATATGTTTAGACTTTCTGTGAAACTATTTTGAAAGAGTCAAAATAATTTGAGCTTCTGCTGTTATTTTTGTGGCTATAAATAGAAAAGAATCTACATGGTTTCTACAATAATCAGATCAGATGCTATTGAGTATGGCTTTTAAATAGTTTCCTAAAATAATAAAGGAAACTCAGCATAATACTTTGCCTTGCAGTGACTTAAAAAAACCAAAAAACCACTCAACAAATGTGATTATAAATAAATTGCCCAAGAGTCAGAACTATGTCAAGTTCAGAATATCATACCAGCTTTTAAAATGAGCGATCACTGCCGTAGACTGAGCAGTTTGATATTGGTATTTAAATATTTAATAAATGAGCATCCTGATTTCTCAGCCATCAGCAAGAGTTGGATGTGCACCATTTTTCAAACCTGCTTAGATACAATAATATTAAATTTATGAACATGCTGATCTTAGAAGTTTCTGGCTGAAGAACTTCAAGTAAGATTTACAAGAAATAGCTCTTAAAATAGCTTTCAAAATTCACTTAAAATAATAATAAACTTCTGAATGTATATATTCTTCTTTGAAGCAAAAATCAGTTCCCAGGCTCAAGAGTATTTAGTCAGATGAATTATGGTGCCTTCTATCTACTTTACAGTGGTTGTATATATCATTTAGATTTTGAAAAATGGTGAAAGCATTTGTTAAGCCTCTCTTTTACTAGGGCTTGTTTACTTTATATGTGCTAACTGTTTTTCTTTAGAAATTCATGATCCGTGAGGAGAAGTTGAATTGGACTTTATGTAACTAGGAAAAGAGGAGGCTTACTTAGAATAGGCCTTGAAGTGATCATCAAATGCATAAATGATAGCCAGGAACAGGAATAGAATAAACTGTAGTGTTCATTCACTGTGGATAAGAAAAGAAGTAATGGGCTTAAATGGCAGGTGAGGAAAGTTTGATTAGCTATCAAGAAAACCTTTCTGAGAAGAATATTTAAATTTAAATAGATTGTGCAGGGAAGCATGAAATCTCCATTATTGGAGGTTTCTAGGAATAAATTAGACAATTAACTGTCAGGAATGAAATAACCACAGCTGATTCTGCTTTATGCAAAAACATGAAATACTAGATGAAGTATGGAATGTCCATTCTCAGCCCTATTTTCTGTAATTTCTATGATATGTAAGTAGTCTGTGCAAGTAATATGAAATGATATTTTGGAAGAGAAGTAGAAAAAATACTTAAAAGAGAAGCATAGGCTTAGTTTTCAAAGGTTTTGGATAGGAATTGCAGTTACTACCTCCATATATTAGATAGCTGTAGTCACAGAACAGCCAAATGCTTTTAGTTTGCATTTTTTTCTGTTGAGAGTACCTGTCTAAATACTGCTCACAGGAAAGCTCCCTGCAGCATTTGTATTTTAGTACTTGTAATACTGTTTAATATTACATCCTGTTTTGATACCTCTAATAACTGTCTTTTAGAGCTATTACTTCTAAACAGCTTGTCTTAGATGTTTATGTAATTTAACATTTTAATTTGAGGTATCTCTTTGTTTTATTTCTGCCAAATATTTGGAGCACTGATGGTGAATTTACTATTCCAGAGCACAAGCAAGTAGAAAACAATGAGGAACTAGCCAGCTCTTACAAAAGAAAATTAATTGAGGTAAAGTTTGTACTGCACAAATTTTATGGAATCATAATTGTAACATAACATTTGAAGCTGTAAATAGTTTCTTTGCTTAGTTGTTATTTTTTTCCCCATTAGTGTAAAAGAAAAGTCTGATTTTTGTTTTAAAAAGAAAAAAAGGAAAGATTTAATTTTCAGGCTTCTGTGGTTAAAATACAAATTTGTTCATTCAACTTCAAAGCCTATTTAAAGCAATTCAGATAATTAAAAATATTTTTCCTAACAAGGGTACACATTTATACTTTGATATTAAAATGAAGGTTTTAATAAATAAACAAGTTCCTTAAGGTTATAACTGATGGTGGCGAAGTTGAAAGCATCACAGACAATAGGTTTCAGGTATTGTGTAAGTTACAGTACATAATTACCAGCATTGCTGTTTTGTCAGTTGAGCTTTAAAATGAGGACATACTGAAATCTGTAGCTTTTTCTGTGCTTTCATACTGTTTTCTGACTGCCAAACTGTTTCATTTTTTGTATTGCTTTATCATGTAGCTTACTGAATACTGCGGTACGGAAACAGGTGATGGAAGCAACTAGTTCTGTTGATATGACCATGTTAGAAAAAGTTCTTAATGCAAGATTCACTTTTAAGACTAATGTAAAATTCATTAAAGAAAAAAAAAAAAGAAAGATTAGGGTTTCATCCTAAATTTAAATACAGATGATTTTCCAGACAAAAGTAATGAAATTTAATATCTAATACCCATATCTCCTATTCAATATTAAATGAACATTTTTATAAAAAGTAAAACAATTCTCTATGTCTTTCTCTTGCCCAAAATACTCTGAAATTGGATACTGGTATTAACTGATTAACATGAAGATGACTAAAAATGCAGGTCATGCATCAAAGAGATTAATACAGTTCTTCTAAAACATTCATACTTGGTTATCCTTTTCTCACAGGACCACGTGAAACAAATTCTCTCCTTAATGTATACCTTTGGTTGGGCTCTTCTGACTCCTTTCCTCTATTCTGTACCTATCAAAAGCATATCTTAATTAATAGCACAGATAAAACATCTTTCAGCTTTAAAAGCATCCTCGTTAGTTCTACTAAGTTTGTTCTGCACGTTCAGGAATTTGTTGCTAACACTTCTGAGTTCGTGCAAGACAGTGTTAGCAGTAGCAGCGATGACACAGCAGTGGATGTAACCACTGGAAAACCTTGTTGCAAATCACATCCAGAAGAGGAAGTCTGCATCTGAGTCTCACTTACTAGTCTGTAACAATATCTTTACATACTCAGAATAGGATGTAACCCCTGTAACAATCCAGATGTATTTACCAAAAGTCATTACTCCTTTTTCTCTCCACAAATGAAAGATGTGAAGTCTTATTTTCAAAGATCAGCCTGTGTTGTGTTCCAGATTGAGAACTAGGGTAGAAACCACTCTTGAATGCTGTTCTGGCAGTTCCATTCAGCTAGAAGTGGGTCTGAAAAATATTCAGACTTAAGCAGTTTTAGTAACTGTTATTTTGTGCCTAGTAGACTGTTTCAACTGAAGACAAAGATTCCCTTGAATTTCTTGGTAGCTGATCAGGATATTGAAGTCTCCCCACAGAGGAATGACTAGCTGTCAAGAGAATAAAAAGAATGGTTCTGCTGAGTAATTAGAGATATTTTTTTTCTTTTTTTCCATTGGAAATGATTTTGTTCATAATAATATATTGAAGAAATTTTCAGTTTCTTACCATATTTGTAAAAAAGTTTGTATTTATCAGAGTTCTTTAATTATGATCTGTAAATCAGTTGATTTAACCAAGTGCATAAAGAAAAGTTGCAACTAAAAATTCTGAAGGAGTAAAGAAACTTAAAGAAACTTTTTATTGAATGCTATGCTTAAAACAGTGTTAGAGAAATTTTTGTAAAAATTCTGCATAATTTTTTTTAATGGTGGATTTCCTTAGAAATAGTAATGAAACAGTTACCACAATTTCTTCTAAACCCCCAGTTCGAAGGCTGTTGGGATATTGATAGGTCTTTGGATACCTCTAGCAATTCCCATATGGTTTCCAATGTCATATGCTTTGGGACTAGAATGCTATTTTGGTTTAGAAGAGAAAGTAGGTCAATTTATACAACTCTCAAGCCATGAATAATATAGTGTGTTTAAAATTATAAGGTATGTTTTGGGCCATTGCTATGCATTGTTAGCATAAGTTTGCTGTGCGTAAGGTAAAAATACGTTTCATTTGCTTTGTCCTGCTTACATAAGGTTTGTCAGAATAACATCACCAGACGTTTTTTTGTGTTACACACCGAGGGAGGGACAAACTCTTCATAGTTTGCATTGCAACTAAGCTCAAAATAAAGAATTACTAACATGTCAGACCTGATATTGCTAAGGATTTAAAATGAAGCAAACTAAACAAAAAAACTAAAACAATTGGGATGTTTGTACATCTTTAAAAGACCTGTAGTCAGATTGTTTTCTGTAAGACATTGTTTCCAATTGGTCTATTCTTTCTCTTTGTGGCTGTAGACCAATAATGAACTAGTAAACATACCTAATTAGAGAGAACATGACTTCAACTTTCTTTGCAGTTTCAGCCTTTGATAATTTTGTACTCTATTTAAGAGTAGTTTTATTGGTGGACTTTAAGCTGCATTTCATCAAAGTTAAATCATAGGTTATGCTCATAATGTACTAAATTGTATTATGAAAGAGCTCTGTTAAAGACTCAATAAATTACATTGAATTTTCAGTTTCTTGACATGAAGACATTCCATGAGCTGGAATTTTTCTATGTAAATTAACCAGAAATTGCTCAGTTTTTAAAATAAAGTTCCATAGAAACCTGCAGTTTTCCTTTTAATGAACTTCAAAATACTCTCATGTCTTTTCCTAAAGCTCATAGACTTAACTTTTTATGTGGTAGGTGTACTATTGTGTTTTTATGCCTGACAAATTGATCTCTGAGCATTTGGTATGTGAGGCTGGGAAACTGTTTTTCTGACATGGAAGGTGTATATGCCAATCACGTGAACTCAAGATGTGAATCACTTTGTTCAAATAAGTACACTCAGTAGCTTAGACTTGAGAGTTTATTTCTGAATATTAGATATCCGTGAGATCTGACATCTGTCAAAAAGGTTAAGTTTAATGTTTTTTAAATTCCTGACAAATTATGCAGCTCTTCTGAAAAGCTGGATTGTTTCAAACATTTGAAACAATATCTAGAAAGGTGATTTTGGATTTTAAGCCAAGCTTTCACCATTCTGGAGAGTTTCACTTCCTGAATTTTCATCCTTTCTATTCTTTTTTGTTGAACAAGTAATTCATTGGCCAGTTGCATCCTGAGGCCTCAGAAACATGGTACTGATTATTATTACTCAAACTGCCTTATAGATTTTTAACGTTAGTCTCCTCAATTTCATTTCAAAGTCCTCAAATGACTTTAAGCTGTACTGGTTTGGGGTTTTTTTTTTTGAGCCAGCAATTACACAAAAAGAACAAATTATGGCAAATTTCAGTGTAGTTGGGTAGGTGCCTTTTTTAAACACTTTTAAACATTTGACCTGTCAATTAATTTTTTTTTTTAATGGAGTAATGAAATATCATGTGAAAAGGAAGTATCATGTGAAAAGCAGCTGTGTGACTTTCTTTAAGGTTCTTTGTGCTGCTGTCATTGTTAGTAAATGGAAGTTCAAAAGATAGCCTTTCAGTCTTAAAAAAATCTGGAGATATATTGTAAGTTTATTTTGCTCAGATTTATTTTTAACTAAGAATTTTTCTAGTGGTATGCTATCAGATAATCAAAGAAAGTTTTTAAATATTGGAGGATTTTCAAATGTGAGAATATGGCTTTTTTCATGATGCACTACATGAGTTTTGGGGTTTTTGTTACAAAATCCCTTCTCACATAGTAAGCTATCAGGTCAGGGAAAGTACCTTAAGTCACTAAAAGCTTTGCCAAAAAATCTCAGCATCTTTGTAGAATTGTCTCTCAGTTTAGCATAACAGGTAACAATACACTGGAATGAATTTCTTTACTATGTCCTGAATTGAGATCCTGAAGTGGGCAATTTTGATGATATAGCAGTTTTGGTAATGTCCGCTTAAAGTGTTGCTTGTTCTTTAACGTGAGATGATTATGTGGAAAGGCTGTGACAGCCACAGAGCAACTTAGTTACCTGCTTAAAAAAAACAACTCTGACTATGAAAAATTGTTTGACTGCTTGTCAATTCTTTTCTCATGCTTTTCTTCTAAAAATCATCAAACAAATGATTTGTTCTTTTATTACTTTTGATCCTTAAGTGATTCTACAAACGATTGGTAAACCTAGAACCTTTCACTGTATTAACAGCATGTGCTCTTACCTGTTAATGACATTCTAAGACAAGAATAAAAAGAAACCTTTCTTTAAGAAATAAACTCTGAAATGTTAAATAACTTAGCTGAAAACTTCTGAATACCATTTCATTGAACTACATGACCCATTTTATTGGAAATAAATGAAGGACAAGTTTTGTGTTCTTTGACAGGATTCTGTAAAGACATGAATTTTTTTTTCTCCTAGGTATTAAAATGGCTACAAACACAACTATTAAATAATAGCACTTGTTTGCTTAGTTTTAACATTTTCTCATATAAGATAATTGAAAAATAGCCTCTTGTGAAACAAACAAAAAATGTTTGGCTCTTGTTAGCATTGAATAAACAGTGCAAGTTTGATCTCTCCTGTTTGTATCTCTTCTGTCAGTCGTATTATTTACTGACGGCTACTTTATTAGTGTACTTACATTCAGTGTGAGATTTCATTCAGCAGGCAAATGAGATCAGTGCATCAGTGGACAGTAATACTTTTGGAAATTGTTATTTTATTTTCTTATTTAAAGGTCTTAGTGTGGCATGCAGCCTTGTCATTAAATGTTAGTTGTGTTTGAAGTCAGCATAGAAAACATATCGTAAATTAGTAAATTGGTTAGCACTTTTCTGTGGAATCACAAGCCCTTCTGTAGCTTTTGTTCGTTAAACTATTACTGAAATACAGTGAGCTGTAATTTCATCTGACCAGTGCGCTTTGGCACAAGGGTAGACTTTTTTGCAGGTCTTAAAAGAATTTGTCTTATTTCCCAAGAATTGTGAATATTTCCCAAGAATTGTGAAGAATTTCACAAGAATTGTGAAATATGCTTTTATATATGTGTATATTTATTTTCTTGGTAAGAATTTATGATGTCCAAATAAAAAAAAAGGAATTTGGATAAGCTGTTCACTCCCAAGGGTGCGCAATGCACAGTTTAAGCTACTAGGTGCAATAGTACTAGAAGTGAACTGGCAAGAACTACTTTTTGTGCAACTCTTGAAATATAACTTATAGTTCTCTGAATGATGTGTATAGCATCTCTCTCATTGACAGACTAGTCCTGGCTCAGTAAGATGAACAGTTTTCTTTTCTGAGGCAAGAATGATGCACCCATGAATCACCATGCACTTAATCAGTGATCCATTTGTTAATGTGCACACTGGTCAGTTTTTTTTATTTTCTTTACAAACAAACTTATTTCTGAGTCACTGCTCTTTATATTCAGTTAACAGTAAATAACTATGGTAAGTGTTAAGCTGTCTTTTCTGCAAGTTCTTCAAGGAAAAAACAGTGTAGCATTTATGGTGAACTATGGCTATTTCATATCTTACCCACTGTATTTTAGTTGTTACAGGTAACTTATTAAGGCAAGATTTCAGGAAGAAATCTATCTTCTATTATATCAAATCACATACTTGGGGAAAACATGGACAAAGTTCTTCAGGTTAAACATATGCTATGGTTTATGTTGCATCTTTGATGGCTATATCAATTTAAGCAGCCAATCTATTGCTTGAATCCTGCTTCTATATCACAGGCAACTACCCCACAGTTGTAATGGAACAGTAGTTTCTATGTCCAGTGCAAACTGGTTTGGGAACCTGGTTTGGCTTAAAAAATATTTTCGAGGTATTTTCATTCAGATCACTTTCCTCATCTGATTGACAGTCCTGCACACAGTGTAGATGGAAATGAATGAACATGAAGAGCAGCAGTATTTTGTGATCACTGCTGAAGATTTCCTTATTGTAAAACCCTGGACACAAGAAACACCAAGGTGCATCTAAAAGATGGCAACAACTGCTGCATATGTCACCTAACTATGTTACTCTATCATGATTTAAAGGAATAAAGGAAGTTTAGCAGCTTAGGACCAGAGAGTTACTAGCAAGAGCATAAGTGACAGCAAATTAATACCTGTGGAATAGTGAAACCACAGATTAATGGGACTTTAAGCAGTCCTCCCCCAGGAGGGGCTACTGGGGCCCAAAAGGTGTGACTGATGGTGTGGGAAGTCTTTTTATTGTTGTGGTCCAAACATGCCATATGGGGGCTAACAATGAGAAAACTGTGATGAGTGAGAAAAGGAACACTTCTGTTATGCTTTAGTGGTTCCACAGTCATTAATAAATACTGGATCTGTACGCTGTCAAGTTAGCTGAGCTCACCAATTGGTTTGGATTACATATGGAGCTACACAAATGCAATTGTGGTTAAAATATAAAATACAAAACTTGTGCCAGTCTGTGTTTTTGTTGGATCTGTGCAAGTTATGGGAGGACAGTTCTGGTCTAGTGTAAAGCCTGCTAGGTAAAAATCTGTCAAGATTTTAAAAAAGAAAAAAAAAATCTGTCAAGATTTTTTTGAAAAAATCTGAATCATCAAAGTGATTGACACTAGATAATGTTTTGTGGCATGGGAAATCATGAGTCCATGATTTTTAGTATCCAATAATAATATTAATTTACTTCCAAGTCTTGTTTTCTTGGAGGTGGGCTATGGAATGTTTATGAAAAGTCATCTCCTGATAGTAACTGTGTCTCTGTATTTCATTGCTTATGTCAGATTATCCTTATGAATGCTGTTGTACATTCAAAGTATTTTGTGTTAGCTCATGAAGATAAGCCTAGTAAAGGGACAATGAGTTGCAATTCAGAGTAGCTATCTCAGCACAGTAGATGAGGTGAAACCTTCCCCTAGGTGTGAAATGAGAAGTTAAAAGGATCTAGGGAAAGATAATAATGGTGGTGTTTAGACATTTGTTCAGATCTTTGTTGTTTAGATCTTTCATGTTGGGCTTTGGCTTTTGCTATAAGGATACATGGAAGGATGCAGCAGCTAGAGACATGCTAATTTTTATCCCTCTTATTAACACTTATTTTATTCCTCTTATTAAAGTCATTATCCTGTGTATCTGATTTTGCTTTTGCTGGTTACTTTAATTTTCTCTGGCCAGGCACAGGTCTTGCCAGAGTGCTGTTTTTCCTGTTCAATGTGTTAGTGCTCTTTTGTATGTCAGGATTAATCTTGGTAAACACTGGTAGTACTGTACACAATTGACAAAGACTGAAATATTGCAAGCATTAATATGTAGTTCATCTAACGTGCACAGTTCCCAATGTATTTTGAGTTGAAAGCTACAGCTTTCAACTTGTTGCGTTTGAAGAATTGTGACTTGTGCTTACCTTATGTAGCTGTAGTAAACAAACAAACAAACAAAACCCCAAACAAACAAAACCCCACACCACAAAACAAAATTTAAAAAAACCTAAACCCAACCCTATTCTTCAATGGATCTTTCAGTCTACCTTGAACCAAATAACTTGCTTGCAGGTGGAAATGTCAAGAATACAAAATGGAAGTTTTGAAAAAGAAAGCAATGACTAAGCATTTTATGGCTATATCAATAGATTTGTCTGAACCGTCTGCCATTTTGAGTTTTACTGTTTTTCACTTGTAGATAAACAAAATTATTGATATTCAGTAGGATACCTGCTCTTTTTTGAAGACCTTTGGCTTTATTTCTGTTGGGGAAAAATGTAGAAAAATGTTAATTTTTGAAAAAGGGCATCTTCTCATGGGAAAAATACACCCTTGCATCCACTGAGAGCAAAAGGAAGCAACTTCCAGTTCTGTCTAGAGTTTCTTAGGAAATGCGTTGTTTTGCATTTTGTGACAATTGGGGGAAAAAAATGCCTATACCTCATAAAAAGTCATTAATTCAGATGTGGCTTGTGCAAAAGCTTTTATGAATTTTAGCTGTAAATTATATTTAAAAAAAATCTGAGTTCCACTAAAACACCCTTTTAAAAAGCCTTATTGATTTTTCTGGTTGCACATGTCCTTCTAAGACAGATTGTATCATTCATATGCTTAGTGAAACTTTCCTAGCATGTTTTAACAGCTTAGTCCTTTGCTGTGGAACATTAAGTGGTGTTTACCTTTGTCATTTTTCTGGAGACTGCTCTTAAATGTGATCATGCTGGACAGTATAGCTGCAGTGCTGTCAGGCAGCAGGAGTAGACTTAGATTTTCTTTTGACAACAGGTCTTTAGAGTTCTGTTAGTGTGGAGTCTAAATATGTTAGCATCACTACCCCTCTGTGATAAGGAGGGGTATGCATGCTCCTGTAAGCATGCTTTCTGATATGACCAGGACCAAATCTGAATGATCATCTGACCAAGGGAAACTTGTACTCATTTGTACTTTAATTTTCTGTTTTAAACATATTGTCATGGAGAAAAACAACTGTGAAGATGATTAAAGTCCCAGTAGGGAAAATTATTGTTTAAGCTTCAGTGTGGAATGAATGAAGGAAGATGCGATGACATAAAATATAACTGAAAGGATATAATTATAAGGAGACCTCTTTATTGTTTTTAGCAGACCTTGATGCAGGAGAAAGTAGAGGAACCTAAATTAATATTGCTGCTCAGAAGTATATCTCATTGCTCCTTTTGGTTTTCTGTGATGATAATATTTTTCTTTGACAAGAAAAAGTATTGAAATAACTTAATTACTAATAAAAGTGATTTTCACAGGTAACATACCTGCTAATTTGTCCTTTTGATAATATATAACAAGTGATTTGCTGTTTTATTTGCTGTTAAATTTTCTTTTTATTGTTTAACTTTGCTAGGGACACTTATAAATTTTTGTATTACTTCCAGTGTTTTGAGAGAGCTGTTGAATTTACATATTAATCGAGTCTGCAAGTAGAAAGTTATTTCAAGGACATCCAAATTAGAGGGAGAGAAAACAGTCAGTTATTAAATCAGATAGTTTGGATTTTGTTTTTCTGATAGAGACAGGCACTGAAAAATCAAACATTATTTCAAATATGTAAACTACTGCGTTTTGTATCCATTCATAAATTTGTATATTGCTTTTGATAACCAATCAACCAGCTATCAGCACTACAGTTTTTCTCTGTGCATTTGCAACTAGTAGCATACCGCATCTTTTTGTATGCAGAATACAAGGAAGTTCTGCCTCTCAGCCCAGGCTCTCTGTAATTAACAATCACCTGCTAAGATTAACCTGAATCAGAGATGGGCTTGTGATATTCTTAAATATTACACCACTCACTTTGAATTGGAATGAGTGGTTATGGAAAATAATTTATCCAGAGTTAATGACATTATATTATTACTTTATCTAGTAAAGCTGGCAATTTTGTTTGGTGCATAAATGTTTGTAATTTATGAACCAAAACTGCTTGCTAAGTGGCACCTACTACGTTAGTCATAATGCAGAAGTTCATATGGATTTAGATATCTTTTGTTTTCACAAAATGAGCTTACTAATTACTAATAAGTGTTTGAAGTCAAAAAACCTTTTTTATCAAGGCTGATGATGAATGAAAAATTGAGATATGAATACATAGTGTCATTAATTGATAACATGGAAGTCCTAATGTTTTGATTTTTATCAGGAGGAGCCAGGAAAGAGTCTAATTAGGAGGCTGGGAAGTTGGTTTTTCTAATGGGACTAAATGCCACAGAAATGCTTGACAAGAACAAAACCAAAAGCAGTAAATTAAAGCTGCGCTAGTACACTATAAATAATAATAAAAATTGATTGTTGAAACTATATTAATACTATGTTAAACCTTTGCACTTCAGAAAGTGAGGAGCAAAACTAAATGGTAACTCAGACGTTGCAAGCTTTTTGTATTGTGATGTGTAAGATAAAGCATCAATATTAATCTAAAACTGCTTACATAATCAGGCAAACAAATAAAAATGTTTGCCTGTTTGTGTTTAAATAATCACTCTGTGAAATCTTTAGCTTTTATACTTCCTGATAGTCCCATTACAAGGAAAGTTAGTTGTTCAATTACTGTTGAATGTACAGCATTCTCCTGCAGAAGCTGGCTGCTCATGGCTTGGACAAGTGCACTCTGCGCTGGGTTAAAAACTGGCTGGACAGCTGAGCCCAGAGAGTGGTGGTGAATGGAGCCAAATCCAGTTGGCGACCGGTCACGAGTGGGGTTCCCCAAGGCTCAGTGTTGGGACTGGTCCTGTTTAATGTCTTTATCGACGATCTGGATGAGGGGATTGAGTGCACCCTCAGTAAGTTTGCAGATGACACCAAGTTGGGTGGGAGTGTTGATCTGCTGGAGGGTAGGAAGGCCCTGCAGAGGGACCTGGACAGGCTGGATTGTTGGGCTGGGGCCAACTGTATGAGGTTCAACAAGGCCAAGTGCCGGGTCCTGCACTTCGGTCACAACAACCCCAGGCAATGCTACAGGCTTGGGGAGGAGTGGCTGGAAAGCAGCCTGGCTGAAAAGGACCTGGGGGTGATGGTTGACAGCCGCCTAAACATGAGCCAGCAGTGTGCCCAGGTGGCCAAGAGGGCCAATGGCATCCTGGCTTGTATCAGGAATAGTGTGGCCAGCAGGACCAGGGAGGTGATAGTGCCCCTGTATTCGGCACTGGTGAGGCCACACCTTGAATACTGTGTCCAGTTTTGGGCCCCTCACTTCAAGAAGGACATTGAGGTGCTGGAGCATGTCCAGAGAAGGGCAATGAAGTTGGTGAAGGGTCTAGAGCACAAGTCTTCTGAGGAGCGGCTGAGGGAGCTGGGGTTGTTTAGTCTGGAGAAGAGGAGGCTGAGGGGAGACCTTATTGCTCCCTACAACTACCTGAAAGGAGGTTGTAGCGAGGTGGGGGTTGGTCTCTTCTCCCAAGTAACAAGTGATTGAACGAGAGGAAATGGCCTCAAGCTGCGCCAGGGAAAGTTTAGGTTAGATATTAGGAAAAACTTCTTCACTGAAAGGGTAGTCAGGCACTGGAACAGGCTGCCCAGGGAAGTGGTTGAGTCCCTATCCCTGGAGGTATTTAAAGACGGGTAGATGCAGTGCTTGAGGACATGGTTTAGTGGCGGACTTGGCAGTGGTAGGTTAACGGTTGGACTTGATGATCTTAAGGGTCTTTTCCAACTTCAACAATTCTATGATTCTATGATTCTATGATTCTCTGTTACTATTTTTTAGCTTGTAATTTGCTGAGCACTTCAGAATAGTTTGTAAATTCAGAATTAATGAGAGATATCGGTCTAGACAAATCATATCTGGGCTTAGTTTACCTCTTTTTGTATATATGCCACACTGATGGATTACTGGATTTGAAGGACTCCCTCTAATATAAAAAGAAATTGGAAAAGAATACTTGAAGTTCAACTCAGGTATAATTTTTATTTTTTTATTTTTAGTCAATGATGTCACCTCCTGGCTTGTCAAATTGAAGCTGTTTTTTCTGTTTGCTTTGATTATGTGAAGGATACAGGTTGTCTGGAACAAAGCACTAAATTAGAAGCAAGCACTGAACTAAACAAATTGAATTAAACTGCTTTATCTTGGGGAACTTCCCTGGTGAAGAGGGAGAAGGCAGAGTGGTAATTCAAGAAAAGGAAAGCATGAAATTCCTAGGTATTAGTGAACTGCCTCCAGAAGGGAAACTATGAACGCTTAAGATATTTGGCAATAGTCCAAGTCCCTGTGCTATCGTTGAAGGTAGTGGATTGATATTCATCTTATTCAGCTGTCCTTTCGTAATGTTACCCCATTGCCTCTACTATTCTCCTAACTTTGGATGGCTATATGAGGAGGCATTTCAAGAGTTGTGGTAACCTGAAAAACGTTTAACAGTATTGTTGTGGTAGCCTGCTATGCCCGCTAGAGGGGCCAACCAGTCACTGCTTCAAAGTAGGAGTGCAGAATATATTACTTATGAATTATTGACAAAGTTTAATGCAGTTTGTGTATTTTGCATTATTCCCAGTTCAAAATATTGTGATTAGTTTGCAAATGTTGAGTGCTGTGTTCATCAGAGAATTAAACTGAGAACAAAAGTTAATAGGTGTTTTATTAGAATCAGTTGCCATAGGATCTCCCCTGATAGGAATAAAATTGGACATAGAGTTGTATTTTGTCTCACTGAATTCAATATCAAAACCTACATTTCAAGGCACAAGTCAAAATTATTATAACAGTTACTGTTCTTAATGATCAGTTCAAACTAATGCATTAGCAATGAGATACACTACTTGGGGAGTATAGTAAAATAAAAAATATAAATAAAAGTTTATATACACGTCAGAAATTACATTTTGTGGTTTTTTTTCAGTTTAGAACACAATTATCTCTTGGCTTTGTTTTCCAGGTAGTTGAAATGCATGGGGAACCGATTGCATTAAATGAGAGGCTGCACCATGCTCTGATGGCTAAAGAAGCTTTTGTGTCCCGGATGAGACAAGAACTAATTGATTTGAGAGGGCCAGTAAGTGTTTGTTTATTACAATGTAGAATACCACTCTGGAATGAGCTCAAAACCATTACTCATATGAAATAAAATATATATTAGTTTATAACAAATAACAGCTAATAACACATCTGTCAAGAACACCTTACTTGGTATTTATTATAGTGTTTGATTCTCTTTAGCAGAATTGAATGTAAAATAGATATATTCAGACAACAAAATGGTTTTCTACCAACTATTGCTTCACTTTGGCTTTTTGTGTTAAAAGAAAAGATTGGGTTGAAATTTGAAAATGAACAGGGAGGAAACAGAAGGAGTCAAGAATGTTCCTAATAGTTGTCCATCTTCTGAGGGAGGCAAATTTGATAGTTTTTGTTCATATGATTATGTGGTATTGCTCCTTACTTTTTTGTTTGCACTGGAAGCATTCATGCCTGTTTTATCATAACATTTATGTAAAGTGGCTCCGGACAGTTCTGTGTGCATTAGTGAAGCAGGATTTCACCTATAATTTTCAGCCTTTTAGATGGAAACAACCACACTAGTGTGTTAAGAAATGACAAATGATAAATCACATGCATATGATAGCTGTACTTTCTTGGAGATTTTGGGCTGTATGTCCCTGTTCAGAGCTTCTGGATTTAACCATGTATCTCCATACCCTAATCCAGTAGCTAGATATTGATACTATATTTTAATGTATCAGATACCAAGAGAAAACTAGGTCCTAAAACTTTTTAAGAAGTCGCAGTGGTATTATATTTTTACGGGCTAGCTAAATGCTAGTTGTTGCTAGTTGATGTTGTCCAAAATGAAACTGTGAATTGAAACAGTCCAAAAGACTTTTGCATTATCTGAAGAAGTGGATGCATTTTAATTCTATATTAGTGAACAACACTCTGTGCTGATAGTCTATCTGTTACTTAACAGACTTGAATTAGAACTTTCAAAGTTGGTAAAGTGTGCAACTGCCAGAAATTGCGGGATATGAATATTTGATCCCCCTTTGACTTGTTTGAAAATATCAGCCAAGTTCTTGACATTTTGTTATTAAAATGGTATATAATTTAGTTTGTTATAAATATAGCTTCCATGATTCTTCACTGTCTTCTCCTTTCATTCTAGTGCTGATAACCGATTTTAATGGCTGTAATTTATGAACAAATTTTTCACAATGATCTTTCCAAATTTCTAATTATTGGGTTTCAGAACTTCTGCAGCAGAGGAATATCAAAAGAAAAAGTATGTGCTTTCAAGGGTATGAGGAATGTAATGTATGTAATGTCTCCATCACTGTGTTTTTCATTACAATGAACAACACTTCAATCACCATCTCAAAATCAGTAACCAATATGTTTCAACATAGATATACAAACACTGGAACTCATTAATGTTATCCTTTTTCTTATTTTCAAAGTCCACACTCTGTTTTTGAGGTTTTTATATAACACTTTTACCGAAGTTAGTTAAAATAACTGTATATATCCAGTGGTAGGATTTGCCACTTCAGATATAGGCAGAGATGGTGCACATTGTAGGCAAGATAGAAGAATGCCTGTTCTCTGGCACAAGAGCCCTGGAAAGCCAAGCTGTGTGCTGCCACTCGAGGGTGAACAGACAACAGCTGATCGTGGTAACTGAAAGAGAGATCATACTGGCCCTTCCTACCTCATTCCTCCAAAAAAGAGCAGCAGAGGTGTTCAGGACTCCATATATATGCCCTGTATATATGCCCTGGAGCTGCTTGGTTCTGCACAATTCTTTTCCTCTTTTCCTTTCTCTGGCAGGAAAGACTTAGTTTTTGCTGATCTATATCCCTTTTATCTTGGAAAGGCAAAATTCAGTTTTGTCTTGTATATTGGGAGGTCTGGAGCTGGTCTGTCAAAACGTCTGGGAAGTAGATTTTCTTTAGTCCCTTTTGAAATTTTATATTGCTTTGCAATAAATAAATATATATTGCTTTACAATAAGCAATAACATATATTTAAGTTTCTTAGGCAGCAAATATTCTGAAAAACAATAATATGCATGCCACATACATTATAGAGATACACTGAACCAATATTTAACTAATGTAGCAGCTGTCTATGGAAGTTCACAACTTTTAGCTGTTTTTCTTCATCAAAACACACTAACTATTCTGGGTTATGTGTTAGATTTTACAGTATTTAAAGGTAAGAAGATATCCTTTTATGTTTAACTAGCTTTAAAGTAAAGTAAAAAGCTATTATTGCTGTTTCAGTTCTAAATGCTCTTTCAATCTTGTTTTCTCACAACTGCTACTTCATTTGATTCTGCAGGTGTTAGTCCATCATTGCCATCTTTATGAACTTTTGTAGCTATATAATGTTTTGTAAGAACACAGCTAAAATAAAATGATCATGTGTCTTTCTCTTAATGGAATGTTGGCTGTAAAATAAAGTGATCGCTAGGTTTTATATGCTTCATCTCTTCCCATAAATTGTTTATATACACAGTGTACTTTGTTTTAGCATACTATCTTTATAAAGGCCTAATAATGATGCTTTTTTTCCTGGATTTTCTATACCTTTTGAAATTACATGCTTTTACAAACCCCAGTTTGTTTCTTTACAAAACTATAGCAAATTCTAACATGAAGAACTCGCAAGGGTGATATGTTCATAATCCTGTTGCATGGTTGTTTATTTTTCTTTTATTGTTTCTCAGTAATAGTTTTTATTGGCATTTAAAAAATTGAATATTGAATTGTAATTTCCTTATAATATCATGCTTTCTTAATAGACAGCATAATTACCAGTGTGTGGGAATTATTTCTGTTTTGTAAATATAGGTCCCCGGAGATTTGAGTCAAACATCTGAAGATCAAAGTTTGTCAGATTTTGAAATGTAAGTTTCATAATACACATATTTTTCTCTTCGTACTGTCTTTATGGGAAAGAAGAATAAGCAAACAGATTCAACAATTTGCTTTTCCTATATTATTTCCAATCACTGAATCCTCAGCTGTGGTGTTCCATTGTTAAAAAGTATGGAGATGTCCCCAGTCCATGCCCTAGTGTAGTTTTTAATAACGTGGAATGCAAGGAGTTTAGATTTATGAAGATTCTGTTGCAGTGCTCTTTCAGTGCACTAGGTCTTGGTATTCTAACGAAGTACCAAAAAGTTACTGTTTTCTGTTACTTTGGGTTTGATAGATACTAGATGCTATTCACAATGTGATGGACTTTCTCATTTTTACAGAATAACTCCTAATGAATGCATACAAATAGAATTACAAAAAACCCTCACAAACAACCCAGTTGGTCATCCCAGATCATTCTAGAGTGTTGTGATTTGGAGTTTTGTCTTTATTAGTCAGAGTAATGAATCTAGCTTTTTGTGGATGAGGGGGTGAAAGTGTAGCTGATGTCTTTGAATCATAGAAATTTGGAGATGAATTACAAAGAGTGGATGGAAATGGCTTCTCCATAATTGTGCAAGTGTTCTGTTATTTAATGAACTCAGTTTTTTGCTGAGTTTTGTGGACCAAAATGTTGAGTTTGTTGAAATAAATAGTTTTTGTTTCATGTGTATAATCAAATGTTGTCAAATGCACTCTAAAAAAAACAAAACCCAAAAAGCCTGCAAAGGGAATTGTTTCAGTACTCTTTCAGTTATGTTAATTTTAGGGAATGCTTTTAGATACAGCAGGTATAAAAGGTTCAGGCAGAACTACAATTTTTCTGGTACTCCATTTGCAATGTTAAGTTGCTTTGTTGATCACTTGGATCATTATCTAAATCACTGGAGGTAGTTGCTTTGCAATTCTTATACATAAATATGACTTCATATTTTAAGTTTTTCACTGTCCTCAGCTCAAATCGTGCTTTTATTAATATTTGGATTCCCTCAGTCTTTCTGCATGGAAAAGCTGCTAATGCGTTCCATTTTTATCAGGTAAGTGATACATCTTAACACAGATTCTGGGTAAAAGTTTCTGACTGAAATGGCACATTTTAATAATTTAAAGATATCAGTATGATTTCATTAGAGATCAGTTAATAAACAGCAGCTGTAACTTCATATATTTTCATCCACAGGATTGTGTTGATTATCCAAATAGCATATTTTGATGGTTGACTTTTAATAGTTTAATACTTTGAAAGCATGCCAATAAGATGACTGCATTGGCCAGGGAGTACAACAATTCAATATTAATCAGTAATGCTTTCTTCAATATGCATGTACATATTCTTTTTCAATTTTGAGGATCTCAATGACCAGAAATGTTGCTTGACAGACAGACAGATGTGGCTTACTGTAGTAGCTCACTCAAAAACATTTTGAATGGTGCAACAAGCCTTCAGTATGTGTCATTGGACGTGTTCATAGTGTGTCTGCTTCAGCTGGGTCTGAATTTAGGGGTTTGTGCTCTAGCCTGCCTTGTAGTTGAAGTACTGAAATCCTATACTGTTCCTTGATTCCTGGATTCTCAGTTTCAGAAAAATTATACCCTCCATGGATAGAATGGGCTTTAATATGCTGTCCCAGGTTGTTTGTATTTCTTCATTTGTGGATTATTAGCAGCTGCAAAATTTTTCCACTTTTGTTTCAGCCACATGTACTTAGCTCTGAACAAGATTTCTGAAGCTTTTTAACATTCCTCTCACTCTGAATGATGATTTTTTTGTAGAATTTTGAATCATTTATGAAGTGTTGGCAGATAGTTGAAAAGTATAGGAAAACACCCACCTTTCAGCCAGTAAAAGACAATGAAAAATAAGACTTTAGCTAATGGAAAGAAAAGCTAACAATACTGAACAGTTAGTAATTTGTTCAAAAACATTGCATAATCAATCAAATTCAGGTGCACAATTGTTTGTGGAAACCTAACTTGCTGACAAGTGTGATTATTTTTGTCTTTCTGGCTCCCACATATTCCTCCACTCTGCTGTCACTGGCTACACATTCTCAAACCCAGACACCAGTCTGCTAATGTAGAAATTCTTAGAAGCAACAATATCCTACCCCACCACATCTCTGTTACTCTAATGATGTTGCAGTTCTGTGACCACTAGAGGAGCTCTGGTTCCTCCTGCTTGTTTACTAGGTTGCTCTGTTTTATTCTTTTCATCCTGTTTTGTCATTTCTTAGGTTTCTCTTGTTCCTATCACCATGCACCATTTGCTTTCCACCCCACCCACCATTTCCTCACCAAGTTGGTCAGCCTGTTAGCAAAGATGATCTTGTCCCACTCTCTCAGGTGGATTTCATCTCTCTCAGCAGTCCTTGATCATTAGAGACAGTCCCATGATCATAAAAGCCAAATCTGTCAGGGGAACCTGCTGTGCAACCAGGTATTGATCCACAGGATCTACCTGCTCCTTTGCAGGCCGTTTCCCTCACTGGCAGGATCTAGAAGACTGGCTGGGCCCCTATGCACTTCATCCTTGTCCCCAGTGCTGTTTAGTCACCCTTGATTTGGTAGTAGTCTTCTCTGGAATTAATGTTGCTGCCTGTGTGGATGGGCAGCAAAGGGTAATATTAAGGGGAACTTATCATGTACTATTTAAAAAGCTTTGAATTATAAAAGTTCAGTCTTTCCTCAAGCATTTTCACATCTAGACTGTTGATGAAGCAAAAGCTGGAGTGTGATGTACCCCAGAATTTTCTTGTTGTTGTTGTTGTTGGTTTTTTGGGGTTTGGTGGTTTTGTTTTGTTTTTTTTTTTTCCTCCTGAAGTTGCATAAAAATTTTGAGTTTCTGGCAGATAACTACAAAATAAGACAATTCCAGAAAAAATATTTCATATCTGAACAATGAGGTCTTTCATGTTTGCAACAATATGACACTCAAATGTTTACATTCTGTGACTTTTTTTTTTTTTTTTGAGTTATATCTGCAGTACAGATTAAAATGAAGGCACCCAGTGAATATCTCTTTAATTTTAAAGTGCATTTCTGACTGTTTAGGCTTGGCACACTTATTAATGATGGTGAGAAATTACATGTAACAGTACTGTCTGTACAGCATTGATTTTGTGTCTTTTTAATGTTACTGATATGTGAAAGACAGGAGGGGGGAATATGACCCAATAGTTGATCTTATCTTTTTCTGATACTCAGGAAAGCTTATGTGAATGCAACGAACACAGTTCCACGTTTCTTTCATATTTATGTGAAAAGTTAACATAATTTCTAATTACCAAATTGTGGGCATGAATTGTTGCAGTGGGAGACTTATTGCAAAAAAAAGAACTTTAAAATCTTTTCTGTGTAAGTTGTGAATAAGAACTAAACTTAAACTATGGCTGTCTCAGGTGTGTTTACCAATGGTCTGTTGCTAACACAGGTTTTCCTCCTCATTTGGTTGGTTAGTGAAAAGTAGAAACAAAACAATTGTTGCAACTGCTTGTGGATGAGCAGAAAGCTTAGTTATAGGCAGCTCTTTAGTAAGAGGAGATGCTGTAATAGATGAAGGAATGGCAGCAAAACTGTCTTTGTATACTATTAAAGGTTCTTAAGTTCAATAGTAACATTATTACTGCATAAGGAGGCCATTTTGTTTAAAAAAAAATGCTGCCAGTTTGAAGGTCCTGAGTGGTTAAATGGCCAGAAAACATAAGAAGAAATGAAAGAAAAGCACATAACCACATGTCTGTTTGAAAAAGGGTCATGGAGAATTTGCGTGTATTGCAAATAGTTGCATTTTTAGCAACAATTTTTATTATTTGCTCTTTCAGTTGCATTCTCTTTGGTTGAATGGGAAGAAAGAATCCTTTTTTATTATCAAGCTTGCTTTTGTATTTTGAGTTTTGTTAGTGTCATTACTCCTAAGACATGAACCAAACCCAATTTATTTATAAGGTTGCTGTCTAATATGCCAAATCTATCTATTTTTTTTTTTAAGTTATAAAGTGCTTTTCATTAACGTATATTAGAACTGGATTAAAAAAACATTAATTCTTTGAAGAATTTATTTTTAATTTTACTTGTAACTTGATATCAAACTTAGTTACTGAAGAGTTAAATACTTTTCATGCAGTTTGACTGTACATGACTATAAAAATGGCATCATGAAAGCCTGGAAAGTATGCAGAATTCATATATGCTATAGATGTTCTGCACATTCTTTTTCAATAGGAAAAATATTGAGATAAACTAAGCTTCCCAATTTTTAAGAGGTTCAGGGCTTTATCCAAAATCTGCTGAAGTGAGTAGAGGGTTAGATGTTGCTCTCAGTTTGCTTTGGTTAAGAGCCTAACTACAGTGACTTGATCAAAAATTTTTTTTATTGGGCTTTTGCCCCTTATTTCTATTTATCATTGGCATGACATTTTATAAAATATGTTGTGCTGGTACAGAGTGAGTTTTAATAGACTTCATCCATTACTCATCATCAATGGAAAACAAAGAACCTGTGATTGAAGACTAAGCCTCTTGAGAAGAGGAAAAAAAGGAAGCAAAATACCATTGCAAGATTCTAAAAGACTGAAAATTCTAGATTTACAAAAAGACCATTTTGAGAATTTTATTAAATTCTTTATGCCTACAATATATGCTCATAATATTGGGCATCCATAGTGTGCAAAATTCTATTTATTGGTATATGTATTTGAAAAATGTACAAGTTCTTCTGAATATGCTCTATTCATTATCTATTCACACTAGCAATTTATAGGACATATGTAATATAGAAAGTTAGAAGCATCTTTCTAGAATAGACATAAAATGTCTGTGGTCAGACTAGTTTGTCTTTAATTACAGAACAGCACAGAATATCATAGAATTCCTCTGGTGAACCGTTGTGTATTTGCTCAAATTTGTCTTTTAATATTTAAAAAAAGGTGAGCAAGAATTACCTGTAGAAGTGACCTAAACCTTCTATAATTCTTATTAAACTTTGATCTTGGTACGTGCTGAGATCTTTCCTTATGGAAGAATGGCATTCCTACCAGTTCTTGATCTCCGTAAGAGGAGTATGACTGGGAAGAGTATCTGTCTAGCAAATAACTTTGTTTTCTGCCATTGTGCACGTGAAAAAAAGAAATTTTCTGAAATAGACATACACTCTGTAGCATAGCACTATGATGAAACACTTGAAGCAATTGCCACATCTCTGATCAAATATGTGCTTGCTGAATATATATTCTGCATTTCATAGCTACCAGGAAAGCATTAATTTATAAAACTTCAGAATAGCCTCAATAAACAGCACTGTGCATTTATCTTGTTAAATCTCTGCCAAAACATGTGCTCCTGATTACAGGGAATTTGATTCAATGTTGAAATTGTGGAAGAGGATATTTACCAGGCTACCAGTATGTAATGAACAGATAAGGACTAGGAGTGACAATTAGGATAAATGACAGAGCTCATTTCTGAGAGTCCTCTTATTCATAATAAACATTATTTTTGCTGCTTTATTATTTATTTCTCCAATGGCAGAAAATTAAAATGCATGTATAACTCTGTATCAGCTACATGAGAAATTGCTTGTAGTGTATCAGTGTAAAGGAAAGTAGCAATGTTGCAGAATGTTGATACTATTGAGATCATTACCAGCATCGTTTGGAGTTCAGATTTCTCCGTGAGTGCTTGAGTAACCATAACTTGAGATGTAAAAACTGACTCTTGGTTGTGCTGGTTAATTCTGAGAAAAAGATGTCAAATGAACTGTGGAGAAAGCTGAAGTGTGTCAATTGGAAGAGGCAAAGTTTGAAACTTTGGGTTTGGGTAAGCATCAGTTTTAGATATGCTGAATCATAGAATCATAGAATTGTTAAGGTTGGAAAAGACCCTTAAGATCATCAGGTCCAACTGTTAACGTACCACTGCCAAGTCCGCCACTAAACCATGTCCTCAAGCACCACATCTACCCGTCTTTTAAATACCTCCAGGGATGGAGACTCAACCACTTCCCTGGGCAGCCTGTTCCAGTGCCTGACTACTCTTTCAGTAAAGAAGTTTTTCCTAATATCCAACCTAAACTGTACTTAAAGCTCATTGGAAATTAGCCTTAAGATGCTTAGCCTGCCTGAAAACTAGATCATATGTGTAATACAATTAAGGTAAGATGTTGTTGCCAAATGAAAATGTTACAAAAGGGCACGGACCTTGACCACTGCTTTTCCAAAGGCAGTTCACGTAAATGCGTTTCTAACATGGCTTGATTTCTTCTGTATTTTCTGTTACTGGAAAGCTAAAGAGATTGTCCTTCTCTCCGCTCCTGTTATGAGCCACCTTGTTAACCTTTGCTGATTTGAAATTGTGTATCTCTGGAGCATTTCACTTGATGGAGAGAGGAAGACAGTGTGCCAGTGGAGACTTGCTACGTCACGTTTATTGTTGGTGCACTTTAAAATTGTTGTGCCTCTTCTGTCCCTTTTTGCTCATAAATGCGTATTTTCTAGCAGAAAATAAACTACTGCGTACGATTCACATGCCTTGGAAATGACCAGAAGAGGGTGGAAAGAATTGGAGAGTGCCTCAAATAGTTTGGAAAAGTATGAACCTATCAGTTCCACGGTATCGTCATCTTTTTTCCAGGACTTATAAATGCTTCTTAAGAATATAAGAATTAGGAAAAATAAATCTGGGTAGCTGTGCCTCTTTGAAATCAATGCTAATTTTGCATTTGTGCTTCTTAAACCAGGAAAAGAAATGAATGGCATGTTAATTTGCATATCAGGAGGGCCTGACCTGGACAGGATAAGAATAGACTCCAGCAGGAGTTTTGTTATAGTGCTTGCTTTTTGTATTTTTTTTTTTAATTTAATGCAGATTTGTAATGCTGTTTTGAAGGGCGTTTCAAAGCATTTCTTTTGGTGTCATGTTAATATTTCCGTATGTTTCAGATGTCATCTTCAAAATCAGTACATCTTCCATCCTTAAAAAAACCCAGATGTTATTCTTCAGTTAATATAGAAGGAAAAGGTTCCAGCTCCAGCATACTTGTCACATAGTTTCAACCATCAAATAGTTTCTTTAATTTGTCTTAAGGATTAAGGATTTTGGACAAGCTGAGAAATAAGGTTGTGGACTCTGAAAGCAAGCAACATTTTATAATGAATCCTATTAGATGTGGAAATTTTAATCAGACCTCTGTATTTGTAGAGTTACACCGCACTCGCAGTAATGTTTAACTGGCAGCATTTACTGGCTATGAATCTTAAGAATTTAAAAACAAGGTCTGGAAACATAGCCAAATTTTATGCTCAATTTGAATGACTGAGTTCAAGGGGACAGTTGTGAGCAGCAGATGAATCAGCGCTCACAATTTAGCACTATCTAATACTGCCTTAAAAATTAACAGAGCCATCGACTTGTATCATTCAACTGTGGATGTTGCAACAATTAGATGGTGTATACATTTTAGTGAAAAAGCTATTTAGAATTGGATGTGCACTTAAGTTCAGTTATTAAGTTCAATTAAAATTTTTTTTCACTTGTTTTCTGAAATATCACCATTTCACAATAACTGATGAACTTTCAGGTGACTACAATAAATAAATGGTGACTTCAATAAATAAAGACAAAAAATAAATGTTGTGATACAGGGCTTTTAAAATTAAATAGCCATTTAGGGCTTTGTTTTCTCTTGCACTGTGAATAGTCCTTTGAGGACAAAGATCTCTACTGAGAAGAGGTGGCTGTAAGTGTTGGGGAGTTCAATTTTGTCATTCCCTAGGGTATTGTATGGGACTCTACCTGATAAGTAGAAAGATGGGAAGACTTCATGTTTCTAGATGGGCTACTAAGCCATGGTGTAGAAGATAATGTTCCATTTGGTTTCCAGTGATACAGGGTAAAGGAGAGTATGGAGGCTTCAGAGAGGTGGAGATCCAGTATTTCGCTGCATGAATGAAAAAATGTTGGAAAAATAAAGGGTTTGGATTCATCAGGATTTGGATATGTTTCTGGAATGAAGGGAGTTTTCATAGGAAGGATGATCTGAAATGCAAGACTCAGTTACTGGCACTTGAAGGTTACAAAATTTATAAGCTGAAAAGCAGAGGAAGGTTTACATGTGAAGGATGGGACGCGAATAGGAATGTAAATAAACTAAAATTAATTAATTTAAACTCTATTGTAAAAGGAACAACAAAAGCAAAAATGCACTACTGTAATATTTAACTATAAAAAAAGAGAATGATGAAAAAAATTAGGAAGCTGGTTAAAAAAAACTAAAAGGGACAGCTAAGATGGTTTACAGGCATAATGGAGACTATTGAAAAACTTGGACATTGCTCAGAGGAAATCCATAACCTATTTTAAAAAAAGAGAGAGAGGAAAATCAAGAGAAGGAGGGCTAAGCAGCAGAATAAGGAAAGTTATTAGAAGTAAATAAATATGTTTTAAAAAATTAAAGAATTTAATCTCCAAAGAAAAATGGAGGAACGTACATGTTCCAGAGGAAAAAAAGTAGAAATACAGTGTTACAGGCCTCTTACAACTTCCAAAAGGCATAAAATGTGATGGATTTTAAAGTATCTAATCTGACACAATATTTAAAAGGTTTTAGGGAGGTCTAAAACCCAAGCCATTAGAAATCATTAGCAAAGGGACAGAAAAACAGAAAACTCTGTTATGTCATGTATAATCTCTGGCTTATGTCTGTGCAGTTCTAGTTGTCTCCAAAGAAATATATCAGAGCTGGAAAGAATATGGGTGAAAAACGAAGCTTTTTCATTTGAGGAGCATATTAGAAATTCTCAGCCTGCAGGAAAGACAACTGACAGGGGAATACAATAGAAATCTTTCAAATCATGAAAGACATGGAGGCATTTTTAACTTGCAAATTGGAGCATCCATTGAAACTACTAGCTTACAGTTTCAAAACAAGTGCGTGACAGTGGTTTTCTCCACAACATATAATTGGGGTGCAAGACATCTTGCCACAGAGTTTGTGAATACTGAAAGTTTACATGGGTCTAGAAAATAATTGAGCTAATTAAATTGAATTAAAATCAAATCCAAACATGAAGATGTGACTTCTTTCTCAGGAAATCCCTGGACAGCAATATTTTGGAACACAGGCAACTTTTCTGGATAAATATCACTATACCTTTTGTTCGTATTTAAGTGTACTGAATAAAATACATTTCATAATTCACCAAAGAATTTTCTGAACTGTTGAAATCAGTATGCCCTGCAGTAACAGTACAGTGGAAGAAACTTGGAGGTCATGGTGTAGGATTAACTAAACATGAGTTGCCCTTGTAATGCTATGCTAAGAATGACTAATTTAGTCCTAAAATGGAAATAATAGGTATGATTAGAAAATCTCTTTCCTTCCACTAGTGTTTATCTTCTATGCATGGCAAGCTCATTCTAATGTTTTCAGAAGCACATCCCCTCTCTTTATACTTGCTCAGCTTTGTTTTGCTTCAGGTTTATATCTTGACTACTGTCTTGCCATTCATTAGTGCTGGCAGATTACTAGTATAATTAATTTTGCACTTGAGTAGAAAGATTAATTAGATGACCAGTTGACGTCTTTGTTATGAATCAACAAATCATAAGGATTATTTAGACATTACTGGATGAAATTATCTGGGCTGTGACAAGAGCTCAAACTAGATTGTCATAATGATATCTTCTATCAAGAACATTAGAACAATTACTGTTACCCATTTTGAGTCCAAAAGAAGCTTCAGAGGCTTATTCTCTTACAAAGTTTGTGATGGCTGTTAGCAAGTGGTAAACTGAGTAGTTATAAGCATTAAGGGACCTATCTACATATGAAGAAACTAATAGATTTTGTAGAAAGTAACAGTTAAGAAAGCCTAGTCCTTTAAACAGACACTTTAAATATTAGGCAGCTTTGTAAAATCAGGGTCATGCTGGCAAAAGTCTACTCTTCTCTTATACACATCTTGTCCTCTCTAGTTGACTAGTTGCTTTCTGATGACTGCTATTCGTGATCTGTGCAGTTTGATGCCCATTTTTTTTTGTGAATCTTTTTTGTGAGGCAGATCTTGCTCAGCCTACTGTTAGAAAATAATTTCTTGATTAGTATATTCTCAGGGATAAAGACAGAATCCAGGTCAGAATAAAAAAAAATTTTGCATTTACATTTTGCCTCTAGATGGTGACAGTTAGTTGCAGTTTCTTTAGTGCCTGTGAAGCAAGATGTTTATTGCAATAATACTATTTTATCATATTTCTCAACTGTAGGCTATCTTGTTATTTTCTGCATACATATGGATTCCACTTTCCTGTGAAGTGTACAGCAAATGCCATTAGTCATGCCTTTTGTTGCTATAATTACCAATGGCTGACACTTAAGGTAATGAAACCGAGATTTTGTGATTCTTAAAGTGATATCAATATTTAAATGGCTACTCGCAAATCTGCCTTGTTTGCAGAGTAGTAAACATTTCAGGTTATACCAAATAAGATTAAAGATAAAGATGCTAACCAGACAAGACTCTTGCTATGTGCATATGAATAGGACCCCCCTAAGACTATCATCAATAACCATTCTTACAACTTTTTTATTCCTTTGACTCTCTTCAGTCTTACTGTTTAATATTGGCTGATATCTTTTCTCATAATATTTCTTTTTATATTACTTTAAATGATGTTCTGTTTTTCCTCTCCACTTCCTCTTTGAAGGAAGAGCAGTATACCTTCATATGAAGGTATTCACAGTACCCAAATGCTCCTGCTTAAACAGAGGGAAGAATTTTCACAGAAACACAACATAAAAGAGAAGGAGGAGAACAGTATCTGATAGTCAAGAGTTTTTAAGGGGGACAGTGCCCAGCAAATTCTTTAGGAGAGAGATGAAACATTGAAAGCACAGTCCAGGATCTGCCAGATGTGACTGTTGACCTTTAATTTATACACAAGCCAGCATAGCCTTAGTATTTCATCAAAGGTAGAAGTCTTAACAATGGAAGACAATGAATTGACAGTTAAAATAGTTGAAAAGTAGGCAACAAATTGCAAAAATTAAATCCAAAGCTGAATTTCATTTCCCTGATATATGAGGAATTGGATTGCATTAGCAGCCGCAGCACTAAGCAGGCAAAAAGGAGAAAGAAATAGTCTTCTAATCTTATTCCATCTCAGAGCAGCTCAGGGCAAGTAGAGAAGAAAATGGCCTAGAATGATTGGGAGAATTTGAGAGAAAGATATGGCATTCTGAAAGAGAGTGGTTTGAGGGTGCATAAGCCAAAAAGGTGAGTATCCCGCTTTTTCTGTAGCGGGACCTGAGGATGTGTCAGAGAAGCATAAAAGTAGGTAAAGGAGAAAAATTTTTAAATAGATGGGATGGAGGGAGTATACAAAGATGAGATCAGTCCTTGGAGACTTTTATAATTTTTTATTTTTCTAAAGGAAACCGTAACACAACTTAATACATTGATGTTCTTATAGAAATGCTAATCTGGATGTAAAAAATACTAGGAAAATAAAATCAGAACTTCAATTTTCAAATTATTTTGTACCTACTACAGAAAGAAGAAAGTAATTTACATCCAATAAATACCTAGAATAAATAACAGTTATCTCATTTACAAACTGACTAGTGAGATATCCTCCTTTCCCTGGCCAGAGCACCCAAAATATTCTATCTGGAGAAAAAGCCAGCATTTCTGTCATTTTACCTATATTATCTTCCGCAGAAACTTCTTTCACTGCAGTTGTCATGCATTTCAATGCCTGTATCAGTTCAAAGTGCATGTTTGTGAAATGGTGTTAATTACTTTGGGGTATTATAAGTAATATTTCACTGTCAAAAGGAGCTAATTATGTCACTGAGTGAAATCTTTCGTGCTGATTTGATTTGTATTAAAAATAAAAAAGATATTGATTCCATCCTGCAAAAGTGTAGGCATGCCGCTTTTGTTCTTTAGTGTCCAGTCACTTTAGTGCTGTTTTGGTGAACAGAAACAGAACTGCAACTACAGAAACACAGTGAACATAATTCTGCATGTATGTAATTGAGTGGACAGGCCTAAAATACATTACATTTTTCTGTTTAGTAGGACAATATTGGCTAGTTTTAAGGTTCATGCTTTGATGTGCTTTCTCTCATATATTTGACACCGTATTGTTCATTTTTATGAACTAAATATCAAAAAGTTGAAGACTTAACAAAACAAAATATATTATCGTATTTGTAGTCTTTGTGCAAGTAGATAAAATGGTCTTATTGAGATAAAAGCTTGTTCAGTTTAATTCCTGTTGTGTCTCTGTATGTAGAAAGGAACACAAAAAAGGGGCTCATATCACAGCTGAAAAGTTTCATTGTTCCGTTTGTTTTTCATTATGCAGAAATTCTTAAATTGGATCATTTTCAAAGAGGGAACTTAACCATAAATGCAGTCTTACAGCTGTGTCAAAATATAACTTGCATTTGTATTCATTTCTCACACTTTGAAGGTAACTTTGGAGAATTCAGCTTGAATTTATATTCTGAACAGAAACCCATTGTCCTGAATTAAAGTCAAGAAATGTAAGTGGTTCTTGCTTTTTTGCTATATACTTTCCCTTTGGATTCATACCTTTTACTTCTATGTGTTTTGAGTGCAGAAACAATTTTGATAAAAGCTTCCTAAATAGATTGAAATACATCACTCCTCTCAGAAAAGCACGCAATGAAATAGGAAGAAAAGGTAGTTCCAATCCCCTGAAAACAATTATTTCTTAAATTGTAAATTTTGATCAAAATCTTTTAAATTTAGTGTTCCTGAATAACTAAGATGTACATTAAAGTTGAGTTAGTTTTAAGAATTTTTAGAACTTTATTAGTAGTATAAACCAATATTTGAGAAACAGAACAAGTAGTAGTTACAGAAGCTCATCCCAGAACATGTCTGCACCTCTGGTTAAAATGAATGAATTTTCTTCTTTCCACAGAAAGACTACTCAGTCATTTTTCTTAGATTATGTTAGCAATACTCTACAAAAGTACTGGCAGTTTTGTTTTATGGAAATATCATGGGTTATAAGATTTGTTTAACCAAATGTTAAGTTAATAATTCCTTGGGTGTTGTTGCAATGAATATTCCAGTCTGCTCTAATGTCTATAACAACAAACTCAATCAACGTAGAGAATCAGTAGATAAATTTTATTGATGTTAAGAAGTTTTGCATTATAGCTCAGAGCACTGAAATTGTTTCTCTTCAGTTTCTTTTCCCCTTTTTATCATGAAGAAATTTAACAGACATTCTTAAACAGGTGGGTTTTGGATTTTTGTTATCTATGGGAAACTTATAGTGGAAGCAGTGAAAATGTTAAGCTGGGTTAGGCAGTTGAGGAGAACTTTTAATGCAGATGAGATCTTGTCTCCTCTTACTACTTCCAGCCTCCCCATCAGTAATTTTGAACTGGACTTTTAGAAGTCCCTGTCTTGTGCTTGATGTTCCCTCTCTCTAGTTATAGCAGAAGAGGATGTCTTTTTATGCTGTTTAATAGATTACTTTTTGTAAGAATAAAAAAGAAATTATCCTTACTGTTAAGACTGGTAAAACATAATGTGGATCACAGTAGGACTGAAGTGTTTTAGAAGACAATTTTAGTAGTTTAGAAGATAATCTGGGGACATTACAAGTGTTGCAGTTTGGACCTAGCATGGAATTATGATTGTTTTATGATTATATAATGCAATATATAATTATTTAAATTGACTATTTCAAAGGCAAGAGGTAAAGGAGATGCAAGATTTTGTTGGTAGATTCTGCTTATAAGAAGGGAAAAAGCTGAAATGCTTGCAGGTTGAACTTGATATATATCCATAAATCTCCATGCATGGTTTTTGTTGGCTTTTCCAACCCAACAAAGTGTTAGAACAGGTGTATCGACATAGATAGTCAGAGGACCAGTCTATTCTATGTAATTTTTTATTTGTTCCAAGCCTACTTTGTCCTGTCTGAGGGAAAAAAAAAAAGAGGGAAAGTTAAGCACATAACATCTCCCTCCCTGTACAAGCTCTTCTCCCATCCCCCCACAATGTTCAAATTGCCAGTCTTAGAAGACACATAAAATCCATCTACGAACTGTCATTCGTTCATTGGTTTATCCTGCTGAGTGCTAGCAATATGCTTCTTAAGAAATATATGTTCTGTTAGCATGAGCAGATTTGATTATTAATCTTCTCATCCTTTTTTATCTTAATCTGTTCTATCTAAGCAGATATTCCTGTATCTGAAGCAAATATTATCATCTTACAGAAACATTTTATAGCTTCTTTACCAAGAACATAACTCTAGCAAAAAATTAAAGCATCTGTACTAGTTCATGTCTACTTTCCTTTTTCCTGCTGTACTGAGTACTGAAGTGTAAAGGTAAAACTATGGACCAATATACTCCAGAATTATTTAAAGTGTTATTTAAAAGCAAATGTGAAGAAAACTTTCACCAGTCAAGCTCAACTGAGTTAATATTTAAAAAATAATGGTGCCAATTTGCATGTTATGTTTTGTATTCATGCTGATTGGGTTGTCTCTACCAAACCAGTTGCTAATTTTTCTTTTTGTTGTCATGTGCTTGGGCATTGATTTGAAAGGCACATGTAACAGACAAGAGGATCTCCAGAAAACCCTGTTTTATTACTGAGGGAAAGGAAGTTAGAAATACAGTAATACAGTAGAAATACAGTAATGCAGAAATAATAGTTTTTCACCCCTTTTTTTCCTCCCCTCCCCCTGCCCCCAAAATGCTTAGTTAAATGACAAATGTCACAGTAGCTTCCATAGCATCGATCAGTCTCTTGTGCATTCCCTATACTGCCCATCATATGTTTTTTTCATGCTTGTAAGGAAAACTATGACCTTGTCCAGCATAGAACTGATTCTTTACAAACTCTCTCAGTATTGTTATGTCCTTTGAAGAGTTCTGCTGCTGAAACATTCTGAGTTCTCTTGCATCTTGTGCCATTGAATTTTATATGTGGTTTAGTAGAGTTTCACTGCTCACCTTCCATTAGCATTATTCTCTCCCCTTTGGACATTTTTCTTGCCTCTGGAATGGGACGTGGACTCACAGGGACTTTAACCTCAGCAGGTTTGTATTTGTGGAGCTCCCATCCACAGAGTTCTCTGGCTAGAATTATTTTTTCATTATGTATTCAGATCATCCTACCAGGAAATGTGAGCTGTATTTGTAGGGAAGATGCAGGAGTAACTTGGTTCAGGGAAGTTCCTTCCTGATGCTTAATCTGGTATTTCTATAACCAGGAATGTCATCACAACAGAAGAAGATTCTCTAATATTCCATTCAGTATCTCTTTCTACGTACAGTGCTTCAGAGAGTGCCAAAAATTGAATCCTAAATACACCGAACTATATTTTGCATCCAAAAAGCAAAGCACCCACTTTAGACTTATGCAGAGCTGAAGAATGAGTGTTGATTATAGGCATTTAATCTGTGAAGGTACACTGGAACTGGAGCAAGTTGGAATTTTGGCCTTGGTCCTCTCTTCTCCTTAGGCTTTTATACCTAAGTAGTGATGAACTGTGTCAATACTTACTCGTCTATTACCAGCATTTGTTAACAGCATTTTTGACTCAGAACTGCTTAAAGCTTCCTTAACCTATTAAAGAAACTTTTGGCTCAAAAACCACTACCATGGGAGTAGGGTTTATTCATTTCAGTATACAATCATTAAACTAGTGCTTTCAAATCGGTTCTCAGTTGTTTTTCAGCATTTCAGTAATATTAAATTAGCAGGTAGTTGGCTGAAAAACAAAATATTAAATTACTACTGTTTTTGCTATTTTTCTTCAAATCTTTGACTTCAAACCTGTTTGTGATGAGAAAATAACAGACTAATTCATTATATATACTTATTAACTGAAATTTTTCTTTCAGCTGCTGTAAATCATAGCTACAAAAAGGTTACCAATCAATCTTTACACAGGAGACCCAATTGGAAAGTGCTCCTAAATTACAAGAAAAAGCTACTTAATTAATTTTTTGATATACAAGAGAATATTAAAGTAAAATCTTTCATCTACAATCAAATAAGCATTCTAGCGGTGATTTTGATTTGGTCTGTAAATTTTCGTTACCTTGAAAATTACTTAATTAGGTTAGGAAGTGGATGATTTCAGGAAAATATGGGCATTTGAAAGGAAATGTAGTGATTTGGAATTTATTTTTAAATTGATCAGAGAATAAGCCTAAGAGTAGTCCTTTCAACTTCCTATAACATGATCTTCAAATACTGTTGTGTAATTATATGTCACATGTTAAGGTATTTTCAGTAGTAGAAAGTAGTGTCGCTCTAGGGTGCAGCATGATAATTTGGGACAAAGATACACAAAAGTGTATTTGGCAGGTACAGCTTTCATTGATTTCTTATTAAAAGACCGTAAATGAAATTGTGGATACACTGGAGATGATGGGAATAGTCCTAATGACTTTTAAGACAATTTCAAACCATGCATCTCAAGTTGCTTGACTTGGTATCATTTCAAGATTTCGTCTACAAAGATAATTGTTCCCTGTCATTCCTGTGCTTAAGTTGTATGATCTGTATTTGATTTAAATGAGGATAACTGTATGCCTTGTATGACTAGATAAGAATAAGTTTATCCAAGCTGTTTTATATTTAGGATTTACTTTGTTTGATTTCCCAACTGAATTTGCATTAAGTTTCTTGAAATACCTTGGCTTGTGAATAGTGTTCCCTGTTGAGATAATAAAGCTTTAAAAGTGTACTACAACATGAACTTTAATATGCCTTTCATACTCTATTATATGATTGTCAATAAATTCAATATGGCACAGGGCTCCAAATGTTGCATTTTCATTTCTTACTGTCTAAAAGAAATCAATATCTATGTACATAGAAGAACAGGAAGAAATTCTTTAACAGTTTTATCTAAGAAATTAATCTATGTTTTTGCAGTCCTTAAAAATTTCAATTGCAGTGTACTGGATTCCTTAATTAGTTAACTATGGGTTACAGCTTAACAGGTAATATTGAACTGTATGATTCACTAAATCACATGTGCAAAGATAACTGCTTAGTTAAATTAGGATTTCCATATTAAATAACTTGGTTAAAAATAAGTTAAGCCTTTTTGCCGTCTTCACCCCCCGTAGGGAAGCTGAAACATGAATCTTGGGAATGTATACAAAATTTCTGGTTGAAGTGAGAGTAGGCAGGGAGAGAGGTTAGAGCTTGGTGAATAAAGAGTATTTAATATAGTTTTTACTATATTAAATGAATTTTATTGAAATTATGCAAAATACTTGCATTTCATTTCCCTTCATTTTCCTTCAGAGGTGTACTGAATTGTTAAAACAGATGGTCCTGTAGGTGTTTAATTATCTTTATCCTGGCTTTATTTTCAAAATGAAAAAGAAATCTGAATACTTCTTGCAGACTTATTATAGTGCTTCCATCATTACACTATCTGAATTCTTGTTACCAAAAGTAGTTGAATTTTTGTTTACATATGAATTTGTAGTTCACACAATACTCTGAATCTCTTGTATTCTTAGATGTGCTAATTTTGGAATTATAGTATTCATTTTTTGCGGTCACCATGAAACATGATGAAGAACAATAGTAACCAAAAAATACACTTGTTATTCAATAGAATCCAATATTATGAATATATTAATATTTCCTATGGTGAAATATTATAATTTGGCAGAAGTTCTGCATGGTATATTGTATTTTGTTGCAAGACAGAAGCCTCCTATAAATTTGAGAATCTATGTGTCTGTAGAGATAAGAGGACTTCTTAAAGACCAAAGCAAAGGAAGGCTGCATAAGCTACTTTTGTGGGAGAAGACAGTCACTTGACATCACTGGATCTCTGAGATACCATGAGTCCTTAGTAAAATTTTGTTTTTTCTAAAGACTTGGCAAATCTAGAGGAGAAGGACCATGTTAATGTTTCAGTCATCAGGAAAAGCTACAATTCAGAGTTGGAATCAGCCACATCAAAGTCCAAATTTCATTTTTTCCTAGTATTCACAAAAATACAGTTGTTGCTGCCCACTCTTCGTGTGATGGCGGTTGGTGTTACGTTTTTACATAAGCATTCTCCTGATACTTGCCTTACAACTTACTAAATTACTGTTTTTTAGAAAAAACAAGAGAGAAGCAAGGCAGTGCAGTGTCATCAGTACTATTCCAGCTTAATTTGTGATCCAAAATACAGAGATTATTAACACACACCTGAGAATGAGTGAGCTACAGATTCTACAGAAGCAGCTAAGGAGAAGGTCACTCTGGTTCTTGAGTTTTGATGCTTGGTTTATAGTTTCTGACTTCTGCTATTTCAGCATCCTTTTAAACTGCGGGTTCATTTCTGTACAGGAAAGGTTATTGCCTAGCAATGAATGAAATCTCAGCTTTCTGTAAGTATATTTCACTTCTGCATGAAATTTTCCTAGAGAAAGTGAATATTTAGCATGTAATTGGTAAAATGCTCATGAAATAATTGAGTGGCGAACAAAAACAGAATCACAAAAACTACAGCTGTGTTAAATTATACTTAATGTCCTATAGAAGCAGAAAGAATGAACTGTGTTTATTTTCCAAACAATAAAATCTCTAGTTTAGTTTTCAATGTAATTTTTTTTAGAAAGTAAATTAAGTTTCATACTTTGGATAAAATTATGTTTTGCAATTCTCATGCTACAAAAGCTAATTTACAAAGTTGAAAAACTGTGTTGAGTTCATAGAAATCAATTTTATAGTGCTATTAAATGATTTTTTCCTTTGGTCACTGTCTAGTAGAATATGCTGGAAACCATGGTAACAAAAAGTGCTACCATGGTTGCCCCAGAGTCATGTTAAAATAAGCAAGCTATGTTTGTCTTGATTAATATAATAAAAAGAGAGAAAAAGAGAAGGAGAGAGAAGAAGGGAGAGAATAATATTAATGGCCTGTAGAACAGAAACAGCGAATGTACAGTCAGAGATATATCTATGCATAAGTGGTCCTGGAACTTCTGGTACCATTGCATCATGAATGTGAAGGTGTTAACCTGTGAAGCTTTAAAGAGTAAAGAAGATATATTAGTGCAATGGTTTGTCTTTAAATTATTTCCTTTCATGTCTGTATTTTGCAGCTTTGTATTAGCATAAAGAATGATGAATAGAATGTTTATCAAAGATATGCGGAGTTCAGAAGCTTGCATCATAAATTACAGAATAAATACCAGCAAGTAAGGACTTCCCACCAAAAAAGGCCATTGGAAACAAGGTACTTAGAATCATGGAATCATAGAATCATAGAATTGTTTAGGTTGGAAAAGACCTTTAAGATCATGAAGTCCAATCGTTAACCTAGCACTGCCAAGTCCACTACTAAACCGTGTCCCTAAGCACCGCCTCTACCTGTCTTTTAAATACCTTCAGGGATGGGGACTCAACCACTTCCCTGGGCAGCCTGCTCCAGTGCCTGACTACCCTTTCAGGGAAGAAGTTTTTCCTAATATCCAACCTAAACCTGCCCTGGTGCAACTTGAGGCCATTTCCTCTCGTCCTATTGCTTGTTACTTGGGAGAAGAGACCGACCCCCACCTCACTACAACCTCCTTTCAGGTAGTTGTAGAGAGCAATAAGGTCTTCCCTGAGCCTCCTCTTCTCCAAACTAAACAATCCCAGCTCCCTCAGATGCTCCTTAAAAGAACTTATACTTAAAAGAACTCATAGTATCAGTAAGAGTTGGGAAAAAAAACCTTTCCTATTCACACACACAAAAAAGAGGTGACTATAATAAATATTTTTTACAGCTGCTAGACAATATCTGCTATTTTTATACAGACTTTACCCTCATCAGCTACAGATTCACTGATAATATAGTTAATGCATTGATTTTTCTACTCACTGAAAAGAAAGCTGTTTTTATTAAATGAAATATTGGTGACATACACAGTAGACAAATGCACAAAACCTCAAAAAATGTACTGGACAGCTGTATATGTAAAATGTAATCTCTACTCCACTCTTTTCAATAAATGCCATCAGTTAACCCGGTCAGTATTTCATTAAATATTTCTGTAAATTTTAAAATGTATCAGCCTAAATTCCTTAAATTTCCTGTGCTGTTCACCAATTGTTTTAAGTTTGTTGAACCAGCATTTTAAAAGGCATTTGGGTGCTTAATTCCCATAACGTGTGTCATTGTGTGTTAGCTCTCCCATTTTAAAATGGGAATTTCTGCGTTTTCCTGTCATATAGGGATTTTACAACAAATATAGCAAATATTGTAGTATGTGTGTAGTAAATATGTAGTATCATGTAGTTTAATCCTTAATCACCAAAACTTTAAAATCTTCAAGAGCTTAACTACACATTGCAATATACATCACAAATCCAGTAAGGATTGAGAAGTAATCAAAGTAATTTTTCTTTACAGTGTAGGAATGATCTTAAAAAAATATTTCACTATCACAAATAAAATATTTGAGATTTAAATCATGCTTATGACTAAAAATGTCTGTAATAAACCACTGGGTGCTTAAATCAGCATTCCTAATGTTAATCAAATTTGTTAGCTTTTATATGGGATTTTTTTTTTTTTTGCCTTAGTATCACTGAGTTTTTGTATCAAATATCTAAGAAGCACCAACCATAGTGATCAGCGTAGTCATCAAAAGAAAGTTGACGTAATGACTAAAATACTCAAAGATCTTTATGACATTTTATTTGGCCTAAGACCACATTAATACATGTATCACTAAAATGCCAGAATCATTCTAATTATATCTGTTGCAACTTTTGTCTATGAGAGAAAAAATCATCAATGCTAATTTGTATGAAGTAATATAAAATTTGAAAAACAAATAGAAAAAATAATATTTATAAATTTCTTAATGGCATTCAGATATCAGTGAATGTGGATTGTGAATGTTTAAAGATAGTACCTCTGATCTGACTTCAAATTATTTCCCAAGTGTTCTGTAAAAATGAGTGGGTAAGCTTGGCACATGTGATATGAAATGAGTAGTAATGCCCATAATCTGGAATAAGTGGTGGTGATATAAATATATATGGAATTTATCAATAAAATCTGTAGGTCTGTGTGCTTGGCATAAAGTCCAGTCTTAAGGTATTTGTTCATTGCCTAGTAACGTAGAAAATGAAAGTACTTATGAGAGCTTTTCTGCTTTTTTTTTCATATATTAGAAGATCATGTATTTTTCATTTCATTTCTAGTGGATAGTTTTGTAATAGAAACAATGTGTTTTCTTCTTTGTTACATAACTAATTCTCCTTTTTTGAAGTGATGGAGTATCAGCCACTTCAGTAATTTACGAAAGCCTTCTTTTAAGCTTTTTTTGATAGTCTTTCATCCTTAATTAATTTAAATACTAATTGAATTACAACTTCAGTTGCACAATTGATGCATACAAATTATCAGTGGAGCAACTCATTAAAAAATTTGCATCACTTATTCTTTCAGTGCTTTAGCTTTGGGCCAATATTCTACCTTAATCATGCATAAACAAACAATCACTTTCTGTCATATCAGATCTCAGAAAAAGTATCTTTTCTTTACAGTAAAAAATGGGTGCCATCCATTGCACTCCTGAAAGACTCCTATGATGAGACATAAGCCAGTTGTATAATTGGAATTGATTAGTGATTATACTTCTGGCTACCTGCTGTAAATAGCTTGCAAGTCGCAAAGTGGCGCTTTCACATCAGCTTTGCAAGAGCTTACCTCAGTTTATCACACAAGAGCTTATTTCCACAGCACATTGTGTAGGCAAATTTTTGTCCTTTTATTGGTGCTGTTTTCTGTACAATGTCACAGTATGTATTACATTTAGGAATATTGCATGTTTTTGTGCAGTATGGTGGATCATGCTTCAGGAACAACTACCCTATAGATCCAGCAGAAATAGTAGCCTCTGGCAACACATTGCACTGTGTGACTGACTGAGATGGGTTAATGGCCTTGAGATGTCCCTCCTTTCCATGACAGAGCAAGTTGAAGTAATTGGAAGATTTAAAAACTCAGTGTGAAATTAATTAATTCATGTGGTAATGTCTGTCTTGGAATTCTGTAGAACTTTCAGTTTAGGATGAGGGATTTGTGCAGGATGTTATGCATGCAAATATTTGGCAATAAGCATTAGAAGAGATATTTTCAATACTACTTTTTCCAATACTGCTTTTTGAACTTCAGTGGCTACCAAAATATGTTCCCTTTTAGATATGCTGTTAGATTTCAATAGATTTTTTTTCTCTCTGATATTAGTTATACTATTTTTAATAGAATTGCAGCTGTCCTCCCATTTCTAAATTAATCAATACAATCTTAAATTGCTACCTAAAGAGCAGTTTCAGTAGCTAAATTCTGCTAACAAAAGTATCTCTATTCAGTTTACATCAATCTATGGTTTTCATATCCTTTACAAATCTTCAGTGTTATTAGACGCCCAAATAACATATTGCTAAAACACAGTCCTCCATGTGGAAATGGCTAAAAATGACTATTTTACAACTTTTGGAAAATGGTGTTGTGTGCCTTTTTATCCTTCAGGTCTGTACCTGAATGATGTTATTCATTGCATATCTTCAGTACACTGTATTTGGTACTGTGAGGCTAATGAAGGTGATACACTTAGTCTAAATGTTAGTGGCATTGAAAGAGGGTTTTGCTGTCATTGATACCTCCCTTGATACGAGGACTAAATTTGGTGTTCAGTTATGTGTCTCAGATTGAGGGAACCTCCAAGACTGCAAGAGGACACTGTGTTCTACAGAATGACCTAGAACCAGTACTGCAGAGTCACAAAATACTATCCACTGTTTTGCTATGCAAAATATTGGAGCTCTGAGGAGGGAACTTGACTAGAAGAGAGTAATGTAGAAAAAACTATGGAGAACTATTAATTTTCATGCATAATTTTCATGCTTATTGCAATAGAAATCAGGGAGATCAGGTTCAAATGAAAAGTTGCAGAATTTGACACAGGCAAAATGCAAAAACAAAGAAGAGTTTCAGCTGAATGAGGATTTTAAAAAGTGAAAAAATCAGGTATTTATTATTTCATATGGATTGTCATCAAGTAGAAGTGAAATTTGAAAACATTTAACAATTGTAAAACAATAGATTAAAATCTAATATTTATATTCATTCTAATTATTATGTTTTTAATATATTTTTGTGTATCACTTGTTTGCCTTCAGTTGGGACAACTTAACAGTTCATGTTCATGATCTTTCAACAAATTATGTACGTAGGCTTAGAAACTAACTTTAATGCTTGAGGAAACATAAATTTCATATACAGAAAACCAATTAGTAGAAAATGAACAGAGGAGAGGAAAGAGTACTGCTTTGGACAAGTAACCTCTTTTCATTTACAGAGAAGAGTGTGTATTTGCCTTTCAGGTTGGTAACCTTATTTTCAGTGTATCAGTTTAAACATTTGAATATAGTAAGTTAGAACTAATGTAAAGCAATGAAAAGAATAATTTGATTTATAAATGTTGCTTTGAATCAAGTCAGAACAGATAATTTAATTACTGAAGGAAAATATAACAATAATGCTTGCAAGACTCCATGTATAAAGTTTCATATATACTAGTCCCCATGCTGTTTATTTTCTACTAACGATCTTTCGGTGCTGGTAGCAAATAGTTGTCACAATCTTTGTAAGTAGTCCTTGCAAGAATAAGTGTTCTTCCTTCAGTTTATCAATGTTGTGTTTGAGTGAAAACAAGAAACATATTTGTTCTCTTTGGTTGCGTGTATAAGAGAAATGTCATAAGTCTTTGTCACTGCTGCTTTCCTGTCAGGTTCCTAACATCCAAAGGGCTGGCTTGGTTCCGTGAGCCAGCACTCTAGGTCTAGAGTGTGCTGAGTTATGTGAAGCTCGTGAAGAGAAGCTTCATACAGTCACAATACTTGATTGCAAATGGATCCCTGTATCCTTTTTCATAGAAATATAGCTTAATATTTTTCATTAAAGATAAGCCCTTACATTTAACTTCTGAACCTTTGTTGGTGCTGTGTTGGTGTCTCACTTCTTGAAATGTTGCTTTCAGACTAATGGTTAAGTAATAATACATGAGTATTTACTGGACCTATTCTAACTTTTTGAATATTGCAATGTCCTTAAAATCTCAGTTGCTACTTCTGCATTAGGCAGATTACAACACTTAAAGAATGGATAACTGAGTAAACATCTAATTAAGTATCCTCTTGCAAGGGTATTGTCCCAATAGGGGACATATCAAAATAGAAATGGTTTTTTGCTTCCACTGAAAATGTGAATTCAGTAATTGTCTAACTGTATAGAAATTGAATAAGGTAGCTTTCCACTGAGTGCTGACTTGACTGCATGATATCCTTTGCTTTCCTTTAAAACATCGGATACCTCATATGGAAAGAATACACAGCACTTTCCTGAGATTAGAAGAGTGTGACTTTGCTATGACTCCTCAACTGCATAGGAGGAACAATACAGAAATCTAAAATAAGTTTTCTGTCTAGGAGAAAATGTTGAGAGCAACATCATTCATCATTTTTAAGGCCAGGTTGGATGAGGCTTTGAGCAACATGGTCTAGTGGAAGGTGTCCCTGACCATGGCAGGGGGGTTGGAACCAGATGATCTTTAAAGTCTGTGCCAACCCAAACCATAATATCATCCTATGATTTTTAGCCCATGCAACTGAAGTCTGTGAGCTGTTTCTCTAGCCATAGCTTGTCTCATGCCCAAATGTTAGTTCAATAAAGTAAATGTGTCCCTCTCACCTATCAGTGACTAAGCTAAATTGTAGATTATTTTGTGTATGTAATTATTTTAAAAGTTAGTAAATATTATGTGTATGTATCTTAAAAGATACTTATTTGTATATACATTTATACACATATATGCATATGACAACATTAAAGACAACGTTTAGATGTATATGAAATTGGCTTCTGGAACGTATCTTGTAATTCTGCAAGTTCTATTCACCAGAGACTTTATCTTTCTCCCATTTACGTCAGTGGAAGTCCTGCCTTTGCACTAACAGTGCAGATGGCTTCCATATTTTTTTTCCTGCCAGCATAGCTACTTTTTTATCAGTGTCTGGTCTGTTTGCCTGTTGCTGGAGACAGTGAAGAGTTTAAGACAGTCTGCAGGATAATAGAAGGTAAAGATTTTTATTGCAAACAAAGGAAAACAGAATATAGCTTGTCTTATAATGTTCATTGTTTTTAAAATGTTTATCAAGGAAAGAGCTGTCTGGCTGTGTGTGTATGTGTATTTGTGAAGTAATTTGAAGTCATTAAAATTAGAGTTTGAATTTTAGTATTTTTGCTCTTAAGGGTTTCACATTATGCCATTGATGTGTAACCCCAGTTGTGTATTTCCTTACTGTAAGAAGCTGATTTGCCATTTTGGGCCAGCAGGACCTGTCTATTCAGAGACAAGTACCCTTTCAAAGCTGCTTTTTAGACCTGGTGATGGAGGTACTAAACTTTGTAAGAGGAAGGAGGAGTGTGAGAAGAATAAGGTTTTTTAAGGACACACACCCCCCCCGCCCCCCCGCCCCGAGTTTGGCAAAAAGAAGCAAGGGAAAAAGCTGCAAGGCTTTTCATCATGCAATAGGTCATGGAAGCAGTGCTGTCCTGGGTTATGTTTCAGAGTTTGTGGTTGAGTGGTAAGTTGCCCTTGAGGTTCCCCTGAGGGGAAACCTCTCTGGGTTAGGGACGGAGGTCACCAGACCAATGCATTTCTATGAAGATTCTAGTACTGGATCCTCTGCTTCCTCTTTTTCACTTGTTTTCTACTGTCTCTGTGGCATGAAGTGCTCATATATCTGCAAGTATCTAAGACACAGTTCTGGTGTTTAAGCTTTTCTTGTTAACTTTTGTGGAAGTATTTTTCTGTGGGAAAGACGTGGGTAGCTGCTCTTGGGTTGGGCTGAAGAAAGAGATGAATGATTTGATGAGATAGCTGTTTGGGGAGAAAAAAAAACTTGTTTTGCTAGTATTTTTCAGAAAGCATGATGATACATAATTTTAAGGTTATTGACATATTCAATAGAGCTATTTTCTCCTCCTCAAGACAAGACCTGTGTGTTTGCCATAATCAGTCACATTTACAACACAGAATATGAGTTCAAAATTCAGTATTTATTGTCCTATGCTCACTACATTACACAGTATATTACATAGCTTGTATACATACATTAACACAGTATGTATTTTGCTATTGTGATCCAGTGAATCTGGGAGATGCTATTGGCTCACAGATGAACATTCAGGACTGACAGAAGGAAGGAATGAAACTTCCTGCATCTTTCCGATCTGGAGAGGGCCTTGTGTTCATATTTTTTCCAACTTCACTACTATTCCAATAAATATCTAGACCATGACATTAATAAAAACACTACAAGTAATTCTAGACTGACATGGAAAATCATGTTCATGGTTTAAAGAAATTAATTCACAAGTTGCATACATATGTCCAATGTACATTTTATTGTCATGATAGCAAATGTGATTGTAATAGTTAATGTACTGGCAGTGTTTGAAATACGTTTTTTAAAATACGTACTGTACCAATTCCTGTTTAACTAGTACATAGACAATAACAGAAGAAATATGGAATGCTTGAAAGAGGATGATTCAGAAAGAATCTTAGGGAAAGAAGTAATTTCATTCTAGGCTTGGGTGGTTTTGTGTCCTGATTCAGCAAAGCACTTCAGGACATCCTAAAATTTAAGTATGTGTTTGACTTGCGTTAAAATCAGAAGTCCAGATCTATATGCTTTTGTGCTTATGGGGTTTAGAGCTCATAGAAACTATCCTTCATCAGTTTGGCTTGTCAAAGTCATACTGTCATATGGAGCTGTGACTTAGAAAGCAGAGAAGAAAGGAAAACTTCTAGCTAATGCCTTTGGGGCAGTGGGCTAAATATTTCTTAGTACTAAGCTTTGATATCCGATGTCTTCAAGTAGAATTAGTAGATAATTATGACTCTCTGATGTTTCAGCAATGGAATACATTTATTAAAGGAGAAAAGCTTTGGAAATATAAATCCTTAAGTTATATATTAAAAATTTGAAGTTATGGATTGCTTTCATTAATGCTTACTTAATTTGATTTTTAGATGATGTAATACAGATGCTTAATTCTATACTACTCTTGCTTTTCAAAGTGAGTAGATTTTAATTTTCAACTCTGTTAGTGGACTTAACTGGTATATTGAGTTATTTTCATATACTATTTTGCCTTGTAGGTTTTAGGAAAAACTGTAGCTAATATAGATTTGACAGATAAGCTTGTGCTGTAGTGTGATTAAAAAGAAAAGGGATCTGTTTGTATTGTGTTCAAACTGGGAAAAGAACTCAAATTAATCTTATATGTATAGCCATATGTGTTAATTCTATAACACTGTTTTTTATGGCATTCTAAAGCCGTACAAGAAACTTTGTCCTCTAAGTTCACCATGTTACTTCATAACTGGAAATTTAATTCTCAAAGAGGTATGACCTTTAAATAGCCATTGAGATTAAATCAATACAATCTAGTTTTCAAATAGGTAACTTAATTGAAGTACCATACAGATAGAAACTTGGCATAATTATTAAGATTTCTAGTCACAGCACACCTCTTTTCTGTCACTGTCACCTGCACACTAAGGGGGACTACGGAGTATTTCAGATTTTTAATCCAGATCCTCTGGGTTTTCTATTGGAAAAGACTGCAGTTGATGTTTTATGTATACAGCACTTAGAAAAGAGCATTCTGTTCTTCTTCATTTCCATTTTTTTGTTGTATCAGTATCTAAGAGAAGAGAAATAAGTCAGTAGGAAATGGTTGGCTTTTCTATTACAAATACTTTATAGCACACACTTCATCTTCAAGTTCTGTGGTACGAAATGTCTGGGTTACCTGAAACTCAGCATGAAGGTTAAAGCTAGCACAGTGCAGAGTAGTATATTTCATTTTTGGTGGTTTAATTTAAAACGTAAACAGTTTGCCAACTCGTACTCCTCCATCTCTTTCAGAATGTCTCACTGAATTAATGTGTTCATTTGGTGCTCAAGTGTAACATTGCATGAAAATAGTGAATTGAGTCTTTTTCTTTTCAAGTTACAAAAATTTGCTATTAATTGCTGTTGCAGTTTAGGAAGAAGGAACACAGAATATTTAGGGTCTACAAAACAAGATTTTGCCTGTCAAGAGATGTTTTTATTTTTTCCTGTCTTGTAATCCTATAGTTGAGAGAATCAATTTATTCTATCAAATTATTGAAGATAGAGCCCATAGAAACAGTTCAGATGGTGTTGCTTTACATCATGACATTATGGGGGGAAAAAAAAGAAAGTAATGTAATTTACATGCTGCTTGGACAACTGCTAGATAAAAATATTGCAGTTTTATAACAACTCATGCATTATTTAGATATTCTAGCAGTCTCCTGGTGTAAAATGAAAATATAAAAATAATTTTCTAAATTTATTTCTTATTGTGATGGTGATGCTAAATTACCAAGTTACCTGAATTAGTATATTCCCTTTTAGAGAGACCTTAGCAGGTACACCTCATTACAGAAATAAACTAAAACCTCCTTTCTCAGAATCTGAAATTTTACCCATGTTTTTCTGTCTTTCTGTACCTATCAATATGCTTGCTTTTATTTTTTTTTTTCCCTCTGAAATGTATTGTTTTATACAGATCAGAAAATTCTAATCTTAATTGCTCAACACCTTTTTGGGCCATTGCTAATACTAAACATATTCAATGTTAATTTTTTAAAAAGTGGAGAAAACTAAATATTGAATACTTCAGATCATGTGAAATGCTGGAGACACTTTCTGCATGAAAAATCTGGTTTTCCTCATTGTACCATATAAAATATCTTTACATGAAGGCACTATAAATAATGGGCACTTGATATCAATATTCCTCATTCATTCAATTTTTATTTTAGAAAATAGAATTGTCCTATCAGACTGTATCCAGATAAAATTTCTATTAAAGGAGCATCTAGTCTTTTGAGTGGGAGTAAAGTTCAAAGTCCATCTTGTATCCTGCTACTGTTTGGCAGCTGGGATGGTAAACTGCTGTATTAATGATTTTTTTTTTTTTAAAATCATACTTTTACTTGCTATAGTTAAAACATTTCAAATAAACATATTTGGATACTGTTAGGCCACAGGTGTGGACAGTAGCCAGAAGCTAGCAGTCTTCTTGCACGTCTCCTTTAGATGTCTTAGATGTTGCTGGTCATCAGCAGACTGAGCAAGACTGCTGTAATCTTAGCCAGATCTATCAGGGGAGAAGTTAGCCAAGAGAGTGGTGTCTGGGCTGTTGTGTGGCTCCCTCTAACCATCCTCTTTCAGCAAGTCTGTGGCAGTCTGCACCCATCCATATTCTCTTAGTATTCCCCCTCCTGACTTGCTGGAACCATCCAAACTGAGACAAGTGGCATAAGTTCTGCTTGAAGGTTTTTACTGGGAAGGGAAAATATTTACTTAAATGTGGTAGAGAAACAATTGTTAATGAACTTTGTGGGGAATTTTGAAAGCAGTTTCTTTCACTTGCTAAGAAGGTAGAAGAGAAATTGGAGTTTTTTGTTAACCTGTTCATGGGTTTGGCTCTTTGCTGTGCGTTTTTTATTTTATTTTTAAGGGAAAGCATCACTGTAAGCTTGTATATATAAGCTTGCACACTGTAAGCACTGTATGTACCATGTCTCTAAAGGGTTTTGGGGTTGTTTTTTTGTTGTTTTAAATTTAGAGTCAGTCTTTATTGGTCTTGAGGGCACTTTCAAACCTGATAAAAGAAAGAAATTAAGACAGAAAACTGCAGTGGTGGGGGAAGCACTGAACTGAGACACATTTTAACTAATATTGTTGATAGTTATTACTATAATATAGGCTAGTGAAAAAATGGATCTCAGTTTCATGAACTGTTGTGGTAGTTTCCAGAATCTCCTGAATAAAAATAAAGAGTAGACTGATAATACTTGGTCTGAGGCAAAAACAGAAATAGAATTTCCCTGTTCAATAGCTGAGCAAAAGATAAGCTAGGGGTCTTGCTATAGGCTGCAGTTTTCTATTGATGCTTTTTAATGAACAGTTGATTCCTGACCAGTTGACAAATTGACACATGGTTGGCATTTATGTGTTTAAATAGCAAAATATTTAGATGACACTGGATTTTGTTAGCATAACATTACCAATTGAGTTCTTTTTCTAACACTAAAAAGAGATCAGTTTTAGTTTTATTCTCAAGCTTTCTTTTTTTCTGTTGATATATTTATTCATTTTAACACTTTTTCTCAAAGAGGGTTTTGGGAAAGTTTAGCCTTTTGGATGGATGATATGGCTAGCTTGAAAATGCCAGGTATCTTAAGAAACATACTTGGTTCCAGGATTCTGTAAATGCCTGAGACAATTTAGAGAGATACAAGACATAGTTTGACTGAGATTTATTATACAGGGGAAGAATTTATCAAAATGGGATTGTCTATTGTTTTGATAGGGCCTGGGGACTACCTGCTTTTATATATCTGTTAACATGCTTGTGCTCTGGACTTGCTTAGAGGATGCTATACATCATTTTACACTGTATTCTAAGAAAGCACAGACAAAACCTTATTATGATTATAAACCTTAGTAGCTATAATGCTGTGATATATAAACTACCCTCTTACTCAAAATAAAAGGTAAGAAAGACTTTTAAAAAAATAACATTTGAATAAAAACCATATTTGCATAGATTGAGCTTGCAACTTTTCTGGTGACCTGAGAAGGCTGGCACAGCTGCCAAGCAACTGTTTCCTTACTGAATAGGTAGGCTGTGCTGTGCAGCTCTGCATAGTACTGCAGGAGATGCCTCAAGTCTCAAAAAACCTAGAAATGCTAATGAAAATGTTGCAATTGTCCACATAAATTTGTGCTAGACTGAGGGCTTTGACAGGACCATAGCTCACCCTTAGCATATCTGCTGCTGGATGGTTTTGCAGCAATGCTTTTTTCAAATGCCTTTATCTAAAAGCATTACTTACTTTCTGGTATCATTGAAATGAACCCATAGTTGGAGATGGAAATATATCAACTATTTCAGTAGAGAAACACAGAGTAATAACTACAATTATGTAGTAAGTCTCTGTTTAAAGAAAGATAGATTTATTTTCAAAACTGACAGTTTCTTGATTTCTTCTTTGTATCTCACGTCTTAAATTCCTGTTTGTTCCACTGAACAGTAAATGTACAAAAAATCTCACAGTGGGATGGGAAAAATGGCAATTTCATGTATTGTATACCCTTGTTCTGTTGTATAACGCTAGCCTGATTCTGCCATACAGAAACTGGCAATACAAGTAGGATAGAAATTTCAAGCTCATGTAGTTTCAATAATTTTGAGATGATTATTGTATAATATGGTAGCATTTGGTATATTTAGTATTCGAAACTGTACCTCCATAAAACTGTTTCATGATGCAGTAGTTACTGAAGGACAGGTGTATGCAAGTCATGTTTTATTGTAACCTTTACAAAGGTGTCAATTAGCCTGTAAAAATTAATACTTGTTATCTAACTATTTTTCAATCACCAACCAGTGAGAATGACTCAGCAACTGAATGTGTAATTAGCTCCCATTTCAGCTTCTGATTTCCAGCTTCATTTTGAGGTTAACAATTTGGTATCTTGTAAATAGACAAAAGCTGGTATGATAATTTTGCTAAGACTGGTTGACCAAGATGGTGAAAAATATTAGACTACACTAGAATAATCTGAGTTTATTTCTGCATTTGCAGGTTCATCTTTGAATAGCCCTATTGCCAGCTTTATTTAGGATGGGATGCATTGTGTGGTATCAAAGCCTGATACAGCTCTCATTAAAGTCCTAAAGCTGTATTTCCTTTTATTTTAGTTGAGTTGGATTGAGCCCTGAGCTGTTTTGTTGTTTGGTTTTGTTCTTTTTTTCCCCAGCGCTAACAATAGGAGGTTAGTTAAATGATAAATAATGGTTAGAACATCAGAAGCAGTGCATTTTATGTTGATTGCAATGGCACCAAACCCAGACTATAAGTGTTTTATCTGTCCCTAAATCGTGGCAGGTAACCATGGCAATCATACCATTTCCAACAACAGCTCATGGAAAATATTTGAAATATCTTAAGTGAGCTGTTCCATTAATAATGAAGAATATCAATGTTTTGCCATCTGTTACATACTAACAGTGTATATGAAAGACCAGCAGTTGTGTGAAAAAATTTAAACTGCAAGTTGGAATGAACTTGGCTTGTAATGAAAAACTGCAAAATGGCGTAACATAAAACATGGTACTTCAGACTCTGCTTTTTAGTTTTATAGCTTAACGTCATCTTCTAATATCTGTTGAGAGTCTTTAAGATTTCCATTATGTATTCCTATTTTTAGAGATTTGTAATTTGATACTAGCATTTTGCTGTGGGCAGAAACTTGGCAAATTCTCAGTCAAAAATTAATTTCAGATTAAAAATATATTCCCAGATGTGTTTTGATGCTTCTGCAATCTGAAGCAGTTTTGCTTGTTGACTGAAATTTTGTGGACTCTTAATCAAAAGTATATGCTCTTGAACTGTGGGCTAGGAAATAACTTTGGCAGTATTTTGTGCACAAAAAATAGTAGCTTTATTTTTCAAAAATATGCCTACAAATTGAAGGTGAATGCTGGTATGTTAAGTCTCAATTAGCAATTTGTGTACAATATAAGTTTACTATGCATAAATTGTTGGTAAATATGGCCAAGATGCTCTACAGCTGTATATCAGAATCTGTCCATATTTTTCATGTAACTGAGTCCCTCTCTATATAGTCCCCTTTCTTTTAACAGGGAAAGAGAGATTCTTAATCAATTAAGAAGGGCAATGGGTTATGGTTACAAGCAATGTATCCCTGCACATACTAGTTCCTTTTCTATGCACAGAGTGCTTTCACAGATTGTTAATCAGGTGGTGCTGAATATGTGAGGCTTCCTCTTTGGTCAGATTGGAGCTGCTTTTCAAGTACAGTAAGATAATTTCAGTATCATTACAAAGAGCAGTAGTAGCTGTCCATAAATAATTCCTTATACTGAGGAGATATGGCTCCAAAGAGTTTATCTTTTGAATTGACAAGAAATCTCAGATCTTGAAAGCACAGCTCCTGCCTTCTTTGAATACTCTTCTGCCCCTTGTAGTGCCATGGGATCAGCAATTAGGCTTATCATGAATACAGTAGGAGATGTTTTACAAGTAAGAGTTAAATTTCTTCAAGTTTGGTGGGATCATTCAGTCTACCACTGGACCCAGTTAGAAGAACTGACAGGGCCAGTTAGCCTTGCCTTTTGATTTTAAAGTTAGTAAGATTGTAGCCAAGCGTTCAAATACCTTCATGGAAAGGTTTGTAGAAACAGCATCTAGGGCCTGACTCAGGAAAATGCTTAAAAACATGTGCTCCCAAATTGGTCATGGAAGGATCTAGTATGTTTTATATAAAAATGGAGAATAACTTAATATAGAACAGTCTGGGTTTTATGTAATAATTTCAAATTATATATAATTTGTGTCCTATAAACAGTTACAGCTCTTGAAAGTATGGGAACCAAATATGTATAATGCTGGTTTTAGTGCCGTTTTTGGTATGTGCTTCTGGAAAAAAAAAATCAGTGCCACAGTTCACACATTCCAACAAATTTATTTTTATAGCCAGATTTGAAGGAACTTAACTGTTTTTTGTCCAGAGCTCCTGCTAGTGCTGCTTTTTTAAAAAGCAACATATGTAATAAAGGCAGGTAAAACTCATAAAGCATTCCTGCAAATAAAAAGAGGCATTTATGAGGCAAAGAAAAGATCTTCATTGTGATTTGGATCCGGACTGGTCAAATGACTGGCTTGATGATTCAAGACACAAGTTCTTTTTCCTTGTTAGAGACAAGACCTGCTATTTATTCATCTTACCCATTCCATTTCTTCTATACATTTTTCTTACCTGAATTTCAGAAAATACCTTTGATTTTTGTAATGATACCCATCCATATTTTTGAAGAGCAGGTCTCCTTTTTCAACCATGTTAGCAGGATCTCTCTTCAGTGAGATCTCAAAAGTGTGCATTTATTTACTACTGTTACTTTATCTTCCCATACATGCATTTATTTTAGTACAAATGAAACTATATAATCTAACCTTTAATACTGTGAAAATGTAAGGGTTTTTGCAAAAGTATATGAGTTGTAATTTTAATAAAATTACTTTGTCCCCACATTACATTTTATCAAGCACACATAAATCTGTATATTGAATCTTAGGGGAAGATCTTTGCTGTTCCCTGTGTGAATAGATATGCAAGTGTAGATTTGTATTGACAGATGCAATCTCATCAATCACCAAAGATATGTACTGAAAGTATGTTTTTTTTTTCACTGATACGAATCTAAATCAAAATCTTTCCCTTTACTTTTTCCTTGTAAATAAACATATCGTTTAGGAGTTGGAATATAAAACACTAACTAGATTTCAGTTGTAGATAATTGGGTCCAATGGAAAGAGAGTAACAGTCACCTTTTTATAATTTGAGACTGAAAAAATTGGCCAGGCTTTGAAACAGTTGTTTTTCTATTACAAATTATTCTATTTACTGTTTTCTGACAAAAACTCTTTATTACTGCAACAACTTGGCAGTAACAACTCTGTGGTAAAATAATTCCTCTAAGTAGCTGACCTGCTGTTGCAAAATGCACGTTTAATGATAAAGTATAGACCTACAGCTGAATCATTTTGACCTTGGTTTACATGTCTTCTGGTAAGGACAATGGGCTTTAGTACATGGTACAGGATTTCATGGCAGATCGTTCAGGGTTTGTTTGAAAGATCAAATTTATATCAGGCTAAAAGAGCATTCTTAACTGTTTTCAGTCTGAGTTTAATTTCTGAGATTTTCTGTATTTTGCTTGAATAAACGGCAGAAGAATAGCTATATTATAAGCACTAATTTGATCAGCAGTAAACAGCAAAAATGCATTACCCAAGCATGTTCTGACAGTCTTAATTAGAAAACTGCTTTGTGTTGTTATTATCTGTAGCTAATGAGATTCTTTACAATAACATAAGGGATAGAAAGTACCTACATCCAGCATTTTTTGTTTATAACAAAGTGGTCCTGCCTGTGAAAGAAGATGTATTTATTTAAATACATGTGCAGTACAGAAGATACTAAAAGAATGCAGCTTCTGCTGAAGAGCAAATTTTAACATAATTGAAATGATTTCACTGAAAACACTGTTGTTGAGGATTTGTGACCAAAAAAACTTAAGAACTGAAAAAGTGCTAATGGATATGGTACTTTAAAAATGGAGATTTTCTTGGGGGCTTGAAAACATAATAGATAGAAGTGATGAAAGTAGAAGGAAGCGTAGTGGGGGTGAGGCCAGTTCTTTGGAATGGGTCTGAGATGACGCTGTGTCTGCCCTGGGAGCAGGCTTGTAGAGCAAAGCAATGCTCCTCCTTCCTCCAACATACACACTCGAGTACGACGGGGGAGACGATTACTGCATAATTGAAATGGTCTCACGTGCCAAACATCACTACTATTCATGTGGTTAAAGCTTTCAGAACCAAAGCTGTTCCACAAACTTTTTCTTCTTCTCTAAGATCTCCTATGTGCCACATTTTCTTGTCTTCTGCCTCACACAGCTGGTGGTAGCAAATTAGTGTCCCTACCAATGTGATGATGTGATACTTTAAATCCTTTGAGTGAAAAGATGGGAAGACATGATTGTTCCTTGAGCTAGTTAAACAATCCAGTAGGAACAAAAATCTTAGTGAAGAGGAAAAATAATAAATTTTATGTTAGTCAATCAGTTAATTAATATTGCACTACACTTTTACTTATTATTACCATTCCATTTTATTCTAATATTATGCCACATATTAAAATTTTTGCTTTAACGTTTCCCAACAGCTTGTATAGACTTCTGTTGCATGCATTTGTCCAGACTTCATCAGTGCAGCGGGGCATGGAGCAAGCTGTTGCTCTATTCCATTTGAGTAGTAACTGTACTCAGTTGTGGAATAGTGGGTGAGTGACTCTGCAGAGTGGATTGCATGAACTGTCAACAATGCAGATTTGTTTTTTAATAAAGTATCAGTTTCCAAGAGTTTTCAGACTTCATTTCTTCATTTATCAGTAAATCAGTTAACACTAGGATCACTTGCTACACAATTTGTGTGTAGTGTGTGTAGGTTGCTGAAAAACAATGTGACTGGTAAAAAAGAAATAGGCAACCATACAATACATAGGTTTTTTATTTTCACACTGATCTGGGTTATTACATGTATTAACATAAAACTGGAATGTGAAACGGGGCTAGACATCTGTGTAAGTTCATATCTAGAAAACAAATAAACAAAAAGAATCTGTATATATTTTGGAATTTTGTGAACTTAATTAAACAACACAAGCTCTGCCTAAGTTTTTGAAGCCTGTAAGTATGAATGTCTTCAGCAATTATAAATGTTACAGCAATTACAATTACATGTTATTAAGTAATCACATGCAAATAAAAGACAAGAGCAGAAAAGACTTCCTTAAATTATAAAAAATGAGGCTATTTTTAGTATTCAGGATTAATTGGCAATATTTGCAAATGTACCTTACTTAGCATTGTTTGGTGGTTTGTTTTTGTTTTTTTTTTTTTTTTTTTTTTTTTAGTTCTATGAATTTAAATTGCTACTTTGAGAAATGTCATTCAGAATCCTTTCTCATTTTCTTATGTCTCCTAAAAATATTGCTGTTCTTGGTAGCTTCTCCTAATGAGAGATAAGAACAGAACAAAATGTCAGTAAAGGCTCTAGGAACCCTACAGAAGTCCTCCTGAATTCGAAGGAGCATCCCTGCTTTGATGATGAGTTAGTCTGTTTTACCTAAGGAAGGAATAATCTTCAGATTTGCATCCCATGCATGGCAGCATGGCTTGAACCTTTTTAATATAATGAATTTATTCAGTGTTGTCAAATGCATGTATGGTGTTTTGTTGGTGGGTTGTCATTTTTTTTCTGCAAGAAACAAGAATTTGTTTCAACGGCTTTTCTTACACAAATGAATAATACAGGTTGGATAGACACATTTATAGATAATAGTCTTCCTTTGAGAGCTGTAATTGGCTAATAATAGTTTTGGCTTCATGCCTCAAGAACATACTGTGACATTTAAACCAGGTGATCAGAGCGCCTGCATTTCTGAGATATGGCATATTGGCTGTTGCACAAACCAGCCAGCACCTGATTTCATTGTAAACCTATTATAGTCTTATGTTAGTGTGAAATGTGTAGACTTTATACTATAGTTCACTGTAATTGCGATCCCTCACAGGAAAAAGTTTAAGCTAGATATGTTACAGGATGCATGGCGTTGTGCTTACTTTTAATTTGTAAGTAGAATGTGGAGTTTATAGAATTATTTTATTTATTGGGCCCAATATAGTATAAAAACCTGAGATCTAAAATACTATAGGAACTTCAGTAAAACATTTTTATGAAAGTTGTGATATAGTCTTTAAAAAAGCAATCCACTATATGAAAACTCCATCTCAAAATAATAATTTATTAACATAATAATAAAAAAGCTGGAGAAATATTAATCCATTCTGAAGTTTGTGTACCCAACATCTGAAAAGTATGAATTGTGAAGAAATTGTGGGAATAAGTCGGTATTGCCTCCTGTGAAGACTGGTAATTCTGGATCTCAAAAAGAATCCCATAAATTGCTATGCCACTGCCTCTGTGCTGCTGTTATGAACTGCCTTTCTAAGTTTGTAGTATTTTATGTAGATCTACTATTAGGAAAAGAATTCTGGTCCATAGAAGAAACATTCTGCCAAGGAGAGAGAATTTGGCATCCTGTCAGTGGATGTTTTTGTGAAATGGGTTTTTATTAGGTTGCGTGATTTTCCATTATCTCTAAGGACAGAGTCAAGGGTTTTTTACATATTGCCAACACATTTTTATAGACATAATAAACATAGATCATCAAAAGATCAAATGTTATGCTTATTAGGACTGTATAGTTACATTATAGAATTGAAAAACATATTCTTTGCACCATTTATATTTTTTCCTTTCTATTTTTAGGATGCAAAGTTTGTAGAAGAGTGACGGAAGAAGCTACAAAATTACCTAAGGAATGTAATGAACAAAATTATTCAAACTGTGCCAGAATTCACAGCCAATCCCCAAAAAGAGACTCTTATTCAGCTGACGCCCTTTTTTGTGTAAGTATCTGTCAAGTAGTCAAGAAAATATTAAGCTTTTTTCATCACAATTTAATTTAAAATATAATGCCAGCATCTCCACGATCTTTAAAACAGTATTTTTTTAAATAGAAGGCTCATGTTCAAGTTGTAAGTGCTTTTGTTTTTAAAGGAATTTAAAGGATTATGTGATATATATAGTAATTTTTATTTCTTTAAATGGTGACTTTGAACAAAAATCACTGTGTAAAGCTTTCAAAAATATCTAAGTGGCCTCAAAATATGCATCCATACGTACCCTTCAAACATTACGTATTTTCTATTTATTTTATCTGGTCTTTTTCAGTTTTGTTTTGCTTTTGTTTGTGTGAGGTTTGTATTTTTGTTTTTAAATTTATTTTGGGGGATGAGGGTGGAGCACTATTAGGGTACTTACTAACCAAAGTAAAAAATCAAGCTGTTGAACTCTTTCTAGCTGAATTTTGCAATCTGCTGATGCATGTTCTGATTTCATAAATGTTAATGTTGAATAAGTCCAGAAATAGTTTAACACAGTCATCTGTTAAGAATCTCAAAACAAACCCTTTGATATACAATTATACAAGGGATATAATCTATTAAAATCTTTCCATTTTGCTGTAAATATTGTTTTTTACAGTATTTGTAAATGATATTTAGAACTATTTAAGAAATAATATTAATGAAAATTTGTTTTTGAAAGTAGTGTTAACTTATTTCTTTCACTAAGTATTTTTCAGATTAACGGGTTTTCAGTACTATACCTGTAGAAATTATCTATAGATTGAACACACATTGATAATAAGCCATAATATTAAATTTGCTGTCCACAAGCCTCTGCACAGGGATTGTTATCCATGCTTGTGAATCCATGGATGGATCAATTTGCAGAATCAACATCAATTTAAAATTAATATGTTTCAGTAGAAGTGTACATACTTAGCTGTATTATTTGCATGGTCTTGTGCAGAGTTTCAGATTTCAAGAAAGCGGCATGTATTAGAAAGTGCAATAGATAAATGGAATAATGCCAAGATGTATTTTGTGGCATTCATGCTTTTTTTAATTTTTCCTGGATTTGAAAAAGCAAAAATCAATTTGATGAGACATCTTGATGATGTTGTTAGAAATGGCAAAATGATGTTTGTAGGGACAAACATCTCAAGAGACTGACTTTTTCTCCCTAAGAACCTATTTTGTAGAATTTGGCTAAGGGCTGTAAAGACTGAAATGGTTTCAAGTACTTCCAGTTGAGGGGCCCATACATGGTTTTTTGTTAAGTCATTTTAAAGAAGTTGTTCATGTTGTACTCATTTTGTTTTTTAAGGAAGAGGGGGGCAAATAAAAAATACATTTGCAATTGAATTTTCAGCTCAATAATTTTTGCTCTTCCTGTCCAATTATATTTTATTTTAAGATAGCTTAGTTGTGTGAAGTAGTGAACTGATAATTTCTTGTCAACTTCATTTCATAACTTGCTGCTTTAAATGTAGAGCAGGAAAATAAATTCCAAACAGTGTGCTATTTAAGGTTCCATCTTTTCATTGGCTTGTTATAATTGATTATCCTGAGTTCCACACAGACAAGCAGTAAGGCAGAATAACATCTGTAAGTCCAGGCTAGCTAGTTTTTTCCTCCTCAACCAGTTTGCTTATGAAAGAAATTCGATTTCAAGTTTTGTGGGGTATAAGATATTTTAATAAATGATGATTATGGTTTCTGGTGTACATTGAGTTGCTGTAGTAATTATCATTACCTCAACAGTACAAGCGATCATAAAGATAGCAACACAAGTAATATTAAAATATGACAAAAGCAGACAACAGTTTCAACAAGAAGCTATTAGATTAGGAAATACTGTGTATACTTTAGTTAGGAATACGAATCTGAAGCGTTGGCCTTAATCGATGGAAAACATATTCATAGTAGCGGTTCACTATTGTGATGCATTATTTACCTGCTTTAGCCAAAATTGTTTTGCTTTCAGATTTTTATTTAATTTCAATTATTAGAAGTTTGCATATTTAAAAAAACCTTATCATTAATTGTACAATTCAACAGTGACCATACTGTGAGATTATAACTATGAGATAATACAGTACTGATATAAAAGCAATGATACTACTTTTCAGGTGTTTTTCCATCTTAATACACTGTTGTTACAGAAATATTTTATTGCAGTATCTTTTTATTCTACTTTGAGAAATGACATTTCAAGAATAGTTTATTTATAATCTCTTAGCCAGTCATGTTAAAAACAGGAATGGAAAACAAATTTCCTCTTATTCCTCAGCCCTAAACAATTAACTTGCTTTCTGATAGTTAATCTCATCTCTTTTATAAGTGTGTAAATAGAATTTAGATCTCATGTTTTTGTTTATTAAAAACATGCCAGGTATGAGGACCTGCACAGGAAAAGATTCAAAATCACAACCCCGCGTAATGGGTTCTACCAATGATGCACAAGTCAGAATAAACACCATTACCCTATTCTGCTGATGTAAAAAAAAAAAACCCAAACCAAACAAAAACCCCAACCCTATTTCTTCTAATAAATGTAATGAGCTGAATGAGATAGATACAATTAATTTCACAGAAAGAGCAAAGTTTTATTGAAAAGGTAGCATATTTAAGTAACCTATTTTCTCCATATGAGTAAAATTTAGTATGTGAAACATTGTGATACAAAATAAAGCAATTATCTCTAAGGAAAGAAATTTGTTCAAGGAGATTTGCTCAAGGAAATTTGCCAACACCATTTGTCCACAATTTGTAAACACCAAAACGATGCACTGCATTGATGCTAACCTTTTTTTGGTATAGCTATACGATAGGTTGCAAGAAGACTATGTTTATTTTTAGAGGTTTTTTTTTTTTTTGCATTTGGCAATTTCATAATTCTCAACACATTGCATGAAGCAATGGACTATAGTGGATTCAAGAATATTCTTTGATATCTGGACATTATGGCAAAAAGGTTCTGTTCATATGTGTATCTGTGAATTATTTCCTTGGAGCTTTTTCTCAAATAATAGATGCATCAGCATTCTCTCTTAGGTAGGTAGTTCTCTATGGGAATGTTAGTGGGATTCTGCAAAAGCTTCACTGTTGAGCAAAATAACTATATACCTCATCTACAGCAGACAAAGTGGGTTTTTAATGCATTTTTCTACTGAGATATCAGACTCTTCCTCTGCCCCTCGAGCAGCAATATTAAATTAATATAAAGATCTTTCAGACAGTGATAGACAAAGGAGCACATTTTAGAAAGTATCGTCATTTCTAGGCTATCATTTGAATTCTCAATGTCCGTTATTTTCTGAGAGTCATGACCTGGCGCTGTTAGTGAGTAAGAAAAAGCATCTAAAAGAAAATGCATTTCAGTTCCACTTCATATCGCCAACTTCTCCAGTATTGTTCTTCCTTAATGGATTTTGAGCTTCGTCAACAGGAGATGAACATGCTGTGTAGTGTTATTGCATTATTCAGAGTTGTAACCTTTGTCCCGTACCTGCAATTCTTCTGTTCTGTTAGGTTTAATAATAGTTTGGTTTAATAATATTTTATTATAAACATTGTACATACATATAATAATTCTGATACATTTAATTTGTGCTTTATAGCATAAATGTGTGTATAGTTGCTGATTACATCTTTATTAATGAAAGAATTGGCAGTTACAAAACATTGAGATATTAGTCATAGAACTGTGCTGTAGAGAGTAGTGATACCTCAGTCTAGGAGAAAAAATTACAGTCTTAATATGCATAAAAAGTCTCTAGGGCATTAGAACTGTCCATTAGGAAGCAATGAAATATAAAATAAAAAAAAATTACCTGGTCTTAAAGAGTTTCTTCTCACTGCAAAATTAAATGCCCACACTTTAGTGTGAACATGAAAAATCCCATAAAGGTTATGTCTGATTAAGCATCCTATAGATAGAAATTACAGGGTCAGTTTAATTAAATCACTCTTAAGATCTGATTTAGGTCCTAGAATATGATTATGGTGAACAGAAGATAAGATTAATGTCTCTAAGACTGAATCCACTGATTATTAAATGCTGGAAGGAATATTGCCTAAAATGTTTGTTGGGAGGTTGTTCCTTTGGGGATTTCTCCCTTCCAAGTACAGTGATTTTATACAGTCAGGCACAGATCTGATGAAGCAAAACATTTTAATTGATCTGTATGAAATAGCCTGCCACTGTTATAAAAAAAGAAATTAATTTTATTTTGAAACTCAGATACAGTTAACAGTCTGCAGTAAAATAATGTGAATCAGTTTGCTAGCATTTCTCTTCATTATTGTTTCAAATACTAGTGGTTAATCATGGAAATGTAATTTGTTTTGATTCCTTATGCTGTGAACTGTCATTAATGTATTCTTTCTGTTGTCTCTATCATTTGTAATCTCGGTTTGTATATTTTTCAACTTTAATACTGCATAATATCAGTCACATGTTTGGTCAAATAGTTTCCTTTATAGTCCATTTTCATGTCTTAATGTAAAAAAGAGATTCTGGCTCTGCTAATTTGTCTGTTTACGTGCTGAATAACAAATTCTTTGTAATAATCAAATTGACATCGCAAGTTAAATTTTCCAGTCCATGCAGAGCAAAACCTAAATCAAGAATTGGCACTGCTGAATTAGATTGCTACATCTGCTAGCTGGTGAAGGTCTGTCTGTTAATACTTACTTAAATTAACATTTATTTGCACCCATGATTGGTACATTACAGATAAATAAAACTTGTTATAACAAGTACACTTGTGTTTTAATCACATTTTTATCAATCTATCAGAAAAATATCACACACATTAGCTCTTTGTAAATACATATATAAGAACAGGAGGGATCTTTGTCAACAAGCATCACAATTCTTTGGATCATATAATTGAGTCTTTCAATGTAAATCATCATAATAGCTTATATTATTTCAAGTATGTAAAAATCTAAAAGCTGTAAAAAGTTGTAAAAAGAAACACTAAAATGTGGTAATGTTCCATTTTTCTGTCTCTGTGGTTTCTGTATCAAATGTCCTAATTTTTTAGAAGATAAAAATTTTCTTCCCATCATCCTCATAATGGGCACAAAGTGAAATACAAGAAAAATAAGAAAACCTTTTTTTACTGTAAGGGTGATGGAACACCCTATCAGGTTGCCCAGAGATTATTGACACTCCATCCTTGGAGATATTAAAGACTGGACAGGACACAGTCCTGGGCAACCTTGTGCGGGTGGATTGGCTAGGCAATCTCCAGAGGTGCCTTCCAACCTCAAATAGTCTATAAATTTATGATTCCCCAAAATCTCAACCTGCAATTTTAACTTGAGTTGTGTTTTACATAAACCCTGCACAAAGTGTTAGCTAAATACACAGCTGGTTAAACAGATGTTATATGTGAACAAAAAAAAGCCTAAACAGTGTGAAACTACTAAAACATGTACTCCACTTTGTAGCTATGCAATGCTATTCAAATAAGAATATTGCCACTTTATTGTATCTTTTGCTTTGGCAATGCAAATGTTTGGATTAAAATATATGCAAGAATGGTATAAACAGAATTTTGTATATATTTTCACAGATTACTGTGTTGAGTACTTTTAAATTTCATTTTCTAGGCCACAGCTACATGCTACAACAGTTTCTAGATAACTATTAGTTATATGTTCTGCTGAGTTGCAGAGCTGGACATTTGTTCTCTTGTGGTAGCTGCTCAAACATATGCTTTAAAGCAAGCAGAGAATCTGCTCAGTAAAACATCAGAAAAGGGGCAGGTTCTGAGAAACTCTTGTCTGCAGGATGTGTTTGAACACCAGAGCAGTCATCAGTTCTCTGTGATGATTAGAGGATTGTAATGTTCAAAAAATATGTTGTTTTCATTTCACTGGATGACATTACTGGCACCATATTTGACAGCAAAAGTTGTGTACTTAGGTATTTTGTGTCAGTTGTCTTTGCGTTACCAAGATAAATTGTAGTAAAAAAATTCACTATTTCTACCTCTTTTTCTCATTTTGTAAATGCTTCCTCCCTCCTGGAAGGTGAAGTTAAGAGAAGCACAGTAGAGAGATACAGGTACGAACTGACAGGCAAATTTCAGTACCAAGTAATCAGCTACTCAAAAAAAAAAAAACGATGCCCTGGAAATATTCCTCTAAGATTTATTTAGCACTAAACAGTATGTAAAGCCAAGTATCTGCTTTTGGTCTTGCAGACCACAAAGTTAAAATAATGCGGAAGAACAGATGTTTGTTCTTAGGGAGTTGAAGAATTTTGGTTTGGTTTGGATTTGGGGGTTTTTCTTATCATCTCTATTTCAGTTGCAATTGTCAGTGTGTCATTGAGAACATTTAAATGCTTGTATTAAAGTTATGAGAGGTAAAAAGAACGTTAACTTCTATACAATAGCATTGCTAGTATTAAAATGTTGCTTTCAAACATAAATGAAATAAATCTTTTAAGAAAATCACTGTGAGGTTCCTATGGATGTTGGATATCTGAGTTCAATTTAAAAAAATTGAAAATTGACCCTTTCAAAGTTACTTTCAAAATATTTTAGAGGGATAAAAATATTTGCTCAGACTTAACGTTAACTACAAACTAGTCTATCATCAGTTGTATTTCATTCAATAGCGTCATCTCTCAACAAGGGATAGTTTACTATACAGCAGATAGGGGCACTGTTTAAGTATAAAGAATGAACTAAAACCTCTTCACAGAAGTATTTATGGAATATTATTTTAAATAAGGTCCTTGAATACATAGATATTAATATATTTATGTATAAAGATAGAGGAGAAAAACTTTTTAAGACAGTGCTTTTACTGTGTTCTTGGCCAGTGACAGTACTGAGATGAGGTTTTCATGAACTAATAAAAATTTTAAAGGAATTTTAGGTGTATCAGTTTCTCCATTTGCAGGACCTCAAATCTCAATCTCAAATAAGGTGAAAAATGCTTTTGTAATCTTATTCTGCTCACATCATGTTCTAATGTTCTCTGTCTCATTTTATAAGAAATCAGTTTTATAGCTACAGAGAGGTTTCTAAAATATTCTAATTATTTCCTCCCTTTAGGACTTGCTTAGCTGGACTGATAGTACTGTATTTGTAGCAGCAGTATAGCACTTGTTTAACTAGTCTTTCTGGATGAAAAGCTACAAAAGATGATTCTATGAAAAAGCAAAATAATTCTAAAGTATGTTTCTCTAGCATGTAAACAAAATAGCAGAAATGATAGTTAATACAGATTTTATGCATTGAATGAATGGGAATCCCTACTCTTATTTGAGTTCCATACTATCTATATATAACATAAATAAGCAAAAGCCTACACACATACATACATCTATAGCAACCCAGCAGTGAAGGTTTTTGTTTTATAATTTTATTCTGCAGAAAAAGTTAGCTTGGAATATTTTCAGGTATTGATATGACTATTTGTATGTGAGTGCTGAATACTCATTGAGATGATTCCTTTGACATCCATGTAGTTAGGGTATGGTTTTATAGTTAGTTGGGCATTGCATCAGTTATGTGTGTAGGATATGTAGTGTTTAGTTACATATGTGTTTTGGGAAATACTAGTAACATGATTTTTATCCTGAATTTTTGTTTTGCACATTCTATAGCACATGTTGGGTCTGCAGTTGCAGCCCAGAAGTTCTTGGGGCTATTGGAAACAAGACAACAAAATTGTCCTGTCCATTCAGTTGGCAGTGTAAGTGGTGCCAGTATTCTGCTGTTAATGCATTTTCAGATAAACAGTAAGATCAAAAGCAAACAAACAAGCAACCCCTGAAATACTGCAAAACAATATTGATGTGAAGTAAGGAAGTTTTAAATGCAATTTTGAATTTTTAATTTCTCAAAAAATGAGTTGGTGATGGCATGACACTTCTTAAAGCTATTAGTGTACATATGCGTGCCTTTAATAGCATAAATGACAGTATTCAGCTAATGCATCCTAAAGTATTGTGGCTATTGGCCAGATTTTTACCTGATTGCATCCTTTGAAGTGGCAGCTTGTGTTATCAACTTGGATCTCTTTAATAGATCTCAGTTATGTTCTATAACAGTAAGTAAGCACTCTGACAAAGAGGAATATAATTTGCATGAACAAACTGGGAATAGCATTTGCTTAAATATGTGACTTTTAATTAGTAAAGCACCTCGTAATGCCTGAAACATGCTAATGAAACTAATTTATTGCTATGTTAATTGATTGATCTACTTATAAAACTATGTAGAGACATTACACAATATTTATCTTTCAACAGAACTGTGTTGCCAAGCACTGATGGTTGTTGAAATAAAAATATCTTAGATATCTAAAATTTGATTAGCATGTTCAGATAATGCAGGAAGTTCTATTGCAAAAATGTACTATTCTTCTGCGGAATTTTTGCTCATGATAGAATTAAAATATTTGAATAGGAGCGGATTGTTCTTAACAAACATATAGTTGTCTCACTGTTATTTTTGGTTTCTGCATTCCTCACTTTGTAACTGACAGTTTTGTTTTTAGTCTCTCATAACCTATGAGGCTTGACATCAAACTTATAAAAAGCATCATGCCTGTTTTGATCTAACTGAAATGTGAAGAAGTAGGGCAAAAATCATTTGGTCAAAGTATATGAGAATTCATACTTTAATCTCTTTTCCCTCTGCAAGAACTGTATTATGATGTTACATTGTCTTTTATTTTGTGTTTTGGCACATGTCGACATTGAAGATGTGTATTACGTGGCATTCTACAAATGTATTAAATTTTCCTTTCCCTGCTCTGAGTTGTTGAGAGGGTTTATGAATGTCAGAGGAAAATGAGGAAGGAAAAAAATATATCAGGGCGAGCAGAAACTGATAGAGAGGGCAAGAATATGCGGGAAGAGACAGACACAGGATTTAACAGCTTAATGTTAAAAGGAAGATGGGTTGAATATTGTAAGGAAGTACTGAGAAATACTGGTACTTGAGGATTACTAGAAGCATTTGGCTTTATAAAACTAGTTTTATACAAACAAATGAAGATGATGTTACAGTTGTAGTTTTTGATTTTACAAGTGATCTATCTGGGATTTGACAGGTTATTTATGAAATAATTAAAACTTTGATCCTGGCTTTAAAGTATGGGACACTAAAAATGTGACTAGTCATTGGAAAAGTGTGTCAAGTCTGTCAGATAGCATTTGTTGCAACTCTGCTACTCCTTTCCATGTGGTAAAGAACTGCCCTGTATCCTTCTCTTTTGTTCAGACCTAAGGTTTGCAGAATTATTTCGCATTTATTACCAGTGGTTAGTCTTTTTAAATGGTCTGAATAAATGCCAAAATCTGTATATTGAGCTAGGAAAAGACAATTATCTGTGGAAGATGATTGCCTCCATAATGCAATCTACAGCATAGTTTTATTCTATTGTGTGTGAAAAACATTGCAGGATTGTTAAGGAAGCTCTGTTTTAACTTGAGTACATAATTGACCAAATCTTAGTTTATCTTTGAGGATTTTTCCAGCACACTTATGTCAGTTAAGAGCATGTGTATGGAAAAACACTTACTTGAAATACTTATGGAAGATGCCACCTATGCTGGGAAGAATAATGTATCTACACTAGCAAGAAATTTCATTTGCTCTTCTCTCTTTTGATCCCAAGGGGCAGTTTGCAGTACAGAGATGCCATTAAAAGTATTGTAGAGAGAAAAGCTCCTTAATCTGATTTGTGATCAGAGCAATGATATATCCAAATTTGTGTTCATGTTCCCTCTGTTCCCCTGCTCCTCTGCCCTGCTTATAGTGTGGCATTCTCTAACTATTTCATGTTTGACAGAATTGACATCTTCCCCATCAATCTTTTTTCAATGTGCGATTTTCTTTTGATAACTGTTCTGAGTTAACATATACACATTCCAGCCAAAGAGTTTTCAGTCCATGATGTCCTAATTTCAGGATAGTTATCATGACAATACTATTAGCAGCATTCACAGCCTTCAGACAGTTGCGGTAGATGGAGATATATTCCAAATAAATACCCATCAGCACTCAAGATATCTGCTGACTTCAACTTGGTTCTGCTGTTAGTAGTTTTACAGAAGTTAGCAGTCAAGTAACTACTCACTAGAGCTTAAATGACAGTTTTTAATCAGGAAGAATACTATGCATATTTACTAATGATTTATGGGAGGCACATAAAATTATCAACGAGATCTGCTTTACATACAAATGTTGTAATCCTTTACATTTCAGATCAAAATTTAAGCAAAGTGAAAATTTGGAGACGGAATATATGTTTTCATGTTTTTAAAACTGTTTTTGTAGTTAACCTTTTTCTCAATTGTTAAAGTAAAAAGGACTAGAAACTCTGGTTTTCTTAATTCTTTATTGCTCTCAGCTGCATTTCTATAGGTTGTATTTCTTTTTCCAGCAGTTGGTCTTATTAAGAGAAATTTGTCAGTAGTGCCCAATGTAAATAGGTTTTATTCAGGTGAAAGAACCTATGTCGTGTCTCTGACTCCTGCCCACCTGTTTTCTTGCTCTTGCACTTTCTTGCTCTCACTTGCATTTTCTCAGTCCTTCACTTTTAAGGCAGTACTGAGCCAGAAGTGTTTCAGTATTCAGTATAAGTACAATCGAAAACATTTTCTCCTGCTGATTGTGGGTGATAGTGAAAGTATTACAGAAATACATCCTTCTCAACTCACCCTATTGAAACACCTCAGTGTTGTATTGTTCTAGGACTAAGACACTTCAAAGAAAAGGCGTTTGTCATCTGTTTGCCTTGGTGTGATCTCAGTAAAGCTGGTACGTCATACAGCAACTCCATAATATTGAAGGGTTTTATGTATTGTATTTATTGCCTCATTATTGAGTCTTGCCATTAAAAAAGACCAACTTCACTTTCAAATAGTGTGACTCTTACACTGATTACCATCTCAATAAAGACAGTGAGACTTGCTCTGCAAAGTTAATTGCTATGAATTGTTCAACAGGCCTCACAAATAGGTATTTATGAGCATATTTCCATCAAGTAGATTTTTGTCATGCTTCTTTGTATTCAAAGTGACCTTTACAGGGCTCATGAGAAGAATAATTTAGTGTATACTGTACTAGAAGTGAATACTCTCCAGTCACCGTTGGAAGCATTTGAGGGCTTGTGATCTTTTACAGTTGCCTCAGAATAAACTCTTGTTTAATACTGCCTGAGGAAATAAGAATGTTAAAACAGGCAGTACTGATATTTTGTGTCTAAAATTGTTGAAACCAATGAGGGAGAGGATATGGTATGGTATTTCTTTTACATGTGTAGAAATGTACAAGAAGTGTTCTCCATTGCATGGTTTAACAGAATGGGGCAAAAAATGAAAGCAAGTAGATTGACAGTAATAGTCAAAAAGCACTTTATATGTTGCTGTTGGTAGCCAGTTGGTATATATCGGTTTCCTTTATAAACACACAGCTTTTAAAGCTCTGAAACAAATGGAGATTATGTTGAACAAAGCCATGTTCAATGTTACAGCAAAATTCAGTGCTGTACAAAATGAACTTTTAATCGTTCTGTGCATTTTCTGATGGGTCTGTTTCCATCTGTCTTTTGCAAATAATAAAAATGGCTCTAAGAGTGAAAATGCCAAGTTTGCCTGCCATGAAAATATGAAATCATCAATTTACCTAATATAACACCTTTATAATGTGCAGAAATAGTTTAACTTCGAGTCCCTTTTATTACTCTTGATTACGCCTAGTTCCCAGTTTGTACAAGGAAATTATTTTGCATAACCGTTTTTCTTAATCTAGGAAACTCAGGTCAAGATGGGATGCTGGTTGAATCAAGATGCTTTTGAATGTTTTTTTTGCTTGGGCCCCAGGAACTGTATCGTCACTTTCTGTCATTCTCCCGCCCAGTTAACAGCCTTAGTAATGAAAGATCATTCTGAGAGAAGAGTTGTTGTTCTCAGTAACGTTTACTTCTTCCTTCTCATCTTGCCCTTTTACTGCTAGCTAATAAACTCAGCAAGTCCTTAGCAAAAGACAGGTTTTCTAAACTGTGCAGTTTATATCCCTAACATGCTTAACTGTAGCAGTGCAAGAAGAGGTTAAGGTTTTTCTCATAAAGGAGCACACAGCCAGTTAAAAGTTTTGTGTCATTACAGCAGTGATCCTGTTTCCCTGGTAACAAGCAAGTCACATGCACTCCCTTGTTAAAAAGTGAACTCTCTCTATATTCAGGCATTTCAGTACTGCAGCAGGTGTTTCTGAAATCGGTAGCAAAGAATACTCTCTAGAGCGAGTAAAGAAAGTTTCAATTTGGACGCTGGGCAAAATAGGGAGAATATATCTATAATTCTCTTCTTTACTTTGCAAGCAACATAAAATTAAACCAGAAAAGAGACTTGCAAAAATATAATTTTAATCTCTGCCATCCCTGTTTTTCTGTGTTACAGTTCTCAGCTCTTTTTTTAAATTCACATTTCTGTCAATGAGGTAGTACTATGACAACAAATTGTAATGCTGAGTACTCAAAAGTACAGGTTAACATACAGCAATAATGTAAAATCTTTAATATGTTTAGAATTAAATCAAAACAGCTGAGATATTGTAAATTGTCTTGAATAAAAACAAGTTAGTTGGAAGACTGATGCATTTGAGCACCAGTTCTTGATATCCAGCAATAAGTAGTCACAGATAGGAAAAATGTTGTGGAATAGGAAAGGAGTTGTTTGTGTTTCACTTCTGCAAGTGACTGTGACTCGTAAGGCTCTCTCCACCACCCTCCCTGTGTTTGAAAATTCTTGCTTCTGTGGCTTGTATCTTTTTTTGAGAAAGAGGTTTCTTTCTGCTTCCTGTGGTTGGACATTTAGTCCTTTCTTGAAGGTCAGGTTTTTGTTTTTTTTTTTACTCATTCCTATCAGTATACTTACTGCATATCTCCCTAACTGGCAAGTATTTGCCAAGGCGGATTTGATTAGCTAAATCATAAACTATTTCTAATTATAAACACATAAAAAAAATCCTACTTCTGTTTTGTCCATACCTAATTCATAAACAATAGATGCAATATTCTTTAAAGCTCCTTATGCCAGTTTTGAATCTGGAACAAATTTTTGCATCCTAGCTATGAAAAGTGGAATCCTAGAAATGCTAATATAATTAAGTGTGCAGAACTTCAAGGTACATTCCTCATTCTTGATAGCATGAAAGCATTTTTCTATGGAATAAGGTATTGAACAATCAGTTTACCTTTTTTTTCTTTCAGCAATGTTGACAGCCATCTTGAAACCTTTTCTTTGTAATGTGGTGTGATTTTCCTAAGTGAATAAAAGAATAAAGTTGTTCTTGTCAGGCTAGCCATACGTTAGCTTTACCTGCCATTCAAATACAGAATTAATGTATGTTTCTTGCAAGCACTGTGGTTTTGTACCAATATGCTCACTTTACCCTCTTTTTACTGTCTATCAGCACTGGTTAATACATTTAATGACACGTAGGAACAGAATTTAACCTAAGAAGGTGTTATTATCATGATATGTTAGCGTGCACAGCACAGTGTCTAGGTTCTAGTTTAAATTAATTTAACAGCAGTGCATAAAAACAGACAAGTCCAGACTGCAACAGTAGGCAGTTGTTCACTGAAGTCGTTCTGTTAACTGGAGTGACTTGTCCAGAAAGAACTTTCAAGTGAGGTTTACAGCCTGGGGAAGTGTACTAAAAATACCTTAAACTGGTAGTTTTCACAAATTATATTTTGGAAGGTAGAATACTAGCATAAAAATGTATCAAAGACTCAATAGGATTTCCTCACAAAGTTTGGGCAGTCCAGTGTCACTCTCTGATTGAGGACTGGGTGACTGAAAATCTGAGAGAGTCAGCATGGAGTTGAGGTCTATATTGTAAAAAAGAAAATGTGAAATGAGGGCAAACTGAAACATGAAGTAGGTGAATTGATTTGAAAGCGATAACTTGATATGTAGGTTGTTAATGCAGGAGAGAATTGGTTTAGATGGGGAGCTGTGAGAATGTCTTGACTTCTGGGCAACAGAGGTTTGACTCAGCTAGGTAGAATCAACTCAGGACAGGAGTTTGTTGAGAGAAGAATTAGGCATAACGAGAAGACAAGCAAACAATAGCTGGGAAAGTACTGGGTAATAAACTGTGTTGTGGCTGTTGATGTGAATTAGAGGAAGAAAAACTGGAAAAGGTGGGGAATAAGAGAATAAATGAGTAGAGTAAGACTAGAGGAGCACTATAAAAAGTAACAGAAGCAAGAGACTGAATGAGACAGTTTGGACTGAATGAAGAGAATGTATGTGAAAATGAAGTGAAAAAGGAAGATGGTGGGAAAGAATGAAAAGAAGGAAACATGGAAACACTCTCTTATATGGGATTTATTTTCCTTGACTGGATTTTGTGCACACAGAAAAGAAGCCATTTCATTAGAAGTGATTAAGATTTGCATTCATTTATTGAAATGGCAATGCTGAAATAGCAACAAAAGAAGAGGTTGACCATAGGCATAGCATTTTTATTTAAACGCTATGTAGAAGGTATTTTGTCTTTCCTTTGAAAAGAAGCCTTGAAAAAAAGTACATGCAGGTGATTCTGGTATTTCAAAAGATTCTTATTGTGTTCAAGGATTCAACTCCACCTAGGGTCTTGGTATGAGAAGATCTGGTGCAATGAATATTTTACACTCAGTTGTTACCCCATGTATAGAGCAAAGTAAATGACTGGCAAGAAGAGATTTCTCTGGTTTGTAAGTCTGACCAGCTTGGTGGTCATTCAGTGTACCTGTTCTCTGGGTACTGGGACAAAACTTTGTCTTTTTTCCTTTAATCCTCAGATCTATAAACTCTCATTCTCTCCTCTTACCCTGAATATATTTTTGCAAAGTGCCTTTTTTCTTCACCTAGAAAATAATTTAACTTCCTTTTAACTAAGGAATGACAGGTTTTAAAGTTGACTTTAACTTTAAGTTTATAAGGATGATCCTTGTTTTTTCAGAATATTGGCTTTCTTACAGCTAGGCCAAATGATATTCACCAATTGCAGCTCACATGGCTTAAGTCACATTTAGCTTTCATACCTCTAGTTTTAACTCTTTTCCAATGGTGTTAAACATATCCTGAATACACAAGCTGAGCTGAAAGTTAATGAGATTATAGCATCACCAATAACTAAAAGCCAAGCTGTTGAACTGAATTTTATTCAGACTATTTGAAGTTCTTTTTATTTAATATTTGTCTACCTCCAATGAAGAAAATACTTTTGTATTTAACTAAGAATTAAGATTTCAAAAATGCTGCCATGCATATTTTAGGCTTCTGAGGAATCTTTCAGGATGTCTAGATGTAAAATTTGTTTGGTTTTTTTTAGTACTATAAACTTGGAAAATGCACAAGCAAATGTCTTCTATCTTCTGTAACTTCATCATCTGCATACTTTTAAATCAATTTTTGCTTGTAAGCATTCAATAGATTCTAAGGTAATTTATATGTTGATTTTTTTTTCCATGCAGAGGTATATATACACTACTCATCCTGAAACCTTAGAACCCGTATCCGTATTTCCTCAGTAAGAAATATTTGCCTTGTGCAGTTCTAAAACTTTGTTGTCTCTGTTTATTGGCATCAATATACTGTAAGTGGATATATAAAATTATGAAATGTTGCATGTGTGGGGCATATGTGCATCCTCAGAAAATTAAATCTAGTTGTCAATACGCTTTAAAATACAGACATTTGTGGTATTACCTGTATCAGGCTACTGTGCTCATCCTCTAGGCCTAAGGTATGAACTCTGTGGAAAAATATGGGAACTGAAACACTGCCTAGGTAAGCTAACCAGCAACTCTTCCAGATGCAATATTATGGTTGATTCTGACCATATTTGTATCGCTGATTCATTGTGGCATTCTGTTAGTCTTTTAGTTGTGTGCACCGCTCAGTCTGTGCACATTGCATAGCTCAGCCAGGCTTGCCCAGAGCCTCAAAGTCTGCCTGTCAACTCGATTTACCAGTCTCTCTCTGTTAAATTAAGTCTCACTGAGAGCTTGAGGTAGGTGTATTCTCAGTTCAGCAGGCTCTGCAGTGGGTTAATATGCTATTTGTCTCCAGATGGAATGCCATAGTGTTATAGTTAAATCTTAGATAAAACAAATGCATGTTTTAGTTCTCATACAAAATGATAATCAAGAGTTGCAAAGTATAACCATGAAAACAGTAAAATACAAAACAATGTACATAAGACTGCTTTCCATTAACCTCCTACTCTGCATCTGATTACTAACAGCTGTAAAATAATGACATTTGAAATTTTTACATTTGAAAGAGATTGACATATCTAGAGGATTGATAAAAACTTTTCTTGTAAGCACATAGAACGTATTTCTACTTGAATAGCTAAGAAATCTTAGAGGGCATTTCCTTTCTTCCTTCCCTTCAAATAACGGTAATTATCAAAGTTTCAGATTTTTTAATGTTCATTAACAAGTATACATGATTTGTAAAGGAAGCTAACTCTAATAACTCGCATTTGCAATTGTCTAGTAATTTATTTTTACAATGTAAAACAGTTTCTGGCATGATTATTTGAGTAGGATTCTTTTAAAAAAATTGTTCCAATAACATACTTAATTTAATGAAAAAGGGTTTTATTTTCTATATATTTTCCTAAATTCTCTAGTAAATGAAACTAGACATGTCTGGACACTTTATTTCCTAGTTATCCTCTCTGTCCATAACAATTTGCCGCATTTTTCTACTGAAGCTGACTTTTCCACAGGAGGAGAGCACAGAGGGTTTGTGACTCAAACCATCAATAGTTGAGAAAGTGCTAAAACACTGGGATTATAAGCAAGTGCAGATGTCTACATGTTTTTGCTGTCCCTACTATATGATGTTGTCTACCTTCCAACATGTGGGAGCTCTCATGCATTAAACTACCAAAACTGTGTCTTTCTGTCCCTTTTCAATCAAATTCCTAAATATTAATATAATGTTTTAAAATGGGCACAAAATTGTCAATCTAAAAGGTCCACAAACATATGGAATATTATGTTACAACCTAATACATATTTTTATGTAGCATCCAAGTCATCAAAGAGCACCAGACTGGCCAAAAAAATCAAAGTTAATATTTTTATTTGATATGAAGATAATTTTTTCTCAGTATAATTTTTTAAACTACTCATCAGGTGAGAATACACTAAATTGTCTCTATAGTGACAGTTACTAGAATGAATACATAGTGGTAAATGTGGATGATAAGAGCAATTTATTGCATGGTTGTTCAGGACTGTTTTGGGTACCTCACTGCTTCATGTGTCACATGCGTACACCCCACCGATCTCTCTCATGTATCTGAATAATGTTCTTTTCACAAAATTTGCCCTTCTTGAGTCAGTTTCCTGCCCACTAAGTTACATTACCTTGTGGTTAGTAGAATCTCATATCAGACTTCATGACAATTACAAACCTAAAGCATTAATATCCACTTAATTACCCTTGTTTGCCATGGCAGTAATATTGTCAAAGAATACAAGTTAAACAAGACCACCCTTGCCCAAATCTACATGAATTCCCTGTAATGAAATTGTGGCTTTCAAAGCTTACTTTTTGGCCTACTAAATCCTGCAAAATAGTTTGTAATATTTATTCTACAGCTGCACTTAAACTAGCTGATCTGTAATTGCTTGTTAAGTTTCTCTTTATGGAGATTATTTTAAGAAAATTGCCAGCTTTAGATATTCACAGTCAAATACCAGCATATGTAGCTGAAGATTGCATAACAGCTAGTTCAGGAGATATATTTTGGAGAACTTATAGGTAGGAGAAGGGAACCATCTGCAGGTCTCTTACAGAAAATAAATGTGCCACCAGAAAGTGTTTTGGAAACTATTCATGTAAACATGTTGTTTTGTAAGAAGCCATCTGGTCAGTCAGAGCAATCTATGTGCAAGTGCAGATGGATATGAGAGCTCTGGGATCCATAACCCTTAGTTACCATTCATGAGCTTCAAAACAATGCCTTAGAGGAGACCCCTTTTGATGACGTATTATTCCACTGTATACAGCAATAGCTTGAATGCTCCAAAACCTGATCTCTTTTTTTTAAATGGCAGAGTACTGGAATAGCCCATGAAATTTCCAGGAAGAGAAATTTTCGAAGTTAAATTCTCCATACAACTGAAAGCATAGTTCAGGTAGGTAGTGTAGCATGAGGGCTTTGAGTAGACGGGATTGTGTACTTTCTTTATTGACAAGTTCTCATAGCCCAAATCACTTTTAGTGATTTTTTTTTTTTGTAATTAGAATTTGAAACGTACAACTGAAGAGGGAAGTATTTATTTAAATGTATTTTCACAAAATGAATAGAAACTGATTAATGGAACTGAAAAAAACAAACCACATGATCTCTTATTTATCATATAACTATATTGTATTTATAATATATTTGGAAGTTGCATACCATGCAACTGTGGCTCTTTAAGAGGTTTTTTGAAGCCGTACTATTCTAACAAAGGGTGACATTATTTCTACTCCTGACCTTCTTCGATGTATTGAAAGGAACTTAAGGGCTTGTGACTTACTTTAACCAGTCTGCGTGGCAATATATATCACTGAAAACTACACTAGCCTGGCCTGGGTGGCATGACCTGGACAAAACTCAGTCTGGAGATCCATGAGAAGTTCAGATCTCTACTTATATATACTTATTATATAGAGTCATTAAACTGATAGACACAGTTTATAACAGATAACTTCAGGTACAAACAACAGTGGCTTAAATTCAGACTGTATGTGCAAGAGAAAGTCTTTGACTTGCCATTTTCAGCTTGAATTATATTAAAAGAGAAGCTTGATTGATAAGATATTTGCCAACAATGCAGACCATCTAAAAAAAAATCACTTTTAATCCAAGACTTTCTAAAATGTGGAAGAATGGAAGAAATCACAGACCAGTAAGTGTGTATTTGATATACAAAGGCAGCACTCTCCAGTGAGAGCATGATTTAGCGGATTTATCGTTTAGGAACCAGGGCCTGAGTAACGTGACCTAACAGGTTAGCTGTATCTCCTTTCAGTCGGGGCAGTAGACCTGTGTTCTTTCTTCATTTCCCAAACACCCATTATCTTATCACCAGATTGTCTTTCTGATACTCTGTGAAATTGAAAATTATATTTTTTTGAGATATCTGATGCAGAAAAAACAATGAACAGTTCCTGTAAGTCACTGCGTGCTTTCTTTTCATAGTTATGAGAGCCACAGTGGGGCACAGCAAGCATCAGTCAAGGACCGTTTGTGTTCTGTAGATCAGTCCTTTGTGCAGAAGTAATCATTCTAGATTAAGGAAAGGGTCTTTTTCATATTGGGTGGTTCTCTGTGACATTTGCAAATAATTTTGGCACAGGATGGCATTTGCAAACAGTTTTGGTGTAGTGTATTTATGTAATCCACTGTCAGAAATATCGCAAGCTAAGCTCTCAAACATGAGTTTATGATGTTTGCTACAGATCTCCTGAAATGTCAATGTCTCAATTCAATTGCCCTTGAGGAATCTGTTAGGGAGGAAAAAAAAAGGGGGGCAATAAGTATTGAAAATAGACTGTTCTTTAAATCAGAACATGTGTGTTTACGTACATACTCCTGTACGTAAATTTTACATAATTGCTAGAGTGTCAGATTTTTTTTTTAAATTTGCTAATGAAACAACATGACTTTAAAAATTTTCTCTCTTGATGTAATTATTAGATTTGGAGTATTGCAAGAAAAACTATTCTGTAACGCTTATTTCACTGGGAATAAAACCAAAGATTAAGTTTAATTACTTTTCCAGAGTGGAAAAGATTTTGAGGAGTGAAAGAGGCTTTGCTGAGAGATGGATATATAAGCTTTATTCCTTTCTCTTAGCATATGAAACAGTAAGGAATACTCATGAAAATGTGGTTTAGAAAAATCTGTTTATACATCTTATATTGCAGTCTTCCAGTGCTTATTCATACTCCTTTCTGTGAAACACTGACAGTAATGGATAAATGGATGCATCCATTCAAACACATGAAGCAAATAATCTTCATAAGGGAGGTATCTTTGTACTTGTGCATGTACTTGGCTTTAATCCAGACCATAACAAGTTTGTTTATGCCTAACTGCACAGTGTTTCAAAAGGAGGTGGGTTATTTCTTTTCCTCATTTGAACTTGTATTGAAAAATATTTCGGCAGCCATCAGTTTCTCATGTGAAAACAGCATGAATTAGCTACAGGCCATCACTGAAATTCAAAACATCCTACAGAAGCTTTGTTCCTTGGCTTTGTTAATCTGCCAGCTATAAACATAGTCCATTCAATTCTGTTGTATATCAGATGCTATTTTTGTGGTGTATTTTTAATACGTTTGGCACTTCTGTGGTGATAGCAGAATCCATGAACAGTTAGCTGAAGGATTCTAGAATTACTTGGTGTAATTATAGGCACTCGTCTATTAATAACAAAAATTAATGGTATACAGGCATACTTCCCTGCAATATCACTTCACCTTATTAACAAATAAGTAAAGAATGTGATCGTTGCTAGTTTTTTAGGAATATCCTTCAGAGGTGTCTGTAGGTACGAATTAGGCCAAATGTCAGAAATGCAAAATGACCTGAGCCGTTGAGGTCTATGAAGAAATAATAGAGGTAGCTTCATCACACAGTTCTGGTTCATCTGCAGCATGCAGAGATTGCACAGATATCCTCTGCCCGCTTGTTCTACTTACTGTTTCAGTACGGCCCTAACCCAGGGACAACATGACTGGAGTACTTTGCATATTTACAACATGGGTCTAAGTATAACATCAGCCTATTCTTGCTTATGATGATGTAGTCAGAATAGCTGCAGATTTCCTAATGCAGATCTGCTTTATAGTGAAACAAGCTTCTTCAGTTTACTCTTGCTAAAATAACCCAATTTTAGACAATTACAGGAAGGACTTGTACTGGGATGTCTGATGTCACTGTCTCCAAGAGCAGACCAGAGTAGTTTTTCTTCAAATCTTCACATATCTTGCATCAGAAATAGTGTGGCCAGCAGGACTAGGGAAGTGATCGTCCCCCTGTACTCAGCACCGGTGAGGCCGTACCTTGAATACTGTGTTCAGTTTTGGGCCCCTCACTCAAGAAAGACATTGAGATGCTGGAGCCTGTCCAAAGAAGGGCAACGAAGCTGGTGAAGGGTCTAGAGCACAAGTCTTCTGAGGAGCGGCTGAGGGAGCTGGGGTTGTTTAGCCTGGAGAAGAGGAGGCTGAGGGGAGATCTTATGGCTCTCTACAACTACCTGAAAGGGGTTGTAGCCAGGTGGGGGTTGGTCTCTTCTCTCAAGTAACAAGCGGTAGGACAAGAGGAAATGGCCTCAAGTTGCACCGGGGCAGGTTTAGGTTGGATATTGGGAAAAACTTCTAAAAAGGGTAGTCAGGGACTGGAACAGGCTGCCCAGGGAAGTGGTTGAGTCCCCATCCCTGGAGGTATTTAAAAGACATGTAGATGTGCTTACGGACATGGTTTAGTGGCAGACTTGGCAGTGCTAGGTTAATGGTTGGACTTGATGATCTTAAAGGTCTTTTCCAACCTAAATGATTCTATGATTCTATGATTCTAGATTAATTAGACAGTCCCCCAGAGTTTGATTATACCAACAGCAGTATGAAGGTTTATTTTTAGATTAAGATTTTAAAAGTGTAACATTTAATATTAAGAGTTTATTAAAACACATGATATGTGGTAAGAAGGAGAACCACTAATATGTGGGTCTGCAGGGGTTGCTGTTCACTGCAGAAAGTGTTAGAAATCTGTACCTTGTAACAGCTTGCAACTGCAAAATGAGCCAAAGAGCCAATTTTAACTCTGAAATTTTGTTTCTGAAATTTTATTGTAACCTTTAAGAACTCATAAACTAATTCTTTATAAGAGATTTAATTTATTAGTCTTAATACAGTTTCTGGGTAAGTCATAAATATACTGAACAGCTCTGAATGTCTGGCTCCTTTAAACATCTTTCAGTAGAAGACTCCTACATATTAAAAGAGATAAATCCCAAAGCACTAGCTATTGAGAATAGCTAGGTATGACCAAAGGGAAATAAAATGGGGCTGGTTTGTATTGTTAGGCAGACTGAATATTTTATCATATTTTTACTGTTTAGTGCTACACCTGAGTCAAATGCATCTAAAACCTGAAGACTCCAACAAAATCCAGTGCCCAGCTTTTTCTAACCACAGGGCACCTGTATGTATAAGATTAAAAATACTTCATGTCTAACTGTAGACCTGTTGTTACTGCAGTCAAGTTGATGTATATCACGTATGCACCTATGTAAGGCACAAATAGCCTTCACGTTGCATCAGTGTAGTCCTTTGCTTTTCAGGCCTGTACAGTAACATTGCAAGGAGGAACTGTAGGCACATGCTATATACTGTGTCTTCTAAGACTTTTCTCCTGCTGCTTGCAAAGCAGAACTACCCTAACAAAGAGAAAATTCTGCATCGTCTTATTGCCTTCTGGTTCTGTATACATTCATGTGTAATTCTGACCTCTACATACAGATGCTTCATTTATCCATTTCTAAACCAGGTGAAGTGATACCTCAGCAGCTTTTTCAGTTACCATTTAGTTCACAATTTATTCAGAACGATAAAATGTCCTATATCAAGGTTGGCTAGTCTTCCTAACACCAAAATCTTTATGTGGCTAAAAACCACAAAATTCAAAGAGACAAGGAGACGAGGAACTTCCTGGGGAGTTCATAGGTAAAAGATGAAAGTGCCTTTCTTGTCTTCCTGTAACTTCCTTATGGGATAAAACTTAGCTGCGATACAGAAGCAGATACTTTGGGTAGCAGCAGACATTTACAGGCTTCTCTATGAAGCTGAAAACAGAATATTCAGCAGCTCCCAAGCTGCTACTGCCCAGTTGCCAGGCATGCAACTCCAGTGCTTGAGTTGCACTTAAATGGCTGCCAGTAACATGAGAGTCACAGCTGATCACCATTGTCCTAAATTGTTTTTTCTTTAATATTCTGGCAAGGAGCAAGTTTATTGCAAATTTTATTTATTTTTATTTTGAACTCATTGGCAAAGTTACATCTGCATTAGAGATGGTATACTTTTTAAAGATTCTGAATCTGATGATACCTGGAGAACTGACCCCAAATTTCAGGAGCTCACAGCCAGCAATGTACCGTGCATTTTACTCCCACTGGAGTTGGTAGCAAATTTGCTTCCTGTTAGCCTCCTTTGGAGTTGTAATTAAAAAAAGGATGAGCATATATTTATCATTGCCATTTTCTTTCTTACAGAGAAAACAATTGAAATCTGACTAAACAGAAAATGTGATTTTGTTTGATGATTACTGTGGTCTTCTTTTTGCTGGCCAGCCTGATGCTTGTTTAGTTTCTGTTTAATCCATCAAGAATGTTGCATCCCAAGCTGGCTCCCTTAGTCATTTACTGGGGAATGTCATACCTTCTTTGATTAGCTTACCTTTCTGTGTTGGATTAAATGTAAACATTAGTCCTTGTCTTCATTACCAAGAACAAAGTCAGCATTTCCCTTGTTATTCTGTTGACAGTACTCAATTCTGTACTTTATTTACATATTTTCCCATCTTGATTACCTTTGTTTATTTGGAGAGTACAGGTTTAATTCCACTATGCCAAGTCTCAACTCTCTCTCTGTGATTATGTTTCCAGGTGCAGGTGCACTATTTTCTATGTGCTGTCCAACTCAATTTGAGGTTTTTTTTAGCTTAGGGAAACTAAACATAATAGGCTAAAATTAAGAACAATCTAAAAGCTCCCAAAGGTTGAGATTAAGACCTATATTTTTGAGGTTTTAGGTCATGGATCACTATTAGTATCAAGTTTGTGGTTGGAGTGCAGTAAGTTGCCCTTAGTATTTAAAAAATAAAAACAAAACTCAGAAAGAATGATTGCTATGAAGCACTGTTCTTCACTTTTATTATTGCTAACATATTTTCCAGAAGCGAGTTATGATTCTGTAGCCTTCTAGGAACAGTTTTTAAGTTTGTTCATTTTTCACAGCCATAGCTATTATTGTTAACATGACATTCATCCAAACCTGGATCTGCCCCTGAGAACGGTCATGTCAGCTCTCTTCTGCCTTGTTGCATATGTTAATATCATGCTGTAATCTTAATGAGAAATGAAGATACTTGAGAGGAGCAGCTGATACCTCTTAACCTGACGGAGCAATTAAAACTCAAGCACTTGCTTGGAAGATCAAAACAACATGCTTTGATCACAACTTTTCTTTATGATTCCATTTGTTTTTATGGTAATTTTAAAAGAAGGGTTTTGTTATTAAAAATAAAATAATAATGGTAATTGTGCAAGTTATTTTTTAAGATGGGCAGTTTACTTGCAGAACTCAAAGCAAAGACAGCTAAGTTGCATTATTCCCATGGACACTATTTAAACTATGTTGAAAAGTGTAAATGGTAATGCTTGTGGGCAAATATTCTTGCCTGGCTGAATTTGGAGCAAAGAAGAGTCAAGGAGCATGGAGGGGACAAAGCCTCCTAAGAGGGAAACTGCAGACGACTAGCTATACTGGGGCCATTACCCCCAGCTCAGAACTAAAGCACCAACAGCTGTTTGCTCCCTGAGCAAATGGAAATGTAGGTGGCAGATTTCCAGAATAGGAGATTGGTAACTGTGCTGCATTACCCGTGAAGCTGAATTATGTGGTGTCAAAGGTTAAGAGTCAGACATGGTGAAGCAAGGCAGGAATAGGCAACCAAGTTTTTAATTGAAATTAGTGTAAGTACATTAGTGAGCTCAGTATCAGGTAAATTATAGGGATGAACAGTTAGGAAGAAATGTTTTAAGCTTTCAGATTTTTCGTCTCTGTGATATTGGCAAAATTAGGCAAATTAGAGGAGATGGTAAATCTTTCCTTCCCCCGCCCCCCCCCCCCCCCCCTGCTTGGCATGAAAGGTGGTTGACTTTCTGAATTTTTTTGTTCTGTGTGAACTAGAGGTGGGTAGCTCACAAGTGTTAATATATAACTCCTTTTACTGGCTTCTCATACGCTGGTGTCTGAGAACACACTTTCTGTAAACTCTTTCTATTGTTACTTCCAATGCCAATTGTATTGATTATGGGCTGTTTAAAAGCTAATTTAGTAAAATTGTCTCCATTCCATGTCATTTTTGTGTGCAAACAGCTTGTGAATATGGAGAAGGAAGTGCCTGGCTAGTCACTGTAATGCACTGCTGTCTCAGCACACTGAAATTGCTGCTTGTCAAACAAGAGTTTTACTCCTTTTATTTTCATATGTATCATGCATTGTGAATCCTGATGCATGTCTTCAGTTTTTAGTTACCTCAATATTCTCAATAAAAATGTATCCTAGATCTGTCTCTGCTTTCCTTAAAGATGATAATTACAGTACTAGCATGAAAAAATAAATCCAGATATTCACTGAACACTGTTCTTCTGAAAGCAAATCCTACATTTTGTTATTATATAAACAACATTGGAACATGTTCTGAACCATTTGTTCATTGAATTACCTATCACTGAGAAATGGTAGATCATACCGCTTGCACAAATTCAGCTAACCCCCAATGGAGTAGAATGTTGGTGATTTCTATGTGGAAATGGATGGAATAGCCAAACTTACTGCCTTTCAACTAATCATTGAAATATGCAAAACAATTATATCAATTATAAATAAATAGTGTATTATGGTTAACTTTTTCTTATATGTGTATTAAGTGGTTTCTCGCTTTCTAGTTAGTTGTGAAGGGATCATTTGCATGACTACTGTTTATGGTATTTATGCATTACGTTATTCTAACTGGGGCATGACAAAAAATGGAAAGTAACAGTTCCCAAATGCAGATGTCATTATGCATTAGAAAGCCAAGGAATGAGACTCTAGGTATAAGTATTGCTCAGATGTTAACTAATGGAAGGTCATTTTTATAGGGTTCTGAGCATTTCCAGAATGAAAGAGAGTGTGTTTCATCCAAAATTAATCATAGGTATTATTCATTTTATAGGATATAACTAATGGATACTAAACATTTACTGTATAGTAACTATCTTGTTATGACAACTTCAAAGTAAAGTTAGTGGAAGAAAAAAAAGATCTGATCATCAGAATTATGTACAGTATCATGGTTTACAGAAAAATTCAAATATCAGTGCAGATGATTATGAAGAAAATCTTCATGCTGATATGGAAACTGATTTGTAGCATGAGAACATTCAAGTTAGGATCATTCAAATTATAACAAAGGGAAGCATGATTATGTGTTTGTAATTATTTCACAGCAAGAAGAGATTGAATACATCATTATGAATACTGTGTTCTGCTGTAGAAGTATGCATATGGAAGTAGAAGGAGCTGTATATTAAAAAAACAGTGGGATAGAATATTAGAATTAATGTTTTTCATTTCTTGATCAATTCAGATCTAATCTCGATAGGAAATGATTATTCAGTTTTCAACCTGACAACTTTGCTCTAATAATGTCTTCAGGATTTTCAATGTTGAAGTGTACTATAGAGGGATTATTTTACCCATATCTTGCTATCATCTCTTCTGTTAATAGCTGACTATTTAAACATCCCAACTCAGTCATTTGTATTAATAGATGGAGATCACTGTTTCTCATTAATAATTATATTTCATTTCTATAAAATTGGGAGTGATGGCAGGAATGTGGCTCCAATTATTTTTATACTTCAGCAACTGGAAACAAGAATTTTACCCAGATCACTGCAAAGCAGGAGTTACTAGAGTATATAAAATGATTTGATGAAAGTCAGAGTCTTAGTTAATAATGCCACTAAACAGGTGGTTTAGCTGATTTTAATTGGCAGAAGAAGGTGCTGAGATATCTTGTATTAGCAAGTCAAAATTAATTGTCATTTGTCTAATATGGATCTCTTAATATAGTATAGGCATTTTTTAATACTACCTTTTTGAGGATGCTGTGTGCCTGAATCCAGTTTACCACATTAAATATTGGGGTTATAACCAGAAATTAGATTATTATAACGACAAACAAAAATATTAATCATATAAGAAACTGGCAAGGAAGTCACCAAATTTATCTGCCAGCTAGCGCCTTTCTTCATGAGGTATGTTTAATACAACTCAAGCAAAACTAGAATCATGCATTTCTCCAGAGATGCATTTACATGTGAGAGAGAGATATATATATATATATATATACACACATATATATGAAATACCTTATCCTGAGCTTTGCTACACTCCCAGGATGTGCTTATTATTTCTGTTCTCTGATCTCTGACTGGTATGACAGTATTTCCAATTGCAGACATGTTATACTATTTTTATAAGAAACTTCTCTCTCTAATTTTATCCTGAAGAGTAGAAATGAGATGGGAAATACATTTTTTCATGTAAATGTTCACAATATCAGCTAAGAGAATACTGCAGCTGCATATGCTAAGTATGTAAAGAAAGACACACAAAATGCAGTTTACATTTTGATACACAGAGAGCAATAAATGAAAGGTATGAATAAACTACAAGCCGATTAAAAAGACCAGTTATTTTAAGCTATTTTCTATAGATGCACCTCAGGCAGAACTTGACACCAAGACAAAATCAATGAAACTGAATTGGTATCCACACAAATGCTAGGCAGATCAATCAGGAATGCTTAAAAGCTAAACAATGACCTGGTGGGAAGAAGGAATTGATTGCCTCAGCAGGTTGCTTTTTTCTTCAGAATGGGACAAGGGGAGAATGTAGACAAGAACTTGAGCCTTTAATACTTGGAAATTCCACTGCTGAACAGAGTAATGCCTGGCAAGCATCCGGCTGCCTGCCAGACTCAGCCTAGAAAATTAAGCCCTGTTAAAGACTCTGGTGGCTAAGAAGGTAATGGAATGAAAAGGAGAATGTTATATTAAAACTGAACAGCTGTAACTCAGACAGATGACTTAAAGAGTAAGTGCTTACCACAGGGACTTGGGATAGCTGTTCTGGAAGTTATTCTACAATAGCTACGACCTGGTTTAGATTTACACATTTTAAATTTGTGTTTTAATCTGAGTAAAACTATCAACTATAGGTGAACCCTAACTCAACCCCAAAAAACTAGCCCAGAGACTGGTTTTGCTGAATGAGACAAATGAGAGAGAGGATTTGCAAACATTGCATGTAGGGTATGCTTATTCCTTCCTCCTCGTTCCCAAACACAGATTGGCAAAAATAGATTCAGAGCAAGTGTCTCAATTTCATCTTCACGTGCATTTGCCAGAAATACTGACAGGATCATTTGAAGGTGTTCGTACCTCTGCCCAAGAGTTCATGGAATATCTGACCTGTTGAACTGTCAATCGGTTTAAAATGGTGTCTCATTTAGTGCTAGAGACTCTGTAAGTATCATTTGACCTCAAGGCCAGAACTAAATTATTAAATCCAGTGACAGGAGACAGAAGAGATGGGAGATTAATCTTTTCCTTCTACTTGATTACCATGCATTTTGGGGGTGGTTGGTCATTTTTTCCCCAAATTTAGGAGTTAAACTTTCTGTGTGTTATTTGAAAGTCAGCATTTTAATTGTAAAGTAAAAAGCTAGAGCTGAAACAGACAAGTGAGATGGCAAATTTTCTCATCAGGTGTTGGAGGAGGGGGGATGGAAAAGGGCTTAAGATATATACTTTTAAATGCATGACTTCTTTTAATACTCTAAATTTTTTCCCCATACAACATCTGTTTCCATGGAAGTTGATCAATTAAATTTCAGCTCCAATTTCCTTTTTCATGCTGGATGCTTGGAGATCTAATTCCTCAGATATAAACTGGTTTCTGTAAACCTACATAGCATAATGATTTGTCTTAGAATTTGGATTGTCATTACAAAAATTAGCTTAGATACTTAAGACAAATTATCTGTAATTTCATTATTAGATATATCTCATTCTGGAGTAGCATCATTTAAATTACAGAATTACTTGCAATTTTTGTCCTTCATTCACAGACGTTGGTGTTCATGTAATCATCCTAAGATGATCTTATTACCTCAGCCATGCCTATCAAGACAGACTGATATTAATTGATATCTCTTCATTTCAGGGGAATTCATTTTGCACCTTTTGCACTTTTTTCTTTGAATGGCATTTTTCCTCCAGAAGGCAGAAGTGATTTCCCATTGGGCTGACACTAATGTCATTTTGTGGACATGCCAGCAGGAGGAGCTTGTGTATTAAAATGTACTTTCAATAAAGCAATCACCAAATTATAGTAATCGCACGTAATGCTGTGCTTTCTTCTGCAATGTAAACTACCATGTATCCATAAAGTAGCTGTCTGTCTGCCTGATAAAGCTAAAGTACTATCAGCAGTGGCTATCATGCTGCTAAATTAACCTATTTTAGGTTGAGAAAAGCCCAATGAGGTGAAAATTTCATTTTATTCCATTGTATATTTGATATTTAGATACTTTTATGTTTACGTGTTCTGAAAAATACATATTTAAAACAAAATCACAACCCTCTGAAGCCAGTATCCCATGCTCTATTTTACAAGCATTAGAGTATCAACACTGCATTGCTGCAATTTTATAAATAGTATAAAAATAATGAGTAATAATATTCATGTTACTAAAAGAAATCCATACTAATGAGCACAGCTGAAATTGGATTCACATGATCAGAATTCTCTACAGCAACTTAGATAGCATTGCTGAGTTTCAAAATAAGAAATCATAGGACCAGGGTTGGAAGTCCAATTATCTTTGGCTAACAAGAATTAATAACATATGCTAAATTAATTTTCAGAGTTTTTATTTTGGTGACAAGCAAAATGAGGTATTAAAGATCTAAATTGTTACTCTTGTCATTAAAGAAGAGGAGGATATATACATCCACAGGTATTTTATGCAATTTTTTCATGTGAAGGACTTCCTAGTTACCTAGGAAGACTAAATACTATAATAGGAATGCAGTTAATCTGAATTTAGAAAAATCCTTTATTATTTTAACTAAGGTTATTTTAGACTGTTCTGCTCAGAAATTTAGACAATTAAAATACACTGCCATTAAAAACCATAATTTTATTTTCTACTGATGTTTAGTGTCTGAATTGGACACATTTTTTTCTATACTGCTTTTTTATTATTATTTTAGTGAGTAACGGCCAATGTGCGTGCTGTAGTTAAAAAGCTAATGGCTACCAGCGATACCGCTGCATTACCTTGCAGAAGTACTCTGCTTCCTGCAAGTGAATTTTCCACTCGGTCCTAGGACTTGTTAAAGGCTTTTGCTTTGTGAAGATCTCTCCCATGTGGGTGCTCAAAATGCTCGAGGGGAGCCTGAGTATGCTTATGGCTTTTGCAGGGCTGCCTGACCTGTGGGAAGGTCACTCTGCAAGGAAAAAGGGAACTACATAGAGTAAATTCAGTGATTTTTTTTAAAAAATATATCTGTATTTGTTTTATCTGGCAAGAACTGCAGGTGAGCAATTCCTCCCTTATAGACTTGTTAACTCACTCTGAATATAGGTATTATAAGGTTTTTTTTTTAACTTATGAAAATAAGCTTGGCTTTGTACACTGTGTAATTTTATTGCCTAGCTGAGTTGCAAAATGCAAAATTTAGTTTTATTTATTGATCTGTATGTAAGCAGTATAATTAAAAACCATGTGGAGTCCTCTAAAAGAATGGCAACAATACAATGTTATCCCTTTATACTGTAGTTTTCCGAGGAGTCTATAGCCTCTGAATATCACCTAGGTAAGCTGGAATTTTCTGTTACCGCTTGTTGTTGAACTTAATGTTCTTCTTCTCGGAGTTTTTTCCGAAAGGCTTATTCATGTAAGACTATAGTCTGTTGCGGGTCAGAAGAGACTGAAGAATTCCCAGTAGAGATGTATTACTAATGTACTTCATCAAGTAATGATACATCCATCCATAATTAGGGGATTGTTAAGTAGAGCATCATCCAAGCTCTTGTCTATTTTGCTTGTACTTTTATCACTTCAGAATGCTTTTCCCACCATTTCTGAACTGCAACTCATAGAGATACACTTTTATCCTGTGATTTGCAGTCTTCCATAAAGTATTGAAAGTTCTACTAGTTCTCATTTGTGAAAGACCCCATTTATAATTCACACTTGAGATACCAGTAGAAAGAATGCAGTTCTGTGTAGCTGAATATGTGTGCTGTACTTCGCAGTCGTGCGCCAGGCTCTCATAACATCTGCTTTTTTCATGTTTGGAATAATGACAAAATAATTTGCATATAACATAAACTAGCTACTTCTGTCTTTATTTCTTGTCTTCCTAGTGATATTCCACCTTCTGGAGAACCAGTAAGCAAAAGCAATCACTCAAGAGGGACTACACGCTTCCCCAGACTATCTCACAGCCATCAAAGAGAGCCACGAAGCCTGGAACCTCAGAGTGGTGATCTTTGACCCTTTTTCATAATTGTGTATACTGGCACCATGTACTTTAAGTTGTTCTGTGATTCCTTCCTAGCCTATATTTATAATTTAAGCTCCTGAAGAGACTACAGCTGCATCAACTTAAATCCTGAAAAGAGACATTCATTCCTAAGGGTCATATCCTGATTAACTACTTTGGAAGGCAGTAATCACTTTGTCAAAAGAATATGAGGGCTCTTCATGAGGGCTCAGCAAACTGATAGGCATTTTGTTTTGTAAAGCTGCCTTGCACATATTCTCCTTTGTTCTTCTGAAGTTCTTCTGTTACTATGAATTCCTTGTTTGTATCGTGTTGTTTCCCTTTCTACAGGTACATTTTTCTGTTCCAGAGAGACATGGGTATCATGTCAAGACAATTTTTTTCCTTAGAAGGACAGTTATGATTATCACTACTTAATATGTCAGAAAGATGTGCTTAAAAGAACCTCACTAATTTATTACGTTTTGTAAATAGAAAGACTGGGTTTTTTTAATTGTAAACCTCTGAAGCACACAAAGGTTTTTAAAAAACAAAGTAGATGTCAAGGGAAAAACATTACAGGTGGAAAAACACCTTTTGTAAATGTCTAGTTAGATATTCTCAATAGCTTTCATTTCTGGGAAGTAATAATTTAAAATCAGAGCATGTAATAATTTTTTAGTGAAATCTCAGTCTTGTTGTAAGGCTGGGTGTAATATTGTTGATTTCTACAAACCACCAAAAGGATACACAAAATCAGCATGGTACAAAATAGTGTTTTCAAGTCTTGGGTTATATTTTGTTATTAATTTGTTGCTGATGTTACTGAACAGTCCATCATTAACAGGGCAGTGTGGAGTTGTTACTCTGATTTTGTAAAACCCTTCGCATGGTGATAGTTAAAAATTGCCTGTAATGAAAGTGCCTGTTACCCATCACCTCTTATTGAAAAGTAATTTGTAATGGTACTACTGTAAGAGTAACTAAAAAAATTGACAAGAATTATTACAAATGATGGAAGTCCTGACACGGATGAACTGGAATCCAGTTCAGTATCCATTAGCTGCACTGCCATAGGCAGTTAATTTTATGTTACCTATCTTCTCTTCATTAAGTTTAAGCAGTGTATATTTGAATTTTCTATCAATCAATTGTATTCTGGTTTTCCTTTGTGTAGGAACATCTTTCTTCTCAGAAGTTTTTTTGGATAATGTTACTTAAATTGATGTATCTTGTAATTTTATTATCCATTTATTATATTAAATTCTCACGTCAGTAGATATTGAAATCTAGTATTACCCTGCAGAAAAAAACAAGCTGATGATTAATAACAGGTCTGTTACCTCAGTGCTTTACTAAAGTTCTAGCAAACTGGAACTTCCATTCTGCAAACCTGTGACCATTTTGTATTGTTTAGTCAGGCAAGTGGTCCACTCATTTTCAGTGGCACTTCTTGAGTGAGCAGAAGTTCATTACACACAGTGAGTAGCATCGGTGGGCTGGTATGTATTGGAGTATGAGCCCCAAGCTCTATAGCTTATAGATAGCACTGAGTAGCAAAATGTGGCAAAGAGGAGTGGAATTAACTTTTCAGGTCAGGAATTTTGGTAGATGAAATACCACAAAGTAAAATCATGTCACAGAAATGAAACAATATTTTTCATTCAGTAAGAGATCTCATTTACAAAGTAAATAGACAGATAAATAGAAAATCCAACAGGCCAGCCTGGGAGCTAGCTGATTTGTTTTTATTAAAAGATCAATTACTGTTGGTGTTTCGTGTAAACTACAGCGAGACATCTATTTAAGAAGAAAGGAAAGTAAGTAACTTGTCAGTTAATGCTTCTCTAAACTCTTCAGTCTGATACACTGCTGATAGTTTAGCTTGTCTTTGTTGGAAAAAACAGTAGCTATAATGATGGTCCCACTTTGAAATAATTCTAAATTCATTTTTCAGAAAGTGGAGACTTAGTTAGTAGGAATATGACACACATCTATTAACATTGAATTGCAAATAAATCTGAAAGAAAACACTGTGTGGAAACCTTTGTGATGTATCTGTTTGTCACATGAAGCTGTATTCATTTTCAGGAAATAATTCACAAATTAAAGTACTCCTTATTCAGAAAGTTGCACATGGTAAGAAATGTCATTTAGTGCAGACTAAATTTAAAATATTTTCTTTTTAGTTTAGAACACATTTTTTGTATCTACATTTGGCTCTTAAAATTATTTCATTCCTGATTATCTTGCTTCTTGTAATTTTTAATGTATGTACGTAGATCACATAAAAATACTAAACTTGTTTACTGTGTCCAAATTGTTCTTTGTTAACTGTAGCTTAGTTGTGTACCAGCTCCTAAGATTACAATGTTCACTTTGTGATACAAGATACCGTAATAGATGCATTACTAATCCTTAAAAGCTCATCTGTGGTTTCTTGAAAATCTCAGAAAATAATTAAATGAAAGCCTTTCTTCACAAGATAGCTTCCCCACTTTATATACTTGGTTATTTTGAAGATAAGTGAGGTGAGGTCATACCTAGTGATACGAATGCCCAAATTTTCAGCACCTCAAGACATTCTAAAATGCCCTGTCTTTGAGAGAATTGTACGTATCTGTTACAAATCCCACTTCTTTTCTTTAATTACCAGAATCAGCAAAGACTGTTGAAGAAGGCTGACCAGCTGGTATTAAGAATCCCAAATAGTTATATTATTCTTATAAAATACCTGTAAGCGTAACGATGATTCTATTAACTGAATGATTTTCTCAGTTTATCCTGTGTTACCTAATTCCATGCATGTAGTTACAATTTTTGTACAAATCTAATTTTCTTTGGTACTGATTGATAGCTCTTAAACTCTTATATGTGGTCAGTGGCCAGTGCACAATGAGTTGATGTGTTCAGCCAGTTCTTGTTGGCTCCTTTGAACAGCACTGTAATCACAGAAGAGAGGACTGGGGACAGGCTGGTCCCTGGAGTTGTTCCTGCAAGCCTTGGGCTACGGCCTGGTATGAGGCAGTATAGAGGAATTTATCGTTTCCGTTTCATTCCTGTTTTATCTTTAGATGTATTGGGTCTCTAGGGCTACTCATCTGGAGCCTTTAGTGACTATTCAAAATAAATTGTAAAAATAAGTGACATTACTTTTATTTTAATGCTGTTCTCCAATCACATGCAAAATGAACAATTTTCTAAGAAACGCAGGGCAGGCAAGGCTCTTCCATCTTTTATAGATGTGATTGTCTATCGGTATTTATTACACATTGATTATGTTTTTTCAGCATCTCATTTATTTAGAGATTCTGTCATTCATTACAGAGACTGCATTGTATCGACTTGGCTTTTGCATTAAATCAAGTTTCTCAATAATAATAATAAATTTCCAAGGTTTATATGAGGCAGGATATTGACATAGTTATAAAGGCTTAAATTGATACGTCCATTAAGTCACATACTCTTAGGAAGATTAACAATTTCAAAGCCAGTCTTTTTTATGGAATATATTATTGATGTGATAGTTGTAATCAAACTATACTATCTTACAGAATCTACTGCAAGTCATAAACCATTGTGATTGGATTAATACAAGTATTTAGAGAAAGGGTGTAATGGTATTAAAGATCACTGGCTCAAAATTGTGACCTATAGCAAAGGTGCATTTTTTGTTACAAAGTAATGTTTTATTGTATAGAACAGTATCTGCATGGTAGCTGTCAAATTAATTAATAAGAACCTACTAACAAATGGGGTTGACTGACTCAGAGCAGCAAGCTAATAATAAATGAGACTCAGTGAGCCCCAAGTGAACTAATGATACTGTCTGTCAGGACATATTAATGATTTAAGAGTATGATATTTTGTTAACAGAATCAATGCTTTCAGATATGGATGTCATTCTTTTTGCTTTAAAGCATACAGGGATCTGAGTTCTGCTATAAGTTTTATGCCATTTCAAAGGTTCAAACCCCCCCACCCCAAAACATTTTTTATCTAATATCTTGTAATTCTCAGGACAGATAACATATACCTGTGGACAGAAATACAGTTACCTGCTTGAAATTACTATGAGAAACCTGTGGAACAGCTGTTTAAAAGAAAGAAAAAGACTTTTTCACCAAATTCTGCTCCTATACGCCCTTGCAAATCTTGATAACAGCATTGTGCTCTTCTAGCTGGAACTCTAGTATATATGACAATAAACATGTTTCACATGAGAACACAATTTTCTCCTTGGAAACAATAATAATACTTCTCTATTGGAGCTTGAGTCACTTCTGGAAAAGTGTTTAAACAACTCAAGAAAGTAAAGAATTTCTCTCCTTCAGTTTCTGTAGGTTGGGATATTTCATCACATGGAATATTAATTTGATGATTATTCTGCCATTTCAGTAGTTTCTTAGCATTATGTATTGAAAGAATCACTTTAATATATGAAATTATATCTATGAAATATAGAATATGTTTAAAAATATCAGTTAACCTGCTTTGTATTTCACATACTGAATGTAGGATAAAACACTTGTTCTACACAGTCTGACATTGTACATTTCATTTATTTCTTACTCTGCATTAACTGTGCTTTTATGGTCCAGTTATAGATAACTCAGATTATTTATAAAGTTACTTTTTAAAAAATAATCAGAGCATACTTCTAATTAATAATAATTGCTTATTTTTTGGTTAATAATGGCATGAATTTATACTAGAAAACAGCACTGAAATGTTTAGAGAGGAACAATTTTTCCAGATTTAAAAATTGCTGCAAATATCTGGACTTAAAAAAAAAAAATTTTTTTGTTGCATCGAAAAAAATGCATTGCACTTCCATGTATAGGGAATCAGTTTCTTTAACAAGATTTCAGAAATTATGTCCATGCCATGAGACAAGTTAAACTGCGGTATTTGTTTTTTTGAGTAGAGCATTAATCATTTAAGATGCTAAAAATTATAGAAATGTAAATGTGGTTGAAAATCTAATTCTGAAAGGCTGCACTTTCTTTCTTACTTAACACTGAGATAAATAAGTATCTTGTATGTGGGACCAAACCTGTTGGCAACTGAAGAAGCTGAATTTCCCTTTTCATTTGGGGGAAGAATTTTTGTTGTTCCTGTTGGACTGTAGTAAAGATCGTATTAATTCTGAAGCACATATATGTGCAGTATTCACATAAGTATTAATAAACTGTTTGTAATATTATTTTAACTTGGTATGCTAATGTTTACATTATAGAATTTTTAAGCAAATGTGTAAATTTATGATTTTCTAATACTTTCTTGTTTTTTTTTTAAATATCCTGTAGTAATTTTGTTGTAATCTGGTTGAAATATGCTACTTTACCAAGAAGAAAATAAAAAATAACATCTTTTATTCTTTGAAATATAGCATGCTTACACCTTATTCATTCTTTTCAGCTGTTTTGTAATTGTTTCTGTGACTTGTGTTCGCTTTTTTCAGTGTGTTTCTAGAATGATGTATGTAGGTATCAGACTTTAATTTGTTAAAGTCTTGTTATTTCATCATATGAGAATTAGTATTCATTGAAAGAAATCTTGAACATTTCAGTTTATAATCACATATTAGATAAATCACTCACACAAACAAGAAGGAAAACAATGCCATGCAAGTTTTTGTCTTGCGTGTTGCTATTACAAAAAATCTGTACTGAAGTTACATGGGGTCTACTGGGAATTAAATGGCATACATATAATTCCAGTATAACTGGTGTTTCAGTACAGATCAAGAGACTGAGATTTGTACTGTTTTCATGTCTGTGATGCTGATTTGCTCTGGAAATTTTACTCTGCTTCTGATTTTATTGCCTTTTATAGAAAGCAAGAATTCCAAAGCTGTTTTAAAGAAGTCTGTCTGAAGGTCTGCAAAATGCATGCAAGCTGATAATCCTTCAAAAGGGGTGACTTTTATGACCACTGTGTTCACTAGGAAAAAGTTATGAGTATAACTTTTCCCTTACTTTCTATTCATTGCTGGAGCAGAGCAGGAGGTGCCTCTTCTCCGTTGTTTCTGCCCATGTACAATCAATCAATCAGCCGCATTCCATGCTGCAAGCCAGAATCGTATAGGAAAAGACACTAAAAAAAATCCCTTGACTGGTAAGTGAGGTTTTTTGCTAGGATTGATTTAACATGTTTATATTATTTTGTGGTGTTTGGCTTTCTTACATTGAGAGTCCACATAAATATGTTTGATTCCCTTTTATTGAAATATGACACATTTGGATATTCAGATTGACACTCTCATATCCAGATCATAACTAGATGCTTCCATATCATGTGAAAACAAGCTGCTAGATTTGGATGCTTCATTGAAAAGGAAAGTTTTAAATTGGAAGTGTGGTATACATTTAATCCATTTCTACTAAATAAACAAAGCTGTAATTTAAAAAATATAGTGTTAGTAGATTCCTCGTACTCACAGAATAGTCTGCTGATAAATTAAATTAAAAATTTTGAAGCTATTACCATTATACAGAGATCTAATTAGTTGAACTGCTCATGTTAAAAAAACCCAAACGTTTGTACAGAAAGACACTTACTGTAAAATTCATAGTGATGTTCAGGTATCCACGTCTTTTAAAACTTGTGGTACGTTAGGTATCTTTATAGGAGTTAGATGACAGAACTTTTAATTTGTCTTAGCAATCCATAGGATTTTGTTGTTTCTAAGAAAATGTGGATGAGACTTTTTAAACAATTCCAATACTGATACTAGCTACTAATAGTTACAGACTATAAGCTTTTCATAGCTCAATTATTTAAGATCTTCAGCAAAATTATGCTTGCAAAGTTTTAATTAATAGTTTCAAGCCATAGTTTTTTTCGATTTCTGTCTGCTTGAGTACTAGACCACAAATAGCCCCAGATTATTGATGGGGGCTTGTCTTTGTACTGTATGAAGTCAAAGATCTCCCTGTACCAGAGGTACAGAGTTTCAACACTGCAGAAGAAGCATCTGTTCTGAATGGGTGTTTCTTGGCCACTTGCTCTTTATTTCCTGGTCTAACAGCATGTCTGAGCCTTTGAACTGCTGTGGGAAGAGTAAAATCTGATCATTAGGGGAAAGACAGCTGGATTAAAAAACCTGGGCCAGAGAAGGCTGGAAAGAAAAGCGTTTATGCAATAACCCTCACGTGCATGTGGCAAAACCAGCAGCTGGCTGAATTTAACTGTATCCCACTGCCTTGTCCAGATGCTGAGATGCTGCTGCTTAATTACCACTTTCAAAATCCCAGGAAGAACAAGATCATTTAAAGAGACTACTGATTTTTCTATGAATTCAGGCAAAGATTCAGGTTGCATTTGGGGAGTTGTAGTGGCTTGGCATTTCTACATGGACCTACAGAGGTTAAAGTTTTTCTCTTTTCAGGAAAAGACCTGTGCAGGATTTTCTGCTTTTTTTTCCCCCTGAAATTTTAAAGAAATAAGGAGAAAGCTTTCTACAAACAATCTGTCTGAAGAAAGAGCAAAGATGTTTTTAAGATAATGTTTAAAATAAGATTTTTTTCTACTGCACTTTAGTCTTTCTGAATGACCTTTTAAGTATTGTAAGTGAACTTACTGTATTCCCAAAATTAAAATAATAGATAACTGATATTTTGATATATTGTAAGTCATGCTTGGTTTTGTTCTGGAAAATCATCGTGCAAACTATGGTGTGTGTGTGTTATGCTTATTTTCTGAATCTTTCTTGCCATTTTTTTGATCTGCATTGTAACAGCAGGCTTTTATTATGTGTGGTTTCTAAGTACCACGATGATAACTTCCTTTTTACTTCCAATTCAACAATGTCCATGCCATATTCAACATTTTTTAATTTCCCAGTATTTTAAAGTTGCTCAGCAAGTGTGTATACCTCATCCAATACACTGCATTTGTCATTGCTAAATAAGTATGTCTTTATTTTTAAAGTGGTCTTATATCCCTACTCATATCCAGCTTGTAATTGTTTAATTCATTTAGGCCATTCATTAATTGCACCGTTAGATGTCCTTTCTGTAGAGCTTTCTTCTGAGCAAACTGTTGTGCTCTGCCTTGGCTGTGTGCACACAGTGCCCCTTACAGAATAGGGAGAGCCTCTGCACTTTGTGTTTTTTTCCAAATGCCAGGCATGAGGTGGTTTGTGCTTGTTTATTGTATGTGAAGCTTTTTATACTCTTTTTTTGTGCGCTTGGACGTTTGCTCTTTACACCTTCTTGTGTTGAGCTTGTGATATGTTTGGAGTCCCTGTTGGATCACAAAGACCTGCTGTCCCCCAGTTTTCTAGAATTCATGTGTCTGGCAAATTCATCCTTACGTAGTGCTTCAGCTCTGAATTTAACTAGTGCATTTTCCTATTAAGAATATTTTAATAATTAATTTTATTCCTGGTGCTACTTGTTGTTCAGAAGCAGCTGAGGTACATCAAGGGTTTGTTTTACTCAGTGTCTGAGTTCTAAGTCATCAACTTTGCATGACATAAGCCTCTTCATAACGATTCCAACTAGCATCTGCCAGAGCTGTCAAATACAAGGGCTTTCTTTGGGAATTGTTGTTATTGTAAAATAGATTGCACATTCATATTATACAGTTTCACTCTGTGAAAAATATTTACAGGCTGAGCTAATATACCAAGAAAAGAGTTAATCAGGTTAATACTAATTTTTAAATATCTAATTTTAATAATTTTTTTTCCTTTTTCCTCATTTAGTTCCCTATTTTTTTCAAGTGATAATTCACTCATGAATTAAGTTGTTTGCATGTGTGTCAAGTTCAGTGACAGTTTCTACATCTCAATTTCTAGTAGGAAACTAAATTACAATTATTAATGTTCCCAATTTTATATGTTATAAGAAAATGAATTTTCAGCAGTGGAGATCCCCAGGTGCCTTCCAAAGTGGGAATATAGGTTTATAGAGAAGTAGGAAATGAAATACCATTTAATATAGTTAAGTAACTTTCCAGCTGCAAGTCAAAGCAGGTAAGACCTCAAACATTTGTCATCAGAAATATGTATCTTATCTCCATTGATGTACACAAGCAAGTCTATTTCTTAACTGTAAGACTAAATAAAAAAATCAGTATATGTCCTTTGTGCTGTGCTATTTAAGCTGTTGAACGGTTTGAAGAATCTGCTTTTCAGATCTGAGCATTAGATCCACATTAATGCTTTGTAGCATACAATTTAGCTATTCACTCAGATTTATATTGAAGCAGCTCAAATTCTCAGTAGGCATTTGTTTAATACAATGATGGAACACACAGTACTTTGTGCATCCAAAGTGATACGTATAGATTTAAGCAGTTAATAAGATGTGAGCCATTTTGCTGTGATACTTTCATTTGAAACAATATATTAGATATAACTGACATTTTTGGAAACCATCTGGTTGACATTTTTTAAGGGTGAAAAAAAATATGCATGAACAAACGCGTGGCAAACAAGATACAGTAGAACTACTCAGAGGTACCGATGTATCAGAAAATAGAGGGTAATTGGATACTAGGAAAAAAGGAAAACAAAAGAAAGCACACATTCTGATGCATCAAGAAGCAACAGAAAAAGGAGTGAGGAATTCAGTGTAGGAATACATTAAAAAAAAATTAAAAATTGTACTACATCAAACTGCCACCATATGTTCCGTATGAGATACAACAAAGTAGATAATGTATCTGTTATGGCTTCTGTCAAGCCATAGGACCCTTTGGATATGTCAATAATTAACAAATAACATCTGTTGTCAACTGCTGTACTTAATCAGCACGGGCAAGGTTCTCCTCCCTGCATGACAGAGGTAGACTATGATACTCTGTTTTCCCTTAGTGACTGAAAATTTCTTTGACCACATCGCTTTATGCAGAACTGCTGCTGAGATGTAATTAATGGGAAATCTGGAGATGCAGAAACAGCAGAACACAGATAGATTGACAATACAGTGCTGACTGAGAGCTTTGGCTTACCTTTGACTATTTTTCAGTCAGATATGCTTTTCCTGACTGCCTTCATGCCCTGCTGTGTATACAGGTTGCACTTTCAGAGTGGATGAGCAGCCTTTTCAGATATGCAGTGAGACTAATGATAGCCCACTATCTCATTTAAAAATGCAGAACAGATATGTTCTTGTATTCTAGACAACAGGAATGCAAAAATGTGTTACGTAAGAACTTGTTCATTGACTCCTTGGATACAGAGAAACTGTCAAATACAATGCACCTTGAAAACCACCACCAATATAAGGTAAATTGAAAAAGGGCAGTTGAAGATCCTGAAGTTCTTAACAGAATTGAGTCTCAAAGCTTCTCTCCGTTGCAGTAGTAGTGGAAGTCTGCAGGAGCTGATCTATTTATCCTCCCTGTTTCTGAATCCATCCTGTCCTGAGAACATCACAAGATTCCTCCAGACTAGAGGAATATTGGATGCGTTGAAATAGCTCTGTGGCCTTTAAGTGCAGCTGGTACAGAGAAATGGGGATTTGTAAGTCAAAGATCTGACCTTTCATTCATATCCACATGTTCAAGAAAGGGTTTCAATAGAAATCTTGGAAATCTTGTGCCAGAACAACAATTTGAAGTAATGAGATTTTCCTTTAATCTTCATTAGGATTCATTACACAGATAATATATAATTAATTAAATAGACAATGCATAATCTAATTAGTCAAGATAATGTTCAAAACTCTCTAGTAGGAGGTGCTTAAGTTGGTAAATAATTTTCATAAAATTAAGTAAATTGGTTGCTGCTGCAAGTGTCACTGTGCTGATGTAGCGTGTTTTAAGCATCCCCTCTGCTCCTACCAGAGTGGTCTTGGTTGCACAGAATAATTCAGTCTCCAAGATTATCACTTTTCTCTCTCCCACTAATTGTGATAACAAAATACCAACTTTAAACAGTAACTGTTTTAACTAAGACACTATAGTATCAAGTCTGTGATATCAAGGAGCTAGACAGCATGCACAGTCCCATTTTGAGGAGCAGTGTTACCTTCATCCCTGATTGCTCTGCTTCGCCAATACAGGGAATTATCTTGCTTCTCTGTCCCATTCGATTGGGTTAGGAAACACGTAGTCAAACAGCTCTCTTTGTCCTTGACCCATGATTGAGAGTAAGTTAGGGCTGAGAATCCCCACTTCAAGCTCGTCTTTGCTCATAGACTGTTCTGATATCATTTAAAGAACAAAGACCCCTTCCTGAGTTTCATATAAATACATTGAAAAGTCATTCTGTCTTGCTGGTTAGCTCATGAGGGAGTCATAGCTAGACTTCTGCTGCCTTGGCTGTAAGAAGGGTGCTGGAGAGCTGAAATTGTCACTGAAGCCCACAGAGATGCATTTTTGGTTGCTAAAAAGGAGGCACATAAACTATGGAAAATATTGTCTGACCTGACAATGTAATTCTATTTAAGAAACAGAAAATGTGCTGGATAATATATGCAGACACCTCTGTCATGAAGCCTCATGTGGTTTCACACCCAATTATGTGTGACCACCTTTGGTTACCATAGCAATTCGCTCTTAATTAGAAACTCACCCTCTGCTCATGGCCTGTTTGTGCTAAAGCATGAAATTCTGCTACACACTTAGGCACTTTATTTATTTGTTTATATATTGACTGTGCCAAATGACTTCTTTATGCAATAGTACTGTTTCTTTGACTCAAACGTTGATTCGGCTTGTAAAATTCTTCAATGTGTCCTTGACCCACTTTCAGTGTATAATGGGCAGGCAACACCAAGGGAGAAGGCAGTGGTGTTGGAGGTGTTAATATATGTAATAATATGATCGGTATGGTGGAGGCAGCTCCCTTACTGTTCCTCTGAGCTGCTCACAGAAGAATGACTCTTTGTGAAACCTTCAGCCTGCATTCAGGCTCAAGTTGTTTTTATAACAATTTCAGAAGAAAGAAGTCTCTGCCCATATAAAAGTATTTGATAATGTATGAAGTTGGCTATATTTGTGTCCACCATAGGGTGGAAAAAAACACCATAGGGAGTTTTGATGACAGATATAAGAGATTTGTTCCCGATCCTATAAAAATGAGGGGGATGAGAAAAAGTTACCTGCAATGTTGAAGTCAATTCGAAAAGTTGGGCATCAGATCAGTGCTTGGGGTACAAGCTCAAAAGCAAAGGTTATAATGCTAAGCACTTCCTCCTGTAATTCTAGGGAGAACAGAGACCCGTAATTCTTGGAGTCCAGTCCAAGACTGTGGAATCACAAATCTCTGTGGTTTCTGATCTAAGTGTAGAACTTCAAAGTACAAACACCTCTTTCTAAGATAAAACAAATTCCTCCCCAAACAAAATGCTACAGCACAGATAATTTCTTTTGGGGGAACAGGACAAGAATAGAACACAATTCAGAAATGTACTCAGATAGTACATTGATAAGGCCAATATAAGAACTTGCTTAGCAGATTAGAATAGAAAAGTATAGGACAAAACAGAATGAATTCATGCATTAAAAGGTCTAGAGAGATTGTTTTTGAATTTTTGATCCATTTCCAGCAACTCCTTTTAACATTCAAGGAATCCAGTCCTTTAGTCTTTAATCTGAAGTTCTTGGGCTGTAAGAGGTTCAGGATTGCACTTTGAAAATTTATTTGACATAAGATATGAGAGGATTGAGAGAGAGAACATGAAACATTCAGCTTAAAACAAAAGATTACCGCATCTGCTATCTTTCACAAAGATCTCTTTTGTATGTCATGACATACAATGAGAGAGGCTAGCTTTAGCATTTATGTAAACTCACCAACCGGGTTCGAGGACAATGCAACGTGGAAGGATTTTCACTTACTCTATGCTATGAAACTCATATAAATGCTAATGTCATATCTTACTAATATATATCATGCTGGATAGCAGTCGCAAGAGTAATCTTACCTTTTACCATACAGTATATTGCACCGTGTCTCCGGATTCTTGTTTAATACACATTTTTGGTTACTGCTCACAAATGCTACTGTTACATATGGGCAGGACCAGACAACAGCAAAAGAAATCCAAACCAATTTCAGCTTTGTGGTCACTTTATGAAGGTTAGGAGACATCAGCTGAGCTCTCTCAACTTGTCTTTTATTTTTTTATTTAATGCTTCTCCCAGCTTAGCCTTAAATCTAATATTGAAACTCAAATTCAGAACTGAAATGCAAATGTTACTTTTTTTGAACATGCCTGGCATAGAAAGAAATAGTGTTTTTAATTCAGTCTGTCTGAAAACATTCCTTAAACAAATAATAAATAGTTCTTAAGAAGCACAAGTAAATTGGGCAATAGGCATGTATCTTTAATTACAATTTTAGCCTTTACAATTGTTCTTGAGTACAGCATTATTACTATAAGAAAACCAGCCTATTTTAAAATCTAATGTCACAGTGCAATTGATTAAGGTAAAAAGAGATTATCCAGCAGTCAAAAGCTTAACTGAGTACTAAGGAGAGCAGTCAGCTTGTATACATGTAAGTTTGCCAACATTCCCAGTATAAAACAAATTACTCGTTATATTCTATCTCTGTTGTGCCTGGATTCTGATTTTCTATGAGTCATCTCTTGATTTACTGAAATAGAATAAGATGAGTAAGAGAGTCAAATTATAGGGAAAAAAGTCTGCAAGCTGCGTAACGTCCAGCGCTGTTATAGAGAAGAATGATTATTCAACTTCTCTTGTGCTCTTTATTAGCTCTGAATTTCACATCAGATCCCTCCTGCCAGTGGATTTCTTGTACATGGAGGAGTTTTATAAAAACCTCATGAATAACCAAGGTCAGCCTTCAGTACTGCATAGTCTGTAAGTCTTCCTCCTTTCTGTTTACCCTTCTCTATTGAATTTGTATTCATCTATAACTGCAAAACTGCATCACATGTAACACTGTAAAGGCATATAGCATATAATGAAGGGAATAAAAGCAGTTTTCTATTACCACCACATTAAGCTGGGACTGGATTTTGCATTATGAATTATCATCTTATTGCACATAATGCTAAAGAAGAATGTAATGTTCCATTTAGATGTAACTGAGCTGGAATGTGAGTGAATTTAAAGCATTTGAATATGGGAAGAGAAGGGTGAAAGAGGAGGAGGGAGCATGCCTAATGTTTTTAGTTTTTTAGGTTGTCTTCAATGTATAACATCCTACAATTGTCATACAGAAGTTTTTCACTCAGAGAGGTAAAAAACTACACAGTACATTTGACTGTAGCTGTCATCAGGGACAGTTTGAAAAATCCTTAATTGCAACATTCAGAAAAAGAAATAGCAATAGTGTCCCACAGAGAAGTGTCAAACATGAGAATTCTCTGACTGTGCAAGGGCCGACCACATACGGATTCAGTTCTAAAGCAGTATAGAGCCGTACGACAGAGAGATATTCTTAAGGCTGAAGCTTTTCCTCGAGACTCATTCTTTTTAAATTATTTAGAGTATAAGGATCATCAATAAAATATCAAATAAGTTATCTGCTCAAGATGAGTACTAATGCATAAATGGTAATGCGAAGGTTGTAGTTTTATAGTATTTAGTTCAAGATAAGCTAGTGTGAAAAGTAATTTTTTTAAATAACAGTTAATAATTTACCTTTGCTTTGGTTTGTAAAATCTTTGTCTATTTGTGTTTCAGCTGTTCATTGTCACATAACTGTTCCCCATGGTCTATGAAAATCAGGTTCAGTCTGAGGTTAAATTGTACCTTGTCAAAGCAGGGATGTGACCCAGTATGAACGACTCATATGACTCCATTTGTTTTCCTGCTTTGTAAATCTTTTGACTCTGTGTACATGCATGCGTAGGAAGAGGAGAGCAGATGTGAGGGAAAGGTCAGGGATGCTGTGAAGTCTGTAAGGCTTTCCTTTTACTTCCAAAGATTTAGATGCCTTAGCGCAGATACATAAAAACGTTCCTCGGTGAACATTAATGTTGCTTATTTTTAAGCAAAGTATAAACTAGAAAAGAAAGGAAAAGTACAAATCAGGTAACACGCACACACCAAATGACATCCAAATCCAGTATTGACCCATTTTCAGTATAATAATTAACTGACAAGAAGAAGGTTCCCTCACATATAGACATATCTTCTATATCCATATCAAAGAACTGAATATCTGAAACAACATTGAAACTGAAAAACTGAAACAATTTGTGTAACTGCATGCATATATACCTGTGTGTATACATACACACAGACACATATACAAAAGATCCTTCCTTGCCACTAATGCAAAATCATACATATAAGAATAGAGAGTTTATAAATTACATGTTCTAGGTGAAAGAAAATGAATGTTATTGATCCTTTTAATATTTGGGGAGTTAGGGTATGAATTGTCCCAGGTTACCAGGGGAGTCAGTAATTTAATCGTGTCCCTACATGGCCCAGTACAATACCAGGCAAGAGATCTGAATTTGATCCCTAAAGCAGTACAGCTCAGGGACATACTGTCACAGCTCTTTTGCTTCCAGTGCTAAGGATAACCAGAACATTTTCCCTCTGAATCAAATCTGCCATCAGTTTCCTCATGTAGAAATGGAAGACATGAATTCTATAGACTTCTTCATTTTTCTCTTCCTCCTGAAGAAGTGAGTTAGAAGTTCCTTGAGGCTATTTGTTTGTATGTATAATATCTCTCACGTGCCTTACCTGCCTTTGCTAGAATAGTTGGGAGTGATACCTATGATGGAAATGGATGGTGGGAGGCAAGTCTTTCTTTTTAAAGGAATTTTTCATACCTGTTTGTGTTTTTAAAAAAGCAAGTCTCTCTCCTGTGTATATTAGATTACAGTACAATTTGTGTTAAAAATTTAGGGCTCTTCAACTTCTAGTGATTGTTGGAATGACTCTCTCTTTCTCTTCTTTGTCTCTATCATTACATATTACTGTCAAAGCATCATCTATATGAGATACATTTGCATAAATAAAAAGATTTTCCTTGACCAAAGGATTTCACACTGTAGAAAAGCATCTCTTCCAACATGGTTTAATATGACTATTAAGATCTTAGCTGGTAATAACATTATCTACTGAGAAATTTTGGCTTCTGTTACTCATTCAGAATTGCACCTTTTGATTTACATTGATAATAATAAAGGTGTTTAGCATTTATAGACTTCTTTGCATTGCACTGGAGGATGCAGTTTTAGTAAATCTAGATTACAAAGTTTTGTCAATGCACAAGAGAACAGAGAAAAAAAATTGCTTCTTTGTGGCTGTACATCATTTGTTAGATTTTAGTAAAGTAAATGGTGTTGACTTTGACATTATAACTAATGGTAACCCTTTGAGCACTTCAAGTTATTATGTTCGATTAGCTATAAACAAGGGATAAATAGTGATCATTTCCCCATTAAAGGTGGGTAAGCTGAGGCTGTAATGGAGTACACAGTATTTTAAGATCAATGCCACCATAGATTAACTGTACCATATATTGGAGAGACATTGAGAAGGATTCCCAGTACTTGGTTTCTCCAGATGTGCCACATTCTGATGACAAGTACACAGGAAACGCTATCCATGGGCTGAGCTAACAGCTCCTCCCCATAGGCTACCTCACAGGAAAAAAAAGACAGAGTAGCTTTGTCTAAGGCATAGCCCAAGGTGACTGTTTGGCTGCTGTGACTCTCCTATTTGTTATCTTCCTTTTGCCTGTAGGTTAGAGCTTTACAAGGACTTTCAATTAAAGAAAAAAGACAAAAAAAAAAAAAAGCCATGCAATTTATTACCTTTATTCTGGTCTCAAAAGGTTTTTGAGAGTCAAACTTTATTTTTGTGTTTCCATGTCTGTTTTAGGCTTGTTTCTCTATGTCTGGCAAACATAGGTGGCAATGGATCTTTTGGGGACTGGATATTGTCTGACGCTTTTCTCTCTCTGGTGTCTGGTTTGTGCTTACCTTACTCATATTTTCCTCTATTTCAGACCTGCATTACACAGCTTGGAAAGCAATTTGTCTGGCCTGCTCACTGGCTGAGAAGCAGTGCATACTTGTTGTTTAGCAGTTGGCAAGTCATCTCAAGGATTATGAACCTATATGCCAGTTTTCCTTCTCTTATTCTCAAGGAAACAGCAAATTTTCATGCATGGAGAGAAGAGCCTAGTTTTGTCCTAATGAAAATTGAATACAATTGAGAGTAAGCTGGAACATTCCAGGAACATTTAATTGGAAATGGCAAGTGGGGAGTCTATGGAGAGCCACAGTTGTTGCTCATGTGATGTTCCCTTGTTTGCAGATCAGAGATCTCATAATAGTCGATTAGTAGAAGGATGGAAATAAAAGCAAACACCTTTCACTATTCTTTTTTGTAACAAAGTTGTGCCTGAAAAAAGAGTCATTGAGACTTTCACTGGTGAAATCTGTGCAAACTTATTTCTCCTCCGGTAGACAGTTGGTGGAAAGGATTTCCAAGGTATTTCCATGGAGTTTTAGGAACCAACTCATGTTCTGAGGTTAAGCACACCTCACTGAGTGGTTACATACACCCTGTACTGCATGGTAGCAGACGTGAATGGCATGAGAAAAGTAATTCAGGGAGAAAAGTTGTTTATTCAGCAGTCATACAATTTGAGCATAGAGACCACTGGCATAAATAAATGAAAGCAATTTACATATGTACATAAAGAACATAGTATGCGATTCCCATTTGTAAAGTGGTGTAATGTACTACAGAGGCTTTTTAGTGTGAAAGAAAGGCATCAGAAGCAATTCTGAAACATATAAGGCTGACTGATTGTGTATAACGCTCCCTCAAAAAGAGCCACATGAGAACAAAAGGCAACAGTAAAGGGTATTGTAAAAAATATTAAAGCAGCATACTAGCAGAAAACCTGTTGTCTATTTAGTCTAATATTTACAAAAGGGCTTATGCTCCAGAATTACATTCAAGCAGTAAAACTGTGGGACTTCATTGTCTCCCACTATTCTTAAAGAATTAATCTTTCTAATTTAAGGCACATTAAACCCTCCAAAAAAATTATTCAGGTAGTGAATTTGGATATTATTCAGATAGAGAGGTATACTTGAAAGCATTACAAAACTGCATGAAGCAAAATGGACTTTCCTTCAACATGAGAAACGGATGCTTTTCCCCAAGAAGAACTATATAAAAATAAAATCAGAAAGTTCCCCTGACCTTTCCTCCATTTTTATATTCCCCAGCTGACCTTATAAATAGAATTAACACAGTACTAGTTGTTAATGGAGATTTATAAAAATGAGCTCCATTATTTATTTCTTATGGTGTTGGTGAAAAGCACATATAACGGTTTCTGCCTGAGATTCTTGCATTTTCATCGCCATGAAACAGTATTTTTTGCTTTTCATATTAAGCAAAATGGCCTACTTAATTTTGAGACAAGTTTTCAGCAAGTAAAATAGATGCATTCAACAGTTGTGTAAATTCTGCAAGATTCAAACATCTCACAAAAATAAAAGTCCATGTTGTAAAAATGCAAAGTAGATATATCCTAGAAAAAATATGGCTTAAAGTGTTTAGTTTTTAATGTATTATGAAACACAAATCAGATATATATTGTCCAATATGTAAGATTTTGTAATCATATTAAGAACTCTAGCTTCATACCAATAAAGGCTCAATCTATAAATAATTTTTAGTAAAGCAACATAATGTGTATGTTAATATTTTAATATAGAAGTGCTCGGAGAGACAAAGGAATGTAATTTTGGTAGGCAAAGATATGGAGATACTACACTTGGTGGCCAGATCTTAGCTCCCCTTGGGGTCCTGATTTTGCAGCCCATTAAGCACATTCTTAAGTTTTTTCCCTATGGACAAAGGCACTTAAACTCAACCTGAACTTTAAGTTAACACTTCTGTGTTTTTTCCAAGCATGGTTCCTCTTCCAAATTTTTGAGCCATTTCAGTATGGGATTATCTGGCTAGTGAAATAATGGATCTGTTTCCAGGTGGTAAGAGAGGAGCTAATGAGCCAGGTTCACCTAGACCCACATGCTAGTGTGATCTAATTCCTCCTTCCCTCACCCCCAATTTGATTTTACACTGAGTAGAGTGAAATTTGGCCACAGCTGAAATTTAATCATCTACCAAAGACCAAGACTAAGACTAAGTCAAGGCAAGACAAGATGGTAGATTTGATGGCCTTCGTGCTGTCAGGAAAACTTCTGCAAGGGACTGGAATTAGCAGTAGTAGCCACAGTGGAGGAGGCACATCCCTGCCATTTAAATTTGCTTTACAACTTGAGTTACAAACTCAGAAAATGCCATAGTTGAGTGACTCAAAAGAGAGCTCTAGGAGTGCTCAGGACAAGAGGAGCATGTTATAATTATGGCTGGTCTGCATAAAAACTGAGAAAAACTGAACTGTAGAATTCAATCAGTCTGTTGTGTAAACCAAAAATTGCCTTGAGCATAAAAACTACAATAACTTCCACATTAGGGAGCTTAAGCTATAATTTAGCAAAGTTAAAATTCATGTAATCCTATCATCCTTTATAAAATACTGGAATTAATATTGTTTGAGAAAATAAAAAGTTAATCAATATCGCACCTATGAAAATTAATACTATTCCCACAAATAAGATCAGCCAAAGGCAGCATGTACATCTTAATCAGGGAACACAAAAGCAAGAGCTCTGGGGGGAACCTGGAGTGGTTGTCTAGGAAACAACAAAAAACCCCAGTCTATGAATACTGCTATTAACAAGCAGTCAAGGTTCATGCAGACAGTGCAACTTTGCAAGGGGCAAATTCTGAGAATTGGAATCTCTTCCGAGAATTCCAAAATAACATAAAGTTTTTGAAATGTCACATAATTTAGACAAACAGGTGTGATTCGACAAGCAAAAAAACCTGCAGCATTGCAGATAGTCTGAGCCAGTCACCACACCTTGCATACAAATTTTGCATTTTTATGAGTGGCTGATTTTTCTCAAACCATCTTCACATCCACAGGTAAATAAACACTGATGAGAGTCTGACACTGACATATTTATTGTAGGTGTTAAATCTGTGCATGGTACTTGTAAGACAATATTGAGAGCCAGCACATAGTATCGTACTTTCCCAGTTGTAACAGGTTGGTGGGGTGAGGTACTGGCAAAACATGATTAAAATGTATATACTTGCTTGTTTTTTAATTTCATGCACATCTTAGCTTTCTGCAGATCAATCTGGAATGTCAGACAACTGCAACACATCATATCCTTTTATATCAGATGCCCTTGGGTTTTGTTCCAATCAGTTATTGGTTTTACTTGTGAAAGGCAAATTGAAAGTTCATAAACAAAAATTGAATCTGCAAATTATCTTGCCATCCTGGATATCTGCAGTGTCCAGTAGTCAGCATTAAAGGATGAACTTTGTAAATTGCCTGGTCAAACAAGAAAAAAAGCATAGTGTTTCATTTTTTTTTTCCCCCCTCCATTTGCAGCAGGACAGTATTATAGAAAGTTGAGAAATTGAAAGTGTTATTGATTGCAACATTTTTCCTATCATCATCTTTGACAGGTATTTCGGATCAAGGATATTGGTACCTCAAAAGAGTCTTTTGACTGTAGTCAAGAAACAGTTACCTGTGTAACATTACAGGCACAGTGAGTGGTCGCTTCTCTGAACCGCAGACGTGTGTGTTATCTCGGCAGCGCAGGAGGAAAGGCCATTATGATAAGGGCTGATCACTAATGCCAGTTTCCCTGACACATTTTCTGTCATCCTCCTAAATTTCATCTCCTCTTCGATACCTGTTGACCACCCCAGCCTCATGGAGATAGGTTATTACTCAGGGCTGAAATCTGAATACAGCAACAGCAATATAGATCTATCAATCCTGTGGCTCGTTAGAAAACATAGGGATGGTATTTTCAGGCATTTCAGATGAGCTCTGAGGCATTTCTGCCCGGACGCAGGTGGCATTTGGCTTGTGTGAAGTCAGGAGCATGCACAGATGGGTGAGCTCTTTCCAGCCCTGGTCCCGGCAGGCAGCCGAGCCCTCCTTCAGGTGTCGGAAGAAGGCTCATGTGCCCTTCACCCCTCTCTTTTCCAGCTGAAATCAAAGTTTCAGGCTTTGTCAACAAGCTTTCCTCTCTGCACAAAGCATCTGCCGCCTTCTTTGCAGCAGAGGGACTTTCTCCTCTGAAAGGTCACCTCAGCTCCCAGCCACCACCACTGGCTGCCGATCAGAGTTTCTGTGGAAACTTTTCCTTATTCATCAATCTAAAATCTCCCATACTTTCTTCCCATGGGGTGCCCTTCTCTAGCAACCTTTTCTAAATTAAACCTTGAATGATTTTTTTTTTTTTTTTCCCGGTTGAATACCTGCTCCACCCTGCAGCAGTTAACAGTGACCGACAGCATTTTCTGCACCCAGCTATACCCCCGCTCACCCCCACCCTGAGCAGCTGCTATAATCGCAAATGGCGGCAGGGCTGGAGGTGCCACACTACAAACCGAGCTGGGGGGAGCAGGTGGCCTCCAAAGAGGCTGGAAACTGTGGCGTCTGCTGTGTAAGTACCTCCAGAAAAGATGGCTTAAAGCAGATTCCGAAGCTCCCTCCTCACAGTGCCTCACAGATGTCATGGTGTGTTTGGGTGCCTGCATTTCCCTCCCAACTGGCCTGGTGTCATCCCAGCGGTGCCCGGGTTTCTCTCACAAGGGGCTCAGCGTTGTCCCAGGGGTGCCTGGATTTCTCTCACAAATAGGTGTTTCCAACACCTGGTGTCGGTCAGCTGTGGCCGAATCCCTGAGGGGTGTCAGCCAGGAGGTTTCTAGAACCGTCTGCGAGCGGCACTGAGGGCCCAGCCCTGCTCTGGTGCCTCAGCGGCACCTTTGCCTGTGCCTGCTGCCAGTGCTGCCCTCCTTCCCCTGACCTCTTCTGCCCTGGAGGACATTAATATGTTGTTTTTTTTTTTAAAAACATGGCTTTTAGCCCTAACTCTTGTGTTGCCCTAGGGTGACCCCACCATGGGATATAGAGCTATACATGGGAAAACAGGTTTTGGGAAGCAGTGAACTGATGCTGATCAGTTCATGGCATGTCCTGTCCCCAGTGTGCTGCTGCTGGCCACGGCTGACAGCTATTTGGCTTTGGAAAAAGGCACCAGATGTTTAATGCCTGTCTCTTCAATGGGAAATGCCACGAGGCTCTTCACTGCTCAACCCTTTACGATATTTCCCTTATGGTTGTCTCGCTTCTTTTGTTCTTCCTTTGCAAACTAAATGAGGGAGGAACTCGTGAATTAATAGAGGAGGAGGTGTCAAAATCTAAATGATTTTTTTGCTAGTATTTACTCAATTTGCAACACTTGTCACTGAGGGAAGTAGTGTAGTTACTCATAGAAGAGAAATCCTGTGAAAAATCCTGTGACTTTTAATGCGAGAATTAGTGAGGCAGAAGATTCTGGAGGAAACCTGCAGTTTTCCCCACCTCAGGAAGACCAACAAAGTTACCCTTTGTATCTAAGTTGTGGTGAGTCTTCTGCTTTCATGCTTAATGTCATTAGCTCATTTGCAAAGGGTTCACTTCTTTTTACAAAAGTCCATAGCAAAATACTTGAATTAATTAGTTAATTAGTTTTTGAAACTTATAGTTGCTACTCATTTATAAATATGTGTTTGTGCTATTGGTGGAATCCCTCAAAAAAAGCTTGGAAAACATCCAGACCTCTTAGCTCTTCAAAATTAAGCTAGAAACTTTTGTCCTTTCTCTTTCTATCCAGCCAATGTTATAGACTGGATGCTCTTTTGTCTCTGAGTGTATTTGTTTCTCCCTTGATACTTTACTTCAGCAGTACTCATCTGCCAAATTAATCTAAAATGAATTTTGCAACCATATATCTGAAGTTTCCAGGCCTCAGAAAGTACTTGATTTGTAGTATGGGACAGGATTCAATTCAGTTATCATTTTTAATACAAGTTTAGGTAACAGCCCTGCATAATTCTTTAGTCAATTATATCTATCTGCTTGCAGACTACCTATGGTATGTGGTTTCATTTAATTGTATAGCGCTGCATGAAGCTGGTAAATACAATTGTCCTCAACTTTTGATAGAATAGAGAAAGACAAACATATATGAATAACTTTCCTGGTATGACAGATGGGACTGCAGTAAGAGTATGGTCTTCATGTTTCAGTTGCACTGATATGATATGAATCTGCATTACAAATTAAGCCCACTAACACTGCAGATAAAGAGGAAGTCATTGGCAGGGCAAGGAAAAGAATTTATGAATAACATTTCCTAATCCTTTACTCTAACCACTGAAACCTGTTGTCATTAAGGTCTTAAAAACAGAGTGTATTGTTATTCCTAAATTATGATAGTGTATTTTCATTCAAGGTTTAGATGACATATTGTAATATATTATGGAAGATGTTGACAAAGCAGAATTTCTTAAAGGATTGACAACCTATCATGCAAAACCTGCTTTATTTACAGTGTCTGTGACTCAGTGGACTGATGACACTGTCACTTGTTGGAAGTTATAAGTGGAAAAGGCTACAAATAAACCAAGTCTCTAGCTTCTCAGTCATATGCAAGGAAAGTGCTATCTGGTAATAGGAAATTACATAACGATGTAAGCACATCATTTTTTTACACAGCCCTGGAAGCAATTTTGCCCCCTGTTGTCATTTTTTGTATACCTGTTTCTTTATTGGGGCAAGTGAAATATGCATCAGATACAGGTAAGTGTATGCTTGGTCTGTAAATTTCTGTAGGAGAAATACTGGGAGAAGTCTGACCGTGACCTTCTTTCATCATGAAGGGTTTTAGACAGCTTCTGTCTTTGAAAAAGGAATACAGAATTCCTCTGAATGTGAAGTGAATGAAAAATAATCTCTGTTCAGCCTATGAAGAGTTACTTAATTAGTTCTCAAAACATGTCAGAGAACAGAACTCTCCAGTGTCTGCAGTAAAATGGCCTAGAACATCTTTCATAGTTGTTATTTTCTGGTGATCTGCAGCATAATAACTGTGGAGCAAGAAGATCCTGTGTGGTTCAGGTTCCTGGTGTCTGTTAATAGTGGTGATTGAAAAAAACCACCACACCAAAACAAACAAACAAACAAGAATCCCCATTCCTGTGCTAATTAGTGAGTGGCATACTGCAAACCAACAAGATAACTATGGCTGTTGTAGTTAAGAAAAAAGTGTGGTGAGCATGCAGAAGAGTCAGATAGGGAGATAACCCTCACACAAAACTAAATATTGCATTTAAAAAAGGTACAGTGAGTACAATATTAGCCTCTGTTGCTTTAAGATGTGGGAGGATAATTCATCCATTATGATTCAGGGAGCAGAGGCAGTCACAGGCCATATTTTCTCATTGAGTATTGATGGATGTATTTGTACACATTGGCTGCAAGTGTTTCAGATCATTATAGCTATGCCTCTTGTGAAGTGTAGGTGTTCACATTCCTGACTTTCACAGATCTGTGAGGGCTTGGATAAAACAGTCTCTGAGCAAGCTTGTGTCGAATGTGTGCGTGTATATGGCTTTCTTTAGCAGAACCAGGAATCTTTGCCCAGCTCTTGGATAATGAATGAGCCTGATGAAAGTAGAAGATGTAAAGGTTAAGTAGAAGAAGGAAGGTAGATCAGTGCATGTTTCTTGAAGATTAACTATAGGGAAGTTTAGGGATTCAAGCATTAATCATTGGGTTCTGCACATATTTAACATGGCCGATTACTGGGTACATCACTGCTACTTGTGAAGTACTGTGTCCTCTTTCCTCCTTCACAATAACCCAGGACTGTATGTTTGTTTTCTCCCTCATTCTCCTGCGTGAAGAGAAAGGTAGTGCCCTTCCCATAAAGATAATGAAAAGGGTAATTTTCTCCTCTGATTTTCCTTCTGTACTGCTGAATTAGAGACACTAGGATGACTCCTCTGTAGGAGACACAGCTCCACCTCTTATGTCCACACTTTCTATACATAGAACATCCACTTTTCTTTTTCTCTGGGAGCTTGAGGAGGTTTCTTTAGTGTATGAAAATGAAGCAGCATTTTCCTCATGAGAGGACCCAACCTGATCTTTTGGCTGCAGTGGGAAGGAAGGAGAGCAGTGCTGTAAAACATTCAGGGCAGGCATCATAGCCTCTTGATGGATGTTTCCCAAGTTGTTGAGTCAACAGCACTATTCAGGATCATTGCCTGGACCCCAGGTTTGCATGATTTCATACCTTCAGAGTGACTTTTCAAGTTGATTCTAAAGTTACCTAGCGTAAATTTTAAAAAGATAGGGCATAAACAGAAGCAGACCTGCTGTCCCTTGTCTGTAGGCATAAGTAGACCAGGGAGACCAGGAATTGTAATTAAATTTGGTGTTTTTTCCAGGTTCTTTAGCTTTTACAGTTATTGAGGTGATTCTTATTGAAGAAGTCTCTAGACTTTCATCCTCTTGTGGGGTTTATCTTCCATGTGTTTGGAGTCAGTGTGAGTGGGATTTCACAAGTATGTCTGTTGTTAGCCTTTGGACACCACATTTCTTAGACTTTTCATTCTTGCTGTGGAGATTTGATTCTCCTTCCTCTTCTCTGTCTCTTCTGTAGAGCTTTGATGTACTGGTTCGGCAGTGCTTTGTCACTTTGGTTTTTTCCTGACATTAGGTATGTTTTCCAAGCAGTTCTGGAATAGCTAATAGTGATTTAATTCTGATACTGTTGGTAATGGACACCTTGTTTAGATAGATTATTTGATCATAAAGCTGCAGAACAGAAATATTCACATATTATTTATTATTAGAGAAGTTCAGGTCTTTATAGTTTTTTGGGTTTTGTGTTTTTTTTTAACATGTGTACACACTTCCAAATATTAGGTTTTCTAAAGTATGAACTGTACAGGGTAGCAGGCTTGCCATTAGCTCTGTTTGCTTGTTTTTCAACAGTGAATAGCAAACTAAATATTAAACTGGAAATGGCAAACAATAATTGTAAAGGGAGAATATGTGATGCAAACTCTGGCTTCTGGGAAGGTGAAAGGAAAAAGCGAAGAAAATAAAATATTCAGATTTCCTAAATGTACATTTAATCCCCTTTTTGTCTGTTTGAATGTATTGTAGAATGTAAATCTGTTACCTCATATTCCTTTGCCTTTCCAGCTGCCTTGCTTTTTATGACACATGCTGGATTCAAATTAAGAGTAAGCTTTGTGACTCCTCTAATCTTTTATTTCATATTTGCATATAAACAGTAAGTATACAGCCCCCCAAAATGCAAATATTGCATCTATGTCATAATTAGTGTTAAGACATTTAGGAAAAAGGGAAAATGGATTTACAGTTTGCTATAAAACATTTTCTTGAAACAGCTATTTATCATTATAGATAGTAATTCAAAGTTGTAGTCAGCTGAGTGGTGTTTTTGGAGATTGCATACTAGGGATAAAAAGAAATAAGCCTCCTTTTTGTCATAAGCTTCCCTTATGACAAAAATGGACTGTCTTGCTTTGTACTGTAGTCTGCTAAGATATCAAATCAGATTTGCTTATTCATCTGTGTAGCAGTTAAACTGTAAAATGTTTTCATCCATTTCACAGACCCATTAGTATATGTTTAATACTACAAGGCAGACTGTCTCACAGTTCCTGTTGTTCTCAGAATGGTATAGGGTCAAGGAGGCTCTTGATGTGTTCTTAACATTATTTCCATATTCTTTAAATGCTTTGCAAGTTTATATATATGTCTTACTTGGGTTTTCCTGGCTTTAAAAAAAAAAGAATCTCATCCTCAAGAAACTTCATGTTCGTTTACAAAATTCTTTTAAGATGAAGTAACAAAAATTAGGTGTCTCCCTCAAGGAATTTCCTTTCAGTTTAAAAAAAAAATCCTTACATGAATTACTTTTTGATAGGCTTCTCCCCAGGGCTTGTTAGCTTTATGGAAATCTGAGCAGGTCTGGTTATCTTATGAGGATTGTGTTTCATGTCTTAGACTTCTCAAACTGCTTACTGTCCATGATAGACTTTTCAAACTTTGCATCTTGTAACATTTTTGTGGTGAAGTATACTGAGAAAATACTCCAAGATACATTTCTTTTATGCAACTTCAGTACATGCTTACTGGTGAGTGTGCTAAATTAATTTGGTTGTGTAGATCCACCACCTGGGGATAATGAAACCCTGCAGTGCAGGAAGAGAGACAGTAACACTCTGCTGTTCGTCATTTCTCCATCCATTCCTTCAGAGTTCTGTTGTTGATCATAACACCAACAGTAGTAAAAATGCACAGAGGATCTTGTTGGGTGACTATGCAGTAGCATCCCTGTAGTCTTTGTTTTCCATTTGGGCCACTGAGATCTCGTTTCTCATGGCAGTGGTATTAGGATTTGAATGGGAGAGTCTTATGCTGCACTGTACCGTCCTTGTGTTTTTCTTAAACATCTGAATGCAGTCCCCCTCTGCTATGTGAATTCTTCTGGGGAAAATGGCTTCACTGTTCATTGAATTTCTAACTAACCAACTGTTGCATTTTTCCAGAAAGCAGCTTTGACATATAGCAGGATATGCCTATAACAGCTAAGCGAGCTTTGCCAAAGTGTGAGGGTAGGGAGAGAATCATTCCATTCTGATCTTGGCATTACCTGCAGACTTTGCGTTGACATTTTTCTCCTTTGTGGTGGAAAGGGAACACCTGCAGCTGTTAATTTGATGGCAAGTTTTGACTGCTGCAGACAGGGTGAACAGGATTCAACCTAGGAGCATGTATGTGAAAGGTGATATAGTCTAGTGCCTATTCTTTGGGCAAACTGCTTTACCATGTGATGAACATTCAGTCACTCTTGATAAGTGTTGCTGCAAGTGGCCTAGAACTTTTTTTTTGTTTCTGTTCCTTTTATAATCAGGCAGGCAGAAACATTTGCTTTGATCAGTCATCTTTCTATGTTCTTCTGCCTTTACCCCCAGGTACCAGTTTTAATCATTTCCCACAGCTCCATGCATACAAACACTATAAACAAGTAGTAAAGCATCTGAGTCATCAGATATAGTTCCTCAGGGAGTCCTGCAGAAGAGAAGTAGATCCTGATTTTTGCTGCTGTTGCTGTGCTTATGTTAAGAATCCCTTGACACTGATCTGGTACTCATTTATAAGAAACAAATTCATAACTAGATGAAGAAGTTCAAGAAAATCAGAATATTTGTAATCTTCTGGTGGGTCTTAGGTGCCTGCTAAACAGCAGATACATATATACCAGTAACTCTTTATCATTTAGGTTTTAAAGCAAAAGTGGGAAATAACTGCCATCATTGACAACTACTAAATTTACATATTTATTATATTATGCCAATGAAGAGTAGGACTGTGAGTAAACTAATGTTATAATTGGCAAGGGATGTTTTCTGGCTTGTGCCTTACGTAGAATCTTATTGCTGAGACAATTGCTGGTTTGATGCCTTCCCAAATGCTGCATTTTCAAATCGCTTCCTCTGGAAAAGCATTCTCAAAGAATTCCCTCCAGATTTGATAGCTCCTGCCATAACACAAATTATGTTTTTTACCTCTATCTACTCAGTGTTCTTTGTATTGGAAAACAGTATCCAAAGTCATACGTGAATGAAATACGGAAACATCCAATGAAAGGTCCATAACGTGTATAGACTATCCTTCTTCCAATCTATTATTTGCTAAGATGACCTTGCAGACTTGTGATGCATATGCATTCCAGATGTTGTTCATTATTTCTGTTGTTGAAAGGTAATTATCTAGGAGTGTAAAATAAAGTCAGCATCGACCTTATATAATCTTAAAAAAAGGTACTTTCTATGTCCAGAAAGCATGAAGACAATAAAGCACACTGATAGCACACTAGTGCAACTGAAACCAGATTGAACATCAATATCATATGGTCATCAGAATCTGGTGTACTGTAAATTATTAAACCTAATCCTGACAGTTGTCCCCTGCAGCTTGTGGTCTTAAGAAAGTGGTAAGAGCCTTTAAACTGACAGAAGTCCTTGGCTTGTAATAATTTTGTAATGGCACTGGACTTGCCCATGGTGCGACTATTGACTTAAAAAGAAATCCAGTGAAATCCAGGACAGAGAGAAGAGGAGAAAGTAATAAATATATCATAACCGAGATTCTTCTGATGTGAGTTGAAATTTACATGTGGCAAATGGAGCAAGAACTGCAATGACAGATTTGCTACAGATTTCAAGAATTCCCAGTATTGATATTTATGTTGCTGGGAGAGGCCTACTAAAGGACATAGAAGCTTTGGTCACCCATTTGTAGTGAAGTAATTTTCACAGGCCAGCACTAATATGACATCTCCCTGTCCACACAGCTGCACACCAGATTTTCCTGTTATCCATGTGGTGTGGAAAAAATAAAGGCAACACTTTTCAAGCCTCCTCTATTGAGAGAAACACCACTCTATTATTATTATCGTAATGTTCATATCACAGTCTAATAGACACCTGTTTCAGAGCTTGCTTAACCTATAGTGCCACTGTTGTCTTATAAGAAGGGATCAGTTAAGTCATTGCCTAATGCTATAGCTGAAAGTTATTGGTACTTAGTAGCACTAGTAGCTCCAAAACACATACATACCTGATGTGATCTTCATATTCACCTTCAGGACCATCATCCTAGTCTGCGGCTCTTGAAAACAATGCTATTATTTACAAGAGCCTTCATGTATCTGTATGTGTGTGCAATCTCCAGACAGATAAGTTTTTGGTTAGTACTGAATATCACTACGTAAATTCCCCAAAATAAGTTCTCACTTATAACTGGGAAAAAAAATCTAAAATAATGAAATTGTGAAATAGGAGAGGTTCTAATAAAATTCAGGACTTTTCCCTGCTGTTTATCAGAAGTTTTTTAACTTGGAGAAATGTAATATTTACATAAAATTTAAAAATGCTTTTATTATGTGAAATATGCAGCATTCACTATGACTAATAAATGCCAGAAAACAAACATAGATCTTAACAGATAGAGATGGGCCTTTGCCAATGAAGAGTGAAATCTGTGGAGTACTGTGCAAAGTCTGGCTTGGTATTGCAAGTGTATGCAAACAGGCACTAGGAAGCATTGGTGGACTGTACTAATGAATATATGGACCATAGCTCTTTGCAACCTGAGGTGAGAATTTAGCTGGGAGAGCATTAAGGAATATGTTATCTTATAATAATAAGTAGCTTATTGATTGTTACAAGAGTTTAATGAGGATAGGAGAAGGAAAACAAGAAGGATATATATTGAGATTACTCTTAAGTTTTGTAGTTTGCTCTGTTTGAATTCCTGGTAGTAAAAGACAGCATTGACTTTAGGACCATTGTTAATGAAACGGTAAAATGGAAAAGATAGGAAAGAGTGAAATTCAGATCTAAAAGTAACAATCTCAAATATTATATTGGGCCACATATTTTATCTTTAATGGAATGATAAAAAATTAAGGCTTTTGAAATGTAGTACTTTGAAATAATGTATTTGTGTTCCAGCTCAGTAAAAAGAAGTATTTATATGCATTTTGGAATTTTATATATGTTAGTACTTGTACATCAAGTTGGTACTGTCAGTGCTATAGCTTTTGTATTTTTTAACTCTGTATGTTTGCACAGCAACTAATTTTTGTTGAGGTAGTACCCTAACTCCTATACTAATTATATTTCATTTGAATAAATACCTCAAGCTCTTTGACTTCTGAGTACATGGCTTCTAAGAACAGACATAGCACAAGTACTACATTAGAAATAGGCTGAGCTTGACATGGCAAAAGAAACTTTTTTAATGTATGGATAGCACTGCATAATTTAAGAATGTGTTCCTCTCAGTAAAGATCTCAGGATACTAAGTTTGATTAGGCAGAAGAAATCTTAACCAATATTCTGTTGATGCTTATCTTCCAAGGGAAACCTGTTAGTACTGTAAGAGCATCTTGAAAGCATCTCTGGAGTTAAGACTTGAGTGAAACAGCTATGGAGTGTTTATCCATCATGCCGGATTTCAGAAATAAGAAGTGGGAGGAAGTCCAAAAATACAATTAGTAGTATCTAAAGAGAGTAAGTGTATGATATGCCTTGACAGCAAATCCAGCAGGTGAGAAATGTTTATTGAACTAGAAAATTATTGAGCATGAGCATATTCTTCCTGCTTCTATTAGATTTGACATGGTGTGCCTGAGTGTTTGCAAGCAAATTACTTGACATTGCCAAACCCAAACATGTAAAAATGAGTCACGTGCCCAAAATCGTGATCAACTCAACATTTTAAAGAATGTTCTTTGTGGTTCTTTATTTTTTGGGGATATGAGCTAATGTGCTGCAGACACATGATCTTTGTAGGTTATATTGAGCCAATACAGGGATCAGAAACTTTAAAAAATAAAAGCTGAGATTCTTGCTGAATTATTACAAAGACATATGTTAAGGAAACCCCCCCCAAAAGAACAGGTCTTGATGTGTGTATATTGGTTAGCAATAGCTGGCACTCAACTAATTGGTTTATTGTTTCCCTTTTATAACCTACACCTTGGTAATGTACTTAGGCTAATGTTGTTTCTTCATCTAGATTATAGTATTCAAACATTTTCCAAAAAATCTTGTTTGTTTTGTTTTGCACCTCTGGGAATGAAAATTACCCTGGGAAGAATGTGTCAAGGAGCAAAGTCTTGGAATCTCAGCTATAAATTGGGTTGGTATTAAGGAGTTTTAGTAGTACCCTACATGTAGGCAGTCTGTAGAATAATGCCATTTTCCTGTGGCTGACTTCTCCATGACTTTGTCATTTATGTGAAACAAGCAAACAAATAAATAAGAAAAAAATACAGGGCTATTTAATTTCTCTTTTTGCACATGTATGTTTTCAGACAAATTTATTAGAGAAGAAAGCAAGTCAGAATTTCTTAAGGATTGCTTAAGGTATACACTCAATGGAATCTGGTTCTAGCTGTAGTGACTTAATAGATATAAATGGCTTTTTCCAAAAATCTCATTTTGACAAAAAGATTCGGCAGCCAAAATTTTGTATGTCTACAATATTAGGCTTCTAGGAGATGAAATACAAAAACACATCTCTTTTTTTTTAATGCATGGATTCACGCATTCTAAAAGCTGAAAACCACGGATATACAAAAGCTATGATCAGTAGACCAGACTGGAATTCTCTTTGAACAAATAAGAAAGACAGGTTTTAATGATATGAGTAAAAATAACTTGCTAACAAGTAGATTCTTACAAAATAACCTTGTCCCTGTTTGTTACAAAGCGCTTAAAGCTCTATTTTCAAGTGGAATGGAATTTTCAGAGTAAAATTCCAGGTTGTTGGAGATGTTGGAAATTCTGTTGTTTTTGTGACATTTTGTTCCAGTTTGCTGACTTAAAGACCAATAAGCAAATGGCTGCAAAACAACATGGCTACCCAGAGTGTGAAACTAGTTCGGTGAGCCTTTTAATATTGTTGTATTTTCTTTAACAAAAATGGAACAGTAAGTGGAACTGTGATCAGAGGGTGCCAAAGTAAGATTTTATTTTTCATAAATATTTTATGCTGGGTGTCAAAGGAAGAAGAGGTTATGTGCTTATTTCAGCTTAAGTACATGCTTTGAGCAGGGTTTGGACAGATGACCTCCAGAGGTCCCTTTCAAAATAAAATTTTCTCTTTTTTGGCGCTTGATGTATCAACAAACCATGTCTGTATGTATGAAACAAAGTGAAATCATGTTTCTGATATCTTTGCAGACAACAATATGCACAAGAGCAAAGAACCAGCATTTAGTAATATAGTAGTAAAATATTAGGGAATGTTCTGTTGCCTCCAGAATGCTTCTGTACTTACACATTAATGTATCAGAACTTATTAACATATCAGAACAGTTCATGGAGGTCCAAAGAGGACACCCATAGGCCACACTCCTTGATATAGTTCCCAACAATTGTGGTAGGTTGTGCTGGCTTTTGTTCATTTGTTAATTTAGCCTTTTCAGGGTCTTCCCAGTCCAGTATCTGTTTAACAAAACATATTACTGACATGCATCTGCTTCATTATCCCTTACTCCTAGACCATGGAAAGACACAATTCTGGGCACTTCTGCTCAGCCTGCTGATGGGCTTTGATAAAACCTTCCCTTGGTAGATGATGTCCCTTACAACCTCTTGCTTACTGAAGGACTTGTCACAGAGTATGTGGGTCTGGAATCAAAGTTTTATCATCATTTATCTTGGACAGGAGTCTGCATCGTGGAGCCTGAAAGTCTTAGGATGTGGGGTTTTTGTTTGTTTCTAATGAAATTCAGCAGACTGAAGTGACTGGCAAATTCTTCACTTACTTAAGACTTGTATGCATATGAATATTTTACTGAATAGCAATGTGAAGGACAGTATAACCAGTCACCCTGTGACATAGTTCTCTAGTTGCTATATGAATATGAAATTATGTCAATGAGCTAAGCTTACTTCTTTTTCTTCAACGTATCAATAAATAGAAGTATTACATGTGCTTAGAGCTCTAATATGATTATGTCTCCACAGGATACCAGGATTTAATGTGTTGCATAGAAACTTTAACATATAGTATTATGCTCTTGCTTACTGTATTTGCAACCACTGTTGGCATGAAAACTTGAGCTGACTCTAAAAATAACATACATTTCATTTGTATTTTACAAAAGAAAAAAGTGTTCATTGATTGTCATGAAAGAGGTTTCACAGTCAATGAGGAACTTTGTAGAAGCACAGTTAGTCAGATGATGATCTAGCATATGCAGGTAGAATCTATCAAATTTATTAGTGTGTCTGAAGCAAGTTAATTTGGCTGCCCTAATCTATGTTTCATATAATCGTTACAACAAAGAAAGTAATCCAGTTTGATTTTAGTGTCCAAGAAGCCAAGAGAAATTGTCATTATTTAAAATTAAGAAGAGTTCAAATCAGTGAGATAATATCAAAACATGGCCTTGCAATATTATTCTAGCCTCATTTTTCCAGAAACCAAAGTAGTAAAAATTCCCAGGAATTTTGTAATTTACTTATGATCACAAGCAGTCTTTAAATTGGATTAGAAGTGGAGTTCCAGATTAATGTGTCCTATTGCATCTCTTAGGCTTCTTTTTTCCATATTTGGTTCTGATAGCACTATATACTGACAGTTCTTGTATATATAAAGGAGAAAGCTATTTGGAGGGCAGTGATTAGGTTCATCCTAATAGATGGTTGCCAAAATTACTTTTCCCTGAGTTCTTGCCCTGTAATTCTCAGTGAACTCAGTGATACTGAAGGTCATTCTCTGTTCAAATGAAAACCACAATGTCTGAAGATGGGCATTTGAAAGCAGAAATGTGTAAATATTTTTGAAACATTTAAGTCTCTATGACAGTATTTGATTTCAGAAGTGCCACCTTTCATACGCAGATCCATTTTCTTCTCTGTCCTTCCAATGTAAAATAACCAGTCTTAAAGAATTGCAGATACCATATTGTAGGATTAAGTAAGCTGTAATCATCAGACAAAATAACCTGCAGTTAATCACTTCCATTCTTGTTCTTTTGCACAATGTGGTTATTGTAGTTATAGACCATCTTAAAAGGCATTATTCTGACACTGTGCAGCTCTCCTGGTATTTACAGTAAAGCATTGAGCCTGCAGTAGCTTTTCAAGTGTGGCTGAGGCTGGCAGCTCTGTTAGGATATGTAGTTCAGCAGCTCATTTTTTCATGTTGTAGAACATCATTATCGTTTGCTGAGACATTTTCCCAAAGAGTCCTGCTTTGACTGAAGCACTTAAATGTGATGGAATCACAGAAACTCATAGGAATAACTGGTGCTCAGCTGACTTTGAAAACCAGTTATTTACTGGAACAGAATGAAACAAATCAAGTGTATGGTATGGGAATTTTAAAAATTATTGCAAAAATATTTGTCAAATCTCATTTTTCCTAAGATAGGAAACTATCTTCTTCCATTGGTCCTCCAAAATCTTCAACTAGGTAACTGATGTGGAGTACTTGTATGCTTGATAAATACTCTGACAGACATACAGAACTTGAAAAAACTTTGTGCAAGTGTTCTGGACCAGCCAAATTGTTCTGCTGTCCTTTCTGAAACCATATATACACACTGTCCTCCAGAGGTGCTGCCTTATTTTCTCTCTTCAGCCTTCAGCTGGATGGAGTTGCAGAGAGACTGAGAGTACATTGGCTACTGGCACAAAAATAAATGCATCAGGCTACAAATTCTTACATCCACAATTGTGGTGAAAAATAGGCTTTCTTTAATAGGAACAAAGCTTGTACAATTCCTTTGTATGATCAGGAGGTACTCTGCCATGGTGAAATGTTAATGCTTCCTGTTGCTTTTAAAATCTGTGCCTCATTTTGACTGTGGGTTTCAGTCTTTTGAACAAATGCTTTTTTTCTGTGACTCACTCAATCATCCAGATTTCTTTAGTTGTATTATACCACCTGGAATGGAAAGAAAAGGAAATGTTTACTGAAATTGCTATCTGCTGGAGGTGAATTATCAGATCTACTTTTCTTGAGACAAATATTGAAAAGAGCTTCGTAAAGATTTTTACAATTTGTAGCTCATTGACAAGTGTAATCAACAGTAGTGTGGAGGCTTTCAGCTAGGCCTTTCTGCAAAGATCATTTGAAGTGTGATAGCTGATAGACATGTCTCTGGTGTATGTTGCGCTAGATGGCAACGTTGAAGAGGCTCTCTGCGTCTTAAAGCTGACACTGGTATGTTTAAAAAAATGTATGTGTTGAACATCATAAGTAAGGGCTTTTTCTCATGCTTTCTTCCTCCATGTGCATACATTTTCAAAAGAAATCTCCATTGCTCTTAGGATAGAGAGTGCTCTGTGTTGTGTGGCAGTAATAAAGAGGAACAGTGATCAGTTTCTTTCTTAACAATCCAACCAGATGATCAGCATGCTTTATCAACTGACTTCAGCTGTAGGAGCACTCTTGAAGAGTAGGGACTTCTTTGTCTTTCAGAAGTATTGTAAGCCTGTGAACCAAACTGATCATCTGCTCTAGCTTAAGCAGAAGAAGGTATGGTGATCTGTAGTGTCTTCAGTATCTCAAAGCAGTATTTTGCTTTCTTGCTCTCGATTTCCCTTAAACAGTATCATCCAGCAGAAAGTGGAAAACATGCTATTGAGAGTGAAGTCAAAAGCATATGGTGAGTGCAACTCTGCAATCTGAAGCATGCCTCACTGGGAGTTTCTCTTTGTTAACACACAGTGTAATTTATGTGTAAAGATAAGGGGGAGTTCTAATTACGCATTTATTGAATATGACATGTTATAAAATCATTGACAGCTAATTAGAAACTTCCAAACTTGTTCAGCATTCAAAGACCTTTTGTAATCAAACAGAAATTTCAAATATATGCCTTTGTATCTAACCTTACGTAGATTCTGTTTTCAGTGACCTTTAATATAAAACACACCAGAACTTTAGAGGATTCAAAATGTTGACCAGTTTCCTCTTGCACTAATTCTTTTAGAGTAAGCACAAGAGCTTTTAGAAAAGTTCAACAATTTAATTCACTAACCAGACATATATACATAAATATATAAAAAGGATATTGATATCCTATATAAAGGATATGTAGGAAAGGATATAAAAGCACATGCATACCTCCTTTATAAAGGATAAAGTTATCCTTTTATCACTGTTCTGTAGCTCACATAAGATAGCCTTGCTGTGTTACTCTAGTTCTTGGTTTTAAGGTGGCCATTCCTTCTTTTGCCAACTGTCACTAAATAGTACTGTAGGTGAAAATTTCAGAAGCATACGAAGACTGAGGAACCAATTTCCCAGCCCTGGACACACTACTTTCAGCTTAGAACTAGAACAGTGTTTCTGCTTGAATGGCTCCTGCTGTTAAGAAAAGCTAGCACCTTAGCTGCTTGTCAGCCAAACAAAGTATTTTGGAAGATTTTGGCTGATGGTGGTACCTAGTGACATAACTATATGGGGCAAAGGAAGCAGTTGTGGTTTTTGACTGATTCTAGGTGAAAATGCTTGAATGAATTAGTTGACACTGCAAAATTCACAATATGATTATTTGAAGAATGTATTACCCTCATTCTGAAGTGAAGTAGTATTATCCTGTATGCAAGTCACTGCAAATAACTTGTTCAGCAATTTGTCCAAAGCATATTATGAAATGTGTTCAATAAAATAGTCACACAGTATTTGATTGGCCTTAGTTCAGGGTAGTAATGTCCTAATTTACAAGTAGGGTAAGGAAATAAAATCACTTCCACGTATTTTGGATGATACTAAATATTAGGTATTAAATTTTCCCAGTACCTTGGCTACTTTTACACAGTGCTTAGTGAAATTTAATGTCCAGGAGCAGAGATAATGACAGGCTGACATTTCTGAATACAACCCTTCCAAACAGTTTGATACCAGGTCAAGTAATCAAATTAGGATATTTCAGAGGATTACAAAGATTTTAATTTCCTCCTCCTTTGATGTCACTTAGAAAGTGGCTAACAATTCCAGCACATCAAAATGTTTTTTGAATAATGTTTCTGAAGGCTTTTAGAGTCTTAATTTGAGTGAAACTTGGTTCTACTTTGCAAAGGCTGTAAGACTATTCAAACTCATAAGGCTTTTTTACTAAAAAGCTTTCTTTGATAAATGGTTATTTTTATCAAGACTTCTAAGTGCATTAAAATGCATTAGTCACATGTCTTGTTCAGTACTCATCACTGAAATATTAGCTACTCAGGGCTGAGGTGATAAAAAGGTGCAACACACTTGAATACTCAGTAGTACATTACTTGCTGTCATGGTACCAGTTTTCAGGGACAGTTCAGTCAAGGAAAGTTCAGTCTGTGAAAAAAAACTACCAGTCTTTCCTTTCTCTTTTTTTCTTCTTTATTAAGCTTCTGAGTGTGGAGAGCTGGCTGGACAATTCCCCTGACTATTTCTGGGCATAGGTGTTAATTTAAAATAATTTTATTGAATCTAAGTTGACACCATCAGTGTCTGAATTCATGAGAGCCTTCTGGAAACTCAGCTCATCCTCTTCCCTCTGTAATGCTTCAGTGTCTCATACTGTAAGAAATCATATGCACACTTGGAGGCCCTGTTAAGTTTCTGCAGTGAAAACGCTGGACATAATTTAGTTTTCTGGTAGCATTTAAGTAATGAGTCAAAGATGAACATGTTGAAGAAAAGGTTGTCTGAGTTCCCTAGCTGAGAAATAAATGGTGCTGATGGATGCGCTCTGTATTTGCTAGGTTTTTTATGTGTTAAGCAATGCAGATTTCAATTTTTTTTCTTTTACCTTGGCTGTTCTTGCTAACTGAGAGAATTCACAGTAAAGACTTTTTTCCTCCTTACCTGGTAAACAATGGCATGCATTCTTTTAAGAAAATGAGTGGTTATGATTTGTTTAGGCAAATACTTTCCTATGGCCTTGTAATGTATCAGGCTACTCCAGTATTTTTCTACAGGGAAGACGGCTCATGTTTAAAGCCACAGATGGGCTGACTGGTCAGTGCAGAATAATAAAGATGTAACTGGCATTCATCCATGCAGTCAAAATAATAATTAAAAAAAGCCTCAAGTTTTGGATTTTTTTTACTAATAGCATTTACAAATATTTTGCTTAAATGTTTAGTAATTTCTATAAATACATTCCTTGCTGTACTAATATAGAAACTTCTTGCAATGAAATATTTCTACAGCTTGCCATTAGCATTGATATAAAGAGGAAAAAGAGAGAAACATCTGAGAAGAAAGCTATATAACAGTGTATTGAGACACCCAAGTAACAGGTATGTGAGATCAAAGTAAATTGCAGCAATTCATCTTCCGCTTGTTAAATGTATATAAAGAACTTTAAAAGAAAATTGCAAACTTTTCTCTCAGCCCATAAAGCTGTATCTTCTGAAGGTAAGAAATAAACCTTATCATTAATTAAGTATTACATTCAGGGTTTGTATACTCAAGGATACTTCCAGAACTGTGTTTTTCCTCACTGGGATACAGTCCTACATATCTTCTGTAGGTTTTAGGGTAAGAAGAGATTTATTTCTCTCAAAATACATGAAATTAATGAGTTATTAAAATTAAAAATTGATTGCATTTGCCAAATCATTCCCTTTAAATATGTTTATTATTTTGTAATAGGTTAGTCTGTGGTGTGTACATCATGAATGTGTACTAACACTGCTACTGCAAATGAACTATGACATGTCATTTTTAATATTATGCTAAAAATTTTGAGTGCTGCCATGAAGCATCAGTTTGATCTCTGTCTCATTACTTAAGATGCCATTCATTCGGGGTTAATGGGAGGAATAATTAAATATGCTTTGTGTAGTGGTAGTTGAGAAGGTAAGAAGCCACCAGTGAGCTGTGTGGGAAGATCAGTTAGAATTTACACTATACCTGATAGATGGTTTGCACTGAATGTGTGCTCGAACCTCTGTTTTTGCTCATCTTTGAGGCAGAACGTGAAGACAGCCAATGGAGAATGAGAGAAGTCATCAGTAGTAATGCAAAGGATTATCTCCCCAGGAGAAATGGGGATCTTTCCACTGTAAATAGACAATTTTCTAGCAAAGAAATACTTGGCTTGAATAATCAATTCCTCCAGCTAAAGGAGCCAACCAATTCCAATATTGGCTAGTAACTTTACTTAAAAAAATGAGGTCAACCTCTATCCTCCACAGTATAGCCATGGTTAACTGAGATTTGATTGCAGAGCTGGAGTCTGAACCTCTGTGAGATCTCTGAGTCTGTCTTGACTATGTTTGGTTTACAGCCAACTACAATTTTTCTGCTAAAGCTCTGTTAGGCTATGTCCTAGTTTCAGAACAATATCTTCACTATGTTTCAGTCCCCAAGGAGTATCTACACCAGATTTAATTAAAAGTGGGAATGCTAATCAGCAGGTCTTCCTGTAACTGTGAGATTTCTAAGACCTTGGCTGCAGTCACTGTCCCAAAGTTAAGTAAGTGGTTTTTGCCTTCTAACATTGTAGGAAACAATGAAATAATGCTCCCGAATCACAGATCCCAGAGTCTGCAGTGCCAGCGTTCCTTGCAACTGAAACTTCTGAAGTTCATTTGGGGATAGCATGGCTTTGAATACTTCAGTATAAGAGTTGCATAATTTAATTCTATAACAAATACCCTTCCTACATTTGCAAAGCGTAAAATAACAGCAGGACTTTATACTGATGGATATATGTAAGAAAGATAAAAAGGACCTTGAATAATTTAATGCCCTTCTTTGCAATGAAATAGATCACATCTATGCATTATAGCAGATAACTGTTTCAAGGTTCTGAGACCTTGATTAGGCAGATTGCCCTAGCCAGGGCATATCTGTTACCCTTGTGGTCTGTGCAACTGGATTTTTCTTCCCAGAATGTGTATTATAGGAGGACAGGGGGAAGTAGAAGCATACTCAAAAGCTAGGAAGTAGGTAAATGTCCCGAACCATAGCAGTTGCAACTAATAGTTGAAGTTAACAAGAGGAAGAATTATTTACTTTGCTGCTTTAAAGAAAGAGGAGAGGAAGAGGGAATAGAGTGGAAATAGTAAGCAATAAATGTAAATGCTTAAATTTGCATTGCTATAGTGTTGTCTAAAAGTACAGAAATTTCATGGGTTATATTTTACTTCCACAGGAAGTTTTGTATTTGTATTTAATTTCTAGGAACCCAAGGGCAAAGCAATTAAAATGTTGAAGACTTAAAAATAAACTTCAGAAGCATCAAGTAAAATACCTTTAGTTGATTAATGGTACAATGCATCTTTAATGAGAAATAAATTAGGATTGCATTATTTCTTAAGAGGATAAGGAGAGGCATTAGATATCTGCATTGATAATAGAGGGCTTAGAAATAATCTAATGCTATGAGCTGCTTTTCTTGAAAAAAAATAGGAATCGTCTATATGGCCTAATGCACAGATAGGAAAAGCAGTGAAACAAATTTGTAAAAGTCCTTTCACTAAAATGCTTATTGCGAGGTGAATTTTAACATAGTGCCATCACTTTTTTTGATCTGTTTAGACCCATTCCTTTGATTTGTATCCATGTTTCTCTATTTTTGTCAAATCATTAGTTTGTCTTGAAGTCTGATTTTAATGCAAACTGATTTATATAAAAAGTGGAGGCTGTAAAATTTAGAATTAATTTTGAATGACCCACATACAAAATACTGCCTCCTGTATTTACCTGCAGCAAACAAATTTCTGTTAAAAACAGGGCTCAAAAATACACTTTACAAAATATTTCTTCTCAGTTATCCTGTTGTGGCAGTGTACCAAATGAAGGGAATAAGAAAAGTCCTTTGATTGGGAAGATTGGCAGCATTTATGTTTTTAAATCAATTGAGTTTTAAATATGCATTTATTGTCTGGGTTAAATTGCTACACAGAGAAAAGGAATGCTGTTCTCTAAACAATAATTGGTCTATTTCAGCTCTCAAATTGGGTCACAGACAGCGTTCTCTGTTCTTTCTCTCTTTTGCTCTCTTTTCCCTTGCTTCCTTGAAAAGGTGATTGAAAGTCTAATCATTACTGTGTTGAGGCAGTGTACTCATAAAAATATTATTTTTCATGAAGGCTAGATCCTCTTCCTTACCCCTGTTTTTGATGGTATTGTAAACACTTGAAGAAGAATGTAGAAATCTGCAGTCTGAACAAAATACACTGAAATGCACTGAATGAGTACAGCGATCCCAGTCATTGCTGGAATTTATTTTCAGTAATGAACACTTCACCTTCTGTATGGGACTGTGGTAAAATGAAACAAACCAGAATGATTAATCTTACACTATTTTACAGTCATCATATTCCTAAACATACTTTTTAGTCAAAAAAGAAGGAGCGGGGGGTAGGGGGGAGATGACAATACTGATCTACAAAGCTCATGTGCTACATTACTTCAGTTATATCTCAAAGTGCTCTGACAAATAGCTTGAGTAGAGTTTTGTAGAAGGTCATAGTTGTTACCTTGCGAGTCAAAGCAGGAATGCTTTGGATCAGCCTGCTTTTTGACTGAAATATGTGCACACTTAAAAGGGTATGATGGGACCTGTGGAGCTGTAAGGAGATACTCTGCCCTTGTTTGAACACAGTGAACATCAGGGCAACTGGGCAACCTATCTGTATAATATATAATATGACGTATAATATTAACTAGTATTTATGTTGTTGTTAACAGTAAAAATTTCTTGATGTTGATTAGCTGTGAGTATCCATGTTTGACAAATGCCATAGACCAGACTGGGCCACTTGCCAGCAGGGAACTAGTCAAATAGCCTGCAGGAGTACCCCATGTACCTAAAGAGTGTAAGGGAGAGGATGGTGCCAACTTCCAGCTGAGGAGGGTAGCCAGTAGCGCATAAAGGCTTGCTTCCCAATTCTGTTTCATTTCTTCCCCATGTCTTTATGTTCTTTGACAAGTCTTCCAGTTTGCATCCTACTGGGTGGAAGGTCACTTTATGGGATGAAAGCTCAGGCCCTGACCTGTTGACATCTGCCCTAGCCTTACTGCACTGAGTCTCTCCCATCCTATCTTAGATTTAGTGTATAACTATGAGATAAGTCCACAGGTGTGGGAGAGCTTGAAGGGACATGGTGACAGAGAAAACAGAGTGAGGAACTTCACAGACAGTGTCTGAGTATATGTATGATGTTTCCTTCAGCTCCTATCTGGCTCCTGCTGTGGTGGAGGGCTGGAATGAGACCTAGTGGGAATGGTGACTCCTTTCTGCAGCTTGGAAAAAGTGAAGGAGAAAGAGGCAAAGGGAGCGGTAGGGAAGTCTTCCTATCTCATTCACTTTCACTGTGGAGAAGGGGTGTAAATTAATTGCTAGACCAATGGAGGGCAGAAGAGGTTGGGTAATCTGGATGAACTGTGCTTCAGCGGAGTTAGAGAGTTGTGAGAGTAGCAATCTTGGTAAACCCAAATCAGAGAGTGCTTATAAGTGAGGAACCTCAGGCATTATCATCTTTAATTAATGTCTGGATTAAAGTTATGCTACCTGGAATGGGTTTAATACATGGTACTCTACATTTCTGTGCAAACCTGTCTGCGTAACTACTCCTATTGCATGCTTCTTATGAATAGAGCTGTTGCTGCAAATTCTCTACACAGCTGATGATCTGGGAAAAGGTACATTTGTGTATGGAAGGAAGGAAGTGCTTTCATCCCAAAGAGACTGGGTAGTGCTGACCTTGTTTAGACTCCAAAGATATAAAAGATACCAGGCTCAATAACAAGCATTTGGATGCTTATTAGATTATCATGTCGCATATAGCCAGATCTGTGAATGCTTTTCGGCTTTAATTGTCCTCTTTGCACATAACAGCATTTTCTGTCACTACAGCGCAGGGCTTAATAGCTAAGATGACCTTTGTGTTGCTGTGTATTTAGGTTTTGTTTCAAAATGAGAAATGAAAATATTAAATGTGAAAAAATATGAGTAAGAATGTTAACCAATATTTTTAAAGTAAAGCGCATATCTTAGCATGTTTTTTATTAGGCAATTTCTGTAAGCAGTAGAAGGCCTGCTGCCAAAGGACACTTCAGCCTCTTTGGAGTGAGCGTAGCTGGTTCTAGAAGCTCAAGTTTGGGGCATTCTTTTGCCTTTGGTAGACCCAGGGTAGCTCAGGGATGTTGGATGCAAACAAACATGACCCTTATTTTGAACAGTTTAAGATTCCCATTTATATATATTCTTTTTTTCCCACCACAAATCATCATTATCTTTGTCTCACATGTATCCAAATACAAGTCATTGGTTTCCTGGCCAGTGTGCTGTTGACACATTATTCAGAAAATTTCTGGACAGGCAGGTTGCTATATGCAGGACCACTGATCTTGGTTCATTAGAGCAGTATGAGATACTTTCCTGCATTTCTGTGCCTTGTTTATATGGAAACAGGAGAGAAGATTTGAATACACACAGATAATGCCATTACTAGTTCATTTAAAGGGCCACATTGTATTTTTTTAACAACACTATACCTTTCTAAACAACACTGAAGAAAGATAGGGATATATTTAGAAGATGGATATTTCAATTGCTGGCTACCCAAAAGTGACATAACAAGACTATAATTTTAAATAGGAGGCTTTAATGGGTCTCCTAGAGGGGAAAAAAAAAAAGCTGTTTATTAGTAGAAATGTACTAAACTACCTGCATTTGATAAAGTGCTAATGGAGGAAATTACTTCTAGAGAAACAAATGAAAATGTCAATTAAAAAAAAAGTAATGGCTCTCTGAGTTGTGGGTTGTTGGGGTTTTTTTTGTTTGTTTTCTTCTTAAGGGAAGTGCTGGGTATGTTTTTCTTCTTGCTTGAAATGCTCTTGGTTTGTCTCTGTTGCCTTAGTTCTGTTGTCGTGTTGTTCCCCCCCCCCCTTCTGTATCTGCTGCATTGGAGTTGGATTTCATTTAGACTGGAGGCTAATTTAATATTCTGGTCTAATGCTTTTTCTCTATTATATGTTTTACTTTACTAATTTTTTACAAAGCATCTTCCAATTAAAATGTGTCCAAGAGCAAAGTGCCTGCATTTATCAGCTTTGAATTGTCTAATCTTCAGATGACTGAGTAACAATTAATAAAACCTCTTTATGTTGGGGAGAATGGGATTATAATGGGTGCAAACTACTCATGACACCTTGCTCTCTAATAAGAGGAAATAATTTTGAGTGCTAAAACAGATAAACTAAAAAACTTTTCCAAAAAAGGCCTACAAATCTTTCAGTGTTCAAGACCTCCTTCTTGTAAGTAAGTCTCCTGTTAGTTGCATGAAGCTGGCAGCAGCCATTGTCCTTTCCAGCTGCCATTGGAATAAACTTAAATGTGGTGGATGTGGAAGCTGCCACGTGGCTGCTTGCCTTCTGGATGAATGGAGCTGTAGCAACAGATTCACACCTTGGGCCTTACATGCCTGGCCATAAAAAAGATTTCTTGTATTTGCTCTCTTTTTAGTAGATGTCTCATATTTGCCCCTCTGCCTGGATGTTATTTTGGTAGTGGTTCATGGCAACAGACTGGCACACTGGCAGCCTAAACTACCTGGCTTCGCATTTCCATACCTGCCACTGATGTGACGTCTCATATGTCAACACAGAGCAGGAAGAGAAAGAAATTTGTAGTAACTGCAGAATACTATTGAAGTGGAAATTCCCTCTTTACAATTTCCTAATGCAAACTTGCATTTCTACATGGTGACTGTATCATGAAGTAATAGGTAACGTTAGGGTTTGCTTTGCAGGCAAGCTTTCTGATAACTAATGTATGTGTAAACGTTTCCCTTGCTTTAAAGGATATTACTGTGTTCAAATGGTAGTAGCAAAGAAGGCTTAATGAGAGCATTAAGGAAAGAAGCTTATTCGCAGCATTAACATCAGCTGAGACACTGACATGTTAGCCTGCAATAGCTCATACAACGACATAGAGGAACTGTGCATTTTTAAGCAGTGAAATGTTTAGTTTTTAATGCTTTGTATATTTGCTTATGTTAGACGTGTCTCTAATTATTTGTTCTCATAGCAGAATAAAAACGGCTACTTGAGGATAATGTCTGGAAAAAACAGATGCTAGAAAACAAGTTGCTGTGCTGAGGTAAGAAAGCAGTCATTGAAGCAGAGCGAACATAAGACATTCGGTCTGCAAATAGGCATGGCGGAAGAGACTTGAGGTCTGCCACTGCCCATTCCCAGTATAAAATGTGATTAAGTTTTAACAAAACATCAAGCATTTATTTCCTGTCTGTAATCTCCAGAAGTTGAATACTGTAGTCCTATCAAAATATTGCCTCTATTAAAACTTGCAAGATTAGATGCTGGAACCAAATGAAGTAAAGGCAAGCTGTACACAAACAGAGTGTATTCAAGGCTTAATGACCTTTTCGGAAAGATTCAGAAGTATGTTCTTAAATTTGTTGCTACTGAAACTGGCAAACCAAGATTGATCTCAAAGACGTTTTTTTTTAGTAATTTGCCTCCTGTTCATAGGTCTCCACCTCAGATTGTACTTAATAATGTAGTATTTGGTTACTTTCACAGGGTGCTCTGGTCTTCTAATACGAATTTTCCACATTTAATAAGAGTCATCAGAGGTTATCTCAGCCTGTTAGCTGCCTGCAGGAAACCAAAATGAATTGTGGTCACTTGATTTTTTTCCTCTCTGCCCAACCCCTTGAGTCCACAGAAATGAATGAGGACTCACTTGCTCTCTCTTTCATCAGCAGTTTGAACTTTTAGTGACATCTTGCTTTAAAGCCAGTCATATGCTGACAGAATTACAATTATCAGCCCTGCTGGAGATACAAAAATAATGTCCTCAACATCAAAAGATGTTTTCTTAAATGATAATTAGTGTCTCCATGGGTGGATTGTTTCATAATTTAACATAATATGAATTATTTTTCTTTACATAAACCAGATGAGGCACTGTGACCACAAGGACCTCTGCCATTTCAAATTAGTTAAGGCATCAGTATTAATTCTAAATTAGCTAATTATGCTAAGAAAAGTAATCAAACAAAATTTGTCATTTATGCTCATAAAAAAACACATTCCTGTTTTATTTTTTTAACTCTTTGCTTCATACAGTAATGTCCAGCAACACACTATGGTTAAACATCCTTCCCATGATTGTATTATATAAATGAGGTGTGTTTTCATCTGTCATACAAGATTGCATCCACTTCATATGAATGAGAAATTGGTTGAAGTTCGGAGTTGTCATTCAAAATGAGAAATGTTTTGAAACAACATGCATTGCAAGAGAAATTGATTTTCCCACCATTTTAGATTTCAGGATGCCAAAAAGTTTAATATGTGTGCTAACTTAGACTACGCTTGTCAAGGCATTGGCAAAATGAACAACTAATGAAATGCTGGACACCCCTTCCTATTTCGAGCTAGCGCAGGGAATTCTTAATTCACTGAAATGAGGCATGGGCTCAAAAAGGTCAAAGTACTACAGAGGCCATTCCTTCATTTCAGCTTACGTTATGTTCATGAGAATGTCATCCAGGCTACAAAGTAATAGTTATGCACACAACTTGCTCGTCTCTGACATTTTATTTTTCTTCCTTTTGAAAACTTGCAAGGTAAGAACCAAAATAAATGTTTTCCATCTTTCAAATATAAAACTTGGAGAATATTTTTCTTCTTCCTGTGAAGTTAATCACATTTGTCACTGAGTCTTTAAGAATATACCTGGGTTTTTCTACTGTACCCTCTAGTCCAGCAGACAATAACTGAAAGTACATTACTTCGTGATTACCTGTCTTCACAACAGGTGGGACAGAAATCTAGGCCAGAGCCTACATAACACGTGTAGCTACACAACACTGTTGTTAGCTCCCAAAATCCTATGCAGGACAAGAAGGCATTTAATAAATATCAACAGGCCAACTTTACTATCTTATAAAACTCCAAACTGAAGACAAATCTGGTAATATTTTTACACATTAACATAACAAGATATTCTTAGAAATCACTAAATAAAGGAAGAATTTGGGATATAAAGAAACCTTTATTTTTTTTAACTGAACTTCAGCTTTGTACTTAAGTGACTTTTTCATGACAAAATGCCACAGAATTTCTTATGGTGAAATGACACTTGAAAAAAGTGGAAAAAAAAAAAAGAATTAAAAAGTGAAAAAAAAAGAATTAAAATTATGCTTATATAAACATTTCTTTTGTATATTAGTACACTGTAACTGTGAAAATAAAATTTTAGAACACTATATACCTACTATTAGCATTTTCATATTTGTAGAAAGACTTTCTCCCAAAGTTATGCTTTGATCTCCCAAGCTTCATATATTTAGTTAAAATTATATCGTTTAACAAACAGGCTTATTAAAAAACTGTTTAAATTTTTCCTCCATTCAGCTTTACAATATTGTGCCGGAGCAGAGAGAATATTCCATGCTCAGATTATCTCAGGTCCCTCTGCTGAACTTCTTCAGCCTTATGATTTAAACTGACTTAAAAGCTTTAAGTCAGAGAGAGACTATTCTTCCCTCTGCGAAACATAAACTAGCATCATCTCATTCTTGAAATTGTTAATGAGCTGTGATTACTAAATAGATCCCAGCTATATAAGACCAAATCTTAAAAGTAGTCAGTGGCTTAAAAGATAATCTAAGTGCACAGATTTTCAAAACTGGTGTCTGAACTAATGGGTGCTTAACTTCCAATGAAACTGCCATTTGGGTACTTAGGTACCTACCTATTTCAAAGTAATCTAGCCTTAGATTTTCGTTCTCTTTTCCCAGGTGTTCCCTTGAAAATGAGACTGTGAAAACATTCAACTAAGCAAAACCAGGTGGAGAATGAAAACAAAATAATTTTCTTTCTGAATCAAACATTACCTATGCTTAGGTTATTGCCATGGGACAGTAGTCCACATTTGGTCCTGTCCATCTGCAGGTACAGCTGTTTCACTGCTACAGAGCAGAAATGCTACAGAGGTAATTTTAGAACTTCAGGACCCCCCAAATCAAGCTTGAAGGAGCCTCCTAGATAAACTGTTGTGACTAAAATGTAATGAAACTGACTCTTCAGCACAGCATTTCATCTCTCTCACTATATTTAAATATCTGTAATATCCTCTAGGGAAGGATCTTGTATGTGAACATACATAAAAATGGATAGAATGCATTACTTTTTCAGCCAGTATTGTTTGTGTTATTCTCTCTTCAGGTGCTAAAGCTGTGCTATCTGTATTTCTAGATAACCTGTGGCATGGATTATAACGCGTTCAACTAAATACTTAAAAAATAAAACCAGGTATGCATTAATTACATGAAGACTTCTTTTTTTTTTATTTAACAGTAAACAAATCAGATATACTTGCTAAAAAAAAATAGCTGGATTGCAGCGTGTAAATTTCTTTTTGTATCATTTACTTTTAAAGACTTACTCCAGTTAAGAAAATATACTTTTTAGGGTTTTCAACATTCAATATTGTATAATATTACAGTAAGGCACTCTTAAACTGCATTTGGAAATCAAAGCTCTCCCCTTGTCTAGGCATCAATGAAGTGACTTCTGATAACAGTATCCTATACAGAATATTCTCCCCATGCAACTATTACAACTTCTGAAGCTATAGCAAGAATATATGCTGATTGAATGGTTAGTTAATGCTAGTTAAATTTCAAAAGGAAAATAGTTGTTCCATGTTTAGTTTCCGTCAGTGGCATCTATATTAGCTTCATTTATAGACTTTTCATTATACAAAACTAGGCTATAAGGGAAACCCAAGTTGTGACTACAAAACAGAATGTGTTTGCTCTCCTATTGCTGCTGGCTCTGAACAGCTAAGAAAATAAAGTATGGGAAATGGGAGAAAATACGACCTCTAGGTAACAAGATCTAATCCAAAGGTTGCTAAAAGTCAGTGGGAGTCTGTTGATTTCAGAGTTTTTGAGATTTGTTTTTATAGAGTACAAAAAATACCACATTTATATTGTCCAGAAATGTAACAGAAACGTGTAACAGAAATGACTAAATTTATTGATTTTGAAATACCGTCTCAAATATAAAACTAAAATAGACTTGAGTTGAAGGGTTATCTAGAAGCTACAACTCTCACTCTGATACACTTTTGCTCCAATAAGGTTTTATCTAGGAGTAAAGTAAAATTTCTCAGAACAGTTCTTTTCAACGATACATTACCATATTAGTTCTGCTATTCTTCCATATTCCTCACAGATCTTATTTTCAAAAGGAGAAACATGTCAACAACTTTCTTGTTATTTAGGATAATAACAAATTGAGAGCTGTTCTGGGGCTTCAGCTGTTCTTCAGCTTGGGGAAACTTTCTGAAACAGTTTCTATTTGTCTAATAAGGAAAAAATTCACATCATTTGACGTAGCCTAATTTTGCTTAGCAAGCATGTCTAGCAGCTCTTTCTCTATGCCTTGGCTGCTCAGTTCATTTAAACTGTAGTATCTATGAACAATCTTTTCATCTGTGACAACAACCACTCGAAGCCCATGTGTATCTTCTCCCAGCTGACATCCTATTGCTGATGAAACCACCATTTCCAGTCCTCTGTAGGACCCTCCAGCATTCCTATGGTAATGTCCAGAAAATACAGCTTTAATTCCTGTTCAAAAAAAAGAAAAAAAGAGTTATGTATTTAGTTAGCACTTGCAGTTTATGTATAAAATGTGTTTGCAGTAAAAGATACTGCTGAGGTTATATGCTGAGGCTTACACAGCTGCTGGGGTTGCAGAGAAAGTTCTGTAGCAAGTACAGCTACAGGTGTCATGTTTACTTTCATTCTTCAGTGGTTCGTAAAGCATAAAATTAAATCATTTACCTGAACTTGCATTTTAAACAAATAATTAGTAAACAGCAATAAATAATTCTAATAGTAATAAATAATTAGTAGAAACTTTATTCTGCTCCACTAGCTCTGTTTAGGGTTACTGGACTCCGACTTCTTTACACTTACTGCAAGGTGTGTTTGTCATCTTGCTTCTCCTTTGGCTAGAAAGAAGGAACACTCTAGAGGTAGCTGATTAAAATGAGAAAAAAATTTCAGTAATAGATAACTGCCTAAAGAATGATGCTACCGAAACATGAGTTGAAAGCCAAGGATTGTGGAGCTGTATTTGTCAATTAACGTGCAGAAAATTCACTAAGGAGAGCTTAACCCTGTTTACCCAAGACCAGTGACCTTAAATAAAAAAAAAAAGGCAAGACAAACAAATAAAAAACATAAATGAGAAGATAATTTATAATCTTTTCTCAAAGACATGAGGGGGTTATCACAGATGGAATAAAGCCAGGTACATCAAAGAAACCTAATAAGCAGAAGAGGTTGTGAGATACAATAGGAGGGGAAGAAAGATGAGAGCAGCCAAAAAAGGAAAGGTTGACAACCTGCAAGAGGAGTCAGGCTTCGTAATGACATGAATTAACATTTACCTAGTATGGGGTACAAACAAGGCAGGTTTATTCTGATTTCCTCTGTATTTTTAATGACTTAAGGCTGTTCTGTTCCTTTCTTTTTTTAAAATGGACTATTTATATTTTGGACTGTATTGGGGTAAAAAAGCATTCCATTATAAACTTGAAAAGAAAGAAATATATTTGATTTGTTGCAGGACACAACAACATGCTATATTAAAAATTTCTGGGTAGGTCACATGCAAGTATCATCCAAGCTTGGTCAAGAGTAGAAGAAGAGCTAAATGACAAGCAGCAGCAGGTAAAGAGGACAAACATACTTCATATTTAAGGCTTTATAATGTACTTTGACATCCTTGGTTGAATCATTGTCTAACTGATTAGCCAAACGAATGTTTAAACAAGTCCAACCGTTCTTCCCCTTCTCTCAGAATATGACAATTTAAGAGAAAATTAATTAAGTTTGCAGATGCTATCTGATTTTGACCAGCTTCTAAAGACGATCCATATGCCAGGTCTGCTTTCCTCCTCAGTAGCTATGGGATTTTTGCAGAAACTTTGAAACAATTTCAAATTAAATGAAATTGTGTCATCCTCTCCTCCAAACCAGTAATTTCTACTTTTTGTTTCTTCTGCTTTGCAAAAATAAACAAAGAAATTGGTAGAAGCTGTTCTGAATGCCTTTCTGATTGTCTTTACAGGTCAAATTCATGCTACCAGACAGATTATCTTCCCCTCCCCATTTGATGTTTTATAAATTTTAATCAAATGTTTTTATTACTACAAAATAATGAAACCTGGTTTAGTCTCATGAGTCAAAAAAGTAAAGAAAAAGTCACTTTGATGCTAAGTACTTATCTTTCATGTCAAAGTTTGTAAAACCATTAACAACAGAGTTGAGAACCTAGCTTCTTCCTATGAGAGAACATATGCTATGTTCATGTCTATGCTATCATAGACAAGCATTTCATTTCCAGGTTATGCAAGCATCTTTCACCATTTAGCCATTCTACGCACTGTTGATAGATACAGCTGAGCATCACAGTCAAGAGCATTCGTAGTTTGGCAAAAAATTATTCATCAGCTTTCTTGCTAATTTAAGATGGCGCATATTTTATTTTGAATGAAAATGTGAAGTTGGTATAAATAGCTAATTCTATAAACAGGTTTTGGGATTAATTTTTGGCATGCTCAGTCTAAGATCCTTGGATTTCAGACTATTACAGCTTCCTGAAGCTGCATCTAATGCTATTTTATATTGCTGTGAAACAGAAAAATTACTGGACCAGATGGCTGAAAATACTGGGAATTTTGTTGTTTATCATCAAGTGCAAAACGTGATTAATTTTATATTTTGTTTCAGAAAGTGTTTAGATCTGGTGTTGATTTACAACGCTATGAATGACAATTGAAAAATTTTCAAGCCCACCTAAAGGATTTAGGTGTAATTTCCCTATTGAAATACAATAGGTTGTGTGCTCCTTAATCATAATGACACTTTGATGGTTCTACATAAAGCATCTGAAAATATATTAATACTGAGTGACTCAAAAAACAACAAAAAGTATTCCCTGACAACTATGACTAGACAGCCAGCAGGTTATCAAAATAACTGGCTACTTTATGAAACGGAATCTTTCCTATTAGTTTGCTATTTTGGCTAAAAACTGATGTGCTATAATAGAAAAATATTTTGCAGGCATTATTCTATAGATGCTGTACCTTGCTGAACATAATTTGTGTTTATATAGAAAAATAAACTAACAAGCAAAGGTCTAAACATGTGCCTGTTCCTGAGGAGGACAGCAAAGAGTGAAGCTTAACACATGTGGGGACAAGCGCCAGCTACTGTGAGCCATGTGAGGTGCTCCCTGATGGCACTCCTTCCCACTGCACACAGCAAGGCTCTTGCTCACCAGGCTAAAAGCTATCCTTAAATATGCAGCACTGATAATGACCTTTCCAACCATTGTTTTTATCAGAATAATGAGCAAGCCTATAAAGATACACAGGGATGGACACTGTGATGACACCACCAAACTTCATTTGTTATTTTTCATATATTCCAGCAATCTGCCATTCCATGCTTAATACAAAAGGTAACACATGCTTAGTCCTGTTCAACTGGTAGGCCAGAGAATGGGTAATTTGTGAGATACTATAACCTTAAATGACATTTAAAAAAAAAAAAAAAAAGGCTAGCAACAACTGATTTTGCCTTCAGACAGCAGAAATTCTGGAAAAGAGTAGAGGCAATTTAAAGGCAGAGAGCTGTGATTAAGAACAAACTATAACTTCACAAGGAAATCCTTATTTCTCTAGCCAGAAAAACCTTCCGCCCTTTCTCCTGCAGTAGAGTTAGACCTCTCTCACAGTGATTATATTAAAAGGGAAGTAGGTGAACCTGTCGTAAGACAGTTGGCTACATCAATCCTTTGCTTTTGTGGAGTGATTTGAATACTGATATAAAATATATAAACTAGGCTCAAAGTATAGTTAAAAATTAAGCAGCTTGGAAAGCAAAATATAAATTATTCTGCTGTGTGCCTGGTAAAAGCTACATGGGCTTTCATATTTCAAAATCCAAACTCTTCTCAAATAGCAAATGACTTACTTAAGGTGGAAAACAGAGAATGAAGTTACCTTTATATTGAATAGCAGAATACCTCAGAAGGCGATGGTGGAATATAAAAGCCCTGTGACATAACAGGCTCTTGCAGAGATTCTGTACTTTCTAGATGTTATTTGGGTCCTTAAAATCATAATATAAAGACGTTCTACAACTGATGCTGCAGTCTGAGAGTGAGCAGTCACTTCTCAGCTCCTACCATGTTGCAGCTTATTATAGAGACTGTCTAACGTAACATACTTAAGCAATTCAAGCAGCACAACTGTTTGTTTCTTTCTCATTATAGGCACACCTATCCAAACCATGAGGCTGCACTTGCCTCCTCCATCCCCCCAATCTTTCTGCAGTGACAGACAGAACGTGCCCATCTAGAGCTCCTTATGGTGTGTCTGGGCATTCTCTTCTCTTTCTTCTTAATACAGAGAGCAAAACTGAACATTGTGGGAACTTCACGCATGACATCCTACTTGTTAAAGTGGAACCCATCTTGCCTTGTGGCATTGTCCGTAAAAGAGCAAGCGCTGATGGGCTAGGAGAGGATGCTGAGTAGATGAGGCTGCTTACTGCAGCCTCTGAGCTAAGGCATTTGTGGGGAGGACTTAAGACACACTAAGCTTAAAGTTACCAACTTGCTTTCAGCTTAGAGCTGCCTGTAATGGATCCACATATGTAGCACTTTCCTGTCCTTCAAGCACTTAACAAATAAGCAATGGTCTCCAGGAACATTCTAGGTTCCACTCTCAGGCACACATCTAGCATGGATCTGACTGTATCTTGGTCTTTCCCCGCAGAGTTAAGCGGCAGCTAAATGAAGTATCAAGGATTGAACATTTAGGAATGTTTGGCCTGCTTGATTACTGCACCAGTTAGATCTGTAAAATACCCTTACCTGCTTCCAATAAGTGACAGTGCTACTACAGTAACAAGCTCTTTTCAGTATTTTCCACTTTTTCTGCAGGTAAGCAAAACTACTTTTGTCTATGAAAAAATTAGGAAAAAGTAATAATCATAAAACCATAGTGAGGTGTAAACCCATGCAACAAACTTTTAGTAAGGGAAATAAGTGCTCTCTTTTTACTGGAAGCATCCGTGTTCCTAAAGTAGCATCTTCCCACCATCCAGAGAATTTAACCTTTGGAATTAAAAGAGGAACAGAAGCCAAGACTTCATGTCATCATATAGGTAAACCAAACCCCGCCATACAGTTTCAGTGAAATTAGGACAGAGGATACAGAAGTAATAAAGCAACTTTAATTATAAGAAAAACGAAAATCTCCCTTTTTCTGAGAATTCAAGGGAAGATTTTGAGAAACCCATCCTAGACAGCAGACAGACACCAGGTAAAAAGTTTGGCCCATGAATCATGCAGCTTTTTTCTTCTTAAGGAAATACTGCAACTTCACCACAATTACGTTTAACGTCTGCTAACTGCCTACACTCAAGAAGGTATTTTGGTATGGAACTGAAATAAGAGTGATTTGTAAGCAGTGCAAATATGATACCTGACACCAGAGAGGATGTGATTTAAAACCTCTTTTATCTCCTGTTGGCTAGGGGAGGCAGATTCTGCCTAAACAAGCTGGTGTTTATGGGTACTGTTCATCCAAATTCCCCCTTTTAGCATATGTATGTCATTCAGATCCTAACAATCTGGATGGTTGTTCAGTGCTGAAACGCTCTTGTGGATCGATCTGCTCAGCATCAGCCTCTGCTAGAATTTAGTATCTGCTTTAGATACCGCCCAGTGAAAATTTTGCCCAGACTTCAGTTCTCAGGTACTCTTTATTTCCAGTGCTAGTATCAATTCTTGTTATTGTTGTGTTACAATATGTTACATCTTGAACAAAGAAACAAACAGGTCACGGTGTGTATTAATAGAAGTCTAACTGATGTTGTTTTTTCTTCAATAGCACTTTTTTGTTCACTCAACTGTATTCCACTCACCTTTGTTAGTTAGCATAAGAAGGAAACCTGCACCAGTCAATGCAATAATACTAAGATGACAAGCAGGCAATTTACTTTGCTCTTGCTTTTGATCTTAAACATAAAAAGAATCTTAGAGATGTATGCACTCAAATTTAATTTATTCATTTCAGATGTTTTTCTGAAGTAATACTGTCAAGTTGCTAGCAACCCCTCCCCACTCCCCTTTTTCTTTTCTAAACTCTGTGAAAAAAGAACAGTGTCCTGGCAGGCCTCATGTTTATAGCCCACTTTAAAGTATCCTCAGGTCAGTTAAATGCAACCAGCTATACACAAAAAAGGTACAGTCCCTTCCCACTACCAAAAAAAAAAAAAAAAAAAAGGGAGATCAGTGATTTGTTTTTAATCCCTGGTTTCTGAAATAGCAGCTGGGAAAAGCTTTGAGCTTTGATATAAAAGCTGTTATGAAACACTAAAAACCCTACTGTTTAAATAAATGTCCAAAGGATGGCACCTTCACAAGCATTCATTACTTCATTTTTTTATGAAATACATAGTGATTTGAATTTAAATGTGACTGGAGGTTTCACAGTACCCATTAACCAAAAAAAGCAGGATCCATTACTGCAAGACACTATTCATACCTAATCGATTATTCATTAAAAGAAAAAAAGAGATTAAAATCAGAATAAAGTAAAAAAACTGTGCAGATAGTTACTATTAAAAAAAAAAAAAAAAACAACAAAACCCAACCAAATCAAACCACACACACTGACTCTGCGATCATCATTGTCTGATGTCAGACTGCATAACAATACAACAGCTACCAAGTATCTGCTAGGGAAAAAAGGCCTGAACTGCCAAATTCATTTTTGATCAGAACAGGACTGGAAGCCAGAGACTCGGGATGGGCACCATCCAGTGTTGGACACCAGGTCTTGCTCTGTCTGTTCTAAAACTGTACTTGGGTCATCAAAACACCTAAAACCAACGAGCTTCATGCCTGCACACCAAACGTGAGTTTTCAGAATCAATCACTCTGCAAAAAAAAATCAGTGTCTTTGTAAAAGAAGGCTTAAATACAGGAATTGATTCTGATTTTAGTAAACCAAACATATGTTGATAAGCCTTAGACTCTTCATTAGCTTGACCATGAAACGAGTTAAGAAATACTTTGTTTTTATGCTAATTCACACACTGCACGATGTCACTTCAGACTGCAAGGCTACACAGTGGCTTTGGCAAGGCAAGAGGTAAGTGCTAAGGAGGGTAATTAATAGTTCATGTAATTCAGCATGCTACCTTTGACGCTATCTGTATATTCATTCATAAGCAGAATCTTTCAAGCACAATTCACTTTTTAAAACATTTCACACAAAATTCATCTTTTAATTTTGATACCTTTTGCCAAGTCAAAAACATGGTATGAACATTTGGCTCATGGCTTCTATTGCAGACATTTCTCAACAGAAAATTCAAAAACACCTCTGAAGACTTTTCCCCCCCTCCCTTATTTCCAGTGTCTGCTTTCTAAAGCCAGTTCACCAAATAAGTAGTCATCACAAGAGTTTCAGCAAGCTCTTTTTGATTTGCACCATTCTCAGTTTAACAGCCCTGGTAAGATGGACAATTTTTACTGGCATTTCCTATTTTCTCTTTTTCTCTTGGTTCTCTCTTCAAGCTTTGTGAACCAAACCAGCACACTGTATTAAAAAGGGCTTTTCTTACAGAGATGTTGTAATAGGTACTGTTAAACTGACTCACTGGCCTAATAGTGAGAGAGATGTAAACAAGTATCTGAGATTTGCTTTGGATGCTTCATGAAAAGACTGGTACAGAAAGGGATGACCAGGCCAACCAGGCTCAGGAGCAACTGCACGGGTACAACCATCACATCCTCACAGACTGCAGTAGTTCTGATTTAGAAGAGATTATTCTTTGTAATGATGACCATCTTACAGCACTTCTGAGTTCCCAAACAACCCAAAGCAAAATAATGTTCTGAAAGAAACTGAGTCCTATATGAAATATTCACCACCTCTTTCAGGCCTGCTGATACTGAAAAAAAATTTGAAAGGAAACTTTAGCTACCCCAGTGTTGTTAGCATGCTGTTGATTTTATTTCTGATAAGAATCGGATGAGAATAGTTCATTACATGAAAAGAAACTACATACTGAATATCATACAGAAGGCAGTTTGTTAGCAGAAGCAGCTAAGGTTATTTTACAGAATTTTAGAAGTGCAGCATCTTCTTCCCAGAAATTATAGTTTATCACTCAGAGAAACCCTTCTAAACAACAGTTCTGTGGCACCAGGGAAAAGGGTCAGCATGATTTTGACATAATTGCACTGTAAGAGAACAAAGGCATTTAGCTGTTAGGATAATTCCCCTGAGAGTGATTACATCCCATTCTTAACTTATTGTGCAGTTGCAGTCCTATAATTCCCAGACTCTTCTCCCTTATTTAGTACTCCGCTGCTGTTGTATTCTGTAGCATAGAAAAATGCAAGGATGTGGAAGACTGGGCGTGTTTTCAACTCCATTTGAGGCAGGAAAGAAATGGGACTATGGCCTGCCTTCTCTATGTGGACCAACAGACAAAATCATCTTTTTTAATCAGTGTTTTGACCAGCCTTTCTGTTTAAGGAGTAGTTAAGTCATTATAAAATGTCTCTATTTTGAAAGTGAAATGCTAGCCAAGTCATCTTTTTGCTTTATTAAACAGACAACAGGTATATTCCATAACATTATGCTACTGTAATGTCATTTTTAAAACTTTGTATTTTTTCCCCCTTTTTCTCTGTGTTCTTTTCTTTTACCACATAAACATTATTATTAGAAATACAATGGCTGGCCTTCTGTCTGTCCCCATTAAGGCAGGATTGAAGGGAGAGAGCAGTTTCATGTATGAGTGAGGGGGTTGGCCATGTCCCTCTCCCTGTGGGAGAAATCACCCCTAGGCAATAAAGACCAGACCATGTCTGTGTCGGGGCATTCAGGACAATCTGACACCTGAGCCTGGCAGAGGTGACAGTCAGCACGCATGGGATGCATGGGCTCTTCAAAGACCCTGGTTTAAAAAATAAATAAATAAAATCAAGTGTGCCCTTTGGAAGATCACTCAGAAAGCTTACACTGTTAAAGTATTGTCATAAGCATCAAATGTCTTCCCACAGAGTGGTATTTCAAGAACAATGTGAAGGAGAGACTTGCTTTTTACTGGCAAGATTTCTTCTACCAAATTGTGAATGTTGTCATAAGTCTCCAGCTTGTGGTAGTCTGAGCTCTTACAGTGGCAGAATTCAACAGCTTATAAGAATAAAAGAACGGCAGTGGAACATCGTACATGACAATATTAATGAGATCTGAAGTAATAGTACACACTAGCTTGCTATCTGAAAGACTAGGTTACTAGGAAAAAATCTCCAATGCAACAGTAAGATTTTGTGAAACACATCTGTTTTCCTAACTTCTTGAGAACTTTGATGTTTGCTAGTTTAATTCAAGAAATAGAGACTGAGCCCCAATCTCAAAGGAAATCTAGTTGCAATGATTACAGAAATCCAAATAGGTTAAAACAGGATGGAAAATAACGCACCCACATTTATCTTGAAATATTAAAAATCATTTCATAAAGAAACATGCACCTAGAAAACAATTTTTCTCACACAATCAGATGATACTTTGCTGGAATTCAGACTTGAACTAGTTTAAATTCCAGGGGTGTCTGACTCCAATTTCTATAATTACACTCACTTCCATGGCTTGCTTCCAAAAAACCCTGAATTCAGAAGAAGCTGTTTTCCTACTCTAGTTCGTAAGGTACAAAAACCATTTTGAGGCAGGTTTGCTGTGTCCAAAATGCAACTGGCCTAGCCTCAGTTGGAAATCAAACTGCTCAACCCAGCACTACGGACAGTCCAAAAATATAGGAAGAAAATTACCAATATAAAAATAAACCAAAGAAAAGCAAGCAGATTTTCCAAATTAGGAAGAGACTGCCTGGAATAATCAGCATAGGCAATCAGCAGCATGCTTTATTTAGACTGAGCCTTCAATTAAATAAATGCTTTTCTCAGCAAAAGCAAATGAGACTGTAAGAGAACGAGGCGGCTAAATTAGTGCAATATGAATGACATAATAAATATGTAATGGGTACAGTACAGACCTTGCTTCTCCTCCCATGCACTCTGTAGAGAATTTTGGGAAAAAAAAGTGGTTCTGACTGAGCAATGAAATTTATCACATGGTCCAGATTATCACCCTTTAAGTACTGATTAATGAACTATTTTTTACAGTAACTGCAGACATGAATCAAGGTTCTTTGCCTTTCATTTACAGATTTATGGCTCTCAATACAGACTACAGGTGAAGTTCAAAGAAAACAAAAGGAGGCATTTCTTCACATACCTGTGAAACATGAAACTCCCTCCCGCAGACCACTGTGAAAGCCGAGAGTTTTCAGAAATCAACTGAACAAATCTATAAAAGAATCACTAAATTTCCCTGTATTGATAACATTAATATGATACAGTAAGTCCCTGAAAGAAAAAATTGTTGGAGATAGGAAGAGTACTTGGAAGAAATACCATTATGCACTTTGCTGTCTTGTGCTCTTCACAAGGGTTTGGCTAGTAGGACAAGCAGGAGACTGGGCTATAGGGATTGTCATTCTGGTCTAGTTACTCTGCTTTCATGTTAGTTATTCAAGTTTAATGACAAAATTAGGCTTAAAATAGAATTATGCTTATCTAAAAATCACTGCTTCACTGGCCAAACCTCTTGCTCAATCAAGGACTGAAGAAAGAGGATATACTAGCAAAAGCTGATCCTATATATACTTGTCCACAAAACTGCAGGACCTAGAGAGGAGCAGGAGAAGAGCCAAAATGGAAGCAAATAGGTGGAGAAGCAGCTCTGTAAAGAAATGAAATTGTACTGAGTGAAAAACCTGAATGTTATCAACACTCTAGTACCCTTTCAGAGCTTTCATAGGCAGGAGAACAAAATAACTAGTATCCAGGCACAGGGAGATGCTACTATAAGAGACGTGCGTGTGTGTGTGTACACCCACACACATGTATGTGTAGATACATACTTTTTAAAAGGCAATGTTTCTGGCAAATACAACCATTTAAGTCACAAGGATAAACTGACCTGGAGCACTTCCCCTGGAGTATGAGGCACAAACTGGCTTTTCTTTCTTCCTTTCACTTGCAGCATACAGCTGCTTTTTGAAGTGCTGAACAACATGGTCGGTTCAACAGTAATACCTGTTCTCAGAACAATTTTGCACGCCACAATGATGTTCTTTCAGCTTCCCTACAAGAGCACACATTAACCATAGGCATTTTTTGCTGTACCTTTTTTCTCCCCTAGGCAGGTAGTGTACATCATTTTTCCAAGACTCTAGTGCTACAAAGCGAATGATAATATTTAGTAGTCTTTGTAAACAAAATCTCTTGTGTGGAATTGAATTGATTTTATCTCATTGCAATTTGAGAGTGCTCACATCACCCTATCTGCCAAGCAGGTGTTAGAGCAGCAAAGAAAGATGTGAAAGCGTCAGTCACAGCACTGTTAACAGAACTGTTCAGCGCTCTGCTGGTTCTCAGACCCTGTTCTCCAAAAAAACCCCAATCCTTTCCCATCAACAGAGCTCCAGTAGAAGGAAATAGTCCCACTGGTAAGTGTCGGGGATCATCACCCTCCATTTCATAACCTCTTCAGTCAACCTTAAACATTACAGAATTATTTTGTGTAGCCCTTTAGAAGTTCTGTGTTATCCTACCTTCTTCATCAGACAAGTTGTGTGAATAAAATAGAACTGAATAATTAGAATTTACAGTGCATAGCACCATAAGCATCTTAATAGAAATATCCCACGTACTGTTTGCAAACATGATCCTGCAAACTTTCAGGAAAACTCTTCCTTAAATTTGCTTTGTAGACTAAAGAATCCAGAGCTTGATGCAACTGGTGGTCAGTGGGTCTGTCTAAGTGGGAGACAAGATGTTAGTTTGCAAAGTATATCTATGTCAAAAGTATTTTTATATAGGACAACACTGAATACAGAGATACAGAGAAGGATCTTAGTCTCACTTGTTTTTCCTACATAATCAGAGGAGAAACAACAGGCACAAACAGAGGGTGATTCCAGATCACTTAATTAGAGTGCTGGTCTAAAAAAGCCTTTAGAGGTGCTGTCTGTAGAAAGTCACTCTGTGCTGCAACTTAATTTTTGCAAATGCCTCATGTGACCTTTCAGTGGAACTTATTTCCTGGTTTTGCTACTTTTTCCATTTGAAAGTGAAGCTTTCTCATAGACCTGGCCCAAACCCCAAACAATCCTGGCTTGCCGTGTGCTCTAAGGATCAAAAAGCAGTTTTTATCAACCAAAACCACAGCCCAGTGGAGAAAGCAGATTTCAAAAATTTATCTAAGAAGAAATATTACTTAATATCATTACAGACTATACTAAATAAATGTATTTTGTACTTGCTGCTGAATTTCTGAAAAAGTAGTCTGTGTGTCATATGTGTATGTATAATGTCTATGCTAGATTACATAATCATACCTGGTCATAAAAAACACTGTTCTTACACAGTGACATAGAAGATATCAAATTTGGTCACTCTGCCTGTACCATGAGTGCATAATTTCAAGGTTGAAAGAGGGTGATCTAAACCACTTAAGTTGAGAGTATTTAAATCTAAATTATCTTAAATACTGACAAAGCAACACATAAGCACGCACTGAGATTACTCACTTGGCGTATGGGCTTTGCCAAAATCAAGGTCTCAATGGCAGGAAGAAGAAAATATTACTCCCTCGTCAACTTCGATTACACAACAAAGAAAGTAATGAAACATAGCATATGTTGTCTGGTAAATTTTAGAAACAACAGCTTTTAGCACTCCATGCTTTAATTTTGTGCTCAAATATATCTCAGCTGTGGATGTTCAGAAAGCTGCTTCTTCCTTTAATACTACTCTCCTGTCATAACATTTCTAAGAGGGGAATGTAGGTATCACACTCTTCAAGTGAGTACAAGTGTTAGAAGTTACAGCACCTACAATCACAAATACAATGAAAAAAATATGCCATTTAATAAAGTTGTTATTTTTCCCCGTATATACAAATTAAGTATTTCTAACCACATCTGAAAAATTGCTTTGAAGACATTTAGATGAACTTAAAACTTTCTAATTAAAAGAAGCTGGAGACTGCAAGGAATTCTATATTTTATATCTATTATCTAGTGATTCTCTCTTGGATGCAAAAACCTCTCACCCAGATAGACCACCTATACTCTTCATCTCACACTGAACCAAAAATTCTTTTCTCAACTTCATTGGTGAAAAACCAGCTATTAATTTAGGTTTTATTCAACAGAGCTCTTAAAACAAGTTCAGACATTTGCTTAAATGTTTTAGTTCATGAGGGCTATTAAGAAATATTTCTTACTATATTGTGTTAAGTAATGTAAGTAATTTCAGTGTGTCAGTGATGGTTCTCAGGACAAAAAGTCTTTAAAAGATTGCCCATAGCTCAACAAAAATACCCATACTTTTCAGGTCATAGAAAAAAAACTTTCATCCTAAGAAAATTATACTGGAATGAGATACGTAAGAAACAGTATGTCTTCTATTACATAAACTGCTTAATTTAAAAGCTAATTTATTAGTTATGTTTATCAAAGACACATGACACACAGACCAGATTTTTGGCTAGACCACTACCTGGATTCTTTATTTTCCCTACAAAGCTATGAGCAAACCTATTTATATCAGCACTATAAAATTCTTAAAACCTGAATATGCACTTCATGCAGCAGTGTTGCTTGACTCCAGCAGATCTCACAGATGAGAACGTCAGGTCAGCTCATTCACAGTTGCACACAGGTTTTTTCTGTACTTACCTTCTGCATGTAGAGGAGACAGAGCTTTGACAACTGAGGCTAAACTTTCAAAAGTTATACAAATATGCTTTCAGAACTATATTTTCATTTAAATGGTAAACTATATTCTCAACTGAGTTGATTTTCACTGTCACTGAAATCACTTTTTCAAGGACACTAATTGTTATAACGCATTTAAAGACAAAATGGGCTAGAAGGATTTCTTAGATGTGCAGCTTACAAGTATGGCTTAACGTTGCATGGTAGTAGTACATATTTGCAAGTGCCAGATTTTGAATTTATAAATATTTATCATAAGGACATGATTCTATCTTTAATTAGCCCAACTGTTAAGGACACTTCTAATGTGAGAAATGTAATTCAGTACTTCGTACCAGATGTAGCCTCTATAGCAAGTCTTTTATCTCTGCTTGTAATGAACGGATACTTAAACGAAAAACATTATGTAATATGTAAGTGATCAGAAGAGAATAATTACAGAAAATCTGGGCTCTGAATTTAAAATAATAATTTTCTGAAGTTGCATACCTCACTTTAAAGCACCTGTACAATATCACCATACTTTAAGTATCTGATTATTTCCTACACATTCCCATATGAATGTCTTTGTTCATGGAAGGACCGGAATTACTCGATTGTCCTTCCTTTCCTGTCTCTCTCTAACCAGCTGAGTTATGGATCTGTGTTTGACACTTTTAGAAAAAGTATAAACATGAAAACTGGGCTAGTTCCAGGTCTGATCCTGGGTTATCAACAACCGAAATAGGATGCCTGTCTAATAACGTTGCATTGCCAAACACAGTAACCCTAAAACATGCATGTTATACTGAAATTTTTCATAATTACACAACAAACCCTCAGAGTGGTTGGAAACACTGAATCAGAGAGCAAGAGAGCAGAAGGAAGGAAGGACTGGTGACAGGTTGGGGGAAGAAGAATAGCAGCAGCCTGGTGGACTCATTAAAAAGGCAGACTTACTTTCTTTTTCCAGAATAAATAGCTATACCAAATTTCTAAATTAAGTGCCATAAGGGGTTAGCCTTCTTAAACTGCAAGCCATAATTAAAAAAAAGAACCAAATGCAAAGTAGATTAGGATTTCATTAGCAATATTCTGTGTTTTACTCCTCCAAGAATATATGAAGTGAACTGGGGGATAAACAATTTCATGTCTAATGATATGCTGAAATCAATTATTCTTTGGCAAAGCAGAGAGTCAGAAAATAGGTGGAGTCATTGCATATCTGTGCATCTATCCTACCATGATAACTGCCTGTTTGCAATCCACTGATAACATTTTGTGGTCTTACAAAGACTGTTCTTCAACTGAATAATAAAATGGAAACAGAACGCACCCGTTACTAAGGAAACTCTGAGCCAACTTTTGATTCAGCTAATTTCTCTCAGCAGTCTGAGTTACACTGAGCTGCTTGCTCTCTGTATTCATGTAATTAGCAAAATGTTTGATTATTGGATTGCGAATATTACCTATTGACTCATTTACTTACTGTATAAAACAGCAAGCAAAAGATCAATGTTTTAACATATTCATGGAAGAACAGAACAACACATCATTTTGGGAGGATTTTTAGGGATGGGGACACGGGACACAATGGGAAATGATGGAGGGAAGGTACAAACAATATTGGCACAGAAACGAGTTTGGGAATTTCTTCTGTAGAGTTGTCTTGTACTGCTGGCTTCCCATTCTCTCTTTCCCTCCCCCATCATTTGAAGCCTAACCAACATTTGGTTAAGCCTCTGGATACACATTTGGAGAATGAGTCTGAAATATCCCTCTAAGAAACGTGATAACGTAACAATGATAAATGTCACAACGATAACATTTTGCATAATTTATTTTGCCTCTTGATTAATTATATTCCCAGTACTGTGTTGCCAAATGTTAGTAAACCATCTGGATGACAGAAAACTCTAGAACAGAACTGCTTTGGTTTCCACATGAATGCTTATTTACTGGGATACACCTGTATGGCAACGTCCTCCTGCTAACAAGCTCTCCAACGAACTAGGATGTGTTTTTAGCCAACAGCACGTAAGCAGTCATTTAGCTGCCCAACTTTCCAATAGCAATACTTCCAACTATATTAGCACTAGCGCAAAAATTAAAAAAGATATTATGAGGTATTCTCAGTGTGTCTCCTTATGGGAAAAAAACCCACTTGTAAATCTTGAATCTGCAAATATATCAGTCCCCTGGAGAGCCCTCAGATAGCTGTGACTTTTGGCCCCACTGATTGGAAACAGTAGGAGATTCAGAGCTTGGAAATCAGGCTGGTTTTAGATGAGTCCAGGCTTAACAATTATATGGTAAATTAGGAACAATATCATAAACAATTTGCCTTGTTCAGTAATCCAAATAACGTGCTCTCTTATAGATACAGAGAAAATGACACTCTGATGCAGCGACGACAGGCTGGCAGGAAATTTTGAGGCACTAGCACACCGCAGGAACATGAAGGCAGTTAACAGGAAAAAACGGGAACAGCATGGAGGAGTAACTGCGTACTGTGTCTGTCTCCGTGGCACTCAAGTGTCGTCAAACAAAGCTAAGGGATTTGGTACAGTATACTTGTTTAGCGCATGTTCCACCTGCCCTTCATCCAGAAATGGCCCCTATTAGTAATGGATATGCAAAGGATTGATCTTAGCAGAGCAAGACTGTTTTTAACACTGAATAAATCTGGAGTACATTGCACTCTTGGTTTAAAATTGGCTCAGTGTGGGAGAAAACAACCTCCAAGGTAATTCTGAATTCTGTTTCCATGTTTTATGTAAAACATAAATTCTGTATTTTTCTCCTGTGGCAATACCTGATCTTCCACTCCGTAGACAGGAAAAACCCAGGTTGTCTTACATCTATCAGTACTTGCAAAATGGAATCCTTACTATTTATTTTAAAGAGTTTTTCACTTTTAGTTTTTTACTTTTCACTCAAAGTTTTAAATTTTGTTTGGTACTTTTTACAGGTGATTAGATTTAGTTGATAATTTTGACCTATGGGGAACAATGGGGCTTATAAGCAGTATCTAAAATTCCTTGAAAACAATACCATTTAAGTTAAATGTATTTTGTCTGGCAGCATTAATTAATTAACAATTTGAAACAAAAATTCAAAAATAGGAAAATCTGAGAAAATACCTGCTTTATGAAACTTTTCCATTATCTCTTGACGAACTGATTTTTCCAAGTTGAAATAATCGTGGCCTTCATCAGGTTTTCTCAGAAACAGAGGGATGTGCTGAAATACTATTATATGCTTGCATTTAAGTTTTTCAGCGACAGCCAGTTGCTCATTGAGCCACACATCCTGGGCTTGCTTTAACTCAGGGCATTTGGAAGAATCAAAGTATAACTGAGAATTCAGCACAAGAAAGAAAACACCTCCAACCCAAAAGCTGAAATAGTCATCTCCCCAGTTCTTGCAATAATTATCTATTGTTTCTCTTGTTGGAGTATTGCCAATATCATGATTACCACTGACGAATACCAATGGGATGTCCTGGTCAGTATTCTTCAGAACTTTCTTTAAATCTTGCTCTTGGTCCTTTCTCCATTGAGTTCCTATAGGAAAAACACAAACACATTTTAGTATTTATGCTGTCTTTTCCTACCCTCATTGCTAGCTTTTGCTTATGGAAATATGCATAGTAAGAAAATACTCTATATTAGATGTGATCACGATAATATGCAGGGATCTAGAATACATCTTCCCTTCAATGTTGTATGTCCAGTCAACCCTTTCCCTCCCACTTCTTTCCCTCCCTTATCAAATACTTAGCGATTTTCAATAACTTGCCTTAAGTAAGGCTCTGGATAGGAACCAACAGATAGCATAGCAGTAGGTGATATAACAATCAGTGTTTTGCACCAAAAGCTTTAGAAGGATGATTCTTTTCATCTATAGACTGATGAGCTGGTGAAAAAATGCAGCAACTTTGGATGGTATAACAGCTTTACACAAGCGTAAAAACCGGGTCAACTTCTGGTTTATATTTTATGGCTGTGCAAAGGAATTAAGATTTTTTTTCATTAAGAGAACTACTTTAACAGCAAAAATATAATTAGTGTCTTGTGGCGACTTCTTTATATGATGAGTCTGTTTTAATAATGAACATGGCATTAATTTCAAAGAAAGGTAATTGTGTACTTTGCTAGTTTTTCCTGCATCTCTGTTTTTATATTAATATGCATACCCAGACAGTTACTCTTCTGGTTGTCAGAAATTTGACCTTGTCTAGGAAGGTTTATCTAATTGCTAGTTTAATTTACAATCACTGAAAAAAATTTAGAAAGGATTTTTTTAAAAAAACAGTTATTTTATTCTAATTATGAGAGAGGGTTTTTTTAAGTTTTTTAAAGAGTAATCTTTAATCAGAGGCCATTGATATGTTTATTACTCATGAATTAAATTGAACATTTATAAATTGTATTTTGTCCTGCAATACATAACATATATCTAACATGGGCCCATTTCACAAATAACAACTGTGTTTTTTAATGAAGAAGTTGTAACAGGATTTTTACAAGAACTTTGAAATCAGCTTTATAACATACATTTGCATACAGGTCTATGCATGTCAATCACCATGTACAGATGTAAGATTTGATATGTGGTGCATAAAGTCAAAATCCACAACTCTCTTGTGTTTAACTGCTGTACAGGGTAGAAAGTTATTGTAACAAATTCTTTGAGTAATGTGAGAAATACTGAGCATATGATACCCAGTATAGTCTAGAAAGTAGTGGACAGTAGATCAGTTTGTGGGGTATGTTAATGTACGAGGACCGTGGCCAGTTTAGGCCATCCTTCCAGTTATGGAAAATATCCTTATTAATCCTAAAAAACAGGGCAAATGACATCTAATGTTACTTGGAAGAGCTGGATTTTAAAAAATAAACCCAAAAATTTAAATAAACATGGCACACTTTGTTGTCCCTAAGGTAGGGAGCCTGGCTGAGAAAGCTGCATCTCCTGCCACTCCCCACCTTCCTATGCAAAGAGCTGGAAATTTCAAGCTATAAATATGAAAATGTACGGGGGAGGGGGGCAGGGAAAAGGCGAGGGGGAAGGTTCTTTTAAGATATACGTAAACACATTACACCATATTAATCTCCATGCTATCACTTTGGGAAATTTAGCTAACAGTTTCAGAGTATAAAGACATTTATGCATAAGTTACAGAAATAATTTGTAGAATTATGTATACCTCTTCCCAGTGGTGAAATTCAAGCTCTAGAGACTAACACTTAGATTAGATTTGTCGACAGCAGGGCACTGGTTCCCTCATTTCATGCAATATTATTTCTATAGCAACAGAGAGACATATTCAGTGTTTTACTGCAGAAAACAGATTGCTCGAAATGGAAAATAAGGTCTTTGCCCAAAGAGCCTAGGAAAACATACCAAGTAAAGATTATTTTAGGACAATTGTATCTTGGCCTGACCTCTTCTTGGTGGAAGGTCAAAACAACTTCAAAAGAAGAGAAACCCAGGGAGATGAAGGTGGGAGAAGGTGGAGTAATGTCTCTGTACTCTTTGGGTGCAGAGCTGGAGAGGAAGGGCTAGGACGTACACACTAACTGTGAGTTGTACTACAGTAGCACACGCTATTTGTGCTACAATGAGGCACACCACTATGCAGTGCCCCCCTGAAGGCACCTCCCTCTAAATTTACAACTGAGATAAGTAATAGATAAAGAAGACAAAGAAGAGCAGATAAAGTGATAAAGAAGGAAACCACTAGAAAACTAGTGGTCACTGCCATAGCATAAAAAATGTCCCCTTTAATCTCTACCAGATATAGAGCTAGCTATAATATTTAATTATTCCAATTATTATGAAGAACATTTTTTTTGATGACATGTATTTCTTTAGCTTAGATAGAGGTTTGTTGTAGGTGAATAGGAAAAGAATATAATGTCAAGAAGCAATGTAAAAAAATAATTTGGGAAGTGTCAGGGTAGATGTATCTGAAATTAATTTCTGTTCTGTTTATCCTGGCATCATGTGCAGTGACATTTTTAAATCCCAGGCTACAATATTATGTCTTTATGTTAGTTTCTGTAAATACTGGCTTGCCCAAGAGAAATGACCACAAATTAATAGCCCATAAAGGGCAGTTTGGCTTTTATGAAAAACACGAAAGTGAGAACTGTTGCTAGTGTAGTTAACTACAATTTTCTCCGCAGCTTCCCAGTCTATCATTTTTGAAAGCTGAGTGATGTGAACAGGAGCATAAAGGTGCAATGCCAATGTCTCTGTTGCAGTACATCTTTGTGTTGTATGTTATATCACTATTTGCCTGAACACGTCCAATATTCTTTCTTGCGTTGCTTAAAGGAGTCAAGGCAACCTGCCTTCACTCACTGAAAGGGCAGATTTCACGAGAGAAAGTACTTGTAGAGCATTTTTGCTGAAGCTGGCTTCAGTCAGAAGTAGAATTCACAGATTATTCTGCCAAAGAAGTAATCCTTTAGCTACTAATCCACAGTTACAGTTTACTTTGGTATTCCACAGAATAGAGCACCTCTATAACAAAGTGTTGGGTTTGGTGTTTTTAATGCACTAGCTATAAGAACAATTTGAAGCACTCTTTACCCCCAACCAAATCTCTGCAATGCACACTGATGGCAACTTTTGTATCTGAGGCAATATTTTGTATCTGAGGCAACTCTTCACTTAAAACTCTCCACCAACATTGTAGCTTTTTCCCCAAAAGTATTCTGAATGAAAAATTAGCAAAAAATTAACAATAGCACCCATTTTTCTACTGATATGAATTAGGAGAGGGAAAGGGGGAGGTTATAGTGGTATTATTAGGTGGTACGCCCAGGCATTTCTGTGATGGTGTTAGGAGAAGACTCCCAAGTACTCCCTGCCAAGGCAGGAGAAGCCTGCCAGCCCCTGTGAGGGGACACGGGTGTGATGGGAACGGCGGGGGTACTGGCCTGGATCTCCAATCCATGTCATTTTCCAAGAGGTGCAAGTTCTAGTGAGGTAATCTGACTTTTTTTAATGATCAAAGCTATCGGTCATAAATTCACAGAGAAAAAGACCATCAAAGTTCAATTACTCAATATTACGTGTTGACGTTGCATTTCAAAAAACTTTCTACTCTCCATAGATCATCTGAGAAGTCACATTGAGGGATCTGGCTGGCAGAAGCTGACCAAGCTGCAGGGCAGAACTGCTGGGCTCGACCCGTGATACTGATGGTGGTGCTGTCTCTAAACCTCCTTTTGGGGGTGGGTTTTCTCAGGAGTCACAACAGTACCTCTTGTTTACCTGTTCTGCAAGTCGACAGAGCCAGTACCGTGTCATGGTTTGCTACATGGTTTGTTCACGAACAGAGAAGGCCTGGTGGGTGATGTGGTGGTCGGAGGCTGTCTTGGGCACAGCAACCATGAAATGGTAGAGTTTTCGATTCTTGGAGAAGTAAGGAGGGGGGCCAGCAAAACCGCAACCCTGAATTTCAAAAGGGCAGACTTTGGCCTGTTTAGGAGTTTGGTTAATAGAGTCCCTTGGGAGGCAGTCCTGAAGGGCAAAGGAGTCCAGGAAGGCTGGATGTTATTCAAGAGGGAAGTCTTAAAGGCACAGGAGCAGGCTGTCCCCATGTGCCACAAGTCGAGCAGGCGGGGGAGAAGACCGGCCTGGCTGAACAGAGAGCTCTGTCTGGAACTCAGGAAGAAAAGGAGAACCTACCACCTTTGGAAGAAGGGGCAGGTGACTCAGGGGGACTACAAGGATGTGGTGAGGATATGCAGGGAAAAGATTAGAAAGGCGAAGGCCCAGCTAGAACTTAAACTGGCCACCGCTGTCGAGGATAACAAAAAATGCTTCTACAAATATATCGGCGACAAAAGGAGGGCTAAGGAGAATCTCCCTCCTTTGTTGGATGCAGAGGGAAACTTGGCCACAAAGGATGAGGAGAAGGCTGAGGTACTTAATGCCTTCTTTGCCTCAGTCTTTAATAGTCGGACTGATCATCCTCGAGGTTTTCATGCCCCTGAGCTGGGAGATGGAGATAGGACACAGAACGAAGTCCCAGTTGTCGAAGAGGTGGCAGTCACTGACCTGCTCCTCCACCTGGATGCCCACAAGTCAATGGGGCCAGACGGGATCCACCCGAGGATACTGAGGGACCTGGCGGAGGAGCTTGCCAAGCCACTCTCCATCATTTACCAGCAGTCCTGGTCAACCGGGGAGGTCCCGGATGACTGGAAGTTAGCTAATGTGACACCCATCTACAAGAAGGGTTGGAAGGAGGATCCGGGGAACTACAGGCCTGTCAGCCTGACCTCGGTGCCAGGGAAGGTCATGGAACAGATCAGCCTGAGTGCCATTATGCGGCATGTGCGGGACAACCGGGGTATCAGGCCCAGCCAGCATGGGTTTATGAAAGGCAGGTCCTGCTTCACTAACCTGGTCTCCTTCTATGACAAGGTGACCCGCTTAGTGGATGAGGGGAAGGCTGTGGATGTTGTCTACTTGGACTTCAGTAAGGCCTTTGACACCGTCTCCCACAGCATTCTCCTGCAGAAGCTGGCTGCTCACGGCTTGGACAAGTGCACTCTGCGCTGGGTTAAAAACTGGCTGGACAGCTGAGCCCAGAGAGTGGTGGTGAATGGAGCCAAATCCAGTTGGTGACCGGTCACGAGTGGTGTTCCCCAAGGCTCAGTGTTGGGACTGGTCCTGTTCAATATCTTTATCGACGATCTGGATGAGGAGATTGAGTGCACCCTCAGTAAGTTTGCAGATGACACCAAGTTGGGTGGGAGTGTCGATCTGCTGGAGGGTAGGAAGGCCCTGCAGAGGGACCTGGACAGGCTGGATGGATGGGCCGGGGCCAATTGTATGAGGTTCAACAAGGCCAAGTGCTGGGTCCTGCACTTGGGTCACAACAACCCCAGGCAACACTACAGGCTTGGGGAAGAGTGGCTGGAGAGCTGCCTGGTGGAAAAGGACCTGGGGGTGATGGTTGACAGCCGCCTAAACACGAGCCAGCAGTGTGCCCAGGTGGCCAAGAGGGCCAATGGCATTCTGGCTTGTATCAGGAATAGTGTGGCCAGCAGGACCAGGGAGGTGATAGTGCCCCTGTATTCGGCACTGGTGAGGCCACACCTCAAATACTGTGTCCAGTTTTGGGCCCCTCAATTCAAGAAGGACATCGAGGTGCTGGAGAGTGTCCAAAGAAGGGCAACGAAGTTGGTGAAGGGTCTAGAGAATAAGTCTGAGGAGCGGCTGAGGGAGCTGGGGTTGTTTAGTTTGGAGAAGAGGAGGCTGAGGGGAGACCTTATTGCTCTCTACAACTACCTGAAAGGTGGTTGTAGCGAGGTGGGGGTTGGTCTCTTCACCCCAGTAACAAGTGATAGAACGAGAGGAAATGGCCTCAAGCTGCGCCAGGGAAAGTTTAGGTTGGATATTAGGAAAAACTTCTTTACTGAAAGAGTGGTCAGGCATTGGAACAGGCTGCCCAGGGAAGTGGTTGAGTCCCCATCCCTGGAGGTATTTAAAAGACGGGTAGATGTGGTGCTTGAGGACATGGTTTAGTGGTGGACTTGGCAGTGGTAGGTTAACGGTTGGACCTGATGCTCTTAAGGGTCTTTTCCAACTTCAACAATTCTATGATTCTATGATTCTATACAGGAAAGGCTATAGACATAAAAAAAAATTTGGACCTAACATCTGACTTTAAAAGTTTGGCAAGGGGGGCCCTAACTGAGCCAGAGTACATGTTTACATCCACACTGATGCTTTGCACTAAGTTACAGTGGTCTCTGTCTCTGCAGCATCTTTGCTTGGCTTAGGCTGAGGATCAGCACAGGCACTTTCAGGATGAAGCTACCCAAGATGTCTTCAGCCACTTTAACATGTAAAAATGTAGCACAATCATTTCCTGGATTTCTAAATTACTTGGTCTCAGTATTTCAATGTATCTTAAAAGTGTCCTAAACTTAGAGGAGTTACAAACACATCATTTTTAAAGGAAAGCACAAATTTTCAGTTTGAAAAAGAAGAAAGTTAGAAAGAAAATTGTTCAGCTATGAGCTTTTATGCGAGCAACACTCTTGAGAAGTCCTGATATGACAACTGCAATCTGCCTACCATTTAACCCAAGAAACTGATTATCAAAGAACAGGTAAGAGCTAAATTGTAGATTAAAATACTATACAAAATATCAAATAGAAATAGTAACTAAATCTGATAAAAGCAAAATAAAAAAGGTCAAACCACCACTGATGAAAACGGAATTTATAAAAACATTGGGCCCATTCCTCTGTAATTTATTATGGTATCAAGAGAATTACTCTGACATCAAAATACAAGTAATTCTTGTTGGAAGCAATCACATGATTGTTATAAACAAACAAAAGACAGATTTGTGTATTTTCCTGGACCTTAAAGTGCATCACAATGGCTTTAATCAAAGAGTCTATTTTGGGCACTTTCCTGTTCTTGAGATGTTTGTCTTTTTTTTTTTTGTTTGTTTTTTGTTTTCATGACCATCTGCAGTTACTCTTCTCCTTTTGCATGCCATTTAGAGGACTTTCCCTAATAGTATTCCCTAACTTTCTAGAGAAGAGAAGGGGGGAGTACAAGGCTGTATTCACAGCGTGCTCCTTTTGTAAGTACCTCCGCTGAAACAAATTTAACTGCTACCTCTATCCCTCTGTGGGAAAGCAGTCGTCTCCTGTTCAAAATAGGATTGCCTTTCATCTCTGCTGTCGTTTTGGATACCTGGCTGTTGGCTCCAGCTTAACAGAGCTACATCTAAGATCCTACATCATCCCTCTCAGCATCTCTCAGCTGACCCCCTACCCAGTGGCAGCCCCATTGCTGTGCCTGTCATTTGGAAGACAGCACAGGTGCAAAACCAATGGTATCAAGATCAGACTGTATCTTCAGGCTCCTTCTGCAATTACATCTTTACTGCATCTAATTCTTATGCGCTACCATAAATAAAAGTTTTTATGAGCTACCATAAATACTGAGCTCTAATCTTGTCACGTCTCAAATACTGATACACAGTTTTCTCTGATCTTTGCAAACACAATGCAGCATCCCTTCAGAGCGCTGACGCAGATGGAGCTTTCCCAACCCGAAGCTCTGACACCACTCCTTGCCATGCTGCCTTCTTTCCTAACCTTCCCCATCTCATCAATACGGGCGACTCCTCTTTAATGTCATGGCCAAACTCTTACCCTCTTCTCATTTGTTTACATGTTACCATCCCATAAAAGCAATGATTCTCTCCTTGTCCATGAACAGTTAGAAAAAAACACCTTGCTCTCCACTTCACATTACTAGGATGCTACAAAAATGCGATAATAGACAGGGCACAGGCATAGAAATAAAAGATCTATCGGGCCACCCAGTTCAGTCTCACTGGTGCTCTTGTTAGTCTGTACTCTTCATTGTTTTGTGTTTTAAACTTAAAGTTTCCCCTCTAGCATCTGCCATAATGAAGTAATGCAATACACTGCATCATTCCAAATTATTATATGCAAGAATAAGCTGATCAATTTTTATAAACCCAGTACGGTCAAGTTCTGAAATAGGTTTTTCTGGCTTAGTCTGTGCTGTAATAGCTAAAATGTCTCCTCTCTCTTCTTTAGACATAGATATTTCTAATGTTCAAATAGCCTGAAAACAATTTTATGATGTATAAAAAAAATTATTACACAGTTAAAAATAATGTAAATACGACTATATTCACTACTGGACAAACTGACTACTCAGCCTAGCTTATGAAGAACCGCATCTCATTAGTTCCACTGAAAAGCAGGGACTGAAATACTCATTTGTCTGCAGCTGTAAGCAACTGATTTTTTTTCAGTACATTAGAAACAAGTAATAATCTGTTCTGAGACACAAAAAGCAATCACACTAAAGAATTTCCCTGCATGAAAACACAAATTAAATTTATAACTTTGAGCATTGAAACAAGAAGAAAATTTAACTCCAGTTTTAGCTAATAATGAACAATTACTACATTAAAGCAATGCTAAAACCCCAAAAGTGAACGAGGAAGCCTATTAGGGGATCAACTGCTCCTAGAGTTTTGGTGCACGACATTAACTATAATGACTGCAAATGCTGACATTTTTCTGAGCGCCAGTCACACAGGTGCCCACTTAACAACCTAATTCGTGGCATTTACTGTTCCACCGTCTGCTGTGAAAATAAGTATTATGCTTCACTTAAGCACAACTCTGCTCTTCTTATCCTTACTCGTCTCCTAGCTATGCAGAGCTGTCACATCAAGCATAGGCCATCACTGCCTTTGGGTCTGTTCTTCTGATGAAATCATCACAAGCAGGAGAAAATGCCACAATGTTACAGGAGTTACAACAACAAACAATAAAAACAAGCTGAAGGTATGAAAGTCTTGCTTCCAATAACTGTTCGTTTTTAAGAGACAGAGCAAGATTTTAGTCTTTCACACTTCCTTCAAATGACTACCTGTGAGAATTTTACAGCTTTTTGAGGCCTTCATCCTATTTACAGTTTCATATTAAGTAGTGACAGCACAACTAGTAACTCTTTGAAACACTAGTCCCTTAAGTCCAACGAAATTTTCCTCACTGTTAAACCAAGAAATGCTTGCAATAAGTGGGTATAATTACTTAAATGGACACATACTTTTCCTGATGTCTAAGGCATTGTCTACCCTTACAAAGACATCTTTGCCACCAGAACAAGTGCAGAATGAACAGGCAGTTAATATCAGCCAGAGTCAATGGTTCAGACAAACCACTTCTCCCTTAGAATATGCTCTCTTAGCCCCAAGCGTCTTTTGCCAGTTTGTGTCTTTGTTCCACACTCATATTCACTACGGGGTGTTCAGAGAAGAGCTTACAATACAAACAGACGATGCACCATGGTCAGAGTGGTACTGCAGCTTGCTCAGAGCCCCAGACAAGAACTGGATGCTCTAGCCCAATTGCTACCCATTAAAACCATGTTACCCTCCATTGACTATGTAACAGTCGGCAGTCTGGAAAAGACTTGGTTCAGTTTGATTAACTGAGTCAAAATTCTGTGGGCTAGATCTTCTGCCACTGACTTCCAAGGAAGAAGAAGAAAATCCTTTGCAATTCAGAGGGATGGAAAAGCCTGGAAATGTCTCTTTTAAAAAGCAAACACTTTTAAACTAGAAAGACAGTTCTAATCACCTCATCTGACCATACCCGCATAATCCAAAGCACTGACTTTTTGCAAGTTACTCTTTACAAATAGCAATTCCAAGAAAACAAAGGAGGCAATAAAGATTCTAACACAGAGACGTATTTATAATAATAATAATAAATAACTCACTGTGGATGTCTGCTCCATGTATATATTTTCACATGTTCATAGATAGGAGTTGAACTGTTAAAGCTGAGAATATGATAAGCTGAACTAAAACTTTCTGGGCTGACAAAGAAGCAAGAAAAGAAATTCTAACTGGACTTCGAGAGATTAAGATTTACTAAAACATGGGAAAAAATCTAACTATGCTTCCATATATATTTATATTTATTTTGATATATATATATATAAAATCTAATACTTGTACTAGATTTTCAGTACTAGTACTGAATCTAGTACTTGTACTGATACTTGTATCATAAAAGTATATGATTCGAGACAACTGTCTAATTAATTACATCTCAAAGATTTTCATATAGAGAGAGTTACTGTCAACAGGATTCCTTAGTTCAACTGTGGACTGGACTAGAGATTATAGTCTAAAATACAAGTAAGTATATACTTGCCGAAGATTAAATATTTGCTTCTGAGGGCCCAGTGGTTTCTTTGCAATATGAGACTGCAATGTATTGTTGAACATGCATGGAGAATCTCATGCTTCCTACTCTTGGGCTGATTAGAACAAATTAAATTTCACACTAAGCAGTTTGGAGGCTTTGAATGCTCCATTACATCTTACTAGAATCAGATACTTACTATAAAAATGTTTATTTATGCAACCATAGTGACATTTCTTGAAATAGGTATTATTAGATGTTTGACAAATAATGTGCTACTAACCCAAATTCTTAGACATTATTAATTAACATTAGCGTAAGAGTTTGGAGAAGAAATTAGCCAAGAATCCTTTTGGGTTTGGGCTCCATCCTACTGAGCATATCAAAGTTTTTGATAGGTTGCAATAGCAAAAGAAATGGATGCAGTGAGTTTATTTGGATTAAGCTACCTTATTGTCAGGAAATTAGGTCAAACTTAAATGCTGCTCATGTTATTTCAGGTGATAGCACAAAAAAGCCCCATTCATCAGTCAGTGACATATTCATAAAAAAATTACCTTGTATTCAACAAATAAAATTTTTACCTATAGCCTGATTCAGTACAAACATTTCAAAGTCACCGCTTCTACCTCGCACTTAAAAAGTCAATCTGTGCCTTTTCTACTTCGTGCTCTATTGTAAATTTCCACTGACAAAGACTCAGGAATCGGGATTTAGCTGACAATTTTGCTGAAACCAGATGTGACAGTAGAATACAGCTGCCTCCTCCCCAGCTGTGCCAGGCTGATGGGAGTTAAAAAAACTACACAAATTCGCTTTTGTTAGTAAACAAAGCAGCCAGTTCAAATGGCAAAAAAAGAGCAAATATAGTAAAGGTGACATGCTTACAGTCATTTTTAAAGCTGGAACCATATTTTAAGACACCATTTTTTAACCTCATGTACTTGTTATAAGGACAAATCAAACATCAGCATTCATGCTCTTGCCTTCTAGACAAGAAAGGGAATTTTTTAAAGAACTATTATATTTTTAGTTAAAATTAAAACTTTACAAAATATCTCCTTATATACATGCTTCACTTAAAGACTAGCAGAGCAGCTTAATTTTATCTGGCAATTTTTTTTTTAAACTTAATGTTCCTTTGTTTTAGCAAAATGGGTTATTTCATGGTAGTTTAAAAGCAATAATAACAGCAGTTCACAGCCAGATTTACTGTGGTAAAATCACTTTTTGAGAAAGATATTAAGTATTATCAGGCATTTTTTTCCTTTGTGGAATGTCTTACTAATTCACTGTATATAACATTAAGAACTTGTATGGGACGTTTCTTTGTAATTTATTCAATTCACAAATGTATAAATGGCAGCTTGTGCATTTGCATGCAGATTTCAGCATTATATTCGTATCACATCTTGTGTACAAAACCCACCAGCAGCAAATCTCTCAACAACTCAGTTACTGAAATGTGAACAAGCTAGTTCATATCTGATGTAATAAAGTACAAGTATAGCAGTCTGCCTCCTACAAAGGACATCAGGCTGAATTGACAGCAAAACAATTGCAAATTTGCAAGTTTGTACATTAAACATTTATGAAATATTTCCTAAGAAGAAAGAACATACACATGCAAATGACTGTGGACTTTATAAAATATAATAAGAGTTGTGAAACTCAATATTATCTCAACGTTCCTTTTTAGTGGATCCAAAACCGAAAGACAGGTAGGACTTCCTTGGAGGTACCAACTTCAGCTCTTTACTGAAACTAAGTATTCACTGACCTTTCCTGGTCAAGCCCAAGACTGTTTTTTAAGTAAGAGAATTTAGAACATTCACAACAGGTTTTAAACAATAATGCTTTGACTAGGAACATTTGCTATGGTATGTGCTTTCCCCTTGATTTAGAAAACTGAACAAGTTAAAGAGTTTTCTTAGAGTTACCCTGTAAGGCAGGTGTTTGTAATTATATGCTGCAGCCTATGCTTTAAGATTTAGTATCTATAAAAGCTACATTTTTGGAGGAAGTCATATTAATGCACCCAATAGTTAACAGAAACAAGAGACAGAAATATTCTGGACTTCGGCAGTTGCACATCAAATTTAGGCACAGGAAAGAGGCTCAAGATAATCCAGTTAGTAATTCTCTCAGGAGAGAGGATGCCTTCAAATGTTACAGTGATTATAAACAGAAATAAAGCCATACCGCTGTCTGGACACCAGAACCATCAGCTCTGATGTTCCTCAGCTCTAAAGCTGTCTATTCTGAACGTAAATAACTTCACTCTCTACAGTGTATGTGTCAGAGCTTGTAAGAGGTAGTGACTGTATAAAAGCCAGTATTGCCCAGCTCATCTTGTATCCTGATCATCAAATTGTCAAGCAGAAGTCAAATGGAGAAGTGCCGATTTGAAAATCACATCCCTTAATTGCTGCCTAAATATGAACTCAGAATCCCAATATTTGGCACCTGCTTTTAAAAATCTTGGTGCATATCACCACCTGTATATTATAAGAAAAAATACTGCTTGCATGGAAGATGGGATAGGGTACATAATTTTGAGAAGAAACGCAGCCAGAAGTTTTGCTTTTCACATAAAGCACACAGTGGTGCCCAAAATTGTAACTGGTCAAATTGAGCTGATACGTTTTATTGAGGCTTTATGGAGGAGTTAGAGTGTTAGTGAAACATGCAGAATTTGTGGGGGGAAAAAACATGCACCAGAGATGCATACACACATAGAGCACTGTATGCAGTCATGGGGAGCTGGCTGGCAGGTGAGAAGGTCCCAGAAGAGTCGGGGTCCCTGGAAACAGCAGGTAGAGAGCGGGACAGCCACACACCCCCACCGGGCAAGCAGGGGCCCAGGATTCTTGAGGCAGAGAGAGAGAGTAGGCAAAGGGGGAGAGAGAGAGGGAGGGATGGTGAAGCAGGCAGTGCACTTGCATCTCCAGCAATCTCACAGTGATACTGTGACAGTGACAATTCCCTCCCAAATTCAGGATCTTGTCTTTTTACAGGATACCAGATGTTCTAGGTAGTCCCTGCCTTCTCACCGCTACACATGGGATGGTGCTCAAGGGCACTGCTTTCCCCAGCTGCAGCAGGTGCCCTGCCCTGCTACTTAGCTGCTTTTTTCCCCCCTGTTATGCTTAAAGCAGTCTTTTTCCAGCTCTCAAGTCTGCACTGCCTCAATGACCAGTAACAGACCATCAATGAGCTGCTTATAGTTTGGGGACCTCTGTTTTCAGCTTGTCTCTCTCTTGTCAAGGCCCTTCCTGTCACTGCATGTTTAAACTGTTCACAGTAACAACACACGCCCGGCCCAAAGCTCCAGTTTGCACTGCAAGTTCCTGTAACAAGCTGATAACAAGCCCAATAGGCCAGGACACTGCAAAGTCAGCCCAAAGCACACTAGCCGGTGGCCTATAGGTAGCAATGGCAATACTCTTCTGACTGTGCTCCTGGGCAACAATGGCATTCACCCCTATATGTGACCATTCTATAATTGCCCAGGATAATTAACATCCTCGTTAAAAATTTGGGAGGTCTTGAGCAACAGGAAAGTATGAAATGGCATTCCCAAAGGATTAGGGGTTTGCCATGGGTTTTAAATTGGTACCAGCCAATTTACACCTGTAACTGGTTGTAATACACCTATGGAACAGACTATGGAAAACTGTACCTATAGGTACCATCCCTCTGCAGAAGATCGGTGCACGTCACAATTCATTTTCTCCATCAAGATCAGCAGACAGTTATTCCCTCCTGTTGAGTCCCAAAAGTTATATTACAATATAAGACTACATATCCTCTGTGTTGCCTCAGCATGTGTATCTCTGTTGGATTAAATAGCAGTTGTTGCTACACTGCTATTCTTTTTAGCACATTCAAATTTTACAGACAGATACGAAAAAAAAAATGCAGCAGCCTCAACCGCAGTTTAGACATTCAGACTGTAACAATCTCCCTTAGCTGTAGTCTAACTCCATCCAGCTCCATAGGTGTGCCCCTGCTTTCTGTCTGGAAGTTCTGGCACTTTTTGTTGCACTCACAGCCCGAGACATACATTAGATGGCACAGTAAAAACATGAAAATATGTAACAGACACAATCCTGGAAGATCTTACAATCCAACTATGGCCCAACAGAGAGAACGAGAGACACAGACAGCAAGCACACCAAGGAGCAGTAAGAAAACATTATCAAATAGGACTGCAGTTCTGTAAAACTGATTGAAGAATTAATCAGATGTTTTAACTTGCTCCATTTACAAAACAGACATTTATAAACGCACGTACATTTTATCATGCTTTAAGGTACCAATATTCTGACCAACTCCATGTTGTTACCCTACCATAGAGAACCATCAAGGCTTTGGTTGAGATTGGTGGGTTAAAAAAAACTATCCAACTATCCAAAAAGCTGGACAAAATTAAGTTGAGAAGCTGGGTCTACCCGCTAATAGCCCCTGTGGACAAATAATTTTAAACATTATACAGTTTGTTTTGTTGAAGAGCACTGGACTAGTTCATAACATCCCCCTGCACACATTTCCATGCAATGTCATGGTTGGTAACAATCCCCTATGTTTTCTTCTGCTGTACCATGCAGGCTAGGAAAGCTTTGTTTAAACTTGACAGCTTCAGTTTAATTCTCTCCAACCACCTCCTGTTCATTAAGATGTAACTAGTTTGTGTCTGGGGGGGGGGGGGGGAAATCAATTTATGCCATTTTTACTGCAGTGTACCATATTCATAATACTTAAAGTTTGAAATGTATTTCTGCATATATGTGAATGGAAGAACACATGCAAAAATATATATATTGGCACATGAAAACAAGTACAATGCTTATTCTACCAGGCAGACAACTACTAAAAGTATATGGCAAACCTGTCTAATGTTAAGGAAACAATTTTAATAATAGAATACAAGAAGTTAATGAGACCTTGTCTTTAGCCTGGATACAAAATTAATATTGCGCTCATACACATTCTACAAAGCTACTGTCCTTCCTCACAGACACCTTTACTACAGCATTGCAACCACTTGAAATAACACTGACTATCTTGGAAAGTTTGTTCTTTCCTGTGCCAACGACCCCCTGGAACCACGCGTACCAATTTGCCACTGCTGAGGTCCAAAATGGCACAAAGGAGCTCTAACTCTAGCAAACAGGCAGCCAGCTCCTTGCAGCTTCCCCCCCTCCCCACAGCCTCTGCCTTAGAGGAGGGGGAATGCAGCACAAGTAATTCAAGAGAGCTAAGAAAGGTAAGTTTTAAAAAAAATTACTAGAAGTGTCTGAAATGAGTAAGACTACTTAAATATTCTTATCAGCTATAAAACAAATAAAAATCTATGCAAAAAAGCCCCACAAGACCAAACGTTGGGAATGAATAAGAAAGCATGAATAGGCACATCTGCTTATCTTGTGATCAAACTAGAAAGCAAGATGGACAATTGCTTCTGAAGCTAATGAGAGAAATAGAAGTATAGGCAAATTAATTAAAAAGGAAGAAGAACCATCATAATTAATTCACTAGGCATGTCAGAAGAGCAGACAACAGAATTCTTGTATTGGAATTCAGTTTATTTCAAATACAACGGCTTAGTCTCCTGCCATCACTTACACAGCTGTCTAGATTGATTTGTTCTTTGCAAATGGATATTAAAAAAAAAAAAAAAAGGTGGATCCTTCAGAGAAAAGACCTTTGAAATAGCAGACGCAAGTAATGTGGGCATCCTCCTCCTCCCCACCTCTCAGCAAAACAAAGGAATTCTGAGGTAGAGCACAACACTCACGGCTCTGACCTGTCAGATGCTGTTTCCACTCACCTTAGCAGAGCGAAAGGTTTCTTCACCAGAATTAAATGTTTCAGAAATGTGTTATAAATAACAGTTTGAAAGCCTTTAATTAAACAATTTAATAATATAAAACAAAGGTAGAAGAAAAAAAAAAAGAAAAATTTCACTACTTGGACTTAATTGACTGAAAAGGCTGATGTCAGATTATATAGCACTGAATTACCTGGGCAGGAAACATGTATATTAGAGATTATGCCTTCAATTAACTAAAGGAATTAGTATAAGTATTCACAGTGTACTTCAAGTGCCATAATACTCCATTCTAGTGATTTTGATTTCTTCTAATTAACATATACACACAAATGAACCTAAAAGTGCAAGCATAAACATTACTTGCACACTGATCCATTATCACACTGCTCAGATCAAGCTTAATCAACTTCTATCAGGTTTTTTGATTATACACATTATTAGACAAGTCTCGTTTCATTTAGTCTCTAAACAGCTACATTTTATTACAGTCAGAGCTAAGTAAAGTTTGCAGGAGACTTGCTGTCTTACTTGTTCTTTCACCCATGTAAGCAGAGCAATTAATGAAAAATAATTAAACACCTGGTCTAAAGCTACATCACATAAAGGACTTTGCTGGCTAGAACTGATGTCTATCAAGTTCCTGACAGCAGTAGTATCATTAAAAAAATGCAGTTTAAATGACTTTCTCCAAAGGAATTCAGCCACAAAAATAGCTGCTAGATTCTCAGCTTCACAAGTCTGCGTTTCTCCATGGCTTCAGCAGGGTGACCTGGCTGCAAACAGCTGGATTCTCTGCTGTTGGAATGAAAGGTGTTAAAATGCAGAAGCTGTTTCCTGGACACCAATCTACATTCGAGGTATGGGATGAAGAAGGAAGCACAATGCTTCATGTTAAAACAGAAAAGACAAGCAAGAAAGAAGGCAGAGGAGTTTGCCCTCAATGTATGGAGGGAGCTATTCTATGGAACACACACCAGGTTTGTTGAGCTTGTGAGTCAGGATCAGAGGAGAGGTCAGCCACTAAGAGTGGGGTTTTGTTACAGACCACCCAACAGGGGCAAAGAAGTCTGTGGTAAGCACCTTGAAAAAATCTCCAGATCACAAACCCTGATATCTGCTGACAGCAATCTAGGAGGGAGTCTGGGACAACCTCTTGACACAGATGGGCCAAACAGGGCCCACTCTCATAGCCCTGCTACTCACAAACATAGGAGTGCTAGGGGATGTGTTAATCCCTGGCAGCCTTGGCTGTAGCAGCCACCAGAGTGGAGTTCAGGATCCAGAGAAAGGAAGTAAGGAAGGAAGGCAGATAGCAGTTCTGGGGCCTCAGGACAGCAGACTGGCTTATGCAGGGAACTAGTATATAGGATCCTGTGGGAGGCAGCTCTGAAATGCAAAAGAGTTTGAGAGAGTTGACATGTCTTCAAAGACAAGCTCCTCCTAACACTCAAATGGTCCTTCCTGATACTGAGGGGAGAGAGAGGGGGAAGAAAAAAAAATAGTAGTAAACTATAAGGAGAACAACTTGGCTACATGGGGACTCATGCCTGAGTACCGATGGAAAAAGGACATAAAAGGGAGATGGAAGCAAAGACGGACTTGAAAGGATGAGTATTGAAAAAGGACCTGGGCATGCAGGGTTGGTGTCAGGAAAACCAAAGCCCACTGAGGACTGAAATTAGCAAGGGGCATGATAGGCAGCAAAAGCTTCTACTACTACTTTAGCAATACAATAATAAACAAAGAAACTACAGGCCCACTGCTGAGTGAGGCAGTGACAAGTGACAGGTACTCAGTGCTGCTGTTGCCTGTCTTCACTGAAATGTTCTCCCAGAGTTAAAGGAGCAGGGGAAATACTGGTAGTGAAATAGGATTCAGCCAAGTATCTCCTGAAAAGTTTCAACCCAAGCAAGTCCTGATGGGATGCATCCAAGAGTACTGAGAGAGCTGTCTGATGTCACCGTGAGGCACCTCTCTATAAAAAGGTTGTGGAATTAGGATGTTGCAGTCTAGATGAGTGGAGAACTAGATGTGTGAAAAACTGGCTGGACCATTGGGCTCAAAGGGTGTTGGTTAATGGAACAATATGGGAAGTTGTCATAAAACAAAACAGAAGGTTCTGACTTGATATGAGAAAAAACACTCCTAGAAATAAATTTCCAGAGGTTTAGAAAAATGCAGTGAAACAAACACACTATCTAATCAACAATATTTTGCAGATTACCAGTTTTGCCATCCTAAGTTATGGTACACTAACTTAACGCACACAAATGTCTTCAGAAGTAAGTCTTTCATTATGACGGTGTATCTAGGTGTAAGTATTGAGTTTATAGAAATTATTTTCAGTAACAGTTGCACTATAAGGTATTGCTTAAAATTCTTGATTATGTACCACAATATTAGCGTTACCAGGAATAGATATGCTATTCTTGATTATGTAATCAAGAAAAACTTCTGAAAATAATATTCAGAGTACAAACTACTTTTAATCAGCAGCTAAATACCAAGATACTGGCACTGATTACTTCGTTGCTCTAATGACATCTGTAATGGATTCCAAGTGCTGTGCCTGATTGCTTCCCAGCTGATCAGGATTCTGTTCATCACTTCTAGCTGCTGGAATTCTGAGATTTCTTGGAGTTCCTTTGCAAAAGGCTTCAACATTGCTTCAGCTAAACAGCTACAGTGCATGCTTTAAAACAGTCATCATAAACTTTACACTTAGTACTACATGATAAAATGTATTAAGAGAAGAGAGGAAGATCTGGGTTTTTCTCCCCCCCCTTTTTATTGACAGGCATTGATTATAAAGCAGTATAATCCAACAGTATAATCCAAAGAACTTGATAGACATTGGCCAATGGATCATATAATATAGCTGAACTTCAGCTGATCATAGCTTTCTTCTATAACCATGCTGCAATAGTAACTGTGATACACTTTCATTAATGCTGTTTTCAGTTTTAATGTAGCTGATATACACAAGTGATTTAAAAGGCAATTTGAGACATTAAATAAGATACATGTACAAGCCAAATTCACAATTGTTAAACTTAAATCAATGTCTTGTCTCATGTCATTTCTGATTTTTGCCTACTGAAAAAATGAATTTTTAATCCTTCATTTTATTGAACTAACATGATAAGGGAATTGACACAGCAATTATTCTTGGAGAGACTCCTCACTGGAGAAGTATGAAATGATTGCAGTACCATTGTACATTGTACAGACATGCATTACGTAGGTCTAAACATTCTTGGCTAGAACAGTGAAAATACTTCAGTAACTCCAGGAGAAGAAACATTATTACTGGTCTTCAATTCTGCAAACATTTATATGTTCAAATTATGTGAAAAGCTATTGACTATAAAAATTCTTTGATTCTGTTTGCTCTTTTTCATTAATGTAGTATTGCCGAAAGACTTCTTACAATTTCAAATTTTTGTTGTAATAAATAATGAAAGTGCTGGCAAATTTCAACATTACTCTTATAATTTTGGAATGGAACTCTTTCTAAAATTTTTTTAAGAGTTTAATCAGTTGCTGACAGCTTTTTATCTCATTGTGGTTTTAAGTTAGAATTGTTTAAATGGATTATGTAAAGAAGTATGAAATCTCAAGCACAGTATTAGTACTGGAATTAATGGAGAGAAACTTGTGCCACATGACAGTGGAATATAATGGCTCCTGCTTTTTATCTGAGTCATGACAGGTGCAGAAGTAAACTAGCAGTTCAAACAGATACATGTAAGAGAAGAAATTTAAGAATTTATTCCTCTGTGAGAAGGAAGTCACCTCAATCCCTAGAGTTTAGCACAAATGTGGCAGAAGACTTGAGAATGTGACTGCAGTACTTCCAAGCTTTCCAAAAACTTTCACTGCAAGGAATGCAGAAAGTTTTCATTTCTAACATCAGAGGATTTCTATTTTGATAAAAGAACATGCAGCGAATAAGTTCTTATAAGGCCAACATTTTGGCTTCTTAATACTAATGTCTTGCAATGTCTCATACAGTAACAGCTATTAACAAGCCAAACCAAAGAAACTGTCAATAAGTATATTGATAAGACATTTTTAAAACAGGATGTGAGTTGTCTTCCTTTAAAATATCTTTTCTTTAAGTTTATTTAACTCTCTGTGTTTTGAAAGAATTTCTATTCCAGAAGCTAAGTAAGAGAGAGGAAAAGGTAGGAAAAAATACTTTGAAAAACCCATTATTTCACTTCCAAAATACACATTCATACAGTTTAAACTAAAGCGTTGCTTCAAATTCTTTTAAACATACAGATTTAGATTTATCTTCTATGAAGTATTCTTCTGACTCTACATGTCTGTCTCCCTTGCGGTATCACATATCTCCCTGCCCTTCCAGGCAACCAGTCAAAGAGTGCTAATCCACAGGTATCTGCACAGTAACGCGATTCACTTTTCTCTCTCTCATCAGTTTAGACAGGAAGACAAATTGCTGACTGTAAAACGGTACTTATATGTACAATGTAATTGTAAATTGTACTTATATGTTTTCCAACTCACAGCACAGCAAGCCATTTGTATAAATACAAAGGCAGTAATGAAATAAGTAACTGTTCCAGTTGAATATTCTAAAATTCCTTTTAGTAGTACATTTCCTTAACTATTTTATATAACTAAATGATAACACAGGCTTACAAAGTATTGAAGAGCATAAATCAATCAACAAGAAATTATTAGATGAATTAAAATATGGTGGCTCAGTGAGGTAATCATAGAATCATTTAGGCTGGAAAAGACCCACGAGTAATGAACTGCTCTTTCTTGCAGTCTCTTGGAAATTGCACTAGGCAGCTTCAAATATTTATACAATGCACAGCACATACATCACACAATGTAAGCGATCTCAGCAGTAACACCCGTTCAGTTTCTTTTACATGTTTGTTAGCAAAATGAATACATGATAATGTTTTGCAAAACCCTGACAGGTTTGTATTTAAAATATAGGGAAGTCTGAAACATACACTGGTAAAAGGGATAATAATGACTACAGAGATCCATTATTAGAAAAAGAAAACAAAACAAAACATAAAACCTGCCACACACAAGACTGACTTATTGTACCTAGCCATTCAGTATCCCAGTAGAAGTCAGAACACTGCTGGCTCTCTGTAGTTGGCACTTACTCTCTATCAACAGAAAAGCCTTAGAATAACATTGTTTAAAGTCAATACAGACAAAAGTACTCAGAACTCTGCATTGTTTTATGGGTCTTTGAGAAACATCCAGGTAAAATGAAATTAATTTAGCTTCCTGGATTATTTAAATTTGTGAGTGAAAGATCCTTTTCAACAGGATGTAGAACACATTATTTGTCCTGAATTTTCTTCCTCTTACAAGGGATACTGAAGATAACATATTTGGAACACTTACACAAATTAAAAGTCCTAATCAAAATACTTATTAAAACTCTGCTATGGGAAGGCCAGATGATTCTTAGGAAGAGATTATTTTATGATTCTGGGTCAAACCCGTACTTCCAAAATTAATGGAAGAACATAAACCATTAAAACAACTGCATAATGGTAGACTTTACATTATGATCAAGCTACTGAGGTTTTACACAGTAGATTCTATCAAGCTTAAACCTGTTGGTTTTTACACTTTCCCACTCTATCACTAAAATTGTGTTCTGGTCAAAAGAAAGTCTGTAGCCTATAAATAATGTCAATCAATTTGACTTGTCAATTTGACAGCTAAGGTTTTAAAATCCACTTTGTGGGACACTGAAGGAATTAGCAAAAGGTCTCTAACATCCTCAAAACCTTCCTGTGCAAACAAGAGGTGGGAAGCACCACCTCAGGTGCAAGTGGAGTGCAAAGCAGAGTGCAGCATAAAGCACACAGGACTCTAGATTTGGAAGCTCACCTGGTGGATTGTAGTGCTGTCAGTTACATAGCTAAGGCTGTCTGCAGCTCTGCTTCTTATCAAGGCTAAGAACTATAAGACACCGTGCTTAGATCTGCTTTTGAGACCACTTGTCAACTGGTAACATCAGGTTTTCAGTCACTTACAAATAGAGTATTTATCTTCTTAAAAGAGAAAATATTACCCGTCTGTTTTAAAGTTATAACTGTCGAACTTTGTAACTCACCTTTCTAGATGGTCTGTTGTTCTTCCTCTGACTGTACACAGAAACACACTGATCTCTGAGTCCCACAGCAACAGGACAGAATGCTAAAACTTGAATTTGCTGACTTTTAGCATTTTAAGAATTTAAATATTGAAGCAGATGAATTTATTAAGCATTAGAAAGCCAGAGAATTCTCTGAGTTTCACCCACTTTAGGTACTCAAAAAGCCATAGCTTTTTTTTGTTCTTTTCTTGGCATTGTTTTTCCCCAATGGCTAGAGTAGGGACTCTCAAAGCAATTTGTTTAGAAGAAAGAATTTTAATGTGTCTTCTTAGGACTTCTATTTCAAAGAAAATTTCCTCAGGGCCACTGAAAAAAAAGCAACTAACTAACAAAAGTGCATCCCTAAAACGAATGATACAGGAAGTCAGATGAAGAAATCAGAATAACGTTTCAAGAATCATCTACAAAGCACACTTTTTTCCCAAACATCAAAACAGAAGCATATCAAATCCTATGAAAGAATATTATGAAGTCAAGGAAATTAAATTAGCCTTGTTGCCAATCTGAAATATAAAGAAAATGGAGTTACAATCCCCATTCTACACTTCTAATTGCCTTACCTGGCATTCCATGGATGAGGTCTCCACACAACACAAAGAACTTGGGCTTAGGGTTTAGTTTGTTAATGGCCTGCACTGCTTGCTCTGCTAATTTGATTTCTTCTCCCCATTCATCATCTCCATTGTTAGTGTCTCCAACTGCCCAAGCTTTCATCAGTCCAAACTGAGGATCTGCTCCTTGGATGAAGTAGAAGGGCCCCTTCCATTGGTACTCATCATCTAAGAAGAAAAGAGAGGGGGGGAAAAAAAAGAATTTTTAAGCACTAGAGAAACTTATAAAGAGATTGCTCTTCACCTAACTAAGTTGAGGCTGCTTTAATGAAAGTACAGAATTCTGTAGTCATTCATATAGGACAAATATAAAGGCAGAAGTACAAAATTTTCCTCTCATGGGTAGCTGCAATAAATGAAAGTATATTAATCTAATTATACCACATGGTAATTACAAACTGATTAGAGGAAAAGTATGTGAAGAATTCAGCATATATTGCTGGAAATTACAAGACTACAATATAGCACAAATGTATAATGTTACATTTCAGTTGATTCTTTTAAGACTCCAATTATCGCTTCTTTAATTAACAAGTTAAAACATACAAAACACATTTCACATTTTATGGTTCCAGTAGACTTGTCCTTAAATTATTAAGGAGTTAAATGCTTTTTGTTCTTATACTTTAGAATGAAGTTGGATGTAGCACATTCTTTGGAGTTAGAACTGAAGCCACTCAACAGGACCAAGGTCAGCAAATACAAAATCCAGCAACATCAGAATTAGCAGCAACAATGAAAGTCCTAATTTAGAACTGCCACAATAGCTCCCGAGACCTATGATAAAAAAGTAAGAACTCAGAAACAAATTTCCACTGGTAGAGTCAGTGCAGATGGAGGGTACAGCAGAATTTGTACTGCTACAATTTTCTTGTATGCTTGTTTCTCTGTTACTATAATAACAAGTACCACAAAAGAAGCATGATACGTAAGACTACAAGCACATTAAGAAAAAATATCTCAACACTGGGCAAATAAAGCAACAGTTGGCTACAAATTAAAAACAAAAATGTATATCCTGTTTCCTAGACTTATGTCTCAAGTTGGAATTAAAGTACAAACATGAGCACACTGTGGCTTCTCCAGCTGTCTAAATGCATTCGTTTGCAACCTGAATATTTCAGTTTTGACAGCTGTATTTGGCTTAATACATTTAGTGGTATTGTTGTTTTTTTTTTAAACAGCATTTAAACTGTTAAAAACTCACTGATTGCATCAATCTATAGTTGAATCTAAAAAAAAATGATACAATAAGTTATTTCAAATTAAAATATAATCCATAAATATACTCCCATATTATGTCAGTCTGATCGAAATACAGTTTGAGGCAAAACTAATCTTCTAATAACAGTACATAAGCAAGTAGCATGTTCACCGCATGGATTTACTTTTGGTTTTCTTTCAAGTGATCTAGAACTGGGGCTTCTCACATTGCAAGAAGAGAGGTCCGTTTCTTTCAAGGAAGGTTAGAAAACAGAGGTCAGAATTCATCTCTTGCACCATGGATATGGATGCCATGGATATGGATGCACCATGGCTGGGGTGGGGGAGAGGGAATGTGGGCAACTCCCAAAAGCTGCTTGTAATTGTCATCTGTTGCTATGGCATCAGATCATTTTGCCAAATGCAAGCTTCTACATTTTAGTTAAAGTGACATTTAATTTCTAAACAAAATTATTTATAGTCTGTTAACATTGTCTGTTAATTCCTACCAGCACTGCCTTGCTCTCAATAACAATCACGTATTTTATAGATAGAAACTTTTAGCCATTCATTAGCTTTTAATTCTGAAATGAAATTAACTTTTCCTATTCCATAACTTATTCAGAGAAGTTAAATGATCCATCATCTATCCATGAGTTTGCAACAGAAGACTCATGGAACCAGCTGAATGACACAAAGTAATTTAGGTTTTTATTTTATGTCTTGCATGGCAAAATATGACTGCCATAAAAAACAACTTACATGCTGTATCAAAGGCATTGTTTGTGCAGAGAAATCAACTTATAATTTTTATAAGTGGAAAGCTGTAGAAAAAAAAACAGTTAAGGAAGCTTGCAGCAGAAATCCTTTATGACCAATACAAAATAAACCTGAAAAAAAGGGTAAGTCTGAAACAGGAACTTGTTTTGGAGGAGTGGCACAATCCTCAAAATCATTAAATGGAAAAAAAGCTCAAATCTTTGAACAATGTGGCAGGATTTTTAACACCTGTCCCTTTTCCAGCAACTTGGTAGACAGTATTGATGATCAATGCTGAGGAAAATGTACTTGTTTTGTATTGATTAATCTGAAGCCAGTAATTTTTACCATAGTAGCCTAAGTAAAATGCAGACATTTATCTATTTATTTTTACAGGAAATACTTAGAAAAGACAGCTAGTCTCTGTTTTAAAAGACTGTGTTTCAATTATGGACATACTGTGTTTCCCTTTCCAGAGCCCCAGGGATGGTGCCTGGTGGCCAAAGGCAGCTGGAGCACCTGCAGCAGGCCAGGTAGCTGCCAGGCAGGCTGGCTGGCACAGGCAGCAGGACTGGACCAGGTCCCAGGTAACAAGGCGCTTCACATACAATGCCTGAACAGAGAGAAGTCTGGCAAGCAGACAATGTACTGACAGGGAGCATGCAGAGCTGACGCAAAACAGGTCGCAAGGCCTGACCAGGGACTATTCTAATATATGCTTCATGGGTACTTTTTTTTCCTGCCTTATATTCATGCCAATACAGTAGCTCTCTAGGTTTTAAGTACCTGAATGTTTCCAAGACTGTGCACAGATGCTCTGGTTTGAGTGGGTGAGTGATGGTCATGTGAGGCAGAGAGAGAGACACTGGTAAGATGAATTTGAAAGGAGAAGTTCAGTACACAGACAGAATCAAGAAGTGGCAGAAGAAAGGAGAAACAGAAGATGCAGGGGTGGAGGTGAAGAAGAGTGGGGAGAAAAGGAAAGAGATAGGAGGTGAAAAGAGAAAGGAACTGAAAATGATGCAGAGGTATATGCTATATTCTCCTGTAGGAAAGAAAAAGATAAAACGAAGAAAGCAAAGCAGGGACAACAAAAAAGATCCAGGAATTGGGGCTACATAGATAACATTTACTTAAAATGTTAGTTTAATTAACTGGTCTTAGTCAAATAATTCAGTCAACAGCTATTTTTGTGGTATTTGATAATTTATCAAATAGTTACAAAAAATAACAGTAAGGTTGAATAAGTATTTTCTACCTTTGTCTTGTTATTTGATCACTCCAACTAGAAACCCTATTTAAAAACAAATAAACGTAATACTTAAACCAAATTCTGTTAGCTTATTACTTATCAAGTGGTACTTACTGATTTAGTTAGTACTTCCTGATTTTGTTCCCCACAAAAAAAAAGAATATATGGGAACAAAATAAAATATGGACACTCAGTTTGAACTTACAACTTAAGTTTTTGTAAACACATCAGGAATGTCTTTCAATTACTACAAGGTACTAGAAATAAAAGCAGAATATCATGAAGAGAGTTGTATTGGTACACCACCACTGGTGCAAACTTGCACCTGTGCTAACTCTTAAGCCTGTTCTGAATTCAGCTCATCCAGGAAATAACTCTGAATTGCCCTCACTGTTCTGCCTGCAGAGGAGTTCATGCAAGTTTTTCCTTATCTGTGCAAGGCATAACATCAGTCCAGCTAAATTTTAAAGTGTTGCAACTAGTGCAATTTGGCTAATTTTGCTTAAAACTCCAGGAGCACATCTGCACAAGTGCTCTTTCAAAAGACCAATACGGTAAGAGGGTAGCAATGAGAAACAAAATGTATAAGCATCTTCCACTACCATAGATGGATCCAGAAGTCTTTTGCCTAAGAATTAAATGATTTATCAATGGACTGTGTTCAGATAATTATTAACAAAACTTTTGTACCCTACTTCTCTCCCTCACCAGCTGCTTGTTAGCACCCTCAAGCAGATGAGGTACTTTAGGCTGTACAACTGAACCTCATCTGCTTAAGCAGTAAGTCAGGCACCACAAAAAATTGTCTGAACCATTTTTTTGGACTTTGCACCGAATCACAAGAACAGTGCTCAGACAAATCATTCTGTTGCTATGCTAGGGGAACGCCAAAACCTGGCAGAGGGTTAGTAACAAACAGCATTAGGCAGAAGTGGGAGGGGGAACAGCTGTTTTTGCAGGGCTCACCTAGTCATGATCCAGGTCCTAGATATTACTCTATAAGGTTTCAGTTAAATAGCATGTACAGTTGCTTTCTTCCCTTCAAACGTAGCAAGCAATGACTTTTATGGGAATGACATCAAAGGCATCCTTCTTGCTAGGAGTTTCAATTTTCAAGACTTTAGATGAGCTATGTAGTTGTATTAGACAAAGCGCAGGCTTGGTAAAGCAATAGAAGATTAGGATTCAATTAATAAACAAGTTTTTCTGCCTTTTCCCTTGCACTGCAAAATTGAGCAGAGCTGAGAACACCTGCAAATTGGCTCTTCATCCCTATGAGCACAGAGGCTGTTTGCAACTTTCTGAATTTACCACAGCAATAAGAAAACACAAATGCCAGACAAAAGTCAGCAGATTTCTCAGATAGCCGAGGTACACACGGTTTCCATTTCTGAAGGACGAATAGTGTCTGTGGAGCTGCTCTTACACATTGAGCCACACAAGACTCCTATTCCAAATCCATTTTGTTCCCAGGCCTCCTTAAGAGCTGCACAGCTGATCGCCACGGAAGAAGTCCAACTTCAGAACATGTTGTTATGCCTCAGTTTCGATAGCTTCCCACTCTTTTTCTGCTCCCATGCATGCCAAAGTACAGACAGAGGATCAATGCAATGTATTTTTAGTAGCATAGGCTGAAAAATGGTGCCAGCTTCTAATTTTATCTAAGGATTAATTCTGTGAAGGGCCAAAGTAGTCAGCAGCAATTCACAAGAGAAAACCTCAGCCATGTATTGTGATCACCCACAAAAAGACACTTCAAGGACCTAAGTGGGATTTAAGCCAAACCTCACCATTTCTAGAGGACTATTGCTAATATCTTGCCGTGCCTTTATTTCTTCCTTTTTTGCTTTTCCTAATTTCTCTTCCCTTTTCTTCCCCACTCTCCAAACATCACAAAGACACATATATAGAAATTGCTCATATAAACCACTGCAAGCTGACCTCTGACAGCCACGCAGTACTGGTGGGATTTCCAGTATTTCCCTGGTGGGATTTTTTAAAAGTACATTGGTTGGTTTCAACTGTTCATTGGTTTTCTTCTTCCTCTACGCTCTACTGCATTTCATGGAAAAAATTAGTTATGAAAAGTTACTCCTGTCCATAGTGTCTCTATAGACACTATTGTATCAGAGGAGAATGGACATGGACACACGCCTAGTGCATGCTCAGTATACCATGGGCAGTAATAAATACGAAAAATGCCCTCATTCTCATGTTGGGTTTGCCAGGGGAATTAATTGCACTTCTCTGAAAGATCACAAAATAGCAGAAATAGGTACATGGTTCCCTGCCCTAAGCTGTCTCTGCCTACAAAGTGTGCCTGTGACTCTTTTTCTAGGTAAAACTGGACAAGCACAACCTGGGTTTTCTAAAGAAGCTATAGGCAGGAAGGAAAATGGAATCTTTTAAGTGAAAGCAGTAGTTATACATCATAAACAATACAAAATGCAAAAGCTTTTTCCTTGCAATTGTTTTGCAGTTTACCTTTAAAGGAATTGGTTTTCATTCCTCTCAGTCCTGGAATAGTTTGAAAAACAATAAAGGACTTGCACTAAATCCTTAATAATTCCTTGTTTAATATTAAAACATTATCAATTATTATGGCTTCAAAAGCACCATCATTATTGTCTGTATGTCCAAATACAAAAGATTTCAATCTAATGAAATATGCATTCCTTTCAGCTATATTTTCCATGTGTACCTGAGAGACTACCAAAGACATGACTATTGAGGGTTCTGCTGTATGACCAAGGCAACCCATTATGGAAGGCACAATTTTATGCATCAGGGGAAAAAACCCTTCAAAACAGGTATCAAAATACATTTTTCAGAGAGCAAATAAAACCTTTTAAAAGAGTAATTATTGTAGAAATGATGTACAGTGAGCCTAAACTACGGAGATAATGTCAGCAGAAACACTAACTGACAGAATATAGTTTCTCAAATAAATTAGGCAGTGCTACTATTTTTAAAAGATATACTTTTAAACTTCTTAGATAACTATCAAGGTAGGAAATGCCCCCTCAGATACAGTTTATTTGTACTGAGGGCTACAGAATGCTAAAACTCTAGTCATGCCTTTATGTCCACCCTCAAATTTAACATGTAAACTCATTGCAGAAACTTTACAGCCCAAGACTGTAGGTGTGAAGGGGGGTGGCTTGCATAATGACAAGGTGAAGTCACAGAAAGTTGCTCAAAACCCACATAAAAATTTGCCTAATTCATATGAGAGTTGGAGACAGTATTGGGAAGGGAATATGCTAGCTGGGAAGCGGTTCTGATCAGTGCTCAAAAATATTACTGTTGAAGAGCTCTAGAACAGTAACCATAATGTGCCAAGATCCAACACTCATGTGAAAGCAAGAAAAAATAAGAAATCAACTGCGGTTGTATTTAATTTCAAAGGAAGGCGAATTACATGTAATTACGATGCTTTTAAAAAGTGCAAAAATCCTTGAAGGCAGCATGGAAACTATACAAAGACACTAAACCAGAGGCTCAGACCATATGCACAGCATTTACTAAGAACTTCAGAAAGACCAAAAAGAATCCAGACTGACTAAACAACACAAATGGCAGTAGAAAATAGGAAAGATTTTATACACTGGAAGGTTAGATACAAAAGTCCAAGAAGCCAAGCTAAAAAAAGTGAAGAACAATTGGAAATAGCACAAACCTGAAAACTAATAAAGCCCTTTTTAGAGGCATTAGGAGCAGGTAGACTGCCAGACACTCACTAAGGCTAACAGATGTTCCAGACATGGAAGATACACCCAAAGATAAAGGCAGAGCAGAAAAACAATGTAAATTGTTGTATTCACGATTTTTATGGAGGAACTTGTGAAGATCTAAGTCCAGAATTCTTCCTTACAAACAGTGCATCAGATCTGTCTCAAATCAAAATACCAGTAGATGATTCAATAAACTAACATGAACAATAACAAACCACTCAGATTAGGTGGCATCCACGGAAGAACTCAAAAGTAAAAACCAGCTAACCCCTGGGGAGTTACCTCTTGCTTAAAACTGCCTTTGCACCAGAGGAGCAGGAAGATGGCCACTATCACACCTACATTTAAAAGGGTTTCTGAGCAATCTCCTAACTACTGACTGCAAAACTGGCACCTGTACAGGCAAGTTAATGGAAACTGTAACAAGACAATAACTACGGCACTTACTGATTTTTCAGAAAGAGTAATGGACAGCTTCTACATGGACAAGGGAAATCCACTTGATACCATCTACTTCAATCTCCAGAAGGTATCTGGCAGTTACTCACCAAAGATTCGTAAGGAAGCCAAGCTGTCTTGAAATATCCAAGTCCTCACATGCATAAAAAACTGGTAAGAAAAGAAGACATTGACAAGAGACACAGATCCCACCTGAATCTGTCCTGGGACCTACACTGTTCAACAAATTCAGAGCAATCTGTAACAGTAACTGAATAGTGAGGAAGTGAAATTTGCTATAACTAAGCCATTTGGCAGTATGAAAATAAGGCCTGGTTGTGAAGAACTGGGGAGAGACTTAATTAACAGTGACTGTTCACGAAAACAGATGAACTTCAATGCAGAAGAGTGCAGGATAGTGCACATGGGAAAAACACCACCAACTTCATTTAAACAATGATAGTTCCAGCAAGTGCTACAAAGAAAAGTCACCTCGACATTCAGTAACAGCAAAAAAGCAGAGATAGGAAAGGAATAGAGAACAGAACAAAGCAAAAAATATGAGAAGCACCTGAAAAAACTTAAAGAGTTTGCAAAAGATTGGTGAGGGAAACATGAAAGAGGAACATAAAATCACATGTGGAACTGAGAACGTGAGTATGCAATGCTGGTTATCTGCCTCTTCCAGATGTCAGCTCTGGAACCATCAGCTAACACTGGCAAAAGACACGTTCAAAACAGACATTTCTCAACCAATTAAGCTGATAGTACTATCACTTGTTTAAAAAGTGTTCTACCTACTTTCACAGAAATTCTTTGCACAGCATGCTACTGGCATACTTGGGAAAAAAAAAAAAAAAACCAAACCAAACCCAAGACTTTTTGGGAGAAGTGGTGGAGAAGACATAATGTACCCAAACATATGGTCCTGTTTCTTCACTAAAATACTAATAAAAGTAGTAGACATCTGAAACATAATTTCACATGGGTAGAAAAGACAGAGAATATATCAAAAAAGTAAAGCCAAGGCATATAGAGGTCTTTTGCCAATAAAGTAGGGTACTTATGCACTGTTTGCTACTATGCTCCACTGATTACATGGATAATTTAGATCCCTAACCTTGAGCATCTGATTCACACATGTCACATATCAAGAGTAGATTAGAGCAGGTTACGGGTATAACCTCCACATCATGTGAAAGCAGACTGAACAAATTACTGTTACGGGATAGGGTGTGGAAGAGTGATTTTGCAGAAAGAGTAGTAAGACAAAAAGGAAATTAAGCTCTCAATGGTAACTCCCAAATTTTAAAAGGAAACAAGTGTGCCGAGCCATAGCAGTGGTAGTAAATGTTTTGTGCAGCTACCTGTTTAACAGAAGGAGTGAAACCTAAAGACTGAGGAAAACAACAAAACACAGATAACTGATTTTCACCTTAAACTGCAAGAAACTTTGCCTCAGTTTTATCAGCCCTTGATTGTTTGTGTTTTTTTTTTTTTTTCCCCAATCACTGAGTTATCCACAGGTTGTGTTGAACTTTAGCCTCTTCAGAAAGAGCTAAGTAAATTATTGACAAAGAAACATTGTACCTGAAGATGGCAGCTGAACTATGATAGCCTAAAAAGTCCTGAACAAGATCAAAAACCAACCAGTAGGTAAGAAAAGTCTTAATTAATATTTAAAGAATACCAAACAAGGACACTTCAGGAGAAAGAAACACATCTGGAAAACAGATACCCAAATCACATTTTTTCTTCCATGTTTAAGGCAATTTTCAAGGAGTGCTTAGATAAAGCTTTTGTTCAGAAATTTTTACACTGCCATTGAACACTCCTTTTGTTACAATTTCACCATACAGTTGTATTGGGTTTCCATAGCAAGGTTTTGGTAGCAGGGGGGCTACAGGGCTGGCTTCTGTGAGAAGCTGCTAGAAGCTTCCCCAGTGTCCGATAGAGCCAATGCCAGCTCCAGGACAGACCCGTAGCTGGCCAAGGCTGAGCCAATCAGTGACAGTGGTAGCACCTCTGGGATAACATATTTAAGAAGGAGGGAAAAAAAAAACAAACCCCAAAACAAAACCTGCACAATTGCAGCCAGAGAGAGGAGTCAGAACATGTCAGAGGAACAACTCTGCAAACACCAAGGTCAGTGAAGAAGGAGGGGGAGGAGGTGCTCCAGGCACCAGAGCAGAGATTCCCCTGCAGCCTGTGGGGAAGACCATGGTGAGGCAGGCTGTCCCCCTGCAGACCATGGAGGTTACAGTGGAGCAAATATCCACCTGCAGCCTGTGGAGGACCCCATGCTGGAGCAGGTGGATGCCTGAAGGAGGCTGTAACCCTGTGGGAAGCTCGCACTGGAGCAGGGTCCTCACGGGACCTGTGGCTCCATGGAGAGAGGAGCCCACACTGGAGCAGATTTGCTGGCAGGACTTGTGACCCTGGCGGGGGACCCATGCTGGAGCAATCTATTCCTGAAGGGCTGCACCCTGTGGAAGGGACCCACACTGGAGCAGTTTGTTAAGAACTGCAGCCCGTGAGAAGGACTCACGATGGAGAAGGTCATGGAGGACTGTCTCCTGTGGGAGGGACCCCATGCTGGAGCAGGGGAAGAGTGTGAGGAGTCCTCCCCCTGAGGAGGAAGGAGCAGCAGAGACAATGTGTGATGAACTGACCACAAACCCCATTCCCCATCCCCCTGTGCTGCTTGGCGGGAAGGAGGTAGAGAACTTGGGAATAAAGTTGAGCCCAGGAAGAAAGAAGTGGTGGGGGGAAGGTGTTTTAAGATTTGGTTTTATTTCTCATTACCCTACTCTGATTTGATTGGTAATAAATTAAGCTAATTTCCCCAAGTCAAGTCTGTTTTGCCTGTGATGGTAATTGGTGAATGATCTCTCCCTGTCCTTATCTCAACCCACAGAGCCTTTCATTGTATTTTCTCTCCCCTGTCCAGTTGAGGAGTGATACAGTGGCTTTGGTGGGCACCTGGCATCCAGCCAGGGTCAACCCACCACAACAGTTGATATAACTAGATGGCTTGTCTGCCATCTGTCCCTTCAACAAATGCTAGGCATTCTGTTCCAAACCAACCACACCATCTGCAATTAATAGGTTGCCAGAATGACTGTATACATATACTTCACATGCTCAGAGTTGGTGATTTTTCTTTATTTGGCAACAAGCAAAGCCAAATATTTCCAGTGAAACCCAAGAAAATACCACAAAATTGTTGGGATTGAATAGCCTTGCCCACCTCATCGATCAATGCCCACCAACCAATACAATTTATAATTTATAAACAAATACAAGAAAATAAAATACCTTCCATATGTGGCAATAGCAAAAGATTTCTTAACGCAGACTTAGTTATGCACCTGAAAAACCTAGGCACCCTGCAGAACCTCCATCCTTGGGAGAATTTTACAAACAAGTGAGATAAACACAGATGTTCAAAATACTCCTCTGTTGGTCCAGCCACAAGACAAGAACCAGGAGTCAGCAGGTGGCTGCCATCTTTGACTTGGCAGCAGCCTCATTACCTTATTCACCTGGGAGGAGGTAAGTCTAGAAGCATGTGTCCTATGGAGCTGGCTTATACTCAGGCACTACCAGCCAAGGGGGTTAACAGTGCTGCCTCTGCACAGTGTGGAAGCACCAGGGGAGGAACTAGCTGCTGACCTCCACCCTGAGAGAGGCTGAAGCACCTTGAAGAAACTGGCACCAACAGTTTCACAAGCTACGGAGATCAGGTTTAGCAGCTTTGACAAGCGTTTTAAAATGAATCTGATGTTGGACGCTGCTGGCACCTTCTCCACGGGAGCCGGAGCCACCCGCGCTGCGGACGGGCGGCGGGCACACCGCGGGGGCAAACGCTTGAACGCGGCTCTGCTCTCCAGCTAACGTGGCAACAAACTTCGGAGGCTTCAGGCGCGCCCCGGCGCAGCAGGGGGGCAGCGGGCTGCCACAGCTCCGCGTTCAGCCGAGCCCCCGCGCCCGGCAGCAGCACGCCGAGCGCCGCCGGCTCCCCCGAGCAGGGTGCTCCCTATCACGGGCTTCTGGCGCCGGCGGAGGGCCCGGGGCCCTATCCCAGTCCCTCCGAGTGCCTGCCCTGCGTCTCCCCCTCCCCGGCAGCAGGCGCTCCTCCCGCTGCCGCCGGGGAATGCTCCGGGCCGCCCCTCCCGCACCACCCGCCCGGCTGCGCGGCAGGGAAGAGAGCCCGCCGGGACCCGCAGCCCTATGCCGAGGTTCCGCCGGGCGCTCCAGCCTCGGCGCGGGCCCCGCGGCGCGTACCTTGGCGGAAGGCGGTCAGAGTCCTGCCCCGGGCGCTCAGAAACGCGTCCCCCTCCGCCGCCATAGCTCCCGCCCGCCGTGCGGCCGCTGCTGAGAGCCGCTGCCTGGCCCCCGGCTGGCGAGGGGGCGGCACCGCCTCCGCCGGGGGCGGTGCCTGGGCGCGGGCGGGCGAGGCCCTGCCGCAGGCCCGGCGGCGGGCCGCGCTGGCGGCGCAGGGGGAGATCGGCCTCAGCAAGGGGGTTGGCAGGGAGTGTGGTCGAGCAGCGACGGAGGGAACGGCTCCCCTGGGAGGGGCGGGGGCACGGCCCCGGGAGGCGGGGGGGCTGCGGGATGGCTCCTCGGCGCCGCCAGGCTGGGGAGGCGGCGGGGGCCGGTGGGGGCGGCGCGGCGACGTGGTGGCCGCGGGCGGGCGGGCCGCCGTGTCTGCGGGTGAGAGCCAGCCTGCGGGAGGGGAACCTGCCCCGAAGGTGCCGCGGCTTTTAAATGAATAATAATAATAAAATAATAGATTTCCTTCATTTTCAACTTCTTCCCTAACCTGCGAACTGAAGTAAACCGATGTCATCTAAAAGCATTGGCAATCTCCCTCTGTATCTTGAAGGGATACTTTCCAGGTCAGATTTCGTCTTAGCGTTAATTGCACTCAGGAAGTTAACATCACCACCACTGCTCTTTGAAAAATAGTAATTAAAAAAAAAAGTTAGGTGAAAAAAACCAAAGGCACCGTGTCCCTCAGCCCCCACTGCCTGCTCTCGCTGACCCCAGCCCGGGCGCCTCCGGCTTGGCCCTGCCTTCCCCGTGGCTGCGGTAGCGTGGTGGGCAGCTGCCACCGCCCTCGTAGCTTGCATTTTTCTCAGCACCAGGCTACACAGTCGGGTAATAACTGAAATATATGGGTGACCCTTGCAAGGCAATGTTTGCATAATCTTTTCTGAACTGGAGTCCCTTTTTGACTTAGCAATACATGAAGGATAATACGGTTGTGATTTTCCAGTCGAACAGCCGGGACCTCATTATTCTGCACCGTGTGACATGCAGGGTTCCGAGTGCCTCTTTATTCATCCTGTGAAATCTGTAGCGAAGCACTAGATGAGGTTCCTGTTATCAACTAAAACGCATTCCTGTGGCTGGATTATTTTTCCATCTGTAAAATGGGGGTGTTATTATCCACAAATGAAAACAGTTTCATTCCTGCTTGTAAACTGCTTCATGATCATTAGATGGAAAGCACTAGAGGAAGTCTTTTTTAAGTCGTTTTTGTCAGTTCCCCTCTTTATGAGGCAGCATTTGGTACATTAAGCAAGGAAATACTAAAGTGCATTTTTGACTCTCAGGTGCAGCCTATCTAAATATCCTAACACCATCATAGGAACAGGTGATCACGGTCTAATGCTGGAGCCGCTCATGCTAATGTAAAAGCAATTGGCGGAATGATCCAAAGAAATTTTTGACCTTTTCTGTTTCTTCTCCATTTTCTTCTCATCTGCTTAATAGGGCTGAGCAGTTTTATACCAGAATATATGGCTGCTGCATGAGTTCAACTAAACTCAGATTTATTTTGCAAGTGAAATACCATCAAGATCAGGCCAAAAAGTATAGAGAGAACATTACTGTTTTGGCAAGACAGCATACTGTGGTTTTGTAGCACAAGGACGTGAGCTTGCGATCAGCACACCAAATAACCTTTGACTTAACCTGGATGCATTGCTAAAGGCAACCATTTTTCTTAAGTCAAGGTATGCATGTCTGAAAGACTGAATCAGACCTGGCAGGGATGTGGATTCTAAGATCTTCTAGATTTATCTAAATCTCTGTAATTTCACAGCTCTTTTTTCTAAGCATGTGTAGGGGGCTCTCTTCTATAAAATTCTGTTGTCAGTACTGTATTTGATCTCTTTGCAGGATGGCTCATGCATGAGCCTCAGGATGCTCAGGTCTTTCTAGGTGATGAATATGGTGAGTATGCAGTGTGCCTATGTTGCCTCCTCTTCAAATGGAATCCTCTGATATTACATCAGCTTGAGTATTGTCTACTGTAATGAGGATGCCACAAGAAATTTCCATTTTGTAATTTAAACACATTTTCTTGTGATTTTGCAGCCTGAGTGCAGAAGTGTTTTCATCTGCAGAAATAAAGGAACATTTGCATATAAATGTGAGAACTGAGGATGGGGAGTGTGTGTGCAGGAGGGGGATTTCTGCTCTCTCCTGCTTCCTTCACTTTGCCAAATTTGAAGTATGCATTTTTGAAGCCAAGATCATGGACCAAATGCTACACAGCTAAACTCATTTTACTATGACTAAATCGTTTAAAGTTACTACTGATCTATGTTAGTTTAATTATAGATTTTCATGGGCTTATTCCAGATGAGGCCTAGATAAAGCAGCAGAATTTTGTCATAGGACTTGATTTGTTATACAAAGTGTCATGAATATAATGACACTGAATAAATAATTTACAGTACCACGTGTCTGGTCTTATTTATAGAGTATAAATTGAGAATAATTTTTACTAATTTTAAAAAGTTAGTGTGAGCATACAGAGGAGAATATATCATTCTGGAAGAGCATGCAGTATATTGAAAATAAGATAGATAAAAAGTGAGAAATGGAGGCATTGAAAAGGAAATGCTTATATAAGGTTTAGCTTAGTAATGACTGTGATTAGAGTAGTGCAGATCTGAGTAGTCCAGATCTTCTAAGACTTATTCTAGTATGCATTAGATCATGCCACCAATCCTTACAGTTCTTAACAACTTGGAAGTTCTGAAAAATCCAGTAGCAGACACTCTACTTCATTTCTTACTGCAATTTAAAGTATGATTGTATGCACTTTGAGAAACCTCGATAAAGTACTAATAAAACAAGTAAGTAATTGTAAAATTTACTATCTCTGATGAGCAATTCATATAAAGAGCAAAATAGTCAAAGCAGCGGCAGAAGGAGGGAATCCTTTCTCTATTTTCAGCAAATCACAAGAAGACAACAAATTGCAAAAATGGAAGAATACAAAAGGTGAAAAAGAGAACAGAGTTGGTCTAGACATGGGAATTAAAATTACAAAGCACAGGCAGATATGCAGACTTGAAACTAAACCATTTTAATGTTATACATAGAATAGAATGACTATCTGCCATCTGGAATTCAGGGAATCCAATGAAGGTTGGAGGTGTAAGCAACACACACAGGATTATCAACATCTGTTTTCAGTGCATGCTGATTTATATGAGTCCTTGAGGGATAAGTTAGAGAAAATAATGGGAATTAATAAAACCTGATGATATAAAAAGGATCACATCATTGTATTTGTTTAGAGACAGTATGGGTTTACACATGCTAAAAAGAAATAATGCATACAGTGTATCAAGTCTGTTTTCTATTAATCTCTTCTTCCAGCTCCCATAAATCCTGTAACAGGACAGCATTCCTAGCAGATGTAACATTTTGGAAGGTTTGGCATATGAGACCCCTCCTATTCTTCTCCCCAGAACAGCTGATGGATAAAAAATAGTAAGTTTTGAAAACCTACAGTAGTATCTCATACTAGCCCACTCTGTCTCTATCTCCCATTCTACTGCTGAGAGTAAAAGACTCCAGGAAGACTATGCTGGCGTAAATAAATTGAGCAATCTGAGCCTAAAACATTACAGAACATGATAAAACTTAAGGTCTGCTCCTTTGACATTCTATATGAGCATAAATGAATTACTACAGTAAAGAGTGCTTATCAACGTTAAAAAAAGGTCCTGTTAATATTTAGCCTTGATACCAAATGGCTTTCCATTTTCAAAGGGCCCACAAAAAATATAAAAAAATATTAAAAATGTTTTCCACAAACCAACTTAAAAGGATTGGTTGACCAGGACCAATATTTTGTTGCTAGGAAGGGAACAATGATGACATTGATTATTTCCACAGTTAAGAATCCACAATGTAATTGATTTTTATCTGACTCATTTAGTGTGGGCAGGCTCCATTTGTTCAAGAAACCTGTAATATATTCCTTGAATCACTGTAACTATGAGAGATATAAAAGTTGATGTAATGAGTTAAACACACTATTTAACTCAATTTGTTTTGCACACTGAATTCCCATTTCTGACACAGATACAGGTTCTATCTAGATCTACTGGTCGTTTTTGTAAGATGTCTCATTCATTTTGTGTGCTGCCAAGTATTCAAGAGTTCTGCTTTATTCAGAGTGCCTCTGATTTCGGATTTCCCTGTCCTGAGATTTCATTTTCAGGTACACTGAGTACTTGCACCTTTCATTGAGTAACTGAGGCCGGAGCTGCCATCAAATTCAAAAGTCATGACTAGTAATGACTCCAGTGAATGAGAGCGCTAGACTAGAAGCAATTCTTTGATCTGGTGCATATTTTTGACACATTAGGTTTCTATTCCTGAAGAGTCATGGATGTTTGGGTCATGAGTTTGCATAGAAATGGCTAGATACAGAAAAATGCATGGGAGTCCAGCAGGGCTAGAGGTAGGTGCAAAAATCAAGACTTTAACTGAAGTACCCGCTTCCAAAATTATGCAGAAAATTTGTGATTGACTGCCACCTCATCCTCAACTATCTTAAGAACTTTCTGACTTAAATGTTCTCTATACATATTGAGTTCTGTGTAGGTGCATATTCAGAATTATTCCAGTCAGAATTGGACAGCATTTACCTACTATCTAAAGTTTATGATTCCTGCTGCTCATTAAGACCTGTCCAGTTACAAATGGAAGGGAATTAGGCATATAAATAGATTTGAAGAAACTATTCGGTATATATATCCACACACATATATGTGTGTGTTTTTAGAGTACTACAGACGTCTGGTATGTACTATTGGACTTGGTCTAAGAAGAAAATCTAGGTTTAAGAGCTTTTAATTCACATCTATATCTAAAATTTGGACTTGTTGGACTTTTCTTATTTTTAAACAAACAGATTTTCCATTAATGTACAAGCAAAAGCAGCAATCTGGCAGAAGAAGCAGTATTTAGTTTATGCATCTGTATGCATGATTCTCAGATTCCTTTCTCCTTCTTTGCTGATAAATGACATTTTATTAGAAAAAAATAAAAACCCAGATGATCATTAACCACAGTTGCTATTTCTGCCAAAAAAATCAAAGAAACAGCAATCCTTCAAGTATTAAAATTCAATAAACAATCAGAGCACTTAGATGTTTTTTCAACTAGGCATACAACAAGGACATTCTTGTTTCACTGTTACACTGGTTAACTCAAAATGCATTGCAAACACACTGGGCAAGTCCCTTTGCTCAAAGCAGAAAATGATTTTTCAGATGGGAAAAACTCATTTTTACATTACAGGTGGCATGCAAACAACTTGGGTTTTTTGAAAAAATGATGCTTCCTTTTTCTTCCTTCCTTGTATAAAGAGAATTCATCCTTTTTCATAAAAGGGGAAATTTTTTTCAGTCACGTAAATTTTAGCAGACAGGCTCTTTGCAGCTCACTTGTTTAACCAAATATATTTTTGAGAAGCACATGTACATCACCATTCTGACAGGATATAACAAACTGCACATAAAGAAACAACATCATCGGATTACTCTGAGAAAAAAAAAATAGTGATTACAAAAAAAATATGAAAGAGGAACCATTGTCTTACCACTTTGCAAATTTGCAGCTTCTGCTACAGAGTGAAGTTTGACACCACAGAACTGCCGTCTGTGTAAGTGGAAACTGTAGTTATACCTCAATCAGGCAAGTAAACCCTCTTCTTGTCTGGCCTTCACGGGTCCAGACTACCACTACTCTCCCCTCACAATACAGCCTTACCAATAGATTGCATCAGCAGTTGAGAGAATCTTTGCTGCCTTAGAGAATGATTTATGTCCCCTAAAACCTTTGTAGAACTCTTCTACACATTAGTATTCACTCATGTTGTGTGCCAGGTTTTGCATGTGAAATAGATCTTAAAATTGACTTTACCATCTGTGATGTCACTAATATAGCAGTCACTGAACTTCCTGAAACAGGATGACTATGAAGGATGCATCTATTTTGCCACAGATTTCTATAAAACAAAATGTTTTTCAGTAATTAAAGCTGAAGATGAACAAAGAAGGTACTCTGGGAAAACCACAGATTAATTTAAGCATAAATGACCCATTTAAGTTTTTTTTCACTCAAGTAATGACTGAAGAAAATGAGTTCAGGGACTGATGAAGGATGCGGAATAGGTAATTATTGCTATTACAAACCTCTTAGTTTAATTTGTAGGAAATATGATTTGAAAATTAAATAGTACTTGATTTTTAAGGTTTCAGTGTGGACTCTCTTTCAGCCGTGTCAGGCACTTTTGTTTCTCAGAATTTCAAGGACCTTTCTTTTTCCATTAATGATAGTATTAGATAACCAGAAGGATCCATTTTTCAACAGTATTATCTCAGCAGTAAATTACATTTTCCACTTCTCTCAGGTTCCTGGTCTAAAGATCTGTAGGTGTTTTAGAGACCTTGGGTAAAAAGAGAGAAAGATCAAATCTGGACACAGGTAGAGGCATACAGAGGCTGATTTATGAGTGAAGACATATCATGCACCACAAAGCTTCTACATTCAAAATAATAAATGAGGACAAGACTGCATGCCCTACAAGGCAAAAGGAATCCACCTGTTTTGTACTAGCCCTTCACTTCAACTACTCTCCTCCTTCACTGTGTTTGCGATGATTTTTTTCAGATTTCTTCTGGTTGTACTTATTTATAACAACTAAGTCAATGATAGCAAACACTGTGTGTATTCCCATAGTGGTGGTGTTTTAATTTTTTAACCCGCCAATATTTTTCAAATCTCTGTTACAAATATAACAGAGTCCAATGTCCAAATATAAAAAAGCAGACTTTAATTGACAATAGAAAAGTGGTTTTCCCACTCTTTGAATTTCTTCTGTTTTTAAAACAATAGAGAACTAAAATTTTATTTGTGGAAATATTGCTTGGTCTTATTGATACATTCCTACATTTGCTGAAGGATGATCACAATAAAGATACATCCCCTGTACAGCAGGCAAAATAAAGAAATTAACTAAAGTGCCCCTTCTCCAGATGACTTGGAACCATTAAAGATAATTTTGATGTTTGCCAGTTGGTTGCAGGCCTATGCAGTAGAGAATGAGGAAAGTGCTACATTCAATGCTTAGCAAATTTACTCTGTGGCAAACTTACCCAGTGACCTTGCAAAATGAACTGCTCCATCCGTTTTTGGTTCAGACACTCCAGCTTTAAAATGAGATAAAACTAAGACCCTACAACTATGAAGCCTAGTCAGGCTTGTTCAACAAGCATGGTGGAGTCGTTGAATACTGTTGTTCAAGAGTGGGTCTGATAGTGGGAAAATTACATCATGCCTATCCAAAGAAGTAAAGAGACTGAAGGCCATTTGTCTGTAGGGATGCACTCAACAAGCAGAGATGTAATGAACCATGTTTAACCATTGATGACACCCATTTGACAACAGGCAGTCTGGCTACAAACCTATGGTCTTGAACTTATGCAATGGTCTTACTTTATAGACTAAGCTACTGGAATGAATGATAAAACAGGAACATCCTAAAAATAGTGAAGCACGATTAACATTTTTGTTGAACACAATGGAATGGATTCATCAACCACAACAATTTTTTTGAATAATTAACTGTGCTGAATTTTTCATTAAAAAAGCACAACATTCATACGGTGTAATTATTACAGTGTGAAACACGTTTGAATTAGAACAAGATAACTTTGTCACTGGGAAAGTAAATTCATAGTGTCAGGAAATGTTCTCCTCCCCAGGTTCTAGGAATTATGTGCCTAACATTCTCTTGCAGCACACAGTACAAGCTACTATTAATAATATATCTATAGCTGAACATAAGGTATGGAGGGAGTATTTAAAATGTTTAATTATTCAAATGAAGGAATTAATTGACTGTGCCTTTTTTGCAGTTCCACAATATTTCTAAACATTGGAAGAGCTCAGCATGCTAGGAAGAATATAATGAGTGCCTAGGAGAAAATAAAAACTAAAATAAGTGGAAACTGAAAACTTTCCTAATAACTGAAGCTATGGCATACACACTGTATATGCTGTCATTTGGAGTTACATGCATAAATCAAAAACATGGTACATTCCTATGTATTTGTGCTCCTGAATAGAAAGAAATCAGTTAAGAAAAATATGAGCTTATCATTCCTAGTAGAGTGTAGGCTGGTGGTGTTTGCATATTAACAACTTAGCCAAGGCTCTCGCAGAGATGGCAAGATTGCTGATTGGTGTTGGTATTTACAAATTAACTTTAATATCAAGAAAATATAAGTTTACTTTTACTGTCTTTTAATTAAATCTGTAGCACACGCGAATTCACAGTAAGATGGGTGGTTATGCATGTGTCTCTTCCCTATAAATCTTTTTTATATTAGTATCTTGGCATGAATGGAAGAAATCTTTTCAGGGAAAATGTATATCACATTCAACTGCTTATAAATGCAGTACAAGGCTTTGATCTTTGGTGTTTAGGCTTAGACTTTCAAGGAGCGTCTCTTTACTCCCATTGCATGATGAGTTCCATAACTCAAAATGTTTTCAGAGAATGCAGTGACCTTTTGAGTTGCAGATGCCATAGGAATTATATTGTACTCCAGTGAAAACCTTGAAGAAAGGCCTTGAATGTGAACAAGTAATCACTGATTGGAGAGCCAGTGGAGTATATCGAGTGTTGGTGTAGTACTCATACTTGTCCTACCACTTCAGTTTTGAAGAGCAAAGTGAAGTCCAAATGATTCACATTTAGGCTTTCCATGATAACTGTAAGCAAGACAATAATCTGCTTACCAAAGAACCTCTTCGTTCTTTTTCTGTCCTTCCTCATATTAATCTGAAGTAGCTTCTTCATCTCTTATTAATGGTTTCTGTTAAGTAAACAAAACAAAAACAACAGAAAGAAACCAGGGACAAGTTCTTCTTATGCTGAGAAGATGAAAGTAGGATTCAGAGTCCAGATTCCTGAATTGATTAGGAAGAGGCACCTGCTTGCTATCTGTCTTCTGCTAGCTATTTAACCTCCGTAGAAGAGCACTGGGTGAGACATTCTGTGATCAGCACTTCGTTATTGGTTGTCATGTTTTCCGCTCAGTATGCAGACTATTAGGTTCATCCTTCTGAGGCATCTGACTCTCTATATGTCCTATAGAGAGAGCTTATGTATCCGAGTCCGCATTTGAGATTCTTCTCCAAAAGACAGGCATTATGGAAAAACAATTTAAAGTCAGGCATTTGGAACAGAAGAACTGACTTTGGGGGAAAAGCCTATCTAGGTATATACAATATACATATATACACACAAAATAGGTATATAATATATAAAAAGTGTGATTGATGAATCTGATTCAGTGGGTGAAGATCTTGATGTTCTATGCCTATTTGACATCCAAGTGTGATGTAATACTGTATCAACAAGCTGCACTTCATTACAATATTTACTTCTGTATATGACAAATTTCTTCTATTGCTGATTCCAAACTGACACTACCTTTTTACCTTTGTCAGTTCTCAAGCAATTCTAATCTAGTCTTGTCTGCCACCATATTGTTTGATTATTTCTGTGAAAAGTATTAAAGAATTCTGAATTGTTGAGAATTTGCCAGTGCTGAACTTTTGGCAAAATAGCATTCATTATTATACCTCCAAGCTTACCTAGGTGGACATCATCACATTCCTTGCTGGAACAGGCTGATGGGAAAACAACTATTCTGTTTGCCTCTCTAGAAATCTTCAAGGCTAATTTGGCTCAAGAGAAGGTCAAACAACTGGAAACCAGGTTGATTCACATAATTATTTTCAAGCAAGCTATACTCAAAGTTTAAATATTGTTAAATGTAAAATTTATAGCCATATAAACAAGTTATTTATGCAAGTCAGCATATTTTCATTCGTCTAGCAAGAAGGAGGAGGAATCTGTGCAGAGAATCAGCATAAAGACTGTGCATAACTTTTGTCTGCCCTAGCCTTCTTTTGAGAATTTATTTGGGACTGAACTGACTGATTGTATAAGACTAAATTTTTTCCCAGTGCAGGTTTTGCAAGCCAGTATTGCTAAACTGTAATAGGGATCCTCCCACTGTGCATTTTAAGGCACTGTGAGATCTGTACATGGTCTATTCATGCACTTGATATGCTACAATATTTGAAGTCCATCTGCCATAAATAAGGATGGGAAGCTAGTCTAGGAACAGCCTGGAAAGCCCTGACCTGAAGAAGCATCTGTTACCTTGCTGTCAGCCAGAAATAATAATATCGTAACAGACTGATACTAGAATTTCCAGTCTTTCCTCTTGGCTTCCAAAGCCAGAAGAAATCTGTGTAGTTCTGGTGTTGCACTCTGTTTTTCCCCTTCAGCTTCTCATTGGGCAAACAGGCACCCTTTGTCTTAATAAAAAGAGTGATCAATTTTTTACTAACAACCAGCAGAGAATACTTGCTTTTAAAGCTTCTGCCAGGTTTGCTTAATTGGACTCTCTGGATGAAAAAAGCTAGCATAAGGCTATGCTAGTAGTCTCAAAGCTCTGATTTTCACACTTTAGCACTAATTTGCTTCTGGATAAACTTTGGTTAATCAGATTTCTGCAACTCAAGCAAATAAAGAGCGAAATTCACCCTGGCTGAAAGGAGCCCTGGTCCAATTTAGATCCATTAGAATTTAATCTACTACTATTCTCCCAGTACTTACTACTTCATCCAGCTTTTGAAGTATAATTGTTTTGGAAGCATCCAGGTATGTACACAGATAAAGTATTTCAGTAGCTAAAATTCATTCAAGATTAATTTCTCAGTGAAAAATGTTTTATGCTTAACTCCTAATATATTGAATAACAGATTTATAAACCTTGGAGACTGGCATCTGGTTTCCCCGCAACAGCAGTTCTTCCACTTACTCCTGAGAATACCTTGTTCTACTCCTGCAGGTGAAAGATTAGCACCTTGTCCATACCCATTCAGACTTTGACTTACAATGATACTGCCAGCAAGGACACAAAGTAGTGTAATGTGCAATGGCATTCTTGTACAATGCAGCTGTTAAGAATTTGGAAATTTAAAATAGCAGTGCTTACTATTTGAAACTTAGAGTTGCGTAAATATCTTGAGAAAGGTTTTGTGAACCAATGAGGTTGCTATTATTTTTCACACTTTTCCTTTCTTGAAGAAGAGAGAATAGCAATATTTCTGGGTTCTTACATACCCTAGTCTAGCAAGTATTTATCTCACCTTCTAGATATAAAAAAAACCAACCTAAAAAACCTCATCCTTGTGTAAACCCTATGTAAACAGAAAAAGTGCAAGGTAAAAGTTAACTTAGAGGACTTTCTGTCTGAGCTTCTGAACAATAAATCTCGCCTGAACAAACATAGTAATACCATTCTGGGTAAAACTTGCCTAAGATGACTGAGCAGACAGATAAGTATATAAAATATTTTTTTGCCAAGAAGCAGAACTCACACTTATTTATTTATTTATCTGCTAGGGTTTTAGAGGAGTTTTTTATCAAGAGAATAATATATCATATGGGTGTAATTTCTGAAAAAATCGTGCACCTCTCTCATACAGTCTAGACTAAATCAAAGTGAAGAGAGCATTTTGCGGTTTCTGCAAGTAAATTTGTAAAGACAACAAGACTTAACAGATTTTTAGTACAAAATCATAAACTTGTTGTGGTGAGCACCATGATGTGTGGGGGAGGAGGGAGAAGTGCCAGCTGGATCCATCATCTATCTTGGCAATTATACTGTGTTCATCACCATGGTATCAGTACACCTTTACAAGCTCTAAGAGTAATCACAGTAAAGGATCTCTAGTTTCTTCTTGTGTCCTAGGAGGGATGGCTTTGTTATTCTCATTATTATTATTGTGGAACAGGTGGGTGAAAATAAGAGATTTTACATTTTATTCTTAAGGAGCTGAGATTTGTAATTGTTCCAATATCATCAGGGAATGAATTCCACAGCTGTATGTCAGCTGCCACGAAAATTTTATCTGTTCGTGGTATAGAGATGACTCTTTTCTTGTCCCAGAGGAATGCACCTGTAGTGAAAGGTCACAAAGTCAGTGAGAAGTAGCCTTCATCCTCTTACACTGTCAGGGCACAGAAAAGTTGCTTACGATGGATGTAGGCAGGAAGGTAGAAATAAGGATTGTTGAATACGCTGCTGATTTTTATTGGCTTCCTTAGTCGTGCGGGCAGCTTCCCTCAGCATATGTGCTAGAGAGCTGTCCTTATCACTCTGCCAGCAGACCATGCCTCCCTTGGGCTTCACTGTACTGATGGACATAAAGACCAGAGCTCTGTTTGAATACAATTTGAGCAATATATAGCTGTCTGCACTGGAGCTTAAAGGTGCACTGTATGCGAAAATATTATTTCCTTAAATATTTCTACATTCTCTCATATAATAGGTATCAGAATGTGGCCCTTATCGTTGTTACTTTTGTCTTTAACTTTTTCTGTATCCTTTAATGTTAGATTTTGGTTTTGCTTTCATTATGAATAACACTAGCATTATAAAATGACCCCATTGAAACAAATGGAATTTTATGTTCTATAAAGAACATCTCAATGAGAATAAACTTATTAAATCTTGATCCTTAGAGTGGAATCTTCACTTCATTGAATTTAATGGTAATATTCCTGTTAACACTAATGAGTCAAGACTTTGTCCTTTGCATACAGCTGTCAATAAGTAATTAATGATAACCAACAGACCTAATACTCAAAAAAAATCCTCTGCAATGAGATGAAAAGACTGAAAACTGGACCCAGGTTCAGGCTCTGCATGGACGATCTATTTCTGATCTTGCTGTGCAAGTGTTTTTTTAAATTTGAGCCAAACATTATGACAGAAACAAGTGAGATAATTGGGTATTATGCGATATCTGCTCTTTTTCACTTATGGTCATTTTATGTGTTGAAATACTTGCATTGTTCATGTATGAAAGCGAGCCTATTGTTCAGCCATCTAAATTATCTGTTTCTTCATCATATTATCAAGGCTCACTTTAACTGTTCTAGTTTGCATAAAAATTACATGCAATTTCCTTTTTAATTTTGTTATTTTTTCTTTTTAAAGAAGAACAATCACTATATTCACAGGGAGAATTTGTTAAACTGGAAAATCATATTTAAGACTTCAAGGTGTATATAAATTACAAAATTGACTTTAAAGAGGCCAGCTTTCTGTCAGGTGTGTAGGAGTGAATGACAGACTAATTCCCACACACACACCCAAGAAAATTGTGAGTTGTCCTTTTATTAAGTATTCAGTTACAACTGGCCCTATATATATTATTTCCATATCATACAGGAGTATTCCTTTTGCAGCTTCTTTATATTTTACTCCAATGTTACTTGCCTGTATAAATATAAAGATCAAATAATCCATTCTGAAAACTGTACTTGCAGGTGCCAGTGTTTTGTATTAAAAATGTGTTTAACCTTATTGTACTCTGCAATAATCTCTTATATATGTGTTAGGGAGCAGATATCCTAAATATGTTATTAACATTAGATTATATTTAGCAGGTTAGAGATAATCTGCTGATTTAAGTAAACACTACAACAAAAAGTTACCACTATAATCTGCTGTCAGCATCTTTTTGCATCACTTCTCAAGACTCCCTAATGTGCATTTCACATTACAGTTAAAATCCTTTTATTTGTCCTATTATTTATCCAGCTGTAGGATCACTGCACTTTCACAGTAATAAATAAACTCCAAGCAAATATATGTTACAAAACCACAAGAAAAATAAAAAAGTTATTATAAAAAATGTTCTGCTACACATTATTTACTTTAAGCATTTACTTTTCAGTTTACTATTGACATGATGCAAAGAGCAAGGACACTGGATTGATGCCTTTTCATTCCAGACAGCTATAATATAATACTTAGATAGATGTTCTAGGTAGATATTCCATATATGTAGGTATAAGAGAGTTGCACTGTGCTGAGAAATATCAGTGATGAATCCTGTTAACATTATCAGAATGGTGTCTAGAAAGAAAACATAAGAAATGGCATTTTCTTTTCCACCTTGAGATCTTCATGGTTTTTTGACCCATCTGTCAGCATACCTGGTTGATAGATTATTTCTTCTCACTGGCTATCACGCTAGAGGACAGAGAAGCAAATCCCTTTGGAGCCAGCTTTAGTACTGCTCTTTACATTGGCTGTCAAGTGGAGTCAAGAAGGGACAGTTGTTTACCATCTGCCTAAAAGCGTGATCTGGAACCTGTATATGTATTTGTGCACGTCAACAGTTTTCCGACACATGTGCCTAAATTTAGTCTTGGAATTCATTATTGGGCTTTCAAATATGTAACCCGGTTTTTAGAAGTACTGACCACTCAGACATCTGGTGATTTCAGTGTAAGCTGTGATTATTCAGCATCTCTTGAACAAAATCACCCAGTGCAGTTTCCATTTTAAATCAGTGGAAAGACAGTTGTTGAATTTAGTAGATACTGAGTTGGCCTGTGGATATTTAACCTTTGGCAACCACATTTGACACTCTTGGCCAGGCATGGTAATCACGTAAGTGAATCTGGTAGCCACATGAAAACTGCAGTGTCGTTTAATCAAAAATGTATCACAGAACTCAGACCATTATTACTTTCTCGTACCTCTTATTTCATCTGTCTTGTGACTTACCATTTTAAAATCCTGAGCATCTTTTAACAGTTAGTATCCTTTAAAAATGGAACTGTCAGAGACATTTTCTTCATATATCTGAAAGTTCCAACGTCTATATATTATTACTATATGTAAGATACAAAATACATCAAGCCTCAGATGGGCATGTTGTGACAATGATATGGAGAGACATCATTAAAGCTTATTATCAAGGAAGCACACTAAAAAGGTCTAATGTTCAGTAAGAACTTTTGATTTTGGTTGCCTGACAGTACATTTTGGAAGACATGCAAAATATATGGTGGCTAAAATCTTTTGTTAATTAAGTAATACAGCAACTTAATGTTTCTGTGAAGAGCAAGTTCTTCACTTCTATCGTTTACAGCTCACTTCTATAGCCCTTGAGTGCTAAAACTGACAGACAATAACTGACTCGCTAATTTGACTTCTTCCTGTTCTGGCTTCCATCCATGGATGTTCCAGGCCTGGAGAATGCACATTCTAGATTAAAACTTGTCTACCTCAGTCTCAGTTACTGAGGAGTTTTTAGAAGAGGTATTGGTTAGATCAGCTCCTCAGCTGTTCTAACACACGCCAGAGTCAGACAGCAGAGGATTATAAAATTTTCTCTGCTATGTATCCTCTTCTATGTCTAAGCACAGCTTTTCTATGCTCAGGCACAGTATACAGCCTATTATACTGACTTTAACCTTGGAAATTTTTAATGCTATTTTAGGTCTGTTTAGAAAGGCTTCCTCTCTGCCTTGAAAAGTTGAACGCATGGGAACAAAGGTGGCTGGGTTTTCAGTTGGAAGGATAAAAAAGCAGTTCCAATTTTTTTGATCCTCTGTATCCGTTCTTTTCTTTTCTTTTTTGTTAACAAGACATAAGTATTTCGTTGGCATGAGTTTGGAATGATCTGCAGAGCCTTCTTTGTCAGTTGCAGTTATCCTCAGACACCTGGCCAATCATTACAGATCTAAATTCCATGGTAGTCTAATTTATAACAAGCAGAAACATACCTTGTTCACAGGTACTTGCAATATTGTTACAATTCAAAAGTAACATCAGTTTTGCCAAAGAGAGAAACTGACTGGCAGTTTTCCTTGTTCAGAATCAGAGGAATAGCTGTGCAACAGGCAAACCCGAGGGCACAACTCATTTTTCAGCTATACTGCTGAAAGGTGCTTTAGACATTTTGGCACTTTTTTTCCACTGCTGTATACTGAGACGTTCACAGTATACATGTTTCCTCTTGTATATTTGCAAGTACTCCATTTACCTTCTAAATTTATCTGAATTTTTCTGAATTTCCTTTGAATTAAACTGAAGCTACCAGAACTCTCAGGATTTCATTAAGTCCACTCCAAATGTGAATGCTGTTATGGCCTGCCTCAACCCCAACCCATGCAATTACTACAGTTTTGGTTTTACAAGAAGACTGAAGAGAAAAATATTAGGTGATAAAGGTAATTTCTACATTGTACAATTGCAATAAATTATCTTCCTTCTCAGTGAGCCATGAAAACAACTCTTATGCTTTTTCATTCATGAAGCATCTCCTTGCTTATTAAGATCTCTTGATGGTGGTCCCTTTGCTTTGTGCAAAGTGTATTTTTTTCAGACTTGATGACAATAACTAAAAAATGCTCAATGTTTGTAAGATGTTCTAGTTAAAATTGCTATGAATTAATGAAATTATAAGAACAAGCTCATTCTGTCCCAGTCTGTATGTGCATCTTTTTTAAGGAAAAGAGAAAGGTTAGTTTAAAAGATGTGTGCTCAGTAATTATAAAAGGAGAAGTATATTTAGTGTCAACACACTACAGGCTGGGATTTCACACGTTGCTGCACTGATATAATACTAATGATTGTAGTTATTGGGTAAAAGAACAAAGGCTTACGAAGCGTTAGCTGTGTAACTAAAAGAAAGGTCTAGAACCAATTGTGTTTTAACCATCCAGCAAGCCTAATACCAATGGGAAAGCATACTCCTCATAGTGGAATGACAAAACTTAGTAGAAGCAAATAGTGCTGTCTGATGCATGCTGATTGAAGAATGTAGAGGTGTTCACAACAAACTTCTGTGTTGTGTCATTCAGGGCTGTTCACAATATTTGTAAATCATGGGACTGTTCTCAGTATCTAGAAACCTCATGTCGCTTGTAGCCTCCTTGTTAAACATATTTTGCTTCTTCAACTCATGTCTGCTAAGGTATTTCTTTCATGTCTCAAGCTGCCTTATTGCTCCGCAGCAGACGTCTTCTAACATTTAATGGTACTTTTAAAAACTAGTGATTGCAAACATGCTGCCAGTTGGCCTGCTATAGTAGACTTATCACCTCTTTTGGTTTCCACTGCAATACATTTTGTATCTATACATCCAAACATCCCATTACAGTATGAAATAACTATCAAGGAAACAGACATTGACTGCTTCATTCCAGTTTCCACACGACATTTCTTATCACAAAATGCCTTTCACATCAATACTGCCTGAGATCAGACCTGTCTATCTGTTTTTTTGACAGATTTTCACAGCTCTGGAATGTCTGTTAATAATGATGGAACTATATGGCATTTCTCGGGAATTAATGATTGGCTAGAAAGCTGCATTGACTCAGCGCTCAGTGAAGGACTATTCTCTCTAGCAGGTAATCGGTCCCTGGGAAATACTCAGAGGTTGCATCAAGATTGTTATTATTAACAAAAATGAAATATAGAATTTGGAACATGATAATTGCAATTGCTTTATTTGTTCTAATTGTTCTGTATTCTTCAGATTTATCGCCACCTCAACATTCAGGTTAACTCATTAACTTTCTCTCCTAATTCTACTCTTTTTCAAACTCTCTTGTTGACATAAAAAACCTGCAAGGATCAGTTCTAAGAGTATATACAATTAAACACAATATTGAACATGTATAATGCACACATACGCAGGTAGAGTGTGAATGTGTACACATTTATATAACTTCGACTGAGACATGGCTATACATTGCTACAGGATTTACCATTAAAAAAAGCCTATTTTCTAGCTTGAAGTTGAACAACAAGCATTTCCATTGATCCAGATGTGAAAGTCTCAGTAAAAACAAGTGAAAGAAATTAGAGGAAAATATAATAGGAATACTTAATTTCGTATAAGGTCTGTGCCTAAAATTAAGTATTTCCCTTAACTAAATGGATATGTGCTTGAGTAAAGACAACTCTGTAGGTTCTAGTTGAAACATTCACCTTCTCAATTGTTTCAGAGGCAAAATACATTCCTTATGGGATAAAACTGTAGAAAAGTAGGTAATTATTACTTACCTTAAAACAACGTCAAAAAGAGAAGTCTTGAAAGTGGAAGGCGACAATGCTAAACTGGGAAATCTTTTGTTTCTCAACTTGATAACGACAACTGAAATAAATTAGAAGTTTATTGACTGACTTCATTGAGAAAAGCTTTATAAAATCACATAATGACCCAAGATGTGCCTCAGTACTCTGCGTCCCATTTCTCTCAACTATTTTTCTTGTTTCCATTATTATACTTAATGGTTTTATATTTTGGTCATGCAGGTGTTCTTACAACTACATACTATGAAGCCATTAAAACACACTGCTGCAGGTCTAGTAAAAAGGGTTCGTGCCCTAGTCTAGAATAACTCTAGTTCATTATTAGAACTCTAAGATATGGTACAGCTAAAATAACTTCACTACTAATATGACTAAGAGGCACAGAGAGCATAACAACTAGAGTAACTTATGATTAATTACAGTAACATGATTTATGGGTTCTGGGTTCTATGGGTCTGATCCAAAGTCTTATGGCGCCATAGAAAACATTTTTTTTTTCAAGGAGCTTTAATCACCCTCCTGTTTCCACCAGTTCTGGGCTCTTGTTCCAAGCACATGCCACATAGGGTCAGATTCTGATCGCATGGACCTGAATCCTGCAAATGTTAGATTCTAGCCTAAATTCTTTGGGCTTTTTTGCTATAGGGGAATTCTTAAGGAAAACCCCAGGAACTCAGTGAAACAAGAAACTTGTACCATAGTTAGTCAGGATTAATAACCCATAAAATAAATCATTTTTGATGATATTATTTCTGCACATGCATAGCACTAATCATGCAAAATATTTAAGCAGCTTTTTAGCAGTCAGATCAACAGGGAAACTTGCATAATCTTAAGCGCCTGACAGGACTGGACCTTAAACGTCTCTAGATGCAATAATAAGTATAGAACAGATTCATTTTGTGCAGTATTTTCGGCACAAACTGCATCACAAAGTGTTAAATAATAAATAATAGCAGAGAGAAGTATACACAAGGGAGGAATGATATGATTTCAGAGGAGACTTGAAAGGGGATGTTGATGAGGTGGAGGTTTTAAGAATTAAATATTAAAAACCAAAAAGGCTGGTTTTGGCTGGGGCTGATTGTTTTTCTCTGCTGAGAAATAAAGGAGCTTTCCAACCTACCTCCTGGACAAGGATGCAAAGCTTACTGTCAAACCCTTCAGTGGAAACATCACTGTACTCAGAGTCTATTTTTAAGAGAAGGCAAAGGATCGCAATTAGCTAACTACAGCCCTCTCCGATTCCAAACGTCTGCTTTGTCCTCTGCCTCACCTTTGTTTATTTACTGCTTAACAACTCCACATGGAGTTGGCCAAAGTTCCTGAAGTGCATCAGCAATATAGCCCCCTTGCAAGCGCAGGTGGGAGAGGAGAGGACTGGTAAGGTGCCATTGCAGAGCCCCAGCACACCAGCCCCTCTTCCCCAAGAGACAACAGCAGCCCGCAAGGCCACAGCGAGGTTATCACAGAGGGGCCCCCGAGGAAAGGGGAAGCTGCTCTAAGCACCAGCCCACACTGTTAAATCGCGCCATAATGGGCTTATTTCCTACATTTGGTGGCAGCATAGTATTCAGGATAATATTATCGCTACTTGCACAGGTTACTGCCAAACCAAACGACGGAGATGAGAGAGTTAAATAACAGGGATGGGGAGTGAATCACTAAAAACTCTTTCCCAGAGTCAGTTCTCTGTTTGGGGGAAGTTATTTTAATTCTGTGTCTCGCAAACAACCCGCAGCCCCACCGTGTCCTCTGGAGCCAGCCTGACTGACATTATAACAAGATTTTTAAATAAACGATGTGCAGGGGCAGCTCATGTTTAGCAGACATAAACGTAGCCCCGCTCCGAAGCATGCAGTACCAGTAACGCTGTACCTGGGCGCAGCGCGCCGGGGCGAGGGCAGCGCCCGCTCACGCCCATGGTTTAGCGGAGGTACGGCCCCATGGACACCGCTCCGCCGGGAGGACCTGCCTTCGCCTCACAGGTAAGTGAATCTCCGGAGAGCGCTGGCTTGTGAGGGGAGCAGTCACCGGGAGACGGAGCGCTCTACTTATCGGGAGAGCGGCGCCCTGCTTTCCTCCCCCGGGGCTGCCGCCGGCTCCCCCGAGGCGCCCACCTCGGCCGTTGCCCCCCTCAGCGCGGCGCGCGGGGCGGGGGGGGGAGGAGGAGGCGCTCCCGCGCTTTTGGAGACGCACCTGTGGGGAGCGCCCGGCTGGGCGGGAAGTCTCTTATGTAAGGGATGGCGGGGAGCGGGGCCGGCCCCGCGGCGGGGCCGAAGGGGGCGAGGTGGGCGCCGGCTACGCGGCGGGGCTGCTGGGGGGGCAAAGCCCCAGGGAGGGGCTGCTTGGGAGGGGAGGGCGCCGGCCCCTCAGAGGGGCTGCTGGGGGGGGCAGGCCGGCGGGCAGCCCCGGGTCTCTGGCGCGCAGCCGCCCGCGGGCGCCTCGGAGGGCGGGCTGGGCTCGCCGGGCCGCCTCGCCCTCACTCTCGTTCGCACGCTGCCCGCCAAGGCGGATTTCCCCTGTGGCGGCAGCCCTTCCCCGCCGGCTGGATGCCGCGGCGAGTCCGTCCAGCCCCCCGCGCTCTGTCCTGGCGGCCGTCGCCTCCCGCGGGCTCGCCCGGCCCCAGGCGGGGCGCGGCGGGCGCCGTGGCTGGCTGAGGGAGTTGTGCGAGAAGCCGCGCCGGGCTCCGCGGGGGGAGCGGAAGGTGGGTGCCCCCGGCGGCCGCACGCCGGCACCAGGCGGCGCGGGGAGGCTCCTCGCTCGCCCTCTCTCCTCCTTCCCGCCCCTGCAGCGCCCTCGCCTCAGCCCTCCCGCCTCGTGGGCCCCTCCACGCCCCTCTCGCCAGCGCCTTCTCCGCAGCCCGCCGCGCAGCGCCGTGCCCCGCGCTCCCGCCGCCACCTCCACCCCTCGGTCCTCCTCCTCCTCCCTCTCCTCCCGCGCGCTCCCTCTCCCGCGCACTCCGCTCCACAAGTGCCGCGCGCTCGCTCTCCGAGCGGAGCGGCCACAGGCTGCGGGCACTGCCCGGGGGCGGCGGCCCCGGCCCGGCCCGGCCCGGCCCGGCCCGCGCGGGGCTGTCCGTGGTGCTGAAGGCGAGCGCGGGCTGAGCGGACGCCCGGCCCCTGACGGAGCCCCTTTATGTTCAGCTCCTGGCGCAGCGCAGCATCCAGCAGCTCGAGCGGCGGCGGCGGCAGCAGTATCGCTGAGCCGGGGCTGGGAGGCAGAATGGAGGGCTTCATTCGGCTGCTCTTCGGCTACTTGGTGGCGGACCTTCTCACGCTGGTGTGTCGGGCTCAGGAGAAAGCTGGCCAGCAGCTGGGGAGCTTCGTGGTGCTCTCAGGAGGAAACCACTCCAGCCTTGCGGAACAGATAGACCCCTCCGAGCCACCTCCCACCCCGGACTTCTGCAGGGGCTACTTTGACGTGATGGGGCAGTGGGACCCCCCCTTTAACTGCAGCTCGGGGGAGTTCATCTTCTGCTGCGGCACTTGTGGCTTCAGGTTTTGCTGCAAGTTCAAGAAGACAAGGCTTGATCAAAGCACCTGTACAAACTATGAGACGCCGTTATGGATGAACACTGGGAAGCCTCCTTCCCGCATAGATGATCCTCTGCATGACCCTACCAGGGATAAAACCAACCTCATTGTCTACATCATCTGTGGGGTTGTGGCAGTCATGGTGCTGGTGGGGATCTTCACCAAACTAGGGCTGGAGAAGGCGCACAGACCCCAGCGGGAGCACATGTCCAGGTAAGGCTGAGTGCCAGGCAGCAGGGTCCCTTTCCCCCCTACCTCCCCCCCCCCCCCCCCCCCCCCGTAAAGAGGAGAGAGGAGTCCATATGTTCCTGCAAAACAAACAACTCTTGCCAGGCAGGCTGCATTCCCCTGCAAGGCAACCGAGAGAGACCAACTTTGGAGAGCAGAGCTCCTGTGGTTCCCCAAGCCCAGATTATCAAAGTACATGCCTATCGAGGAAGACTAGAAATAATTGTGGAGTCTGCACAGACAGTAGTCCATTTTTATCTGCAGTGTCTGACCCTCTCCCCAACAAGATCTAGCAAGTGTTCCCAGATATACTGTGCATGAATAGGAAAACAAAAAAATCCTGAAGGCAGCAACACTGAATTATAGAAAGCCTGATGGGTTCCCTCTTCCAACTGTTTCAAAGCTTGGAAAATGTTTTTACTTCTCAACAGAAGGAAGTAAACAAATGTCATCTCACCCTCCCTCTCCAGCTGCAAAATGGTTTTGGCAGGACCTTTCCTACTCCCCCAACCCTTGCAAGTGTGTGAAATTTCTAAGCTGTGAAAATGAGCCAGGGTGGAAGGGAAGAGGGAGACACAAAAAGGAAAAGCTATTGTAGAATTTCTTAACATTTTTTCAGTTACTGTTGAGAGATAAAAAATGGAATATGAAAGTCTCATCTCATCCATATATGTGTGTGTTACACTCTGTATCTACAGTGTAATGGCTGAGTTATATCAAAGAGAACCTCCCCCACCTATAGTTAGGCATGCTGTGTACCGTCTACTCCAGATACAGGCTGCCTAGTGGTGGATAGGCAGGTGGGCAACTCAGGACAGAGCCCAATGGCTTTAACAACATATTCCAAACCCAGATTGTCACAGCAGTTCAAAATCAAGGCATAACACATTTGTCAAGTTTGCAGTCTGTCTGATTCTTTATGCTAATCCCAGGCACATGAAAGTAAAGCAGATGGGGGAAAGACATTAAAAAAGGCAAACAGCTCCATTAAAGAGTCTAAATAGATTCCAGCATATTGGACAACTTTAGTGATGAAATGCAATTAAAAGGATACCTTCTACCGGACGCGCAGTGTGGCAGAAAGCTTCCTCTTACCCTGACTGGTAATGGTGTAGGTCACAATCTTTAAAGCTTAGATGAAGAGTCATCCTTTGAAAGATAGTCCAAGAGATCGACTCAACACCTGGAGCCTTATTTTTTTACTGAAGTTTCTGCATGACTTTTTGATTAACTGCTTATCCTGAAAGGAACAGAGAAAGCCACAAAAATACTCCTGCAAATGCATCACCAGTTCACTAGCAATTATTTGCTATTTATAAACTGGCTGATATGGATACGCTTTTACTACCAAGGAACAAAGCACATTGCAGAAATTTTAGTCAACTTAACATTGTGTGTCAGTGATACTTCTGCAAAGATGTTTTTTGTTGAGCAAGGTATAATAATTCTTTAGACATTTTGAATATTGTCTACTACTAAATTGAGAAAAAGAATACATGGGTCACAATTTCTTTTTAAATCTTACTCTCAAACTCCAGATCTTGTTTGGAAAAAGCTCTCCTTTGCTTCAGCCTTTTTCTGTAGTGTCTTCATGCAGACAAAAAGGCAGGGCTCATAACAGTTACAAAAACTAGGACAGAGTGAAGTTGTGGCCATCCCTGCATATATATGGCTTAAATAGGTCCTATTTCTACTAGTAGAAATATTTGCTATCTAAAGTACAGGTGTGAAGTGTTCTGAAAGGGTATTCTGTCTTAGTTTATGGAAACAGAATTATAGGGGATTGGAAAATCATTCTGAAATTCTTCAGTCATGTATGCATAAAGATTAAGTTTCTGAAGTGGTTCTTAGAAAAGGTCGTCTGTTACCCTGATTACTTAACAGTGTCTGAGATCTTGTACTTCTCTTGCCATGAAAATGTTCAAGTCAGGATTATATAGAAACTTAGAAAGTCATGATCACATGGAAAAACAGTCACCCACTCAGTACACATAATAGCTAGTCATGTTCTGAAAAAGCAGTGCTATAGCTTTTTTTTTTTTTTTTAAAAGTTGTCACACTCCTGTTACAGCTGTGGGGTGGGCTTACCATTAATTTGAAAAGGAATTAGATTTGTAAATGCCTTTGGCAATCTAAAAATCTGTTCATTGAGTGAAGAATGGAAGTAACCTTTTTGTCCTCAAATGTGTGTTTAACTAAAATATGCCATCCTAGCTCATTTTACACTACTAATGTTCTGAAAAAAAGGCTGCAATGCTTAAGAAATAAATAATTTATCTATTTAAACAGTTACTAGTACCAACAGTTAAAATAATATGTAGTCTATATTCATATTCACCTTCTTTTATAACACTCATCACTACAATATCAAAAAAACAAACCTAAAAAGAACACTTCTTATGTTTTTTTCTGTATTGAACCTTATTAATAAGCAAAGGTATAATGCATTGAGAGTGTTAGGTAGGCCAAACCAAAAGTACTAAGTGTTACTCCATTTTGGCTGGCAGCAAGAAACACACGGAGGCTGATTTGTCATCTGTTTCCTTAGCTAAGGTTGTCTCCTTTCCCTTCCCTAGCCAATGGCTACATGAAACACTTGAATCCTCTTCATTCCTATGAACAAATTCACCTATGGAAGGGATGGTACTGCTTATCAAAACAGACAATGCATAATGTAAACTGATATTTTTTTTACAAGGGATGATTTTTTAAAAATGTGAACAGAATACAACTGGTGTGAATTATATATTTCCATTTTGGATTTACTAAAAATATTTAAAAATATGAACAGAGACCTGACACATGGGAATAAGAACATCGACTTATAAATAGGAAGCAAAACTGTGCCACACTTATTAATTCCTTGCATTGTTTCATCTTGCAGTCTGTGGGTCTGCTGTTGAAGTAATACACTGGTATGTGTAAGAGTGGTACAATATTAATAAAGGAAACTTCACAGGCTTGGTGAGCATAGTTTCTATACACTTGCCTTTCATTACGTTTTGTTTACTGCTATACCAAAACAAACAAAGAACACTCCATTAATTTCACTGAATTTTCCTGAAATATTTGACAATGAAAAAGCATTGGGGAAATGTGTTTATTTAGTGAAAAAAATCCATAGGAAAAAAATCTCTATTGGGCAAGTCCTTTTAGGAAAAAAGAGTCAAAATTTGTCCTTTTTTAGAGAGCTTGTTACTTCCTTTTGTTTTGAGAAAAAAGGCCAACTGTGGCACTGTTGACATTTTCTTTCTTGTTAGATCAGTGCTTTTCAGTAAAACACTCTTACTGTTGGCATGGAACTGCAGATCTGGAAGATGAAAATGGAGAGGGGAGTACAGTATTAACTCTACATGGCATATTTTGCTTTAGACATGATATGATAATATTTTGTTTATATCATTCTTCTCATTTTTAAATTTGTTACTTGACATTAAAAGGGGATAAATATTCCCTTCAGCTACAGTGTCCAAGAACTAAGCAGTAATAGTAGTATCCAAACAGAGTAACTCTTCCTTTACCCTCCTGCTTTCTAAGAGAATAAGGGAATGAGATGGTGTACGTTATCAGATATGGGAAAGCGAATGAATGTGGCAGTATTGTGCCTATAACGAAACAGAATTGATCTGCCTCCTGAAGCAGATCTAGAAGCTCTGTTAGGCCTATGAGGGCAGCATGTTCTTGCTCCTTAAGACTACATCAACAGGGACTTCCAGGCTCCATCAGTTAAAGTGGAGAATTCTCTCTCGAAAATGAGTAGAAAAGGGAAAAGCTTTACTTCTGTTTCATGTACGAGATTTTTCTGTAAATAAAACCACACCTTTGTCGTCTTCTCTAATCCTTGTGGAGAATGTGCAAACAAACCAAGAACTGAAAGGACAATATTTACAATCATGCTTGTACGCTATAGTTCCTGGTTTTTTGAAGCAGTTCTTCTGACAGTGTGTTAGCAGCCTTCCAAATGTTGTGAGCCATCTGAGCTCTTCTTTCTTCCTTCACAATGTGCTGGGCTCATGAGTTAAGTCTTTTGTCGATCATTCAGAAGGCATGTACCTGGGGCCAAAAATCATCTGACTCACCAAAATCCTGAATCCTATGTGTGAAATTATTTCCCTTATGGGTTTTGACCCAGTTTTGGAGGCAAAATATGACAAGTGACCTTTCGTGAAATAACCTGTGTTTCAGTTTCTTCAAGCTTGTACCCATAAGTGAAAAATGCTTGCTTCCACATGCTTTATAACACCTGAAAGTAGCATTACATATCCAAAGAGAAAAATCTTATGGCAAGAGAAATGCTGAAGTTTTGTGACACTTGAATAGTTCTGGGCCATGAACTCCTGTGTAGGTGACATTTCTCCACTTTTGTAATACTGCAAACAGTATCAATACGCAGGACCTAATGATATTGCTACCTGATTAGAAGGTTATCTTGTATTTGGTATTTCCTTAAAAAATCATTCAATAAAGCAAAGCTGTAGATAAAGACCCTCTGCATATATAATTTTTCAAAGGGACCCACTCTAACAATTTCTTCAGATAATGAACAAAATCTCTATGATGGTATTGAGGTGAGACAAATGCATGAAGGTATTGTAACAATCTGTTGACCTGTGTGGAATTTTTCGAAGCAAACTTCTATTCAAGGATTTTGTCACGTACTGCGGCACAAACCTCCCTTTATCCCTTTATTTCATTATATGGGCAAATCCCTAAAAGAACAAAATGCAGGTACAGCATTTCCTTTGTACTTCAGTGATACAAGCTGCTACACATTTTTAACTCTCCCTGACATCACTGGAAGATAAGGACAAGCTCTGTGTTATATGAGCTATTCTGCCCTGAGAAGATTGTACAACTTTGGCTAACACAGTATAAACATAGGTGCTGTGTTGTTAAAAATAGAACTTGATGGTGAGTAGTTCCTTTTTTCTTAATATAGTGGGAGTTGGACAGCTAATTCCTTAAAACCCCTTTGAAAAAAGCCACTCTGAAATGGTAGAAAACTTAGCTGGCATTTTCACAGACAAGCACTAGTTAATCTGCTATCATACAGGGTGTTATTTAAAGTCTACAGTGAACAATATTTAGGGGGCAGATATTTAGGAACATCAGATTAAGGGCAATGAGGAAAGCATTTCTGAAAACCCACTCTCACAAAATTGGGAAATACTAATCCGTGTATTACGAGATCTCACAGTTTTAACTCCCATATTGAAGTTAGGGACTTTCATTTGCATTTCTTCCCTTCCTAGAAATGTGTCCAGCTGCCTCTGGAATTAGAATTAATATTGATGTCAATAATTTCCTTTGTATAGAGACATATTTGAATGAAAGATAGATATTAATGGGTTTGGTCCCCACTTATTTTAAACTACATTTTGCAATTTAGTGCTTTTCTCTTGCATCATTTTCTACATACCTTTGTGAGATCTCTTCTATTGAATTTTTATTTTTCTGCTATGTAGGCCAGCTCTGCTATTTGTGCTGTATCAGCATTGCTTTAAATGGGAGCATTGCTCTGATACCATTAATCATTTGGTTACTGTCTTCTGACCTTTTATAGTATCAACAGAGTATTCTGTAACATGTTGATCACAACTGTAACTAATATTTTAATAACATAATGCTAGCCATAAACACAATGAAACACCAGTATCATTCCGCTGTGTACCAAAGCAATGTTCCTGCAATCTGAAAGCAAGATCTGGCTCAGGATTCCTCTCTGTCTGTAACTTAAAGGAAGCTCCTTTCTAATACTTAAAAGTACAGTGCTTCTTGGTCAAGAAATCATCATGTCACAGAAGTACAGTGGAGGAGCTAAATGGCACTTGCCATGGCTTTCACCAGTGAATGTACTTATTTTTATTTATTTATTAGTTTATAAACTAGTCTTTCTTGATGCAGTATCTGGGACACTGTATATAATTTTGTGGAAAATTAAACTAAACTGGGCACGGTGCCCAGAAAATGCATCCATTCCCTTAAAAAAATAGCTCAAGGGGTCTAAAAATTAAAACTAGTAAAACAAAAAGGAGGCAAGTAATGGTCAGTAATGCACTGACCTGAATAGAGAAGAGTTGCATTGAACCCTGAAGACACTGGTAACACATACCATAGCTTTCCTTTGCCTACGGCAACAGCTGCAGGCGGGCCAATTATTTTGTATGGCACAGTAGTTCAGCAGGCAGCTATATGGCATATACCTAAGGGCTAATCCTGCTCCTACAGAAGTCAATGGTAAAACCCCATAGCCCAGAATCACAGAGAGAGTTAGATGTTGCCATGCTGAGAGTTTCAGAGCTTAAAACTTAGTCACTAACTCTTGATCCACAAGGTTGATACAGATGTGTGTGCTTATCTGTATGCCTAAGAATGGACTTACACTCAGCAGGACACTCGGCAGTGAAACTAGTCCTTAGAAAATACACCAGAGTGGGATGAATCTGTCTCTCTTTCAGATACAGTTACTGCCTGCAGCTCTGCAGAAAAAGTCCACAACCAGTATCAGGTTGGGCCTGGCCTAACTGTTAGGAATCCTTTTGCTTGCTCCCTCTTTGCTAGCATAAAGCTTTCATCCTGTTCCTGAACTGGCTTCAAAGCAGCAAGGAGTATTCCTGTGTAAGCTTTGCTCCATCTTAATGACTGGGACACACATAGAAGTTAGAAAAGACATTTTTGATCTCCATTTCTGGATGGGAAAAGCTTAAGTCCCTGATCACAAAGAGTGCTATGCTGACTGGATTTCTACATGAAAATCAGGTGACCTTTCAACTTTGGCGACATTTTTGAATGAAAATGGCCAAGAGCACTGCATTGTGTGGTACTCTGTGCAAATGCATGTGTGAGAATGTATTTTGACAGGCCCTGCTGGTAATCTAGGTGTGAAGATAACTAGTTTGTGAAATCTATAGACAGGGGCTACGTGCTGAGGTGCTCAGCTTAACCAAGATGGCAATGTTACTGAGCACATGCAATGGCAGAACTCTACAAGTCTCAACAAGCTTAAATTATGTTCCTACAAAGCCAAGACAGCTAAAGAACTTAATGTGTTTCTGTGTATTACTGCTAGCACACTGTCTAAGACAACCTAAAAAGAGCCTTAGGTGCGAAGTCTCACAATGAATCTGATTCCCTGATTTTGCTGTGAATGGAGCTGGTTTCTCCAGCAGACATTATGAAGGACTGCATCTCAAACTAAAAAAACCTTGGAATATATTGGTAGTGCCTTACCGATTTTACAACAGGTTCATTTTGATTTTATTTCATTTTCAGGGCTCTTGCTGATGTTATGCGACCTCAAGGTCCTTGTACAACAGATCATATGGAAAGAGACCTAAACATTGTAGTACATGTGCAACATTATGAAAACATGGAGACGAGACCTCCTCCAAATAATTTACGTAAGTTGCATTGTAACTATGAATATCTGGAATGCTGGCACTAAAATGAACATTATGAAACAAATATTGCTGGATGTCATATGAGGATCAACAGTACATGGGTTCTTGCAAATTAGAAATATTCTTTGTTTCAGACTTAGAAATATTTAGAATTTCCTAGTGCAAATAGTGCAACACTAAGAGAAAGCCATTTTGAATAGAAAAAATAGTTATTATATTTATTTTTATTTAGTTGTCTTGGTTGACTAATATTGGTTTTGTATCTTTGTCTCCTTCTACCTGGTGTTTTTGCTCAGCTCAACAAGCTATGTTTTATTCTATGTTTTGTTATACCAAAATACAAATAGCTAAGCTTACAGCAAGATTTAACAAGACGTTTCATAGGGTTGTAACATCCAATAAGAAAGCAGTCTCATTAAGCTGTTATATCATCTCCACTAGTAAAATAGTTAAATACTTTCCGGGAGAGCATCAAGTTGTATGTGGTTTTCATTTTCTCTTTTTTTTTTTCTCTCTAAAGGAAAGGTGAGAGGAAGATTATTATTTTAAGTTTTAAATAATATTTTTATTCTGTATCTGCTATTACGTGTTTATGTTATTGAAGGCATGGAAAATGTGCACCTTGGAGCTTCAGAGGAAATATGGTGACATTTCAAGTGGTTCTGAAGGCCTAGGCAACTTATTTCTCAGTCTTGTATGACTGTGGTCTTGTATTGACCAAAGTACAGATCTTTGTCATGCTGAGACACATTTTCCTTTTATGATGAACAGTTTCACTGCAATTTTAATTTGCATATATATTTATGTATTTTATATTCATCTATATCTTAAACATATAAGTATACATGCATACAAATTATAGATAATATATTTACGAATTCAAGTTCAATTTATTTCTAAAAGAAAAAGGTATTGTTCAGAAAGATTTAGATTGTTAGGCAGCGGATGACTTTATTCTGTGCCGTAGATCAATGTAGATGTGCATTTCACTGCAAATATACTTTTACTGCATTGGTATTTGGATTTTGAAACATTTAAAGTATATGCACTAGTCTTTTCCTTATCTTTCTGTAACTACAGAAAGCAGAAAATTTGCTTATATTTGGACAAAGAATGAGTTTTATTTGGGCTTCACTGTGCAGTTATTGTGAGATTTTACTGCTTTCTTTTGGGGGAAGGGTGTAAAAACAATGGGAAAAAGAGCAGATTCATATGCTGCATGCACTCCTGATACTTGTTTTGTGGTAGAGGCTGACTGTGATTTCTTATGCACATGGTTACAGAGTAATAGGAGAGAATTAAAGCTGTGACCTCTAATAAAGTTACCACATATAGTGAAGTGTGACACCTAATCTGTCTGCACTGCTCTCCAGCAAAGTACTTCCACCTGGGCCTGTGCAGTTCTACACTGCAGAGGGGGAAGTACATACATACTGCAGCATTGCACCCCTAATTGTATAAAAACACACCACTTCTGGAGGGGAACTTATGCTTCTCTCTCAATCAAAGGTGCTCTAGCCCCCTGGAGCTGAGGTGGTGAACTTATGAAGGTTTAAGGAGGATGGGAATATGCACTGTATCTCTCTTTGCTCTGTGTATTAGCTCTTTGCTGATCTCTGATCCTTCCTGTGACCATGTTTTCAAGAAGAAAGATGCCAAACGGGAATGAAGTTAGGGTACAACCCTTATTTTTCTCATACGTGAAATGTTTATTCAGAATCCTGGTTAATGAAGGAGCCAGAAAGTAAAGAGATGCTTACTGCATTGATTGTATCTCGATTTTTGTAATCTTCACACTGACATATTTTGCTTAAAACTCTTTGTATATGACAATATACAACATAACACAGCAGGTCTTTAAACTCATTCTTGCTTGGATTTGAATCCAGATTTAAGCCTTGCTTCTGTATATGTATATATACTCTTGCATATAAATGCAACTCAGAGCCACATAGTTACTGCATCAAGGAAGGAAAAAAAGATACATTTAATAGTACCTTAGGATCTTGGCTTATGATGGCCCCAGAAAGCTGTACCTCCTCTGTCTCAGAATTTAGCTCTTTGGCACAGATGGAAGAATTATATGTGAAACAGCTCTTGCACCACTGCAATGTACAACACAGAAGCACTACTGCTGCTTTGGAGCTATCTTAATCCATTCGGTAATGAATAGGGGCAGTCCCAAGACTGCTTCACATGCAGCTCAGGCATTCCTGCCACAGATGGAAACCTCAGAAGCAAGCAGCTACAATGGTAACTGTTTCAGTCTTTAATCAACTTTATGGATTAAGTCAATCATTTTAGATTGTTCAATGCAGACCTTCAAGTAGTGAAATTACTCAAGGCATTCTATAACTGGTATTACATACATTTACTTCAAAGCAAGTAGATCATTATTCTATATTTGTTGCAATTATATTCCCTCATAAACTCATCTAAAACATGACTAAATGACCTACTAGAATTAGCCAGAACATCACAAATGATTAAAGTCTGTTGAGAGCATGTGCATTTATGGTGCAGAAAAAATCTTCATAAAGAGAAATTATTAAGACAAATTTTCCAAGTCTAGTATCTTAGCAATTTGAAATTTTGTAGTAGAGTTCTGAAACACTACAAGGGTGGATATTACTTGCAGAAACTTTGGCAGTGCAGCATCACCTACTACTCGTGTTGGAAAAGTGACAGGCTTTTTTTGGTATTTTTACAAGCAAATAAACCAGAGTGAATTACAGCTTTCGTAGAAATTCTATTCCAGATCTTACACAGAGAAAATGAAATGGTACAAAATTATATCATCAGACACTTTGATATGTATTTTTTAAGTTTTCTAAGTTACCACTTTCTATCTACTAGCCCTCTCAAAATGAGACTTAAAAATTTGAGACTGATGTACTTTTCACATTGGTCCATAGATATGAAGAGGGCAGGAAGAATTTCTTAGGCATTATGTACCCCTTCTGTATTGTGTCTTTCAGAATACTGAAGACAAACTATTGAAGGCCAAACATTATTAAAAATGTTCTAATTTGAATGTTCATTTTCTCTTTCTGCCCTCTTGAAAAACATTTTGCTGATGCTGCCAACCCATTTTGAAAGTGTTTTATGAAAGGAAGCTCTGTCAAAATGACAAACTTTCCATGATTTCTGACACTGAAAATGAGTGTGTTTTTGTTTCTGGACTGTTTGTTACCAGAGGACAAAGATTTTCTAAGTTGCCTGCAGCTAGCACAGCTGTTTGCCAAAACTAGTCAAAAGTAGAGATCTCTTTTCAGCATCTTGCAGTTTACTCAGTTTCTTGTCCCTTCTTTTCTAATATTCAGAAAAGAACAGCCATATTGGAGGTTCTGGAAAAAAACAAGTTTTTTTCTCTGCCCATGTCAATCCAGACAACCTAGATGCTTTTTAGTAAAAGCTATTTTGTCCTTAGCGGTTGTTAGTCGCCATAATTTTCTTCCAGTACTGTGCTTTACTTAGGATTACTTTTCCATTATTTCCCTTCGTTCATACACAATAGAATGTAGTGGTGCTTTGTAAACAAGCAGCAGATACCTACCAAGCATTATAGCATTCAAGTTTTCTAACATGGAATGTTAAATAAAATAAAATGAAAAAAAGAGGATGTTTAAAAGTTATCTTAAAAACATCAAACCAAAAGCAAACCTTCCTGCAGAATTTGAGTTGTTTTGTTCATCCCTGACTTCCATGAATCTTAAGAAAGCAGCATTCAAGATTTTCTTTTTTCTTCTTTGTTTTTTCTTTCTACTTATTGTGTTAGAAGTAAGCAATTTATTTAACATGTTGGGGTTATAACACTGATGCAGTGGGAGTTAGGAGGCTTTGTAGCTACATCCTCATTTCTGAAACATGATTACTGCTATTATTTCTAATTCAGGATCTGTGACAGCAGAGTGAAACAAATACTTAAGTTAGTGCTATCCACAGTCACTTTTCCTAATGATCAATAAAAGCTCCGTTACTCTCTCCTCAATAATAACTAGCCTTGCACTAGTATATTTAAAGCATTTATGCAGACTCCCAAGATAAAGATGACTTTAAAGGGAAGTCAGTTCTAGATTGTGGAGGTCTTAAGATGAAAAATGCTAGCTTTTAGTTAGTTTGACGTGTATGGATTATTTCTTTATTTTGAATTTAACATTAAAAAAAAAAGTGAATTGTAAACAAACTACTCAAAGAAGGAGGTGTTGCACTATATCAAATAGCCAATTTTAATACTGGCCAAGGATCTGCAGCACATGTGATTAAAATGACTTTTTCTCTTCTTAAATATATGCAAGGGAATAATGTGTTTCTGCTGCATTTGATTGTCAGTTGTCCTGGATACTTACTGACTGCAAATGCCAATGCTGAAAACAAAGCTAAGACATTTCTCTAACCACTGCCTTATGATAAGTTAACTTTTGTTATTTCTTTGTTTCTGTGTTGAGACAGTGAGCATTTAAATAGGAGGGTATTTTTTGAAGTTCTCACATATTAGAATAAACGTTCTGTATTGTGTATTCCTGTGCTTTCCCCCATTTCTGTAAATAGAAGCTCAGCCTCTGTTTTCCAGTGAGAGAAACTGTGACTAGTTTTACACTGCGAAAATACAGTTAGAACTTGCAGGAATTTTTTGCAGTCTCTTCCATCCCTAGCGAATATGCTTTATGTTGTTGTTGTTGAGTACAATGGTCTTTGGCAAACTAATTATTTTTATGTTTAACATAGATAAACATGTTTATATCAGATGATTCATTGTATCACATTGCCTAAGCATAATTCCCACTGTTGCTCATTGGAAATAAGCATACAGGCATATTAAGAAAATTTAGTAAAGAGAAGTACTATTCTTTGAAATGCAAAGCTCTTGAAGCATATAAAACATGATAACTAATTTACTTACACAGTAACTGTTGGCCAATGAATTGCATAATATTGAAGAAGTAGTCATTGAGAATGTGCAGGTATTACTGTAAAAATACGCTTCTGGTGATATGGGCCTTGAAACTCTACTAAAAACCTTGTTCAGACAGAGGTCTACAAAATCCAAAGGACTGAGCAAATAACTGTATGTTTGGCCCTGTTGGTATCCAAGTTGCTTGACTACAATAAAATGCTTTTTTTTAGGCCTGGCTATATGCATGGGTCTAGCCCAGAGGAATTGGACTATGCTCTTCATGAACTTCAATTGGCTGTTTGCCTCCTCACTTAGAAGGACAAAGTACAGTCAGAAAAGCTGAGCTGTATAGACAGGGTTACAGCCATGTTTTATGAGTGAAAACACGGAAAACACTAATAAGTTTTCAGCCAAGAAAAGGATAGTTTTAGCACAGTGACAGAAGGAGAAGTGAAGAAGTACTGCTGATGGAGTGCTCTGAGACAGTGAAGAACGGGGGAGAATAAAATGGCTAGCTTAATTGGAAGATGTACTTAGTTTGCAAGAAACTACAGTGCTATGATAGAGGGAAGGGACTGTAGTCAGTAAGTATTGGGAATTTGTTTCCATTTAAAGCCTTAGTCTTCACTGCCAGTATGCCAAAACTCATTTTACTGGAGTTTCTATGATCTATCCAGGAAGCACTTTAATACTATTCCAAAAAATCTGATAATTTAGATTAAATTCCTGAGCTAAAAACTAGTAGACTTAAGTTAATCCTGGGAGAGGGGTACTTATTACATTTTGATTGTAATATACAACAAGGAGGACAAATTCCACATTTAAATTATACACTTTACAAAACCAACCATCCAAGAAAAAGCCCACATTACCATCACCAGCCATGTCAAAAGAAATATTGTATTTTTTAAATATAGTTTCTGTTTGAGGTTAAAAGCTGCAAGCTGCTTTGTCACAGCTATCTTGAGACCACTTTTTAAACCACTTTAAATGAATTTCTAGATGCTGACTTCAACTGAAATTATGCTACCGGTAGAACTTGTTGTTTGCATTAGCAAATTGGTGATAGAATTTTTGCTAATATAATTACAGCTATAGCAGGGCATTCCAGAGCTCCAAGGCTTCCATGCTGGAAACAAAATTTCCCATATAAACTTAGAGTCTGAGGATGCATTTCTCTTGCAACTCAGTCAGTCACTGTAAGACACTAATGTTTAATCAGTTCTGAACGTGTGTTTAGCCTCACAATCATTAATATAAAACATATGAGTATTTTCAAGGAAGTTAATTACAACCTGAGAATAAGAGCTTCTGAGTTTATTTAGGAAAGACAAAAAGTAAAACAAATATCTCATTTCTCATTGACTGTTGTACATTTCATAATTTTTTTTTTCAAAAACAGGATGATTTTGAAAATGTTAATATATATTATACACAATAGCTTTTCCTCAATAATTACACCAGTCTTCACCAAGTGTAATATATCAGAACTCTAGCAATGCTCCTACCATACAATTAATTCCATGCCTTTGCAATCACCCTGTTGACTTAATCTGGCACATGAAAAAAAAAAAAAAAAGCTACAGCAAATAATAAACACAAAATTTTGCATGAACAAGGACTGAGGGATTGCATCCTGGGTCTATAACCAAGTAAAACTGTGAATTTAGCATCATTATGTATGTTCAGTGGGTCTCTTCTTTATTGTAAAATGTTTCTTGTTACATAAGATTTTATTGGAACCTCTATGAGAATGTTATGCATCCTACCTGCAATTTTAGTAAGTGGGATATGTTTTGAACCATATTGGGTAGGTCTTCATAAGCTCTGCTCTGTATAAGTCTTCTCATTAGGACTGAACAATGAAGTTTTTGCTCTATCTTTCTTCATTTATTGTACAATAAAACAATTAGATTAGATTACTGCCTTGCATCCTATCCTTTACTTCTAGTCAGCTTTTAATTCAGATAAATTTGACATATCTTAATAAAAATATTCATCAATGTAAAATGTATTTGGGAGAAATACAGTTAATCACTGACATTATCCTGTAGCGGCAATAATTAACATTATGGTAATAAAAATTATTTAGAATATATTTTTACACTTTATAGTGTAGTTTAAAAGGCTGAATGATTATTTAATAAACCAAAAATTATTGTCATAACAGAAGAGAGCATTGCTGTACTAGACTATTATATAGGCAGCTTTGAGTCACACAACAGCAGACTTGAAAGGCACATAAAAGGATGAGACTTATTTTGCTGTCATTGGGGTGCAGATTAAAGCACTTGGAAATGTTGCCCAATAGTACAGGGATGTATTTACCATCTACAAGATGAAAAGTCCAATATCCATATGTGGTTTGGCTTTGGAAAACAGTTATATGTTTCCCTTGTGATTCCACTTTTACTTCCATACTATCAGCATAATTATTTAATAAGGGTTTAGTTCCACAGGTGTTTATTAGGTATTGATATGTCCTGTCATCAAATACTCACCTGAAAGCAAAGGCAATGCTTAGAAGAATAAGCGTCCTCTACTGTTTTGTCACTTTGCAATTTAAGTTTTACTTATTAGATCTTATTAATGAGGTGCTATTCCTATTATATACTACTCAAATTAATATTTAAAATTGTATTTTGTCTTTGGACAGGTACACTGAATAATAGTATTCTCAATGTTGAATAACTTCCAGTGCAATATATTCCCACTATTAACCGCAACTGTCAGCAAGATGAATCATCAATGCTTCATGCCTGTTGCAATCTTTCATGTCACTGGGATTCTTGATGTCAAAAACTGGTATAGGAAACAATGGCAAACTAATAGGAATCATGTTTTGGAAAAAAAAAACACAAAACAAACAACACAGCCTTTTTATGGTTGTATTCTCCCAGATTTTAGCTCCTTAAAATGAGAAAGATAGAGATTGAGCTACCTTTTTTTTTAATATGGCATGAGTCACCTCATTGAAAGGCAAACAAAAAGTACCTTTTGCTTTCACTGTTGGTTTGCCAACATCATCACACAAACTACACTTGCGTTTTTCATGCCAAAACAATATCATTTTTAACTGTTGACTTACAGCTTAATCATCTCTCTAAATCCATTAACTCCCACCCTCATATTTTGTCTCAAAAATCATAATTTGTAACACAAATGATAAAAACATAAATTCATTAATACATTGGTTTCTGTCCATGCATTCAGGCACAAACATTAACTATTGCAAACTGATATATCCACAGCTAAACATACATTTTTTATCACTCTGGCTCTGTGGAACTTTGATACTATATTTTAGATGTTAAAATGCTCTTATCAGAAATTTAACATTCTGTAAAATTACCTCCCTCTTCATTTTTTAATCAGTCATACCAACTTTGCCAAACAGAATCAGTACGGTGGTTACAAAAATAAAGTAGAAGAGGTTGGCTGCATACATTAAAAAGCTTATGAATACACAACCCAGTATTATGAGGCAATTGTGACATGCTATTCAGTGAGAGGTATTTTCACAAATTTCAATCTACAGTTTCAATCATAAATGATTTTCTGTACCTTTGTTCTATGTTCTCTGTTTTATATCATAACTTTCCTTGAAATGTACACATTGGCTCTGACTCCACTTTTATTATCATAAGATAAAGTCAAGAAGGGAAGAGAGTGTGTTTAATATTTATGAAATAGCTTTGTTGTTGATTTTTATAATAGAAAAAATAGTTGAAAAAAAATCTCTGGAACCATGATACAAAACTACATTGATAATCATTCCCAGATTATTACAATGTGGATTTTAATGTTTTCTTGGGTATATTAATAAATTTAATCTTTAATTTTTAGTTACCACATTTAAATAGCTTTTAAGAACCCTTCAGTAACATATTTTTGTTTTTAACTCGTATGTTTAAGAAACATCTCTGCACCCAAGCCTAAAGCTATAACTATACTTCTGAATCCATAATGAATTTGTTACATAATCCAAAATAATCAAATTGTCTTTTACCATCCACTCCTTAGCAATTAAAGGAAATGCACATTTGATAAATAGTTATTTATACACATACACGAGTATACACAAAAGAGAGTGTGCATGACAAAATTTGGACACTATTGGAGTTAGCAATTTGTTTAGCTGCAAGTGGCCATGATAAACTAAGTGTCTCAAACACAGACCTTTTTTTTACCCTGAAAAGTTTGTTCTCACTGTGTTAGTTCGCCTTTTACACTCTACAGCACTGCCAGGAAAAAAAAAAACCAGCCTTTTCCATGTAGACACTTGCTCTTCCAGGGCTAATCTTATCATTCTTTATCACTTTTGAACTGCTTTATTGTTTTCTCTTAACATATTCTCCATGCATACTAAACCTTGTGCTTCCTAATGCTGTCTCTTCAGCGGCCTATAACAAGCTGGTCCTCCATGACTACAAATACTGTTTGATGATGCAAGTTGTTGTTGTTTTAGAAGGTCTGTGGTCAGACATTCTGGACAACATATGAAAGAATACCACAACACAGAAAAGTATGGCAAATGTCTACTAGCATTTCATCTTATCAATGGGGCACTGAAGATTAACTACTTTCAGCCATAAATTACAAAATGGTAGTGGATGCGATTCAGAGGTGGGGGTAGGCACAGTCTGTGAGCCCTGTAACAAAAGCAGGATTTTGACAGTGCTTGCAGTAATGGCTAGTTTAAGCCAATTAGATGAAATTCTGATTGGTCAAAAGTCATAGTAAAGCATTCACCATCTTTAATGGCTCAAGGATTTTACCCAGGGGCACTACAACTCAGGACCTCATATATATCTTATTGAGGGGAATTATTAATCTTGAATAAGGAGAAAGACAAAGGGATATGCAGGAAGTTTATGGCTTTGCAAAAAAACTATACAGCTTAGAGAATTCAATGTTGGAGAAGGAAAAATGCATGTTCGTTACCAAGAGTAAGAAAAGCTAGTCAGGAGGAGGGCAGTGAAAACTACCAAATAATTTACCAAATTAAACCCTCCTGAGACGTGTTTTGAGAAGCCAGGAGCCTAGAAGTAGTTTCCAGCTAGATGTACTTTCCATTTTTGTTCAGATTTCAGGAAAGTTTGAGAGTCTGCAAATGAGGAAAATGTCCGTGCCCTTGGCACACAGAAGAAAGGGAACCTTTCGTGCTCTTCTTCCACACTCCTCCCCTTTGGCAGCACAGCTGCTGTAGTTGAACAACTGTTGTCACCCCCAGTATGCAGAACAGGCCTCTTGGAGGGCTTGTGCAGATACTGAATTCTCAACCACTGAACCCTGGCACAAAAGAGAATTGCAGGTGGCAGCTTTCACTTACATAAATGGCCTAAAATTTCTCTGGAACCTTAATGTGAGTAGAGAACTGAGCACAGTGGAGATTTGTTTCACTGAGGCCCTTCCAAGTATGGAGGGATCCAAGTCAGCACGTTTGCAAGGGCGTACTTGGCCAAGAGCAGACTAACTGGTCTGCTAGTCTGGCCATGTGGGTTTGGCCTATGTAAAACAATATGCTTATATCATTTGGAAGCAAATTAATAGATGAATTCTTGAGCATCCCTGTGTTAAAAAGAATGAGGCCTACCAACAGTATTTTATAAACAGCTTCCAAAAAGGAAAAGTAGTCCTTTCAGCATCGTTCTCATCCAGGAGTTAAACTAAGGAAGCTGATGGTGATTTATATATTTTTACTCTTTCTTTTATACATCTGAGGGCCCAAAGGAGTTGCTGTGCAACACGCTCTCAGAATTTCCTGCTGGGGGCTGGGCTAAGAATCAGGAATGTGATTTTTTCCTAAAAGCCTTGCTCTACCTCATCAAATGACTAACTCTAGTTTAAAGAATATATTTTGCATTTATAATAATGGATTAAACTATTTCTCATTTTTTCCAAACGTGGAAGGTTGGAGAACTATATTTCTCCTATAGTAATCCAGATTCTTGTTAAAGTTGCAAGTTAATTTCTGAACAGCCAGCAGTACTGTGAGGAAACGTTCCTTATCCTTTGTCAAAAACAAATCTGACCACCACTTCAATTAGAACAGTTTCAAGTTTCCAGTCATAGCTCTGTAGCTAAATTGCCATTAAATGTTTTACTTAGTTAAATGATTTCCTATAAGGATTTTTTAAGCAAAATAACTTACATTTATGATTTATTACTTCTTTCCCATCATTTTAACACTTTCTTTTTCTTTGGTTCTTGCTTTTCCTCCTTGCTTAAGCACCTCCAATTAAGAAAAGAGGTTCGTGAAAAGGAATCATTTCTCTCGGAAATAATTAGCCCCAGCAAAGATCTTCAAGAAACCACAGAAAATCAGAAAAAAAAGCATGCACTCTGTGGGATAAGACATTTGCAGAAGGTTTTTGCATAGACATTTAACTAGAATAAAGATCTCTTTAAGAGTTATAATGAGCAAAATTCACTTATAATAGCCATCTTTTTATTCTCTAGTATGTGTCTGGGGTTCATTTTGTGTCTGCAAGTTCTTACATCAAAGCCAGGAAACTAAAATTTTACCTTGGGAATCCAGTATACTGTTCCTTAACCATGTGAAGGCATGATTGTGATGACAGAGAGGCCAGGAGCTAAGCCTGGATAAAAATGTTTGTAGCAAAAGCAGTAACAATTACCAGAAACTTCTGAATCTTGAAGAATGTTAAAAGTAAAATTATTTATGCTTCTTTGAAGATGTCCACATTTTAGCAAATGTATTGTAGAGGATAAGTATATAAAATACAATTTATATTATTAGGGTAGTTCTTTCTCTGACTTGTTCATTACATTGGTAATTTAATGCACCCATCTAAGAATTACCTCACTCACTAATTCTTTCTCCGACTGTGATCCTACACCTCTTATAGAGAGGTCTAAATAACTATATGCAAATTAGGCTTATTTCCTCTCAGAGTAAGCAAATTACAATAGAAAAAAACCACCAGTGCTGCAGGATTCTTTTCAAGCACATACAAATGACGCCCTTTATAAAATGATGATCTTGCATTGTCATAATCTAGCATTTTAGAGCCATTAACATTTACTTGTGAAAATCTGGTTTGCAATATTTATTTGCAAGCTACACCTTATTTCCTAGGTGACACCATTTCTACAAATACAGAGACACAGAGCTAGAGTTATGCTGCAAAGTGTGAATCACCTATCTGTTCTATGCATAGGAAAAGATTTTCAGATTTTGTAAGCGTCAGAATCACACAAACATTTTCAGAAAGGAAGACAAGCGGTTCATGAAAATCTGGTCTCTGTAACTTAGTGCTTTACTCTGCTGAAATTGTCCACTGGGTGTAACACTAGTAGTCCCCTTTCCTCTTTACTGCCTCTCGTGTCTCTTCATCAGGAAGAGGAAGGATTGTGTCTCTCCACTCCAACCCCTCTGCATCTCAATAACCCATATGTAGTACCTCAGGTTCCTCTTGTGTTTCTTTATTTTGTCTGGATAAACAATAATATTCTCTGGCTTTTTCAGAGTTATCCATTCTGGTATACATATGCTGACTGATCAGCAAACAGAACAAACCAAGCAAACAACTATAGAGTTTGTACTTCAGCCTTTTGTCTCCATTCAGCCATTTGTTTTCCTAACAGCTGTAGAAACATCTCATCCTTGAGATCTCAGTAACACCAGAAGGGGCAAATGGGTTAAAAGTTACTAGAGGGAGTAACAGATAGCTAGACAAAAAAAAAAAAAATTGCATTAGCCTTGTTCTCTTTTAAGAACAATAAATCTAGAGTTATTTACTGAGTGCAATAAAATGCTGCAGGGCATTGTTAGCATGAAATTTGGATCCATAAATCAAATAAGTATTGAGATGCTGCTCTGAGAGTCTGTAATCATCAAATAGGGAGATCGAGTCATTGAAAGTTGGGAATGCCAGGAAAAGAAGAAAAGAAGGATAGAACAATCTATGGCACATCCCCTTCCCCGTGGATCAAAGAAGTTATCTATCGGGATGATGCCTGGTTTGTAGTGTCTAAATTAATTGTATAGGAAAGTCTGAAGGGAGTTGGGATATGTCAGAAGATCAGATCATAGAGGAAAATACAAGCTCAAAACTTGGCAGATGATTTATTAATTGCTAATTATTCTTATTTCTACTTTACATGATATTAAGTGTATGCTAGAAGCTTCCAAGTGGAAAATCCACACAATAGTTAATGCAGTTCAAAAGCAGCATTAATCCTCCTTTATGGCTTGCAACACTCTTGGGAAAGAAGATATCGCACAGATTCAAGGATGGAAAGTCACTGGTGTTAAGCAATCTGAGGGTAACTAGCCTCCCTACAAAGGGAGAATTCCTAAGGGCATATTTCCCTGTGTGAAATCTGTGTATGTAGAAGTGGATTTACTTTCCCCATATACCTGGGACCTATACTGAGTTTGAGATCAGTGCACCCTGGAGGTTGGTGAGTGTGAGCCAGTAACTTTAAGAACACTCTTCTCATATAGTTACTGACAAGTCTTTTCAGCTTTGAAGGAATTAACAGAAGAGGAATATTTTTATCTTAATTATCACCCCAGTAAATTAAAACTAGAACATATGCATGTCATAGTCCAACATCACAGGCATGACTGAATCCTGGCAGTCAGTATGTCATGATCGATACTCTATCATCTGAAGAATCCTTTTGAAATATTCTCATAGAAACTTGCAGCCACAGATTTCACTAGATTTGACCTGAGATAATTGCAAGTGGTATGCAGACTGTTTGCTCTGTCTTGTGGTTTTGATATCAGTGACAGCTCCTAACTGTGTCATTCTCACCAGCTTTCCTCTGATTAAGACATGGAGTGCTTTTTTACATCGTACACAGGACTAAAACAGGTACATGCTTCCTCTTGTGTTGAAATAGTTCCTGACACCATATAAAAAATGGTGAGGCCTTACAGCTGGAGCTATGTCCACATAAAGCAAACCTGAGCTTTTTTTCAGTATGACTGCATGCAAGCTGAGTGCCTCTGAGCATCAGATTATCTTTGTGCTTCATACTGTAGAAAGGTGTTGCAGAAGCTAGTGCAGAGCTGGCTGTGGTCCAGCAATACAACATTATCATATTTATGGGTAGATACCTACAACTGGATAGTGCAGATTGCTGCTGCCACAGCTGTCTGAAGTTGTATCCACTGCTATCACTACCAGTCAGAGCAAACCAGGTTTGGCAAACTACAGTATACAATATCAGCAAGCCTGGCAGATCGAATTCACGAATAAGGATCAGCACAGCCTTAACATAAAGAAATGCCAAATGAAAAGGTGACTTGCTCAGAGTGGATGTATTGAATGTATGGGATGAGAGAAGCTGTCAAAGGAAGATGACAATGAAGAGCCTCACTTCACAAGGAAGATGTCAGAAAGCACACAGAGAGAGTGGGTTAGATTTAAAATGCTCCAGAGATTCTTTTTTCAAACAGGATTCAAATTTCAGAACTAGTTAGTGTGTAACACCTGGAGCTGCCTACATAGCTCACTGAACTTTCAGAACAGAGAGCTGTGTCTGCAGAACAGTCATTAACCCCATGGGTAAATTTACCTGGACTGACCATTTGGCACTGTATCAACTTAACTCGTTTGGTAGATGTTTGGATGATAACCATATTATATTTTTCTTTTTAAGCCACAGATAAATAATATCAGAAAGAAAGTAAACAGAAATGAGCCTGAAAACCAAACTCATTTTACAATAATAGTAACAATAATGTAATGATTTACCCAGCTGTGACTCAAAAGCAGGCCAGGCAAAGTCTCATTCTCCATGCCCCAAGGAGTATCTAGTGGATGATACCATTGTTTCAGCTCAATCTCTCTCTCTCTCTCTCACTTAATCTCTTTCTCGCCCATCAAAGCTCTTCTTGCCTTCATGTTTGCAATTCTGCTTTTCTGTGCCTGACAGTTGTAATGAAGATATGCCATGGTTAGTGACAAGGCATGTATTCTAGAAAAATTCTGCCAGAAGAGATGAAATGAAATAGCTGATACCTGACATCCATTTTTGGAAGTGATCACCAATATGTAAATTTATGTCATGCTCTATAACTTATAGAAAAAAACATATTTGCATAAAGGTTGTCATTAATTTAAAAATCAATGAAAACACTCATAAATGCATAGAAGAAAATAACTCATAGTTAAAGTGTCATTGCAGCATAAGGATCCATAAAGGTGATATGGAAAAAGGCAGTATATGTTTGTCTCAGTTTCAACACCAACTCTAGCTGAAAAAGTGTTATAGATTTTTAAAAGCCTGAAGTTGTGCTACTTGGCTTAGAATAACAAATGTGGGTTTTTTAAACAAATAATTGTGTTTTCTTACATACTTTAACATTCTTATCACCTCAAGATACTGCAACTCTATATATGTTCTACAATGGAATATGACATTACTCTTCTCTCCCCATCAAATTTCTGAATTTAGGCCACTTATGCACAAAGCATGTGTAAGCTTCCACAGTATACATAGCAACATACATTAATACATATATGCCAACATGTGCTATGTAATATGTAACATGTATAGCACATAATATTCTCAATGCACCATTGACATTGGATCAAAAGGGTAAATGGAGAGTAAAATAATGCATTTTTTCCTCAGCTGTGTAAGCAATCCTCATTTTGCTATTGCCTTGCCTTTAAGTATTAGTGAGGTAAGAACCTGTTTGTTATTAATGCACCTTTATATGAATATATAAACAAAAAGTGCCTTCTGAGAGATGCATTTTCTAATATTATCCATAGTTACTATTACAAGATTCCCTGAACTAACTCATTGCACGTTCTGAAGCAAACAAATGTATTTTAGCAGTGGCAGCATGATCTTTTCACCCATTATTTACAGTGCTTTATAATTATGGTAACAATTCACTCTACAGGCACAGGGAAGTCAAGAAATTTGTATCTTCGGATCTTAGGAATTCATGCAAAATAATGTGAAAGTGTGCTGGTTTTGGCTAGGATAGAGTTAATTTCCTTCATAGTAGCTATTGGGCTATGTTCTGGATTTGTGCTGGAAACAGTGTTGATAATACAGCAGTGGTTTAGTTACTGCTGAGCAGTGCTTACACAAAGTCAAGGCCTTTTCTGCTCCTCACACCACCCCACCAGTGAGTAGGCTGGGGGTGCACAAGAAGTTGGGAGGGGGCACAGCCAGGACAGCTGACCCCAACTGACCAAAGGGCTATTCCATACCACATGACGTCATGCTCAGCATACAAAGCTGGGAGAAGAAGAAGGAAGGAGTGGACGTTCAGAGTTATGGCATTTGTCTTCCCAAGTAACCGTTACGTGTGATGCAGCCCTGCTTTCCTGGAGATGACTGAACACCTGCCTGCCGATGGGAACTAGTGAATGAATTCCTTGTTTTGCAGTTATTAAACTGTCTTTATCTCAACCCACGAGTTTTTTCACTTTTACCCTTCTGATTCTCTCCCTGTCCCACCGGGGGGGAGTGAGCGAGTGGCTGTGTGGTGCTTAGTTGCCAGCTGGAGTTAAACCATGACAGAACGTTACAATAGCATACTGATCCTGATACAAAACTGGGGAAAGTCACGTACTGTCTTTCATCGTCTTTGACAGTCTTTGAATTCCATCCACTATGTTTTAAATAAATACACTTGAGATGCGACAGTATGATTTGTATCAGCATAATGCTATAATAATTTCAGAAATATAATACAATAAACACTATCATTGTTTACATAATCAAGATATTCCCATCTCATAATCCAAGGATGCTTGTAACAATCTGTTGTATCACTTACATTAACATTATTACCTACCCTGGGTACACTGAGATGTGGTTTAAAACAGAAACAACAGAGTATTGGGAATAAGGAAATGCTGATCAAAACCTTAAGGATTTCTAGAGGTCACAAACATCTTGGCAGTCTGCCAGGATCATAGTTGCTGACTAGAGAACACTTTCCAGTTTCCCTGCAACTCCAGGTTAACACAGTTATCAAAACAAACACTTTGAAAAAATTAAGAATAGCTACTAATCAGGAGCTCATTTTGGGGGGAGAATGGGAGAACCCTACATTTTCTAATATTTATAATGCTTCAAATAAGCATATTAAAATATTAAAAAATGTAAAATGACTACCCAGGCTAATATATTAATTTTTATGCAATTCACTAAAGAAATTAGCTTAGTTAGCAATGGTGGTTCAAAAATCTGATATGAAATCTGAGTGTACCAAAAAACTCTTTCTATTGAAGTGGATGTAGGCATTGACAAAAATATGCTGTCATAAAAAAAAAAAAAAAAAAAAGCCTTAAGGGACTGGACAGTGATTAAATAGAAAGTAGAGCTTGTCACATCTGGATCCCCAGTTTAAACACAGTCATAGCGAGTATAACAGTGACCAGTTTGTAAGTTTGCAGCCTAAACTGTCACTAGATTTCTAATCCTTTGAGCATTAAATATGCTGGAAAGAAACAAGTTTGACAGTTTCTTAATAGTGTCAGTAACCTGTTCTCTTAAACAGACAGACTTGCTAAAAACAGAGGTAAGAGTGTTTATTAGCAAATGTTTAATTTATGAACACATTTGGTCTTACGGAAGAAAAACAAAGGTCTTTTAAACAGAAGCATGTTAGCTTTATTGATTGACTGAATTTCAGGTGGAATCATTACTTGGGGAACTAATTCTGTGACAGACTGACAGAGTAACTGGGCTGGCTGGTAAGGTGGCGTGCCTCTGCTTTCTTTTCTCTCTCACTGTTGTTACAACACGCTTCAGGCTAAAGCAATCTCAGTGGTATCTAAGTTCCCTCGCTGTGGGAGAAAAAAAGGGAAAAGCGAATAGGTAAAACTGTGATCCACCAGCAGTATGCTCACATTGGCCAACCTCCATCTCTGACCACCTCTTATCTGCATGGATGGTGTGGATTCATAGCTTTTAAAGAAGAAATGAGTTCTATTAGATCTATGATCTATACAGACACCCCCTGTGTAATACAAGTCCTATAATTTTACCCAGTAGCTCCTATAATCAGCATGTGGGCTGTGAAGCCAAACTGCTGCTATCGTTCTGTACTGAGGGTTGTATTTTAGTGACAGATTTTTTTTTTTAATGATAAATGCTTGTTTAATATTTTCTTTACTTGCTTTGGTATCATATATTAATAGAAACCAGAAGTGTAAAATATGCTTATAATCCTGAGAGTTCTGTTAAACCCTAACTGATAGTAGGAAAAAGGAGAATACTAATGGAAACAGCATATACTGAAGATTTTGCTTTCATGTGAATGCAATTAGAGCTTTTCCCTTAAGCTAATAGGATAAGTAACTATATGAGGAAATCCACAGACACTGCAAATGTGCAGGAGGGAGAGAGCAGTGTTTGCTCGGTGTTCAATGGTCCATGTGTAATAAGCTGACAGTTCCATCTAGTTCCTACTGGACAAATATCTACATCAGAAATTCCTGTTTCTCCCCTCTCCCAGCTGCACATTTGGAAGTTTCAGCAGCGAAGCCAAAGGCTGAATTAAGAGAGACAAGGCTGCATTTTTAAAGCTGTTTTATTTTTCATTCTATAGATAAAGATACGCACACAAATAAATTCCTGTCACATATATGGCAGTGAGATTCAGGACATCAGTTAATTTCCTGAATAGCTGTGCATGACTGATCAACTCACATGCCTTTTGCCAAATTATTCTACAAGATCTATTCTGATATTCCTAAACTTTGATCTTCTCCTAACAGCATTTGCCAACCTGATATAAACAGATTAATACTCTTGTCTCTTGAGAGTAAAATAATGTTTTAGAGTTTTCAGTAGTTAGTCTGATTCCTTGGTGACAGATGTGTAATAAATGACGTACAGGATGGATCACAGCTCTAATTAATTTTTTAAAAGATGTTGAAATGATTCCTTAATAGTGGTAGTTCTATAGAAAATGTAGTATATACATAGCATAACACAAACAAAACAGTGAATACGTGTTAGTTTGGTATGGCACAATTATTGTTGGCTTTAATTTGGGTGTCTTATTTTTGGATTTTGCCTGCACAAATAATGCACTTCAAAAAAACATGTTGGCATAACCTCTGCAGCAAACCAGAGTTACATGTAGCTCCCACAGCTCTATATAAAACCGGCAGGAAACTGTCAGTCTTACTTTGATCCATAATATTTTAGCTTGATCTTGGCCAGGACGTGGACTGGTTTTTTGTAATGTACAAACTATGGAAAAGTTTGTCAGGCCCATTCCTGACCAGCTGCATGGCTTGGGATGAGAAGGGCCAGAAACTTGGTGCTGTTGGCCAGAAGTTCCTTTAATAGCTAGAGCTGCACCATCCTTTTTAGGAACTGTAGCAAACACCAGGGATTGCAGCCCTTTTACAAGGAAGAACAGGGCATCACTGAAGTTGTCCTTGTAACAGCAACCCAAGGTAGTGCTTTAACTCGCTAGGATGGCTGGCATAGTTTTGAGGCTGCTGTAAAGCACATTGTGACTGAAGAAAATACAGAATTAGGATGTAAATTGTGGAAATACAAAAGACACTTTTCAGCTTTTCCTTTAGTTATGGACAGTCCTTAATGACAATGAACTCTAACTACTGCATATATAGTGCTATGGATTTATGACTCCACAAAAGCTACCAGCAATCTTTTTTTTTTTTTTAAATCTTGACATATTGGCAAAACCATACAATTTTTAAAAAAATTCTTAATGAAAGGGTCTTTTCATATAGAAAGATTTCAAACACTACATATGTTCTTCTTTCTCATGAGCCAACGGCTGCTGACTCTCCAATGCGTTCTGCCACAGCTAAAGATTCACCATTCTCTATTCCGTCTGTAAATCTTTTCATGCCTGTTATATCTTTTTTTGTCCTTCAATGTCCTTTCTAGTGCCTACATTCGATCCCTGTGTGCAGCTGATATTACTGATCTAACCCAGAATTTATACTTTTTGCCCTCAATACTTGCAGGTTTGAAACAACATTTAGCATAGTTAGAATGGGGGACGTTAGTATTATCCATCCTCATATTGCTATAAATGGTCCCTACCATATGAAATGTGTTTTAATTTGTGGGCAATATCTTGCAAACCTAACTGACTCCCACTTTCCTGTATAATTTCATAAACCTCTAACCTCACTCTCTGCAATCTCTGTAATTGTTTACATGCATAGTGACTTGTCATTATCATCCCATGAAGCTTTTATAACAATAGCAACTTCAATTAAACTATGCCACTTGGCTTCATCATACTTCCCTCAAAATATCTTTGCCATCAACGTTTCTCAGAGTTCTCCTGAGCTTTCCAGAATTTATAGGTCACAGGTAAAACAGCATGTTCTGTGCAAATGTTAATGAGTTTACAAACTGCTGAGTATTGTAATGATAAATTTGATCATATTTCTCTACTGACTTTACACAGTCTTGGCACTGCAATATTTTTAGCTTATATCTGCTCTCAAAGGGCCCAATCCAAACCTCATTGAAGTCAAGGAAAAGAGGTGTATTAAGATTAGCAGCTTTTGATCAAGCCCGAGACAGTCAGTGCTGTAAAAACGTTATCTGTGCACATCCCTTATAAGCAACTGACATCTCCTTGCACCACTGCGAGTTACTGAATCTCATTTTCTTTAGAACTTTCCACCTGATCAGGGAATCTATTAAAGTCCAAGCAGTCAAGGCAGCTGTCTTGAGTCAGATAATTTCCAGCTTCCTAAATAAAGGGAACTAATATAATATCTACTTTATGCCCACATCACTGTCATAACTCACATGGTATTGTGGAGGGTTTTCAGAGAGGAGGAGGGCAGAATGCAAGCAGCAGTGATTTCTAAAGGCTTGTCCCTGGTCAGTCATCTGCTTCTGCAATAGGCTCCCTCTCCTGCTTTTACAGATATTTTCACCAACCTTCTTGGGCACAGTTCACTTTGCAAAGTAATTGCTATAGCTCTTAAATGTATCCTTTCATACCTGCAGGGGTATAGTGCAGACTGTGAACAGGAGAGAAGGTTGCATTCCTGTTTAGTGTCTCTGCTGATACTGGTACAAACAGAGAACTGTGGTCTGACATCTTTCCCGGACATTTTAATATATTTACAGACAGAAAGGTGGCCTTTGTTTAGAAATTCTTTTTGTTTCAGGGGAGTTTTTTTGTTATGGTAAATGATGCCATTAATATATAGCATTTGAAGTGCTAGTAACCAGACCTAGCACTATTAGAGAGAAACAAAACTCTTTACACCTGCTTTGTTGAACAATCTTCTACAACAAGTTAACTTAAAAATACAGATGACAAAATCAACATTTTTCAGATGAGAATCTCCATGAAATACAGACCAAATACTGAAAATACCTAGTGGTAACATATCAACTATCCTTGTCACTGAAAAATGTATCTTAAACACCAAAGCCCCTTAGGTTAGTCTTCTATCAGAAGGCCAGTCACAAAATCACTAAACCCGTAAAGGCAATTGTTCACTGGTGCTTGAAGCTATTAATATACATGTGTGAAAAAAAGTTTTACTCAATAGTTCAGTCAGATACTCTCAATTATGTCAAACTTTAAAATTCATGTGACCTTTTTTGGAATAGGAAATGATTTAAACTCTACCTTGCCTCTGACATTTATATATGGGGGACTATACCATTCATTTATTTACCGAGATAAATAGAGATTAATGGAAGATGAACAAAGTAAAGCAGACTTTTACAGAAACAAATTAAATTGTTAGAAAGGAATGAATAAATAGGACTACTTCTGACTTTTTTCTTTTCTTTTTTTGCAAGTCATTAAGTTTACTTTTACACAGCTTAGGGACTAATGCTAATAAGATACAAGTTACTATAAGCACCTGTCACCTCTGCCAAATAAACTATTCTCTGTTAATGAAATAAAATTTTGTAAGGGTTTTGGTATCATACTGCTGAATGTCACTTGTGGAAAAGGTTATTATCTAACATGACTAAATGTTACCACATATACTAAGTCTTATGCAAGTATCAGAAATTTCCCTTCACATCACCAATGAGCAAGATTTTTGTTGTTTGGTTTAGACACTTGGTGGACTGCCTTGGAGGTCCACTGAACATTTAAATAATAGATTTTATTTTTAAGTTGAAACTGGTTTTGAAGTACTTTTCGTTTGTGGGCCCTGGCATTGTCAGGTGTTTCTGAAATTGAACTATATGACTATTTTACAGTTTCCTAAGAGCCTGCTCTCATAGTAAGAAAAAGACATAGAAGATGACTGTTTCCAATTTCTGTTTTCCATTTTTTGCTAACACTCTGGGTAGCACAAGCAGTAGTCCTTTCTATGCAAAAATAATCAAAGAGCCTCCTTGAAGGACAATGTTAATCCTTCCCTCTTCCATTCCACACAGCTACAATGATGATACAAAATTACCCAAGTCCTCAATATTAAACAAAACTAAAAATACATTTTCTGATCTGACTCTTGTATTTTTCTTCTCTCCAAAGCATATGCTTTAATCAGTGTAATATATCATGTAAAAACACTGTGTATACTCCACATACTTTCTAGATATCTGGTGAAATGACTTTTTGACTTTTTTAGGGCATAGGATGAATGTGCAGTGAATTCACAGAAAAAACTGTATGTGGAATTTCTGAGATGATATTGATAGGTGTAATTTATTTTTTATTTACAATTTCTCTGGCCCTTACTTTTCTTTCCTGCTGTCTGAATTCAATATCAAATAACTTTGCAATCCTACAATGCTGCTTCAAGCTTTAAAAAAAATGGACTGCAGCCAATGCCAGCTTTGGGCAACTATCCAAAATTACACACCAGCTACACAGTGCAAAGTAATTTTCATTACCTTTGTATCATGTAGCCACAATCTTCTTTTCCTTTCCCATTCCCTTGAGGATTGACCTCCTTGTCTGGGTTGCTCCCGTCTAGGAAATGTGCTAATTGTTACTACTTTGCTTCCTAACATGAACTGCGTTTAATCCTATGCCTGTTAAGTGTCTGAACAGTAGTTTCATTGTACATCATGTACTGTTCGGAAACGTAAAGCCTAAGCGCTGTTCAAGGTAACATGAGGTGCATGATCCTTGTAGCTCTTTGTTTTGAAGGGGAACTCTAGGAAAATGGTGTTAATTATTTTTTATTTCTTAACGTATTAGAAATTTCTGTCCTAGTTTTGGGGAGATACTAGAGCTTACTGGCCACAATTCTGACATCTTTAAACACAACTTCTTTAGGGAACCAAACAAGTCAGCAACATACACAGCAACAGCTATGCTGGCTGTTTCAGATGCAATTAGAAAGTGTGTGTCTCGAGTCTCACAATGTTAACATTTGCACTATGCCAATCCTGATTTTGCAAACACAAATAAATACAACAAATACCCTATTATTCCAACATATACTTAAAATATAATATATTGTATAGTGAATTGTTTGAGTTAAAGTAAGTGAATAATTGGATTTCATGAATGATCAGTGGATTTAAAAATATTTCCAAAACAATAATTTTTTTTATACCAACTTTATATAGCAAGATAATTACATAAATGGGAACACCAAATAAGCAGTTTAAGGTCATATACCATGTACTTCTGAACAAATTTATGGCTATAGTTTACTATATCAGTGACATTACAATCAATTCATTGTTTCTATCTATAGTGGTCATGGTGGTGTTTTCAATATGAAATATCAGAATAATTATAAAAGTGAAGAGGCACAAATATTTCTCAAATGATTAAGAGGCTTTTCACAAAGTCTATAACAAGTCCGTATCTACAAAATCAACAGAACCTCAGACATACAACTCTAAGATTAGCTAACAGATCCTCTACTTCACAGTAACTGATACTTCACAGTTTAAGAAAAAAAAAATGCTCCATGGATTACTAACATTTCAGCAGAACATTGTTGTAAGTTAACTTTATGAGGCAATGTAACCGAAAATATTTCAGCATGTCTAATTCCATATTATATGTGGCAACAGCGAACATAATCCACAAGCTGAATGTCTCCACCCAAAGCTCTTACACTTCTGTCCAGTCCTTTTCAATAAATAAGCACTTAGTTTGGCCAACAGTTCATAGGGGAAGTGCTGCTGGTTGACATGGGAGTAGGCAGGTACCCCATTCAGTAGGTGCTGGTGATGCCCGTAACAAAAAGCTATTCACTATGAAGCAGGTCAAATTAGGAGAGAAGTTGAGCTGGAAGTAGAAAACAGGACCTTTGGAGTAAAAAGAATACATTTACGTTGGGTTTAAGAGCACCATCCTGCTCACATTGTGAAACACTAGTGCTTCTCCTCCAGCTCCTCCCACAAAGCTAAGCAGAACTTTGCTTTTTGTGTGGATTTTGTTGAGGACTGTGAGGGGGTAGTATGCCTTCCATTTATAGTACACCCACAGGTTTTGTTATTGCTCTTTTATTAAAGGCTTGATAGACAGAATCATTAGCTGTGCAAATTATTTTCTTACATAAGAAGAATAGAGTGTCATGCTGTGATGCTTCAAGGGTGAGTAGCAGCCCTGGTACCACCCTGCTTCTGTGTGGGTACTCCCTCCAGCTGCCAGGCCCTGCTTCTGCTGTTGGGTCATTCCATCTTTACTCTGGATCACAAGGCTTTGCAATCACCCTGTTCCCATCATCCTGCCATGAGAATGCAGTGAGTGGTGCCATGGGTCTCTGGTGAGTCCCTCAAAACTGTCCTTTTGTGCATCCTGCAGTCCTATTGCTTTTTGGACAGGCAAAACTCAAGGTTTTCTCACCCAGCTCCAGCTGTCTCATGACTGCCATATTTGCCATACACCATACTGTCCTCTAGAACCCTATGATTACAATAAACCACAGTAGCTCCTTTGAAACAATGCACCATCCCTTAACACAAAAAACCAGAGAGACCTGGCAAAAATATTAAAATTATGCATGGTTTGTGTGCCTGTCTCATTTTTCTTAAGACCTTGGTGACCCACATGCCTCAGGTATATCCCAGGAAGCCTGTGGTTCAGGCAAGTTTTATTCTTCTGTTCTTCATGGCTGTGGTGTCACCAGACAACATTTTCAACAATAACACTGCTCAGTGTGCTCATTTCAACCCCCAGCCATTTTCCTTTTCCTGCCTCTATATTGAGGAGTATCACCCTCCTCTTTCCCACCAATTACAATAGCTGCTTCACGGCTGTCTTCTGAGTCAGACTGAAGGGCTGTTACGACTTTAAAATAAATTAGAAAAAAACCCCTGTCTATGTAGTTAAAGCTAGACTGGTTCCTCTCACCTAGTCCTCAGTGTAGCTTCACAAAATGGGGCTGGAAGAACACCAGGGCAGCCGGCTACAGCTTGGGGGTATGAACAAGCTCTTTTGTTGGCATCCCTCCACTTTTAGCTGCAGGCAGCTCATATTTCTTCTGTAGACACAAGGTTTGTTTTCAACAATTTAGTGTCCTTCTGAGTTTGAAATACGAGAGAAATAAGCCTGCTAATCAGATTTGAGCCAGGAAGTGGGCACCTCTAAATTAATGGCTATTTTCTTAAGGACTCTTAATTCCTTTAAGGACCTCTGATTTCCTCTCTAGCTGATTTTCCAATAGCTCAGAATTAAACAAAGCAAATCCATTCACATATTTCAATATGCCAACAGAAGTTGCACAGTGATAAAGTAATTGTACATTAATCCTGTGTTCTTCATGTATGTATACAGACATAATAGACTAGGCAAGTAATTCTTCCTAGAAGAGCTAATCAAAGGTTTTAATTTAATCAGTTCATTTTATGTTCATCTTTTCTGTTTTGTCAGCCTAATACACATAATAAAAATTTAATCTCTTCATTGTTTTAGTAATGTGAACCACTATTTTACAACGAGTACCTGACTGATGGTCATAGCCAAATGAAATAACGTTTGCTTGCCTTCACAAGGATTTTAAATAACTGTTTTAATTCTGTGCCTTGAATAAAATAGTTTCTTTCCTCAACAGCATGAGGGACAAACAACAGAAATATGAGCCTTGTGTTGATTCTCTCTCCTGCTCAATTTTCTGATATTGGCTTAGAAGTCTTTCAATATAAATAATTCCCAGTATATGCATAAATTGTCTACTATGCTCTGGTTTTTCTTGAGTCACCTAGGAGCTCTGTGAAGCAGGTATAGGAAAGGTAGTGCTATAAACCCCCCAAATGACCTTGTTTTTCTAACTGAAAACCATTAACAATCATCAAAATAATGGTCCATAGAAATGAGGTTTCAATCCAAAAGGCATAAAAGAATGAATGGGAAACAAAGTGATTTTTCTTTCATGGCCACTGACCTTTCATTTATGGCCAAGAGAGTGCCAGTAATGGTAACACAAGCCTGAGAAACGACTATGAGGGCTATACGCTCCAGTGAGACAACTCTGCCTGTCAGAAGCTTTCACAGAACACACTGAAAATAAGTAAATAGTCCCCTTGCTGTGGAGCCCATGGATAAAAAGAACTGTTTGCCTTGCTTCCTTTTATCTTGGAAGATGCAAACATGGTCTTTTTGATTATTTTTGTCTTTTCTTTCAGTCTATGCAGGCAATCAGGCAACCCTGGAAGAACTCAGCATCTCAATGACTGCACTGTGGAAAGCAGATATTCAGCCTTTACATTATAATGTTTTACACAATGATGTTTTCTAAATAAAAACAATAGGTTTCTTTCCCCTCTTTTTCTTCCTGTCAGACAAGCCTTTCTAATGGCATTTTTATAAATGTTGGTAACTTTTGAACTTACGTTTATGTCATCATTCATAGCATTGCCACTATCACCATGGAACATACTGATGAGAGAGGATCTTCTTTCCATAAAGCTCTTGTAACAGCATATTTCATAAAGATATTGATTTTAATTAATTGAGCAGATTAATAGCAGTACATTAAATGCAATCCCCTGATGGATTAGAGGAAGCCCAAGAAGCCATTCATAACTTATACCAGGATTCAGACTAATTCAAGACCCGGAGAGCTGAAAGCCTCCTTTGTTCTGTGCACATAGTCAGGCTACAAGATGCAGCCCCTTGACAAAAACAAAATTACAAACCTGCTGCATTTGCTGTCAGAAAAGCTGCCTGCAATTAAGATCTTTTGCCACCAACAGTGACAATAAGAGTGGAAATAAGAATACATTCAATGACCTTGAAATGTAGTTAGGTATCATTATCCCTCACATATTATTTATTGGTATGAAAGAATTAAACCTGCTTGTCTCAAAAAGAAAATTTATTCAATATTATACTATTTTTCTATGTATATGTAGTTACTTGATACTGTTTGTTAACTGTATAAAATATATTAAATCACTAAATATTGTACTATAATGATGTATGTACACACACACATATATATTTACATATAAATTCATATAACAATAATCCTACTTAGACTTCAAAAGATGAACTCAGCTAGATTTCAGAGAAGTTACCAATCCATGGTCAAAACATGCCATTTTAGAAAACATTTTTCAAACTGTGGAGTGAAGCAAAGGAAGGGCACTTTGAAACTACATATGCATTTAAAAATAAAACACTTCTCTTCTTGCTGCTAATAGGCTCTCTGTTATCTTTTAGTGGTGCTATGTAAAATTGTCTCCTGCATTTTTCAACCCTGATTGTAAAAATGCTATTTTTTTTAGCCAGCACAAGATTCTTTTGCTCCAGCCTTTATAGATAGAACAAAAGGAACCAGCCTGACACAGAAAATCTCTTAAAGACTCAGACTTACCCATGAGAAAATTGTCCCAGTGTAGGACTGCAGAAAGCACGCTTTACAGGATATGCTGAGACAGCCTCACCATGCTAAGTACTACAGGCTCTGTGGAAGAAAAACAGGCATTGTAGTCAGCTAGGCACTGCCACTATACTTCTGTGTTCACTTTCTGACAAGCTGGAAGTCTTCTTAACACCATGTGCTTGTTCTGTAAATACAATATTATCTTTTGAGGTGTTCCTAAGGTTCTTGTTATTAAAACCAATGCATTTTAAGACAGCTTTCCAATTCTCCCTTTTCTACAGATTCTCCTTTTTACAGAAAATGCCTATAATACCAGTAAAATATGCATGCAGGCACATTAGCTAGCTGAGCAGGTTGAGACCACTGATTGTTATTTAACAACTTTGTACAGGTGCTATGTAAAATAAATAAATGATTTAATAGCTTATTGGAAAAAGTTAGAAGGCTTGACTTCAGTTCCTAAAATTTTTATAACTGACTTATTCTTTCTAGTAATGCTGAGCTTGTAACCCTATTAGTCAGCTCCTGTTTTCATGGTACACAAATTTGAAGGCTTTTATTATGTTTCCTGGAATATGTGGATTCTGCAGGCACAGTTTCAGGTCCTCTCCCATTGTTTTGTGCCTCTGTGCTCCTGCAGCTGGAGATGGCATTTCTGAGAAAGCAGGTGTGTGGCCAGAACATCCCCATGACTCGGTAATCCCTGGCTGCCAGAATTATCCCATAGGACTTTTGGCTGCCAGTTGTCATTAACTTTAAATCCATTATTCTTTTGTGAGGAAAAAAACCCCAACCTTCCCAGGCTGGACTTAATATACACCTATATAGACAGATCAAGTTTATATATCACATGGAAGGGAAGTACCTGTTGGTTGAATTAGAAAGGTTGTTCAGTATCAATTTAGAATATTCATAAGTGAGTTTTAAAAACCACTGCAAATGGGGATCCAATATTACCAGAGAGGAAAGAAAAGTAGTGGACAATTTGCTACAGGTCACTTGTTTCAAGAAGACCTTTATTTCTATATTGTGGTACATAACGACATATGCCATGAAGGCAGTTATTCCAGGATTTCATTACTTATTATTTTAAAGGAGGATCTCTACATTGCTATAGCTCATATTCTTGAAAATGATGAGCCCATTTTTAAGGACTGTGGCTTTTAGAGCCTTTTCATATCTCTTTCACATACTTCTCTTACAGTTAAGGTTATGCTGTCTTTTTATCTCCCAGAAGTTGCACAAACACACTGATCAGTGTTTTAGTGAGAAATTAGAGAAGTTATAGAATATGTTTGTGTCACTACCCTGGAGCTGAAGTCAATGAAACAGTCCTTTTTCAGAGTGGGAAGAGTTTTCTAACTCACAGAAAAAAGTTAATTAAAATGACATTGCAGTAGCCATCTTCTAGCTCTGCACGTAATAATTACCTAAATTAATATAAATTTTAAAAAAGCTACATTCCTTAAAGTCTTCATGCATACAAGGTGCACTATACAATAAGCAATATATAGTCATAGAATCAAAATTTAGGGTGGAAGGGACCTTCAGAGGATATCTAGTTCAACCACATGCTCAAAACAGGTCTAAATAGATCAAGTTGCTCAGGGCCATGTCCAATCGAGTCTTGAACACCTCGGAGGACAGAGATTCTGTAACCTTGCTGGGAAACCTGTTGCAATATTTAACTACTTTTCTGCAGAGCAGCATCCTTGCAGCTTGCACTCTTGCATGGGATTCTTTCACAGATGCAAGACCTCATACTTTCTCTTGTTGAATTTCATGAAGTTCTGCTCAATCCATTTCTCCAGCATGTCCAAGTCCCTCTGAAGAGCAGTCCTGCCCTCCAGTGTATTCACTGCTCCCCCCAATATGGCTCCCCCTGTACCTGCCAAGAGCATACTTTGCCCTATTCTCCAGGTCATTATTGAAGACATTAAATAACATTGGTCCCACTGCTAATCCCTGAGGGACCCCACTGGCTACTGGCTGCAATCTGGATTTAGCACCACTGGTCACAATACTTTGATCCTAGCACTCCAGCCAGTTTTCCACCCATCCTGAGTATTTATCCCATTTATCCCTATTAATCTGTATCTCATTAATTTGGTGTGTAAGGAGATTATGGCAGACTGGGACAAAGGCCTTGATAAAAATTAAGGTATACAACATCCGCTGTCCTCACCTTCTCTACAGGGCTGGTAACCTCATCCAAGAGAGAACGATGAGGTTGATCAGGCATGATTTGCCCTTTCTAAATCCCCACTGGCTGCTCTCAATCACCTTCTTGTCTTTCATGTGTTTAGAAATGGAGCTAATCCCCTTAAAATCCATAACTTTACCAAGGACCAAGGTAAGGCTGATCACAGATTTTATTACAATAAATTGAGTTGTTACTGTTTCACTTGTATTCAGTGGAAAAAAAAAAAATCTAACACAGAATAAATTACTTAGTTTTATGTACTTTAATACTACAAATCAGTGGCTTCAAATATGGGAAAAAGCTACAAACACGTTTGTAGCAAGAAACATCTCATTGACTGAAGAGGGATGGAAGCAGCATATTACCAAATATATGAGATAACCACGAGTCAGTTAATTTACCAGACTGCTATAACGGAGGTGTTTTTGCTACTATTATGCAAAAATTATTGATATACTTTATAAAAAGGCAAATAAATAACATCCCATTTCTTTTCTGAGGATGTGTGAATAAGAAACTCAGTTAAAAAAACCAATCTAAATCACTGTTAGTCTTTGGGACTCATCCTGTAAAGTGCTGAGCAAACACTTACTGAATAAAATGAGCCTTACTGAATAAAATTCTAATTAGAATAATTGAGCTTTGATAACTGCTATGTCATTAAACATAAATTGGCTTTAAACTAATTATATTTGCATTGTATTATGATTTCTATTAATGAATGCATTAATGTTTATACTCTGCAAACTCTTTTGAAGGAAAATATTAAAGTCTATACCACTTAATCTGAAGTGAAATGCCCTTTGAATACAAACCTGGCATGGCACTAGTGGAAAAGGTTCTGTACAGGAATATGGTCCAGATCTTCACTGTTTATGATGAAGAGCAGGGAAAAGGTGACTGTCGACTTTTTTTCCATTCTAGACAAGGAGAACTGTGCATTGGTCTCTGCAGTGTAAGTTCGGTATGGTGTGGGGTTTCTCTAATTTGGGCCAGCTGCCAGCAATCCTGCAGAGCCTGTGATGCAGCCTCACTAAACTGCTTGCTCTATCTATACTTCTTATTCTAGTAGTGAAGTGTACAGTGGTAGCCAATAGTTTTAGATATGGTGAAAGGCAGAAAAATCATACAGCCATTTTCCACGTAAAAAACAGAACCACCCGCCAACCAAAACCAATCTGAAATAAGGAGGCAAGAGAGATAAAGTGGTACTGACTATATCATAACTGAGCTACATAACGTGTTTCTTTTTGTAGCATTGAGAATGAATACCATGAGGTCAGTGCTAACACAGACCTCTCCTGTAGGGCAAGTCAGGAAAACCCTGTTCCTTAGCAATGCCAGGTCCCATTGCCAAGCCTTATTGGCCTTGTCTAGGAAAAAAACCCCAAAAAACACAACACACCAAACCCCAAACCCAACTTTATGCAGTTTTAACCTGAAGGGGAACCTGAGGCCATGCATAGTGGTGTGTTCAGAATGGCTACCAATAACTAAGCATTTGCCCTGGGAATTTAACTCTACACATAAAACCTCCTTTTGTATAGTTGGTCTTGCCTCATTTCATTTTAGTTGCTATCAACAGACAAGAGTCAACAAATAATCGTAAGAATTATTTGTTAAGAATTATTAATCGTAAGAATTATTTGTCTAGTTGGACTCAGAAACATGAAGCCTGCCTTGCTGTTCTTGTACCTGTGGCATATAACTTGCCACTGCTCTTTGACCAAATTGTTACAATTGCTACTGTAAATTCACAGTACAATATAAAATGCAAAAAAATAGTACTAATCCTCTTAAAAACAATTCTTTTCATCAACATTCCTAATGTTGACCTTATTCACTGGAATATTTGCAGAAGGCAAAAACTGGGAGAAAAGAACATGGACATAAATTTGTTTAAATATTCACATGAATAGTCATATGAACAGGTATGCATTATTTTCTAGTTATTGCTTCCATGAGGAAAATGGTGCAAGTTATGAAAATGAGACAAAGTTTAAAAAGCGCGCAGTGATAACAGTATTAGGAAAAAATTCTGAGTTTAAAATCTGATGCTTTTCTATTAAAAATGATTGCCTAAAGCCTGTTTTCAGGAGTTTGCATTTCAAAATTCAAGCAGACTAAAATAAAATAATTGATTAATTATATGCCAGCTGACCATTAATTTTATTTCATAAACCAAATCATCCAATTTTCTGATTCAAATATGTTGACTATTCAGTGGCATCCCATTATTCTGGAATGGAAGGCAAGGATATGAAGATCACTTTTTGTCTAAATAATTTAATTCTAAATAGCTGGAAATCTGAAACTCCTTTTGTCAGACACACTAGCACATTTCCAAGAGCTTACAATACCTTACATGCTACAGGACAGATCTTGCTGTTTCTGTCCTGAACATTTGCTGGTGTTCAGTATTTCTGTTAAGCCTTTCAAGATAATCCTAGTTTAACTCACTAACCAATACCACACTAGTAATGATATTTGGACTTCCAGAAATTTGGAGTCTGTTGTCTTTTTGCCTAGGCATCTACTGCAAATATTTTACATGATGTGAGTAGTTACTCGGTAAACCCAAACCAAATATAATCCTCTATGGAGGTGAGCTTTATCTCCAGGGTTTGGGTCAAAGCTGAATGTGAACTTATCTGGAACTCGGTGCTTGCAGGGAGGTTTTGATATGTACTCAGCTGGTATTCTCAGCCATGTGAGATGAGATGAGCATGGTTAGTACTGTCACAGATGATAAAGCCAAAGGTAAACAAAGGAATTTCTTGACAAACCATGCCTTACATTTTGAACTTTAAAATGGAAAAAAAACCCAAACAATTATGCCTTTTTTTTATTTGCTACACATATTTTACTTGCATAGTTTGATTAGCCCTCTCAATATTTTTGACTTTTGAGTTTTTGACAGTTTTATAGTGAAGTCTAACTCATTCAAGCCACTGCATAAGTGGTGTACAAATGAGGGGCACCTATACCCTTGGCTCCCTGTAATGAATGATGCATTGCACTTTAGGCATGCAGGTAGCTGTCTTGGAAATCTCAGGAGAAAAGTAGAGGTGGACACACTGCTTAGCAAGTCTGATGCCTTTAAGATATGCTGAACTCACAGTGCAATTTACTGCTCTGTGCATGCACCTGTATTCCTTTTAGCATGAGGTAGACTTACTGTAGACTTGACTTCCAGAAATCTGAAAATCTAGGATGATATGATAAATCACTCTTTCTTTTTAGATAATATTTGTCAGCATCTCCAGGGAAACTCACTGGTAAAGAAGTTGTGAATCTCTAGATGGATATTAATATCTAGACGGAGTTAAAATGGTGGAACCACCAAGTTTCCTAGCATTTTAAGAATGACGATTCAGATGTGCCCCGTGGTATAAGCATACCTTTCATACCTGCTGAAAAGTCAGGTTGTCTTCATAACAAGACTCTCTTTTCTTGAATTATGCTGTACATTCCACTAGAAAGCTTTGCATACTTGCATATTATTGGTTATTTTAAACAAATGAAAAGCAATATAACAAAATATAAGACTGTAGTTTAAATGTAATGACGTATTTTTACTTTTTCAGCTTTCAACATCCAACAATTTTTTCTGAACTGCTATTGGTCTAAGTGTCAAGAAGTTATTTTTCAAATGAATATCTAATACGTCAGAAATACAAAGTGTGGTTTGCCTAGTTAATTACAGTGCTGCATGTATGTCTATTTAAGTGATCCTTCATGTGTTCTTCAAATATGCAAATAGCATAATCCTTGTTTTTAAAGAAACAGTTACACATACTAATTCAGGATAAAAATGTAATCTTACTGCAGCCTGATGAAAAACATCAAGCCTACCTCCCTACAGTATTCAGTGTACACCAGAAGCACTCTGTTGAGTTAACTGAATTTAAGCTGTGATTAAAGCAGTGTAGGAAAAAACTGTGACAAACATAGCTCATACACCATAGATGTAATAATTTATCATCTTTTCATCAGGAACAAGTATAAAACACTACATATACTTAGCACCTGACAACAGAGACAAAACTAGTCACTGCCGTTTGCAAACTGGCCACATTAGGGCAAGGGATTCTTAAAACTTACAGGGGGACCAACAGAAAGAAGGTATATTGGGTGAAAAATGTGCTGTAAAAGGAACTCTGGAGAAGAGAGAGTACAGGAGGTAAAGTGCTGCTTTGGCATCATGTCAGCCATCCCATTCTACAATTCTACATCCCCTATGAAAACACACGGGAAAATCTGCTTTGTGGAGTGTATAGGTGTCTGTTAGTTAGATGAACAGCATTCTTCATAACAAATAAAACCTACTATTTTGAATGGTGGTTTTAATAACAAAATGGAAAATGTAAATGGTCTGTACAATGTTCTACAAAGATTAAAGGTGACAGAAATATATTCGAGTTCAACAGATTGTCTTATGGTGAAAAATAACTTTGTACAATAGTTTAAGTGCTGAATAAAATGTTTTGTGACAGAAATTTCCTACAAAGGAAAAATTGAAGGAGGCATGTTTCCAGTGTAGGGTGCATATATTTGACATACTGTAAAATTCACAAGAATTTAATTGCTGTATTTGTAAAATATATGCAGTGAGCTCTCTGCAGTTTTCAGCCAGTGTCATGTCTGATTACACTACTTTGAGCTAAATGTTTCAGAAGTCACAAGCAGCCTTTGCTAAATGATTACCTATAATCAGCCATACCTGTCTGATTATCAGTGATTTCACTGGTTAAAGCACTATATGCCTTTGGAATATTTACCCCTTAGGGCTTTGCTGACACTGTAGTTACCCCTGCATGACTTTTTGCTCGTTTGCAAAGGCAGATGACTATGCAACTTGTGGGAGCCTCAGCTCTTGCCTAACAGTTGAAATTTGACATTGATTAGCATCATCAGGGTTTGTCCTTTTCCTCTCTAGTGTTAGCAATACCCTTATAGCATCTATATTTAGGAACTATAATGACTTCTGTATATGTATTGCTACATAGCATTAAAAGGTCTGTTAGAACCTCATCCTCAATCTAATAGGTACAGCATTATGTTATCATCCAACAGCATGCAGTGACAGAGAGGAAAAACTAGCTTTTCAAACAAAGCTAAGTTGAGGATAATTTGGTTTGGATCACAAGCTGGGTCTACTTTGGACCTGCATCTACTTTGGATCTGCTGGATCTACATTTAACCTGTGGGCATTGCGCTTACTTTGTGCATATCTTTGGGACGAAACAAGAACATAATAGATTATAAAGAAAATAATGTTCCTGCCCATAGATTTTCTGTCTTTTATTAAATGTGTCATGACTGGTGGATTCAGATATATTGTTTTGTAAATGTAATTATTTTTTCATATCAGTATTAGGAAAGAAAAGTAAACAGGATTCAATCTAATTTATGAGACACTTTAGAAAATTATTTGAAGCAGACTGATTACAGTGTATCAGTCTTAATTACAGTATATATAAACTAAATAATATGAAATATTAATCTGCTGTTTTCAGACCAAATCAATACACAGAATGGAAGTTAGTTTTTTCCATGCACTTAAGTCAAGAAATAAAGACAGGTTTATGTCTTTAGTTTTAGGATAGTTCTGGAATTTGACAATTAAATTAAAACAACCAAAATCCCATTCCTCCAAAATAAAAGCATGAATCTTCAGAACTAAGCACTTGACTGCTATTTTAAATTGAATTTTTAAACATAATCTATTTTTCACTTCCTTCTTGCAATGCTAAATAGAAGCATAAATAATTTAATTGAAAAATTAAATTAAGTGGAATCAATTTGTGACAGATTTATGAAAGCATATAATGACTCTTACACAATATTGGGCAGCTATACTTCTTATTTAAAAAACAGATTTCCTACATGATCATACTGAATGATTCCAGAAATAGTACTTATTTTGTTTTACTTCTCTGGTTCCGGGATTCCCTCTTCTTATTGACACCCTAAAACCATATCTGTAAAGCTCAACCCTGTGTCCTGCCCTGCAGAAGATTCTGATTCAAACGTGGAACTTCTTGATGCACGAGGAAGATATTCTCCATGCTTTAGTCCTTAGACTTGCAGCTTATTTTTTCTCTGAGTTCAGGATTGAAACTCTTTTCGCTTGTTTTGCTCCTGGACACCGAACACAAGTTTCAGCCCTTGGTCTCTAGGATTTTAAGACATGAAATTATGCCCCAAATATGTTGTGGTGCTCTTTGTGCTCTCCTGCCCCAGCACACCAGTGGAACAGTGAGCACTACTCTACCTGCGGTACAGAATGATTGGGCTCAACATGTAGCAGAATTTTGCACAGAGCGCTAAAATGTTCAGGTTTGATTTTCTAAAAAATATTGTATGAACCATTAACCAATAAACAGGATTTCACTGTGGTTTGAAGTAGTAGAAAAAGTGAGTCAGGATAATGTAGGCGAGCTGCCAAATAGGAAAGTCAGATTTTTCAGCACAGACAAGACCCTTAAGCCTACAACTGTACTAGTAAACAGAATGAACTAGAAATAATTTTCTGGTTTGAGGTCAGATGGTATGGCAGAGCACATGTCCACACAGCTAACTATTCTCACATCTCAAACAGAGTGGCGCCATCCAAACTGCTTGTTGGGAACAGTTTGTGGCCTGTGCTGTCACCCAAGCCATGCCCAGACATGCGGGTCAGTGCTGCTGGCCCACACCAAATCTGCAGAGACTGTGCAAACCAGTGAACAGTACGGACAACTGTGTGCTAATGCTGTGGCTGAGACAGAGGCCCTGTTTAATTTACTGTTACAGTTTGATTATCTGAAGGATTCACACTTAAACAGAAAGGAGGTCCAAGCAGATTTTGACCAACAAAGTACAAATACAATAGCCTAAAATTATCCCAAGTTAATTTTAATCTCTTAAGAATTTTGCATGCAAGTTTTGTGGCTTTCTGGTACACAGCCTCTCAAGGCATGCATGCACATTGGGCCAAATTAATCAGACTCATGGACAACACATTTCCCATTCTGGAGCAGCTGGTGCTGCTAGATTACCGACACTAGAGTATTGTGTGGCTTCCACTGCCCTCTGGGGCTGGCAATCACGACGAATCGCAGAGACGTGACCACAGTGTTGAGCATGCCTCCTCCAACCTGCTCCAGTCCCTTCTCTCTTCACATCTATTTACTGCATCATGGCTTCTCTGAAGGTCAGCCATCCAGCCTCCAGAGCACCAAGATTTTATGACTAGGATTTGGCATTTAAATTGTTTTGATTTTATTTTCAAGGCAAGATTTCTCCTTTTTCTCTTTCAGTATTAGTTATTCAAAAATGTCAAAGAATTTCCAAGAAAACCCCCCCGCACACACACTTTTTTCCTCTCTCCCTGTCTCTGTATACACACACAGAGAGCTATTTTTCTCTGTATTCATTTCTTACACTGAGGATAAATATACAGGTTGGGGTTATTCATTCATTTGTTCAGCCAATTTTGCAGAACTGTCCTTGGCATTCAGGGACAAATAATTCCTTCCAATCAGCAAAAAGGAGACAAAAGAGATAATCCAATACCGCATTAGATTTGCAAGCAGTTCAAGGTCTTATCAGTCTTAAAGATCCTTTTTCAAAGACAAGTAGATGTTTCTGAAAGAAATATATAGAACATTATAAACTTGAAGTAATAGTTGTAACAGTGGAGACAACAGAGCAGAGGCAGTATATGATTTCCTTTCAGATTCTGATGACCTTGACACTGTAATTATGAGCAAACAGTCCATTATTGTTATGTCTTTAAAAAGACAATAATTGCCTCTACATTCCTTGATTGCCAAGAAAAGGGATTTTGATACTTATTTATCAATTACTTGGAAACACCTAATACCAAGGTTAGTTCCAAATTCTGAGTTAATTTTGCTGAGAGGAAAGATGCCAGTAAATTTTCAATCTACCAGCCTTGGGCCAAGATAGGTCTTATGATAGCACTTAAAAAAAAAAAGTCACAGTTGCCATTACCTATCTACCAACGGATGCAATTTTATATTTTTTTCTGCATAATAAACATTTTCCCTCAATTAAAAGTGAAATACATCACTGAGTTAACATGTAAAGCAGGAAGGAATTGCTTAGGAAAAGATGCAAGGACTAGGCCTGAAAGTGCCAACCATTCTTTCTTCTTATTGGTTTTAGTGCTCAGCATTTCACAAGGTTTGACCAGGGCTAAATTAATCACTTGCATTTAAATGCCTGCATTATTTCACTCCAGTTAATAGATGTCATGCTTTAGCATGAAGGGAAGCAGGAAGAGAATTGCATTATGTACAGTGAGAGCACAAAAAAACAGCCTAAAAACCAATCAGATCCTGAAGTTAAATAATTTCTGTCTCCTACCTGCTAATATCTGCAAAATTTTCTTTGAACTTCTAATCATAGAAGAGATCAATTTAAAGGCAACATAAACAGAGGTAGCAGTCAGAGCCTGCTCTTCATCTATTAGAGTAGCTGTACTTCACTTGGACAAAACTCCTATTAATCTCAAATTCTGTTTGAAAAAGAAAAGTAGGCATTGAGATGGCTTTCACCTCTGGCTTGTGCTAATGGCCAGCATAAGGTCTGTGCATCAGTAATTTCTAAAGGCAGGTTTAGTTGGAGCTGGACCCCTTCCCTGCTGGCAACATGAACTGGCCAAACATGAATCAAGTCCTGTCAAGAAGCCATGTACTCCATGAGCCGTTGTCTATTACAGCAAGCTCTCCCCACCGCACACACAGGCTTCTTCCTTTTTAATATTTTTTAAATAAAATGTTGACCCTTTTAATTTTTTTTTTTTTTAAGACAACACCCTGGAAATGAAACAAATGAAAATAAACCACGAGGTGGGAGATTCTACCTTCCCCTTGTATGACTTCCTGTAGTTTCCACTCCCTTTATGAACGAATCTTGCTCTTTTTCATATATTTGTTGCCATAGTATAAACCAACATTAACCCTGCTTAGCAAAAGTCTTAACCTGCATACCAAGCAGGTAGAATTGTAGCTTGTAAAGCTAAAAGAGGTGTCAGCTAAATGGGTTTATAAAGGTTCACTTGCTCTTACTACACCTCTCAGTTTATAATTCTCAAAGACATATATGGAGAGGTCTTCCACCTTCTTCAAGGCTGCATATTTGAAATACTGAAATATATGTATATGAAATTTTCTGATTATTTGAATCATACATTTGAATATTTTTATGAAAACCAGTGAAATATTAGAATAAAATAATTCTTTAGACACAGATTTTGTGAGGCAGATGCACATTTGCAGCATTTTAAGGTTTTCATAGTTCCTTTGATTCCAACAGCCTGACCCAAGCACTTCATGTTAGCCATGTGTTTGAAGTACTTTGTTAAATGTAGAGCTAAACCAGAATTCTTTGGCTAAGAAAGACTCATTCAATCTTCCATTTATGAAATAAAACAGATCTTACCTCAGCCCTTTCTCTTCTCCGACAAAGAAAATTCTTGTTTCTGCTTGTAAAGAGACTGGTATCAGAGAAGTTTCCAAGGAAATGGCGAGCTGTAACAAAACATATTCCTTGTGAGGTGAAGTTCATAGTCAGGAGAACAATACAGTTTCCTGGTCTCCTGTATTAAGCTTTTCAGGTGAAAACAAATCTTCTAGTACCAAAAATAAGATTCAGACACTGGTCCTGCACACAAATATGAAAATAAGGGTGGTTTCACATGTCACTATTCAATTCTATAAAGTTGCTAGACTTTGCAAGCACTTGCAAGATGTGAATAAGGTTTAAAAATCCCCATCCTTTTAAGGAGCAATTACTTGTTTTAAATTTGCTCAATATTAGAAATAATAAGGATTTTGCTTTATTTAAGGAAAAGGCTTAAACTGATTTAAAAGACATAAGAATACTTTTATCTATGGATTCAAAAGCAAGTCCATTGAACTCAATGGAGATGCATCTTTTCTTCAGGCTCTGGATCAGGCTTGATTGCCAGTTTGATAGCAGAGGCAGTGTTTTTACTGAGAGTGCTCTAATGCTACCTTACTGCAAACAGTTACAGTTTTAAAAAGAAAGCATTACAACTCTCTGCAATGAGCAGAGAATGCTCAAAATAGCACAGTAAGATTGTGAGAGATTTACATTGGCATGCATTCCTCTCATTTGGAGAGACTTGGATCCATCAGGATTTGGGTGGGCTTATAGCTACCATCCCTGCCATACAAAATCCAGTTTGGATCCCAAGACACCCAGAAGTTTATCAGAGTGTGTAATACTAAACTATATCTTTTAATAAGCAAATCTGGAGTTAAAAAAAAACCAGTGTTTGCACCCATCTGGGGGTCTTCAACATTTCTTTGGTCTTCTTATGTCCATCCAGGATCATGACTAGGCTTTTAGGGAGCTCTTTGTTTCTTCTGCTGATCCTGGAGTTGCTATTACCTACAATGGCATCGTTTGTTTTCACCAAAAACTGAGTTTAGCAGTTACATTCTACCACAAAATCCCATTCAGCTCTTCATGAAAGGGATAAGTAATCCAAGCTCTGCTGAAGACCTGATTCTTGCTCTTGGCTTTTTTGTCAGCTGGTTGTAACTGTAGGCAACTCTGAGAGAGGCCATGTGCCTCAAGGGCTTCCAAAACTTTTGCCTGCCCTGGGCAAGGAGATGCAGTTTGTCTTAATGGTTCCAGATGGTTACTAGAGATTAGTATTGCTTAGCTATATCGCATTGACTATCATTCTCAGGGCAGGCAAGCAGAAATTAATTTATTCCATCTGTATCTACATTTGGGCAGAGAGTGATTTATAATGACCATTCCTACAAAGCAGCAGAGGGCATATGATTAACAAGTCAGCCCTGATGGGCTATAGTGGTGTTGAGAGACTGACAGAACTGACAAGGCTTTCCACAAGAACATTAATATACAAGTTAAGCTATTGCAATGAACTTACTGTACCTTGAAGTCTGAATACAGAACATATATGTAACCTTGCTATGCTATTCAACTGTAAGAATTACTTCATGACAAAATTTGTCCAAATACAGAGACACTGAAAACAGTATCTGAAACTACTATTGTGTAATTTTCGGTTAGAAGGTCACATCACCTCAGATAAGCGAAGCACTTTCTGTTAAGGTTTACCATTTAAAATGGAACCAGAGATTCTCTGTCAGCGCTCTATTTTAGGAAATGCAGAGTGCAGGATATTACAGGGCATATACTGAAGTTGTCTTTCATTACTATTTTTGGAGTACCTATTATTCTGATAGGTTATTAAAATTACGTATTCATGAAAGAACAGTATAACTTTTTCTGACTGCTACAAAGGTTCCAATATTTACTGTAAGTAAGGATCTTCTAGAGATCAAAATTCAAAGACTGTTCAAAACTTAGTCTCAGGACTGTCACTATACATGGTCAGAGTTATGATCCATATCACGTAACATTCTTATTCTGAATAATTTGGGTGATGTAAGGGACTTGATAGGATTTGCATGAGAGTTCTCTGAATTAGTATTTTTGGAAGTTGTCTTCTTGATGTTGGGAAGCCCACCAGAGAGCCAAGTTCTTCCAATTCACCTACTTAATCCATAAAACAAGATCTGTGGACAGTCCCTTATTTCCGTAAGGCAATTTCTACAGTATTGAATTACATAGGTTTGATGCATTTCATTGTTTGTTTCCATAGATGGGACTCATTGTATCACAACAGAAGCATCTGAAAGACAAATGCAGAACTGTTCCTGTTGATGATGGCAATTTTTCCTCAAAGAAAAACTTGCTGGGATTAGTACTTGAGTACAGTCACTGGTCCCAGACTGATGGGCAAGTTTCTCCTTGTGAAGGTTGGACTTTGGTTCATCATATTTTAAATGGGTCTTTCTGAATATTCTATACATTTTGAATAGAAGTCTAGCAAATTCTGTAAGTGGATTCACTTGATCACAAACCTGCTAAAAAGAGCCAGGTGAAAACTTGATACTTGGAAATAAGTTACCTATGTGAAGGCCAGCACTCTGTTTTACAAAGGCAAACATAGCTCGTGCTACGATTTACCACTATTTTGCAGTCCTGGTACAAAACAAGTGACTATGGTATTTTAGTGTAGGTCTATCTATAATTAAAATAAACTTGCAAGTAATCTATTCTGGCTATGCTGTAGTAACAGCTGTCAGATTGAGCAGCACTTTGTAAATCACCTTCTGTTTAACATGCAAGTGTTAGAGTTATTTATAACTATACCATATAAACATCACAAAGGATGTTTGGTGATTCACAGATGATAACAAAGAACACACTGTGGGACAGACATAGGAGAGAAAGCAGCATGTTTTTTTAGACTGAGCCATTGGAGTTCTTCACACTAGTCCTGAGCAGTACCCAAGGGCATCAGCATCACCACTGGATTGGACTTATACTTGCTTTGCCTGAAAACCCAGCTCTGCTGAAGCTAGCAAGAATTTTGCCCTTGTTTTTCTAAGAGCCAAATTTTCACTGATGGCTTTATGTGACAATTAAAAGTATATGAGCATAGAACAACCAAGTGAAAATTTGAGCGTGGCAGGTTTGCATCGAGTGCAATAATTCCCCAGGTTCTATCTACCTCTGAACCATCAGGTACCGCTCATACATATGACTAAGTGACATATATGCTATTTTGCTAAATATGTTGTAGATGACAGCAAAAAACTGGCCCAGGGGTTCCACCAGCCTGAGGGAAAAAAAGGCGGTTTTAAACCTGTTCTGGCAAACTTGCCTAAAACTTTGCAAAGCAAACATATTTCTAATTTGACAACTGTGATCTCTTTAGCGTCAGAATTTTCACAAAGTTAGCAAAAATTTAAATAAATATTTTAAGTCTGTCAGAATATCCTAGGAAAGGAGGTCCCATGCTATTTAAAGCTTGATAAAGCCCAGCTTTCAAACAGACTGGTTCCTCCTTTCAGCTTTTTGACCAGAAAAAGTATCTGCTTTGAAGACCTTGACACCACTGCATAGAGAGCTAACCCTGGAGTTCGCTGTTAAATGTGTAAGATAATTAAGGACAAATCACAGCTGTTTCCTCAGACCTCAAAATTTGTATGCCACTGACTCCATGGTTATGTGTTGCTGATTGTTGGGGAAGGGGATTTACAAATCTATTTAATTTTTAATCTGAAGGCCTTCGGTTATGGTGTTGGCCATTGTTCTTGTGCCTGGTAACCTTAAACCTCTCTCCTGGCTGTGATCTGTGCTTTGTGATTTCTGTTTGATGATCACCATATGCAGCTAAAACATAAGAATTTAAAAAACACTGATAAATATAAAATTATTTTAGCTATATTGAATTGATAGCTGGAGATTTAAGCTCTGATGAACAATGAAAAGCTTTCTTCCTGGTTACAGCGGGCTCTCTCCCCTTCAGACCTTTGCGATATTTGATCGATTGCCTCACTCAGGTATGATTGAATCTGCCGGAACTGGTAGAGATTAGATTTGTACAGAAGTTTATTCTACAACTTTGGAAGAGAGCTGGATGAAATAGATTTGCAGACTAAAATTTTGTGATGAGGCTTTTGGGGGAGAAAGCATTTGGATTGGTCTTCCCATACTGTAATGTAAACATATGCCTGTGTGAGACCCACAGCCACCAGCTCACAGCAGATGAGTAACTCAGAATCCTAAATCACCGAGTTGGTAATCTTTCTACCAAAGCTGCAAGAAAAAGTAATATCTAGTACCACATATGCATGTGTTGCTTTTTCAATTACCAAAGCTTCTTATTAGTTGTTTCTAACCAATAGCACATTAGTATTTGCACTACTTTAAAATCCGTAGGGATATAACATTCTGTCACTTACAAGCATTAGAAACAATTGTTAGAAGCATTCCCTAGCCATTGAGTGAATTTAATTCTCTGTGGTTGACAGTGGTAGTTTTGACCGTGATTACTGGAGATCGCATTGTGGATGATTTCAAAGGCAAAAAAATACTTAAGCCAAAATTTACAGATAGAAAACAAACTCAGAAATAGTATCAGTCCTACAATTCATTGATGGCCATTAAAATTTTCTTTATGATTGTGATGTAATAGAAAAGCTACAGCTGCATTCAGATCTTCTTTCTTTATTTCTTTCCAACTTTAGATTTTTTTTTTTCCTTTTACTCATGTTTTATAGCAACTCACAGAAACCTTATTACAGTAAATTTGTCTTTTCAAAACACCTCTAAAATCTCACACTATTTCCTGGTAGCTAATACAAATCTAATCAGCTCATCTAGCATAAGTTTTCATTGCTCATTGAAATAATAGCTCGCAGTTGCTCTTGGCCAACATAACTACTGCCTAAAAATTGCAAGCTCCAAAACCACCTATAAAACAAGCAAACAAACAAAAACCCCACAGGCTTTATAAAGGCAGAAACAGTCAATCAGATCCTGACAAAACAGACCATCTAAATGTTATGTTTATTTAAATTCTTCACACTCTTTCTTTGAAATGAAAAGACAGTGTCCACATATCCTTCACGGCTCATTAATCTTAGCAAGATACAATGGCATATTAATCAAAACTAGTGAAAGGAATGCTGTCCACAGCTGACTGTAATATATACAAGATGTCTCATTGCATTTCTTTGGAAAAAGATGTTTATCCAGCAGAGTATCCTTAAGGATTTAATTCCAAACACAGGCATCCCCAGCATTTGCCTAAATAAAAATGTGAAGGATCTTTTGTCAAGGATTCCTTTATTTTACTTAAAGTAACTTTGTTGTTGAGGAAACAAAAAAAAAAAATTTGGACAATTCTGTTACACCTCTCTAAATTTCACCCAGGAGTTAATTTATAAGTTCAGTGAGAAGGGGAAAAGGGATGAGATGAAGACATCTGTTGATTAAATGTCTCACAATTAAAGAAAATGAAAATGCATATTAGAAAATAGAGCTATTTGTACACCTTGACAATTGAAGAATGTCTATTAAAATATGCAACTTTAGAGTGCACCCTGGAGTTGGCAGACTACCTACGATATAGAAGTTTGGGAAGAATAATGATAACAGATTCTTTGGCTTGGCTTTCACCACTTTGACTGATGGCTAGAAATCAATACCACAGCTGCCATAGAAAGTAATGCCGTTGATGGTGTGTTCATTGGTTTTTCTACCTTCAGGAATTAGATTTTTGAAATTACATGCAATCAATCATTAGTTTAATCATTGTTTTGCTGTTTTCTGTTTTATCAAGCAACAGATATTGACCTTTGAGGTTTTGAATTTTTAATGCAGTTTTAATTCATAGTAGTTCTCTGTACTCCACTGATAATATGTATTTCTCCCATACCATTACATTTGCAAACAGAACTCCATATAGCAAATCTAGAATGTGTCCATGAAACTGCAATGTATGAAGCTTCAAAACACCTGCTTAAAACAAATACATTTTAAATATTAAGAGGTATTAAGTAACATCATAATAACAGTAACTTAGAACTAGACTTTAAAGAAACCATATGCACACTTTTAATTCTTGCAATAGCATACTACAGATTGTGTGTAATTTACTGTATTTATTTGGTTTAAAAACTCTCCCTTTCTTGTCTCCTCTCTTCCCCATTTGGAACATATATTCACTTTGCTGGAGTATGCATCTTTCCTAGGAAACCTAACTATCAGTCTTGAGCAAGTCCTGATAATGGGCATTCATCAAACTTTGATTTTTCTCTATGTTAATAGCACAGTTAATGTGCTTATAAGACATAATGTGCTTATAAGACATTTTCAGTGCCTTAAAAAAAACCAAACAACCAATACAAGAAACACTATAATTTTCTAGACTTTTCAGAGTTAAATATAGGTGCAAAACTCAGAATCCACTTGGATATAAGGATTGTGCTTTGGCACAGGTTTTGCAGTACTAAACTACTAAATTAAAAACAAACATAAGATAAGAAAATACCCTACCAGAGATGAATTTTCATGATAGCTGCTTCTCTGACTCTGAGTTTCCATAAACTGGTATGGACTGAGGAAACCATTACAGCCACCCGCCCAGACCCTGCAGGAAATACTCTCCCCATCTTCCCACCATGATCCACCTGATAGACAGGTGGGGCCATGGCTTTAAATTAGACTCAGCCAATCCTCCTTGAAAGGGAGGACTACGAAATCTGTAGGCATTAATTAAATCAAATAGCATTAGGTTTCCTCTCATTTTATTGAGATTTGAAAGATCCTGGGAGGGAGTAGATTGACAAAACCAAGATGCAACAAGAGAAAAAATCAGTATGAGTTAAAATATATTTATAAGAGTTATATGAAAACAAATCTGCAGCGTAGAAGTAAGGTAATATCCCAGGTGTTTGGGCTGTTTTATCTGACCTTTAGAGTCTTTATTCAAGGGACGTTCTGCCACCAGCATAGACTCCATACCCCCATTCTGAGTAAGGGGAAGATTTGGAAACTAAGAACTTATGCTTCAAACATACATATTTGACAAAATTAGAGCATATATAGGTGTAATTTTTTAATAATTTTCTCAAAATTTTAAAGAATCTGTAGATTGATATCTGGAAGAATATGTTGTATTTTAAATATTTTCTGTATTTTTCCCTTTAAGAACAAAAACAAAAATGGAAAAATGTATCCAATTTTAGTTCCTGTGTTATTAGGATTAAAGTTTAACTGGTTCAAAGGATGTACATGCCAGAGAAGGCTGTTTTATGGTAGGAATATCTGGACATGTTCCCATGTTAATCTAACTGAAGAACAACTCTTTCTGACAGCAGCTCTTTCTTAAAAACTGAGTCTTAAATCCAGTTCCTCACAAAGGAGAATTAGTAGAGCAGGAGACCCTGGCTGTTCTAAAAGGCAGTTCACGCACTGCATTACATTAGACTTGTTTTCAAAAAGACAACAGAATCTCTTACACTTTTTGCTACTATGCTGTTTTGGCTCTTTAGCATAATAATGGGTGTATATATCTTATCACTTGTAGATTTTTTAAGTACTAGGGAGTGCTATTAAGCAAATGCAGTAAAACAATGTAAAGCAGGAGTGCGAGGAATGTGGACAAGATCAACTCATGTTTTAGTCTTAGGAATCACTTTTTTCCTATTACTGAATTGTTAATCTATAGTTTGGAAAAGAAAAGTATTTGTTTTACCTGGAGGACATAAGAAGGGATGGGGTCAAGTAACCCATTCCTTGCCTAGCATGGGTCTAGGAGCACTTACAGCCCTGGCACAGCTCTGCTGCTTCTCACCCCCACGCTCAGAATGTTATTCTTCCTCCACTATTCTGTAAGATAAAGCAGACAGCAGAGTTGTTTAGGTGCTGAGGAAGTACATGCTGTACCCTTTCTAAGTGGATGCAAGAAAGTGTCTCTGTATGAGTCGTGTCCCCTAAGCTACAGCTGAAGCAACAGGGTTTCTGCATCCCCAGCTCAACACTACACATGTGGGCCCTCGTCTGCGGCCTGCTATAGCCAATGGGAGTCACTGCAGTGACTACAGCGGGCTTTGAATCAAGCCCTGGAGAGGAGTTAAGGCTTCACTCATTAGCATAAAGAAAGGCTGAAAAACCTGACGAGCAAAACAATTGCTTTGAAATATTTCTTCATTAAATTCTCATAGAAGGGACTCTGACTATCAAACACCGTGTGGCATAAGGAAAGAACAAGACTGTATTTTCCAACTCATGAATCGCCTGTTGAGTGTTAGCCTTTCAAGTACTGGGAAATAATCAATGGATCCCCCAATCAACAGAAAAAGTCAATAAATAGCAAATATTACATAAAAACTACATCACATTTAGGCATGTTGAATAAAGATATCTATGTTTATGTGTTACTGTAAGTCTTTTGTTTTCCTATATTGTTATATTTCTTTACTGTATGTTTTTCTGTTTACATGACAATGCATGTGTAAAATAGAGCAGAGATTTTAGCCAACCATTACATACAGATTCACATTCATGCTGAATATTTTTTAAAAAAATCCATATTTCAGGATGGTGAACTTTTAATATGGATAGCACTGAATTCTCTCATATAACATTAGTTTTTTTCATTCATCACCTCTACAGTTTTCTGCCTTTCAGCCCTGCAGTTTATTTGTAGTTACTAATTTTATCTGCTAGTAAAACTTACCCTTAGGTCCTTTGTACAACTAATGTCTTGGGGTAATAATAAAAAATAATCTGATTCCTTTATCAGAAATGTAAAATGTTGATATTGCTCTACTCTTGCCCACAAAAAATGGAAAAAAATGAAGGTCAGTCATTCAATGGAAACAAATATTCAAAAGAGAGAAGTGCTACATTATGCTGAGGATCTGATTCTTGTCAAACTCCATTGCTAAATGAAAACCTTTTAAAGTAAAATGACTGAGGAAGTCTTCCTAACATGTAAGAAGTGAAGTTTTATTGTTTTCCTTTCACAATCCAAGAAAATAGTTTCACTATTTTAAGTTAGTCCCTTTGCTTTCAAGCATCGGACAAATCAAATGCAGCCACATAAAATCCCACACTCATTCTGAAACAAACATCATTACAGAGGACTGGACATAATAAATGCAAAACATGAATATTTAGGAATTAGGACACCAGGAACTACTTGCCAGAGGTAAAATGGTCTGCCACAGACAAGGGAGATTTAAACATGATTTTAAATTACTCACAGAGGCATCCTCAGGCTCTGTTTCTGATTCTCTTTTGTGTTGACTAAAGATGAACACTGGAGCGCAAATGAGAGCTGGTCTCAGCTCATCCTTATGCTACAAGATTTTTTTATTGTATCCTTACTGGCATTCTGGATTTTTTTTTTCCATGTATCTAAGCAAAAAGTTTAGAAAAGTTAAATAAGAAATTGCTTAATTTGTAAATTGGAACTATAAAAATATTCTTTCCACCCACAAAGAATCTACTAGATCTACTCCTCACCATCTTTTGGGCAAGGTGTCTTTTTAGCTAGTACAAAGAATACCAACAGAAGAAGGAGCTGCTCTTCCCCACAAACACACTAACATGTTTCAGAAAGTGAAAGCTGTTAAGAAAGAGCACACAAGTGAAACATTTCAGATCTTAGTCAGTATTGATCTTCTTGGGCTTTTTTATTTGAGGTGAAAAATGTTTTAGAAAAGAAAACAATGATAAAAAATTTGCCTGGATATTTATTCAGGAAACTTTTCATCAGTGCTTTCTTTTAGGTGGTTCTCACATGGAACAGCTAAAGCAGGCTGTTGCCCAAGGCAGCAAACTGGGACAGTAAAATAGCCATTGCCCTCCTGTTTACTCTTCCTCTACCAGAGCTCTGAAAAACAAATCAGGTCTGCTAGTAACGATATGCTAAAGATTTTACAAACTGATGAAAGAAGTCATAACAGCCCACCTTACAGAATGTCTTTCCCTTCCAACAGGAGAGGATTAAGGCCATTAGAAGGAGGCAATGAGTCAGAGTTCGAAAGGAAATTTCATGCTGCAAATACTGGAGCTGCCACGGAGGGAGGCCACTGTGTAGCGCTCACTGGGCTCAGTAGGAGCAGTGGGCACCTCAGTTAATTCTGCACCCTGCAAAGGGGAATGTACTAGTGAAAGACTATGAGCTGGTTCTGGCAGTGTAGTCGAAATATGTGGAGGGAGACATGGGGGTTCATCAGGGCCAGGGCTTATGTCTGTGTCTCTCTCCAGAGACAGGACTTTGGGATCTGATTGAGAGCAGATACTGAAGGAGGAGACATTTACAGCAGCCCAGTGCAGTTCCCAGAAGAGAGTCCTGCAGCCAGGTGGGATGGGAGCCTGTTAAGGGCATTTATTAACAGTTGGTGCTATTAAATCAGCCTTCCAGCACAGCCTTTCTAGCTCCCTGTACGGTACTGACACCACAGAGTAGGAGCAGAAGTATTTCCTCCTGATGTTTTTTCCAGCACGAATTTTGTAGAGCCAGGAAGGGGGAATGTGTCAGAGGATGGCTCCTACTGTTACCCACCACCCCGATGTGTGGCTTTGGCACCCCATTCTTCCAGGTCTTGGGAAGGGAAGAGGAGCATGCTGGAGAAGTGCAATGTTTGCTTTTGTATTTTTATTTTCATTTCCATGTCATGCCTCTGTATGTCTCATGGGAGCTCCAAGTGATTAGCCACAAACTCTGGTTGATGATCCCTTTAAAAGCAGTTTGCTGTGCTCCTGTAGAAAGCCAGACTGTCCTTGAGGCAAAAGCAGCATATACAAAATACAATGCACTTGCTAAAAATGTGCCTTTCCCTCTTTGAAGCTGCCTGTAATTACATATCTAGGGAATAGTTTGATGTTTACATTTTCAACTATATGGCTGGTTGTATTTAGCATAATATTTTTCATCTTTTCCTCTTCTTGTCGCACTTTTTGTGGTCGTAAATTAAATTATACTATGTTACAAGAAGAATGAGGATTGAGAGCAAGTCACAGCAGCCCTGAAACAAGAGGGCAACAACCAGTAAGGCGCTTCTAGGTGGTAGCCATCTCCCCTGAGCCTTCTCTAACAGTTCCCATTCAGAAGAGAGTCTGGCTATTTCCCATGATGTCTAATGCCCAAAGGGATCTACTGACTAATCTGACATCACTTCTTGGGGAGAAAAGCTGGCCAGCTGCCACAGCCTCTTCCCCCTGCAGCCAAACCAAATGTCTCTTGCTCAGTAAAGCTGGCTTTGGGCCCTTGGGTTAAATGCTTCTCTTGGATTCAGGAGCATAAATTCTGAAAGGCTTAGTTGGTTTCAAAGGAGGTATTCCAGATTTACACCAGTTTTCTTGTGATCAGAGGCCAAAGTGAGGTCTAGAGTACATAAAATAAATCCAGGCTTTTGGTCTAAATTTATAAGATTCCTTTATAAAGCCTTCAAACAAGATTTATCCTCTGGTTAAAGACATGTTTCAGTTGACTTCATCCTTGTCAGCCATTGAACAACATCCTAAAACTCTTTTGCCACTAACACAGCATTTATTATTTATATAATATATGTGTATACATGTGAACAGTACCATGGAAATAATTTCAACTATAAATTTACTGTGTTCTTTTTAAAAAATAATTGTGGCTTTGTGATTTTCCTTGAATACATTTATAGCTTTCACAAACATTCTCTAAAAATTTTAATAGAGTAATTTATATTCTTTAGGTTGGTAGTTAATTTTCTTCACACAAATAGACTGTTAATGCAACTTTATGATGGCAGGCATGAGCTCCAAATAATGGCCTCTAGGAACTATGCACTGACATCAGTGGGATTTGTGTGTGTTTCTGCAGGCAAAATGTCACTTTATGTTATTAATTTTGGGGCAGTATTTGTTTGCACATTTTGGTTTTCAATATCTTGGTCATTAGAATTAGAGAAGCTTAATGATGCATATTATAGTATAAGTCATTGGATTCTTAACATATTCTTTAAGTATTTTCAAGTATTTCCTGGAAAAATTCCTGCTTTTTTATCAGATGCTTTAATGGATGGTTAGTATATATGCTATTTTGTGCTATAATGGACATCAGCTGCTTGGGACAGCATTTAGGAATCCTGGACATTTTTAAAGAGATATGCTATTAGCATGTTAGTAGGTCTGTCTCATATTAAGGTTACTTAACACTGCTTTGTAAGAGCATGTTTTCAGTTGCAAGCACTGAGAAACTTCAACCACATGAGCTGTATTTTCTGTGCTGTCTGCTTCAGGCTACTTATTTTTTGGCTAGAGAAAGTTTCAGACAGAGCAGTTCAGCCTTTAAAAACCATTTCATCTAGCTCAGCAAATAGGTGGGAGAAGGGCATAGGAACTGGCAGTGGGGATGGAGAAAAGTGGGAACCCAAGGGAAGGAAACTAATTTGGGAGGCAGTTACTGGGAAGGGGAAAGACAGGTCAGAGAAGGAAGATGGAGGAAGATATACCAATCAGCGAGGTCTGCATTAAAATGAATGACAGAGATGAGTTTAAACCGGAGTCTTGAAAAGTGAGCTGACAGAGATAGAATAGAACTGGATAAGGAAGCAGAAACCATGGAAGAAAGTTTTTGAAGGGACAGGACAAGCCTTGGAAGTGGTTTGAAGGAGGACTTGCTCCATTACCTTCCCATGGACCGCAGTGAGGCTAACTAGCCTGTAATTCCCTGGATCCTCCTTCTTGAAGAGAGAAGTGACATTTACTTTCGTCCAGTCCTCAGGAACCTCTCCTGATCACCACGATATTTCAAGCATAACATATAGTGGCCTTGCAATGACATCGGCTGCTCCCTCGGCACTCATGGGTAAAGCCTGTCAGGTCCCAAGGACTTGTGCACATCTGAGAACACATCCCGGATGTTAAACACTGCCTCAGAAAATCACATTATAGCTCTGTGTCTGTCAAAGGTTTCCTGTCCTCATCTCATTAAGTGAGGCACTTCAGCCAAATTTTTCATAGCCACTCATTTCTTATTTTCTGGTTATCTGTCCTGAGCTTAAGTTCTGATCGACAGAAATGCTGAGCACTTTTTATTGCAACTGGGATGAATAATGATTTGTAATTTGAACATAAAGAGCTTTATTGTCCTAAACACCATGTTCAGAGCACCTCAACAGTGCACCTCCAAGTTAGAGGATACTTTTGACCTTCATCTCTCTGTGCCTCAATTAAATGCAAGCCCTTATCTTGCAAGAGTTTGTGAAGTTAAATTAATTAGTCATTGTGAATCCCTCAGAGACAGCAGTGATAAATGAGACAGAAAAGTCTATGTGGGAACTATTTCTCTTCTGAGATGGTTTGAACAGTGAGAAACAAATAAGACTGGTGCCACACACAGCATAAAAAGTGTATCAGAAGGTGTTGAACAGCTTTTTGTGAGAACTGTTCACCCTTTGGCACTTAAAAAAGGCAAGGGTCCTATGGAAAAAGTGCTGTGAGATTACGAAATGCATATGCATGAAGAATACAAGTACAACTAAACAGACAATCTTAAATTTTGGCATTTTCCAATTTTTAAATGATGATTTTGCAAACTTTGAAGTGTTTCTACATGTAGCTATGACAGTGTATTTGATACCTCAGCAGAATAGGTGGTGACATCAGAAGGTTTTGTTGTTTGTCACAGCCCTTCAGTTTTTCTTTACTTTGTGATTCATATTTTTATTAATATGCTTTCATTATTAACACCCAGAAGTTTTTTCACTAACGAAATTACAAGAGTGTTTCTGGTAGTATAAGAAATAGTCTCATTAGAAATAACACATTTCTTAGACACAATACTGAACTTGGTATATGGTTAATTATCTATCCATGTTTTTCTCGAAGTGAAATATATATCTTAAATTGTCTCTAATCATGCATCTCACTCAGCGCTTACACTGTGTGCATATCTTGATTACTGAGAAAATAAGGTAATGGAAAACATCTACATTGCAAGGAAAAATACATATTTCATTTTCATTAACATAATGGACACATTTTGTATAGAATTATGGTACTGTAACCACTGCAGCTTTGTCACATATTTTGTTACATTCCTTTATTTTCACGGGTTTAAAGCTTGGCTATAAGCCTAAGCTAGAAAATTAAAACATGAACACTCTCCCCTGTTATCTTTCAAAAAAATCAGATTCTCTAGTGCCAAATTTTTAAGTTCCACCTAGACAAAGTTTTCTTCTTTCTAAAAGATGGGACATACACTTCTGATCCAATACTTGCCATTCAGACAGCAAAGTGAGAAACTTTTCTCCTATTCACTTCAAAGAGATTTAGAACTAATGAACTTCAAAACTGAGAATACAAGCCATTCGATAAGTATTTTGCTGTGGTTAAAACCCAGTTGAAACCATGGAGTCAGCATGGTTTTACAGCAAGCTGAGACTGAAACAAATGGGATGAGTCAGTGCCCACATGCTGCTGGACCTTCAGTACTTCTTAAGTCCATCTAAACATGTGTCTGTCTCTGACACTACTGTGAGGTTGTTCCACAACCTAACTTCTCTGCTAGCTAGAAATCTGCTTCTAATTTACCTGTTGTCAGTTTACAAACAACTGGTTTTGTGCTGTCCCTTCTTCCTCTGTGGTATTTACTTTGCAAACATATTTTCCAAGAGTAATCATATCTTCTCTCAGCCTTCTTTTGTTGAGCTAAATGAGTTAAACTGTTAAACTGCCTCTCGCAGAATAGTCTTCTTGTGTCCATTCTTTTGGGAATGCCCTCTCTGCATTTCCCGTGTTTTGAATTCAACATTTCGATATGGCTGTCCAGAACAATAGTGTAGAGAAAGTCTTTCAAATACTTTCCATAGCAACACTGATATTTCCCCTTTTCCAGCTGCAAAACACTTCATCTGTACTTACAAACACGGCACTCCCTAGTAAAAGGCATGTTTTCCACAGGTGTGGCACATGAAGGTTTACAGGTATCCTAAATCTAACATGCCAGCATCTTTTTCCTCATCTGCTATTCCAGCACAGAAGAGAAGACTGGGACAGTACATTGAAGCAGAACTGTTGGGAACACAAACAATATTTTAAGGTCCCTTCCAACCCAAACCATTCTATCATTTTATGATTCTGATATGCAGTGAAACTCTGAACCAGACCTAAATTCTTCTCACCAGAGTCAAAGCAACTCATTCTTTACTGCAAAAAGAGCAGAAAAGAGCACATAAACACATAACCTACAGGAATATTTAAAATTCCTCTGAAAAATTATGATTACTGCCTAGTAATGCTAAGATTGTAGAAAAGAGCTTACAGAAAGCCAGTCACATTTTTGCCAAATACATTGGAGGGGTAGGGAATGGCGGGGATCAGAGCAGGATTCAAGTTCCATTGCTTTTATTTAATTTTGGGATATCAGGAACACATGTAGCACAGCTCCTCAGACAGCCTGGCAATACTCCAGCTCCCTGCTACGTCAGTTCCCCATGAACATTGCCACCTGCCCCTCTGCCAGCAACCCTGGGTAGAAACTTGTGTGAATTACTTCTTGTGCCTGGAAGAGGCTGCATGACTAATGGCATCCTTTCTCTGTGACCTTGCAATCACCACCACAGGAAGTTTACACTTCTGTTTTATGGCATTTATACACTGAAAACTATTACTCTGAATTGTGACAACTGTCAGTGTTCACATAATTAAAGAGGGCTCAATGAAGCAGAAAAAAATGAACGTTTGCACTTGTGCTCACTCCCCTCTACCCCCTCTCAAGAAACAAATATTTAATTTGACCAGATTCTTTATGAGGGAAAAAGTGGTACTCAGAGGCAGGTGGAATCTGAACCTTCAAGTTTTAACATGACAGTATAAAAAATAATTTTTCATTAAAGACAATAAGTATGTGGTTGATGTGTCAGGCACTTCACGGTCTGAGGTATTGTTAAAAATGTAACCAGCCATGGAGGTTTCAAGAAAAGTCTGTATTTATGGCATACTCCAGTTGATGACAGAAATAAATCTTTGACATACAATGTCAAAGGCAGAATTCTTCAGCCTACACAGACACAATGAAAAGCAGGATGATCCTAGGTGATATTTTTAAGTCTGTACACTATTCAGGATTACACAATCATTCATTTTACTTAAGAAAACAAGAGGTACAGAGATGAGAAGACCAAAGAAAGGGATGAGGTCTTCACAGCTGCCCAGTTATTTAAAAGTACGAAAACATTGTCTGAAAAGGCCATACAAGTAAGAGAACAGTGAATTTAGTGAACCATGAAAAATATGACTGTTTCTTTCAAGCCCCATAGGTCTCCTTTAACAGTTGTGTGAAACAATTTTACTTTGGGGGGGCTCTTTACTTTTTTTAATGAATGGTTACGATTATTTTTATTCTTGATAAAAACTACATATCCTGTGGGCAGTAAGGGCACAATTCTGTCTTTGGGAAAGAATTCTAAATTTTCTCACATTTCTTCTATACAAAAAAAAAAAAAATCACCTTTGCAAAAACATTTTGCTGCTGTCAACAGGTTTTAGTGAATTTTTTTTAAGTCAATGATGATTTTGCAGGTTAAATGCAGAAGTACTTTTTAGTTTAGTCAGTCATGTTGTTGTTAGGGAGTGATGGGCAGCTGTGGATGATGGCGGACCTGGACTGGGCACTGATGAGGTGATACCAGGATGGCCATTTAATCTGGGGGGTGGTCCCATGGCACCCCAGCAAAATACACTGCTTGCCTCGCTCCCACTGGTGCAGAAGCAGGTTTTGTTTGTGTGATGTGGTCAGAGGGGTGGGTTTGGTTTATTGTCTTGATCCAGCTATGGCAGTCAAGTGCAGGGCTGCCAAACAGATACCCCACACTGCACTGGTCCTATGGTTTGTGTACCTTAATATCCCATTTTCATTTCCCGCCTTTTTACCACCCACTTCCTCTGCCCCGTCTCCTCCACAACACCCACCTAATTACTTTTTTTCCCCATTGCTCCCAGTTTTGCTACATCCACCCCAAATTTGCCAATTCTGATACCATTACCTAGGTAATCTTGGCCTTTTGTGGTCTTAGTGATGCAGTTACCTTGGTGCCTTGCAAAATGTTACTCCCCCAAAGGTCTCCAGAACACCTCCCCAGTTATCTGTGAAGTTGGGCCTTCTGTTCCATTTCTCACCAAACTCCCCCTTAACCACCTGTGAAACCCAGCCATCCTGCACGGTGCTATCTGTAACTTTAGTAATTTTCTCACACTCTTGTCCATCATGTTCAGCACTTTCTCATGTAATGTCCAGTAATTTTCCACATCCTGTTCCCTTACCTAGCCTCAGGCCAGGGTTTAGTCAGTGGCCTAGTTATTTGCTCTAATGTTGATTCCCTAAAACAGGTTTTCTGTATTTCTCTTTCCCATCCTTCACTCAATCCAGATGCATTGTCTTCTGTTTCCTTAATTTTCAAATCCCACTGCATCATTTACCTACAAGCTTCTTGCTTACTTATCTTTCCCTCGCTCAGCTGATCCACTTGTTCCCTGGATTAAGGATGTTACAGGACGAATTCTTCTTTCTCTTCACCTCCTCCTATCAGCCTATTAAAATCTGAAGAGAGCTGCTGGCCTGAAAGGAATTTAGTTAACCACAGAAAGACTTCAGCAAAGAGAGGAGTCTTACTGTCAGGCAGAAGCAAATGGAAGTGCTTATCTGGAAAACTGGTGTAGCCCTAGTTCTTCCTAGTACACATTCTTAACCAACTCCCACCATCGATTCTTGAGTACGGAAATACAGACTTTGATGCAGGAGGAGAACTGTATGCTTTTACATGTATATTACAGGGAAGAGAGATTATTGGCTTAAGATTAAAAAAAAATCAGGTGTCCTTAACCTGAAGCACTTTGAACCCCCTTTTTTCCCCCCCCAAATTTCTAAAATTCATGGCGCTCTGAAGGATTTCAAGTTAGGTACCCAAAAACTGACATATTCAAAATAACTAGAAACTCTAAAGATTTTGTTAATAACAGTGAAATATTACAGACATATTCTTATATACTCCCATCACAGTGTGGTGCTGAGACAGATACAGCACTTTGCATTACAACATTTTGTCACTTCATATTTACTCTCTACTCGAAGCTAGATCCAACCAGTGCTTTAAGTCTCTGCCATGCTGAGTTGAACAGAGCACTCCAGCAGCAAGGAGAGGATCTGCAGAGTAGGAGGCAACACAATGTGTTTGGAAGTAGATGTCATACTGATGGGACTACTTGGGTAATTAAAGCGAGCAGGGAAACTGAAGTGATAATATAGGCATCAGGATGACTCCAGTGAATCTGAGATTGTTATATTGTGTTGGGATGACACTTGTCGTTTTCCCCTTTTCAGTGCTCCCCCTCAAATTTATACAGTATAACAAAGATTCGAGAAATTAATTATTCAGATTTCATTAACGTCTTTTTGCTATAAGCACATATTTTGAAAGAAAAAAAATTATAACTTTTGGATGGTCTGTAATGCTGTGGGTTTTGATGATTCAGAACTTTCAGTTGATTTCATACAACTGAAATCTCAACTGTACCTACAATGTTTCGTATACAACCATATGTTTCATTTCTCCACCCTGCCTAAATCTTCTTTTCTTGTTTTTTAACAAGCAGTGCATTTTTTTGCATTAGGTATGGATTTACCAGTGCAGCATGTACTCCTTTGTGTCATGTCAAAGTGGAGCATCCATGAGCTGGTTCTGCCTCTTATTCAGATGAGGCTGCATCCTACTCTGCCACTAATTATCCAGAGCTACAAGAACATCCCCTTTTAACTGCAGTGTTAAATTTCATCTTATTCTGAACAAAACCACATTAAAAACCCCACATTATGCAAAGTAATGCTGTTCTCTCTTAAATGTGCCTGGGATTTCACTACCATGAACTTTTTATAAATTCAAATCTCTTATTACTATCCCTTATTTACATTAGGTTGGGGGATAAACATGGAATAGAAAAAAAGAATAAAATAAATTTTATCATCTTATCTTCAGATTCACCAGCCCAAATCTGCCTCTCAGTTCTCCAGCCTGCACAAGAGAAGGCAGCTGGTATAGTAAGGGAAATCTCCTGAACAGGGTGGCTTCAAGATGTGACCAAATCCAGAGGCACCTAAGGCTTTAAAACTTCATGACAGCATGGTGTTCTCAGACACCTTTCATGGGGGCAACGACTATGGTAAAGGGGATGGTTGTAGCTTTGCCTAAAGCAATCCTGTTTCTACTCTAAAGTCAGCTAAAAGCTAGATCAGGAAACTGCAGAAAAATGGTTCATTGCTAGGCAGGAAAACTGACATTAGCATTGAGTTAGGGGCCTTGGATGAAACAAACTGCCACCAGAGGTTATAAAGGACTGGAAGCTTTGATGTAGCTGGAGCATGGCTGCTTTGTTTTCCGTTTGTAAAAAGCTCCCCTGTGGAGTTTTTGTTTGGGTTGTTAAAATCTGTTTAACTCAAAGAGCCGACAATAAGCACTTGGGAACAAAACTGTCTCTTTGAAAGTCTTTTTGCTGTTCAACTGCATTGGCCAGCCCTGCCAATTTATAGCTCTGTTAGCTCTCACTGCTCCAAAGGCTGCTTAAGCAAACAATTAAGCTTTGCTGATCACTCTGAGCACCACAGTGGCAAAATATGCACTTTCTCTATCACCTAGAAGACATTCAGAACAAAAACATTTTCTCACTCACTGTTCCCCATGCCATGGTATTAGGCAGCTCGAGGTTTCTGGTTTTAGTAGTCAAGGGCAACCTATGCTTAGCAAGGACTTAATTTCCGATGTATCAGAGCCCTGGACTAAGAGCAAAGCGAGTATTAAGGGCGGGTGTCATTTTACACTTAATGTCCCTCTCTGTTGAATGCCTAACACAGTCAGGTTTGATGACTGATCAAGGTTGTTACATGTTACCCCCACACCAAGTGATTTGATAAGTATTACTCATTATTTCCAAAATAAACTGATGTGCTCTCTGCTTCATGCTCACTGCATTGGCTTCCTCTTTCTTTTGCCAGGACTTAAATGATGAACACAAACAACTGGCTCACTACTGGCTGCATCTTATGCATTTAATCCTGAAGCAGGAGAAAGGTTTAAATGCAGCATAGCAGTCAGAGAATATTTATCTGATAAAGTGGTCCTTGCAATCCAGGTGACCTGTGTGGTGAGATGCCAGTGGGTCATGTCAGCTGTCAGATTGGGCACCTCCAGCATGTGATTCAACCTACAAGCTTTTGCCTGTCCCATCCCATTCCTACCTAAGGCAGCTTCATAGAATAAGATTTGGGATGTCTGTACAAGCAGAAAAAATTTTGCTCCAAGGTGTATGCCACAGTGTCTATTATTGAAACTTACTAGATTGAAATAGTTCATAGACCAGGAATCTGTTGTGCTAGGTTCAACATAACAATACAGAATTAAAAGATGGTCTGGAAAGTTTACTGTTCTGTTCCGTAAAGTCTTCTGGGGAACTGGTGACATCTTTACATCTGTAAAACCAAAACAAAGCTAAGGCCTATGAGAGTACCTGATTTTATATAGGAAAATATCTTTGAAAGAAAGGAAGCCAAACTTTGACAAGTTTTTCAACCAGTTCTAAACTTAATTTGTAATAAATCCCATCTCTGCTAGATTTTAGACTGTCTTTTTCTTTCAGCCTGAGGTATCTAGAATAGTATCATTCCAGCCAGGTCTTATGGCCTCTCCTCCACACTCTTCCCTACTCCAATTTACTCAGGGTGCCATGGCTAGAAAGTTGATGGGCACAGTGTAAAGAACGAGCATCTCCTACTTGCCTTGGTACCAGTACCACTTTTTTCCCCCTAAAAACTGTAACAGAAAGAAGTGATGGAGAGTGAACTTTCTATGCTGTAATTCTCTGTGTAAATGAGCAAAAGGGCCCTTTGAGTTTGTCTCTGTGCTCAAGTTCTCGTACAGATTTGTAAGCATAGCTAACTGCTTTTACTCTCCTGACAATTAAAGAACCTATTCCCACTGCAGAAGACACTGGATGGGAAGTCACTACACAGCAGTTGTTTGAGAAAAACAAATTTTAAGGAATTTTGCTTAATACAATTATATTATACTGCTTTTATCTACCAAGAATGGCAGCACTTTTTAGAACATTTGGAGAAGGCAGGAGGTGTTTTGTGGGAAGTAGTAATGAAAAATTCATGAAGGATTAAAAATAGTTGGATTTTTTGGGTTTAATTCAGAATCTCTTTATATTTTCCTTAGTTTCCTTCCCTATTTATATTGAATATAAACAAAGAACTTGTTCTAAAAAAGTTAGATGAATGGGAATGAACTAGGGTGAAATAAGAAATAAATCCAATAATTTCTAAAGTAGGTGGCTAAACTCTAGACCTTATGTCTGTACCTAAGTGTCAAAGTGGTATGGTTTGTTTAGATATTCAGACCATCCACAGTTGCAAGGAATTTGTAGGTGATGAATTCCCTAAGAATCTGTCCATTTTCATTTTATACCTGAGAAATGATGGCCTGAGACATTGTAGTTGCATTTAGCTTTATCTGAGCCGTTCGCTGAGCCTGCACTCCTTCTCTTTCACACTGCTTGAATAAAGTGTTCCTATAACACAGGGCTGTGGAGACTATAGGGAGAGGGACAGAGAAAATGCAAGAACAGAGGTAATTGATGTTATTCTGAATCGTGTTATCCGGAAGATCTCTTCAGCTGTAGCACACTAGATGATACCAAGAGGAACAGTTAAATTGCAGTTCTCTAGTGCAGGCACCCTAACGGACTCTTTCACAATTATTCCTCCCAATTTACCCAGACATTTCCAAGCCTTCAAAAGACTGCAGAAACGAGGTAGCAAGAGAATAGAGAAAATATGGCCACTCCTTAAAGATACGTAAAGCCCCTACAAGAAGACTGCCAATCCATTTTGAGCCAGGTTTACATGATGCCAGAGTATAGGGTGACAGGAAGATGCTTGAGGGGTAATTTCCAAACTGGTATCTCTTTCTATGACTATACCTGGGCTTCTGCATCATGCCCAGTGTGGTTAGGTCTCAGAGGAGCTAAGCAAATGTGCCATCTTTTTTCTAACTTTCTTCTATCAAAATGAAGTTGTATTTGGTCACAGTGACCCAAACAAAAACTAGGAATTTGGTAGTTTCATATAAAGCTGAAATCAAAAGAAGAAAACTTTTTATTTCTACCTTCAATTACTATTTCTCTGGTAACACATTCAAGGATCTTTACAGACAGCTACGAAAAAAAACCCTTGACTTAGGATACCTTTTCACTCTCTAAATTTCAGGAAGGTTTCAGGCTTAATATTATTTTTGCTTGTTTTCTTTTTCTCACTATAAATACGATGAGCAGAAAGATGTTGCCATGGTGAGACTTTATAATGTACTTAAAAGCACTTGTTACAGTTATGTACCACAAAGCCACCTTCACTTATGTGTGAATTGTAAAGATACATGAAAAATCACCCCAAAGAAGTAGATAGTCTACTGTCTCAGATGTTTGCAATACTTATTTAAAGTACAGATGTCAAAAGTATTTTAGCAGCCACTATATTGTTTGGAGACCTATACATTTACAGCTAGAAAGGGGGGAAAATGGCTGAACAAAATCAATATACCTTACACCTAAAGTGTCATCATTATCTGAAGTCCAACATTGTAGTAAACTGAATTAGAGATTGCAAATGAAAAATAACACAGCGCTCTTGCAATCCAAGTTATCCATTGCTACACTATGTGCTTGAAGACATTTTTGAGCAGACCCATGTGAAATGCAATAGTTTTGCTTTGAGCACTATTTTGCCACTGTAAAAGGCAGAGTTTTCATGAATTACTGAGGTATAGCACATTAGATCCTTCTCTCAGGAAAGCAATAGCCTGGGGGCCAGTGCTGCACTTAGCTAAGTCTGTGCTGCTCTGCAAATAGTAAGCTCTGGAGCAGTTACAGTGTTACCATGCTCTGCCTCCTGTCCGTTTGACTTTCTTACTGACATCTGGAAGCATACCTGCAGGCAGTGTGCCCAGGCACTGCTGGTGGCTTCCTTGTTCCCTTGGCATGCTCAAGCACGTGAGTGCTCAGCAAGTTCTAATTTTCCTTGAGTCTGAACTTGAAGGCTCACTGTCCACATAGCTTTTAAGACTGAGAAAATTCTGGGGCTCATCTTAAACAGATAACACATGCTTGTGCCCTGGAATTTCTCCAAGAATTTTAGAGCGCTTAAATCTCTGGCACACCTGTAGCATGTCCATACTGCTGGTTTGTCTGGGATAGCGCTGAACAGCTCCCACTAGAGAGGATAAACTTTAATTAACATCTTTTTTAAACAAATGTTTTAAGCAGACACAGTCAGGCTTTCTCACTAGCCCCAGAGGGAAATAGAACCCATCCTGAGCCTATCACTAGCTGAAATAAAATGTCATACCATTCTGAGTCCAGTTGGGAAAGGGGAAACAAAGCTCAATATAGTATTTTCAAAGCTGGATACAGTTATAGTCTGAAGAGGGCTGTGCAATTGCTTTCTTGTTATGCGATTGCTAGTGTGTGCTACTGGAAAGAATTAACTCCCTGAATTTCCAAAGAAGTGCCTCTTCTGAGGTTATGGACTCATTTGTACATCCACATGAGCTGGGGCAACAGCAGAAGGCAGCACTTCTTGCACAGGCTACCTTCACCGTGGATAGTATTTTGCATAGGCTAGAGAGAAAGGAGTCACATTGATTTTCTTTCCTTTCACCAGCACTAACTCTTGGCTCCACATCGTCACAGTGAGGCAGCCAGCTCAAAATGCCAAAGTACCGAAGGAAAAACCCTGCAGTAACCCACAGCCTTTCACTGCCAGAATCAGGGACTCCAAAAGCTCCAGCAGAATTATGGCAATTTATACAGAATTTATGTGGATGATGTATGGTGGCCCCCTGTATCAAACTAGAATGTTGTGTATATACATACATACACAGAGAAATATATATATCCACATGTAATATATTGTTAACTACTTTATGATAGATCATCTTGTGTATATATTTCTGGAATTTACTCAGATTTCAAAAGCTTACATAGATTTTTGAAACCAGCATTTCAAAAGTAAACACTGCTTTGAAGAAGTAAAAAAGGGGCTAAACAGACTTTCAGTACCAACCTAAACCTTTAGCACTTTTCTGATAACATTTCTAAGGTTGCCTGGTCTGTATGCTGTATTTTAGAGTTCTGAAATAGTTGAATTAAAAAAAAAAATCAAATCACTGGTTACAATCACTTTCAATACTTATGAATCATTTAGTTCAAAAGCAAGTACTTGGTTAATGACTGTATGGGATATACCTACTGTGAAGATAAAACTTAAACACTAATTATTGTTAATAAGTGGTGTCATATAGTAAGGTTAAATATCCTCCAAAGGATTACAAGCAGGTGTAAATATTCCTGAATGCCTGTGACCAAATGTGGTTCCAGTCCAAAAGCAACAGGGATTGTACTGTTATTGCAGTCCAGTGACACAAGACAACAATGTGCTCAAGAGTTAATAGCTAAAAAGAAAAAAACTATAATTTTAGGGGTAGGGATTGTTTTACTTGTATATGGTGACCCTGTACAGATACAGTAAAATCATCATACATGAGTGTAACTATCCATACAAAGACAGCTACTAGTACATCCATACATCCATAGGGGGATGTGGCTTTGCTGGTACAGTTCACTGGTACTCCCATACAAAAAGAGTGCTTCTTTGTTTTGGTAAAGCTTCAGTTTCTACTTAATATTTAGCATTTTGAATCTGGATAATTACAAAATATTTCTATAATCATTCACTATGGCCTTTGACCTTTCTTCTACTGGAATCAGTGAGAAAACTTGTGTGGACTGTCCTAAAAGGTCAAGGCATAGGATGAAGTCCTAAGAGATAGGTTTAGATTCTACTACCAGACAAATATGAAACGTTGCATTTAGTAATGATCTTCATCTAACATAAATGAGAGACCCAAATGTGCCTAGAAAAATGAGAGTCACAAATCCTTTTAGTTTTCAGAATATATTCGTATACCATTAAGAAACCCCAAATATATTTTGAGATATTGTCAGGACATCCACAGTTTGAGACACAACATTTATCTTCTGTCTTTTTACTGGCAATAATGGAGTGACAACCATTTTTGCATTGTATGGGAAAGACATTATCTATAGCAGATGTGTATAATAATTATTTGTTAAAAAACCTGCACATATCCCAATAAACTGTTTTGAACATTTAGTATAAAAATGTAGTATTGTGAACTTTGAGAAACAAAGGAGGTTTGTATCAAACCAAGGTGAAGAGTACTATCTGATAACATGCAGAGAGACCACAATAGGAAGAATGGCAATAGCTGTTCCCTAAATTGTGCTAATTCACCCAAATCCACTCTAAATTTGATTAAAACAAACAAACAAAAAACCCCAAACCTTAAGGAAACGTGGCTTATAGCTGTGCATTGTTGAGTAATATTTTCAGGTCCAAACATCTTTTAACCCTTCCTGATTATTTGCAGCCTACGTTTGGTCTGAATAAATCCATTTATACTGCTATAGCTAAAACAATAGGAAACTGGATCATGTATTTTGAAAGCAGTAGGAAAATATTTATAAAATTCTGTCTGAACACACAAATACTGACTAGGAAGAAGAAGAAAATACAAGTGAATAAATTGAAAAAAAAGAAAGAGGAAAGATAAAGTGACAACAATGCTTATGTAGAAGAAAACTATGCTCAGCAGGGTAGGAAGTTTTCGAAAGTTCAGAACTTTGTATTTCTTTATGAAATATGTATAAGCTGTAACAGCCCATTCCTAGCTACATGCAGCTGTATTTGAAGTATTAAACCAAGGACACTTTGGAGATATAAGAGAATAGAAACAGTTAGAACAGATCTTCAAAAGTGTGAGTTGATATATTTTATTTATGGCCATGAGCCTCAGAAACGGCTGCATTGATTTTTTTTCCCAAAATTTTAAAATAAGTCACTTTTGAAAGGGAACCTTCCATACAGCAACAGAGTTCAGCAGTTTTAGTAGGCTGAAAGAGGGTCAGTCGAATTGCCGTTACACCCCAAGCTGCACTGTGGTGGCTCAAACCATCACAGCAATGCCTAGTGCTGCTACAGGCACCACCTGCCAGGTCTCACAGTCAGCCTGGAGATTTGCATGGTGTTTTAGCATAAAACAGCCTCTTACTCTCATTTACAAACTACCTTCAAATTATGCCCTCTACATTCTGACTGCCAAAACCACTGAGGTATAGTGAAATTCAATTACGGGTTAGGATTTAAATAGTCTGTAATTTTAGTCTTACATTTCCAACTTCCTACATAATCCCTCTAACACGTACTTGACAATGTACCTTTGTCAAACTGGCTGTGGGTCCCTCTCCTCAGGAAGAGAAAGCATGACACAACTGACAAAAGGTGAAAGGACATCTCCCTCTCTTATGCTCGATAGGCCCTATTTATCTCTCATGCCCACTGTCCCTCTGGAGGAGAGACGAATGTGATACTCCTTAGTGTGTTCAAGATCCTTACTAATATGCTATCTGTGAAAGCCTTCCCTCTGCTCTGTGTGACAGACCCTTTAATGCCTCTTTTTCCTCTGCTGTGGAAGAACAGCACCTATACAAGGACATGAAGACAAGAAATATCCGTGTGAAAATTACAATAGCAAAATGGAATACAAATATATTCTGCGTTGCAAAATGCACATTGTATTTTAAGATTGCTCTACTGTTGTTTTAAACCAATAACCCCTTTAGAATAGACTATTGAAACAACCACATATATACATGCATTCAAACACATGCAGAAATAGACAGAAAAGAGAAACATGTTATATATAAAGAAATAAACCACTCTATCTCATGCATTCACTTTCTTCAATTGCTTAGACTAAATCGAAACCATGAGACATAGCATATTATACACAAGTATTTATGGATACACTATCTATTCTCACTGTGACGTACACGCACATTTTTGTACTTGCAATTTCTACACATATGCATTAGATATGTGCCCTATTTTTATCCTGTCATACAAGTAAAGGAAAAGATAATCACGAAGCCATTTCCCTGACAAACGAAACAGTGAAGACAAAAACATTATCCCTGTGGCCATCCATCTTGTGTGTTATTTGGCAGAAATGGCAATGTTTTTCAATATTGCCCTTTTTTTTTTTATACCGTGTTTTAGCAATTTTAAAGTAATTTTACAAGCGGAAAAACTGCACGTTTTTTTCCCCGTGTTACACCCGGCGTGTTGCAGCGCGTTTCCATGGCGACGGTACGCGTGGTTGCCGTGGGGACGGCGGCAGCGGGCGCGGGCATTGCCTCCCGCGCCGCCCGACGGCGCCGATGGAGGGCAGGGGCCGGAGCCAGCGCGGTGCGCGGGCGGTGCGCGCCGGCATCTGACGCCTGAACGCAGAAGTGGCTTATTTGTAATACGCGAGAAGTTTAATTGAAAATGAAGTGGGTGCTTCTTTTGAAGTGAGTTACGTGCTAGTGGATTAATTTTGCAGGAGTAGAAGAGTTGTGATTGCAGGGAGACAGAAGGTTTGAAGAGATGAATTGAATAAAAGTGTTGCAGTGATTCAGTATCGGTGGAGATTTCTGCGTTGAAAGCTTTGCCCATTTCTGTAGTATTGATTGAAATAAGGATTACAATGGTATGCTGCTACCAGAATTGGGCAAGTGAGCAAAAACATATTGAAAAGCATATCGGAAAGCAATAGTAGTAGAGCGTAGGTTGCACTGCAGCAGCCCTTTCAAACAAAAAGGCTGTGGCACATGTCTGTCACTTCTTATGCAGGAGCGCATCTCGGAATTAATCTGTAAGGCAGCAATGCTCTCTCTTGAGATTACCTCCAAAAAGTACACTAAGCAAGTTATCATGTGATTTTGTACAATGCACTAAATATTTGGTATCTTCAAGAAACTTCATCTTATCAAAGAGCTGCATAGAGAATCACATGATTCTATCTTTGCCCTAAGGTTTCTATTCTCTGTGAGCAGTTCCATTTCTTCCACTAAATTTTAGTGGATAGTAAACTGTAGCTGGATGGCAAACTCTTGGGAAAGACATTACAAAATCAAACGCAATGAGCCTTCAAAATGGCTCGGGAATCCTAATTGCTCTGACAATTCTTCTGGTATTAGGATAAGTAATAACAACAGATTGGAAATCCTTTTGAGCAGAGCAAGGAAAAATAACTGCTGCAAAGGAAATGGATAATGAATGCCACACTAGTCGAGGGTGTCTCAGCTGCCTCTTCTTGTGAAAAAAATTGTTATTATACAATTTCTCCGTCTTACCCGAACAGACTGATTCAAATAAGAATTTGCATTGGCTGACAATAATCAATATTTATGTCTCCAGCCTCCTTTACAGATGCCCCAGAGAAAAGTGGATAGATAATTTAACTCTTACTAAGAGCTACAAAGAAATTCCATGAAATCATTGCAAGTCATTGTCAAATCAGGATTTTGCCAGCCTTCCAGCTACCTCCACTAAACCCATCCTGAGTACTGGCATAGCTGCAGGCCATTGGAGAAGCATTAGAGTATTTATTTATTTTTTAATCCCTGCAAGCACCTCCCCAGCGGAATTTCTGGGATCTTCTCACTAATTCTATCATTTCCACTTTGAATGCAAACTGTTCACTAGATTCCAAAACACACAGAAAGACTGTCCCTGTTTGAGGAGCTTGCAACTGAAAGACAGATCATTTAATCTATTTTAGAGAAATCAACACTGGACAGTTTGAGTTTAATGTAATCCAATACAAAATAAGAGTCAAATTAATTCCTTGTCATTAGAAAGCTCACCACTACCATTGTATCTATGTTTCTAAAGTTGGAGCTTTTTTCTTTTTATATCTCATATTTTGGCTTCGACAAGCCAGTGTAGTTCTTAAAGCAATATCACAGATGTCCTTTGTGCAACGTGACCCAGTCTCAAACTCTTGCATTGCCTTTGGCAATCAACAGTGAAATAAATATATACATATGACTCAGTATTGTAACTGTGACTAGTATGCTAACCTCACTCATTCTTTCTGTCTGTCTGTCGCAGTTATTTCTAGGGCACCACACTATCTCAATGCTAAAAATTGTCCTTGACAGGAGCCGAACCCACACATGCTCAGTTTCTGAAGCAGCAGTGTAATTTCTGGCACCAGAATGCCATTTCTAATTAGGGAAGAATGAATCTTTCTAAATGAAATAACTGACCCACATGGTAGCCCCACACTTAAACCAAAACTTGGTTGCAGTCTTCAAATTCTTGTAGTTGATCCAAATTTTTCATTTTTCCTCCCACCCCCACAACTCATTTTTCCATTTTAGGATCAGGGAGGGGACCTAAAATACCATCAAATACTTATTTCTGGTAGGTCTGAAACCAAGAAATACAGGAAGTCTGAGGAGTAGTGGGCTGCAACCCATATCCTCTGAATTTTATATAACACTCCATATAATTGGGTACTTCTCTGGACATTTTTTAGATCCTCACATTAGTATTTCTTAGTAAATTTAAATTTGGGAATATGCTCAGAATCCTAACTTGTTTTATCTTTGAGAATAGCAAACACAGGAAAATAAAACAAATACCATGTTTGGCAATAAAAATAATTGGTACTTTATATAGCATATTCCCCTAAGTTCAGATATAGGATCATAGAGTCGTTTAGGTTGGAAAAGACCTTTAAGATCATCGAGTCCAACCGTTAACCTAGCACTGCCAAGTCCACCACTCACTAAACCATGTCCCTAAGCACCACATCTACCCGCCTTTTAAATACCTCCAGGGATGGGGACTCAACCGCTTCCCTGGGCAGCCTGTTCCAGTACCTGACAACCCTTTTGGTGAACAAATTTTTCCTAATATTCAATCTAAACCTCTCCTGGCACAACTTGAGGCCATTTCCTCTAGTCCTCTCACTTGTTACTTGAGAGAAGAGACCAACCCCCACCTGGCTACAGCCTCCTTTCCGGTAGTTGTAGAGAGCAATAAGGTCTCCCCTCAGCCTCCTCTTCTCCAGACTAAACAACCCCAGCTCCCTCAGCCACTCCTCAGAAGACTTGTGTTCTAGACCCTTCACCAGCTTCATTGCCCTTCTTTGGACACGCTCCAGCACCTCGATGTCCTTCTTGTAGTGAGGGGCCCAAAACTGAACACAGTATTCGAGGTGCAGCCTCACCAATGCCAAGTACAGGGGGACGATCACTTCCCTAGTCCTGCTGGCCACACTATTCCTGTTGCAAGCCAGGATGCCATTGGCCTTCTTGGCCACCTGAGCACACTGCTGCCTCATATTCAGGTGGCTGTCAACCAACACCCCCAGGTCCTTTTCCACCAGGCAGCTCTCCAGCCACTCTTCCCCAAGCCTGTAGCGTTGCATGGGGTTGTTGTGACCCAAGTGCAGGACCCGGCAACTGTTGAACCTCATACAGTTGGCCTCGACCCAACAATCCAGCCTGTACAGAACTCTCTGTAGAGCCTTCCTACCCTCATCCAGATCAACACTCCCATCCAACTTGTTGTCGTCTGCAAACTTACTGAGGGTGCACTCAATCCCCTCATCCAGATCATCGATAAAGACATTAAACAGAACTGGCCCCAGTGCTGAGCCCTGGGGAACACCCCTTGTGACCAGTCACCAACTGGATTTGGCTCCCTTCACCACAACTCTCTGGGCCCCACCATCCAGCCAGTTTTTTACCCAGCAAAGAGTACGCCCGTCCAAGCTATGAGCTGCCAGTTTCTCCAGGAGAATGCTGTGGGAGACAGTGTCAAAGGCTTTACTAAAGTCCAGGTAGACAACATCGACAGCCTTTCCCTCATCCACTAAGCAGGTCACCTTGTCATAGAGGGAGATCAGGTTAGTCAAGCAGGACCTGCCTTTCATAAACCCATGTTGACTGGGCCTGATCACCTGGTTGTCCAGTATGTGCTGCGTGATGGCACTCAGGATGGTCTGCTCCATAACCTTCCCCAGCACCAAGGTCAGACTGACATGTTCGTATTTTGATGACAATGAAAACAAGAATGGAAAATGGGCAGAGGGTTGTGCTCTTATAATTTTAGTATGCTCTAAAAACAGTTATGTTTGTGTCATTACAAAAGGAAAATGACTTGGCTTTACAGACCTTGTCTTCACTCAAAAATGATTTTTTTTATTGCAGGGTTAAACATATTAAAGATTTTATGTGTTATAACATTACTGGAGAAGGGACAGTTGTAGCAGGGGAGGTTAACACAGCATCTCCTATTTGTTGTACAGTAGAAATGACATGTGCTTTGTTCATTTTCATGATGGGTTCGATGTTTAATTATTCTGTAGAAAAGGCACACCTTTTCCAGTTTATGCATAAGTAAGTGCTGTCGTAATTTGCACATCTAGCAATCATTAAGGAGGAAATTTTGTGCAAATAAATTGGCATTTTATATACCCAATGTGGTAATTAACATCACAGCTATATCTACAGTGTGATTTTAAAAATAAAGACACACATTCTAAGTCATATTGTGGGAAAGCTAGTCATTTACAATTTAAAACCACTGAGCAACTTTAAATACCCAGCTTGGCTGTAGGTATGGGCTCTTTCCATAGACAACAGAGAGAGATGGAGTCCTTCAAACTTTGATTTGGAACTGGAGCCTTTTTTGGCACATATATGCTAGATGTCTAAAATGATTGCTTTGAACTGCCCCAAATTTTAACCTGTGTTGCATGCTTCTCTTGTTATTTTGTAACCCTCCTCATAAAGTTCAGCTGGTATTGTTACGATGAAATGACAGCAACAAAATGACTTATGAAACCATAGTTATTATGTTCTGATAAAATTTTTGAGAGTCAGTACAGAAATTTTTAGTTAATAATGTATGCAAGTATAGCCTATGGAAAGAAAATCCAGTTTTTGAGGTCAGGGCTAATAAACAGGCAGATGTGAATATAAGAGGAAAAAAAGGAGCTTTTCTACATGCATCACAATATATTGCCTGATAATGATCAGAATTTTGATACAAATTGGCTTTCCTGGGTAATCAGGAATGCAATCTTTGCATGAAATCCACACAGCATTGTATTGCTATTGCACTGATAAAGTACCTATGTACTACTTCATGCCTATACAGTGAACTAGGCTGAAATAAGTCCTGCCTTCTTTACACACCTCCAGGAAAGGTTACCCGCAGCCTTATCTATTCATAGCCTCAGTTCATCAGTTTACAGATTGCTCTTTTCTAAATTTGGCACAAGATCAAAGCCCAGGGAAGCTGATGGGGTTACTTGAGCTGGTGCTAGTGGGCTTTTCTGTAGGTCCCAGGAAGAGGAACAGAATTAGAACAAACATAATTTGCCTCCTTTTTTTACCTTCATAATCTTTTTACCTGTGTAAGTTACCTTCTTTTTTTTCCAATTATGTACAATAAACCCCCTAGAATTTAACAAAATATTTTCCAATACTGTTGAAAAAAAACCCTAAATGAGAAAGAATAACCAAAATTTTAAAAAAGTTGCCAGTCAAAAGTGAATGAGGTAAGTCCTCAGGAAGTGCTCCGAAGCCCTGTGGGCCAGGTTTTGTGTCAGGACCCACCCTAGAGGGAGTGTTACCAGCTGGCAGAACAGAGGAAACTGAAAGGGATAACAGAAAATATTCATGGCATTAAATTTAAATGTCACTCATACTGACATTCAAATACATCAAACATACTAATTTTTTTAAAGGTTTGAATGCTTAATATCTTCTTATCAGGAAATAAAATAATCAAATTTCACCATTATATCAAATAATATGTAGAGCCACACCAAACCCACTGATCACAAGAATGGAATAAAAATCCCTTGTGTTACAAAACAGTGTAAAATATTATGCTAAATTTTACTTTGCTGTGATCAATAATGGAAAATATATAGATCTAAAAAATATTTTACAATTCTGATACATGCATACACTGAGACCACTACTATGTATAGCTCAGAAGTCTGGATGCTACAGGAAGAGCAGCTAAGCTACATTAGTCAGGACTATCCCACCCAGATCCTTAGGCAAAACTACCGATCAGATGCAGTTGCTCATGAAAATATTACATTTCTAAAGAGGCTGCATACACAGTAAAATGAAAATCAACATGAAACAATTACAGCATTAAAAAATATACATTATTCACCAGGTCCCATTCTCTTAACCATGGTTATAAGGCAATCTGTGAAATCATGAGTAGTAAAGTAGCCAATATTTTTTTCAGCAGGGAAGCAATTGCTCTGTGTGGCTCCGAGTGCCTTTCAGCACTTCTACTCAAAATATTTAAAATTTCTTTTTTTAAAAACTGTGCATCTTCCTCGGTTCTTCAGCAATGGAGATTGCATGATGAGTAAAATCATTGCTGGTGGAACAACCTCAGCTATTACTTTAGCTATTAACTTCATAAATAAAAATTTGGCAGTATTATTTTCTACTTGCACACCTATTACACGAATGCAAAGAAAAAAGTCTGATTTTTTCTCTCTAAAATTTTATTTTTAATTTGCCTAAATTCAGTATAAATGTGGCAGACATTTTAATTACTCACAATCTTGAGTTTAAAACAGCATGACATGAGGAGTCAAGGAAAGATATAGAAGGGTAAGGTGGTCAGAGAAAGGTAGAAAGAAAGATAACTTTATGCAAATATTACTGAAAGGGAAAAGAAGAAATCAAGGAAAATTACTAAGCAAGATGCTTCCAGATTTGAATGATGTACAGGGAAGAATTAGCAACGGTCCCCTTAATTTGTTAATAAATTATTTTAGATAATATTTTTACACCAATTACATCACTTCATAAGCAACAGGGTTTTTTCAGAGGACCCACAGTCTCCAGTCAATATTTATTCCAGTTGATGTTAGGCTCCTTTGACATAATAGATCAAAGGAGAAAATAAAAACACAAACCCCAAGAAATCCAAATTAAATCAACCTCCCACTGCCCAAAGAACAGTTCTGGCAATGGAAAGTCTCTTGCACAAGGCTGGCAGAAATGGATGCAGCCAAGCAGTCCTACTGCAAGAGCATATCAGAGGCAGGACTTCAAAATGCAGCTGAGGTTTTCAGCCCGTAGCACAGATGCAAGAGGCTGCCATAGCCTGGGGGAAAAGTTGAGCACTCATTTGTATCACCTGCATGTCTGTCAGTCATCTCCAACAGAGGCAGATCAGGGTGCAACAGAGCATACTGTTTTTTCATCTTGCTCAGCAGCCTCCTGGATTGAAAGAGGGGGTAAGCATTGTGGTTTCTCACTTGCCTATTGGAGAGGAGTAACCCCTCTAGAGAATTCTACCTCAAAAGCTTAGCAATAGATAGATCTTAATTTTTCTCAGTGTTTACATGAGAAGACATAAAGTGAATATTGTTCTTCTGGTGAAATAATAAGATTAATTTTCCAGTTCATACAGAAGGTTTTGAAACAATAGTAAGAAACACATGAGAATAAGGGATTCATCAACTGAAAGTGTTTTGAGGTTCTGACATTATCAGATATTTAACTGAGCAGTTCCCCAAACTTCCCAAAGCCATCAGCCAGATGTGGCAGCCCAGCATTTCTCGGCAGCACCCTTTGTAACTTTTGCACTTGAAAACTAAAATCGTCAGTTAGGACAGAAAAATGAAAAAAAGTTATTTGTTTTTCATGTATTAACAACCAGTGTATGTGGCTTCCATAACCCTTCTATCTCATTCTTCCATGCAGAAGACAGACCAGATGAGTAACTAAGATGAGCAAATTCTTACCTCCCTTGTAAAGAATTACATTGTATTTTACAAACAAAAAACTCACTTAGGCATGGAAAAGGCAGAAAAATGCATGTTTTTACAACAGAAACACTTTTTTTCTGCAAGCATCAAAAATCTCTTAGAATTAGCCACACATCTGGTGCTGACACACCGGGTTAGAACAGACTGCTAAAAGGAACTGGCTGGAGTTCCTATGAACAATGAACAGACAAAACGTTGACAAAAAGAAGGAAAGCAGCTTCCTGAGCCGCATCTCTTGAGATGCAACCACATCAGCAGCAGGTTGTAATGTGGTGAGAACCTGAGCAGCAGCTGCAGCAGCTGCAAGAGTCAGCCCAGCCCTGGGAGGGTGGAGAGAGCAGCAGCTGGCAGGGCGGTTTGGTGGAGGCTGGAGAGCAGCAGCTGCTGGCTGTGGTGGGCTCCATGGGGAACACCAGGCAAACAAGTGAATGGGAAGATGAAAAGACTGGGAGATAAACCTTTGGGGCAATTAGCATAGTATAGTCTGGTTGTTGTGAAAGGAAAATTTATGTGGTGGAACAGAAGGAAAAAGAGTGTAAAGTAAGAAATGTCAATGGTCAGATTCCTCAGATTCGGTCTCAGTCAAAACAGCACTAGAGGATTTGCCTGCGGTAAGGTGTAGGCCAGTCCTTCAATGAGCGTTGTATGCGGCATTCCCACACATGCTGACTTTTTAAGATTGTTTTTCTCCCAATGGCAATGTCATAGGTCTTCTCTCAAATGTATACTTTATAAAAATGAGCATGAACCCAATAGTTTATAATTAATTACAGTTCCATTAGGAAACAGCAATATCTGCAAGTCTTACATAATCTAAAGACAAATCAATTCTAAGTATATTAGTACTTTTAACACTTCCAAATTCTGAGTTAAATGCTGTACAAATTACAAAATCCTTATTTAATTACTTTAATAAATCTTGTTTACAGATGACTGTGAAAATCAGTGAAAACTAATTCACTTTGTTCTGTCTGCAGTGCTGACAAAAATAGAACAAATTTCTTTTTACTATGGTCTGGAAAGTGGAGCAAAAAGCTTTAATTGAATATAATCACAATATGCTAGCAGCACATGTTATTTTCCCACTATTACAACTTGATATTTTTAAGTTTGAGGAAGGAATTCCTTTCATAGGAAGGGACTTTTGTTCCATTTATTATGGAAAACAAATGTTGGATATAAACTTGGTAACATATTTTATTTTAGCTTAAAAGACTTGTGTTTTAAACACTGTTTTCTGTCTTACAGTACCAATGTCCAAGACATTTACTGCACAAGTTCATCTGTTGTCATCATTTGTTAATGGTTAGTGATGAAAATACAGAAGGATTTGGCCCAGTATGATTACAAAACATTGGCAGCCGCCTGGGCCATACAAACCAGTTAAACATTTTGATCTTGGCTCTTTGGAACCAATTTAGCAGAAAAGCAAGGATGCCACTGAAGTGTAGAAGAAACATAACACATGATCATGAGTTGTTAATGACACTCAGAAATCAACAAGTTCCCTAATTCACCATTTTTTTATTGGCCATATTCTTAATTATCAACATGCTAGTAAGAAAATGATTAATTTCTACACTTTAAGTAAATAAGTGTGCAAGATAGGAAGCTGCTTCTTCATGGTCTTTGTAACTGATTCTGAACTTTTGGGTGAGATTTTTTTCTTTTTTAGGGTCTGATCTAGAGCTCACCATGTCCTAGAGAAGGATTCTCATTGACACTGCTGGAACAAAGGCCACCCGTTAATCCTTAGAGGAATACAGCACCAAGCTAAATGCTGATAATAAAATACAAGGACTATTTTCCACTTGGGCTCATTACTGTTTTTCCTTCTGGCACTCAGTTAAGCTGAAACATGCTGTACATGACATAATACAGAGACAATAAGGAAAACATTTGACCATATGTACATTCATAAAATGTGAGGATTGAACCAAGAAAAAACAAATTCTGTTAGCATTCTTTTCAACTTTCTTCCTCATACATGAATTAACAACTTACCTAAGAACCCAAAGGATACACAAGCCCACCAAAATGGGTAGCAAACAGGCTTGTCCAGCCAAAATTAACAAGCACTACCTCTCTGGTAAATACTAGTATAAATCTCATGGTGTGTGAGGTATGCCTAAGGATAGGAAACTTAGCCATCTGTTTGTTCTGATATTCATTAAGAAAATACCTTCCAAATCTCTTTCGTTCTTTTGGAAAGTATAATTTCTGGTGTCATATCTTTCAGAAAGGAGGTTCTCCACTGTAATAACCTTTGTCATTTTGCAGTCACGTAGTTACAGTATATAGATTCAGAAGACTGAATCTTTCAATTATTGCCTTCAGATTTAAATTATTCAATTATTTCAACTATTGACTTATTTACATTTGCTTACTGACCTAGTTCCACCTGAAGCAGATCTGTTGCCAGCACTCTTTATCAGAAGACCTTCTTTTGAGGGCTTAATAAGAATAGTTACAAATACAGGTGGTTTCTTTCAATGGATTTGGAGATTATTTCAGCATATAGAAGGTTTTCTCAATAAATGAAAACAGTATCCAATTAATAGCTGACATATTATTGTATGTAGTAGGCCACAGCGTACACACACAATATGTTTCCTCATTCCTGCACAGGACTATTAATATCACATTGCATGTGCAGTATTACAATTCAAAAGCATTTTAAGCAGTCTAATTTTCTTCAGGCTTGGCACAGCTCTTTTCTTTTGATTCCTGAAATCTGAACCCTGATCTGAGGAAGTGAGGGCTGTGGACATTTCCATTGTTCAGCAGTGAGGAACAGGATTTGCATTCAAATGAACAAAAAAAAAAAGAAGAGGAATGGTCTATAATTAAGACAGTGCATACAGAGATGCATTGATAAAAACTCTAAAAGCTGATGATATTTTAAAGGAATATATAGCAAAAGAGAGAGTTCAAGCATGCTAGAGCTTTTCCAATTAAGCATTTGATAGGATACTTACATTAGGTGACCCAGTTGGAACCACTATACCTAACCAGGCTAACTCACGTGGTGTAGACGAGGCTAAGACCTGGGTTTAGTTAGCATGATACTAAAAATACCTGTATTGACCTGATAGCAGTCTCTATTAGAGCTGCACCTAGTGCTATTACTAAGCTGAAAAATTGGGCTCTGTAAACTAAACAATATCCTAGTATTTAACACATCTGGCATGGATAGATACCTGTTTAGAAGAAGGGTAGTCGGAGCTTTCAGAAATAAAGCACAGTGTAACAAAAGTTCTGAAACTTGATGTAAAAGGTCATTCTCTTGAAAAAATGTTGTGCCTGAGAATAAAATTCCATGAGGACTCTAGAGGTGGGAGTGACCATTATCACAAGCCTGAGTGATCAAAGTTGTCCAGAAAACTATATTTCTTGAATATGGTATGTAATAAAACAGAATTAATGGGACCAAACTGTTCATTCCACCAGAACTCTTGCCACTCACACAAGCTAAGAAGAGGAGACCATTATTTTGAAAATGAAATTTGTCCTGAGAAACTAAGTCTGCTTTGCATCTGGGAGGAGGAAGAGTCACAATCACATATAACCTGATACATCAATATATTACTTGGTGCTATGAAGAACATTGCTCCAAGCAAAGACATTGAAGGAACTAATAAGAATTTGAAACAGTAACAAGGGTGTTGATATTTAAGTGTTGATATTTTTATTCCTTTTTTTGTCTCCTAGGAAGACACTGCTTTCTGCAGCAGGCAGTATGGTGTCTGTGTACGTGTGTGGTTTTGGTGTCTGTGTGAGTGCTTTCTATTGCATCAGTCAGAGACTATTAAGCTGTCATAGTAGAAAATCAGAGCATTATCTTTTAAAGGAGAATTTTTTTAACTATTACTCAGGTATTTTCCTTCTTCTTGCCATCACCAGAAACACAGCATCCTGACATTTAATCACTGAGTAACTAAAATGTCCTGATTAATTTTAATGATAGGCTATAAGATTTTTGCAACAATATTTTTCGTCTATTCATGGATTATATTGGCTCGTTTGACCTTCTTATAGAGACAGAGTTGAAAAGCTTTAGATGTTATTAATAGCCATTATCTCTAATTTCAGAGTGTGCAATACGCATAATACTGACAGAACTTCTTAATGATTGCTCAATATGTGCGTTGGGCTAGTGGTCTCTGAGGTTATTTTGTCCATGTGTAGTGGATGAGAGTTTGGTATTTTCTCCCCCAGATAAAATCCTCTAGACCTGCCTGATTTCCATATACTGTTAGTTGGAAGCCCGCAGAGTAGAACCCAGTTCCTGTAAGGCTTTGGAAATCCTAACCAAAAAAAAAAAAAAAAAAAAAAAATAGCAGAAGAGTTTGCCAACACGTGTGGGAGTGTAGGGATATTGGCAATCGTGATTTGCACAGCTATACTATTTCATCTACATGTGGGCAAGTCTGTGCCTCACTGAAGCGAGTGGGACTGTAACCCACAGGTCATAGTCCCACCTTTATCTTGCTATACCGATGTATTGGGTTTGTGTGGCAAGGTTTTGGTAGCAGGAGGGGCTATAGGGGTGGCTTCTGTGAGAAGCTGCTAGAAGCTTCCCCTCTGTCCAATAGAGCCAATGCCAGCCAGCTCCAAGATGGACCCACTGCTGGCCAAGGCCAAGCACATCAGCGATGGTGGTAGCACCTTTGGGATAACATATTTAAGAAGGGAAAAAGGGTTTCTGAACAATGACAATTGCAGCCGGAGAGAGGAGTGAGAATATGTGAGAAGAACAACTCTGCAAACACCAAGGTCAGTGAAGAAGGAGGGGGAGGAGGTGCTCCAGGCACTAGAGCAGAGATTCCCCTGCAGCCTGTGGGGAAGACCATGGTGAGGCAGGCTGTCCCCCTGCAGACCATGGAGGTTACAGTGGCGCAAATATCCACCTGCAGCCTGTGGAGGACCCCACGCTGGAGCAGGTGGATGCCTGAAGGAGGCTGTAACCCTGTGGGAAGCCCATGTTGGAGCAGGCTCCTCACGGGACCTGTGGCCCCATGGAGAGAGGAGCCCACGCTGGAGCAGATTTGCTGGCAGGACTTGTGACCACACGGGGGACCCATGCTGGAGCAGTCTGTTCCTGAAGGACTGCACCGCATGGAAGGGACCCACACTGGAGCAGTTTGTTAAGAACTGCAGCCCGTGAGAAGGACTCATGATGGAGAAGTTCATGGAGGACTGTCTCCTGTGGGAGGGACCCCATGCTGGAGCAGGGGAAGAGTGTGAGGAGTCCTCCCCCTGAGGAGGAAGGAGCAGCAGAGACAATGTGTGATGAACTGACCACAAACCCCATTCCCCATCCCCCTGTGCTGCTTGGCGGGAGGAGGCAGAGAAATCGGGAGTGAAGGTGAGCCCAGGAAGAAAGGAGTGGTGGGGGGAAGGTGTTTTAAGATTTGGTTTTATTTCTCATTACCCTACTCTGATTTGATTGGTAATAAATTAAGCTAATTTCCCCAAGTCAAGTCTGTTTTGCCTGTGATGGTAATTGGTGAATGATCTCTCCCTGTCCTTATCTCGACCCACAAGCCTCTTGTTACATTTTCTCTCCCCTGTCCAGTTGAGAAGGGAGAGTGATAGAGCGGCTTTGGTGGGCACCTGGCATCCAGCCAGGGTCAACCCACCACAATCTAGTAAATAAACAGAGATACAGCTAATAAACAAAAAAATACTACTTTTAAGAAAAATGTATGAATAAACCTATTAAACACATTCTTTGACAACTGTGAAACTTCTCAGTCCTCGAGCGATCTCACTTGGAATAATGCTTGCAGAAACTCTCCCATGTTCCAGTTAGATCAGATTATCCTATTCCCAGACTGTAATTTCCAAAACCAATACTGCTCATTTGTGGTTTTTTCCACTTTGAGACTCTGCATGAAAATATTGCGGTTTTAATAAATTACACACCTGTAGTTAGAGAAAAGCATCATTTGCACCCCTTGTATAATCCAAAGACTTACTCCATCCAAGTTAATCTCAATTATCAGTGTTTCCTGAAAAACAGCAGTATGGAGCTCTGTATAAATTGTCTCTATGACTTTTCTATCAATTTCAGTTACTAGCTGGTTTTCTATCTTTCTGTGGTTTAAATTCAGACTATGATATGGCTGTTAGGTTTTTTTTTTTCTTGATCCAAACTTTAAAAGCAAAAAGATGCTTTAAATGTAACATAATGTTTCTACTGAAAATGCATTAGCCAAAATAGCATTCCATTCTTTCTAATATAGACTTTTTATTCTGCTAGGACTAAAATGAATAAAATATGGAAACAAATCTGTTTTAAATGTTCCTAGCTTTGCTTGTTATTCAGTTATCCTTGGTTGTACTCTAAATTCCCATAGTTTTATTTTATATACAAACTGATCTGCAGAAAATCTGGATTCAGGTAAACTTGGGAAAGTTGAGACATCGGAGTTCATGCTTTCTCCAGAGTACACTGGATTAGGTCTCAGTCCTGTCCTGGTCAGCACCCATCAGGGAAAACAATGACCATGACAACGCTGTTCTTGGAGTGATGTGTTTGCAGTGTGCAGGAGAGGAAAAGGGCCTCTGTAGTAGATGCAATACTCCACCAGCTAAGGGTTAATACTCCCTCATCAAAATTGAAGCAGCAGTTCTAGTTGCTCTGTGTTGCACTTTAAATGGGTCTCTAACCTGGACACCAGCTAAGCACCCTGACAACCAGACTGACATTTGTCATGCCCATCTACAGCAGATACTCCTGTCATGTTTGAGCATGTTGTATATATTAACATTAAACAAGCTTGTAATTGTTTCCACTTTCAAAAGAAACAAGTGTTTTCAAGCAAATGTTCTTTGCAGATTACTGTTGGGAAATTTGGACATAGGAAAGTTAAGTGAATAGTCTGTTCACATTTATTAAGTGTATAGCAAAGACAGCAGAGAAAATTGTCTGATGTTTTGATCACAAACCCATCCATCTGTTCTCATAGAAGACCATGATTTATTCATCTAGATTTGGCTATCATTGTTAAGAAAGAGTAACTCCTGAACTTTGAATGCTTCTTACTGAACTCAAAGCTAACCCTTCATCAAAGAGCAGCAGAAAACACTGAGACAGTTTGTTCCTTTAAATCGTTTCCTAATGCATGCTTATATCTGAATTATCCTACTTTTCATTTCGTTTAGCAGCTCTCACAGATACTACCTGTTGGTGGATTTATAGTAATCCCATACATTATTAACAACTCAAGAATTTTTCAGCAAATGAGATGTTAAGTATCATGATATTTGGAATAACATAGTGCAGTATGTTTGAACATCCATGTTTTAGGAACTGTTGATCTTTCCATGAGACACTGTTTCTTCCATTGATACTGGAGAAATTGTCCACAGACATTATCTGCATTTAGTTTATACGAACACTGTACATTACAATAGCACAATGACAATCAATCTACTTATATGGGTACACATATGGGATTAGCAGCAGTCCTGTATATTTTTCACTGTTACTCAACTCATCATAAGCAAGTGCACGAAAAGTGCACCCTGCCGATTCCCTAAAACTTGAGCAGACCTCGACCTTACCTCTGTCATCATTCCCTCTTGCTTGGTGCCCTGTAGGTGATGTGTATCAGTAAGTTTGTTTGTGCATTTGTTCCCTCATTGTGGAATATTTCTTAAATGGATATGAGATAGTTCTTACAAATAATTTTACTCACTAAAAACATGGAGCTGAAGGTAAGTTATCAGCTCATGTAAATCAGTCAAGGTCCATTAACCTCAGAGGAACTGCATCAAATTAGCCAAGCTGAGGACCAGACCCTTAATTATTCTCTCAGTAATAGACTTCTTTCACCTTCTGCCTTAAGACTATGGCCACTAGACAGATTTTAAACCTCAGCTTTTCATAAGCAACTGGGATTTCACTCAGAGGAACTCAGATACTAAATGCAAATTAAAATGTGTATTGGGGATTCTCACTGTACACTTTAAACCTCTAATGCAACATCTAGACTCTTCATTTTTGCTCAGTTGAAAATAATTTCTTTCCTTACCTGTATAGTTTAATTGAGGTTACTTCTTTAACCTTATTATTTCTAATTGAAAGCAACAGTCACAGAATTTTGGTGTGCATAGATTTAAAATATTCATTTACAAAAAAAAATGCTTTTGCCTAAAATTTAAAATAAATTATCACGGTCTTGTTGGCTTTTCAGAAGTACGTCTCCTTTTATTCTTTAGAGGAAATAGCCAATGCAAAAAACTTAGCTAACTATGGGCAAAAGAATAAGTAGTTCCCAAAGGATTATATTTTAGATACTTTGTTCAAGTTCTAAAAGCTGTAATGGCATCAGATAAACTTCCAAATTATCAAGGTGGTCAGGTTTCACTGAATCACGGATTACAGAGTTTTCAAGTGTTCCAGGCATCATCTGACCTGGGACAGCATGTGGCAGTGAAATGGTGCAAGCACAGTCACTTCTGCATTGCCAGTTTGCCTTGCTCCCTCTTTGAGCCAGGACCCAGATTCCCTGACTACCCTCACCACACTCGTGCTCATTCACCCCCAGGTTCCTTTCTGAAGTGACCAATTGGTTTTCTCTGAGAGGACACCCTGGCACAGCTCCTATGGTATTTTGCTCTAAAATCCACCAAACAGGCAATATTGATATTGATCCTACCATGTTCTGTTGGCTCCTCCAAGGACAGTTTCTCAGCAATAGTCCTTGTGCCCTCATATGCCCCCACAGTATACTGAGGGACATGTAATACACACCTGGCATCATATGATAAAAGCACAGTCCTAAGAGCATTTCAGGCACTTTGAATGCAAAAGACATATTAAATAGTAATTATGTTCCCAGGTCACAAGGGCATTGCATAGGAACCACTTGATCTGCTTCTGCTAAATAAAGGAGGTCTGAGGACTGATCCCCGGTGCCAATGCCAAACGGCACTCAGCAGCTCACAACTACGCTGCATAGAGCTAGTCGGCTTGAGAGTGGAGGAGCCAGAGAAAACTAGCTGAAATAGTCTCTGAATTAGGGGACAAGCTGATTGCTAGGAAATGGAGCAAGCACGGGCTAGTGCCCTGACTTTATTTTCAAGTGCTATCCAGGATAGATAGAGTTACTGTAACCCCGTGGTTACTAGAGCTGAGCATAGGGACATAATTCAGCAGCAATGGTCCAAAAGGACAATACCAAAAGAGCATGCAAAGAATCAGAGATGTGACACATCTACTAGAACCACTACTCATACTAATTTAGAGCATATAAGCCATGAGTTCCTATTTTGTCCATGAAAGTAGTTGCCCACCCTTCCAAGAGCAGTGTACACTAAAAACTAATTAGTGGCATAATGCATTTTAAACCAAAGTCATCATTTATGTTATGGAGGAGCACAGGACAGCTGTTTCTTTTGCAAATAATAGAAGTTTGTCTCTTTTTCTCTTGGTAAGGCAAAGAATAAGACTATAAAAATGCTGCTTAAAACTAATGAAATACTTTCAAGATTTGCATGCCAAATTTAACTAATATCTTTCTGGGAAAGGATAATTCATGTTTTAGAGAAAAGAAAGTGGACTTCAGCAAGGCAAAGCAGAGTTTCTGATACGATGCCACATATACAACTACTATTTAAGATGGAGAAGATGGGACCTGTTAGAAATGTAGAGTGGATAAGAACTGCAGATCATCCTGAAAACAGCTATCAGACTGCAGGGACTTTACATGGAGAATTCCTCAAGGACCAGTGCAAGGGTTGAGCTTATTTGATCTTTTCATCAACAAAAATATAAAAAAAACTAGTAAAGTGCTAATTGAATCTGCAGATGACAAAAGGTGAGAAGTAGATGCCATATGGGAGATAGCAGCATCATGCAAGAAGAAGAGTGATCTTGAGGGCTGAAATAATAAAAATCAGATGGATTCTGCCATTATAAAATAGAATGCAGGTACCTGAGGACTAATATAAAGTTCTGGTAAAATCTAAGGGCTATTTGATGACATATGACGTATTCATGCCATGATCCAAGGCACCGAAAAGGCTTCCTGGTTACTACTTGATACAACTCTGGTCATCTGGTCCTGTGCAAGCAAGATATACTAATTCAAAGTGCAGGAAGTGTAGAGAACGACTATGAGAGACGTCAGGGAGAAAAAAAAAATATCTATTTTCCAGAATAAGATTAAAAGGAGCTGATGTGGCAACCCAAGCAAAATGACAGCTGAACAAGAGGCAAAACTGCTTTTGGCATAAGTATATTGGAGGGAAACACCAAGTAGAAGAGCTGTTTGGGCTAATGAACAAAGTTGGTACAAGTACAAACTGGTGTAGACTGGCTTTGCATATACAGAGGTTGCAAATACTAGATTTGTAATCATGAAAGGAGTGAGTTCCTGAACCAATATCTCTATCGGAGTAAGGAAAGCAATTGGCCTCAAAGCAAATGTGAGCCATTTATACCATAGTTGCCTGAGAAAGAAAACAACTGGATTTAATAATCCAGAAAGTCCCATGCAATCTTATTTTCATGTTCCTGCCATGGTAGTGCAGTGATGAGAGAGATAGTTTCATTTAAATGCCATAGAGTACTTGTGATATATAAATGTGTAAGTTCATGTCTAAAATCCTGGTCATAGGGAAGAAAATGTGAAACACCTCCTATTTAGAACCTGAAACTCTCTTATGTATACACTTGGATCAACACAAGGTTATTTCACTCCTAAACTAAACTGAACAGCAGCAACTTCTTGTCAGGATAAATTAAGTAGGGGCAAAGAACTACTAGCTTGTGCATCAGCTGCATATGTGTTTCTTACTGATGCTATACTTACTAAAAGCTAAAATAGCACAGTATGAAACGGAAGCTGTCAGGTGGTTTATGCCCAAAATTCAAATCAACCTTGAAGTTTGTACAGAATGCCCTCCACATTTAAACTATATCTATTTTAAATTCATAGCCTTCTTGCTGAGGGAGAAAATCAACTGGCAATAAACACTACTTGTATTTTTTATTCTGCTACTCCAGTAACTGCAGAAGGTACCTGGATTAACTAAAAAAACTACTCTGACATTGTCAGTGTAAATGGAAAAGCAAACAGAAATTATATGCATTTCTAAACAGCATCTGACACCGAGAATTCCCTGTACAGGAAGAAACCTCTAGGGACGTCTGTGCCACAAAGCAAAGATCCTGAATCAGTACTGACAACATGAACTCTGGGACTAGAAGGAGTTGTAGTAGATTGACATTGTGAACCAATTAGCCACAATGTGAAACAGAATTTATATACCTTTACGCAGTGCCACACAAATATAGAGTCACACTGCTTTTAGAGTGTGAGCTAATACTCAGAGGTACCTCGAAGATGTGGGGATTTTGAAACTAAGCTCCACTCTGAAGGAAATATGCCTAGTAAGTTCAAACAAAGGAAACTTTGCACTTGGATTCACCTTCAGTTCTTCATTTGAAATGTGTAGCCCAGGTTATTATCCACAGTTTTTCATGCACAGGATCTACTTGTCTGATTAGGAAAAAATGCTTTTTTGAAAAATTGCTAGATCACTGTCCACAGCAGAGGAGGTGGAGCCACACCAATCAGACTAGCCAGGCAAACCAGTCCCTCTTTTTATACTACAAAGATTTCTTAGGAAAGTTGTTATTGTCAGATATCTGGTTTATTTACCTCTGTTATGCTGAAAAAGTAGTTTACTGTACCTCCTTTGGGAGCTTTGGGATAATGAAGATGTGGGAAGGTAAGGCTTCAGCTGAGCTGTGTTAGTGAGAAGCAGAGGCAAGTCCTGCTGTCCCTACAGCAAGGAGTCCTAGGTCAGGGCAGAGGCAGACTACAAAGGAATTTCCTAGCATGGTGTTTGTTATGTTGTGTATAAAAAAGCAATATAATTTTCTCTCTTGCTCCAAACTTGCTGAGGAAACAGTAAGAGAGAATAAGAAAAAAAAAGCCAACCAAACATAAAAAAAGTTTTAACACGGGAAATCCACTCTCGACAGACGAATTTAGGGATAAACTAAACAAAGAACAGAGGTACTTAGAGGGGAACTTAGGCAGAATTTCAGCAATTAAAACTAAAGGCAAGATCAGATAATAAAAACAAAAGAAATGAGCATTTTTCAAATGGGAATTATGACCCATATTCTGAGACAACTTAACACACACTTTATTTCTACTTCACTGCAATGCAAACTCAATTGACTGTACCTAAGCCATGCTCAACAATTCAGACCGTAAGGATAGGGACACTTCTCCTGCCTCCTCTTGAAATTGTGCACTGTAAATAGGAAATACAGATTCAGAGGGAGATCATGACAGTGATTAAATGTGTAAGTTATAAATCTTGCAGTGGGGAGCTGTTGATGTAAATGCCATTGGGAGCAGCACTGGGTTTCCTATACAATAGGCTCTTTGCAGATGTTCGTATGTGAGGTTAAACCAGAATAGGTTCTGCACTGTCAGTTCACAGTGTAAGATCAGGTACATAAACTGGCCTGTGAACAAGCTAGCTCTTTACATTGTTCTGAGGGATACAGAAGCACTAACATTCCTAAGAATCTAATTTACAACTATTTTAAGGACATTTTATGCTAATAGAGCAGTCCAAGGGGCCTTTAACGTAAACGAGGCACTGTGTCTCAGACATTATTTCAGCTCATGCATCTGTACAATAATAAATACTTAATTACTTCCAGGGTTGTTTTGGGGCGTAATTAATAATGTGCGTAAAGTGCTCTGAGATCTCTTGGATGAAAGACAGCATGGAAGAGCAAAGTGCAAAATGTATTTTGTGAAACATAATGTTTTACAAACCAATATAAAGAACAAGGATACCAAACTGGCAGGCACGACTTACTTGCTTTCTCCACTGTGTGCTCCCATTACTTAACTCAGACTTAATGTCGTTGAACAGTTATTTCTATTAGAATTGGACATTATCATCTTAGAGGAAAGCACAGCACAGGTGCATTCAAGCCTGCAAGTGTTGCATGTAGAAATAAGTATTTGGAAAGCCATGGGCACAGCATTGTAGAATGTGAAGGCGTTTGCTTTGTTGCTCTGCATATTCTCTGCGTACTCATGCATGCAGTCTACAAGAGAAAAAGCCTGATTCACTGGGTTGACACCTGCCTTGGCACTCTTACCGCACTGAGAGGAGGAGAGATGTGTCCTCTCTCCACTGGAATCCTGTTGGAGGGGAAGTGCCTTCCCTAACCTTTAGCAAGGTCAGCAAAAAGCTCCCTTTCACATCTTAGTATGGTTTTCCTCCCCGTTCCCCAGTTTCTTTGGTGCTGTTCTCACAATTTGAATTAGTAACTATTTTTATGACCTCTTATCTCGTAAATATAACAATCTCAAGACATTTTTCAAATATTCTTAAAACCTAAAGATGATTTAATTTTAAGAAACAAACTATATCACAGGAACATAGGAAGACAGACAATTCCTGGGTCACTAAGGCCAGGATGTCTATCTAGTCATCCATCCATCAAAAGAAATACAGCTCCATAAAGGACTGATAATAAATTAAAAAAAAAACCAAAAACCCTCAGGTAAAAAAACCTACCCATTTTTCTGAGTTTTAATAAATGTACCTATCTTGTGGTCTTATGCGTATAAAAACAGTCCCAGTTATAAATGATCTTTATCAGCTTATGCCACAAAGTACATCATTGTGATTCAGCGGAGGTGAAAGGAACAGGGAGTACCAAGGGACAAACTACACGGAGAGGCTTTACATCACACTGTCAAGGTCAGCCCCTTTGGGTTCTCTTCTATCAGCTGTGATGCTATGTCGACATAGGGAAAGATAAGCAGGAAAGCAAAGTAGAATTATTTAAATAGAGGTGTAAATTTAAAGTATCTTCAATACAGCCTTGAGTTCATGTGGATACTGTAATTCTGAAATAAAGCTCTAGTTGACCAAAGTAAAATGAATTTACTTAAAGAGAATTAGCTTCTGATGATAATATCACAGAAAGGAATACTTAAAATAAATGTATGAATACTGCAGTAAATTAATTTGGTTTAATTTTGCTTATGTGTCCCTGTCTAGACATGTTTTTAACTTACACCCCTGTAGTAAACTTGTGGAACAAAAGATCTTTTTAAATCTTTCAATGCATTTCTTAGCCTTTGAATAACAGCAGGAAAAGGTGGAAGTATAGTCATGTTCAATGAGTATTGATATGAATTGTGGCTGGGGGAGGACTGATTCTTAACAGAGGCCTGTAATTTTGTAGGTGAAACTCTGTGTTGCCAATTGTATTAAACTAAATCAACATTTTGCCTCTGCAACTAAAAATGATTTAACTAACAAGACAAAAACACAGCCCTCATGGTGAAAACTGAGAGTCACTGAAAAATGCAGCTTGTGAGTCTCCTCTATATATCAGAATAACTGCAGCGTTTCTGCTAAACAACATGCTCTTTTGTGAGAAAGGATAGAAATCACCAGCCATCAACACGACTTCACAAGATAGGGCTGTGTTAAAGATTTCACACTGTACTCTGGACTACTGTTTAAATTATATGGACTTGGTCACTTAATGGCTTTCTGATCCTTTTTATAAGGCAAATCTGTGCTGCTTTCTTGCCAATAAGTATTTATTTGTCTTGGTAGAACATAAGGCAGTAACACAGAAAGCCGAAGCAGCGAGAAGACCGAACGCAGAAGCAGGAACTTGCAGGCGGCAGAAAGGCCACCCGTGCCCGCCCCTCCCCAGTGACTCCCACAGGAGGCAATGACTGCTGCCATACTAACAGAGCATTAAAGACCAACCTCACCCAGGCATACTTTTGTGAAGCTGGCACAATACAGAGAAACCTTCTGGAGCTCTTGCATAGTTTTCAAGAAACTGTTTCACAATGCAGAGTACGCGCAGGATACTTTAAGAGGCAACGATGAAGTGTTAAGTTTTGCTAAACCTCAAAAGATTAAGCATCCTGTAAGTTTTTTGTATGGGCTGAGTAGGAAAGCTTTTCTCTTTCCAGCAGTCTGATTCCATGCTTAGTGAGGTTCACCAGGCAGTTTATATATTCATAGTGAAAGATCCTTTGTAAAGAAAAACTCTGTGTTATTATTTACATTGATTTGAATGAGAAATAACGCTATAATGAGGTTAATGCAGAACTCAGGACAAGTGTGTGGAATATAATTTTCTTTCTTTTATTATGACAAAAATGTTTAAGACACATCTGGTGATAGGGGACTGAATCTTAATGTAATATGCTATATGATGGCTAGACAAACCACAGAGAAAAATAGAAGGAAAGGAATAAAGAGAATGATCCTTGTGGAAGCAAGGTCATTATGTAGGATCAATGCCCATTTGGACAACTCACTAATGCTCCGATGCTCATATGTAATTCATTTGAGTGGTTTAAAAGATACTCAAAAATCGATACATGAACATTCTGTTAAGTGCTTAAGTGGATACAAGGAGCATGCATGCTGTTCTCAAGCATTTGACATGGTAAACAGGCAAAAATTTACTTCATTAATGTGACCAGGTAGTGGTGGACAGTATTTATATATATGGTCTCTTCTGGTTATTAAGTGGAAATGATTACACCTGTAAAAGCTGAGATCAAGAGAAGGCACAAGACTACATCACCTGCTATAGAAGCTATTAAATTATTGAGTAATGGAGTTGTCGGAATGGTTTTGTGTTAACTGCAAGGGAGCCATGCTATTGCTATTTTGTGAAAACTCAGGAGAAAGAGTAAAATAGACCTGTGTATTTGTTTACCTTAGGCTATTTCTGTCACTTACCACAACTGCAGTGACATGAATTTTCTTTTCATCAGAAAAAGAAAGAAAACTTCCAACATGGCAATTTTTGGCAAGCTTAACCAAGTACAAGAAAAGCTTTTCTTGTCATGTTTCCAGGTCTTTCCATAGTGTTATCTGTATAGTAGATGATAACAGCATGTGCCATATATAGCTGCATCATACAAACAAAAATACATACAGTAGCAATTGTATGCTGAAAATTTTCAGTGGAAAGCTTTTTTCTATCCAATTAGGCTGTGACAAAGAAGCTGTTTGCATTTTCAACTTCACAGAGGTATAACTACAATATTTGTAGAGATCTGGAACTTAATTTATAGTGTGGATCACTATATGTAACATACCTCTAAGGCACCATTGATTCTTGTTGCAGCAAGCCCTTTAACTCTTTGATACATTGTAAATATTAAAAAAAATTGAAATAGAATCATCAATGATTTTTTTTTTTTTGGTAACAGAAAAATAAATATTTATGCCAGTCAGTGCATAGACTCTGAGTTTAGCTTGGTTGTATTAATCCTCAAAGAAGCATAGTCAAATTATGAAGAATTTTCTCTTGGAGTTGCAATTCAGACACACAGCATATAATCCTTATAATTAAACTGGGAAAAGGAAAACATCAGTTTTGATTAAAATAAAGCGAGTTGTATTTTTAACTTCTGTGGTTAGTTTCACGTTTGATTACCTAACACATTAAAAGGACATTATACGCTACGTGTTTTACTGTAAAGTGAAATGCTGTTTTAGGCAATTAAAATGGGGGGGAGGGGGGGAGAGGGGGAAGTCACACAAAGAAACCAAGAAGTTTTGCCCAATTCTGCCACTGTGTACATGTATGTATGCAAACAGTTCCCCTGAGATGAGAAATACTGTTCATGTGCATAGTTACTTTTGTCTGCATAGAGTTACTTTTTGTCTCATAAAGATGAGGCTTTCATTGCACATCAAAAAGCCCTGCACATAAAACTTGTGGCTGCTGTTTCAGACGCTGCTTGCTGAAGGTGTCCTGAATGCAGGTTTTAGTAGGTACTGCGATCGCTGCTGGTAAGATACAGATACTTGTCACTGATTTCTGGACCAAATTTTAAATACAACTGTGCAAATATACAACTTGCTTAAAGGAAGCACATCTCTTCTGTCTCTTGGTAGGCTATATTTTAAGATAGCGTCGTTCACTTTTGAGAAGCACAGTTCCCTAATGGACAGACAACTATAAACATTGTTTAGTCTACTACAGTAGCTGTTAAATACAGTGAGGCTGATTCAATGAAATTGCGCAAGTGTTTACAGTACAAAAATTAACAGCCAAACTAATGCAAATGATTGAACACTTCTGTTGCTAAAGATTCTCAAGGGCACAGAATGGCCCTCAGCGCTGTGGTGTGTATCATGAGCGCTTTCATATTTCACTATGATGCTTCACTGTATTTCTCTCTTATTTTTGTAGGCTATTGTTGATGTTCCCTCGAGGTGTCAAATACAGCTCCACTCCACTGCCAACTTTCATGTATATAGTATGCCACTTCTGCCAGATGATTAATGTTCAAATTCCTAAAAGTAAATGCATTTTTCTAGTTCAAATTCTAGTTCAAATCTCCTATTCAGGAGATAATATTTTAAAGGATGGCAGTTCTAGTTATTTGCAGTTACTAAATGCATTCATCTTTATTTTTAAGGAAGGATTGAAATTTAATAATGGTGCATGGTGGGAACTGAGAGGTTTATTTACTTTGTTAGGAATGATTTATGGAAGTCTTGTTATGGGATAGAAAATGACTGCAACTGAAGGTGAATTATTGTGCACAGTTTAACCGCGAAACATCTTAAGTACCTGTAAAAATATAAATGACAGCTTTAAGGTTCTGATGGAGAGAAACATAGTTGAGATCACCAATCAGCTGGGAACATATCAGTAATGGAAGTCTCTCCTGAAGCTTAGACTAAAGCTAAACTTTTCCTTAACTTCAAACTAATTCAATGAATGTTCTTCGTTTTTCTCCATCTGTTATAACATGGAAAACTTATCTTCCAAGTCTTCCAGGACTTTAGCAAAGATACTTTTTAGATAAAATATTTCAAAAGAATCTGAGATCCCTGGTCACTGGAGCAAGCCAGCATTTGAGGAGGGCTAAAATTCAGACCTGTGAAGATTATTCCTGGGGCTACCTACTATACACAACGAGGATTAAAGACAGTTCTGTTATCATTTCTTGTTAATGAAAGACTGAAAAAAGAGAAACTCATAAAACTGTAATGCAGCTACAGAGCACTATGTAAAAGGCAACAGGTAGCTAAGAACCATCCCAAGCACCAGCTCTTCCCAAGAGTGCTAATCGTACCGCCAGGGAGCGAGAAACAGGGTTGTCAGCGAGGTGAAGTGACAAAGAGAAATCTCAAACAGCCGGAGCAGATCACAGCGGGATGGCTGTGGACTGTTACGCAACAGGAGAAGAGTGGTGCAATGCAGACACTGCCTGAACAAGGCATTGATCTAGGAAGTTAAACAGTCAAAGGGATTTCACATGTTTCTTAGCATCTGCTGATAGAACTTCAGGTTGCTTCCTGGTTAATTAGGGTCTTAAATAATTAATGAACTTCCCTTATAATTATTATTGCCTTATAATAGTATCTCATCTATGCTTTTGAGTCAGAACAGGTGTGGCAGAAAGTCCGGGAATCTTCGTTTTTCCCATTTGCAGCTTACAACAGTATTGCCCATTCTCCTAATGAGCACACAGCAATCACAGATGTCAAGAACAGCTTGATGCAATATATTGGCACACTCCTAGGGAACGATACCACCTGCCTTTTCATTCCTTCCAATGGGATTTTTATAACTTTGTTTTATTGTAACATAGTAGTTTCCTAGCAATATGTCAGGTAAAGAAAGATTCCACACAGCATATGAGCCTTTGCTTCTGCTCTTTTACTTAAAGAGGATGTTTTCCACTGCTGAAAACCACTAGAAAGGCAGAAAGATGAGCAAAACTGTTGTTGATGCCATTATTGTTCAATGACTTGGAAAGGACAGCAGAGGGAGTTTTATCATCTTAAAGCGTATTCATGCTGTCTCTGTCCTTCTCCCTGATATGTGCTTTCAATTAGCTTTTTGTAAGGGTGAAGAAATTCTGAACAGAACATTTTTTTGAAGAATATAAATATTACGAGATGTAGGTGCTGGAATATGGAAGAGAAAAAAAAGTAAAACAATGAACAGACGAGTTTTTGTAACGTATGTGAAGTCTGTAAGTCAAGAGCACAGATTGCGTTTTGAATAATGCATTTTGTATAAAAAGCACTCTAAATAACTCAGCGGAGAACACAGTGCGTAAGAAAGACAATTAAACAATTTTGCCAGTTAAGCTATGGTCTACCTCAAAATGAGAGTCATTATTTACAGCTGAGGTTGAGCACTGAAAATATTTATGAAACAACATGTTTAAAGGGGACTGGAAGAAACTTATTTCCTTGTAATACGTATAAAAGGTAGATCAGTCTTGGGCATGAAATAAACAATAGGCCAAAATAGTCTAACCTAGATAAATAAAACTCTTTCACATTCAAGGATCCTACTATGTAAGTGGCCTAATTACATTTTACGAATCCCAGGGAAATAAAATGGGAGCTGCACTCAGCATCTTTGAAAGTTGTATCGTTTTTATTTAGTATGCCTAAAATGATATTTCTAAACTATGAAGGCAGCTTCAGAATTTGCATTTTGAGGGAGTGTGGCTAGTTCAATCAAATAGCAACTGAGCTGGGGCAGTGCTTTAGAAAGACACTATTTCTGGCCTCCCAGAAACACAAGCCTCTTGTGACTGCAAAGCTGTGATACGGAAGCCAAAGATGTCTTCTACTCTTATTGCTAAATCTATTCCTAGCAGAAAAGCAAGCATAGAGAGATGAAGTCTCAGATATTTACTAACTTAAATGATAATCAGAAGGGGTAAATTGATGGTCTCTTCCAGAGTCTAGCCAAAGTACAAGGGGAATAGCAAGACAAAACAGCAAAGCAAAACCAATGAATTCTTAATGAGACAGAGACAATAGGTGTCATCCTCTTATCACTTTAGATGATGAAAAAATGCTGAAGACAAGTTAGGAAAAAAGCTTAAGATATTTTATCGGTTAGTACTAAGTAACTGCTGAGCTTAATGGTTTAAAAACCATAACCTGATATTTAAGTGTCATATTATATGGTTGGATGCCAATAGCCATGCACATTAATACACCACCTCTATTGACATGTCTTTAAACAGAGAAGATGAAGCACTGAACAATTAATACAGAACATGAAATTATTAAATGACATCATGAACTCTTGCTTTTCTAATTATATTTTTTAGAATTTGCTGGAGTTTTTCCATTTCCTACTTTGTTTTCTTGTCAAAGCTAACTCAGCTTTGGAGATCTTTTGATTTTGATTTAAAAATTCTTTTTTTGACCCAAAAATCTTTTAAACAAAAAAAATTTAAACCGAGTCGCTAATCAGGATGCCAGAAAGATACATGAAATTCACAGAATACTGAGATTTATATAGAGAGCAGTACATTTTCAGAAAATGTAAACTAACAGACACCAGAGTAACATTTAACCTTTTCATGATTTCACGCAGTGGCAAAGACTAGGAATAAACTAGTGATAACAGACTACCTCGAAATGCTTGAGAACACCTGCTTCAGGACTCTTCCTGAGCTATAATTTTGGTTCTGAGATTAATTAACTTGGAAGTACAGTCCCAGATATAGGAGTCCTGGATACCTTTTGTCCTATTCTGCCAATCCAGAATAGCCAGTCCATTTGGCCAAAAGGAGCAAGATCATTTCTGCTGAGAAATTATTGCTTCTTCCTTCCTGTGGCTGTTGGAGGAGCATAGTGGAAGGAGAAGAGGCATATCCACAGTTTCCCTGTGGCCTACGGATTATAGCCTACTTCAGATGTTGACAGAAATTTCAAGTTATAATTACAGTCAGGTTGTCAAATCATTGATGGTCATTGCTAGCAATAGCACTTCGCCCAAGACATCTATTTGCACCATCATAAATTTCACTGGAATTAAGAAAATAATATTCTCAGTATCAGAAGGATGCTGAGTCCCTCTTCCTTTTTCTTTCAGATTTTTATTTTATGTAGTATTTTTGTAAATATTTAATAGTCATATGTTAATAGCTATTTTACTGACACATGTCTCTCTGTCAAGGAGCAGTACAGGAATTTTCAGTACAGCAAGCTTATCATACAATCACAGAATCATAGAATGGTTTGGGTTGGAAGGGACCTTTAAGTGCCATCTAGTTCCAGCCCCCCTGCTGGGGGCAGGGACATCTTTCATTCTTGGTGGGGGGGACACTTGTGAAATACAAAAAATGTATTCCAGTGGAAGTATTTATTTAAATGCTCCTTGAATGGAGGATGTAAATCCTTTTTGGCTGGATCGCAATTTAAGAGACTTCAAAAGGTAGTCTTTGAAGTTTAGAAAAGACCTTTGAAGTGGCTGAATATGCAAAAAAGAAATTAGAGTGTTTAGCACAAAGTACTGAACTTCATTAAGTGTTTTTGTCAATTAGAAAATACAGCAGTTTTTGCATAGCAAAAGAAGAAAATTAGGGTATCCTGTTAACAAAGATTTCAGGTATCTCCTGACAGAGCCTCTGAAGTTACCTAAGGGCTACAAACTAACAGCCAGCCCCATTAGGAATACACAGACTGGACACAACACTCCCCTTTGGAGATACACCTGGCTATCAGATAAGGATAATAATCATGTTCTTACCAGCCAATTCGGTATGTGCTCCTGCCCATGGGACAGAGCTGTGGCTTTGTAGTGTCCTGTGTAATTCCCTTTCCTGCATTTGCTTAGATCAGGGCAGCATCTGCATCTGACACAAACACTTTGAGCTATGAGCTGTATCTATAGTCATGCTCTGATAAATCTGAGAGCCTGAACTGATTTCACTTTTGTCAACTCCCTCTTTAGGCAGGAGATGTACTTGGAGATGCATTTTTTTTTGCATTTCATTAAACACACCTTTTCTCTCTTTTGTAAATAAACACCGGTAGGCTTAAAGGCCCCTTATACTTTAGGTTTCAACTAATGGACTTAGTGAAGGAGTGCTAATAGCATCTAAGATGGAAACAGTCTACTGCCAGGGTACAGATACAAAGATAATAGGAGTAAACTTCTCTAAGAGTAAGCATGGGGACAGCTACTGGGATGAAGTCTGTGCACAAAGATGTACCATCTGCATATGTACGGTTAACAAACCCATTGTAAGCTCTCAGTACGTGAGGGACATCACCCTGCCTGATAGAGGCTAAGCTAAATGTTGAACAATTTCAAGCTCAAGCCCTAATAAATCACTTGGAGTAAACAGTACATCCCTTGCGGAGGGCAGATACCACAAAAGTCCTTTCTTTTCTTGCTTATTCAGTCATGATAATGTACTATGGGGGAAGAGGCAGAACAATCTTCCTACAAGAAGCCTTTAAAACAGAATGCAATTTACATTGACAGTTTCTGTCTATAACTCATTGGTAGCTATGAATACATGAGTAGCTGGTGAATATTGTTATTCTGAACTGGGAAACTTTCCCAACCTGGTGTTTCTGTCTGCTTGATCAAAGCACTGAAGTTATGTGTTTGGGCTGCTTTGGTCTGCTGATTTTACAGCTTCTAATTCTTTCTCCCTTAAGTAAGAAAGGGTAACTAAATGAGACACGTTTTCTGATGAAACTGCTTCTATCAAAAAAAGAGAGATAAGAATGCTGTTATTGTTGATCTGTACATTGTATTGCTGTAGCACCTACATAACCGTGAATGGGAGCTGTCACAGAGAATACCATCTAGGCATAAGAAAGAGGCAACAGATGGATTCAGGAAACAAATGGGGAGTCCAATGTAACACTGAGACAATATTTGGTGAAAAGAAAAGGAGAGGTCAAAGCATACCAGCTGCATAATCACTCAAAATTTTCTGTCATCATATGGGAAAAAAGGTTTTAGGAAGGGATATGAAGGCAGACAATTAGCTCTGTGAATGCTGATAGGAAGCTCATGTTAAGCGCGAAGGTCTGTGTTTGAAAATGTAACAGATGAGTTATCACGCTGATGTTACTGGTACAAGAGAGGCTGGGAGCTGATGTATTAAGAACATCAGGGCTGACAGGTGAGACAAGGAGATGGCATAAAAATTATGTGATACATGTTAGAACATTTTAAGGTTTTTCCAGATGGGATCCCTTGATAAGTTAAGAAAAAAGTATCAAACATTGGTTCTAAAAGGAGGAAAACAACAACATAGACATGAAGAATCACTTGTTCTAGTATTGAAATAGGGAAAATGCCCCTGATAAAATGAATACTGATCCTTCAGATTAATTTCTTGCCCATATAAGAATATCTTTTAGGGGGTAGCCAACATCTACACTACACTTGTTTTGTCAGTTGACTATCATAATACTTTAGGCTGAGAATAGAATTGGCAGAGCTGAAAGGCAACAATAAAACAAATGATGTATTTTTATGGTATTTTAGTCTGGACAAGAGCAGAAGGCACTAAATGCTCACACAATAAAAAAAGACCTCAACATTTTCAAACCAAATTTACTGATACCTCAGATTACCCTATGTAGATTTGAGTTCATGACAGAACCAAATCTTGGAAAGTTCAGGTACAAAGGTCTGAAAATCTGAAGCTGGAAACTAAGATGTCAGAGGGTCCTCTCATCATACGCAAATCTTCATCCCTGCCAGTTAGAGATAAAAACCAAAGCTCATTAAAGCATCAAGCTATTAGGTTGTGCAACACACAACATGTGCTTTTAGGCAATTGCCCACCACATAAGCCTTTACCATCACCCACACTTAGACATTGAGTCTTATAAAGCCATCTAAAGATAAAGAAGCTATTGGAAAGTAAAAAATAATTTTGGTAACACCAGAGGATTTTTAATGTTTCAACATTTTTACATATATAAAGAATACATAGAAAACTTTGGAAAGTGTAGTTTCATGGATATTTTTGTAGAAAATAGAAGCTAGCCTACCAAATGAACAAGGGATTTGGATATGACTTAGATATATTATGTAAATTAAGAGTTATAGGGCCAGAATTTCAGTTCGTGTAACCTGTTTCAACTCCAGTGACTTCATACATTATATGCTAGTGGAGCAAAGATGACTTACACTCACTGAAGATCTCACCCGCACTGTTCCAAACTTTTTGGAGGAGTCAGAAGTGGAAATGCTCAGCATCTGAATTTGCCCAATAGCAACAAATGTGCATTTAGATCTTTCCAGGCACTTGGATCACAGAGAACACCATTTGAAGGACATGGATGATACGTTTTCAGTAATTGCCAGCTAATTTCAATCTGCCTCTCTCCATTTAGTTCTTTTTTATTGCTTCCTCCTCCTCCTGTCATTCCCACCCTCAGCCTCAGGGACCTTTATATTTCTTTCCTTCGCTGGCCCCCTTTAATAAGGCCATGCCTTGTTATTTTATTACTCCTTAAGTGGTTCCCTGTGTTTGGGAGCATCCACTCTCCAAATCTGGCTGCATCTTCTGAAGCCAAAATATGAAAGTATTTTGACAGGATTTGTTATGAAGAAGGTGAAGACGCACAGTTGGACTGGTGATCAGCTAACTGCCTGAAAAGTAGCCGTTTCTGATGTCACTCAATTAACCAGGCTAGATTTTCTCTGGAAAAAATTAGCCTATTCGCTCTTTTAATCCTGTTGATATTTATAAGCCTTTGCTTGCAGATGTCTTGATTCTTAAGAAATATCGGTATAGCTGCTCATATCATTCAACATTTGGAATATTGTATGAAGTTAGAGTCAAGTCCTACTTGCATTTAAGTTGCTAACAATTATGTCATTGACTTTAATAAATGCAATAGCAGGCCCTGGTATATCATTTTTGGTCAACCTATATGTACTTTTGTGTAAATGTACACAATACATAACAGTTTCACTGAAATTGCTTTACTTTTTATACAGCCAAATTATATAGCTCTGGCTGCTCAGTCTCTCCAATTTTCAAGTCAGCTATATCTACTTCTTGACTTTCTAAGCTTGCCGAATCATTGCAATGTATGAGTCATGCTCAGCATTATTGTATTATATTGTCAGATGTGAGAAAAGAAAAATAACACCATTTATCATAAACAAAGATTTAAAATTTATCATATACAAGCAATGATTATGTGTTCTCCGTAATATTGCTTTATATCAGAAACTGTCACAAAAAGATTTTACTGATTATAATAAAAAAGTTTAAACTCTAACCAAATCATTGATGCATTTGTAGGCATTAGTCCACCATTTATCTTTACCACATCTTAGACAGGAGCGTTTGAGACCCCATGTACTTTATGAGGAAGTGAGGTTGTGACTTGGTATCCTAGGGCACATCGTTTCCACCTCTTATAGTGCTATATATGCTTAAGGTCAGCTTTCATCCCAAAGGTGGCTGCCTGAATGTAGTAAGGGAAGTGAGTGTTTCTTGTCTACAAGCCCAAAAAGTTCCTAAGAGTATTTTACACAACTGTCGTACCTAAACCACACCATTTCCTTGAGACAGGACAGAAAAAACAGTCCTTAAGGGAGAAAAGGGAAACTTAAAAAACTTATTATGCACTGGATCATTCTCATGCCTCTAATTCTTTCCTGTTTGACTTTGGTTTCAGTTGCTTATTATCTTTTGGAATTTTAACTATTCAGACTGATATATAAATCTGATATAAATCAAGCCCGTTCTCTGATTCATGTTAGAGTCATACTGACTCTTGTTAAATGTGGAAGTTCCACTGAAGAAATATATTCATCCATTTCTAAGAAAGAGGTGTAGGAAAAAACAGACTGCTTGTCTCCTTAAGAAGGTCCAGTGTCTTAAACAGAGACTCTTATATTTTAGGAGGAACACTGGCTTATGTCAAATATACCAGCCCCGCTTGTGTTACTCAGCAAAAGTTTCCCAGACATCAGCACTATTAATTTGTACAATCTCTGCAAAACCCTTCCACCACGAACCTGCTGTGCCATCCACGCAGGGGTGGTGGCAGAGCTCTCCCTTCCCAGCAGGTAAAGCACGAGTCATTCCACAGGACTCACCCTCCCTAAAGGCATGCTCAGACTTTTCCAATGTGATTTCACTTTCTAGTCTTTAACGGTCTGCTACATTTTTCAAGTATTATGTATAAGACAAGAGGGATGTAAAGGACCCTACTTAACAAGATCCTTCAGGAACAAGAAAAAAGAGAACTTGCTTTCCTCCCAGCAGTCAGACAGGTCAAACTCAGGCTTATTGGGACAACGCAGCACTGAACGGTTTAACAGTTTCCTTCCTTCACTCCCAGATTCTCTGCTATTTAATTAGTAGACATATTTTACCCCACCTTCACCTGAAAAGCTGAATGAATTGGCAGCACTAGGAAAACATAGAAAATAAAACGTGATTGTGTGATTAAAGATTATCTTATAACTTATTCATACTAACTGGATAAAAGGCACTTTTTAATTTCTGCATGCTTAGTTTTGCAGCCTTAATAATCTTTTAACATCTTTGCCTGTAGCCTTTTCTGAAGCAAAAATGTCTTATTGAGTGATAATTATCGAAGCGAAGATGGTATTATAAACATTTATAAGGTAAGCCATCCTATACTTGTTGGTCACAGTCAGTGCATCCTTATTATGCCTAAACCAGCTTGATATTTATGCTATTACTAAATTGTCCTTGCCTTTTCACCAAAAGACTACCAAGCTTATTCTGAACCAGAAGAATGTTTTCAGCCTTACACTTCTAAGAAGCATTTCCCAGAAAGACATTTAGTCATAGCCTTGTGTGTAGCCCAAAGTGACAGTTGTAACAGAAATACTAGTATGAGCAAGCTTCTCAGACTTTGACTAATTGCTGACTGCTGACTGCTCAGTTTGTGAAGTCTGAGCTGCGCTACAAACATACATACAGCTCTGCAGAGATATGAATCAGAGCAAGAGCAATTAGTTAAAAAAAAAAACAGAAGCTGTTAAAAATAAACCACGTGATATTTTTTGAACTTAATTGTCAAAAATTATACATCTTCAGTCTTTGCCCTATATTTAGTCACTCATAGAACCAAACATGCATCAGTTTTCTTTGTGGAAAATAGGCATTTGTGTCTAGAGTCTTGATTTGCACGTGTCAGTTAAGGTTTGCATGTAGAAAATAGAAAATGGCACGTGAACACTTCTCGGTATAGGCTGTGATTTTTAGCTACTATTAAGATTCATAAGTGACCAAAGTTGAACGTAAGACATGATAAACAGCACAGAACTAAATACCAAAATATCCATGAAAAAATACGCTACTACATTGGAAAAGAGAGAGGATAAGGAAACGAGAAATCCTTGTGACATTTAAGTACAGAATCACAAAGAAAATAGAACACCTCATCAGCTAAAACAAAGTTAAAAACTGTTCAAAATAGTACTGTTGCAGCTGAACCCTTTGCTGCCAGTCAGAAAAACAAATAATATTAACAAGGACCCTACCAGGCATTTTCCGTAAGTTTTCTCTGAACTTTAGGGAAACTCTGTGAGAAGTACTAACATAAGGTAAAGTCAGGATGCTCGAGGGCAGGGCTGCCATTCAGACAGACTTAGGATTGGGCTGGAGGACTGGGCCGAAAAGAACCTCACAAAATGCAGCAAGGACACATGTAAAGTCTTGCACCTTCAGACAAGTCTCCCACAAAGCTCTGCTGGAAAGGATCTGGGGGCGCTGGTGGACAGGAGGCTGAGCATGACCCAGCATGTGCCCTTGCAGCCGTGAAGGCCCACAGTATTCCCAGCCTGTAAGAACAGGAGCATCACCAGTGGATCAAGAGGAACGATTTTTCTCCTTTAGTCAGCACTCGTTAGACCACAGCTAGAACAGTGCCCACCTCACATACCAAACACTCTGCATTATGGGAAATAAATCTGTTATTCCCAGAACAAAAAAATAAAACAAACCAGAAAGCTTGAAAGCAGCAAAATACAAAAGTGTTATTTGAGACATGAACATTAATCCCCCAAGGTATTTTCCTAATTCATCCTCCTTTCCCCTACTTTTCCTCAGACTTTCAGATGCTTTCTGAAAAGGATGAAAAAAAACATTAAAAGTTCTATTTCGGACTGAAAACTCCTTTCTTTCTCATTGCCCCAGGATATATTTGATTCCAATAAGCCACATGAAAAATCTATTTGGGATTTTCTGATATTCTCTCTGTCCTGACCTATTATTATATCCTCTTTCAACACTTTGTGAGAATGGCAATGTAATAAGTGGATATTCAGAGGCTCCCTGCATACATGGAGCTCAGATGCAGCTGCTAACCAGCAAAATTCAAGTTGTTGCTCACATTGAGAGATGTGGGGATTTTGTGGTTTTTTTTTGGTTTTTGGGTTTTTTTTTTTTTAGTTATATAAGGAGTATTTGTACAAGGGTAAAAAATGCCTAACAAACATTAGGTAAACCTTCAAGACTTCAAGCTTCATAGGTAGATACCTTGTCTGACAGGGAGGGATAGAACAGAGTTGGTCAGAAATTCTCAACTTTTTAAATTGGCACTTGGCAAATCATAACAACTGTTTCAACTCATCTTCCAATTTAAATTTAAAGTTTGATTTTAAATTGCATTTCCCCGCATTAGGAAGAGTGTGGCCAGCAGGTCAAGGGAGGTGGTTATTCTGCTCTACTTGACATTGGTGAGGCCACATCTGTAGTGCTGTGTCCAGTTCTGGGCGCCCCACAGCAACAAACACGGACATCCTGGACTGAGTCCAGCAAAGGGTCATGAGATGATTAAGGGGTAATAAACAGGCAATAGCAGAGCTGAGAACTAAATGCAGGTCCATTTACCAAGACACATATTTCAACATTCATACACTTTAAAACTGTAGTATGTTTGGATGTAAAGAACTTTTTTTTTTTTTAATGCAGCCTTTTCCTAAACTGTACTAGCTGTAGCATTTCTAAGATTTGAAATTGCTGATGAGCATGGAATATATCCACGGCTAGCAGGACTTCCAGCTATCTGCATTCCCATCCCAAGGCTTGTGCTAGCTCTTGGAGGGGGATCTTGCGGTTAATTCTTTTGGGGTTTCTCCTTACAGTATTATTTCCACAGTGCTTCTTCCTAACTGAAGGTCAGGACTTAGTTTCATTACCTTGCAAAAGTGTTTGTCCTCAGAGAAATATTGCTTGCCACCATCTCCAGTTATCTTGAATAAAGATAAATGAAGTTGGCAAGAGAGCATAAGGAAGGAGAAAAGTAATAAATAATAGAGCAGAAAATAAATATATTTAAGCGCCGCAGTATGCAAGAGGTCTGGGAGAATTTATTGCATTTTCTCAAAAAAAAATGCAGCTTTCTGAAAACAGCTGGGTGTCTACCGTTGTCTGATTTTTCTATGCATTTCCAAATTAAGAAATACAAGTTCTGTATCACTTGATATAAAAAATTAAAAGTTCAATTTTAAAATGCCTATAAGTTTATTGAAATTGACTTTTCTAGTACATTCCGTTCTTTGGAATCTTCAAAATAAAAAAAAAATGTTTTATTTATTGTCAAAAGATCAACATTTGGAATGAAGTTACTTTGTATATGGATAAAACTGTTTTGCTGCATTTAATTCTAGCTAAGCACTAGTTTTTGTTGTCGTTCCATGTTTCTCGCACTTCAAGTCCATTTCTCAGAGGCAGTGTTCTGGGGAAGGTCCATTCAAATATCTCTATAGAGAACTCCCTGACCACACATCACAGGAATTCTAGGTATAACTGCTGAAAGTTCACATTTTGGTATGCTTTTTCATAATTTAAGATTTTTTTTTTTATATATCTATTTGAAGCCCTTTTAAGGCTAAATACTAAGAAATCTTCATTAACATCTTGCTTATTGTAGATCAGCTCATTCAGCTGTTGTCATATACAGAAAAATGTATTTACATATATATGTATACACACACCCATTCACACAAATCCTTTCTAGATAAACTTTTGGGGAAATAATACATTCAATTAAGTTTTAACACCTTTTAAGTTTCTTTGCATTTTCATAGGTATTTGAAATCTTTTGTTTTTAAAAAAACCTCTTTGAACTCATGCAAGAGGATTAGCCTTTTAAATTGAAATCACACATTAGGTGCATGTGAATTAAGTAGCAATGGAGTACCTTTCAAAGGGAATTAATTCCTTTCTGACAGAAATCAAACTTCTCCTCTACAACAGTTTTTTGTTGTGGGTTTTTTTTTGGTTTTTTTTTTTTTTTGTTTTCTTTTTACTCCCTCATATTGTTTTTCTCTTTTTGGCTCTTGCAACTACTCAAATATGACTTTTCCTAGTTAACACACCCCACTGGGGCAGAAAAGTCACTTGCAGAGAAACTTGACAATTTATTACACTGCACCAGTACAAGCTCCTGTTTACACAGTTGCTACATATGTCCATGAAAGAGTTCCACAATTTTGCACTTAGCAAAAGCCAGAGAGCCTAAATTGGATATTCAAGGAACAGGCTAAACTAAACCCTTAGATCATGGTCACGGTACAAAAATATGGCTATATATACACAGATTTTAGGCTATATTTTGAAGAAAACATTGTGACTCAATGCAATTTGGAAACCCCCTTACTCCAAGAATTTGCAATAAAGATGAATTTCTTACGAGTTCAATTGCACAACAGTTATTTTACTATCAAGTATTCAGTGCCCAGTACATTATCACTTGGAAAGTGAAGTATTTTAGGTAAAGGGAGTCACAGAATGTGCAGGCACCAACCACTAGGAATTTAACTATTACCAAGCTTAATCTGTAACATACACCATTCAAAAACCTTATTTCCTTTCTCTCAAAACACTGGGTTCCACCGAGAACATCACCTCAGATATACGTTCTATTTCCTTTCTTTTTTTCTCAACGGCCCACAGAGCTTCACTGTCCAGTGTGTAGGGGTTTTTGCCTTCCATATTCTTTCTAATCCATTCAACACTTCCAATTTCACTTTGGAGACCATCAAGAAAGCAGTCCATCTAGACTGTGACAAACAGGTCAGGATAGCTAGTACTAACTTACATCAAAATATTCATATATATTTTAAATTATTTTTGACTAATCTCTCATGTCCACAAATATTATTCTTATTTTTTATTGTTCATTTAGATAGAAAATATTAATGGACTTTTATTCACAAGGTGGCTTTACTCTGAGCATCTGTTCTCAGGTAAGGTATGACAATGAGGAAAAAATGTTAGTTCTAATTTATTAAGCCCGAGGGGCTTTATAGGTTAGAATAAGCACATTTAAACTCAACAGAGACTGAGTTTTCAGGATCCATGATTGCTGCTAAGCTATAAGCCCAGTAAAGACTGACTTTACTTCCAGTATTTCCATGTTGCTGCTTCTTTAATCCACTATCAGTCCCTGATCTTTCCTGAGCCAGACGCTGGGGAGCTCACCCTAATATTAACTGAATACTGTCTGAGACAGTGAGCTGTCTCACTAGTGTTGGATAAGCAGGAGCTAAATCTTCGCTGCAGAGGGCAAAGGTGGCCCCATGGGCACATTTTTCCAGCTGGGCTAATTCAGCTTTCTCAGCAGGGAGCAAACCACGAGTGTAAGGCAGGTCTATCATAACCAGTGCCCAAGCTATTTCATTGAGTGTAGGATCCTGACATGATAATGCACTGGGCAGGGTTGACACATTAGAGCATGTTGAAAATATGTGAATCCTTCCTACAAAATCCTGCAGGAGGAATGAAAACTTGCACCAGTCACAAAGCTCTTTGGAAAGATAAGTATGATAACATTTAAAAAAATCATTCAAGTCAAATGCAAAATTTACATTCAAAGTACTGGTAAAAGAAAAGGGAATTGTGTGGTGAGTTTACCAGATAAACAGAACTGTTAAGACAGATGACGTAGCATTATTACCAAAGTTATAATTCAAGTTGGAGCATAAGTAAAAATAATCTGACCTGCTTTCTTTTAGCCCTGTTCTTGTAAATTTGCTTACCACTAAGAGGTTCCTGGTTTGAAAGAAATCCCTGTTTTGACACTTTAGCCTAGACTAATGTTACTTTGCCAGTCAGTCATATTGTTTCTGTGACATGCTGTGATAAAATGTGTTAGGAAGACATGAATTTTTAAAATAGAAGTAGACAAACATCTCCCAAAACTAGTCCCTTTCAAATTCTGAGGAATCCTGAATGCCACACAACTTGGCTTTTTCTGAGAGGTAGGACTTATGCCGAGGTTGCTGACACGGGATTTAGAAGACGTTTGATTCATGGCATAGATGCAGATCCCTGATATGGTTCAGTAGAAGTTATTTAACGTCCTCAGTCTCAGCACCCAATCTGATGAAAGGGAACAATCACACAAACAAGTTTAGAAACTCCACTGAATGTAGTGCAGCACTGAGATAAGCAAGGATGCAAATCAAATAGCTCCCTAGATAGTTTTGCGTTGATTTGGTAGCATTCCTTTTGAGCTAAGTAGACAAATATTTCAAAATCTGATCTTGTACAGGAGGGGAAGCTCTAAGCTGCCTTGGTAATGGTCTTTTGGGAGAGCTTGTCTAACCTGTCTCATGGATAATCTGCCTTAGTGTACTAGAAGTACTGCAGACAGTGCTCCATATTATAATAAAGTACTGCATTGGAGATGAGGTTTTTTTCTTAAGTGAAAGCAGCAGCCAACCCCCAGGATGCTGTGAAAGACCCATGACTCCACGATAAACTAGATTTAAAATAGAGAGGTAACAGCTGCGTAGCCTTGAACAGTCAAGGGTTGAGTGAAAATACAATTTCTTATTAGCCAAATTAATATTGTGAAAAGCAGGGCGAGTAAATGCTTTTCCACAGTGGAAGAATTCCACAGACATTCCTTTAAGGACAGCTGATGACAAGAACACCACCACTCTCAGTGGATCCCTATTGATTAAAAATTCAAACAAAAATGTGAGGCAGAAGAAGAAAGCATTGAAAAGTTATAGCATTTAGAAAAAAAAAAATTGAGACATTCAGGAAAAGTTGGTGTGCTGCCTAATTCAGGGACATCAAATTAACTCATGCTTATAACAAGAGAAGATTTTTAAAGAAGGAAAGGATAAAATAGGACTAGATGCATAAAGGGATAAAAGTAAAAGGGAAATTAAGAAACAATGATGATGGACCCAGTGACCTTTGCTGTTCCAGTAATTACAGTTATTATGTTCGTAAGTTATGCAATTCTCTCATGGTTGTGGCTTGTACTCTATGAATAGGACCCTTAGTGTTAAAGTAAATCAGGACTTGTGCTATTTTTGGTTCTAAGCTAATAATTAAACAACTAAAAAAAACCCCCAACACTCTACATTCAAATCCTTCCCCCATGCTTGAATAACAGAATGAGATACAAGCTGCCAAAAATGGAGATATTCAGACACGAAGCTGCTACTTTGTGCTAAAATCTTCCCATTGTCTGTATATACTTCAGCAGGAGGGTAAGTGATTCAGGCTGGGTATTTATTTAAGAACATAATATTGCCAAAGCCAATGTTTCAAAAATTAGTTAGGTCTCAAAAAAGCCACAGAAGCCCACTAGATCAATTTAAAATATGAAATTTTTTAAAAGCATACATTTTGGAGGTTTTTTTTTTTCCTTTTTAGATTTTTAAACTTCAGGTTATACTTCTGTAAAGCTTTCCGTCCTTTTTGTATAAGTAAGGCCTGAACATCCATGTAACTGATCCCTCCTCTCCCTTGCTCCTCTTTAGATTAGTTTCTTCTGGACAAGAGCCGGGATTCTGATACAAGTACAATTTCAGAAACTGAAGCTTTGGACTTCAGATTTTTAAAGATATTTAGGCACCTAAATATGAAGCAAAAATTCTTGTGTGATATTCTGCCTCTTTAGGCACTTAGATACTTTTAAAAATCTGTCCCTGATGCCTGTTTACTCATATCAGGGATGCTATGGCTACAGTATAAAAGACAAGGGCACATCAGACCGAACAAAATAATTCCTGATACAAAAGTGTGAATAGAACCAGGTGGTATCTGTATTCAGCAGAAGGTGAAAATACTAGGACAGTAATCTGTTTTCTTCTTAGTTCCAGTCCAGTCAGTTGTTGGAAGAAATCCTTTTAGAAAGCCAGCTGTGAAGAGGCTGCCAGCCTCTGTTGACAGAATCAAGGTTTATAGCCCATGCTAAAGGGTTGCAGGGGGAGAGCAGTACCTGCTGCGGGGAAGGACCAAGTCACCATGTAAAGATCAGGAAGGGCTTGGAGAGGCATCACTCAGATGGGAGGAAGAAATTCAGATATTTTAGATGAAGACAAGACAGATGGGCAGATGCCTCTCCTGCTTAGCTTGCCACTTGTCTCTGCCCCACACAGTAGAGAGATGAAAACATTTTAGTACATACATTTTACTCTGGAGTGGACCACTTACTATTCTTTCTTGACATTGGTTAATGTATCAAAGTTAGGATCCTGGGTTATTTTAGATTACATAATATAAAATTAATTTTAAATAACAATAAAGTTAGTGATTTTAAGGTAGTAATTAATCTGTGTCGCAGTGCTGCAACTCCCGCTCTATTTCAGCTTTGAAGAAAGCTGAGGGTTTCCCATTGTGCCATTCCTGCCTCAAACATATGGCAAGATGCCTGAGGCCAAGACTTTACTGGGAGCAGGAGTAATTGCCAAGCGAGCACTTTGAACAGTTACAAAATCTGAGTTCTGCTGAGTCATGTGTAACACACAAACAACCTATTTTTCTTACTACAGAGTGTCTTTTTACTACTATTACATATTCTTCCTGCTACATGAAATGGTTTTGAAATCAATGGTGCAGAAGCTTTATTCATTTCAATGGGAATGAGTAAAAGCTTGAAAATAGTATGTAGAGCGGTATCTGCTCAAACCACTGAAAGAAGATTATCCCATGAGATGAATCAGTAACTCCATTATGTTTTCAGGCCAAGTTCTTATTATACAGTTTCCTGTTATAACTGTAACACAGATTCTCTCTGAGTGGATCCAAAGGCTCTTCTTCAACACAACTGGCTGTTATTTTATATTTACTTTTACTAGTTATTTGCAAATGGAACTCTGATTCCTACAGAAGCTCCTAGATCCAATCCCCCACCAATATCTTTCTCCCTTCCTATCAGCAAATACAGCACTTACTAAAAGCATAGCAGATGCTTTATCTGTAGAAATTGGATTAGTTAAGGGAATTGACAGTCTGGAGAATTTCCATGTTGATAGAGCTTTTTAGTTTCACATGAATGACAGGGTCTGTGGAACAGGGTCTGTGAAACAGGGCCTGTGCATTTAGGTGGGTTGTGAGGTAGTGAGAAAATGGAATGAGCACCTCATATCTTCTGTTTCCACGCAGTTTAAAAGCGTTTTGACTATTTCCAGACCCTGTGTCACCCATACACAGAACTTTTTCAGGCAGCAAGTTTAAAATGCAAACAATATGCTGTATTATTACTATTATGCAAAAGCCTACTGAAAGGCAGCAAGCTTTCCATTAATTTCAATTACAGCTTTCCATTTACTACCAGCCATTTTGAAAGTCAGTATGCCATGGTTGACTGCACAGAAAGTAGAGTCTTGAACAGTCATAGAGGCTGGCAATTATATAATGTTACATATTAAACACATTTCATCAAATACGCAGAGTCTTTTAGGTGATAGAAAGATGCAAAGATAGTCCGTGAGGTAGTCTGAAGCATCAAAAAATGCAATTGTGAAAACGCATGCTCATCTGAAGTATCACAGTTGATTTTGCAAAGTTCTACAGTAAATGTTACTGGAATATTAGTATGTGTTCCAAAATCCAGAAAGGTACAAACTCACCTCAGCTGGTAGTCATCTGACACAATATAATTCTTTATTGCTTTGGTTTTGGTTTATCTAGAAGGCACAAAGCACTGTATTTCTGAGAATTCTGTTTTGAAGTGAAGCAGTATGTAAAAAATGACTGGAGAACATTTAACATTTTTGGTAAAAGTTGAATGCAAATCACAATGACAATCTGTGTAGAAATTTCAAGCTAACATGACATATACCAGCTATGATATTATTCTACTTCCATTGTCACAAGAGATACCATATATTATAATGCCATATTTACTGACTCCTTAGTACAGCAGCGTTTACAATGGGTGGCCCTGTAAAAGAAAAAGGTTGTAAACTTTATACCGTGGCATTTTCAAATTGACAGAAGTGATGATTTAAAAGAACTCCTACAAATATTACAGCTGTCCAAAGACATTCCAGGCAGTGAAACATTAACATTGGGAGATCGTTTGTCTGGATAAAGCTTGACATTAACTTCTTCTGGCTGAAAAAATAAAAGCTCTTGAGATGCTTTTCTGCAAAATGAGATCCAGATTTTCCAAACAGCTCAGCTTTTATCTAGTCTTTCAAATAAACTAACTAGGTACTAAGCACTGATTGAAAATGTAGGGTGATAGCAAAACAAGACAAGATGCTTACCCCCAGAAGACCTTTTAGTCTGCATTAGAAAAGCTTAGGAAACGAGTACAGAAATAGAGATGGTCAGACCTTTATGAAAAAATATTTATGTTGACATTGAAACCTTTCCTAGTATTGACTTTTTTTCAACTCACATTGTTTCTGAGATTCAGATTGGATTCAGATGCAGTTTTTGATATGCCATATGAACTGGACTATGCAGCTGCTAAATCCTCTGGGATGAAGATTAGGCTCTGTTTTCTATTTTTCCAACAACCATCAAAAAAAAAAAAAGCAGTAAAGGTTAGCAAAAACTTATCATTTGTCATGAATGAGATTTTTCCATAATTTCTTATTTTAGCCAGCTCTGACTGTGGAACAGCGTGAGAGATGAAGAAAGGAGAGGAAAGGGTTAAGATACAGGTAGCAGTTCTGCCAAGAACAGCAAGCACCCCCATGTTTGGGAAAAGTAGGGTAATATTCTGATCATACCCATGGATTTTCCAACTGAACATTATATTGAGCATGAGGGGGTTTATCTCGTGTGCACACAGCAGGTATAATCTGATTCCAAAACTCACAGGTTACAGGAAATACTCATGACTGCACATTGCAATACATTCTTCCCCATCTTTTCCTTACTTCTATAGGACATCTCTGGATTTCCTATCAAAGCAGCATATAAAATAAACAGCTAAAGTCTTTGCCTTTAATAATATATTCTGCTGTTCTGTAAGAGTGTATTGGTAGTAGGAGGAAAACAGCTGGGAATGTTCAATTCCTGTGACTGTGGATTTCATCAAGATTTCAGAATTGTTTTCCAGAAGATTTCTTAGCACTCTGTACTGCTCTGTGTGAGAGACATTTCAGGATAGAACAGAGGTTTGAGAAGATGCCGATGTACTGAAGGGGTTTAGAAGCAAGAAATCAAAATGCTACAATAACTGTAACACAGTGGTTCCTGTGTAACAAACAAATAATTAAAATGTTTAAGCCAGCATTTTCCAAACCTCAGGAGCTGAGCAGCTCCTTTTCTCTCCCTAGAGCTGGCAGAGGTCCAACAAGGAGCAAGTGTATCACTTCCATTCTCTACAGCAGAGCATCCTAATTGAAATTTGGAGGGTGGGAAAGAGGAACAGATTTCTTTTAGGAATGGGCATAGGAGAAAAATACTTTGGGGAACTTCAATGCCTTTCTTTTGAGCATGGTGACCACATCACCATTCTTCATTTAACGACGAACACATGGTCAAATCTGCTTCTTTGTTTTCTGTCCCCCATTCAAATAAACAACCTCCTCCCTGCCGTAAAGCTTGGACAGAGGCTAACCCTGAGCTGTGGAGCTGCACATAACTCCAAGACTGGTTCAGCCAAAACTCCAAAACAAGACCCCAAATTCCAATCTCGCAAGACTAAAAAAAGAAGCAGGAAATAAGGTACATAAAAGTGTTGCTTGAAATGGCCACTTAATTTTAAAAGGAAAATGCTTGAAATACCAATGCAAGCATAGTCTGTTCTAGGAAATCAGTGATGTAACTGATTTTTTGTTGTTATCTGATGATGACATTTTATTTTTGTCACTTACTATATTTATTGTATAGGACTTCTATGGGATTTAATATTATAGCTTGTTCAGCTACAGCAAGTGTTGGCAAAAGATTTGTTTCAAAATACTCTTGTACCATTTAAAGAATTTTAATAGTGCAGTAATTTCTGCAACGTGACCTGATTTGGCCATGCTTTTGAAACTCATAAGTGAAAAGTATAACCAGAGTTTATTGTATATAGTATGGTGACAGCTAAAGTTTAACCAGAACTGATTGAGTTAGTTCTGGGTACTTTTAAATGAAGCTGGCCAACCAACAGGACATGTATATTTATGCCCTTTGAAGGCTAGTTGGTGTTGCTATCTTGAATGTCTTCTACTCAAAAAAGAAGCTTTTTCTGGGAAGAGTTCAAAATGTTGCCATGCAATGATGAACAGTTGAAATGATGGCATTTTTCCCAGAAAGTGTGATTATTCAAGGATTTGACCAATGAAAGGACAAATGAATTATTTCAAAATCTTTGTGAAAACCTCAGTCTGATTAGAAATCTCAGGATTCTGTTTTTCCTTGGTAAATGACACATTTTAAAATGAGAAGCAAAGCTCCATTTGTCAAAATCTACATGAGTGACTGCACTTAAAATGTTTAAAAAAAGTGAAAATACGGAGGTAATACAGCTAATGAACCACGCAAAAACATTTGATGGATCTCAGTCAGTTATTGCTGTTTCTTTTGAAGAAAAAAAAAAGGTGTTGTCAGGACTCATATACTTGAAAAATAGTGGTATTTGTATAGATTTCCCTTTGCATTTCTCAAGCTGTGTTTTATTTTTAAATCTAATTTTATTTAAAAAGATTTTCATTATCAAATTTCTTGGGTTTATATCAAATTAGGTACCATGGAGGAAGTCACTGAATGGACATTACTTCATATGACTGATGTGGCCAGCTCATCCCATACACTGTAGTATTATGCACTCATACTATCTTATGTGACTTGGATAATTACCTCCAGAATTGTGAGTTAAACATTAGAGCTTTTAAGATGTTGTGTCAGTTTTCTTTAAAATTAAATACTAGCAAAAGTGCTCAATCAAAATGTTTCTGAATAAGAATAATGGGACAAAATTAAGATGGTGCCCAAATAGGCTTAAAGCAATGGTATGAGAAAACACCTAGGAGTGTTCCTTGACAACATCCACAGAGGAAATGGAAAATGAATCCCACCTTTATAAAATCATGTGATACTATAGTTAATGTATAACACTTGGGATAGGAACAATAGAAGAACACTATAATGGACAAATGCTGCAGTTCAACAATTACACAGAACATTTTTGCTATTAGTTCTTCAGGATTTTTAACCGGAACAGAAGTGTTTTTGTTGAACTGCATCATGAACAAGACAGCAGTAAACTGCATGAAATGAAAACATTCATTAAAACTTCATGGAAATGTTGCAAAAAGCATAGCAAACATCCAAGGAAATGTAACAGCTCTAGTAAAACTGTGAAGTCCACTAAATGCAAGTCCCGAGGCTTGTATTACTGATTCACCCAAAAACTTTGAGTACAAGCATCACACATGAGGATACTACATGATATAATTGCCCTCTGAGAGTCTCTGAAGGTATTACAATAGATTTACTGGACCAATACACACGTCACAGTTACACTTATTTAATTTCCCAAGTGAGCTCTAGCAGAGCATTCTTATTTGAATAACACTGACAACTTGGATCTCTAAAAGCTTAAGAGTCATGCAGTGATTTACCCGGGAAACTTAATTAAAAAAAGTGATTGGAATTTATAGTCAAAACAGTACTGCACCCAGTTCTGATAGATCCTGAAGGTGTATTACATTCTGCTTTGGGCTCAGATTTGGTAAAAAAAGGAAGTGTACACATGGGCCTATTCTTATTCAGGTCAGTATTTAGGATTACAGAATAATTCAGGTTGGAATGACCTTCAGACGTCCAACCCTGTGCTCAAAGCAGGTTGAACTTAAATCCTGGACTTAAATTCTGAGTTACCTCCAAGGATGGAGATTCCACAACTTCTCTGGGCATCCTCTTACACTACATCCCTAACAGTGAATTTTTTTCCTAACCAGAATATCTCATGTTCCAACTTATGCTCATTACCTCTTGCTCTATCATTTTTCTCCTCTGAAGAGTCTGGCTCCACCTTCTCTCCACTCTCCCATCAGGGAGCTGAAGACCTCCTCTTAGTCTTGTCTTCTTAAGGCTGAACAAACCCATTCCCTCAGGCCCTCCTCACAGTACGTGTGCCCTAGACCCCTGACCACTTTAGTGGCCCTCCACTGGACTCACTCCATTATGTCAACACCTTTTGTGTACTGGGGAGGCTCAAACTCTACCTAGTAGTCCAGCTGTACTTTCTCAAGTATGAAACAGGGAGGAATAACCACTTTTAAAACCTGATTAAGTCACTGCATCTGTCACAGAATTGCAGGGAAGGCTTTTGCAGCCAGGCCTATGGTGTCAACTGAACGAGTGAGTTGGTGAAATGGCTGCAGTAGTTTTTGCCTTTTGTCAGAGAGCAAGAGAATGAGGAGACTCCGCAACGGGCTAAAGAAAGGCTCAAGGTCTGACTTCTGAAATATATTCTCTTACAGGAAAACTGGAAGGCCAGAGCTACAACTCCTCCTCAGCTCTGACACCTGGGGTGAATTCATTTTCCTAAACATAGGCATCTCCTATCATTTTAGACACCTTACAGTGGCTGACACATCTTCCTGGGCCTGGCAGATAGACACAGGGCTTACAAGAGCTTTGCCTTTCTAGAGAGGCAGCTGGAGGCGAGGCAGGAAACCCTCGATGTCAGAAATGGTGTCTGCAACAGCTACCTGTGGTTACTGCAGATCAGCTGTGGAGTCAGGGTGGTCACAGAGACCCACCCACTGAGGACCACTCTGACTTGTACCATGTTCAGCTGCTCTGGGGCAGGTTTACCTTTGGCATATTTGCAGTGCGTGGACCTGGTATGGAACGTGGACAGCATACTACATTACCTCCAAGCACAGATATGTGAGAAACTCGTCAGCTGTTTAAATGGCATAAAAAGCACAAACCCACAATTCCCTGGTTACAGCAAACATCACAGCTACTCAGTCCTACAGAAGAGAGAAAAAGGAGGGGAATGGATCCATCCTGTTGTAGTTGTTGGCTTCTTTCCTCTTGCCCTGAAAGGACTGGTGTAACAGGGAGACTGTCAGCTTGGGAATTCAGGTATCTCAGCTGACTCCACCACACCGAGCCAGATCTGTGCGTCTTGCACATTTAGCCATTGCTCCAGAATTGCGTCATGAAGACAGTAGCGCCTTTGACATTTGCCTTTCACAGTAATGTAAGTATTCTATTTGAGTTGCTATTTTTTATGCTGCTTTAAATGACAGTGGTATCAGAACTGTGCTCTGAATACATCAATTTACAAAGAGAATGTTACTTCAGTAAAATGAAGACTTCAGAAGAGCTTACAGCAATCTAAAAATAGTTATTTATTCTATATATTTATTCTGTGTAACTTATTGTTTATGCTCAGTTTAATAAACAGTTTACAAAGGATGACTAATACCAAATAGTTTAGACAGTATGATGTCTCACAAACTACACATTCCTGAATAAAGCTTCACCTGTTAAAAAGCTAAGCAATGAGTATAAACTCACAGACAAAAAATAAAAAACCACCCCCTTTCCTCCGCCTCCAACCAAGTAGCTATATCTGAGCAACTACTTAATAACCTGAGAATGGAATACAAAAGTCACAAAGATGGTATACACAGATGAGAGAAGAAAAAGCATATTACATACTTATCTGATTACCACATGAATAATATTTTCACGAGTATATCTCAAGGGAAGCATTTGCATTTTTAAAGTCTTAATCCCTTTTGTACAACACCTATACTGATTCTTTTTTTCAGTTTCACAAAAAAATAATAATTTGTGAGCATTTTCATTTCAGAGCTTTAGTCGTTTTGAAAAAGACTTTCAATCAGCATAAGTCACTTCCTGAATATATTTTTAGGATAGTGAAAACCAACAGAAAGATGTATCGCAATGCAGAAGACAGGAATGTGATCGTAACAACTTTGCACAATTAACAATGCAGCCTATAATGGGTATTATGCAACTATGGTGCTCTGTCACTCCTGGAGAAACACACAAGTTGAATTCTAAAGGCACTGAATTCTAGATGGTTCTATATAAATGTTAGAAGTCTGGTAGACTTGATGTTTGTTTCTTAATCCAGGAAGCATTCCTGCAGCAACAGTCTCTCACCAGTCAATACTCCTGTCCAGAAGGGATTAGTTAGCAAATAGTGATTCTCAGTAAGCTAGAAACACTTGCTAAATGTAACTATCTGTTTAGGTGAAGCTGCAGATATTTTGGTTTCCCTGTCAGGATCATATTCAGACTCAGCGTCTTTTTAAAACAAAACATTCTTGAGGGCCATGAGACCACTAAAAAAAGGCAAGGATCAGTGAAACTCCTGAGAGTTACACTCACTTCACTTACAAAGTTAATAGGTTTATTAAAAACTCTTCCATCTGAACAGTTGTCTCTCTGAGGTTTCTAGTAATTATTGAGTCACATCATATTAGAGTTTACAAAATACTTAGGAAGGGATTTTAAAACTTCATTAATCTCTCGGTCCCATCTTTGCCATATTACAGAAATGTTTAGGGGCTGGCAGTCTCCAATAAAATAGTGAACTCTGAAACTGCAGCAAGTTACACTTGCTAAATCTCGTCCTTTAAGTTTTGTAACACGCTGGAAAACAATAATGAAAAAGCAGTTAGATAAATTGCATTTAATCTAATAAACATGCAGTCCATTCTAATCCTGAAGGAAATTCAGTGTGGTACACTGATAGAGCTGCTTTCCAGGACATGAACACCAGTCGGAGAGAAAAATGAATTCTTGAGCTCAAACTCGGATCTGGGACCAAGCTGCTATCAGAGCAGTGAAAAAACAGGAGGCATTACTCCTGGCTTTTCTTCTTCCCGTCTCAACTATTTGTTCCTGTTGTCAACACAGTGCCTCCACAATATTTAAGCAGTGCATATATAAAACGTGCAAAGAATACTTTCTCCTTCTCCCTGCCCATTACAGGGGAACTAATACCAACAATAAATCCAGTAAGTCTTTGCCTACTATACATCTCCTGAACTAGTGGGCAAGAATGCATTTTCTTTTTTCCTTTCCTTCCAATTCAAATCTGAGATTCAGACAAGATACAGCCTTATGTTTGCAAATGAATACTGCATAAAATCTCAGCAGCAGAGTTAGCAACAAAATACATGAGCTTTTCTATTCCTAGCCTGATGTCTTATTCCAAAACCTAACATTTTTCTCTTTCCTCCACATAAAAAGGATATAGTCAACTTTTAGCTGTGAATGAGTTATGAACATCATCAATGGACAGATTAGACTGCTATTCTCTAAACAGATGCACTTACAAACTCTACTGACCTTTGACATGGAAATTGATTTTGCTAAGCCACCATTTACTTCTTGTGCTTATCAACACAATAAAGCTGCAATTTGCCTCCTAGAGTTTTGTCAGTAACTGCAGCAGAATGTCAAGCTGCAGGGCTGTGGTCAATGAGCTCAAGCCCATCTTCCCCTTGCTTTGTTACAGTAACTGTAAATCTTGCTGTACGGAGCTTGAGGAAATTCATTTTGTTGAACCTAAATAGTGGGAAGTTAGTCAAGCACATAATGCTTCCCAAACAGCACGGTAACTATCACAGCAGTAGTGCTATAGGAAACACAAAGTGATTTCAGGCAAGGAAAGTGAAACAAATATTTTGAAACATTGCTCAAACCACAGAAAGTTAGAATGACTGCTGGCAGTAACTGCAACTGTATGGAAAATGTATACAGATTTTTTTTTCTGCTTAAAGAGACTTCCATTTTCTTAGAAAATGTAGAGTGGTTTTGGCTTCCCTGGTACTTGAACAGCCCTTTTTTTTATATTTATGATCCTTATTCAGTCGAATATGGCAAAAAGAGCAATGAGGCAAGAGCAGAAGATCAAACATTAAATAGACTTGGCGTGAGGCTGCTTGACCTCTCCTCCCTTATGGCTCTGTCTTTTTGCTTGATGCTATCCCATACCTCTCATACCAGCTTGTGTCTTCCAAGAATTTCCAGTGATCACACAGATATTTCCACTAACACTTGACAATATTGACCTCAAACTCAGACCCCTTTCCAGCTACTGTTCAGTTCCAGTTCAGCTGCCAACTTCCCTATTGCTTCCTTAAGCCTGTGCAACTCTTTTTAACATTAAAGAAATAAATGAACATGGGAAGGAACATTGCAACGTTAGGTATGCTAGTACCAGATGAGATCTGTTGTTAGTTACATCTGTTTTACTTTTTTCCATAGTGTTCCTCATTCTATTCTTTAAACATTACACAGACAAATTAGATCTGCACAGTGAACTTCAGGCTCTCGGCTTCCTGCGCTCTTTTGTTCTCCAATTCGTCTGTCTCAGAGTTCTCCACCAGCACCCGTCACCATAGAAACTGAGCACGTTTCAGTGATTACGTTTGGTGTATTATATAAAACTTCAGATATAGTAAGAAAGCTTTACGAAAGATTTGTAGGTGGCCTCAAAGATGATCAGCATCCGAAAGTCTGTTCTGCAGTGAGCCCAGTCCTCTGTGCACCATCACCTCAGGTTTGTCAGCTACCAGCATTTACTCAAGCCCAGCTGACATGGTAAAGTGAGATCTGCTGCAGTAGCTTAACCTGCTGGTCGCTCAGAAGATTAAGATCAGAGACAAGAGAAGTGACTAGGAGCCAGTAACTGGATCAGAACACAAAGTGGGATGCATATGAAAAACTGTCTTAAGAAGACATCCGGCTCCTACCTGCTTTTGAAAATACTGTAGCATCAGCATGAAGGGAGCTGCACTTGTTAAAATGAGTAGTGCTATGGCTGTCATCAGCATGCTGTCAATCCTAAAAAAAGGTATTTTCCTTGTGGACACCAGGGAAAGCAGCCGCCCAAGCAGTATTGCCACTGTTACTGTTGTCACCATTGCTCTCAGTAGGAAAAAGGATCTTAGCCACTACAACACAACGCTATCTCCTCTTAGTTGTCTTACCTTAGTTATCAGCAGCTCATTGTTGCTAATACGGAAGCTATTCAAAGGTCAGGTAGACTGTGCTGGTATTCAGACTCTTATCTACAAGCAGGAGGCAATAGACTTTTATGGTTGTCTCCATGTTACAGCTTCAGTTTAGCAAGGTGTTTAGGCACATGCTTGACTAAGCAGATGACTAATACCACCAACTTCAGGCTCTTCAATGAAAAAAAGCCACAAGAGACCCAGCTCTGCTACTCTTACCAACCTGCCAGAAGTATTTGCTTGCAGAGAATCACAGTGTAACAATAAAACAAATACTAATGTGAATATTAATTGTGCAATCAGGCCCCAGGTATGCAAAAGAACTGCATGGATGGGGGCAATTATGTCTGCTCTCACATGGCCCTGATGCTGCGCATAGGTGCTACATTCCTGCATCTTGCCCAAAGCTGTAGGAGTAACACAGCAGCTCATATATTTCAGCTTAACAAAACATATAATCTCATGACTATTATTAAAATAATTTGAAGTAGATGTAAAAGCCATCCTTAATTAATGGGAATGATTCAGTGTGTACTTTTGTGCAATACCAGTCTATACTTATTTTTGAACCATAAGAGGAAAAATGTCAGAATTGAGAAGCATGTTGCTTAATTCATCTTGTATGGAATATATTACTTAGAACAATAGGAAGATGAAGACAGAAAAATATATTTAAATAGGAATGTATTTCAGTGTTTTCTGGTCAGGCACATGGAACTCCCCCAGTATGGCACAATAGGTGTAGGAACACCAAGCTGATATGCTCCAAATTTTTAATTAGAAGAAGATGATTCCACATGGGACATTTTAACCTTTTCTGTAAATATTTTGTATTGCACTAACAGCTTTGATATTTTTTAATATCTTTTCTACATAGCCATTTTTCCTGAGGCCACTGTTGTGTGAGCCAAGAAAATGCTTCATAAGCATTAAGTAAAACGAGAGGAAATAAAAAAAATTGATTTTTTGCTCATCTACCAATTCCCAACAAGTTACACAGAAGTTCCATTTCAGATGAGATGGTACTTGTCAGCATTTATGTAATTCTCTGGGCCAGAATCTGCCCTCATCTGAGTTCCCTCTTTTCCACTGTATAAATGAGAGCAGTCCAGCTCTGGCTGAATGACAGTGGGAAATATTATTGAAAGAGTGAAACAAAGGGGGAAAAGATAGTATTTCAGTGCAGAATCCAAATTATACTAAGATAAACAAATCCTGTTTGTGACCATTAAACATGCATATGAAATTTGATAGGTAATTAGTCACAGTACAGATACGTTAACCATTTTACAAAATAAAATATCTTAAGTAGTTACACATTTTGATCATTCATATTAGTGAAAGAAGTTAATGTTCTAACCAACTGATTTTAAATATCTGTCTCCAGGGAAGAAGGTACTTTAGATATAGGTTGATAAATTATCCCACCACACAATGAAACAAGCCCTGGGTGCAAAATGCTGCTAGATCAGTATCTGACATCCATTTTGTACTGGAACAAAGACTTTACAAGATTTAGGGCAATGAAAAATGACAGCCAGCATGTGCACTTAACACACACTGCTCAACAGAATATACCACAATATTTATCACAGCAAATGCAGCATTGGAATGGCAAAGACTGAGAATGTCTTTTCTGGTGGCAGTAGTAAAAAGGGCTGAAGAGCTCCCACAGACATCCGTGGGAGAGCCTTCCCATGGCTCCCTCAGGAAGGGAATTGAGCCCAAGCTCAGAACGAAGCAGCCTTTGCTTAGTCATTCACAGAGGCAGCACAGGCTGAATTGGGAAAGGCCAGGCACAAGTAGCAGCAGGGTAATGGCACTCCCAGCCTAAAAGAGAAAGGACCACACTGACAAAAGGTAACGAGGACTCGGCTGTAGCTGTTGCTTTTCCAGTTTTAGTGTGTGAAACTCCTGGAGTGTTGTGCACAGTCCCAGCTACCGCCTGTGCCTCTCCCAGCACTGGGAACAGGGTCTCGGTATCAATAGTCAGAGCTGTGTGCTCTGATCCTTTTGGTTGCTTTTCCAAATGAGAGGTGAGGCAATAGCCGTGGAACTGCTCACCCTTCCTTCCTTCCTTCCTTCTGGAGATGGAGGAAGCAGAAGGTAGAGTCTCTCCTCCTTTTTTGCTTTCCTTGTATCCCTCATTCTCCAGTTTGTGAGATAGGATGAGACAGTTTCAACTTAAATAGGACCTTACACTGAAGCCCAATGCAATTGTCAACAAACACGAAAATAAATTACTTCTAACAGAGTAAGTAGGCTTCAGATGCCTGTTTCAGTGAAACAAGCCCCCAAATCTGCCTGCAGGAGCTAGCACTGCAGAAGTTACAGTGACATGGACTCCAGTCTGCCACAACAAACTACTGCAACCATTGAGGCAGATAAAACCAGTTTGTTTACAGATTGCAGATGTCTAGTGGATAAAAAAAAATAATCTTTTGATTTATACTGCAAGTTGGATAGCATATATTTGATGTAAAAATTGAGGCAAAAATATTGGACTTTGTAGCATCACCTTTCCAAACCAACTATGAAGTATTTTTAGCAATTCAGTAAATAATTCAGAACAACAGACGTGAAGGTTTACAACAGATCTGTGTCTCTTAGTGCTATTGCTATTGTTACCTTAAAAAACATCCCTAAAACTACCTGTTTCTTCCTACTCAGTGCCTAACAACCATTTCTTCCACCTCTTTTTTTCCTTTATTTGTACTTAGAAGTTAACTGTATTGGCAATATCATTACAGGTAACCAGCAGGTTCTGATCTCTGCTTTAAAGACACAAGACCTCTTGCAGAGAAATTAATCAGCATGAAGCAGGCATCAGAAACTATTAGGGTAATACGCAGAAGATGGACAGCTGCCTTCAGCAGAGAGACTGACTTTTCTATGTTAGAAATGGGTAATTATAGGGCCTGAAAAAGGAGCAAGAGAAAGTAAAAAATCAAAGCAGGATGAAGACTACATTGTAGAGAGTCTCAATCTCTTTTTCTCTGTGTAAGGGAAGACAGTGTGTAGGTCACTACACAAGATTCAGGTAGAAAATGAGCCCCCTAACTTCTGAAAAAGAGAGAGGAATGAAAAGAATGGAGTTGCAAGGCACCAAGACTGGATGCTAGCAATGCAAATCACCTATGAATTAAATGAGGCTGAATTTCCTGTAATGACATGGAGAACCTTCTGCATTATGCATCAGGAGACAGAGGGAAGCACAGGGTACAATTCAATTGTACAGTCCAAAGCAGAATAAAGCAACTAGAGTAAGTTTATTGATCTAAAGAGAAAGATAAAGCAATAGGTGTAGACAGGAGCATTTCTCTTTGTTAGTGTCATGAGTCCAACACATTTACTGACCATCCAACTTAGAGACCGTCTTCATTATTGCCATAACACCATTCTACTTATGCTCATTACTCACTTTGACGCAGTGCACTCGATGCACGAAACACAAGGAAATATAAATATAACTTCCATGCAGTTTAACAGCCTTTTCATTTGTCTGCCTAATGGGAGGGACTGATTCTCCGTTCTTGCTGATGAAGAGAAGGAACAGTAAATCTGGATTGATGAGCAGCAGTAAATTTGGCACTTGATGTTAGAAAGCATGATGTAATAGGGGTATTGATGAGTCCCTCTGGGTTTAGAAATCTTTTAGAACCCCCCCTTTTTTTTGTGTAACAGCTTACAACACAATCTAGTCACTCACCCAGACATTTTATCAGCATTTGCTGAGTTTAAGTGCAAGTCCACCTGCGACAGCATTTTGTCTGCCAAGAGTACTTGTGTCATATGATTCACTAGACAGAAGACAAAAGAATAGTTATCAAAGGGCAATGTCAGTGTTTCCTGAGCAATAAAACTCAGTCTCATCAATAACCTGCACCAGAGCCCCAAAAACTCTCCCAAGAAACAAATAAAAAATCATTAGCTGTTGAATCAAGGCTTGATAGGATTGCCAGAGAGCGCACCGCAAAGTAGAGAAGCTAAACAAAATCAGATGTTGTTCACAATTACGCAAGGATGAACAGAACTCACTGGGGTTAGCCTGATTTCCTGCTATCTTCCTTACCATGGCAGGATTCTCATCACAAAAAAATAACCTCATTAAATAGAGCTTTGTAAAAGAAAAAAAAATTGATACCACAAAAGAAAGCGAAATAAGACTCAATGAAGCAAAATAAAACAATGACAGCATGATAGGCTCATTCTTGCAGGTATTTTGCACAAGAACTTCTGATGCTATGCAGTGCATAAAGCACCCATGGGAACACACACAGCATTTACATGTACTGGAAAATTACAAAGGAAATGACAAAATAACGTAAGTGAAAGGCAGGAAGCAGTGCTAGAAGGTGGGATTCTTGTGGACACCTTCTGATTGGACTTTTCCTGAGGCCAAACCCAGGTCCACAGTTAGTATGTCATCTGTAGTCTCATTTTTCCCTGTGCTGTACACTGCAGTGGTACATCACTCTGATAAGAGGTTCAGTTTCTGCCACTAAAAGATAACTGATTAGCACAGAAATGAAACCTGATAGAGGGCTACCACTCCCCTAACCCACAAATCTTTAGAAGGTAAATATGCACCCAAATGGCAAGTGCTTGGTTGGGACCTATCAGGAAAGGAATGACTTTACCATCAATATATATGATTTTGTCTTGCCATTACTGTACTACGCTGTATTAGCTATTATCGTATTGTCTGTATTACAGAGTACAATACATGAGTTATAACTGATACAGATGTAATTCCATAAATAATTTTCACCTCAGAAGGAGAGTTGACCTGCCCTTATCCTCATCGCTTCCCCCGTCCCATGTTGCTCATTAACAACAACAACAAAAAATTAAACCTGATAATTTCATGACCCATTTTACTGTATAGACCCACGAACAGTTGTATTTGTGCAACTGAGTGGATGGTAAACTGTATCATGGCAGGACAAATAAGAGATTGGGGAAGAGTGAGAGTATCGGAAACAGGCTTTGATGGCAATAAAAGTTGCAAGAGAACATACCAAAGATGTGAGCAGAATTTTACTTTGTCTTTTTTCTTTCTACTGAGATGAATTGTAATAGAAGTGAAAAGATAAACAGGTGAGAACCTCCAACTATGCCAAAATCCAAGCATTTGAAAAAATGAACCAGGGGAAACAGGTAATTACACTCTTTGTGCGTTAGCTGTGACAGCATGTTAATCTTAACACACAGCTCAGGGTGAATAAACAAGTGCAAAGAACCTAGATGTGAATATAGCTAAAGAAAGAAATGCTTAAGAAAACCGCCACATATATCAATTAACTATTTGCTCAGAACAGCTTTATTTCCCACCAAGCCCTCCAAAAGCCCAGATTTGATCTCAGAACAGGTATAGGAGAGAACTTGCTTTCTCAGAAATTGATGTGAAACTGGAACATTTTGTTTCAGAAGTTCTGTGTAGGCTGAACAAACTTTTCTGAGTGATACTGAGGACCAATATTAAAATTATTACAAGTGCTGAAGTTTCTGTTTGCTAAGATGCACTGACCTCTCTCAGGGAGCACATTGATTATCTGATGTATCTTTCAGAAAAGCAAGAATGCAAAACACAGCCATTTGGAAATTACTATACAGTCCTTTCAGTAGAGGATTTTCAGATTTAAGTGGCTATAGCCCACTAGGTGAATGTGATACTCAAATGGGCATCAAAACCAAATCTGAGGAAATTTGCCATTTATTTCTGTCTCCTATAAAAATGTAAGGGCTTGGTAATTCGTGTTGATTGTAAGTCTTCTACCATCACTTATAATAACTATGCTTGGCAACTAATAGCATTTGAGCAGCACTTTGTGCCCATTCTGTATCGATGTTATGAAATTCATAAAGCAGATGGAGTCTCTCTTCTACTGCAACTTAAACACCCCTGTGCCTCTTATTTGTCAAATACACACATTGCACAAACATCCTGATTGCCTCTGTCATCAAGGAAATCAATAATATCCTGAGTCCTCAGCAAGAGCCCTTCTCAATCTTTCATAGTGTGTTGTATTTCGGTGACTGAGGCATATGAACAGAAGATGCTCATAGAGTTACTGGCCAGGCTATCCAGCATCCTGTGGATGAACACTTCTGCTCGATAGATTTGTCAAAGAACATTTTCAATAATAAGATCTTATGAACAAGCAGATGAAACACTGTGGTTTTACTGTAAATTTGGGTAGCTGAGCAAATGAGACAAAGGTCCAATGGGTGAATGTATTACCATTTTATATGCCACAGCTGTGTGGCTTCTTAATAGCTCTGCTCTCCACAGCAGAGCTTAAGATTTCCCAGTTGACTTTACTGCTATATTTAACCAACTAAGTATAGAGAATACTTGACTCAGATCTGTAGAGTGCCAGTACACTATTTCTCACAAGACATCCATGCTAGCAAATACAATTTAGGATGTGGAATAATGACATGTGATGTGTTTGGGGATGTAACCTCAGAACTGCCCTTGGGGTTCTCCCCTGGCAGCCAGCAACATGCTGAGGGACACAGAGGCAGGGATGGTGCATTTCCCTGCCTGTCCAGGTACCCCCAGCCACTGTCACCAGGGAGACTTATTCTATTAAGTGAAATTTGCCTAATCTAATTCTAGTAATGACATTTCCAACATTACTCATTGTATAATTATCCACTAGACTAGTGACAGCAGAGGGTTATTTTTAATTGGATGGCAGCTTTTGGTGGATTTTTAAAATTCTGATTAATATTTCTCACTATAGTAAATACAGGTTTACTGAAGTAGTTGTTTTTTCCTTCCTTGCAGAGCCACGTGTTCTGCCTTCCTAACTCCACCTCCTAGAGATCCCTAGTAGATGTTTTGTGTTTGTCCTTTTTGCGGGGGAAGACCAGGCAAGCTGCTTTACACGTCACCTTTGGGATACAACAAGACAGACTGGCCAAGGAGGTAACTTCTGCTCCTTGCAAATCTTGAGAAAAGAGTTTGTTCCTTTGCCTTGCCTGGGTTGGAACAGCACAGAAAGGAGTAGCACTATGATTACACCCTTTGGTATATATTCCCTAGAAGAAACCCTTATTGTGGTAAAGTGATATGTATGGGAAGTACTCTAATCAACAAGAATTTGAAGGATTAAATATTTGCTTTTGGCATCAGGCCCTTGAATTCTGGCCTGCTTCATGCCTTTAGACCTATGCAGCCAGTGAAAATACTCCATCCTCTATGACTGCGAGCATCAGATTAAAATTTTCTTCTGAGATAATTTTTGTCTTTTAAAAAAGAAAAAATAATTCTTAAAAGCACTAAGACTTGTCACAGTCTTGCCTTAATTATAAATTCAGGGTTTGTTGTTTTTTTTTTTTCTGAACTTATAATGAAACAAACATTATGTCTGAGCTTCTTTTGCTTTTCAGCTGCAGTATTATCAAAACACACTAAAGCATCAATATATTCTGTAACATGTTGTAACACCTTGCTGTTCTGTACTTTTCTTTAAAAATGAGATAAAAAAGAAAATATTAATGTCTTACTTGAAGCATATTTTATGCATTACAAATGCCACAATTCAAAAGGACTCCTTTATTAACAAACCCTTAGGGAGTGCAAGGTAACTAGATTTTTCAGACTCAGGCTCTGTTGGAGCAGAAGGAGTGTTCATTTTGTGTTAGCTGGAAAAACACTAAGGATAATGCAGAGAGTGAATGCAACACAGATATGAGACAAATTTCGGTGTATCTGCACCTGGATCTAACAGTGAATGGGCTCCTTATATTTCTCACATGTATTATCATTGCTGTACACTTTCTTTTATACAAAGAGATTAAAGTAAATCACTTGGACAAGGATCAGGACAATTTACCAATTGCATTGAACTTCACATTTGATTTTTTTTGTTTTAACGTTTAATCCTTTAACTTTTTATTTTAACTAAAACAATTAATATTTTAGTTTGAGCTTTAGATCTAATTTGTGACATATCCTAGCTAAACACAGTTCCATATGAAGAACTTCTGTTCTGGAGAGTGGAAGGCAGACTGTACCTTTCATGTGATTTCATATCATCTGAATGTCACAGAGCAATGGCCATTGTACATCTATTTTATAAAGCATTTGCTTGAGGTAAGCCTGGGGCTTGAATTAGCTAAGAATATGGTATCAAAATATATGACAAAAATGACAATAAAATACAAGAAATACCCTTAAAGTTACATGTGTGATATTTTTATACTTTTCCTAATTCAACTGATAAAAAGAGAGGCAGTCATAAAGAAACATACAGCCATTAGTTCAAGCATATAAGCATAAAACATTCCGCAAAAAAAGCTTTAGCTCTCGCAATACTGTTCCTCCTGTGTGTCCATTTGTCCAATAAAGAAGGGAAACTGCTTTATAACTAGAAAAACAATGGTCATATTGTAGGCTGTTGTATTAATTAAGTGCTATTTCTTTGTAAAAGTCCAACTACTTGAGAGCATTTGTAGAGTTAAGTTATATACCAAAAGATAACCTAAACATAACTCAAGAAATAAGTTCTGCTAAAAATTGGAAAAACCAATATCCACTTAGACAACAAAACACTACTATGTGATTAAGGGCGGGATATTTAGTTTTAGGAGCAGAGAGCTTGAGCGTTTCCAGGACACTTGGAGGGAGGGGTGAGAGAGCAGCACTGAAGTTGAAGGAGAAATCAGGAGTGCAAACACACTGTAGATAACTCTCCCACAGAATCATTGCCTTATCAAAACTGTGAATCAACCTCTGACTACTGGCACAGCCTAAGTCCCTATTTTTTTTCAGCGTTCCTAGTTTCTTCACATTCATCTCAGGGAAATTGATAACATTTCTCCTTACCTGTGAAACAAGGTCATTTTTCTAAAAATAATACGACACCCATGAAACTTTTCCTAACTCCACTTATGTACCTCAGGGAACTAATACTCAAGATACAACTGTAGGTACTTTGATACCAAGATACATCTCTCCAATATGCAATATATATTTCTCAATAACAGATTTCAAAAGAGCAGCAGGGCTTTCCTCTCCTTCCAACCTGTACTGCTATGGTAACTTTTAGGTAGTCACAGAATAGGTGGGGATGGCTCATAGTTTCCCAATCTGGTCAAGTACTTCTTCAGTAAGCACTTATGAATTATTTAGCAGTGGTTTAAACGTTAAAACGTCTTTGCTTTTTTTAGAATAGCAGATATCTGACTTTCGTGTGCCACTAACAAGCAGGAGTTGAAGCAGAGATGAAGTAGATGCATTTCTGGAGGAGATCACAGCTTTCACTGCAGTGGTTGCCAAGCAGGGCAAATGGCACCAGTGGATCATTCACTGCTGGCAGGACTGGGGCCATAACACACTTGTTAGCCCATTAACACTTCTTAGGCAGCACTTTCTGTCTCATGTGTTCACAGCTTCACCTCCCCCTGTATAGAAGTCATCAATAAATGACAGGGAAAGCTACTAGGTTTGCAAAACTAATATGCTTTTCTCCTGTTCTTGTAGGAGTAGAAAAGATTCACCAGGAGCAAAGGTCAATCAGCTGGGGCACTTCTTGCTTTTAAGCAGCAAGTATTTTCACATCCTTCCATCAAGTACATAAAGCAACAGCCAGACTTAAGCAATTAAGCTTCACTTCAGAAGTAGTTATGTGGTTCAGAAGGAAAGAGGTTTTCTGAAGGAGTGTATGTGGACCTGCCTTAGAAATGTGCACACAGACTATCATACAAAGGAGAATGGTTACAATCCATGCATTTTTAACATAGGACCTTCATTTTGACATGTAGTAAAGAGAAATTAGATAAACAGATTGCAAGGAAAACAAATGTAAGAGAAATCAGTGGAAGAATAAAGAGGAGGGATACCCTGGCAAGTTTATAAACTGCCTGTTTCAAAATGGAATCAAACTGCTGTATTTTCTTTAAATCTGGTTTGGTTTAAGCACATTGCCATCATCCTGCCCCTCTGCAGTCTGTGAATAAGCACACACATAAAAACCTACACTTCCTCACTCTCTCTTTTTCTGACAGTCAAGAGGTTTTGGTTTTTATTTAAAAAAAGGTAGCATATTGTCTAATGCTGAATCTTAATAAATACTTTGTTAGAAAAAACTGAACTAAGTTTGAAGAAGGTATTTTCCTTTTCAGGACTCTCTTATAAATTCTCTGTCCTCTCATAGTCTATCCTATCCCTAAAAGATAATGTATCAGACAGAAGGATAAGGAAAACAGAGAGAGTTATACTAATGGAGAGAGATGCTCAGTTATCCAAATAGGGTGGCTGCCTGTCTCTGTTAAGATGCTCACTTTAAGAAATTCTCAGAAATCTCTAATAAGGAGGTTATATAAATTTCAATACTTTCTGTTGCCAAAAAATATCAAACGCTGACATAAAAGAGCAGGTATAGGGCAAATTTCAGTGTTTCTGAAATGCATCTTTCACATACAATTTTTTTGTATTTATTTATACTTTGTAGAAGGCTGTCTCACTTACTTAGATACATGCCAAGCCCCATGAAATGCTTTTCTGCTGTGTCAATTTATATGCTGATGTGAAGTTAATCTCAGTTCACCATGTCCCTTCATAGATGTTGTAATTCATCTTTATGATGTTTTTCTCAGCTTGCTACATCATGCACACCTGTATCTATCAACTCAGATCGAAAGAGTGTAAGGGTTGTGTGTCCCCACTGGGGAAAAGGTATAGAGAAATAATCTTTTTCTAGAGAATGCAGATTAATGACTCAAATATACATATATATTTATAAGTATAAACCACCTTTTCCAATATATTATTATGTTTGGGCAGCAGTATTTCAAAGCTACAAGCAACAGTAGAAAACAGGGTTATCTTACTAAGAACTACATTTTTTTATCAGGGCATATGCTGCATATAGATGCAGCTCTTTTATCTTTTGGGTTAAAAGGATTTAGCATTTCACATAAAGCTTCTCCTTAGAGCTTCCTCTTTAGATGAACTATTCTGAGATGTTATTCTGTTGACATTACACTGATTATCAATATAGTAAAATTTTAGAAAGAATGTAGGTTTTACACAACATATATTAATCGAGGGGGAGGGAGGTTGGTCACACGTTGACATATCAAGTTTCATAACCAGGATTACCACTGATCTTAAGTGGAGGAGCACTGTGCTAGAACACACCCATGGAATTCCAGAGAATATATCTTTTTGGTTTGGCTAGGACCAAGTGATATATACAAGCAAGTATAATGATATGAGCCTAAGAGCCTTTCCCAATGGAAAAACTCATAGAACACCTCCCCCATGTAGTCATTCAGCCCACCAAGAAAAATAAAAAAATCTTGTTTAGCATATCTTTTTCGTCATTCTGTAACATTTCTGTATATAGTATCAAGAATCAAGGCTGTTGCTTTTTCCTTTACAACGACACCAGCTTAGAAACTCATCTCTGTTCAAGATAACACTCTAAAGCAATATGCATAAGTGATTTCTCTTGGGTGATACAAGATACAAAAATTGACAAAGAACCTTTTCAAGCTGTTGCATGGGAATTGATACCTAGCTATACCGAAATGAGACAAGCATGGTCCAGAATGAATGTGAGAACAGAATTTAAAATTCCTTGGGCTGCTGCCCATGAGGTGAGCCCACTCAGTGTGAGCATCAAGCAGATTGTGTTGAGAGAGTCTATGCTTCAGTGTTCAGCAGTCTCAGGTGGAAAATGGAAATTTCACACCATTTCATTAGTTACGAATGCAATAAACCAAGTCTTGCCCTCTAGCATTCTGATAACCGTAGAAGTCAACAGAAACGTACCTGGTACTGGACGTGGGAGTATTTGGCCCTGATAGCTTTAGAGGAACCGCAGTGACAGCAGGAGATCAGACACAGAAAAACTCTGCTTTGCAGGGGAGCGCTACTTAGTGAGCCTTTTTAATATTTAAGAATATTTCTTTCCTGGTATAATTTCTCAGGGTTTGGTTTGGTTTTGTTTTTCAGTTTATGCAGTAGCAAGCTCCCTATCTCCTCCAAGCCGCAACCTTTCCTTAATTTTTTTCAGTTGGCCAGGCAGTGCAATAAAAATGGACAAAGTCTTTTTGCATTATTTTAGGTACAGTTGAGTATAGGGCAGAAGAACTACACTTTTTCCTCGATATGCCTTCTTGCTGTAAGAGAAGGAATCCATGCCATCTCCATGTCCAATAGGCCAGAGTAAGCAGCAGTGACAGCAGAGTCAGAGCATTTACCCAGGATTAAAGCTGATTCAGAACTGCCAGGCACATACGTATGCTTTCACTGAAAATTAAGATGCATTCTAACATAGTTTGCCCTCTTTTAACTTCAACAAATTATAGCTTTTATGGGGGAACATTTTCCAAGGAGCAAGTGAGTTGTGCCGATGAATCTCAATTATTTGCTAATGAGATGTGTAATTCCTAAGTACCACTTTGAAAATGTACCTCATACTGTTTGAATGTATCCTTGTGTTCTCTAAGGGTGAGCCAATTTCCCTGAACCTTGAAATGAGCTGGTAGAAGGAATCAGTACTTCATGCTTTCTAGGAAAAACCTAAATCACATGGAGCTATATCAAAGTGGTGTGGGCAGGGAATGATTATAATGGTGTGAGGCTGAAAACTTTATTTTAGACTCCTGCGTAATTGCAACAAGAAGACAATCTCACTGACATGAGTCTGAGAAGAGGCAAAAGTGAATGTGCTGCCATTTATTTATTTTAAATGGAACGGACATTTCAGAAATTGAATGGCTGTGCACAGTTGGCAAAGTATGGCCAGAAAAATAATCAAAGGAAAAAAGGCAAGGGAAGGGGAGAGGGGGAGCGAGGGGGAGAGAGAGAGAGAAAGAGAGAAAGAAAGGGAGGAAGATTACAAGTAAAATCACCGCAATGGAAATGCAGCCTCAAAATACAAGAGTACTAATGTGGAAGATGCATGACCTCATAAAAGATAATGAAAGGAACTAGAAATAGAATCAAACAAAAATAAAGTCGTATTATTAAGCAATCTGACAGTAATTATTACTTTGTTTATTGGTTAAGTGGGTTTGCATAGTAAATATAGTTTTATACACAAAATAAATTGAAACATTTTGGCTTGGTAATATTAGAAAAAGACAATAACACCTGAAAGCCGAATTTGGCTGCCATACACTTCATTCAAAGTGTCTTCTCTTCTGATGTGTCACTGTTGTTAAAACAGCATGCCCAAAAAAGGTAGCAATCACAGGAAAAGTGAGAGGTCTAATAATTAATAGTAGTGATACAGTTACATGATAAGTCTGTTTCTTTAGTGAGAACTAAAATGTCACTAGGAACAAAGGCTTTGCAATAGACTGTTTAAATGAGTTAAATAAGTTGAAAGAGTGCTCAGAAGGAAACTTCTGAAAATAAATGTTAGTGGGTAACTGTACGTGGCTAGAACAGTTTCTTCAGTATCTGCATTACCCCAAGCAATTCACACTTCTGAACGTAGCCTCTCTCCTGGAGATCTCGAGTTTTCTTTGGAGGCTACCCTGGATCAGTTTTGTAGAACCATCAAGAGAGACTTTGGGAAATGAAGATCAAGTATCAGCATATTTGAAGGTATTTGGGGGATAAGGCCAAGATATCTGAAGGAATCTCTCTGTCTAAAATCACAGCTTTCTTTCAGACTCTGGTACCACCATCATCATATACCAGTCTCGTGTGAGTCCCCACTAAAAATTGGTCTAGAGAGCTGTAACTCTCTTAGAGAAACAGAATTACTCGGAATCTTGTCTCTTTTAATTCACATTAGTCCAAGTCTGCCCACACAGTAAAATTAAGTAATGATATGTTTTTAAAATGCATGAAAGGAAAAAAAAAGATTAAAGTTGCACTTGTGAATTTAGAGGTGATAAATGCAGCAGATTAAAGTGAAAATATATTTATCCTCTTCTGTTTTCCATTTGCTAGCTGTTCTCATACATGTAATTTACCCTGTAGAAATCTGCAAAAACAAATTCATGCATGTTTTTCCCAAATTACACTTTTTAAAAACAAATAACTGTCTGTAGGGTTAGCTCTTTCCCTAGGGCTAATTAAGAGTTAAACTACTCTGAGAAGTTATCTTCGTAAATTATAGCTATTGTATGCTATTAAATGTCAATTACTGGGGTAAGCTGATTCCTACTGCATATTTATTAAGATTAATTTACAAGGTGTATTGAAGGAATTATTGAACATTTAAAAAATGTTAATAGATACAATTACTAATAAATCATCCTGACAACAAAAAAATCCCTCCTGTTCTTCAGTAAGACCATGAAGCTCATTAAATCTTTCAAATGAAACTATGACTATTCTGTCAGATACGGAATTAATGTTTTTCAGCTATTGCACTGAAACAGAATGGTCTGAACTGCACAGGGATGCTGGATAGTGTCAGTGTGGTAATTTTCAATATATATAATGTGCTGAAGAGTCTCTTCCCTCTGGCTGGCTGCCATTTCTGCCTGCATTTGGTGATATCTTGCTGCCTTCAAAATTCCCAGTTCATGTTTCTGTAACAGGGGAGACCAGCCTGAAGGGATGCAGAAGGAAGTGCCTCTAGAAGTTAGCTGACAAGTAATGGCTTAGGAAATGCCAATGTCAAAGATGAAAAATTATTTCCAAAGTCCATTGTCAGAGTAGATTTTCAGTATTTATTCAATTTACACATGATGACTTGAAGACACAGATGACTCTGCCATTTTGTCATTTACAACCAACCCCACAACACCTACAGTAGCTGTTCACAAGAAAACACAGTGTCAGAGAGCTAGTTTTTTCATTTGTTTGTTCATTTTATTCTTCTTTTATTGCTATGACCTTTAAAAATAATTATTTGTATGGTTTTCATTTGATCCTTCCTGAGTTGCCCTCTCATCTGCTCTTCTCTCCTTCATATTTCCTTCTAAATCTCTACACAACATTGTCAGTGGGTGCATTCCTCTGATTTTTCTGTTGGCCTCCCTTGAAACATATTTTCCTAACATTTGGTTCTCTATTAGCCTATGTCCCTGAAAACACTAGCAACATGATTAATCAGCTACTGATCTTTTTCTACTGTGCCCTTTATTAAAACATTTGGAAGACTATTCTCTGCTGCCCTGGCGACTCCTCTGCAGCTTGGAGCTGGCAGCTCTAGTTGTTTTTCCTAGGGTAATTCATCTTCTTGCTTTCTATGCACAGTTACTAACAAATCAATCAAACTCCTACATTTGAATTTAGTAGAGGCCTCGGACGGCAGGCTACGCTATTTCAACTTGTATCAAAAAGGGACATGTAAAAAAGAGACAGAACTGTTCCCTCATTTTGTTTGAATGGAAACAGCTATTTATTTAAGTCTACAACTGCCTGTAAATCAGAGGCATACTTAATAGAAATAGCACAATCTCTTTGGTGTTGTATTACTTACATTTACCATTACATTTTTTGGAGGGTCTGGATATAAAGATGAATCCCTAGCATGAAAACATGATGATGATAAACTTGTTAAAGATTAGTTGGTTATAAACACCAGTACAATTAGGGAGTATGCAGACTACCAGCACATTATGTAAATATGGAAAACAATTCCATTTTAGGTGGGATGATTACTGTAGGTGACAGAATATGTTTCCTTTCTTTTCATCAGTCAAGTCAAAGTAGCAGGGAATTTAACATATTTCACTATAATATTAGGACACTAGCATTAAGAAACCATTAAATAAAAATATTTCTCTGAGGTATTAATTAGAGAGGCTTTGGTTTATGCTCATAAACCTTTCCATATTCTTTTTCTTAGAAAGGTCATTTCATAAAGAGCTGAATGTTTCAATTCTGGGTATAAAAACCTGCAGCTAATGGGAGAAAGAAGGTAAATGAAAAAAATTAAAATAAAATGGTATTTTTCATCAGCTCTTATATGATACTTCTTCAAATATACAGCACGTATAAATGCAATTCCCCCCTGCCTCCTATCAGCTATTTGTAAGGACAAAAAGTATGATCCCTGACACACATAGGAGCCTTTTGCTCTTTACAGGCATTCCCAATGCCCCCAGCAGAGAAGCTGTATTTCCTTCCTTCCCCACAGCAGCCCCAGCAGCCAGGCAGGGACACAGGACTCGGTGTATGCACAATGAACCCAAAAAGGACTGGGCAGCCTCTCCTCTGGGGCCTCGCAAAAGACCTCCTGTGGTTCCTTTGCACCAATGCCTTATTACCCAGAGCTGCGCTGCATGGCTTTCTTTTCTGCCATTCTTCTCTTGTTATTCCTTTTAAAAAGAAGTAGAGGAAGGAAATTGGGCAAAATATAGACTCACGCCACTGCAACAGGCATAATACTTGTTACTGTGATTCTGACCCCATCAAAATAACTCTCACACTCATGTTCTTGTGTACGCTAGTTGAAGAAAAAGCCCAGCTGGCTCCCTTCCCACTCAGCCACCCAGTCTTTGCATCACTGAAACAATTTGCTCCAACAGACTGAATCACTGTCCCAAAGCACTGGGTGTGCCGCAAGCACTTCCTCACGTTCGTAGATTTGAACAGGTCCTTCTGCCACTGCTGTACACAAGTGGGACACAAGGATCCGAGCAGCTCTCAACTCATGTAGCACAGGGCTAGGAGGAACCTGGTAATCCCTTACATTTCCTCTGGCTCTGGGGAGCAGAGTTCTGCCAAAATGCAACACATCCATCTGCTGGTCCATCCCAGCCCTCTTGGGCTTTCCCATGGGCTGCTCTGTGCTGCGAGGACTGAGCTCACATCCAACCATCCATCTAAACACAGCTACGCTGTTAACCGCACGTAAGCCCATGATGTGTCTGAAAGTTACTCATGTAGGCCTGTGAAAGAAAAGCCACTCTTCTTTAGGGGATACCAGTTAAAACATACTGAGAATATTTATATAGTGTATAAACAAAACCCACTTGCCATGCGGGCTACCTGTTCGCTCCATTCACAAGAGAGAATCTCACCCCTGGTGCATAATCTTTGGTGCATTTTTACACTAAGTAACAGGAGGAGAGAGATGACCTTTGACTCAGCTACCTACAAAGTACAGCATTTAGTGATTCAGTGAAACTGCTCTCTTACAGTAACTAATCTACAAGCATAATAGCACGTTTCATAATAACTACCTGCATGACATGTGAGTCCAGCTGTAAACAACCTCTGCTACCACTGCAGTGTGTCCACAGCAAAAGGAGCATTACATTAGCTCCAGAAAAATAATGAAGTTTAATAATCCAATTATGCCTTTGTCTTTAATGAAATATAGAAACAGTTTTTTATACGGGCAGAGTACTTTCTCACCTACATAAGCATTGTTTGGAAAAGAACTGATAGTAAGTAAAACTAGAAAACTAGATTCAGAAGGTCAGTTTCTAGTTTAGAATATTCTTCACAACATTTTTTCTTGCTGATTATTGCCATTATTTGTTTCTAATAATAATGGGGTCCTGACATGCCCTCTCACACATTTTCAAGTAGCAAAATTTGATTTGAAATATTTAGTTTCTTTCATATTTGTCTTTTTAATTCTATGCTTGGAGGCGGCCTGGCTGGTCTGAGGGCTTACAGTATCAGACACTGTCTGTCACTATTCGTGTTTCCTTCCTCTGTCACAATGTAATATATTCTGTCTTGCTAGCTGCTATGAATCAGGAGCTCAGTTTGATTGGAAAGGAGTCCAAATCGGTGAGCAAGTGTCGTTACATAATGACCAGCTACAGCTGGAGTCTGGGTTGCTGTTGTTATTGAGCTCTATAGGTCATAAATGTTTTCTTATGTCTCATACTCTTGTCTGTATAGCAAGCAACAGTCTACACTGTTGCTGCTTATAAGCATATAGATCAAAGACATTCTTCTCACTCATGTATATATGTATGTGAGTGTGCATATAAGCAGTAAGTCTGTATCCTTCCTCCTTCATCAACCAGCTTGGCGCAGTGGGGTTCCTGGAACAGAGACAGGGTCTGGTTTTGAATGTATAAGCAACAATAATTGCCAAGATTACCTTTTTATTATCCTCATTATCTTAGTCACATGCACAGTTTTTTTCAAACAGCCTTTTGTTTGTGAGGAAATAGAAGTGATCAGGCAGCTGAGAACTATGGGAGATGACATAAAATCAAGCTTGGTGCTTGTAAAAAATCAAAATGATGCCTCTGCTCATGAAACAGATCAGCCACAAGTCTGGTGTCTGTTTGTGACAACTGAATTAGAAACATTTTTCAAACAGTTCATTCCTACATAAAGGCTAAACTTGTAAAGGTCAGCAGAATGCTGAATTATTTACTATTAAAACTTCATCTGCTGAAGGATACTTTTCCAGTGCAACTAGATTATGCAATGTTGCTTATATGAATTTTTTTCTGCTTATGCATTTGCCAGGAGAATATGTTCTGCACTTTGAGGTTGTTTTGGAGATAGTAGCTGCAAGACAGAGAAATTCTGGATACGTATTATTGCTCAGTAAAGACCGAATATGCATCCCTTTGTTGTTTACTACCAGAAAAAAAACCGCAACAGTTACAACTAAGAGTAACAAAGTAATGAGAGCAGATTATGTTTTGGCTTGGAAGGCTTTTGAAATTTCAGAATTTGGTTTACTTCTGGTTTGGATGAAAACTAAGTATTTTGGCACTCTCTGCAAAAGGTCAGACCAGCACTGAAGCTCTGGCTGTCCTGCACCTTGCTGGATGAGACACAGCTGTGGAGCTGGGCAGCCGACTGCTGAGGAGCTACAAACTGGAAAGCCAAAATCCCAGTGCCACATTGGCGCACCAGGAAAGCTGCACAACAGCCAAGAGCTGGAGCCATCTCCCCAGCTCAGATGTGCAGCAGAAGATGAGGGAGTTGGAGAGTGGCTCTGAGCTTTTGCTTCCTCATCAGCTCACTGGGCAGGCAGCAGAGGTGCTTGGCAGATAAGCTGACAGACACTGATATGACTTTCAAAACCTGTCCATTTTTCATTAGCCTTTGGTTAAAACCAAATTGCCCCTGGGTAATGCTTTGATCTTCACAAATCAGCATTCACCAGTCAAAGTATTTCTGACCAGCTTTAGCTGAGGTTCCAAATCACCAATTCCATGAGAGCTGGATGCTTGTCTCCATCAGACTTCTTTGCAAATCCACTCTTCTGAGAGCATCACATTCTTGGGATGCAGGCCTGATGCCATGGGCTTTAATGTGTTCAGGATTAGAGCCTAATGGATTTCACACTAAGAACAACCAAGAGATAAACAACAACATTCTTTAAGACTCTTGTGAAACAGTCTGTTTCTGAAGACTCAGGACAAGAGAATAACATTATATTTACATGAATTTACAATATTTACATTTTTAGTCCTCATTTTATCCTTCTTGAAGAAGGAAAAAATTACTAATGATTTATGCTATTTAGGAGTGGGGGAAAAAAACATGAATAATAAATGTCATTAATGCCAGCAGCAATTATAACTGAATTGCCCACAGACATTTATTTCTGCTTATTTTTTCCCTCACTGATACTACTACAGGAAAACATTAATTCACAACTGAATCTGATATAAATTTACATAGCTAGAATAAAGACTCAATATTTTACTTACATAAGGGTCACGATACTTGTATTTAGTTGACATTCAATAGCCTGTTCTAATTGCACTTTGTTTTCAAATCAGAACAATTCAATCAAGATTCATCAGTGTTGAGCCATGTGCCTGAAGTTTTACTACAGGGCTTCAGGTCTTTGCACAGACTCCTTTAGCTTCAGGTGTTTTGGAAAATAAAAATGAATTCAGAATTTAACAAATCATAAATTATAGTCCTTTGCATTTGCTCAGAATTATTACATTATATTAATACTTCTAGACTTGGTGCTTTAAAAAAAAAAAAATCATACCCTGAATCCAGGATTCAGCTGTCTTGTTCTTGAGAGGGTGGCTAACTTTCCCAACAACCACTTATTTTACCTTAATCTTTCCAGGTTATGTATTTTTAGTTCTTTCTATGTGTGTTTTTAATTCTTTCTATGAATACAACATTCATACAGTATTTACAGTTGTATTCCACCAAAACTAAAATTTTAAAGATTTTCTATATATAAGCCTAGTAGCATCGTGTTCTAGCACAGTAAGTATGCCACTGGGACAGGCAACTTGCATACACCTACTCTATTGATTAACCAAGGGTCAAAGCTGGCCTTTCTTATATGGCCAAAACTCCTATCAGTTTTCCTTAGAAAAGTTTACTCTTTTTCCCGAGTAAATATATCAGGCTTTCTTTCTAAAAACAAAGCGGCCATAGTTTATTTCAAATCACTTTTATAAAGCATCATTCTCCTCATGTTGTAGTTACGGATAAGACACATAGAGTATCAATGCTGTCTGTATAGCAACCACACTGGGCAAAATAACAATGGACTTCAGCATCCAGAGCCTACAATGATTTCTTCTACTGGTAGTATTGCTCTCATGTAAAATCCATTACACTGTCAAAGTACAGATTTTCTATGAACCAGGCACATATACAATCACTGGCTACAATATATCAACACATTTAAACACGTTTAGTATTACACAGCTACAAATGTAGGAGTGGGTGGTTGTCTGGTTCACATATAACTGCTGCTAATGTACGATAATTGCCAAAACTTTAGAGGTTTAGCACATCTCTCTCAATTCTGTTTTTGGAAACAATCACAACAATAACATACAAAAGTAATATAATGATTTAGATTATCAACAGGTGCTGTTACTTGTGGCTATGTACAGCTATATCATTTTGTGCTGTTGATATTGGCTCTGATATTGCTTAATTGAATTCAACCTAAAAATAGGTATGAACTAAAGCTATTTGGAGGAGGATATATGAAAATTTTATAACATGTTTTCCAGTGCCTCATGCAAATCTTGGCTATTTCCCTGCATAATCAGTTTGCGTGGTTGAAGGTTGAACTGCAAAGGGCTGAATCCTGAAAACAGCAATTCCTGTAAGCAGTATTGCTGAAACCTGGGTTTTTCTCCAGACCCCACTGTATACAATGAAAATGATCCACAATCAGGGATTAAACTGAGCATATGTGGTCTTTATCCAGAAAAAGACTTAGGTGCCTGCATAGTGCCATTGTGTGGGATGGCTTTAGATGTTTAATACATTGTGCTCAAGCACTTTTTATCAAATCGGTCCCATATGGAAAATAAAATATTATGGGTGAAAGCCTGCTGTTGTCTCTTCCTGCCCTCAATCAGGCTAGGACTTCACATGAGTAATGTGTCTACATGCATTACACTGTTATGTGTAGTACCTGATCTGGCTTGCTGGGCTCTTCCAGACACAGCTGTCCCTGCTGAGATATCTGTACGCAGGGGCCCTTCTAACTCAAATGTACTCCTGCCCAGAGCTGAGATTTTACAGGTTCAGATTTAAAATGAAAAAATACTGCTTTTTTCCCCCCTTTGTACTGTTTGTGTTACCCTGTTATACACTAGATGACATCAGTGGCTGAGCAATGTGGGTCCCCAAGCAGACTGGCATAAAATGAACAAAAAGTCAGCAACCCTGCTGCTAGCAGAATAACTCACTCATTACAAACCACAGTGCCTGTTTTCACCTTCACTCCACAGAAAAGCCTCATATTTTATTATCCTGAAGCATAGAATATATAGTTTACTTGCAAAAAAATACTTCTGGAAAATAGGTGTTTAATTCATTGTCTCTTTCTCAGCTTTGGGCTTAACAGAATAGAATAGACCAGAATAGACTATTTCAGTTGGAAGGGACGTACAACGATCATCTAGTCCAACTGACTGACCACTTCAGGGCTGACCAAGTTAAAGCATGGTATTAAGGGCAATGTTCAAATGGCTCTTAAACACTGACAGGCTTGGGCATCGACCACCTCTCTAGGAAGCCTGTTCCAGGGTTTGACCACCCTCTCAGTGAAGTAATGCTACCTGATGTCCAGTCTAAACCTCCCCTGGCTCAGCTTTGAACCATTCCCACGTATCCTACCACTGGATACCAGGGAGAAGAGCTCAGCACCTCCCTCTCCACTGCCCCTCCTCAGGAAGCTGTGGAGAGCAAAGAGGTTGTCTCAGCCTCCTTTTCTCCAAACTAGGCAAGCCCAAAGTCCATAGCCACTCATAGGACATTCCTTCCAGCCCTTTCACCAGCTTTGTTGCCCTCCTCTGGATGCACTTAAATGGTACTGTCTTTAGCTAAGCAAAATCTCTCAGGCTTTTGTCTTAAATGCACAGTAAGAAGTCCAAGTATCAATATGAACAAGCACTATTCTCTAAGAAAACCTTGCTAGGAAGTGACAATAATTAGCATTCTAAAACAAATAGATACTCATATACATCTACAAGATAGAGTGCCTACAACATCAAAATTGTCCCCCACTTATATTCCCTTTATCATGATAAAGGTCAGGTTCTTTCACAAATCTCTAGTCAAGTGAACTGATGCATGTATAATAAATTACAGAAGTGCCCTTTGTGCCTCTATTATTTTGTGAAAAGGAATAGCTAAGCAAAGGGTGCTCATCCACCTATGAGGAAAAAAAATAAAACATAGCAGAAAAATCTTTATTTTCTTCTTATTGAATTTCCAAGAGAAGAGACAGAAAAGTCCTATTACATTTTTTAGTCCTGCCAAGACCAAACAGATCCACAATTGGCAGTTAAGCACATATTTATCTGCCTTCTGGGTCTGCCTCAATCTGAAGAGTGAAAGATCTTGCAATTTATTTCAATAAATGCAATAACTGTTGACACACAGAGGAGGCATTCTTATGGTATTTATTCGTGCAACAAAAGTCTCAGTTGTACAGCTTTCTCCATCTTACCCTGATTGCAGGCAAAACACAGAATTCTGCTATGACTTGGAAACACACCCAAGTTTCTTCCATTGCAAACATTTAAACAAAAACCTAATCAAAATATGGAGAGAAGCTGGACACACTTCTAGTTTCCATGTTCTGCATGTCTATTGCATCATTAATATCCATAACATTCCATTAAATATGTACATTGTATAAGTATATAATCTCTTTTTTCCCTACAATTTTCTGCAAGATTTAGGATTAATGAGCATTTAGTAATCCCAACATAAGTCAGATACAGTATTCAGAAGAAAAACTGTTCTGATGCCCTATCCTGTTTCTGTATATATAATGTTCTCTACTTTTTATATTCAGTTGCTCACCCTAAATTACAAGAACAACTGGTATTTAACAAAAGACACACTCTTTTTCAAAGTTTTTTCATTTATTTTGGGTTTTTTGACGTGAATTCCTCTAAGCACTAGAGGATATAACAAATCATTAGTGGTTCTCTGTGGATATAAGTGATTCTCCCAGATATGGAATTTAATCAAAAAGATCTTGCAGCTGAAATAAAATGGGGGGTTACTTGTCCATATACTTTCTGTGCATTAAGAACACAAGTTCTAACACAGACATCTGAGCTGCTGGCTACAAAATTACATTGTGTGTAGATTATACTGGATGTGGAAAGGCTCAGTACTAAATGTGCTGTATTAGAATGGCAGACCCCTCTGTCTTGCAGACATTATTGCTGTTTCTTTGCTTACAAAGTTTTGTCCAACTTGATTTTTGTTTCCAACTATTTGATAAAACAAGGCTGTAGGATATCATCATACATTTCAATCATTTCTTCCCATTGAAAACTGAAACATTCCTACTAAGCTGCCTCATGATAATACCTAGTTTTCTAACCATACGTGAATCCATTCTGCCAGGCCAGTGCAATGAGCAAATGCTAGCTGCCATAAAGTCTGTACAGGCCAGTTAAAATGAAAAAATGTTGCTGTATTACAACAATTCTCCATCTGCAAATGCAAAAAACACTGCCAGAAGTATATGAAGTGTTTCTAAAAAATATACAAGACGCACTGTTTACATTGCAAGACTTTTGGTGACTTCACCATGAGTACACAAGGCCATTGTGGTGTAGTCAGAAATTGAGATACTGGACTCTGAGTCTACCACTACTGTTTTACTAAATGGCTACTAGTTTTCTTCTTGGAAAGAGAGAAAGAGAGGCAGGTTACTCTACCAATCAAGCAAAGGGATCACTACAACTATCAGCAAGAATCACCCTTGCGTGAAACGTGACAGTTAACAGGTCATAGAAATATTACATAAAATATTAGAACATGGTCCAAAAATCCATAATTAAGATACAGAAGGGAAGATTAAATGACTGCTGTGTGTTTTATCTTTAATTATACTGGAAAGGAACTATTAACCACGGTATTTCCGGCTGTAAATATGCAATACAGAGAGAATTTTCCTGAAGTAGCATTGATTAAAGTTGGAGGTAAAATAAAGACAAAGGGAAATACATTTACAACATATTGAGTTTCTGTGGGAAGTTTGAGTAATGATCCATTATTGTAAACAGAGATTATTTACAGTAACATGCTGTGAGAAGCAATAGTTCTGACAGAATTAATACAAGGACATAGCCTTTGGTTACAGAGGAAGTTCACAGGCATCCAAATATCAGAGCTTCCAGCAGGCTCCCCTTGGGCCAGGGACTCTGCCTTTTTCTGCCTGGCAAGTTCTTAATGCATCAGGAATAAATAAATAATAATAAGATTGCATGGGAAAGTTTTCATAATAATCTATGTAACATTGAAAGAGTTCATTGCTTCAGTCAGCTGCGCAGGAAGCTTCTTGCTCACAAGGAAGGTAACAGTCCCAGGGATGAAAACCTGACCCCACGTCTAGCTCTTGTTGATATTGCTGTGCCTAGAATTTCAGTTCTTCCAGGGGCTGTTCATTTAAGCTGTCATAAATGAAACCCCACAGAAAACTAGGGCCCTCAGCACCTGACTGGACTTGACACTAAGGCAGAGAAGGTTGAGGCTTTGGCTTCTACAAGTTTTAGAGCAAGATGCAATTGAAGGAAGCGTAGGAAGGCTGTTGCCAAAACTGTTTTGCTACCAACAAGAAAAGAAAAGGACAGCATACAAATCATACGTGTGTGTGCCTGGCAGGAGTCCACAAAGCCTTGTTCTTGGAAGACATTCTGAGAAAGCTAAAGAGGCATTCCACAATTCATTAAAAATAATGTATGCAGAGTAATAGGTTATAACTAGAAATGTCTGAGATAGAAACATCAATTTTACTTTTCCTTTTGGGCCTGTACTTTATTTTTGAGATGAAGAACTGCACTGTGAAAGACCACTGGGTGACAACGGTCCAGCTAATGAGAGAGAAGTGACAAAAAAGATCATATTATAAAGGGACATAAATTGTGTTCCCTATTCAGCCTGCCTTCTGGCACATTTTACTTTAGGCAGGTAGCATTGGGCAGGCACTCAAAATCTGTCCTGGGTTGTTCTCATGCCAAGATGCACTTGGGTTCAACAGCACTGTTAATTAGCACCATTGCTAAATAAACTACCCCAGTCCCCCATTCATCATTTTGTATCAGCTAATCATGGTTCTTAAAGAAGCTTATATTTGATGTAGTGGCACTGTAACAAATTATTGAAACCCAACACCCTGTATTTTCTGTTTGAGTATCAATTTATCAAGAGGGAAAAGGTCCAGTTTTGAATGGTTTCTCACACTCAGTAAACCCATCCAACTTACCCTGCTGAAAGGTAAAGGACTGCGAGACAACAGCTTTTTATTTGGATTGTAACTGAATAAATAAAAATCCTTAAGTCAGAAATGTCAGTCATCAGTACATTGCCTCATTTAGGAAAGATAATACTGCATGAATACAGATACCAGTGAGAGTAGTTATATGCCAGACTCAAAATAATGTTCCTATGGTTTAATGAAAGACAGAACCAGAGCTCAGGGAACTGTCATGGGATAACAACCACCCCACCCCTAAGGCATAAGTGCAAACATAACCCATGTTTGTTTGCAAGGGACTAAGAATTAATTTAACAACTTTTTTTTATTCAGTGGCTTTAGTGAAAACTGTCGTTGATCTCGGTCACTTTCCAGTGACCACATTATAAAACACAGCTCCGAAAGCGAAACTAATAAGAAGCTGGTGTCATCAGGGAGGTTGAAAGAGATGAATGGAGTGAGAAGTTCTCAGTGAGGTATGGGGGCTTCTGTGTGAGGTTAGGGCACACCAGCAATGAGGAGTGCAAATAAACGCACTGACACGTGCACTGTGTTGAGGATATAAAAGGTACCATGAATCTAATTCATCAGCACCATATTTGTAAATTAAACAGTGATGAGGTATCACTACAGAAGATATGATGAATTACTGCAATTCAGTTTCTAAATATTGGCCTAACTCCATTAAAGTAGGTGTTCATAAAATACATTCAGACAGAGCTTCAGAAATGTTCTAAATTTGCCTGATTCTGCTATTCTTGAAGTCTCAGTTTCACTGGGAACAAAGTAAAGGCTAGCCTGAGCACTGATCAAAACCTTGCCCGAAATAAGATAGTTTTCAAAATATCAGATCTACATTTTCATACTTTTGCGTCAACTTACAAATTGTAAAATGCACCAATTTGTAATGAGAAAGAGAGAAGAATGAATATAATAGTAAGCCAACAGAGGCCACAAAAGGAATAACCTAGGAGCTGAGAGACTTCATTAATTACTTTATTTTTTTATTCCAAAGAAAAGAAACTGTGCAACAAATAGTTTATGGAGGCCAGTTTCTTCGCTGTAGGCTCACACTCTGGGAATTTATATTATAATCATAAGAGCTGGACACCTTTTATTTTAAATTGACTTAGCAGCAATTAGAAGGGAATAATCATCTTCCTTTATTTTTCTTGTTATGCCACAGAAGGGTGGCACGTGCCTGTAATTTTGTCTTCTCAAACCAGAAACGTGAAAGTGAGAATAGAGGAGAAAAGAAAGTGGATGGGAAATGTGTCTGGTGTGACCATTCTGGACACAACTGTCAACAGAAGTACTCCCGTTCCTGCAGCTTCAGGCTAGCTTGGCATTATCATTCTTCTTCAGAACCAAAAAGTTGTAGTATATATATTTCTTACCTTCTCAGAGAAGGGGGAGCAACCTGTGCGGTACATAGAGACAACAGTATATCTTCCTCCTGCTGTAATAGTCTCCTTAAACGCAGCCATGGAAAGGATCAAGGTAAAATGTTTGGGATGGAATGAGTGACCCAGAAGGCCTTCCCTGGCCACCTTTTCAGCATGGGCAGTATTGGCAGCCAGGACATAAGGGCCCTTCTACATACGCTTTCAGTGATGAAGAGTGCTGGATTGGGGTGAGATGTTGCTTGTAATCTGTACTGAGGTAGGGTGAGCAACAGGTCCCCAGATAAGCCGGCAGGAAGAAGACAGGACTGCTGACACTGTTCTCTCTCTGTCTTGCCTTTTTGGCTACAGCTACATTTCTGAAGAGACTGCAGAGTTACCTCCAGCTGTGCTGGCCCCTCACAAGCCTGCGAGTCTGTCCCAGTGGTGGTGCCAGAGGCTGTTCTGGAATCAGTGTACCTCTGCCTGGGTCAGGGCACCTGCAGTGCCTGGCAGAGACCTCAACTAGCACCAATGATGTGTCTGGGCACTGAGACAGAGCAGGGGATGAGGGATGGCTCCAGAGCCAGTTATCTTGGCTCTCCAGACATAAGGTGGAGACCAAAGAGTGAGGCTGGAGATATTTTCATGGATCCATATCCTAATTCCTGCCTCTCTGAGATAGTACAGACAACTACAGTGCAGATGTTTTTCAGGGAAATGTAGCACAGACAGCTATAAACTTGAAGAGATGTGGCTGAAGATGCCACACAGCCAAGCGGTGTCATTCCCTACACAGATTAGAGGGAGGAGGAAGACACAGAAAAAGGTCTAACTTAGGATAATGTAGAACAGAAATAAGCAATAACCAAAGAAAAGGCTCTGAGGGAAACCTGGCAACACAGTACAATTCTCTGGCAGGAAGAACTGCAGGTCTCAGATTTACCTCTGGCATGGCAGGATGAAAGAGGATGGTGCATAAGCCATGAGCGTATGCCCTCGGGACACTGATCCAATGAAATGGTCCCAGCTGTAGTACTTGCAGCACTGATAACAACAGTGTTAATGTAAATATGTGCTAAAAAGGAGAAGTGTAGTACATCTACAGCTCATAGCACAACAGTTCACGCAAGCTCATGTGCACAGCCTTACACGACTAATCCATTCTGATTTCCACCACTGGACAGGTGGAGGCTTTTTCCAGCTTTCCCTTCATGTCAGCTGCATATCTTGAAGAATATTCTTGACTAAGAAACTTGCTTATGATAATGTAGCCCATTACGCCTTATTCTCAGAGTGACCTGTGCCTAGCTTACTGCAGTTATTTTGATAACTGCTTTCAGTAAAGACTATTTAGAAGAAAATATTTGCATTTTGGCAAAAAGGTTGTAATAGGATGGATAATCTCAACCACTCTTCAGGTGGCTGAAGTCCTTTAAAAGCCATTGAAATTTGCTTCTTCAAAGCAATAGAATTTTCTCATTTATTGAAACATATGTACATCATTGTCCCTTTAACAGTAGAGTTACCATTCTACAAAAGGGTGTTAAAATGCAAAAATAGAACTAGGTCATCTTTATGCTACACGTCAGTGCATGTGCATGGACGTTATTGATCACAGAAATTACACATAAGAGGTTCTTAAAATAACATGGGGGTTGAGACAGCAGCTATCACAGTTGCCTTTTAAGTCCAAAGATTCAAAATAAAATGGGAACATTACTGAAATGTTAAAAAGGAAAAGAATGTTCCTGTTGATACAGGAGTGCCTGTGTCCTAATTATGGAAAGATTTTCTCTGTCCTCCCTTTCCTCCACTCTCATATCTACTTGGCATTTCCTTCAATATGTTGGTATGTACATCATCAGTAGAGAGGATATAATAATGGGAAGCTGAAGTCACTTAGTATACTTTTGAATGATCCTTAAGATTATTTAGAATACTAAAATTAAATAGCATCTGGTAGTATGATGTTCATTTCTTTCAAAGCTGCAATTTAAAATCAAATAAAAAACCTAGGAATAAGTCCTTTCCCCTAGTAAATACCTGGATGACAATACCAGGAAAAAAAATGGACAGATATTCTTCCCCTGATTCTCAGGATAGGTTCTGAAATTCACAATTTTAAGTACAAAAAGGAAAGTATTTTTAAAAATCTATTTTTCCATTTTCTCTTTCTTCTTGTCTCTAGTGCCTAAGCATGAAACAAACAGAGTTATTTCACCTCTTGCTGAAATGTCGTTAGTAGCTACACTAGGAAACATTTGTGAGTAATGAGAAAGTTACAAACAAGTGACTGGTTTGTGGCCAGTGTCAAGTACGTAGCAAGAGTTATAACCTAAACATGCACTGGTAACAATGCCATGACTAAAAAGACCAGTGGACCTTGTAAGCTGACAATGCATGCCTCTTCTCAAATCAAAGGGGTTTTTAAGTATGTTTTCTTTCTGGTGAGAATGTCAAGCTCTGTAAACAGGATATATAACTTTTAGTCAGACTGCCTGTCTGCAAGGTACCATGATAACCTCTTTCCTAGGCTGCGTGGTTAGAAATGATTTACTTTAAAGAAAATTAGTCGGACACTTATCAGCTTTATATTTACTCTTATAAGGTATACTTAATCTACTTTGCTTGCATTATTGTATTTCAAGTTTCACTTCAGAGGCCTAAAGCAAATGAGATGGGCTAAAAATAAGAGAGAAGTTAAGAATATACTATTCCCCCCCCCCAAATATAGCATTTTCTTTTTTCAAAAGAAGCTATTTGTCTGATCTTCTGTCTCACCTAATTTTTTCCCCTGAAACTCTTATGCATATATTTGGATAAAACAACTTTATCTAAATAGAAAATAATTTGAATCTAGCAATTGTTGAAATAACAATGTGGAACACATCATAACTAAGCAGCTAAATGTTAAGCTATTATTCTACATAAAGGGCCAATCCAAATTACTGTGGCTTATATAAATGCTCTCTTATATAAGGCTTGGTGTTGATTAAAAGAGAACCATATATAGGACTCTGAAATACTTCATTTTTGTTTAATTTTTAGTTATTAAAAGTTAACATCTGAAGATTCAAAGAATCAAGTTGTCCCTTTTAGAAGACAGTGCTTCAGTATTCACTGAAAAAGGCAGTAGTTTCAAGAAACTAACCAAAATCAGCATCAGAAAAGGGAAGGGTCACACCTGAGGACAGGACGGGCAGGTTGGAAAAATTGGAAAAATTATAACGTGTTTCTGCTTGATTCATCCTGCACACTTAGAGAAAGGACTCGAGTCCTCTAAGTGCCATTATCTTTAAGAACTCACCCAATGGATGAAGTTCTGTAAAACTGTCAAAAACAAAGGTGTGCTGTCAAGCCTTAAAAGAGGAGAAAGAACACAATTAAGATCATTTGGTAATCATTTAATTCATGAATTAAAGAACAGGGGAAAGGAAGGGAGGATGGAATAGAAATCAACAGTTAATTCATCAAACTTCTTATAGCATCTGGTCAAAACATGGTCATGAATAACAACTAATAAAGATTTGTCAAGAACAAATGGAGCTAAACCTGAGCAATTTCCTTCCTTGACAATGTAACAGGCCCTTCGAATGGGGGAAAGCTGTAGGTATAATAAATCTTGATTTTTAATAAGATTTCAGGAGCTGTTTTGAGAAGGTAGTTGCAAAATGGTCTAAAAACTGCATTCAGAGAATAGTCCCCAATGACTCATATTTTTTTAAATGGAAGGATATACTGGACAGAGTTCTGTAGGGACTTATTCTGTCTCCACTATTGTGCAATATTTTCGTTAATGAGGAGGATGATGGGACAGAGCATACATACACGTATTAAATTTGTCAACAACACCAAGCTGGAAGGGTTTTCAAAGGCCTTGAAGGACAGAATTAGAATTCAAAAGATCCTAAGAAGCTGGAAAAATGGTGTGAAAAACCAAAGTGGATCCCTATTAAATGAGACGCAAGGTTCTACGCATAAGAACAATCAGGATAGGAACACAGGATAGGAATGAGATGGTAAAGAGCAGTCTGACATAAAAGGATTTCTGGGCTTTAGGGGACTGAAGGCAGAAATGGATCATCAAGACCATGCTGATGCCAGAGAAGAAATGGTATGCATAAATAAGTAGAGATCCTACAAGATATGAGAAATATAAGAAGATACGAGACGCCAAACCTCAAGAAAGACGTGTTCAGAAAGGCTGGATTTCTGAGACCTCTAATCATTCTGTATGAGAAGACTGAAAGCATTCCTATTCTGCAGTGCAGAGACTTCAAAACACATAAAATGCTGCAGCACAAGGGACAGTAATCATCTGCTCTCCATATCCTTGGAGGATAAGAGAACTAATGGACTTAAACTGCTTTAAAGGAAATGTGAAAGAGATAATAGGACAAGTTCTCTAATGGTGAGGATACCACTAGAATAGTATTAGAACTGGACCAGATTGTGCAGGTAGGCTGTGGAGCCGCTCACTGGAGGGTTTTCAAAAACATGACTAACATCTGTCAAGAGTATAGGTAATCCTTCCTGAGAGGAGTATGGGATAAATGAGGTAATCTTTTAAAAAGCCAGTCATTTTTATTTTCTCTGATTCTATGCAACAAGATAAAATGCATCCTCCTCCATAATGAGTAAATTTCATTCTCCTCTATTCTAAAAGATAACAAATTATGGCTATTTCTTTGAGAACAGAGCTCTAATTCTTCACCAGCCTTCTGAGTTCTTTCTCTGAGTTTTTGTTTGTTAAACACAGACTAACAAAACAAAAACAGCACTGACATTAATAAGACTTGCACATGCAGATTGGGAAAAAAGAGATCCATAACCGGATATTACAGCCTCACTGTAACACACTGATATATTTTTGTCTCTAGAGAAACTCTAAAAGGATAAACTAAATTATGCCAGAAAGTAAAAAGCACACTCTTCTCCATTGCTGGGTCAGGTATATCAGGACAGAATATGCCACTGGGATATGCTCAGGTGAGATAAATATTTAAGTAAAATATTTCTCAAACCCCACATTAGCTGTATGATTACCTAGTGGAATTGTCCTCAACCTTTGTTGACTGAAGGGGAACAATGCTGAGCAACTTCCTTCCAATTTTAACTCTATCTCTGCCTTAAATCTTAACTCTTCAATTGCCTTTGCCTATGAACAATGCGAGAATCCTGCAGGCAATTTGTTATCCACAAATTATAGGCAGGGGACCACTAAGTTACTGCTTAGACATAACAGTAAATAACAAAGACATGAAGTCGGTAACATGTTTGCTTTTATAATTTTAATACTGTCTAGTCTTTTCCTTCTAAACAGTTGCTATATTGGGACAGCTAACAGCCAAACTAGTGGAATGCCTGAAGTAAAGGGATTTTTAATATATTCGAGCTGCATAAAAATTTATACTTATTTGTCATCAGTAACCATTACAGTAAGAGAAAACAATAAACAAGTAAGGCATATAAACATTTAGAATAAATATTACCATGACAGGCACATTCCCAATAAGTAAAAGTATATTAATTGTTGGAAGAAAAGTAATTTCATTGAGAGACAAAACAGGCAAAACAAAGAATCTGAGCTGGCTGGTACATCTTAGCAGACTCTTTTTATTTCTGTGAAAAGGCACAGAAGTGTTTGATTTGTAAAACAACTGATACCTTATGGGAAAGTGTAAAGAACATTCTTCTGGGCAAAAAAAATTCTGTTGTGTAAGTCAAATTTGCTGAATTTATCTTTTCCTAATTTGCATAGCTAAGGATATTTGCAGTGCTCAAAGTGTGTATAACTAGTGGGTTTAATTAATTTCTCAACTCTGCTACTTGAGGCAAAAGAAGATGAAGAAAACCAAAAATGTGGGTGGGAGTGAGAACACAGCACCGCTCCCTGCCCTCCCACAACTCAAGCACTGGAAATTGATATGAAAGCAGGGTCTTGATATCTCAAGAGTTCATCTGCTTATTGCCTTCTTAAAGGTTATAATCCTCTGTTTGTGAAGCCACAATGGGTTGCTCTAGAGAAGATTACAATGTCACAAATCCTATCAGAGGATTACAAATCTGTCAGGTTGTGAGTAATTATGAAGGAAAAGCAAACCTTCAGAGGACACAAAAATAACCTTCATAAAAGGAGATATGGTGTCACGTAATAAAAATCTACATGGAATACCAACCTCAGACTGTAGCACTTTTGCACAGCAAGAGCCCAGAAAATATTACAAGAACGTGAGTGCGATGGTACAGCATGGAGCCCAAGGGAAATGAAAAGCAGGAGAGGCTTCCAACCAGTTTAGTCACAAGGCCAGTGATATCCCACTCCTACCCTCCTTGGATGGCAGTAAAACAGCCAACTGATTTCACAGAGCTCTGCTCCTACATACTTGGAGTCTAACCAGAAAAAAGAAGCCCAAACCTGAAACATGATGAAGGCCACATCTCTTAAATCACTGTGACCAGAGAATTCAGCACCTCACAGCATCAGAGACTTCATCTAGAAGACAGTGGGACGTTTCAGTCACCAGCTCTTGAATTTAACTGATACACAAAGATGCGGTTGTCTCTTACCCCATTTGTAACCTGTCACACAGAGTTTAGAAGAGATCACAGGCATAAGATTCTTATATATATAAATAATTCCCATAGGTTTAAACATAAAGTGGCACCAGCATATTCAATAAGAAAAAGGCCCTTTTATAGGAACATTGCATTTCCCTGGATGGACTCAGATGGGAGTGGAGCCCCACACCTCTTTGGCCACATTACTACTAATTTCCTTCTTTTATGTTTCACCCCCTCCCTGCAATCATTATTCAAAGAAATATAATCTCTGACTTTCACATAGGTAAGTGCCTGAAGGATGTAGATAGAAAATTAAAGAGGTGAAGGAGGGGAGGATTTGTATTGTAAAATTAGTGATGTCCTCATCTGCACTTCAGATAAAAGTATTGAGAATGAAGAGTCCAGCTGTTTTTGAGTGTGTGTAGCTAGCATTGCCTTCATCTGATAGCAACACAGCATTCCACTGCACTGGAAGGAAACTTGGGAATTTGGCCATTTAAAAACAGGCATGGGGCATTGTTCCATCAACAGCACTCTGACTAGACAGCTCACTGGTATGTCTGTGCAGTTTACCTCTCCTGCCAGAGGAAAGCCAGTTCCTCTCAAGATATGCACCAAGGGCAGGACACTGTGGGGTTTGTGACCTGGCTCCTTGATCTTCTTTCCCATGATCAGATGAGTGACACTGTCTCTGAACATCAGCTCATGAATCTCCCTACAGTAATGCTTTCTCATAAAGATTGCATCCACGATAACCTTGTTCATCAGTGTGTCAAATTAGATCAACAGGGTGCTAAGAGTGACAATGCCATACTCTCTCTTGCCAATTTTCAACTTGAACCAACAGGAATTTTGGTGTCAGTCAGCATTACAAACCCTGCTGATTCATAAACGCTTGCAGCAGGGGATACACTTCACTTTCCTATGCTCTATTCTGTCAGCACAGCCCACACCACCATTGTGTCATAAGGAGTTTAATACCTTTTTGAATCTGACAGTGTAACTGAAGATGTTCCTGCATCCAGCATTTTTCTGTTTTGGGGAAAAAAGCTTCTCCTCAGAAATCCACTGAGGATATCCATATGTGAAAGACCATGCAACCTCTACCATGGAAGACAGCAACAGACCAAGAGGTTAATCGTGTAGGAAGTGAATAGAAAACATACAGCACTAGACATCAGTATGCTGGGAGACACTTGCATTCAGTGGCACCATGGAGAATCAAGAGTATAGCATGTAGCATGGGACTAACTCCTATAATTGCTTGATAGGAGAGGGGAAGGCACAAGACAGTATGTTTGATGACAGGCATTTACACTGTAGACTGTCACTTCCATTAAACAGAAACATTTTCTTGCTGGATGAAATGCCATCCCACTCATCTCGGATCCTTTTTGTGATGGTGATTAGATGGGTAGGTTGTCTGTGTTACAAGAATGTTTTTGTGATATGGTGTAGAAACAGAACAGATAACTGGCTAGCATAAATTGCCATGAAAAATATGTATTGTCTCAGAGCTATCACATTTAGGGAAAATATGACTACTCACATGACTTGTACATCACTGATGAGAAAACAAAAAAGTCTTCATATCATAAGGGACAGAGACTTACAGGGATGACTTGCAATATCATTATGTACAGAATAACACAACTCCATGTGTTACTGAGGGTAGAACCTCATCTCAGAAGCTGAATTGCAAGGCTACAAGTGTTGAGAAATAGCAGCAGTAATGATCAAAGTTTGGAAAGACTGTTAGATGAAGAAAGATTGAAAGGAGTGTAATTATTTACTTCAGAAAAGAGACAAATATTTGAAAAGTGGAAAAAAAGCATATAAAATAATGAATGGTACAGAAGCTGGATTGCAAGTATCTGTTCTTGCTAAAATACAAAATCAGTTAAAATGCAAGGCAGAGAAATTAAGATTAGGTAATAGGAATACTTTTCAGTTTAGGACTTGTACTAGACTGTGGAAAATGTTGCTGCAGAATGCCATTAATTTAACAAGAGCTGAAATACCGTTTTATGATTATGTGGAGAGTATGACCATGCAGATTTATAACAGTTAATGCAAACCAAAGGGTTTAAGAAGATTGCAGTTTTGGGAATAACCTGCATTGCTGTTTCTGGGCATAACCCCTAGTGTAAGGGATAAAGACACACCTTTCAGAGACAATTTTGCATATAAATACCATTGGGGCTCTTGCACCCTCCTGTCACACATCTAGTACTGGACAGAGAGCAGCTACTAAACTGGATGGACCACACATATTATGTACGTGTCTGTATGTGCACAAACAGTGCATTACCTAATGGGTGTGCAGCCTGATTTTGATGTACCAAGCTGTTGCAGAACATACCCTTGTATGTTCCTGCATGCAATGATGTTCTGAAATATCCTTTAAAAACACAACATTTAATGCAAATCTGAAGGAAGGGGCAAAGAAACTAAATTAAAAGACAATGACAATAGCAATACATTACTACAAAGAGAGAAAAAACTCAAGTTATATAGGTGTTGGAAAATGCACACACACAAAACCTCAGAGGGGGTCAGTGTAACTGCATTGGGACAACCTACAGAGAGGCAAGAGCAAGTATATAGGCCAAGGAGTTTCACCCCAACAGGAGGCTCGGTCCCATGAATGGAGAACAGTCATCTTATCCAGAAATGAACTGGTCTGAAAGGAATTACTTTACAGGCATAGTCAAGTTGTTAAAATCCCACAACTTTCATCATATCTGGGGTTTTTCAGAAACAGCACCTGCAGTTTCTGTTGTTGAGTCCTGTAGGAATGTGAGTATGGATTTGCAATGCTGGATGAGCTAGTTTTATAATCAAGTATAATACACTCAAGAACAAAGAGGCAACTATGGATGTTGGTGGCAGTGCAGTTATGGATGGGAGGGGAGCAATTTTATACTGGTATTCTCTAATCACTCAGATCTATCCTGTTTTCATAGCTGTTATTTTCAATTTTCGTTAGTTCAGAGCATATCTTTTTCTCTTGAGTATCTGAAAATGCTCAGCTATTATTATAGTTTGCTCTGAATTTTCCCTTTTTTCCCCCTTGACTTCCCAGTCATCTTTTGTCTGTCTTGTCCTCATTTCTTTCATATGTGTATCTGCAGGTGGCTTTTACAGCAAAATCTCATTCTGCTTTCCTGCCCTTCCCCCATCCTCTCCTGTTTTGCTACTGCATCGCCTGTCTCATTTGTTCTTTTCCTTATGTCTGTAACTGCTCATTTATGAACAGATTCCATTCTGTGCCTACAGAGTTTTCTCATTTTCCTTGTCTTGAAGCACCAAATCATTGACTTTGTTGCTACAGAAAAGAATGAATCCCCAGACCACTCTACAGAACAGGTTTCATTCTCCCATGGCTGAAGAGGAGGAGGATAGTGGCTGAGCCTAAGGGACGTTCATGGCAGGTTGCTGGTTCTCAAACAATGAACAAGTTTATTATTGCTAGCAGGCTACTAGCATCCCTTCCTCCAATTCTGAGTATTTCCCGTAACCCTGGCAGCTTCTTGACAAGAATAACCAAACTAGGTGAACAGCACAATATATTCTCTAAACAATGCCAGAAAAAAAAAAAAAGGTTTGGGGGCTTTTTCCTTGCCTTACCGCATTCATACATGTGATCATGCTGTGTCAGGTGTTTCTGCATTGGGTTCTTATTTGTATTTAATAGTTGCTGAGATGCCCATTCCTTGATTTCTGAATGAAGTGCATAAATTAGACATGACACCATCTTAATCAGAGTGCAGCATAACTACAAACAATTATGTTATTGCTGTCACCATGATGCACACTAAAGCAACTCCAAAATTCACATTCAGGGAGGGGTGGAAACACACCAAAAAAAAGTATTTTCACTTGAAAAAATGCAGTAAGCTGTTAGCTGTGACATCTGGATACAAGTTTCAATTGCACAGGCTGAGATATAGGTCAAGATAATAAACAGATAATGTAATGATCAGTCTTCAACTACTGGGCCCAGAAGCCAAGGTCACTTTCTCTAGCTATAAACTGGTTTTGGTGCAGCTTCCTTCCAGTTCTTATTTTCTGCTCCATTTGTCTCCCACAAGCTTTCTATACCTAGACTTCTTAAGGGGATAACAGTCAAAAGCACTCTTCAGTTTTTTGTTTTTCTTTTTTCCTGTATGTCTCATTTTCTGTCCAGCAGACAGCTTTTGTGTGGTGAGCTTCAGCATGCTTTTTCAAACTCTTCCTTTTGGGCTGATAGTAGGAAGACAGAGAGCAAACCACTAACAACACTACATCCAGAATGACTCCTCAAAGTCTTGGGAGGTTAGGAAGCAGCCTGGCATTGTATTTCCTTGCTTCAGCAGGAAATATGATGGGTTGTGAATATTGCAGGGTTTTTACCATATCACCATTGCTAATCAGGTCTGACTATTCATGCTAGAAGCTGTGGCACAAACAGATTTTTGACTCTTTGTGACATTCATGTTCTCTGTCTTTTAAAAATAAATATATAAATTGGCAGTGGCACAGTGCAGATGGTTATATGGAATACAGTGCTGGACAATGTACCAGTGTCAGGTTGCCAAAGGTAATGTATCAGCACAGCCACAGCTTTCAGGTTAAAGTTGTCCCCATTCAGTGAAGCCATTTGCAAATACCAATCACAGAGTATCTGGTTTATAAGTATAAAGGATTTAACTTGGCACTAGAGGTCAGTGCTAAATCTGGTAGGGATTTTTCCGGTTAAACTGTCTTCCAATTGAAACCAATCCCTTGTATCCCCAAAATATTTTGAATAATCCAATAGATTATTATTTGCTCCCCAAAACTTAACACTTACTATTTTTCCCAATTTCAGGAAAAAAAGTCAAAATCTCAAATTGAAAAATCTCAAATTTCACATTGAGATCTTGTGAAGGTAGTTATAGACAAATTTCTCTATTTCCTGAGAGAATCCCTATTCCATATTGCTGAGACTGAAGCAGTATTTACAAGTATAAAACAACACTGCCGAGACCAATATCTTTTTTAGTTATAAAGGTGGATTTCCTCAGAGTGGGCAAGACAAGTCCTGTTTAAAACCTCCTCGTTGCTCACGGCTAAGCCTGGGCTCCCCCCAGTGGTTAGACTTACACTCCCCATCACCGTGCCTGTTGCAGAATTTGCATTACACCATTGTTACTTCAATTACGAACACTTCCTAAATAGCATGCAAATACGGGTGAATTTACCCATCATCAGTACATTAACTATGTGTGGAGAAAACAATGTAAGCGTCCCATTTGCTCACTTATTTCTAGAAACCCAAAGATAAGGAATCAGATCACACACAGTTTAGCGAGCTTGTCAAGAAACGCAACATTCACCAGTTATGGCCAGTTAGACCACAATTTAGTACAATTCAGATCTAGGCAGATGTATATATCAAGCTGAGATTTTCCTTTTAGGCCCTAGGAGACCATTCCAATGAGAGTCTCTTTATAAATACAAATCTTTCTTCAGTATAGTTCAATGCACTTCACCAGAGTTTGGCCTTTTGCTTAATTTACTTTCTGCAAATGGCCAACTGAATGAGTAATTTGAACTGTGTCTTCTATGTGATGACTTAGTCTTGTGTAAGCATCTAGGTATGACTGAGGGGCACTGTGCAGTCAGTGCAGCAATGAAAGAATGACTGTCATTAATTTGCTTGAAATTCATAATTCAGGAGAGTCCTGGGCTTTTAAGAAGACAAAAGAGAAGTCAAAGATTATCTGGAAATGGAAAACATATTTCTTTACATCTTCATAAACACTCAAAGAACCAAACCCCAGCAACATTAGTAACCCAGCAACCTAGTAACAACATAGTCTGCCACTGAACACCTGGATGAAAAACAAGTACAGCTAATTAATTTTTCCCAGTACATTTCTGGAGTAACTTTCTTCACTATGTTTAAAGAGATGACTGAGTAAAAATGATAGGTCTAAGTAAGAGACAGAGGTAGAAAAACAGTCCTAGTTACCTACACCTTATTTGCATTGTTTTTGCAAGTCTCCACAGCTGCAAGTCACTTTGGCAGTGAGCATAGAAATACTAGTGCTCACAGTACTTTCATCACAGGGAAATCATGATGTTTTGACAGACTGAATGATAAGAATTGCCACAAGGGAAATTTGGGGTAGTAGCATCTACGAAGTGCTGATTTAGATCTACTCAGAAAAAAATTAGAGAATGTAGTAGTAAAAGGTTGACACCTTCCTTATATTAAAGGTCCCACCCATGCTGGTATCTTTAGAGCTGCCCTGTTACCAAAATATGGCTGTGCTAGCATTCCTTCCCAAGAGTGTACTTGTAGATGCAACCATAAGAGAGAGACATTTGGAAGATACGGATGGTTTGGAAAGAGTGGTCAGCTATGTTAATGTTCAAGCCCTTAGAGTAAGAGTCTTTCCTCAGCTGTACTCCAGAGATAGAATGGGAATGGAATAGGATTTTGCGAATTCTTGCTCTAGGAGAGGAGTCACTCCACTTAGTTACATCAGATGTGCCAGTACTATAGCTGAACAGAAACTTACTGAGAGCATTTCTTTATTAGAAAATAGCAATTCATTAAAATAAAAAATGTTTCTGTGAACAGATTGACTTAATAAACTTACCCTTTCAAGGTAAACCTATCAAAAAAGATGCAAAAAGTGTTCCAATACTTTTTTTTGGGAATTCTGGAACAGAAAAGTTTCTGGGTTTCAATCCAAAATAACATTTCTCTTTTAAAAACTGAGCCAATTTATTTTATATATATATATACATATATAGTTTTGAAATAATAACAAAATGTTTCTCCTGATCTGACACGATATTTGCAAAAAAAAGGTCCAACTTCAGATTTCATTTGTTTGGTAAAAGAAAAAAAATACTTACTGAAAAACTCTTTTGTTATGGGAAAATCATTTCTCATTCAGCTGTACCTACTATCCACAACCAGTTTGTTCCCTGTTAATAACCAGTAACAGCAAGAAGAATCATACTGTTATTAGGTGGTAGCACTTCTACCATTTTTCTTGAGTTGCCTCGAGGTGCCCTCACAACTTGTTTATATGTGTGTGTGGTAGGAGGATGTGATTACACTGCTCTACAGAGGCAGAGGCAGCCTCAGTCTGAACAACAGAGATTGCACCAGGCAACAGCAATGGTGAAGAAGAAGAAGAAAGTTAAAAAATGCCTTAGCTTTCCTTTTCTCTCGCAGCAGTAAATTTGCTCGCTGGCTTCAGAACTCAGCTTCATTAACGAGCTGTGGAAAGCCAAGTGGCTCAATTCCCTTAAAATCCTGGCAAACTGCAGGGATATTTGGCTCCTGCCAGATCCTGTGGACACTTGGGGGGTGGTCCACTCACTCCATCATAATAAGCCTTCTTTCCCCTCACAGCTTTCTTTCTACATGATCATAAGCCTGTGCTTGATGCTGTGGGAGTTACTGTATTGCCACCAATTCAGCGCCATGGTTTCAGTGCAGGAGAAAAATGCACTCATCTGTGATTTCAGAAACCATAAAGTTCTAGGACTGACAATCAGCTCCAAATATCTCAAAATACACAGCCTGGAGAAAGACTCAGCAAAAAGGATATGCTGAGCATGTTGAAATCTGTTGAAATTTAGGTTTGCAAATTGAATGCAGCATACAATTCTGACCAAACTATTTAGAGGCTGGAATCAAACATTAAAAACAACTAATAAAGTATGGTATATCTTAGAAAGAAAAGTATCCAGGCTGTATTCTCTACTATAAAGGAATAAATCAATGACAGAATGGATATGGAGTGAGTGCTGGCATAAAACTGCACATACGCAGCAATTAGCTCCTGCTTTTAGGTATGTCTGCTATAGAAAATGTTATCTTGGTATGATATTGTGATACCTACTGTCAGGGAAAAGGAGAAAACATAAGGACGAAGTGCAAGCTTTGAAGAAATTACCTGATGATAGTCATGAGCCAAAATCGCACGTTCAGCACTGTGGGGCATGTCTACAGAACACAACATAAGGCTGTGCAAATAATCAGGCTGATTCTGGTATTAAAAGCAGTGTAACTGCGTATATGCAGCAGGCTGCCTGAGCCAATTTAAATTAGCCTGGCTATTTAACTGCACAGAGTGATACTACTGCCCTGTATTCAAGCTACCTTGGAATAAACTTCAAGTTTTGGTTTGTATCTTAATGCTGCAGCAAATTCAATCTTTGTGTTGGCGTTCAATTGTTTTGAAACTCTATTTTTTAGTTCAGAGATCTTTTTTATACGAAACTTAGCATGTATTGCTACAATCATTCATCAGCCTTTAATCATGCCATTAACTATTTGAAGTACAGGTTTGCTGTACTCAGACTCCCACTTCATAGTAAATAGTGTTTTGTTGCATTAAATCTCATGACATATCCTGTCTAATCTGCACTCAGTAATGATGTTAAAACCTTAAGACTCATTTATTTTTTTTTCAATGCTTGTCGATTTTCTTTAATACAGATCCACCACAGATGAATAATGTCATGCCAACATCTCCCCTCCTTCCTCAGATGGCACATCAACATTCATATCCCAGCCTGGGACAGATCACAAACCCATATGAGCAACAGCCCCCAGGCAAAGAGCTTAACAAGTACGCCTCTCTAAAGGCAGTTGGTAAGTAAGCAACACGATGCATGACTTCTCCGTTACATCAGTATGTTGCATTTGCTGTTGTCAGCTGACATTCTGCTTCAAAGTTAAAAACAAAGTCTTGCTCATCTAGACTACTTCATGATAGAATATCATATAGAATATCATGTTAGTTGGAAATGTATTAAAAATTAACAGGGGGACTACAATTAGTGATAAGAAAATTACATGTAAGAATTGGTGATCATATGCATGTGTGTCTATATATGCATACAAAACCACACCATACCTACTGTACACCATTTTTCAGAGTTTCACCTATGTTGTATGCATAATGTTTAGCCCTAGTTCTTTATGCCCTGAATATGCCTACCTATGCATTTTGGTATGTATTTTCCATATCTCTCTGCACAAATGAGAGAGAAAAACATCAGATATGCTGCAAATTTAAAGCATATAATTTAGACACCTGCTAAATACTTCCAAAAAGAGAAGATGCTTGTAAGCTTACAAAATAACAGCTTTCACATTTTCTGCAGGATGTGTGTTAGTAGATCACTGGAGGAATATTTTGAGCCCTTATGATTTCAAACAATTAGTGCATCATAAAGCTCCTAATAAAGATCCCGGTGGTAGCTATTTTCTGTGACTGATTAATGTCATACACTATTATTTTAAGCAAATGGGGGAACATCCACAAAGAAACAGTTGTGGGGAGGGAAAAGGACAATAGTGGGTAAAGATTTCAACATAATTTTCTTATTGGAAGCATAAGTTGATAATACTTTTCAGGGGCTATAAATACCTGCTGCACACCATGTGAAGACAGAAAGCCTTTATGGCCTTACATTTCAGGCCCCTTCTAGACAATAATAAATTAAGAACTGGGGGGAGGGGGGGGGTGTCTATTCATAAACAGCTTCTCACTAACCCTTGCTCAGCTTACACATATGGATGGTTAACATCATTTCCCCATGAATTTAGAGCAGTATCATGCTGCCTATTTCCAGACAGAGCTACTTGGCTCAGAAAAACAGCAGAACAGCTGAGAACATTCTGACTTAAGAATCTAGTATTCATCACGCTAGAAAAATTTTTCAACACAAACTGACATTCCTTTATCCAAACGTCAGGATAGCAGACCTCTAACAAAACGTACATACAAGTCCCATCTCAAATAGCTTATCTTTGTTTTAGCTTGCCATTTTTGTCTCTCACAAGTGGCATTTTTTAATTTGTTTATAAAAGGCAAGGGTTAATAGCTTTCTGCTGAATTTTGAATACAAGCAGAGTAACTTTACAATTCCTTCTTCAAAAGGTGATACTGTGTAATGATGTGGTGATTATCACAGATTTATGCACTGATATAAGGCTTCTTTTTCAGATGTCAATTTAGGTCAAGCCAACCATCAAAGCTAAAAGGTACTTAAGCATAATAAAACGAGAGATGAAACACTCAAAAGAAAATTCTTTCATCTGCCCAAGAGCCACTGAATGTACTTTTTAAAAAAAATTATTAAATTGGAACTTAGATATTTCTTGGGTGTCTGAGTACAAGTTTTTAAAGCAGCTAGATTATAACTATACAGTTAAATCAACCTTGAAAGATTGTGCACTTCAGCTCCAGAAGTTGTATGATGCCTCTCAGAATCTTAAAGTAAATTATACATAACTTTCAGGGACATTTTCTTCTAGGAGGATTATACCATCTTCCTGTACTTTTCCCCTACCCTTCCTATCCCCTCTCTTTTTTTTTCCCCTGTAGATCTACTGGTCTTAGATCACATTAGCCAAGTTTTAGATTCAGGTGAATTTTCACAAGAAAAGTACAAAAGTGCTGCATTGTTATCCAAACTTTTCAGCAGAAAACAATAGGGATTTTGAAACCGTTATACATTCATACCTTCTGTCTGGACATATGGAGCAACAGTTAAATACGCTCAGTTTTTAACCACTTTCAGAATCTCAAGGCCATGATTCCTCTCAAGAGGCACCTCTTGAGTATATCCCAAGATCACAAAGCAGTTTTTGCATGATGCCAGCCAGTCCTGGGTTTGTGACCACGCTGACATCAAGTTAGCCAGACTGCACATTGCAGAGTTCATATTGGCTTCATGAGAGCTCTGAGAGGAAATAGCAACCGGCCTACATCAGACCCACCAATATAAATTTAACCTGACAACATCTTTTGAACAAATAGACATAGACAGAGTTAACCCTGACCTGGTATTCATGTCACAGAGCAATGGCATTTTTCATATGCTAACATTGAGTCCCATTTACTGATCCCCATAGCAGGTTAATGGATGCGCGTAGTCCATTTCCCTTTGCATTCATTGATAGTGGCTTGAGGGTGGATTCATTTGCCACAACAGAAAATGAATAAGGGATGTGTTCTATATTTCTCTATGCGTTTGAGGCAAACCATATTCATTTAAGTGCCTCTTGCTCTGCATGATGTCATTGTTTGGGTGTAGTCCACTGTACTTAATTCCCTTCTTTAATGGGGGATGGAGGAAGAAGCATTCCTATTGCTTTGTAGCAACTGTAGCTATACTACATTAATATCACTCATCATAATGTGGCCATAAGTGGTAAGAAGTTTAGATAACTGAAAAAGTGATGCTTTACCAGAGGCAGTATTAAATTAATTTCCACACAGCTGCTTTCTTCTGAACTACAGATGTCCTAAATATTTGGCTGTCTAATTTTAGAAGTCAGCTACTCATCCCTCAGTGATTGGCTGCTGTGAAAATTCAGTTCATGGAAAAGTAGCGAGTCACAATAATCTCTGTTCTGGATCTTGTTTGGGACCTGCATTAAATTCAGTACCTAAGACTCAAGTGCTTGTGAAAACAAGAGACAACAGTGCCATTGTTCTTCATTTGCATTGTGTTACTGAATGAGAATGACCATTACCTTGGTAGTGAGGCAAAGTTGATCCCTAGGAAACTATTTTAAAGCTACATCCTAGACTCCAAATCATATAGCTTAGCAGAGTGCAATTTGAAGTTGGACTGTTCATGCATGTATGCAATGCAACGTGTGCATTGCAGAGAGTCTGATTCAGCACAACAGAGGAGAAGAGAGTTGAAAAGGCCAATGTGGATGTATTTTATTTAAAAAGCAAAATATTTTTATGTGAACCAGTTCAAACCGCACAGTCAAACCCTTACACTCTCAATGGAAGAGTATATTTTCCTCATTTCTTGTTAGGAATTTCTTTATTTGTTGCAGCCTTCAGAATTCCTTAAGTACTGACCAGCAGCTACTGACCAAATTCACCTTTTCCTCTTACTGTCTGCTGGCATTTACATCTCTGAACAACAAGAGGACATTCTGTGTCTATTTTATATTCTCAGATGAGTGCTTGGAGTACAACAAGGTAATAACGAGTTGAGATTTATTTACTGTTTTCCTCACTGCTCCAGAATTTTACTCTCCTTCTACCTTAACACATACACCACCAGGGAATAATCAGCAGAAGGTAGAGGACCCCTTGGAAATGAGACAGAGCAACATACGCTTCTTGAAAGAACAGATAAGCAATCCATCTCCTAGCATCTCTAGCCTGTCTGACTGATTGATAAGTGCACTCTGTTCATCCATTATTTTTCCATTTTTGAGGCACAGAATCTTTTTTCAGCAGTGCTAAATTTGTCCCACCAAGGAATGTCAGAGACTGTATCTGAGGGAAAAGGGTTAACAAGCTCTAAGACCAGTCCCACCAAAAGTGGTCACTGAATGTTGTGTGGCAATAAAACACCCAGTGTTTAGATATTTCAATTTTTCGGTCACCTGAGACTACATGATTCTGGTTTCCTTCAGTGCTTTTGCAGTATTTGATTATTTATATGAAAAGTGCAGAAAGAGGTTTTTCTGCATAAATTATTCTTATTTCCAGTTCATCAACCATGTTTTTACTCCATGCTTAAATGGTTATTGCTCATTTAAGCAATCCTGACATGCCTAAAGCTACAAGTGGATTGAGATCTTGTATGTGAACACCTTCATGAAATTCAAGTCCCAGGACACACAAACGTAGCTCATCAGAAATTTTTATACACATCATTTGGACACTCATTCAGAAAGCATGAACAATCCAACTTCAAATTCCACTCTGCTAAGCTGCAAGAGTTGGAGTCCATCCTGTTGCTTAATAAGAGTTTCCTAGAGCTCCAATTGGCCTCACTGTCCTGAGGTATTAGTTATATTTATTCAGTCACTCACATTGTTCTGTAAGCCTGGCTCAGTAACAGCTAATTTCCTTTCCTGAGTTTCAGGGAGTGCAATGTGACTAACTTTCTTTAGAACTTCTTGCAAAAATTAAAAGATACCCCAAACCCAACTTTCTAAAGCCCTGCAAGACTGAGAGAAAGATCACTCAGCTGCTGGAGAGGTGCACAGACATACATGTAAAAACTGAGGATACGAGTATTTCTACAGTTTATCATGATTTTATATTTCTTTCATAAACTTTCTTCTTCCCCTCTCTCACACACACACACACACACAGACACCTTTGAGGAACTGACTGAGCATGACTTAAGATGAGATAACTCAGCCAGTTAAAATTTTTGCCAAAAAAAAAAAAAAAAAAAAAATACAATGGACATAATTCCTCCTTGAAACTCAGACCCAGAAGGCCTTTGGTGATGCTGGGAGTCGTAGTCTCCTGTGGGATGAAATCAGATCTAATTGATTGGATATAGCGAAGCTAGAAGGAGGATATAATTGGCAGCAGACTCACCATCACATCTCTGAGTCTACAGCTCCCAGCATTTTTTGAAGCTTCACAGTTCTTTGATCCCAATGGAAACGTTGGACAGTGCTCCAGCTGTGCTTGCAGCTGCAAAACTCCAAAGTGAGATTCTGCAAATATGACACTCAAAGAATAAATATCTCCTGTTTAGGTCACTGTTACTATGTAGAAAATATTGTGGCTGCAAGTGCGCCAATGCACAAGGCAACATCTCCCTCAAAAACGTGAAGCATGTGAGAAAATGTCTGGTTTGTTTGTCCTTTAAACCTACACACACAGAAGGATCCAAAGGGGAAGATCACCATAAGGTTAACTCTAAGGTGTTATCTTTGAACCATCCTCCTGTCTGATGTGAAATTTGGTGGTGCCTTCTCTTAAGCTTCAGATCTTCAATTTCCATATAAATGGTTGTAACTCTATGCTGATACAAGATCTGTCTTATGAGAATAGAAGTGACTTCACAACTGTCCCCTAAGAATCTGATACCTATCTCACCAGAAGATGATATTCTGTACTGTTCCCTATAGTTCAGGCCCCTCAGGGGCCTCTGTACAAAGACAGGGAGGGCTGGAAAGAAGTATTGTAATTGGAAAAATGGAAACACACAACAGGGAGAAAAGCCTGCCCATGCTTTCGCAGGGGTTGATACGGTCAACTTTCAGAAAAAGTAGAACTACAGAATTATTGGAAACAATATGTTTGTGTTACTTTACATTCCTATACCAACCACACTGTTACACTGACAGGTAAATATTCATGTTTCTTTGGAAAGCTTAAAAAGGAATTGTGCTTTCATTTCAAAGAGTAAAGAAATTTTCAGCTACTACTTCCATAAGCAGTTGCACAAAAATGGATTAAAAATATCAGGGACATGGGAGTATCGCCCTGGATTTAACACCATGAAAACAGACAGGGAAGTACAGATTAATGCATCATTTGTCATATCCAGAGGGTGATTCAGTTAATGATTTCATATATCTAGAGATATGTTCAGTGTCATGGATAATGCTAGACTAGGCAATCTGCCCACTTCAACACTAGAACTACGGATCTGTGTCAAGGAAGTATGACATAAAAGCTTGGTATCTTTTTATTAGTATTATTTACTTAGCCCAGTGTGGTTGGAGAATTTGAAGCTTTTGAGTGTTCATTTGTTAAGGAAGTCTTTCATACTTTAATCTTTGCTTCTCCTTCAAGCACAGGAGAAAAGCCAAGAAGCACTCAGTAGCAAGCCTCACTTTACCAACCCCACTGCTAGCACTGTTCCGTTAGCCTTCCCATTTCCCAACACATGAAGTGCCAGTGTCACTTGTTCGACGTGTGTCTTCTACTGAGATCCCCCAAACTTCACATCCTGCCCAGTGTGTGCATATTTCCAAGACCTTTTCTTGCTTCCACTAAATCATTTAATTGTTTTCTCTGTTATTTACCAAATTGGCTTCTGATACCCACAGGCACTCTGTCACAGGTAAATAAAAAATGCTTGGGGAGTCCTGATCAAAATATTTTCCCATTTTATCATCCAGCACACTCATTTCTTCTTCCAGAGAGGTAGCCTATTTTAATTATAAATATGTTGTTTGTGCAAAGCCTCAGCGTCTTGAGCAAGATCAGCTGCATTACTGACATTCTTTTACAGTCTTTTAAAGAAACAACATTTTATTATAAAATCTACAGGATGATATTCTTCCTGAGGCTGGAGAATTTTGCTGTAAGTACTCAGACATCCAAGGAACCACTGCCCATGCCATCCTTTAGCAAATAAACGAAGCTGTGAAAAGGTAACTCTTTGGGGATACGTTGGTCTTAGCAGAAGCGACATCTAGGCTGCTGGGAGGAAACTGCAAATAGTCCTTTTACAAGAAGCAGTTTTAACACCAAAAAAAGATGCTCAAACATTTCCATCTATGTTCTCATTTTTAAGACTTTAGCAACACATTGAACTTGTGAAAGAAAGGAAATCTGACCTTCAGGTCCATTTAGTTTAGGTTTATCTCAGGATTTTTAGTTTTCTGGGTTGGATTCACACCTAGTGAATTTTTTTTGTCTGAATGTAGTCCCCTACCTGGTTTTATGGTGGATGAAGAACGTTTATAAGGATCTATTAAATTCTTAACCTATTTTTCATGCCAAAATAGCAAATTTAAATCTGTGCATCCTTAATTCTTGTTCTTGAAATTGATATTCTTTCCACCCATGTTCCCTGCAGTGGATACCCTACAATGGAGAAACAGCCATTTTTTCTTGTTACCAACATGTATTTTAAAACAGTGAAAATAAAACTGTCACCAATAAAGTCATAAAAGTTCAGATTATAAATGCCACTCCACAGTCCATTTGCAGTTATACACCATAGCGAACTCAAACCCTTCCACTAAAAATTAGGTGGGTTCTCCGGGAACTAGTTGATTTTTAAAATCCTTATTATGTGATAATGAATCAAAATGAAACAAACAATAATCTCCTCCTTTTTATAACACACAGCAGGCAGATCTAAAATAACAGTAATGTCTGTCCAGTTTACTGCTAGAGAATGCCAGTCTTTTTTTTTTTTTTTTTTTACTGTCTTTTCCTTGTCTTTTGTCTTTGAAGACTGCAGTCTTTGGAGGTAACAAGCTTACAATAACCAGCTTTATTTCCATCTGTTATGATCAGTGATGGCCACAGGAAGGAAACCAGTAAATCTAAATCAAGCATGGGTTGTTCAAACCTCTTTCTATGACACATTAATGAATTATGCACAAGATTTTTTACACATTAAGTGATGTGAAGACATGAGTGAGTGAAACTTTATGCTTAGGCTATACCACTAAATTAACAATGTTAAGCATTTTCACTTGCAACCTTCTTAAACATCCTTCTCCGTAACTGTTTTATTTTGCACTATAAACATATATCTACATATAAACGTATTTCTCACTCTGCAATGCAAAAATTTTTATTGATTATTTAAGAGTAGAGGTTGATCATAAAGATATGAAACCAATTGTGAATGCTTGCAGATGAATAGCAACACTGTAGGATCCCAGCTAAAATCTAGGTTTAATCTGAAGTGTGACTTTTACGGTTCCAACCATGGGGCCTACACATCAGTTGCACTGGTTGTTCTGAACATACTCCACTCGTTTTTTCTCCTGGACTACTGGCTGTGCAGCTCATTTATGGCAATATTTTTGCAATAAGAGTTTCATATAGATGCTCAACATGTGATATCCTGCAAGTGGTTCTCAGAGGTGCCAAATTATCAAAACTTATAACTTTACTGGTGACCCAAATCCCCCCCCAGATGTTTTTAAAAAAATTTTCAGAGATTTTGAGACTCTGTCTTGAGTTCATCACGGTTTTTAAATACCTGCAGTGCTTAGAAACTTCTAAACTCAGCACATGGAAGTGAAGTTCTAAACAATTTCAAAGTGTCAACTTTGGATGAATTTTGGGGAAAAAGCTTTGAGAATTTTCTTGAATTAAATTAAAAGTTTCTCTAACTAGGGACTTTTGGGGACCACTTTTGTTTATTGAGTAGTCTTTCATGCTGACAATATTCAAATATAAATCAGGTTATAATGATTGATCCAGGATTTTTTCTTTTTAAAACTCAAAAGCTAAAAATGAAAAGTAGATTTTTAAGGAAGCGCTTTGATTTAATTTTTCCCAGGAACTGACCAAAGAGAACAAGAATAATGGAATGAAGACAGAGTGTACAATTCTGAAATTCCTCTACAATCAACATGCTTAATTCAGGAATAAATTTAGGAATTTTGGGTTTGGGAAGCAAACTCAGTGAGAAACAGACTTCAGTTCCTATATTCATACTTTATTTCCCATAGTTCTACTGATTCACATTGGGGTTGTTTTTGTATGAAAGTATTATTTCTTCAAGTACATCAGAATCTGCCTCCATGTGGACAACAGAGCTTTAAACTATTTCATTCAAGTCGTTGCATTTATAATATTTGTGACGTGAACATGCATTCAGGTTTGGCTTGGTAATTTTAAGCAGTTATGAGGATTATTTTGTTGCAAGTCAAGTTTACTTAAGTAAACAAATAATACTTTTTTTGCTTCTAACCAAATTAAAAAACTCAAACCAGAGAAGCTTTAATACTCTTCAGCTTTGTACATGGATATATGTCAACAGCAGTAGTGTGATTTGCTTCAGAATTACCCATGAATACCAATGAAGACTAGTAAGACAACTGATACGAATGAATCCCTTATTAACAATATAATATAAATAGCAGCAGTTATCTATCTGCTATTTTGGTACTGCAAAGGATGTTCTAAAGACAGTAAGTGTGTTTAAGAGAAATTACACTGATAAAAGCCACAGAGATCATTGCTTTACTCCTACACATTCATACTATAATAACAAAAGGCTTGAGGCATGGAGGGAGGAAGAGCAATAACATGATTTGTAACGCGCACAGTTAATTTCTCCAAAAGTCCTTCCCCTGGCAGCTTATTTGAAGAAGGATAAGAGGAAAAGAGAAGTTGAAAAAAAAAATCTGATATGTAGTAGCTATGATACTACAGCATCAAAAGAATCACCATGAAAATATCAGTCTGCAAGTACAATAGGTAATTTTCATCGTTGGGAAGTTTGCAAAGCTTTCTAGTCTATGGAAGGTGCCCCTGTGAAAATTCCACCTTCCCTTGCAAGGGACCTGCCGCAGTGGGGGAGGAATATCTGCAGCTCAGCACTGTTGGTTCTCATTTTAACAAGTGATAGTTATGATTGCAAATCCTGGGGAAAAAGGTAGAGGTGGGAGCTGAACACTGATATGGCAGAAGTCTTGTGTGTGTGCGCACTATTAAATATTCATTGAAGTGAGCTTCATGACTGATTCTCCTTTGACTCTCAGTCACAAATGCTTTTGCTTTATGTGAGGGCTACTCAGAGGGTTCTGTTCAGAGCAGGACTGTCATTGTTTAACCCCAGTTAGCAGCTAAGCAGCACACAGCCGCTTTCTCACCCTCCTCCCCCTGCAGTGGGATGGAGGGGAGAATTGGAAAAAAAAAAGTAAAACCCACCGGTTGAGATAAAGACAGTTTAATAAGACAGCAGAGGAAGAAAAAAAAATAATAATGATAAAAAAATACACAAACCAAGTGATGTACAATGCAATTGCTCACCACCCACTGACTGAAGCCCAGCCTGTCCCCAAGCAGCGATCGCTGCCCCCTGGCCAACTCTCCCCAGTTTATATAGTGAGCGTGACATCATATGGTATGGAATAGCCCTTTGGCCAGTCTGGGTCAGCTGTCCTGGCTGTGCCCCCTCCCAGCTTCTTGTGCATCTGGCAGAGCATGGGAAGCTAAAAAGTCCTTGACTGGTGTAAGCACTACTTAGCAACGACTAAAACATCAGTGTGTTATCAACATTATTCTCATACTAAATCCAAACCACAGCACTATACCAGCTACTAGGAAGAAAATTAACACTATCCCAGATGAAACCAAGACAAGGCATTAGTTCTGCTATGCCTTTGGGTTTGCCCAATCTGTATGAAAACCTTATGAAACTAATTTTCTTCTGACAGTGCAAGTTTGGCAATTGCCAGAGAACACTCTTTTCAGTTTGACATGCATCTCTGGTTTGGAAACCTCTGACAATTATGCACAAGACTTTAATAATACAAATGCCATGCAGTCGAATAGGAGGGAGACAGGAAGGGAAGGAAAGGAGATGAAAAAAACAGAACTGAATGTGTGCAAGTACAGCTATGGAATTACTTCTGATTTTTCTTTCTCTTGCTTAATAACTCTCTCTTGAAAAGGATTCCTTCTGGCAAAAAGAATAGAAAAAGATAACTTTCAAATAGAAACAACTTATGGCACAGCTAATTTTGGAAAAAAATTGACTTCAATCCGGAATGATTGTTAAAAATTCTTTAAAATTATAGCAGTTAAGAAACATCAAATAAAAATAACTCCTGCAAAAAAATAGTTATTACATCACTGGGACTTTTTTCATTTAACCAGTACAATTCAAAAAAAAACCTTCAGGCCCCACCCTGTATTCAGAAATAATGGTGTAAATCTAGTATGATGTCAGTTGAAAGACAGAAAAACACAGGTTTATTTCAGCACTAAACCCACACCTTAATTATGTATTCAGAGACCTGAACTGGGTCTTCTGTGTCCTCATGCAGCTTTCTACATCATCACAACTAGGAATATTTGTAGCTGATTCATAGCTGATTCAGACATATGTTTAAGACTTATAACCAGCAGTATACTAAAAGAAACAAAAACATCTAATAAAAAGTATTAACACTGAAAATGAAATTCAGCACACAGAAGAATGCCAACAGCGATTGTGAAAAAAAATGAAATTAGGTTCATGCTAAGAACAGTTATTACAAATAAATGTGGTCAGGAGTATAACAGCTTTTTCAGTCAACATTAAATAAGATAAACTGACACCTTAAGGAAAAACAAACACACATTTTTAGATGCTGAATCACATTGCAGAACACTGTGAAATTTTTTCCGACGTGACCCACATACTACTCAGTGTGCAGCCTGCCAGGACAGTCCACCTGGTTTGTGATCTGCTCCCAGGAGCAAGGCACATTGCTGTGTGCAGACTGCCTGAATTACTCTGACTGCACTAGTAGGGCCTGTTATTGCACATGGCTGCACACTTTTTCTGCAAATGTACAACGAAGTAGTGCTCCTGGAATAGTTAGGAAGCCCTGCCCTTAAACTAACTGAAGGTCCTCACTGACCAAAAAGGTTACAAACAATTTCGTATTACTGTTGATGTATGAAAGCATTGCTGTAAACTTTTGACACAATCAGATTTGTCCTAACTGAATTGCTTGAGAAGCATTAAAAACTATCCAGTGAAAAAAGCAAGCAAGATTACTGAAGGAAGAATTGGAAGAAGCCTTTTAAGCAAATATCCTAAATGTTAACCTCTTTGGCTTTGGACAGCATTTTTAGAAAGCAAGCCAAACCCTCATTTCCTATAATCTGTTTATGCTGCAGTCATGCTTTATTCAGAAGTTAAGCATGACAGCATGACTCCTTAGATAGTTTCTATTTCAAAAGGCAAGTTTTCTTACCATATATGAGGTTTCCAGTAAAATTCAAACTGATAAATATGCCTAAATGAGATAAAAAGAAATAAATATTTCACAGTAGAACTTTTCATATTTATTTGCCATTGTAGATGCCATGAAAGGACATGAGCTTAGAGGTCTTTAGGAAAAAAAAAAAAAAAAAAAGAAAAACCAGATTTACACTTACAGGACAGCCACTGGCTGCATTTTCAAAGAAAAGTCAGAGATGTGAATACATAATTCTCTCAGACTTCTTTTACAATTTCATCCATTGGTTCAAGAATAGAACTGGCAATCTTATTTCCTTCTCAAATTTATCATTCATTGCATGATACTGAACAAGCAATTTAACATCTCGATGCTTAAATTTAAAATGTGAAATCACTTGAGCATATAACAAAGTAGTGTGATCTTTGTCTATCTGCATGCAACAGATTCCAGGTCTCCTGAAAACATTTACAATAACATGATATAGCCACCATTTGTTTCCAGGTTGACAGAACCTATTGATTCTGGTAAATCAGAAAAGCTCTTTTTTTCTTACACTGGTTAGATACAAGTATTCTGCATGTCATTGGTCTCTACATTCGGTACAATGTGTGTGTGTCTGGAGTGTTTTGACCAAAACCAAATCATGATATCACTGCAGCACTTTGCAAAATTGAATCATAAATACTGCAATTTAATACTATGTAAATCAATGCAGTCAAGTCTACAAAACCCAACTGGAAAAGCTGTTTTACATGTCCAAAGAGAAACTTGCCTAAACTTACACAGTAAATAAATGTTTGTAAAAAGAAAAAGAAGAAAAAATAGACTTTGCAGTGCTGTGCTTTTTTGGTACGTTGTCAGAAGAGAGGTGCTTCTGCTCACAGACATGTGGCTACTCTTATGTTCCAGGGAACTGCAACCCTGTACACGAGGTACCACACATGATGTCTGGTGCCTGAGGAGTTAATCAAATTCTGTCTCAGCGTTCCCAGCCAAGCAGCAGCCTTCACTGCCTGTAGTGGATGAAGAGAACATTGCTGAGACTGGAGGCTCTACTTACCAAGTCTAATTACATTCCTATTCTAAACCATTCCTAATGCGTTTCAAAACCCAGAAATATTCTGGCCTCTTCAGCCTTTCAGAAACTGTCATGAAAGTAATCAATAGAAGAGAAGAAATGTTTGGGCCTACATATTTATGTTTCATCATGTCTCATATCATGAAAGTAGAATTTTATTTCACTGGGAAAAAAAAATGCAGTCTTGTGTCTGGAGGTGGACAAGCTGCTTTCAAACAATGTCTGCAGAAGTAAAAGTTGATATGATGTATCTTTTCATGCTTGGTGTCTCTCCAGATCACCATAAGAAATTACTAAATAGATAAAGTGGTAAAGGGGGCCAGGAGAGGAATAACACAGAGCCACAAAAAGTAGGTTCTACCAAAATTATGAAAGTAATTCGTGGGTGGTTCTCTGCATTATGTATTTTTATTTACCTCTGTCAGTAATAGGGAATAAAAATCATGATAAAGAATCCACAGACATAAGTATTATCTTCCTTTTCAGAATGTCTTAAATAAAAGCAAACTGATGTTAGAACTTTTGGGGGAGGAAAGGCAAATATTTAGGACAGAAATAAATTCATTGCAGCCCACAGGCTGAATTCTGCATTCTCAGAGCTCAGTACAAGAATGGAGAAGGAGGGATGCAAAAATGATTTTAAATGGCCTTCATCCTTTCTTAGAATTTAGTATGGTTTAAAATTGCCCCACCTTATCGACAGTCACTCCAGTGCCCATGAGATGAGAACAGCTAGTGACCAACCATGAAGTAGCTACATTCCTTCCTCTCAGCCACATACAGATCTATCATATCATTCTACCCACTGCTGGCATTAAATGAACAGAATTGTGTCTACCTGCAACCTCTAGCTGTATTCTGTTTTCCAATAGACTTCATGTTATGCACAGCAAATTCTTCTATGCTCCATGATGCCTGGTGAACCCCTTCATTCAAAAGACAGGTCATTAGTTATTGTTTTACCGGATGGAACACACTTTTCAGTGAATTTATTGGATTCAATTCATACCTGGGGACAGCTAATCTGAACTCAGTCCATGTTAGTTTCTTCCCCTCACCCAAGAAAAAAACTTGTGCTAGCGTAGAAATGATATTTCTTTGATTTTCAGATGAACTCCTGCAAAAACTCTCACATAGAGTTGACTTATACCTTGGAAGCCTTTGAACATATTGCCTCATATGCCAGCTTAGAAAAGCAAATGAATAAGCAATCACACATTCAGACAGGATCAACAAAAGCACGACCAAAGGCAGCATCCTAGTATTTCCCTGGGCAAAATTCTCATGTTGTCTTTGAGCCAGGATTCATTACCCTTTTGTCTTTCCTTGAGTTTTCACTTCGATTACTTAGAGAGAGAAATGTAAGATTCTCATAGCTTCAGGTAACTACACTAACATCTCAGCAAAGTCATGGCTGTAGAAGCAAAATCTTGTTATAAACTGTTAAATATTACATAGGGATAGCTTTACTGTTACACAGAAAACATCTACAAATAGGCAGTTAGTGTATTTTAGTTGTTATCTGGTGTGTCACTGTAGTCATTTCATTGCTATCCTGTCCCCCAGCACTTTCCATTGACTTGCTTTCTATATCTCTAGCCCTAAATTTGAAATACAGACTCTTTGTGGCTAGAATAAAGCTCTGCGTTTCACAAAGTAGTTCCTAAAATAAGTTCTGATAACAAACAGTTCTGTGAAACATCTACTGAGAAACAGAGTTCCCTATATATTTTTGTACCTTCTGACTGTGACTGCAAGCTCTCACTGAAGCTTGTTTGGTTTTTTGGGTTTTTTTTTAATGTCTTCAGAGCTTTTATAAGGGCTCACTCCTTTGTGGATTCTCCTCTCTTACTTCAGAGGTTTCTTCCCACTCCTAGGTGCCTACTTTCACAAAAGCTGTAGGACGTAATTGTCTTTCAGGATTCTACACTCCTCCCATAGTTGTAAGAAGTGGTGCAAGAATTCAGAGCCATTTTATGGACACACAAAGATAAGAGGATTGTCAATGAGGAAAAGACTAAAAAAATAGTGCTTCAGAAGTACCCAAGACCACCTTATTTAGCTGTACTTTCTACACAGAAATGCTTGTAACTGCAATATTTTACAAGAAAAAGAAAGCATTACACAATGCTGATGCATGTTCACACTACTCTTTATGCCAAAAGTGGTTACACAGCCACCTTGAAGACTACTTAACTTAGGAAGCAGAATAATATTACATAGCTTTAGGGCCACATCTCAGCACAGGTAACATACACTGAAATAAATGCACTGAGAAATCCTGGCCCTATTACAGCCACAAGGATTTTTGCCACTGATTTTCAAGAAAACGTGTTTTAATCCATGGTATTTAGTTGATAAGCAACTCACTGATTTACATGCTTTTGTTATATAACTGTGGATTTTGAAGAAATATGTGAAACTTCCAAGTTTGGTCAGGGCCAATTATCAATCAGCGAAAGAACAAAGCTTGTTTCTGTTAGTGACAGATTTAGGCAGAATGCTGAAACTTGAATCAAAACATACCATCAAAAGCCCATTCCTATCTGGCCACCTCATCTAAATGGGCCTAAACTCACTGAAATTTTCCTAGGCATTCCCATGACCTTGCTATCCCAAGCAGCTTAGTAACCATCTCCTTTCAAAATCAAAATTCAAGGAATAAGACAAGGGTCCCAATCTGAGACATTTGACACCTATACTGGCAAAGTCAAGATCAAAATAAAACAGACAGTTGTGGTCACTTTAAGGCATCGTTGGCTTCAGATAAGAGTGAGGAGTGGAGTGATCCGCCTTTTAGATGATAGGCTCATGGTTGTACAACTGCTCCAACTGAGTAGGATTTAAATCTACATTCCCTACCGAGCAAGGTGCATCCCAGCTTCTGCTAGGATGGTCCCCACCCAGATTCACATCCTGATGAACTTGTGCTGTGGAGCAGAAGAAAATTCAAGATTTATTAGTCTAGGAAGACAGAGGAAGAGAAAGCATCTCTTTAGCTTAATAGTTAAGGCACTCAGCTGGGAGGAAGGAGTCCTGCTTTTAATCCTTACCCTGTTTCTGTGTTTTTTCAGTTATTCATTTCATGCACAGCAGGAACAAAAGCCCAAGTTCTCCCCCCTCCCAGGCACACGCTTTAGGTTGGAAAAAATTCATATTTCAACATTTTTTCCAGATGAACAGCTAAAACAGTAACTAGATTTGTGGGTGCATTACCTTAAAGGAGTAAAAACCTTACAAAAATATTGAAACTGAGAACATGTGTATAATTAGCTGCCAAGACTGGAGGGAGGGATCACAAAGAACAACACTCAGAATTAAAGCCCTTCTTTTACTATTGTTCATTTGGCAATTCTGCAATTCTAATCCTTTACTCCTTTTGCAAACATGACAGTCATGACAGTGATATCTTTAAATCCTATTTTACTGATTTATATACAGAAGCCAATGCAAAAGGCACTTCTATAGAACCTTCCATCTGAAAACTCAGTATACTCTACAAATAGCAATTAATCTTCATAACACTTAACTACCTCCTCCAATGTATTAACAGCTCATTTTACGGCTGGTAAAACAAAGGCAGAGAAAAGTTGAGTCATGTACCCAAGGTCACATAATAAATCCACCCTGTAACTCCAAAATGTCTCTTTGCATGTTTAAAGTCCAAAAAATATTTATAGGAACTGGTTAAGAAGAAAAATGAACTTTCTGAGATTCACAGTTGATTTTTAAAGTAGTTGGCATCAGTATAGTATAAATATGCTTTTCTTGATAAAATATTTGGTACAAAACCATGCTCAATATTAGTCTTCAAATCTTTTCTGCTTTGAAAAGCAGAAGTAAAAAAACCTGTTTCTGCGCTATACTGGCATCGGGTCACTCACACTGGGGCATAGAACACTGGTATTATAAAGACTATAATCTCGTCAGTATGCGGGAATGAGGACTGCTTCAAGACTTGCCAAAAGCCCTTTTGAACAACTAAACAATTTGGTTTTATCAATGCTTTTTTTGCTACATATTTGCTACAATGGTATTTTTCCCTGCCCAATTCTTGTACATGTGCCTATGTGTAAGCCTGCGTGTGCATGCTGAAAGAAGATTGTTTTAAAGAGATTAAAACATTAGATAAAGAGACTGGCTTTCCCTGTTAGCATTTAGCTCCTAGGCATACATAAGAAATTCTCAGGCAAAACCCTGCAAACCATTATTTGATCAGGACAAATACAAACAGCAGCTCTCCCACACTGTCACTGCCATACAAAACACATGCAATCAGCCATGCGTCATATGTTTGCCAGCTTTCTGCTTGGCTTTGCTGACAAGGATTTACAGATCAAAGCCTAGTTTGTTCTCTTCAAGCCCAGTTTCCAGACAACAGTTGAGAAGTCCCTTGAAAGGGACTATGGACTAAATTAATTAAAGCAACTTTAATGTAACCATATTTACAAATAACAAATTAATAATTTCACTTACTGTATGATCTTCCATAAGAAACAAATGAAGAGTAGAAAATTTTACATATAACGTGGCATAAACAAGAGCAAAATCAATCTCTCAGATGTGTCATAGGCACAGTCCTTGTGAGGCTGATTTCTTCCTTGCTTAGTTTTTACAGTGGAGGTATTGTTTATATGCAACAGTAATACAATTTACTCTTCTGTGAGGACATCAAACTTGATGTGTTTGGAGATCTGAGTAACAAACGTAATGTCTGACAAAATTCAGAGATCCAGGACCATTGTTGGCTGTGGGAAAAGGTGCGAGCGAGAAAAAATAAAAAGAAACTAAGGAAGTAGCTTGAGCTTGTTGTGGCCTTTTTCACTTAGCCATACTGAAGAGAAAAATGGCATGAAAAATCAAGCAATGGAAATATCTGCGTTTTTTGGTCATTATTTACACAACTGCATCACCACTGTTATTTTTCTAAATAGAAGTCACTATTTACCTTGTAATTGATCATCAAGGATCTTGGTTATGTAAGATAAATTGCTGCAGCTTAACTGAGATCAAATTAAAAGGACAAACATATAATTTTACTCTACCCTTACATGAGATTAGCTTAGTTTTTAACTTTTCTATGCAAATTAAACCAATTTAAATGTGAAATAGGCAGACAAATGTATCTATATGAGGAGCTGGACATAATTAACTATGCTGAATTTAAATTACATAAGCTAGTGACTTTTCATATATAGACAAGGTCTAAGTCATAAGATAGAGAAGCTCGCTCCCCTAACCAGCTGACTTGCAGTGTCTTTGATGTAAAAATTTATACAAATAAATACTTGTGTGGACATTCACAATGCCTTTTCTGAAACTGTTTTTCTCAATTATTGATAACAGATGCATGAAAAATTAGCAATACAGACTGAATTTCCCTCCTGTTTTTATTCAACTTGTATATAATAGTGTTTTTTGGCATTCAGTGAATATTAACAAATTAAAAGGACAAGCCACATTTAAAACTGGAAAAAGCTCTTCCAAGCAGAAACAGGTACAACTTCTTAATTATTCAGATTACAGATCTCCAAATGAAACAACTCATCCCAAAATCAAGGCAGAACTTAGCAAGTTTATCTTTGTAACACATTACAGGTCTATCAGCAATTGCAACATCCTGTACTGAAATTAGTATAGGCCATTATCTACATTCTGTGATTTGTTTAAAACAGAAGGCACCTGTATGCTATAGAAAAGCATTCACTCATCAATTAAAAAGAGAGACAGATGGAGATGGATGCAAAGCCTAATTTTACAGCACAGACAAGAGCAATTCCAGTCCATTGAAGAGGAAACACCTCATTAATGACAAAATTAAGGATTTAAGAGCAAAGTCCAGTCACACAGTCATTATACAAAAAATGTCATGAGATGATAAACAACAACTGCTTTTGGTAATATTCCTCCCTGTTGAGAGGCCAGGACAAGGGAGATGCGGAACTGAAGCTTCATCTTGAAGATTAATGTGGTGCTCATGGGAATTTCAACACCGTGCATAAAGGTCCAGTTCAGAACTAGAGAGAAGGAGAAAATTCAGAGTGCAACAAAAGCCTCCTAGCAATACTGGGGAAAGAGTAAAAAAGGCAAAATAAACAAAAACAGTGCAGAGAATGAAAAACCTACTCATCATGAAGGCGAGAGGAGCTGAGCCGTACATGTACAAGACTTCTGCAGAGAAGTCTTACATGGCATAGCTTCAAGGAAAATGGATGGATCTAGCCAGGGCACAGCAAAAGTCAAATCCAGGCTGACACAATCATATATTCAAAGCACACCACTGCTGATCAACACACCACTGCGTTAGTTCATCTACATATTTGGCACTATCTTAAATCAAAATCTACATTTTTGAAGGGGGTAAATAAACCCTCTTTATGTAAAAGGCAAGATCTTAGAAAATGAAATTCAGTTAAGCTCCCCTTAAACCCCTGATACTCAGTCTCAAAATTTAAATGAGTTGCTGGACTGCTGCAGAATGCTTTTAGCTTTCTGAGCATGGTTCACACTTTTAAGCAAGGCCAAATAAATGCCAGCAAAAACAACAATCAAACGAGCAAAAGCATGCACTGGAAGACACTTGTCCAGGAAATCACAGAGGGCAAAATCCTAAATTGAGAACTGCAATGCAGTATTTGTTGGCAGGGCTATTGCTGTATTTCTTAGTGGCACTGGCCCCAGAAAATGATGTCAGAACCTGGAATTTATGATTTTCATTGTCTGTAAAATCACAGGGTAAATACCTAACCTTCAGCAACCCAAAGTATTTTCAGCCCCATAAAGCATTAGTGAACTTCCAACCATTTAGAAGAACAGATCCCATTCTTCATTTTACCCTAAGGCATTATTCAACAGAAATGTGTCCACCTCATACACCATTGGACCTTACAACTGGCTTGGTTAAACACCCACATGACACCTTGCATTTAAAGGGATGTGCTCTCATACAACAGGGCATCCCAAGATGCCCCTATACTTCCAAGAAAGTCTGCATATTCCTGAACACTTCCTAAACTTCCTATGCTATGTGAGATGAGCAGCGATAAGATTCACAGGACCTGTCCCCATAACGTAAATATCAGCACAGCCTGAGCGATTTGGGGCAGGGACAGTCTCTTGTTAAAGGGCAATAGGTTTTAATCTGAATATATGAAAAGCCTAGCATAATAGCATCCAAAAATATACTACAGAGAGAAAATAAGGGGTGGGAGGTGGCATGGATTTCTCCTACTGATGTACCTATAACTGTATTTGGTCCACAGATGTAACTATGCATGACCTACTGTAGACTGTGTAATATTTTTCTTGTGTCCAATTGATTTTTTTGTCCCCTCCCCCTTTAAAATCCAAATAGCTGACAAAGTCAACGATGACTTCTACACCAAACGCCGACATCTTGCAGAACTGGCCGCCAAGGGGAGCCTGCCACTCCATCCTGTGCGCCTAGATGAAGATAGAGCTTACACGATCGACAGTGGCCTAACCAAACAGAATGGGCAGAAATCCAGAATCGCAAAGATACACACACACCCATTCGGTTACAATTCCCACTACAAGACCTGGGATCCCAACGACCAGTCTCTTAGACGGCAAGCATACACAAACAAGGGAAAGCATGGTATGGCAGACCCAACGTTAAGCGACCCACTGACAACCCGGAGCCAGCATTATTTGGGCCCACAGCCATACTTCATAACTAACAGCAAGACAGAAGTAACTGTTTGAGTTTATTTTCCTTTTTTTTTTTTAATGAAATCCTTTAAAAACCACACATAAATACACACACAACACAAACACTCAACTGAAAGGCAAAAAATAAATTTAAAAATATAAAATTAAAAAAAAAAGGAAACAGAAGGAAGGAAGGAACTTCCACCTGGACATTCTTGGTATCCAGCCAACTGTAGGCCGAAGAGTGGGTTAATACCATTCAGCAATACACACTGAAGGTTGAATTATAAACTCCATTTGTATTTCACAATGGAACACAAACCCTTGCGACTAAATTTTTTTACTTGAAACTAAAATCCATGATGAGAAGTAGCACAATCTAGAGAAACTTTATGTCTGCTTAAACATTTACACTATGTTCCTGCCTTGAGACAGAGGAAGAAAGAGAGAAAAATATACTGTAATATATTATTTCAGAGAGGAATTTTGTATAAAACCTATTAATAATCACTAGACCTGTGAAAAACCAAGAGCAACATCTTGGTACAACCCCTAACATCTACTATTGTACTTTCACACCATCATATAGAAAGCGCAAAAAATATATATACAATAAGGGACAAAGACTCTTTCACAAGGAATTTATGAAGACTGTTATGATTAAGAGCATATGGGACCTTTCTGGCTGGTAGAGAATTCTGCAGGATGATAACAAACAGCAGAAGATTTTATTTCAGTTTACTTCGTTTGATTTGAAATTTTTGGGAACCTCCAAAATAAGAAGAGACATATCATGACACAGAAAGCTGCTGGGGGAATAAGGGCATCAGAATATTCCCTCTCAGTCCTCCTGTTTTCAGGCAGATGGTAACAATTCTCACTTTGCAGACTGTCAGGACTTTTTCTTCACATAAATGTTTTGCCTATCTTCAACTGCTTCAGACTGAAATTAAGCGTGGGTGGTGCCTTTACTGTATTACTATTGTTCAATGACAGTCTTGTTTCTCGGAGTGACCCCTCTGTTCCTTTAAGCTATTTCCTCATGTTTTGCTAAGGATGACAAGGGTTCTGCCCTGCTCAGCCTCCCCTGTTTGTCCCAAAGGGAAATTGGACTACATCTCCATGCAGTGGTTACACAGTCAAGACTGTTTAGTTAGCCCCTCCATTTTCCCAATTTAAACTTTTTCCCTCTAGTCTCTCATTTTGTATTTGCTTTTAGCCATGGTAGTTCTTTGTAGCTCAATTAAATGTTATATGGTATACTGTCTCTATCGTTTGGCTTTCTATAGTGGCATTCCCTCTTGGTGGACTATTTGGTGGAAGAGGCTAACGGACTAGCCTCAAACTTCAAAGAGATCTGGGTTTAAACTAAACAAACAATTGGACTCGTGGTCTTGACTGTGGTTCTGAGGAGCAGGATGCCTTGTTCGTATGAGTAAAACCACTCCTGAATTGGGCACTGGTAGTAGACTTGCAGTCCTGGGCCTGTAAGAGCTTCGGCACATCCACAGAGATAAACAGAGTTGGGATGGGATGGCGGTGCTGCAACAGCCTGATGGCAGGCAACGCACTCAGTCTTTCAGTTAAATTCCTGCCCTTCCCCCAGAACAAGTCATTTGGCTAAATCCCAACTAGCTATCTTACTACAGTTGCATTCTCACCAGCTGTCAGAGTATGCAGGGAGGAGTGAGAACTGTTATGTTGTAAGAAGAATTGGAAGTGGCATTTCTTACTCAATGACTGGCAGTGCTTCTTCTTAGTCAAGGATGCAAGAGCTAAGAATTTGAAATGTGGTTAAATGGAGAGACCATTTTTTTAGCTATATCGAGATTGATTTGCATCCTGAGAGCACTGGCATCTCTCCATAAGTGTGCTGCTAAATTGTATGATCATATGTTTCAAGACTATCAGAAGTGGACAAAGCCCACGGGACAAATACTTTGCACACAACCCAGATTCTCCACTATCTTACTTTTATTCCTTTAATCTTTATTGCCTTCTCAACTGGCTGACTTAATTTGACCCTTTATGGAATGTTGCTGTTAATCCATATGCTTTAGATACACATTACAGCTGCACTCTAATTTACACAGGTTTCGTGTAACTTGAGCATATTTTATGTGGAAATATTTTAGTAACTGTATGTTCTGTAAGTAAACACGTGTTAATACTTGTTAACTACAGAGTTTATGATACCAATAATACTTCCTACAATAAAATGTTTGTTTGTTTTTTAAGAATGTTTATTTGTAAACATATGTATTCACTATATTAATATGAATTTCTTACCTGGCAATAAAACTGATTCTATGTGAATCCAACTTGCTGGCTCATTTCTAAACTTGTATCATTGAGCCAATTTTTGAGTATTAACTGAGCTTCTGGAGCCTCTCACTGCAGCCAGTGGGGTTGATCTCAGCACAAATGATGATTTGACTCTGCCATTGGAAACCAGCTGCATGTTGTATGCATTGCATATATGCAATGCCTGTTACATGGAATGTAACATAATACACACATGCATGCAAGCCTTGCAAAGCTCCATGTGCCCTGTAAGCCTCCAAGCACCACACACAGCTTGTGTCACTTGATCAGTTAATTACAGCTTTGAGGAAAGAAAAAAAGGTAAGCATGCACAGAGCCAGATCCTGGTCCTCATGAATGCATGGGAATTTTGCAATAAGCTTCAGCCACATCCCAGGATTTGAACTACCCAGTAAGAACAGATGAAACACGGGTGTATATCGCTTCAAAATTTTTTTATGTTCATTACAGAAAAGTCTGTATGTAACATCTATGTACCGAGTCTGCTGGAACAGAAAGTCCTTTACAGGCTTTTAGTGCTGCTAATGGCTCGTAAACCTGACAACGAACAGAACCTCAGAAAAGGAGAGTGTTTGGGTAGCTTCTTCTCTTTGCTTTGCTGCAGTGATATCAGATTGATTTCAGAAGAAGAAACTAAGAATCAGGATACCTAGCTTCAGAATCAACTTAGTGCATGACTTGGTGCAAATTCTTTAGATAATTTAGGATTCCTAGGAAGCCATGACACATTATCAGAGGGAAAACATCAATTCAGAAGTGGCTGGTGTCAGCCACTTTAAACAGTACAAAAGTCTCATTTTCATTATATGCCTCTATGGGTGCCATGAAATAGTCCATAAAAGCCCCACTTCTGGTTACAGGAGCATTTTCCTGCCTCAGGCACAACTACAGAAACAACCCTATTCTGCCAGGGGGCTCAGGAGAGACATATGGAATATGGCCACAGAGCCTGAAAAATTCGGGGCAGCCCTGCGACCCATAGGGAAGCCTGGGGAGCCCAGTGGAATACAAGCGCAACCTATGCTAGACACAACTTACTGTTACAGCTCCACCACCAATCCATCTAATTCACATGTTGTTTCTATCAGCAAATTCCTCTACTGGAATCACAGATGGCAAAAAGGACAACTGCTTCGCTAGTAGAAGTGCCTCTGCCTAGGCTTTTTTTCTTCTAGATACATGAAAAAAAACTCAACCCCCCCCACCCCACATCTGATTTTGTGTCTCTGCACGTTTTTTTCTCTTACGTTAGCCTGAACCTTTTGTCACCATGAGCAAGAACTGCACTGGGTTCCCGTAAGCATTTCTTCCATAAGGCTCTTTGATATTAACAAGGATGCGCTGCACTGCAAACAAAAAAGTGTATTGCGAAGAAATGAACATGGTCTATATACAGAGCTATGGAGTCTAAAAGTCTAAAGGTTATCTGGTTTAGACCCCTTTACCCTGGAAACATCTGTTCTCATGACTAAATCATTTGAGCATGATCCTCAGTTTACACAAACTGAAGACGTGGTGACATATAAAAAGAGGATCAGGTCTCATGACATTTCACACTCCCTACAACATGTCTCCACGACTCAAACTTTAGGTTTTAATAGATCTGGGAAAAGATTAATGCTTTGCTCTATTCTTAAAGAATGGTTATTGAATTTTGGGTACTAAATAAATAACCCTAGTCCACAAATCCCTTTTGCACACAATCCTGCGCACTTTATTTAGTCCTGGTCTCTATACTTGAATACATGAATGACTTCCAGTGATAAATATAGTCTGTACTGTAATTATATCATCTTTCTATTTGTCGTGGATAATTTTATTTTGTTAAAAACAGTTATGACAGGAAGCATTATTGTATTAGATTATATCGTCTCATATATCACCCAGTGCTGACAATGTGAAAATAGAATGAGTACCACATTACTAAAAAGTGAGCATTGTTATTTTTATGAATGGGAAAGTCAAATTATTGTGTCTATTGATATATTGATATTATATACATTAGTTCAATAACAAAGTCCTAAAAGGGTGAAACTATTATTAATGCTCTTGGCTGTATTAAGTACCAGGAACTACTCAGAAAATTCCTGGTAACTAATCCTCTAGAAATAAGACTGGTTTGGGAGAATGAAATCCGATGTTTTCTAACTGCATATAAAATTATTGATTTACCAGTAGTTTGGCAGAAGATGTAGCATATAATGGTGTCCTGGTTTCAGCTGGGATAGAGTTAATTTTCTTCTTGGTAGCCGGTATGGGGCTGTGTTTTGGGTTTAGGATGAGAACAATGTTGATGAAGTACCACTAAATAGTCGCTAAGTAGCGCTTACATTGGTCAAGGACTTTTCAGCTTCCCGTGCTCTGCCCGGTGCACGGGGGGGCTGGGAGGGAGCACAGCCAGGGGCGCTGACCCAGACTGGCCAAAGGGCTATTCCATACCATATGACGTCATGCTCAGTATATAAGCTGGGGGAAGAAGAAGGAAGGGGGGGGACATCTGGCGTGATGGCATTTGTCTTCCCAAGTAACCGTTACGCGTGATGGAGCCCTGCTTTCCTGGGGATGGCCGAACACCTGCCTGCCAATGGGAAGTAGTGAATTAATTCCTTGTTTTGCCTTGTTTGCGTGCGCAGCTTTTGCTTTACCTATTTAACTGTTCTATTTTATTTTACTTCAATTATTAAACTGTTCTTATCTCAGCCCACGAGTTCTCTCCCTTTTACCCTTCCGATCCTCTCCCCCATCCCACCGGGGGGGAGTGAGCGAGCGGCTGTGTGGTGCTTAGTTGCTAGCTGGGGTTAAACCATGACAAATGGCATTATTCCAAAAGTCACCTGGAGTCATGACACTGTCCCAGTTTTCAAGATATGCATTACATTTACCTTACATTCCTATCAGGTTCTGACCACTCTGTCCAGCGGCTGCCCACCTGAAGAGATGTACAAGATGATCCTTCATGCCATATTCTGCAGTTCCCACTAGGTTGCCCATAGAAGAGCACAGAAGTCTAACCTGACAGTTTCAGATTCAAACTCAAGTTTATCTCTAGTGTTTGCCCAAAACTGGAGCAGTGTTTTCTCAAGAACACACTTAATGTCATGGGGTGACATCAGAAGAGATGAAGAAAGAGACTGTGCAATGTGAATTTGTCATTGGCAGCTTGGGCTATTACTCACGGAGCGCACCTCTTGTAGCACTCGTGCTCTGCTCTAGCAAACTGCACAATCAGCCCAGCTGGCTCTCCTAGTAGACATCGTGTAGGACCATGTTTAGGAGGGCAATGGCAGATGAGTGTGACTAATGAGGGAAGATAAACTTCAATGTTTTATACTAAACTACTAAATCAATTCATTTGAAAAATGTGACATAATAGCACATTAATCTCAGCCTACAGATGGGGAAAAAAAAAAATAAGAGCCAGCAAATGCTATTACAGCTAAAACCCCAGGGGAAAACTTTCAATGTAAACACCAACTTACAGCTCTAATTTGAAAAGTGGCTGTAAAAAAACAATTCTTGGAATTCATGCTTCATGCTTTAGAGATTTCCAGACTCAAATTTGCTCAGCCTGCAAGTAAGATGTGTCCTCATACCTGCCAACTCAATCTGGAACAAAAGCGTTAAACCAGACCTTTCCTCCCCATATAGCTGCATTAATGAAAGTCAGGACCAAATTAGGATACTGGTTATATCCTGTATATGCACAAAAGCTGCTGTCAGAAAAATGCAGCTGATTGGACATAGTAAACACTTCTGCAGAAGATGCACCATGAAGAATTTGACACACCTCATTCAGCTGTGCTGGCCCTACCAGGTTAGCAAAACGTAAGACAGAAGTATTTGTCACCAGTGACAACAAATTACACTTTTTGACACTGGAAGAAAATCAATTCTCCCCCTAGTTTTGGGGATTCTTCCTATGTCAGAATATGCCAAATAAACAATGCCTGAACAAGCCAGGGCTCCCTGGATAGGCCCTCCTCATCCCAGGACTGCTCTTCTGACAAGATCATGGTCTTGCTTCAAGAGCAAGGTGTTCTCTTCAGTTTCATTTTATTTTTCACCTTCAGAGCTTTCTGGGAAGCAGAAGCTATGGATTCAAGCTTACCTGAGGCTGAGATAGGTCTAGAACCCCAATCTATCACCGCTGCTCTGGTTTCACATAAGAGAAAAGAATGAGATGCTACTTATACCTAAGTGCACAAAGCAATGTTATAGTCAGTCTGGTCCTTCACAGATGCATGAAGAGGCTCTTTATACCTATTTTTCTCTGCAGGTAACTTGAGAGTAATTTTGCATCCCAAAACAAAATCATTTTGCAAAATGCCCTTTTTTTTGTTTGTTTTTAGTAAAGGTAAAATTAATTTTTTTGTCTATCCAGGGCTTTAACAATATACTCACACTGTTACACACACAGTTGCACCTTGTCTGTTTAAGTCAACACTAGCTTCCTTTGCTTAGCAACTTCACCTGCGTTTAAATTGTAAGAGGCACCGCTGCTTGTTAATAGGGGTTGATGTTTCACTGTCAGAGTTCATCTTCCGAACCTGCACACCAAGCGTTGTGTGCATCCCTCACAATAAATAAGGCTGGGAGCACAATAGGCTATCAACAGTGATGATTTCAAATCAAGAGATAATGTCAGGCAGTGCTGCTACTCAATCTGAGGTTCAGCTACAAACTAGAACTGAAAAATGGGAATAATCACAAGCCTTCTCTGTGGTCATTTGCAGGGTTATTTTGTCAAGGAAACAAGTCCTACCAAGCAGCAGGTGTGTCAGTGGAGCCACTAATACTCCCTGAACAGAAGCACGTTCTTCTTTATACTGCACGCAGCTGTTGGCCTCATTTTCACTCTCTGGTATTGGGGCTTACACTAACATTTTGATCACAGTAGTCATTATTTGAGAGACTTTTGCCAATGTTAGTGCATATAATTCCCCGAAGTAATTGGTCCCCAAGGGAAAGAGCACTTTACCTGCTACTTACTATTTCTTTAAGCAACAGAAACATTGCAAAAATATCATAATTGTGTTCTTTTTCCCTGCTACAGGTGAAAAGAAACTAGGTTTTGCTTTGTCCTTACAGGGGTAAGGAGGGAGCTCAAGGATGCCTACTTTTCTGTCTCTTTTCAAGACAGTGTTATACTTCAGTAGGGATTTTTCATACACACTCTACAGGAGACAGCACTGACTACTGAGCACAGAGACATCCTGTTGACTCCCCCATACACTAGGAACGAAAAAAATCATGCAATTGAAAGACAAAGATAGACTGGACTACTGTGGCATCAGTACTGGCTTTGCCATATGCCATGGTTCAATGGCTACTTTCCAACACCCATTTGAAGAGGTCAGGAGAACTGCATGGTATGTTCAAAACTGATGTTCTCCAGTGAACTCCTGCAGTCTCCCTGAGCATCCACTCACACCTAGCACCTCACTTGGGCTCTCAGCTTCCATGCTGATGTAACAGTCTCAGAAAAAAACCCTTCTCTCTGTGTACACGTGTATGCACACACATATTTTACATGATTTTCCACATCAGTCGCTTGACCTTTGGAGCCTGACTCCCTAAAACATTTGTGTTTGCAATACCACCAAAGGGTAACACTGATTTGGAAAATCCACCTAACTGCCTTGCTACAGTTTAGGGGCCTTATATCGCTTTTGAAGATAGGATTTTTATCCCTAATTTACTTTTGTGCTTTAAATACTAAAGAATGTGACATTCTAAAGAAGAGACAGTCTAAAGTTTAGGGATGAAAAGTGTCCTTTAAGGCTGTAATATATTTTACCATTACTGCTTGGGGAATGATAATACTAAGAATGATAGAGAGGAACTTGACAGGATCCATTAAGGCAGAGACAGCTTGTGTATGCTATTACGCACAAGACTCTGCACAAGTCTGCCTATGCAGAGCAAACTGTTCTGGTTTTTACTAACAGTGATTTATGAGTTTGGTTTTTTTTCTAAGAGTTGCACCTAAAAAGCAGAAGGCTGAGTGCTCCTAACAAAGGTGCCCTGTTGAACACAGCAGGACACACAACCTTGTACAGCATGACTCTAATAGCAAAGGCCCTGATCCCGTACTGCTGAGTTAGTGGTAGGCTTGTCAGTGTGCGGAAGACCAAAACCCACAGACAACACACGTTCACTCTTTGATATGCAAAAATTTTTAGGCTCCACTACAAGTAATTTTTTTCAATCTGACACCACCTAAATGGTATGGGAAAGAAAATGTAGCAGATAGACGACAGGATTGCATAGATCTCCTGGACTCAGTCTCAGCAGAGACTGCAGTTCAACCGAATAACAGCTGCAGCATTGTCTTGTAGCAAAATGCAATTATCCTTCCAGGATCTCATCTACCTGGTTGTCTTATAACTTTGACACAGCTCATAATGAGCAGGGAAGACTCCACTCTCACGCTGTTGCTTGGCTTCAATGTGCACATTCAATGTCCTTGTGAAAGACAGTTACTACAGCCATTAAGATACTGAAGTCTGCATAAAGTCAAAGTGTAGGTATAAAACTTATCACTTTCTACAAACAGCATCAAAATATATGGAATTTTGAGGCCTGATTCCAAGTCTCCTGTAATTTGCTGCCTAGCTTCTTAGAAATGCCTGCCTTAGACACTCTTTAGCTTCTTTGACTTTTAGTTGATATTTGGCTGCTTACCTATTAAAACAGTTTTCATGTTTCTACATAAAATGAGTGCCACACTAAATATTGATATTCCTCATGCTGTTACTTCAGTGTACAATTTATTTTATTATTAATTGATGATTTTATTAGGTGAGATATCATCCTCCAAAGACAGCAGTATTAGATGAGTATTCAGCAGGAAATGCCTCTTTTATCACCCCCAAATTTACTGACAATCACAGTTCAGTTATCTTTGGGGTTGCACTTCGTTGACAGGGTAATAATAGAAAAATTTAATTTTTAAAAGCTCCTATATACACTATAAAACCTATTCTGCCATTTTAAACATATTTCTTTTCATAATAGGAAGTGAATACACGTGTATTTGCAAAAACATTGTGTCTGTGTGGAGTGTGAGTGAACAAGTGGAAGAGAAGGGATGTTACACTTAAGTAAAGAGATAATATCAAGTCTTTTACCAGCTCGAATCCCATTCCCCACATCTATAATATTAGAGCCACAACCACTGTACAATAATACTTTCTCATACAAAAGTACTATAGAGGTTGAAGTGTAGCCAGTGCATTTAATCAACTTCAGGGAAAGATGAAGTTGACTTTCCAATAATGACTTCCCAGTATGTTCTATTATATTTGTTCACTCTCCAACAGTGACCTTTTAGGATGGGTCACAGTTTCAGAAAAAAGATGAGATACAAAACTGCATAGATATTCTTTGTAAAATATTACAGTAATCAGTAGCCTTGAAAAGTCTTTTCTATTGTCTTATCTGAAAATGGGAGGAACATGTATTGCACCTCATATACATATATATGTACGAGAAAAGAAGCAGCAAAAAAAAAAGAGATAAACACAGGCAAGACAGCACAGTGTGCAACACCTCCCATTAATGCTGTCAGCACTACAGAACACTAGCCAAAGAGCACATGACCAACATTAACAGAAGCAAGCTTGTATTAATATGTTTAAGCAGATAGAGGGCATTACTTTACAAAGACATAATGTTATTTTTTTGCACTCTCTGCATTGGCTTTGGGGTTTGGTTGGTTGGTTCTGTTTGGCTGGTAGATTTTGGGTTTGTTAATATCAGAATGGCCATATTCCTGTCAACAAACAGAAAACTGAGGAAAAGAGATTATCAAAAATGTCCACTAGATCAAAAGAAAGGTTACAAAATTTAAGAAGTGACTAAGGCTGCAGTAAGAAAAAATATGTAAAATTGATAATGCTGCCTGTTAATACCTACAGAAGTTTTACACCATCTGCTAATTTCCTCTTTGTCAGCTGCACAAGGGAACCACATGAGAGACACCATAATAAACAGAGGTATTTTTTCCCTCTTGGAGATCATAAGTCTCCAGAACCTGTGGCATATATGTTCACTTACACTCAAGCTGTTAATATATACAAGTGAGAAGAGAACCAGTATTTTTATCAATGTGGAATAGCAGCTGAGACAGACAACACAACCTCCGCAGAGGGACATATCCATATGTTACACAATAATGAATGCCAGAAAAATAATACCGTGTTGGGGCTTCTCTTGGAGAGCTCTATTCAGAGGCATTTTAACTAGAGGTCAAAAAACCATTGTCCATAAAGACTCTGCAAAAGCTGACATAGCATGAGATCTTAGAAAAAACATTTGGAAAGTACATGCTCTACATTAATCCCTATACCTGCTTCTATTATCCAGTTAGGACATACACTACCTCCTGCCAAAGCCCTGCTATGCATATACTATATTTCTTGATCTTTTCTGTTGCTTAGTAAAGGTTTTCGAATTTGCTGCCAATTCAACCCCTGAAGCACAGATGGGAATAAAAAAGCATCTTATCTCCTAGCATACTATTGCATATCATGTTTTCTACTATTTTCAAGCTGTACAATCTCTCAAGCTGTATGACATGCCTGTTTCCCTTGGGAGACTATTTCACATACACACAGAATCCTAATACCCCTTGTGCATATTCCTGTATGTAAGGCTTGAAGCTGTGCTAGAGAAAGGAGCCCTCTGCTCTCATCTTTTTCATCTCGTTCTTTCAGCAACAAGAGGAAGAATTGCCAGAAAGCTGTTTTATAGGTTTCTCATCCAAAACTTCAGACTGACTGAGGTGCTAGGAGGGAAGGCACTTTTGACACTCTGTTGTTGAGCATAGAAAGTATCTTCTGGAGCATCCTGATCAGAGGTGCAGATTTCTGTCCTGACTTCACCCAGTGACATCTTTGAAGTCAGCTGCTCATTTGTAATGGTAAGGTCTTCAATCAAAAAGATGGCAAGTAGCAGTAGATATCATACACTTTATCAAGACTTCTGGATTCTGGCTTGTGTCACATTTTCATAAGAAATTTGGGAAATGTGGGTTAAATTAGCCTACTGTAAAGTATGACCATAATGGAACAACATAGTTATCAGTAAGCCTCTAATAAATGACAAAGAAGAATCAAGCAACATTCTTCAAGAGTTTATTTTAAAATATCAAAATATATTTGTCTTTCATTGTCTAAGTCAGTAAGGAAAAGTATTACATTTACAGGTAACTCCTGTCAGCTTAAAAAAGGAAAGCAAAATAAGAATCAAGAAGCGTTCACCATATAGCATGGTGGTATGAAATAAACAGGACAGAGCACTGAGGACTAATGCACGGTATCGTGTACACACAATTATTCTATATTATAGGTAGGAATAATAGCACAGACATACAAGTTTCAGAATAATAGCTCAGGCAGCAGATCTGCAAAAAACAGGGCTGGGAATTATAACACTATACAAACCGACTACGAGTCAAGAAAATCAGACAGGCCAAATAGGAAAATCACATAAAGTAATCTTCCCACTCTGCTCAGATGTAATAAAGCCTCAGCTAGAATACTGTGCCAAGCCTTGGCCATCATGCTTCCAGAGATATAAGGGTCAGCTGGAGAGTACCAGGGCAAAGAAAAATCAGTAAGGTTATTATAATCAGTTATTACTTAAACAATCAGTATGAATAAGCAGAGGTGTAGAAAAGAGAAACTGTGAGGGGAAAAAAAACACCCTACTTTTTTTTATGCTACAGAACAGACAACTGAAGAGATATATTATGTACAGATTATACAATTTGTAACAAAGAGTTACCGAAAAGAGGATAAAACAGTTCATGTCTAGTGGAGAGAGAATACAGAGTTAGGTCTCTTCTCCCTGGAGAAGGGAAGGCTCATGGGGGACCTCATCATAGTATTCCACTACTTAAAGGGTGGCTACAAAGAGGATGGAGGCGCTATCTTCACAAGGAGTCACATGGAGAAGACAAGGGGCAGTGGAGTACAAGTTGCACTGGGAGAGGTTTCATCTAGATATAAGAAACAAAATTTTTTACAGTGAGAGCAATCAATTACTAGAACAACCTCCCCAGGAATGTGGTAGAGTCCCCATCACTGGATGTTTTCAAGACGCAAACGGACAGGGTGCTAGATAATCTCATCTCGGCTCTCTTTCCCATGAAGGCTGGACTAGATGGCCTTTCAAGGTCCCTTTCAACCTGGACTATTCTCCAAGTCTTCAGCTTCTCTGCCTATACCACTGGCAATGCAGGTAAGGAGTGATGTATTTACACACATCGGTGTTGACACTGGTCCCTTGATATTTAACACACACAGAGGATTTTATTCTTTTTTAAGAAGACACAATATAGTCAGTAACTGACAATAAATCATATTTTAGATGGCAGTATGAAGCTGCTTGCACTATGTACACTTTAGAAATATAGTCCCTTCTCCGAAGATCTTATATTTGAATTAGAATTACCTAGCAGACAGAAACAAACACTGAATGAGTTTCAAGGATTTGCTCAATTTACTCTACAGTAAAGTCAGTAATTGCACCCAGGATTCTAACTGTATTCAGCCAGGCCTCTCCTCCCCAGGACATCACTGTGTTCTAAAAGGCTGACGTCCTTCTGCCGCTCCTTAGAGAATCTGGTTTTGATCACTTGTCAATGGACTTTAGCATAATCCTAATAGAAGAAGGCAGACACTCCAACAGCAGTTTTAGAGGTCTGCTATTTGGATCACAGCATTTGTGAGTATAGTGCAAATGTGAATCCAAGGGGGATCAAAGCATTTGTGAGGAAAGGGGCCTCAGACAGAAAGAGAGGGATCTAATTTTCATATTGTCTTTAGCTCTTTTCACGGGGCAAGTAAGTGATTCCAGAAAAGAAAGAAAAAAAATCACAAACTCACTTCAGAAGTATGAGGGGGAAAGAGAAAGAAAGACACTGAGTCGGAACAGAAAGGCACTTCATCATGTAACAGGGGAAGATTCTGCACGTATCTCTCCAGCACCTCTGTAGCCCTCCCCAAACTACTTTTTCCCCTCAAAACTTGTCTAGATGGAACTACTGTAAAATGGGTGCCAACTCCAATATTCAAATAATAGCAATCAGGGAAATGCAAATGTTGCATTGAGTAACATTTTCCAGGGGTTCAGTACCAATGAGTATTTTCAGTGATGACTTAGAGGACAGACTACAGAGTACACTTGCAGAAAGGAACAATTTTGGACTGCATGTGCTCGTAAGACATGAGCGGAATTCAAATGGTCTTGATGATCCGAGCTATTTCAGACCACTACAGATCAGCAACAGCATTTACAAAGTGCTACTAACATGAGGACATGAAAAACAGACAAGGTAGGAAATGACAGACTAGGACACTTTTCTGCAAAAAGTATTTTTGAGTTCTAATGTCATATAATCCTTTTACTCATATGAATAAGGCTTTAACTGAAATAGCATCTAGAAATTTATAAATGAACTCCAGAAATGAGAAACAGCAATGGTCAGATGATTAGAAATTACAAAGATAAAGAAGAGAGCAAAAGCCAAGATAAAATAAAACTTTGTTATTTTAGAGAGTATTTCTCCCCTTTATTCCAAAGAAAAGACAGCTATGGAGAGACATAATTACATCTATGTAAAGAGTTGCTGAAAAGAGGAAAATAATATACCCCACTGGAGACAGGAAAAAGATCTAGTTGGTATAAGGATGATTTAGTCAAGTATTAGAAGAAAAACCTTTTGAACAGTGTGGAATGACAAGCAATGAAATGGATTATATACAGAGGCTGTGGAGTTTCCATTGCTAAATGATTTTAAAGAAACATTGAACTGATTCTGTCAAGAATGATTTAGATATTGTTGAATCCTTGTTGAAGAAGAAAGATGGACTAGATGGTCTGTGAAAGTCCATTACAACTCTCCTATTATTTTTTTCTTCAAGGCCCACAGCAAAGATGGGACAGAAAGTCTGTTCCCCTAGGAATGAGTTTTTTTCTCACATTTCTTTTATCAGTTAGCAGCAGATGAATGCTGTAAGTAGTAGCATAAAGGTATCTGAGGTTTCCCCAAAATTCAGTGCTGTTAACACTGCAATTGCAAACCAGTGCATAATGTTCCCTAGACAGACTTACACAGTAGCTAAAAGCGCATATATTCGGACACACTACAGACTGTCTGGAAACAAAGACTCCTGAGGCACAAACTATTTTAACTGTGTAATTATGTCTTACCAATAGCAACATCGTTCATACATTTGACAGTAGCTCTTTCATTCCATGTCCTTACCTGGCAGTCAGTCACAGTCTTTAAAAGGCCAAAATCCCGACCTCCAATGTAACATCCCACACAGATGATGTAATCTCAGAGGTAAGGAAAGAGCCTGCCTTTACACTCAGCTTACAGCTACAATCTGAATAAATCATGCCTCTGAATTCCAAGAAAGCATTTGAAAGGGTAGAAGAGTACAGAAGGGAGGTAGAAATGTTTTGAACCGAGAAGTAAGTTTAGGCTTCCAAAAAATATAGGTTTCATCTCCCGGTCTGAAATGGACTTCCTACATCATTGAGGATGAATTAGTTCCTTTTTTGCAGTATTAGTTCATTTAAAAAGTGGGGATAAAAATAATATATCTGTAATTTGACTGTCAGTTCCCTGGGACAAATAGTCTAGCCCATACTATTTAAGAGAGAAAGAAAAGGAATATATTCCCAATTGCTCCCAGTAGAGTTCATATACAAACTCTAGTCAGTCCTGAGAAGTACGCATAGGGTTAAAGCTTCAAATAGATAAATTCACTGAGAATTTAGTAATGATGTCACTGTGACCAAAAGTTGGCCTTAAGATAAATAAACGGGCTTTCAGTATTCGCTGCAGTCATTTGCTATCCCTTGGCACCAAGATGAAATCATAAAGCTTTGTAATTACAGATAAAAGGGATTTGACATGAGAGCTCTCCAAACAAGCCAAACATCCTGGAAAGTAAAAAAAAGACCCAACAACTTGCTTGCATGCTCGTTCTCCAGACTCGAGAATAACCATCAAGACAATTTTCTTATTATTAGCAGCTGTTCAGAAATCAGTACTAGATTCATTAGTTAAATCAGTGGGCTTTCCCAGACAAAAAGAAAATTATGGAAAGAGGAGGATTTGAGAATAAATTAGCCAGACTCTAACAATGTCACAAACGCAAAACCCTACAGCTCTGGCATGTAGAAATTACACAAAAACAAATCCCACAAACAAAAGATACATTCCTAGCATAACTGAATAACTTAAAGTGTAACCTCCCATTCTTTTGACAGTACAGAGGATGGACCCATCTACTCAAGCAAAGGCTCCTCTGTAAGATTACATGCATGCAACAGAAAAAATAAGGAAACCTTATGCGCTGTTATGTCTGTAATTTAAAAAACACTCTAAATTATATTTGAGGAAATGCTGTCGTCACCCTACAAAGGACAGGATGAAAAAAGGTGGTCTAGAGACTTTTTCTTCCTATTTTCCTAATCCAAGATCAAAATACATAAGTGAAAATTCTTAATTACCACTGTAACCACTGATACAACAGTGCATGTCAGTAACAGGTACTGTTTGGGGTTTGGTGTCCACATACGCTCTGCACTCTGAGGGTAACCCTCTGAGGGTTAATTCTGCAAGTATTTACTTTTTGGAGCTGGTTTTGAGTTCTGGGCTGCTGCCTACATCAGACCCTTGGCTGCAGCAGAGACATTGGTAAAAACTAGTGAGACTGTCAGAAGAGACTTCTTTCCTCTATTGGGAAACTGCAGCGACCCAGGCTATTGCTATTAACCCACTACAGAGAAAAGCACTATAAAATAAATGTAAGTTGAATTTATATCAACAGGGCAGATGTGCATGTAAAAAGCATAGCCCAAAGTCATACTTATAAAGCATGCCTGTATACATTTTTATTGATGAAGTAGAAAAACTGTTTAAAAATCTAATTGTGAGTACCTCACATTTGCAACAGAAAAAAAAATCAAGTATGTTAATTCTTTTCACAGTGAGTTCACCATTAGGAAATGAGGACCACATTAGGAAACTCAAATTAGCAGTAGCTGTGATTATTTTAATTTTATCCCTTAAAACCTTTTCTAATAAACTAAAACAAAAAATAATGACTGTTTTCTAGGATGAACTGTTTCTTTCCAGATATTTTATCTTTTAAATGTGAAATACTTTGGCTTAAATAATACAAAGTACAGATGTGACTGCAAATGTGCACTGAAAAAAGTAATCATTACCTAGTCTAGAACTTCACATAAGTTTTGGCCACTAATTTTCTACCTGCCATCAATGCTTTCTTTGATGTTGTTTTGCCTTGCTGTTGCTGTTTGTATGAGAATCGGTCTTCAGTTTTGTAAACCAATGTCATGGTCTCTACTAGTAGAGTGTTCTGAGATATGTTGAAAGAGGATCATTAAACAGGACTTTTATACTTGTTTGTACTGGTGAGAATCCATCTCCCTTGGCAGACTGAGGGAGAAACTCCCATATATGCCAAAGAAATACCATATTTCTTTTTATTTTGTATTATTATTATCATCCATAGGCAACCATACTCTACAATAAACACTCTAGACCTGGTTGAATACAATTATATATAAAATATAAAAAGCACTCCTACAAGTTACTCTGCAACTTAAAGATAGCTTGTTGATCTCATTACACTATAGAATTGGTCACTTAGTATTTATAAATGTAAATGTAAAAAATTATTCAGCTATTTCGCAGGGAAAGTGGTGATATTTGCTGAATAATGCTAGCAATCGTAATTTAAAGAGTTTATATGCATGAGCTTGACTCTTGAAGAGAAACAGAGATTGCTGAATGAAGTATGAATTGGATTAATATTTTAAAAATCATTGTAAATTCTAGACAAAACTAGTAAAATGCTTCACCACTGATACCAGTAGGATTACTTCAGAGTTATTTATTTCAAGAAGAGGCAGCATCATGCCCTATCCTTATAGATACTTTCCTATTGACCTCCATGAGGATTAGCTCACACCTGATGACTCTTACTTAGCAAGGTATTTAAGCACATGCCATATATCTGACAGTTATCTGATAGTTAAGGGCAAAGGCTCCAGACTTAAAGCTAAACATGCTCTTAAGCATCTTATGGCACTGGGCTCTAGCTGAGAAAATACTTCTTTACAACATGCAGAGTTATTTAAATCAAAAGGATAGCATCTGAATTTGCTGGATTTCTTAACCCCATACAACAAACTGCTGTCTGCATGCTGAGCTCAGTTTCTGGTGGAGTTGTTCTGCCCAGTATTCACTTCTGTAGCAAGTTGCCTGTGTTGCAATAACTGTTCTAACCTCAACAAAAAGAATTACCTAAAATCTTTTATTCTGTGGTCTACTGTGTTATCTGATGTTGCATTAATTTTATTCATTATTTACATAAAGTATTAAAGTAATATATAGTGGGAAATCCTAGCTTGCATATTAGGTTATTTCCATTTCTACATGTATTATTTCCCTTTTCTAATGGGCACTGTCTTCTAAGCAAATGAAACTACAAAGTTGTAAGACAATTGCAGACTTATAGAAATTACTAAATATTCTTTTTTTTCTCTTTTTTAATAAAATGCCATTCAACAAACATTCTGAAAAGGAAAAAAAGAAAGAAAAAGGGAGAGCAAGCGTCTGACAGCAAAAAGGGAGAGTAAAGTGAAGAGCCTTTTTTCAAACTGTCAATAGCTAATCCTAGTTTTCTGAACAAAAGTGGTCACTAGTGACAAGTGGTGGGTTCTGAAAGGCCTGAGCAACTTCAGGTGATCTGGGATCACTTAGTAGATCTTCATAAATGTCCATAATTTGTTGACATATTGTTCTGGTTTCTGTATAATTTTCAATTTGTATGAATTTTTCTTTTCAATGGTAGCTTCTTAATCTAAACAAACCTATTTTCAGATTGGAAGTACACATCTTTACTCCTTTACTGAGGAAAATTATTATTATAGCATTAATCAGAAGAAGGAACTGCATGACACATAAATACATTCAAAATGATCAGTCTCTTCATTCTCTGTAAAACTGATGCATGGTAAGGGGTATGTTGCTAAAAAAAAAAGTGTAAGGAAGAGACTTGCATTTTAGCACGAGATTTTTCTTAAACTTTTTTTTATGGCTACCGAACTGAAAAAAAAGCTGCATTCTGATCCTGGAGGGAGCTTCCTCAACTGAAATTCATGAAATCACGTTCACTCAGGTCATAAAAGAAAAAAAAAATTTTTTCCTTTTGTTTGTCCTCTGTAACTAATAATAAAGATAAGCAGCCTGTCGTAACAGTCCCCTAAGAAAAACTTACAGCCATCTAACTAGCCTGTGAGCTTTTATACATGAGATTCCTCTTGATTTCAGTATTAGGTCTGTGTTTTTAAAGGATGAAATGTTGCCTTTAATAAAATGTTTTCACTTCCACACATTATCCACAGATGAGCTCTTCGTGATTTTCTCTCACCATACTTTATCTTTCTGTAAGTGACTTTATGCAGCTTGCATGCACTCTCCAGCTTTGTAAGCACTAGCAGAATATACATCATTGGATAAAACATCATCTCCAGTTTTAATGGAAGCTTACAATGAAGACAGATATTTCATAAATGTCTAGAAAGATGGATAGCAAGTCAGAAAAAAAAAAATAGACAGTATCAATCTACATAATATCATTCCCTGTCAAGAAATGGGCTATCTTAAGTGTGTGTAAACAGCAATATTATTCATGGTTACACCACAGTGTAATTGCTTACTGGATTTGAATGAGGTTCTCCTGAATGTGGATGAAGAGGCAAAGTGAAGATAGAAGAAGTAGCTGAAGGTAGAAACCAGAAAACTTAAAACGAAAATTATCAAGTCAGATACACCTCCTTTTATTGTGTGTGTGAATAGGAATGATTATTAAACAAATAGATTTATAACACTAGCCAGAGTGAAGTATAATGCAGAAAGAAAACTGTTTCCCTATTATATTCTGCCAGCGAGCCTCAGCCTTGACACCCAACATTATTGCCAGTGGAACCCTAAGCCTCTTTTAAATACAGTCTTGAAATTGCTTCAAACTGTATCAGAAGAACTTGTGATTTTTAGGAAGACAGACAATTGCAGAACTCTCACAAATCCATATCCCTCTGTGCCAAGGGAAATCTAATACATAGGTCACTTGTGCTAAAAGGCATCAACCAGGCCTGCCACATATTCAGCGTCTTGATTATTAACTGAAAATTGTAACAAGGAATAGAAGGGAATTTAATCTGCCATTGTCAGTGTGTTGCCATGATTTGGAGCAAACCCAAGTGAGTAGTGATGTTCAACATGTAATTCCCTGGTTCTGAAACTAGAGCAATAGGATTATGCCTAAACCTTTTCAAAAAATTAAGTGCTGAAAATGCAAAAAGACCAATGCATGAGGTGATCCACCTGAACTGCATTCCCATATCATACTGAGACCTAATCCACTACACTCTCAAGACAGGCAGAAACCAGCACAGAAACTCATGAATCCCTGACAATAGAAAGTTTGGCCTGAGGCAGCTTGAAATGAGAAGGCAACCTCCCCTCTGGTAGCCAGTACAAAGATGATGGGAGACTCGACATGGCAAAAACAAAGGAGCAGCCCAGAATAGATGTAGCAAACTACTATCAATGAAAACAAACAGGAAAAAGATACTGTTTGAGTCTTCCAAAATAAGCATCTCTGTATGGAGCAGACAGTTGGAGTTTGGATTCCTCTAGACAAATCAAGGCTGTCTTCCTCCAGTATGGACATTAGGACAACATTCATAAAAAAAGACAGCAGCAAAGACCAAGCTGAAGGAGCACAAAAAATTTTACTCCATCCCAAGAAAACCATATTGGAGATTGCAGTGGCAGACACAGAACAGGTGATATATTGACTATCTTGTCAGTCCACGCCACAGCTAAATTTCAGCAGAGACTAGCTGAGCTGGACACAGTTTTCCCACTACTATCCTACCTCCTCCAACAGAGAAAGAGCTGAATTCAGATTAAAAAAAAAGGCAGACTCAGACATTTGCTTTATGAATGTGATTACTTTTGATTCAATATGTTAGAAAACTTATTTAATAATTTTGAAATTTTAATTTTCTAAATTTAAAAATGAAAAGTTATTATATGGAAAATTTTTATGTTCATTTCTCTGTTTAATCGAGACTGATGAATCTGAAATTTTCTAAAAACCTGAGCTGAAAAATTATTTTTAAATGTCATTTCCCTGTGAATGTTTTGTTTTGACATCTAGGAAACATTCAGCTATAGCTTTTTTTTCTTGACAAATGTACAATCGACTCCAGCTCCTGACATAACAGTACTAATATCTGAAACTGTCTCCATGTGCATGCTTAGTACCTAAACAGGGTACTCATTTCATAAAAGAGTAAAGCAGCTCATATACATCTAGCCTTATTTCAACCTTTTTGAAATACAAGCAAACTTTTGGAAAGAATCAAAGGATTCTAAAAGCTTTCATTTACAGTAGAATATACATTGGGCTCAACTTAAAATTTTGTTTTTCTACTTTTTGAACTCCATTTGTACTTGTTTCCTTGTTTATTTGTATGGCAAACTGTGGATTCATTCACTGTGCACTATTAGCTGTCAACTGAAAGGACATTTTGTATTATTCAAACCTAGACATGAGCTTCTTCTGTAATGACAATAAACACTTATTTAAAAGTTTCTGAGATCCAGTTTCACAACTTGTTCAAATATGGTGGAGGGGGGGAAAGGAAGCCAAAGACATTTTTATATCAATACTTGCAGGAACTATTCAGTGTACTTCAGACTCTACATGTTACAATTTTAATCACAGCAGATTATTTGCATAGTGTCATCTTTCAAAAATATAAAGTCTACTTATAAATACAGCTACGATTGGAGCTTAAAAATGTTTAAGATCGTTAAAAGAAAAAAAAAGGAATTGACACCAATCTTACTGAGCAAAATCGTAATTTTGGGATTCCAATGCTTTCAAAACTTTCTGTGTATAAAACAAGAAATTTTATGGCAGATGGGATTCCTAAACTTAGTTTTCAAATGCTGAGGTTCATTTTAATTTTATTCACTCAAATGCTAAATCTTGGACAAACATTGTTAAAAAGATTAAATCAAATCAGGCATAAAAATTTCAAGAGAAACACCTGTGCCATCCACAGAGTGGTAACATTTGAATTAATACATCTAGAATAATATCTGTTATTAAAGCATTATAGGTAGCAAATGTTTAACCAAGGAGATAATCCTGAAGCAGTCCAACAGAAAGACAGGGTCAAGGGGAAAAAGCACTTCAATAGTAAAATAAGAACAGTACAAGATCACCCTGAATCTTATCTCTCACAATGGGCAGAGAAGCTGAGAAGTAGGAGCAGTTTTGAGAACAGTATGAGAACAGGTGAGTACCTTGTACTCTTCTGGCTTTCAGCAGTTTGCAGTTCAGGATCTCCTGAGCCAAGTATGACATCTTTCTATTTAATAATTCTCAGGCAATCCTTTTTCTTTCATTATGTTTCCCAGTCACTTTTTACACATGTAAATTTTTAGGACCCTCAACAACCTGCAGAAAGGCATTCTGTAAAATTTTATATTGTATGAAGAATAATCCCTTTTTGCCTGTTTTGCATCTACCTCCTGCTAATTTCATTTGATGCCCTCTGAGCATTTTGAAAGACCAGTTGGATTTAGGCTGAGATGAAGTTGTGAACATAAGATTAACTATTCTTCATGGAACTTTACATCCATTTATTTCATGTGTTATCCTTATATTTGATGCTCAGTAAATGAAAATTTATGTATTTTAAAAGGTAATTTAATTAAAGTTTAAGGTTACAAAAAGACAAAAAAGGGAGGAGGGCAGAAATGCTAGTATAGAAATACTGAAGAAAGCTATACAGAAATGGAAACAGACAGGGACCTACTGTCTCCTAAACCAATCATTACTAGTCCCATAGGATCCTAGTCTAGAGCTTTTCCACTCATGATCTGCAGACATCTAAGGGCCTATGGGCTCCTCCTACAACCTCAGGAAGAGTTAATTAAAAGAAGCAAGTCTCTCATCAATAGTTTTAAATCTATTATGCAGAGGTCCACTTCACTTAGAAAATCTAACCTGTGATTTGAAAAAGATTGAAAAACCCATTCAAGTCAAGGCAGAGCAGACAACTGTGTGGAGGAATTAGTCATTAAGCTTGTTGAGTTACAGGGAGGCTAATGAGAGCTATAGTACATCATCATTTTAATATATAATAGCTAAAGGATTTTTTTTTATTCAGAAGGGGACATGATCTTTCCCTTTCACAGATCAGGCGGTAGAATGGATCTTCCCCAAAGTCAGGAAGCACATAGAGATGGGTAATGCTTTCCTCTTATTTTGCTGCAAGTCCCCTTTTACTCTGACATATGGTCATCCCCGGGACAGGGAGTTATTTTAAAACACATGTGAGTTTAAACTTCAAAGCAAGATGGCCAGAGCAAGAGAAACAAGTTTAAGGCCAAAGATATTACCAGTTCCATCGGTTACCTTCCTTAACTTCACCATTAAAAGCAGGGTCAAGTAGCTCTTAGAAGAGTTTCTTTTCCAATGCAACATTGACATGAATAAAAGGAGAAATGGCAATATCCAAGTCAATGGAATGTAAGTTAATTAGCTTATGAAGAGCTTCAGGTTGCCAGACTTTAAACTATTAAGATAAATTTTACTCCTTTTCATTAAAAAAAAAACCAAAAAAACAACTTTAATGTCCTTGTTTCCAAGGAACTCTGATGGGAATGGGAGTTTGGCAGTAGTTCTATAGCTGTCAGCCAACTCATCAGGCATAGAATGTTACTTTAATAATGGATAAATGGCAACAGATTTAAAGTCAGCAGGTATGTAACCTAAGGACATAGAAGCATTAATTAAATCAGTAAAGGCAGGCAGAAGCTCAAGAGGAAAAACCTGAACAAGAATTTGGGAAGCACTGATAAGGCTTGATTTTCTCTCTGCACAGCTTGTGCCTCCAGCAATTCAGCCCCTAAAATGCAAGAAAGCTGTGAAATGAGCTATCAGAACACTTGTCAATCACTGGACAAGCTGCATCATGGTCAAAAGGTACTTCTAGGGCCTGCAGGAAAATAATGGAATGAATATATGATGTAGGTTTATCAGTGACTAAGCAACTGCAGTTTTGATTATTGCAGCAAAGAGGCTTAAACAGAAGGGGGAGAGTGATAATGGATAAGTTAAGGATTAAAATTCTTACTCTTTTTTCATTTCAAAGACTTTTTTTTTGTTTCAATTGCATTTGCTAATTTCCATGTTACAGGAGACTTTTTGTATTGCAGGGAGAAGGAAGACCATTCTGCAAACTGTTAATTGAAGCTAGATCAGGTGGTGCTGGTTTTAATTCCATATCTAGGGTTTTGAAAGTTATGTAGGCAGAGGTACACATTTATCAGTGGAGGTGCCTGTTCCTCTTTGAGGAAGATGTGATACAGAATGAGAAAAAAATAACCTAGATTCAGAAGAAATCTGATAGTTGTCTCACTTATTAAATTATAGAATCATAGAATCGTTTAGGTTGGAAAAGACCTTTAAGATCATCAAGTTCAACCATTAACCTAGCACTGCTAGGCTTTTACTTTACCAGTACTTTATCAGTAAAAACAAATCTGAGGAAAGTCTTAAGAGTACACAAAATGTGTGTATATATTTTGTGTATATATTTTTAATATAAATATATATTTATATATAAAGTATGTATGTACTTTGTGTGGAAACTCCTTGTTTTACCTATGGAAATACAATTAAAAATCCACCAAACTGTCTATTGTCTACAGTCTTTGTTAATGGTCTGTGCAAGAATGACTAGTAAATGAGAATTAACTTCCAACTTTGGTCTAAATAATCTGTACCTTATCAGTTCAATTTGCAAGCAAATTAAATACATCAGTACTTGTTCTCTGGATATAAGTTTGTCACCTGACTGTTATGTGAAGAAGTGTTTTCCATCTGGTTAATCAATATGGAAGATTGATGCTGTCAGCTCCTTAGGTCAAGTGAAATTAAATTAAGATGATGGTTAAATGGAAGATACATGGTTGCTCATATTCAAATGTATTCTACAGAGCCAAAAATACTACCCTGGAGCAGGAGTTTGTGTTTCTATCTCTATATATTTTTATTATATGAATGTAACACTTTTGAAAGGATCTGGCTTCATATCAACTTTCAGCAGAGCAAGAGAAACACAAAGACAACTGTTCCACTCTTTAGAAATGAGGTGGAACAAAGAGAATAGGGAACGGAGTATTCTAGTAGCCAGACAAATATTTGCCTTATAAAAAGATAACATTTTTGAGATTTCACATGTTCAGAACCTGACTGATCATTACAATTCCTTGAAAATCCTTGCATTATATTCATTAACTCTTCTGTTCTTAATTTACACATGCGTATACACAAGACAGAAATGTAACATTAGAGAAAAAGTAAATAGAGCATTATAACACAGCAGCTGAAAATGCAATTGGGTTTTCACAGCATTATTACTTGATTTGTTTTATTACCAGTAATAGAAAAAATATGTATCCAGTTTTCAAAAGAATGGGTCTGTCATTACTGGTACGTGGACCACATCCTAATCTGCATCCTTAGGGAAAATGAGGCTAATCTAGAACCCTAATCTGGAAAGGGGTCCTGTTCCCTAGAATTTTTAAGAGGTGGAATAGGGTGTAATAGGCAGACCAGCGATTGAAAGAGCTACCTCAGAGAGACTAATGCAACCACCTCAAAATACCAGAGACAGATGACAGATTTCCACAAGAAACCTTTTCTTAGATGCTTGCAGCAGTTCAAATGACAGATATGTTCCATTCTCTTCTCCATATCTTAATGTGCAGCCAGAAGAGGATTTTTTTCACTATGTTACTTTTCCATAAAGCCCTCAAACTGAGGGAGAAGTTCTATGCTTCAGTTATTTAATTTATTCATGAAATATTTTGCATTTCATGCTACCTCCCCCCCAAAATAACCCCAAGCAAAATTAGCATAAAAAGTGGTGTTTGAGAAAAGGTATTTTCAAATTATTTGCACTGCACTGAAAACCTAGCTGAATCATGAAATTCACTTACTTAGGCTTTGATGCTGAGAGTCTAAAAGAGAAGTTTTCTCACCAGTAGAAATCTTCTATCAGTGAAGAGTTTACCTAGAGAAAACTAGATCAAAACAATTCCAAGTGCTAATTATGTTCTGCATATGAAGTTGCTCCATCTTCATAACCACAAATAACGAATGGACAGATTTTTTAATAAACAACTTCTCTAACTGGAAATTAGAAATGTACATCCCTATTGAAGAGAAAATAATAGCAGAGCTCAATTTTAATTTGCTGAAAACAATTCAGCAGTTTAGTTTGAATGGAAGAAGGACACACCAGTTACAGAGGACTTGTGCATTAATAGCAAAACTAATCTGCATGGATATGTTGTACAGATCTCTCCAAAGTCCAAGTTGGGGAAACAAGATGTGACAAAATGGAAGAGCTGCATATGGAAAAACTGAAAACATTTGTGAAAAGGTTCGGTAGTCTTGCTACAGACTAATCAGTCACCTGGTAAGTATGTGATCAACACACGTGAGAATTCCCAGGGTGTAATAACAGGTAGATAAATTTGGTGATACAATTTTACTAGTTCTGCTGCTACAACTGGAAAGCAGCCATTCATTCTGATGATGACAGTTATACCCTCTGGCCATCACCACTAATTAAATTGCTATCTTTCCTATTCCATTTTTTCCCCCAGATATAGATGCAATCAAAGACAGAATATAAAGAAGGAACAGGAAACTAGATTTAGGTAATAATTTTAAAAGCAAAGTGAGATAGCCTGAGATATTAATGCAATCCCTTGGAAAACTAAGCATGCTTCTGCCAGATAGACAGGTGCAACAGTGTGTAAGGTGATGTGTGTATGACCATAATGTTGTAATCAAAACCTCATGCCTTTTTTAACTCCTAAAATTGCTAGAAAAATGCATAGCGCACATAGAAATGGGAATAGTTTATGGATAGTATGTTTATCAGTAATGTATTATCTACAGGTTATTACAAGTTACAGTACAGCCTGTTTCAAAATAAGGATTAATTGATTCTGTTTCAAATACTCAGAGCGGTTGTCACTTTTTCTCAGAAAAGACAAGCACTTTTTGAAAAACAAATCATACTCACAACATTATTTATGCAAACCCAAGGTCCAGCCTAACATTTATAGGACTCTGTGTGCATACTAGAAGGTGCATTCCAGTGCTCAAACCCTCTCCTACCCACCGCCATGCATTTCCAATGATAAACACAAAAGTTAAAAGGAAAAATCAAATTAAAATACAACACGTAGAAATTGATATTAGTGTATCTTTGTAGCTTTTAAACTACAGATTGCATAATAAAACAGACAGGAGAAAGTTTCAGCTGAAGTGATCCACTGAACTAAGGTCAATTCCCTTTTCTAAGTGCAACAAACCGCTTTTCTGAAGTGGCTTGTAAATACTCTCGCACACACTCCTTCTGCAGGCCAGCTCAGATCCCAGTCGCTGCTGGACACAATTCACTCCTCAGTGAAACAGTAGATCTTCAGTATGGTTTCTGATGACAGACTGCCTCCTAACCTCTCTTAGTCACAAGTTGCTATAATAGGAAGATCACTAGGATATAGGTATGTTACAATAGGGAAATGCTGTAGAAAAAAGGCAGACTTGAAGAAAGGTTATGAAAGACACTGACAAGACTGAGGGATAACAAGTAATTGCAACACCCTAGTATGGATCACCATGTGGCTGTGCCAGTTTCCATATAAACAACAAAGTAATCACTCTTGTCCTAGTTTTTGCACCAACATCCTGTTTCAGCGATTCTTGCCTGTACAGACAGTTTCAACATTGCTTTGAACTCTCTAGGTTTCCTTCACCAGCTATCATCCCTTTTGAGCAGAAAGTATCCATGACAAATACTTGGTTGACGACTTCCAGCAAATCTGAAGTTCATCCAAAACTAGCTTTTCACGAGGAAGGGCCTTTGCCCCAGTTAACACCAATGGAAAGCTGAATTACACAATAATGAACAAAACCCAATCCAATCATCTCACACAGGTTAGTTTCCATTTAATTTTCTACTCATTTTTCTCAAAGGTACTTCAGATTTCACCTCACCATCAATGAACCTTGCTAGACTCATGGCTCAGCAGATCTTTGTGTCAGTGCCCAATGGGGAGTCTGTCCTTTGTGAAGATGATCTGTCTGCTTCAGCCTCATGGGTCTGATCCAGTACAATTAGTGAGGCTTAAGGAAAACGTGGAGTCTTCAAATCGTGAAGCATTTTATAATGGGTCATTATCTTTTATAGCCTGTAATACTACGTCTTAAGTTTTAATTGCCAAGAACTATCTTGCTGCCTGCTCCTTTGTGGAAGAAAACCGTGGCCTCTGTCCATTCTTATCACATTTTTTTCTTTAAAAATAAAATAACAAAAAACATGCAAAAGCCCCTCACTGCACAAGCATGCAAAATGCAGAAAATTAATATGAGAAAGCAAAGCTTCAAATCAAAAGTGGGACTGTAGATCATTAGTGTAACTTAAAAAGGGAAATAAACCACCCAGTACTTAGGGAGTAAATGAATCCCACACTTTAGTCATATTAACTAGCAACCTAATGTCCTGGCACACTTTCTTGAGCTAGATCCCAGAGACCAGATTTAGCATAACACACTTCCGTGAGCTAAGCAATGGGTACAAGACACATTCAAATCACAAATGCCTGTTGCTGTGCTGGGTGTCTAAAAGGAGGGTCCAAAAATATGAAAAGGTGTTCCTTGCACAACAGTCCTGTAATCTGCAGCTCTTTGTTCACTCATACTTTTCCCTGGTAGTTCTCTAAGTACTGACGTATCCTCAGAGAAATTTTGCAGCTTGAGACATTACTGCCCCAAGCTGTCAAACTCAGCCTTTCCATAGAGGTCACTCACGACAGTAGCTTAACAGGAGATGCCAACCTGTCAGCTGAGAAAGGTGAGATGTGCACACACATCCTGCTCTGTCAGCTCTCATACGGGCATGTTAACCTATGGCACAAAAGATGGTGACATAATGCCAGGAACTGCTGCAGCAACATTCATTAGATGTCTGCATCCTAAACATGACCCTTATCACAAAAGGCGTTTTAAAGTGTTTTAGCTTTGGTACAGCAAGTTATTAAACCTCTGAGCACTCTGGCCGAAATTAGCATGACTATGTATATATACCTAAGATGGTACTTGCTTAAGTACCTTGTTGAATTAGGTTTTAATACCTTACATATTGGTATTTCTAAAGCAATTAATGGGGGGAAAAAAAAAAAGCTAGAACATACCAGCACAACTCCCCCTGGGAGACCGCATTAACTGAAACAATCATGTAGTTGACACACAGTTTCTGTTTCTAATGAGGCATGTCAACTAAACAGAAAATAAAGGGATACAAGCCCTGATACTTCCAGATATAAAATAATTAGTCTTAGGACAGAAAGCACTGTTATCCTGAGAGCTGACTACCCAATGGCTCACAAGAGGTTTCTTGTACTTTGTGGCAACTGTGGCCACAGTGGACACACAGACAACAGATCTGACCTACTACGGAAGCTCCTGCATTCTGTTTCTTTAAGCGACACATTTAATATATATCCATATGTCTTCCCTGTTGGCTTCATAACTCCTGTTAAAGTGATTAATGCTTGGAGCGTTCTAGATGGCTGGAAGACAGAAGGTTTTTCTACATGCAACCATTAATGTCACCCTTTGTTAACTTATACTTCTCCCTGGGACAGAAATGTATACAAAAACAGGGCTAAGAAGCTGGCTAAAGACACTCCTGCAATATTGGCAAAAAATGAGCAGGTAATTGTGGCACTGGCACAGGGAGCTATCCCATACTCAATTCCCTTCTGCAAGGGAATACATTCCAGTAGTTCCAGGAGTGGCTACACTACCAATGGTTCCTAAGACATCCATTTAATATTTTTTATTACTCTGCAGTCACAGCAGGAATAATTAATTCTGAAAGAAATAATGCCTGAGAATCTGTAAAACTATATTGAGGTTTCATTGGTCCTCAGCATGTGTATCATGATACACATCCATATAGATACAGATATATGCATATATTCAAAAATATATCAATCTGCAATGCAAACTTCAGAAAATGCAGAACTGCAAGATAAATTAAAATCCACCTAAATTTACTCCCATCCTGAAAGAAGCAAAATGTAAACATATTATTAAAGGATGGATTAGCATGTCTAATTCCATGGAAATTAGAATATAGTTAAAAATGTAAAACTGTAATTAAAAGAATGAAGAGAAAACATTAATAGGATGAACCATACACTTTAATGCAAAATGGTATGTAAAACTGTAGGTCTGTTTTTAAAATTACTAAATGAGGAAAAAAGACTACAGTCTGTTCTTGGGAAAGGTTGGTAATAAGCAGTTATAGTTATCATACAAAAACTGTTGATAATTTCTAAAACTTGTTAGATATCTTTTAGCATTCACCGGTACATAGAAGAAGGTTTTTGCTTCTCTGCTTTACCATAAGAATGGAAGGAAGTAGAATTTTTTGTTACAAATACTGTTGAATAGATTGGCAATTATGTTTTTCTTAGTTCTCTGGCTACAGATTAAAACTGCAGCTTTATATTACCCATTTTTCCCTTTTTAGTCAAAGCATGTGAGAGAATTTCCATTTCTAACTATTAAAGAAAACAGTTTTCAGTTTCAAGTTAGAAGTACAGACATTCCCCTGTCTCTTCATACAGTATTTTTTGGCTGAATTTCAATTTCAATTTACAGGATGTTAAAATATTTTCATGTTGCTGAATAGTTTGGTCAAGAGCTGTCTAAATCAATCAAAGGTGAAACAAAAAATACCAATGATAAGGGGTTTTTTTTGTCCCTGATGCTGATGTAGGAGAAGATGCTCCTCCTGGAGAAGAGTCAGCAGCTCTAGTCCCAAATAATGAAACCTTTTTATTTTGAGAAGTGGTGTATAAACTCATTTCCATGGTAATTTTGTTCTGCATTTCACAAAGTTCTAACCCCAGAATGTCTCTGTTGCACCCATTATACAATGCTACCTTGCCTCTGAAGTCATTGTCTACACAATGATTTGCAAGAGTACCAGTTGTATTTCATGTATTTACAGGTGCAAGAGATATCGGAAGATTTATATCCTTTCCCCACTTTGCAATCCTCTGCTTACTTTAGTTTTCTTTCTCTGCTGATTGCTTTTAATCAAGATTTCATTTTTGACTAAAACACAAGACGTAGTCAAGTGATTCTCACAGTAATTGACCTCTCTGCAGTACAACAAAATTCCTTCTTTGTATCATGTTAGTTTTCTTGCTGCTGAGGAGAGAAAACCATTTTTTACCATTATCTAGTTAACTCCATTTAACTCCAGCTAAAAGAGCATACCACCCATATAGAAATGTGTAGTCACACCTATGTCTAGAATCTCAGTTTCAGAATCTCTTTTGAGAATCATTAGAAAATATAAAAACATCAAAAGTGCATGCATGCATATACAATCCACAAACAGACAGGAGTGAGGGTGGGCAACAAGCTATTATTTCAACCGCTGCAGCCAAACCATTATTCACTTACCATGGTCAGAGAACAGCACCCATTTTATGTTTTGAAAACTATTTATTTTACAGAGAAAAGTGACTGCTCTATTGTACAAAGTACACATACAGTGTTTGGTTTCTTTTTAACCCACTGAAGGAGTAACTTCTGGTGAAGCTGATTTTTACTATTTACTAGTTTGTTCTGAATAGATTTTTCTAGCAATAAAAGTGTACATGGGTGACTCACAAAGATATTTTAAAGATAAAATACAGCTAGACCTCATAATGTAGAAGTCATAATTAGACCTCATCATCTAGAATCAGGGTTTCTATTACTGTATGCGCACTGCTTTCCAAAGGGAGCTTATTTAAACAGTGATCTCATAGGTACAACTTCTTCCAACATACTGTGGACATCACTGGATTTCCAAGCCCAGAAACCAAGCAATTGTTCTTAGGCATAAGATAGTTTGGGGTCAGATGTCCTAACAACACACTAATGGTTAATTCCTCAAGAACTGGCTTAAGGTCAGATAGAAGCTCTAAGTGAAATGAGTGTGACAACTCGCACAGTTTAATGTCTAGATTGCTGTAGGTGTGGAGGGGTGACTAGTTGCATTTGGTTCAACTCTACAGATGACTACCTCAGCAGAGATGCTTGCAGGATCAAAGGTATGCCTTCAGGCTAAGACCAATGAACCCATTTCATGGATGACTTGAATCAAACTTTGATGCAGAAGTGAGTCATTAACTCATTGTCTCCCTGTGGCACTAGTATTTGAAAGCCACCTCAGATAGATCATAGGATAATTCAGGCTGGAAGGGACCTCAAGAGCTTATCTAGTCCAGCTTCCTGCTCAAAACTTTCTTCTGCTCCTCCTTCTGAACCTTTTATATATATATACATATATATACACATAAAACAAACATATATATATATAAAACAAACATACAAACACATTTCATTACTGTATGTTGTAAGCAAATCCAGTTTAAGAAGGAGATTACATTCAATGACAGTATTTTGCTCCGAGTTAAGGAAAAAGCAGCCCTGCTGCCTCATGAAAAAAAAAAAAAAAAACAACCAACATCTAATACAACATGCAAAATAATATGGAGCATAAAGCATTAGCTTTAAGGCCATTCTGGCTTTTCTGTTAGCAGCAAAAGTGCACATAAGAGTTAACATTAAAAATTGAAATGAAAAAAATATGCTCTCTAATGAACTAATATACGTGGGTAAGGTAACATCTGCTACTTTGTTTATAACAAATGTGTCAAACATTAGATATGCCAGCATTCAAGCACATGTTTTGATGAAAGTCAGAGAATTTGCTTTATTCACCCAGCAGAAAATGGAAGATTTTATGTCATGGCAGAGTAATATCAGACCTGAGAGCACTAGGAGAGAAACATAGAGTTTTCTTCTTAAACAAAGAGACAGCCCTTCTGATAACTGTTGTTAGTTGGTTCCTACAGAAAATGAGTCTTAATTGAAGTGATTTGGGAACAAGGAAAGAACATATTTTTAAAGAAGTTCTGACCTACTTTCTATCTCTAAACAAAATTCTAAGGAGTGATTAGTAAACTGCACTAGGTCAGGATTAACCCTGGGAGGTAATGTGACTCTGCTGCTTCCTTTGCATTTCTCTTCCCCTGCCAGATAATCCTAACAGGAAAACCCCAGCATTTTCCCAGCCAGTCCAGATCTGCCCTCACAGAGAACATGGGTGATAGCCCCCTACTACGACAAGTATCGTCTATTCCTTTATAGAAAGTCTTGGGAGTAATGAATTTCAGTGGATTTGTTAGCGCCCACCTTAGATGGTAAGCAAGAAGATTCTATGCCAAAGCCTATTTTTATAGTGGTAAGTGAGAATGTAAAGCCTATAACCTGAAAGGTGCCCTTGAAAGGGACTGCAAATTGATCTAATGCCCAGTTTCTTCTGTAACTATGTAAACTGTTCACAGACATTTATTTGCTGTAATGAATAACAAATCTTGAAAGCTTATTACATCTAGATTAAACATTTAACAAGAAACTAGACCAATTCTTCCATTTTGTTTATAAAGTTCAACAGTTCATATTAACCAAAATATACTTTTAATTCGCCTTCAGTCCACAAACCAGAAACTTGCTAAATAATAGAAACACAAAACCCTAAAAGCCAATAAAAAAAAAGATTTCCATCCCACTTGTTTGGATTCTTTTAAGATAAATCATGTCTCACAAGATTGCTAATGTGGAGTAATTTTTTTTAAACTGTTTTCATACTAAATATTTCAGCTGTTTTACTCTGTTAAAACTTTTAAAAAAATTTTTAACATTTCCATCTCACTTTAGGTAGACAGTAAAACATATCTCACTGGAATAATCTATTGTAATATCACATTTGCTTACTACTGAAGCACTTTTCTATGAGGATTAAAATTGCTATGCCTGTTACTGCCCGTAAAAGAATATCCAAGATCAATCTGTGGTAATAACATATGGTAATTAACCCATGATAAATAACTTTAGTAAACAGAAAAAACAGTGAAAACTGCATTTAAATAAACACCTCTATTGTGCAGGAAAATAGGCAACTTTGTAACACAGGATTTTGCTTGATAATTGGAATAGCAGAAGTGTAAAATTTGTTTGGACACTAAAGCACTGAGCACAATAAGGACAGATGGATGGGTGTAAAAAATGGGGTTGTGAAAAATATAAACTTTCTTTATAGTATCTCATAGGCAACCCCTAGCTCTTCTTGAAGCTCTTTCTACAGTTGAATATAGGGACTGAAAACTGGGTGAGAACAGAAACTTCAGGCTTACCTGCTGAACATATTGGTGTAGGAAGATCTTGACAATATGCAATGATCTGCTGTACATTCATTTTGTGGTACAAAAGTAACATTTTTTTCATTCCAGGGGTATTGAATGGCTATAGCAATTTCCAGTGAAAGGCAACATTGCTCCTAGTGTTACCCAGCTCAGGGACACTGGCATTCTCATTTTTCAAAAGTCATCTTAATGGTCCTTCTACAGTGCAATAGTATATCGTGCTTACTGCCCGACCAGAGTGCTGAATGCAATGTGAATTGAGAACGGATTCAAACTCTCAACTCTGCACTGAATAGCCTGCGGGCAGAACTCCACTTTCACGTGGAGATCTCTTAGCATCAATGTAAAATATTTTTTGCTTGCACCATTAGGGAGAAGAAAGTAGAGGACTGGGCCATGACTGTCAAGACCACTACATGAGTAACAAACAGCTCTTTGGTGGCAGGAGGATGAGGAGGTCACAGGCATTAAAAATTACTATTTTAAGAAGTTTCTCACACCAGCTTTGAATATTATCTAGAATAGGTGATTGTCACTCGTCAACCATATTCTCACTTCTTGGGAACTTGACCCTCCACTGCTTTGCTGACAGTCTTCAAATTAATATTAAAAAATGCCTACAAGCTCCCAGTCCCTGCTATTATGCTATCCTTCAGCTCAGTTTTTTCAGGGAATTTTGTAATCAATGGCATTTTCAGAACATGGAATAGAAATCTTTTTGACAAAATATACCTATGAAATGATTACCCAAATTATTTCAAATATGCTGACATTACTAAAATACATGCTTTCCTCTACATCTAACCTGCACATATACCTTCAGGTATGGAAACCACTTTAATCTGAAAATATGCTTTCTTGATTAACATTTAACTAAATATTTGTAATTTTTCAAGCTCTGCTGTGACACCAGAAAGTATTAATAATAATTCAGAGAAGAAATTATTTTCATTTTACATGCTGTGTACATTATTTCATGTTCTTGATTACTATTATATACTAAAGTGGTTAAAATTGCGTTAGACTTTTTTTTCTTCATACTTTCCCTACATCTTGCTTTTAGTAATTAAGTCCACCAACTTTTCTTCCTTTTTACTTCAAGGCCTCTGATAGTCCAATAGTATGTAACAGAACACTACATTCCTCCCACCCATCCTGTTAATTTGACATGAAGAACCCTGTAAGTTGTTTATACCCTTATGTACAAGTACATTCCTATTTTAAGAGCTTTTAATCATTTGCAGTTTCTGAATATTTTGAGATATGAACAAATCTTTCATTTTAAATACCTGGACTTGGTGGGTCTGGTCATTTCTGCTGGGTTTTGTTTGTGCTCACTGAAACTTCTCATAGAATCCTCAGGAACCATCACTGACTTTAAATTGTTTGAATTTAAATATGTTTTTATTAGACAAATAGAGTACGATTTCTGAATGCTTTCACATATTCTTCAAATCTAGCTATTCCCCCCTCTGTTCATGATAATTTAATTTACGGATAAGAACACAAGATATATTTTTCTAGTTAAAGTGTTTGTGTCTTATCTGTCACATATGAAGTCCTGGCCCCACTGATACAGACAGTAAAGCTCACACTGATTTATTTTGTGTAGGCTTCTATAATCTGTACATAATTCACCCAGTCTTAGTTATTAATATCCAAATCTCTTTAATAGTCCAAACAGTTCTGCAAATATCACCATTCTTCTAATCTCCAAACAGCTAATGAAAATGCAAACAGCATGAATTAAAAAAACCAAATAGTATGCTGACTATAAGAGAGAGGCTGTGATAGTAATAATTTATCATGAATCTCCAGGAATCTTATTGTTTATGCTGCTGCCCATTTTAATTTAACATCAACTTGTACCCAAATAAACTAGTCCGGAAAGTTTGTTACAACATAAGGAGTTATAGGCAGTACTTTCCTTGGATGAAAAACAAATTTAAATACAAATGGAACTGGATTTGTGCTTTTCATATTAAAATAATCCAGCCTAAGCGGAAGGAAAAGGCAACATAACTACAGCTATAGTCAACCCTTTCCTTTCTGTGCTGCCAAAGGCAGAGAGACTCCAAAACACTCACGTCTTTGTTGCTGAAGTAAATCAGAACTGCTTGGCGCTATGATCACTACCTTCTAAGATTAGTGTACAGAACTTAAAGGGATGATGTTAAACTTCTGAAGTATCAGAGTAATTTGATGAGTCTTCTGAGGTGCAGGTGGAATGGCTGTCCAGCTGTCACTTTCCCTCAACTTCTCCACAACAGAATGGAAATCCATTTCTAAAATCTTTTTCTGCACTACAGATCACATACAGACGGAACTTGGTTCACAAATTCATTTCAGATTATAAACACAAAATGTGTCTCATGCATCCCACATGCAAACACTGCATTAACACTGAGGAAAGCTATCAGCAAGTTACTCAAAAGTTTAAATGAATTTGTTTAAAATGACATATTTAAAAGTTAAAATGAAATTATGTTGCTGTAGATCAACTATAAACTGTATTTTGGAAGTACTAGATTGGAATGAATTAAAAGATAATTGCATACCATAAAAATGAGACAAGAAACAACATTATTATAGTTATATGTTATAGATTTAGAAATGATCCAATAATTCTGCCCCTAAACCTGAAAAGCAGCATATATCAATGGGAAAATTGTAGGAGGGCTAGACTACAGCTTCAAACCAATTATCTAACTATAGATGTCAGCAGAAACTCTCATGATTCTTATAAAACCATTCAAAAAGGCAGTCTAAGCTCTGATTCAGGAAAATGCTCTGGTATTCAGGATATCATTTCACAGGTACTGAATACTTGATGAGGATGCCTTCCTCAGTACTCCATTGTTTTTTCACTTAAAGATCTCAGAGTAATAAGACTAACCATAATAATAAGACTAACCCATGTTTTAGGTGAATGTCTTCATCAATATCCAATAGACTTGGGTGATCTGCAGCTGGTTAGCCAAACATAGATTTTGATTGCCATATGGCAGAAACAGAAATTTGCTGTCTTATGTCAGGGCTGCTGTGTTAATATAATTTTTAGAGTCCCTTCACTGATCTTTGAAAGGATGAAAAATACCAAATCTCTGTGGTGAGTGTCCAAGTTCCTCTCTAGTGAATTATTTCATAAAATCTGGAGGGGGTAGAGGTCAGTCAGGTTGATACTGGAATGAATGAACCTTGAAGAACAGCTCTCAGGATAGTTGCAAATAATTCAATACAGATTGGACTGTAGAGAGAAATGCATTTGTTTAAGAGGCACTGCCTCAAAGATCACAGAGGTAATCTGGCATTATAAGTACAGATTCAACACAGACACTAAAATTTACTCTATCAACACGATGCTTATGAAATGTTAGGTAAAAACACAGGAAAAAAACATGCATAGAAGCACATCACAGACTCAACTGGCAGTCAAGTCTGGCAGAAGTCTATCACTTAGTGACAGCTTCCTTTCCTGTCGGTTGTTACGATGACATAGAGACATGAGCGAGACAAGTCCTGGGCCTCATTACTGTAGGAAGAAAATGGTTTCCAAGAGAAAAATGATCAGCGGGTTGAAGTATTTTGATATAATGATCAAAAAGTCATAAACATTTTAAAATGTTTTCAGATTGTTCAAGCCAACTATATTCATATTTGATGCATTAAAAAACAAACTTGCTGATATAGACGGAAAACACTCAGTATTAGGGAAGGAGAATATTTACTGGAAGTGTTAAGGAAAGGACTGAAATATAACTCCTACCTCTAAATCACCCACTGCCAGGTTAGAGGGAGATTTGTCTGGTGTATAAGAACCATAATTGCAACCTCCTCCTTTGAATTTGGTGTTTATTTCCCTAAAACACAACTGTCATGTGCTTGGGACATGTTAGTCATGGTGTATTTGTGAACACTGCATATGTCAAAAGAAAATATCACTGGTAGGAATACCATAGCCAGCATATGAATGTCATTACTTTGAAGTAACATACACAGTGGGAAATCTTAACTGAAGTAGCAGGAATCAGAACTGTGTAAAAAACTGAGGAATTAATCATTCTTTTCTATGATTTCTATTGTCTGGGGAAAAAATCTCTTATCTTCCTTCTTTCTAGTTTAATTTCTCTTTTGTTTCTTTCCACTTACTGATGCAGCTGGAAAAGCTATATAAAACAGTGGCTTAACACCTTCACTGTAAAGGGTTTGCTAAGGTAAGGAAACCATAAGCAAAAAGACTGTCTGAACAGTTAGCAGGTAATATCTTATGATAAGAGACGTCCTTACAAGAGATCTAGTGGTTTTTATAAAACAGACATGCAGCTGCACAGTGTGGGCCCCATTAAGACTGTATAATGATGTTTAGATGAGCTACAATATGGAGCTCTCAAGACAGTTTTGAATTTATTCCCAATATCAGAAGGGTGAAACAAGCCAACAGGAGGAAGAGATTACATAGAACATAGTGGTTTTGCTGTTTAATTCATGAAGTGATCCCTTCTAAGAAAAAACCTGTCACCATTGAAGAATCTTCTGTTCTGTTCTTAGTCTTATAATGACTGTATCTACTGCACTCTAGTATATACACCTGTAAAATAGAAATATAACCTTTCTGCACATTTAAAAACCTGTAAAATGTTTCCATGTGATGTTTACAGTTCAGATAACCTCTCAAAATAAAAAATTTACATTATGAGTTTTGGAAAATATGTTCTCAAAAGGACTTTCTCACTTGGGAAAAGGACAAACATTTTTGCAAAATAAAACTAAATAGGATCATTGTGAGATAACAGATAGAGAGTCTTCAAAAATTCAGTTATTAATCACTGGCTTGAGCAAATCCTTGCTCAAAGCCAATGTCCACGTACATTTCATTACTCACAGGAACACTGTGAGGACACTGTGGGTCTGTAAAATGTCCCAAGGTTTTTCCATGGAAGGTGTGGTATTCAAGTAGCATTCGTACTGTATTTACTGACAATGAGCAGCATTTGCATGTAAGCCACAGGGATTTCTAACAGCAAAGTGACCAACTGAAAAGCTTAATTACAAAATGTTTCCTAAAGCTTTACTATTATATCCACACAACCTTACAAAAGAAAGGGTTGGTTTAATTCCACTTTAATAAAAGTCAGGATATTTGCTGGAGTGAGGAGTATAGGCCAGACCAACATCTTTCAGAGGGTGAAAATGTACTATCACTTTCTGCTCTCACCAGCTTTGAAGACCCTATGCATCTCCCCATAAGAAAAAGTGAGACTCTTTCCTTGTTCTTCTTTCAAAAGAATCAAGAATGGCTGGCAAACAAGTGAGGTATTTCTAGTTTCCTGTTCATACATATGGTTGAACTCAAGTCATCGCTGAAGAACAGCTTGTAAGAATGGACTGATGCTCAAAAACATGTGTTTCCAATTTATGGTTCATTCTGAGTGACAATTCAGTACACTGCAAATTATTTCAATAGTAACTGTTAATACCCACAAGTGCCCTAGCTCCAATGCTCCAGCATGGAACAAGATGCTATAGTTGAACAATTAAGTAATAACTTGTTTTTGAGTCCCTTAAAGTAACACTTGTCAAAGCGTTCAAGTTGTTTTTACAATAATTTACCACGTTTCTCACTTAAATCATCTCCTCTTGGTGTTTTCTAACAAAGACAGACATTGTAGTGACATTGGCTAGACCTTAGCAAAGTTCCCTTAAGCAAGAGAAAACGTGATCAGAGAAATCAGTTTAGCGCATGGACAAATTCCTGGAGTCCCTGTGGAAGCTTGCATCATAGACCTAATTCAATTTTTTTCCCTTCAACTTGTTAAATAAATACCCTATAAATGCTAGAATACATTTAGGGGGAGAAGGGGGAGAAGGGAGAGGGAGGGAGGCAGGCAGGTAGAAAGCCCACTGTGATGACAATGCAGAGGCAATTAGTCTCTGACTACCATATAAAATAGGTAAGGGAAGGAGGCAAGGGTCAGGCAGACATTATTGGAAGTAATTTAAAATTTACTGCACATGTAAAATCAGAAAACCTGTCTGATTAAAACAAAGCCCTATATCAAAGAGAAATCTATATTATAGTATAAACTCAAAGAAATGTTTTATGGTATTAATCCCCACACCTCTGAAAACAGAGTTCTCTGCATTTCTTCAGGATATAATTAATTCACAGATCTTTCTTTTAAATCTAAAACTGAAGTGTAAATTCAGTTCAGTTCCAATGAAGGAATCAAAACATTTTTATTTTCTGTACTTCATTATCTCGATCTCTTAGCTTTGCCCTGAAACATTGCCAAAAAATATTCAGCCTTGGTAACAGAATTCCATTCACCTTCTAAACTATGATAAAATTCATTAGCAAGCTTTGCACTTGGCATGAACACAAAAACTTCTACTGGTCATTCTCTCCAGGTACATAGGAATGCTTTCTGTCAGCTCAGAGCAAGTTCATTCATGCTTTGTTCAATCTGACCTTTGTCTGTAAAGATAATATATGAACTATTTAGATTTAGCCAATGGGATTTTAGAAAGATATTGCCTTTGTACTCTCCAAATACTGCACCCCACAAGAGTTTTCAGACTCAAATTGCCATCACAGCACTTAAGGATCTTAGAAAAGCTAACTACTAAGTCTGTGAACTTGAAGGACATTGATTAAATTGCATAAAACTGTGTAGATGGTTTAATTCAGAATTTAAATAGCTTATTTCACATGTCTTAATTCACCTTCACTGTAATTTAGATCAAACCAAATTAAGACCAATTTAATTATGAGTAAGGTTGCCTATACAGAGATTAAGCATTGTTTAAGCTGCTAAAAATAATTCAGTCCCCGCATAGGCATTCTTGCACGATGTGCTGACATATTATATTCTCCTCAGGGGCAAAACCACTGTAAGAAATGACCACAACATCTTTTGCCCAAGCCAGCTGTACTTGTTCCCCACACTGCAGTTTGTCACAGACACAGTTTTGAAATGATCCAAACTGAAAATAACTTTCCAAAGCAAAGTTGCTGCCAGGAGCAACATATGAGACTACCTCAAATTTGGCAGTTACACCATACACAGCCAGAAAAGCTAGGCTGACCATTCATTGCATTTCATTCTCTGCACTGACTGATTTTTGTTATGTTTTATTTTATCCCCCTGCCCCCACTTTTGTGCCTGCTGGTATTTTCTTTGCTTTAATTACTGCAGAGCACTTTTCTTAATACTTCTGCAACTTAAATTATTTAAAACAGTAAAAACAAGGGAAGTTTTGAAGAGCTTCTCAGATTTATGATTTGGTCATAATATCTCTTTTGACAGCTTTCATTTCACACAATACATCTATGTGACATTGAGAACAGAGGAAATACTATCCTATTGGGCTCATCTGTGTTTAACCACAGCCATACCACAAGCTGCTGTACTAATCATTTAAGCCATTTTTAGTGCATGTGAGCACTGGAAAAAAAAAATCCAGATTATGATGCTCTTGAAACATATAGAAGTGTTTGAACAAAATCATCTGTGGTTGCTCTTAGCATTACATTTCTTTGGTGCTTCCAAATCCACACAGTTGAGGACCATTTTACATATAAAGTAGTCACCACATTATAACATGTAACTGCCAAAGATGCTTCAAAGGTCTGTTAGAGCCCATTTTTCTTTGAACTGCAGTGCCTGCTAAAGTACATGCAAATTTCATTGAAGTTGTATTTCATTTAAGCTCACAGCTTCTCACAGAGAACAAAATATATAAAAGGCATCATGCTTGCCAGATTAAGGGTTCCCGACTAAAGCTAAAAAAGCTGGCTCAAATACAGATGGAAAATACAAAAGCTAAGCTTTGATTTCTGTTGGAATAGGTACAGGAACTTACCTACATTCATAGTAACATCTTCAGTTTCATCACACTATATTCTAATATGCAGGAGGATTCTATAGTCTGCCTCATTGTGTTTTCATATTTGAAATCCAATTCACAGCAGTGAGATTATGCAGGTAACTCAACAGACTGACACTTCTGGTCCATGTGGGATAAACTTCAGGCATTCGTATGTTTTATATATTGCTAGAGTTGCCTCTGCATCCAAGCTGAAAAGATGTATTTCATATAAAACTTGAAGGCAAAGGCAACACTAGCAATATATAAAACACATGAATGCCTGAAGTTTATCCCACATATTTTTGGACAACCAGAGCAGACACAAAAATACTTTATCAGAAGTTACAAGCTTCCATCAAGACCAAGTGTTTTATTTAGCTTTGAATAAATACCAAAGCTGTTTCTCAAACTTTGCCTGTGCTATGCAGAGGCACATAAGTTGTTTATAGGTTGAATCTGAGGGGTCTTGCTTTAAACAGGGAGTTGGAACAACCTTGAGAGGCCCTTTGCAACCTATACTGCTCTGCAATTCTACAAATAGCCATAACTGATGGCAGTATGTAATTATAAATCAGAAGTGACATCTCTCAAAGACGAACTGCTCTGAGATCATGATCATTCTATTAATGCTAGTTCAAAACTTCAGGTAAAATACCACCACTGAATCTCTACCTGTAACTGTATATGCCTTTTTTTCCCCTGGTTGATTCTGCCACATTCAACTGTGACACAGGGTCTAGTATCCAGGAGGCCTGTTTGACTATGCAAAGGAAGTCTTGTGACTTGTCACAGCTAAAACTGTCAGATATAGAGTCCACAAATACAAATATTAACAAATGGAAAGAAAAAACATCCAGTGTTATGATGTTAGGTTTCTCCTTGTGCACATTTAACATAAAAGGGTGAAACAGTATGCATAGAACACTGCCACAATAAAAAATGCTTAGTATTTTCCTTACCAAAGTCACCATGATGCTGCATCTATATTCCTTTACTTGTAGCTTTTACAACAAAGTGGTTATTAAATTTGCCACTCTTTGCTGCTCACAGAGAAGGAATTTTTAATCAAGCCCCTTAAGCAAGGGGATTTAGTGCTCAGCAAATATGTGAAGATGTATATACAAGAGCTGTGCTGAGCGTGTAATGCAAAAAACGATAAGCTTCTCTAGTCTGAGTTTAGATACAGACACGTTTCTTGAAGAAGCTTTACTGCATCTTTTTGTTTGTTTCTTTGGTGTTTGTTTTTTTGTTGGGGGGGGGGGGGCTGTTCTTTTTTTGCTTTTGCAGGCACTGTCACATATGTGTCCAAAGCTCACAACCCTCAGATAATATAAGTGTTTTCCTTTTCATGAAAACTTTTATTTTATGGGAAAATATACCTGAGGAAAAATGGACAATAAAAAGTTTGAGGTTTTGACATCTCTGTCCATACTGGTTCTTTACAAAGTACTGTACCCAGCACTGTTCAGGGAAGAAGTCTGGCTACCACTGATCTTAACTAAGCAAAGTTTTCCAGAGGTTTTTACTATCTTTTATTCCTACCTTTGCCTAAGTTTCTCCTGATTAAGATGAAAAGTGTACAAAACAGGTTTTCTGTAAAGCAGTAACACCTAACGGAGGAAAACCACCACCTTATGCCAGCAGAGCTTTTTCAGTAGTAAAAGCCTGATTTATGGTCTTAGTAGAGAGCAATTTCAGGTAGAGGATTCCCTTGCTGCTGGAGATCCTAACGTCATGGTTTCAAGCCTGCTGTGTGGCACTTTCCTTTTCCTGCAAAAACAGCTGTAAGGTTAACAGTGGTTTTGCTCAAAAGAATCTCTAAGTGAAATCAGATCTTAAGCTAGTGGGGAACAATAATCTTACACAGCATTAACGGAGTCTTCCTCAGTTGGAAAACATGGGACTAATTTTAACTCTCATTTGTTTTACATCAAAATAAGTCAATTACTTTAATACTATTTTAAGTATAGTACAAGTAATAGTTTTACTATTTTATTAAACAAATTAGGTCAGATTCAAAGAGCTTGCATTGTTCAATATAGGGTGTAATAATCAAAAGTCTGTGCATTTAATAGATCATCGTTGTGACATTTTTACAAGAATCAATATATTGGCTAATGTTCTCCTTGTATTGTTTACCCTTCTACAATAAGTTCCCCCATACGCCTTTTTTGTCATATATGGATCAGATCCTAACATAATTTACAGAGAAATAACTTAGTTAAAATGAATAATACTTGAAGTTATGGGAATAATTCTACTTCTACTCAAGCAAGGGCATTCAGAGTCTGGACCACTAGGTTGAGTTAGTGGTTTACTTTCCCTATTGCTCTTCCTGAGATAATCTTTGAGATTTCTGCATTCCAACAGTGGAAGCGGCAAAAATATTTTACAATAAACATTACCTTACTAACTGAACATGTAATTATTATCCAACTAAACTCACTAATAGTGCTCTCCATATACTTAATATGAAATAAGCAGCATAGGAAACATTAGGTGGCTCAAGTTTCCTAGAGTTTCGCCAATTATTTTGTTATATGCTTCAGTCAAGTAGTATTTGATGATCTGTTTCCTAATCAGAAATCCAGCCATCTTTATGACAAAATAATAACAAGGAGAATACAACATAATTTAATTTGAAGAGGAAGTCAGTTCTGTTGAATTTTGAAATCTATTTTAGGTATTTTTCAAATGAGCTCACTTGCAAGCAATGACGTGCCAGTTTCTCCTGCTTGTCCCTCAGTTCTCTGTCACCCATCACAGTGAAATCATTAAAAGATCAAAATTTTATCACATGGAAATTAAGGTCACTAAGAGGCATACGAAAGAAGCCACTCCTTCATGCGAATACGGAAGCTTTTTATTTGCTAGGTTACCATGCGGTTTGAAAAAGCTTATCACTCGCTCACAGAAAAAGTCATCATTTGCATGAAAGAAGGATCTCAGCATGCAGTGTTGATAGCAAGGTTCCACAGCTGATCTCTGCTGCAAAGCCTGCCACAGGAGACCAGGATAAAATTTTATTTTGGCCGAGAGCTGGCTAGCTGCAAACCTGAACATCCTCTTATTTTGTAAGAGCACACAATTCATTTACATCAAGGTTCAGCAAATAACAGGAGATTTTGCTGCCCTCCTTGTACTGTAACCCCTCAAGGGCAATGGGTTTTCATCAGGAGAAATGCTGCATTCCACAAGTGTGAGATTTCCTGTGTGACTGCAATATGCTTCAGTTGCCACTACTGTACCTCTAGAATAATTTCACTGCAGTATAAAGGGGGTACCAAATACTAGGAAGGTACAATCCTTTGTGCTGTTGTGTATGGCTACATAAGAGACAATGAAAAGGAAGGTCTGATAGTTTGTCTCCCACTGTTCAACAAGGTTAAAGTATTTATATTTAATTAAATAAAAATACTTTCCAATCATGATACACAAAAAATAAAGCCTACTTGTTGGAAAGCAGAAATAGCAAACATCACATGCCATGTTGAGAAAGTTTCTCATTTAAATATGTTGACTTCTCTTTCCTGAGCATGGCAAGTCACTAGATATTTTGGGGAAGTTTATAGATCCATGCAAATGAGTTTGTTTTGTCATGCAAAGCTACACCTGAAACCAAAACTCCTTACTTTTTACCCAACCAGGAAATAAGACCAGACAAAACAATTATATATTATATAAAAGATAATCTAACAAAACAGCATGTTACTGAGTGGACTTAATTATAAAAATAGGTCCCTTTCAGTCACAGGTTTCTGTTTCCATCCCAAATAATCAGATTCAGAGATTAAAACAGCTAGAAAATGCAACATCAATACACAGTGTCCAAACACCAAAACTGACAACATCCAAAAGAAACATCAAGAAACACCGCCCTTTCCACCTGCAGACGATAGCACAGTTCAGGGTATTTACCAGTGTAGGCCATCAAGAAATGGGCAGAGAAGTGGCAGATCCTGACATTTTAAATGAGATCAAAACAGAGAATGAGACTAATGAAGAGGTGGAATGTGGGCAATAAAAATGTACCCACATCACATATGCCAAGTAAACAGAATGCATGGTGTCTCAAGCTTGGGTCCTGAGAATAAGAAAAATTTGCACAAAATTAGCTGGTGTGTGCACTACAATAGACAGCCTTAAGCTAGCAGCCAATTTCCTGGGACAAACGAAGGTTACTGACTGCTAAACCTAATTTAAAACAAAAAAACCCCTAACCCTATCTGGAACAGAACTAGATAAGCATGTGCTTGAGGGAGGTAGTTACAGGAGAAAGTGCAATATACTTGATACTATTCTATGTCTTCTTACTTCAGATCAGTACCCTGGTCACAGCACAGAGTTTGAGCAAGTGAAATATCCCTAAGGAAAGTCAGAGCATCCCTTACTCAGGAATTAGAGATTGGTTAAGGTCAGTCACCTCAAAAGGGAGAAAATGTAGCAGCAAGACAAAAAACCAAACTAACCAACCCACAACTACAACAAGCACCACTGCCCCAACTTCCCCCCCTAATCCACATCAAAAGTGTTATGCATGAGGTCAGTCCTCTATGAATCAAGTAAAAAATTACAGGAAATTGCAGTTGTATCACTACTTTGGGGAATATAGCGTGCCTTACTCAATAACAGATGGCAAATCTCAGCTCAAATTATCCTGATACTCTGTGTGGGGACTAGCAGGAAGCACAGCCACAGGTTTGTGGAGTGTAAGAACCTTCCTAGGCGATGGATTTGGAGAGGCTGTATAGTCACATGCCCGGGCACTGAAGGACAGCAGGCGCAAGCTCCCTTTCCCCATACTTCTCCACAAGACCACATGCTACAGAATCAGTTTCCTTCTTCATTTGCATGCTTTCCCATCTCAAGCAAGAGTTTATTTTTATTGCTTCTGAGGTAGTAAGTTTGTCTGAAGCGGGGACGGGCCATTTGTTATGCTGACAAACACCACTGCTGTGTCTGAACAAGGCCTCCAGGTGCTACCCCCACACTACAAATAACATAAAAATTTAGAATAATTCCTTCCCTGATAACAGATTGTTATTAGTTTGTGTTGCCAGGATAGTTCACTGCTCTCCAGTATTTCTTAGAAATAAGGAACAAAGGTTTTAAGAATTTTTGCTTCTTTCTTTGTAAGATAAAGATGGGAGAAAAAAAGATAAAAGATAAACTATGGAAAAGCAGCAGGAGATTAAAAGGGCTCTGGGAATCTCCTTTTTCACCCCAAGCCTGTGTAAAACCTCAGTCAACACTAGGCCCTTCACACTGTGTTTACCTCCAAGAGAATGTCCCCCTTATAAAACTGACAGAGTCTTTGGTCTTTCAGAACACACTCTTAGCCAGCACTCCCCTTCCCCTAGAAGCAGAATATTTCCCCCCACTCTGAGCAGCGGGTGAGCTCAGATCATCTGAACAGGTCTGATTTTTGTCCAGACCCCAAAACTCTTGTCTTCCTCAAGGGCTAATAACAACAGTGATCAGTCAGAAGGCCTCCTTATATCAGAGCCCTATTTACAGTACTTAGATATAAAATTTTTAAAACAAAAGACAAGTGGTTTTGGTCTTTTTCTTTGGTTGGTTTTGGTTTGGTTTTTTGTAATTGCTTCAGGTTCATCTGGCCCTGTGTGAACTTATTCTCAACTTCAGAAATGCACTGAAAACTTCATAGCATACAACTTCTGGCAAGATAATGTGTTACCACCTCTTGGAAACAGGAATCTTGAATTCACCTGTTGTAGGGGTTTTGGGGGTTGTTTTTGTTTGTTCTTTTAAAGTTGCATGCACATACAAACTCCTAGGAAAGTCACCCTATTGCTACTGAGGATTACTTTCTTCTCTCTACCCTAAAAGGAATTAGTGAATTGCTTTCACATAGGGAGTTCCTATAATGCAAGATAGTTTTTCTTTGCTGACCCAAATACACAAGTTATTAACAGAAGGAAGGTTATTGCATAACAACATCAACAACATTAAGAATTACATCAAAAGTTACATAGTTCCTGTTGATGACTTTTAGTACTCAGTATTAATTTCACCCATTTCTCCACAATGCATAAAATTCTCATGTATTAATTCATTCAGCTAATCTAGTGTCTTCCATACAGAAGTCTTCATGTGAAAATTATTATTTATGAGGTGTCAAGTGAACAGTATTACAGCTGTAAGAGACTATTCAGTAGAGACATGGGACACATTAAATTTTAAGAAACTGACACGCCATGTTAATTAGAAATGCCAACATTTGACATTTTTATTCCCAAGAAAATTGATTTATTATAGATCCATTTAATTTTGGGGAAAAAGCTGATGCTAGGAATTCTGATTCACAGTCCACAAAGGTAGATTTCCAACCACAGTGCAGTACAGTTTCAGATCACCTTATGTAGAGCAAATAGATATAAATGAAATGCACAGAGCCTTGTATATCTAAAACTCTGAGTAAGCACATCTGTGTAAAAGAACTAATTTTCATCCACTTTCTGATTCCTCATTTCCCACCTGGGACTGTGCAAAGCACTTTTTAAGCAGTCCTTCTAGTAGCTAGAAGAAAACTAATGATTTCACCACTCAGTAGACAGAGCTGTGCCAGTGACCAGCAGTTGCTTGTTTTGTTTATTTTTGTCAAAATAAAAAAGATGAGTTAAGAATACAAACAGAATACACACATTCCTGATTTTCAAAATTATTTTTATACCTGGCAGTTCTATGTAAGGAGGGCTGTTGATGCATAATAAACGGATTTCCTTCTACAGCTGCGTAATACCATCACAAAGCACTAATCAGACAGACTTAGGAGCTTTTTTCCAGAAATCTTAGTATTTCCCTACACCAGGGTACTTAAAACATTGGAGCAAACTGCTTTAAGCATCAATGTAAAAAACTGGAAAAGCCCACTGATTTCAACCATGCTACAAATTTATTTTCTTCCCTAACCCAAACATATAACAGTGCCATATGTGACCAGCTTATAGCCTCCCAATAAATTAATCATAGTGGTCAATAAATTCACACAACTATTGTAGTAGAGATAATAGTGATTTACATGTCAACATGGAGTTAAAGAGATGAGGCAAGGGTGAGGTACACATAACTTGCCACTGACCAAAAACTATACCAGGACTAAGAGGGCACTTCTTGACTATTCAGGGCAGTATTTGGAGGGTTTCAAGCCAAAGCCCATCAGCCTTTCAGTCTAAGTAAAGCAAGAGCTGGCTTATTCATACAACTGTGTCGTAGTTTATATGAAACTTCATGTTATTTTTCAATGTGTAACAGCAAGTTTGTGTGTTTGAGCTTCTTTATTATTTATGTGGAACATGAATGCTTCTGCAAAACAAACGGAGCAAAACCTGCTCATAATGAGCACCAAAGGGACTTCTACTTTTCAGCTTTTTGTAGCAGCTGGTTGAATAAAGCAGGTTAATTAGATTCCAGCACTCTGATGGCTGAGATTTACTGACTGTGAGAAGTAGTGCTGCCCCAAGTGAAGAAAGCAACATAAATAGCTCAGGCTCAAGGGGTACCTTTGGACATATTGACATTGTCTTCATGAGGTATCAGCATCATGCCAAGTTCCCCCTGTGAAGGATGAACAGGCAAATCTGCTGGGGTGGGGTTAGTGTGCAAAGAGAGTAATGGAGAGGCCATTTGAAGCATCTGGAGTATCTCTCAGCTTGAATATAACATACAGGAAGAGAAGGTTCAAGGGAAAGATGGAATAAGAAAGGTAGAGAAAAAAAAAAAATAGGGTGAGGGGGAAAAAAAAAGAGAGACAATTAAGAAATTGAGCTAGAAGAGTCTTCCAGAATAAGAAGCAAAGAAGTAGTCTACAGACTCCTCTTACACCTTCTTTAAATCGAAATTATTGCAGACTATTCTATAAAGAACTGTTACACTATGACTATGTCTACACTGTAGGTTTCACCTGTGTCCCTACAAGTGTTTTTGCCCAGATTACATACAATCCGTGAATTTATTCTTCTAGTGCTTGCTGTCATTTGAGTGCAGGAGTTGTTAAATGTCCTTCTGTATTTAGAAGGAACATTCTCCCAGGGTTTCCTGAGGGGGAAAATAATCCTTGGGCATTTGCCACAGAGAATGTTGCAATTTATCCACAGAGACACAGGTGAGAATAGACCAAGTGACAGCACATCAACACAGGAGGGAATCTGTTCAGCTCCATGCCAATCATATGGCCTAATTATGCGGCAGACTTACCTTTAGCTGTGTCACCAAGATTATTTCCCAACAGTTCATTTTGGAAGAGGTGCAGGAAAACATTACAAAAATAAAGCTTTGTAAGAGTCTTCCTAGACACCACTAGTAAATATCAAAAACTGCTGAAGGTAAGTGGAAGATGAAGGCAAAAGAACAAAAGGCATATCTTGTCTTTTTTTCCTACTGATGTTCTGAGATGCCATTTCAAAAGGGTTTATCTCGAAGCATACAGACACGCGCTAGAGGCTGGGCATAATTATTTAGACTCACTGACTCACAGATGTTACCTTTAACTGGTTTGTCAGTTGTCATGCACCATCTGACAATCATGCTGAAGAGATGAAGTACAAGCAAGACTGCACGTGTACTTTCTAACTATAGTGCTGTATATTGTACCAGAGTGACTGTCAAAGACAGAAATCTAAAGAGCAGCTCTTCAGGTAGATTTTTATGCTAGTAAGACATGAAACATGAGCGCCACATACTCATCTATGAGATGCTGGCCTTTTGGTTTACCTACAAGGGTTTAAGATCAGAGACCTGCTACCATATCGGAGATCAGCTACCATACTTAAGCTAAGGTGCCAAGGGTATGAAGCACTCAGAACCATTATCGATATTTTGCTGTCAGACTATGAGGTCATATCAAAGAAACTTTTGCACAAGTCTGTCCTTAACAGACAGTTAATCTAATCTTAACAGTGTGGCTATTTCAAGTCATGATGAGTTTATAAAGCTGTAGATGTCACTAATCTAAAAGAGCTTGTACACACTCTGGAGGGACAGAATCAAAATTGTTTTGAAATCTGTTCATTGGAGAACTGTATCCTTTCCATGTGCTCTGTGAAAAAAACAATCAAGACTGACAGACTGGAAAATTTCTTGCTTTGCTGCAAAAATATTGATGCACTAGTATCTGCTAAATTAAGCCCACCTTTGCAGGTATTTGTTCTGCCCCACTAGCAGGAGGTAAAACAGGGAGTCAGAGTGATGTGTTCTGGGCAGCACTGAACTGTATCTCAGAACATCCAAATTTAGTAACTACAGAGTCATTTATTAATTTTTTTACAGTTTGTGGTGGTACATTCCCCCCGCCCCCTTTTCTCTGGACCACCTTATGACCTAACCACTCATTCGCAACACAGTTGATGTAAACTTCTATAGTGACAAACATTAAGCTTCTTAGGAAACATAGCAATAAAGCATCGCTGCCTATGAACAGCAAGAAGGCTTGAATACTGCAATATTCTTGGTTCCATGTAGTCACCTCAGCTATTATAAAATAGCACACTATGGACACATATGTAGCTATGTTTAGTCATGTTTTCTAAGCCACTTCAAAGAATTTCAGAACAAATACTTCAGATAAAGTGACAAAGGAAAATCCTACATATACAAGTTATGTTTACAATCAAGACCTATACTGCTACTGCCATTATTTAAACTTGAAATGACAAGGAGTAGAATTTAAGTGAAGTTTTAAAGAACAAACTCACATATAATCATAAAGTTTCTTGCTTTTCATATATTTCCTGAAAGAGGCTCTTGCAATATTCTTAACCATTTATTTAACATTGCAGCTATGCCTAGTCACTATGATTAAGGGAGATAAACATATTCAGAATAATTCATCTCCACTAATTCCTATAAGGAAAAGAAAATGAAATTTTAAAAACCCTTGCATTTTAAGCACATTGACCGCTAACATATGCTATGAACTATAAAGTAATTACAGTTGTTTAGAATATCTTAGAAATATTTCAGCCAGTATTTTTTTAACTTCATTTAAGACACCAAATCAGTACCTATCAGAAAGAGGTCTCCAATAGCTGTAACTTCATTAAAATGTAGTTCAATACTACCAGGATATGCGCCATGGATTTTATAGTGTCATACTTCAGCAACTCTTGACAGACATTTTGTGTCCACACTGAAGTTCCACAGTACAAGTTGTAAAGTTTAACATGTTAAACACATACAACACCACATACCTCACCTGAAGTCAATTAGGGATAGTTTACTTTGTCACATCTTTGCCATATAAGCATGCCAGGTTTGTAAACATAGCAGGATTTAAGAAGGGGCAAGCTTGTAGTTGGAAATTTACCATGTTTTAATAGAATTACAGGTTTTTAAGAAATACTTAATACACCTGGTCTCCTAACATGTGAGGACAGATCTTGTTCTAGCTTTCAGTGGACACCAATTCCACGTAAGAATATCAACCAGCTAACTGAAACATGATTGCTCTTTTAATGTGAGCTTTGGCCTTTTTCTGCAGCAAGATATTCAATATTCAGTACAACAAACCATGCTGTCTCCAACTTATAGATATTATTAACAGTTGAATCATCACAAGGTATCTTGGGATGGGTATATAAAGATAGACTGCATAAAAATTCACAAGCTGTTTTCAAATTTAAGGAACAATAAAAGTCCTTGCAAAATACCAAGGTGAACAAGCAGATTCTTCTCGTTACCTGCTTTAAAAAAAAAAAAAAAATCATCCCCTGAATCTCATCTCAGTTCAAGAGAAATTAAAATGCTTTTACTTAGGCATTCATTGTGCATTGTTCTGCCTTGCTCCCAATGCCACTGCCTCCTATAGGCTTCTTTTTGTAAGAACTTTCCAGTCATAGGAAGTACAAAATCCTAGTGATACCAAAAGTAAATAAATCGAACATTTTACTATTTAAGGTAATGAATTCATGTTCTATACTGAGAATGTAATTTAAAAAAAAAAAGTATCCTGGAGGATACTCAAAATACGTCATATCAAATTAAATCTAAATGCAAAACCTACCCCTCTGCTTTCTAAATGCAGAATGATTCTATGCTAAAAGCATACATTCCTTCAAAGGAAAAAAGCTGACACAAGACACCTAAGTTACCAACAGAGAGAGGGAACAGTGAATTAAAGACTTGCAGATTAATCAAGATTAGGAAACGTAATTTGGATGATAGAGTATCTTTGGGGTTTTCATGAAAAGGAACATATGGAAAACCAGTGTCAGATTAACATCTAGATATGATCGGATCACTGAATACTCCTGCACCTTTCAATACTGTTTCATCACACTATGCCCAAGAGGTACCTTCCAAATAATTCCTATTAGAGAATGAACTAATTAACTGAGCAGAAAGACATTCAGAAACTCCTGTCAGTATAAGGCAATGATTAAATCTGGCACATGGCTTTCAATGTTTTTGAAAAATAATTGGGTAAGAATTTCAAATAGTGTAGATTAAGTAGAGATTTACAGATTTCAAAGGCTTTCTAACAGTTTAACAACTGTTTCAAATCTTCAGTAAAATATTTTTTGATAACAGATGTTAGTCTCCTTTGTTTCTAAATCCAAAGGCAAGGAAGAATACCTTCCAAAACAGTCCTGTTTACAATTCTGTCTCGAGGGAGAAGGAAAAAAAAAATGTACTTCAATAAAAAGCAATAAAGAAAAACAGTTTCCTATTCACAGGAGCTAATTATGTTTACTAAAAAAAAAAAAAGAAGAATTCAGAAATGACTTTCAGTAAAATGCAAATAGTAGCAGAGGGAGATAAATAAAAACCCAATAGAATTGCTTGGTGTGATTTTGCAATCACAGCTTTCAGAAGCAGAGAGCTGAAAAAGAATAAAAAGTAAGTTGCTTTCCAATAACACAGAAATAATAATGTTACAACTACCCAGTCAACAGAGGCAGAAAATGGGTAACTAGAGGAGAGTGACAGAACCAGCTTTTAGTGACATACTGATAAAAAGGAGATAAAAAAGCAGCAGAAAACACTGATGTAAACAAATATTTGTAAACACCAGATAAAGAACAGCTGAAGGCAATAACTCAGGCTATAACATGGCTGATAAAGCAGCCTTGCAACATTCTAATCACCTACAGTCCCAGGACTCCTTTTTTTGTGAGGAGCAAATAACTTATTGTTTTGATAGAGCAGTAAATTTCATGCATAATTTTGAAGTGCTGAGATAAGATGTATCCCTTAGGAAAGCAGACAGTTTCCAAGTAATTGAGAAATGGACATTGGAAATAGAATTACAATGCAGTTTGGATAGAACAATTCCCATATGGAGAGATTCCTGCAGAGCGGGACGTCCTTATTATTAGACTCCTCTTGGTGCCCAGAAGCAGCATCACTTCTACTGTTTGACTCTGCATGGTAATTTCTGATCATTCCACCTCATCTATACAGGAAAAGGGGATACAACATAACAAAAGAACAATCAGGTACAGGTTATAAGGATGTAGAGGCTTTATGGAAGTCTCTCGCAGCCATCTATGGGTGCACATAAACTTCAGCAGGGGATTACCAGAAGGTATTTGAGCATCTTAACTTGCTTCCTCCCTAAGCAGCAGGCACGTCTCAAACAGGTTTTACATATAACTGGGCTCCCACCCGTACACTGACAAATAAGCCCCTCAGAACCCACCTAAAGGGCATATAGATCTAACTAATAAGAGTATGGCCAAAGCCCAGAACAAAATGTCACTTCAATACTATTAAAAACTGTCTCTAAGCATTTGTCTTCATTGTGTTTAAGTCATGCTGAAGTATAGAGAAATATGTGGATGGACCTTGGGCCAATAATAAATTCAACAACAATGGAGCCTCAGAATGCAGATGGATGACATAAATGCGTTGGAAACAAATTAGACAATAAAATAATTGAACATTAGTCTTTATATAATTAATTTGTTACTAACTGACATTAATTGTACCTTTCCTCTCGGATTTCTGTGAAGCTATTCTCAATCGCATAGTTTCTAACTTGCCTGAAGCCTTGTGAGGAAGCAGCATGTGCAATAACACAGGGCGATGCTTCCCATAGCTCCCTGCTGTCACATTCTAAATGGCTCCTCCATGCACAGACTCATCCCTCTTTTCTATACATCTGTATTAGAAGTAGAGCCTTTACACTTGCTAAAGGCTTTTGTCATTTACATATTGTATACAACAGATTAAAGCTATCATCAGGAAAGAATCAGAATTCATAGCTTTGAGAAGGCATTCTAGTTTTTTGCTATACATAAAAATATCCCTGCATACTCCCATTAACAATAATAAAAAATACAAGTATGTGTCCCCTCTCCGAGCATTCAGCTCTAAAATTGTCCCAGATCCTGATAAACAGCATGTAATTAAACGAACAAGATCAGAATGAAAACAGAACAGGAATCAGATTTCTAAACCTCTCTGGAGGGTGCCATATCTGCACACATGTCAATAGGACTATTCCCTTTACTTTGGTGATTATACTGCAAACTGTTTATAACTCTTTCCTACACTAATGAAAAATGTACCTGAATACAGCTTCACCCACTGAGACCCTACAAGTTCTTTATGCACGAACCTTCCCTTCATAAAAGGGATTCCTAACTGTTTCTACGGTCCTGTTTGGTCTCTTTTTTTTTTGGTGGGTTTTTGGCGTACATATGACAAAAGTGCATCAAGCATTACAGACAGCTGAAGACTAAGTTTTACCAGCTAGAGCTACATGATATTTTGGTCACCCCAAACCTCTTTATAAATTGGCAATCATTCTCACTCTTAGGAATTCAGCCTTTTGCTCCCTTAGCTGTAATTAATTCTAAGCGAAGTCAAGCAAAACACAATTAGGTGGCACTAAGTAAATTTTAGGGACTCATTAACCTGTCATTTCATATGAATTTTGGTTCTTGACTGTACCTAGTCAAACTGGGAAAAAATCCCAACAGCCCATAGGGGTATGTATACAAATTTTAAGCCTTATTAAGCATCGATCACTTATTAGGAGAAGTCCTGAAACATAGCAGCAGAATTTCCTCATCTTGAATCATTTTGACTGATAGAAAGATTTGGACACAGTGTCTACTGTTGTTCTACAAGGAAGAAAATATTGTTTCATAGTGTGTTGTGTGTGATTAAGTGTCCTTTGTTACCTTGTGTATTTTTCTGCAAGATTCCTGACAATTTAGTGTGGTAGCAAGTCTCCTGCAGAAACTGCAAATGGAAAGAGAGCTGTAGCCTAGGAAGCTTTTCCCCACTGGTACTCATTACGTTCTGACTGAAGAAAAGTCAGTTGAGAGAATCCACGACTCTCAAATTTCATAGCCAAAACTGAAAATTTGGTAGGTATCAAGTCTTAACCTGCTGAGCTTCACTCTGCATGTTTTAAGATACAAGTGCTCCCCTGTGCAGGGGCAGAAACTTGCCCCACCTGCACATCTTTTTGGAAACTGTCCAATTCAAATATTTTCATTGGGTACCCACCATTCAATATGAGTAATATTTTTTCCCTGTCTCTAATTAACCACAGTTTACTGGTTCAGTTGACTTTACATTTTCCACAGGTTCTTAAGAAGTGAAGATTTGAATATTGCTGTTGCACAAATCAGTTGGCCTTAGTTACAGTTTAGTTGTGGCTTGCTTTATTTGCGAAGGATTTATTAGGATGAGAGGTACACAACGAATATTCCTATACCCATTGTTCTGCCACAATATTTAAATCTTTGGCACATATTTCAAGCATATATACAAGTTTTATTAAATTTATGTACTTAGTCAAGCATTTAGAGGCACAACTCAATCTTAAAATTACCAAATATTAAGTGCTAGATGATTATTTAATCTTGCAACTGTAAAACATGCAGTTTCTTTTTAATATCTAATCTTCATGACTTTAAAGAGACGTGGAGCAAAACAAGCCACATATCACTTGTTTGATTAGCAAGGTACTTCATCATTGGATGCATACATTTTTTCATCCTGTTTTAGAACATGCAGGTAGACCATAGCAATGTTGTTTTCCTACTGGTTTCTTACCGATCTAATCCACATGGGTTTATTTCTAAAGGCAATCTCTTAACTGAGTTTGCATCTTTCCGTACAACAACATTAAGAGAGTATCTAAAGCAAAAGAGTAAAGGTAGTTGAAATAGTGGGTTGAAATCCCAGAGAAAGTTTTAAGAATAAGGTTGATAGAGGGACAGAATATTTTTCTTCTTCCATCTGCTATAGCTGGGGGGGTGTCAGGAAAAAAAGATATGAAGTATTAAAGTCCTTTTGAAGTCATAACACAGCCGCATACAGGACTGTATTCTCTCGTTTCTCATGACTGACTGTGTAGGGTTTCTCCTCACTGTGGAGTGCAGGTCTCCCCCACCCTTGTAATGACAAAGTTAATTTTCAAATCTTTTACCCCTTCAGTTACTTGCAAAGTTTACAACTATAGTAAAATTTCCCCTAGTATTAGGCCAGCAACACTAAAATATTAGTTGCTTATAAAAAGCATTAACCTAAAAAATAAACTTCTGACATTCATTCTCATCACTTGTGCTTCATAGATGTTAAAAAAAAAAAAACAAAACACAAACAGAATTAAATTTTAGCATAAGGATAGTCCTAAAAAGAAGGAACTATGATCACTGAGCTGCTAAAAAATGCTTGAATGTTTTCAGAGGCATAGGCCTGAGTCACTCAAGCATTTAATTCCTATCGATCTTAATGGAACTCAGGCATCTCTATTTCTTCGTACATCTGAGACTTGCATTCTTAAGGCCTTTCAATCATGGTGAAAAAAAATGTACCCTATCACTTGCTAAATAAGTTCACTCTAGGTCATATTTATGTCAGCTTTCATATGGGCAATGCTAGCAAAGAGAACAGCAATCATTTTCATGTAGCTTGGGGCTTGAAACAAGCTCTCACTTATACAGGAGTAAATTCAGGGTAATTCCATTTACTTCATTTGATTGGATCTGGCCTCTTGCCTCTGACACTGCCTGTGGTAAAAAAAGGGTACTGTAACATTTTTCCCCTCCAAAATAAGATTGCATTTTAACAAGAATGCTTACTAAGAGAAATGTCAATTTTTTGCACCGCTTACAGACACTGCTAGCCTCTCTATATGGATATTTAAGCACAAGCAACCAAAATTAGTTTTTGTAAAATGAGAGGGGGAAAGTCATGCACAGACATAACACTTGCTACGAAATACCTTCCCCTTACACACACAACAACTTTCCCCTTCCCATCCCCAAAAAAGAAAATGGAAGTCTAAATACACAAGATGCCTATAGTTATGTCACTGCATAAACTATATTGGCAAGGACAGAAAGATCCATGCTAAGGATTAATACTCCAGTAGTTAAGAGAAAAAGTCAGATACCTAAACATCTTTTCTGATATGGTAAATTACTTTTTCTTCTTTGTTTGCTCTGATGTAACTATTCCCAGCAGAAGCCTGCCAGGCAGGAGCAGGTGTACAGCTGCTACTGTGGCAGGTAACACATTGCTGAAGAGAGGAGCCAATTTTAAGCACTTGCAGAACGCCTTCTATCACCCCCTTAGCAGAGTTTCAAGTTTGGCATATTTTTGCGTCATTACTCTTGAAAATTTTGGCTTTGCTAATTAAATGTACAAATATTCCATAATAACTTACTTACAGTTCCCTGTAATAATTATTCTTTCCATTGAAAATTGTGGCAACTGGAATCCTCTGCACCACAGCACATAGTGTGTACGCCAAGAAAGAAATCAAAGTGTGTCATCACTGTTGATAGAAGGATAAATATAGTTGAAGTCAGATTAATATTTCCAAGATTACTCATTTCTACTTCAAAAGAGAAGCAAAGATCATGTGCAAAATGACAGCTACCCATCTGGGACTAGAAAAGTCACCATATGGATGTCTTTTTGCTAATTATAGATAAATTTTTGAACTAAGGGATTTAAAAGTATGGATCTGTCAGTTCAAAAATATACTTCCTCTCCTCCCTCATTCAGGCAGTGCTTTGGTGCTGGCTAATCAATTAAGCAGAGCATTGGATCACATAGGCTTGCTTCACCTTTAAGGCAGCAGTTTTCTCCTACTTCATGTAATACGCAGTCACATTTGTAGCTCAATTAAAGGAAATGTTACAATGATTCCTTCTTTTTTTCAGATCAGAGGAACTGCTGTAATCTGTTATCCCAATGGCCCACATATCAGAGGCCACGAGACTGCCTTGTATTACTGCTTCATCTATGCTATCTCTACTTGAACTACAGCATATACTCCTGAAAAGCATCCCAAGTGGATTAAAAGATGTTTCAATAACATGATTAGCACCCAAGGTAAGTTCTTCCAAGAACAATTAATTTACATAAATGATTAAGTATGTATTCCTAACCTTGTGCAAGTTGGTTCCTCTTCCACTATAAGATTAATTTTTTTGTTGTATTTTGTCTGCTGAATTCACTGATTAATTCTCTATCAAATTACTGAATTGGTTGCATGTATTTATAGACCAATCACATAATAACTGTATCAAAGCAAAGGCTGAAGAACAGAGTAGGCTTCTTGACCCTGGGAGATGTTTTCTGTATTTTAAGTCAGAAAAAAAGAGCTCCTCTAAACCCTGCAGTTTTTGACCTCCTAGAACCACAAACACCAGACGATACTCCAATAGCAATTACACGAGTGCCAAATGCAGAGGCTGTGCACTTTTTCATGCCTGCTTAGCATTTTATAGCATTTATACATGGATTGTATTAGCCTTTTTGTCACTACAGTAGAAATTAACTTCAGCCCATAAAGGTAGCTGATGTGAAGAAAATTGCATCTCTAATCAATGGGGAGAAACAGGCTTTTCCAGAAGAGCATTGAGAGCACTCATACTATGCTCATAACCTCTGATAAAGCCTCTTTTCCTCCCCTCTATTGAGTACACTAAAGGTTAGGCAGGGCAAGTATATTGGATGTCATCCATCTCTCCCAAATGGGCTAGGGGTGGGGAAGAGTTAAAACAAATACAATTAAGTTGAGTTCTGACCAACAGCAGAGTTGGTCTGCAACCTTGCAGAGTCCCCAGTTGTCTCAGGAGCTAGTGCAGGCTGTCTGCAGGATCAGGGAAGGTGCATTCAGCAGCTGGTGAGCAAGGGGCCTATATTCCAGCTTCTCTCATTACCTTCCCTCACAGCCCACAGGGAAAAAATAAAATGTAAAGAGACAACCACAAGAAATCAATTCCTTTATTTACATGACTTTTAATACAGGTGGCAATGATCTAGCACAATGGCTGTCTGTTGAGTAACAGAATTCTCAATTTGAGCACTAGTTAAGTAATCCTTTATCCCAGATATGATTTTTATCCCATCAAGGAGCTAACTTAACACAGCATTTTTTCCTCCAACTATAACACTACACCATTTAACTACAAGAGTTAGCTCTGTCCTCATCACTGGAACCTTATTTCCAATCATGTTGTTATGAACAACTTAGTAGCTTATACTTTATCCATACCATGAAATCTGGAAGTTTAACCATGCATAAAAGTCTTTTGACTGTTGCAGTCACACTCTCAAACAAAGCATGCCCATCCCCACTCAGATCATAATCTGCAAAACCACTTCATGCCACTTCAGTCCCTATTAGCTTTAAGTTTTCCTCATCTTATTGTGGAGTTTTCCACCTTTGTTTTCAAGAAGTAAAATTACAGCACACAAATCATTTAGTCCTTCAGCTAAACCAAAGAACCTATACTTTCCTAGAGAAAATGCAGAAAGTTAGTCAGCCTTCTAAAGGACCATCTAAAATTCAGCTTTAAACTCAATCTAACATCCATCCCATGGACAAGAGCAGTAGTTCTCAGCAAAACAAAGGTAAGACACGGCACTAAAATTCTGTGTTCTGAGCTATTTGCTTTTAAACACAAAACTAACCTGCATCTGCCCTAGTCACTCTCCTCATATCACCTCAGCAGCCATCTTAGCTTACAAGCCCCTACCGTATTCACACTCCAGCTGGTATTCCAAGAAGGGCTTTTCCCTGCCCTCATGCTCTAAAAAAATACCAAGCAGTCCTTCCATCGTAGCTGTCTACTTATCCTAGTCTCAGCTGTGGCTCTCTAGTAACACCCCAGCCCTTTTATGTGCTTCAAAAATCACTCACAGATACAGCAGTTGCACTCCCGCTCAGTGTTGCACACGGTACAGTCACTGCAGCCCAGCAGCAGATGAACCCTTCCAAAGTCCACAGTGAGTGAGGCAACGGGCCACAGACACCTTCTTCTAAAACTTTAACATTCCTCCTGAGACAGGTTCCAACTTCTCCAGCCTGACCATTTCCCTGCCCTTGGATGCAGCCTCCTGTCCAGCCGCTTTACCTCAATCGCCCACAGGTGCCACTGTCACCCCCAGAGCCTCCTCACAGGAACCAGCTCCTCCCTTCCCCACCTGCAGCATCTGCTCATCAGCCTCCTCAGCTGGGGCTTCTAGACTTTTCAGACAAAGATTCAAATTAAATTGAGGCCTCCTTAGTTGTACAAAAAGGTCAACTTTAAAAACAAAAAAAAAAGTGGGGGGTAGATTTAGGAGTTGTAGCACTGAGCTTTCTGAGCTTTTAAACACACAGCTCTGAATTGGGTCTAGAAACCTTAGTGAGAGGCACAGAAAGGCACAAGGAATCACAGGCCTCACGACGACATCCTTAACTATTAGTACGATGATCAAAGAGCTGCTTAAAGGCGGCATGAACAGAAAGATTCAGGGTAAGCTCCTGAAAAACTTACCTTTCATGAGAGTCAATGGTTTACATGCTACTGAAAGGCAGCATCTGGTTCCACTTGAAGTTTGCAAGGCCAAACTTGAAAGAATTTAAAGGTTTGGTTTTGCTTTAAAAGATCTGTGGTTGCTGTCTCTGCCCTGTCGTGTTCAGGAGAGCACTAATCTGGAATAAGGGAGTCAAAGTTAAGTCCCTTGCTTATCTGAAGAAATAACAGTAAAAACTCACTTTTCTCACCTTTCTGGAGAGCAAACTATTTTCACAACTCATTTAGGCCTTTCTTTACCCCTTCCATCAAAGCCATACCGCTCTACAGAAAGTAAAAGCAGATTTATGGTGCTGGAGAAAGGGAGCAGAACTCTGCCCTAATGATGCAGAGCATGCTCTGAGGTGACAGGGGATGGGTAGGCAGAAACTGCTTCAAACACAGCATAAACTTCTGTACCCCCCATTCTTGTCTTTTGCTCTACTAGGCTGGATTTTTAAACCAGATGACTGTACAGTGGATCATGCTTTAAAGCAATTACCTCCAAAATGTACAAGCATTTTAGTAAACTATCTAATATTTTTTGCCAACTGATATGTATTGTGAACTAACTTGTGGGATGCTAACATCCCATTTACATATTTTCCAGAGATGTCAATATGGTACAACAGAAATCAGGTTAAATCTTTGCTGCTTTCAAGCAGGTTTAGTTTGCTTAGGATGGCTTCTTTTGCATTCAGCTGGAGGACCATCAGGACTAAAGAAGAAATTTCACGTGGAGTTTCTACTAAGGAGAATACCTCCCCTAATTCCCTGATGCTGTCCTCTGACCCAATATGAAACTCAGGGGAAGAAAGGAGGAAGTGCCTTAGAAGGACAAACAAAAAGAGAATTTAGCCTGTCTGCTGATAAAAGCATTGGTATTGATGGAGTTAAGGGATTGGCACAATCAAGTTGTTTATCTGCTGAAAATATGAAGCACAATGTGAATCATTACAATTTCAAAGAAAAGAAGATATATTTGAAAATGAAAACAGCATATGCATATGCTTCCTTAAAATTAGCTTCAGGCCACTTGTTTGTATCCTGTAATAACACCAAGCATGGAACAAAAGAAGAAAGTTTCTATATTGTAAATTTCCTTTAGGAGTGAGTCCAAAAGTACATGGGTATGCAATGAGCACTGCTCGGGAGAAAAGATATCCGAGGTTCTGTTCTATCAGAACTGTTAGTAACGCAGCCACTTAAATACACTAACTAGAAAGTTTGGTGTTTTAAATGTAGATCTTCCCTATGTAGGGAACAAGTAATGTGAATTTAGGTCCTTTTGATACAATGCTAACTTTCTAAATATATGCAGATATATTTAGGAGAACTGGATGTAAGGTAATGATCCATCCATCCATTAAGATGGTTTAGCAAAAAGGTACTTCAGAACAAATGGCATGGCATGTGTGGTGGGGGGTGTTTGTGTGTCTTGTAAGTGTACAAAATTTGCACAGACAAATCGTGCATTCTGATGTACTAACCCAAATTAAAGCAATTAACAGGCATATATCCTATTCAGCATGTTATTATACTACAGCTAATGCTATTATACCTATCTACATCTAAGGCAAAAAAATGTTTGCAAGCAACTACAAAATGAAATCGTCAAATCCTGAACAGAATGTTAGAATATCAGCCCAGATGAAAGTCAATGTACTTTATCTGAAAAGACTTTAATAAAGTCACTCACGAATTCATGGCATGTTTCTTTGTCTTAGCACAAATATCAAAGTAGTTAGAATATGTAACTTGAACAACAAATAGATTTTCTTCCACAAAACTTTAATTGGTAAGGGTGCTCTACATTCCACCTACCACTCAAATCTACTGTGGATATCTTAAAAAGAACTTATCTCTTACACTGTGCGTTGCGCCATATATCATCTGTACTAAGTACCACCTCTAACCTGTATTACAACAATGATTTTGCTAATAGGTTATTCTGATGACTTTTTTTTTAGCTTCAGTATTAATAATACAAAGAAAACGGAAGAGCCTTGCCTGCATGGAGGAAGTATTTGTTTCTCTGCTCGCTGTAAATAAGATTTTGATAAGTTTCACAAGATGAAAGGTTTTCTCTTTTCCTTAGTAGGACATTTCTTCTCTAGGCAATATTCTCAAGTTTTATGTTTATACTAAGTAGAAGAATTCTTATGTGACATCATATATGTCCAATGTGCTTTGCAGACCTGTAAAGTCACAAAATTGAAAATAATGTACCTGTCCAACAGACTGGCTGAACAACAGGAATTACCTTCAGGCATTCTGATTGTTTGCACAGCAAAGAAAAAATAAAAAATCAGGGCAAGCTGGCAGCTCAGCAGCCTCATTTGCACTCTGTGGGGACTGACCTGGCACTGATCAAGAAGGGGTGACCTAAGACCTGTCCCTTGTGTAGAGCCAACACAAGCAGAGCTGCTGATGAGGTGATAAAGGTTCCAATGTGGCACTACCTTGGAAATGTGTTAACTCCAGCCACCATGGAAAATATCAGATGTCAGCAAGCATAAGGCGCTTGTAGGAGGGCTGGCAAATGAAGGCCTCATTAATCTCTTGCAGATGAATGATGCCCTTGCTACAATCTCACACAGGTGTTTCAGGAGCCAACTCGTCTTATGTTTATTATCCAGAGTACAAGAACCTGCACTGAAATCAGAGATGCTGCCACTGGAGATGTACTCTCTCTCTTCTCAGTGGAATATGTCTTGATCTTCTCTAGCATAGCTAGAGGAGAGGAGGTAACTTCACAGAGGGAACCTATTTCTGCTATGCAGTAACCTAGAATTTTATAGTTCAAATAAGTATTCAGCCCAGCTTCTAAAAAAATATAAATGCTAGTCTCAGTAAGTACTGATTAAGCTTTTAAGAACTATGAGAGCTTTAATTGTGTATTTTTGTGTGTGTGTGCAAAAGTATTATTATGTCAATTAACAACAGTTTCTAGCTTCAAGCCATGGCTGTGTATGGCAAGTTGTCTGACGACTAGATTCCAGTGAAACACTCTACACACTGTCCATTGAACAGCAGGACAACTTCTAGAGTGAGGTACTGCCAAGGCTTAGTCATGAGATCAGAACCCCTTCCTGCTCTCGTACTGATGAAAAAATGTGGGGGAATATAATGTGTATTTATTTATGATCTTTGCTTTCACCTGAACCTCATGACACTCTGTACATTACTCATAACAAGTGACCATAGTAACAATAACATTACAATAGGACAGATTTTGAACTTATTTGTGCTGCTTAATATTGTAGCAGGGAACTAAGAAATATTGGCCCCAAGGTTGCCAGAAGTTGACCCCTCCAGTTTTCTTTGTTGTTGTTTCCTGTCATTGCTACTATTTTACATAAATGGAAATGCAACTGCATCAGCAAATCAAGATTATGAAATCTTTAGAAATAATGATACTTACATATTTAAATTTATTTTTATTTAAATTTATTTATTTATTATTTAAATATTTAAATTTAAATAATTAAGACTTTCAAAACTATATTTTTGAAATGCATACAAAAATCTAGCTATGGTGATATGAAGTATAACCAAGGTAATAAAAAAAAATTCTACTCTTTGATCTGCTATACTGCCCAGCATATACACTTTGAACATAATGCTATGAGATGCTACACATTTACATCTAGGAAGCTTAGATCATTTGATTTCTGCTGTTTTCTGGTTAATTCTTGGAATTGATATGTGCTCATGTAATAGAAAGTTATCTTAATGCATAATCTTGTGCAGCAGCAGCTCCAGACTGTGGAACAAGTTTTAGCCTGAGTTGGCACTATTATGCTACAAGATGTTACTACACAGTAACACAGTCTGACCTAGGAAAAAAGTGATGTTTGACCTGGCACTCATGTCACTGATGTGTATGGATTATGCCACTAAGAGCTGCTGGCCTTGCCCCTTTGTTTATGAATACAGCCCAAGTGTGGATTTCTACAAGAAGCTCAGAGAAAGTTCAGCATAATTTTGCAGATTACTGGAGCCAAAGCCGTAGCTCAGAAGGCACGTTGTTTTGACCATTTGTTTAAAATGCATTTCCAAACCCTTAGTTTCATCAAGGTTAGTGAAATGTTAAGGCTGCCATTCAAATAGTTATGCCTTGTAGAACAGTTCATATAAAATTAGCCAGTTTGGGCACCCATGCAATGTTGAATGTCAGTGGGTTAAATCACTATTCCATTTTTGTATAACCATTTTAACAAAGCATTATTCTATGGGTATGTGATGTTGCCATGATGGTCTCAGAAAGGGAAGTCAAGGGCTGCTATTAAAAATGTGAAGCACAGTGACTGTGCTTTAATACACAGTGTTTCAAGCTTCCCATAAAAATTTAAACATTTTTGATGTTTCAAAGAAACATCTGACTTAACAAGTGCTTGTGCCATTACTCACATGTATTTAAGTGTGTGACGTTGTCATTTCTTCTTCCATGTCCACCCTCTGGAGAACACAACAGAGAGAACAGAAAAATTCCCCAAGAATGTCTTCTAGTCCCTACGGGTTGAGGACAAAACAAAGATAAACATACACTTCAAGGCATGAAGTCATTCAAGAAAGCTGTAGTTTAAACTTTCTTCTATCTCTTGCTACTACAGTTGTTACACAACAGACCAAGATCAGAAGCACAGCACATGGGAGACAGGCCCTGAGTTAGTACATATGTGTGGCTTAAAAAAGTGGGTTTGAGTTCAGAAGTAGGTAAACTCCTCAGATCTAAATAACGTACAAAAAATCTCCACATGCCAGAAAATGATCAGGGAATCAAGAAGCAGGTAATAGGATTGTTCTGTACATTCTGTCAGTAGCCTTTTTGCATGGGATATAAGAAATGAGCTTTTCTAGCAGATGGAGAGAAAGGAGGGGCACAGTACATTCTCTTTTTAAGGAACCTTCACCTAGAAAAGTAGTTTGATAAGTAGGTATAAGTTAACACAATTTACACATTTCTATAGCTTGGGTAAGTGTAGCCTATTAGTGCAGGATGATGTAACCTATGTGACAAGAGGTTTGAAACTGAGAAAAGATGAAAGAAGATGCAAGATGAAAGAGCTACAGTATGTGATGTGCAACTTACACCATTATTCCTATCACCTCTGTCCCCCAGCTCTCATAGATTAGGAGTGAAACAAGGCCCGCATATAAGTACAAATATATTGAAAGAGCCATAGGCAGCAACCAGGGGAGCAATGAAATTGGACAAGTGTTTGAAGGACACTTCAAAGAGTTTTACCCTAGAGAAGAAAATTTGATGTATTTTTTTATCTGATTTTTTTTTCCTCTTATGGTGCATTTGTACTATAAGAAAAAACTATTTTATCTTCCTTCTGTGCACTAAGGAACAAAACCAGCAAATTTGGGAGATCACCTATTGTACCTTGGTTTTTTTTACTCAGTATAAAAAAAGCAAACTTCAATGTTTCATCTCAATTTCCAACAGAATTCATTACTACATACTATTTTATTTTCCAGCTCTCTTAGAATTACTAAATCATTCCACTGGCCTGGCTGACTTTTTTATTTATTACCTTTAATACAAGTCCAGTTGGAAGCCCTCCTTTCCAAATCTATATTTAGAATGTATATTCACCAAATATAAAATATAAGCAACATAATATTTTCCTCGTTGTATTTAAATGGCATTTATCATCTGATGTTGTGTAACCTTACAGTTTCATATGTTACAGAACTTCAATAAAAATCCTGACAAAAACCCTTCCAAATGCATATCTGTAACTTCCTTCCCAGTATTTACATAAGCCTCCAGCAGGTGAAGAAATGGCAGATGAAAATACCTTTTTCCCGGAAAATTTTTGGAGCCTTCTACAGCAATATCCAGAACCCTGCAATAGAATCTCTGCCATGGAATGAGATTAAAAAAGCAGCAACTATTTTACTGGCAGGATCGTTAAAACATAACTGTTCAAGTTATGCACGTACTGTGTTAATAGTACAGACTGTGTTAAAGAAGTTGGGACGTAGTAAGTCGTCGAATTTCTGTTATTTGCATCACTTATTAACTTCCAGATATAGAACCTGAGAGAGCAGGAATAAGGTGGGCAAAGAAGATTGAGCATCATGTGTTAGTGCATTACATCTACCTACATGACAGATGGTTATAAATCTTTAAACTTCTATAGCTGTTTGCAAATAGCTAACTCAAAAATAATAATGTAAAAACCACAGTAACTACATTATTTCAGTGTTCTTGTACCTATACACTGGTGTGTGACGAAACCAGGACCAAAGTCCATAAAAATTCCAATGTCTAGAAGTACTTTTTCCTCCAGCCTATGTGCTGTTCTCTGATACCTGGTGTTTATCCTCTGCACTCCCCTCTCTTCGTGGTGCCTTAGATCTCCTGTCTCTGTGGGGATCTCTTTATTCCTCCTCAAACATAGCCCTAGCAGCATGCATAGCTGTATAATACCCTCCTTGTTTCTAAATATTTTTACAGATCTCCAGGATCTCGTCACTGAGCAGCTTAGGCAGTCATAGAAACAGCTAGAGACAAAATTAGGGCCAACATCTTGTGATCATCCGTGCCTCTATAGGAATGACCAAGCTAAGGCATTTGAAAATGTTAATTTGTTTTGAGGAACACATTTTTAATTTTTTTTTGTTAGCTTGTTCTGATTTTTTTTCCCGCATGCTACAATATTTAAAGGACATTAAAACTTTTATAACAGTTGGTGTCTCATATCAAGGCAAAAATAATATACTTTCAGCTGTCTTGCTTTGTATGAAGCTTTTAAAGAACCTTTATTATCTGCAAACAATAACTGACAACTCAAGACAGAATTACTATGTGTGATTTTTTTCCAAAGGATAAACAGATGTCTTTCTTTTGTTTTGTCATTCTTTTTTCTCTCAGTATACTTTGTCCTTCTCACTTGAGTAGCCTCCCAAGCTCTGATTTTACATCCCCTATGTACATAGTAAGAAACCCACAGTTGAAATCAATAAAATAATTCAGATTAGAAGGGATGTCTGGAAGTTATCCCATCCAGCCCCACTCACAGCAAGGTCAACTTCAAAGTTAGATCAAATTGTTCAGGGATTTTTTTTTTTATCTCCCCGGATGGAGATTCCACAATATCTCTGGGCAACCTGTGCTAGTCTTGGACTGCCCTCACCATGAAAAATCTTTTTCATAATATCTGGTTGGAATTGTCCTTGCTACATCTTGTGTCTGTTGGCCTTAGTCCTTTTGCTGTGCACCTCTAGAAGACTCTGGCTCTGACTTCTCTATAATCTCCCATTAGGTAATTGAAGTCAGCAATTAGATCCCCCCCGACCATGGCCTTCTCCTTCTAAGAGTGAACACACATAGGTCTCAGTCTCCTGGTACATCATCCTCCAGCTCCCTAATCATCTTCATGGTTCTCAGCCAGACTGGCTTCAGTATGTCAATGTCTTTCTTGTACTGGTGGTCAAAAAGGACAAACTACTCCAGATGTGAGTGAAAGTTAAGTTTGCCTGAGTTTCTTATTATTCAGCTATATTTAGAGTAAGCCAGGTATTTAACTTCCAGTTTTCTCTCAGTATCTGCAAACCACAAGGAATTCTTGCCAGTTCCGTGGCTAGATAGTATTTTAGGGAAAGGCCTCAAACAAGATGAGTTTCATATGTGTTCGGAGTAACAGTAGCAGTAGTTTTCCACAACTATCTCAAAAATGAAATAATCATCTTTTCCCTTGTGGGATGCATACACATCCCATGCATCCTGGGATGCATGTAAAAATAATCCTAGTCCAAATCTAACAAAAGTAATATATTTAAAGCAGTATATAATGTTTAAGAAAAACATAGTAAGTTAATGAAGGAAAATAACTCTCTCTGTAAAGGTGGGGTATGTTAGCAATCTATCCTCTCCCTTTGTCTCTGTTTCTACCATAAATTAAAGGGGCCTATCAGCAAGGTAGCTAATCTATTTCCACAGTAGGCGTTCTATAAAACTTCTGTGTTACACATATGAAGGTGCCTGGGAGGCTCACCAAATATAACACCGGTTCAGAGCTGAGAGGGCATCCCTAGTTTGTATTCAGTTTATAAACTGTTCTTTGAGTACACATTGATTTTAAAGAAATGAGAAAAAGACCAAATGAAAAGCAGTAATGATTTCAAGTCTGATCGATTGAAAGTAAAGGTTGAAAATTCCTTTACCAGTCTGTTCACATATTTGTTCTCTGAAACAGCTCTCAAAGGAAAGGGCCTAATAAATAACATTTAATCATAGATTCAGGGTTCCTACACAGAAAAGCATAAGAACTAGAAACAGCGACAGGGGGACAAATGTATCCCTGTTCTGTGTTCCTGTTCCTGGAACCTATAATCTTGCATTAGATCCACAGAATACAAACTTGAACAGATATTTCAGTAATAATTCAGTAGAAGATTTTATGAAAGGATAGTTATTCAATAAACATCAAGTGCACGTGATAACAACAAGGTTCGTACTGCCTCAAAGGATTTTCTCTGAAATAAATAAAACTAAGTTAAGTCCCTGTTCAGAAGTATACTCCCATATCTAGCTTTTGGAAATGAAAATCTAACCTCTCTCATTAGCCTGCTAAGTAGCTTTTCACACTTGCAAATTCTCAGGAGCCTTTGTAACATGGAATCGTCTGTACCTTTAGAAGCTAATGTGCAAAACAATTACATGAGCATAGCCCGGATCAGTTAATCTGGTGTTTTGTAATGCCTTCAGCTTCAAGCACTAATTGTTCAATGTTCTGTTCTCCAGAATATATTCACAAACAATTCCCATGAGCCTGAAAGTCCTTGCTAATTACCCCAATGATATCCATTCCTGTTCTCCTATCGTCTAGTTCTGTGATTCACCTCTATTACTCCTACACGGCCAGCCTTTGCTGAAGACTGCCATCCTCTTGATCTAATCCAGCCCCTCCCCTCTCCTTCCCCAGGAGACAGTCCAAATCACTATAATCTTCATTCCAGAAAATAAAAAGTCTGATGGAGGAAAAAAAAGCAATTCCCTGCGACAGAAATGTAGGCTGCCAAAGTCCTCCTGACAGAATGTATATATCCTGTTCCACAAGACACAGGTATAAGGGCAAGGTGACCCACTTACTCCAGGGTGTATTTTACCCAGTTGCTGGGGCTTTCGTAGGAGCAATTACAGCATCAACCATTTATATAACCAAAACACAACCCTTCAACCCAAATAATGTATTATCTTGTGGAACACTAACAGGAGAGTATCATCTGTCCTAAGGGTGAAATAAAGCAAGTGTAAAGTTCATACTACATACTCTGGCTGATTTGTACACCTGATCTGGACCATGATTCTTGATCCAGGTGAATCTATAGCAGTGAGAAAAGGTATTAATGATCACCTGATAAAGCCATAGCTTAACTTTGAAGGAAGATGTATTGATAATTTTGTGATGCCCTTGCAATAGGCAAGTATAACTCTCTGTGTAACTATAGCAAGCTCTTACGGCACAGCGCCTTCTAGAAAAGTACTGCTGATGTTTAGGCTGGTATATTTAAAAACAAGATTGACTGCAGGCTATTTATAAGTACTTCTGCTTGTGCACACTAAAACTGAGAGAGTTTATACTAAGAAATTCACTGACTTCATGTCATTTGTTTCTACTTCAACAGAAAATTGACCAACCCCCCTGAAATTCCCAATAGCTAGGCAGAGGGGAAAAACCAGAACAAAACAAAACCAAAAACAGTGACATAAAAATTTAGCGAAAAGAAAACCACATTTTTTTCAAAATTGCTTTCTATCTTAGAGAGATTTTAAGATGAGCAAATTTGCTTTCTAATTAATAGATTCCTTATATTGCACCTGGATCTCTTGCCTGGTCCTCATAAATATGCAAGTGGAAAAAGTGAAACACGAAAATACATAAAACCTTTTGATATATAAGATAGTTGAAAATGGTGTGGCAATACTCCCTTTTCAATCTTACTTGAAGCTCTATTTATTGCTGACGCACTAAAGTGACAGTAGTCTTAAAAATCCCTACTTCATGAGAAGAAATAAAAGTACAAAACTTATTCTTCACAGAGTGAACAATAAAGTCATATGCAAAACCATGATGGCAAATGCACAAGATTTTCAGATCAGAACATTAGAGAGATCTTTGAGAAAAGAAAATATGTATGAAGAGTGATGCTTAAAAGTTTTTTGAACAGCTGGAGCTTTCTTGAGTCAAGATTCAACTTCATTGCATTGCTGTTGTGATATTTAATCTCCCTGGGTGTTCTGTAGCTTTTCTGCTTTCTTGGCCCTTTGCTGGAAACCTAGATGGCCTGAGGTAGACTAGAAAATATACTGTCATACATAACAGTTTAATAATATGATAATATTTGCTTCTGTTATTGTGCCTGTGAAAAAAAAATCTTGGATGTTTATTAGAAGTTGTCACAAAACTTCAGTACCCAGATAATATAAATGATAATATATCAATAAAATTACCTTAAATTCCTGATAAAGTATCAGCACATGAACATGCAAATTCACCTCCAGTTTGTCTTCTGGTGTAAGAGGCTGAGCGGCATGATTTGGAGGCAGGCAGAAGGAGAGAGGTTAATAGAAACAACAGAATGTTTGGAAATCTCAGTGGAGTTGAAACAGTAATTACAGATCAGCCTCTCACTAAACTAACTGTTTTCACCTTTTACTGCATTTTTTGGTTATCGTACTTTATTTTTTATAGTGACAAAACAGTTTTGTGAATTAGACCATCAGTCTGACTGTGGTTGTTAAAGGCTGGTACTGCAGCTCAAGATTGCTTACTAAATTGTTAATATCACTGATATAACTTTTAAGTCCTTACTGGATTTGGAACATTATTTTTATCATTTGCAGTATTCTAAAATGAAAACAGGAGGTGTTCTACAGACAGCCTGTCAATAGAAGCTGAGAGATTCAAATAATGTGAAGCTCCCATTTAAACATGCTCCTAAACTATTGGATGAGGTCTTAATCCCAGCAATAGCAGGCAACATGTTTACAAAATCAAATGTAATTTTTATTCTCTGTGAATGTTTTGAATATTCTGATCTCCAGGTTTTGGTCTCTTCCATTATTTCCTCACTGTAATCACACTCTATATTTGTGCTCAGTACAGTTTAACTAACAAAGTTTTTTCTGTCAGTTTCCTTTAGGACAAAGTTATATCTATGACGAAAATTAAAGTTTTTGAATAAATATCCACCTGGAAAGACGGTGGGTGATGAATTAATCCAAAGGATTTGCTAGTAAGGCATTTCATGACATTGGAATGAGATTTCTATTCCTCAGAGATTTTATCTTCACTGATCCCGTTCAGTGCCAAGACAAATAGCTTAAAAAGAATCCCAATCACATTGCAGTTTTATAAAGGTAGAGCCTATAGACCCAAGAAGGGCAAAGCCCATCTATGCTAGTTGATGTACATATACTGCATAAGGAAGAGCCTCTGCCCTCTTACACAAGGCTTTTTTTCCTTTTTTTTTTTTTTTTTTAAAATACCTATCACAGATGTGGGACAAGGACAAGAGGAGATTACGCATGTTTCCCCCCGCCATATATGGGACTGGTGAAAAAGCTAGAGACTGAATATAGACGTTGCCCTCAATTTCAGAGCTGGGTGAATACTTCAGTCTGAATTTTACTTTTTTACTGAAAAGACCATGTGTAGGTCAACCAGTGCTTGGCTGACCCAAACTTGTTTCCATTTGTTTCAAAATATTTCATAATTGGAATTAAGAGTTATTCTCTTGCCCATATTATTCTCCACCCTACAAATAAACTGAAAAATACTTATGTATCAGGTTTTCCTCAGTTCCAGTCTATTGCATTAGTCACAAGACTGGTCTTGATGTCTTATTCAATAAGCAGTCACATTTCTGATTTGACTTATGCCAGGTATATAGCATGCCTGATTTGGCTTATTTTTAAGACAAATTTTCCCATCAACTGTGATTTTAAAGCAAAATCAATCAACCCTGTATGTATGTAACGGTTCACAGCTTTTGTAGTTCTGTTTGAAAATGTATCAGACTGAAATACTCCATGTAGTATTCACTCTTTATTCACATTGTTCCTTTCAAACATGTCACATGAATTAGAATAGTTTATTATTGATGTTGGCCCATTAAGAAATCTGTTTTATGCTTACACTGGTTGTGGTATATTGACGCCATGGAAAAAATGACAAAAGAGACCCATTTTCCTCTATTTGAGTCTGCAGACAGTATCCATTTTCTAAGCATCAGACAACACACCATCAGACCTCTGAGCTTTGCTTTTCATATCCCAAACCTCTAGTCAATGTATGACAAAGAAAAAGTGATGCTTAGTTAATAATGAAGGCTTAAGCAACTATTCAAAAGAACACTGAATGTCTTGCAAATGCAATATAATTGGTAACCAGGTGGGGAGATTATCCAAAGTAACTGATTTGTGCTTCTGTTCCTGTCCATAGAAACTTCACAGCATTCTTATGCTTGAATTCCATTTACACTGCCAAATCCACCTCCATGTAACTATTCTAAATTTTATTGACCGTAATGGAAGTATAGTAGATATGAGTTGACACATCATTTTATTTCCTTCTATTTTAGTCATGGCTACATATTTTAAACCTTTATACCAAAATACAGGACCTCCATTCACCACAAAAGGGCATGAACCTCTGCCATTTTGAGAACTAAATTTTGAAATTCAAACAAAATTAAGTGGGATTCCACTCAACTCCTCTAAATCCAAACTTTTTTTTTTTTAATTTATTTTCACAAAAGCAGCTGACAATCTTTCCTCTTTTTTTTCTGTTGCTACCAGTTTAATGTCACCACACAACCTCTTTGTTTAAAAAAACAAAGAACAAACAAAAACCCTCTCAGTTCTTTTAAAATAATCTAATGGACTATTTTCAAAACATAGAAATCACAGGAAAAATTACAGATGTATCATCTGTTTTATGCTTAACTGAAAATTAAAAATGTTGTTGCAATTATGATTTTATATTTTAACTCTGAAACAAAAATTACTAGGCTTTAGAAAAAGTAGAATGGCTGAGTTATTAGAGTCTGTGAGTTGCCTGCTGTGCCCAGGCAGTAATGTTTTCTAATGTGTATGTCTATATCAATATAATGACAGCACCATGCTTCAGATCAACTGGGTACTAATTACAGATTTACCTGATAGACTGGAATGGCTCCCAAGGAGCTGTTGCACTCTATTTAGCAAGTAAATGATTCTCCTAAAAGCTGCATAAGGACTTGTAATGCTAAAAATTCTCATCTGGATACCATTTTGTAATACACCTTTTTTTAAAAAAGTTTTGATGAGCTTCAGCTAATACCTTGCAAAGATGTGGTAGGCCACTGCAGATGCTTGGAGCTCCAGGCACCAGGGTTTTCCTTGAACCCACGAGGTCCATTTGCATAGAAGAGAGATTACAGCCCTTGAAGCAGCTCCTCAAATGCCAGAACTAATGTCTCCTTTAATACTGTGAAAAGCAAGAATTCTCCATTTCATGCACTATGAGAACTAGGATACATCCATTGAAATTATGAAGCAGAATATTCAACAAAAAATGTATTCATTCTTCAAACAACACACAATTAAATTGTGGATCTCATGACTGCAAGAAATTGTGGAAGCAAAAGGAATAAGTAGGTTCAAAAAAGATGAGCAAAAAAGAAAAGCACAGGAAACACAGCCAGCAGACCTTTAACATGGTCTGGATACAATCTTACAGTCAAGAGTGATCTAAAGCTCTCATTTTTTGAAATTAAGAGGCTGGGTTGGTGGAATAATTGCTTTAAAGACCCTAAGTACTTTCTACTGATTCTTCACATCACTGAAGCAGTTCAGGCTGGTATAGAGCCCATAGTGTGTATGCTAACTCCCACTGTACAGCATAAACAATCCCACTGCATCACTGTGGGAAGGTGTTACTCGATGTGAGCAGAGTATCAGGTTGTGAGCTGTAATCATTGTTTACACAAACTTGGAAAGCCTTAGAGAAAGACTAAAAAAGACAATTTTTAATAAACACTCTCCGAAGAGGTGATTAATTTGTTCATGACCTGTTACTAAAAATGTAATCAGTGAAGTGTAAAAAAGGTTTTATACTCAATATAATTGCCTGCCTATAATGTAATAGTAATAATGAAAACACCTACAGTAAAGGCTTGTTAACTCAGTGTGGGATATATGATGCCTTTTTCAGTTTAAAGCAGAGAAATTATTCTGAGCCAGCATCAAGAAGAATTAGACACTTGCTTATGCTTGTTACATCTTTTTGTTTCAAAAGCACAGTAGCATAATCAATTGCTCCCACCTCATTTGGAAAATCAACACTTACAGATCCTATTATGAATCATCGTTCTCCTTGTCTATCACTTAAAACAAATATATTTTGCTGTTCTTTGATTGTACTTGTCTTTCAGGTTTTCACTTCTGGATAATAGAATGCACATCACTAACTACACTAAGTAATTTGGTGATTTCTGAAATACGTACCCTGGGCAAAGAAATTAAAACTACACTGAAACAAATTAAAATGCAATAAAAATATATTACAGTTTATAAATGTTGTATTCAGATTACATTGTGGACAAATTCTTGTCATTTACCTAGGCTGTTTAATATCTTGCTCTACAGGAAAATTTGACATTTGTCTTTAAATAATTTACATTGCATTCAACGTGGTAGCAAAAGCCATTGTGCTCTTCTGGATCTGAATTAAGTCACTGGATACTGGGAGGAAAAAAGGAAAATAGCTGAAGAATTCTAAAATTGTGGCAGAATTTTCATAAGTATATGGTACTTCTTACTTTTTACACTGTAGGTTTTTTTCCTGACATGTTTCTCAAGAAAAAAAAAATTTCTACAAATGGTTAATAGTCTATAACTCATCTTATCAGATCAGATTCTGACTTCAGAACACTAAGTATCTTATCCCTTCATGTTGAGATTTATTCAACAGAACTAATCTGAAAATGAGGTAGCATTCAACATCAGTAATTATGAGCCTGCTCACTCATTTTCCACAGATACTTCTGGGGTTTGTTGCAGTGATTTTTGGCTTTTGTTTTAAAAATTATTAGTAAAACATACTAATAAACATATGACAGTGAAGTGAGTCTAGACAGCAGATCATAGATGAGACATTCTTGGAAAAACAAGTAAAGACCAGAAATAGCCATTGCTGCTAGGAAAAATTCCCTGACCCCAGAGAGTATCGAGTAAGTCTAAAAGATCCAGTGGGAATTAAGCTTTATCACATCATCATCAGTTACCCTGTGGCAAGAATTACAGTTCTGCATAGTAATTTGCTTAGAAGCATATGTTTTATATTTAGCTTTTGTTTTGTTATTTATTTTTTATAGGGCATAAGTCTGTATTTTGCTAAGCTTTAATGGTTTAGATCTTCCTAATTTCCTCACAAATAATCACACCAAAAATAGCTCAAGAAATGATTAATAGGAAGCTCCAGTTTCTTATTATTGCTGACTTTATCTAATTACTGCATGTTGCTTTACACTCAGATATACACGCATGCATATAAAAGCCTTACACCTTCCCTTACAAAAAACCAAATTACAGTAACTCCTGCAATCAGATTGAATGTAATGGGATTATCTCTTCAATCTATTCACTGAATGCCTCCACGCATGCTTCTTCAAATCAATAGCTATACTTAACAAAGAACTGTAAAATGTGTAACTATTAAGAACAAGAAAAAAAAAACCTTAAAACACTATGTGCTTTTGAAGTTTATTTTCAGTAAACAGTCTTCCCTTTTTCTGAAAAAAGAAAGGAAGAACACATTATATTTTAATGCTATGAAAGCTTAAAAAATGGGATTTTCTAAGGAATCCAAGGAGATCAGGCACCTACTCCCTTAAGCTCCTTTGAAAACTGTAGTATTTATTTTCAGAAGTGCTGACAGCCAGCTGGAGAGAGGCTGGCTGAAAGGATCCCATCAGGATTTCACAACCCTGAAGTCATGTAAATTGTACCACCCTCTTGATTTGCTGGGCTTTTAAGTATCATAAGCAACATTTCTGTTGCAAAAATCACAAGTGTACCCCAGCATGCTTGTCCTGGTTTCAGCTGGGATAGAGTTAATTTTCTTCCTAGTAGCTGGTATAGTGCTGTGTTTTGGATTTAGGATGAGAATAATGTTGATAACACACTGATATTTTGGTTGTTGCTAAGTAGTGCTTACACCAGTCAAGGACTTTTTAGCTTCCCATGCTCTGCCAGATGCACAAGAAGCTGGGAGATGGCACAGCCAGGACAGCTGACCCAGACTGGCCAAAGGGATATCCCATACCATATGACGCCATACTCAGTATATAAACTGGGGGGAGTTGGCCGGGGGGCAGCAATCGCTACTCAGGGTATCGGTCGGCATGTGGTGAGCAATTGTATAGTGCATCACTTGCTCTGTATATTCTTATTGTATTTTTTTAAATTATTATTATTACTACTACTACTACAACTACTACTATTCTATTTTATTTTATTTCAGTTATTAAACTGTTCTTATCTCAACCCACGAGTTTTCTCAGTTTTACCTTTCCGATTCTCTCTCCATCCCACCGGGGGGGGGGGGGGGCGGGGAGGCGGGGAAGAGTGAGCAAGCAGATGTGTGGTGCTTAGTTGCTGGCTGGGGTTAAACCACGACAATGCCCTAAAAGGCTGGGGGTGAGGAAAGCACATTCTGAGCTTAAAAAAGAGGAGGGAAACATAAGAGAGCAAGATTCCCCAGGGGAGGCAGGTTATCCGCGAGATGCATGGGAATCAGCCATCCTTGAGCTGAAGAGCCAATGCAGAACTGAGGAGCAGGGGACTGCTTCGTTGGTCTCCTCTGCCAGGAGTCCCTATGCAGGAAAACAAAGAAATGATGAAAATTGAAAAGGGTTGTGTGCTGGCTTCTGCTGAGCTGAGAAGATTCACTATGAGGTTTAACCATGTACTTCTGTGACCTGAAGCCAGATACCACTAAGGACGAACTTGCCTCCCAATCCATCCCAGCCTGAGCATCCCTGCTGGCAAGGGCACTCTGAGCCTCTGGGAACTGTGCGAGTGGCAGCTGCTGAAAGCTGACAGGACTGGGAGGAACTGCAACAGGGCTGAGGAAGCTGGAGATAAGACAGCCTTAATCTGTACCTTTCAATGTTAATGTTGTGTTAATAGAAAATAGAGCTGAGGTTGGAACTTCCACAGTTGTTTTGTACTGCTGGGAAAAAACTGTCCCAAGGATCAGCTGGTTCACATCTGTTGAAAGATAGGAAACAGAAATGAAGAAGGCAGCCCAGAGAGCTGTGAGGGAAAACAAGCAAGATGAAAATCATAAACCACGGTTTGTGAGGGACTCTTCGGTCTAAGTCTTATTCCTAGCGATAAACTGATTGTAGTTCTTTCCCAAGAGCATTCCTACTGCACCAGAATTCAGAAGCAAATGTTCTGGTTTTTTGCTTAGAAATTTGAACCGAATACGTTAAACAGAACTTCTTGCTTAGACACAATACCATCATTAGTGAATGGACACAGAGTCAGGCTTTCAAAAACTGTAGTTTGGAAGAGGCACAGTAACAGGTACTAGTATAGTTTTGTTAAAAAAAATGAACATGTATGTGAAATCTCTGACTAATTCCAATTGATTCTTGTGCTGACAATGCTACATGTTTGTAAAAGTTTATGAACATTGATTGAATTTGTTTTTATAGCTCAGAAGCCACCAACTGTTCCTCCCAAAGTCTGGGTGTCTTTGTTCTGTGTCTGTATGGATAGAAAGATGAATTTTCCAGTACATGATTTGCATTTTAGCATTAAAGAAAACAGCTAAACGGTATATAATACAGTACAGGAAATATATACACTTTCAAAATTGCAGAAGTGCATTGAGCATATGTCTCAAATGGTAAGAAAAGTAATTGATCTTATATTAAACGTCTGATCCTTCTGCAAAACATGCTGCATTCGATCCCCAAAGAAACAAGTTCAATAAAGAAATATCTACCATCGCATGCTAAAAACAGTGAAGTCAAGCACAGAGAGCTCCTTTCATGTATTATTTTTGATTGTCCTACTTTGCTCTGTCAGGAACAGCAGCGACAGCTTAAGCGATAAAGCTTTTTGACATTGCAACAAACCAAACAAAACCTAGTTGCACATTTTGGAATTTATTTTATACCACATCTAAAATATAAACAAAATAGGGAGGTTTTGGCATTCTCAAACAATAGCAGCCACTGGGGACTGTTTCCAGAGATGATGTTTTCCTCATATAAGGATTCTCGCTAGTTGAGTGGAAAAAACATACTTGATAGCCAGCTCCAGCAGCCAGGCTGGCCAACACAATTATTGCACATTCTGTCAGCACATTTCCTCCCTTCAGCTTTACTTCTCCAATCTTTTTCAATATTGTTAAAATGAGCAATCATTCATGATTCACACTCCCAAAAAAGGCAGAAACCAACAATTCCCAATGGCTATAAATTATTAATGCAATTGTGCCAATCACACAGAGCTTAGTGCTTTTAAAAATGGAATGAGATTATCTGCACAGTTATTTTCAATCAGATTCATCTCTTATTAGGGGGCATTATGCATATGGCTTGCTTTCAGAAAGCTATCTTCTTTAAAAAAGATTATTGCACAGTCATTTCTTGTGAAATACTATGCAATCTCTACACTTAGATAGCAAATCAATTTTTTGTTTCAGGAAATAATTATATGTAATAGGTATTTTCTTTTGTAGAGAGACTGATTCTTTCCAGTGTAAAAGCCTCTTCTGTTCTCAGTTGTTATTCCCTTTCAAACCATCCCTGCTTTGAGTTGGCCTTGATTTACACCAATCTAGCAAATATATAAGGCAGATCTGGTGGCTGCGGTATAGCTTTTTTTTTTTTTTTTCTGCAATAGCTTTAACAGGCTGTAATAGAAAAGTTTGTAAGAGTAACTGTACGATGTATCTGTTAAAACATAGCTGGAGTATATGGCTGGCTCAAAAACTACAAGCAAGAACATCTTCCTTTCTGGTACACAAAAGTCTAAAAAAATTAGAGTCAAGGGCAGTAGAGATTCAAAGGATTTAAGTATAAAGGTCAATCTTGTGGAATCCAGAAAGTGGTCAAGGGAATGATTTTCTTTGTACATCTCTCTGACAAATGCTGTGCAAATGTTTTTTAGATTTTAGAGTCTGTCCTGCCAGGTCCTGCACCAGAGGGGATGTGGAAGAGACTGCATGAACGGGAGACAAAGAATAATTTTGTATTTACTGTTGCATCTTGTAAGAGATTTGTAAAATTGCCTTTGTACTCCCAACTCCATATGACATACTCAGATTATCCCAACATCACACCATGGTGTCTAGGACCAAATTCAGAGATCCCTCAAGTTGCAGGAGTAGGAAAGTTATTTTTCCATTCCCTTGAGTATGCCTGGCTAGCAAGGTGAAATCTGACCTGCATTATATTCAGATAGTTTGAAAGCTGAAATACTGAAATCACAAGGCTAAAGACACTGATTCAGAGCACATAAGCATGTTCTGCGTAATGGAACTTAAATATATTCTGAGTCAACAAAAACGTCAGTAGAAGACTCTAGCACATGCTTAACAGCCTTACTTAATCTAGGCCAAAAAGCATCTCTCACTTTCTAAGACCCTTGCTTTTTGCTCTAAGCATTAGATTATTTTATCTATCTCTTGCATTGATGGAAAAAGTGATCTTTAAAGCACTGAGCTGTCAAAATACTGCTTCAGGATTTTGCTATATTATTTTACATATTTCAGCTCTGTATTTCAAGTACTGGCAATCATCATATTGAACACATCTTCTACAATATGGAGAACTGTCTGATTCTTGTGGTCATATGCCATGATGCCATTTAACAACATGTATTCCCATCTGTGAATTTTCTTTCTGGCATTTGGCTTGTACTTTATTTTTCCCATCTAAAAGTCTGGCAATAGTTTCTCACTATTATTCTGATAAGAGTGTGGGTCAAACTCATTCCGCTGTGAATGTGCATTTGTACTTGCAGAGAGTAAGTGATTGATCGGTATCAGGCAGAAGTGACTTCTCCTGTTACATTTCTGGCATGTTATTCTGTGGTTAATCCGTTCTACTGAGTGTCAGTCAAACTTACCAGATGTGACTCTAATGGATAGCTGCTAGTTGCCTGATGGCTGTTTTGTCACTAGTGTGGCTAGAGTGTTTGTAAAAGTTAAAAAAAAAAGAAAAAAGAAAGAAAGAAAGAAAAAGAAAAAAAAAGAAAGGAAAAAAAAGAAGAGCATGTAGCTTGGCAAGTATGAGGAAGCTGTATTTAGAAAGTAGCTGTATTTGTATATCTCTGCTTTTAAATATTCAGTCAGCCGATTTTTTCAATATGAATTAATCACAGGAGTATCTGCCCTTGTTTAATCAGGAAAGGTTCATGCAAAACAGCACTTGGAATTTTTTTGTATGTCCTGTGGGGGGTAAAAGAGTGTTATTATTAATTTAGTTATTTAAATGCTTAGCAGTTCTGGAACACATGCATTATGAATAATCTTCACCAAAAACACCACAGAAGTTTGTATCAACGACTGTGCCTTTTAGGCTGAAGCAGAGTCCCATTGAAGTAAACATTGTCATGAAGACAGAAAGGAAGATTGTTCTCTCCCAAAAGGAGCTTAAAATTCAGTCATAGTGAAGGACTGAAATTCTTTTCATTTAATTAAAAACCATAAATCCATCCAGTTTTAGATCCAATATGAATCAAATCCCAAGATTCCTTTTCCATTCTGGTTACATCTGAGGCTGGCCCTGGAATTACCAGATATTTGACAACCAGCAGACTGGAACTTACAAGCTCATATTTATGACAGATGCGGTTAGATTAATCAAATTGCAGACATTTAAGTATAGGGATGTTTATTCTAATATAATCTGTAGTAATTGCACATCTAATTCCACTGGATCTAAACTTTATTTATGGATCTGAACAGACCTGATACAAATTTTTAACAAAAGGTCAATTATTTCATTGTTGTTTAAGATTCTATTATATTGATGTTTTACCTACCATATAAACAAACTTCTATTGTGTATTTGCCAAGCCTTTCAGTAGCAGTTAAATCCACTGCCTGCACAGTTCACTCTTCATTCATTAGCTTCAGTAATATTTGTTTCAGGAGGATTTGGCTTCAGAAAGCCTGCCTGTCATTTGAAAACAAAAGTAAAATGTGTAACACTTGTAGCCAGACTCTGCTCATCCTATTCAGTTTTACTAGAATCAACAAGATCACCTAAGTATGTGTAGGGTTAGTCCTGCTTGTTATGGAGTAGAAATGAGTAGTGGAATGAAACAACTTATATGTCCTGAGACCTCTCAGAGGGCAAACTTTGAAACTAGCTCTACATTTTAAAGTTTTAAAGTATTAAAAACATATTTGGAATAAATAAATATCAAAGTTCAGGGTGAGCTTGTTTCAGGAATTGCTATAAATCACCATTTTTGATTTCTGGCTTTTTTTTTTTTTAGACCTGATTTTTAATATGGTAGAATTGATTAACACTAGTTTCTGAAACAGGAATTGAATCCAAAATTGAATTCTCATGGAAATTCCAGGGTATGTTCTTGTCCTAATGCAAATCTATAGCTGCTGACAGCTGACAAAATTTATCTTCAAATCTATTCCCAATTTGGAAATTAAAATGATGCACATGATGTCTAACGGAGAACATCAGGAAGGCAGTTTTTCTAAGTGATAACTTAGAAGATTTTTTTTGTTTTTAAGCAAACTGGAACTTAAATCAAACATGAATTATAAACCTTGCAATGAGAATGGATATGGTAGTTGTCCTTCATTTTGATCACACAGTGAACATGACCCTTTCTCTTCTTACACCTTAGAAAACATAGATATACACCCAATGCAAAGCACAAATTGACCTTAATTCACTGACCTAAAACATTTATATGTCTTTGTTGCTTTTAATTTTCAATAAAAATGACATAGTACCTTAAACACTCCCCCAAACAGCATTGTGGTGTTTTTACATTTTATTAATAGGTCAAGACTAGATCAAGATCACAGTCATTAGTCCTAAAACTATTGTTCTATTGAGGCACGTTTCATAAATGAGAAGTGAACTTGGTTTTTTGGCACTTTGCTGATTGGCACAAGTGTTTTGCTTTTCACATTGCTGAGATATCATTTAAAAAATAGTATGTTATAGAAGAATTCTGAGGAAGAAAGTTTACCCTTACCTTCGTCATATATTCCTTCAGCTAAATTAATGATACTGAGAAATGTAAAGAAATTATGAATTATTCTCAGGACTCAGAATTCAGCAGATATTATTTTTACAGCTTCTTACATGCTTAATATGTGTAAATGTATGCATGTGTCTGTATATATACACACAACACACTCCACATTTTTTTACGTGTGACTTTCTTGCACCGTAAACAGACAAGTCATAATGAGCTGTAGCTTTAATAATAATTCCTTGTAAGCAAATGTAGCACAGAAATTTGGCAAGGAGGATACCGGATGTAGATAACATTGATAATGCCAAGAAAAAGAATCTAGATGTTATTTTAGAAAAAGAACAGTTTGGCAGTAAGGATATTTATAGTACTGGAAGCATAGAAGAAACATGAAGCTAAACTTAGAAAGACAAAGGGACCAATTAAGGAGAGGTAAGGGAAATATTGTGGTTATAACTGAGTCTCTCACAAAGGCAATGATCGCCTTTATAATGTGCACAGCAATGCTCTCTTATATGTGCTAGAAAAATAGAGCACGGAACAGGAGAATTTTACACTGCATAAACCTCTACAAAGGGGCTAAACAAAACATCACAGAGCTGACTTTATCCCGTTATGAATTTAGGGAAACCATGCTTCCACTCTATTTATCAATTTACCCATCCCTGCCTATGCTGTACCAGCAGTTCTACAGAACTTAATTAACTTGTACCTGTGAAGTACTGCAAAGTTAATATTAAAGCAGCTAAGCAAATGCAAACTATTACTATTTTTAATATGGAGATCTGCTCCTTGGAAAGAGATAAAGTTTTACTGCACATGTAGGAATGGGTTAGGCCCTAAAAAAAGCAGTGAATTAAAAAACAAACTCGAACCCCATAGTTTTAATTAGGGTCTCTCTTAATTTAAAATCTGCAAGGAAAAAAATAACTGAAGAGATGAAGCATAAAAAAGAGTAGTAAGCATTTTGTACTGTATTTAACTTGGGTGCAACTAAAATACAAAGCAGGAAGAACAGCAAATTCTAGAAATAAAATATAAACGGTTGCAAGTGTTTGTGCACTCAAACCATTTCCCTCCATATTAGTGCTCGGAAACCTTTTTTATGTTCTCGGATGTGGTGATTACCAGTAAAAAAGTTGGCACAAGTGACAGAAGCTTGCTGTGGGGAACTGCACAGTGTCAGTCCCACTCCTCTGGGTAACACTGGCACTGCATGAGAGCCAGGGGCCAGATCCTTTGTGGAGTATCCCACTTACAGGAATCTGCTCTGACCTTCAGCAAGCTCTGGTCCTCATAGGGAAGGGGACCATTACAAGAGAATATCTAGTAAACCTATAAGAGGATATTAACAACAAATATCTACAGGAGAACAAGAAAGATACTCTCTCAGTAATATTGCCTCAGCCAGTGACAAGTGTATACATAGGCTCCCAGACAAATATGCTGTTAGACAGCTACACTCTATAGTGCAGAATCACTGTGCTGGTTTAAGACTCAGTCCTTAATGGCTTTCTGACAAACCTTTGGTTGTAGCTTCAGTAGCAAGCAGACATGCCCTTTCAAATTGCCACTTTATTTTTAACATCTTCATCTCAAGTTACTAGTAGTATGCTGTTCATATGTTCATACACAGTTTTTTCCTATGGATACATTCACATCACATAAACAACAACCTGCTCTAATAACTACCTTTGAGCACCTTCAAACCACTTGTCTGTTGCATCATTTTAACTTCCTGGACAGTTAATCAAGTACAGGAACATAAGCTATTTTTTCAGACCCACAATATTAACAGGGAAATTTCAAAACATGTCTAAGGATGGTACTGAGGAAATGTGTTACTGAGGTTGACTTCTTTCATAAAGCTGTCAAGTGATTTGGTCATCACATTTATATTAACATCTCCAGAAAGATGGTGGACTCTTATGTCAGAGAGGATACAGATGCTTTTATAGCTCCATAACTGTTTTGTTCCTTCAGATGTTCTAAGTTTATCACAAGGCCAGAAAGACAGAATAAAAACCTCCCACAATGAAAGAAAGCTGTTAGGTTGTTAGGTTGTGTGGTAATGCTGCCAATGCAGTGTCACTTTGGCAGTGCCTTTTTAAGTGTTATTTATGCTTGTTAGGTGCTCCGTGTTTGCCAGTCTGCACTCTGGTCAATCTCACCTGCTATAGCTGGTAATTCACTTTCTTATTATCTCCCAAATTACACGTATTAGGGACTGGCTGCTGAGGGACTGTGTGTGTTAAACTGCTGGCCTTGAGTACTGCACAAAAGAGCCTGCTGCATGAGTTGCAGATCACAAAGTATGAATGTTGAAAAGATGTATCGCAAGTATGAAAGTATGAGCAAGGAATTTCTTATTCTAACATTCAAAACTCTTGAGCCCTGTCATGTTTGTGGGTAAAACTTCTTTCAGGTCTACCAGTCTAACCAATTAATCAGACAGAAGGTTTGCTGCTGAATAATTCCTGGTACTGGTAGGAGCATACCACAAATCTGTCTCAAGGTGTGTCTTGTAATAAAATGCAATGAAGTTATAACAAATAGAGGTTTTTTATTATGTTCTTACTACAGTTAAGGACACTGAATGATAGCATTTACCTTAGAAGTGATGGAAGTGTTTTTCATTCAATTTCTTGTGGAAGAAGTAAAGTAGCTTAGAAGCATCCTGGCCTGGCTGTTTAGCACTAGTTTGTATAACGTTTGCTTCTCTACAACACACTCCTAGCAAACTCTGTTAGATACAATTATGAATTGTGATGTAGCTACATACTAGCCCCTTCAAATCATTCAGATCACCCCCTCTACTCCTCCATGTGCCATCTGCATCATACATGAGTATGAGTAGCATTTCTAAAAGTCACTTGGGTTACCATGAAGGCCTACTAGTAAGAAGATAATGCTTGAAATTAGATGCTGGTCTGAAAAACAAAACTCCAATAAAAGATGAAAAATGAAACACAACACTGCAATCAGCAAAAGTATGATTCTAGCATTTTCCCCACTCCTAGGACCAGTATTTTTTAGATTTTTTGATTGTCAGATTGCAGAAATAAAATAGAAATGAAAAATAATGAAGAAAAATACACATCAGCCGCATGGTTTGGAGTGTCCAGGCACAGAAACAATCATCCAGATGCTCTGGTCACATCTTAATTAGTGATAATTAGTCAGTAATCTGAAATCTTAGAAGTATCACATATGTGTATTGGGTTTGTGTGGCAAGGTTTTGGTAGCAGAGGGGGCTACAGGAGTGGCTTCTGTAAGAAGCTGCTAGAAGCTTCCCCTCTGTCCGATAGAGCCAATGCCAGCCGGCTCCAAGGCAGGCCTGCAGCTGGCCAAGACCAAGCACATCAGCGATGGTGGTAGCACCTCTGGGTTAATATATTTAAGAAGGGAAAAAATGTTTCTGAACAATGGCAATTGCAGCCAGAGAGAGGAGTGAAAAGACGAGAGATGAACAGCCCTGCAGACACCAAAGTCAGTGAAGAAGGAGGGGGAGGAGGTGCTCCAGGCTCCAGAGCAGAGATTCCCCTGCAGCTTGTGGGGAAGACCATGGTGAGGCAGGCTGTCCCCTTGCAGCCCATGGAGGTTACGGTGGAGCAAATATCCACCTACAGCCCATGGGGGACCCCACGCCGGGGTAGGTGGATGCCCAAAGGAGGCTGTGACCCTGTGGGAAGCCAGTGCTGGAGCAGGCTTCTGGCAGGACCTGTGGACCCATGGAGAGAGGAGCCCACGCTGGAGCAGGTTTGCTGGCAGGACTTGTGACCCCATGGGGGACCAACGCTGGAGCAGTCTGTTCCTGAAGGGCTGCAACCCGTGGAAGGGACCCATGCTGGAGCAGTTTGTGAAGAACTGCAGCCCATGAGAAGGACTCATGATGGAGAAGTTCGTGAAGGTCTGTCTCCCATGGGAGGGACCCCATCCTGGAGCAGGAGAAGAGTGTGAGGAGTCCTCCCCCTGAGGAGGAAGGAGCAGCAGAGACAATGTGTGATGAACTGACCACAAACCCCATTCCCCATCTCCCTGTGCTGCTTGGGGGGAGGACGTAGAGAAATCGGGAGTGAAGTTGAACCCGGGAAGAAGGGAGTGGTGGTGGGAAGGTGTTTTAAGATTTGGTTTTGTTTCTCATTATCCTACTCTGATTTGATTGGTAATAAATTAAACTAATTTCGCCAAGTTGAGTCTGTTTTGCCTGTGATGGTAATTGGTGAATGATCTCTCCCTGTCCTTATCTCAGCCCACAAGCTTTTCCTTATATTTTCTCTCCCCTGTCCAGCTGAGAAGGGGGAGTGATAGCATGGCTTTGGTGGGCACCTGGCATCCCGCCAGGGTCAACCCACCACAATATGACAAAAGGTTATTTCCACTTTGTGACTGGTCTCTAACTGCTTACTTAGATTGATTAAAAACAAAACCCAAAAATCTTTTAGCTGCCTAGGTAACACATTTTCTGATGTTCATTGCTAAACTTTTAGATAATATTTCTCAAGAGGCCTTGTGTAATTAAAAAGGTTTTAATCACTAGGATCCTGTAGTGAAGGAAGGCCTTGATGATGTGCCAGAGTATGCTCAGTACTACATAGAAAGTAACGGAAGCTACGGATCTTCCTCAGGGGTGTTCCCTTTTGCACACACAGACTATCCAACCTAGCAATGCAGGCAGCTCTGGATAAACTGCAGAAATAATATCACAGTCTACAAGTTCTCCTGTTTTAATAAATAAATGACCTACTGCTAGATCACATCTCCTGCTCTCTGTTCCGCTGTATGTTAGCACCCTATGTCACTAAGCACCTGGCCATTGTTGCCACAGCATCAGGCTGCTTCACAATCATTCATGGATTTCTTTGTCCTAACTTACACCCCATTTACCAAAACACTACTCCTTATTTCCAGTTGGAGAATTGTCCTCCCAGGCTCAGTCCACAGTGCTGGTCCTTGGTCCATCCCTACCTGGTTTTCTCTTCTGCTGCAGGGAGAGGACAGCATGTAGGGAGTACTCGATTGCTGAGATGAACTGGAGAGGGTTGCTCTCAAAACATCCTGCAGTAAGATTTTTCCACAGCTGTGCCACCTCCTAAATCATGTCATTGCACAGAACATTTTGTGAACTTTCTGTACCAGGAAGAATTTGCAACCACCTGCAGTACATGAACACAGAAATAAAATTTATTTCATCTGTTAGGAATAGCGGTAATGTCTTAATCCCACAACTAAATAGCACAAATCAGAGCAGCAATTAATCATCAGTGGAGACCACATAGCTGAAGTCCATCACATGCACCCACAACCACACACATAGAATCAGGAGGAAAGGAGACAAATAAAAACAGATAACTATACTCCAGATAAGTCCTAGACAGAGGTGGAGCGTAGTATAACACCCATACGCTTTGGTACAGACATGTCTCACTGCAATCAGGGTTGCACTTTAAAAACAGCATGTAATATGTAACCTACCTGGAAATGAATTGACAGCATATTCCATGGAGTTTAGAGGAAAAATACAGTGGGTGCTGCTGAATTCCCAAGTCAGAGGCCTTGCCCTCCCCAAAGCTGGAAAGGATCCAGATGTGGCGCTAGAATGAGAACAGAGAGCAGTTTATCCGGGATCCAAACCTCTTCCCAGTGAGGTCAGTTGAAAAACTCCTGCCAGTTTAAGTGGACTTCAGCAAAACTGATTCTTAGTTTGTGGTTTTATCATATCTTTTCTTAGTTTTCATATCTATTACTTATATTCTAAATTATTTTAATCCCCTTTGTTGGGCTGAAGGTACTATGTGCATTTGTGAAGTTTGCAAGAGGCAACCTAGCCTGTTTTAACATGTATATTATGAATCGTATATTATTATTGGGTCAAGAGGTTCCATTAGCTTTTATGGGACAAAAACCTGTGAATTATAAGACATGAAATAAGCCCAAGAAGTTTATTATCTCTTGACACATAGTGGTATAGATAGCTACAGCTTGCTCTAGTTCTGGAAAGCATGAGTTTCACCACTATTTAAGTCCTCGGCCTTTGCACTTCATATAGGTATGTTCTGCCACCCACACAAGTTTCTAACCAAAGCCTGAGTTCAGTATGTGTGCAATATTTCTGAGTCCCAAAAGATGCTGCAACATTTGGTACAGCCAAACATCTTGCTTAATTCATTATTCACTACTTAAAATTTTGTCAGAATTCCAGGCATGAAGTGAAAGAATAAAAAAAGTAAGATAAAGAAGTTAAGCAATCACACATCATCATCAACAACATAAATAAATCAGAAAGCCCATATGCTGAACTTCATGAATCCAAATTACATGACGAAAAACTTACTCATGACAGAAATAGCACAAAACCCAGGATGAAAGCATAGAAGGGGCACATTTCCAGTGAGTAATTGCCACAACTAGTAATGCCTGTAACTGCATGTTTTTTCTATGAACATGTAGCTTTTTCAAGTGTGACAGTAAACATCCCTTCCTGATGCTTCCTGTAAACTTTCACATCCTCCTGGAAACACAGTGGTGATCAGGAATACACAAAATCTTTGCTGTCAAAGCTCCCCACCAAACCCTACAATTTATGTAACAAGCTACGTGATTTTCCCCTCCCAAGACTTCACTGAATCAAGAGACAATTCATTCTTTTCCATAAGACCTTGTACTCCAGGACAGGACTGGCGGAGAGCCGGGCTTTGGTATTCAACCTGGGGGCAAGGGCTACATTCTCCATTCTCCCTTAGTCAAAAGCTCTTTGACAAGTCTCTTGCAATCTGCACAAAGAACAAAGTGTCTTTGTAGCTTTGGCAACCCAGCTTTAGTATTTCTTTGTATTACATCAGTGATAAAGTGGAAAAGTACCACTCTTGCTTTTTCTTTTAACAGCTTTGATTGACTTAAAGTTACAAACCCGATTTTAGCTGAATTAAGGATATTTAGCAGGCATTACAGGAGTCTAAGAAGAAGCCTGAGCCTGCAGATGGCAGAGCAAAAGTATCTGCTTCAAGGCAATGGGAAGATGTAGAAGCTTAAGGGACAGGTCATCTACCTAGGGGCTATAGCAGAAGTTGTCCCCATAGAAATGGGCTGTTGCAGCCACACAAAAAGGCACTGCTGTCAGGTAGACTTAGAAAATGAAGCTACAAGACTTCCTCAGCAAAGATGTGTACCACTGATTTGATTAAAGTACAAAGGATTCACAACTCTTCTCAAATTCAAAATACAGCTGATTGATTGATTGCAAATCATGAAAGTGCACTTTGCTGTAACAGTTTATACAAACCTTCAAATCTTCTCCAAAAAGATACAAAGCTTGATAGGGAAGTATCCTTCTCTGAAAGGATACAAAACCTATGACACCTGGTTTTGATATACTTATTTAAAATTTGCAAGGAAAACCCTAAATATTAGTTGCTCTATGCTGTCACTGAATAAGGTTTTAGCATACCGGTCCTAGGGAAATAAGATTTTAATAATAAACTGCTTATACAATACAGAGGTTTTATATACTGAAAATATCATCTATCACAAAAGTTAGATTTTGTTGTTATCTGAAGAGACTGGCTAAAATTATTGTCAGAGAAATAACACTGCCATAAAGTTGAAAACCGTAGGTAGGAAAAACACATGAGAAAATAGGATGTTATCAGAAACCTTCAGGCTAGAAACTTGCCTTTGAATTCCTAAATGTGTGATAAGAAGAGTTATATAACATGGTTAAAACTCAATAAACAAAGCCTGTCTGCTCAGGAAGCCAGAATTAGACCATTTGTTTCCTATGAGAAGGAATGTTTAAAGTTATTTCTCTGTCAATGGTAAAATTATGAATAAACTTAATGAAAAATATAGAATCTGTGGGAGTAAAGAATATGCTTGGCTGTAACTTCACTTTTGTTTAACTACAGAAGTATTGCTAGTTAAATGTTCCTCTATCTTAAAATATTGCATCTGGTAAGATAGCTCTCTGTTCTAATCACCCACAGAGCAGGAAAAAAAGAAGCGGGGCACTGAAAACAAACATCATCCTGGTACTCTAACCACCTTCATTTGATGGAAATCTCTAGAAAAGAAAATCAGCTTTAGCCAGCTTAAGAGTATCCTAGTTAGCTGTTAATGACCTGTTTTAAAACCACCTGTATTATGGGAAAAGTATAAAGCTTTTTAAAAAATTACCAGAGGTCATAAGGTAGGTTTACAGCATTCTCTTTTTTTAAAGTGAGTGAAAATAAGGGTCATGGATAGCTCGCACAAGTGGCATTCAATCTTTTAAATACTTCCCTAACTGCAGAAAGTGGCCACTTCTGTTGTTCAAACACTGCTTGAGTGTTAAAACAGCATTGTGTGCATTGGATGAAAGGCAGTTTTTTATTTCTACCTCCTTCTTCTGCTGTGCACATAATCTGAACAAGTACAACAGCATACTCAGATTTCTCACTCTGGAAATAAGTTTTGTAGAAATCACAGCCATCCAGACAATGGACAGGTCCATTATAAGAGGCATAATAAGTTTGGTCACTCCTAGGTTATTGTTCTTTACAAAGAAGGGAGAGAAGCTGCTGATCAGGGAGGAAGTGAACAAAAGATGAACATGAATCAGCAGTGCACCCTTGGGGCAATGGATGCTAACTACACAGTTAGCAGGAGCATAGGCAGCAGGTCAAGGGAACTGAGTATTCCCTTTTATGCAGCACTTGTGAGAGCTCAGCTGGAGTACCGCCTCCAGTTTTGTGTCCCCCAGTACAAAAAAGACATTGACATACTGGAGCCAGTTAGTTAGGAGGCCAGAGCACATAACGTACCTGGAGATGGTGAAGTCAAAGCCAGGGTCTTCTCGAAGACCAGCAAAGGTCAATAGTGACAAGACACAGCAAAGACAAGTACAACCAGATATACCAAAAAAGAATTTTCATAGTAAGGGCAGTCAAACATTGGCACAGACTTTGGACGTATCTAAAACTTGTCAGAACTAGACCCAAAGCAACCTGATCAGGCTTCAAAGTTAGCACTGCTTTAAGTAGACAGCCTTCAGAGGTGCCTGTGAATTTAAATTTTTCTATATTTTTAGTTTGGATATAAACATGGTGTTTCAACAACACACCACATATCAGAGTATATTCCTTCAACTACTTATAAAATAAAAGGAACATGGTGGCAAGAATGTGTTCTCATCATTGTCCAATTTTCATTTGTGACTTTCCTGTAGAATGATAAAATATATCTCCACTGTACCGTGTGGTAGTATTCTATAACCATTCCTTCATACTAGGTATGAAGGTACAAAAAGCTACATTCTCAAATCACCATTTTGCAGTGTTCCCAGAACTGTTTAAAGGAGTTAATTAAGAGTTTAATAAGTATGCAAATAACAATTTCAACCAAGCCACAGGAGAACAGTCAAGCTCTGGTTTACTCAGCTTGACTACTCCTTGACATCCTTTCTGTAGTACAGCTACTTTGAGAACCAGTGTGTCCTAAAATTATGGCAAGAAGAGGTGGGAAACAACACAATTCCTCTTCCAATAAAGAAGGAGGTGAAGAGCTCCGTGGAGCCTGTGAACAGCCCACTGATTAATCCAGCTCCCCAAGAAATCAATGGAAACTGGATGGGGGGTTCCAAAGCTCCATTCGGCCAGATATGTTTCTACTTTGTATCTGTTTTGCTGTCATATTACACACTGTAGCGAATAGGATTCAACACAACAGCAACCTTAAGTCTGAGTCATTACAATGGATAGAGTTATGTTTCTTGGAGAAAATATACTGAATGCAATTTAACTCTTAAATTATACTCACAGCTTGGAAATGCAGAGGTGTGCCAGTTTAACTGAATGTGTGAGCACAAAATCTTCATGTGTTCTTGTCGTGAAAACCCTACTGAGAAAGCAGTATCACCCAGTGCGCAATCACGTCCTCAGGACAGGAACAACTACTTGCTTGAATGTCACTACTCACTCTAAGAAAGCAAATAAGCACATGAAATAATTGAGCAAGGAAAGGAGTAGGAGGTTGATGTGTAAGCACATTCTTTGCTAAGCAAAAGCAGCACAGACTAAGTCCTTCTGAATGTCTGGAAGTCTGTTTGAACTGAGCAGTCCTGATCTGTATGACCTTGTATGACTACCTAGGAGTCAACAAGGAGAATATTACGCATAGCTTGCCTATGCTTTGAAAATATAACACAATTTGTCTGAACCATGGATTTTTAGAAATCAAGAATGCTTCTAGCAGAACCTGAAATATTTTTTTCTGAGAGGCGTTGTTTGATTATTCATGAATGAAATAATTTAAAATGAAATCACATAGGCGGCTTCATAAATACTGTATGCCAGTCAGAAGTAGGAAGACATGTATTTTGCTCTGATCACATTCCAACAGGACTCGGCTTTTGAGCTACTTTGCAGGGAACAACAAAAATACTAATTAGATCTATATGTTTAATAGCTAAAATAATCCAGAGATTGACATTATTTTTAACATTGTTTCCTTCCTACCACTTATATTACCAAATCTAAGTATCAGGGTTACCTTGTTAGCCTAAACCAACACTCATTCAGATCAACAGAAAGACATCCACTGCCTTCATCAGATTTTGAGCAAGTCTTTATGAAAGCAAAGCCCCTCCAGCGACATTTGGGACTCTGGCTGGTTGTGCCATGGCCCGAGGGTGTCCCCCTGCCCAGAGCTTGGCTGCTAATGCCCAGGGCTGCTGCAGAGACAGCACAGCCACGAATGCCCCCTTCACACGGGCCATGTGGGGACTGCGTCCAGGCAGCTGTGTCGGGGGCCCAGCCAGGGCGACCCCTGCGTGGGGGAGCTGCCTTAGGCTGAGGGTCAGGCACTTGGCCCACACCGCTCCGCCCCACATGCAGTTGCCAGCAGAAGGAAGAAGCTGGTGTCTTCTCAGGCTCCAGCTCTCCATCCATCGGGGCAGTAGCTGGAGAAATACAGAGAAGCTTGGCAAGTAAAATATTTGTGAGGTTATCGTCCTTCTATGACTTCTTTTCATCTAGTTTTAACAAGGAATTACAGCAGAGGGTGGGTCAGGCCTGTGCTGGAGATTGCAGCAGACCAGGGTTAATGATGGTGTTACTCTTTCCAATGAATTGATAACCAGTGGTTTGGGGGCAGCCGTTGAGCCTTAAGAAATAATTCCAATAAATTAAATCCAGCTTTGTGTAAGAAACACATGACACTTCAGTTCTAACTTACGCATATTCTTTAAACAGAAAAAAAAAATTCATTCGTTGCTTAAAATTCCTTACAGAATAATAATTTAATTGTAAGTCAAAAACAGGATTTATGTTTGTTTCTGATACTAAATGGTATTTATAGAAATGCGACAGGGGTATATGTGCATCTATCATGAATGCAGTGAGAGACTGTTTTATCTACAGTGATTTGTTTCAGAATTTATTTAAATATTTTACCACTATCCATACTCTGACAACTGGAAAATAAATAAGATGATGATGCATTACTTTCCTGTCAGTAAATTAGAGAGTATTATTAACATAAGTATTTATAAAGATCTGCTAAAAGATGGTTTATGCCTGAAGGGAACTTTTGTGTGTTTCAACTATGATGATGATTTTATGACTTGGGCTTTTAGAAATGTCTTAATGAAATAAAAAAAAAAAAAGTTTTGTCCAACATTTTTGGTTCCATTTGGGACTACTTCTAACACTGAATTTTTTACAGCAAGATACGTTACCTCCTGGAACTGATATGTTATTTGAGAAGTTTAAAATAGATCTTAGTGGAGTTCTTAACAGAATGTGAATATTACCATCTTACCTACCCGTGTTTTCTCTCAACGGACAAAGTCCTGTGCAGAGCTTGATGGCTAACAGTAAGTTAGCTGAAAATTTGGGTTTGCCCTCAAATTATTTTTTAATCAATCATAAGCTGCAACATCTTTAGCTTGAAATGTTAGAGAGAGATTTAAACGCGTGAGAGGAGCAATCTTTCACCCAACAGGTCTGCAGGTGAGCTCAGATCTTTTTCTTCTGCCTGTGGGCCCTTAACCTACGTTTTTACAGGGGGTTCCTCTGATCATGACCACACCAGTTACACCAGAACACAAGAAGGAATTCTCAGTCCTCATCAACATTCCTCCCCTTTGAATAAATGGTGAAACATTCACTGAAACCAAAAATGGAACTCAGGTGCCACGTACCCAGGTGTCCAGATTGCATTTCTGTCTTCCTTTCTAAACACCCAGTAAGCCAGGGAAGAACACAGCTTTTCCAATGGCAGCTCCTTTCACTATGCTGCACAAAGGCAATAACCCCATTGACAACTGCTGTTATTCAGTCCTACGCTATTTGTGCAGATGCTGCTTTCACTTGAACTAAATGGCACAACCAACCACAGCCTGCCCAAGGGAAAGCCTCCTCCTGCCCTGAAGCCATTCCTGTGTTCCAAGCCTCTTCTCTCTCCCCACCTCCTCATTTAATCTTGTCTACTCTCAGCCCCACATCAAGCTAGAACTGTGCGACATAACTAATACATAAATTAGCAATAAACATTCCACTGTGATACCAGATCAAAGTTAGAAAGAGATGCTTATTTTTGGGGCCCACTGTACCCCTCAACCAGTTACGCAGGTGCTGCGCCTTACCCCATCTTTGCACATCTCCCCTCACCACACAGTTACAGAGGTTTACCATGGATAGTCACTGCACAGACCTAAATACTAAGACTTCAGCACGTCAGGAAATATTAGATCAAAAGAAGAGAGTAAGAAATAAACTGACATTTTCCACACAATAAATAGCTTAGCATTAACATTATATAAAGTGTTATGACAAACTTAATTTTGGAACTATTGACAAGAGCCAGGAAGTTAGTCTTTAATCATGTACTTTTTAAAACTGGCTTTGAAAAGGAAAGTCTTCACTCCTGCTTTTGCACATCTGTTTTCAGTTTTGGATGTATTGGCACAGAAATAAACAAAATCACAAAGTTGATCTTCAGTCATCACCCTAGGGCTTGTTGTATCTGTTTGGGCTGTTCAGACTTTAGAGTTACTTTGATTCAGATAATGGAAAACCATTACTCAAATCCTTCCACTAACAGGCCCCAGTTCAGAAGACACTTTTCATTGGATACCAAGTTAGCCAAGGCTATGAGATGAATCTGCCTTCTTTTAATGCAAACATGCTACATTGTAAAATATAGAATTGAATTTTGTTTGAAAGTAGGGTAGAATAGGCTAGAATTACTGAGTAGAGAAACTTTGAGTTGGTGGGCAAAACAGATTAAAATAAAAGGATTTGTTAACAGATCTACTCCCCTCCAGTGATGTCCTCGCTGGCTAAAACCTTTTCTTCAATCATCCTTTCTAGCCCAAAACATTTCCATGCCTTCTTTGTTTCCAGTAAGCTCTATCAGCTCCTTCTTGATTACTATACATGGAAAGTGCTATCTGCCATCACTCTAAGGCTTGCCTGTGACCTGCACTCAGCTTTTCTAAGAGGTGCTCCTAATCATTTTCTACACTACTTACCTCTTTTCTAGCTCTCTCCCATGCTTTCTGCTCCAGGGTACTGCAGAAAGCTCTCTGAGCTGAGAAAACATAGCTACTCTGCAGGAGGGTCCACTTTCCTACTCTGCTGGGCAATTCCCCTGGAGCTGGGAAGGACAAGGCAATCTTCCTCTGACCCCTCCAGACACTGTACTATACACAACAGCTGTGAACACACAAACCAGACATACTATTTATCTATCACATATACATAAAATCAAACATGCTATGAAGAAAAACACGTTAAAAGTGCTTACGTACCTTCTTGAATAGGGCCATCCCTAATCAAATCTGAAGTCAACAGGACCTTCTTCACCTTTTCCAGTAGGACCAATATATGCTAGCTGGAGCAGATGTTAGGAACCAAAACTGCCAGTTTCTGGTACAGAGAAAAATGACTGCTGCCACCGTATTTGAGCCCTCACTTAATTATATTTTGAATATTTACTTTTATCTGAAGATGTGATCAAACATTTACCATAACGGGATCACTCTCCAGTCTAAGATTAAGTCTTTCTTTCTAACTAGGTTTATCTGCCTTCCAACTTTAAAACAACCCCTAAGATCTGCAGGCCATAGCAATGTAATTTAATATAGCAAAATAGTACCCAAGTCCTCTGAGCCTAAGACATGTTCAACGAATGCATAGAATCCCACACAAAGTACCCCAATGGTGATGGCTTTTATACAGTAATTTAGCAATTCAAACACAGATCTTCTGCCTGACACTTTCTTTTTATTTCTTTCCCCCCCTTGTTTTAAACTCCTGCATAAGAACTAACTAATAATTCTCATAAATCTTTAGGGTAGGAAAACATTGTCTACCTCATTATCCAACAGGACAGGGGTCCATGAAAAAGCTGACCTGGTCAATGACAGCAAATGATTGTCAGAGTCAGACTAAAAACTCAGGAACTCTTAGCTATAAGAGCACTAAGCAAATTGTTTGTTGGACAATGCCTAATGCAAAGTAGGAGGAAAGCTCAATTTGGTCCTGGCCAGCTCAGCATTTAAGTCAAGCTCAAAACAAATCTGAACACTAGAAAAATACCCCCAGAGCCAACTGAGATCAAAGAATGGTTTAAAGATAATGCAGCAACCAAGAACCTGGTTTTTGAGCACTTTTGAAATTAATTGAAAAGATCAAATCAGTATTTCTCAGATACTTCAGAAACCAACATATATATAACATATATAACACTTTTTAAAAGTCAGAAGTACATACAGTGAAAGGTTAGTATCTTTAATGTATTCTTTTCTGGTTTTCAAAAATAGGCTGTAACTAACAAGCATTCACTCATAGAATATAAAACTCTTATTGGTTGCCTCTGAAACTAAGCTCAATGCACCCACTTGATATAGACTTCAGTATTTACAAGGGCTTACAAGATCAAAATCAATTGTTCATACTCTTGTTCTGAATTGTGGAAAAAAAGAGCTTTTGAATTCTAAAATTTTCACACTTTCAGTCTAATAATCAAGAATAACTGCTGGTATTTTGAAGATATCAATATACTCCTGCTGGTGTATTATATTTTCCTCCTCTCCACAATATTTCGGGGGGATATTTCACTCAAGATAACTGTAGTTTTAAATAACCTAAAATCCAGGGAAAGAAAGTAAACATAAGTAGCACGTGTACTCTATTGTTTCACTTAATTTACAGATTATGCTTAGCTACTATGAATGTCTAATTTCCTTCCATTTACTTTGTGAAGTGAAAGAAAGCCCTACATTATTCGTTCCCTGATCATCAGTTTCTCAAGGAACAAACAGACACTCATAATTACTGCAAAATAATTCAATACAAACAAAACACGAACATTTAGCAAGTGTAGATATCTTTTTGTTCGCCTCATATAGTTTATAACACTTTGTATTACGTGCTCGATCAGGAAAGACCCACATGCCTGTTCTACAAGATTGTACAGGAGCAGAGTGCCAGTCACAACTTCCCATGGTCTCCACATGTTTGCATGTGCAAAGGTCATCTGACAATTTGGCCAGCAGCTGTCTCTTCATCATCTTGTCATCTTTCCCAAAAGATTGCCACAGTAGACATTCATTTGATTCGAGCCATGGTCTCATTCTTTTCTGTTCATTAAAAGTCTGTCTGTCCACAAGATGCTGTTGATATGTTTGAATTAGTTTAAGCTAGATAGCTTGCTAGAAGCTTAGCTGTGCTTCTTATGATACATGTAAAAGGCACAGGCAATGGCACAAGAACATGAACAGCAAGCTGTATTTTGATTTCAGTGATCACTAGTAGAGAAAGAGAATGCCATTAATAAAAATTTTACAAATATAGTGACACACAACTAAATCTCAAGTGCCATTAATATCTATAACTATGTATTTAGGAGGAAGTAATTTATTCTTATTCTTAAAGATAATGAGTCCTGTAATCATTTATCTTTTCTATTCCTACCAAACAGTAGAAATTCTCCCTTCAGCAGAAAATTGCTTATAATCTGGCCAAATTACTGAATGTAAAGTGTCCCTTGGACAGAAGTTGGCTCCTTCATCATCTCCCTCTTGCAAGAGGAAACAGAAAAGAGTTACTCAAAACATTTTGTAATAAAAGGCACCACTTCAACATGTCAGTGCAGAGCTGATCAGCTTTATTAATTCCACTGCACTGTGGCTGGCCTCCTCCCTGCATAACATTTCAATGCTGAATGCGTTGCAACAAAGGCTAACTATTTAAGGGAAAGAAAGTGCATCACTGACAAGCTTATCCCCTTGCTGACTTGCTTCAGTTCCCACTCCCTGGTTTATTTCTTTGACTTGATGAAATCCCTTTCCAACCAACTCAATGGTTCTATTATATAGGAAGTAAATTATTTTGAAAGGCTTGTAACAGAACATAAACACAGTTTTCAAACCCCAAGACTCTTATCTGAGCTTTTTAAAGCTTACAGGTCTTTCAAAACTCTACCAATGCTGCCTGAAAACACACATAAATCCAGCCATGTATGGAGAGGTTGCCATGAGAGGCACAGTGTGAATCTGAAATTCTCCAGAATGTTACTATGGCCTTCAACCACAGGAAAGCATCTTTGGATGTGGGGAAGACAATATTGTAACACCAAATAAGTACATGAGAGCCTCTTGTTCTGAATGCTAGATGTTCTTGTATTCTTAATCAAGTCACTTATCTTCCTATCAAGTTGACTTAAATGTTTTTTCACAGGGATGCTATTAGAGTCAACAAAAGCAAAGGAACTATGATGAAGTATAAACAGGACACGAAAAGTGCTGTTTAAATAAAACAGCTTTGTAGAAACTGCTTAATCATAAGAAATCAAACCAAAGAACAAATCAGCAAATCAAGCATCTTTGGTGCTTGCTAGCTGAGAGTTTCATTATAAGCATCAGGTGAAAGAGGCAGAGTTTAATGAGTTTAAGTTTTTTTCTAGTTTCTCTAGAAGAGTAGAATCTCTGTTCCTTAATTTCCAAGTTGCTAGAGTTCACTGGAACACAAGAAATATGCTTAGCAAAATACAGATATTTCAACAGTTTTCCTTCCACACCAAGGAAAAAAACCCAAAGACCTTCAATATTTTCAGGTAGAGCACAGGAGACTGCCTCCTCAAATATCACATCAAACTCTCTACCTCTTAATGTGTCTTGTTTGAGTTTTCACTTACTGAAAATATTTAACATTATTTACCCTAAAGCCACCCCTGTACGTTGTGATGCAGTGTAAATAATCGAACATTCATTCCGTCTGCCATAGGCGATTTGAAATTTATTTCTGGTTATATCTCACACTTCCCCCTTGTAGCTTAGAAGAAATGATATTTGTCAAGAATTGGAGACGCTGTTCCTTTCCATCAGCCCTTAAAATAATATCCAGAGCTTTGTGCAACAGCAATTAAAGAAAAGATGAGTTCTGACACCAGCCTTATTTTTTATAATTGCAAGAGAAAATGTGAAACTCAGATGGGTCTTGTTAGTGCTAAATGCACTCCTACTGACTCCAATTTGTTTTGTTCTATTAATTTATCATCTTACATTTGGAATGATTTTATAGTCTGCTAGGAAAAGGTCTCAGGAGCATAAAGCAGTGAGATAATAGAATGAAGATGCAGCTAACTGTGATATTTCAGAGCAGTTTGAGTACTATTTGTGAATACACTATTGTTCTAAACACAACCCTGCAGCTTTTTATGCCTACAGCATATACAGCATTGTTTAGTATTAACAAATCTGACAGTCTTGGTGGCAAAACTCAGTGAACCCCATCCACATGAGCTTCCAACCTTTACCACAAGTTTGGCTGGAGAAGACTCTGTAATTTGTTCATCTGTAGCAGACGTGTCTTTGCATTGATCAGCTTTCTTAAGTCTATCCAAGTCAATCCTTCAACAGCACATGCAGCAAAATAAAAAAATATCAGGACTGTACAAAATGGTGAAGGTATTTGCTGATGCTATAGTTTAGATTTAATCTATAACTTGCTTGCTATTTAGAATAAGAATATATATTGTTGCGATAAGTTGGAACTGTGACTTAAGTTACATCGTGATGATTTCTTATTTAGACTGAAAGCCTCACTAAACTTTGAGAGACCTTTAGTCTGCTTGACTGGTTTCAGGATTCTCAGGATTCGTGGCTTTCTTTTCATACCAAAAATGAAAAATGTCTTTCTTCATGCTTTTCTTATTTATCTATTGAGAATTTCTGCCAGCTACCAGTAAGCAAAGACCATGTGAGGGATATTGTGATACATGAATACCTCTGCTTTCCAAGATGACAAACAAGTGTTCGATAGCACTATGAAAAAAGTGTGTCTACCAGCAATCAGTGAGAGGCACACACGTTGAATGTTTAATATCCTTCATGAGCTTCTGCAGCACCCACAAAAGCACCAAGAACAACAAACTCCATTACACCTCACTGATCAGAGCTATAAAAGACAGTAAAGAACCCATAAAGTGAATGGAATTGGTTTTCCAGGTTTTGGGGTTTTTTTCCCTTTATTATCAGCAGTGGTCAGCAAAGGCAATGCACTGGATGGCACAACTCCCTCTGAATAAGTAACACCACATCTCCACAATACTTGCAGGCTCTGTGATGCTAGAGATATTGTACTAGAATGACATACAACTATGTTTTTTAGTTAGATTCCAGGCACTATTAGAAAATCTGTTATTTACTAGTATCTTTGCTACATTTCAACTGGAAGTGTCGTGCTCTTTTAATTCACTGTTTTACTTAACTACATTTTTTTTTCCTTTCTTAGCACTGCTATTAACCCACTTAAGGACACCTGACGTTAAAGGAGGCTGTATGTCTGTGCCTAGAGCTAGAGTGAAATTAATTACATGTATAGTGAGTTACCTTCATTTTTGCAGAAAATATTAGCAGTCTAGAAATGCAAATATTTGCCGGTGTTATGACACACAGACTCATAAAGTAGCTTATTTGATAACAATCTTTATATTGTTTTGAAAAATACTGGATATGCTTCTAAGACTTCATAAGATTAGGAGAGTAAAAACCCAACATACTACCCCAGAAACACAACTGGGAAGGGCCAGGAGGTGTGGTCATTCTTCATGAAGCCACACTTGACCTGTTTTTTTTTAAAAAAAAATTCCCATGAAAATAATTTCTATTTGGTAATTATCATGATGAAAATCACTTACCCAAAGGTCAGGCCTGACAGCAAAAAAAGATGTGGAAAACAGAAGAAATTAAAAATAATTTTTAGCATAAATAAAGTATTTCAAGGGCAGCACTCCAGCTTGCCCCTGTGGGCGGTGGGACTCTCATAAAGGTACTGTGCTGCATTTCAAGGGAAAGGGGCCTGAGTAAAGTTTTGTCCTCTCATGTCACAGAGCTCTTCACTGGAAATCCCCCTTTTGATTTCAATGGATGAGTTCCCATCAGGTTCTAGATGACCAATACAAATCTTCTTTGCCCTTATATGAGTGAAGTAAGATGAAGCCCATTTTTGCCAAGACATTGCTGTGATCATAAATGGATTTGCCTGAGTCACTACGCTTTACCTTGGTTGAGGTAAATACTTCTGGACTTGGTACATTCCTGAGGATCTTTCCTGTAAGTCTCGTGGAATCAACATGGTAATATTCTCCACTTGCAGTAATTATGGTTATATATCCTCTCTGAATATCTATGATGATTGTTATAATCTGCAGAAATAAAAGTGACTATATACCAGCCAGTGTAATACAGCTGTGGACAGCTGTAAATAAAGTGTTTACATGGGGATGGAGACATTGCAAAGCTTTAGAAAATTGTGCTATGAAAGACAAGAAAATAAGCCTGTTCTAGTTTGTGAGAATATGTAATTTAATCCATGTAGAAATCTTGTTCATCTGTAATTACAGAAGGAGATAAGAGCCTTCTCAATTAAGATCAGGTGGAAAATGCTTTCATTTAATGTGTCCTGAGAAGTATCACATAAAAAATAATTAAAGATAGAGGTAAAAACTTTCCAGTGTTTTAAATATATTACCTACTTTGAAATTTAGAAAAGCTTCAAAGAAATGTCAGGTTCTGGCATGCTATGGAAAGAGCACTTGTGTTTAAAAACAACAAGGCCTTTCCACTAGTTTTATATATATTTGATGGAACCACTCAAAAAAAATAATAACTGAAAAACTAATTTAAATTCAGACATGATCCTTTGGATAACACTTTTAGCTCAATGGTTGGAATTATTAGGAGTGAGTCTGTGACAAACCCTGGATTGGGAACATGACACAAAGGAGTTTCTGTCAAGCTTTTTCAATTATTGGTCTTCTCTTTCTGGTTATTTTTATTTCCTTTCAACTCACATGTATAAGTCATACATCAGTAATACGGTAGTATCATCTCTGAGGAACAGTCTGGCTACCTGTGCTAGAAAGCTTGTTTTCGTTTTCATGGTTTTAAGATTTTTTATGGGAGGCAAGAATGCATTTTTAAAAGTTTGCATTATTGTTACATTTTTACAATCTCTAATCATTCCTCATGCCTTTGGTATCCAATCTTCAGGGCCCACTCTTACTCATTAACTAATCAATTACACACTCACTAATCTGTTTTATCCAAAGATGATAAAGTAGCAGGAAAAGGCAGACATGGATTTCTTTCTACTACTTAAAAAAGATTTTCTTAAAACTCTGGTTACAAAAATCTATTCTGAGCCACAGCCCCCCAGCCTTCCATATGGATTTTCCAAGCATCCGTGTGAATTCATTTTGATTTGAGTCACTTATTGTACTCACTCAGTGGGCTATTTTGTATGATATGGATTGGCTAAGCACTGTCGTCAACTCATTTGAAATCAATTCATTTATTGTTCACACCCGGTACACTATTTTGGACAGAGATAGGGTACAATGAAACGAGAGGACCCACTGGAAGGCAAATAATAGCACAGAAAAAAAGGAGAAATATAACAGTCATGGACTGGAGACAAAAGAATAGAAAAGACAGATTAAAGACAAACATTGATCAAAGATAGAAAAGGAACTGCAGACAAACGAGAACCTGTGATCAAAACCTGATGGAAAGGAGCATGGTGAGATGTGAAAAAAAGGAGAGAGAAATAAAAAATCCTAGACTCACTGCTTCAGGATATCCTACGTGCTTTTGATTCTCTACCAGTCTCTAATCCAGCCATGTTTAAGAAAGTAGTAGTATATGAATTTTTCTACATCCCCTAGGGATAAAAGATTTTTGTCTGGATATCTTATCATTAACTCTCCCTTGTCCACCTTGCTGTGATGTTCATCTTCCTAATACTATTTTCAACCTCTTTGCTGGTTGCAAGAAAGGATTTTCTCATATTTCTATCACAAACTTCTCAACAAAAGCACGTGTGTTAACTCTTACAAGCTAAACTCTGTCACCAGTCTAATTTCTGCAGAACTCCTGCTGCAAAAACCTCTTAATCACTACTTATGGAGCTACTGCCAGATGACAGCTATTTATGCCCTGACCAGCTGAGGTGTGAGTACCTGCTCCACAGGAAGAAAGGCCTCAGAATTGCTATGACACCAGTTTTGCCAAAATTAATCACAACATGGAAAATGTGAGTTTTGTTCCCAAAGAAATGAGCAGAAACCACACAGAAGAGGGAAATGGACTTTCATCCCATATGTTTGAGTCCATATGCTACCAGATGTAAGTACAATTTGTGGTCCATTACTTGCACTGCAGATTTTGGCCAGAAATAGGGTCATATCACAGGTTCATGCTCCTAGGACAATGGGTGCTCTCAGAATCCCTAGGCTAGTATAAATAATTACTTTTGATTTTCGCTGAGTTTGTGAGAGCTGAACCCTGTGCAGGCTATTGCTGACAGCTCCCAGGACTGCTCCTCTATGAAATTCCCAGTTGGCACTCCCATATTTGGTTTTTAGGAGCTGTTGTAGCAGACCAGTTCTGAGGCACCACAGGGATATCCAGTTTTCTTACACTGTCTTAGTATTGCTGGGCAACAGGAAAGCTACAGTTGGACGTGATTGAGCAAGTCCTTTTTGCTATATAAGGGGAAATTGTCTACTTTGTTTCAATAACTACTTTCCAAACAAAAATAAAATTATCCTCTTTTATGGTTTTCAGATGATTTACCAGGTAAACTTTATTGGTCAAATAATTCTAGATTAGAATATCTTTGGTGTAATACTCATCAAATGGGTCAGTTAAAACAGCCACATGGCTTTCCAAATATTTTAGGAAATCTGAAGCATTGCCACAAGGCTAATTTTAGTTCACAGAACCACAGACTAGTTGACATTGGCAGGGACCTCTGGAGGTCACCTGGTCCAATGCCCCTGCTGAAGCAGGGCCACCTAGAGCCAGTTGCCCAGGACCATGTCCAGACAGCTTTTGAATATCTCCAAGGAGGAAGACTCCCTGGGTAACCTCTGCCAGTGCTTGGCCACCCTCACAGTAAAAGTGTTTCCTGATGTTCAGACAGAACCCCTGTGTTTCAGTTTGTGCCCATATCCTCTGGTCCTGTCACTGGGCACCACTGAGAAGAGCCTGGCTGTGTCATCTTTCCACTCTCCCTTCAGGTATTTAGATACATTGATAAGATCTTCCTGAACCTTCTTTTCTCCAGGCTGAACAGCCCCAGCTCTCTCAGCCTTTCCTCACAGGAGAGATGCTTCAGTCCCTTCATCACGTTCATGGCCCTTCACTGAACTGTCTCCAGTATGTCCATGTCTCTTTTACTGGGGAGCCCAGAAATAGACACAGTGCTCCAGGTCTGGCCTCACCACTGCTGAGCAGAGGGGAAGGATCACCTCCCTCCACCTGCTGGCAATGTTTTCTCTAATGCAGCCCAGGATACTATTCACCTTCTTTGCTGCAAGGGCACATTGCTGGCTCATGTAGGTGTCTAAAACCACTGGATGCCTAAAAAGGGGAAGCGCTGACTTGGTTTGCACAGGTTCAAGACAGAAACAACTGCATATATATATATATATATATATATATTTGAAGAGCTGGCAACAAATGTTTTTATTGTGAGGACATCTTGTGGCTAATATTCCAAATTATTGGCAATAAGCCATGTCATAGAACTTGGCTACAGAGAAGTAACTGGAATATCAAGAGTCAAATCACTGCTTATGCCAAATGTACATCCTCTTTTCACATTTAGTCTTGGTTCATAAAGATGGGATCAGAATCAGGAGCTATATTTGTAAATGAAAACTATATTTAAATACCCAGAGGTATTTTTGTGAGATTATTTCTCCTATGGTAGCATTCAAAATATTCTGTGTTTTGCTGGAGATATTTTAAACCTTCATTATTGCAATTAATGGCTTGTGTGTTAAGTATGACATTGGCATCTACTGGATAAATAAAGAACTGTTAATACTGCATCACTGATGAGCCCTATAAACTTCTGAATGTTTGGGAGATGATACTGTAGCATCTGTTCTAGGGACATGTGCCTCTAGGAGGGAGATGGCGGATACCTTTCCAAGATATCCCAATAGCCACTATGTAGCACCCTATGAAGATGACAGTAGTTTTGTAATGTACCCAAAATACTGCTGCCGTAAGATATTGCTAAGAAAATAAGATTTGTAGACACAATACTGCTTTCTACAGGCTTTACAACACTTTATAAGGTAAGTTAGGTGCTTTTCATTAGAATATGACAATGCAAAGTTGCTGAGACAATTATTGAATTAGATGGACCTAGAGGACAAAACATTTAAAACTTCAGACTTCCAGCAACTGAGATAGAAGAACAAGAAAGAATCTACACAGGCATTTCCAGTGAAACTGACTCTGCGCTGCCACCATCTTGGCAGCAGCTGTGTGAAAGCAAGGGCACTTCCCATTTTATTTCAGTAAATCTCCAGTCTCTACAGTTGGCACCTCAAAGCTCTCAGAGTTTAATATGCTTCAAAAGAACTAAAAATTCATCCCCCTCTTTATCCCAGATATCCTTATGATGAGTTTTCTAGCACTGGCAGACGTGAAGAAGTGATTATCTTAAACAAATTTGTTTGTATCATTTCTTGATCACAAATGAAACCAGAGCAGAAAATATTTGCCTTCATAAATCAAAACTTTTATAGCTATCCTAGCAATGGGTTACAGTACATTAGAATCTCAATCTACAAGCCGCTGATGAAAGATGAACTATACAGTTAATGATTTAATCAGTACACTGTGTTAATTACAAATGAAACAGAAATCAAGAGGAAAATGAAATATAGAAATAGCACGTATAGGACCAATCCTGCTTGCTTTATTCACTGTGGCATTCCCATTTAGATTCAATGGCACTAGCTGCATGACTGAGGCAAGCAGGATTTGATCCTACATATGTTATCTCTAATCAAAAATATTTAGATACTCCTGCCTGTAGCGTATTTTACAATATTCTCATTATAGAGAAGATTAACTCTATATCAAAGGAACAATGTTACAAATACCTAATGGAATCCAGAATAGTTGCAAAAATCACTTTTTGGAAATGTTCTCATTTGGGCTGCCTCATTAATCCCTTTAACCATGGAACTCACATTTTAATTGCAGATAGTAACCAGGCTCCCATGTATCCAGAAGCACAACTCTTCCTCCACTGCAAATAGTCTGAAAAGACCCAAATTCTGTGGTCCCAGCTGTGGAACGAGTGCCTTGGGGGAAGCTGATAGAAAGGAAGGACAGTCCCATGATCAAGGCGCTGGCCAAGCAGCTGGCCAGATCAACTCCCTGGACACTGCTGACATGGGCAAGTCATATAGGCTTTCCAGGCTTAAGTTCTTCAAAATGCTGTTAATCGCACTTCCCCACACAGGATTGTATTAGAAGATTAACCAAAACAAGGGAGTGAAGTTCACATTCATACTTATAATCATGATTGTCTTAATGATAGCTTTGTGTAACCTTTTTGTTCTTACACTTCTACTTAAAACCAACTCCCTTTTCCTCCATACTTGCAGAGCAGTACACACGTGCAGAGCAGTACACAGAGGGAAGGCAATGCACTCTGGCTTTTTTCAGCTGATGCAGTAGGGACTGCTCCAGGTAAAATAATTTAAATAAACCTTCAGATTTTCTTCATGGTGTCAATGTTTGTTTCATTTTTCACATGGCTTCAGGACCAGGAGAGAAGTATTTAATGTTGCTTTACTTTTCTCTCTTGCCTCAGTCCTGTATCCAGTGCTGTTTTGGTATATACCTTGCAACTGTCTCCCAGCTTTAACATTAACAACTGTGATCTGGAGTATGTGTTGCTAAATACATATGGCACTGTTTTGAAGCAGTAATATAGAGAACGGCAAACATATTCAAATAAAACAAATCCCAGTGCTGATCAGCATTTAATTGTGTCCCAGGGATCTTTTCCTGCCCATATATGCAGGGCATTCAAGGAAGCATCTCTTGCTGGTGGTCCCATCATAAGCTTCTTAAACCCATGACACCAGCTCACTTTCAAGCAACAACAATAATTTAAAAACACAAACACACTAAGTAGTAATTTTTAAAAACTGTAATAAATACATGAAGTTGAACAAGAACCCAAAAATCTTCACCCCACACTCCAGCTATTATGTGATAACTCTCTTCAAGATTCAAATAAATAAATAATACCCTGCACGCACACACACTTTGCTTCTCTGTCTTCCTTAATTCTTGTCTTAAACTAGATTCAGAAATGGGTGAACACAGCCTGTTAACCTGTATTCTAGATTCAAGTGTTTCTAAGGGAATTTGGGTATTTTAAATCTTGCAAAATCTAATCTGAACTGAGCATTATCCATCCCTAACATAAGTGGCATATATTTATACATATGTATAAATTAGGTATATGTGTGTGTGTGTATCTTGCCACAAGGATTTATTACAAGCAATTAAACCCTTGATAATAAATGGTTCATCAATCCGCAGGTGATGTACTATAAGTGATTGCTCCTGTAGGTAGTAATCATCTGATGCTAGAATTATAAATTCCCTCTGGGCTGATTGGATTTTATCAACAAGAAGCAGTGAAGTAAAAAAGGGTTTGGGGGTGAGGTTTTTTATAGTGTAAAACTTAATATTAGAAACTTGCCAATTGGAAATTAGTGCCTTTCCCTTGAAGACATATCCTCACCATGACTGCACAGCTATCAGAAAAAATGTAACCATTTTCAGAACAGCCTCTGGGACCAGAGTATATTCTAAGGCAAAGATGAAATTAAAAGGTTTTTTCCCACCCCACAAAAATATATGCAACTCTCATGTGTACTGAAACTCTTTTCCCATGGGCAGAGCAACATTCCATAAATCTATACAGAGACTGAAATAACATGATCATATGTAAATTAAAGCACAAAAGCTAGTTACTATTATCATTTGGACAATCTGTCAGTACAATTTATGGATTATATTTGAATTATTATTTGTCAGATCATCAGTTCCCCTGATAGCAAACTGAGGAACTTCTACGTATATTGAATTTAGACCACTGATGAAAATGGAACAGTATGTTTAAGTTTTCATAAAAAACCTACCTGTTAAGTATACCATCATTTTTTCTATTTTTTCTTTTATTTTGTCACAGAATTAGTTTTCTTTGATCAAATATCAAAGCAGTAAATAGAGCTGACAAATACTACCCACCAAAAATAAATCCAAGCCACAAAATCAAAAAGCTCTCTAAAATAGCCTAACACTTATTTCCATGTCACATGGTTTCTTTCCAAGTTTTTGAAAAAATCTATTTCTTTCTAACTTCTAAATTTTTGTTACTAATATTGTTACTTTCCAAAATATATTTAATGGAAAAAGGATACCCCAAAGAATATAAGCGTTCAGAATTAATTTCAAATTGGTGTTTAATAGTGGCACTATAGATTCTTCTCTTATTTTTCTCATGAAAATTCTGTTGAGCACAAGGTGTGCATCAGCCATTTCAGCTTCACTTGGGCAGCAGGATTACATCCCAAATTAAAAAAGTGAAGCAGAAGACTGTTTATTTTGCCTTTTATAACTGTGTATCAAAATCCTAACACAGTAATTGAATGTTATTACTTTCAAAAGTTATACCCAGCACAAATGCAGCCCAATTGCTTACAGCAGCTACTCCAACTGGGAAAAACATTGAGAAAACATAGTATCCAGTCCACATAGAGTGGGAGGGTTTTGGAAGGGGAGAGAAAGTAGCAGTTTCAGTGTGAGAACTGTTTTATGAGGAAATAGCACAGTAATATGGTGAAGTATAGATACAGCTAAATAACATTTAAATTATCCCTAATTAAGTAGTTTCAGTGTTGCTCTGCTACACTGATTCATTTATACAGGAATCAAGTCCCCAGCTACAGTAACAGAGTCAAGAAGGCAAAACACAGTAGCCACAGCCATTCTACACCTTTCTCGGTCAACATGAACTGTTTTTTTCAAACAAAATTAAGTTATTTATTTTTCCCACACAAGTCTTTTCCCTATCTTCATCCCTGTTCACTATTACTGCCTGGAACCACCACTACCTATCATGCCAGCTAATAAAACTAGGAATGATTTTGCACTAATTCTGCATAGTGTCACAGCAGCTGAGACTTATACAGGGCTCCAGAGCACCCTTATTCACAAAGTATGTAAGCATGTGCTTTATTGTTGGCTGTTTAAGGAGAAGGTGGAGGAGGAGGAGTATCTGTGTACTTGGCAAGCAGGTCACTAAATTGTGCTGTACACCTCTGCTGCATTTCAAGCACTGGCATTTGCTTCCAATTCAGACAACAAAGACTATTGTATAAGCCTTGCTCACCTGCTGGATTTCCTTCTGTACGCTACCACCTGCATGTAAAAAATAATGTCTAATTATACATCATAATTTTAGATGAGACAATAATGATTTATACAAATTAAAAAACTATTCCCCCTCAATGTACATGTGTCTTTATGTAATACTTTGCACTCCTCTACTACAGCACTTCCTGCTCTTTCTTTTTTTTTTCCTTTTCTTATAATCTAAATGAAACTTTGAGATGTTTGGGATCCTTTTTTTTTCTGAACGTACTCAATACACATCTAGATGCTTCAGCATAACAAACAGTAACAACAAGAACTTGACATATATAAGACAAATTATAAAATGAGACCTTTGAAAACACAACAGAGGCATCAATGAATGGTTGAAGGGCCACCCTATTAATATGATTATTCTGATGCTGGAAATCTACTTGCAGTACAAAGTGGCAAGTACCCAAATTAGACAAGAGCAAATTTATAGCAATAACCGAATAATCTAAGAACCAGCTTAGCCGAAATTTCAAACCATTGACCTACCTGCTTTGTGGAAGTATTAGGAAAGAGGGCGATGGCTGTTTTGACATAAGCAGAAAACTTACTGTAAAAGACAACTACACAGCTGTCTGAAAACCCTTTCATCTGGAGGTATGACATTCTTCTGCTTCCAGTGTAGAATTACAGAAACCCAGGAAAAAATGTGGGATAGTGGCTATTATAAACAGAAAAAACACTGTTTTAGAAGGAATATTTGCAGCAGCATTCATTCTCTTGAGGAAAGACATTTATTAGCATTATAGCCAGGTATTGCAAGCCAAATTAAGGAACTGAGGGAGAAAAAAAAAAACCTTTGGGAAAGGATTCTCCAAGGCCTGCATTGTTAAGTTAGCAGCCTGAAGTGTGTATCACGAGTGGTTCACGTGGGTTTCTTTGGAAATAGCCAGACATTGCACATAACAGTTTCAACGCCACAGGAGCACCACAGTTCTCTGGAAAAAAATAGTGTGTAGCTTCCACATCACTTGGGTGCATTTGAAACATGTGAGGCATAAGAATAAAGACTGAAGGAAAACCAAGAAACAAATCAGAAAGCAGCCAGAGCCTGTCACTGTATTCCTTCTTTAAGCACAAACTGAAGACAAGTTACAACTAGTTTTAGTGAACCTTTACTAGATTTATAATTTTCCCATCTAATATTAGATACAATTTTAAGAATCCAGAAGATAGAACAGAGATATAAAAGAGGAAAAAAGAGAAGAAGGAATCCACATAGCCATTACCTGTCTGACTCAGGATAGGGAGAAAGTACTTAAAATTTTCTTCTTTCATCCTTTAGTAAAAACATTGTTCCTAGAACAGATTTTTCTTTGGGTATCTTGGTATTTGCTCCATAACTTGAAGCATGGATCTAAGGAGATTCATGCAGGTTTGTTTACTCTGAAGTTCTGCTGCAAATCCTCATCCACCTGGAAGACACTGGGACCTTTCAAAGCCATGAGGGTTCTAGTGAGGCAAAGGGCACCTACAGCCCAATGCAAGGCTAGCTGAGTGCAAGAATGCTGCATTTATTCCCCAAATTACACCAGGTCCTGTTGGATCAGTGATTTAGGCCATTTTTCCACTAAGTGCAATCACTTCACATGGAATCATAAAATCATTCAGGCTTTGGAAGGCTGCTGTTAGGTCCCCCTAAGACTTCCCCAAGCTAAATAAGCCCAGTTCCCTTAGCATCGCGTCACAGGGAACTCCAACTCCCTTCTCATCTTGGACTCCACAGGGCTTTCTCACCTTTATCCGTGTCTTCCTTGTATGCGGACCCAAAATCAGATGCATCTGGGATGGGGGCTGTGTTCATAAATTAGATTAGTATTTTTAACTCCAGAGGTCTTCAAACTCATTCGGTTTAAGTTTATAGAACAAGCTGCCACAGCAACCAACACCCAGTGGATCAGGTCACAGACATCATGTGTTATAAACAAAGAATTCTGTAAATTTAATTCATCATATGCAACCCTACTACCCAGGACTACAACCAGATTTGTCATACACAGCCATTTGCCCAGGAAGAGAGATATGTAGCAGTGGGTCATGACAGGATCTAGGGGGGAAAAAAAAAAAAAAAAAAAAAGGGCAACAGAAGTTTCTTCCAGCTTTGATATCTGCTGCTTATTTTAATATGCCAATGTACAAATGATTAATCCAATTAATTAGCATACATAAGCCTTTTCACTGACAAGCTTCCTTAGTGATCATTTTACATGCGACATTCCTGTATCATCAAGGAAGTGACCTGGAAGCTCTTTTATTCCTTTGTTTTAATGCAAGCCAGGAGTCCAGCAATCATTTGATATCTTACATCGATCTTGTCACACCACACTATTCATAGCAGCATTTCTATCTGAAATATTTATGTACTTTTCTGGATTTGATTGTTATTGGGTAATCTTAAGAGAATTCCCCTGGATTTCATTTGGGAGTGACAATGTATAATACTTTGTTTCTGGGTTTGTTGGGGGTTTTGGGAGGGGTTTTTATTTGCTTTTTAATTGTCACAAACTGTCAAGTAGTTCAGAGTGCTTTCAGGGCTCCAAAGGGCACCTGGATTTCTGGATCTAGCATTTACAAACTTCTTCATACTTGATTTCAACTACAGCTGAAAAAAACACCATTTTGATCCCAGATCAACCTTCCCATTTGGAAATCAGCTGTGGAAGAATGACCAATGCTCAGTTACAGCATTTTCCATTTTAAGATCTCAAAGCACCTTGCAAAAAAACATTTATCATTCCTGTAAGGGAAACTGCACAACCTGTTCTCTACCTACACATAGGAGTAGACATGACTGCACAGGAGAGAAGGCTAACTTCTTGTTTTCTTTAGGCAGGCATTAGTCTGCTCTGCTGAATGCCAAGCACCTCTCGACTCTGCTGACTTCTCTGGTCATCTAAGATCATTCTTCTTTCCTGTAAGCATATGGTTAATGTAATGTTCACACCAATGCATGATGCACAGTTATGGATTTAACATTTCCAAAGTTTCAGATTAGGTTGATTTAGGTCATCTCTATTAAAAATATACCCATTTCTGCAGAATTTCCCTTTGAACCACATACTAGGTTGCATCATGTAGGATGTTAATTAACATGGCAAGGTACCATGGCAAGATACCAAGGTGCTAAATTATTTTTAAGTATTTTGAATTCAGGATATTTACTTTCTTAAGTGATAAGCAGCATAAGCCATATCCAGCAAAACCTCGAAACTGTTGTTTGAAGTGGTATCATTTTTAAAACCACTTCAGCAGCATAGCAGAATCAGGACATTTTTAAGGGAGTGGGAGGAGAAAAGATCCCATATGAAAGAGAAAATATTCTCACTCTCTCCAAAACTCAAGCATGAGTGAAATGAAGAAAAGACAAATATTTAAATTAACTTTTTGAAATTTATAATGTATTTGGAAGAGCAGACTTAAAAGCTAGCACTAACTGATGAAGGGGGTAAGCTGACATTACCTTTTTGGATTTATAATAGCTTTTGAAAATTCAGGCTTGGAGGGATCAGAATGGAAAAACAACAAAGTGCATCAGGAAGATGGGTCAATTAAAAAAACACAAAAGCTTTATGGAATTAGTGAAGGCAGCCATGCGCTGTTCCCTTTTTGGAAGCACTCCAATTCTTTAAATCAGATTAGGGTCAGTCCTAATTGTTTAAAGCACAAAGATGTGTGGTGTTTATTTGCTGGGTGCCTTCTTTTCTGACTGATTAGCTTTATGAAGATTAGCTGCCAGTAATTTCTGAAATGGCTAATGTAAGGTAATTAGCTCACAGCATGCTGCAGTTTGCACTGCCCAGGAGAAGAGTTTACTTGTCTCAGCTGGGAATATTATAGAAGACGTTACAGACAAAGAAGCAGAAAGTTAGCAGACTTCCTCCAAAAAGTTCCTGCAAAATTTAATGCAGCTTTTTTCAAAATATACTTTATAAATAGACTATGAAGAAGATTGGTATGGCCTGAACTATGCTAGAAAATACCTATAAAGACAGTACAAAGTGCTTCCAGAAGGGTTTCCTTAAAAATAGTGTGATGTCTCACAATTTTCATTCTCTCCGGTATTATGTTTAATCTTTTTATGATGTTCATAGAGAAAGAACAGTGATGCATCCAATAAGAAAACTGCACTTTGAAGGAGATCTTACAGTATGATTTATGAAATTTTCTTCTGAAAGCAGTCTCAAGAAAAAACAGCCTGGAGCCAGAAATATGCTAACTAGGGCATTCAGCAGAGATTCTAATCATAAAACCATAATAAAGACAAGTGGAAGAAATTATGATTTTCCACAGACCTACATGATATCCTGGTTCCCAGTTTCAGAAGATAAGGGGGAAGTAAACAGGAGTTGAGAGGTAGAATCAGGACTTTTCATCTGAGGCTAAAGAAAGGGCCAATTGCAAAGAAAGACCAGCTCCTTTAGATAGGTCCAACCACTACTTACGATAATAGGAGCAGTGAAAATCCCCTATAAATTCTTCAAGGTAGGTGACTACTGGAGAAGTTAAAGAAGCTGAGCAGCTATCATAAAAATCAGCTAAGCACCCTCAAGCCTATAATGACATTTGTTATGTTAAATATGCTGTTAATAATATATTTTCCATTTTGTTTTGCTATGTGTTTTCTATTATTTAAACAAAAAGATTTTTGAGAAATCCCCCAGGTGAAGCTGAGGGTTTGGTTACCCTTAGAATGGGTATTCTCATGGCATCATGCATACCATGAAAAACTCAAGGTACCCAAAAGCTTTTAGGGTGCTCATTTACTGGAAGTGGTTAATACAGTTATTTGCCCCAAAGCAATGTTTTCCATTAACGAAGTTCACCCTGTCATTCAGCAAGACAATGACTGATATATGAACACAAGCAAGTGCACAAGAGGCTCTGTCAAGCATTTTGTACTGATGTGCCTTCCAACTAGTTAGTGATCTGCTGCAGAAAGTCAGAATCTCTGACTTTAAAGGATTTATGAATTATTGAATTACAATACTTAAGTAACTACCATCTTCACCCAATTAATATCCAATTTGCTTGTTCCCTAGAACTGTCAGTGTTCAGCAAATATTTACAAGAATAGCTTAGAGAAACGGTCCATTTAAATACGGGAACTTTATATTCACCACTGTTAAGAGGCATGAAGTTTTAGCTACGGTTCTCTTGTTCCAGCATGTCCTGGTCTTCATATTAAACTAGAGTGGAAGCTTTATAATATGTTTTTATAGAAATCTTTTCCCATAAATTTAATCTCAATCCCTATTTTATTATGCACAAAACTTTTGGTTCTTCTTACATAAAACCCATCACACAATACGTGTCAACATACAGTGACTCAGTTAATGGGTAGGTGGGAAAATGTGACAAGTAAAATTTGTTAATGGAAAACTTAATGAGAGTATCAAACAAAATACCTATTAGCATTAGGAAGGACTGAAATATTTTTTGAATGATTACTAAAAAACAAGCAACATATTTAAATGTGAGATGACGAGTCAAAAAGAGAATATTAAAAGTTACTTCACCATAGAAACATACAATGTCATTGATACACAAGAATATTGTGGTTGCCTTAAGCTATACCCAGCTACAAGTCTTCAGGCTGCTATAAATAAGGTTTGTTAAAGTTCTTGGATTGGAAGATAAAATGAACAGAGTTTTTAATCTCAGGAGAAACCATGGTTAAACATTATAATTACTGAGACCAGCTATTTTAATATTGTGTTAATTTTAATGACCTTATTCATCAAAAGACTTATGAAAAGGATGACTAAACCCTAAATGGAGAGAGTAAAATGTATTCTGCTTAAACAACAAAGGATTTCAGGGATTCATGGCTCATGTTTAAAACTCAACACACAAAGTAATCTGACTCATAACTCTCTTCTCTGTAATGTTAGAAATCTAGAGAGATACTAAAAATTGTTAAGCAATGTTGGAGAGAGCAAAGAATTTAATCAAACTAGAGTGTAATTCTTTTAAGGAATTTCAAAGTTAGATCAGTGGCACTATGCAGAGTAATTTGATTGGTTTCCTTTACTACCTCTCTTCCCTTTTTCTAGTTGTAATATCACTACATTAAACATTAATCACTTTAAATATCCACATGCCAAACTGTTGTCAAGAACCTCATTATCTCATGTCTCAAATATTGCGGTATCTTCTTCTTTGGCCGACTCATATCCATTCAGATTACTGCTGCAAAAACAGGTCGCTTACCAGTAACTAGACCACAAGCACCCATAATGGATAGGAAAAGAAAAAAAAAGCATTTCTTCTTAGTGTGAATATATCCTCCTTCTTGGAAGATTAGTTTGAGGATGTCATCCCATATCTACCATTTGTAGTCTACCTGCTTGGAAAAGGTGAGCTAATGCTCTATCATCAGGAATGCAAGGAGGCATTCTGTACATCTGACCACAGGCAGATATACAACATGTTGAAAACCAGTTTCAGAGCTTCCTGACAAAGCAGAAGATGGCAGATACTATCATTGAGTGCCTGACAGCTGAATGTACACAGATTTTTATGTCTGCAGAGGAAGGTGTGATTTTCCCAAGCAGATAAGACAAGTGTGACTACTGGTCAGGGGGTGAGCACATATTAAGAAAGGCATAACTTAAACTTTATAGCTTTCAGAGAGGTTACTTTTCTCTTCTGCAACAATGACTTTTGAAAGAAAGGAGAGAAAGTGAAAGAACAAAATACTCTCAAGGAAAAGAAAAAAATACCGAAGACACGGACTAAGCACTTGAAGCATCAGTACTGACTTATAATACAGTGGAAAGAAAAGAAATCAAAATTATGGACTGCAAAACTTACTCCATCTTTTCCATTAGTTTTCTTTTTTCTGTTCTGCAGCTTTTAAGGTCATTCACAGCCTCTTATCAGTATCATTCGATACTGACAGATCAAACAACCATGATGCTCACCTCCAGATCTCACTGATTATATTTTCAAACAAGACTTTTGTTTCTCTGAAGTTGTCTTCACACAGAAAAATCTCTTCATGAACACCTGCAGTCACGATAGTCCTTTAAACATCTCAAAACTGCTTCTTCCCATGGTACTTAGCAATAACTTGGAAAGAGTTATGCTTCTTACAGCTAGAAAAACTCATGCCTATAAAAATGAATATTACTGATGATGTCTCCATGGCATTTTGAAGGCAGAGGTGAACAACTTCTGCCTATATTGCATGACAGGTGATGAGCATAAGCCAGCTCTAGTCAGAAGGATGATGGCTATGTTACCAAGGGGCTGAGTGTCTCAGCAGGACTCTCTAATTTGGGCTTACACCAACAAACATGGCCTCTGGTTTGGAGCTGCCAAGCAGACAGCTGGGTTCTGTCTGGAAAAGACCACAGGCACCCAACTCTCATTCTTTTCAAGTTTAGCCAGAACAAGCAGAAATAGTTATATTTAAAAGATATGGATAAGAACAAAAACTAAATTCTCCTCAGTCATATTTCTTGACTGAAATGGAAATATGCAAAATCAATATTTTATAATATTGATGTATAAAATACTAGCTCCTCTCATTCAAATGCTGAGTAAAAGATTCTATTCTGATCTATTCTAATCTTTTTGATTTCTTATTTACAATTCAGATGTTACAGGTCTGCACATCATCTACAAGGATTGTTCATACTGGTATTAATGGTATTTATACTTGTGGTCAAGAGAAGAATATAATTTGGAGATAAGAACTTTTTCCTTTTTACCCTGGAGATGCTAAGAGTCACCATTAAATTAAGTACAAATACTACTGTAGCTGTTTAAAAAACACCAAGAGAAATATTTCTTCACATTCTCATAGTGCAGTAGGGTAGGTGAGTTTTCATCAGCCTTTCATGTTGATCTTATCTGTGTTCTCTATAATTGAATTCCCTGTTTAAGCTCTACAAGCTACATCTACACTGCCACACGTAGATCCTTCGCTCCACTAGCCAGATCCACAGGAGAGCTTCTTGGTACCTTTCTGTGATAAGTCTAACACAAATGTGCTTCAGTTAAATGTTTGGTAACTGTGTACAAACATACCTTTCAAGTTGTGAGATAACGGAAAACAAAAATCCCTGCAGAGCAGTGAGTGCAAAGGCAGCCTGACGAAGGGACTTTCTACCCCCAGGATCTGAGGGAAGTTTTATGACAATTAGTGGAAATGTGGAATGATAGAGATAAAAACACAAATGGAGAGCTCTCTCTTTTCCTGTAATCGTTGCACTGGATCATGAAATTAAAGTCACCAAGTAGGAAAGATCCTGTACGGATTTCCAGAGATACTGCCTGTTTTGGCTAATTGTGTCAGCCTGGAGTAGCTGATTAGCATAATTAATCTAAACTTCTGATTACCCAAAGGAAGGAGATGTTCCTGGATGCACAGGTGAAATATAATGATTGAGACTTCAAGAAGCTAATATACAGTACCTAGTAAGTAAGAGTATTTCAGAGTCCTGTTTGCTTTCTTTAAAAAAAAGACTGAGGGGAATCAGGAGAGCACACTGTGTTAAGCCCAGTTCTTTGCTGAGGGTACAGTGTTGTAAGGTTGACTTGTTAATGACAAAAGAGCTGTGCTAGTAATCTGTACTTCAGTACTGTGTTATTATTACTGTTTATAGTACAACACTCGGTGGTCTCAAATCAAAGGTGCGTCCTTGTGATGCTCAGAAATCACAGAAAAGTCCTAGGAGAGGCTTAAAGATAAAAAAGCCAGGAAATGAGAAGAGAGAGGTTAAAAAAAAACTTTTGCCACCATAGTAGTCAGAGAACTGCAGCTGGACTCCAAGTGTCTTATAGCCTAGAAAAAATGTGTGACCCAAGAAGTCAGTCTTTTCTGTAGGTATATATCACAAGAGCCCCTGCATTACGTTTTTAAAAGAAAATTTAAACCAGTTAGTGAAATTAGGGAAATTGTTATTGCACAGCTCGCCTCAGATCTAACCTAATCCTATCCTAAGTAAAAGCAACCAAAGACACAGATTATAAGTATCTGGAAAAGAAACCTAACAACTCCCAAAAAGGAGGATCCAGTAACTGTGATAATGTCCCAGTTGTGTTCTGTCAAGTCACTGAAAGAATATTTTAAAAGCTCCAGATAAGCAGTTAATGGATACATTTAAAATTTTTTATTGACAGTCTGAGTCATGTGTTTGGTTGTCCTCAATTATAAATCAGGAAAGCTTCAGCAACTGCAACAGCTGAGAATCCAATTTAATCCTTTTTAATATTTTCTACTATCTCAGGAAAAGAAGGACAGTTACATAAGTCATAATGACAACATAAGATATTTTTTAATGATTACATATAAAATATTTCTTAAGAAAACATTATAATGAATTTTAACTGAGTGAAAGCTGCGTTACTGGAAACCTTCTGTTTGTTCTCAGTGTGGGCACTGATGATGAAACATTGCCTATTCCCATCACCGCCCTTCATCTCTCATCTGCAGAAAATAATTATGGGATTTTCACTTAAAACTCTCTGCTAATTCAATCCTTTGTTCTCTGTTGATAGTGCCAGCAAATAGGAGGCTCATCAACTACAAATTTGGACTGAAATTGCAATTGTGTTGCCATATAAGCCACTGTGCAGTCAAGGCCAAGAAACCCCAACTTGTTATACTCCTTTAAGAGTCCAGATCATGGAGGAAAAGCTAGATTTGAGTGATCTTCAAATATACTAGCTACCTTTACAAGGTCCTTATATTCTTAGATCCCACAGTCCTTTTAAACACAGGTTTATCAGTCTGAGAGTTTTGTCTTTTTTGCCATCTTTAAAAGCCTTTTCAAACACTTATAAAATTTTGTCCTTGGGCCTGAACTTTTAGATAATGAAAATGAGGTTTCATTCCACTGGAATGAATAACAAAGGAAAAAGATAAATGAGACTCCAGGAGTGGATTTACTATTGAGCAGCATGTTCTCTCACCTCTAGCACAACTAGCTGGCATAACACATCCTATCCTAACATGTAAAATAGTCTCACACAAATGTTTGCTGATGTCTCGTCCTGTTCCTGTATAGATCAGGCCATTGTCCCATCCTGGAGAAAAGCTGTAAACACATTTGGTCAAAAAGTCAAATACAAATATTTCGTCAAGACATGCACAACAGCTGCACAGCCTTTCAGGTGAAAAAAATCCAATGACTGCAGTGGTACGCCATTGACTGCCACAGAACAGATGGAATATCAGACATTTCCTCAAACTAAAACCCAGCTGCTCTGGGCTGGGGGAAGGTACCAGCAGCACAAACATGAACACGTCAATCTGCAATAAAAACTGCCAACACATTTGAGAAGTTCATTAAAATGTGGAAATGTTCTCCTTAAACCAAGTTTCCTAAAACCTTTGCCACTTCCTGAGTGAATGAACAAACAGGTTGATCTAAAATTTGGCAGACTTATGAAGAAACTTAAAAATAGAATATATTTTACAGTCTAATGTCCAGGGGCTCAACAGGCACAGCTGTTTCATTAATACTAGATTCACTGCCAGCCGTCACTGTTTCTGCTGTTACTCAGGACGCTACTAACTTGTCTCTAAACCTTAACTCTATGGATAAATAAATAACTGCCTTGTAAGAGCACTTTGCAATACTCTTGACCAGAAAAGAGACTACCCTTGCAAGGTGCACAGCTAGATCCCTGCTCCCAAGGAAGAAGGCGCATTTTGATCCCCAGGAGTTTCATTTCAGGGGAGGTCCTGCAATTGCTGCACACCACAAAAGCAATTCTATGGCAGCGTGATCAGAGTAAGGAATATAACTGAGAAATAAGTGAAATCAAGTGGCATGAAATTTCCAAAAAGGCCTCCCCTTTGCCTTGGGGAGATGAGGCATCCTGTTGCTCAGGACACAGCTTGGAAAAGTATTCTGAGACAGCTGTCTTGTCCTTAAGCTGGAACGTTTGCGTGCTTTCAAACACCTGTTTAACTCCTTGCATACAGTTCATTTAATTATTCTGTGCTGGAAAGGACCTGCTTGACTTTCTGAGTATTATGCTGAATGAAAGGGAGATGTGCGGAAAGGAGGAGAGGCTTATGTTGTCAGGTGTTGCCAGAGGCTGGTTCAGTTTTGAAAGGCTCACAACGCTGTACCATTTTTCATGTTAAATGGAGCTGCTTTATTTTAGACCCTCAGAAGAGCTTAAATCAGAAGACATTTCTCTAGGCTAATGTACTAACCTTCAAAGTATTAGCTTTCTGAAGTCAAGCACTAGCTACTTTCCTACGGCTGAAACGAGTATGCCTTTAGGTTCATCCAGAGCTAGATGTCCAACAAATTCACTGCCGTCAGTCAAGCATGAGCCACACACAGCCCTTGGCTTCCAGAGGAAATAAACTCTCCTACAATTCCCAAGAAAACCCAAGAGGCCAGATACCGAGTCACACAACTAGTCTTATTAACTACAAGGAGGACACCCTTTCTGGGCTTCCCATTCCACAAGCCAAGTGCTGCTTTCTTGGCCCCAGCTTGTCCCACAATGAGTTTAGGTGTAGGAGAGACACAATTAGCACTATTTTCTAAACATATAATTACTTTTATCAATGCTTATTTTAAATGAAGACAACTATTTATGCCACATACACACTGATGCTTTAGCTGGTCCACAGAAAGATCTGGATGGAAAATGGGATCAGCTAAGATTAGGCAGCATGGTAGTAATAGAAGAATTGCGTTGTTCATATGAATTCTACTTTAATTTTTCAGGGAATAGTTCACCTTTCTCTTTGCTGTGCTGATGAGGCACTGGGGTATTATAGGAAATACCATGTTCCATGCTAGAAAAGCCATTCCATTTTCAAAAGCTGGAACACTTGGGCTAATTAGAGTGGCTCAGATACTTTGATCAGAGATGAATTAATGCTTTGTATGAGATCCTGCTCTTAGTTAACTTCTTTTACTAAATGTCCTCACTAATGCTTTCTAATTTCACATGGGAGGGGAGAAAGATGAAAGGAAATTTTTTTAATCAACTTGTTGTAAATTTAAGAATAGTTTGTTAAATATTTTTAGGCTTTATAAGAATATATTATGATTTTGTCTTATTAACACCTTGTTTTATTTATATCACAATTTATCAAACCATTGCATGGTATATAGAGCAGGAGAACAACGATGCATTGGGTTTTTTATGCCCCATTCCACATTTGTTCATTGGAGTGGTGAGGGTAGGGACCATAGCTCTGTTGCAAGCATGATAAATTGTATAAGTAATCAGCTGTAGCAGTCAACAGTCACACTCCAGCTACATTTCACATATGAGTAATTCTATTAAGTTTAGTGGGACAATCTTGTACCTAGGGAAGCCTTCTAGTTGTATAAGTTTTTAGGCATCTTCAGCATTCATATGCTCTACATTTCAACCCCTTTATAGCCAAGTATCTCGTAACAGTCTGAATCCTTCAGTCATACAATGATAGAGGGGCTGATGGGACACAAATGTTAGTTACTGACAGAGGCAGACCCCTCCAAGAAATCTTCCCACTCTCAGAAAATATGTGAGAGGCCCATTGACAAATTTCAGGCCTCTGAGCAATCACAGCGAGAACAAAATTACATTCATCATAGTTTAAATAATTTTTAAAATATACAAAAGTCATTTGTAATTGTTCAGAAAAAGGAGTTTTTCCATCTGGAATTTTAGGCTCCGATACTCGTTGGACATATATAATGGCAGAAGTAGTTATACAGACCTGATGCTAATGTAATAGGTACCAGCACAATAGATACATATATACAGAGGACAACTGATACGTAAAGAAAAAATATAGTTGAAATACATACATAAGACTTGCAATTTAACAGTCATAGACAGCTCACAAGCAGCAATTATCACAGGCAGTTGCAAATGGCTGGAGTATGAGACGGGAAGAAGGACTAACAGAGACCCAACTCCCACCTCTCAACAGATGGTTAAGATCTGTTAGTAATTTTCATCCACTTTCATCACTGTGTCTAGCAGACTTCAGTTACTCACATGCTATAAAATCTGCAATGTGTTTTTCCTCACACTTCCTATTTCTTCACTTCCATGTCAGAGCCATAAAATATCTTTTCTTTTTTTTTTTTTTTTCTTCTAGCACTAGGATTCCTGTATTTTCTTGACCTGGCATATTAATGTGCAGGAAGGACCAGATAGCTTTTTCCATCAGAGACGAGGGCTTAATTTCACTATGACACACAGTGTATATTTCTGTACAGCTGAGCAGGAAGGCTACGCAGCAGGGATACAACAATTCAGAAAAAATCACTGTGTTATAAGTAAATCAGTCACCAACACACCCAGCTATTATTGTCACTGGATTTAATAAAGCAGCTTGCTGTAATTTTCATTGTCATGCCTTTAGCACCAAGTAGTTTACCTTGTCTTAACTAGGCACAAATGTGTTTTCTGAGGTTAAGAACTACAGAATGACAGAATTGCAGACTGGCTGAGGTTGGCAGGGACCTCTGGAAGCTCATCTGGTCCAATGCCCCTGCTGAAGCAGGGCCACCTAGAGCCAGTTGCCCAGGACCATGTCCAGACAGCTTTTGAATATCTCCAAGGAGGAAGACTCCACAACATCCCTGGGAAACTTGTGCCAGTTCTTAGTCACCCTCACAGTAAACAAGTGTTTCCTGATGTTGATCTTTAAAGGTCCCTTCCAACCAAAACCATTCTATGATTCTATGATGTTCAGACAGAACCCCTGTGTTTCAGTTTGTGCCCATTGCCTGTGGTCCTGTCACTGGGCACCACTGAGAAGAGCCTGGCTGTGTCATCTTTCCACTCTCCCTTCAGGTATTTAGATACATTGATAAGATCTTCCTGAACCTTCTTTTCTCCAGGCTGAACAGCCCCAGCTCTCTCAGCCTTTCCTCACAGGAGAGATGCTTCAGTCCCTTCATCACGTTCATGGCCCTTCACTGAACTGTCTCCAGTATGTCCATGTCTCTCTTTTACTGGGGAGCCCAGAAATAGACACAGTGCTCCAGGTGTGGCCTATGTCATGTAGGCCATCTAGACGCAAATGCAAGTTCATAGCAAATAATATAAGAAAAACATGTGAATGTTAAGACTGACTAACTGTTGTAGCTCATGCCAGGCATTCCTAAAGAACTGTGCAAGTACTGAGTGTCTACTCGCTCCATCACGGCATATGCGGGTTCATATTTCAGCTCACCAGACTCATAGTTGTCCAGTAGCAGCACTGCACTAATTCACACAAACACTACTATCTTTTCCATACTCTCAGACCTGCTTTCTTGCAACTTTCTGCATGATAACTCCTCACTGAGGACCACACTGTCTGCTAGCCTGTGTTCACGGATCTTGTGGACTTTGAGCATCAGTGATTCAATTAAAATTCACGATGTTCAGTATGGCTGATAACACTAGAGATTTCAAGTCCTGGGCTCTTGCTGTTTAGCTGTAGTTAAACACACTTGACAGGCTGTAGCACAGCCGTAGTTTCTGGCAGTGCCCAGCAATGCAAGAAGCTGATGCAAAAGTCATTTTCTTCTGTTCTGTCAGCCACACTAATCATCTCCTTCCAGTTGTGCTACAGTGCCACAGGCTGCTTTTCAAAGCCTACTCTGACACAACGGCAACAAGACAACTCATACAGAGCTCCCTGGAGCCTAGCTGCTCCTCTTTCCTCCAATTGCAGAAAAGCTGCAAGATGGACCAAGTAGGGTGCTCTGCATCAACTAAGATGATGCAAACTCAGGTTGTGCCCAGAATACAGGAATGTTTATACACCAAAATGGCTTTTTCTCCAGTTACAAGTAAAACATCGGCAGTACTAAATCCATCAGGTCACCTATAAAGTTATTGCATATATGTATAATATCCACTTACTACAAATATAAAAGAAAGTGCATGTGCATATAAAGAGGTATTTCTATTTACTGAACCACATTGGATTCAGCAAAGCATATTATACACAGTGTCTGTCACTGGGATTTTTTTGTAATCCATGACAGGTTACAATCTAAGCTCAAAACCTGAGTGAATGTTGTCAGTTGCATGCATCATGCAATTGGGAGTACCTTATATTGTGTTTATCTCCCTGGTAGATTAATATTGTGATCATTTGAGAAAACCGAGGTATAAGAGAACGTTTCAAGCTTTAAGGACTATCAGGAATAAAATCCTTGCCTTGTTAGGAGATGTGCATTGCTATCTTCCACATAACATTCAGAACCCCATCCCTAAAGAGAGCTGAAATTTGTGAAAAATACAAATGCGCATACTTGAAACAAGAAGAAAACCCCTTTTTAATAAGATTTCTGAAACATAGTTGTTGTCCTCTATTCACTCACTGATGCCATGCTAAATCAGATGACCCAATAAATTTTATATATGGTAACAAAAACTACAGGTAATATCCTAAAATAACAAAGAATTCTTCACCATGCAATTATGTTACAATTGAGAGAAAATGCTTTTTTTTTATATGACAAGTGTCCTTCAACTTGTCCATATCAACAACAAGCAATTACCCAGCAAGGTCATTAAGAAAGACTAAAAGAAGAAAAAGCTGTATTTTAGTGATAATTGATAAGTGTAATGTAACATTTTTTGTTCACAATACTCATTTACCAAGTGCAAATGTGTTCATTTCCTTCCTGCTCTATTTTTCAGTCTTCTAATGTCAATGAGAAGGAAAGCTGCATAACCCACATTGAACTAAGGTACACTGATCACTTAGGCATGTGACTTCCTCCAAGTTCTGTCTCTCTCTTACCACACTTTTCCCCCTAATATAAAACTAATAACAAGGAAAACTAAGTTTGAACTCTAGAGATCTGAAGTTAAAATGAGTGCATGATTCAATTCTCAAGAACAAAAAAGAAAGAGATATTGGTCTGCTTACGCAGCCCATAATATTTTTGCCTTTCCCTGGGGAGAGGATTGGAAAAGACCTTCTTGTTTATTAAGCCCAGTACCCCTTTTTATTGCAGGCAACAACACTACATACTCTCCTTCATAAGGAGAGTGGGCAACCTTAACATTCATCAGATTTTTGTCTTCACTTTTCCTGTCTGCCTCTTCCAGAACAACACACCTATCAGAGCAAGAAACTATCTCAAAATTTCTACTTAAGATTTATTTATAATCAGTTTCTTACAATTTGACTTTGTGTTATCTTTTAGCTCGAATCCACCTTTTCACTCACTGGTATTTAATTCTTGATATATTTAGAGATAGCAATGCATTACATGCCATACTTTTACAGTTTCTTGTAAGATTGGCTTTTCATTCGCAATTAGCCTAGCAGTTTTTCCTTGCAACTGCTGACCAGAACAGTTTAGAGCATCCTAGCTTCAGTCCACTAGTGTCTTTTATGAAGGCATTAATTTCTGCTGTAACCCCTCCCATGCAACAACTTCTCAAATCGCATGTGCATTTTTGCACTTTTATATCACACAGCAGCTAATAGTTTCCTTCTGATCAGCAAGAAAGCTTTGCACAGTGGTGGGTTTTTGACTCTTGATTATAATTGCTGAGTCTCCAACCTCAGCAGATTTTCCTGATCTCACATTCTTATACTTTCATCCTATTTCTATCATTACAACCCTCAATATCATCCTTTCTTTCCTGTTTAATATTCTACTACTTCTCCAAATTGATGTCATCTTCAAGTCTGAGTTATAAGCAAATTAATTAGCACATTTGTACTTGTTATGCCAAGATCACAAGAAAAGTTTCCTGGGAATTCTAAATGCATCAGTTTGGCACTTTCTCCTTCACTGCAAACCACCGTTATATATTACTTACTAGCTTCCACTGACCTTTGAATTTTTGTGCAAAGTGCACAGATCATTAGTTCTGCACCCAAATTAATAATTTTCTATTTGGCATTATGTTTCTGAAATCTAGATTGATTAAATTCTTTCTCAGTTATCTTCTCAAAAATAATACCTTAAGATCACCTGATTTCTCACTGGTAAAGGAACAGCATGTCATATTCCACTTCCCATTCACATTGTTATTTATTTACTCTTATTGTTAAAAAATGTTCTAAAGGTTTACATTTTATTGATAGTAGAGTCAAGAGCTCACAATGCCTGGCTCACTTTCCTCCACTCCCAAATTTTTCAGAGCTTCAGCTTTTGTAACACAAAATCTACCCTTTTTATATTTCAGTTTAATTTAAGCAGATTTTAACTACTGATTTCCTGGTCTATTGTATTTTCTACAATAAGCAATTCTATAATACCCTTCTTAACAACCAAGAGCACAGCTAAAATAGAAAGTTTCTCACAGATTCAGTGATTGCTTTGTGAAGAAATGTGTCACCTATCCCACTCCAGAATATCCAGACATTACTATTGTTTTCAAAATTTGTTCTTCAATCTACATTTAGGAAATCAGAGTTTTCCATAAAGGACACAAATCCCAGTAGTATAAGTCAATTTTTTATTTGTCATCCTATCACATTATAATGTACTAAAAATACAAAAGGATTAATGCTATTAAAACGCCATGTCTCTGAAAAGAAAATGATCAGAAATACAGAAGGAAATGTCCCAGAATACTTTTCTAGGAACAATGATTTTTTTTGGTCACGGCCTGTTCTCACGAGTGAACAAAATACAATAGTCTGTTTCACTAGCTCTGTTCGGCTGTGTAATAGGATGAGAGTTTGATATTAGCTCTATAAATCTTGCTATCATGAGCACAGATTCTGGTTATGAACACAGGTGTTTTGATTTTTATTCCTAGCCTTCAGAGTGTGTGTATTTTTTTCACCATATCTAACTACCCAAGGATGGGAGAAAGAGAGACTGAAGAAATACACAATTTTTATTCTAGCCATGCAAATTATAAACTATGCCAAGGAACCAATATATTAAAGTACTAGGCATCATTTCTCAACATACTGAACTTATTTCTCCCTCCTTTCATGCATGATTTCCCTTCAATTCCTTGATTGGCACAGGACAGTTGTGATGGTAGTCCAGAAAACAGTATAATCCAGCTGCACAAAGCTGATGTAAAGCCTAGAGAACTTAGCTGAACTATTGCCGTCACTAAATATGGGCTTGTTGCTTATGTGATTGCAGGGAGTAAACCTGATAAATGCATATGACACTAAAGAATGAATGCTGTTTTCAAATAAAACTGCCGCTAAAATCCACTTTTCTTTCTCGAAGGATTTAAATGTTTTTTTATATATGAACAAAAGAAGAATGTACAAATAATGACAGGAACAGGTAATAAGGTTGAACATCATGGGAGTGGGGGGGTGTCCTATAAAACAGCTATGTAATTCATGTTATTTCATGCATCATTCATGACAATCAACTTTATTTTATTAGGCAGGTTCTTAGTTATTTAGAAGAGTTTACTTATTTTTGGGAAGCCATCCTATTTCTTCTGAGGAAATAAAATTGTTCCAAGATTGAAGTTCCTACAGATACTGTATAACTCCTGTCAGAATGCTGCTAACACACCCATTTCCCAGAGATTTTACAAATTAATTTTAGATAACCGAGGAACTGTACAAATTATGTGCTATTCTAACATCATCTGTCCAACTATTTTTTCCACATGATACAGGCTTGAAGAACGAAGAATGTGGAAACAATGCAACTAACTCGACCTATGTAATTAATTAGTCCTTTTTGGCCATTTTTGCTCTTCCTTGCAACTACATTTCTTTGAAAACGTGCTAAGTTACATTTTGTTTCCAGGAATATCTGGACAATCTCATATTCAATGAAGAAGCTAATTCTGACATCTCCAAATTTTAGGATTTATGGTAAAAACAACACAAAATCTCAACAGCAAACAAACAACATGAAGACCAGTCCCTTAGATGTACACTAACACATAGGTGCTCAAATGCAGCAGCACAACAAGCAAACAGTTTGCAAAAAAACTTCCTAAAATGCATAAATAAGAACAAAAATCTCATTACATGATGATTGTGTTTATTTTTTTAAGTTAAGGACAAAATTGTAGTGACTAATGACTGAATTAATATTTATTCTTACCTTTGAACTATGGTTTTCCTGATGTGAGAAAACTAAGTCTTTCTTCTTTCTTTCTTCTAACTAAGTCTTTCTTCTAAGTCTTTCAACACAGAAACTTTGTTTCAGAAACCTGAATTTTTAAGCAGCTAACTCTAAGTACTAGTCTAAGTACTCCTCTATGATCCAAAATGAAGACAAATAGGGCTTACAATTAAGACTTTTAAGTTAAACACCGATTCCCCATATCATGGGGGAATATAATGAAAAAGAATAATCAGGAATTTTCCTTTATAGACATTTTTCTTCAAAAGATTTTTTTACTTTTTGGAAACTGAAAATTATTCAACAGTTCTTTGCAACTACAAGGAGATATATGTTTACAAGGTGGTTTCATTCCTATTTAGGTACTGACTTTTGTTGAACTGTCCTGAAACTTTATCTCTTGAGTGCATTCAGTGATAAACTGAACTTCCCCAGTTGTGGCTCACTGGCTTATAGGAATACTGATATTAAAAACTTACAATTTCAAATGTAAATATTGATGTCCTAAGACAGCTGTCAAGATTTGCAAAAGTTGTAGAGACTGATAATTTGTGTGATCACTGAAAATCTATCCTAAGTCTTTAAAATCCACTCTTCTCCAGGCTTACGGGTAGGCATTTGGCTAAATAAATTCTAATTTCTAAAAGGCTTTAACAGAGCTGACCAGATTCTTTCCTTCAATTTCTGCAAAAGAAACTACAGAAAGATTTATGGGGAAAAAGATTTATGGGGAAAAGATTGGGCAGGAAAGATTTGTGGGGAAAAGAATGGACAGGAATTAGGGCACTATTTTAGAATAAGCTTGCCCTGGGATCTCAGCAATGGCCCTTGAAGCATGATCAGACTTCCTCAAGCTTTGCTGGAAGTACAAAGCTGCTGGCTGCAGAAAGCCTGTGAATCCATCCATGATTGCTGTTATTTTTGAAAGCACTAAACACATCTTTTGAAAAAACAAGTCCTAAGTACTTGAATTTAAGGAGAGAGAATTATGATTAAAGTTAAGCTTTACCAATTCACTGTTCATTGTTCTTAAATGAACACACCGACACGCTTCAGATTTGTGCGTTTGGATTTTTGTAGGGTTTTTTTCTTCTTCTTAGTTAATCTCAAGGCACAGGGAGAACTTCTGGCCACACACAAGAAAGTGTTATGTTTTTTTCTACTAAAGAGATAATGAGCAATAATAGAATCATCATTGTAAAACTTCAGCACAAGGACTTATAGCACCACTTGTCTCACTCTCCTATGTCCTTTGCACTCTGTTCTATGTTAGAAAGGGCATAAGGAAAATGAGGTCATGAAGAAGACAAGAAGTTACAGAAGATGGACAACAAATCAAAGCAATGAAAAGACTTTATAACATTAGAGCATGAGCATGAAGGCCTTCTGGTTTTGAACCATAGTTTCCTATACTGTAAAGCAACTGCATTCACAGAAGTGGAGTGTTTTTCTTTAAAGCAAGAGAAATCTCTTCTTCTGCCCTTTCAAAACTTGATGTTTTGATCAGAGTACAAAGTATATGACCTGTAACATTAGATGAGAAAGCAAATTCATCTTGTCCCAGGGGAATTACAGAGAGCTGTCTTTAAATCCCAAACACAACTCTACATACAATTCTCCCTCTGGAGAGATTAAGAGATGTAAGCGTATATGACAAATGGTAATCACTCTGCTCAATGTGCTACCAGAAGGTGCTAAGATACTACGATAACGAAGATTTAAGAGACAAGAATAGAATAGAATTTGTTCCTGCAAATTACTGACCTGCTATCAAGTAGCACTTGAAAGACTAGAAAACAGGTAAAGCAAAAAACTAAATAGGGCAGCAACATGTAGTTTTAAGGCTCAATCTCTAATGCTGCCCCTAAGTTGTACTAGGAATTGGACCAAGCCTTTCAAATAAAACCAAATCTTGTAAAAGGATAGGAAAATGGCATGTGAATTTCACAACTTCTATCAACCTCCAGTGTTTAAATGCATTTAGCATCACTCACAGGCTTTATATTTGCCTTTTGGGCAAGGGTTAACTCTGCTTTCAGCAACATAATCCAACATGCACCCTTTCAGTTGCTATATGGAAATACACAGAAATAAAAGCAACAGAAAGGTACATGACAGAAAGATTGGAATGTTTAACTGCTGTAGGGCAGATATATATCTTTTTTACAATAACACCACTAAATATAGTCTACTTTGCCTTCTGAGCGGTAATGAAAAAAAGACATTTGTAGTTTCAGATAGCCTTAAAAATATTGGGTTTAAACACATCTCCTTCAATAACAGTGCCAAAATATACTGCAAAGCTTTCAAAAGTTTAACTTTTGGCATCAAAGAACTTCTTACATATATCCTTTTGCATCAAGCACCAGGAACCCATTTATACTCTGCGACAGATCACCTTCAGGATTTCCTACACTATACTCCAAGCTGCTGTCATTAAAATCAATTTCTGCAACGAAAAACACAATTAGTGTCAAATGTCTGGGAATAAAAAAAGAGAGATCTCCTACAATGAGAATGGCAGTAAAGTTTTGTTTATATCGTAGGGATCAAATTTCTTACCCAGTGCACTTGAAGCAAGGAACGGTATTGCATATTTTCTGCATAAATGAAAGCATGTCACTGGACCAGGAATGTAGAAAATAATCAGTGAAATGCAACTTTGTTTAAATCATCAGAAAGTCTAATTAACAACCATAGAGTATCTACAGTAGTTCAACCATATATTGGGGAAGTGGGACTGAAGAGGGAAAGGAGGGGCGTAGAGCAGGGAAATATCCATGTTTCTTTAAAGGGAAGATGGGTTCTTCAGGAGAGAAGAATAAGATCCTTTACTGTCAAAATCACTCTCTTCTCCAAAGCCTTGAGACCTTCCAAACTGAAACATAAAATTACTGCTGCTGTGGATTTGGTTTAGTCAACACAACATCTCTTCAAGTTTCCCAATTTCCCTTGGAAGGAGGCAGAGTACACAGGTGGGGATGGAGTCACTATGTACTCCAGTGTATGCCCCGCTGAGATAGGCAGGGATGAGCAGTGAGGTGTATTGCACAGTGCAGGCAGGATATGCCCCCTGGAACTAGAACTGCACCCTTCACCCTAGAACAGAGATACAGCCAAAAATAACAGCACCTGGCAGGACCTCGCACATGGGATGTGTGACCTGCTGCTTAGGCTGAGTTATTTTTTCTGTACCTAGCTAGAGTTATCTTTTCTGCACCTAGCTAAGGAACAAGACAGCCCCCACCAGGCAAGGTTGTCTCTGTCTCTAGCCTAAATTTGCTTCTCTGCAGTATTATGGCCAAGACAGAACCTCAGAGGCTGCCACATATGAAGCAGAGCCTGCAGAGCTAGAGACCCTTTCCAACACAATTCTTGACTCCTACCACCTTGCTGTATCTATCCTCTTTTGCATATGGAGGAGCTAAATTGTCTCTTCCACTCCAGGAGGAACATTCAGTATGGATGGACCATCACTCAACTAACGACAGTACTGACAGTATTTCTGAAAACCCTTTGTTCGTTGTGTGGCATTTAGATCTCAAACCAGAGAACTCCACTAGATCAGTTCCCGCCGTGTTACTGTGACCAACTACTGGCAAGTGATTGCAATGTTTGTACCATTTATTTAATTTCATTATCAAGTACACTGTCTTACAGAGATACCATTTATTCAAGTTAAACTCAAAAGTTACCATTTTAAAAAGGTACAGTAATCTGTTTAATAGCTATTTATTCTGGATGGAACTTCACTGAAGCAACAATATTTTTTATTTCAGACTAATCTAAATTATGTATTTTTAAAATAATAACAAAAGTTACAAATAAATGTTTGCAAGCCTTCATTTGAACTAACTACATTTAAAAAATCTACTTTGGAATTTTGCAATCCAGTTTATTCACTTGAAACAAAAACTTCCATAAGTGACAATAACTAAACTTGAAGGGTACATGGGGGCAGTAGGAAAAACAGTGTTTGCACTTGAAGTATTTGAGAGGCTATCTTAAAATCTCTCAGGCTTACCAGAAAATATACAATATGATTTGGGAAATTAATTGCACAACACTGACAGGGTGAAATTTCTCCCTACTGCCTATGACCATATGGAAATCATCAAAATAGAAAGTGGGTTTATCTAGTGCAGAGGTTCTTGTGCTAAGGTATAGGCCCAAGATGAATTTTTTTCACTAGTAAATTAAAACACTAGATATTAAGTGCAGTAGCAATGATCAATTCTTAATCTACAATAGATCTTAAGCAACAATTTCTCAAGCACTCTTGAGCAAAGAAACAAATTATTTAAATAATAAAAGAAGCAGCAGCAGCAACGTAAAGTCCATTAAAGTATAATTCACATGCAGGAAAAAAAGGAAGATTTACATTGCCCACAGCAAGACTTGGAAGTCTGCAGCTCTGTGCTATTTCTGTTTGTATAACTATGCTTTTCCCTGGCAGATCTGCTCTTTGCATTTCACCTGGTCTGAAATCAAACTACAAAATGAGGACATTAAAATCAAAGGGGAAAATTGGTGGAGTGGATGAGCTTTGCACCATCCTGTTCCAGGGACGTAAACTTGCTTTTCCTAAGAGGAAGTGGTATGATATAGTGAATTCCATGGATGTGAAGAGCAAGTCCCTGTAGAGGCAGCTACAGTTAGTCAAGATTTGTTGTTCAAAGTAGTTTTAACAAAAATTGGCCATTTTCCAAACCAACCCTTCATCAAAATAGAAAATTTCCAAACTTCAACTCCCTGTTTTTTCTGCCTTTCTTCTTCTCTCTCCAGCTGTTTGGTTTTGGATTTTTTCAGGAGAGAGGGATATTATTGCTCATTTTTACCTTTTTTTTTTTTTGTCTGTTTTTTAAGTCATCTTCAAGTTTGTATAATTTTTGGAGCGCTAAAATGAAAAAAAAACACCAAACCCCAAACAAAATCCAAAAACCCAACAGGTGCATCTGTGTTCCTTCTTCTTAAATCCCCAGTATAGAAAAACTGTCAAAGAAATGAAAAAAAGGAATTAAATTCCATTATATTGCACTCACCTCAAAAATGGGATGAAACAGAGAAGAGAAAAATGGAAAGGGGAAAAGAAAAGTTCCTTTCAAAAATTTATATTCTAATATTCCTATATCTCAATAGTGATTTAAATATCAAAAATATTTCTTTTAAATTCCTATCAGTATTTGGGGGGAACAAACAAACAACGAACAAACCAGAGAACCTTGCAAAGTAGAAGACCTCTGAAAACATATAACCAGATCTGGAATGGCATTTAAGTGTCACATCTTTTTCTAATGGCCTTCTCAGCAAATATACAATGTGATACTCCTAATTAATAAAATATTAGCCTTGTAATGCAGTAGATGGTGTATTTATACAGTGGTATGCATGGAGAGAGCCTTTTATTTCACAATCTCCAGGATTTCATTTATGTTTTTATCATCTCATGATAAATACTGTTTAGTTCTGGAAAGCTCAGATTCAGGTCCACAATATAGGAAGAAGGTTTAGAACCACTAGATTCAGTGTAAGGATCCTTGGTGGTTTCTATATTGCTCATTATAAATGTTACAGCCATTTTTGCTTTTAAATCTATAGTCTGCTTTTTCTATGAAAGCTCCTCAAATGATACTTGGCCCAGCTATACAAAGTATCTGTAAAATATTGACTGACTCTGACAGCTTTTGTAGTGAGTTTGAAGGTACAACAGAACTTGGAGAACATTCTTGAGTTCTCCAACTGAGCAAATAGTTAATAATTCATACATTCTCTTGAATCCTTTACCTTGAAGATTCTCTTGAATCTATCCCATTTGAAAAGCTACAGGGTTTTTTGTTTTTCTTAAACTTCACTCATTTTTCCCATCTCCTTTTTTCTGTCTTTTTTTCCAGAAATAAAAACCATGAGCATTCACTCTTTCATCTGTTTCCAGTGCATCAGCAATGCAATTTCCCCAAAATATTTATAAAGTTAAATTTGAAGGGGGCAAACTGAAAAAGTGGTCTTAAATTAGGTAAAAAATCCCATGAAATCTGCAGATCTAACTTCTCTATGAGTTTACATTTTTGCCTTCTCAAAAGGGGTTAAAACCCCTTCACTTTTCTTGTAACACAGAATAATTGTACTATGTCATTATTACTGGAACTGTAATACATGTGCTGTCAATTCTTCACCGAACAGCTAATGACTAACCATAAACCTTATATCAAGCTGAAGGAATGTTACATATCCGACCATTTAGCAGCAGTAACAATCCATCTGTTGTGCATTATTACTTCTATGAATCATAAACTTAATTTTAAATTAGGTGATTAAATAGTGGTATAATTCACTTAGATGTTAAAGCGATAATATTTTGTTTGTGCTTCCAACTGTTTACCTGGAATTACATTAGCTGAAGCTTAGGGTATAACTGTGTGAAAGTCAGTTAAATGACTGGAAATGAACATCAGGGTTTGTGTTTGGAAGTCAGAAGAGTAAAAAAGTTTTGGAGATAGTAATCTTGAGCAAACAAAAGTAAGTTGATATCATGATTCCATGTGATGTCTATGCATACTTTTGAGTGATAAAGTAGAAAAAGATAACGATTTTTTTCTCCAATGTGTTTCTCCTAGTGAAGCACACTAGTCTTTCCCTTATAACCTAATATTGGGTACAGATAGCATAGGTCTGAGTGGTGGGATGGTAACACCACCTTACCAAAAATGTTGAAACTATTTAATTTCCAATGCAAAGGATTTCTCCAGATCTTATGAAATTCTCCCTTTCACCTTTTCCTACTTTACTGATTAAACTACAGGCAGATTTTCTATTGACTTAACTCAAGCAGAGAAAAAAAAAACATGCTTTTTCAAATAAATGCATAAAACAATGCTTATGAAGCACTCCCAAAGATTCAATCTTTTTCCAAATATTGAACTACTGTATCATTGGCAGGGATATGCCATGAAATGGGGTGAACTACAAACACACATTGCCTTTTGGTTCCACTAGGCTGATATCCTTCACATTTGTTCCACCATGGTCCTGCTCTTATAGACTTGCATTTGTACATGAAAGTATTGTGTGTGGAGTAGACTCTCCCTGTATAACCACAAACCCTATCACCCAGATTGATATATATTTGAGCCTGAAGCATTGCTACTATTGCTCATAAGCATAGTGCCAGGACTACAACAGGACCCACGCTTACCTACCTGTCTGAAGATCCCATGAAGTACAGAGCTCATTGCATGATTCAGGCTTTGAATTAGTATCACCTGCAGCATTACTGGATCTTGTGACAACTCATCACAGCACATCAAAAGCTTTTGGGCTTGATGGAATTTCTGATGAAAAAGTCCTGTAGGATGCAATAGGAATGTAACCAAATATAGGTCATATGTCTTAAATGTCAATCAGCTTAATAACATAACAAGCCTTTATAGTACTGCAAAACACGTTAGCAGTAGTTGTATGTTACTCCTTTCTACCAGGCTCTAAACCTACAAAAATCAATTTTTGCCCCAGGCAGCTACTACTTAACTTTATGGAGTCATCCTGCAGAAGCAGGAAGAAGCGCAGAGAAGTGAAAGGACCTATGCTGGGTGCCAAGGAGATCAACAGAAGAGACAGAATATATAAAGTGCTGTTTACTTCTGTTGTGCTGCAGTGGGAGGAGAACATTTAATTTAATTCATGTTCTGGCCTAAAATATTAAATAAGAAACAATAATTAACTTAAAACTCTCTAAAACCATCAGCAAGTGAAATCAATGTTTGTGTTACTTATCTTAGGTGATCTAATGCATGATGCTTCTTCCTAACTTTAAATATCAATAAAAATATCATGTGCAGTCAAAGCCTAGTTCAAAAGCTAAGAAGTCAACAGGAATCTTCTCATTGACCTCAGCAGGCTTCAGGGTACTTAAGCAACTTGTAGCTACACAAGAAGGGGGCATAAATTCACCAGTACTTTGTTCCAAAACATGACTTAAAAAAAAAAACAAAAAAACCCAAGAAACTAAAGAATGGGACCACATAACATTTGGTTGCAGTGATCATTTAATTGCAGACTGTAAATGGTGTCTACTCGTTGTGCAGAAAACCTGTGCTTTCAGAAGTACGAGGAGGTCAGAAAAAAGGAAATAAGAAGAACAAGGCATAGAGTAATAATGACCTCCCTCTGCTCAACTGCAAAGAGTTGGAAGGGTGCCTGTTCCTTAGTGTTTGGTATGATTTTGTGCCTGTTACATATTCTGCTGCTTAATAAATTTACCCTGACAAGTATAATCTTTCCTGAGATAGCACAGTTATTATCTTCCCTAGATGATGAATTTGCTTTCTTCTTTATGGGATTTTCAAGAACAGAAAGAAAGCCTTAGCTAACCAGTGGCTGGTGCTAGAGGTTCAACCATTTTGAAGTAAGCATTACAGTTTTCTATTATAAGGAATTCACAATGTTGTCTTTGAGCTTCTCTTTATTGCTCCCTGGTTTTGTGAATTTTATTTGCTACTAGAAAACAATAGTTCTCACTACATTTGCTGTAGGCAATGTCAGAATGTCCCCATCCAAATGGCTCATCAGCCTCATGCATATTGCTGTCAGTCATGCCACAGGCAGATCACTAAGGCAAGACATCCTGAAATGTTCTTACAGCTACAAAACTGCCCTAATAATGACATGCAGCTGCCTGTAGCGGAGTGCCTGCAGCAGCTGATAAATTCATAGTCTACTTGCTGTCCAGTTTTCACTGTGTTGTAATAAAATGCTATTGGCAGGTGTAGATACAAGGGGTGAACAAGGTTCTGCTTCAAGGTTCTGCCCTTTGAATTACTTATCTTTTAATAACTATACTGGGAATGCAGAAGTAACCAGTGCAGTAGAGCTTTAATGAAATTTAGAGCGAAACACTACTAATGTGCATAGATCCAGGCTCTGACACATCCTGTAGAATGAGCTATTCAGCCCAAGGAAATTACTGCACAGTATATGTTTGGTAACTATGGATTACAACTGACCTGCCATCTGGCACTAAAGGAAACAGTGTCACACTTCCAGCACAGAGCAGGCACCAGGGAGCCTGTGATTACTTTGCCAGACAATACTTTGCTTGAATAAAATATATTGTACAGCCTCATTAATTGCATATTTTAACTCTACATGACTGTAATAGTTTGCCATAAAAATAAGGTTTATGAAGCTGAAATACATACCAGCACAACAGAAAAAGAGATAGGAAACCCAAAACTGAGGGAGTCATTAATTCTTGAAATTTTTCCATCATGCAAAGCTAGGAGTTTGCCAGTCTTAAGCTCAGTCCAATAGATAATCTTTTAGAGAGAAACGTATGGAGCACCCTCAACTTCAAAACAGAAAATTGTACATTAGATGGACAGCAGGAAGAGTCAGCAGGCCTTAATGCCAGGAAAATCTATTTTCAAGGACATGGCCTTAGCAATAGAATACGCAGAAAGACCACAAAAACTTACCAAAAGTGCAACACCTCTTTGCAGAAGTGACGCTATTATCTAATGAAATCTCAAAAAAGCACCAGTTCTACAAAGCTGAGTCAAGACTGGGTATATTTTTTATAATTTTGTCAAATTAGCTCTTCTATCACTTCATCTAAGCAGTGCTGTATTATTTTGCTCAAAAAAAAGGATATATGGGATCCAGTTCTGAATTCTTTGTTCAGGCAAATCTCCCCACATGTTTCCTGACTGATATGATGTCATTAGCAATTATCTCTAATGGACAAAAAAATGTACTAAACTATAAAGAGTATACCTGTGCCAGAAATATTTTGGGTAAGTTGGCAGGAAAAATGGTAAATAGGTATTTCAAGAATAATGTAAACTCCCAGTTGGATGTCACAGCAGGGAACCTTCTCTCCTGCATGGGACTCTTCTAAACATCAAGAGCAATGAAGAGGAGACAGATGATCAAATTTATCTTTAGATCTTGAGCTTTAGCTGACCGGTATAATAATACCAAGTTACTTATTTGCTTACATTTCAAATAGATGTATCTTCAGCTCCTCAGATCCCATGTATATAACAGATGATTAGAACCAAATATGGCATGAATTGTTTCTTATCCAGAATGTCAGTTCAGATGTAAGCACTGATGTTCTTAGCAACACACACCAGTCCAGCCATTGCCATTGAAGATGTGCAGAACCTTTAATACTTGTTTTTGGCAGAAGTACAGCAATTTTAATAAAGATTCCTGAGAACATGCCTAGCTTTCCCCTACTATTCTAACAAGATGCTAGCAGCTGCAGAGCCTTTTTTGATTTCTATTACTAATAATGTACAGATAAATTTGTGCCAAGACAGTAAACACAGAGAACCAGATTCTTCACTGAAAAAAATTCAATAAAAAAATTCTACAGAGAATCTGCCTCTCAGTCTTGCCACAATTTGCCAGGTACATAATTCAGACACACACCTCATTTTTTTCCCCCAAGTTAAAACTTTTGGCCTTAAATAGCTTTTTATTTCACTGTAGATTAAGAGAGAATAGCTGCTTCTAGTTTTGTAAGAGAATGCCTTTCTCCTTTTAAAAAACTCAAAATTTATTCTGGAGACAATACGGGAAGGATCAAGGAAAAACTCCTACAAGCGAGTTTCCTACTTAGCATTTGTGTTATAAAGGTAAGTAAGGAAAACATAGACATATCTCTTTTCCATAGTTCTGTCCAAAATAACTATGCGCACAAAGCTAACAAAGAGAAAAATGCAGCTGGGAGGATTATGCTCTTTCAGGGTAACAAACCTGTAGTCTGAAGTTCTCACAGCTGCTTTACATTTGTTTTTCCTCTGCAAACAATAATTTGGAGGTGAACTGACAAAAAGGTAATAGTCACTATAAATAATATCCTCTTAAAATACTCTCACAGAAATATAAGTAGTTATTTTTACTTAAAACCTTTTTAATATAACACAAATTTCCCAGATAATAAAGAAAAACTTGTACAAACATGATAGATCAGTACCTACAGCAGCATTAATCAATACAAGAGATAAACAGGCACATTACCAGAAAAAAATAGATGTTATAGTATAAGTTGAATTTATGTACCTCAGCATTAATACACATATATAGAAATATTAATTGTTGTAAACATGATATCATCTGCAGTCCATTTTTATGGAAAAGTCTGAAGAATAAAAAAGCTTTTTGCTAATGCTGTCTGCATACTAAAAGGACTCGAGAATTTACGCTATACCTTTGTGTACACTCCAGCAATGGAGAATATAAAAATCAGACAAAGATATTGTACACAATTCTTTTTGAACTACTATGTGTATTTGAAATACAATCCTATTTTTGAAACCACAGTTTTTAATTTCCTTCCATTCTGTCTCTTCCTTTCTAAATCCAGGCACAGTTAGAAGCTGTAGAGGCAGTAAAGCTGTCCTTGGTTTTGGCTGCTTTATTTTATTATGTTATATCACACATTTCTCTATAACAAAAAACCACTGAAACAGGACCATCTTTTGATAGAGTTGCCACTGGTAAGCTTGCCTGCTGCTTTGTTTTCCTACCTGTCCTGGAACTCAAATGACCCTTATTATTAGTGCAGCATAAGAAGCAGGAATGCATGTAGGTTATTTCATGTATTCAGGACAGGTTATGAGAATACTCTCCAAGGAAGTGTTTTACCCTCACTCTTATCAACTAGGTCTGCTCCACATAAACCTGCCAGGTTACCCGGGTTCAGGGAAATTTACTGCTCAGCACAAGGATGGCAAAAATCAGGTCCCCTGTGTTTGCTTTGCAGAGCAATTCATTGAAGAGCTGCAAAGATTCTTCATTTTTTTCTTGCCGACAGGAACTGGCCTCATCCCTCTGCCACTGCTTGTTTCACATGGTGAGGTGGACAGTGCTGCATGGTGGCAAAGAGAAGGCAACAAGCCAACATAAGACAGCAGAGTACTTTAAAATGACAAATAGCATTAATTGATGGATGCCTGTAGCAGCTCCTTCAACTGTTAATGCAGATGACACCACGTCTCCAAATGTGGGAAACAAAAGACTTAGAGGTGCTGTCGCAATATAGTTATATCAGTAGAGGACCTCCTCTGTAGATATTTAGTGGAATTACTTTGTCAGTATATTTAAACTACCGTTTCAAATAATATAAACAAGTACGACAAAAAAATATATACTTCTCTCTTGTCCAAAGATCCAGTGAGCTGTCTCAAAGGCCAGCACAGCCTAGGCTAACTGGTACCAGAGGGATCACAGAAATTAGACCCCATTAATCACACTGAACAGGGAGCAAATGTTAATTTGCTCATACTAACACACAGGCCTGACTTTGAAAGTAGCATGAATTATGAACTTTCCAGACTCTGCTGTTAATATTGATGAATCTTAAATAATGAAGAGCCCAGGCCTTGCAGCCCCTTTTAGGAGCAGTCTCTTCTTCTTCATGCAGTTCTGAGACACTCATGTCTCTTCATCAGCACTGTGTGATTAGAAACCACAACTGCACACACTAGCACTGCTGAGCTTTATAAAATGGAATAGCAGCACCGGATAGTGGTTCCACTGAATGAGGGTATTCCTGGTCATTGCTTAGTTTCATTCATATACTTCATATACCATACTGTTAGATCACAGAAAGTGCCACTTTGTCTACCACGATTCCAAAATCATGGTCTCATCCTCTCCATAGTAAAATTATTTTGACTCTGCACTTGGTCTTTTATCTCACTTTTCATCTCAAAATTGGCGTTAGTAAAATTAATGAATACCTGGAAAGGAATCTCAGTAGTATTTTAGTTTGACTTTTAGTCTTTGAAATCCCTCAGAAGAACCCCGTCATACCATGAGAAAAAATTATACTGCAACAGTGGTGGAACATTTTTTACCATGGAATACAGACTACCAAACTACTAATTTGAACAAGCAAATAGATATACAAGCATGAGTTAAAGACAGTCTGCTGCCCAAAAAAAGACAGGTGGTGGTGGTGTTTTGGGGTCGTTTGGGGATTTTTCACATTTTTAGAGAGATGCAGAAGGTATTGAGAAACTTGATTTACACCTGAGTTGGTATAACTTGAAAATACACCATGCTTAAATCACCATCCATGCCTAAGTCACTTCTGTAATAAAAAAAAAATAACCACAAATATATGAAAAACCTGCATAAGAGACACAATAAACCAGATTTCACAAAAGAAAGTAGAAATGGTTTCCTTCTCTACGCAGCTGGCACCTGGGAGAGCCTATTTGAAAGAACTTCTTTAAAAAAATATATAAAAATCAGACCCAAGGCACTGGATGGATAAGCATCGTTTATTCCTAATGCTTCCATAGCTGAGCAAAGGTGGCTACCACAGCAATGATATTAGCTGGTCTTGTGTTTCTTTACCACAAAATACTGGCCAACTGTTGCTGTCCTGAGCCTTCTAACTTTATGTATATCAGTATACCTACTACAGCCACATGCTACTGATTATACATGGAGGCAGAATATCTTTATTCATTCAGACTCAAAACATTAGCTGACTTGCTTCTGAATTCAGAATAACACAGTACTTGCCTATTTTTTCTGAGGAGACAGAACTACTTCATTTTGGGCATGAAACAGTAAACAGCTTTCAGCCTTTTCCAAAGTCATCTACATAATATGCTAATAAGCAAAGATATTTATTCCAATTTCCTGAATCAATGATAATCATAAAAGCTATTACTTCTGCAAAGAGTTATGGTTCTTTCATAACAAGTGTTGTTACCAAATAATTTGTTTGGCAAACCATTCAATATAATTTAAGGGAGAATAAATTTAGTTCTTAGAATAAATACAGATTAATTCCCATTCTTATGTTAAGGTTGTTCATTTCAGCCTTCCCTTTATACTGCATACTCCTCTTAAGACTATTCACTTCTCTGTCAAATACTGTCCTCTTTTTTCCTCTGTTCACTGGGCTCTACCTTGTGTCTTCTCATCATAATCTCATTCAATAAATTTTTGATGCACTGTAACTAAAATTTTAAGTTCATGAGAAATAGGCATTCCCCATTAGAAATAATCATCTTCCTGGAGGAAAACCTTGCACACTGATGCTTCAGAACATGTATCTAATGGCATTTATTTATTTTCAAATGTTAGCGGGTTTAATTTCAACTAGATCATTCACTTTGATCAACAAATGTTACCAGTACCAAATTACCTAAGCAAAATGGCAACAATGCCACTGTCTGCAGGTCACTGCTGGAGCATCTGAAACTCTGCCCATGCAAGTTAACAGTGGTAATCCATCATACCCTGGTACCATTTGACACGTAACTTCCTCACAGCCCTTTGTGTTGTCAGCAACACAAGTTGAGTATTGTCACAGAGAACCTGTTTGTGGCTGGCTGAGAATTCAGTTAGTGATTGTTTTGCTTTTCCACAGTGAATTGTCATGTAAAATAGCAAATCGTGTGTTTAATCCTTCTAATTTCTACAAAGGGCTTTAGGTTTTCACAGATTTGATATATCAGCAATAGTTTTCTCATCTGATCGCAATAGGTCTCTCCTCCCTCAGGTATTTCACTCAGGCAGAAAGGTAGAAAACATCCACATTTGATGGATGTTTTTGTCATACATAGTCTTTCAGTCCTGGACTCTCACACACCGGTCTCATCCCAGCTTGCAGCACCTCGGTACAGCCCAGCCCTCACTGCCCTTCCTGCCCCGAAGCACCACAGGATTCTGCAATGGCATCAAAGCTGTACAGCTGGCTAAGGTTTTGCCAGGGGTCTGACTTCAATATTCACCTTTCTACTTCCGCCACTCAATTTTCTACCACTGAGTGCTTTCACATTACACATGTATTTACATGTATTTAAAAACTGAATGTTTGACTTCAGAAATGTCTTAATTAAATAAACATAACAAGATAGCTAGTGCACATTCATCCTGAAAGAAAACTACAGACCTAAGGAGAAAATGTGAGAAAATCAGAATAACCGATCTTGGATTTGGTTAAGGGTTCACAGTGCCTACAGCTGGATGTTATTTGAACAGCCTTTTACTCCATCTCTCAGCGATTATAACCACTTAGGAGTTTGATTATAATTTTCTTCTAGGGGCTTATTTTACAACTAGGCCCAATTTGATTCATATTCTCCATCAGCATCAGGAGACTTGAAATCAGCCATCATTATCATCTCACTTCCATTTTAGAGATAAAGAAAAAAGTCACCAAAATGATTCTTTATGAATTGTCAAATCATGGTTTTCATTAGAGCCCACTTGCTGTTCCCACAAAGGCATTTGAACCCATACAAAAAATGCCCATGCTGTGCCTGGTTTTCAAAAACTGTATCATCAGTGAGCTTTGGGGTTATTTTAACCCTTATCTCTCTCAATGCCCCTCACACTTCCAATGAAAGTTTCAAGCAAATCTTTACAGAAGTGACTTTCTAAAAAGGGAGGAAAAAATATATACCTGAATAAGAAAAGCAAACTTAAAAATAAGGATAATGTACTATGACTACCTGGCTTTTTCTGCTGTATTCAGAGTTTAATATTCCTAAACATAAGCCAATGGTTCTGTATGATACCATATATGTATTTCAGGATTGGAGTGTTAATATTTGGGGGGAAAAAAAACCAGCTATAGTCAAAGAATGCTTTTTTTCCTTGAGAATTAACAGAAAAGATATATTTTAAAAAACTGAAAAAATTGTATCCATTAATATCATGTGTGTTTTGATCCCATGTCATACTTCAAGGTAATAAGTACTTTATTTCTTTAAATAACAAAGAGCAATTGTAGACTTCCAGTTACATGGTTTTCTTTTTTCATTTGTTTCATTTGTTTGTTTCTTTTGCTACTCTTGATTAATTAGAAAAAAATCTGAGAAAGACATCATTGTGTGTTTCAGTGCTCTTTAAAAGGTCTGTAAACAAAAAGACTGATGCACTTTTTAAAAATATAAATGAGTAAATCATACCCAATCATTTGGGTTTCAGAATGTGCTTAATGATCAGTTGGGTTGACAAAAAAAAAACCACACTGGATTCTCCAGTAGCACTTGGTGAAAGATGGAGGAATGACATCTTTAGTTCTCAATTCATTTTCAAATCAATAAAAGTGTAATATCGTCAGGATCCTATAGATGTTCAGTATCTTGTAGGACATAAGCAGAGGCATGAAACAGAAAAAGACACATACCTAATCCACAGAATAAATATAAACAAACACAACTGGTTTTTTGGAGTGTGCAGACCGAATGGAAAGCAAAAGCTTATTTAAGATTAAGATATGTAAAATTCACAGCCTCTCCCTCTCCAGACTTGTTTTCCTGGATCCTGCCTTCTTACAAAAAGCTCTCCAAGGATACATTTTTTTCTCCCAATTCCCTTTAGCTTTTCCCCATTCACTCTACTCTCCAAAACATGAACTGAACTGCTTGACACTTCCCTTTCTAGCACTCTCTTACAGATATATTTCTGTATGTATTCCTACTGACTTAAGTGACTTTAGTTTTTTTTAATATATCGCTGCTATGGCTGAGTCATAGTGGCACATCCAGTCCACTTCTGAGAGCTCCAAGGAAGCAGCCTAGAGACAGAAATCTTAACGTGCTTCAGGACTAATGGGCATCCTAACACATTTGCACTTCTGCAGTTTCAGTATGGCAAACTCCCAGATACCACTGGAATGAAATGTAAGGGGCACTGAAGACAGGCAGCTAGGGACAGAGGTCTGTCTTCTTCTAGGTCCCATTGTTATTTAACTGCCTGTTTACCTCCAAGGCCATTCAGTGCTTTGCAACCTTTGTCATTTTGACATTGAACTTTTGCTCATACAGAAAAAATCAGAAACTATTACAAGCCTTCCATGTACTATTAAAAGAAAGAGGGAAAAAAAAAGCAGTCAAGAGGATGTCTGACACGAGACCAACTGAACTGGATGCCCAAAAAAATGAATTTTCAAAGAGAATTTTATATGCCCCAGCTGTTTCAGCTCTCCTCCTTCCCACTCATCAGCCCCAGCCAGCTCCCAGGTGTGCGCTGTGGACAGAGCCTGACCATTCTGCAGTCAGGTGCTGTCTCCAGGCACCATCACTGGGAAGGCAGTTAGTTCATGGTACAGCTTTTGAAACAGACATCTGGAGCAAGCCAAGTATTGTTAATGCCTGTGCTGCACTTAGATGGAGTAAATTGTATCACATTTGGATTCAAACTGTTTCCGCCTTTGCCATGGAGATTAAGAATTAGAATTAGTTTTGCCCCATAAAGCTCAGGTCAGTTTAGTAGTTGGTGCCAATTTGAAGTAATCAAATGCAGAAGGGCCAAAATCGTACAAAGAAATCCTGCTCCCAAAAGCCAAAGCTTTAACTGAAAGAATGAGTGAACAAGCACCTGAGCAAACATGTTCACTTTGCAATTAGAATCATAGAATGGTTTGGGTTGGAAAGGAATTTAAAGATCATGTCGTTCCAATTCCCCTGCCATGGGCAAGGACACCTTCCACTAGACCAGGTTGCTCAAAGCCTCATCCAACCTGGCCTTGAACACTTCCAGGGATGGGGCACCCACAGCTTCTCTGGGCAACCTGTTCCAGTGCCTCACCACCCTCATAGTGAAGAATTTCTTCCTTAGATCTAATCTGAATCTACCCTCTTTCAGTTCAAAGCCATTACCCCTTGTCCTATCACTACGTGCCCTTGTAAAAAGTCCCTCTCCAGCTTTCTTGTAGGCCCCCTTCAGGTACTGGAAGGCTGCTATAAGGTGTCCCCAGAGCCTTCTCTTCTCCAGCTGAACCACCCCAACTCTCTCAGCCTGTCCTCATAGGAGAGGTGCTCCAGCCCTCTGATCATCTTCACGGCCCTCCTCTGGACTTGCTCCAACAGATCCATGTCCTTCTTATGTTGGAGGCCCCAGAGCTGAACACAGTACTCCACGTGGGGTCTCACGAGGATGGAGTAGAGGAGGAGAATCACCTCCCTCAACGTGCTGGTCATGCTTCTTTTGATGCAGCCCAGGATACAGTTGGCTTTCTGGGCTGAGAGAGCACATTGCTGGGTCATGCCGAGATTCTCATCAACCAGCACCCCTAAGTCCTTCTTCTCAGGGTTGCTCTCAACCCCTTCTCCACCCAGCCTGTATATGTGCTTGGGATTGCCCCGACCCACATGCAGGACCTCGAACTTGGCCTTGTTGAACTTCATGAGGTTCACACAGGCCCACCTCTCCAACCTGTCAAGGTCCCTCTGGATGGCATCCCTTCCCTCCAGCATGTTGACCGTACCGCACAGCTTGGTGTCGTTGGCAAACTTGCTGAGGGTGCACTCAATCCCACTGCCCATGTCACTGACAAAGATGTTAAACAGCGCTGGTCCCAATACCGACACCTGAAGAACACCACTCGTAACTGGCCTCCACTTGGACATTGAGCCGTTGACCGCAACTCACTGAGTGCAACCATCCAGCCAATTCCTTATCCACCAAGAGGTCCATTCATCAAATCCATGTCTCTCCAATTTAGAGACAAGGATGTCATGCAGGACAGTGTCAAATGCTTCACAGAAGTCCGGGTAGATGACGTCAGTTGCTCTTTCCTTATCCACCAATACTGTAACCCCATCATAGAAGGCCACCAAATTTGTCAGGCATGATTTGCCCTTAGGGAAGCCATGTTGGCTGTCACCAATCATGTCTTTATTTTCCATGTGCCTTAGCATAGTTTCCACGAGGATCTGCTCCATGATCTTGCCAGGCACAGAGGTGAGACTGACTGGCCTATAGTTCCCCAGGTCTTCCTTTTTTCCCTTTTTAAAAAAGGAGGTTATGTTTCCCCTTTTCCAGGCAACGGGAACTTCACCACGACTTCAATTCAACATTACTATTCTTCCATTTTTTTTTTGTGCTATAAAAAGTGTGTCGTTTACAGAAATAGTTTTGGTCAATATTTTCTTTTTATCTTCAGACTTGTTCTTAGAACTGAAACGCATCACCAGCAGCATGAAAACAAGACCTGGCTTGTTCTATTAATACAGGTTTTAATGTGCTTGCTAGCACCACCATTGCCCACGATAGCTTAACAGGAACTTAACTGTGCAGCCTACCAGTATGCAGGGCAAGAAGCACCTTCAGTTCTGTAATGGCTGCATACCTCTGGAAGTTGGGGTCTCTGTCAAGAAGAGTGTTTTCCCTTCTACAAATAAAAAAATGCAACTCTCTCTCATTTATCTCAGTGTTTAAGCCATTCAAAGAAATGAAAAATGAGCTTGAAATTGCCCATTTCAATCTATGATTATAAAATAGTATATCTAAGGCTACGTCTACATAACACTATAACTGGTTTAATTGATTTCACAGAGAATTAGTCCATATTCCAGAGGATGCTGGAGAGGATTAGACAAGGAAAAGAAACACAAACAACTCTTTGCCCTTTGCAGTATCTACTCTCAACCAGTCTGTTTTTAAATCAGTGATCGCTATTCATATTTGCAGGAATAAATAATTAAGAACCAATGGTACCTTCCAGATAGCAGTTTTCTCCTTTGCATCTTAAGACATTGGCAAGTTCAACACAGGAGTACGAGCCAAATCAGCCTACCAGACCTGGCTGTGGCCAGTACACAGGATGACAGGCACTGTTTAGAGACCAAATCTCACTAGGTTGAGTATGTTCAGTTTGCATCATCCCTGAACATCCACCTTGTACAGTTACAGGGATGAACGTCGTCTGCGAAGAGCAAGGGATTCATTCACCTATCTGCAAAGATTTCTGTAACGTCCCCAATCAGCCCACACTAGAAATTGGAAATGGGTTAAATGCCTCGTAAGAACAATTTATGATGACGTTCAACATCTGGATAGAACAAGAATATTATTCAAGGTTGTCCTGGTTTCAGTAGAGTGCTGTGTTTTGGATTTAGGATGAGAATAATGTTCATAACACCCTGACGTTTTGGTTCTTGCTGAGTAGAGTTTACACTGGTCAAGGACTTTTCAGCTTCCTGTGCTCTGCCAGGTGCATGAGAAGCTGGGAGGGGGCACAGCCAGGACAGCTGACCCAGACTGGCCAAAGGGATATTCCATACCATATGATGTCATGCTTAGTATACAAACCTGGGGGAAGAAGAAGGAAGGGGGGGACATTCAGCATAATGGCATTTGGCTTCCCAAGTAACCGTTACGTGTGATGGAGCCCTGCTTTCCTGGAGATGGCTGAACACCTGCCTGCCGATGGGAAGTAGTGAATGAATTCCTTGCTTTGCTTTGCTTGTGCGCGTGGCTTTTGCTTTCCCTATTAAACTGTCTTTATCTCAACCCATGAGTTTTCTCACTTTCACTCCTCTGATTCTCTCCGCCATCCCACCGGGGGGGAGTGAGCGAGCAGCTGCGTGGTACTTAGTTGCCGACTGTGGTTAAACCATGACAAAGGTTTAAGTGCCATTGTGTTCCAATTTGAGAATGCCTGGGGACTAATCCAACTCGATCCATTATAATGCACTACAAAACACTCAAATTTTATGCTAAGTAAATTTGACTTTGCTCTATCATTAATATCTATTCTATCCCATTAATATGAACTTTAATAAGCAGAATGACTGCAGAGCATTTCCAAAGACTTCCCAAGTCTGGAGTTACAACTCATTCCCATTTGTTCAAAACAGCATTTACGAGTCTTTCTGGATGCAATGTAAATGAGTTTGACAAACACGGCTAGACTGATACTTTAAAAAAAGTTTCTGGTCAAAACAGGTATGGGGGAATTTCTTTCTTGAATATATTGATTTACTGGTGGTAAATTATGTTCATTGATAATGCATTGGTATATGAGTATTCAGTATTAGTATTGCTAATGGCTCACCATTAATTTGAAATTAATTACTGTTATCTTGTTGTCACAAGAACTTCCTGGCATTTTATTTTTCTTAGACAAACTGCTAAAAGCAGCTTATTCAAATGGAAGACAGTAACACACCATGAGATCCGTGCTTCTAATTAATCTGGCTGAGAGTTCTGCGTTTTGAATACTAGACGTTAGGAATGGAAGCAAGCTGGAATTACTCAGTAATTCTGGGGGTAGTAAGCAAAGCAAGTACAAAATAGTCATACAAGAGGGTATAGATGATGTCAGCAATGAGACGTTCCCTAAAATACATATGATAGGAAGACATGTAGAGGATATGATAGAAACATTCTGTGTTCCCTAGAAATATACCATACTGGTCTTGACATTTTAAACCTTTTTATATAAAACCTAGAGGTTTGGGTTCACTTTGTTTTTAAATTCAGTTCAATATGAAAATCAGAATACTTTATTCTGAAAGCATAGAAGCCATGCATTTCAATATGATTTCTCGGTATTTTCTAAACCAAACATTGACAATTTTTCGTCTAATAAGCTGGGGTTTGTATTTATTGTTTTAGAAATAAAGTTCACTCTCACAAGTACTTAAGGTTATGAAGGGTCAGGTCTTGCAGTGCTGATAGAAAAAGTCACTGATCACAGCTACCAGCCGCTCCCATCCCTGCTGACCTGCAGCTAGAGTAGCTCCTGTCAGCACACACACCCAAGCGGGGTCACACAGCAATTTAAACCATCTAATATAATGGTGTGGACCTTGCTGTTTGAAGCAGCAGTTTGAAGCAGCTGGATTTGGTAGCCCCTCTGGAACAGCTGAGTCCAGGAAAGGCAATCTGACAACTTTATTGTTATGTGAGTTGCTTTAAAATAGTGTGCTGCAAATTCATACCCAATTTACTTAGCATTAACTATCCATGCAAAACCACGTGTGTCCATACAGATAGTTAGTGCAAAATAACCATGGCGATGTAAATTTATAACATAGCTTACAGTGCATTAACTTCTCTGTGTCAAAATACAGTATTAACAATTGTTTTGCAAATTTATGGAAGCGATGCCAAACTGTTGAAGTGTTTGCCAACTTCGTGGTCTGTGTTCCATATCTAAGCATGTCTCAGAGACAATTTATGCAGAGCATAAAAGACAAACAGAGATTATAATGATAGATCAGTGCCCTTCCTTAAAATTGTGATCTAAACCAGAATTATAGGCAAGCTGTATGGACTAATCCCAGTACAGTTTTTCTGGTTCTTTAGGATGTTTAAACATCTTGTGTTATCTACTATTAATGGATTTTTACATTAGTACCTCATGACATTTTTATGGACAATAATAACATCAAGCAAATGCCTGTGTAACTATGATTTAAGAAGCACAAATATTTGTGCAACATTCATGGTCAAACATTTTGTGAATTCTGAAATTACTTCAGAAGGAATCAGACTGTAACAGAACTAGCTTTATTCCTCTATCTGTTGTTCTAAAGTAATAGACTGAATATCTTGTAGATAATACTTGTACTCCTACCATACATATTATTTCAGGAAGAGAAACTGATAAATGTTTAAATCATTACCAAGAGTAAATAAAAGGGAAATTAAGCAAAAGAACTCATTTTCTCTATAAAGGGTTGATCAAAAACCTATAGCAATACCAGATAACAGAAATAAACTGTATTGCCATAGACACATTTTTCTTTGTGCAGTGTCTACTGAACACCTTTATGCATTATTTTTGCACAGAAAGTTCAAAGAGAACTCAGATGTTTTCTGCTAAATAATAATAATAAAAAAAAACCCTAGAGTAATACTGTAATAGGAATGTGTGCTGAACTGACTCACTGGTGACATTAGGATGAAAATATAACCAGGTTCTACAAGAACATTCTTGAACTCACAGCACAGTGAGAATAGACTAAGGAAGCATAAAAAAAACCCCAATGTTACTAGTGGAGAAAAACAAAGAAGATAGCATTAATAGAAAATATAGAGGGAAAAATGGACAAGTTTCCTTGCTTTGATAGCAGTTGAAAAATATATCAATACTTCTAAACTCAATCCATACAAACATCAGGGCAGAGAAAGATGTCTAATTACACAGTAAAAGGAAAGGTCATTCATTGGCATAAAAAGAAAATATCCTGCAAAACATGGACTTGAGAAGACAGGGGGTTTTGGGGGTTTTTTTGGAGGGAGGGGTGATGTGGTTTTGATTTGTTTTTTTGTTAAGTTTACCAAATACAACATTTATCATCTAAGATGTAAACAAGCACACTAGATTTAATAGACTGGTCTCAGGTATGAACCAACTGAAATAGGATGTGGGTCCACGTGTCAACTTAGGAAACAGATAGAAATGTGATCTCATTCATTTAGTGTATTTTTCTTTTTGCTAACTTTGTGCATATAATATCACATTGTGTATACTGCATGTTTCTCCCCATGTAATCTGTTGATTTTCACTGTTTACATTAGATTCTTTTTATTCTGCGCCCCCCCCTCCCCCCGCAGCTTTTCTTATTTCCAACATATAGCAATCAAAAAAAAGCAGGTCCCTGCTGCAAACTTCTTTCATCACCCATTCAGGACACTTTCCATTTTAATTCCCCTTTTGAAAACCACTGCCAGAGGAAACCTCTTCCCCTCAGGTCAGCTGGACCCTGAACGCTGAAACATGAAGATGCCTTGGAATGTGCTGTATTCACCACTGTGAATGGTCCAGCTCATCTTGTCTTATCTTGGAGCGGCACCAGTCTCTGCTTCAAACTTCCCAACATAGGTGGGTAAGACCCAATTGGATTGTACTGATGCTGCTGATAGCTCCAGGGATGGTCAGGAGGCTGAGAAGCAATGCTCCAGGTCCTTGTGATAACAAAGCACGCGTTTACCCATTTGAATTATGACAAATATCTCAGCCACTAGCTCTCACCCAAAATAGACTATAAAGCCACCAAAATCTCAATCTCATGTAAAAGACACTCCACAACAGGGAAACATAGTATTTCCTATCATACTATAGGTATGTTCCACTCTCTTCTTACAGGTTATAATTACATTGCGTACGTAAAATGCACAAAAGCAAGCTGAATGTATACATACATAACACATTCACAAATGTCTTAAACACCCATTGAACCCAAATACCTACTGAAAGGCATGTACAAAACAAAAAAATGGCTAGGTTACCTGCCAACGATCAAAGCTCTTGCTTTGCGTTTAACTAGTTTCATTCATTCTCTTTGTGCACATGAAGCGACAACCATTTATTAGTCTTTCCACATACCCGATCCAGCAGTAAATTCTAATCCTAAAGAGATGGTGTTATTAGAGCTTGGTGTTTGCCTGTGATTGCTCTCCTGACAACGGAAGATGCAATCAGAGGAGGAATTTATGTCCTGTAATTCAATGAATGGATGTGCTTCTCCAGTAATTTCTTTAGTAATTACTTGTGTAAAGTATGTTTTTCTGTAATTGAAATTCTACAGTATACAGTCATTTATTAAAATATATAATTTATTATGGCATTTTCCATCTTCATTTCATTACTCTCCTTCAATACAATGTCACATTTTTAATTCATTCTATTGGTCTGGAGATACCAAAGGTTGCAGAGCAACTTACAAGCATTCAAACAGAAAAGTGTGCTATAAACAGAGAATAAAACCAGAGGAGAGGACCTAGCAAGGCAGTTACTAATAGAAACAGAAACATAACTTTTTACCTCTCCAGAGGTAAAAGGTAGTCCAAAGTAGTCCATACATAAAACAACAAAATATTCTCTAGTATTTCCTTACTTTATGTACTCATTCAATTGTAAAGAACACATTAACAATCTTAATCAGCATTCTTACCCTCTAACAAGTATTCCTGAGGGAACAGTAAAAAGAAGCACAATGTCTTCAGGGAAAAACTAAAAAGGAAATCCTGAAGGACCCATTTCTTTATTTTTTTCCTAGCCAGAAAGCAACTGAAGACATCATCTCTGTTATTCACATAAACATTTTTCTTGAGAAAATAATTGAGCTAGGTATTAAAAGTCTTATGATAAAGTTACTCCAAATAGGGCTGGAGAGGATAATATCCCACAAGACGACTACAGATTAGACTGCTAATCAGTCTCTTACTGGAAAAAGTAAATTTTATAAATTAACTGTATTAAGGTATTAACCTGAAATCACATGTAGAAATTGATGCAAATTCTCAACAAGCAGAATATGATCAAACTTCAAAGAACCACTTGTGGCAATGACTGCCTGGGTGCAGCCCGTTGTGTGCTCTCTGCCACAACACCTGCATCAAACTGGGCAAGCACGACTCCAGCAAACAGCGCAATAGTGGAGCAAGGAGTAGTGGCTATTGGGAGAGAAAAGTCAGGGGGAGAGGCAAAAAAGAGACAAAAGGAGGAAAAGAGAAAATAGGAGACTAGTCTCCTACTACTGTGTTTTCAATGGGGCAGAGGGGGAAGCCACCACCTTTCCAAGGAGAAAGGTGATGGTTCCATGGGGCCCTATGAAAATGTTGCTAGCTATGTCGAGTCGAGTCCAGCCGATAACTAAGTATCCACCCAGTTGCTTGCTCGCTCCCCCTGCAGCAGCACGGGAGACAGAATCGGAAGAACAAAAGCAAGAAAACTTGTGGATCAAGATAAAGACAGTTTAATAAGTGAAGAAAAAATGAACAAACAAAAAAACAAGTCATGCAAAGGCAATACCTCACCACCTCCCACCACTGATTCCCAGCCAGTCTCTGAGCAAGGGCTACCTTTGAAAGACCAAGCCCTCCCATGTATATTGCCGAGCATGATGTTATATAGCAGTGAATATCCTTTTGGCCAATTTGGGTCAGCTGTCCCATGTGTTTTCCCTCCCAACCTTTTGCCATCTCCTAATATACTAACCTGGCGGGGGCAGAATGAGAAACAGAAAGGCCAACATTGTGCAAGCACTGTTCAGCAAGAGCTAAACCACTGGTGTGTTAGCAACACTGTTTGCATCACAAATCCAAAGCACAGCACCGCACTGGCTGCTGTGAAGAAAGGTAATTGCATCCCCACCAGCCCCAGTATAGTGGGATCCTGTACTGCTCCAGCTTGGCCAGCCTCATAGCTCTCCTGCATGCTCACCACCCTCTTCCATCAAATCCCAAGAAAGGTTGCCAGAGACCCATGCCTAGGGAGAAAGAATTTGATTTTAGTGAGAGTAGACAACCGAGTTTAGGAATGAGTAATGTTGTGCTTGTAAAAAGAAAAGAGCATCTTGAAGGTTATGTTTTCTGCTGTTTCAGCAGTTGTAGGTCAGCTGAAAAGAGTGCTAAGAGCAGCTGAAATCAGATAGCATTGCTAGATTTTTGTGCAAAGTCCCTGTGACTTAGGGCTGCAACTTTGAGACATTAAGTATTTAACAGACTCAGTTTATCCTTCTTGCAAAATAGTTTGAGGACATCTTTCAAGTACCACTGTCACAAATATTCCTGACTTATGAAAATAGAAGCATATATATTTGATAGACAGTCTTTTTATTTTCAGTTTTGTATCTCTTTGTATCAAATCCTGGCAACTGTAGGAAAGGCTTAGCTAAAGAATATTATATGCTACCCAGAAAGAAAACCTTTCCCCACTTTCAATTGTAAATTACTTTCATAATTGCAACTGAGTCTCTCATTTTTCCCTGATCTGCTCTGTGAAAATCAATATCTCATTACCCAAGCCATAAGGTGAAGTGATTCCAGATCAGAATGCACAATGAGTCTGCCCTCCCTGCTTGTCTGGAATGATATGAATGCAGTGAACCTTGATTCAGTGGGAGTTTTGCCCACTGACTTAATGTAAAGTTATTTAATAGCATTGTGTGTTTCATTCAGGGGAGGCATAAATTTAAATAATCTGAACTATCTATAATGAAAATACCCTATTCTGATAGCTTATACCAAAATTATGGGGATTTTTTGCTTCTTTCCAATAACTGCTGGAATAAGTTATTGCAGAGATGATTTCAAAGCAAACATTGCCCTAAGCTACAACTTCATCATCTAAAATAAGACTTTACTTGGAAGGTGTTTTAAGAATACAAACCAATAGCAGATGTACTGTGTATTTTGCTCCCTTCCAAGACATTTCAAACTCAACATCATCTCCTTAGAGGTAAGCAGGAGATTTGGCAATGGAAGCCAGCACTTCATACTCAGTTTACTTAATCTTTTACCTTGAGAACACAGAACAGAGAGAAACAAATGTAGCCAAGGGAACTGAAGGCACTCCACTTTTCTATTAGCACAGACTTGTGTACCCTTCCCTTCATCTCTCTAACCACAGCACAGTTGCATTTAGTGCCATGATTAATTCTGCTTAGAAATGGAACTACATTCCCAGAAACTATGCCACTAACTTTAAGAGTTAATTTATTTCAACTTCTTGAACTCCTTTTTATTTAGACGCTTGGCATGAGCTTCTCCCATACACTTGGATACCTTCAAGTAAGCTAGTCATCTTGATTCCTTTTGAAGTCCATGAACAGAAACCTAGTATTCACCTAAGTTGTTTTAGATGTCAGCCTTAGGATGAGATGAAAGGAAGCTTGTCCATTAATTATGAAGGGAATCGAGATGCCTGGCTTACATGTAGGTACCTAGACCTAAAGATAGAAGAGTCTCACCCAAATCTCATTTTTCCTCCAAGGAGTGGAATCCATAGCAAAAGGCTTATCTTCCGAGGCCATTAGAGCCTGGACTTCCCCAACATACGTTCATACTGAAATTCTGAGACTCTTGCTTGGGCACTTGCTGGCTACTGCAACCCCTACAGACAAACTCACACATTCAGCTTCTAGAACTCCAAGGTCAAACAGCAAATCATTTCATTTTACTAAATGTTTACTCTGGGCTTTTATCACACACATTTTCTTCAAAATATTTTTTGTTTTAGTGTATCACTGATTTACAGCAGGCATCAGCAAAAGCTTCTATGCTATCATGTGTAAATATCAATAAAAATTAATTTCCTTCAGCAGACGATATTATCCAAACACTGCAATATGCACCTGATGACAGTTAAGACTTGATCCACTTAGATTTATCTGTTTACCCCCTTGTCTGTACAGTCTTTATAAATATTTTTAGAACAGCAAAAATGAGAAGAAACATAAGCTCAGGGATGACAGGATTACTCCTATTTGCTCAGGGAATAACGTTTTCTCTTTACAGTTGGATTTCCAAGAGCCTTTTAACAGACATCGGATCTTCATTCAACATACAAGACAAGACCAAACGCACAGTTTAGTGTAGCACATTTAAACAATCCTGCAGACCGTATTTTTCTAGTGAATGAGACACCCAGAAGGAGTTTGGTTTCTTCAAGCACTTCCAAATATCACTTTTTTTTTTTCCCCAAGAACCACCTCCATTTCCTGCTTTTCAGTAATTTTGCTACTGAGACAGTGCACACAAAAGGCAACAATATGAACCACAGTTTGATAATTGTGTGCATAAAGAAAGAAAGAAGAAAAAAAAAAGATTCCTGCCACAGTGAAGCCTGCACTGCAAATATAAGGCACTAAAGGCAAGAGCTGAATACAACAGTCAGAATGGGCAACACAGAAAACTAGTGCTGAAAAATTGCACAAAGAAAACAGAAGTGAGAATACTGTCTTCATTAAAGAATAAGTATTAGTGAATAATTTCAGGACTTTCCTTATTGAGAATACTATAAAAATTTCAAATAACCATCAAAATCAATAGGTGTCTTGACCTATTACGATTATTTTCAGTAAGAAGAAAAAATCAGCACTAAGTGGGGAGAGTGGGAAAACAACTCAGCATATCATATTGAGCCATCTCACCACTAAAACCTCAGTGCAGCTTGACTGTATCCATGATACGTGTGTTACTGATACTTGAGGACTTCTGTAATATTAACGTGAGCTTGATACTACTTCAGTACTGGTCTTCACCTGTGTGTCAGCAAAATTATAGTCTATTGGATACTTCCTTGTAGTGTTAAAAATGATTGCCAGAGGGCAGACATAAATCAAGTACTCTCACTGCACCCAAAAAAGCTCTCTTATTTCTAAATTTTCAAACTAGCACCTTTCTAGATGTACTGGGTTTGCACGGCAAGGTTTTGGTAGCGGGGAGGGGGGGACAGGGGTGGCTTCTGTGAGAAGCTGCTAGAAGCTTCCCCTCTGTCCAATAGAGCCAATGCCAGCTGGCTCCAAGGTGGGCCCACTGCTGGTCAAGGCCAAGCACATCAGCAATGGTGGTAGCACCTCTGGGATAACATGTTTAAGAGGAGGGGAAAGGGAGAAAAAAAAAAAACCTGCACAACTGCAGCCGGAGAGAGGAGTGAGAATACGCAAAAGGAACAACTCTGCAGACACCAAGGTCAGTGAAGAAGGAGGGGGAGAAGGTGCTCCAGGTGCCAGAGCAGAGATTCCCCTGCAGCCTGTGGGGAAGACCATGGTGAGGCAGGCTGTCCCCTTGCAGCCCAGGGAGGTTAAGGGGGGAGCAGATATCCACCTGCAGCCCGTGGGGGACCCCATGCCGGGGTAGGTGGATGCCCAAAGGAGGCTGTGACCCTGTGGGAAGCTTGCACTGGAGCAGGCTTCTGGCAGGACCTGTGGATAGAGGAGCCCACACTGGAGCAGGTTTGCTGGCAGGACTTGTGACCCCATGGGGGACCCACACTGGAGCAGTCTGTTCCTGAAGGGCTGCAACCCGTGGAAGGGACCCACACTGGAGCAGTTCATGAAGAACTGCAGCCTGTGAGAAGGACTCATGTTGGAGAAGTTTGTGGAGGACTGTCTCCCATGGGAGGGACCCCATCCTGGAGCAGGGGAAGAGTGTGAGGAGTCCTCCCCCTGAGGAGGAAGGAGCAGCAGAGACAATGTGTGATGAACTGACCACAAACCCCATTCCCCATCTCCCTGTGCTGCTTGGGGGGAGGACGTAGAGAAATCGGGAGTGAAGTTGAACCCGGGAAGAAGGGAGTGGTGGTGGGAAGGTGTTTTAAGATTTGGTTTTATTTCTCATTACCCTACTCTCATTTGATCGGCAATGAACTAAACTAATTTCGCCAAGTTGAGTCTGTTTTGCCTGTGATGGTAATTAGTGAATGATCTCTCCCTGTCCTTATCTCAACCCACAGAGCCTCTCCTTATATCTTCCCTGTCCAGCTGAGGAGAGGGGTGATAGAGTGGCTTTGGTAGGCACCTGGCATCCCGCCAGGGTCAACCCACCACACTAGAATTCAAAAATATTTTCAAAGATAGTCTTAAGCAACTCTTTTTTGAATAGGTAAAGGTGAAAAACTAGGACTACATTTTGCTATACCTCTCCCATGCACCTCTCTTGTTCACTTAGAGCTCTTCCAATATCCACACCTCTCAAAGCCACCTTCTTCTCCAGACAGGATACTGAAGTGGAGAATTGGTATTTCTAGCATGCCCATTTCATCTTGGGAAGTAACGATGTGCAATTAACCCAGGAAATTGAGTTATCACAAGATATGTACTCTAAATAGCTTTAGAAGGTTAAAATGGTATCTAAAGAAAAAATATCATTAAAATATTTTCTACTCCAACAAAATCCATAACATGAAGTTTCTGCCAGTCAAAAGATGTCATTAAAGGGCATTAAAGCACTAATGTGATTAATTAATGTGATTGAGCAAGTGCTAATAGTTCAAAGAGCAGTGACAGCATTTGTACATATTGTCATGCTTAGCAGTCAGGTTTGATGAATCATCACACAAACCAAGAGCTTTTTTTTTGATAGTTCATTCTTTTATTCCTCAAGTTTATAACAGAAATTCCTGAGAAAGTCTGACCATATCTGGGGTGTTTTTTCAACTTTCTGGAGTTTATTTCAAATGCTCGTTTTCCTAAACCTCAAACATCAGATTTCCCAAAAACTGTGAAAACACAAGGGAAATTTAAAGCATAGCAGCTTCAGCTCTTCTGAAAGCCTTTCTAATTTTCTTTGTATAAGGTTTTTCTGCTGCTAAATTACTTCCCCCTGGATGAAACAGGAAGAAAGCTTAGACCAAGCAGATGGTTGGTTTGACAGTTGGTTTGAGAGTTAATCTACAAACAAAAGTCAGCATCATGATGGACTACACATGACTGCTGCTTGCCTACAAGTGTAGGTAGAATCTAATTTGGAGACTTGTTTTGAATCCTTTTGTTAATTTGTTCTTCAGGAACACTTCAGGAAAAGAAGAGCAACTGGAATAGAAGGGATGAGTAAATTCACTAGTTGGCCACAGAGAAAAGAAAGGAAAGTCAGTCCAAAGAAAGATAGGCAGATTTCTTTAAAAAGGTAGAAAGGTAAATATCCTGAAATTTACTCTTTCAGGCTCAGACTGGTACGTCTTCACGTTTCAGGCCTGGGCCAGCTTCCTCTCACATCCCACTTTTGAAGTATGTTGGACCTGTTTCACCCTGTAAAGAGTGAACTGATACTCCATGGACTGTTCTTGACGTGTTTGGAACCAGTAACCTTTTACCATGTGGCCCAAACTCAAAGATAATCCTCTCCATTAATATTGATAATAAAGTGTTCTTTATAAAAAGGAAAATGATCTAAGCCTTCCCAAATTTAAACTGCCTTCTCATTTCAGTGTAGAGCTCCTGCCTCTAACATAAAGTTCCTTCCTGTATGAACTCTTGCTATAGCTTTCAAAACTCAACATATCCAGCTACTTTCCTTTTCTCAATGCTTCCTGTATAGATAAAAAAGAACTAGGATTTTAAAAAATCAGATTTAAATGAACCAGTGACTGGAGTTTTTTAACAGGAATTTTAGAAAATGAACTGATTTATGAAGTAACATATGGAGACGGATGCAAAAATCCACAGTTACTTTTAGAAATCTCACCTGATATCAGCTACTTACTTCTGACAGGATGTTTCTAGTTATCTTCTGGTGCTGAGGAATATTTTCTTTAGTTGGATAACCAAATAGCAGGATCCCTGGATGGACATGTTTGGACTCTTCTCAATGAGAATACACATCACTATTACCGATGCAACCAGGATCACCCATCAGTGCCAGTACTCGGAAGCAAAGGATGATATTATGGTTCTTCTATACAGAATATTTGCAAAAGGTTGAGACTTTTGTTTTACTGGAGGTTGGGTGCTCTTAGGTATTGGATAACTGACTTTGGATGATTTCAGAAAAAAAAAAAACCCACCAACTTTCACTGCAAGTACTTTTTTCTTCATAATACAAATTGTGTAAACTATCAAGGAGAAACACATGCACACATCGCTTCTCCTACACTCCACCATTCTCTGATTTGTTATCTGTGGAAGGAAGTTATCTGTGTCTACATCAAATGACAGCATCCATGCTATGAATTAAGATGTAATTAATAATGCAAGAAGAAATATTTGTCTTTAAGGGTCTCCCTGCCCCAGTACAATAAAAATAACATAGAAACACATGAGTGCTTGCAGTATATTGTTAAAGCAAGATTAGTGTCTCTGTTAGCCAAAGTGTAAAGTGACGGTTACCAGGAACATGTTTATCTCCAATTCAGTATTCAGAAAGACGCATACGTTCTGTGTTAGAGCAGCGCAAGTACAGCCAATTCAGTGTGACAGCTCGCAAGGCCTTATGATTTGACTTCACTTCAATCGTCTTAATCTTTTTACACAGCAAGAGAAATGAACCTGTGTGGCACAATATTATTAAACAAAACAATTTAAACCTGGCAAGTTCAAGGCCCTTGAAGAGCCTCAGACTATAACCAGCATAACTCTGAGAGGAAAGATTCACGGCACCTGTGAAACGGAGAAGAAAACACACAAATATTCACAGCTCTGCTTTAGTCTCTGCAGGCTATTTCTGCTTCTGGAGCTATTTTAGTTATGAAAGCCTATGCAGTGCCTATCTGGATATCCACAAATGCTGACAATCAAAGGGGAAGGAGAAATAGGTCAGAACATTATTTTCTTTTGAAACTGAAAGAATTCTTTTCAGGTAGACCTTGATGCTATTAAAAAAAAATTAAGGAGAATGTACTGTTTCATCTGACTTTCAAGCAAAGCTATAGCTATAGCTTATATCACTTGTATTTGCAAGACATGACTTTAGGAACAAATGTAACTTGCCCAAGTACGTGGGGACAGATTAGAATGAGAATTAACATAGTCTCCAGTTGTCATCTATAACATGCCATGTTAAAAATTAAATCCAGATTTCTTTTCCAAAGATTACAGAATATTAATTACTATCTGGAACTACTTACTTTATTAAAAACAAACAAAAAAAACCCAAGAAACACTGTCAGTAGTATTTTAGGACTTGTTAGTACCAAGAATCACCACAAAACTAAAACTAATACTGTTGTCACTGCCACCCCATTTTTTCTTGTGCAAGCTAAAAAATAATTCCTGGTTTGAACATCTCTGAAGTAATCCAGTTCAGTTTCAGAGCTTAAATTTGCAGCTTCATTTTCTCTAATAAAGAATGAAAATGACAAAATTATATTGCTTTCTCCTGCACATTCTAGGTGTCATCAAGATAAAAGTTCCCTATGCACCACACCTTTCATCATGATGTTTTTGCAGCACATCTAGCATCTCTATTTCAGTTTGCCCAATCATTTATTGCTGAGCAAATCCCAGTGCTGCACCACTGTAAATCTGAAATGCAATAGGTCTTTTACCAAACCTCCCCCTTTTCTCAGTGCTGCTTTAAAAGTTGTATAAGCAAAAAGGTCAGATGTAAATGTTCACACAAAGCAAATTTCAAGCCATAACTCAGATTCATTCCAACCACTAAACATGACTCACTGAGCATCAACTCAAAGTGAAATTACCTGACAGGGAAAGTATGTCCTCCCAAAACATGAGCTCTCACCACATATCATACATATCAAGTATCAAACCCCTGGATAGTAAATATTTCATGCATTTGTTAGAGCACACAGTTTCAGAGAATCCACTGCCTAATATCTCTTCTTTAGAGAATAACAGTTTTGAATTTCAAGTCGTGATCAAAGTTGTCCGAACAGTGGGCAATGGACAATTTGTACTCGGCAGTGAGGGCTGCATTGGCTAAGAGCACTGACTACCATAAACTTCCTCTGATAATATGTACCATTCCTCCCAGGGAAGGATGTAAGGTTTTAAGTTTATGCAATGTTTAGAAGGAAAGTGGAAAAAAAGCACAAAATATTATTTTTCAGTTCAGTCCCACTAAATCCACACACTTACTGAGGGCCCCTGAAATGCCAGTGTGTCCTGATGCCCTATATAAGATTAATTCTCACTTATTAACTGCTGCAAGAACACAAAAGCTAGTAGAGTTTCAGGTGAAATATTGCTGATTGTATGATGCGTGATTCATTTGCCTTCATATACTTGCAGATCTATAGACATACAGGGTTGTTCAGAATGGGATGAAAAAGTGTTTGATTAATGCCAATAGTGAAAAAACTATTTCTGCCCTACTCACCTGCACCCGGAATACACCTGCCGGCAGGATATACTATTTCTTGTATTTCAACAATTTTTAAACCAAATATCCAGATAATTTCAATGCCAGAATTATTTCAGAACTGTTTTGAAAAAATATTTCAAACAGGACACTTTTGTTAAGTGGAATTTTCCTCTATTTTTGTTTCATTGAAAACCGCTGTGAAAAGCCCCAAAACAGAGTAAGGAGCAGTGTGTATTCTCAGCTAACTTCTACCAGAATTAACGCCAATTCTTCATTCTGTGTGCCATCTCCATGAATAAATTATTAGGCTTCATAACTATGCAAATCTATTACAGTTCATTAGCTTCTTTTGAGAACACTATTAATAATAAAAAGTTTCATAAAAAATAAATAGAAATAAAATCTATTAGATACTCATTAAAAATTTGGATACAGAGTCCAGCGAGATGTATTTTCTGCTTGGTATCTAAATTCCCATTGATGCTAAGAGTATTTAATATTAATAGTTCTGAGCAAGTATGGAAAAGAAACCAGGTAAGCTTGACTAGATTTAAGGCAGTCTTAAAACTCTGGCAAATTAAAAGTAGAAATTGGTAACTGACCACTTTCAGTTATTATTTCTTCCACGTTTAGATTGCAATTTTGCAACCCCATCTTTCCACATTAGATTTCTGGCAAAAGAATACTCTCTCACCAGAACATAGTGTTTTTGTACATGACAGGAGGTTAAAAAACTGTAAAACCAAAGTGAAACAAGGTTTAGGCATTTCAATAACAAGTCCTACATTTCTGTGGTTTTGGTTTTGGATTGCAAAGGTTCTCTCTAATAGAGTTAATGGGACTTTTTTGACCAAGTGTTCCAAAAGGTCACTGTATCAGTCAGCTAACACGACTGTCAGAAGTAATTGTGAGAGGTAAGTTTTATTGCCAGTCAACTATCAAGAAGGGCATAATGTCAAATTAACTGGAATTTACACAGTAAACATAACTACCATGATTTAGTAATATATTCCAAGATTTTACATTTTTTCTGAGGCTGCCTTGCAGCAGCACTTATGAAGTTAGCACTGAATTATGCTGCTAGACTTGTACTCAGAAAACATCTAATCAATCTTTTTTCATGCTTATCTATTTGGCAGAAGAATGTAGGTGGATGTAGATGTCTAATGTGAAAAAACATCTGCTTTTCAAATATATTTTTCTATCTCTATTTCACAATTATTAGTTTCTAAACTAAAGGATTAGACTTTTGATAGTAGTTCAAATATTTTAACCTTGTCATGACACTCCACTGAATACTCCTAACGATTAACCCCACAGAGGGGTTGGGACATTATCCTCTCACGTGCTTTATAAGCATAGTATGAAAAAACTGCTGAGTAAAAAAGAATAATCACTTTTCTTGATTCACAGTAGTCTTAGTACAGCACAGAAACGAATGCATAGAGAGAGATACATCAGTATCAGACACACAAAGATCTGTTTGGTTTGATTCACCCTTCATGATGTTGTTTTTAGACCACACACTTCAAGCAGAACTACATGAGGCACCTCTTTTATAGGCACATGAATTACATTTTTGATGAGCTAAGTGATAAGAATTGTTTGGAGTGATGCAGGGACAGATTTCTACTTATAAACCTATGTACAACTGTTATTCCATCTGGGTGTTTCAGACAAAAATGATGAAGAGGAAAACAGGGCAGGAATATAACCATATTCTATTTGAAATGGCAACGTCTTGGCATGGGTTTGGGTTCTTTTAAATGAAGAAAACAATTTACTGTAACATTATTGTGGCATCTTTTGTGGTATCTCTTTTCTGGTGCTTAAGGAAGTGACTATATTTCCATACAGTATACTATAATGGTAAATTAGTGGAAAACACAACTTAAAACCACATCAGAGTGAAATATTTTCTGTTCCAGTCCAACTCCTCACGAATTCTGAGTACTACGGCTTTCCATCAGCCATCCAGCACATTTCATACACTCACAAGAAGTCACAAGGTTCCTCAGAAAGTACATTTTAGCTAAGCACAATCTATATTTTGCAGAAAAATTGAAGTGAGTTACTTTGTTATGCTAATGTCAAGCAACCTCTCAAATATAAAATATTAACAATTTCAAAATGAACAAGCAACCCACACCAAATGCAGGTTGGTATGACAGCTGCCAGAATGGATAAATGAGCCAGCTTTCTGCAAAATGCCATAAGGAGTTTCATATACAGTTTATATACTATAAGTTTGGGGTTTGCTGCACAATTGCATGCTCAGTTAGAGATGATCAGATGTTTACTGGACCATTTGTGGTGCTTCAAAATCCTGACAAAGAAATCCATTACTTCTCATCATCTGCAGAGGTTGCTTTCTTTCTTACTGCTGGTCAGAGGTGGTAATTTGTTCTGTATGCCATATGACAAGCGACAGCAGTACCTAGGGCCCCAGTCACATTCACAGAGACTTTGCATCGAGTTTAGTATGGTTCTGAAAGAATTTTACAGGGGTTTGGGGGCAGGGCAGGGGGGTTAAGGTTTTATCAGGATCTGTGTCACTTCTAGACGACACCATCAGACAATTCAAAATACTTATTCTCTACTGAATTCTACAGCAACTTGATTTTTCAAATTATTTTTTAATTAAAAAACAAAATTAATATATTTTGGGCTGTTTTCATTTCAGTCTTCTTTCTAAGGAATTCATCTTGTAACAAACAACAACAACAAAAATATTTGCTTATTTTAAAACAAAGACAACATGATCAGTTGATTTTTGTTTTTTCATTGCAAAGACAGGGCTAAGAAAACTTTCGTGACTAAGTGAAATATAAGACTATTAGACCAACACTAACTAGACAGATTTATATTTGTTCTGCGTCAAAAATGTCAGTTTGTCACAACTGTGTTCACCATAGGCTCTAGATAAAAGAATATCTTATCAAGTATATTTTAACAAGTTTTTATGAAGAGCTCTGTTCATAAGCCGTGTCATTCAGAAAACCTGGATGGATGATTATACTTCGATGGTCACTCAGGGGGTATTTGACTGAAAAAAAAACCAAAAAAAACAAAAAAAAAAAAAACCAAAAAACCAAACTTGGTGACACTAAATTGTTCTACTTCCAGATTGTTTGGTGAATGGCAGGGAATGTATGTTCCTAATTGGAAACTGTTCCCTGTTAAACAGTGATTGTTTCACATTTCCATCTAGGTCTGGAGTCAAAGGCTGAGGTTTATTCAGTTCTACTTCAGCTCCTCCAAACATCATGTTGAATTTGAATACATTCAGATTTACACACCATTTATGGATATTCATACCATGAGAACATTCTCATTTAGATCCATTCTTCATTGGCAAAAAGATATTCACATATCAAGAATGCTGTGGGGGTTCATTCAATCTATAAAATACCTGAAGACTCTTAGAGAGAAGGCCACATAGCAGTTTAAGGTCCTGGGCTTTTCTGCTGCTTACACCAACTATTTGACTCCAGAAGTCTTCTAAGCGCAACTCCTAAGCAATCCCCGATTTGCATTTGGGCAACAGGTAAAAGGACCTCAGGGAAATGCTAGTGTAAAGACTGCTTCAATTTTAATTCTACAAATAAATACAATAATATTCAGTTTGTCCTCATTTACCCATTTTTTCACTATGGCTCTAACATATTTGATGACTTTTTTTTTTGCCAATGCTTTCAAAACATAAATACTTTGCTGGTTCTGTATTGCACTCATAAAGCAATAAAGTACATTTTTATGTCAACCACCCATCTGGAGGCTTCTTTTTACTTTTGCTATTTTCTCTAGAAAAATTTTGTGTTGAAGCCTGAAAACATTCTGGCCTCTTCCCAGCTCAATTTCCACTGCCTTCTATTTGACCCTCTGACTTTCCCCAGCACTCTCTCTCTTCCATGCCTGATTTTAAAGGACAAAGTGTGACTTGGAGCAGCTCAGAAATCAGTCATGTGGCTCGATTGGAGGAAATAATAGTAGAATTATAAGGATTTCTCATCTTGCTTTCCATTTGCATACTGCCCATCATAGACTGAATCAGCAAGACTTGACAGCTCTCATAATAATTTTTTTCTATTACAGAATTCTGTTCCAAAGAAGTCTTCAGCACACTGAATGAGATACACAGCTTGCCTAAGCTGACAACTAGGAATCATAGTGTTCAGACAGACACCTCATTTTTAACTCTATCCTGCAATGTGCAGTTTCCAAACAGCGCATCATTTAACCACACCATGAGACTAATGCTGTCTTCAGGTGCAAGTAGACAGGCATTGCCTTATATTAATAAGTCACAGACATTTCAGGTTCTCTTTACCCAAACATTTTAAAATTAATGCACAAAACTCGTCAGCCTCATTCTTCCAAAATTATTTGGCATTTTGTGAAATCATCAAAGCCACTGAAAGACACCCTCGAGCTTCTCAACTTTAGTTTCTTGCTCTTGATCAAGAATACTACTGAGATGATGCCAAGCCAAGACATCATATTAATTCAAAATTATCTGCCTTTTTCTTCGCTTATTATATCTTTTCTAATTTGTTATTTACTCAGTCACTTATTTTACATACTTCTTCATGAATATAAAATCACAACTAAAAGCTTTGGTTCTACCTGTACAGCTAGCTCTTTCTTGTGGCTTTTCTTTCTACCGTCAGAAGAAGTTACCGTTCCTAACATCTCATCCATACATGCACCTATACCCCTTATAAACGAGTATTTAGAATGTTCCACTTGGCTTTAGATGGTCCATTTACCTTCTGCAACATCATGCATTGCTACAAAAGAGATCATCTTTGCACGGTGGCCAAGTTTCTATCTCATCAGCACAGCCTAGACAGAGGCAAACTAAGTGATACCTGTGTCTCTCAGAACACCCACTCCTCGCAGATACGGGGAAACCCAGCCTCAGAGGAGCTGGGTTGCTTGGGAACAGTGCACGTGAAGCCAATTCACCCATCACAAAAGATATTGCGGTAAACCTGACAGGAAAGTCGTGAAAATCTCATACTACAGGGACGAGAGTGCAAATATCAAGATGGGTAACTGTTATACTTGTAAGACAAACAGAGGAAAATTAGCTTTCCATGATAAACTGCAGAAAAAGGAAGAATTCTTATTACTAAGAAGGCTGAAAGCACACTGTACATGAGTGTCTACCATTTTACCAACTAAGATATCCTAATTAGATTTCTCACAAGAGAACAGCAGTAAACCTTTTATGTTGGAGCACCTGGCTTAATTTACTGTTGACATTTTAAACCCTAATGCATTTCTACATATAAGCACAGATGGTGCTCAGTGCTGTTTGATAAACCTTCTCCCCGTGGCTCTGACTGAGAACCATTTATGCTCTGTTCAACCAACAGATCCAGAATAAAGTTCAGGAGGTTCACATGTGCCCTGGCATGCCAGGGAGGAGATAACTACCTGGAAGTTAATGGGAGCCATAAGTCAAACAAGAAAGCCATTTCTGGGCTTACAGGACCAGTGTTCAACACCTGTCACTGTCAGAAGGGCCATTAAATCAGCTGATGAGTATTATGTCAGTAACTGTTGGCTGCAGTTCTGGGATAACAGTGACAGGACGTTGTTACACTACTGAGGAAGGCACAGGACAGCATAGGGTTAATGTCTCACTTGGGCTGAAATGTGTACATCTGCCAGGCAGCACTAAAATTTTCAGCAAGTTAAGGGTAGGAAGAAGAAAAAAGCTCCAATATCTCCCTAAAACCAGTACCCTATCCCGGTGAATTCAAGTCCAGTTCATGGATCCAAGTTCTTTAAAACAGTTACTACAACTAGATACATATAAACTTTTAACTGAAACGCCTTATATATGCCTAACCTGCTGAGCTCACTAAACTAAGTAAGGTTTGAGGTTGCAAGACAAACTTTTGCTCAAAGTATATCCATGCTATTAATTTTTTCAAAAAGGACAGACTAACAGTTTGCTAGTTCCTAACTGCTGATGCTTCCCAGTGCTTATCAAATTCTGCCCACTGCAAAATAATGTGTGAGGTAAACTACAGGGAGTCAGAGCATCAGCTAAGGTAGACTATCATACCTTTTCAGACACTTAATGGGACTATGATGATTTTTAAAAGTTGCCTTATAAGAGAAGAGCTTGTTTTGTGTTGCTATTTACAGATAGCTTGCTGGGTAACATGACCAGGATCTGCAAAAAGCAGCTTACTTTGCATCTTAGAGATCTAAATTGTTCTGAGCTGAGCTGCCTCATCTGGAAAGGAATGCAATAGAGACAGAAATTCACAGTCCAGCCTTTCCAAGTGTCAGTAGCTTAAAGCAGTCAGTGAAGAACAGCAACATCATTGGTTAGCTTCATGGTATGTATTTCAGTGCAACTTTCCGAGAGTTTTCCCGAATTCTGTGCTGGTGATTCAGCTCCACCTCATGTGGCTGTCACTGCCCCACACAGGCATGGACACCACTGAAGCCAGAAAAGCTAATTGCACCATCCTTCTCCACAGCACTACTACACCAGTGCTTCTGAACTTTATAGTAGCTATAATAGCTGTGAATGATTTACATGTGGGCAGATTTGTTTCCTTCAAACTTTTCTGTTGTATTTCTCCCCAAATATTTGCCTCACTAATCCCTCCACTTACCACAGGTCATGTCCACGTTTCTTCACTGCTTTGCCTGATCTGCAGTCCCAGCCGCAGAAGGCAGAATGAATGTAGCTCTCCTCCTCCAAAACGCTGCTTCTTCCTCAGCTCCTTTTACATGTGACAGTGCTGTTTTTCTTCACACTGATGTTTAATATTGCATGAAAAAAGTATTTTCTTTCTAATTTAATCCAACTAATGTATTTAGATTGTGGCATAACCTTGTATAGCACTTTAATTTCTAAAGAACCTCTGCTAAAGCATGCAGACACACAGACCTTCACATTCAAGGGCTTGGGAGCAAAACAACCAAGTACATAAATCGTGTTATTTAAATCTGCCTTGTTTCTGTTTCTCTGTCTACAAAATGGGCAATTTATACACTTTATGCAGTTACCTTACATTGTGAAATAGATGTTGTTTCTGAAGGTCCTTACAAATGAAAGGTGTTACAAATTTTTCCTGTGTTATTTGGCTCCAACTGTTTCAGTTAGTCCTGCTGTGAGACTTGTTACAGAAGGCATTTTCCCAAGTACTCAAAGCGCATTTCTCAGTTTCAAAATCTGGCAAGGTTCTCAGCTGACAAAACCATAGTCATATGTGCTACTGAGGATAGTATATGTTTGCACACATACTTTTTAACATCTTAGATGAATACACCTCTACTTAAATAAGTATGCTGTTATCTCTTACATTGTTTTAATTGGTTCCAAGAGCCAAACATATGTCCCTTCTCTTACAACTGCAAATTCTCTTTGCAATTCTGAGAACAGATACCAGTGGTTACCCAGAGGCTTTAGATATGCAGATTATTAAATATCCCTGCAACCAGTTTGGCAGTAGTAAAAATGGACAAATGAACCAAGAAATGCACCAAAATCAGAAAGTTGTTTTCTGATTGTAAATAAATATTCTTTCTTTATTCACTGTTATCAAGACAAAACCAGAAGAATCCTTTTGAGAAGAAAGCTCTAGATATTCTAAAACAAAAAAGAAAAAATCCAACCCCCCCAAAAACAAGCAAAAAACCCAAACAACCCAAAAAAACAAAAGAAACCATGTAAGAATGGAAACTTGACAACTCTAATCAAGTATTATCATCTCATTTGCATATTTGCACGAGAGGACATGAATATGCAACTGCAGAAGCTTCTGAAAATAAAAACTGCTAAACAATAAACTACATTTATTTAACATGCTTACTGCCCTTTGTATTGCTTTATTTATTAAGAAAGCATGCTCACTATTTAAGGTCACAATAAATACCTCCAACATTATCCATTAAAATGGGATTGCAGGAATAAACATCCTTCAAAGACACCTGCTTCTGATGCATGATTCAGTTGCTTATGTTTTTAAAATTATATACCTGATTTACTTTGGATCCAATTTAATTTTTGTACAGTGCTATCTTTTCCTTACATGTTCAACTATCAGATTCTGTGTGAGACTGGGGTAAAAGCAAAGCAAACGTTATCACTAAACAGTATACCAGATGTTTGGAGAAAATAGAAGCCATGGAGTCGCAGGAGGAGGAACAAAAGAGGCAACAATCTTCTTCCTTTCTCATTATCCTCCATTTACTTTCCATTTAACATATCAATTCTGGTAGCACCATTGGCTGTCCTTTGCCTTACTACTTTAAAGATGATCTTTGTCTTTAAAAATGGTGTGTATTACTATAGCCAGTAGTGTTATGCTGATTTGCATCAACCCAGAGTTATCTTTCAGCCATCCATCAACTGAAAAAGCTATTTCTGTCTAGAAAGCTGTTCATACAGCAGCAGCAGCAAGAGTGAAATGAGTCACCACCTCTAACAGGCAACATCATGGTAAACATCTTCAACTTGCAGAGACAGGATTCGACCAAAATCAACCAATACTGCTGTTCTATTCTGTATTTCTTTTCTTCTATTATTTTTCATAGGAATGTTTTTCTTGTAAAATCATGTGGCCTAGCAACACCAGTTAAAAACTTGTGGGTGAATATTCTCTGTAACAAACTGATGATTTCAAAAGAACTAGGGCAATTTCACACTGAATGAGGATGAACTCAATTTGTTTTCAAACTACCTTAAGTTTTTTTTCTATGACCATGTATGTTCTGCCTCCCTTTCCTTGAGGGATATTTTGTCACTGAATTCCAAGTTGCCTTTCACTAGGTCACTAGATTGTTAATCTTTACAGTCACCGCCCCTCCTCCCCTGCCCCAGTTTGAATGTAACTCACTTCTTTTTCATCTTCATTACCCAAAGACCCCCACAGTCAATCCCAGCAGCTATGCTGTACAGCACTGTACACAAGTCCTCCCCATTTGGAACCACTAGAGTCTACCACAGCTCTTTACCAGCAGTTCTCTTTCCTGGGTATTTCTGAAGCGAGCAGTTGATGGGATGAGATTTTGGGCAGAGGCAGCTTATGGTAACCCCCGTCTCTGTGTAAGAGCTCAATCTTCACCATGTGCCTCCACCAGGCTCAGAGGAGCTGCGTAATCTCCGCCATTTTAAGACTTTCAGCCTCAACTGGGCAAGACCCTGAGCTCCTGGATCTCATTTTAAAGTTAGCCTTGCTTTTCTTTAAGCAGGGACTGGACTTGATGACCTCCAGAGATTCCTTCCACAGGCTGTGTTATTCTATGTAACAAACAAAATACTCTTTGGATGGTAGAGGAGGGGCCAAGAATCCACTGAAAAAAGGATGAGAGCTAACAGTGTGCTGCAGAGACAGAGGAATGACTGTCCAGCAAGCAGCCTACATCCTGCACGATGGTGGAGGACCATCCCTTACAAGGGGGCAGACAGAAGCCACATTAGTGTGGCAAGGACTGTGATGGGCTGCTGGTAGGAACTGCATGCCCTCCCCAGCCAAACAGGTCAGCCAGCCCAGCTCTGAAGGCTTTTAGGGACCTCCAAAGATAACACATTTGAAGCATATTGACTTTCAGTGTTATTTTTCTTTCCAATTTACTGGCCACCTGAGAAATTTAGAAAATTGTAAACACAAGCATCACTAGAGAAACTAGCTCAATTATTTGACAGCTTTTCTTTTGAAAATAAATATCTTCATTAATACAGCCAGCCTTCAAGGCTGGATAGGAAGAGGTATTAGTCAGTTGTGTTTGCCGATGGTCCAAAAAATCCCTAAGAAACCTTGTTTAAAACCTTTGATCAATTCCTTTTACTTAATGGCAGTACTGAGACTCATCACATTGCCTTTCCTGGCAAGAGAATTTGACTTTTTTAAGGGTAAGACTGAAGACATTCAAAGTTCACTACCTCTCTCATTCCTTCACTGGCAATTAACAGCTAGTGGTTATATACTATTCAGTTTGGTGCCAACATTTTCAGAGTTTAATGTTATCTAGCAACAGGAATGAGGTCAGGAAACTAGTTCAGATACATTACTTTCTAGTCTCTTTTCTTGATCCTTAAACTTACTGATGCCAATTAGCAAAGTACTAATGAACCTCTACCTATATTAAATGGCTGCTGCAATTCCTAAAACAAGCCATTTCCAATCCTAACTCTCTAAGAAAAAAGTGAATTGGATCATGATATGCATTCTAGTTAATGAGGAGTATTTAATGTCTTTCTTCTTGCAGGGTGCTCAAGTGGGTCACAACCAGATAATGCATTGACACTTTATTGCAGCCAATCTTTAGAGTACCAATACGTTGGTCTATAACTCAGTTATTGTACACACAGGGCAGTGAGTGCTCCACTTCTCATTTCACACAATAGTTCAGTGTACTGCTGATTGAATACTAGTAGCTTTGAGTGACTGTAGTCTCTTTATTTGGTACTGCTGGCCTCAAAAAATCAAACTGCATGGAAGTTTTTCAGCAATATTAGCATTTGCTTTCATGGAATCATAGTACCCTTTTGGTTGAAAGATACCTCTGGAAATCATCTAGCCTAACCCTCCAATCAAAGCAAAGCTAACTGCAAAGTTTGGTCTGGTTGCTCATGGCCTTGTCCATTCAAATTCTGAACACCTGCAGCACTTTTATCATCTACCTGGGCAGCCTGGTTTCAGTGCTTAACTCCTCACGTTTCTCACATGCTTACTGACATTGGTAAAAGTTGCTCTGGGGTTGGTTTGTTTGGGGTTTGGGGGTGGGGTTTTTGTTTTGGTTTGGGGGTTTTAATTATTTTATAGTACTTCTCCAGTATTTATTTCTTTTGCATCAAATGAAATGCAAGTCAGAATCACATGCCAATATTACTAAGCTCCCCAAACCAATTTTCTGATAGTACCTTTCCAGTCAAGCAATGGGAAAAGCTACAACGCGCCTGTGGGCAGGCTGTGCTGCAGGCAAAGCCACAAGTGAGCTGTGGCTTCAGGCTTTCTCTAATTCTATGTAACCCACTGTCCAAATATGCTTAGTAAACTTAGTAAACACCCCAAAACGTTGCATACAACTGAGTCCAATGAACAGGACCAGATATATGCCTCCCTATATAATTTCTTAACAATTCCAGCTCAGATAATATAAGAAAGTAAACTTTTTTAAAGTGTTATAATCTATTCATGTAAAATTATGTTGTTTCAAAATGTGTGACACCATGGAACTACCTTCCATTTTTAAACTCTTCACAAAGAAAGGGAACTCTCTATTCCCATTCAGAAAAGCTTGTGTCATAACTACCAATAGACTTAAAGTTCCTTTGCTCCTTTTCAGGATTATACTTTAGAAAGATTCATTACTTACTATAGGTGAAATTTTCTAAACCCTATCTTTGGTTATAAAGTGGGACAGACAATTTGCTAAATAAGCAACGTCTGAGCATCTTTAAACACCCAATGACTGAACAGGAATTCTGATCAGACTCATGAGAGTTCAGTTCTGTTTCCTCATCTGCCACAGGCTACAACTTCAGCAAGTCATAATATCTTCCAAAATTTAGATTCTAATTAAAAAACAAACCAAAAAAAAAAGGAATAACACTCCTCAAAACATACTTGTTTTGAAGATATGTTAGATAACATTTGCATGACACTCAGATTTTAGAAATCTGGGTTTATATTAATAACAAAACACTACATAAGGCATTGTTAACAGGAGGCAGACTAGGAAAATTCAAATAATGAAAAGACATTTCCATTTATGTATATAATCATCATATCTATTTTACATTGCCCTAATTCTATGACACAAAAAACAATATTTCCTTTTCATCATAGTAAAGGGCTTTGTTCACACATTATTGAAATGCAGTTATCTGCCTGGTGCACACAGGGGTGACCCTGGTAACACTGTGGAGCTGTACTCCTACTTCAACCTTTAATTAATAACCGTTAATAATAACCGTTTAATTAGCACTATTAAAAATATTTCACATTTGATGCAGAACTAAGAATGCTGTCCCTTTGCTGGAGTCACAAAATAGTGGACATCTTCCCTCCCACTTTCTCTCCTTGATATGTCAGATTATTAATTGCTGTAAAAAGCAAGAAGCAATTATGAAACTCAAAAAGGTTTAGCAGGCACTGAGAGTGAAAGCTTACAGATTATGTGCTGTACAGTGTTTACTTTTCAAGTGTTTCACAGAAATTCATTAGGTAGATGCAAGAACCTTAGTGCCATTTTTAGACATCCCAACAAAGCTTTGAATCAAAGGACTCCCCTTAGATATCAATGGAGGTCAAAAATAGGAATCCATTAAAGAATAGATAAAATCATACCAAGATTAGAAAATGACAAGTGCAGTAGTGCTAGGGTTTTCATGAGTAATCTTTATAGTTCAAAATTTTGAAAGTCAATTTATAAGATTACAATAAAATAATAATTTCCAAACCAGACGATAAACCAGAGGTCCATGACGGAAGTCTGTAGCAAGAATGCAGAACTCTAGTAGACAGAAAAATGCGCTAATGCAGACTCATGTGGCTACACGTGATCTATAAAAATGTTGAAAGGATGATACTTGTCCATTCAGCCTAAAGCCTGGAAGCACTTTTGTAATGAAATATTTCCCTCACCCTCTGATATATAATCAAATTTTATTTTATAAAGAACCAACTGAAGTCTCAAACATATGAACTTTGGACATTTTCAAATGTCTATCAAAAATCAGTCACATCCATTGCATCATAGATTTGCTCAGGATGAAGAACTCTGCTCAAATAATAGTTTTAACACATGCTTGAGGCATACGATGAATATATTTTGGCTTATATCTTCTTATACATAAGACTAACTTCTTGAGCTATGGCCAAGAAAGATACAAAGATCTTTCTTTCATTACAATCAGTGTTCCCTACAGGACAGATATCCAGTGAAGGGCCTTTGCAAAAGAAATACAAATATCAATTTATCTTTGCACTTGAAAGACCAAGGAGCTGTTTTCCGCAAGCATAATGACGGCAAAAATAAAATCTGTGTAGGAAAGCTCTGATATAAGGATTGAGATGATTCTTTCCTTTCAAATTCTTTATGATTTTCATTAAAAAGAAAGTCTGTTACACAGTGATATAATGGCAAGAAACTGCAGGGGAAAAAAAACATAAGCATTTACCTCTCTAACTGAAACTTCAAAAATTAGGAAAGAGCAAAGTATGCTGAAAGGTCATGGCAAGCAATGGCAATCCTCTTTCCTTTAATATTCACCTTAGTTATTCCTCTTCCAGGTGCAGTAACTGAGATATTAGTCATTAAAAAGTAACTGTCAACACCCTTCTTAATTGATCTGTAGTAGGTTTATGGTAGTGTAGCTTAGATCAGCAATGGCCAGTCCTTTCCTAATGGGATGACCTTATTTTCATAGTTAGCTTACCTTCCACCCCATTAGATGATGGTCAACACTATAAGAAAATAGATGCTAGGACATATAAGACTCTGCCTAGGAGTCTTTTGTGTTAGAGAATTTCTAATTTGATCTTTTATCCATTTGTTTTTGTGAAACCCTAATATACAACATACCTCGATCTAAATTTTCCTGGATCTAAAGCGTTTAGCCCTGAACAGATTGCGTTGGCCTTGAACCTCTTAGGCGATATTTTATAAAAGCCTATGCCAGATCCTGTTCAGCACCCAAGATCTTTCTTTGGGATCCGATATAGGACTGTGGTGAGAACTTCTCAAAATCCCCACAACATACCACTAATAGAGCAATTAATTAGTGATGGAATCCAAGATTATAACGAGACCAGATTTCAAGAAAGTCTATATGTCTAGCTGTTCAGTAATTCACATTAAGATATTTCATACAATGATGTCAGCACTGTCTGCTTACCTTGTTATTTTGATGTCAAGTGTGATGGAGCACCAGAAACCCCAGAAGAAAGAAGATAACACAACTTTGGTATGAATGGAACTGAACACTTTACAGAGAAAAGCAATTCTGAAAACAACCTGGTTCCAATGAACAAAGAATAACTTAGTACTCAAGCTTCACTAAATGGATGAAGATCAATATCAACTTTGAATGTCTAAAGACCATATGATGTGTTAAAGAGTTAGAGAAGTTAAAATGATGTTTTAATATAAATTTCTTGCAGATGCTGTCAATAGAAAAAACATATAGAAGCGTATGGATTTTTGTAGCGTGTTTTTCCTTCTGATCTTATAAAATCCCTTAAAATACAGTTTTCAGAGCCCAGTCCACTGACTGCAAATGTCTTTTATGCAATACACTGGCTTACACTTACTAAGAAACTCATGCTTACATGAAATCAAATTAATATATCTTTACAGTCATCATTATGCATTTCAATGTAGTTTTAAAATGTTAATGAACAAAAGAATTCCTACATTTCACACTGGTGATTTCTGCTGGTTTCCCGTTTCTCATTTGATTGGCCACAGCAACCACAAGGTTAAAACATTATGTCAAATTAACAACACATTATCAGTTCCAGAGTTGCAGTTAATCCAGAGCAAGGCACAGTAATAACTTGCCTAGATAATGAAATCAATTGCCAAGGTCATTCTGTTGGAAGAATGAGAAAGACAATCCTTTAAAAGCACTTGGTAGCACACTTAGTGGTTGATGAGGCATGAAACACTTTTTGACAGCATGCCTCATTCAGCATATAAAACATTAGCAGAGTATCAAGCTATTCTTTACTGACCATTCTGGGATCTAGTTTAGCCTAACAATGGGATGATTTCTCCAACAGCAAAGTTAAACACACATCGTGATGCCTTCTCACTGCTTCTGCAAGACATTGTAGGCAAGTTTCGGAGGTTTGTATGCTGACTATTTCTGGAGTTGCTTTCTGAACAACTGCATGAAGCCCAGAAGAATCTTTCACGGGCATGCTGATAAGTACAGAGAAATATTGCCTTTTTTTTCCTGCTTCCACACTTTATCCTACATGAAGGAGGCATTAGTGTCAGAAGAGGATTAAGTGCCAAAGACAAGGCTTCACACTGATCGATTGTATAGAGGAACAGCAGAGATAGCCCATGATCACCAGAAGCAATATCCCCCATCTTTTTCTTACGTTATCCTCCAGCCCAGAAGTCCCAGCAAGAGGTAACACTGTGGCTTTCCACAGGCTCTCCTGCTTCCTGCACTTGCTGACACTTCTCCCAGTGCTACTGCTCTCCTCAATTACCTCCTAGCTGGTCTCCAACTCTGCAAGTCTCCAGCAACAGAGTCCCACCGGGAATTCTGTCCTTCACTTTAAGAACCACTACATAAAAAGATCGCATCCTGGACATAAAGATAGTGGTAAAAGATAAGAATGAGCTGTTAAAACGATTAAGAGTATCTCCTCCAGGGTCCACTTTGCCTTGGTGTAATTCAGGAACTTGTCAGTAAAGGAAAAAGAGGGTGTGTGGGTGTGTACACATGATACACCACCTCCTCTCGAGGAGGTTCAAAATCTGGGAAAAACCCCAGATCAACTGCTCAACTAAGACAGATCTTTAGGCTCAATGACCTCAGCTTAATATTATGCTTTGATGGCAATTCTGTTCCCATAAAACCATACTGCGCTTTTCAGTCTCAGATACCACATTTTCGTGATACAGTCTATGTTTTCCTGATACATTTATAGATACATCAAACATTTATTTCAACTAAACACGGATAGGTTTATTCATAATACCCATTTGTGTTCAAGAGAGTTCATTTCTATTACTATTTGACAGAGAGAAATGAGTAAAGACTTTCTGACTATGTAAAAAAAAAATCTCATAGGCATCCCTTGGGTAGTGTAATTGAAATCAGAGAAGACAACGCAGACACACTGAATAAGTATTTAGGACAGGTTTAGGTTTGGAGTTTTTTTTGTCATGTATTTTTCATAAGGTTCTTCATCTTTTTACAAAATAAAGCCTCATATAAACACATACACATTTCCTATTTAAATCATCGTGGTTTTTTTCCTGAAAATAACTGTTTTCAAAGAGGCAGCATACAAGAGCTACTCACTAAAATAGGAAAGAACAAGAATAGCCTGATTCAGTCAAGAAGTTACCTGCAGAAGAGCTACCCCAAACTTTCTCATATTTTTGGAAAAAAGGACTTAAAGAGAAATTATCATGGGCCTGATACTGAAGAACACAGAATAATTTTTTTCCCATTCCACTATGAAAATCTAAACACCCAGCTGGTTATTCTGAGAACAACCACCAAAAGCTTCTTTCAACAGGAGGAAGGACACAACTATACAGCAATAGCTACTACCTTTTTTTACCGTCTAATGATAAACATGCAAAAACTTTCAGAAGCCAATAAAGGAAGCACTTCTACAATCTTGTACCATTTGAGATTAAAATATTATTATATTCTCTGATTATTTTGTTAGCGTCAATTTTGCCCTGCTGATTTCCGCACCTTTCAATCCAGAACATATTTCCTTGTACTGCTCCTTTATCACCCAGCTCCAAAAAAAATCATCTTAGAGCACACAAATGTTTCAGCTGCCCTACTGTAGACTCCATAGCATCGCCAAATAAATACACTTTATAACCATAAAGCATCGTGTATCTAAGACACACATATGTAAAGAGCAGTTGAAGTAGAGTACTGGAATAATTATGTTAATAAATAAAAGCCTTTTGTACTGTTGCCATAGTTATCTATAAAATAACTCAGACTTGGAACAACATGAAATACAGTGCAATTGTTCAGCTTAAAGCTTTATCATACTTGAACTACACAGATCAATAGTTATTATAAAATGAAATGGACTTCTTGTATTCAAGTTTTGCTGGCTGAAACTTGTGCTTTGGAAGAAAGACATTTCATTGAGATTAAACACAAATCTATTTTGTATGACTCAGTTTTTCACTCCCAAAGATCTGTTTTCCCCACTACTTACGTATGCCAGTAGAACAGTTGAAAATGATGAATTACACTTCTTAAATTGTGGCTACTACATACTGTATAACAGAAAAAATGTCTTTCAATATTTGCTTTTTTTGAAAAAGAAACGGTTGAGCAGAGACATTCAGCTTCAGAATAGTGCACACTCCTTTCATATAATTTGCTTAATTAATAGAAAATACATAAAAACCTAAACACATAAACATGGATAATCTTGACTTTATTTACACAGACCATCAAGACCTGAATATAATGACTGTCTATAATATTATAAATACCATAATAAACAATACTACTTTTGGAATCTTTTCTTTAAAAAATTAGACTTATTTTTAAAGGCGACTGTAGTGGAGGAGCCAACGAATGAATGCCTTTTCCCTGTGTAAGTTCTGTTAAATCTTTTTTGATATTTCTTGCACAAGGCATGATGGCTTATCTCCTTGTCTTATGGTAACACAAAACCTGTAGCCCAAGAGGGAATATGTGAAGGATCTCATTATTATTGTTTCCAACCATGTTAATACCTTTCACATATGTTTTTGCAGAACACTTCTCAAGGTAGTGTAATACTGTTATCGTCAGTCTAGAAAGCCATAACTGAAGCTAAGAGGGAAAGAAATTTTATCCAAGGCCATGGAAGACAATATATGCCACCATTAAATTCTAATATCCTAAGTACACGAACATATTTTTTGTCCAATGGCCAAGTTTAGACTCGGAATATGTCCAAACAGCAGTTCAAAGCCTTAACTGTAGTTTGTGCACTCCACCCAGAATAGCTAGGCAGGGTAATAACAGCGATGGACCACTGCAGCCCAGGGGAAGCTTAGGATGCAGGGCACCCCAGGGGGCTGAAGGGATATTCAGAGACAAACCTGAGAGGTGCAGACACACTGATGGAGAACCAGGCTGTTAAACCACAGCTATACAGCTAGCTCACATTAACTAATATGGTTGCAAAAGTTATATAAATACGCTCAGGAAAAACAGTTTCACATAATAAACAACCAGGGGGCTTTGGTTTTAAATATCAGTCTTCAAGGAAGAGAACCAAAATAATTCATAGTTAAAAAAAAGAAAAACAAAAAAAAACCCACAAAAACCACCACACCAACATGCCCTCACCTTCATTTCACCTATCAGCCCTATTAAAACCCAAGACTTCAATTTTATTTTTATTATTTTATTTCTTCACAACCACTGACATTAGGGAATAAGGAAACAACCAAACCATTGCAGAAGAGAGTTGCACATAGGTTATTTTACCCTGCTGAGAAGAACATTTCCAATCCCTCACCCAATTTTTACAAGAATATTGCAGAGGAAGGTTGTTTCCAGCTACTTTAATACATATGTTGTGATAAATGGATATTTCCTTCATATTCATCAGAAGACTTTTCTCCCCAATTAGGGGAATGAAATTTTAGTAACATTGCTTCCTATTGCAAGAAACTACATTTCTTTTCCTCTCATTAACTCTCACTATGATACAAATATTAAAGATTCATTTCTTTTACTCTGCTTCTGCAAAACACCACATTTATAAAGGCATCATAAATAATATATAGTGATGGAATAACTTATATTTACTGTAATTTCACTTTCGTGAGAGGAAAGTGTTATCTGCCCAATTGAAATTCTGAATCCAGAGAATACTAGCTGGTCACAGGTTTTGAATAACAGCTTTATATTAAAAAGAATTAAAAACTTATGCTGGAAAATACGTGTATGGATTGATAAATCCTGAAGATCTAAGCACTCTACCTACAGCTCAACAAGTATAGTAAATGTACAGACAGCTGTGATGCAAGCTTTCTTACGCCACTTTGTCAAACAAGACTTGTCCTAAACTAGTAGAGCTGTTTATAAGGGTGACAGAATAATTCACTCCTTGCACCTATTTGATTTCAGCCTGGATACAACTGCAAGCCAGGGCATTACCTAGTGTCTGTCATCCATCTGATTTTTGCCAAGTAGGAACTAAATTCCCGTAAAGAAGGAGGCTGACATGTCAGATGGGCTCTTGCTCTCTTTACTGGCACTAACCCATTTGTAATAGAAGTTTGCTTTATATCGGAGATCGTGAAAGTAATTAGATATAAATACAGCTAGAGACATCTTCAAATTCCATTTAAAACAAGCCTTTGAACAAGGCTCTGAACTCAAAGAACAACCATAATGTGGAAAACAAAGAGCAACCAAGAACATACTTTAAAGGAGAAAGCAGCAGAGAAACACTGAAGGTCAGAAGCCATGAGGGTACAAAGCCAGCAACAACCAGAAAGAGCTCACACAGAAGATGGTGCAAATACAAAAAAAAAACCAAACAAACAAACAAAAAAACCAAAATAAAACAACAAAAAAACCAAAAAAACACCAAAAGCCCTTTATGTTTATAGAATGTTTTTCTGTTATTTGCTATTTCTAACACAGGTAACATCATTTGCCTTGGAAACCTCAAAACTTCCACAGCACTGTTTTTTTCTAGAGAAAAAAAGTTTTCCTTTCCCTGCACCTGAAGTAATGTTATTGCTATTGCAGCAGGTTATTGCAGATTATCATTCTTATAATATTAAGGATTATTTTGTCTCTGTAATATTCCTTAACTGTGGCACCATATGGAAATAAATCACCTTATGTTTGTGGTATAACATTGTTTTGTTATAGGTTAAAATTTCAGGTTTTTATCAATTTAATCTGGTAAGTACCACAAGAGACACAGTATCCTATTTAACCCATCTGCCAATTTTATGGAAATAAACACAGAAGTAGTTCACCTGCAGGTGCTTTTTTTTAAAAAAAAAAAGAGGGAAGATAAAAACTCAATGTAATATGTTCTATAGCAGTTGTAGCAAAGCCAGAAAGTGCTCATTTCTGAGGAAGAAAAGCCCCTAAATATTAAACCTCAGGAACCTCCAGACAAAAAAAAAAAAAAAAAAAAAAAAATCATCCACTGAAATCCTCATCCCAGCCTCAATTTTGTTAAGAGAACATGGCCTCCTAAAACCCGTGCTTCTTCCAGCACACACACCATAAAACTACATAAATACATTGTCCTCCAAGCCCCAGTATAACAGGCATCCAGGGGACATAAAGGCAGCAAGCCCTGAGCAGACTCCTATACTTACAGCTGTCCATAAGGTGGCTCTGGGAGACATCACAATGTTGTTGGTCATTCAAATCTATCTAGCATTTCCTAGAAGACTTTTAAACTGTTTTTTGGATGGGAAGGCAGCAACAGGGCTCCCTTGGCCCTGTTCCTCTTGGGGAATAAATCCTGTGCTCTACTTTTTAGAGATGTAACACAGTTTCTAGAACTGATAGGTCCCATTCTGTTTTAATCAGTAGAAGAGATCATTTGTAACAAGCTAGCAAAAAAAAAAAAAAAAAAAAGTGTAAAAACAGTGAGTTTACAAAACCCACAAAGGAATTTCAACTTGAAAAGCTGTGAAGTGTATAGCTTTATACTCAGGGCATAACTCTTCCACTAGCTGAGGTGAAGTTAAATAAAAATTTCTCATAATTATCCCATAAATACATGTAATTACATTTTTGTTTGCATCTTTTACCACACTTCTACAAGGCAGTAATGCTTGTGGTCTGTGTAGACACACTTCATGCTAAATTTAATCAATCTTTCATAGTGTAAGCAATATAATTTTGACAGCCTAAAGCTTAGTTAAAAATGCAAAACTCATCCAAAAAAGGTGGGATGATATGTGGCTGGACAGCCATCAGCATGAAGCTGGGTCAGTCCTCTCACTGCTTACCTTGCACCTACCTAGTCAAGATGCATAACACATAAGCAGCAGTTAGTGCATTACAAATGTATCAAGGGAAGAATTCCTGGCTAAAAAAAGTTAAACATATAATCTAATGGAGAAATGTCTACCCGCTTCTTAAACTCTGTAATAACTTAATTACATTAACACCTAAAAGCTTCCTTGATAAAATAGTGTAGAGAAGAAATGCTGGTAATAGGTAACACCCAGCTCAAGTAGCAGTTGGGAAGGGAATATGAGAAGCAGCACATCCCCCTCCCAGAAAACTTCCAGCAAATATGCATATAAGAAACCAGAGACCCTGTATTTGGTTTTACCTTTTTCTTCTTTTTTTTTTTTTTAAGAGGAAGAGAGAGTGAGATTTTCTTAGCTATCAAGATGATGTCTGAGATAATCTGATTCGCCTTTAAGTTACTGCTGTTCAGACATAAGGCACTCTTAAGAATCTTTCATTTTCTTAGTCTTCTCCCTACATTTATTTTCCCCTCCATCTGTAACATTCAGTAAACACAGCAGCTGTCTGCAATCCATCTAATCTGAAACACAGACATTTCACTCTAAAACATTCAGTGCATGTGTTTTGAAAAATAAGTCATGTAATATTCTACATTATTTAAAAGCTTTCATCATTCTTTGAAGGCGACCGTAAACAGTAGCTGCAGGGGAGTTCATTTAAATATATTCACTTTGAACTGCAAAGCATGTATGGTAGAAAACAGAATGACACATACAATTTTACCTTTTTTCCTGCTAACTGTTGTTTACCAATGTTATAAAATCTATTCTAAAATTCAAAGGTATGTCAAGTTTCAGGCTGTTAATTATCAGTGTTAGAATGAGTACTATGGGCTCATAACACTTGATGGGCCTTGAGGGGGAATTAAGCGGCATTCAGATTAGGCAAGCAGGATAGCTTCTGACCAAAATGCACAAATCCACAAGGAAGCAGCCACTGAGATCAGGATCTGTGCCCACTGAAAAGCACAGAAAGGTGGAAAGCATGAAATATCCCTGGCAACTGAACACTCCTGATTTCTTTCTAAAAGATCGATATTAGCTTCAGAAAAAGACAGCAATAGTTGAGCCAGCCATGTCAGTAAGCCCTTTTATGTACTCACAAACTTACCACAGTCGTTTCATCCCTTGCTGTATGTGAGCATTTTGGGAAGCATGATGTAGCATGAGTTTAATACAAGAGGACATTTGCAGGAGCACAAACAGGAGTTTCACTGGTACTACAGCACTTTGGAACAATAAAGTATACAGCATCCTGTAACAGATGCTCCAAGCACCATCCACAGGACCATACAGAAAACATTTCCAGAATAAAATAAGGTTTTCTAATAACATATTTCCTACTAATAATAAAGTTCAAAGGTGAAAGTGATAATGTTTTATAGATCTTACCAACTTCCAGAACTCAGATCTTGTTGTTAACGGCATTATCACAGCAATAAAGCTAGGTCACTGCATTGAAAGTGCATTCCAAAAATGATTAAGATTAATTCCATTCGCTCCTGGCAAAATGACTTTTTGATGTTTAATATGTAAATTTCATTAACCATCACATAGTAAGTGCACAGTAATTCAAACACTACTCCCCAGTTCTTAGATTAAACAACATACTTTTGTATACTTATTAGTAATATATCAGCCTAAAAAGGAAGAATGGTTTACTGGTGGTAGAAGGATTAGTGGAGGAGGAAAAAGAGAAAGGCATCTTTTTGTGCATCCAGTGTAACACCTACGCACAAGCAACCACTGCCTGAGCCAGGTCATCACTGCTGCCAATCGTTTACATTACAGCGGCTGGCGCAGCTCAGGCAAACCTCACTGTCAGGCCCTGCCAAGGTACGCTTCACCTCCAGAGTCACACAGTGCTTGACTGTAAACTTGGGTAACCCTTGTTTAAACCCGTTCAACCTCACCAGCAAGAAAAAGTGCAACTCCTGTACAGAGGGCTGGAAGCCATGGAAATGTATCATCTAGCTATAACACTAAGAAAGGCATTGTGAAAACAGGAGAATAGGGGTGAGGCGCCTAGTCAAGACTTGACAGGCTTGTGCGGACCATACTGCCCACATCTTACTTGAAGCATTTGCTGTGCGATATAACACTGCCTTTCTAGTTTACTTGTCTGCTACTCGGAGAAGCAGTATTGTTAAATAGAATGGTAGTACAAAGCTATATGGTTTCATAGCCAAGCCTTGTTTAAATTCAAACATTTCTCTCCATTTATGAAAGATAGCATAAGACTCCCAAGTTTCATTAAGGACTGTGGCACTACTCTGTTAAGACTTAAAGAAAAAGGACAGGCAAGAAAAGCAGCTACAGCTGCACCATAGCCTGGAGACAGCAATGCCACACAGAGGCCAGCCTGACTCCTCACCTGAAGGAGGCACAAAGGTGGTGCTGTAAATATACTTTTTTTTTTTTTTTTTAGTTTTGAGACAGAAATCAAAGATGAAAATCTAAGTTCTAGCAAACGAATTGGAAAGTAAAATGTTCTGCCTTGAACTTGTGTCCTACACTTCTTTGATAAGCTCCTTATTTTAAAGAGCACCACCTGGAAATTCAATAAACTTGTTCTTTCATATCTCTCCCTTTACCACATAGATGCTTTTATTCTGAAATAAGAACTTCTTTTTCCAACTTAACATTATCTGCCTCAAAATCTGGTTTGCACTTAGAATATTAGATTGCCTTAGTTTAGATCAGAAGAATATGAATCCAGTAGACATTATTGCCCAATACGCCTGCTTTTTGTTCTACCCCTCTCTTTTTCTCACATTGTAGTGCTGCTCTCAGCACTGCAGACCAAATTCCAGGCACGGAATAGTTACAGAATAAGTCCTAAGGAAGATTTGGGTAAAAGGAACCCAAAAACTTTCCTTACATAAAAAGCTGTCAAAAAAAAAAAAAATCAGGCACCCCTTAGACACAAACCCTGAATGCTAATTTCATTAGATTCCTTTGAATCTCAGCTAAACACTTAATCAGAGTGCACGGGAGCAAAAGTTTTTGTGAGTTTGTTGGACATAAACGCTGCATCATGTTTTGTGAATGTATGTGTGCAGGGAAATACAGCACTGAAAATGAAACACACTAGCAGAATTGCGTCAATACTGACTTTAACAAATATTTTGGCAACAACCACTTCAGTAGTGTCCTTGGATCAAAACTCTGCACAGATAATTAGTTTGTATGCATCAATAATTACACCATTGTGCCAGTTTTTGAGGGTTTTTTTGCCAAATGGAAAGTGTTTCAACAATACTGTTTAGACAAATTGAAAACTATTAGTGCAATAAATGACTTTCACTCTAGATTCCAACCATGGATTGTCATGTTAAATTTTATTTTTTTGTATCTCAGTCTTTAATTTATGCACAGACCAGCAGTACTAACCCTAAATGGAGGATTTAAGGATTGCATTATTATTTACTTGGCTGCACTTGCACCCTTGTTACAGCATGCAAAGAGGATAGGATCTGGTCTGTAACACCCTCAGCATACAAAGACAGCCCAGCTGGAGCCCCTCCTCTCCAGCCATGCTCAGCTGGCTGCTTGTGGTGGCTACACACACGCCACAGGAATGCCCAAGTCAGCCCAAAGCCATAGGTCACTGAATAAAAGCACACTGCACGTATTTCTGTCCAGTAAAAAAATTCCAAATATTCTAAATTTTCAGCTTCTGTCCCCTGCAGAGGTTTTATGTGCTGCACCTCTATCCTTCAGGCAGCAGCCTATAGAACGTGTCTAGCATTTAACAGGTGAGGAAAGAATGCTATCACCTAAAAAAAGGTCTGTTTTTTCCCCTCAAAAATACAGTATTTTTGCCAACATATCTGCCTTTTATTTTGCATTAGCATTTTCACTCTCACAACTGTGCAGAAAGCTTGTAAATATGACAAGAAGATCCCAAAGGCACAAAATGCAATGGAAAACTCATGAGCTAAGAGCAGACAATGAGAAAGGTACTTACCTAACCATAAAAACTAAATTTTCTTCCACCAATAAACCACAGCAGGAAGCTTTTCATTCGCTTGGGTAAGAGCACTGGGGAATGGAAGGCATATTAGCCCTTCATATCATCAGTGTGAGGATCAGCACAGCATATGTATACATATATACATATATGAAGCATAGTTGAAGCAATTGCACGCATCCCACTTTGCCTGCAGGATCATTTAGAAAAGCTCTATCTACACTAACTGTGGAAGAGCTATCATATAAGCAAATGTGACTATAGAAAGCAGAGCCCTACACAAAGAGCAAACATCAGGAAATACAAGGCAGATCTGAGCAGATTCCTACCCAAAAGATTGGTTTACCATTGAATACCATCAAAAATAGCCTTATCATTAGAACTTTTTTCCCCCCTAAGTTGAATAGTTTTGGTGCAAAGAAGTGATACTTTTTCATATCTGTAATTTTATAAAAAGTTCCCTAGATTCAAAAATATCTGTTCTTCCAGTCATTCGTTCTATGCATGTGTTTTTAGAAACGTAACTTTTTTCTTCTAGTTTATTCACCTGTTTTGACTAAGTGACTAAAATTATTATACAATATCACATGTTTAGAACTATTTATTTTGCTGATAGAAATAAAATCCTGAATGAGCCTTTAGGTTATCCACAAGTCAAATCAGAGCTGAGAAATCTGTTCTGCCCTTGCAGGCCAAGCCTCTGTTCAGTGATGGAAATCAGGATTCTGCTGCTATCACTATATTCAAATCAATGCAAACTTGCAGAGGTGGAAAAAAAGGATCTTGGTTGTTGTTTCATTTCTTCATTTTAATTAAATCACTTGGGATAGTTTAACAATATTTTTGTTTCCCTAACACAAACACAAATTACCATTATAAACCTCGAAATGTTCGCAACAAATCATTCATCCACAAACTAGCTGGCAAGAACATCACTTTACACTATTCATAGATCAGTACAGACTTACACCTGCACTTCACAGGGACAAGTATCTGCCTGAAATGCCAGCAGTGCTGATATATATATATATATATATATATTCAGAGTATATATATATATATGGAGAATATATATATAAAAATAAATATATATATATATGGGATAGATATCTAGATAGATAGATAGATAGATATTCTCCTAAATCATTCTTCCCTTCCTGAATGGAGGACAAAATACATTCTAACTAAAGTCAAACTGTTGGATTGAAGTAATATACACTAAATGCCCAGTCATGGGTTTATGAGAAAGGAAATGTGAGTGTAACCTCACTCACCAGCACCAGCTAATGTATTCCCATTCACAGCAAAGCATTCACACAGCTAGCCGCATTCCCCAGCGCAGTTATGCCTGATCCAGTTTTCGGGCAATGATGCTTCAATACGGAAGCCCTTAATTTTAGGACCTTCAATTTGCAATCTTAACTTCCTTCTAAAGTAATATTTTCTCTGGAATACATTATATTGTCCAAATAAAAATATAGTCAAAAGAGTATCCCATTTATTCACTTCATTTTGAATTTAGTTGTCTTTTGTTTTTTAACAGAAGAAACAAGACAGAATTATTAAATGATGTGCCCAGAACCCCAGGCAATCTGCATATAAGCAGAATTTAGCACACAGGTTGCCTACCTGTCCGCCTTCACCCACCAGCTTGACAGTGCTCCTCCATGGGCTATGTGAAGGGCAGTTCAGGTCCCTCAAGAAAACCCTGGGAACAAATCAAATCAAATGTCTTACACAAAAACTTTAAGGACAAAAGCTTTGCTTGAAAGAAGCTTATGACTCTATTTTCATGTTTCCTTTCCAAGAACTGTTGGGTTTGGGTTTTTTTTGGTCAAAACAATTTTGAATGAAAAACTCTTTAATGAGAGAAACAGCAAATTTAAATGTACTTGATCCAAATAAGTATATATTATTTTTCTACTTGCTCACCAACCAAAGTTCACTTATTTGCGTTCTGTGTAAAGCATCATACTTGCAACATGATTCTGTAGTTGTAAATATCCTCTGCCTCACGTTCAGCTCAGTGATGTAGGATAAACATGCCACTGTCTGGGTAGGTTCCTGCATTCTTTGCTTCTATTTATCCCAGGTTTATGAGTTTTTCCCTACTGATGTAAAAAAATATGGGACTCTCTCTTTAGAATAATTACTCTTTAGAGAAACTTATTCAGAACATACACCTTCTAGAATATTTCAAGTGAATGGGTGATTCCAGATGAGTCCCCAGCAGTGACGAGTTCTATTTCACACCCTCTTTATGATTTTAGCACTCTGAGGAGTGGCAAACACTGTCCAAAACACGCACAGGTGTGCATCAGATCTTCAGCAATTACACACGACTCAATACTCAAGCCACTCAAGTGTTTGCCAGAACCTTTGGCTTCTGATTTTCAAGACGGCTCCAATAAATTACACAAAACCCTTAATTTCCCATTTTCTTTAGATAGATATTATCCTGAAAGCTAAATAAATCATTGAAAACAGCCATGTATTATACTATTTGCAACCAAGAATTGCTTTCTTCGGCAAAATCTTAAATGAATTATTGCCTACTTTACAAGAATTGTATAAAATATCTTGCCTGAATAATGCACATGGCATCTTAAATACATACATATTAAACATTTACAAGGATTTGGATCGTTTACACCCCAAATCAAAATGATAAACGCTTAAAAAACTTCACAAAACCCCCACAGATGGTTACATCGGCCAGTTGGCATGCAGGGCTGCTAGCAGAACAGAAGCTATGGCAGACTGAGCTGTTTTAACTCTGCTGCTGAAGTGCCTGATAAAAGAAAAACAGTCTGATATGTTTTCATACAGCTTCCATGCCTAGAGAGAGGATCCAAACAGGTCTCTCCTAGGGTTTATTTTGTCTTATTAAGACTTATTTCAGAGATTGATAATTTGTCATAACAATTTCTACTTCAAACTTTAAAAACAGGAGCATCCAAAACTTGTTTCGTAATCTAATTTCTGATAGAAAAAATAGAAATTGTATATCAGAGCCATTAAATTTAATATTAAAGAATCTGAGCATGCATCTCCTCGTTCTTTCCATTGCATAGCCAAATAATAAATTAAAGAGTGCCTAAGCGTACATGCTATTAACTGTTTGACCACTGAAATCCAGAGTCACAAGGTTGACTGCAAAATAAGTTAATTAAATGAATGCAAATATTACATGAAAAGTCATGAACTTCTGCTGCCCCAGAAGTTCAACAGATCCTCTTACAACAGCAGATGGAAAGTATTAGAAATAAGCCTGTGAGCAGTGATATAATACAGGCTGATTTCCAATGCTTCATTTCATATAGATTCTCTCATGTCAAATAAATCAACTTTCCATTCTTGCTTTCAGTGGAGGCACTCACATGGTCTATATCTCCCACCTCACAAAAATCAAATAAATTTAAAAAAAGGAAAAGAAATAGATTTCTTCTAAGATCTGCAGCCCCTTACAAAACAGCTAAAATTGGCCAACAGGTTCAAAGGCAGGGGTTGAAAAGGAAAAGGAAGAAAAGCAGGTACAGAGAAAGACCTTTGATAAACCAGGGCTAAAATACGTATTTCAAAATATAAGTCCTTTCAAATCTATCACATACATATGAGAATAAACTTGCTTGTTTATATAAGTTTTATAAACTACATTGGACAGATCTTCAAAAGAAAGCTGGGGTGAGAGCACTCCATGTGTGGCCTGGTTGTCTGGCAGCCTTTCCTGTTTCCTTTTTATTTTCAAGGTTTTCATTTTGGTGTATGGCACAGGCAGTAACAGCCATTTCAGTTGATCCTGGGACCCCATCTGTCTTAGCAGATTTTGGTACAAGTGTTTGCTTCCTGCAGTTACTGAGATAACCTTGAAACATGAGCTAAGTGATCTGAGTATCATTGACAGCTGCCTATATTTTTTGGACCTTGAATAATAATTCTGAGAAGTGTGACCTGCTGTATTCATATGAGCATACAAGATTTAGACAGTAATACTTTAAATATCAAAGTTATGAGTTATACCCCCATGCATGAAAACATGAATAAAAATGATATGAGAAAGATCTGGAAAAAAGGGAAAGACTATTCCATTCTTCCTCTAATCAAAATGTAAAGCCTGCAGAGGTTAGCAGGGCATTTGAGCACCACCTGAAATAGAAGCTTAATTTAAGACTCTCACAGGACACAAAGGAGTCTGCAAGAACGTATAAGAATATTTGCATTTCTGTACCATGGAGTTACATCAAAAGAGTCCAGGGTGAATGCATGGCTCTACTACTTTAATCTTCCACTAAGTGAAGCATATGATGGCTGACGTGATCTGGGGCAGAGGCTGGAAGATTGCCCTTTCTCCCCTTCATCAACCTTTACCTTACAATTTTTCACTCCTATTAGACATGAAATACGCTGAATTTGTAGCACTGGAAGAATTGGTATCTGCAGGGCTTAATTTTCACATAGCTAAGACACTGCTGCTGTCAGTTCCAAATGGGCTCAGAGCCCTACTCCAACAAATCTTGTGAACAAATCTGTTCCTGTTCAGAGTATTTCAAGTTGTTTAACCAGAACCCTATTAAAACTCTTCTTTTCTGAGAATAACACAATGGAAATGTTTAACCAGACTTCAGATTTGCTACTGACACCTACTAAAGGCCTTAGAAAACTATGGATAGGATTGCAATTCTCCTTTTGTCTTATTTTTCCTTCATTTGCCTAATACTCCGTGATTAAATTTTTACTTAGTTTCTTGTTTTTCCTCATAAAACTGAAAACCTTTGCCAAGAACAAAAGCAAGTGCCTCAAAGAGTAAGCCAAAAATACAAAAAGTATTTTAAATCTCCCAAAGAGTTATTATTTACATTATAAAGCGATCTAGATAAGTTATACGATAGCAAATAATGAACCTTAAATATCTGTAAATGATGGAATTTCATTTTCAGTTTTTCAACATAATTTTCAGTTCTTGTAAATGTTGAATTTCAATTCCCAACCAAGTAACTGGAAGAATGATTCCTACCCTCCAATGAGAATTTCTCTCTTCTACATAACTCATCATTTCATATGAATAATGACAAACATTACTTTATCTGATCTTACCTGTAGTATATTTTCAAAAAATTATTTCTTTTGTACTACCCTGATTTACTCCAAATATTAGCACAGTAAACACAGTGAAGATTTATTAACAAATAATTAAAAATCAAACATAATCAACCCAGATTATTAAATTCTATAGGTCACTGTTTACCTTGTTCAGAGAGTGTTCCTTTCCATATTTCACAGTGCAAAATTTATGTATTACTGCAGAAAACTACATTACTTAAGGATGAAGACTTAAAGGGACATTCATATCTTTGAACAACGGCTAACAGTTGCTGGCACGATATGCCTTTCCTTCATGAAGGTCCCCCATCACATGATTCAATATAACCACACAGAACTAAAAATATTCATCGAAAAAGGAAAGGGTTGGAGAATCCACGACACAGAAAGGAACAGTAAAATATCATCCACACCATCACAAACCTGACTGGCATACACAAGTACACGGTATTTAGTTTGGGGCATGCAGACCCCACAAACATATCCTACAGCACAGAATCCCAGATGATGTTCCTGAGCATCCATCACTTTATACCAACTGAAAGACTGTACATAATTTTGAGTCAGTGCTATTTTGTCCACTTACATCTCTATGTATCATAGTTTTCATTTCCCTATTCCACGATCTTTTTTTCAGCTACATTTAGAGGAATTTTTCACCTTTTCTATTCTTTTTTTTCATACTCTCTGCCAAGGATATGGTGAGAAGATTAGCGCAGCAGATTTTAAACAAGGGAGAAATGAATTAGTCAATCCCTAGTAAACTACTCATTTACTTCTGCTTTTTTAATAGGCAGAACATCAGTGATATGAAAGAGTTTCTCCCCCTCTTTTCAGCAATAACCATACTACTGCAACAATAGACAAGCTCAGAATGAAAGTACAGCCCCAAAACCTTGAATAACTAACTGCAGCCACAACAGACTGAGTGCAGACTAAATTCAAGGTACTTTATTTCCAAGAGCAATTAAAAAAATAACATTTCCCTCTTCAGTTACCATACAAAATAAAGCTATGTGAATCACAACCAGCTGTAATTCACTTCCTGTGATGTGATTCCCAAAGCCACTGACACATCAAAGCATACTCCGTTGTTCACTAATATGTCCACTATTGTTCTTACTGCAAAGAAACAGTGGTGGGAAGGTTCTTCACTCACTGAACTGAATTACTTAAGCAGCAGGAAAGCAATGGAAAAAAACCAAATCTACTCAAGTTGAAACTGTAAATGGCATTAAAATGTTATTAACCCATTTAGAGAAATGTAGACCAGCTGAATGTGAAATCTCTATGATGCCAGTCCCAAGTGAACACAGTAAAACAGGGAAAATTGCACAGAACACCTAACATTTCAGAATTTCTTGTTCTAGGAAATGAAGGGTAAACAAGCTTTCTCCTATGTGTTTAGAATGGATGATAATGTTTATTAAATTTGTGAAGAGTGACATCTCAAACAGGAGATCAAGCCAGGATTTTAAGACAAAGCTGCAGAAGCGATATTAACACTGGAATAAATAACCAGCACCTGAAAAAGGAAGCTATAGGGCTGGTGGCAACAGCAGCTCTAAAATAGGAGGGGGCTGAAGGATCTGAAAAGCCTTTTGTAGAGCTCTTCTGCTTTTGACATTATGCTGTCTGCTCTTCTCAAACGTTAATTCTTTGCTGTCTCTGATCACTTGATTCCTTCTCAGCTTCCTTCAATGCTTTTGAGCCATTCCCCCCAACTCCAGTCCTTTTACAGAGCTCTCCCTGGATATCGCTGTCTTCCATTTCTACTACCTTCTCTGAACTAGTTTTTCAGCTATTTCACTTTCTTGCTTTGCCCACCCCACCCACCATCTGCTCCACTCCAGTCCCCTTTCAGCTTCTGTCTCCATTTGTCAGCTGTTCTCTGTTAGTTCCCTTGGCTGTTTTCATTCTTCTTTCAACTCCCACAAGCTTTCTGAATTTCCCCTTACCTGCTCTGTTATCCTGTTTTATTCACTGCTTTCCTCTTTATTACACCTACTTCTTCCTGCAGCATTTCACTCTATCACAGCAAGAGCATTCCCTTTGGATTCTGCACACACAATATTATAATTAGATAATTATTTCTTCTTCCTGTCTCCAATCTTCTTTTTACCTCTCTCTAGTGCTTAGTACTTTTTTAACTATTTGGTGCATTTATTTTGTTGAGAAAAATAGATGTGATCAGAGAACAAATCATACAAGATGACAAAAAAATCAAATCAACTGAAAGAAGATGCTGGAGGAAGACAAAAAAACCCTTAGTTTGAATAAGAAAAGGCAGTGTTTTGTGTATTTTTTTCATAGCGTCAGTGAAAGAGAGGTCTGGAACAGATGGCAAAAGACTATGTAATACAAACTTTCCATTAAGGACTGAAGAATATAGATGTAACCTATGACAGATATTTATCAAACCTATTCTTAGCAAGCAACAAAGGAAATTCTATAACCTCTGTAGTTAGCCTGCTATAGTGCTTTCCTGCTCTTACTCTTTCCTAAAAATCTACAACGTAATATATTTGCCTGAATCCATAATGACCTTGACTCCATAAATACTACACACAGTCCCACAGCTGGTTTAAAAAAAAAAAAAAGTCTTTTAATCAATATAATTTTTCAAAAGTCTTATTAAGTTTTTGAAAACACATTCTTAATCCATTGAGGATAAAGCACCTCAGATTACTTTACATCCACTCAGGATAAGAATATGCATATAGGCAATGGAGTAATATACTACTGCCTGCCCTATCATAAATGTTTGTTGGCTTGTACTACTCTCATTGAGAGAGAAATTGTCACTACTCATTTTTTTCAGCATGGACCCAGCAGTTCCATGCTGGTTTCTCACAAGGTAAGCCTTGTTTCTTACAGCTTTGGGTTAACATTGTAATGGCTGCGGAGTGACATAAAGCTGGGTAAAATTCATCCCTTACATTAGACATCGGCATTCTGCCACCAGTTGTGTCATCCACCAGCTGCTTTAGAGTGCTCTCATGATTTGGTATTTGGTTTCGTTAGCAGCAGTACCAGCAGTCTGCTTTCTACTTCTTCCTGCCTGACCTAGGCATGAAGCAACAAGCAACTGAGGATCTGCATCATCCTGCCTTCTCCTCTCTTCTGACTAAATAAACCTACTTCACTTAATCTTTCTTCATAGGTCATGATTTCCATTTTGCTCTCCTTAGAAATTTGTCAGCATGTTTGACATCACCGTGTCAGACATCATCAGCATGATGTCCAAATCTGAGCAATATTTCTGCCTCATTATCTCCAAATAGCACAGATTAATTACCTCCTGTTACTTACATACAAAACTCGCTAACACATCCCGAAGCGAGACGTGGCTTTATGAAATAAGCAGCCTCAATCTCTTTGACAAACTGGCATCCATTCAGTCTGCAATCCACTGCATTTCAGGGCCTCTTCTGTTGTGGGCTGTAAAGCCCATGGATGCCACGGTGTGCTTGTGCTGGGCAGTTTTGCTTCCTTAATACATTGCACTGCCTCTGTTTTTATGAAATTCTGTCTCTTTACTAGGGGACCGTGTCTCCAGGTCCTTCAAGATTGATTTGAATTGTGATCATTTTTAAAGGGCTCTCTCCCAAATCCACCCTTGAAGTCTCCTTTCCATTCCCAAATCATTAACAAGCGCATATGTTAGAACCAGGCCCTGAACAAGCCCAGGACAAACCATTCCAAGATCCACTTGAAAAGACCTATCTGCCATTAGACTTTGCTTGTTTGGATAAATTTACCCTAGATTTTAATCTGGGGTTTTTTTGCCTTCCCGAGATCTGTATTTCCTCACAGAGGTTGTTACTGAGATTTTAATTTACTAATTATAAAACATTATTATTAATTTCTTATATATTTATGGAAATTCTGTGTGTTGTTTCATAGTCTTTGTAGTCCTAAATCACTTTTAGTCTTTTGTAATTCTTATTTCATCCCTGAATCGGGAAAACAGATCTTCAGTTTCAGGAAAATTTTTTTTATTTTAATTCAGATTAAAATTCTTCCAAGGCAGCTATCAGACCTAAACATCTTTGCCACGCTGATGGCCAAATATACCAGAATCTTTGTGCAGGGCCACAAAGAATTCAGAGTTTGACAAAGAACTTCATACACCAGTGAATGAACTCCAATAAGTAAGAAATTGTCCTAAATAAAGGAAGCGATACTTAAATCATTAGAAGCAATCTGTTCAGCACATAGCTTTTTCAGTAACTTAGATACAAATAAATAAATTCGGGGGGGGGGGGGGGGGGGGGGGGGGAGGGAACCAAACAAAACCCACAAACATTCTTTTTCTCACCATCATCAATGTTCTTTCAGCTTCCAAAAATTTTTACTAAAGAAAAAGCCATAAATATTCCCTTTGGGAGGTACTCATTACAGTGTAAAGGTCAACATATAACATCTACACCATTAAACACACTTCCAGAAATGTTTCGATTAACTTTGAATTTGTGCAAATTTTGTGGCATATACAACCTTCTTAAAAGTTTATAGTAGCCTCCAAGAAGATGAGTTTCACCAGAAATGAATTCTCATTTCAGATCAAGAGCTAAACTCCACGCTGAGGTTTTATTGAGGAAAAATTCCTTTTTGTCCGATAGACAGCAGCATTTAGAGAAATGATCAATTGCCATGTTGCACACAAGTCATACCCGGGAGCGTGATTAGACAAATCTATGAAAGAACAAGTGAGTGGATAAAATCAACTTATTTACATATCTCACATTGACTTACGTTATATCATATCCTATGCTTTTGCATTGGTTTTGTAAAGTTCATAAACTTGCGCAGCTCATAAATAGTAATTCAGAAAACTCTTCCAAAAAAGATTTCTAAAAACAGCTTACAACTTTGGGTACTCAACCTGAAGCACTTGGAGCAACTAATTTCAAGATGTGAGCCTAAGAAATGGATATTTCATCTTCTGATCTCGTCTCAATAGTTTCTGCTGTAAATCAGAAAAAAAAAAAAAAAAAAAAAGAAAAAAGGAGTAGCCAGTTCAACTAAAACATTTATTTTCATTTCAATGCATTAAGGAATCCACAAACATGTATTTTTATTCTTTACTATTCCCCTAGAGTTTCATAGTCTTTCTCTACTAATAAGGAATGTTTTAGATACAATTATCCAAAACTAGCTTCAGAGAAAATGAGCTAGATGTATCTATACAAACTGGCTGTCAAAGGCAGAACAGAGCCTGACTGAAGTAACATAGTTCTAATTTGCTTTGAAATGTCCAAAGATTGTTTAGGGAGTAAAGATAATTTGTAGGGTGCCAGCATAGCATAAGAACCAAAACCTCCATTTTTTGTAACAAGCCTATGCCATATTTGGGTGGTTTTCTCTGTCTGGCATGGGCATGTTTGGGAAAGCTGGTATGAGGACACTACAAAGGCTACAACCTTTGAAACACTTTGGTTTTATTCTGCCATGGATTTCAAGTTTCATCAACATCATTACTGATGATGCAATAGTATTACTAACAAAAAAAAAAAAACCCACAGTATTGCCTCCTGTGTTAGCCTTAAATTGTGACATTAATTACCAGCAAGAGTTACAAAGAGTGGCTGATGCACTTTTCATCAATACTGTCACAACTTGTTGCAGCGTTTTGATCTAGGTAATTGGGAGATACTACAACAGAGAAGGAGGAAGCAAATCATGCTAGTTACATGCCCTGTAAGTGCAGCGCTGTGCAAGTCTGATGTTTGAAAGCCACCCTGCGCCTCTACACAAGAAGGAGAGACGAGCAATTCAGCTATATACCAAGTTAAACTAATAGAAGCAACCACCAGACAACACCTATCCACTCCAAAACCAAGCTAACTCAACTACATGTTAAGCCCTATCGAAGCACTTTTCTGTCAATATTCCTTGTATTTCTTCCTGCACAAGGTATTATGGAGCTCACACTAGCTATCTCACCAAGTTCTGGCAGCAGATGTCTAAGAGTCAGCCTGTTTCGCACTCTTTTTCCCCAATTTTCTGCTAAAAAATACATTCTCGTCTCTACAACAAACTGAGCAGAAGCTTCGACTCAGAACCAGAAGAGTGGCCACAACCTCCCTCTGGCATAATTGAAATGTTTTGCTGTCCCAGTGTGAATTCTGGACTTTAGCCTATTTCACAAGGTTTTGATGAAGCCTCTTCATGCTGTATTTTTAAGCAGGTTGTCTTTCCTTTTTTTCCTCAAATTTTCCCAGCTATCACCTAAAATCATAAGGATAAGAAACTGAAATTTGGTTTTTGACTAGGAAAAGATTTGATATTGATCCTGGAAAAGCCTTTTAGTTTGTAGAGCCTGAGAAAATATTCCATAGTACAGCTTTATTATGTGTATATTTATCCGCTTGCTTTAAAATTAAAAAAATAACATAGGCTTAGATAAATACATCCGTGCAAAATTTGAGTCTGTTGACAGTACCAGCACAGAAGGAAGGACAGCAGAAGACACACCAGCTACAAAGAATCTCCAGAAGTTTTTAACTCCAACGAGTGTAATAATACTGGAGTCAATTAATAAACTATCATTTTTTTTTGATTGATCAAGTAGTAATAACTATCATATTATCAATTATCAAAATTACTATTTCTGACCAAATGTGCATTCATGACAATGTGAACAGTAAAGGCAAATAAAAAAATGTCAGTGATTTGTTTGAAGATTTAGTATGGTTATTACTTCAGCTTTTTAACAGATACCCTACTATATGGAATATATTAGTCTGATTAATATGAATATAATTACTTAGAATATGTTAATAATTATATTGAAATGGACATATTTTGAAATATCTTTTGAAACTCGGTGACAAAAATGTATTTTGCCTTTTCAGAACTCTTCACCACTTCCTTTTCAAGGACCATCTACGTTCTTCATTTCTATTTGAGAATATAATACATTTCAAGTTCTTTGACTTTCTGAAACAACTCTACAGAAAAATAATAAATGCAAAGTTCAGATACTTGTGATGTTTCTAACATTCAGCTGTGGAAATGGCAAATTTTTGTTGCCAGGAAAAGAAAATACAATGAATAGATAAAATATTCTTGCATATACTTCAGAGATTAGCACAGATTCAGTAATATAAAGGAAGCAGCAATGAAAGATTTAATTCGTCAGATGAAATAAAAATAGCTGTGCCGAGACTTAAAAAAGAAGTGCTAAAAAAAATCTGACTAGTTTTGACATACAAACTTAATTACACTCAGATTTTTTTTGTACATCTAAATGTGGATACAGTGGTCTATTTTTAAAGATCAATTCTTTTTCAAAATCAGGAAGATTCTGACATCCTCCTGACAGCCCCAGAGCTATCTGTTACTCCCAAAGTCATGCTGCTTTGTCTTCTTTCTCAAGGTACATAAAGAACCCAACTGAAGATCATGCAAGTTTTCCCTTACTTTAGCATCTACCCCAAATGGATACAACTACCTTTGATCCACATCAGAGACAACACAGCCAGGCTGCTTTAATGCTTTTCTTTTTCAACATAAGCTTGATATCAGGTATTTTCCTGAATAGTGACATCTAGAAGTGACAAATATATATACACGAATAAAATGTTTAAGCTTACATAAGCAATGTGCAATGATGCCTTTTGATATTCCTTTTCAAGCAAAAGTATAATTTAAGTGCTACTGGTCCTTAGGTTTTCATGTCTGTCTTATTTTGTCCAAGGTACTGTTCATGACATTCCTTCCTCAAACAAAAATGTCAACCTCTGGAATTATTCAATTAAAATCCTGAGAGTATCTTCACCAGTAGCATTTCTCATTACAATGACAGCTCTTTTAAGACATCTTTTCATTCTGAGGCTTCATATCTTAGATACACACAGTCAAAGGCAATGGAAAACATCAAAACAGGATGAGAAGCATGATTGTAAGTTTTTAAGACTGCAACTGTCTACAGAAATGATTTGGCCATATCAACATCTTGGAAGAAGTTCCAAAGTCAATATGAAAGATTTCCTCTAAAAAAATTACACTGTATCAAAAGGGTTCCAGGAAAGTCTTCTGAAGAGTACTAACAATCTATGATCCCAGACCAAGTTCTACATCTCTTGAAAATAGTCTCCTAAGCTCTACCCATGAACTCACTGCACTATATGGAACACAGGAACTGAAGAACAGACAAAGCATATATGCTATGCTACTGTCCTGGACTACTCACATTAGTTGGAGTAGTCTGCAGCCTGGTGTGACCAATCAATCAACCCCTGCAATGGGAGAAGGCTCAAAGATGACAGGTAAGGACAATGTGCTCACGAAGCTCAGAAGACGATGTAGGAAGTGACCACAGGTATCATGAAGGAATCTAAACAAAAAATCCAACCTCTTGTACAATAATTGGTAATTTTGCTGGAAATCTTGAAAAAGCAGCCAAGATGAATTCCAATTAATTAGTTTCTGTGTTCACTTCTATTAACTCTAGGGCAAGAGAGATTTAGAATCATTAATAATATTTTTAGAGTGTTTGTGTGGATGCTACTCAAGTTGTGCATTTCTCTTTATAAAAGCTTAAATTTCCAAGGTGGCTTGCATGAGCATGTGAAGTGCATGTTGAATAAAAAAAAAAAAAAAAAATCACAATGAGATCAGTACTAATGACTGTAACAGCTAATGTTGCCAGTGCAATTTCTCACACCCAATTTTCACTCAATACGCATAAAAAAGTCACTGTCACCTCTGAGCAACAGTGTAATGAATCATCTTCAGGATTTATAACAAATTTCACAATTTGGCAATCAAAAGACTTTTGAATATTCTACTGATCATTTCAGAGACAGCAAAAACAATCTTTTCTCATCCTTGGGAAAACATTTCAGTGGTAGTGGACAGGGCGCTGATGACATTACAGAGTGCAGCATGTGTGCTAAGGAATGCATGCTTAAAAAAAAAAAAAAGAGCATCTCTGACACTTTTCATGTAAGATTCAAAACAGACTATGTCTCAACAACAGCACTGAAAGTTTAGAATAAGCACTACCTGTAAATACAATTCAACATGACTTTATAGCTCAAAATGTCCAAAATGTATTTGGAAATATTCAATGGATATGAAAGAATTGGTTCTTTAATATTTGATCTGCTTGCTTGCCTGAAATGGTGTGGGGGGAGCAGGGGGAGAGAGGAGAGCTTTTAAAGTTTATTCTTTGTCCGTAAAGCCCAGGAAAGCCAGGCACTAGCAACACTGACAGGCAGGGCAGCTTAGCCAGCTGTCTGCTGCACCGCTGTGCATCCTTGATGATTATAGGGTCTCTAGAGCCAGCACCTACCAGTGAGCCCTGTGCCGTTGCAGTATCCATCTCTAACGCAAATTCAGGAAAACAGAGGAATGATCTCACTCCCACTGCCCTAGCTGCTGAGTCATAACAGCACAAAACCAATCAAGTTCAAAAGCTGATCCAGGAAATCAAAGAGCAATCCACAGAGACAATAAAATTCAGAATGTCATGAAGGCTCTCCCCCAGGCTCTCATTTTTCTTTTCACTGATACTGAGGAATACATTTTTAACTTGTCTTGTTTCATACAACAGCACATCACAACAATAAATGATTCATTTAACTGTAGGTAGTCTCCCAGGTGAAAACCCCAAATATAGTTTTAATTTCTGTATATCTCTTTCTTCCATGTATAAAATGTTATTAATAGTATTTTGGTATTTTATAACTGTTTATTTTATCACTGAGTCTCATTTACTCAATAACAAGCTTGCCAGTAAAGGGACCATTCTACTGTACATATGTACCAAATCTCATAGCAAGGTCCAATCCTGACTCTGTTTATAGAGCAACACATGCAGTTCTTATGATCAGTAGAACAATCCCATTAATGTCCCAAGTGAACAAATCCAGATCAGAAAATGAAGCTGGCTATTGCAGATATTCCCCAGAAAGCAACTTATCTTAATTTTTTCAATCAACATCAGTGAACAACTTCCAGGATATTGACACTTCCTTGCAATTTTTCACTTTTCCATGAATGTTTTTTAATTTTCTCTTTGTCATGACTGAAATCAGCTTACTTACATCAAATTTAATTCATTGCAAAGCAGCTTTTGTCAAGAATTTGATTCCCTGTACACACCGCACCCTATTGCACTACCATGACATGAAGCATGGTTAGTCTCTTCACCAGCACATATCAGAATTACCAGGGGCTGCCTCCCAGCCTATTCAGTGTTTACAGACACCTTATGAGAGCCAAGAAACCAGGGAGACCAGCACCCTGATATTAATATTATTCAATACCTGGCCTCCATGCTTTATGAGTACTCTGAACTTCTGAGCAATTTCACCATTTCAGATTTCTTCTCCTTCACAAGAGACAGCAGGAATCTCGGTGGCTCAGGATCTTATGCCAATGTCTTTGCACAGACAAAACCAGAAAAAGGAAAGTTCTCTGCTTTTGGCAGAGAGACTATAGCTACACTCACTCGAATACGCTCCAAACTTTGAGAAAGGAAAGACAAATTGCAAGGAGAACAGTGGCTTCCCTCTTGCTGTGCTGGTGCTCTGAACCAACAGCACCCAAGCCTGTTGGCTGCAGCACATTAAAAAGGCTGTCTCCTGATTTCATGTGGGCCTGGCGGTGCCCTCTGCTCAGGAAAACAGCACTCAAAAGATTCCAGTAATAAATGAATTTCATTAGCTCGCTACTGCTCACTAGTGCAGAACACTTCACTCATTCCTTGCAGGAGGAACTTTCTTCTCTGTTCACCAAGATGGCAAGATGATGAATTTGCAGTCAAATATTTTAGAAGTGGAAGATAAACAAATATTTACAAGCAATTTTCTCTTAAAGAGGAACATCAATAGAACTATTCAGAAATTGTTTCATTGTGTTGGAACAGAGATTAATTTTTCTGCCTAGAACCCCAGCCACTGTAGCTTTCACTATGACAAAAATCATTACACAAGAAATTTTTGGGAGGTTTCCAAAGTCCATTCATTCCCCAGCCTTCATAGCTACTTAATCCCTTCAAGAAATGCATGCCTTTAGCTGCAGGAAACATCTGAACTGAGAACTACATCATACCTTTAGTCTAGACAATTAATTAAACCGCTAAAAGTAATGCACAAACAGCAGGAAACTTGTTTCTATTCTTTAATAAAAAATACGTTAATGAATTCAAAAATATTCAGTAAATTACAGCCACAACCAAGAGGAATATATTTAAAAGAAATGAGGTTTTGCATTAAAAAAAAAAATTATATGCCTCACACACCCTGCTGAGGATGTACAGCGCAAATTTTATCAGTTTGGACTTTCCCCTCTTTAAAAACAAGCCAGGTGCCTTCACTGAGAATACTTCCCTCTGTTAAAGATGTGCAACTTCTCTTCATTTGAAGACTATGGTTTTTGGTGGAAGCATCATGCACATACTGGAGCAGAAAATTTGGCTCTCAGCTTTATGTTTTCATCCTGGTTTTGTAGATTCAATCACATGCTAAGCATCTTCTGAATATCTTTTGCAAATATGTTGTTAAAAACACAAGGATTTACCAGTTGCATATCAGGGACTTCAAAGCTTTTTTTAAGTTTAATCCCATAAAAATGTTGGATAGCAGTATTAGATACACAATGAGAATTTAGTAACCAAATTAGAAACAAAGGGGGCAATTAACACAACTAAGAAAAAGGAGGACCTGGGAGAGAAGGAAGTAAAAGGTAAGAAAGCTCTAGACATTCTGGTGCCTCTCTAGTCTGAATTATTGTATTAGGGTTTAATAAAGCCATAGTTTAGATTAACTACATACATAGTATAAATCCATCATATACAATATAACCCTATAAATACACACATGCATACATGCCATGCATATGGTATAATATGAGTTAGGGTACTCTCTAACGGTAGTCAGTCAATGGACAATCCCTACCTGTGCAGGCCAGAACATCTCCATATCTCCATTGCGTTAACAGCAGACAAGTCTCCCCCTCGCCAGTCACCTCTGCTGCACTGCCTGTCCTCAAATGTAAACATACCAGTCACAGCGCCTGGCAAAAGGAGATGCTACATCACATGAAGTCAGATATAAGTGTCTTGTCTTGGTCTTCTAGTTCAGGCAAGCTGATATGCAACTTACACTTCCAGTCAAGTTCTTGATTTAATGCAAGTAATTCTGTGCTTCTTTATAAACAATAGCTGTCAGTAGCACAGCTGTAGAAAATTAAATTGATCCCATCTCTTAGTGAGCAGTGCACATGATTTATGTTGTAATAGAAAGATTAAGTCCCTTTCTTATTTAATCGGGATTTGTCTTGTAAAGTGATTGATAAACTTGCCAACTTACTGCTGTTGATTATACACTTGAAGGACTGGTTGGATAACTTCAATGTAATGCAATTAATTATATTTTGAAGAATTTGCACTGATACAGCCTAAAGTCATGCTAGAGACTTTTAGCAAAGGGTTAGCCTTTTTCTGCCCCAACAGTAGGTAAAAGGGAAGTACGGGGTTTTTTCACTATTTGAAATCAAAAGTGAAAGAACAAACATCACTTACTTCAGAGCACTTCAGGATATAATAGAGCCCCTTCTAAGTGAAATACTTCTCTGGCATTCCTAGCAAGTCCCTACCTTATAGAAATGATTCATTAAATTTAAGTGGCATGTTTTCTTATTTTGAGCATTCATTTCAAAACTTTAAAAATGCCTTGTCAGATCAGCCCTAGACACTACCTATTAAAATGTTAAGTTACACTTGATGAAATATAATTATAGCACTTTTGACATCTTTATGTAGCACACACGTTTAAGTCATATTTTCCTGAATTTATTTTTCTTTAATATAAGAATAAGTTTAAGCTTTAAAGCTTTAAAGAAACAATAACATGTCAAGCCAAAATTTAATTTGAAAATTGCCTACACAAAACCACACTTAAATCTATTTTTGAGGACCTCAGCCTAACTATATACACTTTGGAATGGCCTCTCACCCCAAGACTAATGACAAAACAAAGCAGAAAAAATCACTAGTCTGTCTGGCAAGTGTTTATGCAAACTATCCAGCCATGGCAATACCCCATGCATTCCATTAATAACATACAATTGAGGCACATTATTCTGGGAAAATATTATTTACAGATTGATTGATAGATAAATAACCTACTGACCACTTACTAGTTCTAGAATCTGAAGAATTCATTATAAGTTTAAAGTATGGAACAGAGCTGCCAATCTTTCCATCAGTATAAGTCACAAAAATATAAGCTCTTCTTGAATATGCAAATATTTATAGCAGTATAAGTAGACTTTCCAATAACACTTGAATAGAATATAGTCGAAGTTTACTGAAAGAACAAACATTATTATTTCCTTTCATATCTATATGTCTTCTCGGAAAACACTAGCAGTCACTGCATCACAACAACAAAGATTACTGAAACTTAATAAAATATTATGTCTAAACATACATGTGTTCACAAATATCCTGTCACAAAAACACATTCAAGTTACATTTATCTTAATATACACATGCACAATCTAGTATTAATGCCTTATTCCAGCACATTCATTAATGCACAGCTTATAATTGCTTCCATCCTTTTACAGATGGAACTACCAATGCAAAAAAAGGTTGAGTGCCTCCTTTCTTGTCTGATGTAGCTTGGTGGCCATTCCCAACAGGGAGCACAGACAAACCAGAACTTTTCCATTAAGAAGTATCCTGAGGTACCGAGGTACACCCACTATCGTTCCAAAGGACTAAAAACAACTCAAGGAGAGGTGGGAATCTTGTTAAGCTGTCTTCAAGATTCACACAGCTTACGTGGTTTCCCTCATACCCCTCAGATGGTGTCGCTCACTCTAGCCTGGATTCACTTCATGACATGACTAATTCCTTAAGTTTAGCTCTCAAACATGATGACAATTTCAGTATTGGTAACAGAACACTTTGTGACTCTAGTAACAAACCAATTCCTCTCTTATATCAATGGCCAACTACCACTTCATGACTTCCCTGCCAGATTAAATAGTCCTATTTCCTATGGAAAATAAAAGCTAATTAGTCATCCGATTCTACATATAAAATCTTGCTTTCCCCACTCTGCTCTCTGCAATTTTGCCTTCTTTCAGTTGAACCTTCAGGGGTTTTCTCCTCATTAATTACAAGAGATACATACAGGCTCATCTATTCTTTGCTAAGATGAGGCTATCCTTTACAACTGAGCTCCCTGAAGCCACCCAGAAAGTGGATTAGGTCTGTAATTTGCAGAAATTTCAGCATATCTTTCTTTTATTGCACAGCTTCCTAGCTACATATTGCAGTTAATGCCCCATGTAAATCTATTCCTTGAGATTTCAGCTTGGCAGGCTTATAAAAACACGTAATCTTGTGCTATTTTGAGGGGAGAGTGAAGGAAACTGGCATTTTATGCTGGAAGACCAATTACAACTTTCTGTATTGGATTCTGTCACCTTCTGCTGAGAAACAAAACATTTCTTCCAAAAAGTACTTCCAAATCTTGATCACAGCAGCTACTGTACTGTCACACTAAATTAAAAGTTACACTTCTATTTACACTATAACATAGTTGTATTTGTATTTTTTGCCCTAAAGCATGTTTTTTGCATTTTCTGCGCTTTTTAGGATAACTGTATTTCATTAGAAAGAATATTTAGATGACTTTGTTGCTAGAAGTACAAAAGTAAGGGCACAGACCCAGAGCAAAGTAAATTAGAAAAGCAGAACTTCTATCTTCAAATACATTAGAGGGGATGAAAGAAATGGGTAGGTAGATATCACTACAACTCATGAATTATTACAGACCTTGAATTTCCCATCCATATGCACTAAGCCATGAGCCCTGCAGTAAACTGAAGTGCTGAAAGCTGCTGTTGCTTGTACTTGCTGAAATACTTGATGGACAATATAACCAACTCCACCTGCAGCTCCCCTGGATAGATCAAGAGTGAACAGAGATTTCAGCACAAACAGCACCTAAAATCTCTTCTCTCCACTTATTTATTTAAAGAGAAACTTTGACCGAGATACATAGGTATATGTCATTACTCCACTCCAGCTTCACTCCCATGCATACCTTACATTTCTGCCTGCAGCATCCTGCCCAGGTGAGTTTCCAATAACCACTCCCAATATCAAAGATTTTGCTCTTTGAACAAGCAGATGAAAAAAAACTGCCAACAAAGAGCCCAGAAGCTTAGACCATGCTTCAGTACAGAGTGCAGAAGAGCAGTGGTGGCAGTAGCCAGCAAGAATGTAAGATCAAAATGCAAAACTGAAAAACGTGAGTTAGGATTGAAGACTGGAAATGCAAAGGGTGAGTTTGTAGAAGTGGACATCCTGGGGTGGAAGAAACTAAGGATCTTGAGGCAGTTAATAAAAGGTTTGACAGGTTTAGTGCTAGGGCGAACTAGAAGAGAAAGGGATCTGGGGTCCTGGAAAAGAGACTCTGGTAGGGGGCACTGAACAGGTTAACTCTGCTGTTTGGGATGTGCTGTGGGGAACTGAAGATGGTGTGCCTGAGGTCTGAGAACTCCCGAGCAGTCAGTAAGGGGAACACGAGCAGACCATCTGCAAAATACTAGAGGGTATTTAAGGCAGCAGGAATAAACAGATTCAGCACCCTCACTACCACGCACTCCCTGACCCTATCCTTCCCTCTATGGAAAACCCACTTTCATCATGTTTTTTCTCTTATTTAGCTGTCAAAAATAGGATGACAAGCAGGCAAAAAAATCAATGGCCTTTAAAGTTATGAAATCTCCGACATAAGAATGTTTAAGTCACCCATGGGTTAGACTCCAGTCCAGCTACCTTACGCTACTTTAACAGGGGCAAAGCAGATGAACTAGTAAACACTGCAGTGTTAATCATGAAACAGCAGTTGCCACAGCTCTTGTAAGGCTGCTATACCCACTGTCAAGGCTCAACAAATTACTCCCATAAATGTACAGGGAATTTGGGAACCTCTTGGTAAGTATTAATCTACAAAGACTGCATTATGGCTTCCAGTCCAGGTGAACAAACAGAGGCTTGTTTTGTTATTCTTTTTATTTCAGCTCCCAACACAGGACATTTTTGTTCAACTTGGCCTGGATTTCCAGCATATAATATGAGCCTTGGTACTCTCATCAGCATCCCTGTGCATTTGGGGCCTACATAAAATGTCTAAGTTCTTTACTAAGGTCTTTCAGGTGCTGAACACCCATCCTATCTTCCACAGATTTTTCTTCAGTGAGCACTTAGTTAAGAGTCGCAATGTAGGTCACTCCTCACTTGAGCCCAGAAGTTGTTTTCATTTCTTTATTTCCTCAAAATTGAGATCTACAAAAGCCAGCTGTGGACTTAGTTTCAATTTACTTTTCTCAAATGCGCTGGACTGTGTGACTACAAACATCGAGATCTCTCCAAAGTTTGTGTTCAATTTACACAACATGTAATTGTAACTGAAAAATCATCTTTACTCTCAGAATGCTTACTGGACTCTTTTTGTCCATATCGGGTGTTTTAGGATCTGTGCTTTTAACAGTGTTGTTACACAGATAGTAAAATGTTTATAAAGACTACTTGAGGGTGGTGACTGTTAGCACAAAACCGACTGCTCAAGTTACAAACACTGCTGCGGAAATCTGTGACAACCAAAAAAAGCAAGAGAGAGTAAACTCCTAGAAAAATATAGGAATCCAGAAGAAGGACTAGCATTTAACCCAGTTTCCATGGACATCTTTTTGCACCTGTAAATCTAAGAACATTGTACCAGATTTCCAGAGATTGCCAGCCCAGCCAGGTTATAGCCAGAAACAAAATTACTCCCTATTACATTCAGACTCAAGAAGCCAGGTAATAAAGAGGTGACACATCACCACTTTTCTCCCCCATTAACTTCTGTTTAACTGCTTCCTGAAGTAATTTCTGAACATAGATTTAAAGTTTCCATATGTGATGTCTTTTTATTATCAATACAGGAAATGCACACCAAGACAGACAATTTAAAATGAACTCCTCCTAAGTGGATTCCTCATTAAAACATCAGTGGGAGATTTTGATGTTTGTTTGTTTGGTTTTTTTTTTTAAAAAAAAGTTGATTCTTTCCATTCCTGTTAAAAGCATGACGCAGAGGCTAGAAAGAGGGAGGGTTTGTTTATTGCTGATCTCCTGCTTCATTTAATACAAATGAATGGAAAAGGTGACTATGATGAACTCTGTGTGTGAGTACATTGATAATCCTTATGGATTCAGGGAGAGAAAGAAGAATCCTTGGCAAATAAATGGGACAAGACTACCTTTTCTCAGTATGGAATGGATGTTTTATAGACTTAGCAGACAATGTGTTCAGGTAAGATATCTCCTTTTCATTGCACAATTGAAACTGTCTTCAGCTGAGCTGCTTTTGATTTACACTGAAGCACAACAGGAACATCTGGTGATCTTAGCTGATGTTCCACTGTGTATGCTTCTTATTGCTAAAAGTGGGTAAATATTAATCATCTCTCCCAGACCTCAGTCAAATGGCTTACCATGAAACAGCAGCTTGCAAGTTTTTCTTCATATTCCCCTCCTCAGATACATCCCCTCCAACTTCTGCCTCTCCAGGCATTTCTAGCATTATCTACAAAGAATGACACACAAGACGAACGATCTCTATGAAACCTTCTATAGCTGTGGCCATTCAAACAAAAATTTGCAAAAGTTCATCTGTGACACAAAATTTTCAGAGTTCTACTTCTCAAAATGACAAGATATTCTCACAAATTTACTCAGAACTCTCCCTCCCGACTGACAAGATGACATATAGAAATTTCATTAAATGATCCTCCCTACAGCAGATCAGTCTGGCATCAGTTCATACTCAGGGATTATACTTGTCTTCCAAACGAACTGTGCTGTGCATGGTTGGCCTTGATTTGTTACTATGGTGGGTACCCTGAGCAGTCACATTACAATTTAGAAGCAAAATTCACAAGGTTTGGGACTCCAGAGCAAGCACCTGCCTCCCACAGTGAAGGTGTGCTGCAGAGGCACATGTTCTGCCACTGCTATAAGCTATGGCTCACATTTGTCCCCCCACTTTCTAAATTGACATAGACTATTTTGTACAAAAAGTGAAAAACATTTTTCTCTTTTCTCCCCCGCCCCCCCACCAGTTCCCGTCAGCAGTTTCAAGTAAATCAAATTCATCAATCATGATAGCTGCATTAGAGTCACTGATGAATACAAAAAAAAAAAGTATTTTAAATTTTCCAGAGATGTTTGGCATGTTGTTATGAATAGGAAGATTTTATTTTAAAATCAATGGTTGCTAATACATAGATGATAATGTGAAATGTGAAGATTAGGTAAAGTTTCAAAGTCAAGATCAAAATAAAGAGAAGATTTATATTATCTGGGGACCCTGATCTCATAGTTATTATTGGCAAATGCAAAATCTTCCTCAGTATCTATTTGGTAAATCAAAAAGGCCAAGGCAGCTGAGAGTCCTAAGCCAAAATCATTGTCTGGAAAAGAAAAACTGAAGTACTGTTGTACAATTCACTCTATGTCTCTCTCAAAAAATAAAAACGCCCAAATTGCAAGCCACTTAAGTTCACAGAAGAGATGGATATTTATGAACCTTATCTTGTATATAATTAAGACAATTAGAGATTTGCATAATCTTTAACAGCAACATGTTTTCATTCTTTATTTGCCTTTGATTTTGCCAGTCTAGATGACTAGGTATTGCCCCTTATGCTGAATCCCAAAGTGTTTCTGGACAATAACCTGAACCCAAAGGGTCAGAAAAACAAAAGTAATTTTTAAGGTTGTTCGCAAAAAGATGGACCACAAGAAAATGCAGCAAATGTTGCTGTCCTTCTTACGGTTTGACCAGACAAAACACAGCTTTGCCCACCTTCAATCGGCTGTGAAAGATTTGATGTTAACCTGAGAGCAGGTATGACAGAAGGTGAGAATGGCAACTTGCTAGTGACACAAGAAGAAAAGTCTTTGTTTAATTGTAAACTCTTTTCCCTTCCCAGTCTAAAATCTGTGTGCTTCTAGCTGACAAATACAAGTCCTTGTATGCTTCTGGAACAAAAACCTGAAGCTATTAGCTTTTGGGACAAGTATTTTAGATGTTAAAAACTTGGTTCAAATTTTTGTAGGTGATTAGAGCGAAAAGTACGTAGTGTATGAACATAAAACAAAGGCAGATGGACTGCTGAGAATTAATGATGAGTAGAGTTGCTTAATGATGAACTCATGCTAACTTATAGTCAGGACAACAATTGATTCCTTTTAGGCTCTTCCCTGAAGGCTCTATCTATCAAACACAGCCTCTGCAAGCTACTTGACAAAACTGCTTGTGGCACAAAGATTTTCTTTCATGTTTATCACTGAGAAACTAATCGATCACTTGACAAATACTAGCGGCTGTTATTCCACCTTCAAGTTTTTAATGAATCAAAAGTTGTCTATGTTGACCAGTATGACCTTCACTTTGTGTGCATATGGTCCATGCCAAAACAGGTTTTTAAAATGTCAGCACTTATTCCTGCTTAAAAATAAAAATATTCAGATTATTTTAGAAATTATCTGTCTCTAAATGAAACACACACTAATGCCCAAGACATGCAGGCTATTACTATACAATGACAACTATATGACAACTACTATAGATTATTCCACCTACTACTGAAGTTAAAAAATATTATGTATTGCAGTAGTAATCCAATTTAATATTCTATATGCAAATTTCCGAAGTGTTATAAATTCTCTCCTGTCAGCACACCTCTGCTTATTCCCTTTGCCAGGGAATCTTTATTAAAAATAGTTATTTTCCTGTGTTTACCAGAAAAATAAACAATCTCTAAAAACTATTCCCCTAAGTTGTAAGAATATTTTCTCTGCATGAAAACAAGCCGTGCATCAAATACTGAATGACTCCTAAGTGCTAAATACATTTAGGGCATACTACAATACCTGAAGGTAAGTCAATAGACTGCATCCTGAGGACTGTTTGGCTTGCCTGTGGGACCTGGGCAAGTCACTCAGCTCCAGGGCAATTAATGGGAGCGCAGGGACATACTGCTGTTGTTTCACTGTTTCAGGAAACTGAACTACAGTGCCTGCATGACCTGCATGCGTCAGGTAGGCAGACCTGCCCATGCAGAGCCAAGGGGGATTTCGCAGTATGCCTTTCAACTTCTATGTGCAATGCAGCATGCAAGACAATATAGATGCGCTCTCAATCCACATACACTTCAGAAGGAAACATCAACTCTGCACTCTTCTTTTTGGCATACTTACTAAGAGGAGATCACTCTTGATTTGAATCTACACACTCAGATTTCACCTCACCCGAGAAAGAAGCAACTCACATTTTGCAAAAACAGTTAAGCCTTATGATTAACGGGAGGAAAAGATGTTTTTACCAGGTTTCAATTTTCCTCTAACTCATTTTTCTCTAGGCAAAGAACAGTTGTTTTGAGCAGTGAAATCTGGCAGACAGTTAACCTTTATTTCAGAGAGACAAATTACTTTTTCAAAGTTTATCAAATCAGCAATTCAGCTCCATAGATCAACACAGTGGGAAAATTTTATCAGGACAGAAAAAGGATTTTACTGAAAACAGATTGGCTCAAAATAAGATGTGCCTGCTTCTGCAAGGAAGAACACCAGAGTTTTTCAGGGTACTCCAAAATGAAGAATGGGAGCAGGCAAACTAGAGGAGGTGGCAGTTCAACCATTCTACAAATCTTTCCCTGTAATCTCGTAACACAGGGAAAGAAGCCTGTCTACTGTGGATTAGGTAACATAAACCCTGTCTCCACACAGGCTTCTTTCACTGCTTCACCTTCCATAATAGCAAAAGCAAAACAGCAAAGCAAAATAGCATTGTTTTCTATAATTATCAGCCAAGAATTGACAAAAGCATATGTTAAGCACAAAAAGCTTGAAACAAACAATAAAATTAAACTTTGGCATGCTAAAAAGAGACACATAAGCAAATGCTTCAAAGCCTTAGAATTTGTGGGTACCAGGACACTAAGATTCAGATTTATCATTAGGTCCAATTGCCTACATGTTCTGCCACAGTGACACTTAATACAAACCAGATTCTCCAGTTTAAAATTAGTTTGGGTAAATCTGCATGGCCTGCTACTCCACCCTAACCTATCTTTCCAGTGTTCTCCCACCATGCCTGAAAACCAAACACAGGCTTGGCCAAGTCCTTTCCCAAAGAATAGGCTCAGAAGTTTCCAACTCTCCTGACACACACTCAATTAAACTACAATAAGCAAAGTCACACTGTTACAATGAGAACAATAAAAATATAAACCTACCTAAATGACAGCAAACTTTCCTCTAGATAAAGGACAGACAGTTTTCCTCCCACTTGCATGTTCCTGCCTTTCAATGCACAGCCTGCAAGTTTCTCAAGCTTTCGAAAACTACTGCCTGATCTTTTATATGCAGCTGCCACAATGCAGCTGGCTCCAGGTTTATGACTCAACCTTCACCTCTCCATTCATCTGTCCAAAACTTTATACACCTGCTTATCTTCACAATTAAGCAATCCCATGAAGATGCACTTGAAAAGGGGCATCCATATTGTGTTGTAAGAACTTTGGTCCTGCTTTTCATCACATCTATGCTACATCTTGACCAAAAAAAAAGTTCATCTACCTGAGTTTATTTTTAAAGATTTTTTTTCTAGGTGTTCTGGGTAAATTACAATTTTAGTAGTAATATAATACTGTCCTGGTGGACTCCTCAGTAGTAATTTCTGAGGATTGTAACATTGACCATCATTATGGAAAAGCTGTATTTACATTTCACTGTATTGTTTCCTCCCCAGGAAGCCTATGAAAGAGATATCACATTATTGTCCTGGGGTACAGAAATAGAGAGTATATAATCATAATGAACTAACTTTTACATCTTTTACTAAAGTAAACTGGAATTCTCAGGAGTATCAAAGTTCATGGCTGAATATAGTTTCCTCCCTGTTAAAAACAAACTCCTGATGTTGTCAAAATGTAAATTTAAAAAAAAAAATTACACTAGAATAAGTTGTGCTTTATTACTTCCTGATTTCCAGTGCAGTTACTGCTCTTGAATACCGTCCTTAATACACCTTGAGGCTAAAGTGAAGTCAGCTGATTCCCCCGAGTTCTCAAGATAAACACCATTTGGGGAATGAGAATAAATAGCTCTGAGAATCTTGAATTATTGAAACAAAGTTACATCCGAAACATTTCTTCCCAGCTTCTGTTTTTCCTCTTCAGAGTTTTCTGGTGATGGAAGACTATTCTGACCCTTACTCCACATAAAAACAGGTAAATGCCTTTTCCTTCACCCAATCCAGCATGGAGCAAGCAGCTGCCATGCAAAGGCAAGGAGTGGAACTAGACCCACGCTGCCTCCTCCTCGTGATTACGTCCTGGCAGAGGTGGGACAGGCAGTCACCAGCAGAGCTTTCCAGGAAAAGGATTCTCAAAACTGCATTGGAACATGGGGCCCTATGGAATACGCTAAAAGTCACCAGGACTTAAAAAAGGTTCAAGACTACGCCTTTGCAAATCCTACTGCAGAATTCAGGACATGTTGCAGCTTGAAAGAAAACATTTAATTTATAAACAACACTACTCTGAGAAAAGGGAGACTGCCAGAAGTTGGTTAAGGATGTCATTGCTATCAACACAGGTGGAGAGCAAGGGAAACTAGTTATGTCAAGAAAAACATATTATTCTCTTTTCATGTAATTCTTCACGCTATCAATTTTGTCTGTGCTGAAAGGGATGAGACTTTACCTAAAGTAATAGTACTTTACATAAGTCTGAAAGCATGAAAAGAAAGCTGATTATAGGTCAGATGCTGAAGATGATGATGATGAGAACAGGAACAAAGGAGCAATGACATGCTGTTACCATGAACACCACAGATATTATTTTGCTCATTAATTGCTCATTACATCCCATTAAAGTAGCTGTTGCTTCAGATTATGCCAGTACTCCTGCAGAAAGAAGCATAAAGCAAAATTGTGATTCACTAAGTGTAACAATGAAAAGCATTTTAACAATTTAAGTAGTAGTGCTCTGCGTTAGGCTTGGCTGAGTCCTCGGTAGGAGGGCAACTGTCAGAATTCTAAGTAACTTCTCAAACTTTGCTCTCACCAAGCAGAACAGTATAATTCTTTCAAAGGAGAATCAAAAAGCACTTTGCAAATATCAGTGATTTAAGCCTCAGAACACCTTTGGAAATAAAGAAGTAGTATCATCTCTCTGAAGAGAAGGCATGTTTTCTGAGTCATAAGTCAGTTTAACACTCCTTTTGCTGCTCATCACAAAGACACTGTTCTTCAGCTGACACAAAAAGATTGGTCTCACCTTATCTCTCTGGTTTCCAGGCACACCTGTGCAATATATAAAGCCTATGACCTAACTCTAGAGAAACAGAGATGCATGAGCACAGCAGTACAATACACAGCAGCCTAGGTATGACTGGGCAAGGGGGAGGACATAGGGAATTAAGCAGTGAAAGTAAGTAACCAGTCTTTCAGCAGACTGAGAAAATAAAGCTGTGAAAGAGAGACAATAAAGCCATGAAAGAGAAACAATAAAGCAACAAAAGAAGAAACTAATTGTAAGTTATAACCCAGAATTGTTTTATTGCATGTTTTTATGGTTTTGTTTAATGATTTCCAGTAATGCTATCACATATTTAAGAAAAACTTATTCATCTATCCTTGAATCTTGTCCAGTAACAAAGTGATCCCAGAGCAATGTGATGCATGTGCAATCCTGTTTTCCTTTAGGAATAATAAATCAATAAGCAACTGATCTGGAAAGGTCTCAGAGTGCCTTCATCTATAGTGAGTTTAAGCCTTACTCAAACCAACCCCAAATTTCAAACAGCCTCCTATCCTAAGCATCTTTAAAAAAGTAGAGCAACCCAGTAATTAATTGAATTATGCAGGACCACAGTCACTGTTGTTATGGGACAGGAATTAGAACCACCTCAGATGACACAGGCTAATCACTGCAGGAAAAGCAAGTTACCAGGTGCAAAAATGGCAATTAAATATCATAAGTACAAATGAGAAAAAGTTGGGGAAATACCCAAGCAGTTCCTAACATGCAAAAGTAACAACAATATGTTTCATTTTATGTGTTTCCTCTTCAGTCCCTCCTTCCTTTCATATGTTTGTTGTAAGTTAAAAAAACAAGGTCCTTTTGCCGCATACAGTCTTTGTAACATTTGGTGTAAGACCTGGATCCATAAACATATCATATAAGAACAGCAACAAATTACCTGTTACAAGGTGAGTCTAGAACAAAGTCTCTCCAGCCTGTGTATTACAACAGCACAGCGCTTCCACTCTAGAGAAAACATAGAGAGATTAAAAAAGAAAAAAAAAGTATTAATTCAAAAGATAAGACTAATCATATTGCTAGAATACCTTTTATTATCAAAATATGTAGTGTATTGTTAAGAGCTAATAATTTTCTGAAGAGGAGCAAGTCAAAACCTTAGCAAACAGGTTGCGAAGGATTACTTTCCAGAACTGCAACAATGACAAACATGATCTCTGAATACCACAATACTGCCTCATACATTGTCCTAGGAATAACAGCAACATCTTTCCCAGCCTTCCACAAAAAAACAAACTACCAAACAGTTTTCTCTTTGCTCAGGCTTGGGGAGAAAGAGTACGTTTATCGCTACCTGGTAGCAATACCAAAGAACGATACTGTAGGAGTACATCACACTGGTCAGTGCCAGTGGGGGCAGAGAGAAATTTCCAGTCCTTCTTTGCTCCCTTCTCCACAGCAAGCAGGGGAAGGCACGCAATATGTGCACTTCAGCATGTATTCCTGGACCTGAGGCCAAATGCAGAGACAGAGAAAGAAGGAACTAAATAGATGTCTGATTCATAGTACATAAGATATTGCAGCCCTCTGATTTTTAGAGCCTAACAGAAGAAGAGAAGCAAAGTGAAACCAAAACTATTACATTAGTGCAGCCTATATAAAAATCTGCATTAAGTGAATTGCACTTTTAAAGTAACCTATTTGCAGGCTGCAGCTCATTTAGTCATATACCAGGCAAGTGAAAATTCATCGTGCCAATAGGTAACAACCCAAATGAGTAAGTGCATTCAACACAGAAGAGCACTACTTGAAACAAATCACTAAAGTAAACTTTGGGGGTAAGCTTTTCATCTTGCATTTTGTTCCTTATAGGATCACCACAGCATATGAAGAACAGTCCATATAGGGAGGATCCAGTTAGTTCCCCAGTAGTGCCCAGAATTAATCCATTAATCAAGCATAGATTTCTTGAGAAGGATGGGGAACTTTATCACTCCAGTCAAACTCCACAGTCACAGCTATGCGGATGCATGGCCTGCTACCCCCTGTGGTCTGTAGGATACCTTTTCCCAGACTTCACCCAGCCTCCCAGGTCTCCCATGGGGCAAATTTTAGTGCTGTAAGAGAGAAATGCATCATAGTGTTAAGAGGTTGCTTTTTGGTTTCTAAGCATATCTTCCTTCATTTCCCCCACTCTGTGGCAGATCTGCTGAGGGGCAGCTGCTTCCTAATGCAGCCTGTTAAGAGCCGCAGCTCTTCAGTTTGAGTGGGAAAGATCTGGCCAAGCCTGGAAGCCCAAATCCTTCAGTCAGTCCTGGCAAAAAAGTGGCTCCTTAGCCATGACTATTTGCAAATCAGTAGTTTGTTTCGATAGCACCCCCATTCAAACTGTAGCTTCAATTATTTTTTTTAATGTAGAAAACAGACTTTCAAGTAGCGTATCAATTAATTTTAAACAGTAAGTGTACCATGTATATCATCATATTGTCTTACACTTTTCCTATTAAGTCTAATGAAATTCTGAGATGAACTATACAGCACAGGGTTAGGGTCACATTCTGATCTGAATTTAGGTCATTGTCTTTTATAAGTAGCACTTATAACATTAATTTATAATCTTACATATATCCTACACTCTGAGCATTTTTTGTTTTAAATAATAAACCTTACAGCAAGCAAATTGAAATTTTGCTGCAAGAAATGGATGCATTTGTATGATACACTACATGAGACGCCAGCTCAGAGAGACAGGTGGCCCTCTCTCAACCTGGAATTATATATAGCATCCATTACTGACATGGAGAGAAGTACAAGTGAATCACCAATCACCAGAAAAATTTATAGCAGGAAAACACCTGCCTTCCCACCTGTTTCTTTGCACTCCTTTGTGCAATTAAAATGTGAGCTTTGTTTTAAATAGCTATATATTAAAAATCCATAGACTAGAAGTAAGGGTTTGTTAAATAGGATAAGAAGTAGGAAATAACTGAAAACAGCAGTAGCCCCTTGAATCAGTTCTGAAGCAGCTTTTTCTTATCCAAACTCAAAGTTATTTTAAAACCTGAGGTTCCTTCCAGTCTGAGTTATTCTGTGATTTGTGTGGTTACTCAAAATGCAGGAGAGAACTCTGAGTGACCTTCACCCGCTCTGCTGAAGAAGAATCACTGTATTTTTTTTCTGCAGTCATAACATTACATTGTCATTTGGGAAAAGTACAAAAAATACACACAGTAGGTGTAGAATTGTTTTTTAAAAAGGGGAAATTGTGCAATTTTAGAATATTATCTTCAGCACATCAGTGCTGCGTTTCTGGGGCAAGGAAGCCAAAAGTCAAGAAAAATGTGAATAAACTCTTAAAACATTAAAGATCCTAAAAGTCTACACATAAAACACATTCAGCTATTTTAAAATAGGTGATTTGAAATTACATAATTTTTTTTCTTCATCAACCTGTAATTTCAGTCTATGGGACATAGCTGTTACTAAAAGCACTCAGGAATTTGGGCAGGGTAATTACAATAAGCAACTTTTCTTTTTCAGGAATGAAAAATGACTGGTAAATTTGCCACCTACTTCATATGCAACAAAAAGAGAACATACAGCATAGCAGAGTCACTGCTTTTACTTTCTAACTAATCCTACAACTCTCTTGACTTTGGCCCTTATTTAAATCATTACCTCCCTAACTATAGACATGTCATCATCTATATTTTTCATAACAGGGTACTTGAGTATGGGACAGTAGGCATAGGTTCTTCTTTAAGATATGGCTACAGCAAAAGGAATCTCCACATAATTTTCTATAATACTTCAGGTAGACGCTAGAAAATAGTTCAGCAATGATAGATGTGCAAAGTATCAGAAAATGGCAACAATACTGCATACATTAAATAAATCTTTCTCAACATCGATGGCTACTATCTTGCCATGAACTTCAGAACTGCATATTTGGCATATATAATTTGAAATAAGAGATGAGTTCTTCCAGCTCTTTCCAGATATATTTTTTTTCAGTTATCAAATTCAGTATCTTCCATATGCAGGAAGCAGGGAAGGAAAAATTTTAATAAAAAACCCACCCAGTAAGTGCTGCAATTGTGCAAATAACACTCTGCATCTTAGTTTCTCTAACTGTAAACTAGAGGTAACAGTTACTAACCTTTGTTAAATTACTGTATAAAGATTGCTACTAACTAGGGATCATTTCACACAGTACAGACATAAAACTATCTCCAGGGCAAAACAGAGCAGCTGTTTAATGAAGCACAGCCATAAAACATAACACAATTTTATTCCAGGAGCAAAACCAGAAAAAGAAAAAAAAAAAAAGGCAATTTTCAGTTTCCTTCTTTTTTGAAAACTGTGAAAGTAGACAAGGAGCTACTGGAGGTTTGATCAAGACATTGGCCCTAATAGTTGCATTATCACAGAAAAACCTACGCTTCCTATAAGGTTTTCTTTTAACCTTCTGTTTTTACGTGGAACTTCCTCATACACTTGGAAGGAGCAAGACCTTCTCATACAGTTGCACTGTGCTAAGACATGGTTTGTTGACAATTCTAAAAGAGAAATACCACCAAATAAGTTACTTCTGATGCAATTTAGCTATTCCTGCTCTTCTGAACACAGCCTGCTTACTTTTTTTAAAAGCTTACAGCAAAATAGTGTAAGAGTATATGGGTACTTGCACCATACTAGTTTCAAGTTCACCAGCAACATGAAGAAGAACATTAAATAAAATAAGACTATGAAAATTTCCAAACAAAATCCTATAAAATAGTGCAGTTAACAGTATTATTTTAATCACAATATGTTGATAAAATCTTTAAAGATCTCCCTGAAAGACTTCTTCCCTGAACAGATTTCTGTTGAGGACATTTATCCTAGAGCCTATTTTATCCAAAGACAGCTAGTCTCAAATAAGTTATTCATCCTTTAATACTGCCACATTTGTGTAAACTGAAACAAATATTAAAAGTAGAAAGGGAAATCTCCAGTTCCCCCAACACTTCTATTTGATGTTACCATAATACAGAGCAGATGACCATCTTTGTATACTCTCCCTAAAAGATGAATTGTAGCACTTTGAAGAAACACTTTGAAAAAGACACTTTTCTTCACATATGAAATCAGTATTCACATGTGATTGACTTTAAATTGTACATCATAAATCCATGCAGAATTTGGATTCTAACAATTTTGAACAACAGCTACTAATAATTTTTAGTATTACTGCGATACCCCAGACACATAACAAGCCTCCGATGAGCATATACATATATATAAGGTCATACAAGACCTTTCCTTAAGCATAGATCAACCCCTCTCTGTAAAACTGTCACTGATTTTTTTTAAAGGATCAAAAGCACACTTTCATATCAGTTCAGATATGCTCAACACAGTGGTTTCTTTGATGCACTCTAGTGAGGTATTTTTATTTTGTTTAAACTATTACAATAATATTTTGGAATCAATTAAGTCCCATGCATTTTTCTGATCTTGCAGGAAAACAAAAAAAGAAGAAAAAAGTCTAGTAGGCAAATCACAGCTGTCATTACAATCCTCAGAGGCAATAAGTTAAAAGTGTTTGCAAACAACACTCCCCTTCCTTTCCACCATGATCAAGCACTGGAAGAGCCAGTAGGTACACATGCTTGCAAATAGTATGATGTCACCCCAATTGAATACGTGTTCTGCAGCGCTGCTAAGGAGTTCAGTACTATTGTTTTAAAATAGTTTGTAGCTATTTGATCTTCTCATGCTCCATCCCCACCTTGACCTTGTCAAAATCAGCTCCCCCCCCAGTTTCGGACATGCTGCCGGCTCCCTTCCTTGCAATCGGCGTCCTGGAAGGGGCCGCTGTGGTGCAGATCAGCTAAAAAGTTGCGCACCGGGTTCTTTTCATGAAGCCCTTCCTGCTGGTTCCTCTCATACTCGGCGATCTTTGCCATCTCCCCATTCATCTTCTCGATGTTTTGCCACTGCCACTCTTCCCACTCCTTGGACTTTCGGTCAGGGCCGGCGTCACCCCCCATCACTGGGCCTGCTGCCCCTCAGCCCCATCTCAGGTCCAGCGCTGTCGACATGGCAGCAGCGGTGGGGCCACAGACAGAGCCCCACTGAGGGAACCGGCTGACCCTGCCCACCGCGCATCAGCGCGACTTCCGCTTCCACTTTCCCCCACAATATCCTCCTCTCTAAATTGGAAGGATATGGATTTGATGGGTGGACTGTTCGGTGGATAAGGAATTGGCTGGATGGTCGCATCCAGAGGGTAATGGTCAATGGCTTGATGTCCAGATGGAGAACAGTGATGAGTCGTGTCCCTCAGGGGTCCGTACTGGGGCCAGTGCTGTTCAAGATCTTCATCAACGACATAGACAGTAGGATCAAGTGCATCCTCAGCAAGTTTGCAGATGACACCAAGCTGAGCGGTACAGTTCACTCCTGAGGGGTGGGATGCCACCCAGAGGGATCTGGACAGGTGGGCCTGTGTGAACCTCATGAGGTTCAACAAGGACAAGTGCAGGGTCCTGCACTTGGGTCGGGGTAATCCTCGGTATCAGTACAGGCTGGAAGATGAAGCAGCCCTGAGGAGAAGGACTTGGAGGTACTGATAGATGAAAAGCTGGACATGAGCCAGCAATGTGCTCTCTCAGCCCAGAAGGCCAACTGTATCCTGGGCTGCATCAAGAGAAGTGTGGTCAGCAGGTCGAGGGAGATGATTCTGCCCCTCTACTCTGCTCTGGTGAGACCCCACCTGGAGCACTGCATCCAGCTCTCGGGCCCTCAGCACAGGAAGGACATAGACCTGATGGAGAGGGTCCAGAGAAGGGCCACAAAAATGATCAGAGGGATGGAGCACCTCTCTTACGAGGAAAGTCTGAAAGCACTGGGGTTGTTCAGCCTGGAGAAGAGAAGGCTGCAGGGTGACCTTATTGCAGCCTTCCAGTACTTAAAGGGGGTTTATAAGAAAGACGGGGAAGGACTTTTTAGCAGGGCCAGTAGCAATAGGACAAGGGGTAATGGTTTTAAACTAAAAGAGGGTAGATTCAGACTGGATATAAGGAAGAAATTTTTTACAAGGAGGGTAGTGAAACACTGGATCAGGTTGCCCAGAAAGGTGGTAGATGCCCCATCCTCGGAAACATTCAAGGACAGGCTGGATGGGGCTCTGAGCCACCTGATCTAGTTGTAGGTGTCCCTGCCAATTGCAGGGGGGATGGACTAGATGACCTTTAAGGGTACCTTCCATCCCAAAGCATTCTATGATTCTATGATCTCATTTTCTTCAAGAAGATCAACAGGCAAAGTTGTAATTTTGTAATTTTTAATTTTGTGCAGGGGAAGGGAAGTGAAAATGAAAGTGAGTTGTCAGTTCAAAAATGCCCCACTGTTTCTGGCTAGTCTTAAATATACAAGATGTAAGGTTGAGATGCAAAGGTGTCATACTTGATTCCATATATCTAGTTCAATTACTTAAAAGCTTTTCTCTGTAGACACAGTTTTTATTCCACTGCCTGACAGGAAGGCAGCATGTCTGAACAGAAAACCAAAAGAATCATTAAAATAAAGACATATTCTGAAAACTAGCTCACCTTGCATCCCTTATAGCATACTGGATGAAGTAGTGGCACTTTCAGAAAATAAGTTCTATGTCAGCCACCTAAAAACACATTTTCATCTAGGTTATCTCACACATTACACCCCCCACACACATGCTTCTTCATAACATTTTCAAATGAGCTAACATGGCTGGGCAGGTGAGCCTACATCAGGACATAAATGGCTTTACATAAGGAAAAGGTGAAACAGACTGATTTACTAGCTAAAAGTTTCTAGATGGACACTTTCATGCTCTTATACTACACATCTTTAAGGACACTGTCCACTTGGGAAATTACAGTTCTGTGAGAAAAATGAGGGATGAGTGCAAAATTCTGCTGGCTCTGCTGGTTTACAAACCTGGCATTTCTGTGACAGACACAGAAAAGTTCACAGATAAATTTCTTTCTTAATAAACCTGAAGTGTCCCACATTTTTCTTAGACCATACAAATGCATCCATTTTTTAAAAGAAATATCAAAAGACCGTATCCATCTGGAACTTCTTTCTCTGCCTAGACAGTATATTCCCCCTCCAAAGAAACAAGAGTTAGCAAGGGAGTTTTTCTTTGAGAACAGAGGATCACTGGTCAAGAAAAACTTGAATGTGAATCCACATAAACCAGTGTCACTCAGCACAGTCCTTTGGCTGGTTAGTTTGTTTCTTAAAGATTTGCATAGCCCCACAATCAGAGAATGAACACTGGAGTTTTCTTACAAGCATGTTAGAAGTGAGCTCAATTTTTATTGGCATCACTATTAATACAAAACCTGAGAACTCCTAGACAATCTTCAGCTGTTATAAACTAGTATAGATCCAGTGGAGTCAACATAATGGTCTTATTCAATATCAGCTGAGACTCTGGCCCAAAATGACAACATAGTAATAGTTCAAAACAGCCATGCATTTCTGAGTCTTCAGAGAGCATTTTTGAAAGTTATGAGCATTTGGAAGTGTGTGTATATAAATGTATATAAAGAACCAAAAACCTTTGTAATATTTTTATTATATAAGATTAAGACAAAACACTATTCTAATCACAAACTGACTCATTCACTCACGTACAGCTGATTTGATGCAATATGCAAGCAAAAAAACTACTGCTTGAAAGGAACTAATTAAACTCAAAACATATTCAGGGAATTCTTTCTTATGAAAGCTACTTTGGGATATATGACCAGACTTGAAACTTCATTTATTTATTGCTAATGAGAGAGGTGGGGTTACTCAGACAGGAAGCAGGCCACCAGGTACTACAGCTCAGATCCTACTGAATATAGATGAATATTAATGAAATGTCTGAAAGGAAACAAGGGATACAGGGAAGCTTAAAATAAATGATCAGGCAAAAAACACTACAGCAAATGTCCTAAGCACTAAAAGTCCTCCCACCCTACAATCTACCAAAAGACTTGGAAAACATTCGTACACACTTCCTGTGCTCCTGTTCCTTCAGCCCCCAGAAAAAAAATTTGGTTAGTTTTTCAAGGTTGCATCTTCTCCAGCCATAATAAAATTTTATAAATTTTTTCAACATTTCTACTTACTTTACTAAGATGTACACTAAGTGCATAAAATATTTGCATGCAATGTAAGAAAAACCTTCTATTGAAAATGCCCAAAAGAATGAAATCCATAGTGAAACAATAGTGTAGCAGGACAACAGTGATTTCCCATACTGGTATCAAGTCAAGACCTGCTGTTCACAAACAGAGAAGGCCTGGTGGGTGATGTGGTGGTCGGAGGCTGTCTTGGGCACAGCAACCATGAAATGGTAGAGTTTTCGATTCTTGGAGAAGTAAGGAGGGGGGCCAGCAAAACCGCTACCCTGAATTTCAAAAGGGCAGACTTTGGCTTGTTTAGGAGTTTGGTTAATAGAGTCCCTTGGGAGGCAGTCCTGAAGGGCAAAGGAGTCCAGGAAGGCTGGATGTTATTCAAGAGGGAAGTCTTAAAGGCACAGGAGCAGGCTGTCCCCATGTGCCACAAGTCGAGCAGGCGGGGGAGAAGACCGGCCTGGCTGAACAGAGAGCTCTGTCTGGAACTCAGGAAGAAAAGGAGAACCTACCACCTTTGGAAGAAGGGGCAGGTGACTCAGGAGGACTACAAGGGTGTTGTGAGGTTATGCAGGGAAAAGATTAGAAAGGCGAAGGCCCAGCTAGAACTTAAACTGGCCACCGCTGTCAAGGATAACAAAAAATGCTTCTACAAATATATCGGCGACAAAAGGAGGGCTAAGGAGAATCTCCCTCCTTTGTTGGATACGGAGGGAAACTTGGCCATGAAGGATGAGGAGAAGGCTGAGGTACTTAATGCCTTCTTTGCCTCAGTCTTTAATAGTCGGACTGATCATCCTCAAGGTTTTCATGCCCCTGAGCTGGGAGATGGAGATAGGACACAGAACGAAGTCCCAGTTGTCAAAGAGATGGCAGTCACCGACCTGCTCCTCCACCTGGATGCCCACAAGTCAATGGGGCCAGATGGGATCCACCCAAGGATACTGAGGGACCTGGCGGAGGAGCTTGCCAAGCCACTCTCCATCATTTACCAGCAGTCCTGGTCAACCGGGGAGGTCCTGGATGACTGGAAGTTAGCTAATGTGACACCCATCTACAAGAAGGGCCGGAAGGAGGATCCAGGGAACCACAGCTGCAGAAGCTGGCTGCTCATGGCTTGGACAAGTGAACTCTGCGCTGGGTTAAAAACTGGCTGGACAGCCGAGCCCAGAGAGTTGTGGTGAATGGAGTCAAATCCAGTTGGTGACCGGTCACGAGTGGTGTTCCCCAGGGCTCAGTGTTGGGACTGGTCCTGTTTAATATCTTTATCGACGATCTGGATGAGGGGATTGAGTGCACCCTCAGTAAGTTTGCAGATGACAACAAGTTGGGTGGAAGTGTCGATCTGCTGGAGGGTAGGAAGGCACTGCAGAGGGACCTGGACAGGCTGGATGGATGGGCTGAGGCCAACTGTATGAGGTTCAACAAGGACAAGTGCTGGGTCCTGCACTTGGGTCACAACAACCCCAGGCAACACTACAGGCTTGGGGAAGAGTGGCTGGAAAGCAGCCTGGCTGAAAAGGACCTGGGGGTGATGGTTGACAGCTGCCTAAACATGAGCCAGCAGCGTGCCCAGGTGGCCAAGAGGGCCAATGGCATCCTGGCTTGTATCAGGAATAGCGTGGCCAGCAGGACCAGGGAGGTGAGAGTGCCCCTGTATTCGGCACTGGTGAGGCCGCACCTCGAATACTGTGTCCAGTTTTGGGCCCCTCACTACAAGAAGGACATCGAGGTGCTGGAGCGTGTCCAAAGAAGGGCAACAAGGTTGGTGAAGGGTCTAGAGAATAAGCCTTCTGAGGAGCGGCTGAGGGACCTGGGGTTGTTTAATTTGGAGAAGAGGAGGCTGAGGGGAGACCTTATTGCTCTCTACAACTACCTGAAAGGAAGTTGTAGCGAGGTGGGGATCAGTCTCTTCTCCCCAGTAACAAGCGATAGGACAAGAGGAAATGGCCTCAAGCTGCGCCAGGGAAAGTTTAGGTTAGATATTAGGAAAAACTTCTTCACTGAAAGAGTAGTCAGGCATTGGAACAGGCTGCCCAGGGAAGTGGTTGAGTCCCCATCCCTGGAGGTATTTAAAAGACATGTAGATGTGGTGCTTGAGGACATGGTTTAGTGGTGGACTTGGCAGTGCTAGGTTAACGGTTGGACCTGATGATCTTAAGGGTCTTTTCCAACCTTAACAATTCTATGATTCTATGATTCTATTCTATATGGGAAAGCCTTAAGCCTCCTAGTCAAATTACAGCAAGATAAGCTACTCCAGGATCAATGTAGATGTGCATGTTCTCCTGTGAAATCATTGGTAGTTTAAAATCAGTATTACTATGGGGAATTTGCTCTACTTGCCCTTATTCCCAATTCTCCAGGCAATTTATTGTCCACATCCCGTACCATACATTGCCAAGTACCCATATGCCAGAACAGCCATTCATACACCAAAGAGGAAAGAAAATGCCTGCTGGGTCATGTATTCAGTCCATTATAACATCTAAGACTCTATCCACTAACATCACAAAGTAGTTTGTGTTTCTAAAAAACTAAAATATTGGAAAAGTTACACTAGTAAATAAGATATGTTGACATGAAAAAAAATCTGAATTATAGATGACTAATGTAGGCACAATGTTTACTAATGGACAATACCTTGAAGTTCAGTGGATGACCTTCTCTTATGGCAGCTTTTAGTTTCTACTCAATGAGAAAGGTTTGACAGAATTCTGGTAAAGTTTTTACTGCTTACTGGCAAAGGTAAGTGTTTCATTATCTAGATTTACATTATAACACTTCAGCAATAAAAAAACCACATAAAGGTACAAATAAGAAAGGTAAAAGGATCAAGAAAATGAAAAATAAATAAAATGGACTTTTTAAAAATTCTCAGAATGATACCATATTGTTCTTGCACATTGTAGTCTCAGATCTTGTTAATAAAATAATAACCATTTGTCTTCTGCAAGCAAACAGTTTAGCTCAAACTGCTTCTACTGCTTTCAGAGAAAATGTTAGTTCACTGCAGCTATGGATACTTTAGCAAGTAGCTTGATAAAACAGGACTTAATCAGGAGATCAAAGCAACTAGTGAAGAGGTCAATTTATCTATCTACATTATATGATCTTCAAGGGTTTTACTTCAAACTCTACTTAGTCTCATCCCCTGGACTGAATGTTCTCATCATAAGCACAATTCAAAGCTGTTTAAAGAATGAGACGGTTTGGACCCTTACATCTCCATTAGATGTCAGAGCAGAGATGCTGTGCACCTAGAATAGAATTTTTGGGTTTGTTTCTTTCAAAACTAACCTAGTACAAGCACACCAGAACTGCTCTGCATATGCAATCAACATCCATAAGTATTGGAGAAATTCCAGAAGAGGTGATATTCCACTACCAGGAGAAAATGTTACTATCTAACTCTTATATGGAATGGCTTTTACTACTAGCTAATCAAAAAAGTGAACGAAGAGTCATTTGAGTAATAAAACTGTATGTGCAGTCCAGAAACAGACAGGAATTGTTGTTCCATATGTGTACATACAATGGCAGACTGTTGTCCTCAGAGGATGCACTACAACCAGCCTGTTCCCTGCACTCATGACATAGCTAATGGCTGTAGATTCTCACTTACTCACTCACTACCAAAAACTGAATTAGGTATAGGTATAGAATTTGGAACTTTATTGCCACTCTAAGTAACACAGGACTTAAAGCTTTAGGATTTGTTGCATATAACAGGCAAATGTCTTCAAGTGCCTGATTTATTCCACCAGACACTTCAAGCAGGGTCAGGTATCCTAGGCTATATTAGAAGGAAACCCAAGAAGGGCTGACCGAGCTCCCTACGGAAGGTACAGCAGTTCCTGACAGACAACTTTCTACAAGAGGTTTTGGGGTTTTTTTCCCCCTCTGCTTCAGTGGTTATTCCTGTGGCCAAATTTTTCATATGTGCCCATCCATTCTACTGCATATTTCTTCACTAGAGTATTTTCTCAGACTCTTTCAGACACTCCTCAGCTTCTGGCCTTTCTGAGGAGCTTTCATAAAGCCAGTGTGGCTATTTTGGTGTTTCTTATAGGCATATACGGGTCTGTGAGATTTTTTTAGTGATTCCTTGATAGCATTTACCAGCATTTTACTGATGAATTCTGTTGTCTGTACTTAACTTTAAAAAAATTTTAAAAAATAAAATAATGGAGTTACAGGCTTTCCCATAGTATTCCAGACAAACAGAACTGAGAAATAACAATAGTTCTAAATTTGAAGAGCTCTTAAATCTCTGTTTTACAAAAATAAAACAACTCATACGAAAAGGTTGTAGGGAACCACCAATGTTCTCAAGCCCCACCAAGGAACTTGGCCACATAACTGTCACTGAAGCTAAAGATAATTGCCTGTCCTTAATCTTTTTCTTTTTCCCTCCAAACTATTATCCTTAAACTTTGAGCTCAACCGTGCTGCTTTACGCAGCAGAACAGAACAATTGATCTCAAACAACTCGCATCCAAAGCCCTCAACAACCATTCACCACTCAGCTGTGTAATAAAGTTCATTTCTCTGTTGCAGAAGAGCTACCTGCAGCAGTAACAGGCTCGGCTTAGCTTCTGGGCTTTCAGAGTCAAGTATACTCAGCCTGCCTGTAAACAATTTACCAGCAATATGAACAAGTGATGGTGGACAGGCCAAGCCTGACAGAGGCTACTGGAAAAGGACTGATGGATCACACCCCCCAGGTAAGGAGAGGTGACCAATGCAAATAAATGATGCTTTTGAACAATTTATTTGCTGCTGTTTTGCAGGCTACTGATTAGTTCAGGAGAAACTGTCTTACAGCAGACCTGGTAGGGGTGACATACTGCAGGAAGAACAACCTTTTTGCACAGGAGGTAATGTTACTTTCTGTGATTACTACACTGGCTCAGGAGTAAGAAAATGAAGTACAGACAGTACAGTTTGCACAGCAAGAAAAATGTAAGGCAATTCAAATACAATAAGGCAATTCCAGCTACTAGCTGCTCTGCAGTTACTAGTGTCCCTATGCTGACTGCACAAACCTTCTGTAGTCTGCAATATGTATCAGTATTGACCCCTACATTTTGCACTGGATAAGCCATTGCCTCTTTTCCAATTGTAGAGTAAAACTCCTTTAGTTGCAACAGAAAGATTAAAGATGCTGTTTTCAATAGGTGCTGCTGCTAGATTTACCACCTTCAACTGCCTCTCAGTATCCTACTGAAGAAACACTTGGGGACAGCTGCTAATTCATCTTCCCATTAATTTAAAGGCTGAGGAAAGTTAACACATAACAGTGTCAGAAAAAAATTATTTCCATAAACTCATCTATTCCTTATGTTAGCCCTGAGAACTCTTATTATGTTTATTCACGATGGCTGTTAAAACTGGGGCTTCATTATGTAGCTGTGTCACTGGTATCCTCTACATACCTTTGCAAAAATCATGTAGGAACCCTCTGATTCAGGGAGAAAAATATAGCAAGTTGATTCCCTGCCTCGTTTCACATGAATAGTCGTTTACATAGATATAAAGAGGACAGAGTCAGAATTGACCACACTCTTAAATGAATCTAAATAAAATAGAATGACATGCTGGGGAGGAGGGGCCATATCATTCTCAAGGTGTTTGTACAAGACATATTCCAGTGTATTCCCCTAGAGCAGCTCAGGTTCTAGCTTTCATCAGAATCCTCTGCTTTAGGACTCAGTTTTTGCATTCATATGGGCTGTAAGAATGGGGCAAATCATAGATAACACAAGTGAAGGAACCTCACAAGAGAAATGCATCATCATCAAGGAAAAGTCATTATTTGAGCTTGGATTCTCCCCCCTGTATAAACATATTTCATTCTCAACAAGCACACATGCGGTTGTGGAAACTGCTCTTTTGTTTCTGCCAAATACTCAAACAAAAGCTCACTGGGGGAAGTTTTAACTAGTGTTCTCCACACACACACACATTCTGCAAAGTATCCATCCCCATTTGTTGAACACATAAAACGCTTCTTGCATAGCAGCTGTAAGTACTGCAGCCTCATCTGGTATTGCTGTAACTATCCTTCATAGGAAGAAGGTAGAGTTCAGTCTCGGAACATTCAGACCCTTAGCATGCAATAAAGGAACCAAAGGAACTCGCAGTTCCTTTGTGATAATAAACTTGTTCAGTGACTACATTCTTACTGAGTTCTTTTCCAACTTAAATTGAAATTAAAAATGGCACAGAGCACGAATGAAACAACACATTAGTGGGGAAAAATAGGGCACATCCCATGAAGAACTGTATGCAATAACTACTGTGTATCATCAGGAACTACAGCCAGGTGACAAGGCAATCAATCCCATATGCCAAGCTTAGATAGAGAATAAACTCTTAAAGCATAGCACCTGAATTTTTTTTAAAGATATGAGAATAGAAACTCAGCACTATGTGCTGTGTAAAGAAACATTTGTATGTAAGTGAGAGAAATGTGATCACACCCTGGTCAGAACTAAGTCACATCCTATTCCTTTCTAAGGGGTATCAGCCTCTATCAATGAACTAGCTACTGCTAGATTGCACCTTGGATAAAGAGGAAGGTGTCAAAACCCTAGAAGAATTCTGTTCTATTGAATACATTTATAAAAATGTGGCTACATTGACTTCATCAGTGTGAAAATTCATACTTATCAGTTTGCTTAAGTTCTTTTACACTTAGGGTGGTAAAGGCAGCAATAACTAAGCACACAAAAGACACAGTCTACACACTCAAAGCATATATCTGGTTCTAGTTCCTGCCAGGTGACAATGGCATAAAAGTCCAGAACTTTGGAAAAAAAAAATCTCCTTATGCCAAATATTCTGGACAGATGTTCCTAGACATTAACCTCACATGAGAACTGTCACTGTCCTCTTGCTAAAGTCATTGCTATAATTTAAGTTGCAGTCTCACATGGACAGAAACAGTCCTGGTCTAAATGGAAAGTAACCGATCCACCGCTGCAAAGATGTGACTGTCACAGCCACACACACCAAACAGAACTTGGGGGATGTCAACCCTAGGAATAGCAATGAAAGTGCAAAATTCTTACAGTCTCTTATTTAGCTTGCTTACAGTTTATAGCTTTTTGAGTAACACCTGAACTCCTCATAAAGACATCTAACTAAGCACTCAAAGTATCAGTTTGTTTCTTTATCTCTTCTCTCCCAGAAAGAGAAGAAACTTTTCCTAGGTTTAGCATCTATGGGAATGGTAAGCCAAGAAATTTTGCAGAGGGAGAAGGCAATTTCCACTTCTTTTCTCAGAACAGGATTCCATTTTCTACAATAATATACTATTTTCTGCCTTTTTCTTATCACAGATTTTTATGCTGCCTCTACAAAACCAGAGTAAAAAATATATCCCTTTCAGATAAGTTAAATCTCAGTGTGTTGCTCTGTCATGAAAATATTCCCTCTGCAAGTCGTTTAGAAATATAAGTCTCCACGTATCAAGATATATTAAGTGGTAATATCTGAGAATGATGAAGGAATCGTATATACATTTAGTGGATTTTCAGTCATCTCTCCCTCCTACTTTTCCAGCAAAAAGATTTTAGTACCCCTTTTGGCATTTGGTCATGGTGGTGATGAATAGCTTAAACAATTACACCAGAATTAAATGCAATTTTTCTATCTGTTCTTAGTGCTGGTCAGGAAGACAGAAGAGTTACTGTTGCCCACTTAATACTTCATGTTATTGTAACAAGGATATAAAAGGACTTAGTCTGGTCAATGTTTATCTTAAATACAGAACTGTTTTCTCAACCCCAAAAGAAGTAAAAAAAAAAAAAAAAAAAAAAGAGAAATCAAACAAGGAAACTCTACATACCACTGAAAGGAGTACATACATGAATGCCAGTATCTCCTTTAAGATGTATTTATTCTGTGCTTTGTCTTTGGCTAACTCACTCTCTACTCAGAGTACCTATATTGAAGTACTTAAAAAGCTGAATGCAATTTGGGTATTAGAAATTTGATTGAAGAGGACATAATTATAAGTAAAGAGTTATAATCCAGGGACTGCATGATACAAAGGACAGATGAAATTTGTTCAACATGACAGTTTTCTGTTATTGTTTTGGGATTACAACAAACCTGCAGCTAAACTAACTGTGCCACGATGGTTAACGCTGTGTCAGCACTTTTCTCGTAAACCTCTTTTCCAGGGGATTTATTACTAAATAAAAAATTTTTCAGGGGCTGAAACCTGGCATGAAAGACTGCATTTATCTTTAGAGACTTTAAAAAAGAAATTCAGCTTATCTTAATGGAAGGGAAGAAAAAAAAAGATTGCTAGTTTGGGATACATAACTTTCCACTGCTAATCTTACCAGCACTGTGCATATTCTCCATGTTTTTAAAAAGACAGGGAACAATACTTTGTTGATGTAGCTTCATTTCTATTTAGAAAACAAAAATCCCATGCAAGCCACCTTTCCTTGTTATGGAGATTTTAAATTTTATATAGCATACGTAATGATTTTTCCCTGGATATCCAAATATAGTGCCATAAATAGGCCCTGATCATACCCTCTGGTTACACAAAAGACAAAAATAGTCTACGAATGACCCAACACATGTTTATTTAAAAAAAAAAAACCTCTTGTGGTATGCATTTATTTCTCAATTGTACTAATTACGGTTAGAAAGAGATCCATCCTAATTAGAAGTTTTTCAAAAACTGTTATATGGCAACAACAAAAAAAGTACGAAGTCAAGAGAAAGTTGCCAAAGTAGGCTGGGAAGTATGGTGAGGCATTAATACTAATTGTAGCATCTCAGGGAATCTGGGATGGCCTAAAGCAGTGGCCTGGCTCCTGGTGGTATCCTCCCAACTGCAATCACATCAGTAAAACGCAGTACACAGCTAAGAGGCTGGAAGCCAAGAATTCTAAATATAGAGCAAGCACTAAAACATTTATTCTGGGATAAGCCTGCTACCTCATCAAACAACCTCTTCATCTAGTAGATAAGGCAAACTGAATTTAATATAAGGGTGAAGAACCTCTGTCAAAGATTAGACAATGCACCGTCCTTTAATATATCAAGTTATCTGAAGCTTGTATTCTTTGTATTGCACAGAATTTACTGCACATTGGACTTCAAAAGGTAGTCAGGAGAGCAGCTTGCCTTTTAAATAATTTGGCTAGTCTTCAGGTATTTAACAGTAATACTGAATCAGATCCCATACAAGCCTCACACCAACATTTTATCTGAAATTAGATTCAAATCATCTTATTCAAGCTCTCTCTATAGTGGTGATCTCAAATTTGGCTGTATTTTGTTTTTCTTTTATATTGCCAGCCTTGCCAACTCAGATTAGATTAAGCAGCCAAGCTGATTTTGCTCTCATACTCACTACCACCAACACCAAAGGTCTGAGTCTCAACAACGCACTTCTGCAAATTCACTTTAAAGAAACACATGTAAAATGAGAGTTTTCTCAATATTGCTCCTCACGGACACCTGTGCAGGTCTTTCCATGCAGTTCAGAGGTGCAATAGAAAGCTGGTACACCACACTGCACTTAAACTCAGGAGGAAAGATTCTGGCACAAGTAGTCCAAAAACTCTGGTTAGCTCTTCTGCAGCTGTATCACTTGTGTGTGCCAAGAGGTGTAAAACTAAAAAAAGAAAAAAAATTTCCTCTATTTGAGTCAGTAAGCAGATACAAGCAAACAAAAGATCTGAAATGTATGAGTTCAATTTTAATAAAGACACTCCTTTTAAAGAACAACTTAATGTCTAGAACATCAATTTCAGCCTTGTGATCTATCTATTTGAACACAGACAGGAGGAGGTTACAACCCTTAAAACTGTTTCAGCAAAGGCTTTGCACAGCCCTTTCTCCTTCAACAGCATCCCTTCCTAAAAGCTTTTTTCTTGTACAACTAGATAAAGCTTTGGCCTTTTTCTTTCTAACTTTTTTCTCCTCTCCCTATTTCCTTCCTGTAAACACACATTTGAGACAAAAGGAGAAATATTAGAGAGGGACAACTGAACAGCAATCACTACTTGAGTGCTGCTTCATGTGAAAATGATTTTACAGAGTCAGACAGTACTTGTGCTCCTGAGTAAATAACTGGAGCCACACTACACTGCATAGGAGATTAATGTTCTTTATGAAGTGGAAAAAGACTCAGATGAGGCAGACACAGTGCTATCAAAAGAAACGTGCATTATTTTTGCTTCAGGATAGCATGTCAGAATCTGTAAACCCCTTCCACCTCAAAGGGCATTCAACCTTCACAGTTAGGACATGTGTGTTCAAGACTTTGTTCAAATTAAACGTCTCACACTGTCTCTCCTCAGCCTTGTTTACCTGCCTGGTGAGTCTCCTTCCCCTTCCATGCCCTTTTGTTGTACAGCATCTGCTCCCTGTGCTGAATTAAGTTTAAGCCAGTGAGTCTGCTCAGTCAAGCTTGGCTCAGCTTCTCAGAAACAGCTCTTTGTATTGTACCCTTGTGCATTTATAAAAAAAGTGTGTGTCCGCACACACACACACTCTTCATAGCTTAAAATTAAAAAAAAAAAAAAAAAAATTAAAATTCTCCTATTCATGTCAAGCACTGGCACACAACACAAAATTCTCCCTTTGCTGTCAGAATTTTTTTTCTTCATTTAACTGACACGCACCATCAAATTAAGTTTGCATAGGAAAAATAAACACACTTTTTATTTGAGAGAATAAAATGACAAATTAGTCTAATTTGAGATTTTCTTTTAATCTTTTGTAACTATAGTGATTCAATCCCATATTAAACAAGCATTGCTTCTGCAGCATATTCCCTCACAGCAAAGAATACTATAATCAGAATAATGTTGTTCATCACAAATGTAGATGATTTTTCAAATTGTCACAGCACTAGGCCATCAACATCCAGAGACTTCTGGTGGATGTTGAAATCTGAGTCCTTAGTTGTCTACCTACATAAATACTATTTAGAGCCACCAATATTAAGAACTTACGGTACTGGTACTATTTAGAAATACAGTAAGAATTTATGTACCCCGAGAGCTTCTATTCAAACAGAAGGAAAAAATAGTTAAATTCAAAACTGATGTTTGAAATACATGTTATAAATACAACAAAGCAGTGGGAGACTGACATGACCTATTCACGTATATATATATTGCAAAGACAGTTTGCATATAGAGGTCCACACTGCACAACATTCCCAATAACTAACTCCATAGTAATTTCTTTATATCTTCTACCTCTCCAAGCTTCTCTGAACAGCTGCCATTTTGTTTTCAAAATCTTACTATAAGAGATACAGTTTCTCTATATCTTCAAAAGCAAGCCATTTTTATATAACAAAGACTGGGGGGGTGGAGAGAAGTGGGCTTTGCAGTGCTTCTTGGAGATTGCCAGTGAGGATTATACACACAATGTGTTTCAAAAGCTTTGGGAGCTGAAACAAATATTATAAAACTCATTCCTGGGAAATGTAAAACAGCACATCTCGATCATTTTCAATATCTCAAAAAAACAAAGAAATAAATATTTGTTAATTCCCATCACAAAATTCTCCAGAGTTGCCACAATCACAAACTGTTTAAGAAGGCCTTTAGTGTCAGGGAGCAGCACGACTGGGGTGCAAGCCAGGAGCTGAGCATGACAAGGTAGGCACAGGCAGTGTGCTTGCTGACACGGGGCACAACCCCATGGTACCCAAGCAAGGAGAGCAGACCTGGCCAGAAACAGTAACCAGTGTCAGGCACCCTTCAGTGACTGCCACCCAGGTCCATATTGATGCAGCAGGTCTGGGTTCAAGCCAGGTAGTCAATTCAGTGAGTCAAGATCAGGATCAGCAAGGTAAATGGCCCAACATAGGCAACAAAGCTCAGGCAAGCAACTCCCAAGCAAAACCAAGGAGGTCTCCAACATGGCTTCCCAGTTCCTTCCTCACAACAGCCTGATCCAAGCTTACACAGCTGCACCACATCAAAGCTAGCTTTGAGTACAGGCAGCCAAAGCCTTAGGACAGGGGAAAGAGTTGCACTTAGGGCCTGACACTTACTAATTGAAAGCAGATACGTTATGAAATCCACCTTAAGATGGCAGCACCAAGACGTATCCACCAAAGCGTTGATTATTACTACATTCACTTACCTAATTCTTAATTAGCTTGAGCTTCTAGATGATGACAAATTTTGAAATTCTTTTACAGCACTAAGAACATCAGAGTGATGATAAGATGAAGAGAGCCATGAAACCACATGCATTGAGGCTCTGGAGATCATGAGAAACTGATTTGAGCTGCACAATTTAAGAAGTTATCAGAATTTTTTAACAGTTCTTTCTGATCTGACATGGTGCATCTAGGAGAGATATTCATAATGGAAGAAGTATATGCATTATATATACACACACAGACCCCCCACACACATATATCTGTTGTATAGCACTCATTTTTCTCTTGCTGCTATAGCTTTAGATATATAACATTAAAATAATTTTTGTCTTTAGCTTGTATTAGTTAGCTAGTGGTGTAGCAAAACTTTTTGCTGACACAGGACATCAATTTGGTATCCTGAAACTTTAGTCTGCTGTGGTAAAGGTGAGAGGAATATGGATTGCACTGACAAGTATGTTTGTTCTGCCACCGGTGCTTCAGTTAGAAATCAAAACACCATTCTTGAACTATAGTGGATGCTTATTACTGAGTTACAACCTTAGTATCCAATGTGCAAGGTTATTACTGCTAAAGGGTACTAAATCTGCTGTGGCTCAGTGAAGAACTGAAATTGCAGTTACAATTATTCCCTTCTCCTCTGCTTATGCTGCAAAACAGATAATTCATCCAGATAGTTTAAGTGTGAGCAAGAGGATGTTGAGATGATATTTCACACATTTTCAAGAAGAGAGATACAGATGTTCTCCCCTTGCAGCTGAATTTGCCAGGAGTAACGACAGAGAGGAACACTATGCTGTAGTCTGCCTTTGGATTTCCAATCTGAAGAAAACACATCTTTCATTTTTTACATGCCATGGTCTCACACAATGTTACTTTCCACTGGAAGTATTAGTACTTTGCTAACTGCATTAAAAAGTCACTAACTCAGTGTTATTAAGTGCTCATTTAAAGCAACATTTGTGATCTGCCAAACTACTTAACAGCATGCAGTAAGACGTTTTAAGCCATTAACAAGCTTGCAGTTATATAAAATAGGGAGGATGGGTTTAAATAAAAATCACTTTCAAGTAGGTGAACGATTAATCATTACTGTTCTCCCCTTCATTGGTATTCTCAGCAAAAGTCATCAACCTTTGTCCCAGCATTAATGGTGAGTTTTATGTGACTGTACCTAGTATTCTTAAAATTGATTAATTAGCAAGGCCACATTTTATTTGAAAGTGCAGAATAGAGTCACATTTTCATTCAGTTCCCTAGGGAACTAATTATAAGGTCTGTTCAACATACATCACAACAATATCTCCTATATGGCACAAGTAATTATTTAGATACTGTAAATATCCTTCCAAATACTTAAAACAGAACTGCTTCAGCTATTTTTAAAGTTTCATTAGAAACTGGTGCTAGCCTCTGCTGGGAAGTTCCAAATATTCCCTGTTCAGGAAAAACAGCAGGTACTCAGCATCACGAAAAAGTAAACCCTGTAATGGGAATTTATCACATTCGCCTCTGAACCAGCACACAGGAAAAAAATGGAGAGAAAGAACATAGTAGTAAAGATTACACAACCCTTAAAAAAAAAACAAACACAAGTGTTTAACAACCCAGTGATGTTGTTTTTTCTCCCTTAACTCCAATGCAGCAGTCCATTCTTTCTTTTCTCCACCCCCAGGTACACTGCAACCTGGCAGTTTTACCGCATCAAAAATAAGAGTAGAATATGCAAAAGTGCATCTTTTAGAAAAGGAAAAACCCTTCTTTCCTATCTCACACTAGCCTTGGGGTAGGGGAGAGGAGGCCAACAAGAGGCAATGGCTCTGACTCAGTCATTGCTGTTCATATCCCAGTACCTTTAAGAATGGAGTCCTATCTTACTAGACATACAAAGACAGCGTGTGGGAGAAAGAAACCATTCATTTGTACCTGGGAAACAGACACACAGAAGTTACCCTCAGTAGTACAAGACTTCTCCTTAAGTCTGTACCAGAACTAGAAACTCAGCTGCCACAAAACTGCAATTTACCACTCAGAATATGCATGCACAACAAACACTAACAGAGCCTTGGAAAGTTGCAGAGTGGCTGCAAAGCAGCTGAGTAGTTACACCAAAGATCAGATTACTTCTTTTTTGGCTCCTGGAGTTCTCAACTTGCTTAGGCTGTGCTCTGATTCACAGGATTTGCCCCCAAAGGCAAATTTTAGCAAGAAGAGAAAAGAGGAGAAAGAGGGGGGGGGAAAGAGGGGGGGGAAAGAGGGGGGGGGAAAGAGGGGGGGGAAAGAGGGGGGGGGAAAGAGGGGGGGGAAAGAGGGAAACGGAAAAAGGAAAAAGGAAAAAGGAAAAAGAAAAAAGGAAAAAGAAAAAAGAAAAAAGAAAAAAGAAAAAAGAAAAAAGAAAAAAGAAAAAAGAAAAAAGAAAAAAGAAAAAAGAAAAAAGAAAAAAGAAAAAAGAAAAAAGAAAAAAGAAAAAAGAAAAAAGAAAAAAGAAAAAAGAAAAAAGAAAAAAGAAAAAAGAAAAAAGAAAAAAGAAAAAAGAGAAAAAAGAGCTATTTGATTGGCTCCAAAGCTCTTCTAAATTGGATGATACAGTGTGCATCAAGCAGTAGAATAGCTTCCATAGCAACACACACTCTCTCTCTGCTTAGTTTTTTCTAGGGCATCTGTCACTGACTCCGTTCCCTGAAAACAGTTGCAGGGAGTGAAGGTTGCTTGCAGACTTGTAAACAGCCACCTACGTTATTTTAGAAGTGCATCTGTATTATTGTCAGAGTGTACCTTGCAAGGGCAGGCAGCAGAAAACTGCTGTTCCAAATTGATTATAATACAGATTTATATTTCCTAGTATCTCCCAAACAAAGACTTCAGTGCAGTCTACAAATAGACTACAAAACACCCTGCAAGAGCCCAATATTATAGATTAAATTTTCTGAAGCCAGAAAGATTAATTATACAAGACCATGCTGGCTAGAATTACGTACCAGATATTTCCATATCTAAGCAGAAAAGTCTTTCCACATAGGAAAACAGTGTTAAATATTTCTAAAATCTTCCCCCAATCCACTTTTTCTGAAGGCATATCAAATACTTTTAAGTATTAATTTACCTCATCTGCACGATATAACAAAATAAACTAACAGTATAATTTGAAGTCCAACATACATACCAAATCACAAAAACTTGTGCCATTATAATGCTTTAGTTAAAATTACTGTATTTAGTCTTTAAAGATTTTCTTGTATTAGTCCACAAGTTATACAGTATCAGTAGCTCTCTTGATTTTCATCACCTTGGAAACACCACTACATGCAGGAAAACAAATCCCAGGAAAATAAATATGAATTTATAATTTTAATACAATAATTTTTTAATTCTGAATCTTCTATTTGATGTTCTTAAGGAATTTTACAATAACTGAGAGAAAAATCTTATTTTCTTTTAATGCTGTATCTGAGTAATAGCAATCGTGACCATGATTTTGAAGATTATGAGCACAGACAGATAAACAAATGAGGTCTGATGAGCATGTACCATTTCCCTCAACAGCAAAACCACAGGACTTCTGAAAAAAAGATGGACCACATTTGTGTGAAATGTAATTTTGATGTTAAATACTGCTTATTTTTTAAAATATCTGAAATTTACATATAGGAGAAAATATCAGTTACTAATATTCTAAATAGGAGCTCTAGGACATGTCAGCAGCCACTGAAATCAACAAAAATTAACACTATTTGCTTCACGAAAAAAAAATATGCAACTACTATTCTCTTGCCATTTAATATTTTGCTAAAATAGACAGACTGAGAAGCTATAAGTTGTTTGGTCTGGTTTTTAGTAAACAACACCGAGCCAGTCACCGAGTATACATATCAAGCCACAGTTAGTAGTTTAAATGTTTCTGGGTTTTGGGTATTTTGTAGTCCACTACCATATTCACTGAACAATGAGTCACTGGAGAAGAAACAAAATGTTCTGCATCTGAGATAAATATATTAACAAAGAAGAAAAATAGAAGGAAGAAAAAAGACAATCTAAAAAGAAGAAAACTCAATTTTTTATTACCTACTCTGTCCAAAACAGCCAGTGTGTGTTGACCTTCAGGGCATGCAGCAAACTTTATTTAGTTATAATGGCATTTGGAAAGAGCCAGAATTTGATGAGACTTGCAAACAGCAAAACTTTGTAGGACTCTACCAGTGTTTACTACTGCAATGAGTTTAATTGCTTTGCTCTTGCTTATGCCAGGGTTGCTTATGGTCTTGGAAACAGCTTTCAGGGTTCAGCAAAAGGGAGAACACCTACAGAATTAAAGAAAGTGTGAGAGACCTGGTATGAGGACCAAAGGGAAGTGCCAGGGAGATACACTTTTAAAACAGGTCAAAAAGTCTCATTGTGGGTGCGTGCTAGGAGTCTTTACTAAAGTGCAGAGTCCCTGAGTTAACACTCTTTTGCTATCAACAGCAGCTAATGAAACAAGCAAGAAAATGCAAGTCTCATCTGATTCTGATTGCTGGCCAGCAAAAGAAACCATTGCTTACTGCTGCTTCATTAGCTCCAGAAGAAAAGATATTTTGCAATGGTTCTGTCCTCACCAATGGAGTAAGTGAAAATATCTACTTAACCAAATTTGAGTGGTTGGGGAACTCCTTTTTAAATATTGGAAAAATATAAGCAAACATATTGTGGTGGGTTGACCGTGGCTGGATGCCAGGTGCCCACCAAAGCCACTCTATCACTCTCCCTTCTCAACTGGACAGGGGAGGGAAAATATAATGAAAAGATCATGGGTCGAGATAAGGACAGGGAGAGAACACTCACCAATTACCATCACAGGCAAAACAGACTTGACTTGGGGAAATTAGCTTAATTTATTACCAATCAAATCAGAATAGGGTAATGAGAAAAATAAAAACTAAATCTTAAAACACCTTCCCCTCATCCCTCCCTTCTTCCTGGGCTCAACTTCACTCCTGATTTCTCTGCCTCCTCCCCACCAAGCTGCACAGGGGGATGGGGAATAGGGGTTGTGGTCAGTTCATCACACATTGTCTCTGCCGCTCCATCCCCTCCTCAGGGGGAGGACTCCTCCCCCTGCTCCAGAGTGGGGTCCCTCCCACAGGAGACAGTCCTCCACAAACTTCTCCAATATGAGTCCTTCTCATGGGCTGCAGTTCTTCATGAACTGCTCCAGCGTGGGTCCCTTCCACAGGGTGTAGCCCTTCAGGAACAGACTGCTCCAGCGTTGGTCCCCCATGGGGTCACAAGTCCTGCCAGCAAATCTGCTCCAGCATGGGCTCCTCTCTCCATGGGTCCTGCCAAGAGCCCACTCCAGCACAGGCTTCCCACAGGGTCACAGCCTCCTTTGGGCATCCACGTGCTCTGGTGTGGGGTCCTCCACAGGCTGCAGGTGGATATCTGCTCCATGGGCTGCAGAGGGACAACCTGCCTCGCCATGGTCTTCCCCAAGGGCTGCAGGGGAATCTCTGCTCCAGTGCCTGAAGTATCTCCTCCCCCTCCTTCTTCGCTGACTTGGTGTCTGCAGAGTTGTTCCTCTCACATATTCTCACTCTGGCTGCAATTGCTGTTGCACAGAATGTTTTCCCCCTTCTTAAATATGTTATCCCAGAGGCACTACCACCATCACCGATTGGCTCGGTCTTGGTCAGCAGCAGGTCCATCTTGGAGCGAGCTGGCATTGGCTCTATCGGACATAGGGGAAGCTTCTAGCAGCTTCTCACAGAAGCTGCCCCTGTAGCCGTCCCACTACCAAAACCTTGCCATGCAAACCCAATACAGGTATCTTAGGAAAAAAAAAAGTTACAAAAGCCATGCATCTGTACACCTGTATGTCAGATCTACTAGTCTTATGCATCATATAATAGTCCAAGGCATATGCTCAAGAATCTTTTCTGCAAGACCCAATTTCCAAATGGTGTACAAGGCATAAGGTCACACAATGAACGATAACAACAAAACCAGACACCGAATAGCTGCTCGCTGTGTAAGCATCACTCAACCTAAGCACTGACAAAACTGAGGTAGAAACTGTCTCTGATGAGGTCATTGGAGTGTTTTATGATGCATATTAGTAGCACTGCACAAACTCCACCTAGGTTGCTACATGCATCTGTACAAAGCAGCCCTTCATTTACTCTGAGGAGTGTGCACAGTGCAGGGCCATGAAAGTGGCTGCAAGTAGAGGAAAGCTGTATCTGGCAAGGCCAACACAGTGACTCAGTGCAAACTGAGTGCATTTGCACCATTGTCTTCAACAAGTCCTGTGAAACCTGCACCTTCTGACTTAGTCTGAACCCTTAACTGGAATCAGAAAGAACTGTTCCTATTATCTACCCTGTTTTGTAAGTACAGTCAAACAATATTACACATCCAGCTCTAAGCTCACAGCAATCATCCAGAGTAAGTTAGAGAAGCTACCACAGAGCTGTAACAAGTGGAAGAAAATCATGACAGTCTATCTTTCAAACATAATATACATCCAGGCTGTTTTCTAAGCTTAAAAGCAAGCCACCTTAGATAGTAAAGAGAAAGAGCCAGAAGCCCACAGCAGATATGAAGGGCTAAATCAGTATGTATTAACTATTATAACTCACTAATTGTTATTAGGAAGAAAGGTCTTGCTTATTTCTCCTTCGCCAGAAATAAATTTTAGTGTTCTCTGTGCGCAAACTGTGCCATTCTTGTGACCCAGCAGTGAACCAGTTCAAAGACCTAAATCAACAGAATACCAATCAATTGGGGCTGGGTTTCTATCAGTGTGGTTCTCTGCCCAGGCACGCTACAAGGTCAGAGGAGCACCAGAGCCAGTCCAACGAAAAGGGTAGGAGCACATAGCAGGGCAGCAGGCATTACATTAGCTTAGACCTAACATCATACATACCCACAGCAGGATTCAACAGGAACTGCCTTGTATCAAAAAGTAGTAAGATAGCACCAGACAGCAGATCAGAAGCGTTCTGCCTCTTTGGGAGGAAAACATACGGCTCTTCCCAGTGCCTATCAGTGGCTTTAGTATTGAAAAGTTGGTTTTCTTTCAAATTCCAGTATGCAATTCTTAAGATTATGCTAGAGATAGCAACAATAACAAACCCACATCAATGCCTAATGGGAATGCTTAATGAAAGTGCCATTTTCATAGAATAGAATCATAGAATTGTTAAGGTTGGAAAAGACCCTTAAGATCATCAGGTCCAACCGTTAACCTACCACTGCCAAGTCCACCTCTAAACCATGTCCCTAAGCACCACATCTACCCGGCTTTTAAATACCTCCAGGGATGGGGACTCAACCACTTCCCTGGGCAGCCTGTTCCAGTGCCTGACTACCCTTTCAGGGAAGAAGTTTTTCCTAATATCCAACCTAAACCTGCCCTGGTGCAACTTGAGGCTGTTTCCTCTCGTCCTATCACTTGTTACTTGGGAGAAGAGACCAACCCCCACCTCACTACAACCTCCTTTCACTCTCTACAGAGAGCGATAAGGTCTCCCCTCAGCCTCCTCTTCTCCAAACTAAACAACCTCAGCTCCCTCAGCCACTCCTCAGAAGACTTGTGTTCTAGACCCTTCACCAGCTTCGTTGCCCTTCTTTGAACACACTCCAGCACCTCAATGTCCTTCTTGTAGTGAGGGGCCCAAAACTGAACACAGTATTCGAGGTGCAGCCTCACCAGTGCCAAGTACAGGGGGATGATTGCTTCCCTAGTCCTGCTGGCTACACTGTTCCTGATACAAGCCAGGATGCCATTGGCCCTCTTGGCCACCTGAGCACACTGCTGGCTCATGTTCAGGTGGCTGTCAACCAACACCCCCAGGTCCTTTTCAGCCAGGCAGCTCTCCAGCCACTCTTCCCCAAGCCTGTAGTGTTGCATGGGGTTGTTGTGACCCAAGTGCAGGACCCGGCAACTGTTGAACCTCATACAGTTGGCCTCGACCCATCGATCCAGCCTGTACAGAACTCTCTGTAGAGCCTTCCTACCCTCATCCAGATCAACACTCCCAGCCAACTTGTTGTCGTCTGCAAACTTACTGAGGGTGCACTTGATCCCCTCATCCAGATCATCGATAAAGACATTAAACAGAACTGGCCCGAGTGCTGAGCCCTGGGGAACACCACTTGTGACTGGCCACCAACTGGCTTTAACTCCATTCACCACAATTCTTTGGGCCCAGCCATCCAGCCAGTTTTTTACCCAGCGGAGAATGCACCCATACAAGCCATGAGCAGCCAGCTTCTCCAGGAGAATGCTGTAGGAAACAGTGTCAAAGGCTTTACTGAAGTCCAGGTAGACAACATCCACCAATTTTCATTAACCGAAAGCCAATCTGTGCTCTTTCTAGTTTGGTTATCACTGATACGTGTCTCTAAAATGAGACACATTGTAAATTCACTCATAATGCAACACAAAGATTCCAGAACAGGAAATTCTCCAAATACTCTCTTTATATCTCTTCTTAAATCTCACTCAAGCTCTAAAATAAAACTTTGGCATGCACAAGCTTCACATTGGCTCTCAGAACAGGACTAGGCTTAGCTCCTACCTATTAGTTTCATTGCTATCATGAAAGCCAGAACAGAATCCTTCCTTTTATGCTTTCATTTTTTGGCAAAACTAACAGGAAAAACATAAGAAAAAAATTATACAATAGCAGAATCCCTAGTGGAAAATAAACTGCCATAAATCATTGTTACAATATGAGAGCTAATTTAAATTTGACCATATTTCTAGCAGATGAATGTTCTGTTTCTACAAGTATGAGTGCTCTAAACTGTACTGTGAATATCCATTTAAATTTTTAAATCTGAATGAGGAAGGTGAATCTGATTCAACTTCTTTTTGTGCTGTGTTAGTTAGCTTTCATTCACTCAAGAAGCAGAGATAACAGCATATACCTTCACTGGCGCGCTACGAATTGCAAATAATTTATCTGATTCTTGCATCAGTAGCACAAAACGACTCCAACTAAAATGGGGACTTACACACAAGCAGATAGAAAGACCTGTATCTGCTGTAAAACACATCACATATGTAAGAGGACAGGGTAAAGGACACGAGAGGAAAAAATACTTTCTCCAATTACATAGTGAACAAGGCCACAAAAAGATCAAAACATTCTAATTCTCACTGAACTGACTGAAACTTCTTTCAGTTGTGTCAGGATGATATCAAGAAGAGAACTCTGATAAAAAAAATTTGCAAGCATCTTCAAAAAATCCAATGACAAATTACATCATCTATTCACAGTCAATAAGGAAGAAAAAAGAGCCAAAACATCTGAGACAAAATAGTTGAAATAATTCTCTGCTTTAAGGAAGTGTTTTAAAGTTACCAAAACCTAAGTGTGTTCAATATTGCATTTTTAATGCACTTGCAATGTAGTATTTTTGAGAGAACCAGAAAAAAAAAAAGCCTTACACTATTAATTTTTGAGTATAATTAGAATAAACCAAATTATCTCATTAAATAATGTAACTGTTGAAACCCTACTATTTCTGTTCTGCAGTTACACCACAGGTGTCAGAATCAAAAAGTATGCCAGCAGCACTAGATTCAGAATTCATCCTTTTTATTTAAAACTGATTAATCAATATAATTTTATTCATACTACCAAGACCCTCTGTACATGAAGATGGTCTATATACATGAATTTAATACATATCTCGTGGTTAATGGGCATTTTAATAGAGTTTTGTGGTAAAATAAATGTTAACAAATACAAGAATACACTCCAAACAAATCAGCTATTTATACTGACATCAATTACCTAAAGCTACTTAATCCTCATTTATTGCCATATTCTTTCAGATACATTAAACCATCAGAAATTCCTATTTCAGCAGCCCGAGTGCATGCAGCTACCTAAAATACATCTGAAGTATTCTATTTTTCAGCAAATGTGTGTTCTATTAAATACTTTAGGATGATGGATAAACTCTCATGGATGATGGAGAAGCAAGGTGATGAATATATTCTCTAGTGAATTGCTATACAGCAATTAAGCCTGCTCATGTTTAAGTATTTATTGAAGGCTCACCAGTATATTGGACATTGTCTTCACAAGACGAGAAAATATTGTTTCAGCAATCAAAAGATGATGCTTTCATATAAAGAAAAATATTTTTAATAAAGTCATCGACAGCACCTTTATGCAGTCAGTTACCAACCCAAAGCCAAGATAAAGTCTAAGTACAATAAGTAAATATTTTAAAATGTAACATAAAAAACAAATATTGTGAAAAGAATACTGGCAGGAACAGCAAAACACACCTACAAATGTGTAGACTTAAGTCCTGGCACAAGCTCAGACTGACAGGTGCAAACAGGAAGCATTTTTAACTGCTACTCAGTCACAGGGACAATGATCACTCAGTAGCATTATTCATAATCAACTGCAAAGAGATGAAAACCATCAAGGAACAAAAACAGCAAAGGAGAAACACTGCCCTAAATGATAAAACAACACTTCAAGCTGTACTGTTGTATTTCTGTTTCAATAACTTTTGTAACCCACTTTGATTTGGAGGCATCATACACATCGGAGCAGAGATGAACAAATGACAACATTTAGAGGACACAAAACCAAAGAAAAATCAAGTTAAATGAATTCAAGATTCAGATCATCAGTACAAAAGGGAAGCAGCAGAAAAATGTCATCAATAGCCATAAAATTGTCAGGCAAACAATGAAACTGAGAAAGGACAACCTTAAACAAACTGTCAAAGAAATTTCATATTACCAAATTGTAAAGATGAAAGGGTTTTTTCCTTCAGTTAACTTGAGCTGAGATAGATGAAGGAGAATGATTGGAACTGGAAAAAAAAAAAAAACACCAAAAAACCAAACACACCACCAAAAAAAGGGGGGGGGAGGGGGGAGTTCAGAGACAAAGTTATTCAAGCTGCTACAGACTCAGCTGGATATCAGTATTACTGGAACAAGAAACATTCATTCCAAATGATTGGAAAATTAGATTTAGAAACAAGAGCACTGAAAGAAGCAGGATAAGAAAGCATCATAAGGAAGACAGACATTTTCATGATGCTTTCTCCAAGACTAGGTTCTTTTACTATTTTGAGAAATGAAAATTTCAACAAAACATCAATTAGATCCTTCTAGTAAATAATCAGTCTTCCCCAGTGACCAACTAGAAATATCTAAAAGAGCCCTGATATTCATAAAGTCTTCAGTACCCTAAGTAAACAAATAGTTTTTATATTTTGTTGATACTCAGACACTCTATAGTCTCCACAAGTGATGTTTGTTTTTCCAGACCAAAAAATCCAGCTGTAAAATAATTCTACATCTATCAGTAAGAGACAAGAAGAAATACAACTTTGCTATGCTTTTTTGAAGAATGGGTGAACTTAAAGACCTTGTTATGTGAAAATAATTTGGCAGATATATCATGTAATTCATAACATCCCCCACCTTCAAAATAAAGTTTAAGTCCTCCCAAATACACATATAATCAGGGGCTAATGTATTACAGCAGAGTCTAAGATGTTACACTGTCACTTCTCAATTGACAAGAGCATGGCCAGCAGGTCAAGGGAAGTTATCGTCCCCCTCTACTCTGCCCTGGTGAGGCCACATCTGGAGCACTGTGTCCAGTTCTGGGCTCCCTAGTTCAAGACAGACAAGGAACTATTGGAGAGAGTCCAGCAGAGGGCTACAAAGCTGATTAGGGGACTGGAGCATCTCTCTTATCAGGAAAGGCTGAGAGAGCTGGGTCTGTTTAGCATGGAAAAGAGGAGACTGAGAGGGGATCTTATCAATGCTTACAAATATCTTAAGGGTAGGTGTCAGGAGGATGGGACCAGACTCTTTTCAGTGGTGCCCAGCAACAGGATAAGGGGCAATGAGCACAAATTGAAACACAGGAAGTTCCATCTGAATCTGAGGAAAATTGTCTTTATTTTGAGGGTGACAGAGCACTGGAACAGGCTGCTCAGAGAGGTTGTGGAGTTTCCTTCTCTGGAGATATTCAAAACCCAGCTGGCTGCAATCCTGTGCAACCAGCTCTAGGTGAACCTGCTTTAGCAGGGGCGTGGGGATGGGGGGGAGAATGGACTAGATGATCTCCAGAGGTCCCTTCTGACCCCAACCATTCTGTGATACTGTGGATACTATCAGCATTGCCACAGAAGAGTAGCCATGTAGCTACAAACCGCCATTGTCTATGTTGTAAGTGCCTATGATGGTTGCATTTCCCATACTGCTTCAGCTGTACTTGAACAGACAATGGAATATTTCTGCATGCTATGAAAGCAGACAGAACCTTCCAGCAAATTAAAGAAAAATTCATACAACACTTAAAAATCTTCAGATGATCAATATGTCTAAAACTTATTTTACAAAGGAAATATTTAGAGACTAGGGAAGAAACCTGAAAGAAATCTCACATTGTGATCTCACATTGCAGGATATGGGATGTGAATTCCTTTCATTTTTGAACATCCACAGAAAAAGAACTCTTGAGACCAAGAGGCAGAAGATTAAAAAGTCATCCTGAAAGAAGACTTCAGCACTGATCTCAAAGAAAAAAAATGCAGTTTCTTAACATGCTCTCTGGTGTAATATACCACTTCTGCAATGTTCTGCTTCACTGCTACTGAATGATGGAAAGGAAATAACAAAAAGACTCTTTGGTGTCCATGTCCTGTTTTTTACTGTGTATTGTAAGAAGAAATGACAGAACCGATCATTAAAAATGTTATAATTAAGTCCTGCAGTCACCAGATGTGCAGCTGAAGAGAAGTGTGAGCAATTCTGAAAATTACATCATGGGTAAAGAGAAAGAAAAACTGGTGAATAAGCAGAGGAAACCATTAGGAAAAAATGTAGCCTCTTCTGCTAGACTTGGAGGGTGAGGGAAGGGAAGCAAAGAGGCAGTACCATGTCGTTTGAATAATCTGATTTCCTGTTTTGCCCTTTTCTATGAACACATAATTGCAGGTTTAATGCAGGTTGTGATGTAACTCATTGCAAAGAATCAATTTTCTATTTCTCCCCCTCCTGATTAAAAAACATAACAGTTGGAAATGTGTAGAATCAAAATTATTGATCCTGGCTAGTGACACTCATAAGTTTGACAATATGCAAGCAACCACAGGATGTGCTTGCTGCTCAGTGATACATAAAAACTCCCCATAAAACAATGAGATGAGTGGAGACATCAGGTATATAATGTTTTGGATTTTTGTTGGTTTTCTTATTGAGCAATAAAATCTCCAGTACCCCCCATTAGGTGATTATCACAGTTACTCAAGTGGCTGCAAATGCAGTTACAAGTAGAGAGCATCAGCTTCTCCCTTCTCATGTGTAAAAATGAATGAGACCTTCCCCAGCCTGCCACGCCTCTCCTCTTGTTTATTTTATCTCTTCATGTATGTTGAATGTTGGGTTATTGTTTTGGGGTTATTGTTTTGAATTCTGGACCCTTAAAAACACACTCAGCAAAAAAGCCCAGATTAATTTTTTTTTTCTTTCAGCCTTAAAGCAGTTTATATCAACTTTCTATACCATCCTTTGAGCTGTTTGCTATATTTTTATTTCAAATTATGAACAATTGCTCTTCATTGTTTTCCATATGTCAAAAATCCACTTCTTTATTGTCAGGATGCTTCTATTTTACTTATGGTCCCATTACAAGACTATAAGCAAGAGCTGCTGTGCTCTACCGATGTATTGTTGACTGACTAAAGGTATACTTTCTTTGCCAGCTAGAAAAATCCCTCCCAGTCACCACAGGGAACAAATACCTTAAACAAGCCTCCTGTCGGGACCACAAAACCTACTCCTCATGAGTTGTGCCAGAATTCAAGGATGAGAATTTGAAATCTACCAAAAACATTACTGAGGAAAGAGGTAGAAACGGACCGCTTCCACTGCCTGAAAGGACAGAAAGATTTTAGAATAAGATCAGCTTCAGAATAGAGTATATAGAAAAAGAAACTGACTAACTTACAATGTGTATTCTTCACAGTCAGAAGGGAATCCACATAAGACACCTGGAATGATTTTCATTATTTTTTTTTCTCCTGACAGCATCATTTCAAATGCACATAAGACATTAATAATTCAAAGGAGAACTTGTTTGAATATGATTAGAGAAAAGGACTTCAGCATGAGGCCAACAGATATAAAAGTGCAATTCAAATTTGGTCATGAAAATCCCTCAGGCTCAAGGAAATGAGAGTAGAAGCATTGCTCTGTAACAAGCACATGAAATTCTTCCATAGCTGCTCAGCTCTGGCCTGCGTGCCCACTCACAACACTTCACTAGCAGTTGTAAAGCACTACTGTGTCGAGCCTCTCTCCAATTATGCTCCCACCTAGCTGTCATTATAGCTCTCTACCTCTTCTCCCTTACTCTTAATAGCACAGACTATTGTAACCAGACCATTCTACCTGCTACTCTTCCAGCTGCTTGCCAACTTAAATGGATTCTCTGCATATTCCAAGAGATAACGAGCTATATAAATTAAGACAATTCTCCTCTTCTACCACATGGTAATTACATACATTTGTAATGGCAAACCTTTAACAGCCACAGGTTTGAGAGAGGGTTTTTTTTGTGGGGAAATAAGGGCTTTTACCATCACAATTTAGAAACAAAACTGTAGTAAGGATACAAACTAAAATCCAAATCCTCAGTGATTCATTTCTGTAAATGTTTGGAATTTTGGATCAAAAAAGACATCGAAATTAAATAAAAACATTTAAATGTTTGAAACATTAAAAAAAATCTACATGGTCAAATCATCACTATTTACTATACCATCCTCTCACATTATGCAAATATTTAATAATTCCCTTGGCAGTATATATTTGGGGATGCAATATAAAAGACTGATTCATCAAAAGGCATATAACAGATCAGAAGCAGGGTAACCCGTACTAAGACACTGTGAATTGCCTACAGCAGAAGAGGAAGTGCTTTCATCCAGACAGAGAGCTCCAAAGCATTCTCCGTATGACACCACTGCCTCCTGCAAGTCTTTTGGTTAATCATACTTACTGCTGAAAACCAGGGAGGAGCTCCAAAGGGTAGGAACACTCCATGCAGATCTGAAAAGCCATGAAAGCATTCCACATTGACTAGAGTGGGACAAAGGATCAGGTCAGAGCAGGCCCAATTGATATGTGCTATATTTTGGAACCTTTCTTTAAATAACAGCTAAATTATAGAGCAGAGGAAAATACACCACAGAACCATTCGAGGAAGGGGAACTAAATGGCACCCATTTTTCTAGTAATAAAGTATCATCAGGAAGATGTTATTCTAACTAAATGTAGATCTTTTAAAGTTAGTAAGAGAAATTATAAGCAAAACAGGCTCAGATTTGGGCTTTTTTTTTTTAAAGTAAAGAAAAGGCTCCAATCCAGGAGTCACATTTTCTTTAGCAAAGACTTCATTTGTCATTTATCTTATTCTGAACTCACTGAAGAAGTACAGAGGCTGCTGTGAACTACAGCCAACTAGATCAGAGTCAGAAAAGAGCAAAGGAAAAACTGCTAGCTGTCTAACAGATGGAGCGATTAACTACATCAGGGGAATCCAGTAAAAGCAAGTGAGAATAACTAGCAGGGAGCATGGCTTTCAAGGGCATTTAACAGGAAACCTGGCTTTTTTTGGACTTTTCTGTATTTCTAAATCGGTATTTTATTGTAGCTCCTTTCTCTTGCCTGTTACCTCTTCTGTTATTTCAACTGCTTGCCTTACTGTTGCAAACCTGGAAAAAGTGCTTATTTCTAAGCTACAAGAAAATAGAAAATCGCCTAGGTTTCTGGGCAAGGGTTCAAAATTACATTAAATATTTTAATAATAAGCCTTAAAAATTGAACTGGGTCCCATGTTGCTGTCAGTCAAGACCTTGATTTGTTTGACCATCTGCTTATTTTCCTGGTCTTACTGTCATACATCTATCAAACAAAAAATATGATCTTTTGAGGCACTGTCTATCTGCAGCTCCTCCTAATTTCAGCCTAGATTTATGGAGATTAAATGTTTTGGACATCAGATAAAAATGTGTCCTAAAATTGATAACTGGGCAAACATGAAGATTCACAAATACAGTATTTCATACCTATATTCTGGCAATGGAGGGGCATGGTTTAGGATTATTAAAATTACAGAATTTTATTTATTATTTATAAAATAATTCTAAAACTAGTATATAAACAATTGCCTAGAGTACAACTCAATGTATCTCAACATTTCCCAGCTAAGCAGAAAACTATTCAGAGAGGTAAAAATTTCCCAAATACAAACAGTCAGGTTTCTGCACAGAAAACTGCACAGAGAAGTGGCTCCCTGGAGGATTTCCTCATTGTTACAAAAAGCCAATATCCTTCTTTGAGGATAATATGAACAACACAAAGTTTGTTCAAAAGAAATTTTGAAATTAAGTTGACATGAGTGTCTGGGAAATTGATGTCTTATCCACTGTGCATAACATATCAAGGAAGTTCAATTAGCATAAAATGCCAGTCAAACTCATCTTAAGACTACTTTCTATTTCAAGCCTATATTCTTGATACATATATTTTATAGCTTCTGGTTAATATTATGAAGGTGCTGAAGCATCCCAGTATGTAGTAAACATGTTGCAAAACAGTAAAAACAACAATGGCTGCCTGAGCAGCTAAGTTAGGACTGATAGGTTTATGAATAATTGTACCTTTAACAGGCTTCTATAAGGAGGTAGAACTTGACATCAAATGAAACATGTGCTCCCATTCTCTAGCTCAGATTGATTTAATCAGGAATATTTTTGGGACAATTAGTTGGCTAAAACTGAAACAATTTCAGGTTCCTCCAACTTTCCTGCAGAGGGAGAAGCAGAGCACAGACACTAAACAGGAAAAAGGAACAAAACTGACAGAGGCTTAACAGAACATCATACGAGAAAGAGACTTGGTGCTTTGAAGGAACAGTAAGGAAGGAAAAAGCAGGAAGATCAGAGAAGTACAGACCAGACACAATGAAAAGAAGCTCATCTGGAGCAGTCTGATCAGTGTCCACCTGAGCACTCTATGTCCAACAACTGCATTATTTGAAGCCTTCTTTTCCATTACGTACGTCATCACACTGGTGCTATTGATGTATCCCCATTCCAGTGTTCAAAATACATTGCAAGCATTCTTAAAAAAAAATCAATTAATAGGCATGTTACAAAAAAAATGTTAGCTTATCCTGAAATAAGTTGTCAAGGAAAAATACAGAATATAGATTCTAGAAGATGCTATAAAGCATTTGGGTAATGGATTAGTTTGCAATGAGAAAATTTCTGAAGTGAATTACATAAAAAGTGCAATAACTGATACATAAGCACACACATATACATGCCTTAGAATACATAGAGTAAGGACAAACATAACCAGCAAAGAAAACAACAGGTGATGTTAAATCTTGTTTTATTTTTTGCCAATAGCAGGATAACATGAAGATGGTGACAGTCTACAAGAGGGACTTCTCTTAGCAAATATAACAGAAAGAATAGGCCCAAACAGATGAAAAAGGAAAAGGTAAACACTGTGCACCATGATTTTTAAGGAATGCTTTCTATCATTTACTTACAGAGCAATTTTCCACACATGCCTGTGGTAATCTTCCCTAAATAATTAATGATACAACTCTATAGGTAAGTAACTTTGAGACACTTAAGAGAAAGAATGATTTGAGCAATCTTACATAAATGGAGTGGAAGAATGCTTAGCAGTAGTTTCATTCAGTCAAGTCCCAGCCTAAAACAACAGGAAATGGTACCTACACTGTAACAAGAAAAAAAATGGAGTATTTGACAGTAGCTTATTTGATTAAATCACAGAGGACACTTTTCCTGATATATTCTCCTGCATTTCCCTCATATTTAATAAGCCAAACAACATTAGCACATTGCAGCAACGCAGGATTTGGGGGGGTTGGGGTTTTTTTCTGTTGTGGTGGGGGTTTTTTTGTTGGGGTGTTTGGTTTTTTTCCCCCAAACCTGTTACAAATAAAAGCATTTAATGGATTTCCAAATTATCTTCATGCTAACATTACCAGAATACTGAAAACAAAAGGAATTTTCAAACCAAACCACATTACAATTAATCCCAAACACATTCATGTATATTTCAGTTCTCAAGCAAATTCATCTTTTGTTCTACAGTTTTTTAATGCAGCTTCTACACTACAATGTTTCATACAAAAAGGTATTCTAATGCAGAAGGGTTGAAAATCCTGTTTATTAGTTTACCTGTTCCATCAGCTTCTGTTCTAATAATCTGCAGAGACCCAAGTGAGAAGTTCTAAATCATAGTAAGGAATGGATAAGTTTAGAAACACCAATTATGCACTCCTGTAAAGAGAGGAACCTAAAGCTAGTCAAGGTGTTTAGTAGATAGACTTTCAAAACCAAAGGGTACCTGGATATGAAAGTAGATAACATTCACTCAGCTGAAACATAAGAGACTAGAACAAAACTAACTCTGCCAACTGGACATTTGAAGACAAAGAACACTGAAGCAAGTTTAGGAGACCTACTGTAACGATAACAGGAATTGAATATAGAACCTATGTGTGAAGAAGCTCAAGGGTTTGCATCATCAGTTGCTGTTTAAAGTGTGTTCCACATTATTCTTTGACTGAACCATCAATAATTAAAACACCGAAATAACAAAAAAAATTGATTGTTGTTCTTTCCCGTTATCTACATATTAAGAATCTATTGTTATTCACCAAGCACACGTACCATTGCCACTGCAGAAGCCAGAACTCCAGTCAAACTGTGTTAACTTGCAGCAGTACTCCAGCACTGTAAGAGAAAGGTATAATGATGCAGAAGTTAGAACATATCACAAAAGAGATTTAGCTTTACTATTCATGAATGCCTCTGATTTTCTCCTTTCCTACCACCTAATTTCTTACCATAAAAAACATTAATAGCGACCATCATTGCAGTTTCTCTATATGTATCAAGGAAATGCTCTTTCTAGCACAAATATATAATGTATTTTTATCCTATAAAACCTTAAAACTCAAGGATCTCCTTTATGAAGTTTCATCATATTTAAAGAACCGATGATAAAGTCACAGCAAAATGTGTGTGATAGAATCAGAAAAAAACTAGAATATTATTTGTGATATGATGTAGTAAGGCTCATTGCCCATGCTTAAGTGTAGCTGCAAACATCTTTAGTAACAGTATTTGTGATGTAGACAAAAACAGAACTTCTAGAGCCATCATTAAAAAAAAAAAGCTTTCCAACTCCAGAAAAGAAGAACCAACAAATTATTCCATTTTCTGAAATACTGAAAATATCAAACCAGCCTAGAAACTAGTGATTTTAATTCTTCATGTCAGAATCTAGAACTACATAGAAAAGCATTTGGTGTTTGTTGACTTCGAATAATTGAGATTTCTTTCTTCTGGAATCTGGGAAACAGACTCTATTCATGTGCTTTGTTCCTGATCCCCATTTTTGGCTGGCACAATTTAAATAGTGCATTGCTCACTGAGAAGTTCCTTCATGCCGACAAGGAAGAAAGTTGCAGTTTTCCTTTTTATTTTTCAGGTCTCCTTATGCTTATTTAATGAAGCATAAATATGGATGGCACCTTCCTCCTTACATCAGTTGAAAACATACAAAAATACATTCAGCTGCAAAAGCACCTCTTTTTTAGCCAGTCTTTAAATAGTTCCGTTGGTTTTCATTATTATTATAGAGACTTACGCTTCCTTCACATACACGAGCCACTCAATCTCCAAAACAATCTGTCCACATAAACTCATCACACTGCTTTCAGAAAAAGTATAAGAAAAAGAATACGCAGCACTCAGAACAAGAAAATCCTTTCATGTAGTAAGGACATAGAGATTCATATTATTAGTCTTTTACTTCATTTCCACTTCATATTAGATGAGCCCTCCATACTAATTTTTATATGATGTTCTTCTTTCCTCTTTAATTATAATTAACTGTAGGAAGAGTCTGCCACCTGGTCCTGTATGGATCAGCCATACCTAACAGATAACTCTACCTAAAACCTTCCTGGCAGATTTCTAGTCCTATTGCCAGAGGAGATGGAAAGAGTTCATTGTCTTCCTCACAGAAATATTATGCACAATGTTTTACCAAAGGACATTCCTGTTTTTCCACTTAAGTATCACTGGATGCTGCAAACTGGCTTGTAACAGTCCCCTGCTCCTGCTCCATCTCCTACTTGGTATGTCATTCTCCTTCTTTCAGCTCACTCTTGCCTTTTGCCTTTTCTACTGCTTTCTTAGTGTTACGATTTTTCATCCTTTTTTAAGCTCATCTACCCAAGCATTCTGGAGGTGGAGAGAAAGTGATATATAGCTGGAGTAACCAAGAAAAGATGTCTGCCAGGAACAGGCAAACACTGATATGCAGGTCCACACACAATACCTGACTATAGAAGTTATTCAGGTCAGTTTGGATAACATGACAAATTTCACTAATATTGACCAGGCAAACCTATTCCTATACCGATACCCAGAACAACTTTTTTACTTTGTACAGCCTTAGTTGTTTGCGACCTCTAAAAGCATTATTCATCAGTTACTTACTATCTGCTCTTCTTGCAGATTCCATCATAAAAGTATTAAATACTCTCAAATCTCTGTATACATTCAGATCCAGGAAAAAATTTCCACATTAATAGCATGCTTACATACCTACAGACACAGACTGCCAGGCACCAGCTCTACTTCCGCTCCAGATTGTTCAGTCCAAGTCCCCTTCAAACCAGAAGCCATATCACAACCTTAATATGATACTGAGCCTGCACTAATATACTGGCAGGGAGCAACAAGAGCAGGCCTGTTCCACCAGGAGATAAGTCAGAAGGTAAGGGTGACCACAGCACACCCCAGGGCAACAGCCCCACTAACAAGGGCACAGTCCCCCAGCATCCAAGGAGGGTGGGGCTGGCCAGATCTTAAATGGAGCTCCCAGATCAGGAAGCAGAGGGGTGGGGGTCCCAGCTGAGGCTGATCAAGGCAATTAAGGGCTACCATTGTTGGCAGCCTTCTGACCTATACCTGCTTTTTTGGCTACAGTAGACTTATGCCTGGCCAACTCAGAGTGTAGATGCATAACTCTACACCAGTTTGTGGTAAGTATATATTTTATTAAATAGAGGAGATATGCATCATTTTATCTGAACATGTTTTGTATTTGGACTTATGAAACACTCAGATTAATTTAAAAAATATTTTAAAAACTTCTGCTTTCACAAAAGTAAGAAAGTAATCTTAAGAAACATACATGCATACTTTTATTTGGCATATCTGCAAGCATTAATATGTATATATGTGCATATGCAACATTTTGGCTTGTTTACACGTGCAGATATATTAACAAAGACCTGTATCTGTTAGAAAGCTAGGTGGTGGCAATTGTGGAAATCAGTATGTGCATCTTATTTTACATGTTCTTGGAACGCATCTTTTACAAGTTTGTATACCAAGACCATAGCAAGCTTCAGCATTAAGTCACGTAAGGAGCACTACACTATATTCATGCAATATGGAACTAGTTCCTTAGTATAAAATGTTTGGTTTTCAGTTCATACATTGATTTAACAAAGGGCTCCTATAAAAATGGAGTTATCATATCCAACTAAAGAAGTCAGCAACTTTAATCACGTTTGTTAGATTACAGATGAAATACAACATTGAATATTGCATCTGTCTGAGAAAAACATCAGGAAGAACACAAGCATGTCATCACCATTTAAAAGAGGAGGAGAAAATTAATTAAGAGCATACTTACTGTTTCTACGTGGAAGGATAGGAACATAGAGAAATTTAAAATATTTATATGTATTGTATATACAAGCATACAAATAGGAATTTTAGATTCATGCCTTTCAGATTCATATTTTTGTTTTTTCAACTTTTTTCCTTTGGAAAGACTAGAAAAGGGAGACAAGGCAACCTACAAAACTTTAAACTCATTTCTATCTGTTCAATTTATACTGGAATAAAGGAACATACTACTAAACCTTCTTTTTCATTCTTAACACAGGCTCTTTTGTACCTAGTTCTTAAAGCTGTTTTATTTGTAGCACTACATGCTTTTCCTAGTTTATCAGAGACCAAACTTTTATGTATGGCAGAATAAGAAACTGCTGCTATAATTATACTTTCTCATATCACCAACAGTTTAAATAAATGTTTATTTAAGGAGCCCTACCATTTTCAGAAATATAGGCTGTGCCACTGCTCACACAAACAGAAAAGAAGTATTTAACTGGAAAAGCAAGTTCTGTGCTGAAAAACAACAACAACAAAACCAAAATACCACACATCTACATTCAGAGTGAAGTGAATTTCATAAAAGATGCAAAACTACATTAATCTCATGTGACTCAAGCCACGACCCATGTCTGAAGGCATATCCGTATTTCAGGAAGCTTTCACTGTAGTAAATATAAACATGAAGCTTCCAGTTTCAAGATTTAATAGTGAAATATTTTATATTTAATAGTGTAATATGTAGAGCATTTCTTTTGCAAAGTTCATAAAGAGATGTTATTAGGAGATGCTGCTAAGCCACTGGCACAAATATCATCTGCAAAAAGCAGCCTTTTGATCAGTTACTTCTATTTTTTAGTATTCTGGCTTTGTTGATGTCCTTCAGAGATTCATCTAATTCAGAACAGGTGGACATGTATACGCCTGCAGGAGAAAAGGAGCTCCTCCACAGCTGCAAGAAGAGAAGCATATGTAGCTGACATTGGTTATGTATCCAGAACATGAGTATAACCAAAGTCTGTCACTAATGAACAGAAAGGGGAGTTTCTTCAGCCTATTTATTCTTCTTTATTCCTGACTCAAAAGTCATTATTACTCCAAGTAAATGGATATTTATAACTGGCTTAGATTGTTCAAAGCAACTGCCCCAAATTTTTTCTTTGGAGAGATGTAAAGTATAGTTACAGCTGTAAAAATAGCAAAGTAAGCTTGACTCTGGAAAAAAATGTATGTTGAAAGGCCAAATCTGAAATCTTAATAACTTGGTTTTGCTTAATTCCTTCTGTATACTAAACTCAGACACTGAGGTTACATCAGTCTCTCCTAATATTTTCCCTCAGTTCTGCATTTAAAACTGTCATGGTTTCAGCTGGGGTAGAGTTAAATTTCTTATTAGTATCTGGTATGGTGTGATGTTTTGGATTTAGTGTGAGAATAATGTTGATAACACACTGATGTTTTAGTTGTTGCTAAGTAGTGCTTACACCAGTCAAGGACTTCTCAGCTTCCCATGCTCTGCCAGATACACAAGAAGCTGGGAGGGAGCACAGCCAGGACAGCTGACCCAGACTGGCCAAAGGGCTATTCCATACCGTATGATGTCATGCTTAGTATACAAACCTGGGGGAAGAAGAAGGAAGGGTGGGGGGTTGTTTGGAATGATGGTGTTTGTCTTCCCAAGTAACTGTTACGTGTGATGGAGCCCTGCTTTCCTGGAGGTGGTCGAACACCTGCCTGCCCATGGCAAGTAGTGAATGAATTCCTTGTTTTGCTTTGTTTGCGTGCACAGCTTTTGCTTTACCTATTAAACTGTCTTTATCTCTACCCATGAGTTTTCTCACTTTTACTCCTCTGATTCTCTCCCCCATCCCACCAGGGGAGAGTGAGCAAGCAGCTGTGTGGAGCTTAGTTGCCAGCTGGGGTTAAACCACAACAAAAATCCTCATGAATTCAAATGTAAAAATTGAGTGGCTTGCAAACTTTTTCTAAAAAAAAAAAAGGACCATGGTTATTCAAGTAATATTTTTTTAGCACGATACATGAAAACAATGAAATGTTGACATTGTGACTGCCCAGCATCACTCCAATAAGTGATTTAATATCTTTACCTAAAACAAAGGGAAGAATTTTCTCCAGGAAGATACCACTGGTACACTCCATGGGTGTTTGTACTCCCCAGGAGATTCTCTAATTTGAGTGAAAAGACATCATTTTAATCAATTTGATATATTTGCTCATCTGCTCTAAACTTGAAGAAAATAGGAAGCCCATCCACTTACCAGGTTGCCACCTTTCTTTAATGGAGGATATTCCAATCTCCCAAATTACTATTTAAGTTACTCTCTTATTGTCCTCTCCTCATAAAAGCAGTTTCATCCATATGTGCAAAGAGCTCAGGATTCCATTTTTCCTAATAAACTCATCAGTGAACAAGGCTCTGCTCTTCTTTTTTGTTCTCATTAGCAGGCTGAAAAACAATCATCCCAGCAAAACTGTGAACTGAGAAGGCAAGGACAATCTCCTTAAACTGATTCTTCCATTCCCTTCTGTTCACAAGCTAAACCTAAACTTCCTAAGGACGGCAGTTTATGTCTGCTTCCTGGTAATGTAAACAATTAATTAATCAAACATGATGGGTTGGCAAAATGCCAACATGAAAAAAAAAAGTCACCAAAATATTCTATTCTTCTACGCAGTGCAGCAGAGGAAAACGTAATGATTAACCGCAGAAGAATCAGCACAGCACATCTACACGCTTGCACATTCAAAGACAGCTCATTTTTCCTGCTTAGATAAGTTGCTAAATGCTCCTTTCATAGGCAATATCTTCAAGCAATCTCTTCAACTCTTCCATACAATATCCCTCTCTTCTCAGTTATGAACTCTCCTTTGTGACTATTAACTTTAAAATACTTTATTTTAAACCCCTGCACACAGAGTGCAGAGGGTTAACATTCTCTCTGGATTAAAAACTACCATGTTGTAGTCTGCACTTATTTCTCCATTTTCCCTTTCCATTTCTCTTATTGCTCTTTAAATTAAAATAGATCCAAGAAAATAAAAAAACACCACCAAAAAAACCCCAGGTAACTGTGCTACTGATAAGAAGACCTAGCTTCAGAAGTCTCTCAAAATCTCAGATCTGATGGGTGAAAAGTTCATTTCAAGTGTTTCAGACATAGCTCTTGGTTCAGATAAGCATTTGCATATCAGGCGTTTTTCTGAACTGTTTTAAGGAACAATATTCAAAACCATGCGGTATTGAGTACATGCATGGTGGACCCAGCTCTGAGCAGTACGTTAGACCAGACGACTTCCTGAGGTCCCATCCCACCTGAAACATTCTATGAGTCTATGAATTTGATTATAAAACTCCCATTGACTTCAACGAGAGTAGGGTTAAACCAATACTAAATATAGTATTGTTTGTATTATATTGATTGTTAGAACTGTTAGGTATCTTCTAGCTCTCAAATGACATTAGTAAGAGCAACTGGTCACTTAGCACTTTTGAAAAGCGGACCACCTACCAATTCTCTTAAATATAAGTTATTTTTAAGTATTTGTTATTTAAAATATCGATCTCCATATAAGTACTTACCAAAATATACTTAGAAGTACCAGGATTTTGTGCATGTGCTATTATCTGTTTCTGGATTGAAATAATGTTTCTGTCAGAAATATCGTCAGGTGTTTCCTCTGTCATTGCCATAGTTCAAAAAAATGAGGGCACACCTAAAAAGTCAGAAAAGAGTTTATTAAAATATACAGCTGAATTGTCCACAGGAGTGCCTGTGCATGTCTCTTTTTTTTTTTTTTCTTTACTTTTCTAGACCTGTATATCTTATTTGGTAAAAATATATCCGAGTAAAGTACTTCTTATCTTCCATTTTTCTCCTATTCTCCCTCCTGTTCTATACCATATGGTTATCATTTTTCTATATGCAGGGAGATTTTTCAACTGGATCTCTGAGGCTGAGCTTTTGCCTTTTTACAAAGAGGAAGATAAAATACAGAAAGGAAGGAGAGAAGATAAAGATCCAGTTAAGTCATATTGAGTGAACAGGTAAACGTGTACTGCTGAGCAGGAATTGCCCCTCCAAAAAGTCATAGAATCATAGAATGGTTTGGGTTGGAAGGGACCTTAGAGATCATCCAGTTCCAACCCCCCTGCCATGGGCAGGGATACCTTCCACTAGACCAGGTTGCTCAAAGCCTCATCCAACCTGGCCTTGAACACTTCCAGGGATGGGGCACCCACAGCTTCTCTGGGCAACCTGTTCCAGTGCCTCACCACCCTCATCGTGAAGAATTTCTTCCTTAGATCTAATCTAAATCTACCCTCTTTCAGTTCAAAGCCATTACCCCTTGTCCTATCACTACGTGCCCTTGTAAAAAGTCCCTCTCCAGCTTTCTTGTAGGCCCCCTTCAGGTACTGGAAGGCTGCTGTAAGGTCTCCCCGGAGCCTTCTCTTCTCCAGGCTGAACCACCCCAACTCTCTCAGCCTGTCCTCACAGGAGAGGTGCTCCAGCCCTCTGATCATCTTCGTGGCCCTCCTCTGGACTCGCTCCAACAGGTCCATGTTCTTCTTATGTTGGGGGCCCCAGAGCTGAACACAGTACTCCAAGTGGGTATTCATATATTCTTTTGATGACAATTAATTACGCTTTTCAAAATATCTAAGTCCTGGTACTCTAAACAACAGGCATTTAATTTCAAAGAGAGAAGAACATAGCAACATTCACTGTATAAGAGAATAATATAGATGAGAAATCACATCTATGAATCATAGTAGAAAGCTAACTAACTCTGCAGCAGATTCTTATAGCCAACCAGCTATATAAAGGACAGAGTTTGAAGGATTTTTGCATTTACGCAAGCTAAAACATTCATGAGCCTGCAATATTAACACAACACCACACTGATTCCCAGAGACAGAGCCCTGGTACTCAGCCAGGACGTTCCATTCCAAGTTGACACATTTCATTACAGCTTCATTGTATTTGCGGATCATTTTGGGCTGCATCAAGGGCTCAACTACAAAGTTGATCAAGTATCCGCTGTACAGTAATATATATTTTACATCTGTGCTTTGTGGAAGAAGACACATTTCTTACACTGCATGGCTTCTAAAGAGTTCCTATAAAGTGTGAAAGAAGAGTAAATTCTAGAAAACAGAGGAACGTGTTGTGGGACAGAGCTATCTTCTAAGCCTCAGCCAGCAGTAAAGGAACTCTGAGTTCACAGTGGTAAACATGCAAGAAAAAATGGAAAGGAGAGATCCTAAGAAGTCTTTTCATCCATCAGCCTACAAATTCCACCATTCCTGTGGGGTCAATATAAGTGAAAAATTAGTCCTGACACAAAATTCCTCCTCCTGAAGGACAAAAAAAATTAGGGCCTCTAGCATACAAGTAACAATTAAAATTGTGCCATTTTATTCTTTCTCTATTCTTCCTTCTCCCTCTAGTATTTAACCCAATCCAGAAATTCTTATTACAACTAGCGTTAAGAATACTTATCCAACCTCAATGCCCACTGGGCAGGATGTTGTAAATCAAGTATATTGCTTCCCCAAATAAAAAAATATATTGAACAAAATAACCAGATGCATACCTCAGGCAAAAGCTCCCTAAAAGTTCTGGAAGAAGTGACTTACGTACAAAACACTGACTCTCTTTGTGTCACAGAGTTCACTCTAAAGTAATGCTACTTTTGGAGTAAAAGAGTTGGAGACATCTCTGTCTTCATACAAAGAGTGTGTTACACGATGACCACAGGCATCCCTGGGGAGCCTACAAAGAGCACAGTAGGCATTACTCAATTACATTTTTATTGCAAGCAGAGCTTGGCTGCACAAAAAAGTTGCTCCACAACGTATCAGGCTTGTCTTAAATTGATCAGGAGTACATTTCTTCTTGGCTTGGATATAGGGTTATTACAGATTATCTACATTCAGAATAACAGTTCTTTGCCTCTGTTCATTTCTATAGTATTTCAGGAATAATTGATGGGTGAACAAGTTGAAATAGGCCAGGGAAACTGAAATATAACCCCACATAAGTGCATACAGTCAGACCACAAGTATGGGAATTCTACATCTGACTCCCAAAATGAAATGAACTTCTTATTTCATTTACAAGTGAATAAGCAAGCTACTTCATTGCAGTTAAATAAACTGTTATGTTCTAATACACCATCTTCAAGCACTTTGTCTTCTTTTAAGTATACAGCCTGATAACTGCCAGGATACCTGCAAAGCACCTACATCTATATTTTTCTTAGCCAAGTTAGCATATTTGACATTTCCTACCCATGAACTTTGAGTTCACCACATCAAAAATGCAAATTCAGCTTCAGCTGAGCCCATGGATACTAACATGTTTGGGTGCCATAGTGCAAGGCAACATAGTGCGTCTATTTTGGTGTCTGTTTACTGGATACATAATTACAAGCAATAAGTACACGCATCTTGCCGTCCTTCTCAGAAAACCACCTTTCACACTTTATTATCACTTATTAAAGCCTACTGCTGGCTTGATTGAAGTGTGTAGGCTGCACTATACTTACCTGCAAATAAAGCACCTTCATTTGGTTCTTAAGTTACTTCAGAAGCTCTCCCTGTTATTACATGCCTCCTTTTCATATTATGAATTTCACACACTTTACTGCTTTTGTGTTTCACTTAAAATCTTGTTTATTGGTGGCACAAAAGCAAAGCTTGACTAGTAATGCCTGCCTTTTTATTTTCATGCTTTCCCTCATGGGATGCAATTCAACTCACATTATTGATGTGAATTATTCATTTCTGAAAATCTTTCAAGTATGTCTGAACCAAGCAGGTTCTTACATTTTCTACCCTTGGAAGGAGGGGAAGAATCATATTACAGAGTTTCCATCCTTTGATATATATGACTTAATGACAGAATATACATAATCATATCTTTCTCCACAGATACCGTTGAGTTAAAATCTATATCTAGATGTACTACTGTGCCTAGCCAAAATCTGTTTTCTACCACAGGATCATTTCTTACAACTTCTTCAGATGTAAGCCTGTTCTTACAAACTAAAGACTGTTACACCTCAAAAGTCTCAAGACAAACACGTAAAAAAATGAAGTAGGTAGACCAAAATATCTACATGGTTAATTTTATACGGTACAAATTAAAAATGCATGGATTTGGGACATAAGTTTTATTATTACTTACATTGTGCCTACAATATTTTAATTTCTTTGAAAAATAAGTCATTCGCTTTACCTTCTTTCAGAAATGCATAATTAAAGACACAACTCTAGTAAGTTGTCTAATAGCTAACTCTGCAACAGAATTTTTATCCACAGACTGCAAACTCAGTAACTATACGATCTCCCTTGTCCATGTAATGATCATAAAACCAATGTTTTTCTTTAGTCCTATTTTAAAAATGAGACAGGTCAATTCACTATAACAAAAAGCTTATTAGAGCTTAGGATTATGTGAAAACATAGTTGTCATCTGCTATCAGCTATTTTCTTCAGCTTTCCTCTTTTGGTAAAATATTTGCCACAGGAAAAAAAGTAGGTGGACAATCAACACTGCTGGAATTAGGGATTTTTTTTTTTCAAAATTAGCTTGTGTTAGGTAACGAAACTGAAAGACTGCTAGATGATGTAGTTTTTATTCTCAGGTTCTCCAGTAGTGAATGTTGTTTATATATCAGCTTATATATATCCATACACACACAAACCCAAAATGATGAGGATTCTCAACATTGTGACTTACAACAGTATAAGTTGTGCACATCAACGTAGTCATGTGAATTTCTGTAAGTTTCAGTTAAATGCAGGTTACTGAATTCTGATTGCCTATTTTGAAAATTAGAAAACTTTGCTTTCCATGCTAGTTTTGCAAGGAAATAAATTGCACAGATGCACTGCCAGCCTGTCAGTTCTCTTCCCCTCCCTCATAACTTTTGAATGAATTGGCTAATTTTGATCTAATTTGACAAAAGGACCTGGTCTCAAAGATATGAAGTTCCAACAAGTTTCCATGAGAACTGACAGTTGAGTAGGAGATAAAGACTGACATGAGTCTTCCCTGTGAGGAAAATATTGCTGTGTAAGCTCAGCAATTATCTATTATGTTTGACATACCCGCAAGTCGATCATTGTGTGTATATCAGCCACACAATCCACTTGCATGTAATTCAGAAGCAATCACAGGTCTTCTGTTTCTCACCCAGCCACAAGCTATGGAACAGAGGAGTGGTTGGCGGTATATTTTGGAATCAGTGGAGAAGCCAGGTTTTAGCAATGAAAAGTGAATGAAAAAGGGAGCTGTAGTTGGATTGGACATAATCTCATTTGAAGCCAAGCTTCAGCATATACACTATAATCAGATGAATTTGTTAAAGTTTGCAAAATGTTTTAATCATTAACCCATTATAATCCAAAAAAATAAAAACAGGAAAAGATCAGAAAATGTCAGGCTTACTGTGATTTAATAGTGTTGCAAACAAGTTGCTATCTATATTCTCCAGTGTTAATTCAAGTAGGCCAGTATCCCAGAGTGCTCTTGAATCTTTTCGTACAATCACCACTTGATTTAGGAGGCCACGTGTAATCATACCCTTTTTAGCTGGGTCCGCACTAGATCTATTCGTAATTACACCATTGGCACTTGGGTTGTTAGGGGCATATCCCAGGTTATTAGCATTGCAGTAACTTGAATCTTTTAGGATTCTTGGTATGTTGTGGAAGAACTCTTTTACCTTTCCAGGCCTTTGTCTGGATGATCCTTGGCCCACATTTAACTAAGAGAATCCCAGTGTTGCCTGATCTTTGCTTCTGTTCCGTTCCGCTGATGCCAGCCCCTGACTCTGAAAGTTTTGAATGTGCTGTGTTTCCTTCCAGTCTCCTCAGCCAGTCTCACCAATGTCACATAAGGAGGAAAAACAAGCCCTCCCCCGCCCCCCCCCGCTGTTTACTTTCCCTGCTTATTCAGGAAAAGTATTACATTACCTTTTTATGCAAAGGCATCACACCAGGACCTCATGGTCTGTTATTTTTCTACTACAAATCCTTGGTCTTTTCCAGTCATTGCTTTCAAAGACAGTGTTCCATTCTGTTGATGAAGTACTTTACTTACATCTGCTCAGACCTAATAAACACTCCAGAAGTGGAGGTCCATCAATGTTACTGAAAATACTTGTTTGAATTATCATTTAAGCAATCGTATCCCTCCCTCGTCCAGATGTTACAGAGCATAAATGATAAGAAATCATTCCAAAGAAATCTGCATTGCAGTCATCATCAAAGTGAGTAAATAAAGAAAAGCTGATAGGACACTGCACACTAGGAAAATCACTGTGATCTTCACAGAGAAAGGTAATGGATTTATTTTTCTTCTTTTTTTTAAATATAGCTTTTCTTCTAGATTCAGAGGCCTTCATGTTAAATTCAATATTTTTAGCACCCACACGACCATCTAGAATTAAATTGCAGCAGTTCCTTAGCATCTGAGTAAGAAAGCAATGATAGATCACTGTGATTCTCCTGCCCTTGTACAGTAGTGAAAGAATCATTTACTAATAGACTGAATTGCTTCCAAAAGCAGAAATCACACAGCTCCATCTTGTGGAAGATACGATTCCTTGTGTAATGTCACAGCTCAGTTCCAGTCCTACAGTTGACTTCTGCCTTTGTTAATGATTTGACTTTAGATGTTTTTACCTACAAGGTTTTACCTACTGCAGATATTTTCTTTAGTGTATAATTTACACAACTTCATCAAGAGCAGGAACAATGACCTAGCGTTTTTATTTATGTTCTTCTGTTTCATTTTATTTTCCCATAGCATTCTCCCAAACAGGTCCATACTTCAACAGTTCATGTTTGTACCAAGTGGTGCAGAATCAGCTACTTAATTTTCTTTCTGTCCTCTTTCTTTGTCCCATAAAAGGTTGAACACCTTCCAGAAGTGTCCTCAGTGAACATGCCATAGATTACTACTAAAAATATTTGATATTCAGCCTAGTGGTACTTCTTAGCAGGAAGCATTTGCAATCCAGTTTAGGTGGCACAAAAGTGCAGGGCAGCAGAGTTTGTCTCATTCATGTAAATCAGCACAGAACTCTAATCTGTAATGTTTCCATAATCTAATGCCATTAGAGTAAACCAAGTCATAACAACTTTTACCTCAGATGAACCAGGTAACTTTCCACAACATTACAAAAAATGTCTTCCTGGGTTCTGGAGACAACTGTGGGATTGATCCTTATTCCTTTGCTGCAGTCTCATTGTCCCACTGGGAGCTTTGGAAGGGACTGTACATCAGAAATAAACATGTCACCATATGCACTCCACAGATGCTATTACTGTTGTTTTGTGAAGTGTAGTCTGTATCTTCCTACTTCCTCCACCCTTCTGCGGTAAGATTAGTGTTGCAGAGAGAGCGAGCTTTGAAGTCCTCAGCAAACACAAGTTTATAATTATTCTTTGTGATTCTCTCCAGCAACTTCTTAGACAGTTATGACATCATTTACCATAAAAGGTAAATTCCAAAGTTAAGATGATGTCAGGAATGCAACTTTTAGAGTGACAAAAAAACACTAAGAATTTGAAAATTTCTGAACAATAAGGGCCTCTTTTTACAATGGCAATTATTCATCCTCTTGTGTTATAATATTTATCCATCAACTCTTTGGTCATTAAGAGAGAATTTTATGGGAACTAAGAGAAAACAAACCTTCAAAAAAACCCCCCTATGCTCAAACGAATATTTAATCTTTCACGACATACTCACTACTTCCTCCATCAACTACATTAGTGGCAATTATTCACCAGGTTTTGCACTTTCTTTTCGTTTACCTTTCAGTACATACAGTGACCAAGTCACCACCATCACATTCTCAATGAACAACAGAAAAGGAAGTTTAACAGAAGATCTAAGTGTTATGAAACTCTGTATTTAATATGAACAAGTCTCAAAGATAAGACCCAAAAATTAACTACAAATTTAACACTAATAAAAATTACTGAATAAGGGTTAATCAAATTGGACATGAAAAATCATAAATTGTTCAACTATATAGTTGTCGTGGTTTAACCCCAGCTGGCAACTAAGCACCATGCAGCCGCTCGCTCACTGCCCCCACCCCAGTGGGATGGGGGAGAGAATTGGAACGGTGAAAGTCAGAAAGCTTGTGGGTTGAGATAAGAACAGTTTAATAACTGAAGTAAAATGAAATAGAATAGTAGTAGTAATACTAATAATTATAATAATTATTATAATAATAATAATACAATAATAATATGCAAAGCAAGTGATGCACTATACAATTGCTTACCACCCGCTGACCGATGCCCAGCCAGTCCCCGAGCAGCAATCACTGCCCCTCGGCCAACTCCCCCCAGCTTATATACTGAGCATACATCATATGGTATGAAATAGCCCGTTGGCCAGTCTGGGTCAGCTGTCCTGGCTGTGCCCCCTCCCAGCTTCTTGTGCACCTGGCAGAGCATGGGAAGCTGAGAAGTCCTTGACTGGTTTAAGCACTACTTAGCAACAACTAAAACATCAGGGTTTTATCAACATTATTCTCATGCTAAATCTAAAACACAGCACCATATCAGCTACTAGGAAGAAAAAATCAACTCTATCCCAGCTGAAACCAGGACAATAGTATTTATACATAAACTTCTATGCCATGCTGTCAAGAAATCTTTAATTTTTGTATTTTTCACTATACATTTTACTTAGGGAAAGTGTATTAAAACATGCCCATCAACAGAGGTCTACAAACTGAAATCCATCAAGAAAAACATTCCTTGGTCTTTAGTATGTAACTCATTGTAAAGACTTCACAACATATTTTGATGTTTGGAACAATACTTTGTGTTTGGAGAAGAAGGTATTTTTCATAAGTTGCAGTCTAATGTAATCCTTCTCTATCAGATTATCACAGCCCACATTCACTGAAGTTTTCTGAAAAAGCAGCGAGCAACATGACTCATGGGACTATTCGTGGGTGACTCTGGGAACATATTTCCCATTAATTTACAATTGAAATGCATGAGTGGTCGCAAATGACCACAAATATTCCCTGAAGTCTTCTAATTTAATTAAAGGGATAAATGATCCTAAGTGTTTTCATCTTTTTTAATTCATTTTAAATTAATTTTCAGTGTGAGAGCCAGAAGTCCAAAGAGAAAAAGTAAGGAATTGTGCACAGGAGCTTCTGCTGATCTTCAGATATACCAGATCTGCATGATGAATGTCAACACGGTAACCAAGACCAGCTGCTTGTTAAAATACTGTTTTGGACTACAACAGTCAGAGGCTGCCTGAATTAACACATATAGGCAAAAAAATGCAGTAGAGAAAAATCTCCTAAAAATCATCCAAAATCTGTTTTTTTAGCTAACATGCCAAGACTTAAGGGGGGAAAAAAACAGAATGGCATCTTGATTATTTCCCTACAAAGCATATTCCATGCCCCTATTGAGACGATTCATCACCACTTCACCCCCCTGAATTCACCTTCCATACTGAGAAACATTATGGCATTCTTCTCTTCTGGTAAAAGTCAAAATAGTAACTCTCTAGATATGACTGACAAGAAAAACACCTCATCTCTTCTGCTAACATTTTTTTATTGTATGACATTTCAGGAACAGTATCAACTTGATTTCTTTTTATTAAGTCTTGAAGAGATTTTTGTTTCTCTGAGAAGTATTAGTATTACTCTGAAATGCTGAAAACCAAAATCTGCAGAAAGGATGAAGAAAAAGAACCAAAGAAAAAGACTTTCCAACGTTCATACCCCGCTCCACCAATAGCTATCAATCCTGACAAGAAACAGCTACTTCTGAACATACGCAGATGCAATAATTCATCCTCTTTATCCAATCAGTCTTTGGACTGTATTCCAGAATCTGCCAACAAGGTTGCCAATCAGTGCCAATCACGGCAGATTTTTCTGTTACATGGTGTTGTGGTTTAACCCCAGCCAGCAGCTAAGCACCACGCAGCCGCTCACTCACTCCCCCCACCCCAGTGGGATGGGGAAGAGAATTGGGAGGGTTACAGTCAGAAAACTCGTGGATTGAGATAAGAACAGTTTAATAATTGAAGTAAAATGAAATAGAATAGTAGTAATAATAATAATAATATTATAATAATAGAATAATAATATACAGAGCAAGGGATACACTATACAATTGGCTCACCACCCGCCGACCGATGCCTGGCACGTCCCCGAGCAGCGATCGCTGCCCCCCCCCCCCCAGCCAACTCCCCCAGTTTATATACTGAGCATGATGTCATACGGTGTGGAATAGCCCTTTGGCTGGTCTGGGTCAGCTGTCCTGGCTGTGCCCCCTCCCAGCTTCTTGTGCACCTGGCAGAGCATGGGAAGCTGAAAAAGTCCTTGACTAGTGTAAGCACTACTTAGCAAGAACCAAAACATCAGTGTGTTATCAACATTATTCTCATCCTAAATCCAAAACACAGCACTCTACTAGCTACTAAGAAGAAAATTAACTCTATCCCAGGTGAAACCAGGACACATGGACACCTATTCAAGAGAAATTGGGCTGATACTATCAATCTACTTTGCACCTGTATCTAAAGAGCCTTTGTATGACTGTAATCTTCAGCTACCACCAAGATTAGCCAGGTTGAAATATTAATCTATAGATATGAAAAATGTATTCCTCCATCATAAACCAAACTACATATTGTGCAATTTATAGCTGGAAGTACTCTTAGGTTTTTCAAGAAAGTGCCAAGAGACTACTGCTAGAAAGATAAAGTAATTTGTTCAATGGGGCTACAATTATTTCATTCCCCAAAAGTGGGGGATTAAAAATTATGTTAATTAGGATAAATATTAAAAAAGTATTAAAGCATTATTACAAGACATACCAACCAACAAAAGAGTTGCTGAATATTACAACTACTACAAATAATACTTTACAGTGATACTCTGTGTTGTGTAAGGTGCTTACAAGCTATGTAATTACGCATTGGCTGCCAGCAGTAGTCTGGCACATTTAATCATCTTTAACCCTATGTATTTTCATTACTTTGCTGCCTACCATTAAAACTCAAATGTTACCAAAACATGGTATTAGAAATAATATAGTATTTCCTATTTTAGCTTGAAAAATATATGACTAAATGTTAACTATGAGGCAGGTCATTCTAGTTAAAAACAAGACAAAGTACAGTACAAACCTGAATTTGCTGTGTTTCCCAGTCATCCATTTATCTATTCCTTTTCCAATACATATGTATTTTGAATAAGGCATTGAAAGTGTAATCCTGAATTCCCTGGTAATCTCAGTGGGAGATTTGGCTGCAGGAGGAATCAAACATCAGATTTAGGGCAGAGAGAATTAAAATGTAAAATGCCTAGAAGACTTTGCAGGTAACCAGTTTTAATATAAAGGCTCTTGTTTTATTATGCATGAACATGAGTATGATTCTTTGGATTCTAAAGTACTTTAATCAATGTTCAAGGGTTTTTAAGAACCTCATCATATATCTCTTTTATAGGATTATGAACATTTGCGAATGGGGTGATGTAATAATACTTCAAAGGGTAAAAAGTTAGATCAAGACATATTTTCCAAAACTCTTTAAAATATTTCAAAATCAGAAGCCCTGCCCAATATACATTGCCACATTCAAAGTGTTAGCATTCTCTGTGAATTTTAACATCTTTTTTTCATATATATATTACTATTCTCCCTCCCCCACTGTTTTCCTACAATGATGACGACATCTGCACAACTTTATCCAAAAGTAGTAAGAGTTTCCCTTAAATAAAATTAAAATAAAGCTACAAAAATTAAAGCTACATATACTAAGGACTGAATTGATTAGTTTAACTTAATTTACTAAGCAACTGTGTAAAAGGATTAAAAAAACCCTTAGATTATGGTTGAGCATCTCTATGGCAGCTTTGTAACTACCCCTTCTGAGGAGAGGTTTTCTTTCATTAGAGGAACACAAAAATCAAAGCTGAATCATTAACAGGGATTTTACAGATTTGTAAAAGTGTCTTACAGTTACAACTTCAGTTTTCTAAATTTTTGTATAGTTGGTCACTCAATATTTTGCACAGGTAAGTTTATTTAGTGTTCAGGTATATATACTTGGAGCCTAATTGATAATCTGAGCTCTCCAATGAAGGAGTAAGTTCATACTGCGTTTACTGAAGACAATGCTAATGATATTGAGTTTTACATAAGATAAATAAATTCAGAAACTCATAATACCTGAATGCAACTCCCAGATCCAGAAACAAAATATGTGCTTGGTTTAAACTGAAAGCTTGACATTGAGCTAAGGATATTTATGCAGCCTATTAAACACTGAAAAAAGGCAAAAAGTTTTAAAAAATTAGAATTATCAAGACTGTACTGTCACTTCTATGTTCTAGAACTTATTATCTGTGTGAGAGACTGAAAGAAGTTGAGTGCTTTTAACATTATTCCAGATAATCATCAAAATAATCTATATTTCAGACAGCTTTTGATTGTTTAGTAATATCATAAATGATTAAAAAGTAAAGATGTAAAAGGTTAATGAACGGCAGTAACTTTAAAGATACAGTTTTCAGTATCCTCTAACAGAAAGGCTAAGAGTAGTTGGCAATACAAAATTGCAGGAATTATCTAGATCTGGTTCTCTAAGTATCAATATGAGCTTTCTGTTAAGAGCTCAATATAAAGAAAATAATAGTTTCAAATTTTATTTTTTCAGTCCCTTAACTGTGCACATTCCAACAGAAAAACTCCCTCTCAATAATGTTCATCACTTCCCAATAAGAAAATTCACAGAGATTTAGATACAAGTGAGTTCCATCTTCTTTCTTTAAGCTTTGTGACTGCAATGCTATAAAGGAAAAACTGCTCATTGATGATGAGAAATAACAGTGGTCCAGAATTGCTTGATGGATAATAATCCCAGAAAAGAAAGATTTTTTTTGTCAGGATCCATTAAAAGGCAAGGGAAAATAACCGAATGAAGTCAGTCTCATTTCTCTTTCAATTCCATATTAACTAAGGACAAATTGTTAGAACACAGTTAAATTTAGAATTTGGGAGGCTAATAAGGTATTCCCATCAGTGTCAACTAACACATGAAAAAAGAATTGCATCAAAATGTATGTGAAGTGATGGGGTGCAGTAATCAGAACTGACTCAATATGGCAGCACAACTGAGTTTTGGACAAAGCAAAGGAAAAAAACAGAAATGTTTTAAATTGTCTCTCTTAGGGGAAACAATCCTTTATCATGTGTATCAGCCTGTAGCCTGACAGAGCAGGGAATATTCTGTAAGGTGGTAGATGAAGCTTAGGCTCAAATATAACTTTTTTTTTTTATGTTTTGTACTGACAGAGGAAGGATTGTCAGGTTTATATACAGACATGCTATGCAAAAAGCTTTCTAGTCAATATACATGTGTTCACGGAGGTGTGTAAACACTGGCAGTCAGGAACATAAGAGCAGCCAACCCAAAGCAAAGCAAAGGTCTGTATCTGACAGTAACCTTTTGTGGATGCCTAGGGAAGAGTGAAAGCACAGGTAGCATATAGTGAGACTTCCTGAATAGGAACTCCTCCTTCCAGAGCTTAGGTCCTGGTATTTCATAGCTTTGGGTGTTTTATAACACCATTACTTTTTTAAGACCCATGTAAACTTCTTACATCCACTGTCTTCAACATGAAGAGGCGGCTAGGAAATTGAAGGAAGCAAGGCAAGAGGTTTGGAGCAGCAAAAGGAGAGACTACAAAAGGAGACAATAAATGGGACAGGACTGCAAAGAAAGAATGGGATTTGAGCAGCAACATTGCTTGGAGGAAAGGATGTAAAGGGACTCGGGGCAGAGATTTTTTCCATCTGCAGCTCTCCGTCCATAAGTGACAGTACTGGGGGCTCTCTAGGAAGGTGAGAGCCAGCACTAAGTACACATGCTGGCAGCACAGAAGGGGCACATTGTAACCTATTGCAGCCTAAAAAGGCATTAAGAAAGGAAGGGGTACAGTGAAATCCAGAAAGAAAATTAGTTCAAACTTCACTGGAGATGAATGCACAGATGTATGCATCTGTATGGGATGTCAGACAATCCACCAATGAATATATCACTTCTTACCTTTCTCAGCCATGCAACACTACATATGTATTGTCCTTTGTCTGTCACCCCATATGTATCATATTCTGAGAGGAGCCCCTTCCAGTAGCTGTTTTCAGCAGTAGAATGGTTTTTTTTTACAGGGTGGAGGGGATTGAGAAGTTCTGTGAAAAAACTCCAGAGGGGAGACAGTTGTTGATAACAGCACAAAGAAAGATAGGAGTGCAGATTTGGTACATTAAGAGTGTGTCAGAGAAGGCATAGCAGATGAAATAATACTCACCCATAATGAGCTATTAATGGTCCTCAAATCGTACCATTCATTCGTTAAAATGAATATGCTTGACTGTAGATTTTCTTGTCAGTCTATATATTTTGATTATATGCACCACACAGCTCAGCAGTAAATTACTGCAATTAACTTTGATTCTTTAGGATCTACAGGAGCAGCATATGCACATCTCTTGGCAGAATCTAGAATTAAACTCTAAATTTTTGTCTAAAATGTTTGTGCAAAGTGAGTGGCTACATTCAAAAGTGCTGACAAAGTTCAGTAGGAATTCTACAGAGATCTAAGGCAATACTGGTTTCTTTAATTTCCCATAAGAAGAAAACTTTTAAAAAATCCAAAGAAAATTTAATATATCTGTCACAGTAAAGTTTGAAAAGAAGTACAGCTTGAGTTCCTTTCTTAACAAACACCTTAAGCATTCAGTCACCATCGTTGTATACCAAATACAGACATTTCAATGAGAATCTTAGCTCACAGATAAAATGTTTTTCATGCTGTTCCTTTTTAGTTTTAGTAGCACATCCACTGTGAAACTAGCACCGTTCCATCTGTGAAACTATATAGTCAGACATTTTGCCTCATAACAAATCTGCGTAGCTCACTATTTTTTGGCTGTATGAGTACAAAAGAACTTGACACAAAACAAACTGCAAATAATCAGATGTAAGACGTAACGTTATACCCCTACTTTTGTTAGGAGAAACCACAAATCAAGTGTCAATAGAGGCTTGGCAAGGGAAGACAGGACAAAATATAAGAACTAGGGGAACTAAGAGAGATTCCACAGTAGAAGATCTGCCAGGAAATAGCAAGTAATACAACAACTAATCCACTGAATTAAATTTGACAAAGTGTGAGAAGAGTCAAGGCAGACATTTATTTCTGATAAAGAACTCTAATAGTTTCCATGTATGACACATGCTCTTCTGTTCTTGTATTCATAACTTCCCGGTGAACTATTGGGCATTTCCCAATGTTGAATTAATTTAACTTACAAATTAAGTTTGCTTTTCTTCTTTGTAAAAGTTACTGTGCAGAACAATTAATTGTTGCTATATCACTACAGTATAATTTAGAAAATGATACATGTAGAGTAGACTTAATGGAGAATTTTGTCATAACTTGGAAATCCTGTCAACAGATCATTCAAGGGCAAAAGGCAGCACAGAACTCGATTGAATCTACTTATCAGTACTCGCTTTTTATATTTCACTAGAATTTAAAGATCCCAAATAGCACTTGATCCTCTTCTGTTAGTGCACAAACACAAAATAAAGGATTTTACAGATGTCACCTGGCTAGCTATGACACTACTCCATTTGACTCCACTCTGAAGAACAGCCAGCAAAATTAAGCATGTCCACACATCTCAACCACTCTCAGCTTAAACTATGATCTATCTGCATGAAGACAATGCCCTGTGAACTGAAATGCCTCTGGCATACATACATGTACCATTAAGCTACAAATGTGGAGAGATAATAACGGTATTTTTAAAAAATTGCTGAATTATTCACTATGGTTTTGGCAAACACAGTAAAGCCATGATTAAGATAGCCACTCCCTTCTCAAAAAAACTCAACAAATCCCCCTTGCAGCTCCTTAATAAAACTATAACTTGCACCATTTATCTGATAAATAAAAATCCTTGGAAAAATTGAAACAATGAGAAAGCAGTTCCATGCGTATTCAAATAGTTGTAATTTCTATAAAAACTGTCTCTCGTAATTCAGTCTTTGTCTCAAAGCATCAGAGGCAAATCATGATACAATGACAGCAAAAGAAGCTGTAATACTGCCTAAGATTTCAAAGTTCAAAATTCAAGAGAAAATTAAACCACCGTGTAGGAAAAGCCTTCACGTTCTCCCATCTTCCAGGTTCTTTTTGGAGCATATTTATGTGGATCAGCTCGTCAGTATTGTTTTCTGCCTGGGCTTCTCAAACAGTTGCTTAAGTAGCACTGAGGGCTGGCAGAATCGCTATAGTTATTGCAAAAAATAATTTTAACCACCCTTCTTTATTAGAAATTTTGTGAAACCTGAAAACACGTAACTATTCAAGCAATGTTGTTCATTTTCAAGCTCCAAGAAGACTGATAATAGGGTTAAAGAGGGTAACAGGGTCAAGGATTCAGAGATCACCAATGACAACAATTAGCTTTAATGTAAAATAAAGGTGGGTAAAATAAGAAGCTACTATTTTTAGATCGGAAAAAACCTCAGTTATTTTAGAATATTATATACCTTGCTTTCATTTCTTTTCTATGAAATATTCTCAATTTATTTTATTGTATTTGTACCACATAAATGTGTTAATGGGCGGGTAGTTCAGAATATTTGCAACATTTCATCTCGTTTTCTTGCAGTAGTCTGCCTGCTGATGAACCAGAGGTGATCTCACAATTGCTCCTAATCCAACCTCAACACCTATTTCTGAGTTTCATTGTACCACTTTTCAAACTCATTTGCTGAATAAAATTAGTAAATGCAATATGCATATATCTACTACTCCAAATTATGTCAAAAAGTCATTACTTCTGATGCGTTAGCCTTTATTCTTTCTAGGTACATAATTTCCAGAAAGAATACCATCTCAAATATTATTTGAGAAGTACATTGCATTTCAAACACTAACCACTCACTTTTCTTTTTTCAGATACATCCCAGCCCATTACACTCTCATAAAGCAAAAGCCCACAAAGACTTCGATTTATGGAAGGTTTTCAGTAAGTCATTAATGTTGCTGTTTATAAGGAACAACTTATGTTTTTAAAAAAGTTACTTTATTTGAAAATTCTGCACGCACATCTTGTGAATCAGTATTTGTGTAATAAGGCTTTTGTTTTATGAGCATGTGAACCTTGCCTCTCCTACCTTTTTGTTAGTTAGTCTTCTAAGCCATAGAAACCCACCAACTTCCCACAGAAAACAAACTCTAGGAAACACCTGTTTTCCACATTACAACCAGTCAAAAGTCCAGTCAGATGTGAGGAAATAACCACATTTTGTCAAGCAAAGCATAGGATGTAAATTTTATGCTAGCATTATTCTGATAATCAGAAGACAAACAATAACTATTCTCACATAATGTCATTTGGTTTAGTGTTAATCCACCAACATTTTTTCATGAATGTGAACTGGCAGGATGTGAACCTTACAGATAATTGTGTCATATGATCACAGCCTTTTTTTATAGCTGTTGTCAGATGTAAAGCTAGATTTATCATACTGCCAAACCACACTCTGGGCTTTCAGGATAAAAAGTGACCAAAATATCCAGCCAGTTACGCACACAATTAAGCACACTTGCATATAAGCCAAAATAATATTTCGTTCTTAAAATTATTTCAGAAAAAAATGTTTGTTTATAAAACATAAAAAATTGTAACACCAATATAGCAAGGATATTGATTTTGCGCCTCAAAAATCCTTCACTGGGATATCATCATAAAAGTTAGCAAACTAATGTATAAAAAAAATGGTATTGGTCAAAATGTCTAAAAGGAAATAAACATGTAGTGTTTATTCTTTTTAGACTAAAAGAATAAAAAATCAAAAAGTTTTGACTCTGGCACAGACTGTTCACTGTGATTAATAAAAACAACATTTTGTCCAAACAAATTAATATATTTAAGTAAGCCTCATACATAAGGAAAAAAAAATCAGACTGAAGCAATCATAGGAAATGCCCAGGAAAGGCAGACTGGGAATACAGCATGAAGTTCTGGGATGACAGAGGAGAATACCCAAGAAACTGGGAGTTGAAGAGAGAAAGACAGCAATGGAGAATCTGAAAGAATGAGTCAACATATCATGCATGGGATTTCTAGAAGCACATATCTTTCTGCATGGAACGTATTTCTATTCAAACCCAAGATTCAAGAGACCACCACTAGAGCTTTCTACATTGCAGCACCCAAAAACCTAAAAGAAAAAATTACAAGATGTGTGTACTTCCATCAAAGAAAAAAATGTAGTTAACTTGATCTTGTGCCAGCATTAGGGTTAGTTTCCTACTTTATCTGATATATTGTTCAAACATCTGGATCTAAAAATTTTGGGTTTTCCTTCTCAGGGACTTGCCCCAGACCTCTACAGACTGCTTTAACAAAACTCTATGTAGCTTTAGTTCTGTCTGTCTTATATTATGCTTATGCTGCAGGTTTAAACTACATTTTTATAAAGAATCATTTAATCTATACATCTTTAATAGCTATATTATCTTTACTTATGTGGTGTCACATGTTTAGAATTCTGTTTGGTTTCTGGGCTGGAAAGTGGTTTAAGTCTTTTTTCAAGTCTCACATATAATGAGATTTTTTATTTGTATAATTCGTCATTAACATACAAAGATTATATCTCTAAAACTATGTACTTGTTTTCTTAGCACGACAAGAATGAAGTCATTGGGACATCTGTAGGCCTCACACTTTCAAGGATCTAAGAAAATGTTCAACAGTCAGATGAGATTTTTGAGTGTTATATTTGTAAAACATCTTATCTGATTAACCTCCAAACTCCCTAGAAACATACACTCCAGGATAAAATGCAGCATGCAAAATTTAAAAGTAATTCAAAGAACTCTTGAAGCTCAGTGAAGACAATTTACTATTCAGGTCTAAAATAAGAAGCCAGCTTCACTCTTAACTATGAAATGATCATTGCTGCTTCGTAGTTAAAGGTTTCCTACAGGCTCTGAAGAACGTAAGCCAACAGTTTTCTCCGTACTTCAACTTGAATTTAAAACATCATTAAAAATAGAACAGATCACACATTCATAATACTATCTTACTAAGACAGAAATCCGAGAGGTGTGATAATTTGGTACATATCTAATTTTTCAGATAGAGTTACTGAAAGTAAAGAATAGAAAAGACGTATTGATTTGAAATGCAAGTAAGGATGTAGATTCCAATTTGGTTTTTGTATTGCATGATAAATCCCAGGAAATTCATTCAAGCTTATAAACGTTCCAATGATGTTCAAGATACTATTTACTAAAGAGGAGGTTAGTTTTCCTGATATGTTTCTGGGAAATGTGATCCACTCAAACTAGGATGTAAAAGCCAACAATTACTGAAATAAAGAGAAGAGAAAGTATCACAATCCCTGAACTATTTCCTTTGGAATAATGTAACACTGATAGGAGGTAGCATTATTTCTCACTTTGAACTGCCCAAAATGAAAAAAAAAACCAAAATAAAATAGTGACATTGCACTGTAGAGCTTCTATACAGCATATTTTCAGTCACTTAGTTTTTCTTTCCTATAAGCAGTTAACCATCCTCTTTACCTCGCTGGAATGTGTCAGCTGGGCAGATGGCCATTTTATTTACTTACAAGTCCTGTTTTACTTGGCGTAGTAGAAGCAGGGATGAGCCTTTCCCTTTGTTCATAAATCTAAGTCTCTCTTCCTAGAAAATAGTTATCTAAAGTAAGATGTCATTTTCCTGGCTTCCTTGAACAGTCACACTTACAGAGGGCATTATAGGAGAGTTGACATCACTGGGCAAGACATGAATTGATGGTGCAAATTTCAGATCAAGCCTGAAATTTGAGTCTTCATTTACTCTGCTTGGTTGCTGTCCATGTCTGGATAGCACTAAATTCTAGTAATTGTGGATTTGGTCAATTCAGTTTTTAACCCTCAAATTCCACTGAATATATCTACTGATTCAGGAAGTACCTAAACGGAACGTTGTACAACAGTGTAAAAATGCTGCAATTGCTCTCTTTGCTGTACATATTCTATAACCAAATGCTTAGAGGAATGGAAAATTCCATATATCAGGAAAATTTGCTTCATGTTAACTTTATGTTCTCTTTAAAAGTTAAGGAGAATTTATAGAGGTATGAAAATCAGAATATTCCTTCAGTGAAGAAACTGCAGTTGCTTTCAGTTACTAAAGTGTTAAGTAAGTTATTACAAATGTGATCCTACATTAGCAGCAATATCCTGTTTCAATAATAGGCTACAAGCACTCTAATTAGAAATGTCTATCATGTAAAACAATATTAATACCACATTTACAATTTTCAAATGAATATGAAAAGGTTTTTAATTGTCATGTTAGTACATTTCCTTGCTAAACTACTTTTGTATTGGAAAAACAGTAAATTTGATAATATGCCTCAGGAAAAATGTCTGTATAAAACTGATACTTCATACTAATTGTAAGGTAACAATATTTTACCAATGAAATTTAGGAACAGTCACAGGTTTGTCTCTTGTTCTACCCACAGGACACTACTACAGTAATGTTGTTATCTATACAAAGTTATCTTCTTCACTTACACAGCAAACACTGGGTTTGGAATACAGCTTTAAAAACAATGACTAAATCTGATTTACCCACAAAAGCAAATATGCTTTGGGAAGAAAAGTACATCACTCCTTTCTTGACATGGACTGATGAGAATAACAGGCTGAGCTGCAAATTAGCTCAACTGTCTCTCTCTTTTCCTGGTGCCTAAAAAGCACGCTCTTCAGAATGTTGTATCAATCTTATCTTACACATTATTCTCTATGAGATATTCTGCAAGCTCTTTAGCAAAGTAACAACTTGATAGAATATTTGGTTTGTGAGTGAGAGTAATTTATATTTTCATAAGGCTCCAATTCTAATCCCTAAATTTTATAACTACTCTGTTAGAATCAGAAGGATAAATAAATACCCATTGAACTACATGTTCCAGCAACTTATGTTACATATCTGCAGTTCAGATGAACAATTTTTAAGTAATAACATTGCAAGATCACTTCTTTTCACAAAAAGATACTTCTAGTAGTGCTCAGAATGTGATGTTTTTCATCAATATTTTTTCACTTAGGGTCAGGAGACACAGAATCTTCAATTAAAATTGCAAAACCAGATTTGCATTGCCACTACTATACAACAAATGTACACTGGTCACAAGGGTGCAAATGTTTACACATATGCACTACTGTCTATATACATCCGTGTTGAATGCCTACATTCCCCATTGCATCACCACCTGCTGCTTCTTTTGTTAATAACAAAGTAGTTAATTTGTAAAAGTACTTCCATTAAATGAAGAGCTAAACATCTCTGAGTGAATATGACCATGTCCCTTAGAAATGTATGATAGACTTGAACACATGTATTACACTTCATCTATCTGTCATTTTTATATATTGCTACAATAAAGAAACCTCATTGTATTTCATGACTTTTACATCTAGAAACTATTAAAGTGGAATACTCTACACAGTCACCATATATATTATTTATCTAAGACGCACAGTAGAGGAAAAAAATAAAATAAAATTAAAGTTGTTCAGGGTACTTAAGTACAAACTGTACATATCTTTAAGTTTTTAACCTAGCTGTGTAACTGTGGAGAAAAAATACTGTGGAAATCATTAACAGCTGCTTAAGTTTAATTCTGAGTTTACTTAAGACAAAGTACATAGAATGCACTTGCTGTTACTTGTATGGCAATCATACCTAAGGGGGAAACGAAGGTGAAGGACTTAGGAATTCCAGGGTCTCATGGTCTGTGCAGAGCCAATGTAGGATGAGAACTTACCTCTCCCTTAGTAATGTTGCCTATACATCAGACCATAGCCCAAATCAATTCTTTAATTAGGGTTCATTTTTAACCTAGAAAAGCATATCATGTTTAATTTTTACAATATCTTCCTTGAAAAAGAATAATTCAGTTTTCCTTTGTAGGGGAAATATTTTTTAACCTGTAAAGAATGTTCTGTATGCAGACTGCTGGAGAAAAATCTATTTCAGTCAATTACAAATTACAGAAAGTGCCCACCTCAGAATTAAGTATTCTAAGAACATTAATAGATGTGGATAAAAGATGGCTTAAAATAAATTTCCAAAGTAGGGAGCACATTTTTTCAATTTCCAATGTATCTTTATACCCACAAATAAATATCAGTATTTCTATTTTTGCTCTTCTTCTTATAAAGGAAGTTTGTTCTTATTTAAAGTGTATATATATATATATATATATTTCCTTGGGAACCTGGGTAACAAAACTATGCATTAATTCAGACAACTTTACTTCAGCAGTCTTATCTTTTAACTATAAGCACCAAGAGGTCTTTGTTTTTACTAAAGGTGTAAAAAAGAATAAATATGTAGTCTATGATATAATCATAGAATCATAGAATTGTTTAGGTTGGAAAAGACCTTGAAGATCATCAAGTCCAACCGTTAACCTAGCACTGCCAAGTCCACCTCTAAACCATGGCCCTAAGCACCACATCTACCTGTCTTTTAAATACCTCCAGGGATGGGGACTCAACCACTTCCCTGGGCAGCCTGTTCCAGTGCCTGACTACCCTTGCAGGGAAGAAGTTTTTCCTAATATCCAACCTAAATCTTCCCTGGCGCAATTTGAGGCCATTTCCTCTTGTCCTATCGCTTGTTACTTGGGAGAAGAGACCAACCCCCACCTCGCTACAACCTCCTTTCAGGTAGTTGTAGAGAGCAATAAGGTCTCCCCTCAGCCTCCTCCAGACTAAACAACCCCAGCTCCCTCAGCCGCTCCTCATAAGACTTGTGCTCTAGACCCTTCACCAGCTTCATTGCCCTTCTTTGAACACACTCCAGCACCTCAATGTCCTTGTAGTGAGGGGCCCAAAACTGAACACAGTACTCGAGGTGCGGCCTCACCAGTGCCAAATACAGGGGCACTATCACCTCCCTGGTCCTGCTGGCCACACTATTCCTGATACAAGCCAGGACGCTATTGGCCTTCTTGGCCTCCTGGGCACACTGCTGGCTCATGTTCAGGTGGCTGTCAACCAACACCCCCAGGTCCTTTTCCGCCAGGCAGCTCTCCAGCCACTCTTCCCCAAGCCTGTAGCGTTGCATGGCATTGTTCTGACCCAAGTGCAGGGTTGATCAGGCTAAAACCCAAACAACAAATCAGGCCAAAGACACAATAAAAAATCCACAGAGTAGGAAATCCCACATTTTCACAGCTGAAAATATTGAGGTTTACTTAAATACAAAGATAGGTTGGAAGACAAAATAAAATGTTGATGTTTTAGAAAGAATATAAAATAAGTTTTATATAAGTTATCTAAATATTGGTTTTCTTCTCACAGGGAGTTCTCCTCAGCTCTTTACATTATCAGTAACAAAAGTTTATTAATATAGTGCACAAGAGCTGTTACTGGTTTTCAGAAAAGTCTGTTGTCATTGCACAAATGGGCAGATTAATGACTTAGTCATGGTTTCTTGCATTTTTCTTTTCCCTAGTAATGATTAATAACTTGTCAAAACTAAAATTTAAAAAAAAATTAGTTGTCAAAAGCATATATTAAAGAGAAGATTAATATTAATATTGGTGATGCCTATAATAACGAGTGATCCAAATAATAATCCCACCTCCAGTAATTTATTCTATTGCACTACCATACAATTAACCTGCCTTTCATATAGTGTTAATATGATGAAGTTAATAGATCTGTTAATGGCTTTTTAAAACACACAAGTAAATGTCTTTCTTGGGAGGTTGATGATGGGCTGTACTGACCATCTCATATAATCTATCAGCTAGAAAGTAGCCTATAATTTGTGTTTGTTTATAATTTTATATGGAATGAAACTCCTAAGATTACTCAAAATGTTTATTACATACCTATATATAACACAGGTTTTAATATGTTTAAAATTAAAAGCAAGCCTGCATTGTTGAATACAGAAATCTATTAGCATGTACTCCCATGAATATCATTCTCCTGGCCTATTCTTCCTAAATTAAAAATTACGTATCATATCTAATTCTTAGCTAATTCTTAGACAAATTTTATCTATCCTGTTCCTATACAAGTTCTTTTTTTATGTTTTCTGAATACTTTTTAAATATTACTCTAATGTTTTGCAAAGAAAAATTACACAAAAATGAATTGCAAGATTTAGGCCTAAATTCTGCTCTTCTAAGGTAACAAATGACAGCCCTCTACTGGTTAATAAATATATAAGCACAAGAAGTACATTTCACAACAACTTCACATTAATACTATATTTAGCCAAAGTAAAAAAAAAAAAAATATATATATAGTGCAAAATAAAATCAGACTACAGAGATGCCTGAAATATTTTATTTGGACCATTAGAAAACGTATTATTTCTAATTCATGTAGGAAACAGTAGGTTGAGGAAATGGCTGGTTCCTAAATTATACGGACAATTCTATAGAATACTAATTCTTCAAAGAAGTAGCCTTTTTGGACTACAGCTTTTCACACAGTATTCAAAAATAGTAATAAATGTTAATGATAATCATCATGTTATTGCATAAGAGTTTGTTTTGGTCAGTAAAATGACTTGTAAGCCACAAAAATGAAATGTCCAAGTACAAATACTGGTTTTCTGACATTTTTAGGGTCTAAAATAAGTTTTAAATGAAAACATCAAAAAGCTTAGTAGCAGCCAGGTAAAAATTAGAATGAAAGCATGGTATTTGGTACAACAGTTGGCAATATGATCCAATTTGCAAAGAAAAAATTGTTCAGGTATCAGCATAAAATTTCAGAAATATGACAGGTGTATGAGAAAAATCAAGAATAGCCCCCATATGTTATTATTTTTTGCCAGTTTTTAAAGACTTTTTTTCTGCTTTGCCCTGAGTCTCTGTACTGAATTTTAAAATGTAAATATATATATTATAAAATAATTTGAAAATTTCCTATATTAATTTAAAAGATTCTATAGCATAATCTTGACTGTGTAGCAAATTTACAAATAATGCATTGTAAAGTGCTTCTTCATTAATAGCGTCAACTTGAATAAGTATGCAGTAAAATAACATATTATCAGCTGTACACTTTATTTCCCCTTACTTAGAAAAAAACAAAAACCAAATGAAACCCCGCTGCAACTGTCAACATGTGACAATGCGAAACAAAGAACTGAAAGTATTTATTTGTATTAGACAGTTGACTCAATGCCCTGATAATGGCATTTTACCAAAAGAAGATGATATTGGGGGAAATAATGGGAATTAATACCCAGTGTAAATAAAGGAAATTTGGAACATGTTCCACACGTTCACATTACGGAAGAAGCTGGCTGTATGCTGTTCCGCTGCCCAATAACCCTGCAAAAAAAGCTGTCAGTCTTCCCTCTCACTTTCTCACAGAGTGATTTTAACCCAGTTGAAGTGGCATCCATCTCTCCTGCAGTGGGCCCAGAAAAATTGCTTATTTTAAGAGGGGCTGGAGAGTTCACCTGCCTTTCACCAAGCTGAATTGTAGGGTAAGTCTGAGGAGTGACCTTCATTTTCAGCTGCTTCTGAAAGCAGGTCTGAAGAGCCTCTCACCCCTGTGGGAACGAACAAACAGCCTTTTCTGCACTGAGGTAGGGACACTAAAAAATGAGGTACTAGGAAAATACTGAGGTGCTGATGCCTTGTGTGAGGAATGCAGGCTGAAGTTCAGTCAAGTTTGGTTTTGTTGTTTAAGAAACGTCAGTAACTAGTAACAAACAACAAATAATTTTTCATAAAAAAGGAAAAGACCCCCTGTCTCATATTTACACTTAGCACACATACACACCTACAACCCACGAGGAGGAGAGGGGGCTTCAGCTCGCCTCAATACGAGCACCTGTGGGGAGCTTGCTGGGCGGATAAGTCCCTCCCACGCCAGCGCTCCTCCTCTGCCGCCACCCTCCACCCACCGCAGCTCCGCCTCAGGCGCCTCGCGCTCGGGGCGGGAAACCCGCCGCGCTCGGCGCCGGAGGACCGCACCGCCGGAGCCCGGCAGGGGGCGCCGCACCCCAGCAGCGGGGGGGGCGCGGCGGCTGGCGCGCATGCGCCGCTCCAGCGGCGGCGGGGTCGGCGGCCATGGCGGCGCTGCTGGAGCACGAGAGCCAGATCTTCCTGGACCTTTTCCACCAGGACGGGCTGGTCATCTGCGCCCGCGGGCTCGGCATCGACCGCTTGCTGCTGCGCTTCCTCCGCCTCTACTGCGAGCCTGCCAGCCTGGTGCTGGTACTGAACACCAGCCCCGCCGAGGAGGTGAGGGGAGCCCCTGTCAGCGGCGTCGCGCCTGCCCCGCCCCTTCCCCCTCACCGGCGTCGCCGCTCGGTTTCGGCGGGCGCATACCGCGGAGGGCCGGCGGCCCCGTCAGCGTCTCGGCCCGGGGCGCGGAGGCTGCTGCCCGCTCCCTCCGAGCGGAGGGGCTCTTCAGGCCGGGGCGTGGGTGACCGGGCGGGTTGCGGGCGGGGGGTGTGCGTGGGCTCGCGGGTGGGGGCAGGCGGCGGCAGCGCGGGCTGCGGGCCCGGGCCCGGTGCCTCGGCCTTTGCACTTACCGGGGAGAAGCTGTCAGACCTGTTCAGGATCAAATCAAGGTCCGAATTTCCACTCATGCAGCACGATAAAGTCCTAACAATAATAACGAGCTAAAATAAGCTTATATACATAACTTGTAAATAGCAGAAATCTGTAAGTAGCCAATGAGCAGAAAGGGGTGAAACTTGCTGGCAGATTTGTCCCTGCTTGTACCAAAGATGCTGCTCTCTTTTCCCTGGAACCAGGGAGATTTCCCACCATCAGGTGATGTTCTGGGGACTTTTTGTAGTGACCATAGGTGAATAAATATCACAGCTGTACTTTATAAGACACGTGTATGTATTAAGCTTGACATGTATGACCTACCTGCTGTAGCTGTCTTTGATAGCAGGTGAGTGGACTAAAAGACGATCTCTTCCCAATTCTCTGTTCTTAAGTCAGTATTAAAATTGTGTATTCTCTGAAAAAGAGCTATTAAAATATAAGAAAGCATAAGCTCCTTTGAGTGTCAGTTGCTCATGTTTGCTTAGGTATTGTCTAGCTACTACTGAAAATACATACATTTTTAAATCACCTGGATGAGTTTGAAACTGAAGAAAGTATATCTAAGAAGAAAAAAATCATGATAATTCTGACTTCCTTGGCTAGTATGTTATACTGTCATGCTTTTAGTTTGTTTTGGACAACTCCTCAAAATTAACAGAGTATGTGTAATTAAGGGTTTTTTGCATCCATTTTATCAGTTACCCCAATGATGACTTGTGTTTTTATTGTATTTGGTTTAGGAGTATTTCATTGATCAGCTGAGGTCAGATGGAGTTGTTCATCTTCCTCGGCGTGTTACCAATGAAATTACAAATAATACTCGATATGAATTTTACACACAAGGAGGAGTCATCTTTGCAACAAGTCGCATCCTTGTGGTAGATTTCCTTACTGACAGAATTCCTGCAAACCTCATTACTGGTAAGAGTTTAATGAAATAAAGGTAAGACTGTTCTGTTTGAAATATATAAAGCTTAATTCTATATGAAGAGTTGTACTAACTGGTATTGAGGTTGAAGAATTATTCCTTTTTTTCCCCCAAAGACTGAGGTATAAGGAGCAAATATGTAGTTTGTTCTTTTTGGTTTTTTAGTGGTTTTCTTTGCTCTAAGCTTGTTTGCCTTATTTAATCATACAATTTGAAAACATCCACATTATTTTTAGATACTGGATCATGCATTTGTGTGGCTTTCTGATATCAATAAGTGGCTGGAAAACAAATCAGTAGTTAAACTATGCCATTGACATAAGAAACATAAAATTCAGACTGGCTTTCAAAGAATGATTGATTGCACTTGGTGAAATAGTGTCCTATGGTCTATAGGACACTGGCCTGTGATTAAATGGCCTAGGATTAAAACTGATTTTAGATGTCATGTTTTATCAGCCATGCACACTGCCTATTTTTTGCATTAACCAATTACTCCTGATGACTTTTCCCATCAAAAAATAGCAATACCTTACTAATCTTTGTCTTGACACACCTTGGACACTAAATGGCAGTATTATGAAGTAATGCTGTTACTATCATTGTAAAAGTTTTGGGAATAGCTTGTGACCCTTTTTGTTGCTACATAGAAGTTATACATGAAAGATGTTACAGTTATCTTTTTCCTTTCATGTTCTGGTCCCCTTCTCTTCCAGCCACTGCTGGTTTTAGATCTTGACTAAGCTGGAAACCCTGTTACAGCCTGGAGAGCTAGTAAAATAGATATCTTAAGAGCCAAGAATATAAGAATATTTTACTGTTATCTAAATGTTAAAATCTTAATGGCTAAACATAACTGAATATTAAATGCTTAGAAGAATGGAAGTTTCTGCTTCAGAAGCTGTATCCCCTTCCTTTTAGTCCATGTATGACAAGCTCTAATCTGTAAAACATTTTGAACAGTTTTATGCTAGAGCCAAAAGATACCACATTAGTCAATTCTGATATTTCTAGGTTAAAAAAAAAAAAAAGTGAACACCTCTTCTGGGCAACCTACTTTAATTTCTCTTCTTCCCCTTGACTCCTTCCTCCCTACCTTTCTGCCCTACCAAAGAAGGAAAAAAAAAAAAAAAAAAAAAAAGAAAAAAAACACACCTTTGGACTTTGTCAGTATGAAAAGAAGAAATACACTAAAGACATAAAAAATAGTACTGTCCTATGACAGAGTTGTAGTTTTTGCATTGCCGCTAGAGGTCAGTGTGACAGCAGCTTTGAGAGACGTGCGGCTTCATTTAAAACTTCGGTAACACGTGGTTCTACTGGAAATGTATATTATCTGTGTGTGAAATTGTATGACAAAAACAACAACAATTTGTGATAGTGTTTCTTGAGGAGTTAACATAGCAAAAAAATCAGTAAAGTGTTTCTAGGTGTTATAAATGTTGTTTATAAAATCAATGTAGAATCACATGTGAATTAACATCTGATGAACTCATAAATTCAGCTAATAAGAAATTATCACTGCAGTAAAGAAGAATTATTACTGGTGGTTTTGACCAAATAGAAATTATGTACCTAATAGCTTAGTAAAACTGATGGAAGTTGTTGTAGTAAACAGCAGCAAGTTGTTGCTACCAAAGCTTACACAGCAGTATGAACTCACTTCATAAGCAGAGAAATATTGACTAAAAGTAGGAAGGGATTATGATAAACACATAGTCTTACTGGCCTGTTACAAATTCTGTGTCTCCTGTAATGTCCTTTCAGAGTCACATCTTGACAAACTGGAAGATGTTCAGAAATGAGTACAATCATTATTATGTCCCCAAAAAATTGCTTCATAGGAGAGATGTAAGAATATCTAGATAGAAAAATACCTTTTAGTGGATTATTTCATGACGTGATCATGAATGGCTAGCATTTATATGGAAGTCTTTTTCTTATAGATGCTTTTTCATTTACAAAGCAAAGGCACATTAAAATCAATGGCTGGGCGCTGAGTTGAAGAAACTTGTTACAGAAATTAAATGCATTGTAAGTTTGTCAGCTTATGTAGGTACAAGGTAAAACCTGTGATGTTTGATGTCCTTTACTTCCATTTTAGAAAGGCATTTATTATTCCACTGGAAGCTGTGAACAGATAAAAGTACCACATAGGCCTCACTTCACTAGGGGGAGAGTGAAAAAATGTAATGTAGAAAAATAAGAAAAAATAAGCCTTGGTTTTAACAGGTCTTGGCTTAGTGAAGTGTAAATCCTGGAAGTATTCACCTCAAAGGCTTAATGGAGTTAAACTGTTGTTTGACTTCTCTGTACCAAAATGTGCACAATAAATCTTTTTTCCTAATACACCCATAGCCATGAAGGAAATTGGTGGTGTACTCATACAGTTGGTGGCACTTTCTGTCCTCAAGTGTGAATATGAATATCGGAAGGGGGAGAAAGGCAAAATAAATATTTTCAGAAGTTCTTTGATTATGTGAACACTTGAACTGTTACCAATGAAACATACTTGACAAGTCTGTAATTCCAGAACTTCTCTAAAAAAATAATTAAATTATCACAATCTTGAACATAACACACCATTACAACAAAGCAAGTTTGGTATGTCTTGCATTTGCTTTTACTCTTTTTAAAAGGCTCGAGTTCAAGTTTTGCCTTAGGAGTAAAGAATTTTCTAAGCTAATAAGTCCTGCCACTCAAGCACAAGTTTTTTTTGCTGAAGATGCATCATTAACCCAGTTCTGTTATTTGGGGATTCCATGGTACTGATACTGAGGAATTGCTTGGTTTGAACCCCAGAAAGTTTGTTTAACCAGCACTTTAGAAGATTTAAATTCCTATTGTACTTTACTTAAGAAAAAAACTTAAACAGAATAAGACAGTTTTGAGTAAAAATCTATACAAAATTGGACCTTTCTTTACTTTTCTGTAACTTGAAAACCTTTCATTTTGCCAGGCATTTTGGTATACAAAGCGCACAGAATCATTGAGTCCTGTCAGGAAGCATTTATCTTGCGACTTTATCGCCAGAAGAACAAGCAAGGCTTCATTAAAGCTTTTACAGATAATGCAGTTGCATTTAACGCTGGCTTTTGCCATGTGGAAAGAGTGATGAGAAATCTTTTTGTCAGGAAACTTTATCTGTGGCCAAGGTAAGGCACCTCTTTGCTTCACTGGAGTGTTAAACTTAAAAAAAAAAAAAAAAAAAGGATGTTACAGTGGTTCCTAAGAAAATGAGATGTATGCAGTCACACCAATCTGTGTTCCCTCTTCTATTCCCAAACAAATTTCACTGAATTTTTGACAGAAGTGGTCTTAAAGATGCTAAATTTCTGTAAGTATTTTTGAAAATAGACTCAAATTAAACCTATAAGGGGCTGAATGTTACGGTATAGCTGTCCTTTCAGCCAATAGAAATCACAGCAGAAAGTGACATTCTTAATAGCGTAAAAAAACCCTTCACTTACTAAACAGATTATTCAAGCCATGACGTAACAGGAATACAGGCTCTCCATTTTGCCATTCATGGAGGTATTTGTTTCCAACTGTGAAGAAATTCCATGGATCTCTTTTTACATGTCAGATTTTTTTAATCTTGTTTTACATGTACGTTGTGTATGAAGAATATTTCTTGATGACTGATGGAAACCAAATTGCCAAATTTGTGACATGCATTAAGTCTTTCAGGAGCAGAGCCACAAATGGAACTGGGCACTTTAGCTTATTACCCATTTAGTGGTCTTGCTCTGCCCATTTGTTCCTTTAGTCCTGTCTAGAATGCGTTTCACTTCATCTTAACCTACTGTTACTCCGCATTTAACAGTCTTTCAGTATCACAAAGTAGAAGAAATGGATGTTAACTAGGATAGGAAGGGTTGAATAGAAGCTCTCTACATTTTGTTCCTTGGTTTCTGAACCATGAAAAGACCTGGGGTTGCAGCATGCGGAAAGGGAAATGCCCACTGAGTTTCAGAGGTCAGCAGACATAGTGTTCTCTGAGCCTCATTCTGTTAGTAAAAATCAGCTAGCACCTACATACCTGTGCAGCCGGATTGGCTATGAGGGCAATGTTCTAACAAGGACATGCTGCTTATAATCAGAAGCAAGGAATGCCACAGAATCTGCTAGCGGATCCATGTGATTCCAAAGGATTTATGAACCCATTCCAGTTTCTCCCTTATGAGATTTTTTTGTTTTTACTTTAATATTTGTTATGTGTAATAATGATGTAGAATCTAGTGCAGAAATTTTCCGTGTATCATTCCCCAGCACTGTAGGCTCACATGACTAGAATGACTACAGTCATAATTGAGGAATAGATGGTTTTCTGAGGCTGTTCATAAGATTGCAGTCTTCACTTCTGTAGAAACTAATTTTTTGAAATTAACTTACTTGTTTACATTTAAAACAATTGTAATTGTAGTTTACACAAACTTTTGAATAATTGTAGGTCAAGCAAAACATCCATGTAAATCTTAATAAGCTGTTTTCCTCTTAGATTTCATATAGCAGTGAACTCATTTTTAGAGAAGCATAAACCTGAAGTGGTGGAAATACATGTGTCAATGACCCCTGCTATGCTTGCTATCCAGACTTCAATCCTGGACATTTTGAATGCCTGTCTAAGAGAACTCAAACGTTATAATCCAGCTCTTGAAGTAGAAGATCTATCTTTAGAAAATGCTATTGGTAAACCTTTTGACAAGGTAACCATTTTGATTGTTTTACTGTGTTTAACTAAAGGGATGTCAATCTTCAAACTGTCTGCCATGCAAACCAAAATATTATTTGTAAAATAAATGACCAGCAGCAACTGAGGATTCTCCCATGATGTGTTTATTACTGGTACAAGGAGAGAAACTGTGTTAATCTGTAATGGCGATGTTATAGTTGCCAGTAAGGTTTTTGGTGTATTAGTATTCTTGTTCTTCCTTCACTTCCAAAGTCCCTACAGTAAGAACATCCTGATTCATGGTTGGTTGTTTATTATTATTTATTATTATTATAAAGATGGCTGAAGTTTCAGCTTAAAATACTTTAGAGATAAGTATGCAGTTATTTCCTCCTCCCCTTTTATTTCCTCTTTAATTTCCTGTTTGTATTTTATTTTCTCTATTAGAAGCACTGTATATAATACATAACATGCACATGCATGTATCTGTTGTATCTTGTAATCATTATCTTTGTCATTAATTGCGTGTGCATTGTTATTTTTGGCAGATCTGCAATGTTTGGCATACATATGCTTTCTGTAGGGTAAAATCATAAACTTAACCGTCATAGTGAAACACGGTTATTTGTTACCTGTGATTTAATCTTGATGTGAGGCCTTCTGTACTTTAAATATTTGGAGAGTTTTTTCTTATGCTCTATAAGTTGCATATCTGCATGGTACTCATCTTATTTTGAAAAATAAACGACATTATAAATGTTTTTTAGTTTACGTAAGTAAAGAATACTAGATACTAAAGGTGCAGGCCAGTACCAGTAAAATAAGGGGTTTTTTTATTTTTAGCCATATTTTATTATTATATGGAAAGGAAAATATGTACTGAAAGCATTAAATGATATACATCTGCTAATTGCTGAAATGTTCTACATAAAGGCATCTATATTTTTAACTTTGCAAAAAATGATTACTTGTCAAAACAAATATTTCACCATCACATCTTCAACTGGGTATGTTTAATAACTTTGGGAAACTAGTGGCATCCCTGGTAAAGGAAAAAGAGTGCTTTCTTATATTGATTAGTATTCTATATATTTGACATCCTGAACTTTCCAATTTATATTTCTAGACAATACGTCACTATTTAGATCCTCTCTGGCATCAGCTTGGAGCTAAGACAAAATCTTTGGTCCAGGATTTGAAGATACTACGTACTTTGCTACTGTATCTGACTCAGTATGATTGTGTCACATTCCTTAATCTTCTGGAGTCACTGAAAGCAAGTGAAAAAGCTTTTGGTGAGAATTCAGGTAAACACTGAATAATCATACAAGTTAATGCATGAAACGGTGAAATGTTGATATTTTTAATTAACATTCCCAAACATATGAAGGTATCTAATTAGGTTTTATATAACCAGCCATAAGGACGTAGGTTTTTATTGACAGATAATGCTTTCATCTTCCTACTTAACTGCTGTTACTTAACAGTGTGAGATTTGCATCACATTTCTGTCTTTTAAGCTAGTAATTACATAGCAAGCAGGTAGCACAGGTATTCCAGATGAGGAATTTGGGCTTTTACTGGAAAGGGTTGAAACATACACATTGCAAATGTCAAACTGCTACTGCTTTCTTTTCCTCTTTAGGTTGGCTGTTTCTTGACTCCAGTACTTCCATGTTTGTAAATGCTCGAGCTAGAGTTTATCGCATTGCAGATGAGAAACTGAATCAGAAAGGCAAAGTCTCTGAAAAAAGTGATGCAAAGAAGGAAAATGGTACTGATCATTCCTAATTTTAAGTCTGAGAGTGTCACACGATTTCAAACGCTCTGCATATTACTGTGCTATGATTCCCTACATGATCTTATATAGCTCAGGATCTCAATCTGTTAGCTGGGATAAGTTGCAACATGATCTTAGTTCAAAAAGCATATAATAAACAACATAAAACAGAGTCATGAAGAAGTAAGGGGTTCTTCTAAGCTTGCTCAGCTGATCGTTGGGAGAGCTTTTATGGAATTGTTCTTGAATTACAGTGGTGTTTAGCTTGATTGTTTTTATTTTATGTGAAGGGGTAGGAGGCTGCTGTTGCTTTTATTAAAAATATATATTCAGGAGTTTCAGAATTGAAGAATGAGTGAATATTTTAACTTTTTGCTTCACTAAAGCACTTACCCACATTTTTAGATGTTTCTGTAAGAGCGCTCTCCAACCCATCAGCATAACAAGTTGCATATGTAGGCTGCGGAATATCATATTTGCCAACAACCATCACACTATTGACATCTAACCTCTAAATTAAAGCTCTAAAGGATATTTTGGCTGTAAGAGCTGCTGTGTTCAATCTTATTTTGTTTCAGAACTGAAAAGGGAATTGGTTCTAGAAAGTAACCCAAAATGGGAAGCTTTGAGGGAAGTTCTGAAAGAGATTGAAAATGAGAATAAGAACAGTGAAGACCTTGGTGGTCCAGGTGAGAGAATACTAAATGATGTAAGTTTTCACAGTACAGCTACTTTTTACTTCTACTTGACTTTTGAGAGAAGGAGCCTAACTCTTTACTGTAGTTTTATTAAAGAGCTAGTTTTAAATTTAATTATTTGTGGAGTTGTTTATGTACACATGTACATAAACTACGTAAAACTAAATAATTTTACATAAACCCCTATTTAGTTCTTGCTTTAAAAGAAAAATGGTGTTAGTTACTATGCATACTGTTTAGGAAAGAACCTGTATTATTACAAAAAAAAATATTTTAACTTACATTTCGATATTGTACTGATACCTTAGTCTCAAAACCAATAAAACTAACAACGTGGAAATTTATATAATCAAGGTACCATTCACTCATTTCTGAAGTTCAGGATCAAAAAAAATAGGGGTTCTGTCTTATGCCCTTTCCATCTTACACATTCTTCTCATGCACCAGAAAATTTGCTTCTCCAGGAGATGAACCTAAATGGGGTAGAGAGTAGAACGCAAGTGTGTTTCTAACTGCTTTGCTGCCTTTCCTATTTTAGGGCTTTTCATCTCCTTAAATTTCACCAAGTTTTATTTTAGGAAACAGTAAGGGTAAAAAAAAGTGCTCTTTTCTCCCACCCACGGTGTTCTGACTTTGGATAAGAACTGGCTCTCTCACCTAGTGTTGTAGGAGTTTATCTGAGTCAGCTTGTGGAGAATTGTTATTCAGGGCCCACAAATGTCAATAATACTGTGTGAAACATGTATTTTTTAGACTCTTTAACACAGCTGACAAAGGCTGAAAATTAGAACGGTCTAAATTAAGTGCTCTCTTATTCCACCTTTTAAAAAAAAAAAAAAAAGTATTTGTCCGAATATGTTTCAATACATGCTATATCTGCCTCATTTCAGATGGTCAAAAGGAAAACCTCACTAATTTAGATGGTGTAAGAATAAGGAATGCTGAACTTCCATTAACCTTCTCTAATCTTGCTTGGTACAAAACATCATGCAATTTAGACTCTCTGAAAGTCCAGAGCAACCGTGACAACCAAATGTAAAGGCAGGCACGCTTCTAGCGCTATTAAAAAAAATTTGCTCAAGAGATGTCTTGTAGCTGGATAAGAAGTAGTACAGCATAACAGATTATAAACATGATATTGTTTCTTGACTGCAGGGCAAGTGCTTATTTGTGCCAGTGATGACCGAGCTTGTGCACAGCTCAGGGAGTATATTATTGCTGGAGCAGAAGCTTTTTTAACAAGACTATATAACAAAACCTTCGGAAAGGATGAGAAAGCTGGAGAAGAGTGGATTAAGGACAGAAAAGCCGTCAAGTCCAAAGGAAATACCAGACCAGACACAGGGCCTCAAGCCAAAAAAGCCAAACTCACGGCTTCTTCAAAACAAAATAAACACAAGAAGCAGCAAGACCGGACTATAATCGAAATGATGGGGAAAACTGAGGAGGAAAAGAGGGAGGAGTTAGAGGTGGAAGATAACAAAGAATTAAGCAATAGCCAAGAAAGCAGTATTGAAGAGACCATTCCTGAAGATTTCCATGTGAACTTACCCTCAGACTGTTACTATGGTATTTTCAAGAACCCGCTCACAATTATTCATCCATTGCAGGGTTGCAGTGATCCCTATGCGCTCACTCGGGTACTGCATGAAGTAGAACCAAGATATCTTGTATTATATGATGCAGAACTAACTTTTGTTCGGCAGTTGGAAATCTACAAGGCAAGCAGGCCTGGGAAGCCTTTGAGGCAAGTCGACTTGGTCAGTCTAATTTAGTCTTAAAAGAAAAAATAAAAGCGTACTTTCAGCAGTCAAGGCAGAATGTGCATCTAGTGATTTTCTTTAACTACCTTTTAATTCCTGTTTAGCCGCCTTCTTCATTTTAAACAAAAGAATAATGTCTGATTTAACCAAAAGATAATTTTTACTTCCCAGCAAATATTTAGTCCCCTAACAGAAACATACCTGTAAAAAAAAAAAAAAAGTTCATTCCATCTTCTACAAGACCTCTGTTTAGATGATCTTAGTGGCAATAGATCCATTTTGAGGAGCTGTAGTCTCACTTTAAACCCTCTCTATAGCTATGATTTTTACATAATAAGCTTCATTTTGGCTTTCATTTTCACATTTCCTGATGTCTGGTCATGCTGAAGACCAGTGATTCAGAACTGTAACAGAAAAACAAGTAAAGGAAAATGCAATAAAGAAAATGAGAAGTATTTGCAGTTATACTCGGTTCTGGTGTTAGCTGACAGAAAGATTTCCACATTGTGTATACATATTTGATACACTTGTAGATTGCAAAACTCACTTCTATGAATAGATGTTCCAGACTAGTTAAAAATATAGAAAACTTAAAATTTAATATACTGTGAGGTTTTGCATTATCTTTCATTTATATGGCTGCCTGATACACCATTTCTTGAATGCAGTAAACTGTAGTTATACCTGTACCTCTCTGAAAATAACTTCTGGCAGTTTCTTAAGTCTTAGAATAAATGCACTTTACAGTTGAAACACAATTTATTGGCATATAAAATTATTACCTTCTGAATTATAATGTTTTATACTTTAATCACCTCATGAAAATTATTTGGATAAATTTAACAGAGCAGTTGTCACTTTCCAGTCAAAGATTTGTATATATGCACTGTAACTGAAAATGGAAATCAGTTTGGCAGTATTTAGTGTGTCTGTACCTGTTATCCAGGTAAGGGCTCTGTAGTGCAGATACACATGAGGGAACTCACAAAGTATATTGCATGAGGATGATTACTGGGTTACTTGTACAATTTATTTTTAATTGCCTAATCAGCGTGTGTTGTATCTACCTCCAGCATCACGTTCCCACACTTCAGAGCAGGAAAATCAGATGCAGTCATGCAAGTAACAGTTAGGAGATGCACCGTATGAAAAAAGTAATAGGAATAAAATCCTATCAGTCTGTCAAAATGTACCTCAATTAAAATAAATTGGAAAAAAATGACGGTGCTGGAAAGCTATAGGCAATTAATTCCTTAAAGTAATTATTAATTCTTGTATGTTCCATGTAAATCCCTATTTGTGGAATAAAACTTAAATTGTCGGTGTGCTCATCTCTGCGAGATAAAGGACACCTTGTTCTTTGTAGAACTTACGATTTCCTTGTACAGATATATCATTTTAAAATCTTAGATGGTTTTTTTCCTAACCCAGGATGATTGCAGATTTTTTAGTTTATTATGTATATTCTGCTGGGAAGATTTTAAAAACAGTAAGAAAGTAACTTCTTTGTTATACTTGGTTTATGTCTTTATTGAATGGGTGACTGAAATCTGAGTCCACTCTGGCTGAATCCCGAAATTCCAGTAAGCATATCTGCCACTGGGAAAAGAGGCAACACTGGGTATAAGAATTTTTGTTGCTGATTCTGCAATATCTTTACAGAAGATATCTTTACAGAAAAAGATAGTGGTTTTTTACTTGCCTTTTTTAAGACAAAGACTAACTTGTCAGGCACGTACTGCTACTAATCTTAAATATTGGTTGTGGGTGTTTTTAACTTAATATGAAGTTTTGTGATCTCTCTCCCCCCCCCCCCCCCCCCAGGGTTTATTTCCTCATTTATGGGGGCTCAACAGAAGAACAGCGCTATCTCACAGCTCTGAGAAAAGAGAAGGAGGCCTTTGAAAAACTCATTCGGTAACAAAATTAGTTTACTACCTTTATTATCGTTTCACGTGATTCCTTTATATGTGTACATTTTAAATACAGTGAAGTTCTTAACTGTGTGAAGGCTTTAAATAAACTTTTAATTCAATTCCTTTTCAGATGTTAGAAGAATTTTCCCACTGAGAATCAACAAGTCAAAACCTTCCTTTTCAAAGCACCTGATATTTTATTTATTAATTTTAGGGGTTTTAATATTAAATTTCAAAGGCTAAACAGCACCACTTGTATTTTTCCCTAATTGTCTATGAATTTCCTTTCTGTAAGTGTGTTTTTGTTTGCAGGTAACATTTCTTGTAAGGTATTCCTAAGGCTTTTATGACTTAAGTCACTTTGGGGAACAGAACAATGGTTTTCTTAGACTGTAAGACAGTATTTTTACTGACGGTGTCTTCTCACCAGGTTATACTGCTATTACTACTCATTCTAGTGAGATGTAGTGAGAAATTCTAAAAATAAAAAAATCGGATGCTAAAAAGTGCTAACAATTGAAAATATAGCATCTAGCCCAACAATCTGGAAAACCTAGTCAATTGCATATCTGATCAGGTTTGCAATTAGTATGAAACCATATATAATTTTACATCTGATTGAAGGGCATTAAAGTATTTTGATCTATTTTTTCTCATAATTGCAGTTTTTTAGTGTTTCTTTCTTTGTGGTTCCTTAGAGAGAAGGCCAGCATGGTTATTCCTGAAGAAAGAGAAGGAAGAGATGAAACAAACTTAGACCTAGTAAGAGATGCTAAACCTGCTTCTGTTTCTACTGACACACGCAAAGCAGGTGAGCAGTTCCTGAAATTGGGCTGGCGGCTCTAAGCTTTGAAAAAGACTTGTAACTATTGCGTTTAAATCCCATCCAAAGCATGTGGGTCATAGACACATTGCACATTGACTCTGCAGTCCTGGTGGTAAAGAAACATCTCCCTTACTCCATCTTCCTCTGTCTGTGCAATGACAATGAATTATGTTTTCCTTTAAAAAGAAAATATCAATTAATGAAGTATTTTACCATTGAGACAGATACCATTTGGATTGTTTCTGAGCAGCTTGTTGGTTATGAGACTGTCTAGTATTGCTTGTAGTGAGGTGGAGAGAAATTAAAACACTAAAACTGAAGTCTACAGATAGTCAAAGGCTGTGTTGTCCTTGAGCTAGTAAATGTTGGGGACTTCTTTTGATCTTGGCAAAACAGATTGCCTGGGTAAACAACTGCAGATTGTGGTTTTTGTCTACTTTCTTTGCAATAAAGCATCTTTTTTCTTTTGTTGCAGTTCTAACCACATTTTTCTTCCTTTCTTCTGACACGTATACTCTGTCTTCATCTTTACAGCTCTGCCCTTGTTTTTCTTTGCTGTGATTTTTGTAATCCTGCTCTCCTTTACCATATGCTCTCTAATCTTTGCTATTATGTCTTTTGTGGCCTTGATGCTGCAGTCTCTTCATGTGTCCTTCTACAGATCTATAAGAGGCTAAAATATAACTCCTACAATAAAATGCCGTATTTCTGTGGGAAACAAATGGAAATAAAAAGGATCAGCGTTGTTATCTTGTTTTGCAGGCAATGTTTTAAAGATTTTCCTGAAGCATTTAAATAACTTTCATCTACAGTTTAATGTATTTCATTGTCATATACACAAAGCTTATAGCAGGTAGTCTGGTAGTTCTATTAAACTGCAGAGCATACTCCATAAACTACAGTACATAATTTGGCAACTGATTTTTGTCTATAACAGTGAAAAATTAAGTAAAGTCTGGATTTACTATACCTGCTGAATTTGTGAAGATCTGTGAGATGTGAAGTCCATCCATTACAGAAGCATTGGCAGCACACAGGAAAACTATACAACCAGAGTCAGAGGTCATACGTATTAGGTTAACTGTATTTATTTTCTTCTTTAGGTGGACAGGAACAGAAGAGTGTTCAGCAAACTGTAATAGTGGATATGCGGGAATTCCGTAGTGAGCTTCCATCGCTGATTCATCGTCGTGGCATTGACATTGAGCCTGTTACTTTAGAAGTTGGAGATTATATTTTAACTCCTGATATCTGTGTAGAGCGGAAAAGTATCAGTGATCTGATTGGTTCCTTAAATAATGGAAGACTGTATACACAATGCATTTCTATGTCCCGTTACTATAAGCGACCAATTCTCCTGATTGAATTTGATCCTAACAAATCTTTCTCCTTGATTCCGCGAGGCTCTCTACATCAGGAAATTTCCAGTAATGATGTTACTTCTAAACTAACCCTTCTTACGCTCCATTTCCCAAAGTTACGTATCCTGTGGTGTCCCTCTCCCCATGCTACTGCTGAACTGTTTGAAGAGTTAAAACAAAACCATCCCCAACCTGACGCAGAAACAGCAATGGCTGTCACAGCAGATTCTGAAATTCTTCCGGAGTCAGACAAGTATAACCCCGGTCCTCAGGACTTTCTATTAAAAATGCCAGGTATTAATGCAAAAAACTGTCGTGCCTTAATGAACCACGTTAAAAGCATTGCAGAGCTAGTGACACTGTCAAAGGACGAACTCTCCAAAATTTTGGGTAATGCTGCCAATGCTACACAACTCTTTGACTTTATTCACCTGACCTATGGAGAGGCAATATCTAAAGGAAAAAGCAAAAGATGACTGATGTTCAGCTTAGGGCATAGATAAGCTTTTCTTGCACAGTACGTTGGGAAAGTGCATGAAATATTTTAATAAATGCCCTCTAAGATAACCAGCTGTTTCTTGCTAATGCTGTTCCATCAGTTTTACATTTGAATTAATTATTACTGAAGGCAAGTTTCAAGAGGAATAAAAAATGTTTTTAATAGAGAAATGCAAATGATTTTTATTCTTTCTACAGCACTTTAACCAATTCTATAATGTCGCTGAATGAAGTAAGTTAATTTCTTCACCACCAAGTCCATAAGAATTAAGTGTTAAGACTAACTGATAAAGGTGTTTTCTTTTGAAAGTTATGCTGTTAAAGCTAAAAATGTACTGTGTTTTGATTAATATGTGTGACCTGCTGCATGATATATCACTTTGCTTTTGCCATTTTTATTAACTCTCTGAAAACTGCCAATTTTCCATTGACAGTGATGGAGCTATTTGAAACACATCGCGGTCTTCTGTCAGTTCATTTAGGAGAACATACTTGGCCTCAATCGTGAATTTTAGAACATCATCATAAGCCTTTGTCACAGTAAACTATAATTGTATGGTATGTTCTACATTATATTTGCTTAATTTACTAGAAGTTATACTTTCTTTTTTGACATTCCAAAGTCAGTACAGCTCTGCCTTGCTAGATTTTGCGAAGTGCATTCCTTTGGTCTAGACTGGATAGAGATTCTGTAGTGGCACAGTACAACTTAATTCTCAGTGTGCCTTACTTACACTTTTAAGATGCTTTATTTTTTTAATCAATTTTGATAGCTCTTTCAGCTCATTCACTTGAAAGTGAAAATTCTAGGTATACCATTGGGACTATTCTTTTACATCAGAGCATACTTCCTCTCATGAAATGCAACAATTTTCTAAGAAAGGTTTGCCAGAAGTGTTGACAGTTCTTCCAATATTGTCTTTCTGTGTCCTATTGCACTTGCATTTTAATATCTTAAATAGACAATCTGTCAATAAATTCAGTAAAGCTATTGTCACGTGGAATACAAAACTTTTAGCATTCTGTGTAGCATAAAACCAGGAAAAGTTACTCTTCTTTTGATAGTTTGTGAATGTGTATATTGTTAAAAACATATTCTGCACTGAACTTTGATACAACTACTATGCAACAAACCGCCATTGCCAAAAGGGTTGGTCCTCTGTCATTACATGCTAATGTATTTACATTAGCTATTTACAAAATCTTTAATGACTTGCACATATGTATTTATATGATTTAATGCTAACAGCATATCAATATAATCTCCATCATTAAAGGAGAAAGTATTGATTTTCTGTATTCAGGTTCAATAACAACTGTACTGTGCACTGTCATGTTGAATGTTTGCTGTGCATTTTAAGTGTGAATTATGAATTTGTTAACTTAGAGTCTAGGACTGAACTGTGACAGATTTCCAAAGTGAACATTTTTCTGCAGATGCAAATTTCAGTATTAAATACATCCATAACAAGATTAAAATTTGTTAATTATCTTGTTTCTCATTTGACTGTATTGGTCAGAACACTTTATTTTTAGTGTGTGGTTTATAATCCAGATCTTAGGGTTTCTATTGCCCTATATTCTAATTTATTTAATATAAAAAGAAGTCTTTCCTTGAGACTTTGGTTTATTTAAAGCAATAAACTCGGAAATGTTCAGGGGTGAGAATGCCTGTAAAGTGGTGCTAAGAGAACCAAAAGTCAGAGTAAGAACATAGCAGTCCTGAATGCATGGCCTATAGAGCCTGATTCAGAAAAGGAGAGCTGAACAACCTTTGAAAACATGTATTGTTCATGCATTTGCATCACTAAGATGTTACATGAACTGTGGTTTTTTTGGTTGTGGGGTTTTTTTTCAGATGTACTGCATCTTGGCTTTGGTTTTATTTTTTTTTTGCTTAGATTTGTACAAGGTGAAAATGAAGGGTATATGAAGAGGTTATAAAGTAGCTTTGTGTTGTATGCTAGATCGAAGTCACATAATGCAATTAAATAATATTTGCTAAGTATTTAGTTTAAATTGTCTTTTGTTTATATATGTGGAATTTCTGTAAGGGTTGGGGTTTTTTTTTTGTTGGGTTTTTTGTTCAATGCAGGATTTGGCTTTTTCTTTAAAATAACCATAAGTAACATTGTTGTGTGTTATTATTGCTTATTTGTGATTTGGCATTTTATTGTATTAGGTTAGGTTGCAAGTTAGTGGTGTGTCCTTCTGGGGCAGTAGGTACAAATTGTGAACGAAGGTGGAAGAGGTCTTGTTTCCTGAAACCACTTAATCCTGAAATAACCAAGCCAAAGACTCTGCCTGTATGCAGACACAACAAAATGTTTGGGTAAATGAGGAAAATACTTAGGATGCGTTCCCTGGCCTTACTGCATTCTTTAGCTTACTTTCATCAAGAGTAATGAAATTTTGTATATCTTCTTGTCATTGCTTGATGTTTTAAGTTTGTGCTTTTTTATTAAAAAAAAAAACCAAAACAAAAAACTGCCTTCGCTCTGGGAGTGTCTTAGATTCTTTCTTACACCCAAACCAAGACTACACATTTCAAGTTCACTGAATATGTGAAACCAGTGTGGTTTATATGCTGTTGGGAAGTAAGTCAGCAAGTTGCTTGTTTCTGCAGTTTGCCCTAGGCTTTGATTGCACAAGGCTTCTTCTAGAATAACAAACAATAAAACCAAAATCTCTTAGGAACAAATGCAGCTTATATTAGCAAATATATTTTGCAAGTATAGATTATGTTGTAGTTCCTATGTTTAAGTTATCTGGATACTATTCCTGCTAGTGTCACTTGCAGTTCCTAGCTACAATTGCGAAAGAGACACTTTGCTTGCCATGTTGTCTGTGAGCAGTTCCCTAACCAAAACAAACTTTACCTTCAAAATTACTTTTTCTGCATGAACATGTATAGTAGGGCTTTTCTAGTACTTTCTGATCACTTTCAAATTTATGCTTGCAAAACTTAAATGTAAACCAGTTGACCAGAAATCCACCCCGCTTATAAAATATGCAGCTATACTGTAAAAGAACAGTGGGGTTTTTTTTTAAAAAAAGTACAAAAGTTTAAATGAGTTTTGTGATTGTGAGGCTTTCTCATTTGCAGAGTGATAGTACAACCGCAAATAATTTTTTAAAATAAAAACATTTGTCTCTAAAGCTTTCCTTAGTCATCCAGAATTCCAGTTCTATGACTGTAGAATAGAATCCAGAAGCAAACATCCGCCAAAAAATAGTTATTAAATGAATGTTATTTATATGCCAAACAGCATAAAAAAATGTAACTGATGGTCATTAAAAGAAACTTGTCATGTGTGGGCTTACCAGTTGACAATTATTATTTCAGGCTCCATAAGCTGGCTGGTATCAGGGTTTACAGTCCTTTTATAAAGGCTATTTTAGGATTAAGTTCTCCTTAGCTCTTACTCAAAGATAGCCTAAATTAAATTATTATCCAGTTGATCTGTTTTCTACAAATTGTGATTTTAAGCAATCCAAGTAGGGTCATAAACAAAAAAGTTCAGAAACTATTGCTCCAGGATGTTGTAATACTTTGTAACTTATTTCATGTGTTCACTCTTTCTTGACATAATAGCAAGAATTTTGGATATTTGCAGAATCAACTCAAACTAAGTATAAACACTTTTATGTTTTTCATATGAAGTCCTTAATATCTACTTAACTGTGAGCTACTTTCTTCCATTGAAAATACACTCACTGGAAATATATGCACTAATTTTTCTTAATTTGCAATTGCATACACTCTTCTCCCAAAGTTTTCCATTTTTTTCTCTAGTCATCCTTTCCAAAACTTCCTCTCTTGAATAATATTCCTAATATGTTGTTCCACACTTGGCTAGCAACCTCGTCAAGAATAAGACATAACTGATACATAATTTGTCAATAATATTTCTCGCTTCTTTTTTTTTTTCTCTCCTCATTATTTCCAGTTTATTCTAAGTTGAGCTTCAAACCATGAGATATAATATGCCTCATCTACAGGATGAGGGGGAAGAGTTAAACACCAAAAATCTTTCTTCATGTTTATCAGTTAAAAATTACTTAACTGTGCTAACAGCAAGTTTGGTGAGGCTAGTAATTGTTGCTCTTGTAATCTGGAGTTGCTTTTGTCTGTTTATTTTTAAATCAAGATTCAAGTTCTAAAATGTATGAATTTGAAAGGTTGCATGATTCATGTGGTACAGAATGATGGCAAAGACTCTTAAGCGTTTGGTAATAGAAAGAGTACCTTTAAACCTTCCCACCCCCCCCGCCAGCCACTAACAATGGGATCAGAGTCACAGGGAAATTTGACGCAGAATGTAGCTGAGAGAGAAGTCGGAGCTTCTGTCCTCTCTTTGGCTTCAATTGATGAAACACTGACATTTGAAATTGTTCATTTCTTAGCTTTAGCTTATTTTAAGACTTTTAGTATCTTAATGACTGAATAAAAACACTTAGCCTTTTTTCCCCACTAACTTGATGCAGCTAACATACATACATAAATATATATAAAAAACAAGGCTCAAAAAAACCTGATATTAAAGAAGAGGGAACTAAGAGGCTCCTATAGAAAACAAACCCTTTAGCACTATTATCTTCCCTTGTATTTTATTCTTGAAATCAGCCAGTAGGTTCTGGGGAAAAAAAAAATTACTCCATTGTAAAAGGCCAGAGAGAGAATGTACATGACTGACTAAATGTTTTGATAAGGTTGTACAAAGAAATATTCAAATGTTTTAAAGGTTCAGTGCCATTTTTTATTTTGAGTACAAAAGAGTTAATCTCCTAGACTTTTCAATACAAATAGGCTGGCTGGTTTTTTATGTGAGTTTTGATCTGTATTTTATGAACTTCTCTGTAATAAATTAAAAGGAAGAAATATTCTCAGCCACAGAGTCTTGAAAACAGGGAAGAATGTTCAGTAGCTGGGCTAATCAATACTTAGCTAAGACATGAATTCTTTAGTCTTACTGAATTTAGTAAGGATAACCAGCACTACTACACTGCTATGGTGATTTGTCGTCTAAACAGATGTTGCCATAATATATCAAAATGGGCCTGCATACATACTAACTTTAGCGTGATTTTTTAAAGCACGGCAAAATTATCTTAATCCACAACTGCTATAAAGCAGTCTTCCTAGGAATATTAAATTGGGGTTAAATAGATACTGTTTTCCTAGCTTGCATTTTACCATAGTTCTGTTTGTAAGAGCTTCCCTCTGTAAATAAAAACATAGATTTCATTTCTAGGGTCCTCTGTCACTCAGCGTTACTGCTTTTTTCCTTCAACTTTAAAATCTACTACCAAAGAGCAATAGACCATAGTTTTTAAACAACTGACATATCATTTCCAAACTGGAATTATTATTCAGCAATTCAATCTTGTTCTTAAGCTCCCAGCTTCTTCCTCAACTCTCAGAATGGCACTTAGACCATTCTCATTTTTATTCTTGTTTTTTATTTATGAAAAGACAGTGGTCAGGTGGCAAAAAAAAAGTTTTGCAACTGACTTGTCTTTTTTAATGGCTACCTTTCTCACCTAAGTTTGTTCAGCAGATCACAATAAATAGTCTTTTCATGGAGACTCAAAGTAAAACCACACATGGGTCACTGTTTATGAGGTGGTCAGGTTTACCATGAGCTAGGTCCAAAGAAGACTAAACACAGTTTCAGCAACTTTTAAGCTAGCAACCACAGCTGGGACTACTGATTAAAGGATTTTAGGCAGGGGCCTTACAGGAGGATTTTCAAGAATGCCAGAGAGTAAATTTATAATTTTTGAGGGCAGAATTTTCAAAATCACTATTAAATCTATCACATATGTACTATAAATTTATAAAAGTTTTATTTTTAAATCACCATTCCCCACTGCTCCAGCTTCTTTCTCTGATAAATATAGTTCAACTGAATTCAAATTCCATCAACCCCAACTCAGAAAGCTCGCAAGAATATTACATAACTGGATTAGCAAGAGAAACAAATTTCCATCTGTAGATTCAGTGAAATAGCTCTGGTTTATCTCTCTTTAGTGACTTACCTATTGTCCACAGAAACATACTAATGTTCAAAGTTCAAACATGCACAAAAGGATCTCCCAAGCAATTCAAAGCCCAGGAGCTGCCCAGCGAAACTGGCACATAATGCCTAAACTTGACATTGCTGCATTTCAGCCCTCCTAAAAATAGGCAGCGTAGTTCTAATTTGAGTTATTTGCATAGAGCTACTCAGTTCCCATTAGTGTACGCAGTGGGACATGCACATCATCATCTGTCTTCTGAACATCCTCTTGGGTGAATGGAATGTCACAGGGCCCGGGGGCACCAGGAATGTGCAGCTGCAGTGGAGTTCTGTGTGTCATATACCCATAGCATCATTTAGCACTGACTTAAGTAACATCTTACAGTTTCTTTGTACCTTTTGTCTCATGATGCTGTGTTTGCATTATTCTCAGATTCTCCATTGAACTTTTATCTTTCTTCTATTTTTCCTCTGGAATGTTCTAATTTATTTCATTTTTGCTTCTCTTATCCTAACAATGTCTGTCTGTATTCTTGTCCATTTATTTGCCTTCAAGAGTTCTGCTTAAATATTGCTGCAATTTATGATGTCTATTCAGCACAACTAACACTGAGTTCTTTACAAGACTGGCTGCACTGGAGCCTTGTCCAGCACTTAATATCCAGGGGCTTATATAAAATATGCATTGTACATTTTCATTTTGGTCTCAGACTTGAGGCACATCACACTTGGAAAACTGATGTGTAGAGAAAACACAGAGCAGCAGGCTGGCAGTTCTTGCAACAGACAATTCTCATTTTTGTCTTGGATTTTTTTTTTAAACAGATTAAAACCAGGCCAAATATAGATACAATAAAATTATAATCAGTTGATTTTATAAACTATTCCCAGCCCTGGAAAACTTCCAAAGCATTTTTTACATGTAACAAAATTCTTGGAATCTAATGCATAGATAACAGAAGTTGCAAATTTTCTTGTGGCATTTATATCTCATGGCCCTTTTAACACATTGCAGTAATACAATTGGCAAGTTTTCAGAGCCTGCAAAAACTCATATTCCATGCATAAGCATCTATATCAAGACTTGGGAGATCTGCAACAGCAAAAATATTAATGACACGTCTCCTACTTTCATCTAAATTTTCTTTAATGAAATCCCCCTATCTAGCTCTTCCCATTGTCAAGATATGCTTTGTTCCTGCTTCATCTTTAAAATCTGTGAATGTTAAGTGTTGGAAAGCACTATGGTCTTTAAAAATCAACATATATTTGTGTTAAACTATTACATGATTCCAACTGCTAAAGTCTATGTAATCCAGTTGTTTGTTTCATTTGTTACAGAGGCATTCTGAAGTGTATTGATCCACTTTTTCTATAACTTACAGAATGTCATACTATATAATGCTTGCAGTCTGAATGCATTATGTTATGACCACTAGTTGGAGACCAGAGACACTCCTAACACAGAGATGGCCAGTATGTAAATGTTCCAATCACCTTCAGCTATACCGCAACAGCAAAAATGTAGAGATCCTTCAAGAAAAGAGTCCTGCCCATACCAAATATGAAAAAATACCTAGAAACTTTTGAGGTATGTCCCATGCAAGTCCTGGTGCATGAGGTACTATCTATACAGATAGTCTTTAACATACTGAAGATGTCTCAACCAAGCCTTGAATTGCAGCAATAAATCTGCTGTATTATAGTGCATATAACTATTACAGTAAATTAGGGTTTTCTTAAATATTAGCATTATACTGCACATCACTAGCTGACAGAAGTCATAATCAAGATTTTCTTTTTCACTTTAATATTTACTTGACAGAAGGTTTGAATGATCACATACTAAGTCATCTGAATTTTTTCCATAAAGTGTTATTGATATTAAAATGTAGTGGGTTTTTTCCTTTCTCAGCCCCATCAGCTTCTTAGGGATCCCTGACATATTTCTAGTGGCTTGCATAACACATGCATTATTACTCAAATAGAGGAATTCCAACTGATATCCACCAGGAATCTCTGACTTCCCTTCACTTGTTATCAACTTTGCCGATAACGTGTAACATCACACATATGCATTTGCACATGCATATACACACACAGACATAGAGTATCCACTGTGTTGGGTAATACGAGCCTGCACATCTTCAGTGTCCATGTCTCTGAAAATGACCCTGAAAAAGTAAGCTAAGCCCATCCCTGTTTCTATATATAAAACTGTTTGTTTAATTGGTGGACTGCACCAAGAATAAATAATGAGGTAATTCTGAAGATCATTCCCAGAACAGTCAGCTAGGATTGTTTCTGCAAGTCAGAGCTATCTCCTCTCCTTTGTTTTGTTTTGGTTTTCTTAAAATGATTTCATTGTCTGAAGGTGATCAGCTTTATCTAAATGCAATTTTAGGAACAGTACAATATTTCAAGAATGAAGCATTCTGCACATAAGTGAGGTTTTGGATGTTTGTTTACTGAATGTAAAAAATGTTAAAAGTTCAAATCCTAAAACTGGATCAAGGATTCTAACCAGATTGGAGATGAAGTTCCTTCCATGCAAAAAAAGGAGAGAGAGAGAGAAAGAGAGGGCTTTCAAGTACTCTCAGTCAATTAGCGAAGACTACCATCAATTTTTTTCCAAGGTATTGTACAGATCTTATTTACCTTGAGTAACAACAGTTTAAACTAGGCACTGAACTACAAATTTTATCTCAGAAAAAAAGATTTTAAAAAGACTTAAACAGATATAGTAATTCCTTTTTCAACTTTTTTTTAACTTTTTAACTTTTTTTTAACTCTTTAGCTCTAAAGGTTATAAAGGATTGATAATAATAATAACAAAAATCCCTTCTGCTTTTGCTCCTTTTATATTTTGGTTTGTTTCTTCTAATGTGTCAGAAGTATACATGGCTCCTCTATGTCTTGGTCTGTGTGCTAACAAATAGATGAGGTAGAAAGTAGCATAAAAAGTTCAGAGTTAAGTAAAATTACTACACGGTAATGGGGTAAGCTTGCTCACAGGCTTACTGGTGATTTCTTATGTTAATACAATAATTGTCTTTTTTAATGACTATGGACATAAGTGGAACTCATGTAACTTGACCTGTTGTGGCTGAAAGAATACAACCTCTAGTCAAATACCAAACAGATCCTATGAGGAGAGTACTGTGCCTGTTTGATAGATTATAAAATTATGAGCTTAATTCTGTGTTGTGGTTTAACCCCAGCTGGCAACTAAGCCCCACCCAGGCACTCGCTCACTCCCCCCTGGTGGGATGGGGGAGAGAATCAGAAGAGTAAAAGTGAGAAAACTCGTGGGTTGAGATAAAGACAGTTTAATAGGGAAAGCAAAAGCTGTGCACGCAAGCAAAGCAAAACAAGGAATTCATTCACTACTTCCCATCAGCAGGCAGGTGTTCAGCCACCTCCAGGAAAGCAGGGCTCCATCACACGTAACAGTTACTTGGGAAGACAAACACCATCACGCCGAACCTCCCCCCCTTCCTTCTTCTTCCCCCAGCTTATATACTGAGCATGATGTCATATGGTATGAAATAGCCCTTTGGCCAGTCTGGGTCAGCTGTCCTGGCTGTGCCCCCTCCCAGCTTCTTGTGCACCTGGCAGAGCATGGGATGCTGAAAAGTCCTTGACTAGTGTAAACTCTACTCAGCAACAACTAAAACATCAGTGTGTTATCAACAGTATTCTCATCCTAAATCCAAACCACAGCACTATACCAGCTACTAAGAAGAAATTTTACTCTATCCCAGCTGAAACCAGGACATTCTGTCATGCACTTGGTGATGTATTTATTTTATCTCATAAATAGGGAGCCAGAAAAACTAAAGGCAAAGGGATATGCCCAAGCTGACTAGTCTATGATGAAGTGTGAAATTGAAACTAGCCACTGACTCATAGATCACTTTATACCTCAAAAGTCCTACCTTTCATATCCCTTCATATGCTTTTTCACTTCTGAGATGCTGTTATTACCAGTTTAAGGTAAAAGTCTTAATTTCAGTAAGTGTCTAGTGATACTCTGAGTAGCACACACTGAAGTTTCTCTTGATTCCTCGGAGTGATGCACTGATTCACCCTAAGCCAGTCTCAGCCACATGCAGAAATTTTCTGCCTCCTCCAGTATAGCTTTGGGACCCAATATGACACCTATCCTATGGCACTAACTCACCAATAAACCTTTCTAGAAGCCAGTTTCATCTTACCTTCTGGGTTGTCTCTAACTACCCTGTAGAGAGGAAAGCTAAGGATTAAGTGGTAGCATGGAGTAAAGAACCAAGAAGTTACTGTTTTGCTGCTAGACTTTTTTGGTTCAAGTCCTTCTCAAAGAGTGAGTTTCAAATACTACAGAGAAATTAAGGCTGGCAGGCAGGATCCAGCTCAGACCTAGAAAATCTGGATTTCTAAGCAACTGTAATTAGCTTGACCCTTATTGTTAGGTTTACACTGCTTAAACTGGCAGATTCCAAAATAGGATCAGGGCCAAATCAGTTATGATCTGGTTTTATTTATCTAAAAGGCTCATGTGGACTTAATTTGCTATTGAGTGTTAAGAAATAATGAATAAGTAGAAAGGATTATGAACACGTTTGGCCTAGAGAGGAAGAGAGAATGCAGCCGTAACTTCAATTTTGAAATGTCTTATTTCATCATAAGCTTAATTTTCAAAGCTGACATGGGGATTTTGGTACATAATGCCTCATTTTCAACTAATTGCGTCTTAACTGAACATTGAAACCTTCCATTTGGAAGCTTAAATTAGCAGCTCTATGATGAGGGTTTTTTAAATACGTGTAGATGCCAACTGGAGGATCTAGGCATCTTGTAAGTACTATACAAAATAGACTGAAATAGAAACGAGATCTCTTTAATCAACTTTAGCCAAGGAAGAGGGGAAACTGTGGGGAAGAACTGTTTATGCAACCCAGGAAAGAGGAGGATAGAGTCTTTTCATCAGAGGAGACGTGTGTCCTATCCCCTCTTCTTACATTAACACTTTTTCTTTACTTCTTTGCATTTGAGAATATGTGAGAACCTACGCTTACTGCACCTGCTATCTAGTATTTAATTGTTTAGCAGTTCTTACAATGTGCCTTTTTAGGAGTCAAAAGTCTTTCTTAAAATGCCCGCAAATAATTCATACACCAGACTACTTTATTCTAACTGTAAAAAAAAAAAAAAAACCAAAAGGCAAGAAAATAAATTCAAATGCCAGTAAACAAGATTATTAGCAAATAAAATAAACACTAAATTAGATATTCAATTATTTACAAATCAGCAGCTTATATTCTAGCTCTTTTTCATTTTATGAGAGTGCATTATAAGAGTAATCAACCTAAGAAGAATTAGTATTTCCCAGGCCTTTTTCATTGCTTGTAAAGGTGGAACTTACTTCTATAACTGTGCTTATTAACATCTGCTCTGCCTTTCAAGCTATTAGCATGGGGAGAGCACAAAATTGTTGCTAACACTGAAGGATTTCCCATAGATACCCAAAATTAATTAATTTATATTAAAATAGCATTCAAATATCTAAATAGTTTCCAAACACAGTATACATAGCTGGGACTCTCTGTACCCTTTATATGTAACAAGTAATATCACTCTGCAATGTACTCGTATATCAGACTACTTGCTCATCAAGACTATCCCAATTTTTATAATTACAAATCCACCTTAGTTCCCAATTAGCGCTATGCCAAAGAGTGCTAAAATTCTTAATATGGAGCTGCACGATCTCCAAGAGAAGAGCACCGGCTTCTTTTCCTCACTGGGACCAATATTTGACCATGAATAGCTCACACCACTGTACACTACTTGTCCATGCCTCCCCACCACATATGGTTCAGAAAGTCCATAAGGTACAAACTGGTGGAGCCTGGGAATACATCATCCAGTCTTCCCTATGCATCCACTTTTTTGTCCAGTGTCAGAGAAATAGTATCAGGCAAGTCAAATCTCTGGTCCTCTGCAGCACGGCTATTCATATGCACATAGATTACAAAGTCATCATCAGCACTTTCATAACTCTACTTTTCATCCTGAATCTCTTAAAATAGAATCATGTAGCAGATACGTGTACAGATTGCACTTCTTCCTAACTGCACTTTTTTGTAACTCTGTAAAGCAGACAACCACCTGCCTCTGCTACATGAGATTATTATGCTAGTTGGCAAAAAAAAGATGAAAACTTGAGGACCCCTGTATGCATTGTTTTAAACAATTACAGCACGTCATGTAAAGTATATCTTTCTTACAAATCATATAGGAAGATGATCTTCTTTACAGTGCATTCTTTCAGAAATTTTAAATATTCATTACTTTTATTAGTGCCTATTTACATATCGGTAAATGCTGTTCTACTTTCTTTATAAAAAGGATTATCTTTTCTGTTTGCTTAAATGAATTTATATGCCACTGAGGCATACAAGGAGGGAGGTAGTAACTTCTAAGCTTTGAAAACTCAAGTCTTTAAACATGCTTTTATTAAGTAATAAACATAATCAATACATGATGACAGTCTTTACAAAAGAACTTCCTATAATCTGCTGTTTTATCCCTAATCAATATCTTGAATAATTCACCCTGAAGTTTTCTCAGCTCTGTACATAGAGAAAACCAGTATCGCTACTTGAAAGTGCCTTGCTTTAGGGCTAAGAAGAAATAAAGAAAAATGTAACTTTTCTAAAAAACTCCCATGCTACATTGTGTCAAAACTACATTTTAAAAGTTGAAATTCACCAAGTGAAGAGTACAAACATCCCATCAAAGACTTTTTACCACCTGTCAGGTAAGATTACATCTGGTGGCATATACCAGTTACATATGAACCTGAATCACTGCTTCCTTAACTATTTATGCAAATTAATTTTTCAGTTGGGTATGAGGTGCTTATATTTTAAGCCTACCAAACTGATTAATGACCTGGTCAACCTAAGTCTTGGTTCACACAGAAAGCATCTGCAGATAAACAAATCAAACACTACTTGCCAATTTATAATATTGTATTTATGCTTCCACCCTGTGCACGCTGAATGATGGCAGTGGCAAGTGAATCAAATGGGAACTTTACAGCTTCCCAAATGCCACAATCTGATAATATTTCATTAGCAATATTTATAAAATAAACTTTTCAATCTGGGATCTGATTTATTTCCTAAGGAAAATCAACCTTAGAAACAAAAGCAACCCAGTGCTCTTTGGAAGCATAAAAAAAGACATATGAAGTCAAACTGCTGGTGAACTAGGTGTGAGAAGAAGTTGCAGAGGAGGAGTTACAGCTACGGTTGGTGGTGAATGGTGCTAGTTGAGACGGAAGTGTGTGCTTAATAAAACAATCAATCATCTACAGAAACTGCATAGTCTGTGGTCTCCTTCCTAGGACACCTTTGTGTCCTATTCCATGTAGATCAGTACACATTATGTCCAGCATAGCGAGACAGAGAACTGGAGAAGCCTGAGCTAGAGCTCTGCAGCTGAATCACAGCTGCATCAGCATGAGCATGGGTGATAATAAAACTGGGTTACACAACTGAGCCAGTCACATAGTCCTAATCCCAAGGAACAAGCAGAGCAGGGACATGAAAAGGATGGTGCTTAAAAGGTAGGACGAACATGAATAATTAATTTTCAGGGAGTGCAAAGCCATGTGATCACCTTCAGATTTTCCCCATCTGTTGCTAAGCAGCATTCTTTAGTCACAAGCTTTGACTTACAAAATGAACAGCAGCCTCCGCACTTTTTGCTATTTTTACATTTTAAACTGTTCTTTTGCCAAGCTTTCATTATAACTACATTTCAAAATGCTCTAGAACAAATAAGATGAGCTTATTGAGATATCTGCATCCCTTGGGAAAAGGTCTCAGTTACTACCTGGGACAAGTAGCCCATGGACTCTCCAGTCTCCAGTAAGAAATTAGGAGAGCCTCCATCTCCCGCGTACCAAAGTAAGTGCTTTGTGCCTCTCAGGCCTGAGCTTTACATAAGACATTGAACTTGTATCATGGAAAAGGCAAGAGTATCATACATTTGGTTTTGTATATTCATCGTCAGTTTCAATCTGCATAAACAAAATCCCAGATTTTTTCCCGTGGTGGTGATGAATTAATTGTATTAATTCTTTCAATCTGTACTAAGGATGTTGTTCCAATGATCAGACACCCATTCAATGCTCTGGGCATTCTGACAAAAATTAAAATTAAATCAACTACCTCTCTGTGTGAGAAATTATCTCTCTCATTTAATTAGAAGTAAAGGGCTGGCTGCCAATGTTCCAAAACTAATACCAAACATCCCCACTGCAAACACCCTCTCCTCAAATGCTTTGATGCATGACCAGAAATTGCAGAAATCCTTGTTCTTGAAGACCAAGAGAAGCAATTGACAAAGATTTCAGGATCTTTAACAAACCGTGGGCTACTAATAACCCACACTTAGCTCCCATGTGTCTGCAATTTAAACACACTACACTGGTAACTCGGTTAAGCAAAATGAATAATCATTTTAAAGTGTGAATTGACCATCAGCTTCATCTTCTTCGATATTCATGAAATAAACAAATCGTAAAGTGGAATAACATTGGCGGTCCTGTGGAGTATGTGGCCTGGAGCAGAAGATGCCTTCCAAGGAGAGAAAAGACATATTCAATAGTTACAGCAGGTCTTTTCCTACATTTCTACAGAAAAGGCAGAAGGTTTTTGCAAGGTCTGCTAAACCAGCACCAAGGTGATAAATTATACTCTTTTCTTGCTCATCTCTCTACTGGATAGCAGTAAATAAGACTATAGCTACCATCATTAGGGCTTCCTTGTTCCCCCCCCCCCCTCCACTGGCAAAAGACTGACTAGAGATTCCAGAGTCCTCTGCTGAACCACAGAATATATCTTCAGCTCTCTAGAAAAATCTTTCCCAAAGGGATATCCCGAAAGCTCCCCAAGTGTCCTTGGCTTACCGCAGCAGCCTTTAGAGCCACACAGCTAACAACTACTTCTCATACAGCCACTAGCTCAAATTCACACACATAGTCTATGTCTTTTCGTGTCTTTCCAGATGCCTCAGCACTCACAGAAGCAGCAATTCTACCTGGCCCCATCATCTAGTTATACCCCCCAAACTTTGAGCAGCTGCGTTGTTCTGCCACTGTTTAGGCCACCACTGTTTTCGCAAGGAGTATTGCCTATTGAAGAAGATTTTTGTTTCATATAAATTAACATGTCAGCAAAATAACTTTAACAACCTGGGCATTTATATTCACCTACTGCCTGGGAATAGCTGTGGACCTACACCTTACATCTACTTGAGGATATGTCCCAAGCCAAATTTTTTGCAGCAGCAAGAGTCAACAGTGTCTTTCTCCCTCTTTTTGGTATACCTGGAGGAAAGAGAAGCAGAGACTATTTTTTTTAATCTCTGTTCACCTCTGTTTTCCCCCACCAGCTGCTGAGTAAAAGGACAGGAAGCAGGCAGCAAAACCTGCAGCCTGCGGGTAGGTAGAGTCCTGTTGCCAACTCAATCTCATCCCTGCAAGCCTCCAGTTTCTGCAAAACTGCAAGACTATGGCTGAGACATGAAAGAACAGCAGCCCCTGGCATGCTTCCTGTTGCTCAAAGGAACAGGCAGATGAGGAGAAAAGATGCATGAGGAGGCAGCAGAGATGGAATACACACGTGTTCAAAGGTGGGGCTACATCTACACAAGAGGAAAACAGGCAGAAAAGTCTAATGTAGGCAAAAAGGGCTGATGCAGGGTATACATGTACCCCACAGGAAGAAATAACAAAAAAAGAGAAGCTGTTAGGAGGATTAGAGGAAAGAAAAGAACAGAAAGATTTGGATAAACTATATATCCAGACTACATGTACAGCTGGCACATTCTAACGAACCATTTTTGTTGAGCCATACTTGACTCCTGGTTTCTGTTTTTTAGGAGGTAACATAACATTTACACAGCAAATCAAAAACTCAGTTCAAAAATTATAAGAAATAACGGTGCATGGTAATATTTCAAACACTACAGATACACCTTCCATTCAGGTACTATAGAAAAAGCTAGCTACAGAAAAAGTTTAGTCAATTTCGTTATAATTGATGACAACAACCGCTTCTTAAACAAAAAACTATTGTAACGACCTGTGCATTACTATCACCATTGAAGGCAGATTAAGTGCAGACCTCAGTATTTTTTACAGGTTAAGAAAAGGTTCAAGAACAGTATTCTAATTGTATTTATTTCTACTCTTAACTGTAATTTCAGAAGATTATAAATATTTTCAGTTTTTCAGAAACAAAGATATTTAATGAAGGCTTGCCTTTAATGTTTGCTGGTTGGTTTGTTTGCCTTTTAATCTGGAGAAAGTAAAAACATAGGTTCTAAGCTTTTAATCTTAGCATCATTAACATTCAACAATCAAACACAAATTAAAAAAACAGAATTTAAATGCCATTAATAAATATCTATTTCTTGTGACAGACTATTCAAGCTTCAGTGCAAGACTGAATTTACAATTAATATAAATAACTGCTGTTTGTTAGTGCTACAACCTAATGTAGTAACAACCAATGTTCATGAGTTATAATTATTTTCTCAGATGTAACCCTAAGTGTAATATTGTTTTCTTTTACAAGAACTCACTAATAACCTCCAGTGAGCTCCATTCAATAAGGTCATCATGACTACAGTTGGCAATGGAGACTAAAACTCTTTGCAGGATCACTGCTTCCGAACATCGAGTCCCCTCTGTATAATCACTGGGTTAAAATCATTGTAAGTTTCTCTAGAGAATACAAAAAAATTATGTCAGAGATAAGGTCAGCTTACTGTTTCTGTAACATGGCTGTTTCAAATTAATAATGGTTTATATACTTATTTAACGTACTAATTTAACCAGTTATCTGGTGGGAGGTTTTTGTATTTTTTTGGTTTTGTTCTTAGCTATTATGCTGATAAATGCTGTCTTTTTCTCTTTCAATTTCCTTGTCATACAGAAATAAGAACTGGTACTGTGGTTTACACTAAAAGTCCATCTAGACCAGCATCCTCCCTCTAAGAGTAGCCACAACAGGACACTTCATAGAATCATAGAATGGTTTGGGTTGGAAGGGACCTTAGAGATCATCCAGTTCCAACCCCCCTGCCATGGGCAGGGACACCTTCCACTAGACCAGGTTGCTCAAAGCCGCATCCAACCTGGCCTTGAACACTTCCAGGGATGGGGCACCCACAGCTTCTCTGGGCAACCTGTTCCAGTGCCTCACCACCCTCATCGTGAAGAATTTCTTCCTTAGATCTAATCTAAATCTACCCTCTTTCAGTTCAAAGCCATCACCCCTTGTCCTATCACTACGTGCCCTTGTAAAAAGTCCCTCTCCAGCTTTCTTGTAGGCCCCCTTCAGGTACTGGAAGGCTGCTGTAAGGTCTCCCTGGAGCCTTCTCTTCTCCAGGCTGAACCACCCCAACTCTCTCAGCCTGTCCTCATAGGAGAGGTGCTCCAGCCCTCTGATCATCTTCATGGCCCTCCTCTGGACTTGCTCCAACAGGTCCATGTCCTTCTTATGTTGGGGGCCCCAGAGCTGGACGCAGTACTCCAGGTGGGGTCTCACGAGGATGGAGTAGAGGGGGAGAATCACATAAACATTCCCATCCTTTGTTTCCTATTGGACTTAAGGAGAGAACCACCCCTTTTTAACTATGCTGCCATTTTGTAAGAGCCTTTGTAACAGGAGTGTTAAAAGCTTATTCAAATCCAAACACTGTATCAACAAGCCATCTTATCCACTTCCCCCTCAGTTATTTGAAATAACTCAAAAAGACCTTTGGAGAAAGCTCTTTGGAGAAATGAGTCATTTTTACATTGCATAGCATGTTTTGTCAATCTTATTTTGATCTCAGGCCTTTAAGGAATATATTAGAATATAATAATTACGATTTATATGACACTAACAGAAGCCATAGTTCTCATCCTAGTTTCAAAATTGCTTGCTCAGTTGTAAGCTAACTGCACTACAATTCTGTAATCCTGCAAGTTACACGACAAAACTGTGATATTTACTCAATGAATTCTACTAAGAAATTAAATATCCCCCATCAAATACACAGTTGACATTTGGCTTTGGGAGCCAAGGCTAATAATTGCATTTATTTTTCTGCAGGTAATCCAAATCTTTGAGCATATAACCTGCCTGAAATGATGAAAGAGCACAGACAATATATATTTGCAAATGCTAAGATATCCCCTACTTAAGGACCTACTCAAAGAAACAGGGATTTACCTCTTCGGCAAATGAAAATAAGGTAACCGCATCTGCAATGTTACTAGAAAGTTTCCTCTACATCTTCCTTTTCCCCTCTAGCTTGGACATGATCAAAATTTCCTAACAACAAGAAATTTCTGCAGTCATACCCTGTATTTGAACTTCTCTTGAGCTTCAGTGTTAATTGTTCCTTTGTGGACTATGGATACCCCATGGATATGCTGGAAAAACTGGAACTACTTTCTGACAAAAATACCTGGAGCAGTGAACAAGTATTACAAAATGCTTTTCTCAGCATTTGAATTCTATTAACCTCTAATTAAACCTCTTAAAGGTTAATCACTCAATAAACATTCATGTTGAGCAAAAAAACTCATACCCTATGTACTAATTGCAACCTGAACAGAAAAAAAAACGAAGTCCTTCACTGGTGCTTCTGGGTAAAGGCAGATTTACAGAAATTCTCTGAAATGCTTAATTTTTAATCTCATGTGCAGAAATTAATTTTATGTATATGACTACATTATTTTCAGTGCTTCAACGAATGCATATTCCCAACATGTTCTAAAGCAGCATTTAAAAAGTTCTTAACAGCTTCAAGACATTCTTATGCCTATAAATAACAAAAAATAAATAAAAATTCTTATGTTTAATATAATTCATTTACATGGCATTTCTGTTCGTAGAGAGGTGTAACTATATGATACACTTCATCTGAGTGGGTGCTAATTGTGGTTGGCAAGGTAACCTATGAATAAAAGCTTGTCTCTGAAATAGCATAAATTTGGCTATGTTTTAAACAAAGTACTTCAGTTATTTTTGTGCTTCAAGTGCTTTCTTGAGAAGGATGTTACAAATGAATGTCACAATGCCTGAAGATTAGGATAACGAAAAAAACACTACTTGAAAAAGTACACTAACATTTTTTTTAATTCTTTGCTAGAGTTCACACAGAATGTGGTTTTATTGAGTGGCATATATGAATTTCCTCCCCAGAAAGCTAGTGTGATTCTCATATATAGTTACCAAATATTTATATATCAGAAAAAGAAAAACAGAGTAGAAGACCTGCAGAATACAGGAACTTAAGACAATCTTTCTATAAAAAACAGTAGCAAGTTATTATTGATAATTAGTCAATCAGATGCACTAGTTATTGCACTAGCAGCAGTGAAATTCCATGTTCATATGAAACTATATATACAGGCAGGACTGACAGCAAGATATTCTTAATATTTCTGGACAACAGTGTCTTCTCTTTATCAACCCATATATGGACTTGTTGGTCTAGAAGACATACAATAAACCCTCTCTCTTCTAATATGCTTGAGAAAAGAACCGATGGAAAGCTTTTGGAAAAAATTTCAAATTACTTTGAGGTGTCACATGTAAGATTTTTACATCTCAGACAAGTACACTGATGATTTTACTACCGCTGCTTGTATTTGATATGACTGACAGGTAAAACCACACAAAACTCTATGGGTGAATTTGATAATTCTTGTGCTAATTTAAAATTAATTGCAGAATATTTTTATTGTCTGTTTTAAATAATGAATTGTCTTTCTTAACTAAAAAATCGGAACACAGCATTTACATCTCTGGAACAATCAAATTCTTTATATAAAAGCCTGTACTAGAACTGAGAAGCATCTGTAGTTCCTGAATAATTTCTAAGAAATGTTTTGCATTGTTTCATTAAATAAACAATCCTTCCCTAAAATATAGAGCTTACAACTGCATGATGAAATAAGTATTTGTTATAAATCACAACAAATATTTTTATTTGTGCATTAATTTGGATATTAAAATACTGATACTGTGTCATTTGTCTGCTTTTCATGTTTAGCAGTTTAACAGCGGGACACTAGTTTGAAAGCAACAGAGGGAGAGCTAGGTCCATCTTTTCAAACAGCAGCATTATTCTAGCAGTTAAAATCATTGTACCTCTGTTTCTTATGCTTACTTCTACTGTAAGAAAGGGAATATAGTGTTCATTGTTATTCTTGGAGGCAAATGCTGAGTGCTCTAGTTGAACTTTTCTGCAATAAGAAGGAAGCGTTGTACATGTTCATGCCCAAGACAGGAAAGGTGGTGCTCAAAAGACAAGAGGTATTTTGTGGGGTTGGACAATTTCCATAGAGTGATTTAATGGGAGAAACTGTTTTCAAGTAGTTATTTGCTGCTTTAAATGCGTCTTCCTTTTCACTGGCTAGTATCACCATGCTGTTTTAAAAAGCACAAATACCTTCAAGAAATTAGTATCAACTGTGTTTAATGTCAACCTTTTAACACACCTTTGCCTCTGTTACTTTTTTTTCCAGGTTTTTAGTATTCTATAGTGTTCCTTATCATGGAATACTCATGGTATTCCATAATATAAACCACGTTTACACCCTTCTAATCAATTAATTGGCAATGCCTTAATACATGCAGCAGTTGAAATAACTAGAATAATCTAGACTGCATTGTGACATTAAAGAGATTTTACACTTCTTGCATAATGTTCTTGTACATGCTTGTTTCCCCATGTTCTGTACACTCTGTACAGAGGTAATCTGCATTTCTGCAATAATCATGTAATTTCAATTCTTATATACAAGAGAGAAATATGATTTATATGTTACTGTCACCTGAAATCACAGCTAATCTTTTTATGCTTCTGTTTTTTAAATGTGTTAAATTTGTTGGCTAACGTAAAGGAAAAAAAAAAAGTGAAGAGGCAGACTAAACTTTGTCAACATAATCTCTCTGTAGCAAAAGGATGTCTGGAAACAGAAAACAGAGAATTCTTTGTGAATGGAAACTATTCCAAGAAGATTAATACAGCAAATATTCCTGTTATTCAGTGCATTTGAAGGAGAAAGAAGTCATAACATAATTTATTTGGCCTAATTATCTGATCTCTCATCTGCAGTACCAATCACACTCAAAATTCTTTGCTAGAATTTGCATTATAAATCTGTTTTCCCCCAATTACTTTCAGTTTTGTGTGCACTATTGAACTCGTAGGTGAGGATTTTTTTTTGTTTAATTATTAGTTATCCTAGAACTCTCTAGACCAGCTTTTTACTCCCAAAACATTAAAAAATTAGATGTGATAGGACAGGGCAGCACCAAATATTTAGTCATTTTGAAGGATAATATACATGTTCTAGGCATGGTCATTGGGATGACTGGATGAAGCCTCCTTATTTGTCCTTAGAGACTAAATGTAAAAAATAGAGATGTAGATATGTTCTGTTGAATCCCTGGTTTGTGTTAAAACACAAATATTGCTGAATAAGAATCAGTTTGTAAATGTCTTTAATTAATCCCTACAAATTTCTGACCATGCTAAAAGCATTTTTCCATGCAAAAAGGCCTTGAACTAAAGGTATTCCAATAGTTGTTCCACTGCACAGTTCTTTCTAACTGTATTGGTCTCACCTACTTCCCTAATATCTCCATTACTTTTTCTGCTCTTTCTGTTAACAGCAATAGCTGTTTGGTCTTATGTAATAAATTGTCCTGAATTTAGAGTATCATTTCTCTCAATTTGAGAAAATGATGTTTGGACACAATAGACATCCACTGAATTCGTACGTTTATCATTTCTCTGCCTTAACTTTGAAAGTTTTAGGACCTTCTCCAAACACTGTAATGGCAAAGCAGGACTAAGATCTTAATCTCTGTGCTATTATACAGCTTTTTTCCATTTTCTTAGAAATCTGAAATTTCAGATACAAATCGGTTTTATTCAATTTCACCTTAATTGTTTTATAATCCTAATTTGATTAATTAAATGCTACACATTGAGTACTTATTTGTAGTTGTTTGCATTTCTGGTTTTAACAGCAGACTCACATCTGAACTATTTTATTTGAAGGGTGATGGAAGTAAATCTGGAGCAAATCACAGGTTTTAATGAGATCTTTACACAGTTCATTGCTAAGTTTCCGGGCCATTGCTGTTTTTAGTTTGTTTCTGAACTTGGATAAAATCTGATTAGCTAACCATAATCTAGAGGAATGTAAGAGACATGTACCGTTTTAAAAAGCAAACCACATAATAACCCTTCCAACTCATCTAAATAATTTGAACAAGTAGTTCTTTAAATGTCAAAGCATTAGCCTACAATCATACCAGAATGTTGCTTAGCATCTTAAAACCATAAGAAGTTAAAAACTGACTTTTTTTTTTTTGTAATACACGTATGCATTCCATTTGCCTGTGCTATCACTGCTGAACAAACGCACTGAAAAACTCTTTGGAGCAGGGAACCATGTTTTGCTTTGTTACCATGCAGCATAAGCAGGATGTAGTCTCCCAGCAAGCTCCTGGACACTACCAAATCGCAAATAATAAAAAAGCTGTACTAGACCATTGCACCGAGTGGCAGTTCAGTTCTTAATCTGTGAATTACAAAAAAATACAAAACAAAAGCAGAGTTGCATAATTATGGGCCTGATGCAGCGTACTTATAGAATAGTAGCTTGGTATTAGTAAAAGTCCATTTGTTAGTAAGATATTCACTGCTCTAAGTGCAATGTTACATAATACATGCAACAAGCTAATTATTATGTGCGTGTATGCTCATATTCTGCTTGCAGAATTAATGCATATTTTTTCTATTGCACATTGTCAAGCATACATCATCAGGTTTCTAAAAAACCTCTTCTAAGAAATGGGGGGGTTTTGCCCCTCCTGATTGGTTTGATATTTGGTCAAGTTCAGTCACCTCAGACATTTATTGCTAAGCCTGAAGGGAAAATACATGAGTCCCATCTTGTTTACGTGTGTTTGCACAGCCGAAGTTTGAAGCCGTACTGTGAGTTTTGCTTCGAATTTCAAATTCGTGCGACTGCAGCACCTGGAGAACTCTGTGGGAACCGCCCCGGGCCGACGCGCCGCGGCGGGGAGGTGCACTCTACTCACCCCAGCCTCGCCTCAGCGCTGCAGAGATCCCGCCTAGCCCCGGGCCCCTCGGCTGGGCCCTGCCGCCCCGAGCCCAGCCACGGGGCACAGGGTGAAGCGTGGCGGGACCCTCCCGCCACCAGCCAGGTGCGTCCAGAGCGAGGAGGTACCTGGAAGCGCGCGGCGGTCACAGCCCTCGCGGGGCGCCGCCTCGGCCGAGGGGGACAGGGTAAGGGGCCGCTGTGAGGGAGGGCGGTGATTTACCTCAGGCCCTGGGGGAGGGACCCCAGATAACATTTTCGGGGCAGCTCCCAGCCGCTTGGAGGGCAGCTGAGCGAGCGAGCGCGACTCCCCGCCCACCCCCTCAGCTGCCCCGCTGCGAGGGGACGCGGAGGGGCACAAGTCCCCGGATGCAGCGCGGAAGCCCCGCCCCCCGCCCGCTGCCCGCCCCCTCACCCCCCGCCTCCCACACGTGTGAGGCGGCCGCAGAGCGCCAGCGCGCGCGGCCTCCCCGCCCCCGCCTGCGGGCCAACCGCCGGGGCGCGCGCCCGAGGGCGGTCTCGGCCGCAGAGCTCGCGAGAGGACATGTCCGCGGCGGCGGCGAGCGAGGGTGAGCGAGCGGCTGAGGGAGGGAGCGGGGGAGCGGGGGGCGGACGGTGCCGCCGCCGCCGCCGCTCGGCCGGGCTCCTCCACGCGGGGTCCGCCGGGGAGCGCGCGTCACGTGACGGGCGGGGCGGTGGCGGCTCGCCCCCGGCGCGCGGCGGGGTGGTAGCGCCGCCGCGGTGCCGCGCCCCCGGGGTCGGGCCGGCCGCCGCCGGCGGGGAGGGGACGGAGGGCGGTGAGCGGCAGCCGCCAGCCAGCCGGGCCCTAGGTAGGCTGCTGTGCTGCGCCGCCCCGCCCGCGGGTGGCCGCCCGCTCCGCCGGCCAGAGCCATCTTAAGGAGGCCGAGGTGTGTGGGAGGGCGCCCCGCCGCCCTGGCCCCACGCCAGGAGGGGCGGCCGCCCGCCGCGCTGGTGGGGCCGGCAGCGGCGGCCTCCCCCTCCCTGCCGGGGGAGGGCAGGATCCCCGCAGGGCTGGCTCCTGGGGACGCGGTGGCCCCTCAGCCCCGCCGGGCCTCTCTGCGGGGGCTCCCCCGCCCCGCGGGGCCGCGCAGGTGGAGGCAGCCGGGAGCGGGGGTGCTGGTGCCGACACCTCTCGCATCGTGCTCTGGGATGCGTCTCCCCTGGAGCTCTGCCCAGCTCGACTTCTGCCCTGCTTATGCTGATAGATTTTCCTTGTGTTGCACTGCAGTCACTTTTTTTTTTTTTTTTTTTTTAAGTAAGGCACACAAACTCCTGGGTGACTGTACGGGGCCTGTGGGTAGAAAGACATAACTGCGGGGCCTGGCCTGAAAAATACGTGTATTGAAATGAAAGCTTTTCCTTGTTCAAAGCAATGAGGTTGAGACCTCTGGCCTAGGTCACCTAAATCATGCAACTACAGCGTAGGTTTACTTACCTGTTAAAAGACCAGCGGCGCTGAGGCCAGCGGCTGTCAAAGGGGTTGGTTTGTTATTTGTGAAATACATAGATTTTTAGATGGCACTTGGTTAATCAGATTTGTATATGAAATAACAAGAGTATCTGCAGCAATTGTATGCACAGATCCGTATCTCAGATGCACATAAATCTGTTAACACTTGTGAGAGTGACATTATTCAGAATAGAGGGAGCAAGGTAAAAAGCTGTGCTACAGTGCCTTTTCTTTGTGCCCGCAAATGCATTTGCCTTTATTCTGTTTATATGGGTTTTGTATTGGTTTCTAAGTATGCAGTGCAGAAAACTGCTGTTATGCTATCTCAATGCAGTCGAGAGAGATAATACTAGGACTTAATGACTGCAGCAGGCAATACAGCTGAAATAAAAAACTGCAAGATATAAAATAAAGTGAATAATTTAACCATGAAGTAAATATCAGAAACTTACCGTTTCCTGAATATTTCACAAAGAGCAACATGAAATCTCATAATTTTGCTGTCAATATGTCTGAAAGATTTAAACTAACATCAGTCAGCTTTTAGGGAAAAAAAAACAGCTTACACTGTACTGTGAGTACAGCATGTTCTAAAGTTTGTGTTTATGGGAAAGTATATGGGTTTATAGGTACACTTCTTCCTCATACTACATCTTTCCCTTTATTATGGAAAAATGCCCAGGTTTTTAATTAATTTATCTTTTAAAGCTATCAACAAAGGCACAGCTGGCATTTCATAAGATTATTTTCTTAATGTTTGACGTTTTTATCTAGTTCCTTCCTGAAGTTTTCTTTCCTGTGCTGTTAGTTAGGGCAAATGATGATTTTTGTGATATGACTTGCATTTAAAACTTGACAGAGTACTGTCTGGTAATCACACCGGTTATTAATACAATAAAAACATCCGGAAGCTGAAAATCCTTAGTACGTTATTGGAAGTGTAGAACAACTTTCACGATTTAGCTGTGTTTGGAGAAATGTAGAAAGCTGGACTTAATGATACAGGTGAATTTTTAGGAGCAGTTGTACAGTAAGATGACAATCACCTGAATATTTACCATTTTTAATTTGTGGGATTCTCTTGAATGAGTTATTAAAAAAAAGCTTTAAAGGTGGAGGTTAATACACAGTTATTCAGCCAAATTTAGTGTTTATATGCATAAAATGTTCAATGAATTGGAGCCCTTCCTTGTTAGCCTAGAAATCAAATTAGATAATTGATGAAATTGTGAATTAGTAAGATATTGGATAGGGAATATACTTAGTTGTGGCTTTGGTTTTGGGGGGGTTTTAAACAGCATTTAGATTACTGATTAAATAGTTATTGGAAGGAAGAGAGAATACCTTTTATTGTAGACTATTTGGGGTTTTTAGGCCTTTTTGGTGTTTGCGTCTTGTAACCTCTTCCTCTTGTGTGGGTTTTTTTTTTGTTTGGTTTTTTACATGTTTAATTTTTAACCTCTTTCACTGATATGTAAAGAAACCATAACACCAGCTTCAGCATGCAAACCTTTAAAAGAAGACGACTCATATCTGTTAGGATCTATCTCTCAGAACAAAAGCAACATGGTGCAGCTGAGCAATGTGTGGGACCTTGTAGGTGATACCTATGGGTTCAAGGCCAAAACTGGAAAACCTCATTAATGTTGTATGAAATGGTATTTAATAAATACCAGCCTTAAAGATAACTGTGATTTTTTTTTTAACTTTTCTAAATTTAGTATGTAGTAGGTTTCCATTGACATCATCCTATGTGTCTATATGCATATATGTACACACATAATCCAAAATATACTAATAAATGAAATGTTGATGACGGAACAAATATGTTTGAGTTGTTGTCATAGCAAAAAGCCAAAATGTGGTTGTGAATAGTTTCCTTTTCTTTTTCTTTATAAAGATTCCTTCATATTGGAATGTAGAAGACTAAAATACATTTCCGTTATTAAATGAAGTTATAGTGCATAGATATAATTGGCACTTAAGCTTCCAAGTGTGAAGACATTCCAGCTCTAAGGAATTATTCAAGCTGGGCTTGAAGGTGCTAGGACTGGTCTTACATATTGTAGTTGAGTTAAAAAGAGTGGGTGATGCACCTCTAACACTATTATTCTTGCTAGAGGGAACTGGAAAGACAAATAATTAGTGTGTTAGAATTTGAGTAGTAATATGAAAGGTGCTAAAAATGAGCTTAGAGCATATTGAAATTAGATTAGTCTAAGGATTTTTAACCTAATAAGATACTTTCACATCACAAAACTGCAAAAACTGAGAAAGAAAAAGTTGTATTCTTAAGGTTTTAATTTCTTAGGTGGAATAGAATATGTGACTTTTAAAATAAAGAATCTTTGTGACATTTTTGTGATTTTTGTTTTTCCTATCTTTACTTTCCGATTGACCAGAAATGTGCTGAAACAACACTATAGAAGGAGGCTAGAAATACAAGGTAAGTGCTATATCTTAAAACAATTAAAACGTTCTAAATACAGCTTTTTATAAAGCTGCTATTTTTTAGTGAGCAGTGTATCGCTTTAATTTGTGCTGGTTTTATAATCCTGTTAAAATGGAAGGTTTTCCAAGAGAGATGTTCTCATACAAACAGGAATTTGAGGATATGCAGTACCTATGTTACATAAGCTAAGAGCAAGTTATTGTGATGTTTTTGCTTTGCCATTTGATATGAGTGGTTTTTAATCACCTCTTAACATTTAAGTCAAAATTCTCTTATGTTGATTAAATAATATTTTCTCTTTTTTAAAGGACTGTCACACTTGTAAGCCTTCACAGATTATGTTAGACGTTTTCTAAATGTTAGTAGTTTTGATATTAGTAGGTAAAACGTTGGCCTATGTAGCATTTTGTTTATTTTTAACAATTATTCTGCAGTGACTCAGGCTAGTACCAGCATAGCATCAGAGCACTTAACAGCATAGCACTTCCAAAGTACCACCAGACCCAATGCATTTTTTAATTAAATAAATCCAGTTATAGGTGAGGAGAGAAACTTCTTTCTTGAAGGGAGTAACTAAGAATGTTTAATGGCTGCCAGTAGAATTCTATTTCAATAGGTACTAGGAAGGGACTCGAGCAGCTTAGTAAAATAAGGAACTATTTATCATGTCAACTGAAATGCTCTCAGTTTTGGAACTGTGTGCCTCTGATGTTCAGCTGGTACCAAAATGGTGAAAATTCTGATCCTACCCCCTCCCTCCCCATCTTTTGTATGGGAAAAAGTGTTTTGTTGGGGGGGGGGGAGGGGTTGTTTTATTTTCAGAATAACCAAGACAGAGAATCAAACTTAAAGACTCCTTGATAATTTCTACTGAGGCCCCTCTGAGATGAAACAGAGCATTGACCCCACCTCTACAGAAAAAGCCAGACACTGCACACAACTTCCCTGGCTAAGAACTGCTCCAGAGAATGGGAGAACAGCAAGCTGTACAAAACTTTCTGGATATACACAGAAGGTGGTATGTATCTGGAGCACTGATGTATTTCAACAAACCCCAGAACTGTAGTGTTAGTCAAAAAATTAGCAACTAGAAACACTTAAAGATAGGGGAGCTTCCTTTAACCTGAAGGTAAGGTGTGTTTTAGGGTTGCATTCAGGCTACATGAAGAAGAGCAGGTTTGATTAGACTTGGCAAACCAGTTCACTTCATGTCCCAGTTTAGTAAATCCGCAACCTTTGTTTCTTACTGTGAATGTATCTGCTACTTTTTTAGCAGCATGCTTAAAAAAAAGAGAACAACTGAAATTAAGTCTATTTGTACTTGACAACTATGAATGTTTCATGTTTGCTTCTTTAAATGAAATTATTCTGTCCTGCATTGAGCATAGTGAACCAGTATTCCTGGCATTGTTTGTTTCTTAAGCATTTTTATCACCTGAAGTTCAAGAGCCTAAATTGCATAATATTAATTATGGAATAAAACTTTTTCAAACTTTTCTTCTGTGGTAAAGATTGACAGCTGCTGTAAAACTACACTTCAGTGTTGTTGAGGCTCTGTCGAAGCCACAGCCACAAAAATCTTCCATATCCTGAAACTCCAAAGCAAATGCACATTACAGAATTTATTAAATAGTGTTCAGATTACTGTTATTAAATCCAGATGTTAATGTAACAGTTTTGCACTTGTGCAATAAACTGAATCTCTGTGATCGTTGACTCAGTAGACAGTATTTTAAGATTTCATATTTGAGTACTTGGCTAAAGCCATTAATTAAATATTTGAAAACTGGCTTAAACCTGGGCATGATGCCAAAAGCAACAAAGTGAGAGCGAAGTCATAGTTAAGCTCATTTTTGATCTTCACACCAACTAGTGAAACACAAATGAACCAAGCACTAAAAATAAAGACCAAAAGAGGAAAAAAACCTGGTTTTCTACCCTCCTCAAACTGAATTTACAAGATCATTAGCCCTAATTTATATCCCTGAAAAGGATGGACAATTGTTTTGGGTTTTTTTCTGCATTTTGTTTCTGATGTTAGAAGTCTGCAGGAAGCCTGGGGAACAGTTGCTGAAAACGTCATTAAAAATTGTAGAGACATTAAAATTAGTTTGCCAGTCATTCTTTACGGTGTAAATGTAAAAGAGGTAGCTCATAAAAATTCAGCAGAGAAACCATTAAAATAGAGTTCAAATTGTTAGTGTATTTCAGTAAAGTCCAGTTAATACCCATAAATGGTTCTTATGTCTCATGAAGTGGCAAGTTTCTCAGTATTTCCTCTACAGAAAAAGTTGCAGAGGCATAGAATTCCAGCTACTGATGTTCTGTCTAATTAAGTTGCTGGCACAATCCTTAATTTTGTTCCCCTTTTTTGAAAATTAAAATGTATTGTTTGGTAAAGTTGTGATCCAGCAAAGCTCTAAGCACGTGTTTATGAGACTAAATGGGTTGCACAAAGTTGAACGCATGCTTAAAGCTTTTCAGGATTTAGAACCACATGTTAGTAAAGCTCTAGGAAAATAATAGTTGTGACTTAACATAAGCAAAGAAATCTGTGTATGGATGTCATTGTGGTGGAAGTATTCCTTCTTGCATCGCAGTGTTATAGATGCAGTCAATTTTGTGTATAGGTAATCTCTTTTAGATGGATGGGTACTCAGTGTAAATTGTGAATTATGTTCTTAGTAAGCGTTTATACTTAAGTGTTATCTGAGAGAACATGTGATGTCACTGTTAATCTCATTTTTTGTTTTAAAAAGCTGCATAAGTTGTATACGTTATCAGTGTTTTTGTATGTTGTGAATTAGCCATCTTTCTCGGCAGGTTTCATTCTTGTATGTAAATAACTTTGGAAGTGTGAAAGCAAAGGAGTGTGTTTGTGCTTTTATAATCTTTCTTTGGTGGTAATCAGGCAGATGCGGGCCTTGGAATGTGTATATTTTGAAAATGGAGCTTGCTGAATATGTTGAGATTACTATATAGAAATTAATGGGATCTTTATGTTCATTATGGTTGGTCTGAAATCTACCTACCATTTTAGGAGGTTTTGAATGGACTAATAAATCTCTGTTAACTATTTTGGAGCATTTGTTTTTTCATTATGATACCATGTAACTTGGTAGGTTATTTTTTAGGATTTTCTCTTTTAAAAATGGCATCGTAAAAACATCTTTAACAAATATCATCTTAAAAATATTTTTCCATAGAAAATACAACTCAAGACAGGTAACCAAAATAAATGCCTTAATGTTTTGCTAATGATTTTCAGTATGTAAGCTGTAGTCTTTGTACAGCTATACTCTATAAATATACTTAGTATGTTTATAAATATATATAAATAAATATAAATATATAAATATACTAAGTTTGTTGAAGACTTGTAAATTGTGTGAATTAGGAAATAATTTTAAATAATTATTGTAATATATAGTAGTATAATAATAATATTAATATAGAATAATATTTAAATAATTTTAAAAATCTTTTTGAATCAGCTCTTGGCACCATTTAGTAGTGATGTGTCAGATTTTCTGTTGATTCAAATCAATAATTTTTTTGGATGGCAGTATGCTTGTTCACAAATTCTCCTTTGATAGTTATACTTGTGCTTGCTTCGCATCCAATGGAAGGAAATAAGTTTATGTACACTCCTAGTAAGAAAATTCTGAAAATAGATAAATTCACACTCTTATTGATTTAGTATCACTGTGCAGCAGCATTTACTATGAAATTGAATGCAAAATTGACGACGAAGCTGTCATCAGCTTGCATGTCAGTTCTCATTTTTAAGTTTTTCACTATTACGAAGTGGGGTTTTTTTAGTAAAATTGCAGAATTTAATGCTTTTACTCCAGAGGAGTAGGTGAACTCATACTGATTAATGTATTTTTACAAACCCTGAAGTAAATTTTTTTTCAGGTAAGAAATCCAAAACTTAAATTCAATTTGCAAGAAGTGAAAGTGCTAATAATACTTGTTATCACTGAATACTGAGGAATTGCTCCAAAAGCAAAGTTGATCAGTTAACAGGTCGTTTGTTTGGGACTTGCTGTTATTTCTTTAAAAATTTCCAATGTTTCTGTAGTTTGGCTTATATAGTTTAGGTAAATATTGAGAATGATCACAACATGCTCACATAGCTGTGTGTGAAGTTATAGGAATGGCTGAAAACCTCACCATTTTCCAGTTAATGTATTAAACACTAATTTCATTTGGAGTTTCTGAACAGCAGAAAGATTTTAATATCCAGTTTATGAGGGCACTGCTTATTTACTGTGTTTCTAGTAAATACTTAATTCAAGAGAAGTTACTACTTCATTATACAGTCTTTATTGAATTTGTATGGGTTTACCATAATGCTTCTTTACGTTAATGTCAAATAATACAGCAGCACTCAAATACTTTCACTTGATGTAAGATAAAGGGTTTACTGAGCAAATGCTATCAGTTTCTGCAAAATGTAAACTATCTTTATGGTTATAGGAATTATAAATCTTCCAGTGTGAATCAAGCTTTAGATAATTAATTCTACATCTGTAGACAGTTTCAACCAACTTTCTTTGCTTCTATGAATAGCACAGTGTAATTGGTGATTTCTTCTGGAATCAGATCAGCATGGTGAGGCAAACTGTTCTGGCTGCGGTAGATCCAAGTTGAGTGGTTAATGACTCCCTCCTTCCTCTGCCAGATGTTCCACCCTTCCTCTGTTCTGCCCATTTAACCATTTGACTGCTCTTTTACCAGGTCCTGTAAAATACGCCTGATTTTTTAAAACTTGTTGTGCAGAGCTGGGAAAACAGAAAGGTGGAATCTCTGGGAAAGGGTGAAATGCAGATCGTAACAACTTACTTCAGCCAATAGTCATCTTTCTCTGCTCTGAGAAAGTTCTGAGCAGGAGCAAAAGAGGGCAATAAGGAGACAAACTAGAAATCTGAAACCGGAGGGTGGAGAGAATGCTAGAAGGTACTTATATACCATCCTCTTTCATTTTCTGCAGACTACACCAGATTGATAGCTGACTGGAGGCTCTTGAACATAGGCAAAGTTCTACATCTACTGTTTCTCAACTATTTGAGGCAGTAATGGGGCCAGAAGGTAGTCCAAAAGATAGAATTCCATAGCATCTCTTTGATCTGTCTGTGGGTTCTTGGCATCTGTAGGCAGGCTTTTGAAAGCCTAAGCCAAGGCTTATGATGGCTCGCTGAGGAACATGGTCAAGAGAAGAAAACATATATTAAGGAAGGATGGTATACAGAGCATTTTTGATGGGTAAAGTGGAAGCTGAGATGAGAAGTGATTTAGTGATACATGGAGGATTGAAAAAAAGAGAGAATTCAGGAAGAGGAATCGAGAAGGAAAGCAGGTACTGAAATGATCTGGGGAAGAAATGAACTACGATCTGATGCCAGAAAAGAAATAATGAAAATAAGGCAAGAGAAAAAGAGAAACCTGGGCTATAGTAATTGTATCTGACCAAATAACATTTAATTAATATCTCGTTTTCATGAGATTATCAGTAGCTTTCCAACAGGCGTTCTAATAAAACTTTGTAGTATTTTTTTTTAAAAAAATATTTTTAATGCTGTTCAAGAAATGTATCTTTGAGTAAAGAGTAGCATTGCATAGATTTTTTTCAGCCTTTTTTTACTGATTTATCCATGATTAAATACATTGCGTGTTTTAGTGTTAATAAATGGATCTAACCAAAGTGTTCTGAAACATACTTACCCTAAAAAATTACATTTGATGATTGTTAAATGATGGAAATGTCTCACATATCAGAAGGAATACTAAAGCAAGTATATTTTCTGTTATGCTGCTGGAGACCAAAAATGTCTAGTATACAAATAAAATTATTATGTAGGAGAGAAATTATGGCTTGAAGTATTTTTAGACTTATGAGTTTGTAAATTGACTGTTATTCTAGTTTTGATGTGTTCATGAAAAGAAATGTTCACTAAGAGCTTTTTCATTAGCATTATGCAGAAGAATATTGGGGAAAAATATTTTTTAATATATCAGCCTGTGTTTTAAGGAATTTTTTCGCTTTCTGAAGCTCATGAAGTTTACTCCACATTTGAAGTACATTTTCAGCTGTGGGGAGAGAACTATTCAGCCGCATAACTTACTGAAACATGATTAAGGTGATACACATTGTCTTTTGGTGGAGCCTCTCATTCCACCCCTACCAGAGATTTTTGCCTGCTCAGGTTTGTTCTCCTAAACTGTTTCAGTTCAGGTTAGCCAAGTTAGCAAAGGTAATTGTTCAAACTCATTAAGCTGACTGTGCTCTCTGTGGATAAGGAGCACCCATGCCAACAGCTGACCCAGCAGTGTGGACAGGATCATCATAACCAGAAATTGGGTGGTGAAAATCATCTGAGACACTGGTAATTTTGTCAGCCAGCACAGTTGCAAGTGGGCTTGGTGGTTCCAACAGAAATGCCCTATGTTTAGTCACTATACCATCGGACCTAATTAGTCAATAACTATAGTTTAATTTTTTTAAACATTTGAAGTAGATACTCTAGTGGTGGCAGGTGTTCTATGTTGAATTAAGGAATAACCTTTACCAAGAGCTGTTTAAGTTTTGTAATAATAAGGCAGTGTTGCAGAGGAGCTTTCTATATTCGTATAGCAGACTTCATGAATGGTGTCTCTTCCTTTTTAATTCAGAAATATCCTGTTCTTTAAATTGCGGGTAGCAGGTGTTACAGACAGGTTTGTTTTTTTTTTACACTGATCATATCAGTGTTAAATTGATTCTTTGTGTTATTACTTTCATGATAAATTTCTAAATATTATTTTCCTTAAAGATGATCTTTGGAAATAGTTAGTCTTAACAGCATGAAGGAAATAATTTGTTGCAGTCAGGCTTCCTCATTTTTAAGTCTGCACATGTGAGATTTATATCTTTGAATACAATAGGCCTTTTTTCCTATGTTTATTAACTTTCTGTTGAGTGGTTCTTGAGATTTTAAGTATTTCTGAAGGCCAGTATGTTTCTTTCTTGATCAGCTTATTCTTGGTTGCTGCCATTTCTGCATAAACAGAGGACTTTTTTTCTCTTGTTTATAATTAAGGGAGATGAGAATTATTGCTTTATAAGGGGAAGGTTTAATGGCTTTTTTTTCCACTTAAAGTTGTATTAAAAGAAAATCCCAAGAAATACAGAATTTAGATGTGTTATGGATGTTAAGTGTAGCAATTTGTGCAGAAATCTACTGTAAACAATTTTATGGTTACCATCTATCTTTATTTATTTATTTTTAAACAAGAAGCTTTGTAGGGAATTAAATATTGGAACATACAATAGTTTAACAGATAAGAGTTCTTTGAAAGTGGCCTTAGGCAACATAAACTCTCCTGACCCAGAGTTTCTGCCCTGTTAGTCTTTAGCTAATTTCTGTATGGAAAACGGAATTCAAGTTCATTTTAGCTTTGGAGATCGTGAGAAATTGGTTCTTAAAGCACCAAGGGCATGGACTGTGGATTATAGCATTAAACTGTTTAGAACATTAGAGTTTTCAGGCACCATACTAATAACATACTTTTTCTGGTTATTTTAGAATATGGGTGTTGATCTGGGCATTGAGCTTGATCACTTATAATCTTTGTTCTGTACTTATAAAGAAACAATAAGTGATATTCCTTCCTGTGGTCTTACCCTGTTCACAGAGAGTTTTATTGGCTTTGTTAGATTTGAGAAGTACAAGTTTGGCTTTTGTTTAGTAAAGAGTGTTGTTTTGTCTTTAACAAAATTTATTTATTTTTCTGTTAAAGTCATAATATTATGTTTGTGATATAACTTCATGCTTTATGAAGCTGTGTTTAGGAAGCTGGTGTTCGAGGTTTTGTGGTTTGGGGTTTTTTCTACCTGAAAGTCTGTGCTTAAATGCATGGATTTAACATCCTTTTAGTATGCATCCTTATTGTATCTATAAAAAAGCCCACTTTAATTCTTGGGAAGATACTTCAAGGTGTAAATCTATTACAACTGATGTAATTGCATTCACATTCTGACCTTTTGTCACTGTTGTATAAAAAATTAGGTCACTTTATACAATGTGGGATATGAGCAGTTGAGCAGTGGTTCACTGTTACCAAATGTAATGTGACACTTTGTTCTGTTTGCTTTCAGGTAAGGTGTAATAATTTTTCTTTAACGCTGCTGTATCAGTAGGTGTAACTTGGAGAAAGCATCAGTTGAAGACTGAGGAGGGAAGAGGCTGTCCTCCTGAAGCCATGAATCTAAATGATAGCTGGTATATAAGTGATGAAACAACTGTATTCTTTCCCTTTTAAGTTCTTTTTGAAGTTTGTAATAGAAAGTAATATTTCTAAGCCAAGCAAATAAACATACTTGTCCAGTTCCAGTAGCAGCTTTGGCTATAAGAAACGCGAAGTATATTGACCTCATTCTGACTCTAGGATAATGACAAATACAATGGAGAATAATTTACATGTATTGAGTAGAAGAGTTGGCAATATCATGAAGTGGTATTATGGGACTGCCAAAATCTTGTGTCACTGCCTCTGTTTAGTTGAGAAAGATGAGCATTTGTACCCACACAGCATGCATGTGATGAACACATGTATGTAATGTATGTAGCTAACTGTGAGTTATCTTTGGGAGCACTAGGGGAGCCTTGAAAATCTTATGGATGTAGCTCACCCAATGGTTTTGTCTAAGCAGGACAGCAGCACTATACAAAAATCATCTTAAAACTTCCATCGCCTTCTTTAATTAGCCCACAATTGTACTTTTGTTGCTACTCAAAATGTGTCACATCATCAGTGTAAATTGAATTGAAAAGAAGAGATGGTCCCATGAACTTGTAAGTCAGATGTGTTAATCATTTGTTAAGAGGACTCTGTTTTCTTTCTAGTTAAAGGAAATAGAACAGAGGAGAAGAATAAATACTTCCAATAACTTGCAAAGTAAAACCAGTCATTTGGGACAGTTAAATACATACCATAATCATAGAATCATTTAGGTTGGAAAAGACCTTTAGTATCATCAAGTCCAACTCTTAACCTAGCACTGCCAAGTCCACCACTAAACCATGTCCCTAAGCACCACATCTACCCGTCTTTTAAATACCTCCAGGGATGGGGACTCAACCACTTCCCAGGGCAGTCTGTTCCAGTGCCTGACTAACCTTTTGGTGAAGAAATTTTTCCTAATATCCAACTTAAACCTGCCCTGGTGCAACTTGAGGCTGTTTCCTCTCGTCCTATCACTTGTTCCTTGGGAGAAGAGACCAACCCCCACCTGGCTACAACTTCCTTTCAGGTAGTTGTAGAGAGCGATAAGGTCTCCCCTCAGCCTTCTCTTCTCCAGACTAAACAACTCCTCATAAGACTTGTGCACAAGACCCTTCACCAGCTTCACTGCCCTTCTTTGGACATGCTCCAGCACCTCAATGTCCTTCTTGTAGTGAGGGGCGCAAAACTGAACACAGCATTCAAGGTGCAGCCTCAGCAGTGCCGAGTACAAGGGGATGATCACTTCCCTAGTCCTGCTGGCCACACTATTCCTGATACAAGCCAGGATGCTATTGGCCTTCTTGGCCACCTGGGCACACTGCTGGCCCATATTCAGCTGGCTGTCGACCAGTGCTCTGCCGTGCTTTTTACAGGGAGGTTATGTGATCGTAAATAAGAAAAGAACAGAAAAGAGAATATTTTAGATGAACTTTAAGCACTTAGTGTAAATCAAATAAAGAACACATGGTATATATCTGCTGCTTAAGATGTACAGAATGTTGATTTTTATCTTTTTTTATTTAAACATTAATCTGTCACCTTCTAAGTTTTTCTTTTGTCCATTAGCAGGTTAAATTTTACAAGTTTTAGTTTCAGAAGTTAAGAGCAACAAGTTGACTGGTTTCCGTGGTTTCAAGTTATTGTTTGCATTGTTAATATCTGAAAGTAGCTGTGTTGGTACAAGTCAATATGCAGCAAAAGGTTCGTGAAAGAGAGCTTTTTCTAAGTTGTCCTAAGGTGATGAGTAGGGACTACTTAACTGAGTATCATCTGCATGTGTGCACTGAGCTGCAGTTCAGACGTAATCATTTTGATGTTTGCAAGATCCCCTGAATTGAAGTTGCTAGTTATCCCTAATTATGCTACATTATCTTGAATTCATGTCTAATTAGTTTTTAGTTTATTGGCGAATGTGAATAAGAAGTGAAATTCTGTCCTATAGAAGTTGACTGCATTTTTTTAAGAGGTCAAATATCAATCTTTGGTACACCAAATATTATAATAAAATTTTGCTAATCTCTGTAATAGTGTATAGAAATAAAAAGAAGCAAAGTGTATCTTTTTCAAGGAATTTCATTTTATAGAAATGATTGTGTAATATTTAGTCGTGCTTATGAAGGAAGGTAGAAAGTAGCACGTTCAACGGGAAACATTCCTGCAGTTCCTTCCTTTTTGACTTTAATCCAGTGCTTTCCTTGCTTTGTTCAATGGAAGGGCTTGGTTTACAGGCACTAAAATAAACAGAATAGCACCTGCAGCTTAGTCATAAATGGGAACATCTTGAAGTAGCTAAGCAAACAAATGAAATCATGGAGTAATTTAACCTTTTCTGAAATGCCTTAGATGCTCTACCAACCATGATTTTTAAAGTAGATCAACATTTTGGCTATCAAAGGGCTCTGAGCACATAAAGGAATTGTTCAATATTATGATCCAATTTATTGATAAAAGTTACTAATTGATTATTTTCTGAACTGTTGGAACACCTCTTGTGAAAAGCTCTGTATATTTTCTCTTCCTTTTTTTTTAATAAATGCCGACTTCTAGGACGTGACACTAAAATGTTCAGCAATCGTATGATGTGTTCATATAAATATTTGACCCTTACTCCAGACTTGAGCTATCAAGTGCTTTTATAATACCAAGATGAACATTTGTGGTTTTTATATGTTGTCAACTTCAATTACATAGATTCTTCTGGCTACACTGTTTATGTTTGCTGGGCACAGAAAATGATGGAGCACATGTTAAGTTATTAATTCCTTCCACAAAGTTCTGTCATAGTGTAGAAGAACTGAACTGGCTTTTTGGCAGGTAAATCTGAGTCGATCTTGCAATTACTTGAACACTACTGCTAAGCACTTCATATTAAAACCTATATTAAGAATTTTTGCTTTTTTTTAAATTGGAATTCAAATAAATTGCTTCTTAAATGATGTGTCACTTATGTTTTATTGGAAAAAAGAGATTTAAATTTGTGTGGATCCGCAAGGATGAGAAACTAGAAGCATCATTTGTTTGCACACCAATCACACCAATAATGCATATGGTTTGTGGGGTGTTTTTTTGTTGTTTTTTTGTCTTGCTGTATTTAGGTGTTATAAAACTGACCTTGTGGTGTTTTCTAAGCTGAGTCTAAATTTATTTGCTGCCAGTGTTAATACAGGCATTTTAAAATTTAGTAGAGTATTAAAGCAAACGTAAAATGCTGACATCAACACCATCTTCATAGACTGAAAAATAGGAATGTCATGTTTAGATTTTTCTGAGCATTTGCAAATGGCATATTTCCATGCACAGTGTGTGCATGTAACATCTAAACAAGATCCTTTACTTTAAAGTATCTTTATGAAGCTGTTTATTTTAATAGAACTAGTGAGGATATGTGCTGTAACAGCTCCATGTTTATTTAATCAAGTTAACCCAGCTGAATGACTTATCAGTGCCTCAATATGAGCATTGTTGACTAAGAATATCCACAAAAATGATGAGATAAAATGAAATTATGTCTGCTCATAAGGTGATTAAAAGTAAAAAATTGTTGAAGACTGTATCTGGATGTCCTTCACTTACAACAAGGCATAGGACAACGTTTATCTATTATACATCCAAGTGTTGTTGCCATAATTCTTGTTGCTACTGAGTGCTCAGGTAGCAGCTGTTAGAAGGGATGGACTTATTAGTTGTAGATGAAATAACATATCTTCTTATTGTGATTCAGAGTTTTCAACATGAGTTAAGTCTTTTATGAACTTTCTGCAACAAACAGTACTGTGCTATAAGTTAAGCATAGTGTGGCTTCTACTTATAAAGCATTGCATCAGTAGAAGGTATGTTAAAAGAAGTTCTGAGTTATCCGGATGGATTAATAGATGCTAGCTTTGATGCTTGGTTTCAAATAGCTTGCACAGCTACCTAGGTGACCATATCTCTCTCTCACATGATAGAACAGCAAAGCAGTTCATACTCTTCTTTGAAGAAGAAGGTTGTTGACTGTGTATTATCTTTAACAGGCAGCTAATCCTAGACTCTACTTTTTCGTTTGGTCCATCAGACTGTTTGTTTATTGGTTTTGGTGCATGCTGCAAAGTTATTTTCATAACTCTTTCTTAAAGGAAGATGGTAGATTTGAAAAGTTTTGTATAATCAGTAAACAATTTAAACATTACTTCCATCTGAAGGGATTGGTTTCATTTTAGTGACTTGGAATATTATGCATATTGAACCTTGGCTTGCTTTCCTTAAAATAATTGTAAGAGGTTTAGCATCTTGGATAAATTTTATTACTAATGACCATTTTAAAGCCCACAAAGTGTGAACACAGAAGATAATTGTAATAACCTACTTAATACATTTTTATGAGACCTTGAAGTGTTTCAACACTAAGCTTTACAACATTCCTATGAGTTGTATCCTTTCCACTGAAGGGTTATGTGAAGCCCAGAAGATTTTACCAAATGTTGTTTGAATAGGTTTGAGAAGGCAGTAACGTGAAAAAGAATAGGTGAATCATCTGTATGGCCCTACACAGCAACAGGGTAAGCTTTAGCTTCCCCACACTTTAAGGGAGCTGTGGGAGACTGCCTTTGTTCATCACAGACCCACACTCTCTGCCTGGTAATTAACTTGCACTTAGCAGGCCACGTCTCCCATTACAAATGAGGTGCCTTTTATTTTTTGCCTGGAGATAGTACAGAATGTATCATCTAGTATTCTATTGACTCATCCCCTGCCTCTGTCCAGAAATAAGGCATTTTCTATACTTTACATAGTTTATGGTGTGCATTTGCCAGTGTAGCTTATTTCTTTTCAGACTTTAATCAGTCCAAAGACTTATTTCCTTCTAAGAATTAGTAAAGAGAATCTCAGTGTAGCATTGTTATTGAAATACACAAAAGTGTTAAATGAGTTTCTGGAAGTCTTCTAGTGTCTGCTCAGTGGTATTAATTTAGCTAGAGTAGACAGTTACAAAAATTCCATCTCAATAATTTATTGAATAAAAGAGGAAATTTATCTGAAATATTTATCGGTCCATTCTTGATTCCATGCTCCTTGAAGAAGCATGTCATTCCAGTTACTGGTATGGTGAGAAGCCTGACAGGACCTCCGTTCTGTCACATACTTCTGCACAGTGTTTTTTAAAGAAATTAATAGTAACAGTGAGTTTCTGATAATGCATAATCCAAGGTGATTCCTCATAGTTAGTCAGCCGTTGATATTTCTCATCATCTGCTTTTGTCTAATTACCTTTGTAAATATAGCTGTATGATTTAAGTCCTTATTGCTGTGTATTTTACCACAAAATTTATCTTCATTAATTAATATAGCAACAAGGATTTTAACTGTAGGATTGCAATTTCTCGTTCAATATAATAATTTAATGTCAGTTTTAATTTCAAAGTTCATATACCATACCCAAAATACTTTTAGTGAGAGAGGTTGTGTGAGAAACTAACTGCAGAAGTTGTAAGCAACACCGAGTTGTCCACAGTGTTCACACTGCTTCTCTTTGGGAAAAGGAAGAGCATCGTACTGTGTGGAATACTAAAATGGTTGAATATTTTCATGAAAATTGTCTTTCGATCTTTTAATCCACTGTGGAATACATGAAATGAGGGGCCTAAATCTCAACAGAATAAGCATTGTTCTTGCAACAGAGGCAAACTTAATTTGAGACATTTTCTCCAATCAGTGAAATTATGAATGTCAAAAATGAATTAGATGAGCATATTCAGTTAATTTACTGATAATCTGGATGATTATTAATAGCAAGTACTTTCCATGTCTATGTTCATTTTGTACTCAGTCATATATTCATCTTTACTGGTTCTAAATGCTATTTCAGTAAGTGGATTTGAAACCTACTGAGAAAACGAGAAAAGAAAAAAAAGGAAACAAAAGACATTTTCTGTAACAGTTTATTGTTAAAATTGCAGTGCTAAATACAAAAGGTTATCTTTTGTTTTTTACATCATTACTATTTTAAAAACACCAATATGTGAGACTTGGTGTAAAAGACAGGTTAGTGATTTGGAGGAATAGCTTTAAATCGCTTTTAGATACTTTGTAAGTATTTCCAAAGCTGCTATTATTATCATTATCATTATTTCAATTTTGTAATGAATATAAGTAGTCTTTAGAGTTTGGGGAAAAATTGTGTATGGACATGCATGAAGAGGTATTCAGAACAATTATAAAGGGAGCCCCAATAGCTTTTCATGTAGGAATTTAATAAGATCTCAGACGTATAATAGGATGTAAGTACAGCTGAAATGAAACTGCATATACGATATGTGCTAGTGTCTACCAAATAGAACAGGCTGCATTTTAGAGGTCACAGAGAAACCATTATATACGAGACTGAGAAGCATTATTGTCTTTGTAGCAGACACCTAGATTTGGTATTCCTCCAGGAGCTGACCTGAGATGCATTTCTTGCTGCCAGCCCTCCTATTTGTTTCTTAATTTTCTTTTTATCCGTTGCTGATAGGCAGCGCACCAAGAAGAGTCATCCTTTAAAAACATTGCATCTTTTCCTCCCTTTGAAGCCGAGCGGGTATTTCATCCCCAGTTCTTGTCTCTGGGAAATGACTGTCTTAGCTTACAGTTACCGTATTGTTCATTGAGCTAAATGTTCCTGCGTATTTTGAATGTTTATGTCCAAGTCCTACTTGTATTGATCCTGTGGAAAAGAGGAGGTACTGAGCATTCCAAGGGTCTGACCCCTGGGACTCAGCTAATTTGAAAATTAGAAAGGAAGTTTGTTGTAGGCATATGTATGCACTCGATAGGGCCAGCTGTATTCTGAAAGCATAGTTCTTGCCCTTTTATGAGATGGAAAGAGGAATTGCCAAGTTAGTCTCGTATTGTGACTTAGCATATTATCTCAGATACAAATCATTAATGCTCACTGTTCAAATTGAGGTAATATTTGAAACCGTAATGGTCCCCTAAATGCTTATTACCATTCTAGCATTAGAGATCATTGTCCCCACTGTACAGATTTCCGAGTCTTTCTAGGCACTGACAAGGAGATCCATAGACCTTAATGCAAATGACCTTCATTGGCAACTGTTAAGCTAACCTGCTGGATGCAGTGCTTAAGCTTTCTAGATGTCTTTTTTTTTTTTACTGTTTCCTGACACATTGCTAAAAAAAAAAAACCAAACCCAAAAGAACCCCAAAACCAACATTTTGCAATTCTAGTATTCTTCCCATTAAAGATTCTGGTGTATTACAAACTGCTAGCTATATTATTTTAAATTATGCTGAGTTTTATAAATGGAGAAACTTAAACCTAGGTGATTTTACTGCTGATGTTCACACCATGATTCTGTAATAAATTCTGTACTGGAGCCTGGTATTGGTAATACCTAATCTGGCATGTTTATTAATAATTTGATACTGCACTGTGTGTAGTGACCTAAGTTCCTTGCAGGTGTAAATGAGTGAAACAATGTTAAGGTCAGCCATTTGACTTGCACTGTGATTCTTGAACTGTTTTATCCAGCAGATTTCTAAAATAAAAGCTGATTTACTACCTAAGTGTCATCCAGATTTCAGAGTTTGTGCCAAATAAAATACCAGTTCTAGTGTCTCAAATGGCAGGAAAGTATGTATTCCCCCCCCTAAGATTTTTCTAAGGAAATATACTTTGTCTTTTGAAGATAAAATGTTTAAAAATAAAAGAAGCATTTGTCTTCAGCAGTTAAGAAAGATAGCAACCACCTACAATCTGTGAGAACACTTACATAAGACTCATACGCTGTACAGGAGTTCTCCTTTGCCAGTACTGGAACACTGTTGCTGTGTAGTTGTCAGATAAATGTCAACCAAAGCCCTGCTTGCCATGCTGGTGCATATTCTGTTTTGATAATCTATTCTGAAGGTTAAGTAGGAAAATAATTTTGTTCTAGTTTTCACTTTACTACTCTTAAATATTTTGCTGAATTCTGTGTTAAAAAAGAAGAAAAAAATCCTTTGGGACTATTGGAAGAGTGGAGTACTTTTATTTTAGTTGCTACAAATAAGATGGTATTATACTTTCCAACACTGTGTAAGTAGAAGTGTTTTTCGTACCAAATAGAATGGTGGTTCATAAACTTAATAAACCTTTAGATGTCTTAGTTTCAAGGAAGGGAGTGGAAACCTTGTATAAATTAGCAAGATCATCCTTGTATAAAATGGTGCTTTCTTGGGTTATGCAGAGTAGAATATTGAGACTTTAATAGCATGGATTCTTTTTTTAAAATTGTATTTTTCCTGCACATGTTTTTACAGTCAAGTTTCAGTTGTGTTTATTAATACACTTGTGTGTATAGGTCTGCTTAAAGTTAGGGGTTACATAGATAATGGTTACCATCTGTAAATGCAGATGGCAAATATGAAATAATTCTTCATGATTGAGGAGGCTTCAAATAAACAAGAAAGGGGAGGCAAACGTGTTACTTCAATATAAAATATGGTAGTATCATGGTACATTAAATTCTAAATCAGATAAGTTTCTCACTTTTGCACATGATGACTGGATAAAGTATTTATTGTACAGGGTTTGATTTTAATCAAGGTGAACTAATGTTTTCTACTACTTGTTTTTTGTGTTTGAGTTGCTGGTGTCCAAACAATCAGTTATATTAGAAATGTCAGTATGAAATATGGCTTTTGAAAACTGAAGGTAGATGGGAGATGTGCTGCATATCTTAAGTCTAGTTTCATGTGAAGTAAATGCTGCTGGTAGTAACCTCCAGCTGATGATAAAGCAATTGTATGCATCTTCTCTAGCAGTTAAAATGAGCATGCTAAAAATAGTAGTGGTTTATTATCTCATACATACAAGAGTGTAAAAAGATGTTGTTTACATAGACATGTCTTTTTTTCTTCTTGTCTATTTCTTTTTTTTTTGTTCGTTTGGAACGATAAGGTATTTATCAAAATGATTTTTATTTAAGTTTCAGAATTATTTTGTCAATCAGTAAGGAAAACCTTTGGTTTTAGAGGTTTCTTAATGATCAAGTTTGTGTACTGAATGAAACTATAGTAAAAACTGAGATCTGAGAGTCTCAATCAGCAATATAATCTGTGTTAGAGCAAAGCAGCAGGAGGCAACAGTCACAGGTTGCAGTACAAGAAATCCTGTTTGAAGCGGATGGGAGGCCAGGGCATTCACAATGAGGTTACCCAGAGGTGGTGGAATCGCCAGCTTTGGAGATTTTGAGAACCTGACAAGACAAATTCTTGAGCAGCTGGTAGCCCTACTCGGGATTGGGGGATGGACTAGATGACCTCCAGGAGATCCCTGCTAACCTGATTTAGTCAGGTTCAAACCATAGATTAAGCACATTTTGTGTGAGAAGTCACCTTGTTTTGAGTTGTACTGCAATGCTGCAATCAATATCATTTAATATGTTGCATATAATTCTTGTATGCCTTGTTCTTAGTTGAATCTGGACAACAAAACCACATTTATGTACATTCCTGAAATGCAAATTAAGAAATGGACATGTAACTGATTTAGCAGTGTGTTGTAGAATTGATGAAAGTTAAACTGGTTTAATTTAAAGCAAGATATTTAGTTATCTGTCATGGGGAAAAGAGTTAGTCAAAGCTAACATGCACTATAATAAATGTTAAACCTTTAGTACAAGAAGGTACGTCTATTAATTTCATATGGATTTAATGGCATGAATACAGCTAATGTGGTTTAATCTCTTTGAAAAGTGACTCTGAGGCATAACTCATAGCTATTAAATTGTGGATAAAATGCTGTGAATATGAGCAGATAAGCAGCTAAATTTTCACTTAAATTCTGCTCTGAAGAGACTTGCTTGGTTAATAATGTACTTAATTTGTATGGGTGAGTGGGAGTTTGAGGAGAGTGTAATGTCAGGAAATCGAATGAGAGCTGGGTAAATTATGCTTCTAAAAGCTAAGAACAAAGAAAAAAATCTTGCATAACAGTAAGTTAATGTGCCTTCATTTCATGTGAAAGCACCAATTGGTAACTATGGAAAATAATGAAAAATATGCACGTAACCATCATAATTGTTCTGTTGAGATATATATCAAGCAGTACTTGCTTATATTTCTTATTTTTAAATTGGCACTTTCAGCAACATGATTCTTTACCCCTTTTTGTAGTGTAGGCCATTCTTTGGTGGTCATGATCATTTTTTGTCATCTTGATGTTTTTTAAAATATCAAGTAACATGTGAAAGATTTGGGGTATGGTCATTGAAACACATGTTACATTTTAATAACTTTAAATACATCCCCCAACATGCGTGGTATTTATATTCAGCATACCTGAAGTTTGAAATCTAAGGTTGAGTATGGGCAGCAGTAGTGTTCCTTAAGAAAAATAACTAAAAATAAACAAACAATTTAATAATAATAAGACATTTCTTCAGTTTTATGGATCTTCATGGATTGTTAATATGTCATATTGTTCGAGTTTCCAAGAATCCAGGGATGGACTTAATTGAAGTCTGTATTGATTTATTGAAATTTTAATGACTTGATAGAGTTCTGTGAGCTATAAAAAGCCTGTACCGGTAATTCATACGTCTCTCTCTCCTCACTGTAGATTAAGTACCACATTAATGATAGAAAGGAAAGAAATAATAAATTGGGACTTTTATTCCACTCTGTAGAGTATTTTACAATAAGTAGCTAGTAAGCAATGAAATGAATTTGAAAAAATTCATGAAAGAAAGCCTTCCTTGCTGGAGAGATTAAAGATTAACTAGTTCTAATATAGTTCTTTGGTGGTATGAAGTCCTGTGTTAATACCAAAGTTGATTTTTGATCCAAAGGAAAGTTGTGCAGTGCTTCAAAATATTAAAAGCCGTTTGTATGTTATCATATATTAATTCAGCATTCTCTAATATAAGCTACTGAAAACAAAGAATGTTTTGCTGATAAATGGGCTGTGTCACTTGCTAGAAGGTAGAGCACAGGAGCTTCCGGACATCCATATTGAGAGTTAACACTGTGTAATTTTTCTGTCAAAGTGAACAGAGAAACTGTCCTGCTTCTCAGAACCAAATGACTGTTAAATTGCTTGTAAACACATTGCTTAACTATATTTTTGCAAACCCACAATATTTGTGGAAAATTAGTAGATAATGTATATACCATTTTAAAGTTGAATTTTGTATGCAAAGGAGCTGACCAAAACCTGAACAAAAAAAGTAATGTGTCTAAGTGATTTTTTTTTTTCTCTTTATTAGTTTTATCAACTATAGTGTGATTAAGGGAGCACTTGCTCTCCCTGTCTCCAGACGATTTAACACAATGGATCACCTGGGGACAGCGGATGCTGAGGACGACTCGGGATCACTAACACGGCTTGCTCCTAGTCCTCACAGCGAAGCAGTTGCGCATGAGTTTAAGGAACTCTCGTTGCAGCCCAATCAGTATTTGCCTCCTCTTAATGAACGGAAGAATGGTGAGTGCAAAAGTGACTGTTCTCCTTTTCTCTACATTACTTAAATGTTTTCTATGGGAATAGTGATGTTTGTTTGCTTTTTTCAAATAACATTAATTGACTCTCTTCACTTGCTCTTCCCAAACCATGTTATGTGGAGTTAAAGTGCTACAGTGTTTGTTACAAAATCTGTCCTGATCAGCTTCACCTGTCATGGCAGCTTGTAAGTCTGACTTTAGAACTCCAACTGGAATACTTTGTCTAGGCATATAGAATGGAGTTGTTTATAATTTTAAATAGTTTTAAAACCACAGCTAGTGTATAATAGAAGTATTAAATATTTTTGAGAGTTGGGATAATTATCAAGAACAGGTGGGTTTTTTTTTTTCTGCAAAAATAATGCAGAATTGAAGTTTCACATTGTATCCCAGAAAGTTTAATTCACCAGATAGTTTAAGGTTGAACAACAGAAGAAAAATAAGATTTACATTTTGGGAATCTTTCCAGTATCTTTCCTTGTTGTTGATGTTGGCATGGCAACTTAGCAAAAAAAGTGTTTCCACTGTTACAGTAAGCATCAGGAAGAATTAGGTCTGAATCCAAATGTAGGCTCATTTTTATTGGGGAAAAGGCAGGAACCTTTCTTTTTCTTTCCTGTGGTTTTTGTTTGTTTTCTCACACTAATATCTTCTAATAATGAAGATTTGTTTTCCAGTATTTGTAGTAAATAGTGGGAACATTGAAAGTATGCAAATGAAGTATTTGGGTTTTGAAACATTTTTTTAAAATCAGTTTAGCTGTCTGCTGTAATAGTATAAGCATTATTAAATAAGAAGAAAACTATCTGAATATCCCAGCTTTAAAGCAGAAAAAATGAGGATATATATTACTAGGCTGTATGTATCTCAAATACCTAGCGACAGGTCCAAGTTATTCTCTGTTTCAGAAAGACATGGAATAACATAGACATCTATGATGTCTACCAAAGACATCTATAACCAAGATGGTCCTGTTAACACAATGAGGGACTGTCTGTGGTGCTTTGTGTACGTACCCTCAGTATTACATAGCACGCAAGGAAGAAAAATGTAGTAAAGTGAAGATATGGTAGGGGAGAGACTTAGGCTTAGCTTATATAAGCATGTAATGACTACCTCCTTGAATACTTGAGCTTGTCTTTTAAAATTGCTTCCTTATTTTTTCCATATATGAAGATCGGGAAATACGGAATACTATGTTAACTGATACAATGTATTCAAAGTATTTTAAACTAAGGGACCTGTAGCTAATTTATTAATATTTTGGCTCTACATCCTTAAGAATTTTTTTTTGTAAAGCATAAAAAAAAATTGTAACTTGGGAGACATTAGTTTTTGTTGACTACGATTGGATGTTAAATTGATAATAGATATGTCTATACCAGAAGCTTGTTTTAAGATAGCTTACAACATTTTACCTTTTTATCCAGGAAGCAACAGAAATACACATTTAAAGAAAGCTATTTCATAATGAGGCTAACAATGGCAACACTTAACTCATAAACCTCATCAAAAAGAGAATGTAGTGGTGTTTTTTGCATTCTGTCTGTAATTATACCTCTTGAAAATTTGTTCATTTGGGTTTTTTTTAATTGCCTGTAAAACCGAAATGGGCGACACAGGTACCTATGTTGAGTCTAAACAAGTCAAACTTTTCATTTCTGAAGGCTACTACCACAAGAATGCACTAAATTAAACAGGAAAAATCCCTTCTAAGATGGCAAGCTTGTAAATTTCTCTTTTGACAAACCTTGCTATGACTGTGTTAAGCACCTATTTATCCCTGTCACATTTCCCATGTCAAATTTCATTTTTTTCTTATCTTCCTGCCCTTACTAATAAAGATAAATTGTCAAACAAGCAGTAAAACCAGGTATGTAGCTTCAGGTGCTAAACTTCCTCATGTTTGCTCTTTAGTCTTTCATTTTTAGTTCTTCTGTATTGGACTTGGTTCTTTTCTTAGGCATTCTTCCCGTAACTTTAAAGTATTTTTGTGCTTTCATGAATTAGTGAAATAAGTTATAGGTAGGTTTTGTATTGTCTTCATATATAATCTGCTGCTTGTTTATGTTCCAAAGAAAAGGCAGCGGCAAGAGATTTTAATGCTTAAGGGCTCTGGCTTGTTGAAATAACAGAGGAGATTTTCATAAATAAAGTGTTTGTGGGGAAATGAATAATTTGAGAAGCTACCTCTCGCTTCTCTGTGCCAGCTGACTTAAGAACCATTGCCCTGGTACTCTTCTCTTCATTATTTATCATAATTCCTCTTATGACCTAGGATGCTTTTGAGCATTTGTCCATGGTAAGTATCAGGCCTCCCACAAAGATTTTAATGTTGTCTTTGAGGAGGAGATTGTATGAAGTTCACATAATGGGCTGTGGCCTCACTTCATCTGTGTCTTTTGTGACAAGACTAAGTCATCCGGCTGGGCCTGGCCAAAAGATTGGGCATTGTTTTCAAGGCCATTATTAGCACAACCCTATTGCTTTTGAAAAAGGAAAAGGCTCAGCAATCTGCAAGGCAGATTGAGAAATCATATAATTGGAGGAATTTTTGGAGGAATATAGTCTGATAGACATTAAAAAAGTGTTTGATGGACACTGGTGGAATTCCCTATCCTTTTCAGCTTTATAGGTCTTTCTAATGTTGCTTAAGCATCCTGCCACTGAGAGAGTACTGCTTTAGTAGTATTTAAATAATTCCTAAATTAACTTAAGAGGAGCCTCCTAGTTCTTTGCCTGTCCTTATGTGAAAGATCTGACAATATCTGACTTTATACTGGCTGGCTGCTTTTGTTCCTGGAAAATATAAACGTTTGTGCTCAAATTGCTTTCTTAAAACAACGAAAAGAGGTTTGGGCACTGTCATCCTCCAGAGCACCCAAACTATTGTTCACTCATAATTTTAGATTTAGTAATTTTGGTTAATTTGATTAAAAATAATTTTTTTGTAGAAATGATGAAAGTCAGAAGAAAAATTGTAAAAGGAAAATTTGAACTGGATGGATTCATATTAAAAGTAGCTTTAATACTTAGTCTTTGTTTTTACTTTTTACCAAAACTGGATTTCTTCAGGAATATTTTAACATGTCACTATTTTATAAAGTCTGTAAGCATAAGAGATTTTAGTACACAGAAATACAATGGCGCTTAATACCAAAAAATCTGAAGGGTTTTTTGCTGAATATTTTTATGCAGTAAGCATTAGTCTTACTGTTAGCTTTGGTAGTGATCCTTTAAACCTTTTGTTTACTTGAATGAGTCTTTTGGCAGTAGTCCAGTAGAAGGCTGAATTATTCTAGTATTGTTCTGCATAGTGCTGTTAAGCTGGCTTGCACAAGTTAGTACAGAAATTGCATTTCAAGCTTTTCCAATGACACTAGAAGTGTGGGAGGCTTATGCTTTGGTTTGGTTTTGTTTTACATGGAGTCACAGCAGGGTAACAGAAACGTACAATGAAATTGCACGCGCATGCCTGGTGAGCCAACAGTCATTCAAGATGTTACTGCTTTGTCCTTTTTTTACATTTTACTCCTCTTCCCCTGCCTGGTCTGCCCCCAGAGATCACAGTAATACAGCAAAGCTAGCATAAGAGTTCAGGTGAGCATAGCCAGTATTTTTTGGTGCAAAATCTCATGGCTTAGATTAAGCTCCACTGGAACTGTTGTCACTTGAGTTGACAAAGGAACACTTATATGCTCTGCCAACTCTGTTGAAGAGTTTGTAACTTACAGTAGAGGATCAAGAGTAAACAGTTGGAAGGCAATAGCATCTTAAGCTTCTCCAGCCATTTACTACATGCAGGTGTTTACTCCCTGATTAAAGACAAACATAATTTCTTTGGGGAGTGAGAGAGAGAAGGGCAGCAACATATTCTTGTCCTCTCAAATTTCAGACAGATGTCTTCCATCATAGAAAGTCTATGAAACACAAATATTAACCAATTAATGTTTCATATTTTAATAGCAGAGCAAGTAATGGGAGTTTTCAAGCTGATGTGCTGGATAAAGGTTTTATGGCAGAGCTGAAATACTTCAGCTGAACCATCTCTAAAGCATACACTTCAATTATTTGGGGTTAGAACAATGAACTGTTTATAGAAGGTAACCTTGTGTATGTATTTGGGTGTAATAACAAAGAATCATCTTTCCAGGTTGTTGTATGTTGGTCTTCTGGACTGTCACAATTTTAAGTTTTCCCTTTTTTTTTTTGAGCTGTTTTCAAGTTAATGGCTGTGGGCAATACTGGATTACTAATGAAATTTCAGTTTCTCATTAGTCTGCATGTTTCTGGATAATTAAGCAATACATACAATGCATTGATCATGTAAACTTGTGCCCTGTTCATTGCAGCATGTTATTGTGCCTGTTCTGTGGAGGCCAACTCTTGTTCCACTTGGCAAAAAGCAGCAAAAGTTACCTCTTCATTGGTTCTGCTTTTCATACTTGTTACCTACTGAAGGGACACCGAAGACTTGCTTGTGATTTTAGCAGGCTAATGGCAGCCAGTGGTGTATAGTCCATGTCTGTCATGTAAGCAGTTGGGCTCCTCATGTAAATAGAGGTTGGGAAACAGAATGCCATGGCCTTAAGAAGCTCTTGGTTTTCATCCCTGCCTGAAGGATGCCAGGTTGTGTACACTGTATTTGCTTTCTTAGTCAAGCCACTGTGTCCTTAGGAAGGACAGTGGTTGGGGGAGGAGAAAAGTGACACAGATGTGGCTCTCCTTTAGGAGCAGGAGGGAGAAAATTGATGACTAGGTGTTGTTTAGCTGGACTGCAGTGGAGGAAGAATGACAGAGTAGCAGGCAGCATGGCACAGCTGAAGTACTAGTCAGAACAATATACTACCCACACACTGTACCAGTTTCACAAGCTTCTGTCTGAGAGCCAGGAGGTGGCAAGGGAGGGAAGGATAGGCTGTCTGCTGCTGGCAGCAGGAGAGTGGATGGGAATGATGCTGCTTGCAGCCTTCCAACCTGCTGTTTCAGAGCCAAAGGGTGGGAAGGGATTGCATATGTAGATACCATCAAAAAAGGAAGCACTGCATGAGCAAAGCTTTTTGCATGCTGAATTAGTACTTTCCCAGAATTGGTGAGCATGCCACTTTGGCTGGTAGAGGTAAGTGTGAAGCTCTGGGTGTCAGGAGCCATGCAATCAGAGTTGTTTCAAGGTGCCTGTAAAATGAAAAGGTCCTAGCTTCTATGTTTTACAGCAATCTCTCTTGGCTTTGCAGTGGCTTTCTTGACTATCCCACTGTGCCAGAATCTCCTTGTGACAGTGGCTACTAGTTTCTGAAAAAGAGACACATCAGTTACTCTTGTGCAGTTGTCATCCACAGATGAGATCCTGGTTATATTCTTGTAAAATGGATAGAGAATTAGTTGGCTCCTCTACGGGCCATTGACTGTCCTTTAGCACTCTTGTCAGCCTGCTTCAGCTCTTTGTCTTGGCTGTAAATAATTTCGGACTGTGAGTGCGCCTGTTCTCTATCCTCTGCATTTTGTGGAGAAACAGTTTTGTTGCAGCTAATGGAAGCTAATGAGTGGCTGCTTCTCTAATCTCAGAACCAAAGTAGATACGGAATTACATTCTGGTTCTGTTTGGGGTTGCGTGTCTTGTACTGGAGGAGCGTAGAAAAGGTTGTGATGTGCTTACCATGGCTATCTGCTAGATCTCACTCTTTGATGGCTAGCAGCTAATATTCTACAGCAGAATTGAGCTAATTGAGAAAAGAGTTAAGAGTCTTGGATGTTTCGTCAGGAAAAAAGCCTTGAGAAAGTGAAGATCTTAAAGTAAAAGCAAGACTGGTAAAATCTCTATTAGAAGAAATTAGCGCCTCTGGCTGCATAAGAGCCATGACATTTAGGAGCAAAGACCTTGAGGTGCTGAAGATCAGATGAGGATGACGGCTTCCTATGGGGCCACTAGAGCTTGTGGAGAACTGTAGTGAATTAAGGCAAAGATGCAACACACCCCCCTCAACCAAAACAAAAAAAACCACAAACCCAAAAGAAACAAACCAAAATGAAAACAAACACTCCAAATGGTGTATATTGAGTCCTCCTTAGGGACCAGTCGAGCCAGCTGGGAGACAGACAGTTCTCAAAATAACTGAATGAAATCTACATCACACTTAACCTAATGATATTACTTAAATAAATTTGATGAACCAAGGGAATTTTTCTGGCATCTGAAAGAGCCGTGGGTATATTAGTTTGCCTCTTATCTCTTATCTTCCAGCCCCTCGTTACGTAGCACTGGTAACATGCATTCTTGGCATAGCTTTATGGCTTCTGAACAAATTCTTAATCCTCTGTGCAGTTAATAGATTGAAGCTACAAATTTGATACTAGGGAATTAGGTGAAACTTGGGACTTTATCCTTGTATCTGTGTACAACAGGTTTTTTCCACTCTTTTGAGATCTGTGATAAGGCGTATTTTTCCTCTCCTAATGGTACATAGGTAGGTTACTGTGCTTAGAAGTTATTTTCTTGAGAGAATTGGGAGAGATAAAGTGGAGAAAAGATGGGTAGTGGGAAGACTAGAGAACAACAAATGGAAAACTTAGTTCTGATTAAAGAAAGAGATTGGCACAGAAAATAATTGGAAATATCAACTTAAGTTCAGCAGTTTCATAGTCACTAAGCTGAAAGCAATGAGATCTGGAAAACAGCATACAGATATTCTGATTAATACCTCCACTCCCACAACAGAACAAAGAAAAAACCACCAAAAACCCCAAAGTAAGTATATTCTAAAAGACCTATCTACATATAGAAGTATACAATTTATATAAGTTTACAACAGAAGTATGAGTGTGTGTGTACATATATATATATATATATATAGTATTTTGTATATATAATGTGTGTGTGTAGAAGAATGGTTGCCAAGAGAGGTTGTGGAATCTCCAGACATGGAGATATTAAAAAATCTGACTGGGTGCAGTCCTGGGCAGCCTGTTCCAGCTGACCCTGCTTGAGCAGGGGCTTGGGCTAGGTGATCTCAGGAGGTTGCTTCCAACCTCAGCGATTCTGTGATTTGTCTTTCCTTTAAGATTTTAATAGTCCATGGAACATCCAGTGCAAATATTCTACTAAATAATCCTTTGTAAGAACACACAGCATATTGTAATTAAGATAAATTTGTCTCTGTGGTTTGGACTTTTTTTGGGGGCGCTGTGGTTTTTTGGAGAGTTTAGGTTTGGGTTGGGTTTGTTTGGTTGGTTTTTAACAGTGCCAGTAGAAGAAACAAATGTCTTCTAATGTGTGGATTCTTTTAGTCTCCCTGTAAAAATTTGAATGTTGTCTTATCTGTTACGAGGTGAGAGAGCAAAATGAGTAGGTACTGATTTCCCAGTAAGTCTGTCATTGGTACTGCCAGTTCCCACAATCCTAGCATTCCCAGGGCATCAGTCAGTGTCTACAAGGAACAATTTTCAAATATTAAAGCATGTGAAAAGACATACAGGCCAAAGCTCAGAGCTCTCTAGGGACTGTGACCTCTTAAATGGAATATATTCTGACATTTTCACAGGCTAAATGAAAGAATTCCAGCAGGGTCATTCCATTTGGTAAACTTCTAAACAAACATTCCGTCATTTTAGTTTGATTTATAGATTTTTATTTTTTTTAATTATCTGCTTATTGTGAAGAGATTAACATGGGAGACATGACCTGTGACTGACTCAATTTAAGGCATCTGGTATATATGAAAAGCTCCTGTAGAGGGCTTTGCATTTGAGTGATTACAGGAGATACGGAAAGTATGTTTTCCTTTAAAGAGATCTCTTGATCAAACTGTCTTATTCTGACTCTTTTTTTTTTTTTTTTTTCCCTGAAATTCCTTGTGGATAACTAAATGCATAGCTAGAAAAGAATGTTGAGTTAATTTTAAATTGCACCATATAATTGTTTTAAATTGTTAGAACTAAATCCTAGCTGCATATGTTATCGTTGAAATGTTAGCTTGTGATACAGCCACTACAAGAAGGTAATGTAGTGCAAACAGAACTGGTAATTGATGTGCAGTACTTATTATATGAGCCTTTTGCAAATCGTAGGTAGCATGGTGGATGACCAAATATTGTCCTTTAAAAATTATATTTTTTAATATATATATGCAGTTATATATATGTGCAGTTAAACATATATATGCAGTTAAACATATGCATCTTATATATATGCAGTTAAACATATATATAAAAATATCTTTATATTATATATACACTTTTAAAATATTTATTTATTTATTTATTTATTTAGATGTCTATATGGGCAAGGCTGAATGGTAGGGAATTTTCAGTTAAACAGTGAACACTGCCAACGTATGTCCTCCTGTAAAAGGAATTTGTGCAGATTTTAGTGGGAGAAGTAGAACATGCAGACTTATAAATTTGATATCACTGTAAGTGTTTGGGATTTTTCTGGGAAGAGTAACTGAGGTAGGTGCTGACCATAATTTGGATTGTTTGGGTCTTTGTTACCACAACGGTGGAGAATATAGGCAGAAGTCTCCAGTCCTTCTGAGGTAATTCCTTAGTCACAGCATAGTACACAATCCTATTGTAAAAATTACTCACATTTTTCATTTGACTTTTTGAAAAAAACAAATAGATATACTTGATATTTTACTAGCAAAAGAATATGAAGATGAGAGACTTGAATGTTTTGGCTTTTGCCTATTTATCTTAAAGACTGTCTGTATGAAATTTACTGCTGAGTTGTTTGACAAATGTCTTAAGTGTTCAAAGCAAAGAACTGATGTACTGGCATAGAGAAAAAATGGTTTTTTAACAAAACAAGAAGGCAGAATAGAAATCAATTGTAAGTGGCAAATGGTGGGTGGGGAAGGGGGAGCAAACAAAAAACCCTTAAGTTAACAGTTAAGTAACATTCTTACTGTTTAAAGAAATAATAGAATAAATTATAACAGGGATTATTTAAATGAATGTTTTCTTTTGTGTAGTCAGAGAACCATTTTCCTATCTGAAGAAATTATTACACAATGATGAACAACTGGATTATCCTAACACAACAATAAAGGACCAAGAAATTTGTCAAGGTGTGCATGAAGCCAAGATGAAATAGATGTTTGAGTAATTAAGCTTTTTTCCCCACTTCAAAATCTTGTGGTAGTGAAATAGATGAAATATCTAAGGCTGTTCTATTTTTTTTTTTTTTTGTCTAGAGTGTAAATTCATCTGTAGTGGTTTTTTTTTTAATGGGATTGCAAAGGAATGAGCTCCATATGATGTGAAGAGTTGCAATGTACTGTTAAAGCAATTGTTGCTCAGTTAGTTCATGTTTAATGAAGTTGTAAAGTTGCTCACAGTTAGTGATCTCACTCAGCAGATCACTGATACTTAACTAGATAACGGATCTATTCTGAGTGGCAGACAAGCAGGCACTGTGGAGGGCACAATGTTGCTGCATTGTTTCCTCCTGCACATTGTGATTTTGGCGAATGTGCATTAGGCACTTCCTCTCTTTAAATAATGCTTTTTCTGTAGCCTGAAGGTTGGCAGAACACTTGAAAATATGTGTTGCAGGAGGATGGAAAGAAAAAGCATTAATTACATTAGATTAAAAGCAAAAAAAAAAAATTTATTAAAAACGTGCAATACATTGCTATTAAATGAGATGTTACTGGATTTTGGTTTATGGAACTGACAGGGATGTTCCATTCTGAAGCCTTTTTTTCTTCATTTCACCCACTTGTATACAATACATACAACTTAAACTGAAATTAAAATGAGAGGTACTTCTACACTCTGAATTTGGTGCAAATTCCAACAGATTTAATTTTTCTTGAAACAAAAAGCTTGTTGTGTATCTTTGACTTCAGATTCTGGTTTTGATACACTGGTGCTGTTTGTAATTGGGTTTAAACCATAATTGATAGATCTGACATGCACTGCTTAAGATTTTCTTTTAGCTGAAAGAGCTACTTATATTTTGTTGTTTGATAGAAACTAGTGTTTCAGCCACAGTTTTGTTTCTAGCTCATTACAGGTGTCTGTATGATCCTCAGTGTCATTTAGCCATTTGTACTGTTAAAAATAGCTCTTTGGAAACAGGTAAATGTTCAAATCAGAGAGGTTATACATCCAATATTTACTTTGGAAACTAGTAGTTCTCTTTGCTTTATTACAAAACCTTCTGTATTTAAGTACACAGTCAGCAGCAGAGAGACAAGGTGAAAATTTAGCAATTTGAAAAAGTTTTTTGGCCTGTTTATTAATAATGCCATCAATTTCAAATTACAATCCAAATTCCAGCTGCCTTTTAGAAACTGAACACAAACTGAGTGGAGTTGAAAGACCCCAAGCTTGTTTCACTAATACTTATTCTAAAGGATTTTTTGTTATAGGACAAAATGGGTGATTTGAATGGGAAAGTATTAAGCGCCTGCCATTGAAGTCTTTCACCAGTTCTTCTAAGACAAGTGTGGAATTAGCATCCTTTAAAACAGTTTTTATGTGTCAAAACTGTGACCTTCAAGACAGATACTATCCAAACATAGGAAGTATGTTTAAAGTATCAACATGGTGTTGGTGGCGGATGACAGAGCTGCTGCTATTTTGCAAGAGCTTAAGAAATTACTATCAGATTTGAAAGTGCATAAATAAATCTGAGAAGTAGGTATGGTACTTTAGCAGTCAAAGGTAGGAACGTATGTGAACTGTTCTAGGAGAGTTACAAATTTATTTTATTTAGCTGGGAAAAGGGAGCTCTTAAATGGCAGGTGGATTGGCTCTCTGGGGATCATGAGGAGGCACTGTGCCTTGATTCACATGGGACCTGCTCGTGACTGGAAGACACCTTTGAACAACTGAGTATTGTTAGTTAGCAGATGAATTTAGTACTTGAATGTGCTAACCAGCTAACAGTTTCTGTTCCTTCTAATACAGTTCGTAGGAATGTGAGAAAGTCACTCATAAAAACATGCATTTTTCTCATGTTACAGTGCTGCAACTACAGCTACTGAGCCGGCAGTTGTGAGATGCCCCCAGGTGCCTGTGAAACTGTCTCAGAATTTTAGACTTTTCTAATAGATATGTTGAGACATGGTGATTATTTCTTCTTTGAAGCCTTATCACTAAAAATAGTAGAACTGTATTGTTGATCACTCAAGTAACTGGTATATCCAAATTATTAGTTGAGGTTGGATTAATGTATATTACTGTTCCTGGGAAAACAAGTTGTTGTTGGAATATGAGTTTTTTTTATGATGTGGGGGATAAATGTCATTCTTCATGCAGGGATTTAAGAGAAACTGTCCCTTGGGCAGAATGTCCAGGTGTTCTCAATATTCACAGTATAACTGAATCTCAACAAAAACTATTTTCTTCTTCCAAGGTATCTTTTCTTACTCTTCAGTTGTTACATCTGCCCCTGCCCCAACTGTTCAATATTGTGTAGCATTTATTGGCAACTACAATACTTGGTTACTTGGAAAATACACAGCATCATTTTGACCATTCATCTCTCCTAGTCTGCCCAAGAATTTCATCGTTCTTATTTCCCATAAGTTCTGTGATTCCTGCTTTTGTTCATAAAGTTTTTTGCAACTTACTGTTGAGATTTTGGTCAAACTTCTTAAAGGTGTTTTAAAATATTAATCTGTTTGTTAGCTTGTATTGAACTGGGCGGTGAATTTGAAGCAAAATATTAGGCTTAACTCCAAGTGGCTGAAGCATAAGCATATTCGTTTCTGTAAATTCTGCTGTGGGGTGGGTACCCTTGAAAAAGAGGAGTGGGTAGCAGGAACTGCATGCTACTAAAGCTCATCTTTCTGAACAGGTGAGAAATGCTCATTGAGGCTTGAACTGCTGTTACCCACCTGCTGTTACTGTGATCCAGCATTCACTTGAGCACTGGACACTCTTAATTTATATAAAGCACTATAAAAAGATAAGAATGGATAGAACTACCTTCAGAACTATGACATTTGAAGGAAAATTTGTTACTCCTTGGGTTCTTTAATTACACACTTCCGTATTAGTATGTTGATTTTTTAAATTTCTAAATACTCTGTTCTCCGAATCATTTTGAAATTGCTTCAGACCAAATTACTGATTTTTCAGAAAATGTGTGAAGTGCACTGTACCCTTCCCATAAAACAATTTTGGCTGTTAGGTATTGTTATACTTTTAGAATATAATTAATCCGTCTAAACGGTTAACTTCTCTGTTGGTACAAGAAAAATGTGAAGTTATAATCTGGTATATCCGTAACTGTGTAAGATTCTATTTATTGACTGTGTCAGATCTTCATATAGGTTTCTTAAACAGTAGGTGTTTGTATTCTGTCTGGATTTTTTTTTTCCACTGAATGTGTGGAGTTTCTCAACAGTGATATTGTTTCTCATGCATAGTAAGTGTTCTGGCTGCAGGCAGTGAGGAAGTTCATTTGATTTATGAAGGAATTCTTTCACAGTAATATTTTTTTTCTTGTGTTCAGTAAAAATCACTGCAAAAGCAGATGTATTGGAATAGTCTATAATTGGTATTTAAGCAAAATCTAATTTAAGGTGTTAATTTTTATACAAATGATGTGCAAACAACAAATCTTTAGGCTGAGAGAGCTGCCTCAAATCATTTATGCTGAGTTTTTCCTTTGCCTGTATTTTCAGCTCCTTAGATGTCAAGAAGTTGATACAGTCTAGTAAGCTCACGCCTCCTTTGAATCTGCAGTTCTGAGGATGTGTAGGTCTCCCTTCTCCCAGCGGTAGGGAGATAGGGAGAGGCTTACAAGTCCTGCTGCTGTGTCAGGCAGCCCCACACCCCATGGTATCAATTGCTTGCCCCGGGACTGCCCTGTTAAGGTGAAGAGTCGGTGTTGAATGATTGTCTTGTAGAAAGATCCAAAGAGGCAAGATGATTTTTTTTCTAGTTTCCACTTCTAAAATTCTGTATCAAGTGTTTGTTATTATATATAGATCTTCTCAAATCTGATGCCATAAAAGTGAAACAATTTTTCTGAGTGGAGATGTCCTTTATAATTTCAGGCTGACGGATTTAAAATACAAAGTAGGGGTGTGGAAAATCTGTATAATGATAGCATTTTTAGGCCCAAGGGAAAGGAAAATGCACCTGCTAGAGTTACTTGTTGACATGTAGTGACTACTTAAAATGATGTATAGTTTATTTTCTCTAAGTACATGAAATGCAAACTAGTCTGCTGTTCCCTCATGGCCAATGCCAGATAATTAGAGGGGATCCCTTTCCCCAAAACGTTCGAGGTTGACACTGAAGTTGATGACTCATGTAAGATAAATGGGATATGCTGGAGAGAATGGCAGATCAGGAGCTGTGGGAGGAAATACTCCTGAAGCTGCTGGGAATAATGAGATGTGTAACTGTAATGCAAAAAGGAAAATAATAAAATACTAGGGTTTTAGATATTTACAACAAGGAACAGAATCTCTCTCATAGTGCAAGGAAAGACGTGGAAATAATCGATGGTTTTCCCACTTACCTCTGCTAGATAAATGTCTCTGAAACAAGACTGGGGCCGGGGCAGGTGGGAAGGTTCCTCAACATAACTTTTTCAAATGCCAATGTGCAGCTTTGTTTACTGGTGAAACTTAATGAGTAGTGGATGTGCCAGTCAGGCAAAGATAAAGTATTTCTGCTGCTGGCAGCAGTGTTCAGAGTAGTGGGGGAAGGGAGAAAGAAGGGGAAAAAGGGAGAGAGTCCTCAGCAGCAGTTTGTCTTAGGTATCAGCAAGTGCTGCTCCTTCAGCAACTGCTGGATTTATTTTTAACTGCTTGACTCATTCTTTGTCAGATGATTGACCATCGAGCCGCATATTGAAACACGAATGTGCAGAGGAAGCAAGCACAACTAAAGGAAAAGGGGGAGTGGTTGTCTGAGAAAAGAGGTGGGATTTGGGAGTTCTGCTTCACAGGCTCTGTGCCTGCTGTCTGAGTGAGTTACAGGCTCCAGAGCAGACCGAGCATACTGCAGGTCAACCTAGAAAGTGAAGGGTGATGGCTGCTTTCGGCTGCAGAAAGGCACAATTGGTCATTTATTAGGAGAAAGGACCTGGAAGCAGTGTTCAGGACAGCAGTGTACTGCTTGGTGACAAATTAATATTTTTTTTCCTATGCTGGATGTTGCCATTCTAAAGGATTCTCATCATGATCGATAGCTCCAAGAAGCAACACCAGGGCTTTTCTGAGATTCTACCTGCAGGAGATGTTAAGCCACTGAAGGAGAAGGAATGCCTTGAGGTGAACAGCCAGAAAAGTCTCAAGGAAGGTCAGTCACTTGCTGGTTGGGGGAGAGAAAATGCAGAAGTACTGGGCAGATTCAGTTCCCCAGCATTTGTGGTGTAATGCTATATGTCAGGAATAATTTTTGTACATTAAATTAGGTATTGTTTTCCCTCTTAAAAAATTTCTAAAAGCAAAGTTTAGAATTTACCTGAGACTATTAAAATAACAATGATAACAGCTTGATAGAAATTGTAGTATGAAGAAAAATGAGCGATTAAGTACTCTTTTTTTCAGAATAGCATTTAGTGCTGAATTAATGAAATACTCTGAAATTGTCCTGTAAATATTGCACAAAATGCTTCAAAATGTCACTACTGAAATAAATATAATGAAATAAATGTCATTAAATATTAATATATATATTAAAAATAAAACCCCACAGACCTTTAGACTTGTATTACTGCCTCATTTTCAACAGTGCTTTTCTCAGCTGTCTATCTGTAGAATTCCCTTCTCCCCTCATACTTTAAATTAGATTTGACTCTGCTTTCCAGTTGTATGCTTTTCAAATTAGGTTGTCTCCTTAAATGATTGTTTTTACACTGTGCATTAAATTGATATAATGCACAAGCATTAGTTTGTAAAATAGCAGTAGTCTGAGGATATTTGGAGTGTTACTTAAAGCTGACAAATGGTACTATACCAGATTCATCTAAAGTAGTATTTGTTAGGCTGTGGCAATAATACTGCTGAGACATGGAAGTTGTCTTATTCTTTCTAGCCAGAGGTATTCTTCTAGCTGGCCTGTGTTAAGGAGGAGAAGGAAGAGACCTCTTGAGGTCAGCTGCCAGCCCTGCACAGAACAGTTTGTTAACTGGTGTATGTTAACACACCAGGGTCTTTGCAGTTCAAGACTCAAACTCCAACTTCTTAAACAGTCAGAAACAAACTGTATTTGTAGTAGACAAAATTCCTTCTTTCCTTTTACAGCCCTCTGCCTTGGCTTTTACTCCAGATATCTCTGGATTGTCTGGTGATTCAGAGATTTCTTCCTGGGTGTTGTGGCAAGACTGCTGTTTTTGCCCCTTCTACATGAGATCATGCCTTTCTCAGAATTTAAATGCTGGGTTTGTTTGGGGGTTTTGTTTGTTTGTTTTTAAACTTGGATCTTAATAATGTTTAAAATAGCAAAAAGATAGCCCACATTCATTATTGAATTCAGTAACCGGCAGTTTATTTTAAAAAACCCCTTACGTAGCTCTAAGTTAGGGCTAGAGAAAACACTGATTTTTATATGATGTACTGATACCAAAGGTTTCTTATTGATTGGAAAGAGAGACAATAAGTTGAGTGTTGGTGCATGTGGCTGTGGCTGAGCACCTAACAGTTCTGCTTCCTTTACCGCCCGAAAGTACTGATTGAAAAACAGTGATTGAAGAGAAAGGGCCAACAGTGGCTTCTTTTTCATGGTGTGTGCCTTGCACCTCCAAATAGGTGCAGTTAAACCTGCTGCTGCTACCTCTGAAGCTCTGTGGGGCAACAGGAACAAAGAAGGAATGCGAAGAAGTTGAGAGGGCCAGAGGAGTGAGCATACTGTTGTGGGAAATACTGTAGGAAAAAAACCCTGACTAATCTAAGCTACTAAGAAATAAAGGGGAGAAAGACATGAAAAAATGAGCATGGTGGATAGTGTAGGTGGGCTAATAAGTAACCACGGTAATCATTATCTTCAGTCTTCTTTGAATATGTCAGTTATGTAGAAAGTGGATAAAAAATGTACGTTACAATAATGATGGTCTGTCAGAGTAGCAAAAAACCTGCAATTATGGGACACTCTTCCAGTCTAAATTCATGAATATTTTAGAGTTTAAATTATTCAGTGCATAAAAGAAGATATAATTGTTTTCCACAATTACTACCTTTGCTTCCTTTTCTCTGTTTTAGTACCTGTTCTCCATTTTCACTTTTCCCCAGTGAATATTGCTTATCCTTTTTTCTCTCCTAAGTTTGGCAGCCTAATAATTAAAATAATGAACCTCTTTTTGAGAGTATGATTGACTACAGGATCTCCTCTTCCAGCCTTTCCTCTTTCTAAAGCTTAGAAAAAACAAGCATTTTCGTTCTTGTATACTGAATGAATTATTGAAAACATTGCAAATCTGCTTGATTTGCATCTAGAGAGACTAAAACAGAGCTTCACCTTTTCAGTTTATAATGTTGCAAAATGTGTAGTTCAGGTATTGTAGATTTTTAAATATTCAATTGCAGTTGTTAATTTCATCCTATTTAAATAACATAGTTCTTATTTTACAGAACAGTATATTCTAAATTAGCTTGTGGCGTTCTGTCCCCCCCCCCGCCCCCCTTTCTTTTTCCTTTAATTCAGACGATGATGTGACTGGGTTTGCTACCTCAGTCATCAACCGTTTTTTGATACAAAAATACTTATGAATACCATCTGTGAATGGTTAAAACTGCAAGAATTAAAAATGTAATTTTGTTGGCAAACCCAGATGAAGTATATAGAGGTCAAGTAATTCAGAAGGTGCTACAGCCTTTGCTTCATAATCTATTTTGCACAGTTTGATAAATCTAAAAATGTAGAGATAGTGCAGTGTGCTTATTTCAGCAGGTGAGTACCTCATGAGAATTGTTAGGTGCAGTTCTTTTTTTACTTAGTATTTCTTTATAGGGAAAGAGGCTTTTGATGGAAACACAAATCCCAGCACTGCCTTCATCAAAATATTAAGAGCATTGGAAGGTTAGATTACAAGGATTTTTTTTTTTTTTCTTTGCTTAGGCTAATGAATACTCTTAGAATATACACATTATAGCATCCTATAGCACAGGAGGAAATCCTCTTAATTACCCTACTTTCTTGTAAACAACTCATATGTTATTGTTACATGTTGTCTGTTCTGTGAAAACAGTTATTAATTTTATCTGTTTTATCAAAATTATCTTTTGTATGAGCAAGGAACAAAAATACTTCTTGGCTCTGAGGCTAATACAGTGCTAACTAAACAGCTTTTTCAGAAATTCTGTAGCATTGACTTCTAATGTCAAGTAAGTGGCCAAAACATTTAGAAAATTAAGTGGAAAGTCTTGAATGCAATCAGGACATCATTGTGCATACAGTTAGTAAGAAAGAGTTAGCATCATCAACAATGCATATATTAGGAATTAGGAACATATTTAGGTTGCAGATTAGAAAGTTTCTAACTGAGGAGTGAAGTGAATTTAGGAAGTCTTGCCTTGTACCTTAAATTGTTTTAATATAAAGATTGATGAGCTCCTGCAAGAGTGTATGACCATGCCAGGACTCTTGAAGACACAGTATTAAATTGGTGAAACAAATCAGTATGGTGCTGTCTCAGGTGGAATTTAAAAGGAGATTGGATCCCAGTTTGTTTGCACCATATTTTTCTTATATTAATCTGAGCTTCAAAGATATCAGTTGCCTGCAGGTTACTGTAAGGAAAAAAACTAACCAGGAAGGAAATTTTCTTTCCACCCTGAAACATAATTTCTTTCCTGGATTTGTATTGCTTTTTAACTTTACTGTTTTGTGAGGAACTGGAGACTGGCAAGTACTAGAAACAGGATACAGGGTGGAATGAGTGAAGCACAGGGATTTTTCAGGTGCTTGCTGGAAATGTGTTCATCCTGTCTGGTTAATAGATTACCAGATTTAGTCAGGAAGGATTTCTTCCCTTCCTCCCCTGCAATCAAATCAATATTGCATGAGAACTGTTTATTGAACAGAGTTCCTGCTGTTGATGGCATGTTAAGTATTGGTGATACTCTTGACCTCTGCTGCTCTCCTGCAGTGACATGTTAGACTTAATGATTCTACTGTTGGTTTGCTGGTTTTGTTGGTTTTGTTTTTTCTTTTTCTTTTTAAAAAGATTTAAGTTTTTATAACCCCTTATCAGTGGCAGTCTATCAGGTATGTTTCTTGAGACACAGATAATGAGAAAAATACTGGGAAAAAAATTATTATTCCTGTCATCTTAGTTAATAAAGGAGGCACTATAAATTCAGTGTACTGGTCCTGTGAGGCTGTGTTAAATTCTTAACTTGATGTATCTACCATAAACAGTCTCTCTAATGACAGTGCGATAATTCTATGTCTTACAAGTAAATCAGTGCTTATTTCACAAAATTTTCTTCTTCAGTGTAGCACTTAAATGAATAATAAATATGTGGTAATCCCATTATAATAACATTCTTAAATACTTCAATAAACCAAGGCCACAATGTATTAATTTGATTTTGTATGTAATCTGTATAGAATTAGAGGATACAGTCACTAACCAAGAGTTCTAAGGAAACTTGCTATGGCAACTACAAGATTTCTTACAGGTTTTATAAAGGGTTAGGATTAAGACTGCTGCTGCCAAAAGTAGGTGTAGTCTCATCCAGCCCTACCCTGCTTACTGCCAGCCTCTTTCTTGTGTCAGCATTAGTAATTATGCAACCCTGAAGTGAGTAGGATCAGTGAACAGGTATTACTGAAGACTTTCTTTCAACAGTGTTTGTTTTCAGCCAGATCAGAGCACTGACCTGACAGGCTGCATCTTTGCCAGTGTTGATGCAACAGAAGCAGCTGGGGTTGGAGGGAGGAAGAGACCTTTGTCTTTTCATCAGTAATCCTATCTTAGATCATATTATGTTATGAAACCACACTTTGAAACCACTGTTTTGTTGCTATGGTGGAGGTTTCTTCTTTCCTTTCACAAAGTATCCAACAAAACATGCATGTACCTCAGCCTTTTTAATGCAAAGTCCTTTTTAATGCAGCAGCTTCACTGTCACCGTAAGCAATCTGACTCATCCACTGAGCAAGCATCTGCAGAAATCTGATGTTGTTGTCTACATGGCATAGTTGACACAATGCCATTGCTTACATCCCAGTTTGCAATCAGGCATCTTAGTGTAAACCCACCTTCCTCAGTGTTTTGAATTAATGTGTAATCTCATGAATTGGACGATCTGCTTGGGTATGCATTTTATTTGCTGGCTCTACTGTGCCTAGGAAAAGCATGGAAAATGGAGGTAGTACCTTCTCGAGAGGGCTTGGCTGGAAATCATCTGTCATCAGATGATGATATTCAATGTAATATGCTCCAAATTATCACAAAGCAAGTCTGTAGTAGATGTAGAATTTGAACACAAGTTTCATGAGTCCCTTGGCAGAACACTTCTTGGCTGATAGTATTTGAGGAAATGCAAATTATTTTTTAAAAAAACAGAAGACTGTACTAAGCAGAGGAATACTTGCAGGTTTAGAAAATGTAATTGTTGTTAATGTACTTAAGGTATGCAATTTTAGAGAATACTTGAAATGTAAGCTTTAGTTTATTCAGACTTTTCACCCAAGATGGTAGTGATTTTTCTGATTTTAAAGATGTAAACAGAATTGTGAAAACTATAGATTTTGCTTTTTACATATACATGCAGATATATATTCTTCCCAGCAGACATTCTGGTAATTTGTTTGGAGGCTCGTGTATGTTCTGGCTTGTTTCTAAGCAACACGTTCAATAGCAATAGGATACAATACAGATTGTCCTATATCCTAGTCATTTAAGCTTCTCAACTGATGATATTGTTAAGCTTTGTATTTTTGTTTTGAACTTTAAGTTTACATTTAGCTGTCTTTCTCATCTAGCTTTTCGTTTTCTACTTTCAGTATGATGATGTTACTTCTGGAAGCAGTTATGTGTACATTATTACAGGCTTACAGACAAAAGCTTTAAATCACAGTGGTATAATTTAAAAGATTGGGAGGTCCTGCAGGGTTTTCCTCCAGAATTCTGAAGAGATCATCTGAAATGGCCCTCAGTAGTCTCCACCCACATGCTTTGCATTTATGCAGAACATTTCTAAGCTGAAATGAAAGTATGACTGAATAATTGCTTAAAATGAGTATGCATCAGAGGCTATTTAACTTTTCTTAATTATTTTTTATATAGTCTTAGCAGAAAAATCACATATACAATAATGGAAAAAAGAACATTAAAAGTATATAAAAATAAGGGATTTTTTTTATAAAAACAAGTAAAAATAAGAAAAAAATTTTTTTAAATGATACTCTGGCATACCTGAAAGTTTTGAAGACTGTACCCAATATAACCTATTCACTCATGTTTAGATGAGTGATTTCTTTAATGATAAATTATTTTTATTTTAAAATCAAGAGCATTTAACCTACTGTATCACCATCTGATGGGAGGTGAGTACCACAATTTTAAATGCATTTTATCTTTAAAATGCTGTACAACTTATTTAGAATCACTTCCAACAAATTACAGGGAGCTAAATATTTTCATGGCTTTTCCCTCTCCTTCCTTCCTTCTTTGACATGCCATATAAATGAAAAGAACGCTACATTACCAAATTTCTGACTTTGGACCATGTGGAATGAGTAATGCCAGGTGCAAACTAGCTACCATATTCCATAACCTTCCTGAAATGTGTACCTTGCATATCACCTGCTCTTTCTTTTGCTTATTATACAAAACATCCAGTTCATTAAATTTTTTGTCTTATTCACAGAAAAAATATTAGTTGAAAAGATTAATCGTTTTTTTCTCAATAAAGCATGTAATGAATTATAAATAGAGTACAACACCCCATATAGAGTTGAGGGAGAAATGATCACAACTCAGGAGAAAGCAAAACATCTGTCTCTGGAAAACTAACTTATTGTAAATTACGCTGGTTAGAAAATGCCATATAAACTTTTAAGGCCAAGCAGATGGTGTTTGGGGGTGTGAGGGTAACAACTGAGAGAGGCACAAAGTGCTTGATACTCTATTTCTGCACTTCTGTAACTGTTGCCCTGTGCTGTGAGGTTGGTCCAGAATTCTAATACAAAGCCGATGCTTAGATCACTTGTATAGTCCACCTACCATCGGATAAAATACTCTCTTCTACTTTACTGCCACCCTGCTGTTCATGAACTGGTATTAATGTTATAGTCCTGATGCCAAATAACTAGTTACAAATTACTTCAGATCAAGGATACAATAGAATAGTTCATCTCCTGTAGCAGTGCTTCATTGCAACTAGAACGTCTGTTGTTAACATCTACTGCTCTGTTTCAACCTCAACGTGTTAGAGACCTTGGCTGCATAAAAGCTTCTTTTAAGCTGGCAGAAAGAAATGGAGGCTTTCTGTGTAACAGCTTTTAATTTAAAGGAAACGGCCCTGTTTCCAGCACTGTCTGTTTCCATGGCAGCCAGCCTAGCAGCCTGCGCTGGAGTTTCTACCGCTCTTGGAAATTTCCAAGGGAGTATGCAGGAATGTTGGACATTACATTTTCCCATTTTTACTTGCAGTTTTAAGGGCTTAAATAGCTAATATCCACTGGATTTTAACTTTGGAAGAAAGAATGAGATGATTACATACAGAACATAAAATATCTTGATGCATTATTTTTCTTCTTGCTGTCATTTGAAAGAACTGCCTGCTGTCTAATGAACCCAGTCTCGATGGTTTAGTGTCTCTTTCATCTGTGCAGTTGTTAAATGTCAACAACTATTTGCTGTTTCGTAGTACCTTCTATAAAAAGATAAAATTTAAATTTGATTTTAAATTAATAGGATATGTAATTAACTGTGTTAGATGTGGAATTATTAGTGCTGGACCTGTGCACAGCATGAGTTCTGTTTCTTTTCAAGACAAGAAGCAGTGGTGAAAGCTTGTCAATCAGTGTAGATAGCATTGTTCCTGCAGGACAACTATCAATTTATTTTTGGCCTCTTTACATTCCAGTGCTTGTGATTATATAGTACTACTTTGAGACATCTTTTCCATAGGATACAAATTACAGATTTGTAACCAAAATCACTTGCTCAACTTTGATAATAGCTGTTTTTCTAAGTGATTTAATAATACACTTTATTTTCACTTATTCTGCCATTCACACTGAGTAAGACCTGACTGGACTGCTCTACGTTTCTTACCTTTGAAAGGGTCTTATACAGAATGTGATGTGTACTGGCTTAAATGCCTATTTGTGCCAGCTTTCTTGCATTCAAACCAGCAGAGCGCTTCAGCAGGCTATTGAGGATCTGCTTGTTTTGGTTATTCTTAATCTTTATGCCCCTTTAGGGCATAGTGTATGTGAACCTGAACAGTACTCACTGTTTGAAAACAGAGGCCATTAACTTTTAAAATTTAGTGCTATATAGAAATACTTCAAAATAATAAAGTGCACTGGTTAACAGATAACCTCTCCTTTGTAGTATCACCATCTCTATTCCCTTGCATACAGAAGCACTGATTCCTTGGTATGCTAACACTAGAAGAAACTATAAGAGTGGGAGCACCAGCCTCTGGCACTCAGTTTTTCAGGTGGTGAAAAATCTATGCCTCCAATGAAGTCGGAAGACTTCTGCTGACTTTATGAGAGTCAGACAACCAGATGTTCTTATTGTGAGGAGGGATTATGCTTTTTGGGTTTGTTAGTAAGTATTAAATAAGCTATCTAAGATTTAATGATCATTTTATTGAGTGAAGAAAACACATGGAAATTTTGGAATCTCTTCACCTGGTGTTAAAGTGTTAATCTTAAAATATACACTGACTTGAAAATAAATAAAATACCCTTCCTTCCCCCTCAGTCAAAACAGGAGTTTGACTGACCTCTCTGTGCGTGGCTTTTATTCAGAAGCAGTTCAAAGACAGTTTCTTAGAGTTGCAGTGTGTGAAGGGGGATTCCTGCCAGATAACATGAAGTGTGAAATATTTGTGCCGTCTTTCAGCAACTAGATTTGCTCAGTGGTGTTAACATAGCCCTTCTTTTGCACATACACTTTAAATATGAGGAACAGTATTACTGAGATTAATAGTGTATTAACATATGTAAATCTTTGTCAGTTCTGGGCCTTTATTTTGAAGATCATCTTCTATGATTTTAGATGTTATGCAGATAACTGCCTGATTTTAACAGTGTAAAAGTGAGAGGTAAACTATCGGACAACAAGCTGAATGGATTTACCCCGATAAGAACAATCTGTTAAACACAGTGTTTGAGTAAGTACCACCCCATGGGGAACTTTGTTTTGTAGTACCTCATGTCTTTTGAATTCTCCCTTCCCCAGATTCCATACTGGTTTGTCTGTAAACAGTTCTTTGTAATAAAGTGGGGGGGGGGGAACCCCACCACCTAAAAAAACTCTAAAACACTAGAACAAATAGTACAGTATAATAACTTTGGCTAATGCCTCAGTGGTTTTTAGATTTTTTGTAAGCTGTGTCCTCCTGTCTCATCCATCCTTAATAGACTTACCTCTTTGTGTGTTACTGACTGTTCTAGAAATTTCTTGCTATATGGATTTCTATATATGTGATAAGCAAAGTCTGTATTAGATTTAATTACATTAGATTTAAACCAACCTGCATTCTATTTTATACAGAATTTCTCACTGAAATAAATCAGTAATTCTTTGCCAAAAGTGCAAAGCTGTGCTCCATTCTCACATCGTTCATTCTTGTCTTTGAAGATAATTTCATCACATTTTCCTTATTGAAAACTTGTGATTTAGTTTCCATGACTCCCATATTCCGTATCTTTTTGGCTGTTCTTTGAGCTGCTTTTTGTGGGTCCCTGTTTCCTTTTGAGCTTTTCACAAACCTCATTCCTGTTCCCTTCCTTCATACCTACTTCAGGTTCATCTCCAGTAGAAGGATACAAGTCTGTCTCTAACTTGTTCCTGCTCAGTTGTAGGGCTCGGTCTGTCTAACTACAATGACAATATTAAGGTCATTACTGACTGTAGCATGACCGTCTGCTCTGACACACAGACCTGTAAGCCAAATTTCCTCTTTGACTAGATGTAGCTATGCAACTCATGTACAGGTGTTACCATTTCTTTCTTAGAAACATCTCTGCTTTTTACTTTTTGCTGCTGTGGGGGCTAAAGGTATTTTAGGTCCTTATGTCTTTTATTGAGATATAAATAATAGCTTTTTACCGATCTGTTTGCTTTGGAAAAGCAAAAGTTTTTTTCAGCTTTTCAGCTTTTTAAAATAATATATTTACGTTTTTTATTCACAACTACTTCCTATTTAGAAACTTTCTTTTCTTCAATCATGTGTTCAACTGCTCAGTATTTATTTTAAAAAAATAAAATCAGACACCAAACTTTTTTAAACTTTCTTGATTTTGGAGTTGTTTGCAAAAGCAAACATCTGGTTTTCATCCAACTATGTTTCTGTTTAACCTCCTTGCTCTGGTCAAGTCAAAATCTTCACTTATTATCTTCTTACACCATGTTTCTAACTATGAGTCATCTCTTCTTTAGTATTCCCCCTGCAGTGCTTCTCTATTAGTCATGCTACAGGCTGTTCTTTCTTTACTATGTAATATATATATAAGTTCTTGATATTTATTTAATAAATGAATAGCTGCATGTTCTGTATTTTCTATAGCTCTTGTTTTTTTCAGTCCTCCCACAGTTTTTATGACTTCTCCAGATACACATGGGACAACTTCAAAATCCTCCCTTATTTGCTTTGTGATGCCCAGTGTAGGTTAACAGATGATGGGCAGGCAAGTACTGTTATGAGAGACAATAACTATTTGTTATATATATATGTACATACACATTATATAAATACATACATATATATATATATATGCCAAAAAATGCTAAAGCTTCACGTGAAACCTGAGCGTGTATGGCTTATGTGCAGGTAAATTCTTACTGCTCTTCTCATCCTTCTGCTATAGTCCGCTGCATATTCTCTTGTAAGACTATACATTGTTTAGGCTATGGGTCACTTCTTACTCTTTCTGCAAAGCTTAAGCCAAATATCTGATCATAATTGAAGCCACAAATCATAGATATCATACATTCATAAATTATGTAGCAGGGCTTCCCATCATCTACATGGGGAATTAATGTTCATTAAAGAATTAGTTGAAACGAGTGGGAAAATAAGAGATAAGCTGTGTACATTCTTACCACTGTTTTTTTGCTGAATAGATTTATTTTAGTCTCCCTCTCCCATTTTCTGAGGGAATACCACCTATCATGGCCATGGCCAAGCAGCATTAATTTTCAGGAACTGACAGAAATCGCATCAGCCACAAACATAAGTAACACATCCACTGGGGTATGTTTATAGTGTTGATGCTTCCATGGTGTAGGACTGCGTGCGAGTGGGATGTCAGAGGGAGGCACAGCCTTTCCCCCTTTCTGACGCACATCGCACCAGTTAGCACAAACCAGGAGCCACAGGAACTGCATTGCATTCAATGAGTCCGTACCAGTGCGCTCACAGTGTTCAAAGTGTCTTCCTCTTTGGACACGCACATGGTAGGTTCCTGACACTTCCATGTTACTAGTGCTGTTGAAAGAGGGTTCAAAACAGGACCTTGACACAGAAACTTTGGTACGTTGTTTTTTGAGGGTTTTTTGTTTGTGGGTTGGTTTGTTTGTTTCTTTTTTCCCAAAAGAAATTTCAGCAGCTGAATGTACCTCGGGCAGACTCTTTTTAAAGTATACTTTAGGAGAATACAGGGGAATACGCATTAGAAGTGTTGGAGTAGTTATTTAGCTTACTTGTATTGCCAAAGCACAGTGTGAGGCCTTTCTGATTTTTTTCTCCCACAAACTTGCCAATGAAAAATTAAAACACAATAATTGCTAAATGTTGAACTGGTGGGATGTGTTTAGACTGTCCAGTCCAACCGTATGACCTAAGCATTGTCTGTCTTGGTGTAGTAGAATGCCAAATAGAAGTCTGATCCTTTTCATATGAAAGATGAAGAGCTGTGGTCTGAGAGTCATGTCAATATCTGGATCTGGGAAAGCCAGATCTCTAATTAATAAATAATAAATTTCTGATAAAACTCTGCCCCTTTATATGTAATTTTAACAGGTAAACTAATTTATTAAAAAAACACTGTCAAGCTATTTTTTCCTGCATAAAGGCTTTGCACATCACATTTGAGATTGCAGCGATACTACTTTAGGATTTTAAATAAGTTGTTCTTCATCTTATCTGTTGTCTGTAGTAGGTTTCATAAAGTAGCTGGTGTATGCACTTCCTACAAAATGATTTTCCAATTTAGCCAGCTGTCCAAATTGGTGAGTTAGTGAGGGCTTTCAAATTGTTGTTATCAACTCTGCAAAACAGTGTTACCATTCTATAATGTGAAGGTCAATTTGAACGTTGTTTAACTTTCCCACTTCTGTTCACTAATATCTGAAAACACCATACTAGCAATGCTTAGGTAGCCATAACTGAACCAGCTACACTTACAATATGGGTTTTATGATAAAGTTCAGTAAAAAAAGAAAGTCTGAGTAAAAAGCATATTAGAAATCAGAAATATAACGTACCACAAATACATTTTTTTTCTTAATGATAGGCAAGTCATCTATATGTTGGTAGATGACTTGCATTAGTGATAAAATTCCTGCATCTGTTGTAATATTACCAGCATTCGTTTGTCGATTCACTGTGTTCCAGGTGATGGAATTGAAAAAAATACTAATTCTGATTTACTTGCTGTGTCTGATGACATATCAGCTTTACCCTGGACATAACTGATGTTGGAGCAGGTCATTTTTCTTGAAAACCTTGAGCCTGAAATAAGAGAGGCATATGTGTAAAACTGACTTGTAACTGGGTAAAAGATTTGGTAGACACATTTGTAGTGTGTTTAGTGTTCCAAGAAAGCCAAATTTAAGTATGGTGTAAATTTGGACCAAATACAGCTGTATAGCATAGATGAGATTCCTGCCCAGAGCACGACATGCTTTTCAACCCTTTCCATGTCTTCCTAGTTGTGTAAAAGGAAGCATAGTTTGAGCCAAGAACAGAATAAAGTCAAGTTTTAATCTACTCAAGACCAAATATATTGGGTCTGAAATACGGTAATCTTGCCATGCTGTTTATAAATTCTCTCCCGTCATTTGGATGGGTAAAACTTATTTAAGATTTTTGAAGGGATTGCCTGTTTAGTTTTAAGACTAACTCTGAGCTGTTTTGGTTTTACAGTTCTTTGCTTTCCTGTAAACACCACACCAGTTAGTGAATTTCTCAGTGTTTTGTGCTAGTGCCATAGGAAATTCTTAGAAGTAGCCCCAGAAGCTTAACATCATAATATATCGTATGCTTAAAATGCAGTTCCATTGAAATGTGCATTTATTGAAGTTTTTCTGTAGGAATGGGCTAAGTCCTGACCCAATACATTATTTTTCTTCATTCGCACTTAACTATAAAGCTCGTGGATTTTTAAAATTGGATGTACTGTACAGTTGCATTATGTGTTTGCACACACTTATCTGCATTTTTTGGGTCAGATTAGACCAATTGGACTTAGAAACCCACGTGGTTTTGTGCAGAAAGATTTGAACTTTCTCTACCCATGCTCTGAACTTACTGGGCGTATGTAGCTATCTATGCTATGCTGCCAAAGCCAACCTAGGAAGCGCTGCTGAAAGGAGTGTGTTGAGTTGCTTCAAGACTTCAGGCAGCACAAGTTTGCATCTGCTAGTAAGAGCTATCATAAGAGGACACGGCTCACCTGGAGCCACATGAAATTAAGGAAGACCAAAAATAAATCATTCAAACTATTCTAAAATAATTCTTCAGTTAACTTTTTACAGTCACTTAATATTACTTGGAAAAGACAATCATTAGTTAAAGCAGGTATTTTCAGGTTTCCAGAGGAACTCAATATATTTTGACTGACTTTCCATCAATTTACATTTTACTGTTGTTACTTTTGCATTCTCTCAATTCTGTCCTTTTTAATTCTTGTGTAACAGTATTGTAAACTCTGACCAGAACTGCTGTGCCACAGCCCTGAAATGTTTGTATTTAAATTCTCAATGTTTGTGTGACGCAAGAAAATAATGTCCTTGTTTTCAGGACTTGCTATTCCCGGTCTTAATGCTTTAGCCAGAGGAGTATCCTTCCTGTACTGTAGAACAGGAAATAAGCTGGTTCCTTTTAAATTCTGAAAACAATGAACTTTGTCCTTAGCCTAATTTTTTCAAAATTACATTCATTTTGATGTTTTGGACAATGCATTAGTTTGTTTTGCTTCCTTGTGAAATACAATGGGAACAGCATGTCATAATCATACATCCATAATAAGCTATCAAGGCAGAATTTAAGAATGTAAATATTACATCTTTAATATATTTTTTCTTGATGAAGCATCTTTCATCTTTTGAACAAGAGATGGTAAGTTTCACATTAGCGTAATGGCTGTATGTGTCTAAGAACTAATGAAGGACTATGATAAATTGATACAGAAACAAGGGGAAGGGAACAGTAGAAGAAACAAAAAACTACTTCTTTTTTTTTCCTCCATCATCATCATCTTTTTTTTTCCCAGGGAACATTTACAAAAAAGCCCTAATCTTTGAAAGTACGAGGCCTTTATGTCTATGCCCTCCCCCAGGTTTTGTGCAGTTCCTGGTACAGTATTTAATGTGTGTCACATTGGTTATTCTTACAGTAACAATGAGAACCTTTGTACATTTTATTAAATGTAATGAAACATAAGAAGTTACCTCTGAAACTGTAAACAATTTTCCAAATTTGACAGTATTGGATTTATTTGGTCCTTGAAATAATTATGATAGCATGTATCTCAATCAGGAAGACAGCATTTTCTGATGTTCAGAGAGAGGATAAGGTCTGTTCCTGATTGTATCACTTTTTTGGTGTATTTAAATAAGCCAGGTAAAAGCTGCCTTTTCTTCAGTTTCTTGTGTTTCAGCAAGATTCATTTAAATGCACAATAAGCCTTCATATTAAAAAAAAAAAATCCTTAAGGAAAAACTATCAACCAAACACATACAGCTTTTCTTTTAAAATGCTCTGCAAACATAATTTCTATTTCAGCATAGTGCAGTCATGTAAGATTGGTTTAAGACATGTAAGAAGGCTGTATCATCATTGCAGGTTATGGTATAAACTCTTTACGCGTCACTATGTTTTCTTGAATCTAAGAGTAGTGTTACAAGGGGAAAAAAAAATTCCTAGATTCAGATGTACACTTAATACCTCTTATGAGGTCTAGCTGATAGGAAAAGTGGATGTATGTCTGAAATACAGTCCCTTTATCAGATGTGACCGAAAAGCAGCAAACTCCAAGATAAATAGGGATTGGAAGCAATCACTCCAAACTATGTTAATAGCAGTTGATCCTTAATGATAGGTGTCTTAGAGGTTACTGTCAGGTCTGAATACATATAGAAAAAATATTTCTAAAGTTGAAATACTTTTACTCTTTTGAGTGTTTTCTCTGTACTTTTGGAGGGATAGTGTGCTTACATATGAATGAATGAATGATTGTTTTCTTTTGTCAGTACTTCAGCTGAGGCTACAACAAAGACGGACACGAGAACAGCTGGTGGACCAGGGCATCATGCCGCGTAAGACTTACGTTATTTCTAGTAATTTGTATTACTATACTGTATTACTTATGAACTGAATATATAAAATAATGAAGGTAAGCATTTCTGTGAGAATCATGAAAATAACTTTCTCATCTGAAAAGACCTGTGGGATCCTTTTGGTAATCTAAATGAGCATGAAGTAAATTCATCATGCTTACCTAATGTTTCAGTTAAAATAGCCATTGTGATGAAGACGCAAGGATTTGCAGACATAGTCTGATTTTCCTTTTATTTTCTCTCTTTAAATTATGACTAATCTTACTGAAATAAATTGAATTATATAAATGAGTGGACATCAATAACAAAGCCTGCAGTCATTAAAGAGCAGGATGGCAAGGGATGCCAAACAAAAAAAAAGGACACATAGAAGTTGTGACTTGTGCACCAACAGACGTGTCTTCTGTGTCAAATCTTGCATGATGGTAGCTGTGATGTTACAGGACATGAGGCAGTGGATTAGGCTGGGCATCGTACGCTGGATCATATGACCTAATGCAGAAGCTTCTGTGCGTAGGCCTTTCTGAGTATGAATACATTTCCAAGAATATGGGAAGTGGCTTTGTGGTTGGTTTGTTGTTTTGTTTTGGGTTTGGTTTTGTTTTGTTTTTTTTTTTAGAAAACTGTTTTGGTTTTAGAACATTTTTTCCCAGTTGCCAGAAGTTCCTGATCAACTTGACACACCTGGCAAACTGTGCAAATTGGTGTAAGAGTTTTGTATCTCTCCCAAAACAAAGATTATATAGTGGTAAAAATTCAATGAATGCCTTCAGATGCTGTCTTTGGAAGAGTTGAGATGCTGCTGATCACCTTAGTGTGAAGCGTCTCACTAAGGTAGCAATGTCACCAAGTTCATAAATACAGTTGGAGATGTATTTATGATTTCAGGATTCTGTAATGCTGAGCTTCTGACTCTTTGGCCTGGCTACCTGCCATCCTTGACAGCTATGCAAGAATTATCAGTTCTTCGGTAAACCATTTTTACCTCTAACTGTGTTCTGCTGCTGGGATTTAATTGCAGATCATAGTGTTTTGACAAGCAAATAATGTTTGTAAATTTGCATATTTGTTACATTTGTATGGCTGAACTCACAGTACTTGTATTTGGAAAGTAAGTAACTGGCATGCTTTATGCAATTGCACTTTATTGCCAGAGTCCATTTTCTCCTTTATTGATTTCAATCTGTTTTATGATTAAAACATGATTATGATTACGGTTGTTTCAGCAGCAGCACTTATGATACCTAAAATCAATTTAGGAATCACAAGAGGGTCCTCCTGAATACGGATATTTAGTGGCCTAGAATTCACCTGCAGTTAACTCTTTCCTTAGAGATGTTTTGCTGTTCCTCCACTTGGGCTCCCAATGATTACGCTAATTGTTCAGTGTAACATCTTCTGACTTGTTTCGGAGATCAGCCTGGCCTCAGAATGAGGGGTGCATAGAAAACATTGAGAATCCCTAAGTGGACAGTGTAGGATGAGACTGGGCTCAAGACAATAGGTCCAAGTTGTCAAAAGATTCAACTGTGAAAAGTGATTTTTCTTAAAACAAACAAAAATGCCAGCCATTGAAGACATATCAAAATTATGTCATTATTATAAATAGGCCAGTGTGCACTCATGAATTCTAGCTTGAAAGCACAGTATCTTAAAGCTGATCTCTTCTTGAAGGTTTCTGAGTATGCAACAGACTTCAGATTGCTTTGCTAAAGCATCTTCACCTTCCCAGGGCTGTGGTGTTGATTATCTTCAGGAACGGAATGATCTGTTTCTTTTTGAGTGAAACCTGGGAAAAAACTTCTAACCTGTCAAAAAGTGTTAAAGATTTTGTTTTGCAGTATCTTGTCTCTGCCAAAAGTGTGGCAAATAAGATGGATCATGCCTGCTGCCATTTCACTTCCTTTCAACAATCCAATTGAGATGAAGCACTCTACAATTCATATTATTTCTAGCTGAACAGTGTTTTTTACTCTTTTTGGCTATTTAGCAGCTAACCATCATTCTGTTTTCTAATCTGAACGTTTGGGGCTTCTACAATGTTTTTTTTAAAAAACAGCACAAATAGTTCTTAAGGGACAGTCCAGTTCTCTCCAGTAACAGCAAGTATGAGATATAGACAGACAGTAAATACAGTGGAATAAATGAAACAGTATTTTGGCATTCTGAACCTTACCTCATAAAATTTCTACTGTGAAACAGTTTTGGTAAATAGACCCTGCTGTATATAGTGAAAAAGTTAACTGTTACATGGTAATATCTGTTAAAATCAAATACTCCAAGTATTCTGTACAGAAGCATTGCTCATCTCTGTAAGTGAATATAACTAGCATGAATCAAATGTAAGCCTGGTCAGATGCAAACACAAATCTGAGGTGGTGTTAAACAACCATACACACATACTGATTAGGATGTTTCTTTTGGAAATCACTTCCTGTCAATTTAACTCTTACTCTTCCTTCACAGCTTTGAAAAGTCCAGCTGCATTCCATGAGCAGATAAAGAGCCTGGAGCGAGCCAGGGTAAAACACGTTTTATAAACTTGTTATTAATATCTGAAAATGGATAGTTAGTTGTATGTGATACTAAATTCTCTGAGTACATGAAAAAGTGATTACCATTACAGTAATAACGTGCTTTTATCTTGGAAGAATCCATTAAAATAAAATATTTGTGTCAAATCTGAGAGGAACTTTCTTAATCCTTCACAGATAAAGGTCGGGGGGGATAAACTTATGGTCATAATGCAGTACACAGCTACCTCCAGTTAAGGATAGGATCCCTGGCTAAATTATGCTTGTGCAGTATTTCTGTAGCAAATCTATACTCTTGTGATTTTGTGTGGTTGTACAGGATCAAATCCAGAAACATTCCCAACTTGTTTGGGGAAGATAGAAAGTCATTAGCACTGCTTAACTGATAGAAAAACAGAACAAAACAAAACAAACCCCTCTGTGGCCCATGTTCTAACAGTGATGTCCACCTATCTGAATGCAACTGCAAATATGCATTGATTGAACATCAGTGATTTATCAAACTACTTTGATTTTTCTAGTAAACAGTAGTTAATGCTATTTCCTCATTTCTTTAAAGACTGAAAATTTTTTGAAGCACAAGATTCGCAGCAGGCCGGACCGGTCTGAGCTGGTCAGAATGCACATCCTCGAAGGTATGTACCCAGCTGTATGTACCTTTTGAGCTGCTATTAGAAGGGACCTCTGTTATGCACTCAGTTTTCTAACTGAATTAGGCTTTGATATGAATTATTTCTAAAGGTTTATATGCTCTACTTCTCTAATTCTACAGTGTCTGTTGTAATCTGTATTCTAAACCTGTATAATAATAGATACACCTATGGCAGTGCAAGTATTCTCAACTGTGTATTTGTTTGCAATTGCATATTGCTTTTATTCTATAACGGTAACTATACCATGGTGTATGTACATGTAGTGTATACATTGCTTCAATTTCTACTCATACCCTAAAATAACCTGACAGCCTTGTACTGTTCCCCACCACCACCACCACCCCAAACAATCTTTAATAAACTTGATTTTCACCCTGCCTTGTTATTTTCCTTGTTGCTCAGGTCATTTGAAACAATAGTCTTTTTATGAATGGGGCTGTATTACTGTGTTTCACCATAATCCTACCAAATAAGCATAATCCAAGTCAATTTAATAGCCATTAGTTTTCACAAGATGCATTTTGATACTAAACCCAGATAGGAGTATCCATATTGATAGATGACATCCATATTGAGAGACTATCTCTGTACTTTCATTTAAATACAATTTTGAAGACTCAAATTTGTGCTAGAAGCTATTTTAAAGGTAAACTTTTTAAGATGTTTGTCAAGAGAGAACTCAAAAATCAGTGGATTAGTTAAACCTTTACCATAGCTCACACTGGTTAACCATTCGAGCAGCAAATGCCGTCTTCAGATTGTAATTGGCGTTTGTTATTTTATATTCCCTGCTTTATTGTTAGACATTATACAAATGTTTACAAAAAGTATTACTGCTGTTAAAAAAGAGGTTATATTTATAGAAAAACATGATCATGGGGGATGAGCAACATCTACTCATATAATCTTATTTTTGCTTATTAATTTGAGAATTTTCAGAATAATACTTGCCTGCTTTTGATATAAGTGGGATGGTTACTGCAAAGACAAGAAAATGGGGAAAAAATGGAACAGAAAATTGGGGGGGAAAGATGGAACAGAATATTTAAATTGGGGAAGAGACAGAACAGAATATTTAAATCAATATATCTTTTCAGAGACCTTTGCAGAGCCTTCACTACAAGCCACTCAGATGAAGCTGAAGAGAGCTCGGTTGGCAGATGATCTGAATGAGAAGATTGCTCAGAGGCCTGGCCCTATGGAACTGGTAGAAAAAAATATTCTTCCTGTAGATTCCAGCGTTAAAGAAGCTATTATAGGCAAGTAGAAGTCCCACAGCTTCTATCTGTTATCTACATGGCATTGTGGAAAATAATACTTTAACTCTTGAGGGTAAAGTTCACCAGAAGAAAACATACTCAAAGTTTACTACTATTTATTCTTTCAGCTTCTGAGTCCTAAACTCTGTCATCATTTAATTAGTTATTCTATTTTTATTTGAAACTAAGTTAGAATTATATAGTTGGAGTATAATACTGTCTTTGAAAAGACTTGTAAAAATTATTACAAAATAATCAAACATATATGGCCTTACTCAGTCTGTCATAGGTGTCTGTGTGCACTCCACATACGTTGAACATACCTTTTAATCTCTTATTTAAACAAAATCTGCTATGTACTTAGTTTTATCGATTCCTTGAATATGATTTAATACGACTGTCATTATATTAAAAACACAATACACACTTATGTACTATATGTTTAGACTGTCCTGAAAACTAATAATTTTCTAGCAATTAGCTAATTCTGCCACCAATGTCTAAATTTAATTTGTTTAACTAAAAAAAAAAATGTTTTGTGTGTTTCTTTGTAAACATTCTAGCAGTTGGACAAGAGAATTATCCTCAAGCTTTGGATGATTATTCATTTGATGAAGACAGCAGTGATGCTTTATCACCAGATCAGCCAGCCAGCCAAGAATCCCAGGGTTCAGCAGCTTCCCCTGGTGAGCCAAAAACAAGTGACTCACCATCACCAATAACACCAAATGCTGGTACATCAACACAGGTACAGTTTTTAAATGTTGAAACAAAACCTTCACAGTATGTTGTTTGGTCTGGCACTATAGAAACGGGGCATAGTTTCACGTGGAATGAGTACATTTGCTGTTGCAAAGGAGTGTCTGGGGCTCCATTTCTGTTTGGGAGTCTATAGACTAGAATCCAGGCTTAGCTGTGGGCAATGATGAAATTCCCACAGACTGTAGTAAAGCCATAAATTCACTGAAATTCGTTATGGCCCATAGAAGATATACAGCTTTCCCAGAAGTTGTTTAAAAGGTCATATCCATGGTTTACTCCAGCTGTTATTGATTACTTAATGTCTGTCTTCATTCTGGGCAAGGTCTTGAACTCGTTTAGAATTAAACTTAGCTGAAACAACAACAGTTGACATCAGTTCCATTATCTCCAGAAAAGTCATAAAAAATAAGATTTCCCACATGATTTAAATGTTCTCTCCTATAGTTTTAAAATACTGCCTAAGGAATTTACTATTTAAGAAATGAAAATAACCTTTATGCCGATATTCTATGAGGTTTTCTTGAGTTACTTACAAAGAAAGGAAAGTAACTAAGTCTGCCATGGCAGATAAAATGTTATCTTTATAGTAGAGCATTTAAATGCGTGAGGATTTAAAGAACAGGGGATTTGAGTAAAACCATTTGACTTGCTTGAACATACCTCATACATTGACTCTTGTTTTCACAAGAGTTGCAAAAATGAGTTTTGAAAGAGAACTCTTCTTACAACAATTTAATTTTGTGATTTGAAATGGACAGTAACATCGCCTACCGTATCTTTAAACACATTATAAAAGTGCTGAGGTAAAGTAACTTGCCAAAACAGTAATGAAACAAACATTATGTGCTACAAATTAACTTCTCTTATCTTCTGTTAGCTACTGAAAACACAGGGTTATATGCATAATCATACAGTTATCTGGATGCTTTCTAAAATATCTTGTACAGCGCTTGCTTCACAGGTCTTTATCTTCACCTTTGAGTTAATCAGTAAGTTTATTCATCAATGAGATATATGTATTTATTTAAAGGTTACTATGTTTAGCTTAAATAGATTGTTTATGATATTTTCTGTCATACCTCAGCTAGTAATTTTAAAGTCGCTAACTTAAGCCCAGTTAAGAGGAGAAGGCTTTGCTTTTCACTAGATTTCTTCAACTTTCATGGAACTTTTTCTCTGGATGGAGAAAGAGACCCAAATTAAGGCTCCAGTGGAGGGAAAGGCAAGCAAAGTCATTATACATTGCCTGATGGCAACTAGCTTGAATGGTCAGCAAACTCCAAACTAGCCAGATTTAACAGTACTCATCTCCACTCATTAACAGCTTGTTCATTTGAGACTGACAGAGCTAAGTAAATGACAACTTGTGCTTATATTCTGAGTTATACTTGCCTAGAGGAACCATTAGTTTGTGTTTATGTGCTGAAATGAAGAGTAACAAAAATTTTGCCACGTATCAATGCTGAATGAGTTGTTGAATCAAATCTACGCACATCTGCTGAGCAATTATGTATGCTAGAAAAAAGTCCTTCATCCTGAACTACTGTTTCTCCCAGGAAGCCCATTTTCCTGTTGTACATAAATGAAAGCAGTTATATTACTATCACAATAAATTATTTAGTGGAAAGACTTGGGTTTTCATCACAGTATTATATATATGAAGTGACTTACAAATTACATCAGTTTAATAATATTGCACTCAGCTTTGTGTACTTGGTATCAATATACCACACATGTATAAGCAAACACAGAAATTTCAGTAATGTAATTTTTGTTTAATTAGCTGAAATGTTTTGTATTAATTTGAGCAGTATTCCTTAAGCAGAAAGTGTGAATTTGATGGAAATTCAAAAGCTTTAGGACTTTAACTTGCTTCATTTCATGCAAGTCTGTACCTGGTAAAACCAAGTTGTTTTAGCCTGTATAACACAAACATTAAAATACTTTATTTTGAAAGAATTTAAGAGTGTATCAAAATTTGACAAATATGTGAATGGTACTACTATAAATGTGTAATCTTCTTCAGGTTAATGTTGATCAACTGTGATCTATAACGGATTTTTTTCAGGACTTCCTAAGAGTGTTCCTTCATCGTTTTCTCCACTACACAAAGGAGAAAGAGATGTATAACTTTGCAGTTCAAATTATTTTCATGCTTGTCTTTTTATTAAGCATTCTTATGGAAAATGCATTTATTTATATATTTAAACTCTCAGAGGATTCGTAGCAAAGACAGGGCTCTACATAGGGAACTGTGCTGCAATTTATAAATTAAGACATGAACAAAAGATAAGACAGAACTGAGAATTGAGTTGTTACTGTATAAAGTAATGTAAAATTAAACAGTGAAATAGGAGATAAATATTGTCCATGCTCCAAAGATGTTATTGTCTTAATGACCATGGATGCTTGACAACTGAGTAGTTCAGGATCTGGAATTAGTCTCCTTGGTTTTCTTATCGCTAGAGTAGACAGAAAAAGTATTGCAAAGTTCATATTCAAAAACAATGCTGGACACAAAGTACGGTACATCCATTTTATTTCATTGTTCCCTAGCATATGGACTAATGTGAATAGGGTTTCATGTCAAGAGAACGTAATTTGTGTTGAATAAATTGAAAACAAACCACATGAAATTAGATTCCTAACTAAAGAGTTAGGTTCCTAATGGAGAGTTAAATACAAATACTCAAAGCAATACGTGCCAAGAGGTTTTCAAGTAGGAAGCATAAGATAGATAAGTGATTGCAGCAACAAAATAACAGAGCACTTGAACTTGGCTGAAAAAGCACTTCAGATAGAAGTTCAATCCTTTGCTTATGGATTTCATAACATACTATAGCTGCTTCTGTGCACAGATCTAAAATGCGAAGCTGCTCTTCTGCAAAATAAAGCAGATGCTTACCTTGTTGTTCTTTTTGAAATAAAGAATAACAGCACAGCATGTCTCTACAGGAGATGTGTCTGGGAAATTGCTCCTTCATTCTTTTAATTTCCTCTGACAAATTTTTCATTTTATTACAACATAAAATACAAGAATGTTTTGAAAACAGTAGAGTGCAGCCAGAATTCTTTTCAAGGCTTCCTCCTCCACACATTTCCAGGCCTCGGAGGATGTAACATAACTTTGAGAACCTTCAGCTCTTGTTGACTGATGACCTAAAACTTGCTTTAACCTGATGTATTTGCATCTGGTAAGGATTAGGCATTTTAACCACACCACTCCAAACATACCAAATTGTGGTGTTCACAATTCTGAAGACATTAAACAGTTATCTTCAAAACAGCTGAAGTATTTTGCTTGATGAGAGAATATAAGGACTGTTTTCTTAACATACTCACTGTTGCTTGTTGACCTGATAGATGCTTCTTTGCAGTTAGAAGAAAAGGTCCAGAAACCATATTATCTGTAACTGGAAATAGAAGATCTGTTCAAAGGAAATAATCTTTACATTACTTTATGAAGTAACCAAGTTAAGAAGTTGAAACCTGTTAATTTAGTTTTTTGAAATTAAAAATTTATCAAGTAAATGATATACATGGTTCATTGCCTCATCTAACACTTTCAGGTAAAATTGGGAAGTCTGTAAAAAGCTTTGTATTTCATGTAGCTATTAATCCTTTGTAGTTGAGGATAACAACTAATGTAAGGAAAAAGTAATTTGCTGTATGGCAAGAGGAGAATATTTAACACTGTAATTTTCAAGCAATATAAATTAAAAAGGTGTGGGAGGGTTGAGGTTGGGTTTTTTTTGACTGTTACTAACTTTCTAACTTTTCCATTTTAAAGAGTTTTGTTGTGCTGTCATCATGGAGTTGTTTTCATAGCCTATAAAGGGTTGCTAAATAGTATGTTTGAAGTCAAGTTATTTGGGTTCAAGAAGGATCAGCATGATGAATGGTAAAAGATTATGTAATGAATAAGCCGAAGAATCAAACATTTAAAATGCTTTTTAGATGGGACTTCAGGAAAAGAAAATTTAAGAACCAGTGAAAATCATGAGATCATTAGAATTCTCCTGTGCTGTATGGTAATACCGTACATGACACTTTGATTCAAAGACAAACTAAGTGCTTTTTTAGATGTTACTGCTATAACTAGAATAAGCGTTTTAAACTTGATAGCACCAGGAGTGCAGTATGTTGGAATACAGCACTCAGAACCCTTTTTTAAAGGGTAAGTCCCTCTGAAGTCACCTGTCAATTCTTATGCAAGTCCAGCCAGTAACAGATACTGTGTAGATACTGGATGCTTTCCAGATCAAACACTTTGAAAGCTGGATGTCAAAATAGAGGCATTTGTATCTTTAGCCTGCCACCATAAACTGACACAACCTCAAGACAGGCATGTGTGCAATGTTTCAGTGGCTAGGCATGACATACTAAATCGTGCAATTTAGTAAAGCAGTATCAGCTTTTCCTCTGGATGGCTGCACTACAGAAGGATCAAAAACGCTGTACAGTTTAGATAGGTTACGGCAAGCTAGCTATAGCTGCCTGTTGGCAGCTGACGGTTGGAGACACTGCAAAATGTATAAAAGAAACACAGAGATAGAAGGGAAAATTATTATAATTTAATTGTAAGCAAAAGTCAGAGAGCTTAGTGCATGCAGACTGGCAGCTTGGTAATTGCTGTCCCAGGCACAAAAGAACCAGGACATAAAGTTGCAAAATGTGTACCAAGTGTTTTTAGCAAACTGATATAAGTCCTTTGTGGTACAGTCTCATGGAAGAATAGTAGAGCACAGGAAGAAATGAATTAGGGAGAAGGACCCCATCAGACTTAATTAGAATGCAAGGCTCTAGAATGTATTCTGAAGAAAAAGGGTATTTACTGGTAGGAATATAAGGGAAATGGATGGGCTTTTATAAAAGGAATATTGTACTAGTGATCTAATTGCTTTCTTAAACAGTGGAAATACAACTGATCTCACCTGTCTGGATTTAATACTGTATGGTATTAAACACTAGCAAAACTGGAGAAGATGGAGATTAGCAGAGATAAGACAGAAAGAGGGAAGTATAGGGTTGAAAGGAAGTTGGTAGTAGTGCTCTGCAGGAGTTGGTTTGGGGACATTCTGGTTTCATGTTACCATTAGCAACCTTGACACAAGAATGGGTCACAACAAAAGTTGGAAGGCATAGTCAGCAGAGTTGGATTGTTGTTATGCAGAAAGAACCGGTTGATTTGGCTTTTAGGAGAGAAATGGAATTCCAGTAGAATGGAAGAGTTCTTAAAAAGAAAAATACACACCACCTCTCCTTCCCATGAAAAAGAAATGTGGAAACCTGGGGACTCTGACTCAAGAGAAAACAGGAGGAAGACAGTTGGGGTGCAGCGGTCAGCAGTGAAGTGACTGTGAGCTACTGTGTACTTCCTCTGTAAAACTGCAAGTATGTCAGAAGAGATGATTCCAGTAGAAGTGTTAATGCCACTGTAAGATTCAGTGAGATGCCATATGGAATATCCTAAACATTTCCAGTTACTTATATCCAAGAAAGACTAATGAAAACTGTAACACAAACAGGAAAGGATGATCAGGGAATGAAAAATCTCTTTTCTGAGAAAAGCATAAAAATTCATTTGTGTAGCTAGAAAAACAAGGGCTGAGATCTGTTTATGTGCAGAGTCTGTATCCCATCAGAGGGATATTCACTACAGAAGGAAATAGGTTTTAAATCAGAAAACAATTTCAGCACAGAAAAAAAATGATATGATGAAGTAAAGCTCAGTGAAGTTTAGTTATTATGTAGGAAAACTTTTGGGAATTTTCTGATAGGCGTAGCAGTGCCAGGAAAAGAATAATAATAAAAAAGTCCTAAGCCTATATGGAATTTTGTAAGTTTATAGAAGAAATTACACACATGATGTTTGTAACAGCAAGGGAACAAACTCAGTAAAGTTTAGGCTACTGGATTGTACCTACACAGTAATATAATTGTCAAATACAGAAGAAATGCACCTCCTGGCACAGTCAGAGGCGTGGTTGCCATGAAAATACAATAGGAAGCTGTCTTTTCAAAATACATCTGCTCTGCTGCTGCGTGACCATTCTGAAACAAGAAGTTCTTTTTCCTATGTTGATGTTTGACCTTCGTGAAAGAGAGGCTTTTCTGACTGTACTAGTTTGGGTGGGAAGATTCTCCTTGTGTACACAAGATTCTGACTTCACAGACAGAAAATAGTGACGGCTTGAATTCTATAGTAATAAAGCAGTGTTTTCTGTAACTTCAGTAGGCTGCTTCAGTATACATGTAGTGTGTCTCGCGTCAAATTTTAATGTTGCTTCAAGCAGAGTAATAACAAATGGTGGTATCTCTACTAACAATGCGTTCCAGTCTTCCTTTAATTATTTTTAACCCTTATATCCTTTATTTTATAATTAATAAAATTTTGTTTGAACTATTTTTCTGTACTTAGTTGCATATAAAAGTATAGAAATTAGTTATATTCTTAAAATTTGTAATTCTTTGGTTCTAGAAGCCCTCATATATGAACTTGGTAATGCTAACAAGAAAATAAATTTATTTGACCTAACCTTTTCCTGTAATTCTGACTGACTACCTTGAAGAGAAGATTTCTTTCTTATCCTTATGCCAGGAGCAAAAGTACTTTAATGACAGCTGTCAGTTATAGAAGAATTTTGCAATTATAAAGTTAACAACTGGCATCAATTACTTAATCTGATTCTGGGCTATCAACCAGAGACAAATACACGTTAGGAGCAGTTTAAGTAAAATGTTCCTGACTTGAATGGGTACGTCTGAGGGTCCTGCCAACTCTTTTTTATGATTTCGTAAGAAAGACAGAAAGAAAATGTTTTCATGATATTTCTTTATTTGTTTTTCATGTATGTTAAAAGGAGAAAAGAATTCTGCAAATTAAAACAACAGTGTAAAGGTTATGAAAACAAAGCCCTTTCTGAGCACTTTTTTTGTATGTTGTTATAAATCCTTTTTGGTTATTATTCTTTTTACCTGAAGAAAAAACAACAATAATGATTAAGAAAAATGTTAATGTTGGAAAAATATTTATTATGACATACTACAAAAATTGATATTAAAATCAATTACTGCTTTGCTTTGGTGAAACTAGAAGTAAATCCTGTATTAGTAAAAACAGATTTTGGATACATTTACACGTAGTAGTTAAAATGCAAACTAAGAAGTCAAGGTAAGAAACCAGTTTATCTTATTTGCTATATTTGAAGTGTGCCAAAATGTACACAAGAGAGTCCTGTTTTCGCCATTTCTCCTAAAAATATTTTGTGAATTTGACATGATAGTAACTTATCTTAACCTTTTCACATTTTTTTCAATTATTCAGATGGTGGATGTTTTTAATGTTTCTCTTTTTTCCTTATATTTTTTTTAATACTAGTATCCACCTTTAACCTCTCCAGTTCCTGAATTTCTCAAAACCCCCTCTACAATCGAACAACACGTTACACGTTCTACTGCTACAACCACCCTGACCACAAATACTGTATCTGCAGCAAAGCCTGGGCCAACGCTAGTAAAGGTAGGTATCTGTAATAATGGCATCTGAGGACTATGTTCTTAATCTATGTCCTTTTCCAATGCTATATTAAATGAAAAAATACACGAGTAACGTTATAGTGCCTATAACTAACAACAACTTTTATTAGTGTTCAGGAGAACATACTGGGTTGTTGACTGAAAGCTTTTGTATGCTAAGATCATTAACACTTGTAGGGTGTCATGGTTTAACCCCAGTCGGCAACTAAGCCCCACGCAGCCGCTCACTCACTCTCCCCCGGTGGGATGGGGGAGAGAACTGGAACAGTAAAATTGAGAAAACTCATGGGTTGAGATAAAGACAGTATAATAGGCAAAGCAAAAGCTGTGCACGCAAACAAAGCAAAACAGGGAAGTCATTCAGTACTTCCCATCGGCAGGCAGGTGTTCAGCCACGTCCAGGAAAGCAGGGCTGCATCACACATAACGGTTACTTGGGCAGACAAACACCATAACTCCAAACGTCCCCCCCCGCCCCTTCTTCTTCCCCCAGCTTTATATGCTGAGCATGACATCATATGGTATGGAATAGCCCTTTGGTCAGTTGGGATCAGCTGTCCTGGCTGTGCCCCCTCCCAACTTCTTGTGCACCTGGCAGAGCATGGGAAGCTGAAAAGTCCTGGACTAGTGTAAGCACTACTTAGCAACAACTAAAACATCAGTGTATTATGAACATTATTCTCATCCTAAATTCAAACCACAGCACTACACCAGCTACTAAGAAGAAAATCAACACTATCCCAGCTGAAACCAGGACATATGGACTGGCCCATTATTTCAAGAGGTCCTTACAGTACAGTTGATAAAAGTTTTCAAGCAGAACTATGTGTTACATTGCCATGGAAGTTTTTAAGAAATAAGAACAATAGATTTTTGCAATATTGAGTTTCTGCTTTCTATTGGTGAAATTAATCTTTTCTAATCTAGTTTTGTATGGAGAATAATTTAATGGGAAGAGAGGCAACCGCATTCATAGTCTACCTGTAACCAAACTGGTGAACAGCATTGCTTCTTTTCCACAACTATTTTCTTAGTTCATTTATTGTATAAGCAGAACACACTGTGTGAGAGAAGTTACTGTATCCTTGTATCTGAATATCAGAAGAACATACTCAGTTCTCTTTTCTGCTCTGACCTAGCCAGCAGCATGGAAAACTTTTTTAAATGCAATTAGAGAGGGGCTTGTGGTAGAAGATGCCTATAATATTTAATTTCAACAACTTTGCCAAAGATATTCACCTGTTTAATGATTATATGTATGTAGACTTCTACCTAACTACATGAAATTAATTCTCAGGTAAATTTACAAGGATGACATCTAGTAGTCAATTTCTAGTATAAATTTGGCTATATCCAGTGAAATCACTGGACTTGTACCAGCTTACTTAATGCAGGACCTTAATGACGAATTCAGATATCCCCCAAAACAGGCTATCTGTGTAATAAATGTGCATGGACCAACACAGGATTTCTGCTTTGTTACCTTCTGTATGACTAGGTAACTGCCTTCAACTTTAGCTCAAAATAATTTCAAAGAGCTTGTAAAGGAAGAGAGTTTTACCACATGCACAGGTATTGCTAATAAGGATACTGCTGAAAGTTTCGTTAGAGTAATCCTGTAATTTATAGGACTGTCTGTTCATGGTTTTAATCTAGACCTGTAAGTACTTCTGACCTGCAAGTGTTTACAGATGAACTTGAAGATACTAGCTTGTACAAAGTGCTAAGTGGCTTTGAACTTACCTGTTTAAGAAGAATGCCTCTTTGCAGTGACAGGTCATAACTAACAGAATCCCTTAGCTTCATTTGTGCCATCTACTAAAAAACATTCACAAACTGTGATTTGATGACCCCTTCTTGTGCACAGTATAAGCCAGCTGGAGTACATTAACTTTTCAAGGATGGTAAGCGATCCTTTTGGGCAGGTTTGCAGGGGTAATTGTATTCAGCAACTCTTCGCAGTAAATGAGTTCCTGTATGCTTTATCTTTGTACTTTGCATAACTGCTTGTAAATGAGATGTCTGTTATAGTTGTTTCAATCTTTTCCACCCATAAACAGCAAAGCCACCCAAAGAACCCAAATGATAAGCATCGGAGCAAGAAATGTAAAGAACCTAAGCCAAGGGTGAAAAAATTGAAGTATCATCAATATATTCCCCCTGATCAGAAAGGTGAGAAAAATGAGCCACAGATGGACTCCAACTATGCTCGTCTGCTACAACAGCAGCAACTGTTTTTGCAGCTGCAGATCCTGAGCCAACAGCAACAACACTACAACTACCAGACAATTCTACCTGCACCGCTGAAGTATGTGAAGCATTGTTTGTGTCCTTTAAAGAAAAGATACATGCATCAGTTAGAGACTTCGTGCTTTAGAAGTAAATGTGTTTTGCAAATGTTAAGAGACGGTTGGAGCCCAAGAAAACTTAAATGGCAATATACATCACCGTGGGTATTATTTGCCTCCTTTAACAAGGTGATAAGGTGGTTCTCTTTTTAAAATACTCCTGAAGTCTGATAAGCCTTTAAGTGGTCCTAGTTATTTTTGTGTGACAGTGAAACAGAACCTCCTACCTGTCAGATGCATTTTTTCCCACCAGATGCATATTTGAAACTCAAAAGCATTTATGTGAAAGCAAGCAAGTTTTGACACCATTTTCACTCAAATATGACATAGGTAGGCAGAGCAGAATAGAAGCTTACAGACAATGGCTTTTACAAAGACACACACTATTGTTGTGTTTTTACTGTCTTTTTACATCAGTTTCACAGACCACATTTTTGCAATTTACAAATAAGAAGCAGCAGTCATTTTAAATTAGGTAAAATTTGTATGTTGGTTATAGCCTCACCTCTAATGCTTATGAATTCCTCATCAGTGTTGATCTCTAGCACTTTTAACAGTGAGAAGTATACTTTCTGATTTATAGGTAGAAGCAGTCAGAAAACTAAATCTTCAAAGAGTTAGCAGAATGAGAAGCTATCTGCAGAGTTTCATTCTCACCATCTAAGACCAGTCTTTTCCTAGAAGTGCTTACAGTATAACGTGCCAGTCACACAACCCTAAATTCAAATGACTTTCAACTGTTGGGTTTTTTTTTTAAATGAGTTTTCACTGAGTTATTTTTCTTCAGCAAGTGAGGCTAGAAAAGTTAAAGATACCATCTGTGGTTATATTTATAATTACCATGTATCCTAACATTTGGACTAGAGATGTTTCTGCCTGCTTACCCACGCTTCTTATGTTCCATTTACTGACATTTCAGAAACATTTCTTCATAAATCAGTTGAACAAAATAAGAGAGCTGACTTATGCTACCTAGTGTAAATGATGGAGTTTTTAATTTTTTTACAATTATTTTGAGATCCTTGTATGAGATTCTTCTTATGAGTACAGCCGATAAAAATGCGTCATCTTCAGAGTAAATTGCCTTCACATTGGTCCTTACTATATATGAACAGTGGACATGTATGTAGGGTTGACAGATAGAGTTCAATATTGTGGGCTTTTTTTATTGATGTCAAACAAAAAAGTAACTAGTTGCCCTAGCTGATGATTAATTTGTATAAACTGATTCTGCAGTCCATAGTATCCTTCAGGGATGCCATGACAATAATAAAAACTATTAAGCATAAATTAGTACACTTAACTGAAGAGAAAATAGAATATCAACACACTCTCTGTTATATTTTCTTCTCTGTGCTGTTTTACTAAAAATATTTAATGGTAATGTTTTATGTTAAATAAGTATTTGTAAAAAAAAAAAAATTTGTTCATTAACTTGATAGAGACTAGATTCAGAATCACAGCTTGTTGATTGAAAACCATAAATATATTTAGCATTGACATTATTCTCCCCCTTTTTCTTATCACTTGAAGGCCACTGAATGACAAACAGAGTAACAACGGGAATACGCCACTGAATACTTTGAACAACAGTACACCAACATCAGCTGCCAGCTCACCAAGACAGACCAGTAATATTCCTAACCGGAAACCAGGACCTCTACCTTCAAGCTTGGATGACTTGAAGGTAAAAAATAAGAGGGATTTGTCCATTCCTGTGCATTGCTATAGGTGGTTGTAATTTGCAAACTGTTACTGTCAAGAATAAGCCCGGATATTATTTACCAATGAAAACTGTACTTTTCTCTTAACTGTTTAGAATAAGGCTGTCAAAGTTTTCATACACAACTCTTCTGGACTTAAATATTTGTTTTGATTTAGCCTCCTCACATGCATATGTTCCAGAAATTACGTTTCTTTCCCAAAGAATTAGAAGAAGAATTTCAGACAGATTGCATAGGTGCATAATTTGATACCTTGGGTAAACTAGGTATCAAAGGTGCACTTCATGTGAAGTTTTAGCCCAGGCAGATTCAAACACTGGAACAGTAATTTCCTTATGACAATTTTAGTATAACAATGAAGAGGTTTAGTTAAGCAGTATAAATTAAAAGATGCCGTAATAATAACATATTCAGAGAGGTCACTACTATAAAGCCAACACAGAAATAACAGTAGTAAAAGAGAACAGAAAAGAAGAGATCTTAGCAGATTCAACACATCATCTGAAAATGAACACTAAATTTCATAAAAGCTTCTTGAAGTTATAAATAACTGTGTAAACTCTGTTTAAACTGTAATATGAAGGCATTGCAGAGGATTTTCGTCCTTCAGAAATACACTGACAGGAATTAATACTGTGAGGGACCCAATGAAAATGAATCTCGAGAAGCTTGTGGGGGTTTACATTCAGATCCTTTCAATAGCAACTACATGAATGTGCCAAACCTGAGCGGGGGAGTAGGGACATCTAGTGGGAAGTTTATTAATTTCTCCCTTCCTTTACCAAGGTGTTGGGTTTCTGAGGGATGGGAGTGAGTATTTTTTTCAGACTTGAAGGGATAAAAGAGAGGTTTTGGAAGATCAGATTCTCAAGACAGTAATGTATGGTCATCAGCTAAAGCCAATCTTTTAATATGAAACAAGTCTATAAAATGCAATTCAAACAACAGTGTTTGAAATAAGCTTTTCAAACTTTTAAGTTATTAACTACTAATTTTTTAAGATATTTAAGTTAATACCTGAATTTGTGTTTTGCAGTGATTAAAGCTGTTCACTTATCCATTTCTGCATAATTTATTGGTATTCCTGCTAATGTGGTAACATTAACATAAACCGTACTTGCAGATCTGCTGGTGGTGGTTTTAACACTAAATCATCTAAATCAATTCTGATTAAGAATTCAGAAATGCATTGTTGAAAAACAGAAAAATTGGAATGCACTCTCAAGCAAGTGTAGAGGATACTAGACTGGTAGACAGTTATTTAACATAAAATTGCTGTGGTTCTTGAAGACACAAATGGATTGCCGTGACTTTTCATAATTTCCAAATCATGAAGGTCTACAATTTAAAATTCTAGACTGGCAAAGTACTGAAATATTACTGAGGTCACTACCTTTTATTCTTTTAGAGTTGGTTCTAACGTACATATAGCCCAAACACTCTACAGTTAGATGCAGTGTATGCATATCATAAACAGAAGCCATTCATTGTGACTGTTCTTTTTTAATTGACATTTTGAAGCACAGAACTAATTTACACTTAAGACATTTGCACTTCACTTTGTCTGTAAGCTTACTGGAAAATTGAGAACATTTTTCCATCAGAAATTAGATTAATTTTGACTGCTTATACTTTTTGTGTTTGTAAAAGAAACCCAGATGGCACATAGCTGTAACTGTTCAGTTGCTAAATAGAGAGCGAGCCTTTTGTGTTTGATGGGTCTATTGAATCATCCAACTGACCTGATAAAATTTCTCAGAAATAGATCTATCTGTCTTGACAGTGTAACAAAGGGGTTCAGCGTGCTAGTGTTCAGTGCTTTTATCTGCACTGCTGCCATCATCTACAGGTTTGCTTCAGAAGTTTTTAGCACAGAACTGGAGCTGTATGTTCATTTTCCCATTTTGAATATTTATGAAAAATCAGCATAACTTTGCTACTAGTTATTGTACAACAACTGAACACTAGTAAAGTTTCGGCCACTTAAACAGTGAAAGTAAGTAGCAGATCATGGAAATGTGCTCACGGATCATGCACGCTGTCAGAACCCAGAGGCGTAATAATGAGCGAATATGCTGAAAAATAATTTTTCTTACTAAGATGTAATAAGGTAGAATGTATATAAGTAAGTTTTAATATGTTATTTTTTTACTATTGTGCTTTATTTTATTTCAGGTAGCGGAGCTTAAAATGGAGTTGAAATTGAGGGGATTACCAGTGTCTGGAACAAAAACAGATCTTATTGAGCGTCTGAAACCCTATCAAGATCTTAATAACAATGGGGTTGCTACTAGTAGCTCTGTTACAGTAACCACTTCTACTGGGGCCACAGGTAACACTGGGGAAGTGACTGTGGCATTTCCTGTTGCAACACTAAATAAGCCAGTGGCTAACACGATATCCAGCTTCCCTCCAGAAAAAACATCTGCTGGACCTGGCTGCAAAGTAGTAAATACTGAAAACATTAGCTCTCCTTTGCCTATATCTCCCTCTCCTTCAGAACAATCTAGTCTAAGCGCAGATGATACTAGTATGGCAGATACTTTCACAGAAATGATGACCATGATGTCACCATCCCAGTTCTTAAGTACTTCACCACTAAGAGCAAATATGAGTGATGATAATCAGAATCGCAGTAGTGGAAGCATCTCAACCATGGAGTTTGATGTAGCAGAAAAGGACCGCAAGCTTCAAGAGAAAGAAAAGCAGATTGAAGAGCTCAAAAGGAAACTGGAACAAGAGCAAAAGCTTGTGGAAGTACTGAAAATGCAACTTGAGGTTGAAAAACGGGGACAACAGCAACAGTCTCAGGCTTCTGGTAACTCAGCTGCTTTGGAACAGAAGCAATTCAGTGCTGCTGTCAAAGATGAAAATGCTCTTACTGACTGCTCTAGTACAAGTCAATCTGTACCTGTAGCTAGTCATTCTTTAGGACAATCAGTATATACTAGTGGCCAGAATCCAGTTGCCAAAAAGGCGGTTGTTATCAAGCAGGAGATACCTGTGGCCAAAGCTGAACCTCAGAATGCCATTTCTCAATTTTATGTTAATCCACAGAGGCAGCCACAAACTGCAGTTGTTGCCCAACCTCAAGCTTTATTAACTACTCAAGGAACTGCACAGCTGCTCCTTCCACTGTCTATCCAGGGACCGAATTCTACTGCTGCAGTGCAGCTACCAGTTGGAAATATAAAGTTGCAGGTAAGGGTGTTTTTATCTTTCATCATGTATACTGCATGGCACTATTTGCATAATTTAGCATAAATAGGTAAATGTGCTGCTTGTAAGATTAACTTAAAAATCAAGCTTGGCCTGTTTCTGCTTTAGGGAAAAGAGTAGAAAAACTTAGGAGCCAATCTTTTTATAATTTCTTCTAGTACTTGCTTTCTTTGTGACTTTTGTTCCCAGATGCTCTTTCCTGAAGAGTAATTGTCTTACCGTGTACTGCCTCCATGCACAGTTGGGTTTGATTTATATCAGCATATACCACCATTTTGTTAACTCCGAATTGTAACAGACAGGTACACACCCAGTACTTTATTTTGAGGTATACCTGTTTGCAAAATGTGTGTTTGAACTTCCTTGTGTGGTGATGGCTCATTATATTTAAAAATGTGAATGCTGGGTTGTAGAACTCCAGTGGAGTTATAAAAAGAAACCATGGTTAAACAAATTTTATTTCTAGGCTGATTATAGGTAGTATCACAGTGAATAAATACAGCATAAACCAAGACAGGTTATAAATGAAGAGGTATAAGAGTAATCTGACCAAGCTGAAAGAGTTTAACCTGTAGGTCTAAGGTAGAATTAAGCATATACTTCCCAGTGGCATTATTGGGACATAGGTAGATGAAATCCCCTGCCACCCACATGGTTATTGTGCCAGCAAAGTATTCTTTCAGCTCCAGCGTGTACTTGGCTGTTGTGGCATGTTGTGGGCCTAGGCTTTGGCGCTAGTGTGTGCACCATCACATTTAGCAATACTTATGAGGGCTGTAAAATTCTGATGGGGATAGGCCCCACAGTCCACAGTGCAAGAGCTATTCCTGGTAGCTACACACCCAGACAGATCTTTGTCTAAATTGTTCTAAAATCCTGCTATAATTTTGTAACAACCTTAAGCAGCTTGTTCTGGTATTTCACTTCACTGACATTGCAGAAAGTTTTCCTAGCTACCAGCTAAAATTGTCTTTCCTGAGGTTAGACACGCTTCTTGCCTTTCAGTGGCCATTGAAAACTACTATGCTCTTCTTAAAAACAACATTTTTCTTGCATCATCAGTTTTGTCTTTCTGGTTACTCAGACCCAGTTCTTATAGTCCTTTCTTGCTGGTTATGCTCTCTCTCTCTCTCATTATTTTCATTGCTCTCTACTGGTCCCTCTCTAGTTTGTCTTTATCTTTCTTAAACTCTGTTGGCAAAATAAACATCACCTTTTAGCTGGGAACTCACCAGTACCAGAGAGAGTAAAAATTTTGTCTCCTATACACAGTTCATGCTCATCCTTCCCAGAATACTTGCTATCGCTATTCTGCATAATCTGTGCAATAGATTTTTACATGATGTAATTTCTGTGAGATACGAATAATGCAAATATTTTATCTTCATCCTTTAGGCTCAATCACAAGCTGGAATACAGACCCCATCACAAATACCTGCTCCTATTTCTTCCTCTGGCCTGGTCCAGACAGCACCTCAGATGCATACTCCACAATCAAAACAAAATACCATCACGCAGCATGCACTTGGTCAGACCCAACAAATCAGAAAGGTTTGTGGATAGCAATAAGCATTACGATAAATAGTTGTGTAATCTAATTCTAGGCAGTGCTTTTAGAATCTTTTATGTGTCATCTGCGTCATATATAAATGATCGAGTCACCTAACATCACTGTACCATGTTTTTCTGCGTGATACAATGGGCTTGGAACTCCTCCTTCCAAAATTTTAGTCTGTGCGGGACTTTATTTTTCAGTTGCAAATAAATACATACGGATAAAGACTTTTTATCTTAATGGTACTCTTATGGCACTGCTCTTACTACATTCTTCTTTACGCTTGGCACAAGTTTTATACCATGTACTCCAGTCAGTTTCTCTTACTTGCCACTGGCTCAAAATGGAAGATTCTTGTAGGCGGTTCTTAAGAGAAAGCTTTTACCTATGGTTTCAGCGATTTATTCTTTTATAGGAGTTCCTTTTAGTTTTCCTACTTTCCTTGTTGATTTCATCCTTACATATGAAGAAAGCTATGGACTCAGATACTGAGGACAGCAATTCCAGTGAGTCAAAACCGCACTATACCTACGATACATCTCTTCCTGAGGAATGCAGGGAATGATTCAGAGAGAGATCCTTCTCTGCCTCTCTACCCAAAACAATTGGCTCTCAAATTTCCCATTCCAAAACAGATGTTCATCAGCACTGGATGCACAGCTGTGAATCCCAATCCAGTCATGTTCATACAGTAACTGATATCAACCCATCAGTACCAGTCATCACAAAAGAAAAGGCTTTTTCCTCTTATGAGCCTCTTCCAGGCTGACCTCTATTATTAGGAACTCAGAGATTGGGTTTGGACCTTTCTTGCTTCCTTATCAGGCTATTGAGTCTAAGGCTCCTGTCACTTAGGAGAACAATGTTTTTCAGCCTGCCCCAAGGAAAGGATAATTCAGAAAGAACTGATATTTCAAGATGAAGAGGGTAATTTTTACAGTATGTTATGTAACTGTTACAAAATATCTCAGCCTTCAAAGTTTATATTTCAGTTTACAAAAGTGCATCATAAAACCCATGTTCTGATGTGATTTGGGGCTTCTACCTGTGCAGTGTCCTCTAATCTGCTTCTGCTAAGGCTCTTGTTCCAGGTAAGAATTTATCTTAGAAGATGTATGATTACGCCCTGCCATTCTCTAGACAGCTGGCCAACAAAGGGAACACACCTAAATGAGCATCATCACTCTTCAGACCGGTTGGTCAATCTGTTTAATTTCATGGATATTGACATTATCCTACAGAAGTCAAAACTGACATGTATCCAAAAAGCAGATTTCATCTAGGTTCTCTGGGATTTGGTGAGGGGCTAATCTTACCTTGTTAATTTGACAGGTCCCATATAGAAATTTTCCAGTCATCCTGAGGCACGTACTTGTTCCAAAGACTAGCAGCTTGCTTCCTTTGCTATCTAGAAGTTCCTTGAAATGACTGCAGGAGATAACTAAGAATTGTACCCTCTGGTCTTTCCCCCTATTCAGATCAGTTGTCATGGAGACCACATAGTTCTCGGCAGACTTTAGTCTGCATCTGGCTATCCTGGAGCTGAACAGCCTGCCTATCCTAGCTGTTTTTCTCACACATCTACTGCCATCTTTTACACAGGAAACCAGACGGCGTAATTGCGCTGTTTTTTTACATTCGAATATAAAATACTGACGTGATACAATAGATCAGGACAGTCTTCATGCATTCAGCATTAGATCTGCTTGTCTGCTGTTTGCATTTCATGAGGCTTGGATATTTCAGCAGGCAGATTGAGCTAATGAACTGTGAGTGAGTAATGCTACTTATTAATTTAACACTTTTCAGTGAAGTTGGTCTTCCTAATAGTGATCACCTCCATAAATAGTTGTTTTCCAGAACAAGTTTCCTTTGAATCCATTTAGACTTTCTCAGGTAGCTCAGATTTTTATGCAAACCAGCTGATTATTCCATTTATTTTCTCCTACACACTTGAGGTGTCAAGGTCTTCACATTCTAGCTACCACACGGCCCTTGTTCTTCAATTCATTCAGTAATAAGGAGACATCTGCACAGCCGTTCACCTCAGTGGTACACAGCTGGAAAGTACAACAGTTTTCACACAGATGATCCAGGAGGCTAACAAAAACTGTATTAAGCCTTCTCACAGCAGACTTAATTTGGTATTCAGACTGTACTCCACAAAGCTTATCCTGGCTTTAGCTCTGTCCCTGATCTAAGATTTGTCACACCTTTGTCGTAAAGGTATCTGGGAGTGATACTGAATTTAAAAGAACAGTCTTATGCATTCATGCATTCATAGCTCCTCTTCCTCTCCTGTTAACGTAAAAATATGAGAAGTAGGATACTGCTTGGAATCATTTGCAACGAGTGTATGGACTATCAGTTGAAGAAATAAAAAGTTTATATACCAGTAATCAAATTCACAGTTGATACCCAGGTTCATCAGGTATATCTTTTGCCTCTCCCTCACTACTCGTAGATATCTGTAGTTAAAAGAAATTAGAATTATATGGCACAAACCAAACCATTCTGTCTTAAAGCAGGCAGCATAGGACAAGTGTGGATACATACACTAGTTTGTATCAGGCCAGAAATAAGTTCATTTTATTGATTAGCCACTAGGTGGGGAAATCATGCATACTGTATTAAACTGTTCCATACTCTTCTGAACGTATTTCGGAAAAATTATATTACACTTTCTCATGCTTCCTGGAAAATCGCAGGAAAATATTTTTAGTTATCAGTGATGAATGAAAGAATGTCACAGCACAAAGTTTCTTTCAGAGAGTAATTTTTCTAGATTTACAAACTATTCCACTGGAGGGAAAAATCAGTACAAGTAACATTCCCTTAATAGGGAATTTAAGCAAGCAAGTATTTAAAAAAGAAAAAAAAAGTCTTAACCTTTATTAATGTGATTTACCCAATGTTATTAATTTAAAAAACAAAACAAAACAAACACAACTTAAGACTGATATATTAATCCTTCACAGGTTTTTCCACCTACCACATCAAATACAGTATTTTCCTATCAGACTGCACCAGTTACAACACCTTCACAGTCTTTTATTAATAAAACATCAAACTCTAACATTCACACTGGTGGTAATCAGGTTCCCTCTGTGCAGAATGGACCTGCTACTCCTAATAAGGTAAGATTAGCCCAACAATGTTCCATAAAGTTCAGTTTTATATTGTTATTCTTAAATAACATGTGACTATGTACATACTGCAGTTCACTCAAGGAGGAAGAATGTTTTGTAGATTCTAATGCATGTATGTATGTATGTGTGAGGAAGAAAGAAACTATTATTTTATCCCTCTGATTGCCTATGCTATTGTTATTTGTAAATATGTAGATTAGTACTACAAAATAGGATAATCTGTAGAACTTGATACAACTTGAATTCACTAGAATGTCTTGTTTGGTCATTATTCTGTTATTTCACGCAGCCTGGCTCTCCATCTCAAGCCCAGCCTTATATTGTTCAACAATCCCTCTTCAACAACACAGTATCCAAGACAAAAGATCCTCCTCGTTATGAAGAGGCCATAAAACAGACCCGCAATATTCAGACATCGCACCGTGAGGTAGTTATTTTCTCCTGTTTAGTCTATTAAAAATATTTTTTTTTCTTCAGAATTATCAAAGCCATTGTTTATTTTAGTTTTTTGTTTGGTGTCAAGATTTTCTAACACATGCTGTTAATATTTTCATAACTGTGTCTACCTACAGGACTCGTTTCATGATTCTTTTTATTAAAGCAACAGACATGTAAATAAGTCTTACAGTGTCCAGCGATATATATAATTGGGATAATGCTGCTATTGCTACTTAACAATAACTAGCCTTCAACTGACTTGTTTCAAGGATGTATGATACCCAAACTTTACACTTAAAAGAGAGAAAATATATTCATATTTTCCAAAGTGAGTAAACTTAAGGAGAATGTCTATAAGTGTGTTTATACACACTTAGGCAAACATATATATAAATGAGCATAGATGCTTGCTTCAAAAGAGTCTCTATTTAGTGAGCTTGATTTGTCAGCTTACCATTATACCTTTCATGTTGGAGGAAAGTTGCAAACAAAACTCATGAGCATCCTTAACCTCATGCGTTTCAGAACTATCCCAAAAGATAAAACCTTGTAGTGACTTAGTATTGGTTGCTGGCTTTGTGGTGACAGACACTGAGGCGGAAGCATGGGTATCTAATGCCATTTCATATGTTCTTGGCATGTGTGAGACATCCTCACAGTGAAGGCACACAGGTCTTCTTACGCGACTCTGTCGCTACCAGTTAGCAAAGTGCCTCCCCGTTGGCCTTTTTCAGGTGCTAAATCTCCTGATGACAAATTATTTCCCATCTCTGGAGTATAACCAATGTTTTAAAACAATGTTTTAGTTTTGAGACCATCATAAAAGTCTCCACTTTTCCTAGACCATTTTTGAAAGAATGGGTTTGTGGGGGTTTTGTTTTTGCTTAAGGTTCAGATATTCAGGAGATGGCTGTTTAAAACAAACAGATAAACAGTTGATGAAAGCTTCCCCCCTTTAAAAAAGAAAAGAACATGAATTTACAAATTGGAAAAAAAAAAAAAAACATACCTAACAAAATACATCTTACATGATGGCTGTTTGCAGGATATCTCTGACAGAAAGCAGTTCAGGGTGCACCCCCAAAGTCCTACAGTTATTCCAGATACTCACCCTGCCACAAACCAGGGTTAGTAATTCTTCTTATCCCTAGTTTTCTGCACCTCTCTTCTAGGTTGCCTTCATGAAATCTTTGTCTTGCTTTACAGATTTTTTCCCTATTCCTTTGTACTGAAACTGACCACAGGGATTACAAGTGTCTCCAAATTATTTCTCTGTTTTCTAGATTGACATTTTTATATGAAGAATTTTAGTCTTGATCATAGGTTAGTACTTTGTACTACTGAGAGAAGCGAGGATCAATCAGCGTAGGAAAAAATACTACATGAAAAAGAATAACCCTTTTCTTATGCACTACAGATTTCCAGTGCGCACAGTCAGCAGATGGATGATCTTTTTGATATTCTCATCAAGAGTGGAGGTAAGCTAATTGACATCTGTGTAATGTAGTGATTTAAAACTTGATAATAAAAACTCAGTGCTATAATCAAAGGAAAGAATTCTTCCAGGGAGAGGAGGTAGCAGCTATCCAGCCTGGATGAAACTAGTATTTCTGAAAGTTTGCAATAATTATCTATTAAAGAAAACATTTACCAAAACACATACAGTCAACCTGCTGTGGAACTTCTCTGCTTGTAAATTAGCCCAAGCAAACCTTTACAATAGTCCATTCAGCATTCAAAGGTGTACTGCATTCAGCTCTGGGGCCCCCAACATAAGAAGAACATGGACCTGTTGGAGCGAGTCCAGAGGAGGGCCATGAAGATGATCAGAGGGCTGGAGCACCTCTCCTGTGAGGACAGGCTGAGAGAGTTGGGGTGGTTCAGCCTGGAGAAGAGAAGGCTCCGGGGAGACCTTACAGCAGCCTTCCAGTACCTGAAGGGGGCCTACAAGAAAGCTGGAGAGGGACTTTTTACAAGGGCACGTAGTGATAGGACAAGGGGTAATGGCTTTGAACTGAAAGAGGGTAGATTTAGATTAGATCTAAGGAAGAAATTCTTCACGATGAGGGTGGTGAGGCACTGGAACAGGTTGCCCAGAGAAGCTGTGGGTGCCCCATCCCTGGAAGTGTTCAAGGCCAGGTTGGATGCGGCTTTGAGCAACCTGGTCTAGTGGAAGGTGTCCCTGCCCATGGCAGGGGGGTTGGAACTCAATGATCTCTAAGGTCCTTTCCACGCCAAACCATTCTATGAAAACAACACCTTAGGTTAGCACAGACGTATTTTATCAAAGTTGGAAAAGTTGGGCAAGTCTGTATAATTGTATATTGAAATTATACAAAAAATAGAATAAGGTAAGAGTTGAAGGATGTTGATACTAAAATTTCATTAAATATAACCATGTATTATCAACTCTAAACATGAAGGATACATTACAGGAAAAAGTATGTATGACCCACATAGAGACATTAATGAATAACAACTTTCTATGTCACTTAAAATAAGGGAACTATCAGAAAGGAACTGAAATAACTAAAGTAATTTACAAAGTAGCTTTGCAGTAAAAGAAGGAGGCTTTCAGGTATAATTAGGCTTTGTAGACTAAGAAGCTATTACAATACTGGGAAATGTTCTGGTGCCAAGCAATTCAATTAACTTAATGTTTTGTACTACTGTCATATAAGGATCTTGACAGCAGTGAATGCCAGTACATAAGTGACTGATTGTAGGCTATTAGAAGATTTTAGCCATATTCTAAACATCAAAGTATTTTCTCTTTTTCAAAGCAAATTGCAAAGTCAGCTGAAGAAAGTGGAGTAGACAGTGACAGACTGAGATAAGTGACCTATGCAGTGAACAACTCAAGCTAAATTCAAAAATGCTTTCAGTGCTTTTATTAAAATATTGCATGGGTAGTTCAAAGAAGTTCTGCCTCTGGAACAGGGGACGTAGGGGACATTGGTGTGCTTACTTAAATATTTGCTTTGAGTGTTACATTACAAAACCTATTTGATCTTAAAGGTAACAATTGCTCCATGTTTGCGAAGTTGCCATAAAAAAGAAAACGTTACCTGATCATCTTTATGAAAAACGAAGTAAAGCACTCAGGGCTCTTGCACTTACATAAGCGAGTTCTACACTGAAAAATGTTTAGTTTATTAACGTACTTCAAGAGAGTGAGAGGGTCTGTTTAGTAATGTTTTCTTTTACTAAGCAATCGTTTCAATAGATGCTCTTACAGGTTTTAAGACTGTGCGTTTTGCTTGGAAAACTGGTGCAAAATATATTGTCAGGTATATTTTTGCTGGCAGAAACATCATCTGTGCTAGAGAATTTATTTGTATATTCTGGTCTGTGTAATCTTATTTTTGGACTCCATTCACATATAAGAATTAATTGGAACTTTGCTTTATTTCCTTTTATTGTTACTGCCACTATCTTACATGGAACATCTTGACAGAAGAGTAGTTTTAGATTCTATAATCAGGAATAAAAGCATCCTAATCCCATCAATTGATCTCTTAGACTAATTCATCAAGGTGGATGAAGTACTAAACAGGGATGGAACTGAAAATTAGTTCGGGTACTCTTCTCTAAATGAGGAAATGTGTTGGTTCCATAATTATTCTAATTAGTCAGGAGAACTATAAACATGAAGGAGGTAAACCTAACATCTAGAAAATTGTTCCTTTTTTCATCAATATAAATATTCTAATTGACTGAAGTATTACTGAAAGCAGAACTCTGGAACTTGTTTTAAAATACTTTGTTGTTCATAGAGTACCTGACATAGTCTGATGTATGTAGTGTTTGTATTATCAGAACAGCAAAATGACTCTTACTCCATTGAGTTCACTGTGGATGCATCTCAAAGTGGGCAAAAAAGGTGTAAAAGTTGTAAGCCTGAGAATATATGTCATTATCCTTCTGAATTCAATAGCGGGTTTGGTTTTTTTTTTTTTTTTATTACAGAGATTTCCCTTCCAGTAAAGGAGGAACCATCTCCCATTTCTAAAATGAGACCAGTAACAGCCAACATCACTACAATGCCAGTGAATACAGTGATATCCCGCCCACCACCACAAATCCAAATGGCCCCTCCTCCTGTGTCCTTAGAGCCAACAACCAGCTTGTCCATAAGTTTGGAAAACCAACTTGAAGCCCTCTTGGATGGAACTTTACCATCAGGTAATGAAATTCCTCAACTGACAAGCAGTAATGAGGACAGAGAGTCATTTTCTTTAATTGAAGACCTCCAGAATGATCTGCTTAATCACTCCAGCATTTTAGATCACTCTCATTCACCCATGGAAACATCCGACCCACAGTTTACCACTAGTAATTCTTGTCTGTCTCTTGACCTTCCTGATACAAATTTGGACAATATGGAATGGCTAGACATTACAATGCCCAGCTCCTCATCTGGACTCACTCCTCTCAGTTCTACTGCCCCCAGCGTGTTTTCCACTGACTTTCTAGATCCACAAGATCTACAGTTGCACTGGGATTAAGCTATAGCCAATGAGAACATGACCTGCAAGTCTCTTTACAGCAGAGGTCCATTATTATACCATTCTGATTGCAGTTAAGGTAAATTAAGACAGTAATGTTTGGAAGAACAAATGCTTGAAGCTAATTCCTTATTGATTTTCAAGTTTACAACAGTGAATTACTTTATGCTCCTATCAGTAATGCAGATCAGGGCCCTCTGAAAGCTGTATTTCACAAGTCAAGAAAGGATGATTGTACTTACTGATTAAAAGTACCCCAAGGTAAATGCATCACAAATATTTAAGAAAAGTTATGTCTCTGACCTTGTAATGCTTAAATGAGCAACACAACATGGCTAAACTTAGAGAAGAAAAAGTGAGATTTCAACTGTCTGTATTGACACAGTGAGCAAATGTTTGGGGGAGGGTGAGGTATCACTGCACTTCATTGTTCCTGTGGATAGCCTGAGCCAGGTTCAAAATGAATTGTGAGGGCAAAGGCAAGTAAAAGCACTGGCTGGTTCAGTGAAATTTCATATATCTAGTCTCTTAATTTGTTCAAGTTGTTTTTATATTTTGGTTTTGTGGTTTTTAAAACTCTTCCCCCATTCTTTAATCATGAGGGAAGAATTTAACTGCATCCAAAGGCACATTAATTGTAACTGCAAGAAATCCACTGTAGCTATGCCAGGTAATACTGAGAACACTGAATTTTGTATAGCAATGCTCTGGATTTAATAGCTAGGTTTTAATGTGTATATCAGATAGTTATTTGTATACTCTTTTAACTTTGTATAGCTTATTTTTGTGAACAGAGGGGAACAGTGGTCTTCAAACAAGAAATTACTATAATGGAAATAATAAATATCCTAATTTACTTTGTGTTTGAGGATATTTGTTAGATCATTGAATCCAGTATCTCAGCATATTAGAACAGTTTGAGGAAGTAGAAAAGTTTAATTAATGCTGTTGTGCACTATGATCCTGCAAGCATCTATGCAAGAATAGTCCCAATGCCCTCAATAAAAGATGTTTGTAGGATCAGACCGAGTTGCAGGGGACGGTACTGACAGGACAACCATCATGAACAGCTTTGTCTACCACTACATAACATCAGGGAAGCTAAACAGAGAAGATGCTCAGTTGGAATCCTAAATAGCACACACTTACAGAAAATTGTGAAAGACTAATAAGCAGTATCAGGATGTACTGTGTTGTGATAAGAAGGCGTATTTCATACCTGAAACAGACAATAGCAAAAATTAAGCTCTTACCTCACAGCACAGCAATGAAAATATTATTTTTTTAAAGCCCTTAGTTGTTTTTTTTCAGAGTCTATTATGAAAGCAGTTGGAAAAACAAAGTAAAATACTTTGTAATTCTATGGTTTCTCTCAGGTAATAGCTGTTAAATGTTGCCATAGATGACCTAGGCTGATAATCAAACATAAAATTGGAATTATTTCCTGTTGGGGAATTCCTAAATTAAGGTAAAAGGAAACAGTCCCCTATTTCCTGAACAACAGAAACATGATACGTTTTCTAATCTGAAAACTGATCGCATTTTAGAATTCCTTCCCCGCCACCAACCTTCAAAAATAAAGTTTGGTAGGAACTAATGACAAAATGCCCTGAAGCTTTTGCTTACGTCTTAGAGTAATGATATGTATCAAAGACTATCAAAGAAATAATGAAAACAGAAAGTAGCTGTTAACTATTTAGCAACCTGTATCACATTTAAAAAAAAAAAAAAAAAACCCACAACACAATCATGTTAACATCAAACAAAAATACTTTTGTCAGAAAATGTTGTGGAATTAGCTGCAAATTTATGTCTCCAGATATACAATGCAGTCTGGTTTACTAATATTACAGAATCCCATTGGCTTCAGATAAAATAGTGGTTATGTCATTGAATCAGGGTTTAAACTGGCATCATATGTTTGCGTCGTATCAGTTATCAGCACTTTAAATCATTATATATCTTCAGTAGTTCTACAGGCCAGGATTTACTTTAATCTGAAACTAAGTACAGAAAAACAATCTATAGAGATTTTCACAACAAAAGATGAAGTTGAAAGACTATCTCCTTATTCCTTCTTGCTGTGCCTACAGTACTTGAGTACAATATTACACGTGGATTGTCTGCCTTAAATGTTGGTGGTATAGGATTCTTCAGTAACATTGAACAAATACAGTCAACTTTTTCCATTCCTTTTCATCATATTATCTTGGAAGCTAATACTCTGAGATACTAAGTGCCCTCAGCTGTTACGAGAATAAGCATTAAGGACTCTTGGTCTGATAGGAACAACTTTGAAAGAAATGTAGTGTTCTGCAGTACTGTCAATTTATTATGTGTGATACACCAGACATCATACCACATATGTGTGGTTAGTTACCCCTTTTTGACCCTGCCTTCTGAGTAAATAAGAGGCAAATAAATTAATTTTTAGAGAACAAATCAACCTAGAGCAACTGTACTGTCATTTTTGATGTGCATGTAAATAGAGCTTAAAACTGGCAAAGTCATCTTGCTACAAAACTATCCTTATTGGCAGTGTAGAATGTTAACTAATCCATAGGAATCTATGTGCAGAAATAAACCCAAACAGTTGAGATGTGTTGTTATCAGTACAGTATAGCTTTCTACTCTAAAAGTCTATTTGCAAAAAAAAAAAAAAAAAAGAATATTATTAAAAAAATTAAGGGATCATTTTAGTTTTTAAAGTACAAATGTTCTCGTGTAGGGAATGTGTGATTCCTTTTTTTGTACATTTCAGAATTATGTGTATTAAACCTTATACGTAATGGTTTGCTTTAGACTTTGTTCTGAAATGTGATATATTTGCCATAGTTATGTATGCCTGTTATGGCAGAAATAGGTTTTGCTTAGACTTTTGCGTGTGCATGTTTTACATGACAATTTTTGTAACACAAATACAATACATCTTAGAAATTTAATCATGACTGTGCAGTTGACTGTACAGAACTGAACATATTTCTCATTAAGAGAACAGTTGCAAAGGAATGCACTGGCACTAAATTTGCCATTTAATGGCTGCAGTATACTAACAGAACACATCCTATCAAATGTGTTGTTAGTAGAGCCTTCAAAGTAATTAAGAATACCATTTTATCAGTACGAAAGTCAAAAGTTGGTGTTTACACTTCTAGACATGGAAAGAGCTCAGACATATGTTTTACAAGCCTGATGTTAATCAAGAGAAGTCACATCCTGCGTTTAATAGAGAAATGGTATTTGTTATGCACTTCTAGTGCCATTCAGCATTAGTAAATAGTTAAGAAATCATTGTCATAAATTTAGCAGTTCTCTCTGAGAATAAAGTGAATTTGTGGCAGTTGTTCTCTACAGAAATTTAGAGTCGAACCCAGCAATGTGGGCTTGCAGAAGCAGACCTTCTAAAAGCTGAGGCCACAGCTTTTAGAAATAATCACTACTTAATACTGAAATTTCTTTCCAAGGTATTTCTAAATTCACCAACAGGAGTTATGTTCAAGGAAGCAGGTGATCAAAATAGAAGTTTCAATATTAAACTTTTATGTTACGTAATCTCATTCAGATGCCTGAAAAGTGTAGGCACTGTAATTAGAAACCAAGCACAAGCTGCTGAGCTGCTTTCAAGGCAGAGAAAATGCAATCACAGAATATGTTTAACTGGAAGGGCATTATGTAATCAAAACACAGTAAAGCTCACCGATGTAAACAATTATTATTTGGGTGGCATATTCAGTGTATTATAAACTTAAAGTAAATTCTATTAAAACTGGAAAAAAATTTCTTCCACTTATCTCTATTAAATGTTCTGTTAAAACTCTTTATATTGTGGTCTATTAAATTGCATTTTGATGACTTCTAGACCATACTACAGGTGGTTTTTTATGTGAGATATGTGGAATGGAGTTGCATATAGTATATACATGGCCAATAAAGAGTATCCATTAAAACCTGAAGTAATCTCAAATATTCCTTTTATACCAGTTTGCTAGGAATAAAGTGCAAAAAAGAGACACCTACATCATTCTGTAGTGTCCAATACTGAATATAAAGGCTTTTTAAGTTAAAAGTGCATAAATGTATTTGTAGAAGTCTAGCCAAAAAAGCCATTCTAGCTATGAGAGCAAATTCTCAATAAAAAGCAGGGAATGGTTAATAACTATATAATCACACTATTTTTATAAAAAATACAGCTCAGATATTCAAAAGACAGCCTAAAATAAATTATAATAATACAAAAATTTAAATAGGAACCAAAGCATTGCCATTTATATTGCCAAAGGAGGCACTTTGTATTTTGAAGCATAGGAAATTAAATCCCCAAAAGTATTATCCATGCTTTTTTAAAATTAAGGATGTAGATATTTTCAAAGCTGTATTTGATGTTGAACAGTACAGATTTGTTTTTGTTGTTTGAAAAATTTGTATTAAGTAATAGCACAGGCTTTTTTCCAGATAGGATTTTTCTTCACAGTACTGCTTGCAGTAGAAATAACGCTAACCCTAGTAGGTGTTTCTCTTCTTATTTTCGTAGTCGTAATTATGTCTTAGCATCTCATTTTGCGAAAAGAAGACGACAGACACCTGTCTCTAGGGCCCTCTTCATTTAAGCACTACTTTACTAAATGCAAATTATGGCAATCAGGGCGTCAGTTTATGTATTGCCTTTCTATAAGAAACCATGATGCCTTTGTATTTGCTGTTTGCACCCCTAAAATCAATTCCATGTGTTTGAATGCCATATGTTTTGCACATTGTACTGTATATATGTAATGCATACTGTATTTTTATATGTGTACTACATTTATCAAATATTTTGTACATAGTGGCAATATTGTAGCTACTGAGGAAATGTTTGATATTTCAGCATTTTTGCTAAGTGTCTCAAATAAAAAAGGAAAACTGTGTTCATTTGTCCATGCTTACTACTTAAAAGTGAAAAATACCAGTAATAATAATCAACAAAAATTTTGACTCTTATGAGTCAGAAACATTTGGCCTCTGTTCTGAGTACCTTTCTCACAAAAAGGAATAAGAATGAAATCTGCATGTAAACGAACTCCAAAAGAATGATGGTTTGTCTTCAAAATCAGAGTCAAAATCTCTAAGAATAGAAATTTTCTCATGTATGCACAAGTATAACTATCTTACATAACACACAGGTAAAATATACGTGTGATACTCTTCAATATATTTTGAATGAAGTGGCTTCATAAAAATTAAAACAATTGTAATCAATGACCTTTTTATATAGCTCATAAGCCATACAGTCCTTATTTTGTAATCTGTCACTGTATTTTCATGATGTGCAGCTGCTGGGGTTCACCCACACACACGTCATCTACTAACTAGTTCATTGAAAAATGACTGTTCATTTGGCTCAGCCCAATCCTAAAAAACTAAGCTTCCAAGAATACCTACCCTGCCATAGTACTTTTCAGAAGGTATGAATAGTTTGGAAGGGCACGCTTTTCCTAGGCTACCCAGAGAGAAACTGTGTTAACTGCACAAACCTAAGAAGCTCTGACAGTGTACTAACAACTGCAGAGACATATTAAGTAATTTTGGACATTCCCTGTTCTTTTTCACAAGAGCAAAACGCCTTATTTAAAAAGTCTTCTAAAGTCTAGCGCAGAAGAGGACTTTACAGTTACATAATGCATGTATTGACCGTGTATGACTGCGCAGGGGTACTAAACAGATCACTGAACAAGCACTAGCTTAAACCCATCCCCATCAAAAAGAAAAATTGGTAACTCGAGATGCTGTGGTAAGACTTGGGAAAATGTAGTATGATTCTAGTACATATTTTTGTCAACCACAGAGAGTCAAGTCTCTAGCAAAAACCTCTAAAGATAATCTCTTGGATTAGTCCACACCTTTTGCTGGTGGAGAGAGGAACGAGCTGCAACACTGAAGTCATCTATAAAAGCAACAGCAAGGGAGATAGGAGGCTCTAATATTGTCCTGACTCACAGTGCCAGTGTGAAAAAGGAAGAAGGAAAAACCTAGTTTCTTCCTCCCTCCAAGTGAGATTTTTTCAGGGAGGGAAAAAGGGCAACTCAAAATACAGAACAAACAAGGCATTCCAGAGAGGTGCATGTTCCTATTGTGAACCTCTCATGGCACTGCCCTGGCGCAGACTGGTGGAATGGTTCCACTGAGCTGCTCAGATCAGGCTACACAGATATATCTCTTTGAAAGCTGTGCCTGCGCAATCAGGCAAGCTTCTGAATATTCCCCAGATAGTTTAACCTCATTTGTGAGTCAAATGCAACATTTTGTTCACTTATGCAAATGAACCTTTAAGGCCTCTCAGAGTGAAGTGAAAAACTTAAAATGTCATTGCAGATCACTGGGCGTGTTTCACCTTCCAATACACACTTCTGCTCCTAATCAAGTTACATTGTCACAGATACGAAATAGCCCCCCAAGGAAGTTTATATGGGCATTCTTATCAGCTACAAAATACTGTGATTCTTTTTTATACTTTACAGTACCAGTCTTGAATTTAACAAGAAAGTAAATACTGTTTGTATCACATTTTTCTGAATAGAGGCTACCTGTAATTCTCTAACAATAAAAGAATTTGTAAAAAAAACCCAAGTAAGTACAAAGAATAAGGCTATTCTGTGAGAAACTAAGGGATATTTAAGAACTATAAGGTGGTAAAGAAAGAATTAGAAAATTATTTCTGATGTAGACAAGATTACACCCACGTTCATTCATGACTTTCCTGAATTCTTCCAAGGTTTTCAAGATGTGCTGGATTGTGCGATTTCATATTTGCATTTTGTATTCCGCTCAGCTTGTGTTCTAGAACACCTCTATGCATTTCTTAAGGAGAATGAGCTATGAGCTGTTCAATATGCGCAAAGCTTCTTTTCATGATGAAGCAGCTTCATTTAAATATTTATTATTACACTTCCTCTTGTGGAGGCAGTCTCCATACCAGATCACCCACCATTTCCTTATTAAAGTCTGTTCTATGCTAATGACATCAGAACTTGGCCAAGTATTACAAAACCCATAAAGCAGTAAGTAGTACCCATAAAACTGAACAAATTAAAACTTACTAATATGCCCTGTAAATTTCATAAAATGCCTTTTCTTTATGAACTTTAACCATTCTAAAAGTTTGTAAGCTATATATGCCATAAACTTACCTTCAGATATCACACACCAGACGCAAACATTGCAAAACAAGTGCAGCACTTTTTGACTATGTGTTTGTGCATTACAGAATTTATAGTTAGAATATATCAGAGATAAAGCACTTATTTTGGTGCCAACTGGCAATTCGCAGTTTTGATTGTTTTATGAAGTCCAAGAAATATAAACACATAACCCTCCTGCCCAAACTGTGTTCATATTAGAATTATGATGTAAACGCCAAGACAAGGACGGATGAAGCTTGAGATTACGCTGAATGAACTTTTTCCACAAGCTAAACCCTGGTTTTCAATAAAACCTGAATATATTAAAGCATGTTCTACAAATGGCCATCACCACATTTGTCTTTACTCTGTACAATATTAAATGCTATATACTCCTGCCTATTAGCTTGTTGTGTATCATACAGATGTTGCTAGAGTGACATATTTCTTAAAATATTTGTACTGTCTCAAATCAGAGATGTTTCCTTGATAGTAAAGAAGTCACACACATTTCCCCACACCTCATATGATAGTCTACTACCCCACCAAGACCTTCCTAAAAGAGAATCAAAGTAACAAATTAGAGGAGCACCTGAGACACAACAGCTTGAACAGGTTTGTTTTTTTTTCCCTTAAGTGTTTATCCATAAATTTACAGAGTAACTCTAAGAAATATTTCCCTTCACATAAAAAAATTACCTGAAGATGAGTCTCCAGTCTTCTCTCCAGAAGAAAGACTGCAGGGCCACTCTACCATAACACTCCATCATTCTTGAACCCCTCCAAGAAAACTGCTGTTGATGAAAAGTTAAAATATGTGAACAGAAGCATTCTTTTATAAAGCTAGGACAAAGCCTAAGTTTTAATTTTTTTTTTTAACAAAGTCTAAACTTTTTAAGTGATAACTGAGGAGCATTCCAGGTTCCCCATAGCAAGTCTTTATAAACTCAGTTATACAGTTGCACAAATTCTGCATAAATATGACTGTTCCCCTCTATCTCCTCAAGAGAGTCAGGGATATTTGTAGAAAGGCCTAGTTTTGTACATTAAAACAGACATCAAAGCCGTCTCCTAGAGCAACACCTCCAACATAAGAGCGAGGCTTAGGGAAGGAAGAAAAAACCTGGTGATTATCTTCTCCTTCCGACAAAATCTCTGACATTATCCTTTCAGCTTTGGAGTCTTGTAAAGGCTTTCCTTTAGGAAATTCATGTGGTTTAAAAAAGAGTTTGTCAGAAGAGAACACTGCATAAGGAGGATTCAGCATAAAGAATAAGGGCGTTCACACAGAGCTCCAACAAAGGTAATGACCAACATAAAACACTTTCAAACAAAACTATCCAGATGTCGAAAGAAACCACAGGCAATTACATATTTTAAAACCAAATTTACATTTTTAGTTATAAAAACTATTGTTTTGATAAATCAGCTCACCATTAAACAGCACTGTACTTGGATAGATAGTAACATTTTTTCCAGACGCATTTAAGAAGTTGGGCTCAGAGAGTAGGCAACTTTTTTTTAACCTGTTGTGGTTTAACCCCAGGTGGCAACTAAGCACCACCCAGCCACTTGCTCACTCCCCCCTGGTGGGATGGGGGAGAGAATCAGAAGAGTAAAAGTGAGAAAACTCATGGGTTGAGATAACGACAGTTTAATAGGTAGAGCAAAAGCTGTGCACGCAAGCAAAGCAAAACAAGGAATTCATTCACTACTTCCCCTCAGCAGGCAGGTGTTCAGCCACCTCCAGGAAAGCAGGGCTCCATCACGCGTAACAGTTACTTGGGAAGACAAACACCATCACGCCGAACCTCCCCCCCTTCCTTCTTCTTCCCCCAGCTTATATACTGAGCATGATGTCATATGGTATGAAATAGCCCTTTGGCCAGTCTGGGTCAGCTGTCCTGGCTGTGCCCCCTCCCAGCTTCTTGTGCACCTGGCAGAGCATGGGAAGCTGAAAAGTCCTGGACCAGTGTAAACTCTACTCAGCAAGAACCAAAACATCAGGGTGTTACCAACATTATTCTCATCCTAAATTCAAACCACAGCACTATACCAGCTACTAAGAAGAAAATTAACTCTATCCCAGCTGAAACCAGGACATAACCCAATCAAGTATTTCCTCTTAATCTACTCAGAAGATCTTTATGATTTCAAATCGAACTTTCAATCTCCCTGTACAGTTAAGGAAGAACTTCAGCATTAGAAGTTGCTTTACCATTAAATACTATTTCTGATGCTCAACCGAATACATTTATTAAAAATGTAGTGTATTTGAAGAGATATAACTCATGAATTCCACATATAATTCATATAGTCCCCTCTGCTTCCTCTCATCACAAAATTACTTCTCAGCTCACAAAGATACAAAAACATGAAAAAAAACAAACACAGACACGAGCTGCACAGGAACTCTGATAACAAGTTACAACTGGCAAATATGGCACATAAAAGAGCATATTTCATAATAAGCTAGTAGGCCAGAAACAGAAGGAGAGCAGTCAAACATGATTTATTAAAATCTAACTCCTTCCTGCTGCCAGCTTGGTAATACCAGGAGTAACTTGTTTTCGGTCAGCTAAGATAACTGGCCCTCTGCAGTCACTCCTTATCATAAAAGTTATAGGTGTGGGAGTTGAGTTGAGGCAGTTTCCACTCCTACACATCATGACATTTTTGAAGTGCTGCAGTGATCACAACCATCAAGACAAAAGCAGAATACAACAGTACTATTCTGGCTTCCCAGCTTTCCATAGTTCAGATGAGAATATGTCCTTTGAAGCTAGCCATGAACAAGACTAGCAGATAAACTCCAGCAAGTGTTCAGGTTGGCCAGGCCATGAATTATCGCAGAATCATAGAATCGTTAAGGTCAGAAAGGACCTCTGAGATCATCGAGTCCAACCTGTTAACCTAACTGCCTGTTCATGCCCATAAGGACTGGAAAAACAGAACGAATCACCTTTGGGACAGCTATCCCTGGGTAGTAACAAACACACTGAAGATGGGCTGACTATCCAGTACAGTAGTTTAAATTAGACAGCTTTCACTGCAGGTGAAGCTAACTCAAAATGCTCTGTTTGCTGAAACAGAGGCACGCATAGAGTTATCACAGGGAAGCTGATAAATGTCAAGTTTTGAAGAACTGGAATTTGTTCATACAGTCAAGCCATCAGGCATGAGATTTCCTGATGATAGTTCAAAGAACATCCCAAAAGGATACAGATATGTTAATCTTTTAACACACCTGCATTACAGCACCACCAAATTAGTAACTCTGATCTCAACCTTTACAAAGGTACCTCTGTTAACATGTTCACATGCTTCTTCCACCAAAAAAAAAAAGACTGATCATAGCTGGGATCAGTACCCCCCACAGGTCAATAAACAGAATTCCTTTTATCCAGGAAGATGGAATGTAACTTGGCTGCCAGCAAAAGTTTCATAGGGAATTTAAAGGGATCTCCACAATGAACAGTAAATTAAAACCTAAAAGCTTTGATTTCAGGTCACGCTTGTAAATATCTAGGAGACCAAATCTAGAAAAACATGTATTTTAGTGTCTTTTCTGCATTTTGCAGCACTAAGTTTTATCGAGAAAAAGTACCAGGCACTTGGTGAGCTTAATTTAATATTTACCATTTAATTATCCCAACATTTTGCATTTCTGCTTCTTTTCTCGGAGGAGGAAAGTTTTACTCCCGTCCCCCCCCCCCCCCCCCCCCCGCTGTTCTTTCTGGTCTGAGACTACATTACTTCCAATACATTTACTAATCTATATGTGAGAGTGCCATCTTTTGGTAGAGACAACCGCCACTGCAGCACACCTGCATGCCCCAGTCAGTTGCGGCACCACCCCACCACTCCCTCCCCCGGGGAACCCCTCTCTGTCGCCGCAGCCCGAGCCCGGCCCGGCGCGGCCGCTCTCAGAGGCGGGAGCGCCCCGGGGCCCCGTCCCTCGCCGGGGCCAAGGCGGGAAGAGGGCGCTGCCCTTGCGGACGCCTCCACAGACGGACGGGGCAGCTCCTCGCCGCTCGCACGGAGCGAGGGAGTCTCCCCAGCCCCCTCCCACGAATTCCGCCCCCTCAGCAGGCGCCTACCCAGGGGGATGCCACCGCTGCTCCCTCTGCGCCTGAGGAAGCAACGGCCGCGCGCAGCCCGCGCGCCACAGCGCCCAGCCGCCGCCACGTGCTGACGCAGGCGCGCGCGGCGAGCGGGAGCGGGGAGCGTGGCGCGTGGTGCGGACGGCCGCTGCCGGCGCGCGGGTGGCGAGGGCGGGCGGCCGCGCCGCCGCCGCGCGGGAGTGGCGCCAGCGATAGAAGGGCGTCGGGAGGCCGCTTTAACGCAGGCGCGGTGGCCAAGTGGTAAGGCGTCGGTCTCGTAAACCGAAGATCACGGGTTCGAACCCCGTCCGTGCCTCGGCGGGCAGGCGCCGGCGAGAGCTCTCCGGAGCCTTTTTAGGGGGGGGCGGGCGGCCGCGCAGCCGGGACTAGGACGCACGGGGAACGGGGGTGGCGGCGACACGACGGGGCGCCCCGCACGACTCCGGCGCCGGGAGGGCAGGCGGCCGCGGCCCCTCCAGCCCCTCCGGCCGGCGGGCGCGCAGCTTCAGCGTATCCAGCACAAAGAACGCAGCTGGCGGGAACGCGGTGCTTATTTTATGTTGTATTCACCAAGCAATTACTTTTAGTCAGCTAAGTTACCTTTGTTATTATACCCCAAAAGTTCAAAATAACTTCTCAAAGAGCTTCACTCCAAGTCGCTGAGTAAAGACGCCTTTGCAAGCTGACAAAACTGAAGATGGGAATCCAAGGCTTTTAATGTGTTCTGCCCGCTTACTGATTGCTAAAGCATGTTGGAAAGAGTGCCATGCAGAAATACTTATGATACAAGAATAGCAAAACTGATACAAACATTTTCCTATGTAGCACTTTCAGGAATGTTCGAGCTGATGGATGTTAAGTATAGTATAAAATTAGATTGATAGTGGTAATGATACTAATGTCTTATAGAAGACATGATGGCAGAGAAGTGTCAACATGGCAGAAAATACTAAATTTGTAGTGAAAACATGACTTGGAATTTGGAACGTAGCTTACATTTGTTCTCTGATTTTTATTTTCAGTTTCCAATCACCTATTTATTTGCTCTGATGTTAAGTAATACTTTGGAAGTTTTGTAGGAAAGAGGAGTCTTCTGAATTAGGGCAGAACTACTTCAACAGTGAAGAGTACAGGCTGGCAGCACTATCCTTTTTTAATACACAAATTATATCTAGTTTTAGGGAAGAATCAAAGCATTGCTCCTCAGAAGAGAATCTGCTGGGCTGTTGATGCTTGTATTAAGATAACAAACCACAGAGTGAATATTAAGGTTAAATACCGCAATTAACTATTTATTTAATTTGCATTAGTAATTCTCATTTCTTTTAAGCTTCGTGATTCAATAGAGCAGTTTCAGGAATATTACAGACAAAGACTATGTTACCAGCAGCAGTTAGAACAGAAAGAGCAACGACGACAGTTGTACCAGCAAACGTTGTTGGAAGGAGGTGTAAATCAAGATGGAGCTGACCAGCAACAGAATCTTACTGAACAGTTTCTGAACAGGGTGGGGGGTTTTGTTGCTTCTCCCTCCTCAAGTTCTCATAATAACCTGGTTTGGTGGTCTTTTTTTTCTTGTCATGTTTAGATCTATCCAGAAGCTAGGAGAATTAAATATAGGCACAGACAGTCTTGGAAATTATGTACAAACACTTAGCTGGCAATGTAACGGGAGCAAAGGGAATGAAAGTACCAACCCAGCAAGTCACTTCACGTCACCACCTTCAGGTGCTAGTCAGAGGGTAACAACTGATGAGAGCCAAAAAGTTAATACAAGCACTCCTCGAAAGCATGGATCTGCTCATCAGATACCCTTTCCTGAAGAGTCACCTATACAGGGGAATCAAACGTAAGTTATGATGTGAGACTGTTCAGGACCAGAAATGTCCTTCTGTTAGCTGTTCGTATTTATTTTTAGTTATCCAATGAATTTGTCACTGAATGGGGGTATTTAGTTCATAATCAGTGTTTTCTGTTTATTTTTATAGGGATTATAAAATCCATTGGTTTGGGGTTTTTTTTAACAGCACACATGAGAAATAGTGGTTATTTGTTACAGTTTACATTTTATGCTTATTTTTAATTTTTGACTTTTTATTCCATCTTATATGTATAGTTCTTGTTTATTTTGTGTTCTAAAAGTTTCTGAAAGCCTTTTTATTAAATACAAACTAGATGGAGAAAGAGGCAGGGTAGAGTAGGCATTGGATTTCTTCTGTTAACTAAAGGTAGTGCTGACCTGAAAGCAACAACCGTTTTTCCACCTATCTGTGTATATATGTGTATACGTATGTATGTTATGGAATGAAAACAGGTATTTTTAACTTGCATTCACTTGTTCAATGCCTGGAGTTGCTGCAAAAACAGCAACCTCATGTGAAGACTACAGTTTAATGATAAAGAATCAGACACACATAACACTTGTCCACATAAATTAGTCAATTCTGAGTATCACTAAAACTGTAACTTTAGTCCAAAAAATCCCCGTCTGGAACCATAGACAATTAAAAATAAAAAAAGAAATCCATGTACAGGACGAGAAAGGGGAGGGGATGAAGCTGGTGGGAACTGCTGCCGCTGCTCCCCTGCAGGTGTGGGTGGTTCGGCTCTGTCGCTGCTTCGCTCCGGGGGGGCGGGGGGGGCGTTAACCGTGCTGTTGGATCCGCTCCATCCCCGTGCTCCCCCTGCTGTGCACGGTTGCGTTCTTCACCCCGCTACTCGTTCAGACGCTAATTACCCTCTTGCCGGCCGCCTCCGACACTCGCTGCTTATCCCGGCCGCGTTGCTTTGCAGCTGCGGAGTCGCTGCCTCCCGGGCCCGCCCGGCCGCAGGAGCGGCGGGGCTGAGGCAGCCGCAGGCCGGGCCCTCCGGGCAGCGCCGAGCCCGTCCGCGCCTCCCGGCGCCTGAGGGGCGGAGGGGAGCCTCAGCGGCCGCTTCTCCGCAGCCCCTGTACGGCGAGAGCGGCTTCCCCCGGGCCTCAGGGCGGTGCCGGGCCTGGGGAGCGAGCGGCGGCCGCGGGAAGACAGGCGTGAGGAGCCGGGAGTGGTGCGGGAGCCCTCCCCGGCTGCCGGGGGCCTGGCGGTGCGGGACGGCTCCGGGCCGGGTAAACAGGCCGAGACCGTCGAGACCTCCAGGCACCGGGGGGCTGGAGGGCGGGCTGCGGGGCCTCGCTGGCGGTGCCGCTGCCCGGAGCCCGGCTGCGGGGCCGGGGGTGCCGCCGGGCCCGCCCTGCGCGTTGCCCGGGCTCCAGCGCGCTCGTCGCGGTGAAGCGGCGGGGGGGGAGGAAGGGGCTGGGAGGCTGCGCGTCTTCTCCCGCCGTTGTGTCAGCATCCGAGAGAAACGAGGCGAAAGAGAAGGAGGGGGAGACGTGTACGGGTTTTATCCGTTTTACAGCTGTTGCAGCGCCGGCAGGGTGCGGCCTCCGGCGCCGTCGGGCGGGGAGAAGCAGCCGCGGCCCGGCGGGGAGCGGGCGGGCGGCCCTGGGCCGGGCGGAGCGCTGGCCCAAAAGCGGGATGGCGTACGCACAAGCAGGGGTGTTTCATTCGTGTTTGCGCAAAGACGGGTGCTAGGTGGTAGTTCCACAAACCTAGCACACTCTGTACGAAAACTACAGCACATTTATCCTGTTACATGATTAGTATAAGCCCGCCCAAATTTACACTTACTGGTTAGTGATTAACATTTCATGTTATTATTGGTTTGCTGTATTTAAATTAGCCTCACTTGCCATGCAAATTAGCACACATACTCCTTTCAGGTGCAGGGGCCAAGTCTTTCCAGTCTTGAATTGAGTCGGTGGTCACTATCTCCCCTCGCTGCTTTTACCTTTCACCCGCTTACCGCAGCTTTCTCTGACTTTATGCTTCTCTGGCAACCATCCAGCCTTTGGTGCCAGGATGTTCTCTTTCTATGAGTCTGTTAGCTCCTCTTCAAGGGTATAGTCGTTAGTTTTTTTAGTTTTTCATGGTTTGCTGATAGAACAAATACTTTCTTTTCTCTTTCTTCCCTCTATTGCCAGATCCTTTTTTGCAAAGCACAGGTGGTTCATAGTTTTGCTCAGTGGAAAATTCCACTTTCTGCAGTATATCAGGAGCAGCACTGAAGTGACAACGCCATGGCTCCCGCCCGGGCAGACCGGGAATATCCTCACAGCCTTTGCAAGACTTGCCATGGGGATTTCTGTAGTGATAATGGTGCTGGACCCTTGTCTCGAAGCCTGGAGTTTTGCTCAGTTTTATCATATTTAGCAATGCTGAACTCAGCCCTACGCCTGCTGATAACTACAGCTAGTTATATTGATCTGGTCGTATAATACAGTTTAATTGTTGCATATTCTTGCCAGTGTTTTCTTTGGGAAAAAATTATATAAGTGAACTTTAACCTGCTTAATGGAGAACTGAGTTTTTAAACAACACTGGAGAAACCCTTTTTCATGTTTTAAGAGTGCCCAGCCAGTCCCCAAGCAGTGATCACTGCCCCCTGGCCAACTCCCCCCAGTTTATATACTGGGCATGATGTCATATGGTATGGAATAGCCCTTTGGCCAGTTTGGGTCAGCTGTCCTTGTTGTCCCAACAACTTGGGTCTGTTACCCTGTGTGCATCGCCCAATTCACAGACAGAGTCGAGGTATTCCTCTTTGTTACGTAAACGTGCAGATACGGGTGCAAGGTACAAACCAGCACACCATTGGTGTAAACTAACAGTTATTCATACACAAGATTTTAACATAGTTGATAATCTAATACATATTCATTGTTATTCTGTTAAATGATTGGTTAAAATTCTTCGCCTACCATGTAAATTACTACACATGCTCGCTGTGATTTTTGGGACCTTTACTTCCTTAACCTTCTTAGGTATTGTACAGTATTTTCATTGGTCATGAATAAATGCATTTGAAGAGTTTTTACTGTTACTGACTTCAGTTCTTTTTGGTTTGAAAGAAAACATCATACATGAGGTAATTCCATTTTAATAGTCTCTGAATTTCCAATATTTGAAAGGAAAAATAACGGTGTAAGTGCAGGAGTATGCAGCCATTACCAACAGAAGCAGCATTAGTAAGCTTCTCACTATTGCTTTTTGGTACTTCATGGGGAAAAACATTGAGCCTAAGATTTCTCATCCAGAAGTTCTTGGGGGCTAGGGGAAGAAGGAACCTGACACTCTTAGTAAGTTGCCTGAGCATCACAGCTTACAGCTACTCAATGTCTTCTGGTCTCACAGGATGAGGCAGAGGTATAATTGATTTCTTCTCTGTATCTCTGGAAAGAGCTTTTCTCATATCTGTGGCAAAAGAAAAAAATGCTATTATTATAAGACAGTCATTGTACGAAGCCGTATTAAGTGAATTCTGTATTAAAATGAGATCATTTTTAATCAAGAAGATTTCATAGAATCACAGAATATCTCAAATTGGAAGGGACCCATAAGGATCCTCAAGTCCAACTCCCTGCTCCTCACAGGACTACCTAAAACTAAACCACATGACTAAGAGCGTCATCCAGATGCTCCTTGAACTCTGACAGGCTTGGTGACATGACCACTTCCCTGGAGAGCCTGTTCCAGGGACCAACCACCCTCTCAGTGAAGAACCTTTTCCTAATGTCCAGTTTGAACTTCCCCTGATGCAGCTTCATTCCGTTCCCTCATGTCCTACTGCTGGTCACCAGAGAGAGGAGATCAGCACCTCCCCCTCAGCTGCCCCCCTTGAGGAAGCTGTAGACTGTGATGAGGTCACCCCTCAGCTTTCTCTTCTCCAAGCTGAACAAACCAAGCGGCCTCAGCCACTCCTCATAAGTCTCGCCCTCAACGCCTTTCACCATCTTGGTCACCCTCCTCCGGCACACTCTAATAGTCTGATGCCCTTAATGTCATTCAGCAGCAATGTTACCAATTGGAATATAACCCTGCATGAAACTCAAGTGAATGGAAAGGAAATGGCAGGCTAAAAGGACCAATAAATGTTTTAAGGAATCTGCAACAATAGTAGATGTCTGTCTGTAGCTCCTGTATTTCATAGTACTCCTGCATCTCAAATGAACAGTGCAAGAGCAGAAAAGATATACAGCATGGCCGTGTAACCCTTTGGGGAGGATACTTAAAGGAAAGAAGGTCTAGAAAGAGGAAGCAGCTGGTGCTTCAGTTTTGTTAACAGAATGAGCATTAACATACTTGAATTTCCATGTTCCTTCCCTTTTAAACTGAAAATGCCACTCAATTCTCTGCCAGTGTTGACCACTGACACTTGTAAATTTGTAGTTAGACATCTGAGAAAAACAAAGTTTCAAGTCCCCTTATGGAAAGAAATGAGGAAAGCACTGCAATTCCTTCCCCCGATAACATTAGCAAAAAGCCCAGCCACTGAGGGTGAGCATTCCTCGGAAAGAAAAATCAGATAAGAAACTGCATTTTTATTTTCATCTTACCTACAGGATAAGCAGCTTTGTACTTACCAATTTATTCTTGTTTCATAGTTTATTTTGCCACAGATGCTACAAAATGTGTAAACTGCAAGATTAAGTTTTGTAACTGATATAATCTTCAGTAGGAAAAGCTATCTAAAGGAGTATATAAAATCCCCTTCATCAACAACCATCTGAACTTGTTTCATATTAAAAAAAAAAAAATCATACAAACAAACCCAGGAACCCTCAACATGAGAATCTTTCCATTCAACTTGAGGCAGAACGAGTACTTACCATAAGCATCTTCATCTGGCTCTCCATTGCTAGCAGAGTAGTACTCTAATACTGTCCGGTACACACTGTAGCCTAGTTGCTTATACATATTTACCGCGACCTGATTTGATACTCTCACAAAGAGATCGACGAAAAATCCACCCTTTCTTTGAAAAAATAAAAACAAAAAAAACCCACAGTAAGGAACAGCAGGTGAATGTATTTCTAAATAATAACCTGTAACTTGTAATCAGAGCAAGAGCAGGTCTGATGATGTAGTACGCTAACCAAACATCTTTCACGCTGTAGTAACAGAGGCACTCCTTTACCAAGGGGCAAATCCAGTACAGGCACAAATTTCATTTTATTTTTGTCACATGACCATTCTTGTACACCAGCCAGCAGGTTGAGAATTATGAAGAGGAAGAACAGGACAAGCTAAACACCCCCACAAGCCTCATATCCATAAGAAATCATTTAAAAAAAAGTCCACCTTTTAGATCGCATTGGCTTAAGGACTGCCTCCTTCAAAGTGCATGGTGGGGCAGAGTGGTGGAATAACTCACAAAATTCAGTGGCCTAGCAGGAGACAGCCCTTCTCCTCACAAGGCGAATTTTTCAAAACATCGTGCTATTTTCAGATTTTACCAACTACAATGGGATTGCCCTACCAGCACGAGTTGACGATGTTTCCCTGTGGGTTCATTTGACACCAAATTAAATTTTCCGCAGGTACAAGCAACCAAGCACGATAGAGAAAGTAAGCTAAGACGCTGCCTGCCGTACAAGATTTGTTCAAGATTGTGCCTGCAGGAATCGCACAAAGCCCATGATTACTGAACAAGTATGTTGGAGGCCCTAAGGGAAACAGTGTTGATGTTTCATGAAGCTCTTTTCCTGCCAAGAAAGGGACCTTTTACACAATATCTCTATGGGAATTCAGGCTACTTCCTACCCATTCTGGCAAGTTAGCTTTCATAGAAACCCTGAGATCTTAAACCGCCAAGCAACAGTTTTAATTCTTGTTCTCTAACTATGGGGAATTCCAGAGAATCAGAACACTATTTAAAGCAAAATTCTGGGTCTGTTTCATGCAATTCAAGTATCTAAGCCACGGACAGGTGTCTGTAGAAAGCTTACTTTAAAAGATAAAGAGAAGTATAGTACTCACTTTTCTGAGATTTCTTCCAGTAGTTCCATCAATTTAGCAGCCAAACCCAGCCGTCGAAATTCTGGTGCAACAGAGAGAGCAGTAACATGTCCATGCCATTCTTCCCTAGCCACAGAGCCTTCCGCTTTACCCATTACTGCGAACATACAGACCATCAGAGCAGTAGCACCTTTGGCATGACGCACCACCCACAGCTATGCATCTTTACAAAACAACCAAGCAGTGTATAAACAAAGATTGCAATGATTATGGTGAAGGCTCAAACAGGGATGTCTACGTTATCACTCAGTGATTCAGCAACCACTAAAAATGTCAATTTGCTCAAGTATTACAGTAGTTTCTTGACTAGTGTTAAAAAAATAATAATTTTTTTTTCAAATTCATCGTTTGAGGCATGACTTCCAAATGCAAATTTTAAGCAATTCTTGTGAGTCTTTGAGTGGAATTCAGGATCACACTAAAATAATGGAAGAATGGAGGGCTAGAAGTCCAAAACTAAACTCACCATCCTAGCAACTACTGGACACTTTTGGTGACTATGGGGGAATAGAGCTTGGGAAGCTTTGCCAATCCAGGATTAGGAAGCTAAGGCCCTGCAAACATGGTATAAGAAAAAAAAAAGGGGGGGGATGTTGTTTTGGGGGGGCTTCTTTGTAATTCCTCTCCTTTCTACACAGAACCAAACCAGTGTTAGTTCACTAATGAGTATCCACACTCCCACACAGTACTCTTACAAACATCAGTCACTACTAATAAGCAACTGATGTGGTGGGTACAGAGAAACCTTCTGTACAACAAATGCTTTAAGCTTTACTATGTTAAATACTTTATTTTCCAGGTCCCTGCAAAGACCCTTATTCTGTGCACCCCCAAAAGAGGGAAAAAAACCTGGAAGGAATAAACAAACCAAGAGTTCCAGTTGGAATGATTTCTGAAAAGCACAAATATTCCACAGCAAATCAGCATCTGACATCCAGACCCAGAGCCCACTGTCCCTCGCAGGACAATGCAAAACCCAAGCCCAGCATTTTTACTTACTGATGACTGACAGCATGCGAGATCACAGCTGAGTGCAGGGACTTAATACCAGGATTACAGAAACGCTTGTGCACATACATTCACCTGTATAAAACCTGGGTGGACGTTAGCACAGTCAAGTCCTTGCCACCCTAGGAACATCAAACTGAAAACTACTGCTACGAGTCCTACTTAATACCCTCGGATGCTTATGAAATGGGAAAATGATACGTAACGTTCCTCTTCCCTGTTGGGTATTTGGAAAATGCGACGAGTAAGAAGAGCTCCTGAGTTATAATCCCCCAAACACGCCGCACAGTGCGATGGTACCGGGGGAGCCCGCGGGGCCGCGCCACACTCACTGTAACCCATCAGCTCCCCGCCGGGCGCCTCGGCGACAATGAAGTACTCGGGCCAGTGGGCCAGGTACTGCAGGTAGAAGGGTATCCCGTACTGGGGCGCTGGGTTAAGGAGCAAGCTGTCGCCGCCACGGCTGCCGCCGCCCGCGCTAGGCCCCGCGCCTCCTCCCCGGCGGCCGGCGGAGCGGTAAGGATACGGTCTCCGTCAGCGGGTCCAGGTTGCTGCGGGGGGAGAGCAACGCTCACCACGGGCCCGGGCCCCCGCCGCCGCCCCGAGCGCTGCGAGGGGAAGGGGGCGGCGGCGCCTCAGGGAACGGGGAGCCCCTTGCGTGCGGCCAGGGGCCGAGGGGGAGGGAGAGAAAGGCGGCGGGCGCTCACATGTTGTTGAAGCGGAAGAGGTCGTCGCAGGTGAAGGCGCGGAGCGTCGTCATGATGCTGCCGCTACTGCCGTTGTTGCTGCTGCTGCTCCCGCTCCTGCCGCTGGCCTTGGCGCTGCCGCCGCCCCGGAAGCGCTCCCGCCGCCCAAGGGCCCCTTCCGCCACCGAGGGGCGGCAGCGGAGCGCCCCAGCCCCGCCCCTGCCGGCCGTACCGCGCAGAGGGGCCGCAGCGGGCGGGCGGCTGGGAAGGCGGAGGCCGCCTGCGGCTGAGCGAGGAGCGGTGGGGCCGGGCCGGCGGGGCTGCAGCGGCGGGAGGCGCTGGGAGCCCGGCTCCGGCGGGCGGGGAGAGCTTGTGCGGCGCCCGAGGGCAGCCCCGCGGCGACCCCCAGGCGGGACAGCGCCACCCAGGCGCACACACACCCACACACCCACCACACCCACCCAGACACCGCCCCCCCACACACACCCCACACACACACACCCCCACCGACGCCGCACACGGCGTGGCCGTAATATGCAAGACCACCACGCGCAAAGCTGACAGCTCCCGGAGGAGGGAAGATGCCGGCGGACAAGAAGTCCTACGGTGCCACAGCAGCACGGCACGGATGCTCTGCGGTGGACCTGGGAAACGCAGTCAAACGCCGTGGCCCGCGATAAAGTTGCTGTCAAAACTGGGACAATGGATGGTCAAGAAGCCAGGCACTAAGACCTAAGACTGTAAGGATGCAGGGAAGAAACCCCAGAAGAGGACCTCGTGGAAACTGAACACTCAAGACTCAAGACCAACTCTTCTCCCAAGTAACAAGCGACAGGATGAGAGGAAATGGCCTCACATTACGCCAGGGGAGGTTTAGATTGGATATTAGAAAAAATTTCTTCCCTGAAAGGGTAGTCAGGCACCGGAACAGGCTGCCCAGGGAAGTGGTTGAGTCCCCGTCCCTGGGGGTATTTAAAAGATGGGTAGATGTGGTGGACTTGGCAGTGCTAGGCTAACGCTTGGACTCGATGATCTTAAAGGTCTTTTCCAACCTAAATGATTCTATGATTCTATGATATAATTGGCAACATTTAAGGCCTGAAGAGAGGGGAATTGTAGTTAATAGCTTAAATCAATAAAAAAACTTCTTAGGTAAAAAACCACCATGCGCCTACTACAAATGTTATTCTGTTGCACTCGTATGTTTACAAAGGTAGATACATAAAAAGGATTTGTTGTTATAAATTAGATAATACACTGTTGTGTATTACCCATTTTATAGATATATGTATAATAAATTATACACACACACATATATATTTAAAACAAAGAAATACATAAGAACTCTTGGCCAAAGTTGGTTAGAAGGAAGTGAGGAAAGAGAAATTCCTTCAAGCTGGAATACATGGCTGCAGTCACTCAGTGAAGTTGTACTAAAAAAAAAAAATCAAGGAAGAAGGATATTCAGCTTTTTATTGATTTCTTGTTACTCACTTTCTAAACAAAAACTGATCAACAGTGTCAATACCACAGTAATTTGCTGTTACTGTGTTACAAAAAAGCTCTGGCTGCCCAGTTCTGGAGAGGAAGCAGTCCTGGACTGCCTATGTTATGTTGGATTAAGCTTAATGACAGAGAGCTAGAACCCTCCTTGGGTAAGGAACAACAGGATTTATGGATGAATGTTCAACAGTGTAAGTAGAGCTTGCCTATGGAAGACAAGTGGACCATCTGTTTCAAAGACTGCTTTTTGTTAGGCAAGATCTTTAGTATCAGATATAAGCTATAATACCAGATATATCACGTAGAAAATACTAAATATTATACAACTTTTTTGTCTCTAAAATAATGGAAGGGATATAGTTCATTATCAAAAAGAACTGTGTTCCTCATACAAAGTAAATGCTTCTATTTCAGGTATGTTTTGGGGAAAAAACCCATGAAGGATATGGTCTTTCAATAGTGAGGATAATTTAGACTAAGAATTAAGAATTTAAAAACATGTGAAAAGCAGTGTTTTCTAATACCATGGAAAGAAACAGAATCATCTTGCATTCATAGAAATTAGAGCAACAGCCTACTGTTGCTCATCATTTTGTCCAGGTGCAGGACAACTGGCTTCATACTTTTTCTTCAAGCCTTTCAAATATATACGCAAACTGTCTGGATCCAGTCGAGAATTTCTGGCAGTCTGAACCAATCTCATTGCTAAATGGTATACAGCTCTCTCTTTCATCATCTCAGGAGTGCTTTTCTGCCTGTGCTGTTCTTAAAAACATACACATGCATTAAAATATGAAATTAATTTTGTTCTATTATTAAAATACTAGTATTAGCTATTTTCCGGCCTATTTCTGATCTCCTGAGTCTTGGTTTGTACACCAACATTACATCCAATACTCCTTAACTCTAAGGACTGCTTTGTGTTGTCACCTAATGGTGGCCTTCAGTATAATCTTTTATAACTCGATCCAGAAATACAAATTTTAATGAAATCTAGTTTCATAAAACCATAGGCAGTGCTTATCCTATACCATTTCAGAAACTGAAAATATATTTGAGTTTTATAAAAACTGTGAATTACAGTATTATTATTTTTTACTACATACCAAGATTTGTTTTGCAATATGACTTGTGATTTCCTTTGCATCCAAAATTACAGATGATGGTAGGGAGGAAACTTCTGCAGCTTTTAATCCTAAACATATAAAACACAAATCAGGATTTTTGATGTAATTTTTTCCTGCGTTCCACACTATGTCTGCCAGAATTAACTTAGCCTATTTTTTAAAGGGTGAAGTTTTAATTTTTATTAAAATAATTTTGATATACATTTTCTCTTTATGTCTCTTTCTTTTTCTTTTTTTTTAAATAAACAATATGTTTTTGAGAGTTACAAAATAAAATGTCTACTTAGTTGTAACGCTACCTGTAAGATGCACTTCCACATGAAGTTACTGCTGGTAATACTGTAACTGGGCAGGATGAGACACGTTAGGGGTTAAAGGAAAAAAATGGTACAGTGGTGGCAACAGCTTTCTCTATTTAGTTTTTTAATTTGGCAGGCTGGAAAATACTGAGGATGTGCTAAATGCATTCTCCATTAAATCCAAACATCCAGTGGATATGGATGTCATGTTCCAACTTCTACTCTGTTGCCAGTAGCCAAACTGCCATATACTCAGGGTAAGAAGGAGATGTAAAATATTTTTTTCTGCCCTAACATGATTTTTTTACTTTTTCCTTCGCCTGTGGCCCTGGCTGTTCTGAGGAAATTCTGTGCTTCATTGGGTGCTTTAATACTGTAGGGTTAAAAACAACAAAGGGTCAAGAAGAGCCCTTGCACGCTTTCTTAGAATGTAACTTTGCTCAAGTAAGGTAAAGCCAAGACACCAACACTGAGTTACTAAAGGTCTGTTCTCTGAGAATACTCTCTAAACATACGATTTTTCTGAGTTAGTGGTGGTGTAGCATCCGAAATTGAGCTTGTGCTGCCAAAGGTAAAGAAACTTATTCTCAAATTCTGATAAAGAAATGTTTTAAGTACAGTTAATGTAGTATTTGGAAACATACAGATTTCTGTAACTCTTTAAAAACATGTAGTTATGCCTTACTGTCACTCACTTATTTCTTTATCGACCCATAATCCATCAATCTGTACAGTCTTCAGTATGATTTATTCTAAAGTTAAAACAGAAGTAAACCCACTTTCCTGAGAACACTGATGCTTTAGTGGAACCTCTCAAAACAGCCTTAGGCTGATATACAGTAAAATTCCTTTTTTAAAGAAACTTGATTCCTTTTTGCTAATCAAAAAGGGCCAAGCTGCTATTTAACAGGCATATCATTACTTATGGCAGACACATAAGAGTTTTACATAACACAAACCTCAGCATTCACAGCTTTAAGTCTCTCCAGAACTTTCACTCACTTCCACAAGCAGAGATTAAATCAACTAAAGTACTGTGTGCTCAGAATGGCTCATCTCATTCAAACAGAGGTGAATCAAGTAGCTACCGACATTACTAAAATGTTTTTTTCACTACGAAATCTCACGTAAGTTCTTCATACTACCCAAACTACTATCTCACTACATGGTTACTTAAAACACACAAGTATTTGGAGCATATTACAGATCTGTAGTTGTTACTCTATGACAGAGATACAAACTCAGCAGAAATTTGTCAGCAGAAAAACATTGTTAGATGCCTAATAACTGAAATAGTATCTTCTATAATCTTTACTAAGTTAAAGTCATAGTGGAATCCATTACCATAGTTCTTTTCCTCTGTATATCCTTTAGAGAGTGTATAAGTGTAAGCAATTTTCTCCTTATTTCCAGCACTGCTTCTCACATGTTGCACTTCAAAATGGTAATTTTCCACATTGGGATATAAAGCATCTATATGACACAGTTCTAGGAAATGTGTGGCAAACAATGTAAATGCCTAAAAAAGGAAACAAGAATGAAAATTTAGTTTGGAAATGATCCTGGAATAAATTACAATAAATAAGAAAAATTAAATGATCTCACAGATGTCCAGGTTTTCCTCCAAAACATTGAAAAGCTGTCTTTAAATTACTAAAGCAAATTAAAATCTTTAAGCGATGAGTTCTACCATTGGCAAGGATATCTTTTGCAACTGGGGATTCTCCCATTCCTTCCTCAATAGAAGAAAAAGAATATGAGAAGTAAGAGGAAATCCATGATGCTTACAGACTTTGACTAGGGTTAATTTGAATGATTGTCAAATTGTTGCCTTAGTACTCTCTAGGAATGTTTTGCCAAAAGTACCAGCTACAGAAAATACCCGAGCTTTTCAAACCAAACCACAAAAGTACTCTGAACAAACTCTGATGAGAAACTGAACACCTACGCACTTAGTTCAAAAAGCTGACAACAACCTGAGGTTGATTACATATCTAGTAATAGAGGTGAAACTTCCAACCCATCTAAAACCATCTTCCACTTTTCTAAACAAGCCTCTAAGCTCTGTGACCAATTTGTAAGTTGTGTGGAACTACCACTGTACTTCGGAAAGGTTACAGCCAGGTAAAGAGGTTCACCTTTAACATTCAAGCATACAAAGCTGTACTAAGCAAAACTAAACAGACTGGGTTATTCTCTTTCTAGACAGAAATGCAAGCTTGCGAGCAAGTTAGAAAGAGATGGTGACCAGTGTACTGGTTTGGGCTGCAATAGAGTTAATTTTCTTCATAGTAGGTTGTATGGGGCTATGTTTTGGATTTGTGACCAAAACCATGTTGATAACACACCCATGTTCTAGTTGGTGCTGAGCAGTGCTTGAACAGCATCAAGGCCTTTTCTGCTTCTCACACCACCCCACCAGTGAGCAGGCTGGGGGGGCACAAGAAGCAGGGAGGGGACACGGCTGGGACAGCTGACCCCAACTGACCAAAGGGCTATTCCATACCATATGACGTCATGCTCAGCATATGAAGCTGGGGGAAGAAGGAGGAAGGGGGGGATGTTCAGAGTTACGGTGTTTGTCTTCCCAAGTAACCGTTACGCATGATGGAGCCCTGCTTTCCTGGAGATGGCTGAACACCTGCCTGCCCATGGGAAGTAGTGAATTAATTCCTTGTTTTGCTTTGCTTGTGTGCACAGCTTTGCTTTACCTATTAAACTGTCTTTATCTCAACCCACGAGTTTTTGCGCTTTTACCCTTCCGATTTTCTCCCCCATCCCACTGTGGCTGGGTGGTGCTTAGTTGCCTCCTGGGGTTAAATTACAACCAGTGAACAGAAGCACAGTTTATGTCAGCATTTTTTCTCTATCACTGTAATTCTTACTATTCACTAGTTATGAAAAATATCGTATTTAGGCAAGAAATCTCTACAAAACTGAAGTTAAATTATGAGGAAAATACTCTATTTACTTTCAGTATGACAAAATAATTATATGGTTTGAATTTTTTTCAAAACAGAATTACCTTTAAATTCAACAGATATTCACAGGCAGCATAACAAATGCCAATACCTTCTTCAGCACTGGTACCTCTGCCAAGTTCATCAATTATGATGAGTGATTTGTCATTAGCATTTTGTATGATATATGTTATCTAGGAAAATATTTAATGTGTTATCATTCCTGTAAATGCATTTTTTAAAAACCCTAAGAGGAATACTGCTGCTAAGGGGAATACTTTGTGTTATTCAGATGAAACTTAACGCAGAAATCTAAAAAAATCTTGTCAGATCCACAAATTTTAGCTTTTCACAGCTTTCAAATAGCTGTCAATTCTAATCAAGCAAAGACTCATACTACAGCACTCTTTTCCATTGAACATATCACTTTCCCTCAAAATCATATTAGTTTGGGAGAAGGAATTGAGAGGGCTTAGGCTCCTAGAAATAATCATTTAAGGTCTAAGAAATAATAAAACGTTGAAACTACTGTCCAACAGAGCACTGATTTTTACTTGTATTGGGATATCTTTTTTTTAAAAATATGCCTGGTTTTCTGTGGTTTATCATCAAGGTAACAGATGAAAGCTGAATTTTTGACTGTTTTTCAAAGTACACTCTTTCAGTGGAAATATGCTAGTACAATTTCTATTAGCTTAACAGTAAAAATGGCCCTTGGACCCTGGATTAGCTATGTTTAATACCTCTTTCATTTCCTTCATGAATGTTGATGCATTTGTTTCTATATCATCATCCATACCTATTCTGGTAAAAATCTGCTCTGCAATTCGAAAAGAACAATACTCTGCTGGGACATAAGAACCTACAAAACAAGTAAAACACAAGTTTTCTCATATCAGTGTGACAAATGCCAATTTGCCTGAATATGTCAGTGGGGGAAAAAAAAAAATCAGTTTTACACTTGATCTTTATGCACTGTAGAGAATGCATCTTATTCTATAAAGTTTCATAAGATTATGTTTACTATTACTTTATAAGATAAAATTATTATATAGATACCATAATTAAAGAAGCTTATCAGTAAAACATTAAGAAATCATATGCCTGAAGCTGTGTGTCAGTCTAAAGGGATGCAAAAGTGAGAATAAACACCAGGATTAATTTACATTTCTGTAGCCATTGAGTTACTAATCCCAAGAAAGCTTAGCTTCCCAAACCCAAGATTATATTGCCTTTATCAGACTTCAAGGCTTATTAGTTTTATTGAATAGAAAAGAACAGGAAACCTGCCAAAAGACTTTACAGTCTCCTTTATTCATATTAAACTCATGTTTTTGAGAGCAATTCCTGAAAAACTTGCAGTTGTTGTTCAGGACTGGACCCACAAACACATGGTGGACAAATTTTGTCCTCCACTGCTAAGTAGTTTCATTCTAGTAGAGTCAGGGCCAGCCTATTAAGGTCTTTCTCTTGTGCTACCAGCCTTACCTTTATCTTTAAGGTAAAAATCACGAGGAATTCCTGAGTATAGGGATAAGTCTCAGTTAGACTTTAGAAATATTTTACTTTTATAATTTTAGTGATAGAACCTTACAGTATTTATTACTACTTTTATTTGAAGTAGTTGATTGTTTATCTATTAATTCTACTTGGCTGCAAGCATGTTTCTCTACATAACTGAGGTATGCTCAAGTTCATCTATTCCTTTTGGATGACTAACACATATATAGCCCGACAGGCATACATCAAGGACACTCGCTATCAATCTAGCATGGAGTGCTAGATTGGGTTAAGGTGCTCCAAAGAATTGAAGCATACAACTGTGCTTCTCCTAAAGACAGACTGGGGAGGCTTCCAGACACACAGACGGGGCCCCATAAGTTTCCAATGGCAGACCCAAAACCTTGCAGTGGCCTCTGTTAGTGACACAAGAGCTGGTAGGAGCAAACAGACTAAAAATTACCTGTTACTATTTAGATAGAATCTTATTCCAGAAGCCAAATCATTCAACTTCATAAGTATTTTTAACTGAAAAACAATAAATATGCTGCAGAAGATTACTAATATGGTAGGCTCTTACTCACCAATCTGTGCCATAATTTGACAGAGAGCAATCTGTTTTAGGTATGTTGATTTTCCACTCATATTTGGTCCCGTAATAATGACAAAATTGTTACCCTCTGTCAGATACGTGTTGTTAGATACAGGTTTTTCCATAGCTATCTTTTCAAGAATGGGATGCCATCCCTGCTTGATTGCTAAAGTATCTGTAAACTCTGGACGAACTAAATGAGAAAAAGGATATAAAACATTGCAGAGTTAGTATGGAAACCTTTACATTATTAAACTAGTGCATTTTGAAATGAAGTAATTCTTGCAGAGCATCAGCACAAAGCTGGCAAGGATAGACCAGAGACACTCACTTAAAGCCTACTGAGATCCAGAAAAATAAATGACCTGGGCTTAGCAATTGGAGAACCAGACAAAACAGCTTGGATATTCTCCAACAGGAGGGTCTTTATCTGGCCCATGATGGAATCAAAAAAGAAACATACCATAATCAGAAAGAGTGCAGGCATGGGCAAATGAAAGCAGCATATCCAGCATTGACACAATGTCAGACAGCTTGTATAGGCAATGAATGTGTTCATAAATCTCGTTCAGTAGTTTACACACTATTCTGAAATAAGACACTGATTTAGTTGTTGCACAGTACATATTGTCACTTTATACAACTTACAGAAATAAAACAAGTTAGTAATGTTCATACTGCATACATTAAGATGGGAAGTTACTCCTAACATGGAATCGTCTCTGCCAGATGCAAGCAAATGTATAAATTTCTTTGAAGCAAATTAAGATTTTATACCATAATCTCAGATCAAATTCTGCTGTCAGACACATAGCTCAAACACCAACAGCTCATAAGAAAGCTTCCCAAAGAGAATGAACTAAAAATATAGCTATGGAATCAAGTATGTTTTATTAACACAACAAATGCAACTCTAATTCCCTTAAGCCTTCACATTAATAAAAACCCCACATGGTTTCTAGAAAGAATTTGCATAAAACTGACATGCAACATTACACTTAGTAAGTCTTCTGAAATAGCAGAGCAACATGACATGCAGTAAGGACAAAATACAGAAATAGACAGTTCTACTGTAAATGCAAGGAACTGATTAAAAGGAATGATTCTGCATTACAAAACTATATGCGTTCATTGTGTCATTTTGCGTAGATCATTCACCCATAAAAATTTAATAAATATGATGGCCACCCTTATTAATAAATGCCTATATGTTTGTAATCACGTTTAACACAATACACATTTTGTGTTTTGTTTTGTTTTTTGTCTCAGGAAGTACACTTGATCAGTGTCGCTTTGGATTATTTCTGTAAGTAGCCATAACTTAACAGAAAGATAGCTTTAAGAAAACATGCAATTAGCTGTTAATTGGAGATAATAAACGTAGTTAGCAAATATTAAATAGTTTTAAATGGTCTTACAAGTAGGTCATATGATATATTTCTCTCAGGGACTCCTGACATCTTTCATTCATTTTTATTAAATCTGCTGAAGTGAAGCTATATGTGTTTTTCATTTTAGTGATCTACAGGGAATTCAAACCAACAATAAGAACTTGCCACATTATCAGAAACAAAAACAGTTTCTAAAAAGCAAACTGGGAACAATACAGGGGAAAAAAGGTGGAAAAAAACAATGCCTGGTTTCATTTTTTCCATATAAATTTTTATGAAAAATCCATATAAGAGAATGCAGTTATCAGCAAGATACACAAATTTATATTTACACACAACATAATTGCATATAATTGCATATTTCTGACTATATTAAATATAACTAGAAATAGAGCAGTTATAAAAACATACCAATTATACCTTCATTTACTTCTAGATATCTTCACTGAAATTATTTTAATTGTTGCTTAAATTACTGTATAATATGTATTTTAATAATGTATTATACATTTTTATATACATTAAATATACAAACGTATTATGAAAAAACATATCTAGTACAGATACCTTTGTAAATTCAGAAGGAAGTTGGCCATTGGGTAATGTTGAACAATCAACATTCATCTGGATAAAAAATCCACGAGCAGAGCTGAAACTTGTTTTCATTGGTAGGTTGTACTTTTCTGCAAGTTGTGTTATCATACCTACATACCACAAATAAAGATTTGACTCAAATTACATACATTCATGTGCATACAAACGCATACATGTTTGTGTTGGTACAAAGATGCATACTGTTAATGTGATTTATAGGTGTTGAATGTGTCAGGTAAGTAACATGACAAAAGGCCTTAGATGTGGTTCTCCAGGGAGTTATTTAAGTAACATTTATGTAACCAATCTGGCTGCATAAAGCTATTGGGAAAAAATTCCAGTGGAGAATCAGATAAATTCATGTGTTCTTTAAAGAGAGTTCATGCATTTGACCAACTCCCAGCTGGGCCTAACTATGGAAAGGGAAGTTTGCTCAAGCACTTAGTGTCAGTGTCTAATCAGGAGACAGAATATGAACTGTAGACTAGGGACTCTCAGTTTTTAACCAGTTCATGATTCTAAGCAATCTTCTTTCCCCAGACTGAGGGTAATGCTTTACATTTGTAATCCCCCCTGAAATCCATCTTGTTCCTAGCTGAGAAGATACCATATGTGGGAAATTGTTAGATGATAGAGGAATATGTACTGTTAAATCATGGCAATGTTGAATACTGCAAAGAGGGTAATAGTGTGGCACTCCTGTGAGAAGAAAGGATGAAGTTACTTAGCAGTGTTTCCCTGCTGCTCATTGCTCTAAGCTTGCCCACGCTCATGTTCCAACCACTCACAACACAGACTAGCAACTGAGGACATTCTGGATATAGAATCACAGAATGGTTTGGGTTGGAAGGGACCTTTAAAGATCATCTAGTCCAACCCCCCCTGCCACGGGCAGGGACGTCTTTCACTAGATCAGCTAATCAGAACATTTTATACTAAAAAAAGGAGATCCATTCCAGAAGATAATTTTTTTTCTTCTGACTTAATGATAAACAGGAAGGTTACCACAGCACAGTAACAGACATGATGCTAAAATTCCTTTTGTTCGTATTTTCCAACTCTTAACAGCTTGGCTAAAAAGTAGTCCACAGATAGACCAAGACTGCTTAAAATATAAAGAACAAAGAACTCAGATATTTTAATTCAAGAAGCTAAAACAAAGATTTACATGTTTTATGCAGAATGTTTTAGTTGGAATCATTCTGTTACATTACTTTAACTTTTTTGTACTTTTAGAGGATAAGGAGCAAGTTTTAAATATAGGAATCACAATATAATTGTTAAACTTCTTTAAAATAAAAGTGAGTTTTTATCTACAAAAGGAGAATCTCAATACATATCTCAAAAGTACTTCAGTTACTTATCAGTGACAACCAGTTTATACTAATACTAAATACTTTTTACATATGAGAAGGTTATAATACATATGACTACATGGCTTCTATATGCCAGGTGCAATGTACTTTGAACTCCAAATAAATAAAAATCTTGGTTTAGAAATACCTGCTATGTCATCAACAATTTCTGTGTATGTTCTACGAGCTATGTCAAGGAATTCATTGATGTTAGGCTTAACAGCATAGCATTTCTGGGTCCTCATACTCAGACATCCTTTTGTGTACCTTGTATCGTCATTAATTACAGTTGTAATCTTTTCAAGTATAATTCCGAATCTGCAATATTAGTTGTATTGCTAATTAGCTACATAATACTTTATGATTTTTATTTGCAATATCATCCCAAAATTACAAATAAGAGTATTACAAATAACTGAAGCAAATTATCTACTGTTAAAACCAAACACTAAATTTCATGTCTATTTTTGCCTCAGAATGAAGTATGACTATACCCAAGTCTGACCAAAGATGTCATTCAAATCCTTGGGGGATATAATACTTTACTATTTCTCAAATATATGGCAACAGTTGATTTTTGCATTATTATGGGAACTCTAGGAAACCACTACTTCTGTCTTTTCAGAATTATTTCTAACGGAGTGCAGTTCATCAACAATTGCAGTATCACAGCTAACTTTTGGTTTTGCTTTTTCCCCTGCATTTGTTTGTTAGTTGAAAATTAGAATTTTTGACAATTAAAATCAGCTTTTAGGCAAAAGAATTGAGCTCTATCTGTAACTACAAATAAGCACAGATGCAACATCTTTAATCTTACAGACATTCTTAAGAAAAATGAGTGTGTCTAACATACTGCTAAAGTATTATGATAAATACCTTGTATCTTCAAGAGAATTGTAATAAGCCTTTAGCAGTGGTGTGTTACAGCTCCTTAAAGCAGCCTGTTGAAGATTAAAATATGGACATGAACAGTTACTTCTTTTTGTAGTCCTTTTAAAGGACTGAAAATTCATAGATTCACTGAGGCTTATTAGCAGTTACATACGCAGCTTACGGAATCTAAGCAGGAGTTTCAGTTAAATATTTGTTAGAAAATTAATTATTCAGGTAATGGTAGGAATCCAGTTCTTAAGAGTATTAGACTCAAATGCATATTTTCAATTAGCTTAAGAATTAACAGACTATGTTGGCAATATTGTGTTCAGTAAGATACAGGTTTCAGGTTTGGTTTTTTTTGACTCGATGATCCTTATCGGTCCCTTCCAACTTGAGATATTCTATATTCTAAGAAATTTAATAAACTGCACTGTATAAAAGTAAGGACAAAACGGTGTGTACTTTAGAAAAAAAAAAACAGACAGAGACGGCTTACTTTTAGAGGCTCCACAAGTTCTAGAGTATGCTTCAAGTAGATTAAATTAGTTATTTTTGATTCAGCAGTTTTAACCTGTTGAAAAATTTTACAAATATTGGAGGTGTTTGTATGTCTGCTCTATACAAGCTCTACATAGCTTGTAGACTCTTTAAAAGCGAATACATTATGCATCACAATTAAGAAGCATAGCCCTTTTCATAAATGCTGTTAATCACAACATAACCCAATTTGGTTGACTTATCTTTGGTTTTTACATCCTTAAACATCTGCCCATGTAATTAAAAAAAAAAATCCAATAAATGTTTAAAAATTTTGCTTACAATAATGACTGCTCTTCAAAATGTTTTGTCCACATACACATTCTACCTTGTTTTGTAAGCCCCATTAACATTTATGATAAAGAATTTTACTGCTGATATTAAGGCATAGCATATGCAGTACATATGCACTGTGTGAGAAGATTTTAGGAAACCAACATAGATAAGCACATTGTTTGGTTCCGAAGAAAAACTAGTGTCAGTTTTCAACATGAACACAGGAGTATGACCCCATGTGAAATCTTTTCTCGTTCGTATATAACAACTCTATTCTTGTGGTAGAGGGCATCTCTTGCCTTATCTTACCTTCTATATAAAGTTGTTTTCTGTAAAAGATAGGACTAAACAATGCTAAATGTATGAACAGAAGAATCATAATCTGCAAATAAATATGGGGTCTAAGTCCCATGATGGAATCAGACATCAAAAGGACAGATACGGTAATATGTGAAGAGTTGGTATCTCATAATGGAATGTACCTTTGCTAAAATAGTTCTTATAGGAACTTTAACTGAACTGGTGTTAAAAGTGGATCTTTGTACATGCTGCACTTTAGGGTCAAAGGGAGAAAATGAATGAATACAACCATAGTCGATAACTCTTCTATATAATGTTACCTCTTAATGATTCATTAATGACTAAAATGCAAGCCAACCCTTTACAGCATCTGAAATTAGATTGCCCACAGTCACTCTGATAGGTAAAGCGTGACGATTCAGAGAAGTGGTTGACTTAGTTTTTGTGCTAGAGACTTAAGTCCTACAGATTTAAGTGCTATGTCAGTGGATCAGCCCTAGTTTAACTTTGTATTTCCTGGAAATTCATTTAAACCAAAAATACTGGTACCTTCTCCCTGTAAGAGAAGGAATCAACCTGTCATGCCTGGAACTTCATCAGGCACAGAATCTATTGAATTTGTTCTTCAGATGGGTGATCAAGTAATCCAGAGCAGGTGGTCGTCATTTCCACCAGAAGCTGGATGTTGATCCAACTTCTAAGGATCCTTCATGATTGAGACAAGATGGTCTTTTAAGGAAATCTGGGGATTTTTTTGTCCAGATGCCTTTATTTTGCTTATATATGCAGATTTCATAAGAGGAAGTACTTGATTCTACCAATGACATGATTTTTTCAAGTAACTCATCTCAGCAAGATTGTCAGTTAATGGTCATCTTCGGATGAGAGAACACTCATGTTGAACATACCACTCATACTTCTAGTGACTGAAAGTGTAGGCTTTTCAGATGAGCAGCTCACCTGTTGACTGGTGGAACATTTTGCGATGAAAATTTTTATGGAGAGTGGAAGTGGAACACACTGGATGGGTTAATCTAGCATTTGATAAAAGCAACTGAGTTAGCACTTGAATGAACATGTCTGTTGCATGAATAGTAAGCTCTGCTATATTGGAGCCAGCCAAGATTGAAAACACTGCAGTTAGAAGTTTGGTGTACATGGTCCTATGCGTACATAAAGGCATCCAGTCTGACAGTTTTAGTCGTACACCTGATCTTTCATTCATGTTACAGATCTCTACAAGGAAAGCTGGGAGGAATAAACATTCAGCTTTTTGGATATGTGATTAAAGAGATTTATCTGCATTCATTACAGTCCTGCTGGAGTCTGTACCTGATTTCTTTAACTGGCATTAGACAAGTCATTTATCTAAGCAGGTAAGTCAGCATGTGAGAAGACACTGAGAGGTGAAAGAGCTGTAAATATCTATGATGCTGTCATACCAGCATAAACACAGGCAAGTATAAGCCTCAAAAGCATTGGCAGAAATATCCTACTCAAGTACAGTAGGCAAATGTAACTTATAATGGAATGGTTACAATATGCTTAGTAGAAAAAAGTTGAGGTTCAGTTATCTCAAGCTCCTTGTGTTTAACTGTCATGGTCTGGTCTCAACCAAGATCCAGTAGTAAGCTACGTGTATTTATCCTGTTTTGATATTTGTATTGCATGTGTTAACGTACAGATTGATATACAAGGCAAGGTCTGATGAAAAAAAAAAAATCTTTCTCTGAAACACTTTAATAGTCACTAGGAGGGAGAGAGCTCTTATATCCCCTTCAGCAATTTTTGTTTTAAAAACTAGTTAAGAACAGGAGCTGACCTCCAGTCTAACAAAGACACACTGGCACACTGAAGGAAGAGAAACCTTAGTTCAATTAATCACAACCAGCTCCTGGTTAAAAATGTTACAGGTGTGATTTTCAAGGCAAAAGATTAAATCTGTCTCAAGGTCCTAAAAGTCTTCAAAGGCAAAATTTGCTATAAATACTGAGGAGGAAAGAAGGGTTCTAAGGAACTTGAATCTGAAGGTATATTCAGTAATTCTCCCAAAGGTGATCCGTGATGGAAGCTGCCTTTGTTGGTCAAGTTCCTGAATGCAATCTAATGGATGCAACATGAGGCATAGGGCACTCACACAGACTGAAACCACGGCTGCCACTGTCAAGTGGATAAGGGATAAAATGCCTTCCTGATGAAGCCTTAACGTAAGCAGACAAAGTATTGCTTGTCTTTCAACTAAACTATGTTGTTGTAAGCATTTATAGCTTTATAGTTTAGTTATGCTTTTATGGATAAGTGTTTTTATCTGCATTTCATTTTGGTCCGCCTTGTAAGATGTGTGATTTAAGGTAACTGGTAAGAGCCGGGCACTCTTCCAATCCGTAAGACAGGACCCTGAGAAGACTTAAGAGTAATGAGTTCTCCAATACCTTACCTATTCCTTGCATTCAAAGGTTAACAGAGAAGCATGGGTCAAGTTGAGAACTGGATGTAGAAGGGACTTCCAGACAGTATTCATAACCTAGGTATCTCACTGTGTGTGCTCGAGACGTAAGGTTCTCTGCTTATGAGAACAGAGAGTGTAAAGGAAAATTCTGTCTCATTTGGAACTGCTTATGCTGTGCAAATGAGTATATTGTTTTCTGTCAGCTAGTTGTTGTTCAGAGGAAACACTTAACTCCTGCATGAAAAAGTTGCGCTTAGCTCATACAATCTCTGTGTCTTGGAAACTAACAGGGAAGTCCCATTTCTGGCTTTGTATGTTTACACGATTGACTTAGTAATTAAATTCAGATTTAAGTTTATCTGTATCATAAGCACAGCTGAGCAAAGTCAGAGTGCTTCTTAAGAACCTTTTTCAAAATAATTTTTCAGGCAATAAAGACTAATTTCTATTTATTTGTATTACATGAAAACTAAGAAATTATTTAATTTCTAGTAAGAAAGATGCTTAATTTTCTTTAGGCTATCAAAAATTGCATTAACCTCCAAAAATAAGAGAGTAAATTTCTGTTATACACTTTTTCCTTTTATGCGGATGTGAAGAAAATTCCTCTCTCTCATCCTAGTACTGTCAAAGAGGATGTACACTTACAAAGAATAAAGATGGAGAGTGATAAAAAAGTAAACATTTTTTGGAGTCAATTTGCATAAATTGAGATGAATGTCATATTGAAGCAAACCCAAATTTTTCTAACATTCTCCTATGAAAATCTTCTATTGCCGTAAAACAGATATATGCTCAATCTACGATAACATTATTCCACGTCTTTTTAAGGTGCAGTCTTTTCTTATCATATAATGCACATTTATAGCTATCACATTCATATATTGCATGTTATAGCCAGATAACTGATCATCTAAGGTGTGTTTTAAAACATACTGTATCCTGCTTTGGAATTTGTACCAAAACTGAAAGTAGTTGTTCTGTATCCAGGAATTTTGAGATAACTGTAAAACAAAAGTAAACAGATCAGAAATTGAACTAAAATTGTAAACAAATCTATTTTTTTCAATGCACGCTATTACTGATACTTATGCTATTTTTTTCTTTCATTCTATCTTCACAATTTTTTTACCAGGGAAAAAAACATGTTTAAAATAACCATCTAAATTATTTTGTCATAACTATACTTACTATACCTAAGCATGTAGTGATTATTGTACAGGTGGACATATATCAATCCAGCAATATTCTTTTTGTTAGATCGAATCATATTTCTCTTGTGATAAAGATTAAGATTACATGATCCAACTTCAGGTGGACTAACTCATACTCTGGTATTATTTTTTTTTACATTTGTCTGGACCATGATGTTTTATGAAGCAATGGAAAAAAAGCATGCATACACAAAAAGTATTACATCTGCAATGTCTTTATTTGTTTTTAATGTATACATTATGTATATGTGTATACTTCCAACATAGTGCATCTCTAGCCATAGAGGTAAAGAGACAAACTCAAATTCTTTGAAAAAGCTATTGGTTCACTGACTTCTATCCACTTTATCAGAGAAACTCACTTTTCTTAGCAAAATACTTGAGAAAAATATCACTATCATAATAAAGATTACTTCAAAAAATTAAAAGTGTCCACTACATAAGTGTCACCTGACAAATCATTAAATACTTTTCAAACATACTGAGTCACACTGCATACTTTCATAGATTAGAAAAAATGTTTAAAAAGAAATATAATACTATGTATTAAAAAATAAACTACTACCTGCTTGAAGACCAAAAAAGAGCTCCTCATCCTGGAGTAATTCCTGAACACTGTCCAGTCTTGTGTTAATTGTTTCAGCATCAGCTAGTGGCTCCAGGATATTGGATCTAAGTCTTCGACTTCCACCTGGAGTTTTAGTGTAATTTAGGACACCAAAAAGTGTGTGACCATTCCTTTGAAAACAAAATACGTGTGAGGAATACGCTCACAAAAATAAAGATGGTAAATGTCAAGTGACATTTTCAGGTAGGAGTATCCTACAAATTTGAGGCATACTTTGGGGATGCTTAGCACCTCCCTCCTTGCCATGTATATTACATGAATTACAGCAGTTTAGGAAGTCAGGTAATTTAATGTAATTTAATATAATATTAGGCCTCATTATATCATTTTCCAAAGTATAGAAATACATTTGTAGTCAGTATTTTCCTCATTTTTTGTAGTAGTATTCCATTCCTGCTGCAGTGGTGCAGTTCACATTTTTCCTCTCAATTGAACTAATTAAAACCAAACAAACTAACCCTACAAATTATAATCTGAGATCAAATACTAATCAGAACATTTTCATTAAAATACATTTCTGAAAATGATTTAAAACACTTAGAAGTCCAAGAGAGAAATAAGCTTTGATTTTTTTTTTTTTAAAGGACTGACAGTCAATACAGGACCCAAATAACATGCTTATGATTTATAAATATTATTTTCATGTTCATGGCTTTTACATGTTACACATCCCAGGGTCTCACACTTAAGAATTGATTGTATCTCTTTAAAATAAACAGCCTATAATATTTACATCTAGTACATACCTAAACCGTTTTAGAAACCTGAAACCTTCAATGCTATTGGCTTGAAAGAAGGCAAATGAGAACACTGGGGCCATGTAAACATATTGATTGAAAACAGAACTTGAATAGGAAGAAATCTGATACAAGTATACAAACCAAACAGCATATAGATAGATAGATAGTACAGAAACTCCTGAAATACCATGGTATAAAAGAACAAACCAATAGTCAAGAGAATTAAAAAAAGGGGGAAATGAAAACTCAGTTTTATTAAGGACATTTACCATAAGATGCAACTCATGACAACACTTAAGGGGAACTCTACATTTGAGATAGTATCCACACCGCCTACCTTTAAGCAACTGAGGGCTCATTTCCCTATACAGTAAATGAAGAGAGACAAGCCCCTCCAGAATTAATACTGGCACAAGAACTTGATTTAGGTGTTTCTGGTGTGTGCCTGTACTATTAACTCTTACCTGTTAATATCCAATACAAAGCTATCTATCTAACCAGGCTTTAGGGGTAAGATCTATGTAATGGAAATAGCTGTGTATGGCCTGATTCAAACTTGCCACTGGGTCAGCAAAAATTCTGCAGCAATAATGCTAAAAAAAGAGAACCTTAAAGCAGTTTACTGTTGCTCAGTTCCTCCTGTGACCTCCTTCCTCTCAAAACCATCTGTGGAATTAGGAGCAGCTTTCAGAGAAATACTGCTCTGAGTGTACCAATCTTAGAGTGGCTGGCTCCTGCAGTTACATATGAAGCAACGGAGCAAACAAGAAGGAACTGGGGGCAGAGCATGAAAGAAAGAAACTATAGTTACCTCCCACTTCTGAAGAACAGATCTAACTGTGTACTCCGTGATCCCCACAGAAATTTTAAAAAAGAGAAAAGAAAAGAAAAAAAAAAAAAAGAGCAGTGGCAGAAGGGTAAAGATGACTGATCTAGTCAAAGATGTCCCTGCCTACAGCACGGAGGTTGGAACTAGATGATCTTTAAAGGTCCCTTCCAATCCAAGCCATTCTATGATTCTATGACATCTCTTGAAGTAGAAAGCTCTTGTGAGTAATACTTGGAGAGTGACGAATCTCCAGGCTCCCCTTTTTCTATCAGGGTGACGAGTGGACTTCTAAACAGAGGTGGATTTTAGAACTTGGCAGGCAGCAAAGTGCAAGTTCCAAGTCTTTCTAACCAGAAGCATAACAGTCTTGAGAAGGTAAGCCCTGCAGCTTCTTCTGCCTAGAAGGTAAGTAACTGCTGGTGAAGGAAGTGCTCCAAGCATTCTTCTCATTGTGGGGAGCTACCATGCAATCAAGTACCACATTGCACGTGACCATCATCATAGAAATGACTTTGTTTGCCACTATTCCTTAGAGCTAAAGGAAAACAAAACGCCCTTTCAGCCTGGAGTGTTTATCTTGTGTAAAATGAATAAAGCCTAGGCATTTTAATCCAACATAAGCTTGCGGAAATGTTGCCTCTTTTCATTTCACAATCTGTGAAATTTTGCATCATCATCATTTATAAGTTTGAATATAGACATCAATGTAAAGATGACTATGTATCATCTCTTCCTGCAATTCACTTGTAGGATTTCCTATGCTAGAAATTTTGTGCTGAATTGTAATGCATTTCTCTGTCCAAGTATTTTTTAACAGCTCTGAATGGTACATAAGTTCTGTCATACAGAAATAAATATAATGGTCTGCTCTTTGACACAAACGCCAAGGAAACTTGGTGAAATGCAACTTCATAAAAGTGTAATTTGTAAACTTCAATATTCTTACCGAGAATCTCTGTTATTAATTACTAGTTCAAGATTTTGTGCTGATGATGAATCTATCATAGCTGTTTTCTCACTGCCCTGGAAACGCACTTTGAGTGATTTAGGAGCATAAACTGAATTCTGAATAAATTCAACATATTTTAGCAAAGCTGCAGCAGCTGCAAGACAGTAGTACCTTGGAAAGAAACAATCTTTAATGAATGTTGAATAGTGCTATTTAAATACCACAAAACCAAGCGGTGCACTACAGAAATCACATTCACACTTCTCCTTGACAACTACTAGGATTGATAGCACTGAAAAAGCAGTATGTTTTAAGTATGCACTAACCCATGCATAGTGCACATACATGCATGTAAATCAAATATTCATGGATGTTTAAGTCTCTGTACACTTGACACCCCACACTACATAGCTGGTATTGTGAACATATATATTTCAGTAGTTACACGTGACTTGAAATGAAGACCCAGGTCACCAAGTACCACTACTTAAAATTGTTGGTACAAGGAAAACATTTGCTGAGGCCAGAAAGAAAGGCAATCATAGGTGTTAAGTTGTATGTTTAAGGAAAGAATGAAAAGCAGAAAGTGGAAAGCTGTGAGAACTAAAAAAAAAAAAAAAAAAAAAAAATCTGTAACGGGCTTTCTGTTTAAGTTTCTAGATATATCAGAAACACTGGAGGGCAAAATAAAAGAACAGTCTGTTATGATTTTCTAACTTCTGTAACAAGCCACAGACTTAGTATACAAGTATGTAAAAAGCTGTTAAAAACTTATCTGGACACAGTATGCTTTTTCCTTATTTAAACATACTTTGATTGAACCTCCATGAAAATGGTGCTGAATTCAGATGCACACAATTGTTCTATGTATTCCAAACCCTTTGTTTCATTGAAGTATTTTCTTTGGACAGTTGTAAAAGTCACATTCTGTGAAGATGGAGGGGGGGGAAGCAAATAGTTTAAAAGGTTAGAGAATTTTTCATCAGACAGACTTCTCTATTCTTCTAGTGATATGTGTTTCCAAGAAAATCGACCAAGTGATTCAGCAATCTGTCTTTGTAGAAGTATTCATTCTAGCTTATTAACACAAGCAAGCCACACTATTGTCACTCATCTTTCCTTCTCTCTGGTAGTGAGTACATATAAAAAGGCTCATACTACTGTTTTGAGCAAATTAACATAGGCTTTTTCTTGGGTATTGATTTTCCTCTCAAGAACTAGCTACTCCAAATTTTGAATTTAACCTGGATTTGGTTAATATTAATGACTTTTCGGGAAGAGTTATTTTCATGCTAGCATCAATACTCACATTCAAACTGTAGTTTTCCCTTGCCAAGGTTTAAGCCCAAGGGATCATTGTCAAGCCTTCAATGGTAAACAGGCAATAAAGATATGCAGGTCAATGTAACTGAATGTGTGCGATGCACAAGTGATTTATGCAAGAGGGAAAAGCTCAGGAAGTAGAAGAGGACTCGTGAAGAACCCATCAGCAGTGTAGACATGGAAGCAATTCAAGTAGTAATTAATAAAGTTTTTTAAAAGTTCTGAGGCTTTAATAGTCATAAATTACATATACTAGTTTATCTCACCCTCTTTTACCCTGCCAGTGCTCTTCTTCCTATTCTGTGATACATCGGCCCCATCTATTTATCAGGTTGAGAGAACAAAGCAGCAGCAAAGGAAAATGCTTGATTTTTTTCATCTCTGAATCTTCCCTAGGTTCAATATTGCTCAAATTACTTCAATGACACAAATTCAAAACTTTCAGCTTTATTCAGTAATATACTTATCTCTGTAATTGTCAGCATTAGAACCAGCAGCATTGGAGCTGCATTTGGGTTATTCTTTACCATGGTAAAATTAGGCCCAAAAACCATAGAAAACACAAAATCTGACTGCATTTAAGGTTTTAAAAGTCGTGGAAAACTCTCAAATCAACAATCATATAAAAGTGATCAACAAGAACTCTGAAACAGGGAATGAAATTTAAGAGCTTACTTTGAAATGTTCTGTTATCAGACTGAACAATTTTGTTGTGTTCCCTGCATCACAAGCAGTGTTTGACATTATTATTTCTAGTGGTGTTAAAATCTTCAGTTTAGTAATAACCTGAACAAAAAAAATTCAAAAAATTTCAATAAAAAACCATATATAATTTAAAATATTTTTACACAATAATGAACCAGCAATAAAGAATTACAGAATCCTTGTATTTTAAAATCACAGTTCCAGTCTTGTAAATAAAGACCAAATTTTCTGCTAACTTCTACACTGAGTCAAGTTTATCTGTATCTATAGATAGATATATAAACATACATGAAACTAAACTAAAAAAAAAAGAGTTATCTAGCCCGTGTTATTTAAATACAGAAACATGCTTGTTGTTGAAGCAAGAGATAAATATCCAAAACTATATTCCATGGCTATGATGGGAGAAGGACTTATTTTCAACAGATGGCAGCTTTCCAGGCTTGCAGCTGAAAAGTTAATGGTTCTCTGGAAGATGAAGAAATGCAACAGGTCTGAATATTAATAATCTTTTGATTAAGACTTCTTTTAGACTTTGTTCTGAACTCCTAACATTTATCTCAGTCTTACCTTTTTCAATATGGCTTAAAATATGCATATTTAAACCAATTTTGCTTTGATTATGTTATACACACCTGCTGTAGAGACTTAAAGTACAGTATATGCTTTTCTATTTGTTTACTGTGTAAGAAAGGACAAATATCATTATGCATTTATGTTCATTTATATCATCACCCACAAATTCTCAAGGGAGAAACATGAAAAAAGACTGTATTTTAGGCACTTAGAAGTTAGGACGTGAAAGAAGGGATAGATAACAATGGAAAGGTGAACAAGCATAAAAGAATACACACAATAAATCATCTAAGCATATTGGAGGGTGGGAGGGAGAGCTGTCACTGCCTGTCATATCTGATAATCATTAGGAAATTTTTTTCAGAGGCATCACAGTTAAAGCAAATCTTGAGGAACTTAAAGAATACAAGAAAACTTTACTGAATCAATTTACAGAATCTTAAAAAATAAAAGGGTGCCCAAGAAAATCCAATAAGCTTGATATCAATCACTAGCAAAACACGGATAGTGACACTGTAAGAAAACAGTTGATCAGCAGATAAACAGGACTGGTGAAGGTGTTGGAGATTAAGACAAGAAACTAGGCAATGTAGTGCATTTGGGGAAATGTAGTTGTACACTAGTAGCTCTCTTTTTTTTTTTTTTTTTGGACTGGATGGTCAATACAATATCAAGTATGCCCACAGAATGGAGAAATCTGTAATCTAAATGGAAAATTAAGAAGATATGTGTACAAATAAAAACGCCATCTTTTAGAATGGTAAGGGAGGAAAATACTGAACAATCTGGCCATGGTCTGACAGGCGGTTATAGAAGATGTGAATTCATCGAGTTACAAGCCTGAGTAACAGAGGACTCGTTATCAGAATTTAAAGACGAAGTATGAAAGGCTTAAGAGAAGTAATTGTGTTTTATCATTAAACTCAAGACAAAACTAAAAGTAAAGGGGTGGGGGAGGAATTTGGGCAGCTAAAATACTTCTCAGTTTGAAAAAAGATAAATTTCATGGGACAATAATACTGTTCTTAACCCTAACACAGTAGAACAGGGGAGACTCTAGACTATAAACACAACTACTGCTTGCTAAAAAGAAAGCCTTTTACTCTTAGAAGTAACTGTAATCTTTATGAAAACGTTAAAATTACTAAACAATTTCCATAAAAATCATCTGAAGTTTCCTTGCAGAATTCTAGTCTTATCATTCTTTTGATTACATGGGACTTTCCTTTTTCTAGGTACAAGCAAATCAATATTTCACTTTGAAACCTTTAAGTGAATTGTTATTTAAGTTGCCGCATCATCATCTGAATGTCTACATTTTCTCATGCACCCACATTTTCAAGGTGCACATATCATTTTCATTTTTAGTACTGTGTATTACAGAAGTATTTCTGTAGCTGCCAGGTTGAATATGTACTTATGTGTGTTAAGACCAGGATAAGCTTTAAAAGCACTGATGAACAAAAAGAAAAAAAAAAAGGACATTATACAACATATATTTTAGTAGATTTGATGGCTGTTTATATTCTGAGTCATATCTACTTATTCTCCTAATTAAATTTTCGTTTTGTTTCTTTGAATATTGTAAAGATGCTACAAGCCACATTATTTTCTAGCACGCGTAACTACAACAAAACCATTAAGTAAGGTGTTTTATTAATGCTGGTGTTGCATAAATCAGAGAGATCACTCTCCAAATTAATGTAGAGCATGCAGTGCTGGTAGGCAGAACACCTGGCTGTAAATTGAGTGAATTTCATTTTGAACTAACTGAGAAGGAATATTTAGGGAACCATACAAAGCCAGCCCTACAGTTACCCTATCCCACCTCCCCCAACACACATTTATGCAGTTCTGTTCTCAGAGTTGTTCTGCCTGATGAAAAATATTTGCAAGTTCTACTACCAGGTATTGCCCAATGCTCTTCAAAAGAAAGCATCTTACTCATATAGTTCAAACACCATTTTTTGCAGAAAGGCTATTTTTCTTTTGCAAAACATTTTCCTCCTTATCTAAAATCTGAGGCACAGTAGAGAAAATAGCAGTCCTTTCAACATTGCACACTTTCTAGAACTTGTTACTTTCACTTTTGAGAAATTTCTTCTACAAACAAAAAATTTAATTTCCCATTAGTCATTAAGTTTTTTTAAGAAAGAAAGTCACAATAATTAGCCTGTAAGGGATACAGCAATTAAGTCTGCAACAGTACCTTGGCATAAGTTGTATTGTCTGCAAATTGCGATAATATCACCTCAGGATTTTTTAAGTCAATACTGGCCATTCCTACTTCACCTCTGGCAAGGCCTCTTCCCTCTACTACAGCCACAATAACTGATGCAACAGTATGAGCAGAAACTGCAGATGAGGATGTAACTGTAAAACAGTTGCATATATTCAGTTACAAGCCACTACTGTACATTCACAGAATCATACTTTGACATTCCAAGTGAAATATGTGTTTACATTCCCATGTCCATGGAAAGCCCTTTCAATTTACCTAACTTAGTTAAAAATTAAAAATCCTGGTTGTTAAACTCCTTACTTGCCATACAATACAGACAAGGCACACTTTCCTAAGTATGAACATCATACTCTTACATTAAAAGACTGATTGAATGCATTAATTTAAGATTGTCAGAACTAACCACATTTCTGTAGCAAGCGAAAATATAGTTTCTGAGTCACTATCTCTGTACTAAACAAAAAAGATGCTTAGTACATGCCAAAAGGCATGGCTATTATTAAACATTTGCCATTTTAAATTCAAAACAATGCATAGCTATTAGCGCTAGTTAAAATCAGGTGTATTAATTGCAGAGAGATACTGTAAGTTAATATTCCACTAAAAGCACAACTCTGATCAAGGCGGCTTAGATCTCGTCAAGTTAGGGGAAACAAATGTTTGGGGGGGGGGGGGGGTAGAGAGATGTTTCATCTGATTTTACACTAAACCTATTAAACTATTCTAAAATACATATATCTACAGTATGCTTGAGACCCAATCATTTGATTTTCATTTGGGCATTTTTTTAAAAAACATTTTCAGTATCTTAAAATTCGTTTGGCCTAAGTCTTCCCAAATAACATCACAAACTCAACTAATCTCATCTCCTTCTTCAAATATGCAGCTATTTCTCCGCAACACCCCTTACAAGATTAAGTGTGAAAATTAAGATTACAGCTCCTTAACACCTCATGTTTTCCTTTCTGAAGACCTAAACCTCATTTCCTTACCTAGTCTCTTTCTTTTCCCATGTAAATAAAACCACCAACTCATCTGCTCTAGCAATTTGCCCAACATAACATAGCAAATCTACTTTGGGATTGTACTATAGACCTACAATAAACCTGATGTTTATACCTAAACTGAACTCTATAGACCTATGATTCCTAATCTCATGTCATTCACATCAAAATAGCTAATTTCAAAAATGGGGCTATTTTGTGTTCAACTGTGGTTTATTGCAGTATAGTTGACTGGAGACAAATTTCGACGCATTCCTTTTCACTTCTCCCACACCACTTCATACAGCACTGAACTTTAAATAGCACCAAGTTTAAAACCAACTGTCTTCTAGGATTACTGTTTCAGTGTCTAAAGCCTAAGCTGTGAGCCAACAAGAAGGACAGTCTCAGAGATGAGGTATCATCTGCAGTCAGCATTGGGGGGATAAGAAGTCAGACAAAACGAGCTGATCCTCCCACTTCTCCCCAGCTTCCCTCTGGGTGCCTGCCATCACAGATCTGTGCAACAGTATGTCTTAACCAATAGTAATGGAGTACCCACACACCAAATTATGCTCCACTATTTAAGAAGCACTGCTCTGAAGTGCTAAGTCACAGTACTTCCTAAGTATGACATTTAACTAACAGGGTGATGCCATTTTAATTTGGTGTACTGAACTTTTAATCTGTGAAAGACCAAAAACATGTATACAGTGCTTCTTTTAGTACCTCAGCTAATTTTTGTTTCACGTTTGCAAAATGGTGTTACTTTCTTCCAAATTCTATTGGAGAAGCTACTAATAACATTTTGTTTGGAAATCTGCGACCAAAGATTGCGAGACTGTGCTGTTCAAATAAGCAAATGTGTAACTTGCTGAGCAATACTGAAGTAATTACCACACTATGAAAAGCAGCTGCTACATACACTTTGGTATAACTTATCAGACAAACTGGAAAAACCCTTCATGATCTCAATCTTCTTAACTTTCAGCTGAAAGCTAAACTAAACTTTTAAATAGCTGAATTGAACAGATTCTTCACTTAATCCTTCCTGAATTCACTTAAATGTTCAGAAGAGATGCCATTATTAAATAACCATTAAGTCTAAAACATTTACAATACGAAAAATACTTGCATATACAAGGCATGCCCCATTTACACTTTCAAAAACATCTAAATGGAATTGGATTTTCATAGCATAGACATATTTACTGATCTGAAACACCAATAAACTCTACCTGCTTCATAGTGATTATTTACATTCTTTTCCACCATGACTTTCCTTTGTTCTTCACAGAATTTCCTCTCAAAAAGCAATGGAATAAGAGTATTCTCAAAGCAGAACAATCCTGCTGAGAAGGCATAATACACCCAACCTTCTTCTGAGTAAACTCAATTTGTACCCCAAGAATCAAAACTAATCCTACCAAGAATCTGGAAGGGCAAGATCAGAATCAGAGTTTATCTAAGGACTTAAGATTAAAAGTCTGTTTGAACTACAACTGGCTACCACCTGAGCAAAATCTTTGATGCTGCACACAACCGAGCCTGAACGTTCATTTATTCTACCTATGTTCTGCAGGCCACAAGATGTCAGTAACAGCATTCACATAAAGTTTCATCTGAGGCCTGCTGAAAATGTAATTGTTATTCTGAATCTTCTACTCAGAACAACCTCTGGCCCATCATCATCAGCTGATCACAATATTAACTCTTCTTTTAAAAGCAACTAAAAGGTGACTATTTTAGATTAGGTATGGTAATTACACAAATTTTATTTGCAAGATGGTTAGTTTTTCAGTTTGTCACACTAAAAAATATACAGTTACCAACCAATGTTCTTCAGAATGTGATATTCCAGATACGCTGTCTTCAATACAGATCAACGAAGATCAAAGAATGTCACACACAATACAGCAAGCATAAACAAATATACAGATGCACACACACATAGAATCATAGAATCGTTTAGGTTGAGAAGACCTTTAAGATCATCAAGTCCAACCGTTAACCTACCACCACCAAGTCCACCTCTAAACCATGTCCTGAAGCACCACATCTACCCGTCTTTTAAATACCTCCAGGGATGGAGACTCAACCACTTCCCTGGGCAGCCTGTTCCAGTGCCTGACTACCCTTTCATGAAGAAATTTTTCCTAATATCCAACCTAAATCTTCCCTGGCATAACTTGAGGCTATTTCCTCTCGTCCTATCACTTGTTCCTTGGGAGAAGAGACCGACCCCCACCTTGCTACAGCCTCCTTTCAGGTAGCTGTAGAGAGCGATAAGGTCTCCCCTCAGCCTCCTTTTCTCCAGGCTAAACACCACGCATGTAAAATCAAAGGAGACTGAAGACATGGGTTTGTTTCATTGTTATCTTGCATAAAGTCTAGAGAAATCTGCTCTGTGGGTTTCAACATCATAGTTACTCTGATTCCCCAATTCCTGGAGTAGTCACAAAGAAAACTGTGGATCACAACAGTTGTAGGAAATTACAAACTTCATACTAACATTTTGCAAAAACAATAATTCAATTCAGCAGCAAGTGGAGAGCCAATTTGTATTCTTACCAGAAATAATTTTTTTAAAATCAATTTTTAAATAATTGCTTCAGAGAATTACCGTTAAATAACTTTAAGAACACTAAAGACTGAACTGATAATGACTAGTCAGGCTGTGAAAGAACTAACTTTGAATCCCACTATTTCTGCATTACCAGAGCACACAGATACACATAACATGGCACAAGGCATCATTACCCATCATTACCCTTAATTACCATTACACAACTTCGTTCATAAGAAGCACTGCAAAATGCACACCCAATGAGCTACTGTGTAAGTGTTCTTCTGAAGAACTAGTGTTCTACACCCTTGAAGATGCCAACATAAAATGCATAAAACTTGCATCAACAAACTTGACAATGACATCAGGATACTTGACGTACAATGCATTACAAGCCTAAAAAGAAACCCCGATTAGAAACGTGCATAAATTTGGGCTCTTCAGTTCAGTCACCACACAAACTAACATGTCCACAAAAATAATTCAATTTTGGACAATTTGAAAAAATTCTGAATTCTAACTATATTGATAATTTATATATGAATGCAATATCAAAACATCTACTCAGTATCTAAAGTAGTATTTTCCCTTATGGGCGCCTCTTTCATTGGCAGGCATCCTCTGCAGTACAAAATACATTATGTTCTGTTTTGAATATATTTCAGTATCTTACTGCATCACATTAAAAAATAAAGTATGTTTAATAAAATAACGCTAGAAATGTAAGTAGGACTATTTCCTTTAAGAGCTGTTAATCTTACCTGAATATCCCATAAGAGGGGTACGGCTTCTGCAAACAGATCTACTAGAAGAGACGGGTGTTTTTCCTATACATGTGCTATTCAGGCCTCGCACAGAAGAAGAACTCGTGAGATTCAATGTGCTAACATTTTCTACACAAGAACTTTTGTCCCCAAAATATGATTCTGGAGGAGGGGGGAAAAATTACCTTTTAAAAATAGACACATTAAATTGTATATCACTTGACTGAAAAAAAAAAAATTGAATCCGTTTTTATTCAGAAAGCAAATGTAAATATACAGCTTAAAAAACACTATTTTTCATAGTAGAAAGGGCTATCCAAGTAATAACCTTTAATGTTATTCTATAAAAGCTCTCCAAAGTAGTACAAGTATAAAGCGAAATAAAAATCAAGTCTGTTTTGAAAACAAGCTTGTATCGATATGGTTATTTTCCACAATGACATCACTTGCAGCACCAATAAAAATATTTGTTTACGTTGTTGGACTGAAATAATACAATAGAAGTCACTTTACAATGCATAATTTCATATTCTAGTGAATTCTAGATGTATGAAAGAATGCTGTAAGTCAGCTCTATCTCGCATTTGCCTATCAGTTTTAAAATCTGTATCTGAACCCGCACAGGTGTTTATGAAAATTTTATTTTTTTTAAAGCTGGGCATTCTTTTCAAAAAAAGGACAATAAAAGAGAACAAAAAACCATGCTAAAAACTCCTCCACTTGAGAACGATCTCCCTTCAAGTTTGTGGGGTTCAGCTCTCACAAATCATACAACAATCTGGGACGTGTTTGTTATCTGCAGTTTCTTTTACACGTGTATCTTAAGATTTATCCACATTTTTAAGTCCTGCAAAATCTCTTTTTCTCAGATCATTCTTTGGTTTCAATAAATTATTTAAAGTATTTTACTAATTTTCAGTTCTCTTGAGATGACTAAAACCAACATCACATCCAATCTAACTTGGATAATTGCTTTTTAAGATAAAAAATGAATTAAAATATAACCAGTTTTTTTCCACTTAAAACTTACAAAATTGCAGGTTTTAACAGACATGCAAACCCAAATGTTTCTGTTCCTTCTAGTACATTAAAAATTGATCTATTGCTCTCAGACGACCCATTAACTGCATTACATTTTCTCAAGGTTGGTACAAAAATATTTACAGTACTAGGGTTTGTTTGTTTCTTTAAATCTTACAAAATTGTGACAGCTGGAAAAAAAACATTATTAGTTCAGACTGTAATTTTTTTTTAAAGAGTTGACAAACCAGCATTGCAATGCATATAGATGATTTTTAAAAACAGCACTCACTTAAGATTTTGGCATAATTTCACTCAGAAGTTTGGCAGAAGAGACTTTGCTATTATCTTAGAATGTACTGAATCTGGTATAACACTGGGGAAAATGTAATTTTAAAGACCAGATTAACCAAACCATCTACAGGTATTTTTTAAAACCAACATTTAACAAATAAGTTATGCCCTACTCAAATTAGCATTCTAAGTTTTGTTTGTTTTTTGGGTTTTTTTTAGGATTCATGATGGATCATGTATGTTACCCAAAACCATTTTATCTTCTTCCCAATTTATGCGTAACGGAGATGTATGTACTTCAGAATGCATTTCAGCAAGTGTTAAAAGAATTTCCTAATTTTTTTTGTAGTATTTCCACTGAAAAAAATATAAATTGAACCATTTTTTTTCTGCCTGCCAAGATACCGACTTTGATAGTAGGATCAACTCATACAAAGTGGTTGATGCACACACGCTCAGCATGCAGGAGCTGTGGAGGGGTCTTGTCCTCAGAGGGGAGCCAGGAGACTGGTGTTAACAGAAGCTTTATGTAAAGGATGGCAAATAGCAGTGTTGCATTGTAGGACCACAACATTCCTACAACACATCAAGGATAACAGCACTTAAAAATATTTAAAAGGCCAGGCCAGAAAAACCAAACCAAACAAACAAAAAAAAAAAACCCAAACCCAAACAAACAAACCCAAACCCCATAACCAACTGAATGTGGTTTGGGTGTCTAGTAAAGCAAATATTGTGTTGCAATTCAAACCAGTTTATTGACCCCAGCAGGAAACCCCAATATTGCCATCTAAAAAGCTTACATAAAGAAAATAAGAAAGATTTATCTAAAGAAGTGTGAGGAACAACTACCATTGCTCTGATGGGCTGAACAGAAAAAAAGAGGTTGCTAAGACGAAGAGATGCTGGTGCCCCCTGATAAGTACTGCTTTTAACAGCTCTTTTGAAGCCTGACCCAGCAAGAGGGCCAGAGGATAAAAGAAAGGGATAAAGACCCAGACAGAGATGGCAACGCTGCACCCCACCTCCTCCGCCTCCGGGAACCGGCGGCTTCACCCTGCTACCAGTGGCAGCCCAGCCGAGAGCGAGGCCTTCCCCGCTGGAGCTACCCGGCCTCGCCCCACCGCTGGAAAAGTCGCCGGTGCTGTCTGCCGTGCTGCGTGGCGTCTGCAGCAGCCCAAAGGTGTAGCGGGGCGTCTGCTCCCCTCGCCCGCCCAACCCCGACGTGGAGGAGCCGCGGCCCGTATAGGACTCTGAGGCGGCCGAGGCGGGCGGCCGCCCGCCCGCATGGGCCTTACTGCTTTCTTTCAACATCGCCACCTCGCCCGGCACAGGCACGGTGCGAGGCTCAGCGACAACACCCAACCCGCCGGCACCGCCTCCACCCAACATGGCGGCAACAGCGCCCTCCGCGCATGCGCACGCCTCAGAGCCGCGGGAGCCCGCCGCCTCCTGAGGAGATGGCAGCATGCGGCCCCGCGCCGCTCGCTCCAGCCCGCGGCCGAGACGGCGGCAGAGGGCCGCATCTCCACCCCCCCCGTGCCGAGATGGGGTTCTGTCGTTAAAGAAAAAAAAAAATTGTAAAGCTGCAGTTACTAGTACAGCTATAAATGATACAATAGTAAACAGAGTTGCTGGGCATGCAACAAGTTTCATTATAAATATGCAATTACAGACAGGGTAACGCAGGAATGCAAAGAAATGGTCTGCTATGCTCTTTAAAACAGGAGTAAAGCATTAAAACATAATTTGTCCCACATTCATTCTTCATTCAGACTGTTTTAGCAGGAGCTTCACAGATGTCCTGCCCCTCCTCAAGAGTTTGGATACCAAAAGATCCCAATAAAAACCATAAAGCTTGTTTACATCTAGAATTGTCTTAAATATATGTGCTTCTACGCATGTTTCAGAACACTGCAACACTGCTTTGTATATTAGGATGTAATATACCCCACTGAAACTGTTTCAAATAACATTTTGACAAACAACATTTTGTGTCTGTAAATTACACCCCTGCATTAAAATCACTCCAAAGGGAAGCCAGCCTTTCCTAGGCCGCAACTCATTGTGGACAGTTACAGTTTGATGGCTATTCAGCTTCACAACAGAAATTCTGTCAGTTGCAGCTCCTCAGCCGGCACCTGGAAGGCGCTGCCCCCAGCCTCCTACTTCACAACAGGCATGTGCTCTCTCAGCACTGAGCATTGTCAGAGAGCTTTAAAATTTTGAGCATCAGAAACTTCAGTTTCACTGCAAAGGGTGGATGGAAGACATCAGGTACCAATTCCAGTTACTGCCGCTGTCCTGAATTTCAAAGCCTACATTGAACTTTCCATGTGCATTCAAACTCCTGAAGCTGGTGTTAGACCTTCTCCTCCTCCTCTGACAGAAATCGAAATGTACGGCAAGCAAAGCAGAAATGAAAGGAACGTCCATCTTCCACCTTCCTTCTTTGCTTATGGTCACAAATCACAAGGCCGAATTTGCCTAACTAAGCTGTCTCAACAAAACTCAAAGGAAGCATCTTTGGAATAAAGCACATACCTTCTAAGAACATGGTCAAGTCCAGAGGTAACAGAATGGCTGTTGATTTCCCCCCCATACACAGATTTTCTTTTAATAAACATACCTACAGACAAACAATTTTGTGCACCTGAATTATTCATTATTCTTTCGCAAATTCTCATACAGCATCTTGCAAAATTTATTGCTAGGAATGTTAGCTATGCTACAGTACTTCAGATCAAGTACTAAGATAATGTCAGGATCTTTCCATATGAAGATTTCCATGGGAAAAAAAGTTATGAAAGTACAAATTTCTGAAAGCTTTTAATAAGAACCTGTAACTGAAGACTGAGAACAGTAGATTAATTACTGCAAAAGTTTCTAACTACATAAGCTCAGGGGAAAAAAAAAACCAAAAAAAATTATCAGTACTTTTAAAAAAATAGAGGTAGACAGTAGCAATGTACTCTACACCAAAATTACCTAAGTCTTGACATAGACACCGGGCAACTAATATTTTTCACATTTAACAGAAAATGTGATTTTGTTTGCATAAGAAAAATTGTGATGACTCTCTTTCTACAAATACAATATTTTTAAAAAAACTGATATAAGGAATGGAAGATTAAGTTTTTAGTTTGTGCACATACCCCTTTTTAAACCTATCATCTTGTAAGATCTTTACAAATCACAGCACTTCGGAAATGAAGTTGACGAGACCTTCTTCAGAGAAAAACTCCAATAATATTAATAGGATTTCAACCTACAGCGAAACATTCTACGGTGTCATGCAGTATCACCCACATATTAACTCCCAGGGTGTCTCAGTCTATACCAGACTAGAAATTCTGAAGAGCATTCTGTTTTGTCTGCATAACGTGGAAAAAATGGCAAATTCCTATGTACCAAACAGCACTTCCTTAGATGAAAAGAAGTGGCACTTGCAAAGGTAGCCTGGAATGAGAAAAATTTATTCTAAAATTTTCTGTTTAACTTTACAGTTAGATAAAACCTGATCAGTGCTCTCACTCCCTCACACTCAACACAAAGCCTACTGTAACTTTTTTCCAAACCTTGAAAAAGCAATGAATTCCAGGCTTTGACCAAAGAATTCATCAGGTAACTAGACGGCTAAAAAGAGTAGCATATTTACCTTATCTAAAAGCCTGTAGAGAAGGCTTAAAGAATTCATTAGAAATATTTGAGCATTCAAATACACATTCTCTCTTTGAAATTCTCTACAAAGTAAATGTCTACCAAAAAGGTACTCTGTCCAGTTCTATCTCACTCTCTACTAACACAAATAGGCTGGATAAAACTAACCAGCTGGCTTTTAAAACCGTGTTTGAAATGACTTTAGACCTTCCTTAAGCATTAGTACAATAATAGACTTCCTCCCCTTCACGATTACCTTTTAACGTATATTTCAACTGGAATACCACTCAGTCTCAGCCGGGGTGTGTGCAATGTAAATTAAGAGGCAATTTTAGGGCCCCTGTGAAGGCAAAGAGGGCTTCATTCTTCAGAAAACAAGTATTTTCTAGAGCTAGTTCTATTCTCAATTACAGCATAATCAAGTGTTGGCAATTATTGTCTTAAAACGTATGAAAGCAGGATTTCAACCCAGCAACAAATTTAGAATCTAGTCTATATTCAGTTACAAGTCATTGTCCTATAGAGACCTTCTCTAGAATGGTTAATGTTAGCAAGTTTCACTATACATACTCAAGGTATGCTCTGTTTCAAATATCAGTGACATTTTGTCTATCTTTTACCACCAATAAATGAAGATATTTATATACTTAATGGAACCATAATTTTTGTTTTCACTGGTATCAATTACTATCAGAAGAAAAAGCTTGTTTCTCAGTGTATAAAAGTGATGGCAAAGATGAACAGGAAGAATTAAATACTCAAGTGTGTGGCATTAAGTGCATGGCTTAAGTAGGGTTTTGTTTGGGTTTTTTTTTCCATATTCTTTTAAAGTGCTTTGTGTGATCGACCATCAAAAAATGCTTGCGTCAAGATGGATGCCAACATGGTTGATATCACATGAATACAAAAATTAAGCATTCACACTATTGCTTTGACTTGAATATTCAAAAAAAAAAAAGCAAAGGCCCATATATTTAGATACAGATTAGAAATGTTTCTACATCTCTTATATACAACCAAAGAACACGTTACACTCAGATTATTAGAACCAGCCTGTTCTGATACAGTTTACAAAGTGACAAAGCCCACAGTAAAGCTATTGCTTTACTTCCATCATGTAAACACATCTCAAAGAAGAATATGCTAACAGTTTAGAGATGAGATGACTTAAATCAGTAAAACCAAAGCAACTGGGCATATCAGCCTTTTGTCTCTACAAGGCTTAGCTCACAAGCTCAGGCTGTACATTTATTCTTTGAAGGACATCTTCTGGCATACAAAAGACAGGATTGACGGCCTTAATGTGTTCTTCTCCTAATAAAGATAGTCCAGCAATTCCAAATAATGTGTGAAATGGATCCACCTGGGAGAAGAAAGTAAGTTTGTGTCAGTTTCCAAAAGTCAATCAGCTTTTCATTTGTATGCAATGAAGCTTTTTTTTTCCCTAGCAAGAGAACTGCAAATCTCCATGACTGAAGAAGACAACACAACTGAACAAACTTTCATTTGTGCTGATGTGTTGGCAGGCAAGACAATTTCCACAGCATGCAATTACAATACTGTGATTTACTCAGAGATGCTTGTTGATTGTCTGCTGCATCTAAGATGATTTTCAACTCTGAATCTGGCAGGAAGCACTCACATGTCTCCATTAGCATGCAATATCATAGGGTAGCAGAAGCAAAGATAATAAAAATTTAAAAAGTAAATTTGGTCATATACAAGTCGACTTCCATAAATTCCCTATTTGCTCTTCAGCAACATCATAATGCTCTTTAATGGTCTCTGAATACAGAGCTGTGCTGTAAAATCTTGAGAGGGGAGCAGCAACCTACTGTGCTAAAAAACTGAAAGGAAAAAATACAAGGAAGAAAAAACCCAGAAGAGGCAGGAGCAGTTATTTGGTATCCAAGTATTCCTTCACCGTATGAACCTTCCCTAAAAGAATATATCACCACATAACTGCAATAGACTATAAAGTCTCATGACATAAGCATCTTGCCAGTGCAGTTAATTAGCTATTCTACAAAATCCTATCCAAAAGTACCTGCGCTGTCTGGTGCGGCGTACACCCTGTTTGCATTAGTGGAACTTCTGATCTTATCGCAAAGGTCCTATACTGCAGTAAACTAAGCTGAATTACCATGCTATAGCCATATACAGGATCTCCAACCATTGATCACAGCCTAGAAAGTTCAAACTACACTAGCATAGCAAGTCTTGCTCCTCAATGGTTTGACAACCACATTACAGGTGTGGACAAAGCTCAGATGTATGTCTACTCGCTCCTTCTCAGAATGAGTATGTAGCCATTAGAGGAGAAGTAAAATAAGTAAGTATGTAGCAAAATAATAGTACGCTTTAGGAATGACAAGACAGAATTTCCTTGTACAGATGGACAGGCCCAGAAGGGAAGATGGTCCCCAATGGTAAGTGTGCAAATGAAGCTACAGATTCAACCTCTTGATGAACAGTAGGCATGTTCAGGGAGACCCAGATTCCTAGAAGATACATCTACTGCTACGTTTTCTGCTCCTTTCTGCAATTTTCTTTAAAGCAAATAAAAAATAGGAAAAACCTGCTGAATTGCAACTAAGAGCTAATAAGCACAGCTACTAAGTTAAGTTATTGAGCACTAGCTGCTTGGAACTTAAAAAAAGATGACAGAGCTGTCTCATTGTCAAGTGGTTCAAAACCTGAAATACAATCACAATGTCAAATTAGAAGACTAGAATCTAGAACTGATTAAAAAAAACCCAACAAACAAAAAACCACACAAAAAAGCCAAAAAACAACAGGGCCTCTTAGTAATTAGTTTCTGCAGGAACAAGGTAAAAACCTCTAGACATCAACATTTCTATGGCACTGCCCACTTCAATAATGGATGCCAGGTAAAAATAACATGAAATAACCACTAACACAATATGCAAAACTCTCCCAAAGGTGCCTGCATTAGCTATAGATGAAAGGCTCTGCAAAGTTGCTCTTCTAGCAAGACAGAAATAGCTCAAGTTTAATCTCAAAGCCAGAAAAGCATTAAGACTAAGTGTTAGGCTTTTCTTGGAGAATTCTGAAAAGAGAAATCGTTCTGTGGGCTCCTTAGAAATACAAAAACCTTCCCATTTTAAGAACACCAAAACACTTTCCAAATGACAGACCAGAGTAAAGATTATTTCTCCCCCTCCCCCAAGTAGGAATAATGTATCAGCTTGCAAAGAAATAGAAAGTTACTTCAGTTTTTAATGCATTTGTGGAGAAAGGAGAAGACATGGTCAGCTGCAATAAAAACAGCTAAGACTTCCCCTGACCGTTGACAAATAAGCAGCCAAGCGTTCTATAGGAATTGCACTGAGGTCTCATAATACTTTTAATTTTATCTGTCCAGCACCCTTGAAAGATATGGACTTTATCTGCCATTTTGCCTGGACAATCTCAATTATTTCCGCCTGAAACCAGAGAGAACAGACCAGCTAAACCATAATTGCTCTCTCAACCAAGCAGAAAATCCATACCACCAGCCTCTTGATAATGTTATCAGAAAAGCTTCTTCCTCCCTAAGCTAGACAAATGCCAGTGAGAGGATTTATTCAGTGGCTGGGCTGGCACAGAACAAAAGTCAGCATGTAAGGGTTCTTAATAAAAAAACCTTACGACTCATTTAGATCAGGCGAAGCCACTAAGAGACCTGAAAACTACTTAACCTGCGCTGGACTCTGGCTTGCATATCATTTTACAAAACAAATCAACCCCCCCAAAACCCCACACATCCCCAAAACCCCACCACCAAACACGGTGTTTTTACAGAGATCTTCTAAGTGGTCTCATGAGAAACGATTTGTGTGATATGCATTATGGGAAACAAACCAGAATTTGTAAGGAATGGCAACTGACTTCAGTGGGGGATACCACAGTGCAAGTGCAGTATAAAATATGTGCTCCCCAAATAAGCTTTTGAAAGCAACTCTACCCTCTTCTTTCCTTCAGAGTAAACTGCAGGCTCTGCAAAATGCTTACACCTGGATCACGAGTTGAGTTACACTCAAACAAGAAAACTTACTTTTTCAGTTGAAATTTTCAATTAAGTATATTTTATTTAGTAAAGGATTATTTACCATATCTCCCGGTCTGTCAGCAAATCCTCCAGTCTCCTCATCCTGGCAAGCCAAAATAAAGCAGCGCAGTTTCTCTCTGTCAATCCAATGTAACCTACCAATCATCTTCAAAGATGCTAGCACCCACCATGAGTAACATACATCAGGTAACTGGCAAGCAGAGAAGCAGATTATTATTTGATTTTGTTTTAAACATGATGTTGCAAATTTTATTGGTGATTCTGCAAATTACTAGGTTTGCTGTCATAATACTGTTGCAGAGATACAACACCTAAAGAGTTTCTTTGTGGTAAAAAAGAAGGAAGTGTCTTTTCAGAGGACTTCCCTTTCCCAGGAAGGGAAAGTATCTTTTTCAAACCTATTCCCTTCTTCAAGAAACAAACCCGCAAGAATGTGATTTTGAAACAGGATTCACCTTCTGTGGGAGAGGCTAAAAAAGCATAGCACCTTTTTCAGGACTAAGTACAAAGAACTTCATATCAACTAGTTTCATTTTCTTGAAAAAAAAATCTGTTGACTGGTTACCTATTTGCCAGTGGAGATCATTCTAGATTACACAATTTCCTCGTATGATGTGGAACACTATTACACCCAGGATTTACAGCCAGTAAAACAGTAACTTTTGTACAAATCCTACCAAAGAGGTCATTCCCAATGTCAGAAAATATTCAAGCCCTGATTTAACAGGATACTGGTTCAAGTGGTCAGCAAGACATACTTCAGTATGTGTACTTTTCCAAACTGAGCATAGCCAAGGACTGCATGACAAGCTTTAGTGACAAAATGAAGAATAAAAATGAAGGCCTGACTTCTTCAAAAAGTTTACTAAATATTTCATAGAAGTCATGACATTTTCCAGAAGTACTTCAGCTTTAGAAAAAATAATCTCTATTGAGGTTTGAACAAACAAAAGAAGTCACCTAATACCTTCTCTGGTCGTCCGTTGAGACCTCCAGAAGGTAACTGACGTTCACAAAGCCACCAACCCAGCAAGTCAACATTTATTTGATGCAACTGGTCTGTTATAGCCAGAAATCCTGTGCAACAATAGATCTAAAATTACAGACATAAATTTTTTGTGTATTTAAAAACTAAGTATAGTTTAGCAGACTAAATGCAGGCAGGAAGATCTCAAAGCAGGAATACAGTCATGCAAACAGAATATAAAATAAGTACACATTTCAACTTTTAGTTTCAAATGACTTTTACTTTTCCATTAAAAAAGTATGTTATTGTTACAGTTGCTTTTGTATAAAAGTACCAGTTACACAATGTAATTAGAGAACAGTAAGATTTTACTAATATAAGACACTAATGCAAGGTTTGGAAAAAGATCCTAAAAGATCAGGCAGAGCCATACAGTTTTATTTTAAAAACAAAGACTCTCAAGTCAGAGTACTCAAAATGATTTCTGCAGCCTGGACATGGCCTTTACGAAAATTCTGCATCCAGCCTATGTTTTTTTCTTGTACATACCTCTTACCCTAAGGCTTGTGGAGAGCAAACTGAAGACCAAATAAATGTGCTAGCAGCAACAGGTTAACCCTGATCATTTAATTATCCTGGCAATCCCACATACATTTAGTCATGTCAGGCTTACTTTCAGTGTGCCACGTAATATATGTGCATTCATTAATCCCTGTTTATTTTTTCCTGGAAATTACATTTATAGTGCAACAGCATACTCTGGTCACATTTCATGCAGTCACTAAGAAAGTAGCCAAGCACAAACTGCAAGAAACCACAATATCAACTGAAGCCTGCTCATAATTGCCTTTTCCTAATAAAACACACCCCCAAAAAGACAACAAAAAAACCCAACAAAAGTACACATCAACAGGGATGCGCCTATCCAAGAATACAGCAAAACAAATGTGATATTCCCAGAAAACTGTTCAACTACTGTGCAGGTGAGGGAGTTGCCCTTTACAGCATTTTAGGGAGTATGTGAATATGCAGAACAGATGTAACCCTCCCAGGAAATGCCAGCTGCAAACAGAGTGGGTTCAGCTACTTAATCAGACTTCCTTGAACACTAGAGCAATGTCCAGCCATTTAGACCATATGGGCAATGATATTGTAGATAAAACTCCTAAGATAAGGTACATGTACCAGGTTTAATTTTTTTTTTCCCTGATGTAAAAAAAGAAGGGGGAGAGGGAGAAAAAACCCAACACTTTTTCTCAGCAAAATACCTCTAGTATTTTCATGTGCTGAGGTGAATCCTGGTGATGGCATTGCTCACCATAATTATGCAAAATAAATAGGTGATTGCAACAGCATTAAAATATTTTATTAAAAGTTGATTTCTATTCATAAATTCAGGTTAAGCGCAACAATCCCTTCCATGAAAAAAATAAAAACAGGAAAGGTAGTTTTAATGTAAATTTTCTGCTGGAAGAAGTCATTGAGATTCTCTTCCTTAAGAGATCCCTTAATTTGTTCCAATTATACTACTGCATTCTCTTCTCAATTAGATTTTACTGAGCATTTTTCAGAATTCACAGTCACTAGTAAAACACTCTTTACTGCCTACAACAGAACATTATAAATGTTCCCATGCCCGAGTTAGGCATCTCATCTTAAAACTGACTTTCCTCAAAAAATTAAGCAAGCCTCCCCTTGAGAAGGTTCGTGTCTCATTTTTATTTGAGTTCATCAGCTGATAAATATCAAACATATTATACGATTGACCTCTGTTTCATTATGATTTGTGGCAGGCACAGTGATAGATCTTGATTCTCTAAAAATCCTCATGCTAACTATTCCAACATCACTATATGAAGACTGAAATACAGTCCTAGAAGTTGTTCCCTTATGATCCTTTTTTTTTTTTTGCCTAGACTATAACCTCCAGACTCTCTACTCATCTTCTCAGATTTATCTACCTATTTGTTCACTTATTTTAACTAAGCTACTAGAATCAGGCATTTGGGAAACAAGAAAGGTACATCAATTGACATCACTGATACATGTTGTAAAGAAACATTTATAGGCAGTATGTGATGCTTGCTAATGTAACACATTTCCATATAAAGAAAAACTCACCTGTCCTGCATGTGATTCAGAACCTGGTCTACAACCAAATCCTCCATCAAAGTTCATACAGGACAAAACGAATTCTACTGCTTTCCCCACATCAATAGCATCCAGCTTTCCCTGCAAGTCAGAAAAGCAACTAATGCACTTTATATTCTACCAAGCTGATTAACAACAGAAACTTCAGCAGTACCAAAGAGAAGATTCTGTACTTGCACAAGTAATGATTTAGGACTTACCAGAAGTGCAAGAGTTGCTGCAGCACAGAAGGAGAACCTTGTATCTATTTCTCCTAGAATGTGCAGGGTAGGGAATAAGAGTATTTTTTATTAACAACAACAAAAATACATTTAAATCACCACTGAAAATATGGCACAAAATGTTAAAATACTAGGTTTTACACCGAACAACAAAAATCAGCCAAAAACTGCTCCCATACTGTTTCCTTTTCCAGCCCATGGATTATTTCCTCAGTAATTTAGAAAGTGTACATTACAACTCAAGTGATCTGTATGTTTACTGCACATAAAAGCGAACAACTCATTTTGAGCTGGTGTATAGTCAGATACATATCCAAATCATTTAAACTAGTGGTAATCTACAAATAACTACATAATTTTAGAGTTTATCTGTAGTACACTACTAGATTATTGCAGAGCAGTGGACTCAAAAATACTTGGACACAACTCTTGATCTGCTTTAAATCCAGGCAGAAGTAGAAGCCATTTTCGTTTTTAGAGGAAGATTGATGAAAGTTGCAAGTTTTCTTTTGCATACTTATACCTGGAAGCTAAACCAAAAACGTTATACACCTATAGCAGAATGATTACTTAGCAATTCCATACCAATAGAACCCCCCCCAGCACAAACTCTGAGCAATTAATACTTGAAGTCAAAATTTAAACTTGAACCCAGCTGCAAACATTCTTTTTTTTTTGGTCAAACTGATGCAAGACACTTCTTCTGAAGAAATCCACAAACTGAAGCATATACAACACACACGTGTTGTTCTGTACTACATTAGGTATCACGCTCCTTCAGTTGTGCTCTAACTGCCTTTCAGAAATAACATAAATCCATCGTGCATTCAGTATGTTTGTTTCAATGCTTTAACAAAAGGAGGCAGCAAACTATGAACCATTTTAACACATAGCATAACAGCTACCTTTACAGTAGCATACACATACTGCCACGATCTTGAGTGCTGAATTTTACCAGAACAATAACATGAGTGATATGCAATAGACTTTATTAAAATTTAAGTGTTCCACGGGGATAAGTATTTTTAGAGTGACTAAATATTTATGCTACAGCTTAAAAATATCATCTTTGCTCATAAAGAATTTATGTGCAGAAACAAAATCAGTATTAACAGAAGTTCATGAGTACAAAACAAGTTTTTCTCATATAGTGAAAGATCCTTTCACAGCTGACATGGATAAAGATCATAACTGACTGCCATTAAATAGCAAGCATAAAACACTCCTTATGGAATAGTGTATCTAGTATATCAAAGGACTGTCAAGTTACAAATCCTCACAGGTTTTCTTCTTTAAGAGCTGGACAATTTATTTTTAATACAAGAATGGAACTGAAGTTTAGTATATTTATGAAAGGAATGAAACACAACTCTGTCCTTCACAAAACCTCCTTTTTCATAACTCAGGAAATAAAAGTGTTCACATACAATACATAAGCAAAAAGCCCATCCAAGAAAACTGAAGTTCACAGACTTACACGTCAACTTAGTCACTAAATTTTAAAGATCTAAAAGTTACCCCATTTGTCTCCAGCAAATGATCCATCTTCTTTTTGCAAGTTCTGTATATATTCAACAATTTTATTTACATCAACAACATGGAGACTATCATATAAGATAAGAATCTGGAAAAGAAGATACAGTAACCATCAAAGAGAGACAAAAACTTAAAAAAATTTATTTCTTTAAAAAAAAATCCTAGATTTATAAAAGACTTTTATTTAATTGACTGTGAATACTTTACAAAGGTTTATTAAAATAAAATTTCATTCACTGCAGTTCATCTCTCTCTGTCTAAAACCTTTAAGAAATTCTCAAATTAAAATATAGGCAATTCAAGCTGAACTCTTTCCTGCTTTTTTACGTTCCAACTTCCAGCTCTCCTTTCAAAAGCATAATCAGGTTTATTTGTTTGTATGTTAGCATTATGTAGAAGAGATTTGATTATGGTTAATTTTGTAATGGGATAATGACATTCTAGCCTTACAAATTTGTAGTTTGTTCACTGCTGCTACTTGAATATATGCAAGTATAAGTTAAGCAGCTAGTTACTAATACCACTTACAGTTCAAACTGGTCTGCAATGACTAGTTTCAAATTATAAGATTTTTATTTACATTAAATTTTTAAATATAATGACAGAATCAAACTGCAATAATTTAAGAAAAAGTATGAACAATATGATTAGACATAAACTGTATATAAACATATATTCTGGAAGAAAAATAAAGGTCATAGTAGGGAATACAAAGTTTTCTGAGCTAGCACTCATTTGAGCCAGTAAACCCATATGACACAATGTCATGTGAAAACAACAACACTGTTTCTGAGCCCCAGCTGGCTTCATATTTTTACTCATAACTTGCATAATGTCTAAAGAGAGTAATTAAGAATTTATTATGAATAGCATAATAGAAGGAACAGTTGAAACTAACCAATATTATAATGCCAATCCTGAAAACTACCAACAACCATGACTTTGAACACCTAGAGGGAGCTGGAATCTTCCAAATGTTAGATAAAATTTAAGTCTTATGGAAATGCAAAAAAGAATGTACAACTCCAACAGAAAATATATAATCATAGCATGCTCCTTAAAAAGCAAATCTGAACACATTACTATTAATTATGATCAAAGGAAGATGTGCCATGACCCTTTAAACGTTCTGGATATGTAGATAGGACTAAACAGTGTTTGTTCACTAACATGCACGCTCATTAAGACGTGCTGGTTAAGTTTACCCCAAAAATTTTACATCAGCACTTGCTAATGCTTTTCAACTTTGCACATCTAGAGCTGCATTCAGTCAACGTGAAAATAACATCAAGTATTTATTTAAGAACTAACATCTCTAATATGTAAAAGTAAACAACCTCAAGTTGTACCCCCTTCCTCTTATACTGGATTAGAATTTCTGAAAGGAGTTTAATCGGACAATTTGGAAAAGCTCAAATGTCATAGCCTAAAGAAACTTTAGTTTCCTGGTTCTCAGAGCACTCACAGTAATTCTAGAGCTAAAATGGTGATAAATATCAACTTTAGAGCAGATAATACATGCCAAAACTCATCACTGACCCAAGAAAACAGCATTCTTCCGTCCTACCTAAGGGTTTCAAATCCAACACCTTAAATCCAACACATTTTCTTGCTAAAACAGGATGCTATCTTATTTATCTGTAACACCATTTAAATATTTCTTCCATAAGACTGGACTAGAGATACATTATGCAAGCACTCAAGCAATTGTTTAGAAGCATTTGAGCTTTTTTTGGTATTTTTTTTTCCACAACAGTTTGCATGAGAAGGAAAACAAAACAAAAGAAAGGACACAAGAGATAGTGAGAAATTAAATCTATAACAAGAGATCGTTATGGTGAAAAAAAATAAGACTGAAAATTACTACTTCTCAGGGGAAGAGTACACACCAAATAAATAAATAAAATGCTCAACAGACTGGTATAATTTTTAAGTTATACACAAAAAAAGCAGATTTGAGGAACACAACAAGAACTGGCTACTACAACATTTCTTTCGTACAGTACTGAAGTGCAAACACACTACACATAATTATACATATTATATAAATAGTTTATATAAATATTACATAACTATTTATTAATATGTTTAATATATAGCAATCATAATATATGGAGTAATACATACAGTAAAAAATAAAATCCAAAACTTCACTCTTATTCTGGTCATACATATCTTTCACCTCAATGTACACTAAGAGTTTATAAAATTATCTACAAAAAACTCCAGTAAAACCTCTAGCTAAGAAGTATTTCAAGATGACTGTTACAAAATTTATCAAGAATGCAGTCACCATTAAATAATCACTAAAAGCACAACATTTCCGAATCTGACAATTTTTTAGGAAATGATACAGCTAAATACGAAACTTTTGTCCACTGGCATCCAACAGTACTTGGTTTGTAAATCTGCAATCATCAAAATCACGAATTACAAATGTTTTTTTCTAAAATTACCCCATTCCATTTACCTGGACAGCACTGAGTGTATACAGAAGATGAGGATCGTGACCTATGCTGGCACTTATTCCACCACATTCATGTTGACATGATTTGATGAACGCCAGAATTTCTTCTTTGTTCATTCGGTGCAGCTGCCCCATCAGATCCATTGCTGTCAGCCCCCAGTAAACACCACTCATTCTCAAATACTCCGACATACAGTATTCCTAAGTAGTGCATTATTTTAGTTCTTAACCAGGTAAGCACATTATCAATATAGAGTAATGCAAATACATTAGTTGACATTTACAAACAGTTTGTAATATGTCAACTGTCTTCCATCACATTAACAATTTACTATGTATCAGCCACTCACAAATATTCTGTACATTATGCATGTGTACATATACACATGCATACATACATACACATGTATCTATCTACACATAATACGTTCCCTTCCTCCCCTGTATTTTCTAGTTCAGAAGTATCAAGTTCAATGTCAAGTTAAACACGTACAAGTAGATCTGAAGTGAACTGGTGCCTAACACCAGTTATTATCTTGGCATCCAAACTACCACTCAAATTACCACCCCAACTAGTCTCAAAAATAACAAGTCTAACGTTAAATGAAACTTACTTCCAAGTGCCAAAACTGCCACAATCTAAAGCTGCACTAGGAAGTGAAATCTCATATTTAATTCTCTTACATTAATTGCCTTACCTACACTACCCATAAACATTATTTTCTACATGCAGTACTTTTTAAGCACAAGAACAACAATCATAAGCAATAATGCTTAGAGTTCTTTTGTGGAAAGTAAAGATAACTGCAACTTTTCTTCAGACATAAGCCATTATTGACATTTTTCACTTGCTGAACTGGAATCCTATTGTTCTGGGCTACATCTCATAATCTATGACGATAAAACTATGCTAGTTAAAGTGTTTATCAAACGTAGTAAGCACAAAGCAGTGCTGTGGTGAGATTCAGTATGTTGTTCCATCAAAAGAGCAACATGTAAATGCAGCTATACTCCTTGTGCATTCTAGTGGATGAAGAAGCAACCCATTTCCCAGGTCTCAGAGTAATTCTAGAGCTAAACTGATAATCTTCAAATTTATACTCAGGTAATACATGCCAAAACTCATCACAGACCTAGGGAAATTAACAAAGACATCTTTCTTTTACACTCTGGGTTGCAGGGCAAGAAACAATTAGCTCGTAAGCACACATCTAACCCTTAACTCTGAGCAAGTAAATAAGGGTTATTATTACTGTTAATAAAACCACAGCTGTACTGAAACAAATCGATACCTACATAATCATCTTTCTTTGTTCCATACGAAGCTATATAGTCTGCATGTTTCTCTGAAAGTAATGTGTTTGGGGCATCAGGTTTTATTATAACATCCTTTTGCGGTGTCCCCTGTAAAAAGTACCAACAAAACGTTAGTTGTCGTGTCAGCTCAAGAGGTTTTAGGACTTAGGTGTAATTTAGTCAATCAATTTAGTAGCAGTAACTGATTGTCTGGAAACAGACATCGCTTTGTCTATTTTGAACATGGGGCAGATTTCGTATCTCACGTCGTCACTTTTTAGTCTGGCTACATCCTTCCCAGGGAAAGGCTGCGAAAAAAATCTTCCAATAAAGGTGACAAAAATCACCAATTCGTCAGAAATAAACTGAAAATCCAGAGGAAGGAGCCCTTCACCGCGGGCGCAGAGGACGCCGCGCCCCTCACCGCAAAGGCCGCGGCCCCGCCCGGGCCCAGGCCCCGAGCCCCCACAGCCCCGGGCTGCCGCACAGCCTCGGCCCGCCATCGCCAGGCCCGGGCGGGCGGCAGGGGCGCTCCCGGGTCCGCTCTGGAACCGGAGTGGAGAGTGCCACCAGCGTCGCCACCGGGGCCGCCACGGCCTCCCGGCCCGCCGAGCAGAGCTGCGCGGCCGGAGACTGCGCGTCGCCCCGAAGGCGAAGGCGCGGGCTCCGCGGGCCCGGGCCCTTTCCCCGCCGCGCCGAGCGCTACCTACCATGTTCGCCGCCTGCACCGGAAGGAGCGTCGTGCTGCGGGGCGGAGCAAGCGGTAGCGCCCGGCAGGGCCCCGCTATAGCTGCCCGCCAGCCGCCGGGGAGGGCGGTGGGTCGCTCCCATCACGGACGGCAGGGCAGGGCCGAGCCGAGGAGTCGCGGTCCTCCTGGGGCGGGGGGGCGTCATTCAGTTCCGTGCCTTTCCCGAGGCCTGGGGCGGGGCCGCCCCCCGGGGCCCTGCTGCTGGGCCGGTGCCGCAGGGCGCCCGGGAAGGCGCAGCGGGCCCGCGGCGGGGACTCCCCTCGAGCCTTCTGTATATACGAAGACGTTCAGGCTTGCCACAACTAACGGTTATCTTACCACAGGTGAGGGAGTAAATTTAAAGTATACTAACTGCAACTGTGCACGGTCTTGCATCCCAGCAAACAGGACAGCATTTAGAATTAGCTTCAGTTTCCTTCTGTTACCTCAGTTCTACAGAAAAGCAAATCCAAGAATTTAGTCACAGAGCAGGTAAGGCTAACTGTCCTTTTGTTCAAAAAAAAACCCCTTTGCTTCCTAATTAAAACTGTCTAGGGTGATTATGCTGTTGATTACCAGCACTTGATGCTGGCACGTGTCCCCCACAGAACCAAACCAGGCAGGAACACCGTTTTGATTCTATACAAGAAATATTCTATATAATGCTGGCTTGCATAGAACAGTCAAAAATAAGGTCTATTTTTTACATATGTCAAATACTTATCAAGGATGTTGCATTATTGGTCTTCTGCAGGTAAATAGATTCGTGATTTATAGTGATTAAACACTTTATTTAAAAGAACTAATTTCCCAGGTGGCCTACCTGAGAAACAAGCATTGCCAAACTGATACCTGGTGACAGTACTTGCACTGTCCAGCACTAAATTCAGATGATGGATGAAAGAGACAACAGCGAGGCAAGGATGTTTTGGTGAGAAATAGCAAATTAATTCACAGAATTGTTGAGGTTCGAAGGGACCTCTTGAGATTATCGAGTGCAACCCATCTGCCTAAGCAGGGTCAGCTAGCGCAGGTTGTCCAGGACTGTGTCCAGTTGAGTTTTGAGTATCTTCACAGATGGAGACTCTACAAGCTCTGCCAGCGTACGACATCCCTCACAATAAAAAAAAAAAAAGTGTTTTCTTGTGTTCCAGTGGAATTTAATGTGTTTTAATTTGTGCCCATTGCCTCTTGTCCTGTCAGCGGGCACTGCTGAGGAGAGGCTGGCTCCCTCCTCTTCATTGCATCCCATCAGATATTTATGCACATACATAAGATCACCCCTGAGTCTTCTCTTGTCCAGGCTAAAGAGTCTCAGCCTCTCCTCACATGACAGATGCTCATCCCTTAATCATCTTTGTGGCCCTGTCCTAGGCTCCCTCCAGTTAAAATCCATATCTTTCTTGTAGGGGGGGAGCCTAGAACTGGACACAGTACTGCAGGTATGGCCTCATCAGTGCCGAGTAATTTGTTCAGGAAGTCCAGGGAATGTCCATTCTGCCAGCGCTGCCAAGAAGGGTCTATCCAAGGTTAAAAAAAAAAATCTCACAATTCCTTCTCAGCTGTTCTTGCTGCAAACATAGTTAAGTATATACACTGATGGAAAGGAATAATAGTTTAAATATACTGGATTTGAAATAAACACGATCTTGTAAGTCATTCTTAAGGAAAAGCTACTCTCTTGAAGTGAATCATCCTCATTGAACATTTACTTGCTTAAGTGAGTGTAACAGTGCGAAAGGCCACATTCTCTCAAGCCAATATTGTTACTCTTGGATAGTGTGCTGGTTTTCGCTGGGATAGAGTTAATTTTCTTCATAGTAGCTAGTATGGGGTTATGCTTTGGGTTGATAATGTTGATAACACAGGGATGGTTTAGTTACTCCTGAGCAGTGGTTACACAGAGTCAAGGCCTTTTCTGCTTCTCACACCACCCCATCAGCGAGCAGGCTGGGGGGGCACAAGAAGCTGGGAGGAGACACGGCTGGGACAGCTGACCCCAACTGACCAAAGGGATATTCCATACCATATGACGTCATGCTCAGCATATGAAGCTGGGGGAAGAAGGAGGAAGGGGGGGATGTTCAGAGTTACGGTGTTTGTCTTCCCAAGTAACTGTTACGCATGATGGAGCCCTGCTTTCCTGGAGATGGCTGAACACCTGCCTGCCCATGGGAAGTAGTGAGTGAATTCCTTGGTTTACTTTGCTTGCATGCATGGCTTTTGCTTTACCTATTAAACTGTCTTTATCTCAACCCACGAGTTTTCTCACTTTTGCTCTTCTGATTCTCACCCCCATCCCACTGCAGGGCAGTGAGCGAGCGGCTGAGTGGTGCTTAGTTGCTGGCTGGGGTTAAACCACGACAGATAGTATCTAAACCCTCAGCACAGACACACATGCAGACAATAGCAACACAGGCCTTCATACAGCTGAACTGGAAAGGCTATTCAGCTGCTGTGAGCAGTAGCATAGTAGCAACTGAAGTACAGCTATTAATGGATTTCAGACACTGGACAACTTCCCCAAAATACAATTTAAGTCATGTGACAAGCAAAATGAATAAAACCCAACCACACTTCCCTTAAAAAAATTTTATTAGAATGCAGCAATGACTGTCAGAAATAACATTCTGATCATCTAATTTTATAGTGAGAAAACATTGCATTGTGAGGTTCTTATTTCTTGCCCATTTTATATTTGAACAACCAATCATTTTGGAATTCAGAATGTTTAGAAAATACCAGCTCAGCTTTGTTAGCCAGAAATGAAGTGAGGGACTGGACAGGGACAACAGAAGTAGTCCTTAATAATGTATAGAGTAAAAAGATTTTGAAGGAAAGGGTTTTTTTTTTTTCTCTGTGCCTTCTTAATTGTATTGAGAAATGCACTAAAATCCTCTTCCATGAGAACACAGAACACTACAGCAGTGCCAGACATATTTTATGCATTTCTTTAAGCTGTAAATTTGCCAACATGTTCACGAGCTATGATCATCCTTTGAATCTGAGCAGTTCCCTCATAAATCTGAAAAGAAGAATTGCAATAATATTAGTTAATGATTTTTTAAAAGGTTTTAACAGATCTACACTTCTAAACCTTCACAGCACTAATCCAGTGTGGATTAGGATGTGCAGAAAGACAGAAAACGGAAAATTCCAGTGGGCTAAATGGAATAAATCACATACAAGATATTGAGAGACAGTCTTGTTCTCTCAGGTGCTCTTATCTAAATTCGGTAAGGTTCTCATGAAAATAAACAGACATGGTGGATGAAGAAGGATGAGGAAAATTTCTTATCTGAGGAAAATACATAATTTAGGTTTTACAAAGTAGGATTTAAAACAATAGGTGGAGGGGAAGAGGTGGCTCATGCTGAAAGTGTTGTATTTTCTTTGACTAGCCTTTCAAGGTCATACCAAATGCTCTCTTTGATCCATTTACTTCCATTGCTTCTTGTTAACTAGTACTCCCTCCCATACAGTTTTATTTGGTTTTTTGTTTTGTTTTATTTTTTCAATGATGTATTCTTGCATTTTCTTCTAGAAACAGTCTGCATCATCCCTCTGTTCTATTTGTTTGCTGGCAGCAAAGTCAAAGATAGGCAACAAAGCATATATGAAGCTCTCATGCCGAAGGAGGCCACATGCTCCGCAGGTATACTGCAATGTAATGCGAGGGCTGAGGCAACATAGTTTAGGGGTTTAAGTGTTTCAGCTCCCAGTTCTGCCAGAACTCGGTTTGGCAAATTGCTCAAATTCATGCAAATTCACTTACAGGAATAATCTTCCCAAGAACCTTACAGAGCTTTTTGAAAATAAAGATGCTATACCTGTGTTCACATGAGGTTTTTTGTTCAGAAGAAACTGTTCATTCCCAAAGTGAATTCTCTGACTGCTGCTGCTTACCCCATGTTGATCCAGTTCATGGAGGAGATTGTATTTTGTGAATACTCGGTGCCTTTTGGAGGAAACTGAAATCGAAGCTCTGCTTTCTCTATATACCAAATACCCACCAATCCCTAATGACGATAAAATGGTCCAAGTGTATAACTGGACCCTTACAATTACATGCATATCAGTGACGTACAGGCCAAACACGCTTGCTATGAACTCAGCCTGCCCAAACTGCTTATAGTATAGTTATAGGTGCCTCAGCCGCTGTTCCTGCAATCTACTGATCTGCTCCTATTACACTAAATTACTTGCTGATGAAGGCAGCCATGGAACTCAAGCGTGAAGACATCAAAACTCACAATCTTCTTAAGTAATTACAAGAAAGGTTTTGGTTTATAAGCTGATGGAAATTGTTTCAAGAATCATTGACAATTAAAGAAGGTAAGTTTTCCAAATCTGAGAAAGGAAACTAAGTTAGAGTTTCTACCAGAGTAGCCTAGATTTGTAGCCAGACAAACCTAGAGCAGAGTAAGGACGTGCAAAAATGTTACCAGTAAACACAGTATTAGAATTGTGTAATACTGAAAAAGATCAGATATATGGAAGAAAAGTTGGAAAACCAAGTTTTTGTACATGAAACGTATGGCCAAAAGCATATACCATCTGGAATTGGGCAGCAATACAGTAAAGCACAGTGAAGTGCAAGGTATAATCAAGAGACACGGACAAAATAATTGTAAAGACAAAAGCCTTTCCTGAATTCTTTTGGGGATGAAGTGGAATAGAAAAACACCAAAAATTTAATACTAAATCTGATTAATCTGAATAATTAAAAAAGTCTACTTAGCCACGCTTTTGTGATTGGTGTAATGGAAAAATCTAAATAACTGGGATCCTGTAAAGTCAATCTCAGCTTTCAAATGAAGTTCTAACCCTCACACCATCTTTCTCTAGAAAAGCATGCAACCTGACACGAAAAAGGCCCAATCATAATACAGTTCAATTAATCATTCATTTCCTCGCTCACAGGAATGCAATTAGTTCTAAGAACATTTAGATTAAAAAATAGTGGTCGTCATTCCTTAAATAGAGAAAAATAAGTTCTTGACTAGTGAGAATAATAGTTTTCATTTTAAAGTCAGCTGTAAGAGAAATATTAACTACCTAGAACCTTAAGAATGACACCTGTTACAGCTAACTAACAATACAGGTCATGGTCTGCATGCACTTCTTGATATCATCTATTTTGATATTTCTATGACGTTAATAGTGACTAGGTAAAAGAGGTGAAAAGATAAAGATTACTGGTTTTGCCAAACACAATTAAAATATTCTTGCTGAATAAAGAACTGTAGCATAGTATATGCTAATAGAATTATGACATGACATGGAATAACTTCTTGGCAGTAACACTGCAGAAAAAAAAATGGGATTATGGGTGACTATGGGCTAAACATGAGTAAATATGAGCCTGTTTTGTTGTTTGTTTTTTTTTTTTTAAAAAAAAAAAAGGCTAATCATTCCAGGTTGTGTCACACTTCTGTTAATACACCACATGCAAGACAATCATTCCACAATACTCAATACTGGTGATATCTCAACCAAAGTATTCTACCCAGCTTATGATACCAAAGTTTCAAACAAGGTTTAGAGCACAGCAACAAACGATGAAGAGGCTGGAAACAGAAAGGGAAAAAATGACCAAAACACAACCAAACAAAAAACCCCCCACAACTTATGTGGAAAAAGGTGAAGAAGCTGCTTTAGTGTTCAGGCTGAGAGGAAAGCTGAACTATAGGCAGGCACCAGTCCAGGATACATATGGAAGATCAGAGGATTTCCATCACTGAAGGTTTTCAAGAACAGCATTGTTCATAAACCATATCTACTTATAGAATACCAAAGTAAGCATTGGTATTTTGATCAGTTTTTTCTACGGTGTTTTTTTCTAAGAGTTCAAAATCTTCAAAATTAAGAGTCCAAGAATTTCAAAGAATTAGCACATGGGGGGGGGGAGAAAACAATTTATTTCTCTTATGTGGGTTGAGTTGTTGGTCCAGTGCAATGACTTTTGTATGCAAGAATCTGCCTGATTTGAATGACTCTTTCTTTAAATTGAAAGATTATTGCTTTCATTCTAAAAACTTTTTTTTTAAATGTGTACATCATGATTTGAAATAAGTAGCCATTAGTTTATTTTATATAAAATTTATGCATTACTATAAAGATCACATTCTCTCTTTTACTTACCTGGTAGATTTTAGCATCTCTCATTAGTTTTTCTACAGGATATTCAGTATTAAATCCATTTCCTCCAAAAATCTGTACTGCATCTGTAGCTACTTGGTTTGCAATGTCACCAGCAAATGCCTTGGCAATGGAAGCATAGTAGGTATTCCTGCGACCAGCATCAACTTCCCATGCAGCTCTCTGGTAAGCCATCCTAGCAAGTTCCACTTTCATTGCCATTTCAGCAAGCAAGAAAGACACTGCTTGGTGCTGTGAATGATGAAATAAACTAGGTTAACATTGCCTGCTTAAAATTCTATGACATCCAAGAAAAATATAATCTTAATACAGTGATTTCTTCAACAAACTCAGTAAATTGTACTAGAGGAGTTCTACAGAATATGGATCAGGCTCCCATAATTGTATGTTGAATTAGACTTTAAAGTTTTTAATTCTCAAATCCATTTAGTCATAGGGATTAAATACTGAATTACGAAGTTGTTCTTTACTATTTATGAGATTCGTATTTACCTTGCTGTTTATTCTTACTTCTTTAAAACTGGTAAGTGGTGTGGTTGGCAATGTATTGTATTAGTATTAATACTGTGCATCTTGTTTCACATACCTCAGAGGTTCTTTCCTTTCCTGAAAATCCCTGTTTATTAGCACTGAAGAACTTAAGTATGTCCTGATAGTACCTGAGTTTAAGGTTTTTGGGCAGAGTTTTCTTTCTGCTTTTACTATTATCATTGATAAATTATAGAAAAATTCCTGAAGTTACCACATAACTACATTTACTTAAATGGTGCTGACCCTATATACTTGGAAACCCCAAAATGACAGAAATATAAAAATTAAGGAACTAAAAAAAAAATAGCAAGGAACAACCTTGAAAAATCAGTAGTAGTACATCTGGTGTGAAAACATAGCTTTAATTTATATTCTCTCTTTCTCTCTCCACCCCCCGACCTCCACTTACTTCAACAATTGGTTTCCCAAAGGTTTTTCTCTCCAAAGCGTATTTAGTAGCTTCATCAAGTGCTCTTTTTGCTAATCCAACAGCACCAGCTGCTACCTGAATTGAATACAGCACAGAATAAAAAAAATCAGAAATTCCTACTGTATTTTATAAATAAGATATTTCTGATACTTACAGGTGGTCTGGTCTTATCAAAAGCTCCCATTGCGATTTTAAAGCCAGCTCCCTCAGCTATTAATACATTTTCTTTTGGGACTCTCACATCTTCAAAGACAATACCTCTTGTATCTGAGCAGCGTTGACCCATATTCATTTCCTGAAAAGGGAAATTTACAGAGGTGCAACTAAGTTAGATTATTCAAAGGTACAATACGTTTTCATTCTTTAGTTTACTCAAAGCTTAAAGTATCCTTTTTTCCCCAAAATACTTCATCTAAAAATTACCATATACTAGTTTTGCACTTGCAGACCAGCATGCCCTGAATTTGTCTAAACTGGGCAGTTTACTTTCTCCTTATATGAAATCAGTTCTGTAGCTGTAATCAGTCTTGATGTCTTTCTCTAGTTCAACTATATCCTTTGAGATGGGAGTGGAAAAAGTAAAGAATCTAATATGCAGGCAGTACAGGTGTACTACAAGTAAACAAATGAGCTTTTCAAGTTCTTGGATTCCTTTCCTAATGTTCAACATCCAGTTTTCCCTACTACTAAAAATAGTGTTTGATTTCTTTTTTTTTTTTAAAGACAGAACTAGCACCAGTGTCTCCAAGGCCTCTTTCTTGACCAGCAGTAGCTAAAATTAAAGCTCACTGTGTGCGTATTTATGGTTAAAATTGTCCAACTTGCTTCTTATCCTTTCAAGGCATACTACTTCTCATTTGTTGGCACTTGTCAATAAAATAGTTCTCAAAGATTCTTTTCAGGCTGTTCAAAGTCATCTTACTGTAGACCATCCTGAATAGTTCCTTATCTGAATTAATAAAATAATAATTAAGTATGTCTTATTAATAGTTTCTGTATGTTGTGAAAATGAAAAGATCATTGTACATGAGCATATGAAAATGTTCAGTTGCGTAACAGTCTTTTTTTCTTTAATGGTAATTTGTTGCATTATTGGTTTAGAATTGAACAGTAATTCCTGGCTTGTCAAATAAGAGATACAGTCTTCACCTTTCTTCCAATTTGGATTCCAGGGCTATCTGCTTCCACAATGAATCCAGTAAAGGCTTTGCTTGCAGGAGCTTTTGGATCTGGATTGGTACGGGCTAGCAAAAAATACCTAGTGTAAAACAAAGAAGAGGGATGCAGTTTATCCTCACAATTAACAACCAGATACTTTTTTAGCTAACATTTTAAATGTTTTTATGTGCATTTTTACCATATAATAAATTCTATCTGTAAGTTAACAACACTTTTTTCTTGCCCCTCCCAACAATAAAATGAGAGGGGGCGAGAGAGAGGAAGTTTCAAAGATTCAAGATTTCATAAAATTTAATAAAATTACTTCAGATCAACATGCAAAGATTCCCCACCTTTTCCATGTATTGTAAGTCTTTATGACATTATCAGCTTCATGAATACTACAAAAGAAACCTATTCACAGCACATACATAAAAATTAATACTTAGGAAATACATTCTTGCTTGCAAAATGTTATGTTAACACCTGATTTCAAAGATCTTAATTTTATTCTTCTAAGTATAAGTTGTAAATTATTTCTTTTAGAAATTAAACAGTTGTAAATCACATTTATGGTGTTCAATAATGTCAAAAGATATCTGGTAGATTGTCTTTGATGGATCTGCCTTGAACAATGAAATAAATAACTACAAAGTTCAGCTTTTGGATAAATGTATAAAGTTTTTCCACTTGAATTAAGAAGAATTTGTGTTGCGAATCAGTGTGATGTGAGACATGGTGAAAGAGGTTTATATTGTAAAGCACGCTCCACAGACACCACAGAAATACCTGGATTCTTTGATAGCTGGAAAATGTCTTCCCTTCAGAAAATAAAAGGTAATACCACAATTCAACAGTGTTTCTAGCTTCACTAGAAGTGAGAGGTGTTTCTAATAAAATCAGAAGCAACTGATCTCAGTCACCACAACTACAAAGCAAGGTAGCTAGTACTATGAGCCTCGTGAGTACTTTGCAAGTTAAATCGTACTGTTGCTGTCCTGCCCTTAAGAAAAAGCAGAATTAATTTTGCTTGATAGCAGAGCAGCAAGAATTGAGAGGCCTTCTTGAGTAAGGAGTTGTCACGTCATCACTCATTTTCCTTTTTAGCCTTTGCACAGCACTGAGACTGCATTCTTACATCCTAGCCTGATAAACTGGTCAGAGATTAAAGTGTAGCATGTTGAAACACAATGAACATTCAGATTTATAACAGATCTTTAAAGAATTTAACTTTGGGGGCGGGGGGGCGGGAAGTCACTATATAACATAACAACAGATAACATAACATGCGTTAACACACCAGTTTGCTTTCCCACCGTTCGTGATCCACATCTTCTGACCGTTAATAACATATTCATCTCCTTTCTTCTCAGCCTTTGTTTTTATACCAGCCACATCAGAGCCTGCTCCAGGCTCTGTTACACAGTAAGCCTAAAAGAAAATAAAATGCAAGATCTTGAGGAATAAAAGTTCTATTTTTATGCAACCACACGTTACTGCAGACTATGTGCGTCAAACTGATCTGTAAAAGGTTTAAGTGAACTGCATGGTAAAACCCAAAACATTAAATAAAAAAACAAACAAACAAAAAAACCAACCCAACAAAACCCACAACGGCTATCTGAGCAAAAATCCAAACATACATGGGTTAATTTTCTTTATAAATCCATAATAATACATAAAATTGTCTTTTACTTTTAATCAAACTAAACTGTTCTGTAACCCTTAAGGCTTCACAAACTCTGATGTGAAAGCTAAGGATCTTTAAAATCTGAAAATAAGAGCACTCAGTAACATTTTGTTTACTGTGTCCTTCATTTTATGAGGCTTAGTTGTTCAGACTTTAATGCACTGCACATGAATCTTGACTTCTTTCTATGTAACAAGTACTGCTTATATAATATTTAAGATCACAAATATAGTTTAATTCCCATTCAAGTTGAGTTTCTCCTTATACAAACCTCATATTTTTCTGAAACGCCTACACCCCCTCTTGAAAGGGAAATAAAAGGTATTGATTTTTGGTAAGTGACTTAGGATGGGGACATTTTTCCAAGTAATATCTTCTATTTGCTTATTGAATGTATCTCATTAGCTATTCCCTGACTTTCAGTAAATGCCACTGTTTATTTACAAACACAAATGGGCTAAGTTGTGAGTACATGTCTGTGTTTTCAGGGGAAAAAAAAAGAAAAAAAAAAGGAAAAAGAGGGAGGAAAAAAAAGGAGTAATTCTGACTAATATGGTTTAGGAACGTTTTACAGTGTAGCAGTTATACTTACACACATCAGTGGTTCCTCTGTCATTCTTCCTAAGTATTTTTTCTGCTGATGCTCATTTCCTGCAATGATTACTGGCATTTGCTGAAAGAAAATATTTAGACCATTAATCCATCTTTTTAAAGTGCACAGATTCTAGTTTAAGGGACATAAGAAAAGACAGAACTTACCCCTAGGGAATTTGCTTCAATGGCCGTTTGAACCCCAGTACATCCATAAGCTAACTCTTCCGTAATAAGGCATGCTTCAAAAGTGCCAAGGCCAAGACCACCTACAGTTGAAATACTTCATTTACTAAAATGGGTTTAAATTGTAACATATTAGTGATTTACACATATTAACAAAAACATATTCCCCCACATACATTTGATTGTGTACCGTGTTTGATTAGACATTCTCATGCAAGCTTTTTAAATAAAGTTTTGTCAGAAGAGTAACAGGTGATTTGAAAATAACATAGCACAGTTCCGGGGTTATTGTGTGATTCATGTGGGACAAGTTGCACAAAGTGGCAAGAATGTACCACTTGAATTTTTTTACTACTTTACATTTGAGAATGAAGAGTTCTTAGGAAGCAGAGAAAGGGCTCCTTAGCTACCATAGCACTTGGGGGTGGGGGGAAGTGTCCATATTAGTCACACAACCAACTCAGTTACCTGTTTCTGACAGAAGCCAACACTTTGGGAAGTACATACCAATGCAATAACAATACAACTATACTTCCTGAAAAATATTTTCCCGAGCCTTCAGGTGAATTCCTCAGCCGAAGAGATACCTCTCTGTGGTATCTTTGTTATGCTAACCCTTGACAGACATTTCTTATGTGGATTTGCCCAGTCTCTTTTTGAAGCTATGTAAAATTTTAGCATCAATATTATCCAGGGGCAATGAGTTTCACAAATTGACTACACACTGCATGTGGAAGCATCTCCTTTCATTTATTTTGAACCTGCCATCTGCTGACTTAATTTCATGCCTTCTAGTTATATTGAAAGGGACAGTGAACTATCAATCCCTTTTCACACTCTCCATGACACTGACATTTTAGTCATTTCTCATACAGAAGCTACATCTCACACAGAAGATACATCTTTTTTAATCTTTGTCATCCTTTTAGGAACCTTTTCCATTTCCACAATACTCTTTTGAGATGGAAGGATCTGACTACATAATGAATTAAAGAGGCAAGTGCAATTTGGATTCAGGCAGCAGCATAATTATGCCTTCTGCTTTTTTCTTCGTTCCCTTAAAGGTCCCTTCTGACCTTAAATTTTATGGTTTTGACCACTTCTGAGCATTATGCTGACGTTCACAGAACTATATATTACAAGCCCAAAAATCTTTTCTTTGAGAGGCAGTAACTAGTTCAGAAGATACCATTTCTCTGTGAAGTTCGGATTGCTTCTTTCCCTTCACATGTGCATCACTTTTCCTTTTTTGAATTGCATTTGCCATTTTAACAGTCACTCAGTTTCATGACCTTCTCCTGCAGCTCTTTGCACCAGCCTCATCTTTTCTACACTGAATAACTTAGTATTATTAGTAAACTCTGTCACCTCAGTATTGAGCCCCTTTTCCAGTTTATTTATAGATATTCCAAATAGCACAAGACCCACCAAGGCTGTGCTGCTAATTTTTCCACTATGAAACCTGAAGATTTTTAAAACTCATTTTGGAAGCGCAAGCATTCTATATCAACCAGTTGTTCACACACTTATCAGCTACTTCAGAGAACTCTAATGATTTTATGAGGCATGATGGCCTTTCACAAAACCCTTTCTCTAGCATACCATGTTTATCTGTGCCTGCTATTTCTGTACTTCATTTTACTTGCTCTTAATTTACACGGTGTATCAGGCTTACTAGTATGTATTTTCCCAGATCTCCCTTGGAGACCTTTTAAAGCAATGGTGTCCAAGTTGCCACTTGTAATTTTTCATTTAATAACCAACTGAGTATATACTGCAGTAGTCCAGCTATTTCAGCCTTTAGTTTCTCTAGAATTTGTGGCTGACTAAATCTGGTCTTCGCAATTGCTCCTTTTGTCTCTTTGTTCCTTAACCTCATTTATTAAATTTTTGGTACAAGATATACCCTCTGATTAGTTTTCCAAAAAAAGGGTCTGCTATGGACATTTCCCTAACTTCTTTTTCAGGTAATATAAATGCAAAAAACAAAATCATTTAACATTTTTTCTATGGTTACTCATATACCTAAACACTGCCAAAGCACTGCTGTACTGCACCTAATCTAAACTGAAAAACTGTCCTTCTGGAATAAACTCTTAAATTGCTCCAGCCTGTGTCAGAGACTAGAACAAAATATGACCTTCTAATTTCTCTGCCTAATCAGCTGACACAGTGCACCAGGGGCACATTAGGCAGTTGTAATCACGGTAGGAAAACCTGGTCATAAATTACTAAATCATAATCTGTCTAATTTGCCTCCTGATTACATCTACACCTAGTAACACTTGTATGTGTCAACCTGCCTACTGATTAAATTTAGATTATTCAAGTATGCAACTGTTTATTTCATACAGGATCCATAATTACACATATAAATCTCATCTAATGCCTTTTCTTTGTTTCATTTTACAGATTAAAAAGAATGTTTACTTACCACAGGTTTCTGGTATGTGTGAATTCATAAGACCAAGTTCCCAAGCCCGTTTTATAAGCGGAAGAGGATACTGAAATAGACAGGGAAAAAACCACCTTCTGATTCATCACAATCAACATTTTAAATTTTATGCAGGTTAAGATAAAAGTCTATTTTTTCCCTTACACTATGGTAGATTTACCTCTCCAGTTTTGTCATATTGTGCAGCAACAGGAATAATTTCCTCCACAGCAAATTTACGAGCAGTAGCTTGAAACTCTTTCTGTTCATCAGTAAGTTCTATGTAAAAAAAAAAAAAAAAAAAAAAAATTCTCTACTATCTTTAATTTTGCCAGTTGTCAGACTATGAGAAAAGAGAAAACAAGAGTGTCCTTCCAGGGCAACCCAAACCACCACTTCCTGGGCCTCTCCAGGAAGCAAAATATTCAGCTTCCTCTTCCTCCTGGGAGAAAGACTCCACTGTTCTCTGACCAACACCTACAATGCACTTACTTACTTCTGACAAAATTATCCACAAAATATTGAAAACAGAGTAGAAACGACTGTGTAACATAAAATGTATTACCAGAAGAAACAAGAATAATGCTGTGCTAATTAAATGGAGGAAGAGAAGGAGGCAGATGCCATCCGAAGATCCTGGCTATTCAGTTTCAAATGCCTAGCTGCTGACCCACTAAATTTGCTTTATGTATATAATATGCCAAGATGAGGATGAATGTCTTTATAACATTTCCTTATAACCAAGTTCAACTATGACTACATTTAGTTACTTTAACATTGTAAAAGGAATGTGAGACAATTATTCAAAGCTAAGACACTTTGGCAATAAAAAAGCTTAAGACAAACATGAGTTAAAAAAACAAGAAAATCTTATAAACACTACACACATACCTGACTTGCCTGAGCTGAGGAAGAAAGTAATTTTGGTTTTCAAACATTTTTTTAAAAAAGAATAGAAATCTATTTAGAATAAACACCTTCATTTTAAATTCATATTGAACTGCAATATCGGATTTTATTTTTTTTAACTCTGCAATTTGCCCTTAATTGCTATATTTCTTTTGAAAATTGTAATACTTACCAAAGCTAAAGCCAGTTCCAGGTTTGCCTATATGTAAGTCTTGAGCCGGTTTACTAGAATATGACCTCCATCCGTGCCCTGCAATGGTTTGAAGCATTTGCTAAAGAGAAAAAGAACATGAGGTGTAAGATCTTTACAGCTCAGGTCTCCTAAAGCTACTAGCCTGACTACGGCACTACTTTAAATGTAGAATCCCTCTTTAGAGACAATATCACATCAAGTATAATACAATTACTACAGTGATAAAAGAATTCTTGGCTACCTTAAGTTTTCTTCCTGTGGAAAGCAGCGCTCACATGAACCGACAGCTATACCAGGAATCCCAGGCTTTAACAGCACCGAGCATGAGTGAACTGCTGTATCCACTTTTATGTTTTGTGCAATTGATTATTTAAAAATAATAAAGCATAATTAAAATTTATGTTCACAGAGACATAGCGATATATATTTCTTTCATTTATACACACACTCATCAAACTTGATTTTCTTGCCCACTGGTGAATATTTTATCTATCCAATGTTTACCCAAATGCAGATTTAGCAAGACTTTAAAAACAACATACCTATTAACCAATATCTATCAGAATATTTTGATAATGTCCCAGACTCACGTCTGCTTTCTTTTAATATGCTGCTGCCATGGACACTTAGTGATTATTGTTATTATACGCCAAATAGGATAGAACTCAGAAGACTATCTGAAGTTTATTTTTCTTCCTAATAGTTACCACAAATTTATTCTTTTTCATTAAAAGTGCTTTCTTTGCTTTTTTAAGTTTAGTACCCACAAATATTACTGTTACAGCTATTTTCAGAATGCCTTAATACTGTGAAAAAACACATCTGAATTTGATTTTAATAGGTTGTTTTACTCTCTTTCATGCTTCAATAGTTATGAATCTCTGAAATGTTTGGGAAAAAAGTGAAAAATATTTAATTGGATAAATCTCTAGAAAGACCCAAATCAATACTGTGAGAAAACAAATTAGCCTAAACACTAAGAAAAGGCTTGTTCTTGATTTTCTTATGTGAAAATGTAGAAAGAAAAAAACCAAACAACCAACCATGATCACACCAGTCACTTATTTTGTAACATTAAAAAAATTAATTAATCATAACAGTGCAAAAATATCACAGAAATTTTACTGGAAACTCTAGAAGACAAGGACATTACAGAAAGTTACATAGCTGGGGAGGCAACAAGTCGCTTCAAAACGTTGTGGTAGGTAACTGTGCTCTTAAAAACAAGAATGCTATGCAGAGATGGTTACAAAGTTACAAGAAGCATGAAGAACACAGGCAGTAATAGGCATCAACACAGTGAAAAAAGTATTTCCAGAGCATAATGAAAACATGTATAAAGTTGAAAGGTGAAGAAACGCAGAAAGACCACTGCTAGGCATAGAAGAGGGGGAGGCTATGACATAATGGAATACTCAACTGTTAAGTCCGTTTATTAATAGTTCAGGCAGGATTGCATTTTCCAGTAGGCAATACATTATTCATTGCAAATTTTCACAAGCCACAGACATTGCAAAATGGTATCTTGCTAACTTTTGTGTTACTGCTACCACTCATACAGAAAAACAAAACAAACAATACCAACAAACATCTAGAAAGACCTCAGTCCTTCAGAATGTTTTATACCTTATTTTATCTGGAAAAAGACAAGATGGGTTGGAAAAAAAGCCAGATTATTGTAATTTTTTTCTTTTTTTTTTTTTAAGGAGCAGCCCTTGATAGAGTCATACATAGCTTTGCCACCAAAAAGTTTTGTCTACACTTGAAAAAGTACTGAATTCAAACTAATGCTAAAAGTGACACCCTATATGAAAGAAGCTGTCAAATTTATACTAGAGAGCTTATGTCTATTGTTTTTTGTACCAGAGTAGTATGCAAGGTCAACACTGAAGGTTACTTTGGAAAAACTCAGCAGTCCCCCCACAAACAGAAATATGAATTAGACAGGTGAGATTCATACCTGGAAGTTGCATGAGTGATCAAGTGACAAAGGATCATGGTTTGCTACACGTAAGAACTCGGATGACCGTCTCTCTACTTTGTCAACTTCCCTATTCCTTGACTCAGAGGAACAGTTAGATTCAGTGACAAGCTACTGCTAGTGATGCTCAGATGCAACTCCTACCGCATTTCTTTGCGCTACTGCATAAGCTTTGTCACAATCAGAAATATGGTTGTTAAAATGGCAAGACTAACACTGGAATAATCTACTGACAGGAAAAGGGTATGACAAAGATACACATGGAAGTGATGCAATCTTTGCTACCTTAATGCCAAAAGAACTACAGGAACTTGTTCAAAAAGCTGCACATCACAGAAAAAAGTAGGACAACAATAAGCTAAGGTCACTAACCTTGATTCTCCCTCACATAACTCAGGACAAGAATGAAAAGAGTTGTCAAGAGCAGTTTGTTGCTGGGGTAACACGTCAGGAGGCTGAACTTGAAACACCACTGCCCTACAGTAGGCATTAACTAACTGTCGGCTTGGCTTGCGTAAAGCATTACTTTTGATCTATAAAAAGCTTCCTGGCAGCAGTGTTATTTTGCCCCAAAGTGTGCTCTGACAAAGGGCCCTTCAATTAATTCAGGCTCATGAATGACTCTGGAAATGGGGAAACCAGAAAAAGGCCTGTGTAAATGCTAAAGAAGGTACTACCTGAGTTTTGAATAATTTTTACTTTCTAGGTTGGAGCTAGGGTTTATCGGTGGTTCAATACAGCAGAATGTTAGTACTTAAGAAAAACAACTATTATACATCACACATATTTTAAAAAATTAGCATAGGTAGTACAGCTAGGTATGCTTAAAGAAATACATTGCATAAAGTACCCTGAACTATAAGCCCTGATGTTTTGAAGCCGTCTCCACTGTTCTAAGTGGGAAGCAGGAGGTGCCAGACCTACACAGGGTTTTTCTAAAGACTTTGCAGCATGGCCTTTGGCACACGAAGAGCTCCGAAGTTGTGCAACAACTCAACTAAAGAATAACAGATGGCAACACCCATTCAGACCATTAAGGCCATAAACTCACGGATAATAAAGCAGAAACGGGAAAAAACAGAACAGTGACTGGATTTCAGCCCTGCACGGCTTTGCCCTCCGGGGCTCCCGGGCAGCCCCTCGGCCTTCCAGCTGTCACGGCCAGGAGCGGGCGGTCACGGCGGGGGGGGCGCCGGCCTTGCCCTGCGGCCGCCGCCCGCCCTCCACGGCCCCGAGGCCGCCGGAGCTTCCAGCCCTTCGCCCTGCGGCGCTCCCTCGGCCTGCGGCCCTTCCCCGCCACCACAGCGCCGGCCGCCGGCAGCGCCTCGCCCCGTCCCGTCCCGTCCCGTCCCCCTGGGCCTCATGTCCCCCAAGCGCTCGCCCCGCGCCGCCCGGCCCGGCCGCTCACCCGAGTGACCCTCAACGCCGACATCTTGGCGGGGCTGCCGGGCAGTGGCGGAGGCTCCCGGCGGGGCGGGGCACGGCACTCGGGCAGGAGGGGCCGGTGCCGCGCAGGCCGCCCACTTAGCCGAGCGCCGAGGGGCGGCTGGGGGTTGGGCCTGGGCCCGGTGTGCTCTGTGCCCGCGGGGAGGTCGCCCTGCTGGTATGTGGTGAGCCTGGGCCTGGGGCGGGCCGAGCTCAGGCGGAGGCCCACGGGGGGCGAGCGGCCCGCCGTGCTGCGGGGCCGGGCCGGGTCGGGTCTGGGCGGGGCCGTCGCAGCCCCGTCCAGCTGAAGGGGCGTTTGTTTGTTTCGTTTACTGCTTGCCCCACAAAAGCTATCAGGCAGAGGTACTTGAACCTTCCCCAGCAAGGCAGCCCGCACAGCGGACCTTGCACTGCAGAGAAGGAAGTTTGCCTAAGGCTCAGCCAACTTGCTTTGTGTATGCCAAGTCTCCTGGGCCGTCTCCAACCACCTATGTCTTTTCCCTGTTAGCAGAAAAGTTCCTGTGACCTGTTTTAGTGTATTTTTGCCCCTCAGGTAATCATAAACTCATGTTTTGGAGGTGCACCAGGAAGTGGGGCGTGACTGGGGCTGGTGCATGGGCCCTGCTCAGCCCCAGCCCTGGTGCACTTTTGGCTGTCACAATTTTCTGTTCTGTGCACAAAACACAGTATGTGCCTGGACTTGGTCTCTTTCCAAGAACATCTAGACTCATAACTACAAAAGAACACAATCTATTGGCATAGCTAGGCTTTTAAAATTTGATTTTCACACAAATGTGAACTTTAATACCATTCTTAATTTGAGATATCGTAGTGATGTGTATTGTTGGTATTTATGTAAAATGTGCTTATAAATGCTCTCAATTCTGGCTGTATGTTAAAGCAAAAGCATTGATTTTGTAAATTCGATTTATGCAGTGCATAAACCAGTCTTTTGAATATTATTGCTTCAGTGTTGTAAAGCAGTGTTATTCAAGGTTTTATTAAAATAGCAGGCACAGTAAGTGGGGACAATGGGGAGATTCACCTCAAAACTACACTCCTTACCTGGACTAAACTGCTCATGTAGACACAGCCTGAGAAGGCAGTTGTCTGAAACTGTCCAACTGAGGAAATTGAGTCAGAATATACCTTAATATTTGCTGTTCTTCAGGCTTGCCTTACACTAGAAGCAGCTTTGCATGTGAAATTTGCTACTTGCCTCTGAAGACAGGTGTCTGTGTACTTTCTGGAAGCAAGCTTCTGTATTAAAAAGCTTCTAACTACCTGTGATCTCCTGCAGTGTTGTAGAGTTAAAGAACAGAAGAAGTTCCAGAAAAAGGAAGGAAGGAGTGCATGGAGCCAAGACAAAGGTATTCAAGGAGATTTCTGCTAAATGATAGGAGCAACTGGGGTAAGGCACTAGAACCAACTCTTGATTAAGATCACTATTTAATGCAGCTTGTAGTTATGAAGCTATACCCTTGTTCACCTTTCTCCACTCCCTCAAATAATTTTCTCTCTACCTCTCTTCACATCTCCTTCTTGGGTAGATGAATGAGAAATTTTCTGACAATGTCTTGTGAACAGACTTTTTATGAAGCCAGTCTGGAGGGGAAAATTCAAAGCACAGATGACCTCCTCTCAGTGGTCCGTGTCTACTAAGTATTTGGGAAGAGAGGGATATGAAAGATGGCAAGGTTATCTGTCAAAGCCTGAACCACTTGAACTTTGAGGTTCAAAATTATTTATGTAAGGAGTGACAATAGGTAGAAGTTTCTGTTAGGTGTATCTAGCATTTTTAGCATTTCTCACAGAAGCAAGAAATACAGCATCTGTCTTTCCTTTTTATCTTCTCAAACCCTTACTACTCTGTCATGTTTATTACTTATTATTCCTCTGATCACTTTTACTACAGTAAAAATTGTATACTGCACAGTTTGTTGCATTATTAACCTAGAATACTCTCTTTTATACTAACCACCAGAATACATGATGCTTATTGCTGAAATGTATAAATTAGCAAGTAAACACAATAAGAATATTACATTACACAATACAGTTCATTCCTTAAAATTAGCATCTGTATTCTAGGCTGAAGTGTTATTTTTTAGTAGTAGTTATAAATGTGTTACGGTTTATTTTTTTAATTGTTAACAACAAACTGTACTTTAGCATTTGCTAATGAACCTTAATTTTAGAAATAGAGAGCAACTTGGATTTTCTGCAGTGATTTATGTAATGCAAGTTACTGAAGTTACTGCAGTAAATGAACACTGTAAAATTTAGAATGTAGGTCCTGAATTCATGATCTACAAAGTAGAATCCTTTGCAATGCAGCAAGCAGGGCAACTTCTTAATAAAATGATGAAATATTTTTTTGTTTTTCTTTGATTCCTGCTACAATAGTAACTTAAACCATCTTAAACCCAACATTTTTTTCCTAAATGTCTGTTGCAAGCTCATGTAATTTTTGTAGTTTGTCTTGAGGTATTTTTTTTGGTAGCTTTTTCATGGTCTTTAAAGCAATGAATTTATTTGGAAAAAAAGAGGGAAAACACCTATATGGGAACCTTTGAATTATCTAAAAATGAAGATAATGTGATGCTTGAATTAAAATATTTTCAAGTATGTTTTTAGCTCGTTTGATTCCTGGGTATCACAAACATTACTTCATTTCAAATTTTCAATCTTTTTTTAATTACAAAGCCATATCTGCTCAGAGTCTTGGAGGCTTTTAATTTGACTACTATATGTAAACACATCAAATATTTTTTTCCTTAATGTCATAAAAACATACTGAATTACATTTATGTGACTATCTAACATGAACTATAAAGAAGGGACAGATATACAGAGCTTGAGAACAAATAAAAAACATTCAGTTGCATCTTGTAATAATTTTGGCCTGTATAACTTTCTGAAGGCACAGAAGGTCAGTGGAAAGCTCAGAAGATAACTTCTGAACCATGCCTTAGAATAATGATGACCTGTCCTGATTTTTTTCAAAGTATGATGAAATTCACTTTAGAATTTTTCAGGACGAACTGCTTTAAGAAACAAGTACTTACTTAGACAACCATGGCTTTCACTTGTGTGAAAGATAAACAAGTTAATAATTTAAAAAAATAGAGTGAGATAAGGCCTATCTATGTGTAAAGGAAGCATCTAGGACATTTTAGCACTAAATCAATTTTAATCATCATATTGAAATATGCTGTAGCAGGCACTTTAGCAGATAAAAAAATATTCAAGCTATATTGTTTGGTACATTTCTCCTTCTAGAATCATATATTAATAAACGCCCAGTTGCAAGGAACACATCTCTCAAACGTATTTAACACTTGTAGGTTAGATATCAAAACAGTAAAGTAATTAAAAAGGTGTTAGAGGTGCGTGGGGCTCTGGCAAAACGCCTCCAATGGAACGTGAAGCTCCCCCAAACCGGAGTTTTAACGCCGCAGAGACAGTAGGGGGCGCAGCAGAAAGCCCTTTGTAGGCCGGGTTTTCATAAACATTTATATTATAAAGTATCACTTGTGGCTATGCAAGACCATATCAATGCTAACATTTAATAGCGTACAAGAACTTAACCATGTAAGTGGGTATTGATGTAAGATACAATGTAGACATTAATTTTATAGTAAAAAGTGTATAATTATTTTTAGCAAGTGCAGCAAATGACAAAACACAAAGTAAATTCTGCCTGAAATCACAAGAGTTCAATTTCCATAACAGCTGACAGAACTTGTGCCTGCAAGACAGAATTCAATAATGATCACAGATGTTGCTGTTGTTGAATTGCGTAAGGTAGAGTTCAGAAAGACTAGCTGAGATTATAGCCCTATTGCGGCATGTGCAGTGAAAAAGTAAAGAAAGAGAGAAATCTTCTGTTGGAGATCCTGGAGGAATAATAATGGGAGTGAGAATATGGGCACAAGAAGGTGAAGGTTGAGATTTTCATATAATGTTTATGTGACAAACGAGTAGGCCCTTTGCGACACTGATAGCTAAAACTCATTTTGCCAGGAAAGTAACAAGTCTTGTACTAGGTCAGATCAAAGGTCCATCTAGCATGGTATCCTGTTTATGGCTGTTGCAATGAAGAATGCTTAGGGAAGGGTTCAAGAACAGAGCATTTGCCAATAATGCAGTGACTTTTTTTCAGTTTTGTTTTTCTACCCTCCAAAAATTTTCCAATTTAGAAGTTTCCTGAGCTGGAGGTAATGCCTTTGTATTTAATAACACTTCATGGATATCTCTTCCATTACCTCGGCCAGTTGCTTTTTGACTGTGTTGAGAACCACAGCTTAGTTTCTTACACTATGAAGAACCACTTCGGTTTGCTTGTTTTCAACCTAACATCCACCAACTTCATTTGTTGTCCCTACTGTTTGAATTGGAAGAGGCAGTGAACCGTCAGTCCCTAGTTAGCCTCTTCATGTCAATGATTTAAGAGAAAAATGTCTTGATGTCCCCTTAGCTATTTCTTTTCCAAGCTTAATAATCTTCTTTGGGTACTTTCTACAATGTCTCGGTTTTGTGGTGAAATAATCAGAATCATAAAGTGGCTCATGTTCTTGCATAAAGATGAGAGTGTAAGTTCTGTTCTGTTCTCTTTTCCTGTTATTTTCTGGTACTCTTTTTTGACTACCTCTGAACACTGAAATGAAAATTTTCATATATTATCTATGATAACAAAATATGATTTCTGGAATGTAATGGTCAACTCAAAGCTCATCTTTGTACATAATTATTTCTCTGCACCCCTTGTCTGAATCATTTTACATTTATCTACCCTGAGCTTATCTGAGATTCTTTCAGTCCCATAAATAACTTACTATTGACAGAAAAATTTTCCACTGCAGTCTTCCTCTCCTTTTTCAAATCCTTGATGAGTACCTGGAACAGCAAGAGTCCCAACACATAAGTCTTTGAGATTCCATGGATGACCCCACCACTGTAACAATTTTTTTGTTTAGTCTTGAAATTTTTAAAAAATATTTTTGTAAAGGTATGTGGAAGGAAAGTGTCTGCTCCTTTAAGAGTACCTGGTCAATAACCTTTTCAATGTAAAAAGGAGAACAAGAAAAGGAGGAAGCCATAAACAAGAACATAAAGAGACACACACTAATCAGTAAGATTATCTGATCAAAGGTCTTGTCAAATGGGATACCAAGAAAAAGTGGGAAGTCATAAACAAAATATGGAGACACAAACTTGACACGCAAACATAGCAGTGACAAAGACAAGAAACAAACTGGCTCTCAATAAGCTACAGACAAAGTGGGACTTTGGAACTGATAAGGATGCAAACCTGAGGGTCCAGAATGTTGGAAAGGGACCCGTGGAGCTATGCAAACTAATGAAGGAATGCACAGGGGAAGGGCATCTGGAGGAACAAAGGAGGAATAGACAGAATGGGATGTAAAACAGACCAGTCATGTGTAAAAGAGGGCAGTCAGTACACTTGTCTGACTGAGCCCAGCACCTGATCACCACAGTCTTCTTATTAAATCCTGTCTTCTTATTAAATCTTAACTACCTCTCTTTGTAATCTCACTATCTATCCCATGTGTATGTGTGTTGTAAGGATGAAGTGCCAGCTACTGAGGGTCCTGTGTGAGTGGATTTGGTACCAGCAAATGGAGTCAGACTGGGGATGTGGGTGCCCCCGGCCTGTGGTGCCAGCTACTGGAGCCAGTGAGGTGTCAGTGTGTCGTGGTTTAACCCCAGCCAGCAACTAAGCACCACGCAGCCGCTCGCTCACTCCCCCCCCTTGGGATGGGGGAGAGAATTGGAAGGGTAAAAGGGAGAGAACTCGTGGGTTGAGATAAGAACAGTTTAATAATTGAAGTAAAATAAAATAGAACAGTTAAAGAGGTAAAGCAAAGGCTGCGCACGCAAACAAGGCAAAACAAGGAATTAATTCGCTACTTCCCATCGGCAGGCAGGTGTTCAGCCATCCCCAGGAAAGCAGGGCTCCATCACGCGTAACGGTTACTTGGGAAGACAAACGCCATCACGCCAGATGTCCCCCCCTTCCTTCTTCTTCCCCCAGCTTATATACTGAGCATGACGTCATATGGTATGGAATAACTCTTTGGCCAGTCTGGGTCAGTCCCCCTGGCTGTGCTCCCTCCCAGCCCCCCCCCGTGTACCGGGCAGAGCACGGAAGCTGAAAAGTCCTTGACCAATGCAAGCGCTACTTAGCAACTATTTAGCGGTACTTAGCATCGACATTGTTCTCAATCTAAACCCAAATAACAGCCCCATACCGGCTACCAGGAAGAAAATTAACTCTATCCTACCTGAAACCAGGACACAGTGTCAGCTACTGGAGCGGGTGGAGGTCTCGGCTGCTGGCTGCTGCGGTGGGAACAGCGTGTGTCCCGAAAACCTGCTACTGTGAGGGACCAGTGTGGGTGAGGCAAGTGAGCAGCTCAGCGCCAGCAGCTGGAGCGGGACCACAGGTCACAGCTTGTGTGCCTGATGCTGGCTGCTGAGGGTGGCGAGTGCCAGTATCTTCCCGAAAGTGGATGTGCGTGTCTCATTCACTGGCAAGCTTCAAGCTGGGCTCGCCGGTGAGTAGGAGACTCTGGGTCCAGGCAGGGATATCAGGCAGGCAAGGATCCATGCTGTTATCCAGGGTGACCTGTGAGTGTGGAGTGCCTGTGGGATGAGTGTGAGCACTACGCGTTTGCAGCAAGCATCAAGCTAGACCAGGCAGCAAGCAGGCAGCCCCTGAGGCAGGTAAGAGGGCTGGGTTCCGGGCAGCGGTACTGGGCAGACAGAGAGGCCATGAATGTGCATGTGCTTGTGCATCCGGAGAGCCTGGTGCGTGTGCCTGCACCAGTGAGCTTTTCTCTCTGCCAGCCCAAGATGAGGAGGGGACGTGGCTGCCTGTGCTTGTGTTAAATGGGGGTCCTGTGTGTAGGTCGAAGGCAGCGCCTCATCCTCACTCCTAACATCCCTTAACATTTTTTAGCCATAAAAAGACTTTTTCTTTTCCCTCTATGGTGGCTTAATTTATTTAAGACTTTTTGATGAGGACCCTTGCGGAATGTTTTCAGAAATCCAAGTAACCTGGGTATCAGTTGTATTCCCTCATCTTCATGCTTGCTGACTCCTTAGGAGGTCTCCAGTAGTTCTGTGAGCCCTGACTTCTCTACAAAAATCATACTTCCCAATATATCATATATTCCAAATCTGTCTGCATTATTGTAGTTTCCACTGTTTGCAATGTGCAGAGGTGAGGTTTATCAGTCTGCAGTTTTCTGGATTTTCATCAGAAGTATTTTCAAAAATTTCCAAAATATTTATCACCTTCAAGTCTATATATACATAGAAGGCTTAAGGAAAATATTATATTGGCCCTGCATATTCTCTTCCTGCTCTTGGCCTTTAAAAAAGGATTATTTTTAGTGTCCACACTTTTTGCAAATTAACGCTCAAACTCTTTTTTGGTCTGCCTTATTGTCCTTTCACATTTTACCTGCCAAATTTTGTGATCCTTTATAGTTTACTCATTTGAACAAAACTTTAACTTATCAGAAGATTCCTCCTTGTTTGTAGCAACTGCCCCTTTCATTCTGTCTAGACATGCTGGCTTCCTTTTGCCATTTCTCAGGCCTCTCTGAGAAATGTGAATATATAAAGATGATCTGCTATGTCTCAAAGTGGTGTCCTTACATAGCCTCCTATCTACCCGAAAAACTCTAACTCATGTAGTTTTTAGTGCTATTCTAACCTTTTTAATTCTTTTTAGCAAGTTTTCTCTTTTTTTTTTTTAGTGTATTTTTAAGTTATTCCTTGGTTCTGATAGTCAGAACCAAGTCAAAAGTTACTTCTTCTGGAGGATTCTACACTAACTTATTAATATTATATATGATTTTATTCTTTAAGAAAATCATAAGAATCCTAATTTTATATTGGTCTATAAACCCTAATGAAAAGAAGGAAATGACTTTTCTAGAGTGCATGTGAGAGGGTTTTTTCCAGAACTTGGAAGTGCTGTGTAAGTAAAAGCTTATTTCTGATTGTTAGCCATAGCCCAACATATATATACGTTCTGTTATATATAACATATATAACATATGCTATAATATATATGTTATATAGCACATACACGTTAAATATAACATGTTAAATACAATACATAATACATAATATAAATACTATATAATATATTGTGTATGCTCTATATTATATATACCATATATATGATACCTATATATTCTATACATTTATTTGTATCTATACAAATATATATTATTTAATTATTTTATTTAATGAATTAATTTATTTAATTATTTAATAAAATATATTTGTATATATAATGGCTATACAGAGTCCATTACCTATGTTTTTTATTATGTAGTTTGTTGAGATTCCAATGTCCATTCTTGAAAGTAGGCCATATGTAGATACACCTCTCTGCACAGAGGGAACAGAATAACACTGAGCTGTAGAATAATACTGAAGCTTCTCTGAGAATACTGCTTCAGCTCTGACTAGCAAATCCTGTCATGCCCTGCTACCTTCAGGTTGCCATGCCTTATCAGAATGAGCCAGAAGACATTAACCCACCACCTTGCTTCTTACAAAGCGGTCCTGTGCAGCTTTTCTTACGTTTGACTCAATCTCTGACACAAGAAGCTCTTCTTTCTGTAGGTGAGATTGTCTGAATTGTTCTCCTAGTCATCAACACTGAGATGAAACAAGGATTTCTTCTTAGATAGCAAAGTATGTCATCCCTTTTCCACATCAGGTGTTTACCCTTGGGATCCATTTCCTGGAACACAGACAGGCATGTTGGGTAGCTGGACCAGGTAAGTGGCTTAAGGTAAGTGGGCTAGGTTTAAGAAAGAACTCTCATTAACTTTGCAGACCATCAGTGGTGCACAGAATGCATAAACCTCTGCCTAGGTAGTATTCTGATGAAATGGGGTAACCAGAAGAAGCAACTACTCGTTTTAAAAGTTAGAAGGACAAATAAATCCTTACAATTTAATGCAGAAGGGGAAATAACTTCCCCCAGTACTTCTGCTACTAGCAGACAAAATTGCATATGTGAAATTCAGCAATTATTGGAGCAATTGGCCTGACCTGAGACCTCTGGGAGCATGGATAAGGTGCTACATACGCCTGATATAGTTTTCTTAAAATTAGCCAAGGCAGCTAGCTCTACAAGAGCTGATGTTGCGCTGACTGTGGAGGAGGCACATACCCTCACTGCCTCTAACGCATGTATGATTGGTTTATGTTTCAATACAAGCATGGTAACACCTTCCATGATCTATGCATATTAATTTACTCATAAATAAAATAATTGTGTGCTTCTGAGGGTCTTAAGCCAATTTTTGAAAGGCTACCTTTATTTGCAAGCCTTGGAAAGTACCTTTTCCTCAAATTGCTCATGTGTAAAAATGTAAACGATGGCCTACAGGTGCGCTTCTGTCAAGAATTACACAGGGTTGTTTCAAAATTTTTGCAATACAAAATGTTCTCTGTGTTGGACTTAGTGACGTTTCCCTAACAACAGATTAATAGATAAATAGCAATGCGACATCTGAATATAGTGTCCTTTTGCTGCAGGATTTGGGCTGTTACAATTGAAAAGGAATCTCAGCAGTCAGACTAATTGCTCTTTAAGAGGCCATTGCCCCATTCGGATAAAACAAAGGGAGGTGGATGATGACAACTAAAGGAAAGTTTATGACCAGCAACCTGTATTTGCCAGGACTGAACATGTTTTTTGACCGAATCATGAAAATGCCCCCACCCAGAACCAAAACTGAAGTGTTAAAATTCCTCCCGGTCAGGAGGAGAGGGAAACCCCAGCTCTCTGTGAGCGTACCAGAGTGCTTCGACTTCTTAGCAGCCCTTTCCTCGCGTGGGCTGGAGGCTGCTCCCCGCGGGGCGGCCTGACCCGGCCCGGCCCGGCCCGGGGAGCTCAGCACGGGCGGCCCGGACAGCTCCGCGGGGCCGCGGCCGCAGGCGCTTTCCAAGGTCGCTCCCGGTGCCGGCGGGGCCCGGGCGGGCAGTCAGCGGCTCCAGGACCGGCTGTCTGCTTCCTACCCGCGGCAAAACCTCCAGGCTGCGGGCACGGGCACGGAAAGGGGGAGCCTTCCCACCCTGACAGCGGCAGGGGCGCCCGCCGGAGCCGATCCGGCTGCTGGCAGTCGCGTTTCGCGGGGGAACGCCGGGCGCTCCGCGGCAGGGCGCTCCGCCCAGGCAGCGGCTGGCGGCGGGGGCAGAGGATGGAGACCTCCCCGCCGCGGACTCCGCCAGGTAGGGCGCCCGCTGCCACCAGCTGCCGAAGTTGTCGCCGGGAGCCGGGCCCGGGCGAAGTTAGCGAGGCGCGCCCCGAGGAGGGGGCGTGCGGTCCGGCTGCCGGCTGCCGGCCGTCCCGCCGCCCCTCCGCCTGCCCTCGGCGCGCCCCCTCTGCCCGCGGCCCCCCCCCGCCCGGCTCGGGCACCGCCCCCGCGGGCTCGGCGCAGGCGTCGGCCGCGGAGCCGACGGGACGGGAGGGTCAGCGCGGGGCGCGGGCGGTGTTCCGAGCGGCCGCGGCGGAGCGGAGGGGAGCGGAGCGGGAGGCTGCCCGGCCGCCGCCGCCTCTCATGCCTTCACGGCAACAAAGAGCGCGCTGAGCCGCGGGCGGAGGCGCCGGGCCCCTGGCTGTGCCGGCGCGGAGGGCACCGGGAGACGATGGCGAGGAAGGGAGAAGCCTCCACGCCTCTCTACGGTGAGCGCCCGGGCGCGGGGGCAAGGCGGGGCGGGCGCCGGTGCTAGCGGGCGGAGGCAGCCGGCGCCTCTACCTCCCTCCGGCCTGTTTACATTGCGGATCCAGCCGGCGTGAAGCGGCAGCCGGAGTTTGTTTCCCTCGGCGGATGCTGGGGGCGCGGTGGGCGTAGGGCCCCCCCCGGGCACCCCGGAGGCGCCGGGGCACCTCTCCGCTTGTGCTGCGGCTCGCCCGGCCCGAAGAAGGCGGGGCGGTGGGGTTCGGGGAGGGGAGCCGGTGGGCGCAGAGATGGGGGCGGGCAGGGCGAGAACCTCCTCCCCGGGAGCAGGTGCGTTGTGGCCGCTTTGTCCGCGCTCTGGGGAGGAGCGGGCCGCGGTGCGTGCCCGCCCGGGGCCCGGTGGCCGGGGCGGGCGGGCGGGAAGGCCGCCGGGCGGCAGGTGCGCGGCGGCGGGGAGGGCCGGCCCTTGGGCGAACGGGGCCGGGCCGGGCCAGGCCGCGCCGGCCGTTGGGCGCGCGGGAGCGGTGTGCGGGGCTGGGGGCTGCTTACCGGCGGGCCGGGGTACCGGGGCCGGGAGCCCGCTGTGCTGGCGGTGCTTGTGGGGTGCTGGTGCTTTGGGCGTAGGGACTGGGAGCTCCGCAGCCGTAGCCGGGGTGCCCGGGCTGAGCCCGCTCCGCTCCCTGACTGGATCCCGCCAGCCAGCGCGTCGGGGAAGGTCACCGGGGGCAGCACTTCATCTCGGTGCTCGAGCTCTGCTTTAATTGCTCCTTGGAAGCTAGTATGTTTGCGACAGAGGATGCAGGGTTTGCAAAGCTTCTTAGCCTGTTTGAAGGTGTCGCTACAAAACCGATTTCCTCTGCCAGTGTGCGCGAGATTTCCATGGCAAAACAAATCTGCAGAATGAGCAAACCCCCCTAGAAACAAGGCTCCTTTTCTGTGAGTCCCAAAGGCTGCCTGTAATTGGCTGAGTTATACAAATGGGCAGAAATGGCTTGGTAAAGCAGCCTTTGCCTTGGTATCACAGGCATGCTGTGTGCCATGTTTACAACTCAGAAAACTCTATTTTATAATTCACCTCTCTGGTCTGAACCTTGATGTGACTAAAGGAAAATTCACAGCTTAGCTTCCTTGCGAAAAGGAAAAGAAGCCTTTAGGGAGGGAAAACAAGCCAGAAGGAAATTCAAGTGTTTCAAAGGTGAAATCTAAATAGGTGAGTCTGTAGCTATTTGACTTCTGAGAGAACCTGTTCCTACTCCTATGGAATTCAAATGGTTTTGCAGGTTACTGCAGAGGGAGTAGGCCTAGGACCATAGATATTCAGCACTGATGCTACAAAGGTAGGCATGGAAATATTCTTCTGAAAGAAGAGCAGGAATACGGTATTCAGGAAGGAAAAATACCCTTTGAATAGAGTTCAATAAGTGCTGTGTATGCTTCCTCACTTGCTATTTGTAAGCAAGAACACTCCGATAAGAAAGTCATGACAGGAAGTACCGAATGTTGTACTGTCATAATACCATCGTTTTGTAACTTCATTTTTCAAAGCATGTTACTCGGGTAAGAAAGGGTGTTCCTTTAGTTATTCAACTTGAGGGAGGAGGGCAATGTATCTGAAATCACCTTGTGGTTCTGAAGAATTATTCTGACTAGAATTTTTGCTATTTTAGCTGTTTCTTGCCATCAAGTGTGTTTACTTCCTTTTATCTTATTTGCGTATGTGGATTTTGTTAGTGATAGTGTGCATTGTGTTACCACATTTGCAGAAATCTTGAGTAATTGCTCTAGTCTTGTACTGGGAAGCAAAGTTTGAATTCGGATTTGTTTTCCCTGTTAGATCGCGTAATGTTAAAGACTTACAAAAGAAAAGTGCAGTATTTCCAAATTCAGCATATAAGATATGGTTTTCCTTTTAAATTAGGTTGCTGTAATAGTTATTCTCTTGACTTGTTGTCTCTGCCAGTAACTGGTTATTTATTAGCCCACAGGTATATTTTTCAGAGGTATAAGTGTCCTAAACCTCTCCCCTGGGAATCTCAAGGATTCCTCAGAGTTTCAGCATTTATAAATGACAAAGGCAAATTCTTCTCAAAAGTTTTGGTCTTTTAACTTGTGGCATCAATCCGATTCTTCAGAAGAGATGAGTCAAGCCCACAGCTGACATTAGGCTCCATGAACAGTTTTGTAACTACCTCAGATTTCTCTTTGAGGTAACAAGTATCCTATCAGATGGCTGGTTATTAGTGTTAGACTGACTGCTGCAAGCCCAAGGTACCAGACAGAATGGTTGACTGGTAGTGTGAATATGGCTCTGTAAAAGGTTTTGATAAGCCCATAGCCATTTTGAGGCCTGTTCCTCTTAAGCTCTCTCACTTCTAGCTGCGTTGTCTGTCTGCATGCATGTGTGAGAAGGATTGTAAGTTCATCTTTGAAAACAAGCTTCGTAGTGGTTCCTTAAGTTTAATCTTCCTTGAGATAGCTGTAAGCTGGCTCCAGGAATTGCATCAAGTTTTTCCTTAAAACGGGTTAAATATGAAGGATTTGTGAAGAACAATGACATTGACTTTATCGAGGCCTCTCTCTCTAGCAGGGGACTTAAAATGAGAAAAAACAAAGTTATTTCCCAACAGGAAGATTGCCACTGAAGCTAAGGAGGCAAATTGCTCATTATTTCCTTTTCTCATTGTAGCTGATTTTTGAGGTTGTGGGATCTTTATTTTTTTAACCAAAGTAGTGTTTTCTTTCATGTAACTGCAATATTAAGGGCTATCATGTGACTGTTGAAATAAATGGTAAAGTTCTTTTTGACTTCATTGCAGAATCAGGCTCTTAGCAGTGATTGTACCATAAGTAATTTCCTATACCAGTGAACTGTAGTTCAGTTGTTAGCTTACAAATCACTGAAGTCCAAATGGATGATGAAGTTGTCTTTAAAGAAAGCTTTTATCACTATTTTAAGAAGGGGAAGTATATGAAGTGCCAAATTTTATTACTTTCAACTAAAATTTAGCTAGCTTACTTTTTTATATCTGCATATTTAGACCCTCTCTAGGAAGAACTACTTTCCTATGATTTCTTTTGCCAGTAGTGGGTGCAACCAAAACTTGAGTCTATGGTTGGGATTCCTAGTTACTGCTGTGAAGTGATCATGTCATTTTTTTTACTAAAAAGAATTCCATTTGTTTATTTTCCCAAGTGAGGGAGGTTCTTCTGTTTCCCTTAGAAGAGCTTTTGATGAACTATGAAACTTTGTATCAAGATATGTTATTGGTATATGGTAGCTTGGCCTGCATTTCCCTTCTTGATTTCATCCAGTTACACATATGTACCATGCAGGAAGGACATCCTCAATCTAAGGAAAACGGGCTATTTAGCCATAGCAGTGTCATATGACGTGGAAGCTATTGGCACTGCTGCAGATAAAGCCGCCTTAGCTCCTGCTGGTAAATCCTTGTATATCATGTTCTGTAATTCATTTCACCTTCTGAGGTTCAGATTTCTTACCAGTGTGTGACTGTCCTGGTTGCAGCTGGGATAGAGTTAATTATCTTCCTAGTAGCTGGTATAGTGCTGTGTTTTGGATTTAGCATGAGGATAATGTGATAACACACTGATGTTTTAGTTGTTGCTAAGCAGTGCTTATACTAAGTCAAGGACTTTTCAGCTTCCCATACTCTGCCAGCAAGGAGGTGCACAAGAAGCTGGGAGGGGGCACAGCCAGGACAGCTGACCCAAACTGGCCAAAGGGATATTCCATGCCATATGACATCATGCTCAGTATATAAACTGCGGAGAGTTGGCTGGGGGGCAGTGATCACTGCTCAGGGACTGGCTAAGCGTCAGTCGGCGGGTGGTGAGCAATTGCATCAGTTGTTTTTCCTGAGTTTTGTTCCTGTCTCTGTCTCTTGTTGTTTTCCTTTTAATTACATTTTTTAAAATTTTATTATTTTAATTTTATTTCAATTCTTAAACTGTTCTTATCTCAACCCATGAGTTTCCTTACTTCTGCTCTTCAGATTCTCTCCCTCATCCCACTGGGGGGTGAGGGTGAGTGAGCAGCTGTGTGGTGCTTGATTGCCAACTGGGGTTAAACCACGACAGTGACATTCATATTAAAGCTGAAACTTGATTTAACACTTTATTTTCAGAAGTGTTAGAAGTAGGTGAAACTCAGATTCAGGTGTTTTAAATCTTTCTTCCTCTGACATAAATTTGGTCTACTTTATCTAGGCTTTGCAGTGCATGTTTTAGGTGGGATGAATCATTTGCTCTTTGAGCACATCTGCTGAACCTAGGTACAGAGCTTCAGCAATGTCTGATTTTGCTAACATCCTAGTTTTAGATAAAACAATTCACTGTGGAATAAATTTAGGGGGCTGGGGAGAAAAACAGAGAGAATTTTAAAAGCAGCACTTTGTATTATGTTTCCTTTTGTTTATTACTGCAGATAGGTCTCTTTGACTGAGAACTTTCTTAGCATGCTGCTTCGTCTTTTGCCTAGTCCTGTGGTAATGGTGGTCCATAACATCCTTGTCCCAAGAGTTACAGTCAGTGTCTCAATATCCAAGTGGAAACCAGTAACGAGCGGTGTCTGTATTGGGACCAATGCTATTTCATATCTTCATCTACAACAATAGACAGTGGGATCGAGTGCACCCTCAGCAAGTTTGCAGACAACACCAAGCTGACTGGTGCAGTTGATTTGCTAGAGGGAAGGGATGCCATCCAGAGGGACCATGGCAGGCTTGAGGAGTGGACCCGTGCAAACCTCTTGAAGTCCAACAAGGCCAAGTGCAAAGCCCTGCACGTGGGTCAGGGCAATCCCCAGTATCAATATAGGCTGAGGGATGAATGGATTGCAGAGAAGGTCTTGGGGACACTGGACTTGAGGATACTGGTGGACAAAATTTGGACATGAGCTGGCCATGTGTGCTCGCAGCCCAGAAAGCCAATCGTATCCTGGCCTACATAAAAAGGAGCGTGGCCAGCAAGTTGAGGGAAGTGATTCTCCCCCTGTATTCTGCTCTGGTGAGACCCTACCTGGAGTACTGCATCCAGCTGGAGAGGTCCCCAGCACAAGAAAGACATCGACCTGTTAGAGCAGGTCCAGAGGAGGGCCACAAAACTGGTCAGAGGGTTGGAACACCTCTCCTATGAAGAAAGGCTGAGAGAGTTCAGCCTGGAGAAGAGAAGGCTCTGGGGAGACCTTTCTGCAACCTTTCAATATATAAAGGGGGCTTGTAAGAAGGAGGGAAAAAGACTCGTTTTTTTACCAGGGCCTGTATTGACAGGACAAGGGGCAATGGTTTTAAACGGAAAGAGGGTAGGTTTAGTTTGGACATAAGGAAGAAATTTTTTATGATGAGGGTGGTGAGATGCTGGAACGGGTTTCCCAGAGAAGCTGTGGATGCCCCATCATTGGAAGTGTTCAAGGTCAGGTTGGATGTGGCTTTGAGCAACCTGATCTAGTAAAAGATGTCCCTGCCTATGGCAAGGGGGTTGGACTAGATGATCTTTAAAGATCCCTTCCAATCCAAAGCATTCTATGATTTGTATACCGCTTTTGTATTTGTAGCAAGCACCTGTTGTCCCAAGTTGTTCAGATGACTAAAATTCTTATACCATCCTTCTAATTTGTCTGGGTAGTAATTACATGAAGGAGAAGGTGGTGTGTTGACTTTAAATTGTGATGAGATTGTGAACAGTAGGTAATTAAATTGAATTTGATTATCTGTTTGAAATTTTTCCATTAAAAAAGTAAATTCCATGAGTACCAGAACTCAGGAAGCCAGGTTTCCTATGCTCATGTCTTGTGACTGATTGACTGTATTGTCAAAGTCAATCAAGTTTTGGGGGACATGTAGACAGTAACTTCTCCTCCCCCCATCTTTGATTCTCTGCAGTCGAATATGGTGTTTGCTTAACCTTTCATGCCTCAAGGCATGTACAGGGTAGTCTTTCTCTGCCTCCTGCTGATTTCCACAAAATGTAAAATTATCTTAACACATATCCACTCTTCTAGCAGATTTAATGGAAGTTGATGATGGAATCATAAGTTATTGGAAAGTATAAACAAAACACACACAGCATGTTTATGCAATCACATTGTAGATTTATTGAAAAGTAGGTTTAATAAACACAATACTTACAATACTTGCAAAAGGGTGACTTGTTGAAAAGAATGAAGATACTACAGTGTGTACTTTGGTTGAGGTGAAAGTGACAAAGCAATTTTAGGCCATTTATGTGGCTGCTGTTTCTCTCTTGACTTCATAAACATAAAATGAATGCAGTAGGGGACACATACAAGACCATCACACTTTGTGCTTTTGAGCTAGCTTTCTAATATCTCAAAGTATGAGGAACATTTCTTCCCAGAGCAGAATTGGGCTCTAAATCAGGTGTCTAATGTGGAGATGCATCTGCTTACTCTGAGCTGTATGACATATTTATTACATGTAGTCAGGAGGTTCATGATCATCTTGAATGTTCTTATAATGAGTTTGTTTTCTTGGAGTAGATAAGACATAAAGTATGCATCATAATTCACTGAACAATCAGTGAATCAAGAAAGAATTAGAAACGCAGTACAAATTTGTTTCATTTTACCTTTTTGTTATTACAAGATTTTAACTCAAATTTATCTCTAATGAAGTCAATAGAAAGTTGTGCCCCAAAACTTTAGGAAGCACAGGACTGATAATCCTAACTTTTTATTATGCGTATTAAATTAAAATACTAGAGGAAAAATAAAGATCCCTATAGAACTGTGTGAGAGTGAACACAAAGGTTTGCAATAGCCTTCTAGATAAATTACAGTTAATTATGTAAATGTGCATTTCAGAACTGTTTAAATATGCATTTTCATAATCTGTACTTTGAAGACTTGAAATGCACATTATTGACTGCAATAGGATATGGTATAAATATGTATCTAGACAGTGTTAAAGACATACTATTTTTATTGGACTATGGGTATTTAAAAAAAAAAAGTAGAGTATTTACCCAGTAGAATAGAGACTTTCTGAACAGTGGTGTGGTTTATTGTGTATTATGGTAAAACCCTGATTACAAAGATAATTGGACATTCTTAGGTTTTTGTGCAGTTGTGGTATTTCAGAAGTGTCTGTACTTTGGTACTTTGGTGATAGCGATACCTTCATGGGATTCCTACATTGTGCTAATCTCAGAAATAGTTCGAACATCTTTTCCTTATTTGGATTATCATGGAGACTTTCATGGGATGACTTGGATTTATAAAGCTAGGCATATTCTAAGTTTTTGCAAGAGGTCTTCAACAGATTGTTGACGAGATGCAAACAATAGCTCAGTTAAATTTACAAACATCTCCTTTGGTACAACAATAAGTACGTACTTATAAGTACGCTGAATTCAACTCAGCTATCTTCTTAAAATATGAAAAGTACTGCGTACCAGAAACGGTTAGGTCAGTAAGTGAATAGGCAATAAAACGAATAGGATTTAGTCAATACAAATTGCTCATCTAGTGGTCTAGTACTTTGTATTTCTTGAGCCAAATTAATTACTACAGTTTCCAGTCCAATTAAGATTCTAGAGTATGTGAAAGCATCCAGGCTCTGATTTATCATCCTTTCGAGCTTGAGTATTGTAGTTCTTTCAGCTTATTGACTTAAGCTGAGCCATTCTTGGGAGTAAGGTATTGCTCAGCCTTGAACAAGGATGACGCAATCAGAACATCTTTAAGTAAGGAGATTAACTTAACTGTTATGCATAGTTATACACTATTCAGTTTGTTATTTATTGCTGAGTGGTATGACTGTCACTGAACATTACCCAGAAAGAAATAGTTTAACAAGCTGGGCTTCTTTATGACTACATAAACTTTGTTATGTCTTTTAACAAGCAGGATATTAATACGTAGTTGAGGGGAAATTCTTTCTGCTACCATACAATTTAACAGTGATGTTAACAATTAACTCTAACCTTTGCACAGTTCTCTGTCAGATGGATTTGAGCAGTTTCTACCTGATATAAACTCCAGGAAAGTGTGGAGTTGTCATGCAGGAGGAGATAAAGCTCAAACCCACTGCTTATAGTGGAACTCCCTGTATTATCAAAACAAGGCTTTAGATGTGTGTATGGAATTTTTAAAGCCTTTAGTGTTCTTATTTCCCTGGGCTATGTGCTCTGAAAAAGAAGACATTGCACAGAAACATGAAGCATAACTGTTGCAGAGTTAGAATTAGTACACTTACCATAACTTGGCAGTTTTGTCAGAGTTAGTGAATCCTTCTGTTTAGGAATCCATTGATATTTCTCTGCATCAGGATGCTGAGAGCATGAATAGGTCATCGTTGCCCTGACCAGTCTCACCTGGGGCTTCCACCCATGTCCTCTGACCAGGGGTTCCATTTAAGCTCAGGCTGGTGCCTTTGGTTCCTGCCTGAGCTGTGTCCTAGGGGTCTCTGTCCCTAGTCCTGTTTCTGAAGTGCTGGGTGGACCCTGGGCTGTTACCATGTCTTGCCTGATGATCACTGAACTGTCAGTAGGACCTGTTGCTGTCACTGCTTTGCATGCCTGCCTCTCGTGCTGTAGGTGTGGGGTCATTGCACAGCCTGTGTTTTGGGCGTCCTGGGGTCCAGACTTGCCTTCCTTTATGGAGCAATCCTCCTCTTGCTGTTCCTTGACACTCTGTAGTCTGTCTCCACAGTATTTTGTCTTCTCAATATGACTGTCAAACGCTAAAAGCCGATCCTTTTTGAATTAATAGGCATTTTGTGCATTTACCAGAAAGCAGTTGTTTTCACAACTCAACTTGATAAAAAGAAATTAAAGAAACCTCTTTATATCAAATGCAGAGACACTAATGGTTGTGTGAAAGTGAGACTTGGCACTTTTCTCATATTTATTTGACATGTTTATGCTGTGGTGTGCTGGCAGTTAAATGTCCTCAGGTGTTCCATCTCTTTCCAAGCTTCTCTCACTTTCAAAATCAGGTATAATCTTAAATGTAAAACAAAACCAAAATGAAATCTAGCCCTTCCTATCTTTCTCTCATGCACATACATGTAGTATACTTGTTTACATATTTTTAGAAGCCTAGTGGAAATCTCAAAGACAAGAGAGGAGGCTCATTCAGTCAGGAAGCAGACAAATAGACAGTACCTTGAACTTCTCTGGCTACAGCTGCTTAAATAACTGATATGTTTGTCTTTCAGTGGGCAGTCCTGACAAATGAAAAAAAGTTCCAGCTTTTTAATTCTTTCTTCCTTTTTTTAGTCCAAGATGGCTTACTGAATTCAGACCCAAAACACTCAAGGTTTTGTGTATCAAGTATTTGCAAACCCTTCCCCACTCCCATCCCCCCAAGACGTAGCTCAGCTGTGCTCCCAGCCTTTCATGGTAAAAGAACAAGTCTTAGGCTTTAGACAGTTGCTTAGGTTGCTGTGTTTTGTGGTTTGGGATTTTTGTTCTTTTGCTTTTTTAAATACCTATATCATTAGCCTATCTTGCTACTTTAAAACCAGTATTGCAAGAGGTGAAAGAAATAAGGGCCTAAACGTTTTTGCATGCTGAATGTAGTCATTATGCTGCAAAACATATCTCTGGTCCTAGTAGTAAATTTCAGGCCTAGTTAATCAGAACTTTCTTGGAAACCAAGGCTTTGAAGCATATTCCAGGACTTGCTCAGGTCCCTTGCTATGATTGGGCTGTTGCCTGCTGTCTACCATCAAGAACTTCTCATAGGTTTGGACTGGAAGAGTGCACTCCTGTACTTGGGAAAGAAGATAAGTATTTACAGACACATGGAGTTATTTCTTACCAGCATCAGTATGGATTAAAAATAAGGTTTTTTTCACCAACCTCTGCAGACCTTTGGCATTTAGGACAAATTCTTAAAGATGCCCCTCCAAAGTGGTAGATGCATTTATAGTGCTGTTTGGTTTTCCTGTGTAGCTTCTCTTTGGCATATTGTTTTTCATAATGTCTCATTGAAGTAATAAAATACAGTATCAACATAACTATTGTCATGCTTAAAATTCCTGGCCTAGAGTGTCATCTCAATTCTGTTGTAGCAAATTTGTCAGAGTTTCTCAGAATGTACACCAGTGAAGCTGAGACAGTTTTCATAATTATTTGGTGCATTAGAGGTGATGGAAGGGACAGGAAATCAAGAAAACTTTGGTGTCTTATACTACAGTTGGTCTGTAATAAGAGAATTTAGCACCTGTGCTGAGCTGAAAATCTTTTGTTTGTGGGCAAAGAGGAAACACACTTCATATAAAGTCAAGAATTATATTGTTAGAATAATTAAAATTTTAACAGTCTGATCCAATGATCTTTATTAGTTCAAATCTAGTTTTTAGAGAAAAAAAAGTACTTCTCTACAGAAAAAAGTCTCAATAATAGTTACAGTTAAATAGAGTTAAAATTGTTATATTAATGCTTCTTAGTTTCTATCCCCTTTTCCTTTTTACTAGTGATGGAAGGTTCATCCTTCTATGTGTTACTCAAAGTACCACACCCACCCCCTAGCACCAGACTGAAGCCACCAACCTTAGGACCCGGAGTAGTAATGGAAGGTTCATCCTTCCATCCTTCCATCACTGCTCCAGGTCCTAAGGTTGGTGGCTTCAGTCTGGTGCTGGGATGGGTGTGTGTTTCTGTGAGTTGCCAGCAGCTGGAGTCCCTTGCCAGGAGGAATATGATGTTGATATTGATGGTTTTTTTTTCTTCCTCACCCTAGGATCCACTTGGAGACCTTTTTATGTGTTTGCTAACATGCTTTTATACCTTGCTCTTCATGGGCCTACAACTTCAAATGATATCCAAACTTACTATATATGGTGTGTTTTACTTATGTTAAATACTTGCTCTTTGTTCTCTTTTGTTATCCTTGAAATTTTCCAGCTTCAGTGCTGTACTTCTTAACTGTCCATTGTGAGCTGTTTGTAGTCATGAGGTCTCCAGTGCTAAGCCAGTGCTCCATCTTTTGTCATCCCGTGCCTGCACACTGTATTACCATCCAATCTTGTGTCTGCACTTCTCAAGGTCTCTCCTGTCATATCAGGCCTGTATTTCTCTACACTGCATCCTTATGTTAGAGTCATAAATATCTCATTCTGCACAGACTAACTAGTTGTTACTATTATCTGTAAAAACATGGTCGTACCATATCACGATAAGCAAAAATAAAGCAAATTAGACATAATCACCTGGTCAGAAGAAAAATTGCTGTTATAGTTAAACCAAATGGAAACAAACCTGGAGGTGATTTAGGAAATTCAGTAATTGATCTTCACTCAGATGTGAAAAAAATTGTTTGCTCTGCATTAGCTTCTCAAGTGCAAAACCATATAACATACACAGTTGCTTAACTGTGTTTACTATTTGTCTTTCCTGTTGCTAGTACCTGGCTCAGAGGCAGTCAGATTTACAAAATCTGCTAGTGTGAGTATATAATTTTCCCTAGCATCTGGGTATTGTGTCAAGGAGACAGTGTCTCCTTAATGACTGTTAGCCTAACACAATAGTACAAAAACATGTAGCAGGATAACATAAATTGTTGACTTAGAACTATTAAAGCACATAAACATAAGAGCTTTCTGGTGAGGTTAGGAACAAGGTGTGTTTGATGAAATACGACTCTGCTTTGTTTAATACAATGAAGATAAACACATCCCCAAATTTGTTAACAACCTTGTTTTGTTACAGTAAAGGCTAAGCAAAACATAATGGCTGTGCGTTGTACAACATATACCCAAGCCTGGACATTATTTAGGTTTTCGCATGTAGTCTTTTCTTGCTGAACTTGTGCTGATTCCTTTGGGACTTTGAAGAAGGTGTTTCAGTCATAGGTTGAGGAAGCAGTGAAGAAGTACCCAGGAAAATCCTGGAAGAAGACAAACAGAACAACCTTTCAAAGTTCCTTCCAACTTTATTTTCTATGATCATGTATTTGGGAGGTGGTCGACTCTCAGCAAGTTTGAGTGCCAGAAGCCCTAATAAAAAGCAGTGTTTGTGTGGGATGCCTCTATGCTTGTTACCTTTTGCAGTGGTTGTAGCAGCTCCTGGTCAAGTTCAGACACAGTAGACAGCATTTGGCCCTGGGTCAATATTCATTGCTTAAAAATTCATTCCTTATTTCCTCTTGGGTAGAGAAAAATAGTAGCCAAGACAGGAGATCTAGTTCATAGTACTCATTGGACTATGCTGACTTAGATGAACTAAAGGGCTCTCATTCAGGTGGTGTGATACAGAGGACATAAACTCCATGAGGGTGGTGGGAAAGCAGTGACAAGCCTAATAAGTAATTACTGGGAAAAAATAGGTTTATTGTAAACCTGTGTTTTACTTTTGCTAGGATGACAGGAAATAAATGCCTGGCTGCCATTAGAGTTAGATGGATGTTTTAGATATCTAAGTTTTCTTAGGCAACAGATCCCAACAGAAACTGAGTATAATTTTGGACAAAAGACCTGTGCAACTTAAATGTTGGCGTCATGTTTTTGCTTTTTTCCCCTCCATATTGTTCAGTCTGAATTTGTTGGTACCAAACTTTTATGATCCTGGAATTCCAGTCTCTGGAATTTACTGCTATCCAGGTATAGATACAAATACCTTCATACCTGTCATTCTGAATAATAGAGCTGCAATCCATATGAAACATCAGGGGTGTTGTTTTTGGGGTTTTTTTTCATATCACATTCATTTTCTGTGGCACTTCACAGCAGCTGGGCTGCTGTAAGCACCCATAAATAAAAGTAGCCAGGAGGAAATTTCTCTAGCTTGTGGGATAATCCTATACAGCCTACTGCTGATGTAGAAATTCAGTGCTGTCCACATACCCATACAAATTATGGGGAATTTTTACAGGCGGGGATGGGATGCTCCTGACTGTTCCTTCTAACTAAGGAAAGGCCACACAGCAATATTTGCACATTTCCAACTTCGATACGCATAAGTGAAATCAGCCTTTCCCTCCTAGATTGTGCTGGAGAGAACTGCAGTGAGTGACTGTACTCCTTGAGTGTACTCTGTTGAGCAGTCACTTTGAAGTCAAAGCTCTTTTATTATACTAAAACCTGAAACTATGCTTTTGATTGACCTCTGACAGCTGCTGAGACAAGGCAGTTTGGCCTAAAGAGATCCTCTCCCTAAAGAGAACCAATGACTAAGGTTCTCAAAAGATGTTTGGTGGGTTACTTCTCCAGCAGGAGGTCCCGTGCTTGTACCTGTTTCTTAAACCAGGAGATAATCTGTTAAAATATATGATTTAGTGTGTGCTTCTTATGTGGTAAGGGTGGGAACCTGTTTCTGCCTTAGGAGCATGTGTCACCAGAAAGAGGAGCTCTGACACGAGTGGGCCAGGATTCTACTTAATTGTCTCTTCTGCACAGTTGATAATATATAGAAGAAAGTAAGTATCTTTTTCAGGTTAGCAGATTCCTGCTGGGCCAATTGCATGCAGAGCATCTAGACTTGTACAAGCTGATGTGCCATGAAATCTGGTAGCTGAATTAGTGTCCTTCATAATCAGTGTACTTTGAAATAAATGAATAGGATGAATAATAGCTCTGGTACTTATTATTTAAGATTATTTGTACTGGATGTTACAGTAAAACTAATTGTTTTTTGCATCACTTATATTTTTCTACAAGAGTTAGAATTTCTTGGATGTGATCAGGTTGCTAAAAAACAGCTGACTAACAGTGTTACTAAATACAGTATTTATTTTTAGATTTTTCCCCCCAGCAGAATGATAAATAGTTCCTATGCTGTCGCTTTGCTCTATCTGACAAAAGGCAATGAGCTGTATCTGTGAATACCCCTTTTTGTTGGTTTCAGTACAATGCAATATCTGTGCTAGCATTTAGACAACTGCTGTAAACAGGAGAATTATAATAAGTGCTCTGTGCCTGTGACCAATGCTCTTGAACTCCTGTAATATTTACCCCATAAGTAATTTAAAGGTTTGAGTGGGGTTTGTGAGATTATAAAGTGCTTAGATACATATATATATATGTATCTAGGAAAATATGTATATAATATGTACATACATATCTATATCCTTGTTAGCATTTTTCTGGCATCTGTCCAGGTCCCTACTATACTTAGACAAAACATCAATAACACAATTATTGTACCTATGAATACATAATTTCATTTGGAAAGCAAGTAACATAATATGTGCATACATTGTATTTCTATTTATGTAGTTCATGCTGAGTAGACCCTTGCTAATTTGTGCTGATGGGCTCTTCACAAATGACTGAGTGTTGTGGCAAGAGGAATGTAACACTAGTCCAGCATCTTGCCACAAGCTGGAGGCTAGCCACCATTTTGGGACTCCAGCCCTCCAGTCTGAGGGAGAACGTCCATCTCAGCAGCTGTCTTGAAGCTTATTTTGCAATTGTAGAGAAATTAATAAAAAGAGTTCAGCTACTGGGGACTAATGAAAGGTTTCCCTTTCAACTAAGGGAATCAAAAAATCTGTAGGCAGAGAATGAGTGGTTTGGGATACTGAAAAACAAAACAGGAAGAGAAATCCACAAAAGTGTCTTAACAAAACCAAACCAACTCCAAAACAAGTGAATCTGTAACTGGGGATGGTAAACAAACAAATCCCCTAGAATTCTGAGCCATAAACTATCAATGAAGTTGTATAGTACACCTGGAAATGTGGCTTTGCAAGCAGAAGGAAATAAACCCGCTAGCTGCCAAGAGCTCTTTTCCAAGACTTCTCCCTGTTATGTGCACTGTAACCACTGCCAGGAAAAGATATATGAGAAAACCTATGAATGTTGTTTATTTATGCTCTATCTTACTCAAAGGTGTAAGGAAAATATAATAAGAAAGGACGACACAGTAAAGGAGCAGTCTGGGGAATTGCTTCTTTTCTCCCTGCAGAATGACTTCCATTTGTTGATGCTAGCAACTGCTCATAACATAGCTGTATTTGCAAGTCAAGATGGGAACTTATATCCATGCAAGTATCAAAGTGGAGTTAATACCTTCTCTCCAACAGTGGTAGAACATCCTAGCACTTGGTATAATACCAAGGTATAAACATGAGTGTTAGGAAACCTCAGCAGACTCACTGAGCAATCTGAGGTGATGCTGGAACTGACCTAGGACAAGGGCTTACAGACACACTGGAGCTAGTTTGTAGTCTCTCCTGCCTTTCTTGTCTATCTTGCATCACATGTAATCCTTACGGGTTCCTTCCAACTTGAGATCTTCTATGATTCTGTGATCATTAAGACTGCTGACAGTAGTCACATGCTTGAGTATTTGCAGGGTCTGGGCCAAGGCCCATAGTATGGAAAGAAGGGAGGAATCCTCCAAAATCCACAAGAACCTGGCAGTGATGTTCTCTTAACAGACAGTGAAGCTAGTGATGAATTTGACTTTGTGGACAGAATTTTCAAATGAAAGGAAAATATCTCAAAGGTGTGTAACTGTCAAACTTCATCATGCTGCCCTAGTTTATAGCGGTGTGGAAGATGGGAATGTGGAGGGTCAATTAATGTGTTTTTTGTCACATGTTTTTTGGCTTGTTTTAAGATGTTGGGTCAGTTCAGTTAGCAGGATCAGTTAATGATAATATTACACTCAGTGTGAGAATGAAAACCCATTAGATTTGACTAGTCCTAACAGTCTGTAACTTGCACTAAACTATGTTGTCTTTAACCATTTTCTCTCATATTTAAGGGCAAAGTGTCATAGTTATATGTCGGTACCAAAGCTTTGTAATTACCATCTTTAGAAGGCATCCTGCAGTGAATTTGCTATTAAGTATTGAATTTGCCTGTAAAATAATGACTGAGTCATAGTTGTCCAGCTAAATAAGGGCAACTTAATGGCAGTGGTCCTTAATATAGGCTGCTACGTATTTTAAAAGATTCATTTTTTTCTCTTGTTTATGGCTAAAATTCTGCTTCTAGCCTGCATAATAAGTGAAACTGAAAGGGGAAGTGTTTTCTGTTCTTACTGTGCAAGCCCTTGAGCCCTTCCGGAGCACTGGAGGAAAGGGTAGGACTGTAGTCTGTGTAGCTGTACTTTTTTGGTCATTTCAAGCATGTTTGCACTGTCCTGCCCTGTCTGCTCATCCTCTCATATAAACCTGATGAGCACTCGGGATAGCTGGGCAATATCTTAAAACATGTCTTCCTGATATTAGTGCAGCTTAACTTACATATCAGTCATGATCAGCATAATAAAGGGCAAAGCCACATGTCTCTCTGCTTTCCCTCACTCTGTCACTGCAGGATACTGGGTTGTACATAGAATCATAGAATACCAGGTTGGAAGGGACCTCAAGGATCATCTGGTCCAACCTTTCTAGCACAATCTAGACGAGATGGCCCAGCACCATGTCCAGCTGAGTCTTAAACATGTTCAGCGTAGCGGAGTCAACCACTTCCCCAGGTAGATTATTCCAATGATTGACTGTTCTCATTGTGAAAAATTTACCTGGGAGTAAATTGCACCCATTACCCCTTGTCCTCACCATGTGACTCCTTATAAAAAGGGAGTCTCCATCTTCTTTGTAGCTTCCCTTTAAGTACTGGTACATGGTGATGAGATCACCTCTAAGCCTCCTTTTCTCAAGGCTGAACAAACCCAGCTCTCTCAGCCTATCCTCATACGGCAGGCTTCCCAGACCCTTGATCATCCTGGTGGCCCTTCTCTGGACCCCCTCCAGCCTGTCCACATTTTTTTTGTATAACGGGGACCAGAACTGTATGCAGTATTCCAGGTGTGGCCTGACAAGCGCCAAGTAGAGTGGGATAATGGCTTCTTTATCTCTGCTGGTGATGCCCTTTTTGATGCAACCAAGCATCCTATTGGCCTTCTTGGCTGCAGCAGCAGCCGCCTTGGCCACAGCAGCATGATTGCCTCTTACAATTGGGATTGGTTTCCTTTTCACCTTTGTCCTCACCTTTCCTTTTTCAAAGATGGATGAAAGCTAAATATTTGATTAGAAGATTAAATTATATATTTATACTTTTGTGTGCTACATTTACATTTAATGACAACTACATGTTATGTTGTCTTTCTCTGCAGCTTTAATTGTGTTACAAAAGCAGTGGCAAGTTACACTGTGGTTACTTGCAGCTTCCTCCTGACCATTTGAGAGACAATCTCTCAACCAAGTGCTGCTAATGTTACTAGTGTAGATGCTTCTAAGTAATTGTGAGGTTGCATTCCTGCAAGGATAAAGAAAGTTTATGCGAATTATTAGTATAGATGACAAGTTCTTGTACTATAGCTATTGTCATTACAGGCATCTATTTTGACATCATCTGTGACTGCTGCACACCTTGCATCTGGAGTGCCTGCTTTGTCTTTCATTATTGTCTGTTTGTCTCTCTATGTTCTATCTATCTGTCTTTTTGTTACAAAATAATAGTTTTGCTTGAAAGTACAGTTTTGGTTTATCCCCTGCTCCTTCATTGTTTTCCTCTGTTTTAGAGGAATTTTGTGAGTTTTCCTCCCCACCCTCACTGTACTAGTTTCAATACTATAGATTTGACCTACAGCAAAATAAAAGTGAGTGAAAGGCAAGGAATTTGATGTTTTCTTCTGTGTTACGTTTGCATTATATGTCACCATCAGAACTATTTTTTTTTTTTAAAGGTAATTCCAGGTGGCCAAAATATAATCATATTTAGAATACAAGACTTCTATCAGGATGAATTTGTACTTGACTTCCAGCTGTGGATTCTTTGTAATGAATGATTTTTCCCTGTAGGGAAAACTGCCATTTTCTTTTGGCAAAACCTCAGTAGTGATAAACGTTGATCAACAAGTTGTTGGAGGTGATTTTGTTCATTTGTTTTGCGGCTTTCATAGAATTAGGTAGAAAGCACATTGCAGCAGATTTTTTTTATACAGCTGAAAATTATTTGCAAATCTTTTCCAAATCTTCTGGTGAGTTAAAATTCTGAATCTGTAATAAAATAAGCATTTTGGCTATGAGAAAATCTTCCTCTGAAAGCACTGAGTATGAGGAATGTTGTCATGGACTATCACTATCCTATCAGGAAATATTTAATGGGTAAAGGAAACATCTTGTTTTCATCGGTTAGCTTTTAATGACTTGTGTGTTGCTCAAGACAGGAAACTTGTAGAATATGTGGAAAGAAGCTCACACTTCAGGACCGTTTTTCCAGTCACGTTTCTTGAACAAGTAATACACTCAAAGCAACAGTAAATGTAACTGTATGGATACAACTCTGGCAAATCAGAGTATCCCAGAAATAATAGGACTTAATACCTAATGATCAGAACTCTGTTTGGCTCGATGTACTTGTTTCTCGTGATGCACTGTGCGAAATGACTGAAACACTTCTAACACTGGGAATATGAGTAGGATGGAATGTGAACTGTGGGACAGATTTTTGCTTGAATTCTCTAGTGAGTGGGAAGTATTTAAAGAGTCAGGGGACAAATCCAGGCATGGAGGTAAAGAAAATGCCATCTTTTTTTTTTCTTTAAGTCTGAATGATGGCATTTATGTGTATTGTGAAAACACATAATTGCTTCAGTGTTATAGCACAAGTTGGATAACAACTAAAGTAGGGCTTAGCAGGGCAGGTATCAAAATCATAGTGAGAGAGATGGGGACCATGTCTTGACATAAAATAATTGGCAAACACATAGCTAAAAATGTGTCACAAGACTATAGAGATCACTGGCAAACTGACTTCACTTTAATATTTCCCGATTTCTGAGTGCAGTAATCCACAACTCTAACAGTTTTTTACTTTTTTTTTTTTTTTAGTCTATAGTGAAGCAGGAAGAGAGACTGAGGATAATTATTGGTATATCTAAAAAAGCCTGGGATTGAAAAGCATTGACTTCCATCCTTAGAATAGAGTAGAACAGTAACTTGTAACAGCCTTCTGGCATGTGATCTTAGAAACTCAGTCTTAGGTGTCCTGGTATTCCCAACTTGTCACGTTTAATCTACATTAATCTTCTCAATTTTTATAGAAGCTTTGCTTAGGTTTAGTGATTGAGATTTCACATAGAAGGTGTTCTAAGAGAAAAACCATTTGTTATCCTTCATTTTGTCTGTTAATAACAGGAAAATACATGGTTGTTGTTCAGGTAATATTTTTATTTCCTTCAAGCAAGTCCATTATTGCATTTCCTAAAGCATTCAGGATGTACATTATTATCATCTTAAACTGCATTTTGCCAGTACATGCTCATTATCTATATGGTTCTGTCAAGAAATCCTATGCGGCTTACTGTGTTTCTTTGTAAGCATTCAGGAATCATTTCATTAGTGTATTATCCAGAAGTCAAAACCAGGTAGTAACATATTATAACTATCAACTTCTCATTTATACACAGTTTACTAGGGTTATAGTTTGACTTATTTGGAGTCAGTTGATGGGGATGTACTGTTCAGTTAGAAAATGCTTAGGTGCATTAGAAGAAATTATTGCTGATGGTTAAGATCAAGTCATATGACTTGCAAAGAATTGTATCTTGAAAAAATGCTTGGATTTGATCTTCTTTCCTTTTAATTCATACCATTCTTAATTACGAAATTGCTATGCTTTAGATTCAAAATTTTAATTCAGAAATTGAATTTTTGGAATAGTTTATTCCATTTCTCAGCTCTCAAGAGAACTGAAGTCCAATTTTAACTTAATGCCTTTAGGTTGCCTACTAAATATAACTTGTGGTAGACTTGTCCTTAGTGAAGGACATAAGTCTGCTGTTGTTCTTGGACACCTGATCGGTCTTGTAAACTCTCCTACACTTAACATTACAGTTTGTTCTTCCATGTATCTAACTGCATCATCTCATTCCTGTCTCCCTTGCCTACCTGATTAGGTGTTTCCATTTCCACTTGCTTTGAGGTTCACCCATCTTTTTTTTTTCTTTTCTTTTTTTTCCCCTCCAGAATAATTTTTGTTCCAATTAATCAAGCCCCATTAATTGCAATTTAGATGGAGGTCTGGTATTGTATCTTTTTAAGCCAGAGGGCAAATATTCCCATTGCTGCATTGGCAGGAGAGGAAGTCTGGAAAGGTGAAAACATTAAAATTCTAAAACATTTGATCAGTCCTATTTTAAGTGCAATAAGATTTTAAAAACAAACAAAAAAACACCAACCAATCAGCCAACCAACCAACAAAACCCATGCCATCCTGGGAGCAGCACTTACAAAAAGAGAAACATTGCTGTTGTACAGACCACAGGTTTTTTTAGCAATAACATTGATCTTGTTTAGGTGATTGGGGAATCTGAATGGACAAACACTTGTAATTGTTTCACAACGTAAAATTTTACTACTGGTAGCATGAGTTGTACCTTTCCTGAAGGCTGCTGCATATCTAGTTTCCTCAGGCTTAGCCTCTTTTTGCACTTAGAAGTTCTGCTCAGGTGGACTTTGAGGGCTACAGATATTGTCCAAAATTTCTGGATCCCTTATAGTTGGATACTTCTGCCCTCCACGCTCCACTTCAGAAATCCTGAATGTAAGCCCAGCATTGGCAGCTGTTAGAACAGTGACTTAAGTGCTATGCTGTGTGTATGTGGGTATAGGAGGGCTGACGCTCGTGGAGGCATAGGCTTACTTTTCATGTTCTACCCATTCCCTTTGGTGCATGTGTTGTAAATCTGTGTTTCCAGGAGATGTCAGACCTACTGTGCATTCACTTAGGAGTTGTTACACAACCTGGAGGTACTGGACTTAATCAATGTAGTGCAGGACATCATTTCACCTTTCTCACAGGTCCCCATCTACCATGGAAAAGCCTGTTTGTCTAACTTGGAAAGCTATTGTGTGTTTGAGCCATATTGTTGCTGTGGATCATCCAGGGGTCAGTTCCCAGGAAGCAGTGTGGGGGTGTCATGTTCTAACTATTAAGATACAGATTATATATCAACTGTTGAGTCTGACCATCTATAAATGGGACCTGAAATGTTCATTGTTCAAGAGAAACACATTCACAAAAAGACTAAAGTGAAAGACTACCGTTAATGCTTTTGAAATCAAATATTTCAGAGGTGAAAATTTGTGAATGTTGTCATCTATTAATGGATGTTGAAGAGGGTGGTGAATCTACCAACCTTCCAGTGTCTAGAATGTTTCTGATCAAAATTTTAATCTTCTGTGTGGATGATGCTATTCTGATTCAGACTATGTAGAATCCCATATGACCAATCAACACACCCCCACAATGGGAGAAGGCTCAGAGATGGGCAAGAATGATGAGCTCTGGGAAGAACGAAGGGAATGACCGGTAGTTATTGTAAAGAAAGCTGAACTTAACCTCAACGCAAAAAAGACTACAGGGTAACCTTTGTTTTAGATATACAGTGGGTAACATAGTTGTGTAAACTGCCTTTCCTGAGATAAATAGTAGATAGTAATGTCTTCCTGAGCTAACTAGAGGGCATGGGGCAGGGCAAGTATATATGTGGCTCAGCCCATCATAAAGTATAAAACCAGAACAACCGACAAAAGGACCTTCGAAGATGGCCATCAGCTTGAGCTAGCTTTGACTTGCACATTTCTTCCCAGCATTGTGATGATGGAGACAGGTAATGGGAATCATGTTTGTATTGTGATCCGGCTGTATATTGCACTTGCTATATTGTACTTGTGTTGTGATTTCCATACATGGCTGTATCACTGCTAAACCCATGGAATGCCAAATATCTTCAAATAAGTAAACTTGATATTAAACATTAAATCCTCCTAGTGTGGAATATCTAAAGTAACCTGGTCAGAGAATATTGAACTCTGACACTAATGGACTCATGACATCCCACAAGGCAAGAAAATCCCCTATTTTCAATGGCTGAGTTTAAACCAATTTTATTTGCTGTGAGTTACATATGCTTGTGAAAACTTGCGGTCTTACTTGAGTTACAGACATCAGGCTTTCTTGCAAGTGAATTAAAAATGCACATTATTAAAGGCTATCATTAACCTGAAGTAAGTCTATGTTGACTATAAATGATAAGCATCTTCCTCAGTTTGTCTACGATTAAAAAAAAAAAAATCCCAAAGTTTTAAAACCTAGTTAACCTTCATAGCCACATTCAAAAATAACAATAATTTTCTTGCATCTGTAATTCTATAGATTTTTAAAGGTTCTTATTGGTTTTGTTTTGTAATGTTGTAAAACAGTATATGTACTATTCAGCATTGACCTGAACTGGATATTAAAACTGTAACCTTCTTCTCTGAAATAACTGTGATATGATGTTTTATTTATGCAACTTAACTTTCTTTTAAAGTAACAGTGGGAATTGCATTTTTCTTGATCATTATGCTTTCATACAGTGAGTTGGCAGTAAGTCTGAGTGAAGTAGCTAGTATGGTTGGACTCGATCTTAAAGGTCTTTTCCAACCTAAATGGTTCTATGTTTCTAACATATCTGCTGGGGTAACACTTCCCTTTGGATGCAGTATCACAGTATCCTAAGTCAAGGCTAGGCCTTCTAAAGTCCCGTTCAGACCCATTGTGTGTACTCCTTTCCTCTCTTTTCTGTGGGAACTTGTGCTCAGACTGCTGAAAACTAACTCTCACGAGGACAAAATAAAAAGCGTTTAGTTTTTGGCCAGCTTGGCTCCCTGAGCTGGCTTGCTGTCCAGCACAAGGGAAGATCACATAGCTGCAAATATGGAAGGATGCTGGCAACTCTGACATGAATTGCCTTGGACTGCTGCAGAATTGGGGTAGAGAGCTTCAAATTTCTTGTTTACAGGTGTTTACAACTCAGTGTTTTTAAACAAAAAGCTGTAGCTCTTGTTCCTGTTGTGAAAGTTTGAGAGCATTTCAATAACCTATGATGGAAGCTGCTCTGTAGACATGGTCTGTATAAATACAACTGTACTAGTACAGAGCGTAGGAGGGTGGGTGTGTATTTGACCCCACGTCACAGACTGTCAGACCTGTTAAACTTGTGATGGCTGCTAGTAGGCTTAATGTGATTTTTCTAAAAGCCAGTGTAGAAAGCATGTGGAAGTACTGGAGTAGTGGTGGACTTGTCTTACCAACTGCCTCATTACCTAATGAACTACCTTGTGTTTAATCTGACATTTGGTCCTCTTCTACTGATGACTGAGTAACAATGCTGTACAACTCCAGTCAACTACAGGGTGAGGTAGTGTTAGGAAATAATACATATTGAACCAGACTGGACACGCTCTGGTTTCTGCTTGGAGCTCTGGTATCTCCTCAGCTATGTAGCCTGATATAAAGCTTGACTGTGACTTGGGGAATCTTTATTCTAACCTTGCTATTGCCATTGGTCTTCTGGATGACCTTGAGCAAGTTACTCTTGTTGAGTCCATTAGTTTCACCAACTATAAATCACAGAAGATTAGAACATTTTGTAGATGAAAGCACTGTATGAGGGCTAGGTATTATTCTTGTGCTTCTTTCTCAGTTAAAGATCTTTCTTTCTCAGTTAAAGATCTTGCTTGTGTTGAAGTAGTAGCAGATAACACAATGATTTTTAAGAAGTGTGATCTTTAAAGTATTTAAAAAAAAAAAGTCTGTGGATTTCTGTGGCCAGTATGTAGAAATTTTACTTCATTGGATACTTCAGGATTGATAGCTGAAGAATTTTTTTATATGCTAAATATTTTTTTTAATATGACACTAAGATATTAAGCATTCTTTAATTTTTCTTTCCTAACCAGTTAGTTAATAAATTACTCAGAGAAGTTCCTTTAGTTAATTCTCAAAGTGTGAACAGCTTTACAGTCAGAGAATTGCTTCCTTCAGCTCTTCGCTTGACTAAGAGAGTATTTGTTGGAGTGAGAGGACTAAATTTAATGGCATCACTATCTAACTGTTTAGTTTAACTTACACTTTCAATAAAAACAGAATTCTAGTGAACCAGCCTCAAGTAAGTCTAGGAATGATCAGATAATTTTATCTAAAGTTATTATTGAGCCTGGTTAACTTTCCAAAGGGTATATCTGTCTCTGAGGCTACACAAGAAATCATTACGTTTTAGACCCTGGTAATTCCTCCACCTCATCTTCCTGTTGTCTGCACTCGCCAAATTCCTTAAAAATAAATTTTCTTTGTACTCAGTGTATCTGGTGAGATAGATAGCTCAAAACCTCCTCTCTCGGTCTTCATCAGTTTCTGTCAACTATTTTATGCTGAAAAGGTGATCCTCTGGATAAACGAGTTTTACTCAGATGCTACATAGGTCACGATGGGCAATGGTATTTCTGAGCCATTGTGGTGTCTTTTCGGAAACTTGGCTGAATGTATTACTTGTCGGTGGATGGGCCTTTGAACAGATAAACCCTCATACTGGATCTGGTGTCTGTGTGCTTTGGAATGCCTTTTACCTAGAGGGAACAAGGGATGCAAAGTTCCCTCTCCAATATATGTATAATCCACACAGGGACTCTCTTAATGAATCTCCCTTTGTCTTCTGGACATTTGGAACATGGGCTTTTCCACATGAGTGGAAAGGCATTCTGGAAACAGTCAGTCAGTGATCCTCTCAACCAGCATGAAGATAAAGAACAAATATCCAGCAAGAGCTAACCCGGATATAGAGGGAGGTAAAAAACTAACTCAAAGCAAAAACTCTCTGCATTTATTTGGATTTCCATTGTTTTCTGAATTACGTGTTTTTTTTTTCACCCTCATTGCAAACCTGGTAATGTTCTGCAAATATTGTTAGTTGTTCTACAAAGTCAAAAAAGATCAGTGTTGCCTTTCCCGGGGTGGGGGGAAGGGAAATTGCAGGTAGTCAGAAAGCATAATGATGCAGCCCAGTAATACCCTGATTACTTCCTTATCTAAGGTAGCGTCTTCTACGTCATAATGACTTTGCAAGAAACTTGCTCAAATACTGTAACTTTTCTGCAATTAAAAGAATTGTAGTTTCCTCAGATTAAATTGCATTTCCTACTTCCAATAGCATTACTTGCTTTATGGGCTATTTAGCAAAGAACTATACTATGCCTTCCTCTAAAGTCTCATCCTGGTCTTGATGTTAATTCAGCGGAATTTTATTAGCTTTTTGATAATGTTAACTGCAATTTAATATTTATGCACTGTAAGAGTAATCATTGCATGATTAAAATAGAAAACTGAGATTTGTATAAACTTACTTCCTCCCTCAGAATGATTTAGGCAAATTGCATTTCTAGACAAACACTACAAATTGCTGATACTTCAAAATTTTTCCTTCTGCTATGAATATAAGGTCAGAATGATAGGTAAGTAATAGGCGAGACAGAAAAACGTGCTTTTGGCTGGAGGATCAGAGAAACTAGCTGATAACCAATCTGCTGCATCTTCAGGACTACTTCCAAAGAGTGTGTGTGTGATTCGTCTTTCTTGGAAAGAGCACAGGTCCTCTGGACAAGCTGGTTTTATCCCGTTCTTTGCATTTTTTTCTATATTGCACCTCAGCAAATGGATATTTGTGATAAATTTTGCTGCCACTGCAGAAATGTCTTGTCTCATCTGGTCCCTAGAAGTGTGGGGAAGAAATTTCTGGCAAAATATTTTGGGGTTATGTTTTAGTAATCCAAGTGCTTTAATAAAGCTGTAAATGTGAAAAGGGAGGTCAAAGAAAGTAAAGCTTAAAAGAAACATGTAAGCAAATTGGTAAATGTGTCCTCAAAGGCTGGTAACACAGACATGGATTAAGCATAGGGTAAGCATAACCTCAGTCTCTCCCCTCGCCCTCCTTTCAGGACAGCTTGTCCTGTTTCCACAAATGAAGAGACCACCTTGATAACAGGCACAGTTTTACCAGGAGTCTTATATTGTCAAAATATTGTGAACAGCTGAGGACTGTGTGGAAAGGAAAGAGAAAATTCAGATGATATGGAACAGAGAAAGAACATTAAAAAGTAAAAAGAAATTGTTCAAAGATAATGTATTGGTGCCAAGGACAATGGCAGTAATCAAGATCTTAAAGTACAATAAAAGGTATGGAAGAATTTAAGGGACTTCAGGTAAGGAGAAAAAAAGAAGAGGAGGCAAGAAAAGCTGAGGGAAAGAGCAAAGCAAAAGAGAAATTAAATATTCACAGAATCATAGACTGGTTGAGGTTGGAAAGGACCTCTGGACATCATCTAGTCCAACCTTCCTGCTCAAGCAGGGCCACCCAGAGCCATGTCCAGATGGCTTTTGAATATCGCCAAGGATGGAGACTCCACCACCTCTCTGGTAGTACTCAGTTACCCTCACAGTGAGAAAGTGTTTCCTGATGTCCAGAGGGACCCTCTTGCATGTCAGTTTGTGTCCATGGCCTCTGGTCCTGGCAGTGGGCACGACTGGGAAGGGCCTGGCTCCGTCCTCTCTGCACCCTCCCTGCAGGTGTTTATACACATGGGTGAGATCCCCTAAGCCTGCTCTGCTCCAGGCTGAGCAGTCCCAGCTCTCTCAGCCTCTCCTCATAGGCAAGATGCTCCAGACCCTTCAGCATCTTGCTGGCCCTTCACTGGACTCTCTGCAGTGTGGAAATTTGGAAATTAAAAAATTAGTGTGGATTTAAGACACCATGTGGAAAATGAGGTTTGTGTACAGAGCCCTGAATTTGGAATCACAATTAATTGTATGCTAAAAGGAAAGTATATACTTAAAATTAAGCCCACTCTTAAATGCTTTCCTGAATTGGGCCATACTTAAGAGGATAGAAGAAATATTACAATAGATGGAATATGAATATCATGGTGTAGCTACTAAGAGCCCCACTTTAATTTACACAGAGAACAGGTTGGGTCAAGTTTGAATATGTAACATTAATGCTAACATTTATTAACTTTTGAGATCCTGTTGTTTTAGTATGAACTCCGTATATTTGCAGGGGCTGTTGCAGCCTTTGGCTTACTTGATTTGTGCCCCGGATACATGTATACCCATGTAACATATAAATATTAACAAAAAAATTGTGGGTTTTTTTTGATTAGTAGTTCTTATTTTATTAAGTGTCACTCCAGATACAACCAGATGGATTTATTGGGATCTGCCATTTCTTATAACCTGAGGCATCCAACTGAAGCAACAAGTGACTAGGGAAATGACTACTATTTAACAGGACTTTTAACTTGGTAAATTCTCCAGTGACTGGTCTTCTGCTAGGAGAGTTGTGTTTTATAATAAAGTTACTGTCAGGAGTGTGCCCAGGGACTTCATGACATGTAGAGATCACTGGCAGTGTAAACTCACGTAGAGGGGATTTTGCTGTAGCATAGATTTAATACCTGTAAAAAAGAACTAATATATATTCAAATAAATGTATGATCTCAATATTGACTATAATTTCAGTGTTATGTTATGTGTGATTATTAGTTGAATGTGAATGAATGTAAAAATGTATAAAGAAAAAAATAAATTAACAGAGAAGAAGAAAATAGTACAAATAAGAGCAATGAGTTGTAGTTACCATAGAAAAAATGCTCTCTTTTAGCTACTTCACAATATTAATAAGAGTAACAGATACAGCAGATGTTTTCTCTTTGTTTCTCTGTGTTTGTAATTCTAACTGAAATAGCATTTGACTAGAGTTTGAACACATGTGCATTTTGGAAATAGAAATCAAATTCTGACATATCAGAGTCTCAGTAAAAAAGAAAAATGTTTTAGGGGAGTATGTATTGATTGTCTTTAAAACAAACCAAACAAATCCCAAAAATATATTTTTGGAGCAGCAATTAATCTCAAAACTGGATGAAAGTATAAACCACCATTCACTGCCCTACTAAAACTCCGGCAGCAAATGTGCTCAATGACAACAGAAGAGTCTAGGGAAGCATAAAAGAATACGGTGTTACCGTTATCTTTAGAGAGTTACTTTCATGACAAATGGTTGCAGAATTGGGCCCAAGATACTTGTCTCTTTCCCTTAAGACAATGTCAATGAGAAGTTTGAATGATATTGGTTTCTGAAGCACCTCAGTTCAGTGCAACACAACAGATGTAGCAATATGTCTATAAATTTCTATCATAATCAGCCCATAATATTCATCCATTGATCTCCTGACTTGCTTACATGGCTGCTATACTTTAGCTGCACTGCTGTTATTCACGCTTGCATGCTCCTGTCTTCTCCTATGCCTTGGCACAGCTTTGTGAGGTCTTGCAGTGAAAGTGAGCCAAATGTTTTTGCTTGGAGGTAGTTTTCAGCCTCATCAGAACCTGGCTGTTACTTACTGTGAACCTGCAAGAATGCTGCTGTTGGCACAAGGGAGAGAACAGGAGTGGATGGGTAGGGGACAGGACCAACCTCTTGAGTTTCAACCTGTTCTTAAGCTGACCAGACAGATGCTTTAATTAGTCTTGAAAGAGAAAAGATATACTGAGGAGTACAAGAAATTGAAAACTATCAATTGCATATAAATCTACAAACCTGCTCAACTCTTCCTCTTGTGAGGAAAAATTGAGTTACAGCTTTTGATTTTGTTTGTTTTCTAAAGGTTAAAAGGTTATTTTTTTGATTCTACAATTTAGCTTATCAATAAACTAATATAGTGTTCAAATGTAAAGGTGATCTTCATTCAAGTTAGAATTTGCCTTGCATGTGTGTTGTGACTTGTTATTTTAATACTTCAGGAGCAAATGCATTTTTTTAAACTAAGATTTCTGGTAAGACTTGCAGCTCACATTGACTCTCAGCCCCTCATGTCAGATATAAAATGCAACTCCTCAGTGACTGTCCTGTCACCCCTCATTTCCATGGATACATGCTCTGAATGCAGGTATAATTAGTGTGCTGCAGCCACAAGTAGTCTGTCCTCTGAAAGAAGTGAGAACATCATTGGGTAGATGTGTTGTACTGTCACTTCTAACATGTTTAAACTGAGGCAATTTCTCTGAACTGTGAGGTCAGAGTAGTAAAAGTGTTCGTAGTCTTAGGAGTTTGGTGAGGCATCAGACAAGTTATCTAAACCCAGACAGACAAGCTGCAAATGTTTGTAACAATTGCAAATTGTTAACTTGGTACCCAAGAGAAGATAGGATTGGTCTGACCTTCAGATTTCTCTCATGTTCCTTCTGTCTGGTGCTGTTTAGTGTCCAACAGTTTATGGGAATTGCTTTCTATGAACACCTCTAGTGATGAAAGACTGATGTTAGCATAACTTTTAACAGTCCTGAACTAGGAGCATATACTTGCCCAATTAATGCCTGTTTTATGATGGTCAAAACTATTTGCCTGCATCTCACTTGCTAATAAAATTAGGGAAACTGAATATTAAATCTTATTTAGAGACTGAATGTCTTGCTGTTATCACTAATGCGTAAGTAAATACTCCTGTAGGGAAATGTAATCGGAGGAGTGTAAAACAATGGGAAGCAAGAAACTTCCCTGAGAAGGGAAAACAAAAGAAAACAACTTGGCTGAGCATGGGATACTTTATAGCTGGCTGATAGGAAATAGTAGGGCTAGGATATGTCTGCAGTGCTGCCATGATTCAGAATTTATGAGACTTAGTTGTGAGCTTACACTACTTGGAGCCATTCTGCAAAGATGTCAGAAGAGCTTACTGCTGTAAAATGTCAATAGGGTGGTTCCCATGTGAGGGTGTTCTGGCTAGAAGACCAAGGAAAGTCCTGAATAAAGTGCCCTCATCTTGGGTCAGGGCGCAATCTGCATAGTCTAGCCAAGAGCCCGAATTATTAGATTGTAGACTAGGCTGGATAGTAATTATTTCTCCATTCTGAGGGCAGGGCATGGAGCAGAATGCAAAGCAGGATTCAATGGCAATAAAAACTCAGAGAAGCATGAAAAAGACCCAAGTAGGAAAGTTATTAGAGTGAGGAGAAACATGGGTTCAAGTCTCTGCAGTAGAATTATTTCTCTTTTTTTTTTTTTTTTTTTTTTTTTTTTTTTTTTTTTTTTTTTTTTTGGCTGAGCACTGTTCAATACAAAATCAGTACTCTCACAGATTGGAAACCAAGCCTCTCCCAGCAAGCAAGTGTACCTGTCTACCAGTCCTGTTTTCCCCTTGGCTTGCTGACTATGATCTCACAACTTTTACATTCCTGTCTGTGTAGTGGTCTGCTTGTAACAGGATCCCTCAAGTCTACCTAGTTCCTTTTTTTTAGGCCCCTAATTCAGTTTATAGACCTGTCCCTTCACCTTAGGCCAGCCTGTACTGGATTACTACAGTGGAGAAAACCTTTCAGAAAATAGTAAAAGGCCAATCAGGAAGCTTCTAATTCTTATCTTTGGCATCTTTTTCTCTAGCATAAGGTCTGCTGCTTAAAACATTAGATAAACTCAAGACTTTTGCTATTTTCAGTGCAAATGTTTGTAGCTTTTCTTGGAATTGCTGCTGTATGTAGTGATCGCAACACAAATTTAGGTTGCTCTTTAAGAACTCCATCTGTCTTTTTTTAAAAAACAGAAGATAGAATTTAGACGCAGTAGAGAGAGATGAGGTTTCTGAAGCATTATTTCAGACTAGTTCAAGTCTCATCCAACTTACAGGAAAGACTAACAGGGGTCCTTTCCTGTGGAACCGATAGAGAAATCTGTCCTTTTAACTGAGCAAGTTATAAAGGATTTGCAACTGTTTGCAACTCGCCTTTGGCCTGTTGTCCATGGAACTCAACAAGAATTTTGCTGCTAGAATTGGAGTGATCCCAAAAGCTTTTGAAAATGAAACTAGAGAATAAACCATTGGCTTCAGAATCGCAACTTTCAAATTCATAATGCTGAATTATATGCAGGAATGTATATCAAAATGAGTAATTTTCTTCTTCTTCTAACATAAACAGTCCTTTTCTGACATGTCCATTTATTAATCTCTCTGCCAACATAGGGTTATTTCTACAGAATAGCTCTCTGTTTTCAAACTAGTTTCTGATTGCCTTACCTAATTGACAATATTGTTTGAATGTTGATTCACTCTTTCCAGTTATTTTCTGTGATAGGCTGCCAAACAGAATGTCTCTTCACTGGCAAAATATCTTAGGGGACATGAAGAGCTGCTTTTGTTTTAATGGAGGATGGTACAGTGTAAAGGACACCAATTCAGAGGAGATTAGACTAATGCTACTGCTCACTGAGATATTTAATTCGTGCTATGCATTCTAAGGTATAGCAAGCAAATGTAGTATTCAGTGATCCCTTTATTTGATTGGTCTACATGTACCTTCTTAGGTAGCCTTTTTATTTCAGACCATCTCTCTTCATTAAACAAGCTGTTATTAAAATGCACAAACACACTGTAATTTTCAGTTCTTTCCCATGTTCGTATTTTAAAGCAGTAATAGAACTTACAGCAATTCTGTTAGGATTTACCCAAGTTCTACATACATGCTTAATTACAAAATGTCCTAATCCAGCTGCAGTCAGTTACAAACTCCTGTTGCTTTTGTTGGGAAGAAGAGCATGTCCAGAGTTTTTAGTCTACATTTTTTCTTTAAGCCATATAAAACTTTGTATGAGTTGTTTTTTTGGTTTGGGGGCTTTTTTACTTAACCAATTGGACCTTTTAAAATGCTATCCTTAATAATATTGTTTATTATACCGCAGTGTTTTTCTTCTTTTCATGATGTGCAATGGACTGTTACAGGATAATTTTTTAAAATACTTTTGTATGACATTTTCCCACTGATGTTTTGCAGATTTGATGTAAATTGAAACAATATCCAAAGGAAATGTATTCTTTAACAATCTATATAATGTCTTGTTCTTGCTCCCATATCCTTCCCTGTATATTACTGATAGCCATCTTTGAAATTCATACTCTGTTTCAACTGATATAATGGTTGTTTCATTTATAACATACAGGTAGTTTGTAAAGATCACTACAGCTAGCAATTAAATTTTTAACTTTAAGTAGTGAAATTTTCAGGAGTAAAATCTAAAGGTTCAAAAAAATCTGTGAGTGGAAGCTGTGTTAACTGTTGAAAGAACAAGATCTCCACATGATGTTTTTGATGAGATTAAACCAGTTAATGTCGTAGACTTGTAGTTACTTTCACTAGTGGCGTGATGAAACACCTGAGTCCCTTTTCTGTTTTTCCATTGCTCTCAACCAGTTTAATTAAAGGAATACCTCATCCTGAAAGTTATACATCTTTTAAATGTTTAGATCTCTGGGCTATAATACCACAACTACTATGGATTTTCAGAAGAGAAAAGATTGAATGAAGCTCAGGGGTTTTAAAAGCAGACATGGATCAGATGCATAAAGACTAGAATATTGGTTGGTGAATATAATATAGAACTGGACTAGCAGAACAGTTTGAATAAGCTATCTTTACAGATTTCTGGTAATTAGCCAAAGCGGAACAGCTGGCTAGTTAGAGTTGGGATAATGGAACTGCATCCCTTGGAAAATGATACATTGTTTTTTCAGATTTTAGGTTTCAGTATTCTGGCAAATAATGAATTTTTCTAATGCTTTGATTCTGAATGTTTTCTTCAAGACAGCGGGTTTTTTTGCTAGCTTGATCCACGTCATATTGAATATGTGGAAAAATGGGTGATATTAATTGGTAGTAAAATGACAACAAAACAAATTCAAACAGTAATTCAGTCAAGTGGCATCCTAAAGCAAAAGAGTGTGATTTGATTGGTTTGAGAACACCACCATAACTGAGACTAAATTACAGCTTGCTTAATATGGGGTCTGTGAATACTAGCTGTATAAAACATTTTCATGTCTAAGGTTGAGTAGAATGAAAACCTGTTGTCTAGGAGCAGCCCTGTTGCTTATATGGCACTGTAGAATGATAATAAAAATGTCGTTAGGAAGAGAAGGGAGAAGAATTTGGGATTCAGGATGGAGGATTTAAGGGCATGTGAACTAGGAAAATGAGGATTGAATGACATATGGTACAGAAGGAAAAGGATTACAGGGCCTGGAACATTGGAGGCTACAGATTACTGGAATATAAATTATGAATCCTTACACATGTTCTGCTTATACTTTAGCCAGAGGAATTCCATGGAGATCTGCCTATTACTAAGGGATTGCTCTCTTAACAGAACAGTCATTTCTGTGGAACTAGAAAGGAAGTATGTAGTCTGCTATCTAAGTGTAGGTGATGCAAGTGTTATCATGCAATAACACATGGGCATGTGTCACCCTGGAGTGTTAAAATCTTGCGTTTCAGAGTCACAGTGAAGAAAATCCTCTCAGTTACAATTTTAAATCTATATATGTGTATGCTCACGGACACACGTGGAAACAAATTGTAGGTAAAATACAATAGCTGCAAAATTGCTAGGTACTAGTATTTTTTTTAGCTTCTCCAGAGATTTGGAATATTTAGTGAGTGCTGATAATAAGTTCATGTATTTCGCATTTATACATAGCATAGTACAGCTATAGTGTCTTTCTCCTCACTTTTCTTTTTTAAAAAGAGATTGGTGGATTAACAGAATGCTAAGGAAAAAATAGGGTATAAGCATGCACTGTGAAATCTTCCCTTCACACACTGACAGTTCAGTTTTGCAATACCTTTTGTTCGTATCAACCAGAGGCTCATCAGAATGAATACTACGGTGTGGTGGTTCACTGTAGAAGGCAAATTCAGACTGCAGACCATGAAATCTATGTTGGTGTGCAATTCCCTCAAGGTCTCAAGAGGTTGGATTAATGTACTACGGTAATGCATTCTGTAAGCCCAATTCTAATTTAGGCATGGTATCTAAAGGCCATGAAAAGAGTGATGGGACCTGCCCTGTCTGCAAGTAAATGTGTCCTGAGTGCATTCTGTCAGTGTACCATTGGGCAAGACAGAGTAGAATTCTTCATGGCACCAGTAACAGAATCACTAGCCACAGAAACCTGTCTTACCGCTATAAACTTCAAGGTAGCAAAGCATGTTAGCAGCACCTTCATGGCTGAATGTTAGGTTTATGTGCTTTGCAGCTTTTGACAAGAATCAAAGACAGACTGTACTTCAGTACATCTTTTTGGTATCTGTGTACTAGCAACTGACTTCATATGTGGCAGAGAAAAGTCTAAGTAACCTGGGTGTTGATGTGTGCCACTTTAAATATGATTTTTATTGGGACATATAACAACAGCAACAACAATAATAATTCATTAGTTGTTGTTTATTATTATTACAATATTTCTTGACTATACTTTTCAGCACCAGATACCCCTAGTAGAAACAAGCATTGCAGTGGATTCAGCAACAAAAATGTAATGCTAAAGGCTCAATTTTCAAGATTTATTTTGCTTCTAATTCCTAGGATTTCACAGTTTTCATAGGATATTACAACTTTGTCCTGATAGTCTTTTATAGGAGCAGGAACTCTAGTTTCCAGTTATAATCTATGCAATTATTAATGTTTACCAAATGCAAGATATCAATTTATAGGAATATATTGGGGATTAAGCTAGAGACTAGCTTTTAGGCATCTGGGCCTAATATGAAGTATTTTAAGCTGAGAAAATAGTACCAGAAGTTCCAGTCAGCAAGTTCTTATATCCATTATGATTTTATTGCTAACTGTTGTTCTTAAAATGTTAAGGGACATCTGCAGTGCATAAAGCTGAGCCTGGGACTGTAAAATGCTTTTCTCTCTGTGACTTTTTGTAAGGAGGTGACGCATGTTTTGCTTCTGAGGCTGGGAAGGAATTTTCTGATCTTTCAGCAGAGTAAAACAAATCCTTATGTTTAGGGCTTCCATCTTCTCTTATGTTTTTGCAGCTCTCTTAAAAAACTCTCTCAGTGTTGCTAAGGTTAATATGTATTCTCAGAAGCTCCCCAAATCATATTTTACCTCCTGCTTTGCTCTGGTTTTGATTTGTCTTTGAGATGTTTCTTCTACACAAGTTACTTGTCAGTCTGTTAAACATTCATGCGTTAAACATTCACGTTAAATATTCACGTCCAAAGTGGGCTGTGATTTTCTAATATTTTTTTTTCCCCCAGGAACTGGAATACACTTTTTATGTCATTTGTGTATAAAGTGTGAATAGTAGCCTGGAGTTGCTACAAAGCCTGTAAGCGTACCTCTTCCCTCTTAGATAACAGTGAGGATCTGAACCAGCATTTACATTTGACGAACTGCCCAGCTTTTGGATCCTGAACATTTTCTTCTTAAGATGCTGCTAAGGCCCATGCTAGCACTCCTATAATGGAAGCAGATGCTGGGCTGGGTTAGCATTCAGTGGCCTTTCTTTTGAACAGCATGTTGTTTAGACTTTAGAAAGCATTGTAGAAATGTTCCTACAGGTTTTATCTTTTGTAATCACTTCTTCACTAATTCCACATACCTTATGGCTGGTCCACATCTAATGGTTCTTATATATGAGTTTTACTTCTGTAATCATTTCAGTCTAGACTGAGCATTCAGGACTGTTATTTATGCCACTGTATCTGTGAATTTACATCCAGGATTATATTCTTCAGCTGTTTTGGTTCTAAATTGATATATCAACAGCAATAGAAAATGTGTTCCTAATTGCATCACAAACTGGGAAATCTTGCAAACCAGTTATAATAAACTGAGTCTTACACATTGTGCACATCATGTATTTTGCTACTGAAATGGAGGGGGGAATCTAAGCCAGCTCTGTGTGCTTTAGAAAGTAACTTGCCACCTGCTTCTGCAGGAACAGGTTGTTTCATAGAAAGACTTTTCTCATAATGCACAGTGCTCTGTATAGAGGATTGGGGATGCGTGTCTGCAGGATATCATAGCAAGTTAGCCTGTGTACAGGCTAAAGAGTCATCATATATCAGTTTTTCCAGATATCTAGCTAACGTGAAGCTTTTCAGCCTTAATCCTTTTACATTCAAAATCATTCAAACAATTTTCAGATCACCATTCAAATCGTATTTTTTTTTTTATTGTAGCACCTAATAATTAGATATATGGAGACATTATTTTCTGTGTCAGTGTAACTATCTGGTGTATTAATGTATTAATTGTGTATGTTGGAAATGCTGACAAGTTCATTTAGGAAGGAAAACCTTTAACTAATGTTGGCTTACTTAATTATTAACAGTCTTATTACCTAGAAATAGAACCTGGCTGAATGGATCCAGACCAACTTGGCGTAACCTGTTGTGCCTTTAGGGGTCTACAGAGACAGAAGACATCAGTAGTCACAGTCCCCTTCTTTTGTCTAAGAACACATTTGGCTTTGTTTAAACTCAGGCTTTTGATTCCAGAGGATTTTTTATGAAGACAAAATAGAGAATATAGTGGAAGTCTGTTTTTTATTAATAAGCGGAAAAAACTTGGAACAAAGGGTCACTTCTGACCATTTCTAAGCAACTGTAAGGGATTTATTTGCTCAAATAAATTCTTAAATTAAATCTGCCTGTGTTATCGTTTTGTGAATATATTCACAGTTCTAGATACACAGAGCCATTGTTAACAGCAGTAAGACTGCAGAGCACATCCTACAGTAAATGGCAGTAGTCTCAGAAATGAAGGCAAAATAAATGAAAATGTGGCTGCCTATTAAAATAGTGGATCTAATTAACATAATCTTACAAACTCCACTTGTAACTGCATATCTAATGGTTCAAAAACAACCATGGAGAACTGGTGCTTTGTTCATTATACTAGATAGTGTGCTGTATGTAGACTGCTTTCAGAAAGGCAGGCATTCATAATAATGCAACTTATGTACAGTGTTATATAGACATAAATTTTAACCTCTGTTAAAGCAGCAATAGTCATGAGTCACCAAATCTCCATCTGAATAGTCTTCTTTATATCATTTTTTTTTTTAAAGAATATCTCTACAAGGTGTGTGTATCAATACAGAGAATAGCCAGTGAATTAGCACGTGTCTAATTATAAGACTTTTTAGTCTTATGTGTGAGTCACTTATTTTCTGGACAAATCTATTGTTTGCCTAACATTGTAATCAGTCTAAAGCACAACCGATTATTTTTGTATTCAAATATCATACCAGGTATTAGTAACCAAGTACAAAAATTGGTCGTGTAATTGGGCAGTTAGTGTTTCACACGAAACTGTGTGTGTATGGTTCAAAAAACACCCTTTGTAAAGGGAAAATAAAACATTTTCTAGCTTTTGGAAATGCTTTAAACTATCAACATACTTGTGATATGTTAAATTGTCCAGATTAATGTACTGTAATTTACCAGATATTGCTCTGCATACACGATCTATTGGTATTTCAGCAATGTTTGGGTAAAACAACCCTTCAAATCATTGTGGAGGGTATTCTTTTAAGATAAAATGTTTTACTAATCTTAAATACACTTGAATTTCTGATATGTTGTTCTTTGAGAAGAATTAATTAGTCAATCTTTATGTAATCATCCTGCTGGCAGGGCACGGTTTACTTTGGGGAGCCAGGCAGCGAGCCCCATGACTCAGCTGGCAGGGCAGGGGCCTTGCGGGCCAGGGCCTGTCCCATGGCGCCCAGGCAAGGCCAGCAGGGACAGCCTGGGGACCAGGAGTGAGCCCAGGCTGCCGGCAAGTCTGTGGCGAGGAGGCAGGGCTGGCGTCAGGCTGGTAACACGGCTTGGCGGGTCAGGGTGAGGGCCAGGTCTGGTGGGGTGAGCAGGGTGAAACAGCTCCATGATCTCGGGGCGGGCTGGCGGTGACCAGAGGGCGCAAGGCCAGCCAGGTGGCCGGCGTGGGGCTCGCTGTCCAGGCGGCTCGTGGTCTGGGCTGGGTGCCCGGCACAGGCATGGCTGCGATGCAGCAGGAGCTGTGGCTCAGGCTGGGCTCCCATGGGAAGGGGGATCGGCCCTGGCTGAGGCTTCTCTGCAGTGCTGCCCCAGAGCCTCTCTCCAGAGTCAGGGAATGGAGGGCAGCCCTCAGCTGCGCCATGCTGAGGCCAGGCCGTCAAGCCTGAGGGCGAGGCAGAGAGTGCTTGCAGGACCATGGCGCTTGCACTGCTCCTAGTCACATGTGGTCCAAAAAGCTATGCCTAAGGCATAGACCTGAATGAGGGCAGAAAACATCTTGCTCTGTTTCTAGTTTTTTGGTCTCTTTTTGAGAAAAAGAATGGTTCTATTTCAGATACAAAATGCGGGGGTGGTGTAGGGGGAACCACAGAAAATGTGTTGCAACAGCTTGCCAATAAAGATAATTAATACAATAATGACATCCAAAGACTTGTTAAGGAGACTGAGTAAAATTTTACTAATTCCCCAAGCTATGCAGGGAGATATTCTGGATGCTTTTCTGTTTTTTCTTGTAAGCAGCTAATCATAGCTGGGTGCAGTTTCCAGGCCAGATTCTTATAGACTGCACGGCTGAGGCTGAAGTTCCCAAAAGCCATGCATTAAATTACTAGAGACAACTTTTCTAGAGAGTTTGTGCTACTTTTTAAAAACTTACTTTATAGATTTGTGTCCCCTTTTCCCCCAGAATAAAGGACTGGGGGGGTGAATATTTGTATATTCCATTGAAGAACAAAGGTTGAGAAACAGTAGTTTGTTGAGTGAATCAGGATGTCTGGCTTGCAATTTTTAGACATTATTGTAATTACTTAATGTTGTTCAAAGAAGCGGAAGTTCACGTGTATACTTATGTCAGTAGATTACACCAAGGAGTACCCTCATGTCATTTCTCTGGTTTTGAACTGACCCACACTACAAAGTTCTTATTCAAATACTTCTACTCAAATAGAAGGGAAACCACAGTTTGTAATGCTACTTCCAGTACTTTGTTTACATCTAAAAGAAATTTTGACTGTGCTAAGTTGTAACTTGAAGGTACTGTATAGGCTATAATAGGTGTTTTCTAGTGGATAATTGTTAGTATAAAAAAATAATAGGCAATAAGACCAAATTTTAAATCACTATTTGATCTTAGTTAGTTAAGGGAACATCTGTGAAAATCTATGAATTGTGTCCATTTTGAAGTAATTAATCACATAGGACCAGGCTTCCATCTCACAGAAAATTATAGTCATTATCAAAGGTCAGAGTTCACTAGAGTGCTAAATGTTTAGTAGAATAAATTTTGTTAGTACTAAAAATGTATTGTAGAGGCGTATTAATAGCCTAATTTCCCCTTAACAATAAATTACAACTTGTTCTAGAGCTGAAGGTTATCTTGCTTATTTTATGCCTTCCCTTTGATTTCAGTATCAGGCTCATTTAGTTTGTAATAATAGCGATGGGGGTTTTGTTGTTGTTGTCCGAAAAAAACAGAAGATTATTCTCAAATTCTTACATTCACCTGCAGGAACACAGTTCCTCCTAAAAGTGGGGTCCTAGTTGTAAAAGTGAACTCCCCAGTTGCTGAACGTGCTCAACAGGCACATTGCCAGAGGGCTGCTGAAATGGAAGAGTAGTACATACGTACTACGCCAGGAACAGGGTAGTACACACCAGGAACAGAGTCTCCAAGACACAAAGGACTGAAAAAGGGAGGTAAAACTGAGGTAACTGTCTATAAAATTTGGACATCTGAAATGCTGTTTTCAAGACATAAGCTGCATTTTAAAATGTTTTTAAAAAAAAAGGAAAAAAAAAAAACAGAATAAAGGGTAGAACCTTATCTTACTGTTTTGCCTTCTAAGAACTGGATAAGAAATCATGACTGAAAAATTAAATATTAGTTACATTTGGAATTATGGAACAGCATGAGACACGATAGCTATGTACCTTTTATGTTGGACATTTTAACAACATGTTACATTGGGATTTTTGATGCTTAATTTTCAAAGAGAATGTTAGCTCACTAGACAAATTCAGCTAACCAAAACCAGGCAACCATTGGCCATTCTTAGTTTAAATCAGCAGCCATTAGAAAAGGCCTGGTATACAGAGGAGGGCAGATCTTCAAAACTATGCATTGCTGTTAAGGCTCTGAGTAGTGCAGTTTCAAGATGGCTTTTGTGAATTCGACACTGGTTTATTCAGAAGGTTGTGGTTCTGACTGTCCCCTTGCTTGCAAAGTTATTGAATGCATTTGTACAAATAAAATAGTGGCAAATAGATGATGTACACAAGGTCCAGTATAATCCAGCTTTTGTTTCCACCACCTGACATTTTTGTATATGAAAAATGTGTGTAATTGTACTTCCTTTCCCAATAGAAACAGTGCAGTGGTTTAATTATTAATGGTAAATGCTGATAGATAATACCCTCCTTCAGAGGTTATGAAAGTGTTATTTTAATGTTATTTTAATGATTTATAGAAAAGGTCTCAGATGGTACAGTATCTGCATGCAGCATTTTACAGCTTAAGACAAACTCGAAAAGGTTGCAATGAAGTGTAGCGGTAGAAAGCATTTGGGGCTAGAGATTCAGCTAGGAGAAAAAGTCCTTGGCTAGCATCTGTCGTCCTAGATCAACTGGAGTAAAGCAGCCTAGAAATGGAAACCTCTAGTGTTTTCTGATCCTGGGTAGGAAGCATCTGATTCTTATTTCAAAACACCACTTTTTCCAGTTAAAGCATCATAAAAGGCTTTATTTTAGATGCTTTTTTTTCTGAAGCATCAGAGTATGTTTCAAGACCACGCAACCTTCCTAGCTGGATTAATAAGTAAAAGTGTTGGGAAAAGGAGGTATTTAACAAAACAGTTACATCAAACATAACTGTATGATAACACCTTGCTTTTCTCTAGAGTTCATCCAGTCTTCTAGGCCCAATCGCACTTTGACAAAATGTCTCATAGAACTGCAGAATAGTTGAGGTTGCAGAGAAGTACTGTTCCCACACAATCTGCTCCATTTCAGTAGCATCTTGGTATCTGTGTCTTTGCTTGGAAATTCACGGAACTCATGGCTGCAATAGTCCCAGAACAAGAATAAGAAATGGAAGCTGGGAGACAAAAGAATAGACGTTATTTTATCTCTAAAGAAGAATTTGAGGGAAGAGCTAATAAGCACACTGAAATGGAAGCCTTAATGAAGCTGTGTAGGTGATCCAAACTGCCAGCAAACTTACTGTTTGAAGTTTAGAGAAATGTAAAACCTCCACTAGCTATCAGTATTCTTGATCACATGGCAGAATTGCAGTTTAGTGATTAATTAAGTTGTAGTATATTAACTGTATACATTTTAAATGCCCTTTCTGTGGGTAGTTGGTTGACAACTGGTATATTTCAAAATCTGCCTAATAGCCGATGTTATCACTAGTATCAGAAGAATGTTAGCTGCGGACCTTTGAAATTTGATCATATCATGCTGGTCAAACAGATTTTGATGTTTTGTCTAATCTTAAGTGAGCATGGACAACGTGTTCAGGCACCACCTCAGGAAAAAAAATTGGGCAATTCTTGGACAAACTGATAGTCAGCTGGGTGTATGATGTGTTGTCATTCCCTTTGTCTTGTGGCTATGACATGGAGAACATCATGCTTCTTCAGATACATGACTAATTAGGACAATGCAATAATTTTAAAGTTTTAGATTCTTAGAGCCTAATTTAGTGCTTGGTTTTCTTACCATAGTGGAAAAAAAAGGTCAGCGTTCTCCATTGGACTGTCACTGACCTCAGCATTCCTATGCAATTCTCTTTATGGTATGTACGTATGTAGTGCTTATGGCCTGGACTGCTTGGGAAGCAAAGGAGTCTGTATGATGGGTAAAACTGGCGCAGAAGTACACAGTACTTTGGTCTTCTTGAAACCTCCTTAAACCCTTGTCTTTCACTGTGTTGTGTTTTTTTCCCCCTCTTCTTTTATCATGTCCTTCAGTAAGACTTGTGGAGGTGACACTTGGTTTGCGAGCAGTGCTGAATGCCCTCAGCTCTACTCTACTCAGTGGCAGTCGTTTTTGAAACTCAGACTGAACGTTGATGGAAAACTGTGACTTGCATGCAAAGATTTGTGTCCCTGCAACTGTGTAAAGAAAAGGACACTTATGTAATGAGGTGACCTGTTTGTCTCATCTGCCACCTCCTCTTCCCTCTTCACCCCTCTTTTTTTTGCAAGTCATGAGCCAGTATCAGTAGTTTAAAGGCAGTACTGGATTCAAGTATCATTTGCATTTCAACACTTTGCCTAGTTCATGAGTGCACCCTGTGTGACCATTGCCTCCCTAGTTAGTCCCTTGAACATTCTGAGTGGTGGCTGTCCATGCACAAATAACCTGAGCATAGTGGTCAGCCAGTGATCACAATGTAATTCCAAAACATCCATTGCATATGCTTTTGCCTTTCCAGAAGAACTGGGAATGCAGTGGAAAGCTGATGGAGAACTACAGGAAGAAAGGAATGTGTGGACATGGAAATGAATTGGAAGAATTGTGTGGGAGTGGTTAGAGAATGTAGAAGACAGAGCATTTCAACTAGTGTCATTTGTTCTGCTGTTGAACCACAACCTTTTTTCCCCATGTGTTAATCTTTCTGAAAATTCCAGAGGGGGAATGAATTCACACTAGTCTAATGCAGTAGTAAGTGTATAGCACCACAAAGAGTTGTTCCCTTGGGTGTGTAGCTTATTGGAGAATTTATTGCACTGTACATTAATAAAAATTTGCATGTTCTCATTGCTGTTTGTTACTGCAGTTCCTGTTTTGTGAGTTGATCAAAAACCTGTTGCAAAATGTTTTTCTTTGAAATCTGGATGATTGTCATATGATAGAGCAAATAGTTTTTCATTACTGTTAATAACTTTCCTCTTGCATTACTATTACCAATGCAATCCAAGCCACCAGTTAGATCTTTTTGAAGCTTTGCATTCTGGGAATTTCTAATAAGATGAATTATAAGAGTACTTTTGGCATCCGGCAGAAAAAAGCTAACTTCTCTGTAATAGCATAATAAAAAATTTTTAGTTAAAACATTGAAAGGAAGGAAAAATGATTTTTTTTTTTGTATTGGAAAGAAAGAACTTACTGGTCTGACTGTATGTTACATATTAAATATTGGAGTAGGGACAGGATTCTTGGTTGATCCACTATGAGCTACCCGATCATATACATAATTGTGTTCTTTCTGACAGTAACCCTTACAGCTGCACGGAGTACCTTTCTGTTCACGTGTAAGGGCATGTCTTCCAGCCTACTGTTCTGCAGTATGGGTCTGAATTTGGATCTCTTGCATCTTAAGTTGGAGCAGTCTATTTGTTTAGTGGGAGACAGGCACCATTATCTCTTCTGGCATCTGTGTTTTTAAGGAAAGAATGCCTTGTTTGTTTTTTTGATAGAAACTCCAGGGAAGGATGCAGGGCTGTGAATTTTGCCCAGAATTAGGTACCCAAGTACCTGTAGAGAACTGAGCTGAAGATGCACTTATTTATTCAGTGTTTTTCTACTGGCAAGATAATCATCCCCTGCCTCAGTGTGCTGGATGCTGCTATCCTTTTTTGATAGATTTCAATTTTGCTGTTGTTAGATGGCCTGAGTGACATAGAGCTGTGGATTCCACTGTAAGAACCTAGAGTCCCTCTTTAGCCCTGACTTTAATCACCTAATGTTGCCATTTTTTAAGTTATTTTGTTGTCCCCAATAGCTTTTACTTGTACCATTTCCTTCAACCTAAATTAATGTTTGAAATGCGAAGGCAAATATTTTACTTAGTTTTTTTATATTTACTCTATTAATTTGTAATGCTCAAGGTACCAGAGCTCATATGCATGTGTGGGCACATGAAGAAACAACCAAGGGGATGTCTTCTGCAACACAAGGTTTCCAACAAACATGACATACATAATCTAGCCTGTGATTTAATATAGGATCACGACATAACAACTCTAGTATAATTATTTCATGCAGTGATATTGCTAACTCACATTTCAATGTGTGGCATCCATTCACTGAGACTTTTATGCTGAATTCTCAACTTTTAAAAGATTAACACATTTAATTGTTCTTCTGGAAAAAAAATCTGTCTGCATGAATGACTAATAGGAAATAAAAAAAAAAACCCTGCCACAACCCAAAGTCAGAAAAGTTTGTCTTCTTTGGGATTTAAAAATGGAATTCAAAGTGAGTTGTATTCATCTCCTTGTTAGCTTTTCTGGCTGAAGGAGCAACAAGCAGAAACTCGTACTGTCATGATAAAAGATATTTCAAAGAAGGCTAATATTTAGTATAATTTATCACACAAGAGAGGAATCATAAGTGTGCTTTTATTATAATTGAAAATTATGTGTGTACCATATGTATGATCTCATAACAAACAAGTTATACCCGATTCTTTCAAAGAGGAAAAAAACCCTGTGTACCTGTAAACCAGGTACAAGACTTACTGGAAGAGCTGGTTTTATACTAATATCAACCTTTTGACTTAATAGACTGCTTCTACACATTTGTGTCCTACAGCAATAATGTATTATTTTATATTACTGGGATCAGTAGGCTGTTTCTGTATAAGGAACATTACATGTGACTTACAATGTAGCTTAAGATGGCCTAAAAAATAATCTTTAAGTAAAATTAAATTGACTGCTACTAAACAGTAGTATGTCTCAAACATTTATTTGGATTCTTCGCAAAATTAGACTGTAACCCTTGCAAAGATTAGGCTTTCATATATGTTCAAGAAGTTTCTGCTTCTGAAAGGGACAGATGAATTCTCCAAGAACTTGTATTATTTTGTTTTTTCCTACTGCTACCCAGGACAGAAGGGCAGAAGCATCAAAATCTTCATATGATTTTTTTAGAGAGACATCAACGGGGATGGATCTCATTCAGTCCTAAAACATCCCGAGCATTTATTAGCAGCCTAATTTGTTGGCTTGTGCACTTGTGTCTTTGAGCATTGAATTAGCAGATTGTGTACACTTGCCCTAAAGGAGGCATTACTATTGCTGAGACATATTATAGGAATACTTTTAATTACTTGAACATACCTATTTACTCCAGTAGAGGGAAGCAGCACATACACATTCCACTCCAATGCCTTTCTAATAAAAATACTGTTCTCTTAAAAAGCCACACCTATTCTGGCCATAGGCATATGTAATTGTTGACCAAACACCAAGGAGGAAAACTGAAGAAACTAATAGTTATTGAAGCAGAAATAGCATTTTATTAGAGTTGGGTAATATATTGCTGGTCAGATGCCATGTTAGTTCGTGTACATCTGTGTTTAGCACTAGATATCTGTTCAAGGCCTTCTGTTACTGTACTATAATGAGATTTATTGAAGCAGCCTTTGACAGAGGTGCAAACTTGAGTAGGAGCACAGTAGAATCATAGTCACTTGACTTCTCTGCTTTGCTTTTTTTTCTTTATTTACCTAAGGATAGCAGGAAGTCTTGGGAGGCAGTTAAGTATGAGAATTCAGTCAATGGTTAGTATTTTACAAAAGATGAATCTACATCCTCATCGTATTATTTTTACCTTTGTTTACTGATACTGGTTATACTAAATATCTAATTTGGTAAACATTAGAACATTGCTGTTAAGTTCTCTAATAACAAAATCGGCTGTGACTTCATATTACAGGCATCATTTGTGAACTATAATATGAGATCATTCTTCTTTGTCATTGTGTGCTACACAGTGACAGGGTTGACTTAAAAACATTATTTTTGTTGTTCCTGCATGTAGTTCAGCCCTGTCTGTAAACCTGTTGTAGGAATGTATATGTAAGTGTATGTGTTTCTCATTACAGAATTCTACAATTGGTGTTTTAATCCTATTCTGCAGAGAATGGAAATTTCATACTGGTCAGGATCACCACATGCGGATCCTGTTCCTTTGTGGCTGAAAGGAGAGGTTACTAGCTTTTTTTTTCTTTTTTTTTTTTTTTTTTTTTTTTAAATGGCTTCAGGCTTTCGGATTCACACGCTAACTACAATGCTTTGTACTTCCTTTCAGTATATAGGCATTACAGTATCTAAACTAACAATGCTAAGGCTAACTCTTCTGTTCTGCACTCTTCTGCTATGCAGAAATAAGAAATACACATTTTATTAAGAAAATAATTTAGTAAATTATGACTACTTCTACAGATAAATGTTGAATGAAAATTTGATATACAGCAGAGAGTTTACATTTTAGACTTAAATGTATCAGAGTAAATCTTGTTTTTCCTACTTGCATGACTTGTACTTTGGGGGAGCTGGTAACATGTATGGAGGAAGAAAGATTGGCCAGCTGTGACACGTAAAGACTATTTTGTCCCACAGTAGTACAGGTTACAAAAGCACAATAATTACTGACAACGTGATGCCTTATTCTCAGTTAGCAAATCATCAGTAATTTCTTCAGTTGTATTGACTTCCATAAGATTATTTTACAAATGGTATTGAGGTGCAGACATTTCCCTTTCTGCTTATACATTGTAGGTTAACATAAGCTGATAAGAGTAATTCCTCTTCATTCATACTATCAGACTGCCTTGGAGTAGGTGGGCAAGGCACTCTGATATCTTGCTATTCACAGAAAGGCCTGCCTACTTTGTGAATTTCCATTCTGATTGGAGAAGTCCGTGACACTCAGCTTTATTTTAAAATCTATTTCAGTAGTATTTTTGTGTATCTGTGCTTGCTGGGGAAGGTGTGCTAGCAACACAGGAGTCCACTGTTAAATATCTCACGCAGCTTGCTAAAGTGATCCAGGTACTGTAACATGGATAGAGATGAAGAAAACTACTATGGAAAACACGGTAATTTACCTGCTTTCTTATGACAATTCATAAGCACCCGATCTAAATCTCATTTATTTCAACCGGGCTATTTCAATTGACTTTAATGGGCTTGGATCCAGCCCCAAATGGTTTTCTATAACTTCTTCAATTACTAGCAATGTACTATTTTTTTTTTCCAGCATGATATTTGCTAGTTTATTTAAATTGCAGATCAAAGGTAAACTTTATATATATATTATCGATTTTTATTTTAGATAAGTAATTTAGATTTGGGTTTTTTTAATTATTACAGTAATAAAGTGCAATAATTAAATTCAGATACTGTTTGGAGTCAGAATTGGTAAATGAAATATCTTGTGAAATATTTCTTGTAATGATATTCTAATTCGATGTACAAAAGTTTCCTATTATAAAGCAGCCTGTGAAATAATCTGTCTCATCTGCCAAGAGTGAATATCATATCAGTTTTTAATCCTAGAAAAAAAATGACAGTCATTATCCCACACCACTGCTTTCTTCCTTATGCCTACCAAACTCCTAAAGCTTGGAATTTGCTTTCTAAATATGTTTGGGCTTTTATAGCTAAGGAATTAGTTTGCTTTTACCAGGAACTACATAAATACTAACAACATAATTAATTCCCACCTCACTCCCAAAGAATCTTCTAAATTTTTAAAGAATGGTAGTAATTAAGTAGGGAATTTGATATGGAAGTTGTAAAAATGAGAATGAAACAAACAGCATTTTTCTTTTTTCTGTTGGTCTGGTCTGTAAAACTATGACCACAGTTGCTGTGTCATATGTTTCGGTAAGGAATATTCCAGTGACGCTACAGACTACTTCTGTCAGTGAATTTTAGTGTATTTTTTAACTTAGAATATAGTTGCCTTTTCCTGTGTAAACTGCCATATTCTGTGATGGATTTATATCAAGAGCTAAGTGATAGAGGAAGACAATTTGAGCAGTGTTGCACTGCACCGTGCCATGATAAGCATACTGACTGCTGGCAGTGAGGAACAGTTCTTGGAAGAAGTTTGCAGTACTGCAATAATTTTACTGCTGTTAATGACTGTTACTATCTCACAGCATCCCTCTGCTTGCCTGATGGAGATGAAAGTCTCCATTTGAATCAGAGCTTGTTTTCTGGAGTGCTTTGTCTGTTTTTATCTTGCCTGGTAATTACTGGATATTAGTTTTCATTGTAGCAGTATTGTGGAGTTCACCTAGTACACTTGAATATGCTCCATAAATATATGTATCTTTTGTCATGCATTTTCTTTGTTCCATTTCAGAAGCACACAGGTATGACATAAATAACAAAACTTGAGCTATTTACAATGATGGACACTGTTAATAATGATGTTATTATGGAAAGGACACTTGTGGAAACACACTACATCTTCCCCAACTGGTTATATTATAAAACCATTTTACTTAATGGAGACATTCTGGAAGCTCAGGAGATTGCCTCTGTCAACAAGCTTTCTCAGTACAATACAGACTGACTGGAGAAACATCTATAAGCAAAATATGTGTGTGGTTTCCCTGCTGAAAGTCTATTGTGTTTTTGAAAATCTAGCTTGCTGCCATACCAAGGAGATGAGAAATTACTCCTTTCTATCTGAAAAGTAAATAATGCATAACGTGTAAAAATAGCTAAAAACAAGCAAGCACGTTAAAATACATTTAGGGCATGCTAGGTCTTAGCTGGCTGTAACCAGACAGTTACAGCAATGTGGGACTAGGTGGACCTCAAGAGATCCATTTGGCTCTCTCTGTGCTGAGACGTGGTACATTTTCTATTCTGTTCCCAACAGGTATTTGTCTAATTCATTCTTAAAAGCTTAGGGTGAGGAAAATTCAGAAGTATGGTTGGACAACCTGTTCCAGTGTATAACTGCCCATGCGTTCAGAAAGGTTTCCTAATGCCTAATCTAAACCATCGTTGCTGTAAATGAAGTTAGCTTCTCGCTCTGATAGAGGAAGCTGAGAACAACTGATCACTGTCATTTTTGTACAGTATTTGAAGATGCATATACCTGTTGTTTTATGTACCCATTGTTTTGTGCTCCTTCCCTTAATCACAGTTATTGAAGTTTCCGTTCATTTACTGCTTTTTGTAAACCTCTTAGTGTCTTCTTTCTAATTAGTCCTACTCTCTCCAATTTGTCTGTATCTTCCGAAATTCTAGTGCCATGATGTAGAAATAGTTTTTCAGCTGAGGTCTTACATGTCCCAAGCATAAGGAACAGTGACTTCACCAGTCATGCTCATGCTTCTTGAATAGAATTGTGCTTTTTTTTTTGCAAGGACATCACTTTACTGACTCATTCTGTTTGTAGTCTGCTGTAATCCTTTAGGGTTCTTCTTGTCAGTGTTGTTGAAAGCAATTATTCTCTATGGATTTGTGAATGGAGTTTGTTTTCATAACTTTTGTCAGTTTACGAAAATCACTTTGAATTGTTGAATTGTTTATCAAAATCCCTTTGATTCTGTCTCCAGAAGTATTTTAACACTTGTCACCTGAACAGTTTCAAAGTGTTAATTCTACTTCATTGTTCAAATGGTTAAGGAAAATATTGAATAGCTTTGGAGAACAGGTTCCTCCAGTAGTGGGATTGAGCTAACTACTAACATTCAAGAGTGAGAACTTGGGGTCTTAATGGATGATTCAGTGAAAGTGTTTGTCCCCAAAACCAAGTAGACTAAGAAAGAATTATTAGGAATGGACTGGGATCAAATAGAAAAAGTCATATAATGATTGTATAAATCACAGCCAATATTTGTGGTGAATATCCTGTGCAGTTGTGGCCCTTCCTTTTCCAGTGATCTATAGTAGCACTGAAAAAGGTACAGAAAAGGAATATAAGCATGACCAAAAGTATGGAATGTCTTATGTACGAGAAACAATTGAACAGACTAGGACTTTTGAAGATAGACAAGTAAAGAGAAATATAATAACCTGTAAAATTATTAGTAGTATGCCATGCTGCCATACAGGTATGAGCTGACTGATGGCAAGCTTAAAACAGACAGAAGGAGGTAGTCCTTCAGTGTTTCATTAACCTGCAGTACTCCATGATGTGAGGCATTGCACATTGTTAAAGTGTATGCAAGTTAAATAGAGATTTATGAAATAAATGAGAAGGAAATTCACCCACAACTATTAAATACAAAGTCACTACCTTTGGCTCAGAAAAGTGCAGTTACAAATCTCTGCAATCTCAATTTTAGGGATATACCGCTATGTTTGACTTGATTTTGCATTTCGCCTCAGGTATTCGCTATGGCCCCTTGTTGGATACAGGGTATGGGTTCAATGCATCTTTCTCGTGATCTGGTGTGGCTGTTCTTACATGCTAACCTTGGGTCCTGTATGAGCAATGAACAAAGGCTCACTTCAGTATGCCTTATGGCCAGAACCTGTCAATAGGAAGTAATGTTACAGACTCTGAATTGTTCTGGAAATCAATTATTTTGTAGAAATACTTATTCTGTAGAAATTGCTGTACAAAAAGGTTCTTCAAAATACAGGTTTTGGCCCAGCATTAGGTATTGTGTATATTACACTTGCTTTCTGGATCATGGTGGGTTCCTGTAGTACTTGTGTAACAGCATAACTTACATCTTCCACTCCCCAGCATTGCTGTCACACATCACTCCCCCAAAGTTTTAGCTTTCCCAGTCTCTTCTGTGTTAAAATATATTTGTTTTAGGAGCTTGGTAAGATGGGCCTGAACACCTCAGATGAAGGGCAAATAGAACTTTATTATCTGCTGTGTTTATTGTACTGGTCTGTGTGTATTTTGATAAGGTTTTTCTGATACAAACCAAGAACAGTCTGGCATTTAGTTAATAAGTAAATTCTGCTTTTGAGAAGTTGCTGAATTCTTCTCTAATTGAAGAAAATAAGTATTTTTTCTGTGGGCAGGGGAATGCTTAGGCTGGTAACACCCTTTAATACCAGGTATATTCAGAAGAGGAGATCCCTAAGAAGGCAGTGAGAAAGCACTCTGAAAGTTATTTGTATTGTAGTGTTGGCATTTGAATGAAGAACTAATTTTTCATTGCACAAAGTTTGGTTCAGTAAATCTGCTTAATTACTGAACTTAAAAAAAATGCATAAAGCTGAATAGCTAGCTTCAAAAGGAAAAATCCAAATCCTGGTCTGTTGAATGAAGGACTGCTTCTTTGTCTTCATACAGTAGCTTGAAACTTGAAAATTTAAATTCTGCAATAAATTTTTGTTACTCTTTCCCAAGTGAAATCATACTGTAATTCACCTTATTCAAGTCCACATTTGAAGCACAGATTGGTGGGTTAGTATTTGGCAGTTTCTTAATATAGTTTGCTTATGTGTAGAGTGAATCAATTGGAACTATGCTAACCAGGATAGCCATGTAAAAAAAATGTATCACGTTTGACTCCTTCCATCTGTAAACTCTGGCCAGATGTTACTGCCTGTTTCTATGAGGGACCTGATTTGACCTTCTGGTTGCTCTGAGATTCATATAAAGCAACAACCATGTTCAGGGTGTATGCGTAATCAACTTTAACTTTAAAACCTGCTCTGTTTCCTACACTGGGATATGTGGTGGGTGCATCCACTTGAGAGTTAGCAAAGATATTTGAAACGCGTGCTCTTCTGCCTGCTTTGCAGCGCTGTACCTCATCTCCGGCTTTGGAGAAGCCAGTGCAGTTACGCTACCTGTGCATGGTAGCGTAGAGCAAGGTCAGCACTGAATTTCTGCAGTCTCCAGCCACGCTTTGTCATCTGATAAGCCCAATGCAAAAAGGGCAAACCTGCAACTCTATGTCTATAAAGTCCTGTAACCAAGGCAATGGGAAGTACAAATAACTCTGCAAGACTATAACATTAAGTACAGACATGACTCCAAACTGTTCTTTTAGAGAAAGATCAGAAGGGCTTAGGCTGTAGCTCCAGAGAGGTAGGTTCACTCACTTGTTGCCAAACACACTTAGTGTGTGATTGTGAGACCTAATCCTTGTCTCTCAGATATCAGCAACTTTCTACTGTGAACACTGTGCATAGGTGTAGTGATAGGATGTACATTTAAGGTAATTTATCGTGTGGTAAATGTGAGACCCTCAAAGTTTTTAAGCTAGAAGAAAAAATCTTTGATCTCATCTACAAAAACTAGGTCATTGTATTGGTGAATTACTGATACTGCCTGCATAAAATTATTTTAACAGAACTGAATAAATAGGAATATATGGAAGATGTTCTTCAAAGACTGCTGTTAACACCCCCCTCTCTATAGATTTTATTTTAAATAAGGACATATTTTTATACTGTTTTATTTTAAATGCAGGTGAACCAAGGAAATTTGACCCAAAGTTCAGAGGACCTATTCATAACAGGTAAATATCTTAACTCATTCTATTTAATTCTTTTGGTTTTGCAGTGAACAGGGGATAAAAATTTTTGTTAACAAAACTTGTGAATTTGATTCTGCAATTCTTTTAAATCCAGAAGACAGTCCTTACCACCCTTGAGGATGTATGATTACTGGGGGATATTTAACTCTGTGCTTTTAAGTTCTTTCAATTTGAATGTCATTCTGTATGCCTCATATTGTCTAGTACCTGCTGTCTTACCTTGTGCTGATATAACTAGGACCATGTTACGTTCTGGGGTGCCACAGCCACGTGACACAGTCTGTCTTGTTTCCATACAGCCCAGGACTGGAACCCTGGCACACTCTGTTCTTCAGTTTGCAGCTGGTTTTCCTGCTCCTGTAGTCACCTCATCAAGGGATTTATTTAGTTCTCTCCAGAGTATGGCCTGGGTGTGCCCCATTACATTTGTACTGTGGCTGGCCAGCAGGGTAAATCCCTGGCAGAAAATAGGTAGTGCTTGAAAAGCGACAGCAGTAAAGTAGTGTCAGTGATGTGGCTGGCTGCTGGAGTGACTCAGCACTGAAACCCTTACTTGAGTGAACAGTTTTTATATGCATGAAGAGTGTCTCTGAAGTGAGTGAGACTACCTGTGACTGCGGAGTTGGATCCTAAAACATTGTAATTTAATGGTATTTTTGAACAGTCTATTACTGTGCCTTTTTCTCATGTGCGTGAGGAGTGGTAAAACTCTGGTGATGGTATGTCAGGAGGGCTTCTCTTGTTTTTACTGTTACTGCATGATACAGTTAGTAAAAACTGGTTTTGCACTGTGGCTTGCTATTACATCTGTGTAGTTGCTGTGACAGCTTCTGCAATTCCAGGTGGGTGTATGTATATATGTGCTACTCTAATTGTACATTCCACAGCAGCTTCTTAAAAACACAACCAAATAAATACAATGCAACACTACTATACCACATATGTTCAGTGCATTTTATAATGCTTTGGTGAGATAGTGTTGTTGGAAACAATATAAAAAAGATCAGTTCCCTAAACATTAAGGGTATGGCTTCATTGTACGGTAGACCGTAAGGCAGTGATAGCTGCATTGATGCTTATTGAGCATACTCTGCAAGGAAGTGCACTTGGATTTAGATTCAGCCTACCGTTTCTGCAAGATACACAAATGACTTGCCTGACCTTTTGGGGTTAACAGTGCAGCACTGTGCAGTACACTATAGATGTGCTCTTGAAGTAGTTAAAGATTATTATTAATTTTTTTCAAGACAATGAATGAACTGGGGTTTTTTAATTCATTTTTCCAATTACTAAGTTAAATGATTAAGAAACCACAGTCTTTCAAGCAAATAAATACTATCTAGTTCCTGTGAATAAAATGCCTTCTCAGAAGATATTCCAAAGAGTTCAACAGGAGGAAAATGGGCATCTTCCCTGAATTTGTTTCTGACTTTGGGGCTTCCCACTTTTCTGTAGGAGAAAAGATACTAGGAAGCTGAAAGCATACAGTTTTGTCCAGACAAATGAGTGCTAGTAATGAATATGTGGGTGGGGACAGAGCTGTTTGTATGCCTTGCCATAACTGGCATAACTCTGTGTACAGTGTGGGTGGGGAAACACCTATCTTTGCTTTCTGCTGATAAAATAATTTGTCCTGCTCTTGATTTCATTGTCAGTTTTCATTGGTCAGGGAAAAAAATTTGAAAAATGGAGAGGATGGGTTTCTAGGGAGATAGGCTGCAAATTGTACATATCTGCATGGAAAGGTGCAGAGACAGCTAGAAAAGGGCACATCCCATCATCGTGACTGCTGAAGCTGATGCATTTTTGGAGGTGCTGTAGAGTAGAAATGCTGTTTTGGAGTTGTTGAGCACTCAGCTATCCCCCAAACCACTAAAAGCCTGAAAAACTTGGAAATAGAAAGCCAAGCCTTAATAATGGCATATTAATGGCTATTAAAGAATGGATTACTCCCACAATTTTTGTCAGATGGATCCTTTGCAAGAAGATTCAGTTACCTGAACTTTTTTTTTTTTTTAAATAGAACAGAGCTGTTGCCAGTGGTTAAAGTGTTGGACAGTGGTGGATAAAAGGAGTGTTCAAAAAGGCAATGTGTATAGTGCTTTGCTAGTACTGTCATTCTCAAGGGGGTTGTGTGTGGAGTTTGGTATATTCATGCAAATATCTTTTTATTAAAAAGGATTAAAATGCAATGGCTGTGTTGATTGACTCTGAGCCAACCAACTCATGAAAATCCAAAATGATGTTATCAAGATGATGTCTTTTATTGGTATGACTATGTACTGCAGTCCTTTCAGTTTTTTCCTTTCTCATTCTCTGCTGTTCAAGACTGACTGCCTCTGTTCTCCATAGAAACGCTAGTGTACAGTGGAAATATGCGTTGAAAAGTGGGTTGTATCTAACCTAAAAGCAGTTCTGAAACATACTACTTTGTTACAAAGCCTCCTGCCAGAACAATCTGGCTTGACTTCACTTCCCTTAATAGTCAGTGCTGCAGATGAAAGCGTGTCTGTTCCCTGTTAGAAGGGTCCGTAGCTTACAAGTAGAGTGAAATTGCTCAGAAAGCATCTAAGAAATCATGGGCAATTTATTAGTGTTTTTCCAGATGTAAGTGTAACATAGAGAATAAGTTCTAAACTAGCATTTACTAGCCTTAGTGAGAAGAATAAATTAGAGAACCACAAGTTATTTATCAATTTTATCTTTCTCAGCAGAAAATTTATGACAGAGAACACTGCAGCCTTGTGGTACTCTCACTTGAACACACACACTGTTCTCGTCTACGCAAGATCTATTTCTTCTTTTCCTTTCTGAAAGCTAATAATTTTAGAAATAAATGGAAATGTTTGTTTAGGGAGTTGATCCTAGTTTGAGAAGTATCTTTATGATACTGCCAGTTAGACTTTGTATGCACTGTGTATAGGAATGAATTTAAGTAAGAGTTTAGGGATGTTATTAAGTGTTCATCTATGTGCATTACTACCATAAAGTACTTGTAAGGTTTTACATATTGCATCCACCAAGTGAGTAAGCTTACAGGTTGAAGCAGTAGCCCTGCAATTTCTTGGCTCAAAATGATGTAGCAGGAGTTTTGGTAGAAAACTTTCTAGAGGAAAGTAGAAACTCCTGGTGTTCCCTGTCAGTCTGTGCTGGAGATGTATACCTTCCTTACCCCAGATCTGATGATCAGTTTAACTGAATTCATATAAGACAAATTCTAGCACATCGTATTTTAAGTCTAAGCTATCTCTGATTCCTCAAAGGCAGAAATTTCCTCCAAGCCACCTTTCCCTGCTCCCAGAAGTTCATCCCTAGGAACTGAGTAAGTTGGGCACCTCTCAGTTTCCAAATGTACGAGCACTTGTGTAGTGTCACAACCCTAAAGCTGTCTGTCTCTTTGTCCCATTGGCATTGAAATGGTCTCTCATACTGGACTTCAGGCAGATTTGTCATGTGAGGGGGGGGCTCTGTTGAATGGTCTCAGTATTTCATGGCAATGCCAGATGAAGGGGGGAATGTTGTGGGGAAGGCTTGTGAAGTGAAGGATTCATAAGGAATTCAGATAGAATGTGTTATGCTTCTTCAAGAATAAAAAAGCATTTCTTCCACCAACATCATCATAAGGTATCTTAAATATGTTTGTGGATAAGTCAGTCAGGTACTAACATACAGGTGGGAAAACAAGCTTCTCCTTTTTCTTAATGCAATTATAGTATTTTGGGTATGAAATGAACTGTCTTCCTCCATTTAGATTTTCTCTAAATTCCAGTAAGGGAATTTATACAGTCAATTCAATCATAGCATATTTTTCTAAACTGCTTTGGCAGAATCAGATTAATAAATCACACTTCTGACTTATCTCCAATTTCGCGCAGTTTGTCTTAACTCTTTCCCTTGCCCCTTGTTATTTTTCTCCCTCCTCTTCATAGTTTCTTGGGTTTTTCTCATATTCTTCTTGCTGGTTAGACACATTGTAGATTTTTTTCATGTTATGTTTTAAAAACTCCTGACACCTCCTGGACTATCTTTAATTGTTCAACATCTTTCTAGAAATTCAGTGTTCTTGTTAAGACAAAGATCAACTTTTCCTCTGTGATTAGAAAATGTAGTTAATGGGTTCTCACACAAATTGAATATCAGTAAATTTCCATAACTATTTAGCTATCTTCTTTAAGAGTTTGAAAAAACCTAATAAAAATTCCTGACCTTAACTAGAAATACAAACTTCACCTTCTCACAAATACAAATGTGTCACAGATATCTACATGGCACATCACTTGATACTGTGGTCAATATTGAAATAATGAACAATTTTGACATTTGAATTATCCTTTGTGCTTTTTAAGCTAAATAGCCTGGTAAAGATGTTCCTTAGACTACACGAAGAGTCTACCATAGATAAATGTTGGTAGAATATAAAATTGTTTTTCTCACTACTGGTATTTTTTTGGTCCATGTATGTTTTATTACATGTTGTTGTCTATATCAACATCACATGCCGTGCACTTGCTAATATTAGTGGGGAAGCCTACATTTTTCTTGGAGTTCTTGTTTCGTGTTTCTGGTTTGGGGCATACGGTGTCTACAGGTGTTGCTCATTTGCAGATATCGAATTTTGAGTTTTCCAGAACTAAACAATACTTCCTTAAGCATGGTGCCTGTCACTAAGACATATCAATTTAGTAAATCCATGCAGGTCAGTGCAGATCAGTCATACTCATTAAAAAAAATGCAGAATTCAAGTTGATGGAAAACAGCTTGTGGTGAAAACTTGTATAAATACATTTTTCTGTGTAATTTTCGCCTCTACAGTAGAAGTGGCAATTCATGGGGGATTTTGAAAGGAACTTTTTGCAGGAACTTTCTCTGCAAACATTTAGTTTATAGGGTGCCTTGCACATTTATTCAGCTGTGCAGGATGATGCCCTCAATGTCACTGTGCTGATAGAAATACCCATTTGTACAGCAGATCTTGCTTCTCAGTTCAGCCCCAGTGAAGAAAGGGGTCTTCAGAGCTATTCATGACATTGTATGGCATAGTAATGTCACCTTGACACAACATGATTTAGGGAAGTCTCAAAACACAAGCTGTTAGTCAAGCAGGAAAGAGGATCTCAGAAGTGAGGACATCAGTGGTCACCTTAATGTGTCAGCAGAGTTAAAAGTGGTAACCTGAAACTCACACTGTGAACATCTTGAGCCTCATTTTGCTCTGTGTTTGCACAGTGCTGGGCTCAAGACTATTTGTAGGTGCTAATATACTGCTAGTGCTGTTTAGCTAATAAATGTCGTAGTTTCTTGCTAGTGCAGCATCTTGAGCGAAATTGCACTTGTGACAGGTTGGGCATGAAACTGCCAAACAGAAAGGTTCTAGTCAGTCACTAACAATTAAGTGCATGAACTGTCCGTGAATAAATGGCTTTTATGCACTAATACTCTGCAGATGATTTCATCTTTGCATTCATTTATTTGCTAGGATGCCATTACACATGCACAAAGTATTGTTTGCATGCACTGCCACATGTAATACAGCAAGAGAAGCCAAGAAGCCAGTATGTTTCTGAGAGATGGTGGAAAGCAAATCAGGCTCCATAAATTAAGCTAAATGACAGCAGTAAGCAGTAAAATGTGATGTGGGAGCCTGAACTGTGCACTTAACCAAATGAAGGTCTCTTATTACGTCACCCAAAATGATGAATCTGATGGTTTTATCAGCAATTTATCTCTATGGAAACTCCTGTGTTCAAATACATAGACTCACTGTGTTTTCGTTCAGATTACGGAACTTGGTTATCTAAAAAGTACCAAAACCCATCAAAATTTCCAATACTGGCTATTAGCAAATGCATTTTCAATGTTTTTGTCATCTATACCATAAGAAATGTAAAGTGCTTTTGCTCATTAATCTTTGAATGTTTACACATAATTTTTATAAAAAGGTATGATAGCGCTATCTGTAAGAAAGATTATAGAGCCCATATGATAAGCAATGTTTTCAGTTCCTATTCTCATAATCATATTTCCATTAATCCATCTTCCTTAGGGTTCAGTTTAACGGTTCAGTCTCCTGAGTGATTTTGCTCTGCCTCATTAGCTTGAAACAAACTGAAAAAGCAGATTTGCCATAACAGATTGCCGCCTTAGTTTGAAAAAATTCATATGAAATCTGTTTTCAGTCAAAGCACGGTTGGATAATTTCTGGTTAGGTTTCAGCAATAAGCATGGTCTTCCAATATCTCCTGTTTAGGAAGAGGCAATTCCCATCGTTCCAGTTCCTGCAACTTCGGAAATGCGCAGAACCTTCACAATATAGCCTTGTAGCTTTACAGAGTTATTTTAATTTATTCATTTAATATGTTTTACATTTTTTTTTTCCTCTCCTGTGGAGCTTGTATTTATGAGGTAATGTTATGATCTCACTGAGTGAGCTACTTGAGCTAACAGTGATGTAAATGGACCCAGGGTTTCACCCATAGTATCTAGTAAAATAAGTAATTATTTTGTATGAACAACAATTAGTCTGTATGAACTGTTTCAAAATTTTCTGAAGCCACCCAAAAGAGGATCTATGTACTTCTTATATATATTTAAATAACAGCAATACTTGGCAACAGTGAGTTTTACTAGGTACTGTAAGTTTGTGTATCACAAAGAACAGAAAATCCTGCATTCTGGTAAAGTGTTTATGGGTACTTGTTCATGGTGGCTGTGCAAAACTTTAAAAGGAAGCTTTAGCACAAATGGGTGTAACCTTTAATTGCATTTAGGTATCATAAAATGAGACCTGTGAGAATTGGACTGGATGAGGTTTTTGAGACTATAGGAGTTGTAATTAAAGTATTTATGGTGCCATATTTCTCCTGAGACATCTTGAATTAAATATTGTGCCTCTTAAAAACGGCTCTGATGGAGTGAGAGCCAAGCTTGAGCAGTGTCAGAACTGCTTCTGAACAGAGGCTGGGAAAATGAGCAGCATTGTTTTAGCATCGCTGCTTCTACTTTAAGCAGTTGTCCTTTCTTAGATTACTGTCATATTGACCTTGAATCCTGTACCACCGTAGCCTCACTAAAAATTTATTTCAGTGAGATGTTAAAACTGTGGCTCTCTAGAGAAGGATTTTTCATTCCTGTTCCACACCTGGACACTATTTTCAAGTTCTCCAACTGCTTAAAAGATCTGCCATCTCTGTCTCCTTTATGCTAAATAATAACTGTTCTTCGTTAGAGGAAACATAGATTGGAAAATGGAAAGAATGGTAGATGCTAAAAATGACTGTGTGTCAATTGGAGTTTGGATTCTAAGAGTGCTTTTACTGGCGAGATTCAGCTTGCATCCACTTGGCTGCTTGCATGGACTCGCAAGCGGAGATGAACATCGCTCATTTTATGAAGGTAGTCCTTTACTTTAACTTGAAGCACAGTTAGCTTTCCCTGGGTGATTATTGCTCACTCATCTGTCACAGAAAAGCAGACCAGGATTTGGATCAGGTCGGAACAGCAGCAGTTTGTTACTACAGCTGTAGGGACTGCCCGGAGCAGCACTGACAGGCTCTGCGGACATGAACCCTGCCCAAGTGGGGTGGTTACAGTCCATACACCTTTAGGTTATACAACCTGTTCTTCAGCAAAACTGTGTCAGATAAGCAGAACATGGTAAATAACAACAGTGATTGAAATCCTTCAGATAAGGAGGCTCTAGGCAGCACACCCTTTTATGAGTAATTCACTCCTTTGTTAATTAACTCCTGGTGAGACCATTAGCTGCAAATGTTTCTTAACCAGTGAGGCCTGCAAAGGCCTGTGAAATGGTAACTATTTTGCTTCCACGCATGTTTAGAAACAAGGGCTTGTGAAGTTGGCTTGTGAAGGAGAGAACTGCTGACCCCAGCAGGAGCCCTCAGAGTCGATGGTCTCCACAAGTGCGTACTGACCTTCTTCTGCTTGCTTGGGAGTGTCATACTTCATATTAATTACACTCCTGGAACTGCTCTGATCAAGGTCAAGACACTGGAGAAAAATTAGTCTAATGGTCCACATCTCCACTCCTCTGCCTGCATGAACTTAATATGCAGACCAATAAGTAGAAGACAGTAATTTAATTGAATACTCACAGTTTACTCACTGGCTCAGTTTTCAGACTGGAGAGTGCTGTTCTTTGATGGCTTATCTGTAAAAGAAGGTATGGCTCTCCACAATATGTTGGGGTTTTTTTTGTTCTCTCCATAGAGTGTATTTTAGTTGCATTAAATGAGGTCAAGCAGCTGAGTCAGAATTTTGTGCAGAGATCAGGGGTAGTTGCATATAGGCTTTTTTTCATTTCATGCTGTTATTTTTCCATTCATAAGCTATTTATAATACAGGTAAGTTGTGCTGAATCTTTCTTTCATCACATTGTTTGCAATATTTGATACCAGCTTTAGGGACGTGCTGAGGCAGATGTCCTGTAGTAGCTTATACCATATGTGATCTCATGGATTCAATGTTGTAAGGTATTATTTGTTTTAAGAATATTTAAACCTCTTGCTCAATGTGGTTTTATTGCTGTCTACAACGCAAAAAGCATACACATTTATTTGCTCGGTCTTGCTGTGAAAGCAGGGCCTTATACCTCAAACGTGACTTTGTGAGTAAGACTTCTACTAAGTGCAGATGCAGACATCTTATTCAGATGTTAAAATACTCTAGGACACTCAGTGTTTTCAAAAGGTCATATTAGACACCTTATTTTTAAAAAATGTTTCTTTCTGTCCCTAGGCACTGTACAGACGTTATTTGCTGTGTGATCTTCATAGTTGTCATTCTGGGTTACATTGCATTAGGAATTGTGGGTAAGTAAATGCTGGTGTAGTAGTGCTTTCTCATACACAGGGGAAGTAACTTTGTGAATGTTAGAATTTTAAACTGAGATGTCCCTTTTGCTTATATCTATGGAAAGCTTTACAATTGATAAGCAGTGCCTTCCTTAGAAGCAAATAATGAATTAACGTTCAGTGTCTATTGTAATTAGGGAGAAGTTTAAAACCATGTGTTTACTGATGAAAAATTCAAAATTAAATATGTTCAAGTAAAAATGACATGATTTGATAATTTTGCTGTCATAAAGTAACTGGGGTGGAAAAAAAACATTTGTCATTAATCTGACAGCAAAAGTTAGAGATAAACACTTCGGTTTTAAGAGGCTTTTTGTTCTGTAAAATATTACTGAAAGAACCTATGTGAGCAGTAAAAGGAGAAGTAGGAGAAATTACTTCATTTATTGTGGGATCCAGAGTTGCTTGCACATCAGGATATTCATTAATAATAGCCATTTTATTTTGTTTGTGTGAGACAATGGTATGAATGCCTGTGTGTGAAAGGACAAATGATGCTGTAAAAGTGTACTTACTGTGTATCTGCATGTCTGTCTGAGCTCTTTCAATTTGCTTGTAAAAGATTGTTTTGGCCCTGCCTTACATAGAAGAAAAGCCATTTGTTTTCTTTGTAATTCTGTAATACCATTCTCTGTTCTGTAGAGAGAAAAGGTTGTGCAATCTCTGTCCTTGGGGATATTCAAAAGCTGTCTGGACATGGTCCTGGGCAACCTGTTGTAGGTGACCCTGCCTGAGCAGGGGTTTTGAACAAGATGACCTCCAGAGGTCCTTTCCAACCCCACCCATTCTGTGAAAAGCTGCTGTCTGTAGCATGAAAAGATGACTGTAAGCAAGACTGGCTTAACCTAGGGGATTCCAATAACTGTCTGAGAGAATACTCTATCCTCCCACTCAGTTGTATGGTAGCATAACATCCTCCAAGCCACAATGCTGAGCTGTCTCCTCTCACCTTGCCTGTAGTAGCTGAGCACTGAACATGTTCTAAAAAGTCTACTCTCTCTCAAGCACTGGGAACAATCTGTGTGTATCTTTTCTTTCCCTTATTAACTTGCACTTACTGCCCCGACATGAACCTTTATGTCTTCAAGAAGACAGAGAAGTGAGGAAGCAAATGGTATATACCAGCAAGTGAGAGGCATGGAGGACCTTTGCAGGGAAATGCAAAGCCCGCACTAGGAAGCGAACACCAGGGTAACAGATGGCTGATGATGCTTGCAGGTGGAAGAAATTATTTCTTTTCAAAAGTCTTTGGTTTTTTCTTATCTAATCTCTTTGAGCCTCTGTTTCCAAAAATGAATGATAACTTGAGACCTATGAATGTAAGAAAAGTGGGCAGAATAAAAAATGAATTCAGAAGCTATTCAAGCTGTACTTGATTTTATGCCCTACTTCTAGAGATTACAGCAGCTATAGGATTCTCTTTGGGATGGGATCTGGGAAGAGAGTCCCTAACTGTACTGCATAGCATTATTGTACAGTCAGCTTCAGACTGACTTGACATACAGTCCTTTGACAATTTTTTCACAAGGTCAGTGTCTGTGATTGTGATGCTTAAGTTAACATCAGTGGCATCTGTGTGGAGACAAGTCCAGGACCTCTTTGTTTTGTAGCCACTACTGGATTCTGTGTATGCAAAATCGTGCATATACTCTCGTCACAGTTCTGGCTACTGTTTGGATCCTGTGGGCCCTTTCCTTTGCTATGGAATGAAGCATCTTCTTGCCCTCATGGCCTCATTGCATTGTTCCCACTTTGCTTAAATCCAAAGTGACATTAATGTTCATTTGACTCGTGAAAGTATTTGGAGCAGAAATAGTCACACGACTCCCAGTTACAGGAGATTGGAGAGGGACTTACCAGAATATACATACAATATATATCTCTGCTTACTAAACCTGCTCTGGAATAGACTGAAGAAAAGGAGGTAAATTATTAGTCCTAAGAAGCAACAGTAGTTGCTGGACTGTGGACAGCTGTTGCAGAACTGCCATGCTTGACACTGGGAGTATGCCGTGTCTGAAGGACATCCCTCTAATGTCTGTGCTGTTATCCTCCTCTTCCTACCTGATTGACTGATTCTTCATTGATATTCTACTCTCTCCTTCTGTCACTGCTCAAACGCAAAGCCAGAACTGAAGAAGCTGGACTCAGATCAGAGGAACGTTTGTTGTTTTCCTGAGCATACAAATGCTCTGGTGACTGGTGCCCTGCCCCTGTGCAGACAGACAGTATTCTGAAGTGCTGCTACCTGGACAAAGGCAAAGGAGAGCATTGGCAGTTTCTAGCTGTGCAGTATTCTTGTGCTGCCAGATCTGGGCTCTCTTTTCCGCACTGTAGAAATCTCCTTAATTTTTTGGCTAGAACTTTATGTCAACTTTGTATGTGCAGTTTCCAAAGAACCCCATATGCTAGATGTTGCAGAAGTAGATAGCAGAAGAGGACTGGCCAGTTCCTCGCTTCTTCAGGCCTGTAATCTCAGATAATGTAGTTACCGTGATGTGAGACACTGAATTGGTCATATTCCCTGCTCTGCACATGCAGTAGTTTCCCACTGGACACAAGGCGTCTGAACAGCCTTCTCTTGAAAACCTTATGAAACGTTGGTTAGAACTAGAGCCTATTCCTGGAAACAGATACTGGATTTGTAGCTGGTGACTTTTTATACCTTTCTTACAGAGAAGATATGAATTTTCAAGCTAGAAACATTTAGTTCAGCTCCAAATCCAGATCAACGTGGTCCCTGCTTTTCATCTTTCCTTGTACTGTGCTTCAGCTATTCTTTTTACTCTAATTTATTTCTAAGTAAAAGATGAGATCAGCTTTGGTACAGTTCCAGGGGCCAGCCCTGTACAAAATACAGGAGAGTCAAAGAAGTTCACGTTAAGAGAAAATAGATTATAAATCAATCCTTAGTCATGAATTACGCTTTACTATAGGGAAAAAAAAAAGTTGATTTCCACAATTTCTTGAATACGCGTGAATACCACCCTGGATCCCTGTTTAATTTGGCTTGAGAAGTAAGCAATAAATGCAGGTTCATCACATAACTGCTATGGCTGAAAACCTGAGTCAAATTTTGCCCTCAGTATCGTATGTATAGGCTTCAACCTATAACAGTGGGGTAGAATTTTTTTATGTTTCAGGGGCCCAAAATGTAGTCTGAGTAAAAGGTAATCCATTCTCCTTGAAAGATGAAACCAAATTATTTTTGATACTAGCCTTTCTTAGTTCTGCTTTAGTGATGGCTGCTGTTGAGTGACTGTACTGAATAGAAATAGTTATTCTATGATTTACTTTCTTATCACTCTTTTAACTTTACAGATGAACTAATAGTGCTAATTTAACATTCCATGTAGTTTTCCTTCCTATCAAACTGACTTAACTCTTCACGTTTATTTCAGAGACGCTGGGCTTATCCGGGCGATACTTTACAAATGTTTAGCCTCTTAATTTAAGATTATTTTAATTCAGAAAAGTGCACGTAAAAGGCAGCAAATAACTTATCTTGGAAAAGAGCCTCACATTCCAAAGGACATGTTAATTCAAAGCAATAACTCTTGTTGTATTGCTCCAAGGGATGCTTATACAATACCAGTGTTATCAACATGGATTTACAAATTCTGTATCATGTGTTTTATTACCTGTTTCAATACATTAGTAAATTGCTTGTGTTAAAAAGCCATAAGAACAATTTGGCAGGTCAGTTTCTCCATACATTAAAATGTTAAAAATATACCTTTAAGGGAAGCAAAATAATGATACGAAAGACTGCCCTTTCAAAAATACACAGTAGAGGGAATGAGACAGATAGTATAAACAGATTTGCAGTTCATTTTTAAGTATCACAGGATACCATTGTTCTAATCACATTTTCTCCTTGGCAGGGAGCTTTCCAGCCTTTACAACCACTGACATAGCCCATAGAGCACACAAAAAAAGGAGTGCATCTGATAGACATTTAGTGACAGACATTAGCTATTTTTGATACTGTCCATGTGTGTTGGCTCCACATCAATAAAAGGACTGACATAACTGCAGACCTCCCAAAAATGCTATACTGGTGTCGTAGGATGTCACATTGCTGCTCTGAAGGCTAAGTGAACTGTGTAATATGGTTCAGCTGTTCTTTAATTTTCTTTTTTAGCCCAGATGTTTGTGCCAGTGCTCATACTGCAGCCTTATGAGCATCAGAGCGTGCTGGGATAAAAATTTTATGTGACTGGATTCTTCTTCATTTAGTGCTTGATAGTGAGTCACCAATAGTGCAGCACAACATGCAAAACATGGTGCTGCTCTGTCAGGCTAGTTCTTACAATAACCTTCTTCACTCAGTGAAAACTGTTGAATTAGGTACTTATTCTTCACTGACTAGGCCAGAAAAATTGTGTATTTATCACATGGATTCTTTCACTGTTGTTGCTCTAAGGTTGCAAAGAAGGTGACAGAGGATTAAGTTTATTAATCTTGATGGTTAGCCCTGGCACAGGCAGTGAAAGAAGCTGAGTATTTTCTCTTCTGTTGGTCATTTCCCTTCTCTTTCTGCTGCAGAGTTAATTAAATGCTAAATGTATATGTCATAAATCAGACCCAATTATTTTTTGTTTCACTTTGGAATTTAGCTGAGAGGTGTCTTCCTCCATCCACCCAGCAGCTGATCCTAGTGATGGAATTTCACAAAGTGTGCTAGATATATTTTTTAAAAGCAGATTCTTTTTCATAGAATCATAGAATCATAGAATTGTTAAGGTTGGAAAAGACCCTTAGGATCATCAGGTCCAACCGTTAACCTACCACTGCCAAGTCCACCACTAAACCATGTCCTCAAGTACTGCATCTACCCATCTTTTAAATACCTCCAAGGATGGGGACTCAACCACTTCCCTGGGCAACCTGTTCCAGTGCCTGACTACTCTTTCAGTAAAGAAGTTTTTCCTAATATCCAACCTAAACTTACCCTGGCGCAGCTTGAGGCCATTTCCTCTCGCCCTATCGCTTGTTACTGGGGTGAAGAGACCGACCCCCACCTCTCTACAACCTCCTTTCAGATAATTGTAGAGGGCAATAAGGTCTCCCCTCAGCCTCCTCTTCTCCAAACTAAACAACCCCAGCTCCCTCAGCCGCTCCTCATAAGACTTGTGCTCTAGACCCTTCACCAACCTCATTGCCCTTCTCTGGACACGCTCCAGCACCTCAATGTCCTTCTTGAAGTGAGGGGCCCAAAACTGGACACAGTACTCGAGGTGCGGCCTCACCAGTGCCGAATACAGGGGCACTATCACCTCCCTGGTCCTGCTGGCCACGCTATTCCTCATACAAGCCAGGATGCCATTGGCCCTCTTGGCCACCTGGGCACACTGCTGGCTCATGTTTAGGCGGCTGTCAACCATCACCCCCAGGTCCTTTTCAGCCAGGCTGCTTTCCAGCCACTCCTCCCCAAGCCGGTAGCGTTGCCTGGGGTTGTTGTGATCCAAGTGCAGGACCCGGCACTTGGCCTTGTTGAACCTCATACAGTTGGCCCCAGCCCAACAATCCAGCCTGTCCAGGTCCCTCTGCAGGGCCTTCCTACCCTCCAGCAGATCGACACTCCCACCTAACTTGGTGTCATCTGCAAACTTACTGAGGGTGCACTCGATCCCCTCATCCAGATCATCGATAAAGATATTAAACAGGACCGGTCCCAACACTGAGCCTTGGGGAACACCACTCGTGACCAGTCGCCAACTGGATTTGGCTCCATTCACCACAACTCTCTGGGCTCGGCCGTCCAGCCAGTTTTTAACCCAGCGCAGAGTGCACTTGTCCAAGCCGTGAGCAGCCAGCTTCTGCAGGAGAATGCTGCGGGAGACGGTGTCAAAGGCCTTACTGAAGTCCAAGTAGACAACATCCACAGCCTTCCCCTCATCCACTAAGCGGGTCACCTTGTCATAGAAGGAGACCAGGTTAGTGAAGCAGGACCTGCCTTTCATAAACCCATGCTGGCTGAGCCTGATCGGGGGATCAGTTCTTACTGATGACCTTCTACTGATGACCAGAAGGATGACCTTCCCCGGCACCGAGGTCAGGCTGACAGGCCTGTAGTTCCCCGGATCCTCCTTCCGGCCCTTCTTGTAGATGGGTGTCACATTTGCTAGCTTCCAGTCATCTGGGACCTCCCCGGTTGACCAGGACTGCTGATAAATGATGGAGAGTGGCTTGGCAAGCTCCTCCGCCAGGTCCCTCAGTATCCTCGGGTGGATCCCGTCTGGCCCCATAGACTTGTGGGCATCCAGGTGGAGGAGCAGGTCGGTGACTGCCACCTCTTCGACAGCTGGGACTACATCCTGTGTCCTATCTCCATCTCCCAGCTCAGGGGCATGAAAACCTTGAGGATGATCAGTCCGACTATTAAAGACTGAGGCAAAGAAGGCATTAAGTACTTCAGCCTTCTCCTCATCCGTCGTGGCCAAGATTCCCTCTGCATCCAACAAGGGAGGGAGATTCTCCTTAGCCCTCCTTTTGTCGCTGATATACTTGTAGAAGCATTTTTTGTTGTCCTTGACAGCAGTGGCCAGTTTAAGTTCTAGCTGGGCCTTCGCCTTTCTAATCTTTTCCCTGCATATCCTCACCACATCCTTGTAGTCCCCCTGAGTCACCTGCCCCTTCTTCCAAAGGTAGTAGGTTCTCCTTTTCTTCCTGAGCTCCAGACAGAGCTCTCTGTTCAGCCAGGCCGGTCTTCTCCCCCTCCTGCTCGACTTGTGGCACATGGGGACAGCCTGCTCCTGTGCCTTTAAGACTTCCCTCTTGAATAACATCCAGCCTTCCTGGACTCCCTTGCCCTTCAGGACTGCCTCCCAAGGGACTCTATTAACCAAACTCCTAAACAAGCCAAAGTCTGCCCTTCTGAAGTTTTAATACTGTTTTATTAAAAACATGACTGAAGCATTAGGCACACAGGACAACTACTACCAAGCAGGAGTAGTTTTAGACAATTTGATAATGGCAAAGCAGGTACAGTCTGAACAGAAATTCTATTCAGAAGTGAGCAGTGTGTTCCATGGTTTATACTCTGCTAATTTCTACTAATAATTGAGGAACACCCTGCAAAAGATGAGTGATTAAATTTGAGACCAAGGATTGATATAAACCCGGTGAAACCAAGGGAGCCTTTGAAATATTTCAGCAGACTTTGTATTAGAACTAAAAAGAATGTGAGGAGAATACACTGCTCTGCCCATTTGATGAGCTGAGTTTTATTCTTGTTGGCTGTGTTAGTCCACCTAAAAAGGCTGAAGGAAGTAAGCCTGGGTCACATGGGCCCTTCTTAAGGAAAGATTCTTAATAAGACTGAGGTAGCAAAAAAAACCCAACCAACATTATGTTGCAGTGTTTATTTCCTTTCTCCCAAGTTTGTCTGAGGAGTGAAAAGTAATTCCAGGTTTAATATGCTACTTAGGAAAGGGATATTGTTGGCAGCAGCAACTAATTCCAAATTATCTATATGAAGCAGATATAAATCTCACTACAAAATTCTCATCAGTACTTTGAATCTGGCATGATGGGGCTTATCTCTACTGCTTCCTGTTTTGCTGGTGTTAGAGAAAAAATACAGTCAAATGTGAAAAATGAGTCCCTTTAATAATGTGCCAAACTAATTTAAAAATACAATTTTGGGGCCAGGAAAACACCGATGTATTAGAGTCATCTAACATCATATAAGTAAGGCCTGAAAGGTCTTTCAGGTCTGTATAGGAGCTTGATCCATTTGGGACCAGGCTTTTATGTGTATGAAAAGCAAGGTCATATTAAAGTAGAAAGAAAAACTCCCTCTTGTCAGAGTCATGATGAAAGAAGGTGTATGTGGCATAACCTACAGACTCATTGCAATCACTAGAGAGCTGTCTGCTTTCTAACGTCATGTACACATATGAGTTATCAACTGACTATAGGAATTCCTAAGAGAGAGTTGATGCCTCCTAAATGTTCCTATTAAGTAATGCTACTGAAATAAGTAAGTGGGGGCTAACAAATGAAAAAGTAAATGGGATTTAACACTGGGAAGCACTTTAGGTTTCTCTGAGCATCAGAACACCACAGTTAATCTGAATGTTCAGAAAATGTTTGATACCAAGCAGCAGGTTAATTTACAAACTCCAAAACACAGGAAAACTATCATAGGTTAAAAAGAACTAGCAGATTCATTTTGGTAATGTAAAACCATTCCAGGTGAAAGGTAGCTTTACAGATTCTCTGTAACTATTTGCAAGTCGTTGAAGGCATTTTGCATCTGTCCCAAACATTTCAATAAATTTGCAGTCTGCTGCTCTGAGATCTTATATAGGTTCTGTCTCTACTGTACGTATCGTTATTGTTAAGTGCTGTTATTCTTACCAAAGTGACCTTGAGGAAAATGACAGTTTCACAAATGACTAAATATAATGTCACAAAGTTGAGAGAAAATGGCATAATTACGGAGAAGCAAGTTCAAGGTGGTTTGCATAGATCAAAGCCTAAAATGTATGCTAAGTGGGCTCTTGACATTCAGTATATAGTGCAAGAGGGGGAAGGTTGGGACTAAAATTTTTGTAATACCTGTAATCTTTTCCACATAATACAAGCACAAGGAAATGTTTGGGAGAAGATCAATGATCTTTTCTACCAGTTCTCTAGCAACCTGATTTTAGGGTGTCAGCTCAGGGTAGTGATATGGAATTATATTCTGGCATTATATCTTACTTTCAGATGATACTTAAAAGTAAATGAAATTTCCATTATTTAGGGTCAAATCAGCAGTACTCAGAACAGTTCAAAGGCTAGTCATTGGCTAGTCATGAAGGAAGCTTAGTCAGGACAGTACACTGCAGCTTAGAAATAACGATACTAATAGTGATAGCTGGTGTGTACTTGATCCTCAAAGGGAAATAATGGTGCAGGTGAAAATGGCTTGGAGAAGAAATCCTGCTTTGAAGTGGAGAAAAGAAGTTTAAAAGTTCAGTATAAACCTCTCTTCCCATTCAGTACTATGGTTCATGCTAGCATATAATACATAAGTTGCCAGGTGCAGACCTAATAACTGAAAAACAGGACAGTTGCCAAGTGAGAGGTCAGGAAATGTTTTCATTTACAAAGTGAGAGTTTGTTTCCATTCTTAGTGCAAATGGAGTTCATTAGATTCAGTCATACCCTGCGTATTTCTGTCACACACCCAGGTAATCCCATTAATTTCAATGCCATTGTGGTTGTCTGTGAACACTCAAATTTTTCTACATAGTTAGCTGATCTTCTTTCCTCTTTTAATAACCATTATTTTTTAAGTCCATTACATCATATTTTGGATACAACCCAGATATATGTGCCCTGAAGGTAAAAAGTGAACTGGTTTGCTTTCTTACTGATTCATCCATATCCTAGTTCAGTTTAGTTTGGCTTATATTTTAGGTGTTCATTAGGAAATCTACAAATCAATACTCTTCAGTGGTGATCAGCAAAGATTAAAATGGTACATTAGAGGTGATACATTTTGATGCTAGTCAGTTTCAACTACTAACTGTGTACACTTGACTAAAATGTTAAAAGATATGTGTATATTTGCAGCTTGGGTGCACGGTGACCCCAGGAAAGTGATTTATCCAACTGACAGCTATGGGCAGTTCTGTGGTCAGAAAGATACCCTCAATGAGTAAGTACTAAATCCATTCACATACCTTTATTACTCATGCACTATGAATAACATGTGAGGTTTCAAATCTCTCTGTCTCCTAGGGGTTCATGTGGGAAGTTGAAGAGACAGTGACACTCTTACTGTATTTATTCCAAATAAAGTTCCAAAATAGATTAGTTTCTTAGTGTAAATCTAGACCCAAATTATTACTATAATGCAGTTGTTTTCATCATTCAGAGAATATTTTTGGTAAAGTATCAATATAACTTAAAGATTGCATCACTAATTGCATAGAAAGTGAGTAGCTGGCACAGCTTCTAACTGCCAAAGTTCGGATAGTTAATAACCTGTTGAGTAATTCTTCTGTCTGCTTTGGGACAAGAGTAGTCCTAAAGCATTGTAGCCTGGTTCTCAGTTTTTCTCAACGTGCACCAAATAACAGAAGAGACCATAAGGAAAAGCTCTTGTTTTTTTCTGGTGCTTATCCAGTGCTAGTAGAGAAGAAACTGAGTGGTCTGAGAGACAGGCAGCTGTAACCATACTTTCCTTGGGGATATCAGCCGAATGGCTCTATTTACTTGTTTCAGTTTCCCAGTCTTTTTAAATTTTGAATTATGAGAGTTAAATTAATTAGTTGATACCAACAGAGCACTTCGACATGAAAATAGCTGCTGAGGTAAGAAAGGTGTCACATCAATGTTTTCTCTGAAAATCTGTTTATGGAACAGAATTTAAAAAATAGTTTGCTTTTTCCCTCACCTTCTCCCTTTTAAAAAGTAAGTGTTAGGCACCCTTTATGCCCTTGTCATTGTCAAGAAGCTGGATGCTATGCAGGAAGCAAATCAGAAGCTAGTGTTTGACAACAGCTCTTTGCTGCTTCTTTCTTTTCCCTTTTGGTTTTCTGCAAAAAACCTGAGGAAGCCACTGTCCAAAGGGCAGTTCAGAAGGGGAGGAGCAGGAGATAGGGAGTGGAACAGAGGTAGAACTAGGACTTTATATCCTCTCAAGTTTTTTTTATAGAGGAAACAGACTAGGTAGTGTAAGAAGATGTGTTCCACCCTCTGACTAAGATTCTTCACAGCAGCTGTTGGAGAGTCCAACTTCCTGAAGACGAAAAACTAGGACAAAAAGTTGTAGTGTTGTTTTTGTTCCCCTCACTGCACCCCTTCTCTGCTCCCCCCGCCTTGCTCCCAATTTTTCCTTGTCTCCTCTCTGTCTGTAGGAAGCAGTGGGCAAATGGGTTTGGGAGTCTCAGACACACAGCATCCATGCACTGTGTAGCGTGTAGCCAGATGCTTCTCTGTGATTCTTATCATCCACTCCCATTCCCTCTTTCTCTTTGTTACTCAAGTCTTCCCTTTAGTTATTTCTTACAATGTGATTTCCAGTTTGTATTCACAAATGTCCCTCCATATATATGATTGCTGGGGAATAATACAGCTACTGAGACTGTGTTTTGACACTTACCTGCTACATTGAGGAGTTTCTTATAAAAATATAAGCCAAAGGACACATAATACAACCTACTGGAAAAGCAGGAGTGTTTATGGCAGTAGACCAGGAGGCCCTTCTGACCAAGTCCTTCTAGTCCCTAAAAGTGGATGTGTGGGATGTGCTTGTCAGGCCTTCATTGATACCATTGTCAGGTTTTTCAGATGCCCTGGAAGTAAGCAGTGTGAAAGGCAAACCCAGGACTATGGTTTTCCAAAGCCCCTAAGGGCTTAGTGTGAAACTTTTTCCTTGGAAAGTGACCACAGTCTCTGGGGTTTGAATCTTGTGCTTGGAACAAGCATTCCCAGCAATCTCACTGAAGAGTAGAAAAGAGAAGCTAAAAACCAAGCCGACACTCATAGCTCATGCAAAAACCCATTTGAACTCCAATGAATTCCATGCAGTCAAATTAATTCTACCTTGTATTGTCATGTGTGTCTCTCTTAGGCCTCTTTGTGTCTCCCTGTAATCCATCCATTAATCTCCATGCAATCTCTAAGCTTGTTTTGTCTTCCATAGAGCACAGTGTAATCACGGAATACAACACAAATTCATTATAAAGAATACAGACCTACTTCCCGGTGGCTGTTTTCTTGTGTTATGTATATGTTTAAATTTTCTTTTCTGCTGTCACTATCAGCAAGTGGGCTAAGACATGAGAAAAAAAAGGATTTCATTAATGGCTTTGAGCAGCTCACAGATTATAAATACTGTCAAGAAACTATTGAAGAACAGTGACATTTCAGTCCAAAATTTCATTCTATTGATTTGAAGAAATAACAGCTAATGATAGTGAATTGTTTTTGCCAGGATGCATGTTTTGTTAAAGAGTGCATAGTAGAACCTACCTCAGTGAAAACAATTTAACCTTGTAAAATGTCAGGCAGTTGAGCTAATCCCAGTTTTAAAGGGAGCTTGAATGTGCAGTCATGCTATATAATGGCTCTGAAGGCATAGCCATATTCAGCAATTGGTGGGAGCCACGTGCTGGTGGAAGATCAGAGGATATGTCCTGGACTGGGGGATACAATGGAAAGATGTGGGAGCAGGACTTGTGCCAAGTCTGCAGATGGAAGAGGGGCAGCCTTGTTAGCCCAAGCACACTTCATTGTTAATGCTGCCATCCTGCTCCTAAGGCAGAGCTCCCTCTGTGCTGCATTGCCACCATGGGGGTCAGTGGTGGCTCAGACACCACTTACTGTATTCTCTTGCACATCATAGGCCATAGCAGGGCATATGCACCATTATTTCTTATAGGGACACTGTATAGTCCTGGCATGGCTAGCTGACTTGGAAGTCTCATGTAAAAAGGGCAGGACTACTGCCATACTATCTTCGCTAGAGCTATATGATAATTTTCTGACATAGCAAAGATTAACAGCATATTTTGCTGTGTTCAAAACCCAGATGTTTAAATCCACAGATCTTGGGGTAATCAGTTTTCAACAAATCCAAACTGAGGTGACAGCTACCTCAAGGTGCCAAGTTCCAGAAGCTGTCAAGTGTGTGGATTCTGGGGTGCAAACCCCTCAGACTGTCCCTTATTTATATCAAAGGAGGTTTATCAGTGTTATTAGCAGATGCTATTATCATTCTGTTTCCTGGCCAGCTGCTTTCAGTTTCCAACCATACAAAGCTTTTGATTGATTTTGGTGCCACCTTCTGATCAACAAAAAATCGGCAGCTTTTACAGTGTAGCATTTGCTGATAGTAGTTTTGCATGCAGTACATACACAATATGTTCAGTGTAGGCAAAGGGACCACAGTGTTTTTGCAGGGGTATTTTACAGACCTCGCTTCTTAGAGGCAGGACTACAGATACCTGTAACAGTGCCTAGGGTTGTTTCAGCTTAAAACCTTGCTGTGGAAAAAACTTCTCAAAATTAGCATTCTTTAGAACAAATATTTCTGGTTTCAGAGATGTCTTGGCACAGAACATTCAAGGTCTGCTTGGGATTTTTTTTTTGTCTTGTGCTTGTAATATGATCATTCACAATAATAGAATTTAAATATTGATGTATGCTATGAATTTTTGAATGGTAGGATGTATAAGCACCCATATTTATAACATTAATTATCTTATATCCACTTCCATAGGAACAAGACCATTTTGTTTTACTTTAACATTCTGAAATGTGCCAGCCCCGTAGTGTTAATTAACCTACAGTGCCCTACAACACAGGTGAGTGAAATACAGAGATAAAATATTTTCCCTGCCTCTTAGTCATGGTGCTTAAGAACTAGACATACATTTGTTTGGATTTAAAAATTGCTGTTCATATCATTCAAAATATAATATGATTGTTTTATAGATGACATGTAGCACGTGGTCTCTGTCGCCTGTGATGGTCAGAAAAAATAAATAGAAATGCACAAGGTTGTGTATTTTGGATAAGAGTTGACAAAAAAAAAGTCTTGTTTAGTTGAATACAGCAATTTGTTACTTATGAATTCATCACAGGGAGCTATCCAGTAGTAATCAGTGCATGCAGAAAATAATTTTGGTTGACATCTAGGGTTTTCCAAACTAGACATGTTCAAGAAAATGTGCATATCCCCAGTGACAGGAGTATCTGGGTGTCGTTAGAGCCTATGCCACTTTCAAAAGTGAAGATCTTGAAAGCTTGTTCTTGCCTTATGCCACAATTTGTACTCCCTTAGCTGTGCTGCAACTTCTCGTGAAGCTGTGAAATAAACCCAGTCACTGAACTTGTATGGGTTAAAATTATCCTCCTGATCTTTTTTACATGAGACCATTGCACTGACCTGGTTTGTTGAACAATTACACAACCAGTTATGTCAGTTCATCTTAGGAGGCAACAGCTTATGGCATGAGGTAGGTCAGGTGCAGGACTACTCTGATCCAACTTTGCTGCCAAAGTAATTGTACTTTGTAATTAAACTGCAGGTGACAGAGTATGGTCTCAGCCATCTTGACAACATTCAGTGAAGTCCAGTATTAATTTGGATGAGGGTTGTTATATGGTAACCAATTTACTGATGACACATGTTAATTGTCTATTTATTTGACTATCATTTTAAAATGTTTCCCATTCCAGCTTGCCCTTACTCCTGATCCCTATCCTTGATAGATGTTTCTGGCCTATCAGTTAGTGTGACCGTATGGACTATTTGACACAGCTGAAGAGATGGAAATCTCCAGCAAGGAAGAGCAAGAACTCTCTTAACACTGACCAGTTGCTGTCAGAATGGAAACTTTATGAGCAGCAGATTTGCTTCAGGAATCCCCATCTGTCCACATGCAGACACCGACACTGTTACCCTGCAGTCTTTAGACTTGTTACTGGAACAATTCAGCCTGTTCAGAAATACTGAGGTCATTGTGTGGGATTTGACTGGTGCTGTGGTCAAGTTGGCAGTGGTCATGAATCAAGTAAGGTGAAATACTTGTTGAAGGAGAGTTTGGGGGAGCAGAGTAGTTATTTTGTTTATTTTCAAACACACATCTCCAAAACTGAGAATGTTTTTGAACGCTGTTTGCTACTGCAGATGATTAATTCTCTGGTCTTCTGTGACAATGCTGAAGAAACTTTTGTTTGATAATTCCTCTTTTGAACTGCAGACAGGGTCTTTCATTCCTGTCCCATTCATACCAAATGGCAGGAGAAAAAAAACCTCAAGAACTGTCATGGGAGGAGCTTCAGTTCTTGAGTAAGACTGTGGATTTACAAACTGTTATTACAGTTCACTGGATCCATAGACAGCACATTTCATTGCCTGCTTTTCATAGATGGGAAACTGAGGTTATAGTAAAGTGTATACTTGTTAGTCACCTGTTGTCCCAGCAAGGACAAAACTCTTCTTTCTTTGTTCCTTGGCCTGTAGGTACTCCATAGGGCTGTAGTACTTGTCTAGAAAGACCCTCTTGCAGCATCTGCCCTGTTCTAAGGACTAGTATAAGATCTTTTCCCAAAATTCCTTTAGGTGAATCATATATGACAGAATGCCCTTGAGGTGAAATACAGTTTCGTGCATGATGTCTCTCTGGTACTTGGATAGCAGAGCTTTGCAAAGTGTGTTTGGATAGCAGAGCTTTGGAAACAGAGAACAACCTTCTAGAAAAGGCTGGAACTTGCTAAAAAGATGGACTTCAAACTCCCTCACAGTATTTAGGAACACTGAGGAGTCAGAACGGCTCTACACTTGCGTGATTCCAGTGACTAGCAGAGCCTTCAGAGTCTGTGTATTGGGACGGCTGCTTCTGCCTTACGTAAATCTAAATCATAACTTCTGACTGGAGGCATTCATCAAACCCCAGTCCTCACTTGATTTCTCACATAAATCCAGTTTATAATGGCTATACCTTGAGTGGAGTGAATTTCATTCCTGGCATATGCACCCCTCTTGCTTTGTAACTAGGGGAGACTCATCATTAGTCAGTAGTAAAAAGTCACCTTTGAGTGATTTACACCTAACTTGACTTGAATGATATCTGTGGAGATGTATTTGACTGAAGAGACTGTGTAGAAGAGTGGAACAGTTTTAGCTGCGTGAAACTTTTTTTTTAAATAAAGTTCTCCTTATAAATGTAATAGAAAGAAATTACGTGTATCCTGTGAAAGTTGCTACTGCATGACCTTGCTCATATACACTGTTGCTGATGGAAGTAGAGGAGGATCCAACAGATTTTTTCCTGGTGTTCAAAAAAAAAAAATTTTTTTTTCAACAGGCTGAAAGCTCTGCATATCTACCAGAATGTGTAGAACCTGAGAAGATACAGAGAATGGCTTGATATGCCAGATATGAGGAGAGACTTTGAAAGTGTATTCTATCAAAGAATTTTAGAAGCATTCATCTAGGGAATCAAAAGGAAAACATATGTCCCTTTCTAAACACTGCAGTAAATGTTACTGAAGGCAATTCCATAAAACAGTGCACTTTTATAGGTGGCCTTTTTCTTGTTTTTTATTGCACTGACTTCCCTTACCCTTCTCTACCCGCAGTGTTTTTATACTAATTTTTTTTCTTTTTTTGCAGCTTTGTGTCTCAAAGTGCCCAGACAGGTTTGCAACCTACATTGATGTTCAGGCTTCCTACAGATATAAACCAGATCAGTGGAATTACTTCAAGCAGTTCTGCAAACCTGGTTTTAACAATCCTCGCAAGGTGTGTATGTATCAGTAGGTGACGGAATACATTTTTTCTTCAAGCAATAATATGCATGATTTTACTGAGCTACATCAAAGCTTTGAATTATTCTGATTTCACCATATAAGGAGTTGTCCCATATATATGGTTTGACAGTGATTTAATCAGGGGTGAAGGTCTTGTATGCACACCAAATCCCCCACTCTTTAAATGATTACTGTTTGCTTAAAAGAATATCTGCAGCTACCCATGTAGTTGCAGTACTGTGGCAAGTAGTATCCTTTAGTACTTAGGTACTCCACAGCAGTAAAGCAGAGTATCTCAAACCAGTTCTTAAGGCTCCTGAGTCATCTATAGCTACTTAGTATTTTAGCTAGGAAAATTAATCTATCCTTCATGTAACTGATTTTGCACTCAAATGTGCTGTGTTATTTCTCCCATCTTTAAACGACCTTGCAATTCAGCTATATTAATTGTGTTAAATTCTTACTCTACTTTAAGAGAAAAGGCAAAGGGGAGGCAAGGAACAATTGCCCAGTCACTTCTGGCTTAGATGCTGATCCAAAGTGAACAGGTCTTTTCTTTTTTGTCACTAGAAAAAGAAAGAATAATAGTCTTTTCCCAAATTACAATGACAGTTTGGATTCTCACTTACATCATGAATGTATCTTGCAGCTCCACCAGTCAAGTTCGGGGACGAGGCTACAAAGCCCAGTTTGGGGCATTCTCTCAGACTGGGTGAGAAATGAAAAAAACATAGTTATTCTGCTATGTATTCAGCATTCCTATTTTTCCCCTTTTTAGTCTGTTGCTCAAGTCCTACGTGATGAAGATTGTCCTTCGATGATCATTCCAAGCAGGCCTTGTGAGTGGTTCTACTTCTTACACACATCTTAGCAGATTATAAGCGTTGACATTAAAGCACAACTCCAGTCTGAAAAGTGTTTTGTGGCAAGGTCGCTAGGAGCTGTCTGTTCTCTGACAGTGACGTCCATTCAATTTTAAACAGTTTGAAAGTATAAAGATTTATTATTATTTTTTCTAACTGCCATTTGTGAACATTCAGCATGTGATCAGGTCAAGCTGAACTCTTTCTTGCTCTTGAATCATCACTGATAACAAAAGCTTTACAGATTAAATTGTGCCTTCCAAAACATGTGGGAAGCAACCCCATTGGCATCAAGGAAATGCCATGAATGTAGGAAAGATCATATGGCCAGCTGTTGAAGTTCAGATGATACTTGAGCCAAGTTACAATGCAGCTTGCTTTTCAGTTGCAGTGCTGGCTATGCAGGGCATACAGAAGAATTAAGGGGCCAAAAAATGTTTTTGTTGCTATGGTCCGCAGGTATTTCTGAGTAGATAAATACAGGTCTCAGAGCTCATCTCAGCTGCAGAAGTGTAATACCAAGAGTATCTGTCACTGACCCAGAAGCTCATGCAAATAAGAAATTGCTGTTTATTTTTCCATGCTTTAAAATAGACATAATGTAAACCAGGGACAGGTTATCAAAAAGAGAAAATATGGATTGAATTTTTAAAAAAAATACTAAGAATTTGTATGAAAACTGATGTACTGACCCAAAAGACAGAAAATAATTTGCGAAGAAGCTATTATCTTCTTTTAGACTACAACAAGGGGCAAAGACTACAGAGGGAGGAAGAGAGACATGTTACTTAATTATTTCCTCAGAATAACTGGTGAGGTAGATATTCTAGACTGAATATTGAACCATGGCATCAGTATTTGTTGGAACCTGATAAGCACAGAATTGTTATATAAAGTACAGCTGTGTAGGAGGACTGACCTGCTCTTCCCTTTGGAATGAAAACCAGGACGTTTTGCAGCAAAGGGCAGGGCAACATAAATGAGTATGTAAACATCTCTCCTTTTCTCTCTCTTTTATAATCTCCTCCTCCTTCTGACTAACCAATAGTTTGTGTCTTTTTTCCATTGCTTCCTCTTCAAGAATATTTAGTGATAGTGGCTGGTATTGCAGCTCATCTGGCATATGAGGAACTGACATTTGCTGTTACGTATTGTTTTGGGTGCTAATACCATTTGTGACCAGTCATGTTGAGTCTGTCCGTGGGGCTGGTTTGATTATTACCATGAAATGACATATTTGAGAAGCTGTAGTTTTTGTAAGCTGCACAGATACTGCCAGGGAGTAAGTTCCACATTTATTACAAATTCTTAAACTGCTACTACTGTTGTTATTCAGTAGCACCTAGAATCTTCAGTTGAAAGCTATGATCCCACCATGCCTAAGCTTGGACAAAAGGCCCCAGAGCATAAAAATCATAATCTTGAATATAATGGTTCTTCCAAGATTTGTCAAAGTCAACATATCATTAGATAATCAGTTGAAAAACAATTGACTGCAAATCTGAAATGATTTAAATATGTTACAAAAGATAAGCGATAACAGTGGAACTTGACATGAAATGTAATATGCATGCTTTGTTTTGATATTTTGAATAGTTCTTAAGAGATGCTTCCCAGACTTCTCCACAAAGAATGGTGTGCTCACCGTAGCAAATCAGACTACGTTCAAAGATGGAAGAGGAAAAACAAGAAATGTAACTGATCTCAGGGAAGCTGCAAAGTAGGTTTTACCCTTCTTAAGTGCTCGTTTGTTTGATTCTGCGATTGTGAAATAATTTAGGAATTGAAAAAATAATCAGAATGTGTTGTAGCAAATGGCTGAGGGTGCCCAGGGAAAACTTGCTAGTAAATGGTCTCTCTGTGCCTGGGCACTTGCAAAATTCCAGTAAGGCAAACCAGCGCTGTGGTATACAGAAATGAGCAAAGAGCCAAAAGTTTATCTGATTGTCTCAGACTGACTGTTAGTTTTTAAATCATTCTTCTTGTTTTTCCTAGAAAAAATTAGTATTAAACAAAGCTAAAGGAGGTTCAAAATGAAATCCTCATGCTGCAGGACTCGGGCCAGCCGGTAATGGCCTCGGCTATTCCTTCCTGTGATGGCCTTTCTACTAACATGAACTGTCTTAGTACTTTGGGCATCTCACCTCATCAGAGTGCTCCTGTTTTTAGTACATGTCTAAAGGTCAAAAAGCGATGTACTGGGCTCTGGTGCATGGCAACACCTCCCTTGCAGATGGACTGCAAGCATCCCCAATCCTGGGCATCAGCCAGGATGAGACAAAACCGCTGCAGTAGCCTCACTTTTCCAGCTGCTGTTAGTCCTCAGCCTGTCTGGTGCACAGGGGTACCTTTTCTTACCTCTCGATCCAAGGCTATCACATTCTAGCACCTTACCAACACTGATAACACCTGCACCCTATTAAATTCCCTTCTTCTGGCATCTGCGACTACATTGTCTGTTCTTTGATAAGAAGATCCTTCATTTCTTCTTAGGAAAACATTAATATGGGCAAGCACTTTGCAGGCTAGGAAAACAATTCCATAAAATCAACCTTTTGCTTCACTGAGCTGTTTTCTGCTTCTCTGCTGTTAGCAGTTCTGGAGTCACAACTGTTTGGCTCTTGGTACATTGCAGATCTTAATAGTATACACTTTTCTTGTGACATAATAAGCAATTATATCTGGTGATAGTACTCATAAAGCTTTTTTAATAAAGCTTTTTCAGGAGCTGTATAGGCATTTTTACACGAGTTTTTTCTTTGGCATAACTGTGATTGATGTTGGCTTTTTTACGGAACTGGAGCTGGGGGATAGTAATATACTCTTATCACTAGCAAAGATATTTCAGATTCTTTCAGTGAGCCTATTTGTTGTTTAAATAAATTCTGCTTTTCTACCTAAAGCAACCTTTTCTTTGGTTTGTCTTTTCTCAGCGGCATCAATAATGTCCTGGATGCAAGATCAGTTGGAATGAAAATTTTTGAAGACTATGCCATTTCTTGGTATTGGATTTTAATGTAAGATTTTCATGGGTATTTTTATTTTTTCCAAACTCACTTTGAAGCATGCTGGGAATTAAAAAACAGATCATGTATGTGTTTGTTACCAATCCTACTTTAAAACTCAAGGAGCAACTGTAATTTCCTTTCATCACATGATAATAATGTTGTTATGGTTCTGTACATGAGGTAAGGATACCACAGCAAACATACACAGAGTGTCAGTTGATCTGGAGTAGCTTTATAATATCCTACCAGGCAGAAAAACAAAAGGTCTTGTCTTCTGTTGCAGGACCCATCTGTGTGGTCATTCCAAAACTGAAAAATCTTAATTAAGAGACTTTCAAACCAATTGCAGTTGCTAAGTGTCATTTATATATATATATATATATATAAAAATATATATAAAAAACCCATGTAATTTCTAAATTCATACTAGCAATATATAGTTAAATCCATTATAATCCATAAATCGAATATAAACCCATAAATCCAATGCAGCAGGCAAAGCAACATCAAGAACAAAAGGTATTGAACAGTATTAACTTAATCTTGCAATTAATATTCACTAATCACCAATTAGTAAAAATGCAGTAGTAAAACAAAAGAAGTAGCTGTTTTGCTGAAGCAAATAGGTAAGTACATGTGCATTCTTAGCCCATTAATACTGTTTTTAATGGACCAGGTTGTTGATCAATTTAAACAGGACCAGAAGTCTTTGCCAGGTGAGAGCCTATAATATGCATATATTAAGCATACATTATTCAAGCCTGAATGCAAATCCACAACAATAAATACATAAACTTTAGATAATAAACTTAATATGGAGAATTAGTCAGTTCAGAAACATAAGTTGTCAGCTTTTAAAGGTGTTCAGTCACTAGTGGGAGGACAGCATTCTCATAGTCTAATACTGTGCTCACAGTAGTCAGTGGCAAGAAACTGGTATTCAGCAAGCTCAGTTTTCTCTAGATCTCTTATTGAAATCAGGCTTATGCTGCAGATTCTTTCAAAGGAGATATCACTGAACAGACAGGCTGGAGAGAGAATTGACCATTTTTTGAACAGAAACTCTAAATACTGAGGCCGGTTTCCACATTTCAAATATGATATTTTTATAAGGAATTGTTGCTACTTTTAAGGTAGTTGGATAGAATTTTCTTGACACTTTTCACCAAATGATAGCATACATCTAACTATTTCTGGACAAATATATCTAAGTGCCAGAGTTTGGGAGATGACAATGAAGTCCTGATAGTGAAAGGAGGCCGGATTAAGAATTAAATATGGATTTGCTCTAGTCCTTTTAGCATACCCAAAAAGAAATGCTGCTTTCAAGCCTCAGTTTAAGGGAACCAGTCTATTGAGGACAGTTGTTACCATGTACTCAGTTTTGGTGTTACTAGGACACTTGTGTATCTAAAGATAACTTTAGATAAAGATAACTTACTGCTTTCAAGAACAGAGTCGTAAGCTACAAAACTACAACTTTTTTTGAGGAATACATTCTGAATTTCAAACAAGCCATTCAGAAGGGGAAAATACATCATGCTAGGAAGCCTTTAATGGGCTACGGTTTAAGACCAGTTTACAAAGGTTTAACTAAATAAGCTGATGTTCTTCTTCTTGTCCCTCTGCCCATCTGGCTTAGCTTGCCCAAAACATCTGGTTTTGATTGTTTATGATCAGGCTGACCCATTTTTTATCTTTGGTAACTGGCTAAATAAGCTGGGAACGTTCAGAAGAGAAGTTACTGAAACAGGCAAGAAAAGTTTTTAAATTTTTTTGACTCTGTACTAATACAAAATTCTAATGTAACACCTACTAAAAATTCTGAGAAAGGAAATGTTCTGTGAAGCATCTGAGCTGGATGTTTGTTGGATGGGATTATTATTCACATTGCTTTAGAAGGCCTCACTGAGTAAAAAAGCCTTTTGCAGTCATTTTTTCCTTTCTGACTTGCTTTCTGGGAGTGAAATGAAAACAAGTATTTCCTTACCACAGACTTGATAAAGAGAAGACACTCTCTAGGTGTCTTTCCTAGGGGTCCCACTGATAGCTCTTAACAGTTTCTTTTTATGCATCACAATGCCCTGATCATTTCCTCTTCTGATGGGTAGAAAGAGTCACTGGTTTTCCTCCTAAATTTGATTCTTTTTTCTAGGAAAGCTCCTAGAATGTTACTTTACTAACATTGTTTCTTTGCAAGTAGAGATTTTTAATGGAGGACATAAAACAGCAACCTCCCCACACATAGGTATTCCTCCAATTTAATTTTCTGTACTGTAGACTAGACCATGGCCTGAAAAAGGCAGTGAGTTGTTCAGCTGGTGTAAGTGTCCAAAAAGGCATTGTACTGGTCCTGTTCAGCCAACTGGAGAACCTAGTCTATACAAATATTTCTGGCTTTGCCCTGTGAGATCATCATATATAAGCTGTTTGTTTCTAATAGCAGATAATAGCCATGAGGATGTATTTCATAAGGGAGATTTTGAAATACATTTTTAAAAATCATTCTCTTATGTGAGATGAAGTGACCCTCATTTGGAGTAACAGGCATGCAAGAAAGTGAAGATTCTCACACTTGTTTTCCCTGTGTTTCTGTTTATTGTCTTTCTAGTGGGCTGTTCATTGCAATGGTTGTGAGTCTGCTCTTCCTTGTGTTATTGAGGTTCACGGCTGGGGTTCTCTTCTGGATTTTCATCTTTGGTGTGATTGGAATTATAGGTTATGGTAGGTGTAATCTTCTAGCCTCTGAGGCTATTTTTCCTTATTGCTTAAGTTTGGGCAAGAAAAATCAGTAATTACATCAATTAAATGGTACAATTGGGAGAATTAATGCCTAGTGTTAGACACAGTTAAGTAAGAAGGGCTGAAATGGCAGCGAAATTTAGTAAGAATTGAGCTGTGCTGATACTTAGCCCCAGATGTGGTAACCTGAATTATCTACCCAGAGTATGCTTAGTCTGTATTCACTTGTACTGATATTTCTTGTCTATATATGTGGTGTTATAATTGACTAGTCTCACAGTAATGCATTTTTGGTTTTTGCTTACCTGACATGCTGAGGACAAAACACTTGGCTTGTAAAAGATTTTTTTAAAAGACTTGTCTTTGCACTCTTCAGAAACACTCATTTTATATTGAATGTTTTTTAAAAGGCATCTGGCATTGTTACTGGGAGTATGATCATCTTAAAGGAATACCTGGATCTGACCTCACTGTTTATGATATTGGATTCCAGACAGACTTCAGAGTGTACCTGCAACTGAGGCAAACATGGTTAGCATTTAGTAAGTGTCCTTTAAACTCGGTATCTGTTAATGGATATTCAGGAGAATCAATCACTGTCTTGCTACAGTTTCTCCCTTGTTAAGTCTCCTCCTACATATGTTGCTCAGAGAAGTAAGCAGAATTCTCTTTCTTTGTATTGTGCAAAAACCTACTTTTTTGCAAGGTGACTAGTATGGGGAGATAATGCAATCGCACTAGTGATGAGAGTGAAAAATGCTTGTGTTATTAGCATTCCACTTCCTGTGTGTTCAGTCTTCATAATGGGGCAGTAGAAGGCAATAACTTAAGTTAGTCCTGATGAAGTTGCATAAGGAGGGGCATTTTGCTCTCCCAGTCTGTTCATTCTCCCTCTTTGAGGGCCCCAGAAATGAGGTTAATAACTCTACACATCTTTGTAGAACTGTTTACATTCAGGTCACTGAATTTTCTGGGAGGCTGATCAAAGACTGTGGAATGAACCATTGCAAATTTCATCACCTTTATTTTAAAAATGCTTCATTGCCTTTTCTTCCCCGGGCAGTGTATTTAAAACAAAATCCTACTGGAACAAGACAGCCTGCAGCATCCACGTCCCTCCCCAGGGAAGGAGGGACAGAAGAGAGAACAAATACCTGTCAAATATTACTTGCACTGCTGTTACTGCTCTATTAGAAGGCACACAGACACTAACTGATGATGAATGGGACATAACCTAAAACACCGCCTCTCCTTATTGGTAGCTAAATTAATAGAGCAGTAGTTTACAGCCCAAATCTCCTTTCTCTGCTTTGTGTCTTCATTTAACTCTGTGTTGGATCATTGAGCTCATGAGGCATCTTCTATATATTGTTGAGGCAGAGCTTTTTAGTATGCTATCCCTAGAGAATATTAGGCCTTTATTCTGTTTTTCCTTGTAACTCTCCAAGCTCTTCCCCTGCCTGATTCTTAGCAGCCAATGTATAGTTTATCTAGAGGTCAGTGTCACTTTCGAATGAGTAAACTGAGGTACTCAGGAGTTAAATTACTTTTCCAAAGTCACCCAGCAAAGCAGTTAAATATCCTTGAAGAAAACATAGGTCCTCTTAGTCCTAGTCTAGAACTCATTATATACCGACATCGCATTGTTTTTTCACAATGTTTGGGACAAGCTACATTAACTTAACAGAGCCGAACTGGAATGAGACCAACTTTAAAGAAAGCTGATTATATATTCCTTCATGGGGATCCATATCAAAAATAGGTGCTGAAATGCATGTAACAAAAACTTTGTTCTGAACAAAGTCTGAGGCTCTGAGCACCACAGTGGTCACTTGCCACCTGCAGTTCTGATGGCTAGGGGTACTAATAATACTTGGGATCGCAGTTTAACATCATCTGTGGCTATCTGGGTCTGTATTCTGAGACTATGTCTAAGCGGCGGGACCTGAAGCCAATTCCCATGTCCCTTTGCAAACCTTCAGACAAGCCAAGGCTTGGGGACACTTATCCCTTCTGTCTTTCTCTCCCTCCACAAAACTTCTTGGTTTCAGCTGGAGAAGACAGGTCCTGCTGTGTGCAACCATCTACAACTGCTGGGTTGGTTTAAATGTTGTCTAACCATGTGACAGACGTGCTCCTCTGAGGCACCCAGAATTAATGGATATGTCTCAGAGTCAGAGGAGATGTGCTTCAGGCATTAAAGACTCTGTCTTCTCTGGGCCAGACGGGATCCACCTGAGGATACTGAGGGAGCTGGCAGAGGAGCTTGCCAAGCCACTCTCCATCATTTATCAGCAGTCCTGGTCAACCGGGGAGGTCCCAGATGACTGGAAGCTAGCAAATGTGACACCCATCTACAAGAAGGGCCGGAAGGAGGATCCGGGGAACTACAGGCCTGTCAGCCTGACCTCAGTGCTGGGGAAGGTCATGGAGCAGATCATCCTGAGTGCCATTATGCGGCATGTGCGGGACAACCGGGGGATCAGGCTCAGCCAGCATGGGTTTATGAAAGGCAGGTCCTGCTTCACTAACCTGGTCTCCTTCTATGACAAGGTGACCCGCTTAGTGGATGAGGGGAAGGCTGTGGATGTTGTCTACTTGGACTTCAGTAAGGCCTTTGACACCGTCTCCCGCAGCATTCTCCTGCAGAAGCTGGCTGCTCACGGCTTGGACAAGTGCACTCTGCGCTGGGTTAAAAACTGGCTGGACGGCCGAGCCCAGAGAGTTGTGGTGAATGGAGCCAAATCCAGTTGGCGACTGGTCACGAGTGGTGTTCCCCAGGGCTCAGTGTTGGGGCCGGTCCTGTTCAATATCTTTATCGATGATCTGGATGAGGGGATCGAGTGCACCCTCAGTAAGTTTGCAGATGACACCAAGTTAGGTGGGAGTGTCGATCTGCTGGAGGGTAGGAAGGCCCTGCAGAGGGACCTGGACAGGCTGGATTGTTGGGCTGGGGCCAACTGTATGAGGTTCAACAAGGCCAAGTGCCGGGTCCTGCACTTGGATCACAACAACCCCAGGCAACGCTACCGGCTTGGGGAGGAGTGGCTGGAAAGCAGCCTGGCTGAAAAGGACCTGGGGGTGATGGTTGACAGCCGCCTAAACATGAGCCAGCAGTGTGCCCAGGTGGCCAAGAGGGCCAATGGCATCCTGGCTTGTATGAGGAATAGCGTGGCCAGCAGGACCAGGGAGGTGATAGTGCCCCTGTATTCGGCACTGGTGAGGCCGCACCTCGAGTACTGTGTCCAGTTTTGGGCCCCTCACTTCAAGAAGGACATTGAGGTGCTGGAGCGTGTCCAGAGAAGGGCAACGAGGTTGGTGAAGGGTCTAGAGCACAAGCCTTATGAGGAGCGGCTGAGGGAGCTGGGGTTGTTTAGTTTGGAGAAGAGGAGGCTGAGGGGAGACCTTATTGCCCTCTACAATTATCTGAAAGGAGGTTGTAGAGAGGTGGGAGTCGGTCTCTTCACCCCAGTAACAAGCGATAGGGCGAGAGGAAATGGCCTCAAGCTGCGCCAGGGTAAGTTTAGGTTGGATATTAGGAAAAACTTCTTTACTGAAAGGGTAGTCAGGCACTGGAACAGGCTGCCCAGGGAAGTGGTTGAGTCCCCATCCCTGGAGGTATTTAAAAGATGGGTAGATGCAGTACTTGAGGACATGGTTTAGTGGTGGACTTGGCAGTGTTAGGTTAACGGTTGGACCTGATGATCTTAAGGGTCTTTTCCAACCTTAACAATTCTATGATTCTATGATTCTCTAGATGAAGTCCAGAGAATTTTCTTACTTTCTACTGCAGAAGTAGGTTTTGAACTGACACAAATAGAAATCAGACTGAAGCAGACTCTTTAAACCAGATCTGGGTCATGATTCAAACACTGCTCATAACTAAGAGAGGAAATGTTCTGGGACATGGTGCTCTCAGCTTTCTGACCTCAGAAGCGAGTTTGTATGATTCCAGCAGCACAACTGGAAGGTGAAAATAATTTGTCCAAAACTGTCCTATCCTTAGCCTCTTCTTTTTTTTTTTTTATTCAAATGAGGTGAAAGGAGCTCATGCCAGGTTAATACTCAAACCAACCTATTGATTTAAATACATCTAAATGTTAGAATAATATATATCAGAAAAATGCACTCTTCATGAAAAAGTTGACTCTTCATCTCCTTTTTATTTATTTTATTGTATCTAAATACTACAAATTAGCAGAATTAGAGTATAAACATGCAAAATGCTTTTTTATGAAAAGTAGAATTTGTTAAGGGCGAACTGTATCTAAGGCCAAATACTATAGTCACATTTAAGTAAATTATTATCTTTGCCTGAGAATGATATGTTCCATTTTTCTTCCAAAATTATAAAGCTAATGTCAGGGCCCTACACATTCTGCTGACTCTCTGCATGTAGAATTTCCCTACACTGGAACTTACAAAACTATGAAATGGGATTGAAGACTGGCAGGTGCAGTGAGAGAAAGAGAACTGCTCTAGTAGATAATTTTATGGAGTTCATGAACAGTAGTGTAAAATACAAGGAAAAAAAAACAATTTACAGAGGCAGCATATTGGTTTGATTCTTGGTAAATCTAACCTTTTTTTGTTTGTTTGTTTACAGTGATTATACTTTGTGTTGTTGAGGTCATAATCATACTGATGCTGATCTTCCTAAGGAATCGGATCCGGATTGCTATTGCACTGTTGAAGGAAGGTAGTAGGTATGTTTGTCTGATTTTAATATATTTTGAATTTTATTAAATGATCTCCAGGGTACGCTCTTCCTGAGCTTCATCTTGCACTACCAAGGGTAGAAATTGGGAGTTAAAGTACAGCACTGGATTTGTTGAGCCAAACAGGTAGTATAAGGAATGCCAATTCTCTGTTAATGAGGTTGTGCTTATAAGAGCTTTCTCTTTTGCCATAAGACATTTCTTATCTCTCAGCCTTAAGAGCACATATACTGTTAGTAGTACCATTTGCATCCTTGGTGCAAGAAGATGTACCAGCCGAAATGCTAAGTGTGGTACACTGTGAATAGGAGCCTGAGACCTATAGCTGCCAACTTTGCTCTGTCACTCGATTGTCTCCAGAGTGACATACTAGTGGTAGAGGATTGGTGTTGTTTTGGCTGTGGCTTTTATTTAGGAAAGACTGGATTCTTCTGGCTCCAATCAAACTTTTGTGTGGACGTGCATAAATCTGCAGAGAGAAAAGGAGACTTCCATGACCAGACATTGTAATATGGTGCAGTCCAAGATACTTCTTTTCAGCTCCGAGTAAAGAAGAAAGCAGAGCAGGATATGAGAGTTGAAGGCCTAGGAGACCTCTTCATTTTGTGTTTCCTGAAATCTGCACAGACTTTGTTCACAGTGGTTCCTGTTTTACACAGTGCCAACACTTAGTTCTTTTTTTTTTTTAAAAAATGGGAATATAACAAAGGAGAAATGGTCTTAACACATCAGGCCCTTGAATTTCATTGCAAATAGGCTGAGGTCTCATAGGCCTCGGAAGTAGAGCTCTGTTGTTAGAGCACATAGAGTTAGTTCTGAGTTTATCTGTGTGCACTTGCTTGTAGTTTTCTTCCATCTCCGTTGACATTGTGGTTCTCGGGAATTAGGATTTGGGATTTTTGCAATGGGATTAAGAAATACTGAAGTTCCGCATTCAGCCAGGTACCTGTTTCCTGTCTTATGCTACCATGCAATTAGAGCATAGCAATTCATTTTGGCAGCACTAAATTATACTCTTTAATTCCTGTTCATTAAAATCCAGGAACACCTTTAACACTCTGCAACACTTTTGTTCCCAACTTTGACAGGTAGAAGGATTTCAGAAAGTTCATAAACTTCCTGCTGAGAAGTAATAACATTCTGTAGTTTTTCAGCAGCATGGAAAGGTCATTTGAGGGTAATTTTTTTATTCTCATGCATAATGCATGAGGTGAAACACTGTATGTAATTACTGTAAACCTAACAGACCATGCCCTGTATGCAGGAAGATGAAAAGCTGCTAATGACTGGAAATCAAATTACATTTTTCAATATCTTTTAACTACTCTTTCAAAAATATTACAATTATAATGCTAATAATTAACTTGAAATCCATAGTTAGAAACAATTAACAGTTGTTACTCAGTTTGTTGGAGTAACTGTCCATGGTCTTACTGGTAACTAAGAGGCCTACCATTAACTGCTGAACACTGCTAATGTGTAGTGATTATTTCTCAGACAGCATAAGGCTGTGTCCTCCTGTGTGACTCTTAATGGGCTTTTACATCTCTAGACTCAGACAGAAATTGATGTGTTGCTCTTAAACTCTTGATTGCATATGACAGTTCCCTTGCATTCCCGCCAGCATTTACTAGTTTTGCAGCAGGAACTGAGTAAATTTGTCTCCTTTTACATTCTGGAAACTGCCTCCTATGAAACAAATAGCATCAGAAGTGCCACAAGTCATAGGAGAAATACTGTAGGAAATAATAAGAGACAAAAAGGCTTGTGATAAGCTTACATGGTCACTGGAAAGAAAGTTTAGAGTAATGGCAAGTGGTAGATGACAGGAGTGTGAAGACAACCAACCTGTAAGCTTCGGTGACCAAAACACATGCTTTCTGATCACATCCAGTGAGATAGCCAGCTGGAGGTGTTCGCCTCTGCGATAGCTGCAGCCAGTTTACCCAGAGGAGCTGTGTCAACTCACTCTCTTCCAGAGAAGGAGTCCCTGCAGAGTAGGAGCTGACATGCTTAAGTTCCTGCTCACTAGTCACATTCTAGCCACAAGAAGTATTAGTAGAATGTCAGCCTCTAAAACATCAGCCTTGATGTTAAAAGGAGCACTCTAAGCTGTCAACAGTGAAAGGCCATTATTCTTTCTGCCTGCCAACAGCCAAAGGCAAGCACCACTCCTTTATGGCACATGCAAGGAAAGTTACATAGTCACAGGAAGGTGGCAGCATGTCCTGGCATTACAAAGACAAGTTGAATGCCCTCGCCCCAAAATAGTTAGTACTTAAGGCAGGAAACTGGGCTGGGAAGAGAGTCCTCAAATACAAAGTAGCAAGAGGTAATTTCAGGTGTGTAGGAGCTGAAGGAAGAGCATAGGAGCTGAGCAGACTGGGACAAGGAAATAAAGGGCAATGTCTGCAGCAGCCAGCAAGGAGATGTGATTGAAATGGGTTTGTGACCTGGAAAGAGCTGGATATGTGAAGCAGTAATGGAGAAGGACGAAGTAGAAGGCAGGCTTGAGCATGGCAAATTGGTAAAGTTGACTGTAGTGCTGCTGATAAAAGCAGAGGGGTAGAAATGACAGTAAAGATGTGAAGAAATTTGAAGAAAGAACCTGCAGTATTCTGAGATTCCAGCACTAGATTATGCTACCACTATCAAAAAGTAGCTCCAAGTAAAAAGGGTGATACTAGAAGAGGACTGATAAAAAGCTTGTTTCTTAAATTGTTGTAGCTTACTGATATGTTTTGTTTCTTTCATAGGGCTATTGGCTATATAATGTCTACATTGTTCTACCCAATCGTCACCTTCATACTCATTGCAATTTGTATTTCCTACTGGGCTGTGACAGCTGTGTATCCTTCTGTCTGTGTACCTCTCTGGACGAACAGTCTTCTGGTCTGCAAGACAAGATAATTCTCTGCTATTTCACCTTAACCAAGCCAGTGTTGAGGGCTGTTTGGTCACTTAGCATTTGCTGCACTGATGTACTCTTCCTCACTGCACATTTGCATGTGATGTACGAATCGGACAGTGAATTTAATTTCATTAAAAAGAACTGGACTAAAATTCATGCCAAGGCAGGGGGATCATACAAAGCCTTGTGTACTACATAAGGTTGACTTTAAGGGGTAGAAAAGGGCCCTCAGCAAAGAGTGAATATGGCTTTTAATGTGCTGCATGCTCTATAGGCCTGATGTTAATGGTCTCTTAGTTAGCTGGGGGTGTCTGTTCCTGGAACAGCAAGGGTTTGGCAAGGTAGCAGAAAGGGGAACATTGCTTTTTGAAAACAAATTGTTCTTTCACATGCAAAGAGGGTCAGTTACTGCTATTCAGGACAATGTTAATTTATCCTTATGCTCTGTGTCTACTTCCACCAAAATATGAACTGTCGAAGAACTACTGCATAATCTGCCGTGTCAAAGGTAGATGTGCAGGAGAGACTGAGTCAACTTTCAAGGTTGTTCCCCTTGCCCGTTCTGGTCAGGGGTTATTACAGCTCTGCAATGGAGTTTGCCCTAGTTTTCTAAGTAACAAGAATATTCAGTCTTGTCTATCAACCCTTCATACACATCTTTGCATAGCAAGAACAGTTTTTCTGTTATCTGCACAAGTTCTTTAGAGCTAGTGGTTACCCACTGCAGAATCCTAAGTTGCTCAAAGCCTACAGTTCTGTGATTCCTCCTTAAAATATTTCATTCAGTTTTCTGGCTACATCAGGAGAACCTGTGTATAAAGTAATGGCTAATCAAACACTGTGCAAGTATGCAAACCTGACTTGTGACCCAGAGGTGAGTGTAACAAATATTTACCTACAGTGAGAGCTATACTAATTGCATTTCTTAATCACTATTAAAGGCAATGCTAGTAGAAAATGTGCATATTTTAAGTAATGATTCCTCATGTTAAATCTGAAAATAGTACTTAGTGTTCAGATAACACTTCTTTGTTCAAAGCAATTTACAGACATAAACTACTTTTTCTGCTAAACTGTCCTGTAAGGCAGGTAAATATTAACCATTCTAATTTACAAAGTGAGAAAGGAAGACACAGAAATACAGGTTTATTTGGAAAGGTGTTCTTGAATTCATGAGGATTCTATTTTGTGGTCCTCCAAAGGCAATGGAAGACTTTGAAAGCTGTGCCTCAAACTTGCCCAAGGACCAGCCATGTTTTGAAGCAGAGGCTTAGCTAAATATTGGGGTTCTTTTGGCACAGCAATGACCACAGCAATGAAGCTCCAAAAATATTTGTCTTTTTTTTGGCTTTGTCTTCAGTCAAATGTTTTGACTTGACTGTGGGGTTGAATTTAAGTATTTTTGGAAAACTAGAAATATTTATCAAATGTTATATCAAGGTTATTTTCAGGTGTTTAAATTTCAGTGTACTGCTGCTGTTATGTATATCTCAAACAATTCCCCACCCTGCTGATGTCTGAACACTAAAAAAGAAAGGGATTAGAAATTGACTGGTTTTTTTTCATGCCCAAACTGAGCAAGTACATGAAATGAACAATATAAATAGGGAAAAGTAATTCAATGTAAAGACTACTCCTGTTTTAATACTCTGAGATAGGTAAGGGAAGTTGTGACCACATCCACAGTTTGTACAAAATGGCATAGCTCAGTGGATTTCAATTCAACTGTGGTAATTCACCCAAACTGCAGATTTGGCCTCTGGTTTTCAAATTTTTTTTTTTTTAATGTGAGCAAGTTTTCTTCAATGAAACTGAAGCATTTATGTATCTTTAAAGTATATTTCTGAAATTCAGATTCCATTTATGTAGGTTTCAGGCATGTGGTGAACAGCCCTGTTTGCTAACTGCATGATTTAAAGTTAAGCACCTGCATAAGATATTAATGTGAATCCTTAAATATGTAAACAGCTTACGTAGTATTGGAGTGCAGTGTTGAATGAGCTAATGAAACGTCAAGCAGAATTATGTTATTTGTATTAAGCTGTGAAACTTCAGAGACTCTGTACACAGAATTCATTGCTTATCATTGTGTTGTTTATTTTTCTTTCTATACAGACTTTTAACACAACCAATGTGACTAAATTGTGTCCAGGTGCTCAGTGTACTTTTGCTTTTTACGGAGGAGAAAGCCTGTACCATAAGTACATCTTCATCTTCCAGTTAGCCAATGCCTTTGTCTTTCTCTGGCTGGTGAACTTTGCAATTGCACTGGGTCAGTGTACCCTTGCTGGTGCCTTTGCCTCTTATTACTGGGCCTCTCGAAAACCAGCTGATATTCCACTGTGGCCACTCTTCTCTTCATTTGGACGAGCAATACGGTAAGACTGTGGTGCTGGATGTGAGCCTTGTCATGTATCCAACAAGTGCTCTTTTTACATCCAGGGAAGCCAGACTTAGAATATCAAATTAAAATGATTAGTCAGCATTGTGGTTTAATCCCAGCAGGCAGCCAAGCCCCACCCAGCTGCTCGCTCATTCCCCCACAGTGGATGGGGGAGAGAATCGGAAGGGTGAAAATGTGAAAACGCATAGGCTGAGACAGTTTAGTAGGTAAAGCAAAGCAGTGTGCACAAGCAAAGCAAAGTAAGGAATTCATTCACTACTTCCCATCAGCAAGCAGGTGTTCAGCCATCTCCAGGACAGCAGGGCTTCATCATGTGTAACGGTGACTTGGGAAAACAAACTCCATAACTCCAAAAGTCCCCCTATTCCTCCTCCTTCCCCCCAGCTGTTATTGCTGCGCACAACACCATATGGTGTGGAATATCCCTTTGGTCCATTGGGGTCAGCTGTCCCAGCTATGTTCCCTCCCAATTTCTTGTGCACCCCCAGCCTGCTCTCTGGCGGGGTGGTGTGAGAAGTAGAAAAGGCCTTGATGCTGCTCAGCAGTAGCTAAAACATCAGTGTGTTATCAATGCTGTTTTCATCACAAATCCAAAACATATCACCATGCAAGCTACTATGAAGAAAACTAACTCTATTCCATCCAAAACCAGTACAACCAGGAAAATGTAGTTGTTAGAGGGAGGCTGAATCCTGTAGCCCAATAGTGGCAAGACTCCTGCAGCTTCACACCCCGAGGTGCAACCAGTTACAAGGCTGAGCAGCTATTCCCAGTAGGTGCACATGTATATAACACATAAATACACAGCTGGCCACACAGATCAACAGACAGACACAGCACTCACACAAACACCAACAGCACCAATGGCTTCATCCTGTTCCTCTCTCTGGCAGATCAGGATGAAGGTCCATTAGTATATGTAATTCCCAGTAACGCACCTTCCTCCAGTTATAATTTTGTTTATACACACACACACACACATGCACATACATATATAATTGTACATATACACGTAGGTGCAACATAACAATCATTTATTTTGTTTTAGATACCATACAGGTTCGCTGGCATTTGGAGCCTTAATTCTTGCAATTGTCCAGCTTATTAGAGTAATACTGGAGTACTTGGATCACAAACTGAAAGGTGAGATTTATGAATCTGCTCTAGGTTATTAAGATGTCCTTTGGTAAATTACTTCCTTACTTTCCCAAGATGTTTTTTCGGCAATGAAAAGAGAATAATTCAACATTACTTTTAGCCATTGTAGTTCCATTTGAAGCCAGTGAATTTGTGCTGATTTAGTCAAATTGAGTCTACGTCCTTGGGAACTTAATGCAAAGTTCATGCAGGATGTGGATCTGATCTAATTGAAAGCTAGGGAGTTAAATTTGGTTGAGAAAAAGAGTCCATACCTAGAAGAAAAGAAATAATGTTTCTGCTTTTGTCACAGCTTAAGATTTTCTTCTGGATAGCTTCCTATGTTCTGAAGACTGTTTTTGAGTTCTATATATGATGTACTCCCTGCTTTTTTTCAGGTACACAGAACTCCTTCACTAGATTTCTACTCTGCTGCCTCAAATGCTGTTTCTGGTGTTTGGAAAGATTCTTAAAATTTATAAACAGAAATGCCTACATCATGGTATGTGCTGTCTCTGCGTGTGGTCTCCCCTATCTGGGACACTAAAATATCCTAGCCACTACTAGTTGGTCAACAGCCAGCAGTGCTAGAATCTGCTGAATAAATAATGGGATTTATGGGAGTTTTCAGGAAATGCATGTGGTCCTGCCATGAAAAAGTAAGATCTTTTTTTTTTTTCCTTCTTCTGAACTCAGCCTCTTTTCATGCCTATACTTGTCCATCCTCCTCACCCCCCAAAGTAAGTGGGAACAGATGGCATAACTGGTTAACTTCCCCTCTGATTCAGCAATTGAAATCCTGATTTTAACAGGAATATTAGCTTGTTTCATATTGCATGTTGATGACACTTCTATTTGGAGGTAGTGTTTGAATAAGGAGGTTAGAAGGCATGTGGTATCTGTATTTCCTCCTGGAAGTTAAAAGCACAAATTCTACTAGCAGCAGCAGTGATATTACTCTAAAATAACTCTCCTTAGCTTCCAGAAGATAAATTCCAGATTTTCACCTAAACAAACAGACACAGATTTCAGCCTAGGATGTTCTGCCTTGAAGCAATTTCAGTGGTTGAATGGTAGTCATGGACTTCTTATCTCAAAGGAGGTGGCTGTAATGGGTCCATTATAACCCATGTTCATGCAACTGATGTTTCAAATTAATGCCATCTTGAAAAGGAAGTATTCTTTTTGACTGTCTTGTTTACAGTTGGTAAACTGACTGCACTAAGAGCTGTTCTAGTATACTTTACCCTTGTGGACACTATTCCAGGAAGGAGAAGTGGTTTTGTTCCTGAATAATTTTAGCTGCTTTACTTTATGCTGATGTAAATCCACTGACTTTGATACTGGTATTGCTGATTTCTTCTTAAGTGAGAGCAGCATCAGGTCCAAGGAAATACCTACAGTGGTCAACTAATTTCTGCTCTACAAGTGCCTGTTCCTTTCCACTGACTATAAATCTAGTGTAGGTAACTAGAAAAGTGAGAAGAATCCTTCAACAAGTACCTTATTTGCTCTACTTGTCAAACTAAGTACTGAGTCTACTGCCTGCAAGATCATAAGGGGTGGCATGCTCATCACCAGGTGATCTGAAGGGGAAAGATGGATAATACTCTGTCCCAACCTGGTAGGAAGCATTGAGAGGCAGCAAGTGACTGGGGGAAGTGCTTTATGTTCATCTGGGTTTCAAGGCCACATATTAGAGAGAACTATGCATTACACACAGTAAGATTCTGGCATACAAGGAGGTATCCTAATTATTTAAAATACTTAACAACTACTGTTATTTTGCAGATTGCCATATATGGTAAAAACTTCTGCACCTCGGCAAAGGAAGCATTCTTTTTGCTCATGCGGAATGTGGTAAGGTAAGGGGCCATCTCCCAGTCCTTGGAAATGTCAGGATTTCCTGCTATTGCACTCTGAAGACACACTTCTTTCCTCTCCCACATCTCCTCCAAATATTATTGTAAGGTGCTTCTGTCCTCAGACATGGCCCTCACTTCTAACACTCAGTGTGTAACAGCAGGCTGTCCAGCACAGTAACCTATGCAAAGTTGATATAATCTAACAGTTTTGTTGTGATTGCTCTTTTAAATTCATAAGCACCCAGTAGATTGTAAGAGTGTCTCCAAGAAGCCAGTGGAGCCCCTGAGAGGAGGTCTACCTATATACAGGAATGGGGTGCTCATCATCTGCTGTATGTGTGTTTCTTGAGCTTTGGTCCACTCACTGTCTGTGAAAAGGAAAGCAGAAAGACCTAAGTCATCAGATTCATCTAGAAAGCTTATGGGGTGTCAGAGGGTGGAAGTAAAGGAGAGAGAGTACTTGGCTTTGAAAACCAATGTCTTTAACATAACCAGATCTCCCCTGGTGCTGGGAACTCCCCTGGCCCTTTTCCCCACTACCAAGACTCCTGCCAAACTCCCTGTTCTCATCAGTACTTTTCTTCATTGCTTCTGGCTCTTCCTGTACTACTGTGAGATCAAAAAATATTGGGATCAGGCCATGTTGATGCAATAGCAGACAATCTAATTACCAAGCAAGAGACACAGTAAAACTGGTTAGGTGGTTTAAATTATTACGTGGAGGACTGGGAGGAGGAGAGGAATGGAGGGGGAGGCTGAAAGACAGAAAAATGGAAACGATGCTTAAGAAAGAAGAGGAAAGGATTGGAGATGGGAGAATGGAGTGCATTCACTCTGTTACCCTGCGTTAATATTGGTACAGTGGGGTCCACACCATGCAGTGCCTGTGCAATAGGAAAGAGAAGCTGCCTTCATTTCCTTTCAGAACATCACCTCACTGTCCTTTGTGCTTTTGCTCTTAATCAGTAAGAGCAATAGCTAAAAGCCAGGCATATAATTTTATTGTTTCAAACGGAGATTGTTTTATCTTGTATGTTTTGCTAATTCTGAATTCTGACAGGTTAATGATGATTTGTTCTCTTTAATATTTCTTAACGTTTATCTTTCATGGTAGTCAGTGCTGTATATTACCATATCCATAGCCCTCAGCGCTGTCAAGAGACTGATGATACAAAGCTCATTTTCCATCCCATTATTTACCTGCAGTTTCTGGTAAGACAGGCTGGCAGGATTTTGAACAGAAACTCCCTGCTGTTGCTTTCAATGAGGGCTGCAGATTTGCTGTCAATTTTTCTGTCTACCTTCATTCATTCATCTGTGATTGTCTCCCTGCTTTGAGGCCTCCCGCCTTCAGTGTTGTACCATGATATCTTAAAATAGTAGATTTGGCATGTTATGGGGTCATGAAATGTGGCCAGATAGGAGAAGATGTGCCAGCAATCTACACAAATGTTGCTTTTTGGTTTGGCGTGTACTTTGCCTCTTCTGGGCTGGCTTATCTGTGACCCCAGTAGAAAGGCTGAAATAAAAATATTTTGATGTTTTGGTTTGTTTTTTTAACCAGCAAGAGCAATAAACAGTCTTCAAGTGCTGTAGCAGTATTGCTGCATTAAGGCCTAACTCAACAAGAGACTCGGTGCTTTTTTGCCTCATGGGATTAGGTTGTAACAAAGCTCATCTCAGTGTTGTGTTTCTGTGTTGTTGTATTGTCAGCCTGTGAAACCAGCAGAAGACAGCTTCTTGGTCATGTTTTGTCAATTATCCATAGATTTAAGGAGAAAGAATACAAATGTCTGGTTTGTGATAATTATGTATCATTTGTTCTTCGCTGAACAGAGTTGCAGTTCTGGACAAAGTTACAGACTTTCTTTTATTCCTGGGGAAAATTCTCGTTGCTGGTGGTGTAGGTAAGCTAATAGATTTTTTTTTTCCAAATGGTATGTTCTATTTTCTGGTACCTACAAGTATGCCTGCCATATTCATATATGCTTAGTTAACAGCTGGAGGTTCTCATTGGTCTGACTATTTGGGAAGCTCTTGTTGTGTTTCTAGGATTTGCAAGATTGAACTAAAATAGATTTTTTTCTTTTTTTTCCCTTCCCCCTCTCCCCCAGTGTTTTGTTGACAGCATCTTTTCCTTAATTGCTTTTACTGCTCTTGCATGTGTTGCTGGCACAAGGACTTCTGCAGCCAAAGCATCACAGCTGGGTCAAACCAAATTCACATCCAATAAGTCAGCCACAATCGGTTCTCCTTTCATAAGAACTGAACAAAATTGCAAATGAGATTCACCTGGTAGCAGACAGCATGCATACAAGAGGAGGTGGTGCAGGTCTGCAGGAGATGGACCTGAAGCTCTGCTGTATTCAAGCCCATTATAGCTATAAGCTATAGTAAAAGAAATAGAGTATTTCTAACATCCTTATAGGGTTTTCTTAGTTATCAGTAAATATCAAAATATATTATTCATGTTTTTCTGTGACAGAAAAGTGAATTTTTTTTAAAATGAAGCACTTTCAGAAATTCAAGTTGGCAGTATTCCCTATGGTTTTTCTAAATTGTCGTAGCAGTTTCAAAACATTATTTTACAAATAACTGTATTTTGTATTCTGTATACTTTAAAAGATTACTAATGAATTATATTTTAATCAAAAGTTGAAGATTAGTACCAAGAACAGATCTAAAATATTTTGTTATTGCCGTAGAATGACTTTCAAACTGGGGTAGCAAATTTGATTTGAAACGTATTCTCTGAAATCTTAGCCATGAAATATGGAAATTAATTCATGTCTTCGTCCTATTCGAGAATAAATTCTTTGGGCGATTTCTGTTACAGATGCATTGGTCTGTTCTAAACTTATTGTCGTGCTTATCACTAGCACTGCCATTTCTCCTTTTAACCTGAAATACTTAAGTATTTCTTCAAGCAATAAAATTTAAAGCAGCAGAATTTTGCTCACTGTTTTTTTTTTATTTTAGAAAAGATCCACCCAATGGTCTTCATTATCCCATGTCATTGTCTTGTTTATCATTATTTAATTTTGCTGTGAAATCCAGTAGAATGATGAAACAAAACAATTCATTAAAGTCTTTCTGGGCCCATGAATACAGATCTAGCAGATAATTAGTATTGAGAAATTTATTGTTTACAAACTCTTACTTAAACCAACCTTGGATCTGTTGTCTGTTTGTTTTGTCTCATCCATTCTTTAGGTGTTAGGAAATCAGAGTTAGCATAGGAATCACTAATCTTCTGTGCTTCTTGCAGGTGTTCTTGCGTTCTTTTTCTTCACACAGAGAATACCAGTCTTTGCACAGGAAGCACCAACGTTAAATTACTACTGGGTACCATTGTTGGTAAGGCAACCATCTAATCTCCTGAACACTGAGGGCACTTTGAGGTGCTCAGACTACTCAGGGCATGGTCTGGTAACAGCTCCTGTTGTCATCCTCTCAGTGGCACACTATCCACTGAAGTGAGGACTGATCTGCTACACTCTAGTCCTCTGGATCCTTCAGGCAGAAGTGGCACTGCAGTGACTGCACCTTCAGAAAAATTAGGTTTCACATCTACTTTGCTTAGACTTCCCAGACGGCAAAGGCTGGTGGTGAGGCACCGATGACAGTGTGGCTTCTAATGGAAGGGACTTGTGATGCATCTTTCCTCTTTTGTAGTTCCCCTAGACTCTGGAACATCTCCAGGATGAGTCGTTCTTTACAGTAATCTTGAAGGAGTTCAGAATATTCTTGGCATATATTCTCTTTGGGGGTTGAAACGGCTCCAGTTTGGCAGCTGGAAAACTAATGGCTACTGCAAGTTAGGATACAGTATCTTGAACCCGTGATCCCTTTCCACAGCAGTAGTAACCTTTGTAGAATTCCAGAGCTGACATTAAATCCTCCCAAATTTGCTTAGCAGACTAGGCCTCTGACTTGTGTTAACACTGCCACATTGGTGCCAAACTAAATTTGGGGTTTTATTGTGGTTTGTTTTTTGTAGACGGTCATTATTGGCTCCTACCTAGTTGCACACGGGTTCTTCAGCGTCTATGCAATGTGTGTCGACACACTTTTCCTCTGCTTTTGTAAGTACTGTGTTTTCTTTCACTAATACCTGCAAGTCGCAGGAAGATGAGTAGAAAACCACCTTATCCATTCCTTACAGAATTCTGGTGACACGCTAGCAGACTGTGTGAAAAACGAACTGCTTCTGCTTTTCAGACTGGCTCCTTGTTGCATTCTTCAGTGCAGAAGTGTTTTAGCATTCAAATTTAATTAGTTTAAGTAATGGAAGATAGCTGTATGGCTTGTGGGGATATCTGGCTTTTGTTTTTCGGATGTTCCTTAACTTTCATTAACAGTTAGCTTCTGGGTGCTTTGTAAAGAGCCCTGTACAACAATGATGCACTCAAACCTCTTGTTAATAACAAAGTTATTCTTTGGTATATAGGTGGTCCTTTGTTTCCAACTTAATATCCCTGAACAAAGTATTACACTGAATTACCTTCAAATTTGTGTGAAATACCATTTAAAAAACTATCTGTCCCTTGCCCCCCCCCCCAATGGCAAGCAATCATGGGCACTCACAAAGGGACTGCTGTTCAATGTGTCCAGTCAGAGAATACTAAAATCACAAAAGAAATTTGTTGGTCTCAAACTAGGACATGATTATAAGAAGAGGATGTACCTATTACAAAATACATTCCATTTGCTAGATTTACTGAATTAAAGAAATAAAGATACAGTTTTTCTATAATGAAAGTCATTCTGGTAGGTCCAAGTAGAAGTTACATGGCAGTGATTGTTCTTGCAGTTGGTGAATTATTTGATAGTACTAAGGGAATATTGAAGAAGTCATAGGCTTCATCTGTCATATGCACAGTGGATCACTGAGGCAAGATAAACATGGTAATACTGATTCTCCTCTTAAAATAGCATAAATTCTTTCTTTCCTTTAAACACTCACCTTCTTTTAACCCTGCTTCCCTAGGAACTAAGGTTAGCAGTGATTCTGGAAATACTGGGTTGCCAAAGAACCACAGGAACAAAATCAGTCAGAAAACTGAAAATTGATGTCTAGTTGAGAGCTACGTCTTATTTATCTTGAGTTATGGACTTCGGTTCTGAACAAACATGATCACAGGCAGACATAGCACTAACAACACTCCAAGAAATAAAATAAAACCATAAATAAATAAATAAATGGTTACAATTATTTAGCATGAAATGGAAATTGATCCAACTAATAAAATTTAGAAAGTTTGTTGGTATACTAAAAATTTTATTTATTTATTTATTCCAAAGACACATGGTATATACTGCCATGGAGATATAGGAAGATTTGCTTCCTCTGACCTCTTGAGCATTCCTTACAACTAGTGCTCTCTTTTTGGCTTTGCAGATACAGCTGTCTGCCTGTGAAGGGTTGCAGTTGCAATGACTGTGCTTCACTGCACACTCCCTCCAGATTGCCCATCAGTGGGAAATTGTGCACTGCTCTGTGACTACTGCATGGCATAAACACTGGGCTGAACCCAGACCAGTGACTTAGTCATGACCTTCTGTAGGAAAAAAAGTAACGTCTGCCTCTTTATTTTAAATTCATATCCTGTTTTGCTTCCCATGCTTCCATTCAGTAATGGACAGTAGGAATGATATAGAATATTGTGCACTTGTGGTATCAGGTTTTCTAAAAGACATTTATCTTAGGCAGTGAAAAAGGGTCCAGTTTTAAAAAGTGCTTAAATCCACAGCTCTCTTTGGGACAAATTTTATAGCAAGAAGTAGCCAAAATGTCAGGCTTCAGTGAAGGCATGAGTGTTTCTGAAAATTTCCACCTATACTGTCAAACCAAAGAACTGGAGAATAAAAAGGATATATTGCTGTCATTTAAAAATGTCTAGATGTTTGGGTCTCTGCTTTAGGTAAAACTTCTTCTAGTTTGAGAAAATAGAAAATTTATAGTGTCCTTCATCAACTTAACAATACAGCTAGATTGCCTTGATTGAGATTTTTTTTTTAACATTGGGTCTTTTGTTCTCTCCTTTCTTCAACTCCGCCCTCCTCCCCCGCCCTGCTTTCTCTTTTGGCTGCTTTTGCTGTGTAAATTCAGGTGAAGACCTGGAAAGAAATGATGGATCTACAGCAAAACCGTACTTCATGTCAGCTAGCCTTCACCGAATTCTAGGGAAGAAGGAACTAAGCCCTAAGAAGGCAGTGGGATAACATACACTAAACCTCAACATCAAAACAGTGTCACTTTTAAGCAAAACGTGTATAAAGTAGGCAAAAGTAAAAACTGTAAATGATGCTTCTGGTTAATGGGTGATTATTTTTTCCTTTTGCTTATATCTAAAAAAAATGAGCAACATTGGTAACATTTAACTAGTTTAAATGCTTAAACTAACAGCTGTGAAAACAAGGCCACGTTTGAGTTTATATAGTGCCTATGAAAAGGAAAATGTAAATTTGAAGCTTTTTTAAGTCTATAATGATGTTTTAATAACTTTTGTAATACAAGTTGCTGCCTTAGATGACAGCAGTTTTGATAATGTTTCTTTTTATAAGTGTATATTTGTAAAAGAAATTCAGGCAATTTTTTGAAAGCACTACCATATAACCTAATTAGCCATAAAAAGATAGTTCGAGACTCCCTAGTTAACCAGGAGATGGTACTAAATTTGTAAATATGGTGCTATGATTGTATTTTTTTGTACAAGCTGGTTCACAGCTATTTAAACTGTGATTATACATGCATTAATGATTCCCTACACTGAAAAATGTAGTGATATTTTAATCACATCCACAACTGCGTCTTTTAAGAAATGATGATACCCTGCAGGTCCCAAAGAAGGTAGTCAGAGAAGACTAGTTGCTACTGCTTAAAGTGAAGTTTTCTCTGAGTTGTGCTTAAAATATGATATAACTGAGAGAAGGTCCCACTGCACTTGAAGTGATTTGTGGTTCACACAAATGAGGTTTCATCTGGTACAAGATGGTGAATGTATCATTTTTAGCTGATGTCTAAGAGAGATGCGCTTGTGTTAATATCCCCCTATCTCTGATGAGTCTCTGATTGTGTTCTACATTACGAGGAAGTTGAGCTTCACTGAAAGGAAAACCAAATGCAGTCTTTTTTTCGTTGGAAGAAAGTCTTGGCCATATATGTGCACAAGGAATTCCATTGCCTCTGCCTAGCTCAGAAGGACTTCTTAACGAGACATCGCAATGACCGTGCGGGTGCCGAGAGCCAGGTGTGCTCTTTCTGCGGGTCTCCAGGCTCTCAGTGGCTCACACAGTAAGGTGTTAAAACATTGAACTCGAGTCTTCTCATGATACAGGATGAATTACTTAGCTACTGAAAGATGCTCCAAAAGATTTAGTTTGCCTTTTGATTATTAAATTTGCCCAGTCATTAGTACAAAATCTATTGGTGGAAAGCACATTAACATTCTGTTCAGTTTCATGACCCTCCCGTTAGTGGAACTGTCACTGACGTTAGTAACAGTTCTGCTCATGGAAAAAGTCTTACACTGGAGTACTTCTCAAGTCTTACTGCCATGAGCTGAGCTGAAAAGGTTTTAATTTATTAGTCTCATGGATGCCCAAGGATCCAACCATACTGAGGCCTGCCACTAGTTTTCATGGATTCCACCGTACTGAATAAGGTATTTCATTACTGTCCGCTTTCCAGGAGTGGTATGTGCCATACCTTTGCCAGATCTGTTACAGGAGTTCAGCGTCTGGAAGTACTTGTCTAGCCCCAGGAGTCCGTTGGTGTCACAAACAGACAGGCAAATTCTTTTCCAGATTATTTGAATGCAAGTTTCTGGGGAAAATGTACTGACGATCCACATCCCAAAGTGATTTTGATCTCTAACTTATGGCTCCTGTTTGCGATGTTTGTAATCCCTACAAAGGCAGAAATACTGTCCTTCATGCAACAGGTCTGGGGTCACGTTGATGCACAGGTGATTACCACCCACGTGCTTGCAGCCATGGGCATGGTAGGATCTTGAAATCCTGTGAACTGAGGTGCAAGTGACAAGATACTCGTTTGCATTCTCTGTGATCCAGTGGGCACTGTAGCTTTTTCCCCTGAAGCAGAAATGAGTGGTTCAGTTTAGGACTCAAGTAATGTAAACCAAAGGCGTACAGTTTGAAACGTAACTACTGATTATGGGCACCTTCAGTTTTTGATAACCCCTCTTGAGATACCCTAGAGAAAACCTAACCTTCAGAAAGGGCTGAGAAACCTACCTTCGGAAAAAAATCATACTCTTGACTGATGAAGGTTTTCATCATCGTCATCATTCCTTTCTCATTATTCTCATTGAATATACACCACCACTGCCACCACCACCCCCCATTATTCTAATCTCTTCTGAGAATCAAGTCAGTAACTTTTTGGGGTATGTGTCACCATTCTGTGATTAAAAAAGCTGCTGGTCTGACTACAGTCCATGTGCTAAAGCTTTTCTTTATTTTTTTTTTTTTTACTACTACTGTGTGATTAGTTCGCAGCTAAAGAAACTGCATTAAGTAATCTATATTTCTACTGGACTTGAGTGTCTTACTGGGAGCTCAACTGAAAAAGCGTATTTCTGAATACAGCGTGCTTTTTTTATCATATGAATGTAACAATAGAGTTTACTAGAAATAAAACATAGTAGAAATAGTATACAGTTATTTGATTAGAAGACTTTTGTAACAAACCTATGCATTTACTAAAGGAATTTCTAAAAGTGAAAGTTTTAAATTGTATTATTATTTATATACAGTAAAAATATATATATGTATAAATTTGCTCCACTCACTATTTTGTGAAATTATTTAGAATGTAAGTGATCATCATTTCTGAGAAGAAAATTTAAAAGCCATTTTCTTAATGATATAATTATGAGAACTGTGAAAATACAAAGCAATACCATGTAGATTTTGTAATCAATAAATTGAATAAATAAATCATAATGATTTAATATTAAAATTGGCTTTTTAAAAATAAATTGCTATTAATGAATTCAGTAGAAATTAATGCAAGTGTTTACTTGGGAAAGAATCACTTAAAATATTTTAAAACTAACTTATTATAATGGTTCCTAACTAATCCTCTGGGCCAGAGTCTGCAGACTTAACACCACAGAGGAGGTACAGGTAGCGACATTTATGGATTTGGACATTTACTTTGTTGCTTGATTTAGTATAAAATTTAAAATTCCATTCTTCACTTTAGAGAGTGGAACACGTGGCTATCTGTAACATGGTAAAATATGTCACATATGCTTTGCTCCTGAGCCCCCGGGAGTCGGTGACAAAATGCCCACCCATTCCACGAGGCACAGGCCAGCCCCGTGACCAAGGTGACAAAAGGCGGGTGGCTGCTCTGTGCGTACGGTGCAGCGGAGGAGGAGACGTTAGAACTGACATCTCGGCCGGAGCCCTTCGTGCTGCCGCTCGCAAAGGGCTCAGCGGGTCCTGGTCCTGCCCGGCCCTCGGCTGGGCACCTCCTCTCCTGGGAAAGGCAGGGTGGCTCTGCAGAAAGACCCTTTTACATGAATAGGAAGAAGTCTTTTGAAGATCTCGAACAAGCAGAATGTAGAAACCAAGAGACAGTAGAAAACACCCACTATCATGCCCACACAATCATGTTTGGTTTAGTTCTGGTTGGACTCATTGTGTCTCCTCCCTGTGACATATTAATGGATGGCTTTCATTTACACGTTTTAGACCAAAGTTTTAATGTCAAGCCTTCAAATTTTGTAAAAAAAAAAAAAAGAAAAAAAGAAAAAAGTTACCCCAGAAACAAAACAAAGAAACAAGAAAGTTGGGATCATTTCTCCTGCTGAGAGCTTTTTTTTTTTTTCTTAAGTATTATTCAGCAGCTCATTCTTGGGTGTTACAAGGATGCTGAATAGTCTTTTAAACATTAGTATTTAAAAGTATGAAATATTTTATCGTTGCATGTTCTGCTGTACAACAGGAAAAAGATTTTGGTGGATGCAATGTCAAGCTGATTTTGGGACAGTCAGTAAGTATTCTTCTAAAAATGGGTTGTCAGAGAAGTGGTTATGAAGAATAGACTGACTGACTTGGGTAACGGACAATGTCTCCCTTTGACCAATTGCTTAGCCTGGACAGCTGTGTCCTCTCTGACAAAGTGCCTTACTGGCCATTCTTTTACCTGGCTTATATTTTGAAGTTTATTCATACCATGTAGACTACAAAACAGAAAAGGCTAGATAGGAAAAACCATCTTCTCTTTATTTCAAATTAACTGATATAAAATGAATTGTAGAAAAGATGTCAGATGTATTTGAACTGCATAATGCAGCGCACACAATTTTCCTGTTGCTGTTGTCAGATCATGAAAGTAGATTGTGTCGTCCAGGAGAAAACACCTGACAAGTGTGGTGTTGCAAATAATTAAATAAAAACAATGCAAGACTGTAGATTTTTTTTTTTTTCATAGCTTTAATTTATGGTATAGTGAACTTCTGAGTAGGGCCTATTCTGCTTTCAGTGACAATGATCATGTGTATTGTACCTGCATAACTACGGGGAGAGCTGGGCCCTTGCTACTTAAAACAGAAGGAAAAAAAGCTAGCAAGTACATAGTCTATTACTGTAATACATCCGTTTGCGTGTTCATAAGCATAAAGTTCATTCTTCATTTCAAGACTGATAATTTGCTATTCTGCAAGTGTTTTATAAATTATTCTAAATTTTTTAACTTTTGATACAGGCGATGATTTTTGAGGTAATATGTAATTTGTACTGCGCTGTAATCAAATTAGAAAGATAACTGTTTCTTCATGTATAAGTAACACTAGTGCTACTAATATTAAAATTGTCTGTTACTCTATGCTACAAAAAGTCCACATGTATTTGTCCCAAATAATGAGTTGTAAAATAACAAAAAAAGGCTCTTTGAGAAGTGGAAGGGAGGTTACTGTTCCATTAATGTGATTATTAAGGTTATATTATTATCTTGCCAAAACCAAATTAACATGAGCATGACAGTTTGAGCTCTAAAACCTGTTTGCTTCTGCTATGCAGAAATAGGAACGTATTGTTTAAATATCTTTGATAACTAAAGTGTTTAATATTTAATTTTGTTGTTACTTCACTGTTTTACAGCTCTTGGGGATTGTTCTAATAAAGATTTAGATACAAAACGGAGTCTGCCTGTTGGTGCCCAGCGCTGCATGGCGGTGGTGATCAGTGGGGCGGGGTGGGGCGGGGCAGCAGGGGGCGGGGCGAGCGGGTGGGCGGGGCCACCTGTGGGTGGAGCAGATGGTGCCTGAGCTTTGCGCCGCTCAGGGCAGGCGTGAAATCCTGAGGCGTGGGGAGGCCACTCCTTAACGGAAGGACATTCTTAGTTTTATTTATTAAGGCTTGAGGATTGCTTGTTACATTTTTTACTTAAATTTTTTGAACCACGTAATGATAAAACACGGGGTTTTTGGCTGAACTGGTTTTGAGATCTTCTTATACCAGACAAGGTGTATTTTAAATCAGCCAAGTTCATACCTTGTAACTTGGTAGAAATCTCCTGTTGGTTTTAGGAGACTCACTAAAAGTCATATTTTTCTCCTGTCTTTGTGAGGTCAACAAAACTTTTATTGCACACCATGGGGTGACTGAGTGTTCTCAGCTTTCACGGGAAATGCTGCTGTAGGTGTTGAACTCACGGCTGGAGCTGTAGCAGGCCAGAGCCCTGGTCTGGCCAGTGGCCCATTGCTACAAGCAGGGGAAACAGGGCGGTATCTCCGCCTGCAGTACATCTTTCTGGCTGATGGGGGGGGGGGGGGAAGCAAAAACGACTAAAAACAATGCAAAAGCTTTTCAGAGATGAGGATGGATTTCAGCAGAGGCAGCACTGGAGCAGTTGTTTGAAGGCAGGACAAAGAATTTGGGCTGGAGGTTAATATCTAAGGTATGCATTATAAGTCATTCCATATGTGGGGAGCCTTGTTTGAGGATGCTTCTGGCATTCAGCAGTCACTGCAACGAAACCTTGAGACAGAGTTTTTGAATTAGCACAGAAAGCCATGATGCTGACAGTCATGGCCAGCTGGGCATTGCTGTCATCTTGGGCAGAGTGGCAAGTGCAGTGGGAGGAGACATTAGCTAGAAATGCTGCAGTGGAGGAAGTATCGCTATATGTTTGAGATTCAGTGACTGAAGAGCTATATTCGATGTCTTCAAGCTCACAAGCGACACAAAAACTTTAAATTCAGAGTTGCAGCGTATATCATTTAAGGGAAAATGATCGGTGTATTAGGCTTACACTGTAGAATACTATTTCTTAGAGAGGGTTAAATGCTGTCAATTTTGGTGGGGAGGTTGGTGGGTTTGTGTTGTCCAGGCAGCCGTATCATCGGCTACGGAGCACCAGGAGCAGTGGTACCTGTGCTGCACAGCTTTCCTGTGCAGGAGCCATGAGTTGTCTGTGCCTTGGCGGGTGGATGGCAGCAGCTGGAAACGTAAAATTGTGCCAAGGCAAGTGCATACAGAGATGAGACTGGCTCAGCCCAGAAGGTTTAGATGTGGGCAGTTTCGGTCCAAACTAAACAGCGAAAGGCAAACTGTAGAAGTGATCTTCAGAGGGGTACTGCTGTTCCCTGAGCCCAGTTTAGCAGCTAAACTAAATGTCAGAGTGGTTCCAAAGAATGTTTAGCAATATGGTGATAGGCACTTCATATATATAAATGTAAATGTGTGTGTGTCTATATAGATATACATGACCAAAGCCACGCAACACAGGAAGCAGTACAAGCCTGGTAGAGAACAGTTGCTTGGAAGAGCTAAAAGACACTGCTGTTTTACAGTAAATCTTCATGAAAGCATACTTCCCCCCCCTTTTTTTTAACATTTGATCAGACACAAGTTTGGCAAGCAAAGACTGCATTCTTTTTGTTCTGTAAAGCATCACTGTAAAGCTCAGTTCTGACCCTGGCAATAAACAACATTAATAGTAAAGCACTCTGTATGTTAAAGCACAATGTCATTGTTGGCATTCAGGTGATCATGTATAGCCGTGCCGAGTCTATCATGGTGTACCCAGACGCTGGAAGATACAGTTGTAATATAAAAGTTATTGTAGGGGGATTTTTGGAGCATAGAGGATCTTTACTATGTGTCTCATATGTACATAGTTATTTTAATTAAATCTGGATTGGTTTTTTTTTTTAAACTACATCAGTATCTCCTGTTAACACACATGGTCTGTTGGAACTGACTGCAGGTATTAGTTATATTGTCCTCCTTCAGAAAATTTCAAGCTTACTAACAAAATTGCTTTCTTGCCTCCTTTTAAATGTGTTTTCAGACTGATGTGTTTTATATCTCACATGGTTTTCTTGCCATTCATATTACATTTAAATCTAACGCTGGCTGCGTGCCATAGAAACTTTAATCCACATCCAGATGAATTCAAAACCCAGCCTGAGTTTTCTCTCGTGTACCAGCAGTCTGATCTCCAGTCTTTTCTAGGGCTCCTTCTTCTTTTGCAAGGTTTGCTCTTTCGCCTTGCCTGTTACCCAAGGGGAACGCCATACATGCAAGTGTTCCCTGCAGGCCTGGGGTGTGGATCAGTGACCCATGTCACCGCTTAATAGGATATAGCATGGCTACTCATTTTTAGTCGATAGGTTTGTTGGGGGAAGCGCCTAGCTTCTGTGCAGCTTACTGGGGGAGCTCCCCTCCCTGGCATCAGTGCCTGCTGCACAGGGAACGGGGAGCAGAGGCCGCCTTACTCTCTGCTCTGACGCCGTCAGTCAGAACTGTGCTGCAGTTAGGCTGGGACAGAACAGCCATGCAGTCGGCAGTGGTGTGGTCTGACTGAAATTTCCGGTGAAGACGGAAATGATAACGTAACTGCCCTGTTATAATGAAACAGACCCTGGTCATAAATATGGGATGAGAATGGTTTTGCTTTTGTCTTGGCCAGTGTTTGATGTGTACCACCTGTGACGTCTTTGCAGTTTGACTTTGCAGATGAGCGTTGCCATTGGTGCATTTTCTTCTAAGAACTGGCATGCTACTTTGCAAATCCACACATCTGCACATGGCTTGGAGAGGGAAAGGAAGGGATTGTTTTTTACAGAGCTTCATAATGTAGTTTCTGGTTGCCATCATTTTCAACACATCTGACCAACTCAATTTCCTGTCTTGAATCAACTTTCATTTCATCAAGTCCCAAGTTCTCGTTCTGTTGGTTTGGCTGGGCTCTGCGGGTGATCTACTTTAATTTTGCAGCCTGAAAGAGCCCAAGTTTGGAAAAGAATCGAAGTAGTCTCAGGAGAATGCTGCGTGCTTAATTTGCTCCAAATGATAATGTCAAAAGGGGTTTTTTTTGAATTTGTTTTTATTTTACTTTTTTTTCAGCTAATGCAGTTCCAGTTTCTTACAGAAATACTAAGTACTTAAACAGCATCATCATATTGGTATGATTAAGCTCACAAGTGGGTTATTTTGTGAGAACACTAACAATGGTCCAAAACAGTTTAACAAATCATAGTATAATACTCAGCCATAGCAGTCCTGGGTCACGGGAGCTTAAAAAAAGTAGATGGTATCTTTGTGGGTTTTATATTAGTGGCTCTTGGTGTCCAGCGGTGGCAACTCTTTCTGAACTGATGTCATGACAAGAAACTTGTAACTGCATGTTCGAACATACCCTGTGGAGCATGTCTTAGCATCCCAGTCCACTACCAAGATGCCTGTACAAATTCCTGCAGAGATACTGAGGATCAAAATGTATATTGAAAGGTAACATTTCTATGAATTTAACTATGCGTAACATACACATGCAATTTTTTTTTGTCTTAAAATCATATTTTGGGTAAGTGCCTGTATCCATGTTATAGGAATGCTAGTATTTCTGCTGATTATTTCTGAAAATAGTAAAAAAGGTGTCTGTTAGTTGTTCCTGCATTCAGCAAATTACAGTTTACATCCTATTTAAATGATATTTTTATAGTTAGCTTTCTTGGATGACCTGCTAACTCACATAAAAAAAGAAAAAAAAAAAATCAAATGTTTCCTTGTGTGACTCTTTTTAATGGAGTAGCTGTCTTTCAAATGCAATGGCTTAATTCTTAAATAAGAAAATGTGTAACTTTTTTTATATACTGGTGTACTGTTACTTGTTGTAGGTTTCCCATATTTCAGTAATAAAATTTTGTTTGTAGGAGGTTTGGAGCAGTAGACAGCTTTCTCCCATGAGGTCAACTTGGGAAATAATATTGGTGCAGTTTGTGATGGCAGCTGTTAGAAGCTATCATTCCGGGGGGTGGGAAGACTGGTTCCTGTTGAGATGTGGGAGGGCTTTAAGAAAAAAAAAACACCACAACAAAAAAAACACAAGACAGCAATGTCAAAAAGAGAGCTGATACATAGTCATGTGCGTGCCCAACAGGGAAAAGCTCTTTATGGGAGGGGTGGGGAAGAAGTCCAGGGAGAGTTGTGTGAAGAGAGGAATGTGCAATTTGCAGGCAGAAAAGGAAGTTGTGAGGTCTTTTCCCAGGACTATTGTTGATTTGCTGGACGCTTATTTGTGTGGGCAAAAAAGAAATTAGAGGGAGTAGAAGAAAAAAGATGAGCGCTGGAAGGGAGACAAATGACAGATGGACAGTCAAACATTTGACTTTGTTTTTGGTTACTCCACCTGTTAAACACAGTGCTGCTAATCCTGGTAATGATTAAATACTGTAAAGCTCACATGCCTTACATCACACTTAACAGTCAACTGTTTCAACCAGAGGAGTAAATGCTTACTTCATTATTCTTTTTTTTTTAACTTAAGGGCTTCACAGCTGTAGGTAACATATGAAGTGAGTACACTTTAAAGCACAAAACAAATGAAAACAAAACACACACACACACATGTTTTTAAAGCATTTGTCTAAAGAATAAACTGGTCTGAGCTATGCCCTAATTTTTTTTTTCCCCTGATAGATTTTACCCTGTTCAATATCTGTTTGCCAATACATCCTGGTACAGTCCCTTCTGAGGACTCTTATGAACACTTATAACAATGACATATTTGGATAGCTTTTTGTCATCTTAATATTTGCATAAATAATTGCTCCCACATAAGAACATTATATATTGACATAAAAGCAATCACCATGGGAGCGTAGCTGTGCTGGAGCAGGTGGCATGACGTAAAGAAGCAAAATCTTTGTCCTTGTTCTATTGGATGCTTCAAAGCATGTTCCCAGCAGTTGTTTTTTTGCACACACAGAAGTCACCAAAACCTTCTGCACATTTCCATTAATATAAAATGAGAGAGAAACTGAACGGGATCAGGAAAAAGTATGTCTTTATAGCTCAGTATTTAAATTAGATTTTGTGTGATTTTTTTTTTTTTTTGGCTCTTTTTCTTGCAGAAGCGGTATTGTTTCCTTATTGGTTTTGTTCTGTTTTGAGCCACTTTATCAAAAGTTTCTCTATACAGATTTGGTTTTTTTCACTGCTTTCTTTGGTGAGTTCAAGCTTTTCAAAATGGTAAACCAGAACACTTACTGAAAAAGCCCAGGTGAACTGATTTAAGACTAGTCTGTAGTAGTGCCAGACATAGCTTAGAGACTTTTTTTCTCCCTAGCCTTAATCCTACTCCTGAAGTAAGCTGTAATTCTCTCATGCTGGAAGTACCTTTAATATTAATAGATTGACTGTGGGTGTCCTCATCAAATTGATTTACCCAGTTTTTAACAAGAAGGAAGGGATCAATAGTCTGTGTGAAGGTATTGTATTGCACCAGCAGCCTGGTGAGAAGAAATATGTTAGACCTCAGAAGACTTATGTTGTGTCACCTTATTTGATGACAGCAAGTCAGCAGGTTAGGAGTCAGCACTGATTCTAAAATCACTATCATATTTTTCATCTCAGGGGAGTATGTTTGGAAAATACAGGGTACAATGCACAGACTCAAACTACTAGGAAAAAAAATAACTGCCAGACAACTTATCCCTCAAATCCAAGATGTTCTGAATAGACAAAGAATGGATTTTTGGTTCTAGGGCAAGTTTACATTTGAAACCTCCTGACCTTTACCACCCTTATTACTCCATGGAAGCTGTATGGCTGAGCTGGACTCCCATGCATTTTAACAAATACTTGATCTCCTTTATGCATCTGTGGGAAAGAGCATGTATTGCATTTCTGGATTATGTCCTTACATACAGAGCCATATTTGTAAAATGCTTAGAAACTACATGGACAGCAGCTTAGAACAAAGAATTAAGCCCTGAGGTTCTACGCCTGAGTTCAGAAAAAGAGTTATTTACTTTTTATCAATAGTCTGCCTGGTATCTTGAACTTTTGTGGTTTTTCAACAAGGCTCTTAAGCAGCATGGGAGAACTAAGCAAAGTGTCAGGAGGTATATTCAACACTTTTCTCAAACAGCAAAGATACCACATATCTTCTTAATCTCCCCGCTGAACTAACAAAACACAGACTTAGAAAAAAACCACGTCCAGGTGAAGAGGAAAGGTGACTGCACAGGCATTCTAACTGATCTAAGAAACAACAGAAAGATGTGAAACTACCTGTTGTATCTATAAACATAATCATGCTTTTCTTGCCTTACACTTTATTCTGTCTGTGTAGGAGAAGATGAATTCTTTTCTTCTTAGATACACTGAAGCATTACCTATGGAACAATACTAAATAACCTCTTCATCCAGGAAAGTCTGCATTTTTAGCTCTGAAAAAGCTGGGATTTGTATATTCTATAATCACCTCATATTCTAGGTTACCATAATAGTTTTCCAACACTAAAAGGGCTGAATGCTGCAGCACAGCAATGCAACACAAAATTAGCTGCCTTTTAGCTTTACTGTTACTTAGGACAATCTAATGTCGAGCTACATACTTTATCCAAGACGGTCTGTTCTATACTAGCAGAGTGGTGAATGTCCCACAGCTGCTGGCCAGCGGCAGAATAGCTCAGCGAGGAGACAGAACCAGCAGCTCTCGAGAAGTCTTCTGTGTGACTGCAGCCTTGGTGGTTCAGCTGATTACATGAGAGTCCACAGCAGTCCACATGCACAGTATTCAGGGCATGGTTGTCATAACCAGTGAATATAGTGAAAACATAAGAGTTACATTTAGACAAAGATATTGAAAAAGCCAAATCAACTACAGAAGAATCTTTTTGCAAGAGACCTGTCCAGAGGCGAAAGATGAAGGGTGTCATTCTGCACTACTGCTGGCATTCATCCACATCAAGAGAAGAGTAACTAGTGCTGGACGGTGCTTACACTACAGCTGTGGCAGCTTGGATCAACTGACTCCTGCATCTGGAAATATCAAAGCAGTCTCCTCTGCTGCTAGCTGGACAGAGGACATAGTGATAAACAAGTTCAGTTGCTCTGCTTGCCTTAGAAGGATCTCTTCTGATTGAAGTGCAGATTTTGAAACTAATTGAAAATAAATGTTTGGGTCAAAACACTCTTCCAGAAACTGAGAGCAAGCACTGTACCACTTTGTACACCTAGAAATAAGCAGGGATCAAACTCTGCTAGTCCTGTATCAGACAACAGAAGTCAAAGGAGTTTACTTCATCATGTGCCATGTAAAGTATTTTGTTTATAGCTTAACTTGTATTCTATTCAAGGTTTCACCAACTACAGCCAACTACGCCAAAACAGAAGATGGTCTAAATCGAAGATGTGGATAGCTTTCAAACAAACGAAACAGAAAAAAGCACTACTTGTACTTCAATGTTTTAAATACTTTTTCATATGCACAGTGATTTTCAATTTTGTCTTTTTATTTTTGATCCAACTCCATAAGATGCAAATATCTTGGGGAGTTTGTCAAATATCAGAACTGCATTTAACAGAATTTCTGTATAACTTGAGATAAATGTAAGCAATGCAGGAGTCGCTGCCCTCAGTACCAGGAAAAGGGGAAGGGGTCAAAACAAATTGTAAATATGCAACTCTTGCAGACCATTGCTACTATGATCAACCACGTTGTATTTTGTTAACAGAAACATTGGCTGAAACTGCTGCTTTTCAGGGATGAGGAAATATATTTATTTCAGCTGCTGCTTTGTGAATACTTCTTTTGCTCCTCTCAAGGGTTGGTGGAGAAGGGGAAAGTGAAGGAAAGAGCACCATAGAAGAGGATGCAGTTGTAACAGGTAAGTTGGGTGTACACCAGGAAGATTTTACACATTGAAAAAGCTCCTCTGCTAAGAGGTTCTTTTTTTCTTTTTTTTTTTTTTTCCTTCTTCCCTGGCATCCATTTCATAGAAGATCCAATTTAAAACCATTTGATTCTGAGAGTTTGTTTGCCTAAATTAGGATCAAGTGTGGAATATAAAAACACCATCCTTAAAGAGAATGAGAACAACTAAGTGTTGATGATGAGCCAGCCGGGGATAACAATAGATGCCAGGAGAGAAAATGAATGCAGATAAGAATTAAGATTTATCTTTCTCTTGGAGACTACTCACAATACGTAATTTCTTTAAAACAGAATGCAGAAAACATTTGATAGGGAGTCGTTTTAGCATATATGGAAGAACTAAGAATGACTTAAGTCTTTTCCTTTAAACTTCAGTTTATACAGCATATCAGTCCACAATAATGCTTTTCCCTACAGGAGAGAAAAATAGCTATGTTACATTTGTATTGCAGTTATTACTACCAGACTTACTGGAAAAATCTGTAAACAATTTTAAAGTGGTGGTCTTATAACAAATGTAGACCTCCAGAGTTTGAGATGATATTGTTTTAAGTCACAATCTCTAACATATCTGCTTTTTCAAGTTTAAGTGGTTGATGGAAGCATACACTGAGTACCTGCAGTATTCCCATTTCTTTTAACCTCCAGGAATAGAGGGGCTGCATGAATGTTACCCTGCTCAGAACATATTCTGGACTCAGCATTTCTTTACTGGGTGAGCATTAGTTACAACCTTACATATAATTGAAAAGGCATCCTCTTATAACTTAAAGGAAAAACTATTCTGCTTGAAACGAGGATAGCTACATAAGACAACAGGTGGTCACTCTCTACAATTAATGTTAGATCTGCATTCCACTGTTGTGTATTAAAGCCAGTTAAAAGTACACAGTAGTGCAGTAGATATCCACTACAGCATCTTCTTCTCTCATGTTCTACCCAAGAACACGTGAAAGAGAGTTAACAGACTGGTATGTTTTCAGTAACTATTCATTTTATTTTAAAAGGAAATAGGAGAGTTAAAATGTGCAAACATACACTTCAGTGTAAATCAATTTATTAACAACTTAGAGGCAGTTTGTATTTTGTTATAAATCTTGTACTATCCTTCTCTGTCCCTAGATGTCACTATTCTGGAGACTCATCCACACATAATTTCTGAAAATCCACAGCTTAGTTAACTAAAACAGTTCAGGGTTTTTTTTTTCGCTCATTTAAACTAATGATAAATTGTTTTCATTTTTTTTTTGAAAAAACTTGGTTATCATGCTGTTAGTGACTTTATGACAAGTTTAGTTGCTTAATTTTTAATTCTAGAATGAGCAGGAGTTAAAAGTTAAGTAGCAACAACAGTAATACACAGAATTAAATTGACAGAAGTTAAATTCTTCGACTTGCAAAATTTTTTTCTGCTGCAGGTGCACACATTTTTCCCAAGCAGTTGCCTAGGGAGTACATATGGAGTAGCTGGATACTGGAGTTTAAATGTATGTTTTTGTCATGATGAAAGCCACAGGTGAAATCAGCAGTATGGAATCAAGTAAACCCTTGGCCAGGGTTTGCAGGGCTATGGGCAGCAGGCCACCTTCTAGTCCTGCACAGGGCGACCAGAGTGGCAGCTGCCTGTGAATTTCTATCTTGGTATTCATGTCACTAGCACAGCAGAGAATGGGAATGATCGCCTCAGCTGTTACAGCAGGTTACACATCTGCTTGCACAAAAAGCAGAAGGCTTGCAACTTCTGCTTTGATAACATACACTTCCATCATAAACCAGCTGTCATTCTGAATTAAGGATAGAATCAGTTTTAGTCGTCAGAGACTATTGTGACTTTTGAATCAGCAATGATTCTAAATGCAATGTAATTTAAAAAAAAGAGAAGGAAAAGGGAGACAAAAGCACAGATGCATGTGTCAAAATATTTCCGGCAACAGTGTCTTTAATGAAGACAGTGTTCCTTGTACATCTATTTGACTACCCATCCTTATAACATCTCTAACTTTGCATGCCCTAAGGAGTAGTGTATTGCAAGATGAAAACATAGGGGTTCAAGAAGGCATACCACAAATCCAGAGCTAAAGCTGTAAAATTTCATGGAGGGGAGGGCAGGGACACACACAGGGACAAGAATCACCAGTTTCTTCAGAAATTAAAACTATTCATAACAGTTATCTATACTTACAAAAAATGAATGAAGGAAAGGTGGAATTGTAATAAGATCAACTTGCCTAAACTTTAAGCAACTCTTCAGCTTCAGATGTAATCATAGAAAAAGTGCAGAAAGTGGTTATGGTTACTATAATGCAAATATGAAAAACAACATGAACTTCTAGCCAAAAAGCCAACTCACAAAATCAGGCAGCATTAGCAAGTGCCACCAAGTGTAAAGAAACCAGCATTGTATACATTTATTAATAAATCTCATCAAGAGTACAGGTAGTGCTGATCTGTTATTCAGGGTCAAAACTATAGGCAATGCATACCAGAATGCCTTCACCTGTAACAGTTTTGATCAAAAAAACCCCAACCAAACACAAAAAGAAAGGTATGAACAAGTCACTAACATAATTAGTACCAAGGCCAACAAAAGCAAGCTCTCTAGATTATTTCAAACTACATGTTTTCAGGTAGCTTGGGCCTGCTGCATTTTGTCCTAGGACAGCTGAGCCAGATCACAACCTCTTCTAACCATTAACTCTTATTTTTGAGAGACAACAGGAGAAAGAAGAATTGATACTGTGCCTAGAGCCCAGGAAACAGGCAGAGGAAAGCCAGGGAATCCAATAATGCAGTTTCATTTCAGTCTAATTATTTTATTCAAGAATTTTTAAAATCTTAACCACACCAGCAATAACAAGAATACAAACAATGAGACTGTCAAATCAGCTCAACTTCCTTTTAGCAAGGGTAACAGCTGTGTGGGTGGTCAAGAAGTTGTACATGTCACAGTCTGACATAAGCAAGATTGGGAAATAACCTAGGATAGAAAAGTTGGAAAATAAGTAGTTGTAAGCATTTCACACAGTACATTCTCCTGTTTGAAAAACAGAATCACCAAAGGATCAGGTCCTAGTCGGTATTTTAGTTAATTACCTGGGTGACACAATAAAGATATTCTTAGGGAATTTTTGACAACACAGAAGAGGCAGTCCTGGGGAGCTCAGAACTAGAATGCAAAATGATTTTGAAAACTTTGAGAAGTAGTAAGAAAGAAGCAGGGTGAAATTCAGTATGGCAAAATAGAAGCTGCTTACCTAGGTTGTAATGATCTATGGAGAATGGTAAACAGGAGAAAAGATAACAGCTGGTCACAAACAGAATGTGGAGAAGAAATATTAGAAGAAAAGCAGTCATCATCCTGGAACACAGCAATGAGCAACTCATGTGCCCTAATCCTCCTGCTGAGCATCAGTAAGGGCTTGCTAAAACTGAGTTTCATGCTTCAAGAAGATGGACAAAGAAAACAGCATGGAAACAATTAGACATTTAGAAAACATGACTTGGTATGAAAAACTCAACGAATCGGATTTGTTTGGCGGGGAGGAGGAGACTGGGGATTTTCTTTTGTTGGAATTTTTTTTTCCCCTAGGAAAGTACCAGATTTCCTGTGAACTCTGTAAAAATTTCTATTATTGGAGACATTTAAGAACAGATTAGTCAAATACATCCACTAGCAGTAGCTAAGATATTTCATTGTGCCTTGGGGTGAAAAGCAGACTAGGGAATGTCCAAGTACTTTTATCTTTATACGAACACAAACCCATATTTCCAGTGAGTAGCTAGAATTTCAAAACATATAAGTTCCAGTATTTCATTTAACTGCAGAGTTTGAAATATTTCTAAAAGGTCTTGGAGATACTGTAGCAGTAGACTATTTCTTTATTCCGCAAACTAAAACATTAACAACTTCTAATAATAAAACAGACATCCTTCAGACATTCTGTGAAGTTTGCACTAGGAGGATATTTTTCATCTATATTTCTTCCTCCTCCTACAGCAGGTTAAATATAATAAATTTCAAATTTTATTTTGCAGTGTAGTCACTTGTTCCAGCACACAATAATATGTGACCAGCCCCAATGTGCATTGGTTAGACAGGTCAGGCAAAAGGAGTTAGAAAAAGGTTAGACAGGAAGGAGAAAAGGAGTGGAAGTCAATAGCCAGTCTTCTTGCAGTACTTTTGAGACACAACTTTAACATTTTAGTGATATTTCTTCCTTTGAGAACCTCTTGATGCAAAATGTTTTGCATCATTAGTTCCATTTTGGATTTCTTAAGATATGTTGCATTGAAACTATTAGCAAGTGCCATATGATCCTCCTACCTTGTAGTCTAAACACTTTAGGATCAGAGCGAATATATTGCAAATACAGTTCTCCACAAAAGCATCCACATAGCAGAGCTCTGTGTTGTTCTCTGTTCAAGATAGGTCACTTCAAGCAACATGTTAAGACCGATTTATTTCACATGCTAATTTCATACAACATTTCAGTTTTAAATTGAACCTGTGCAGTCTAAAAGGTGCTGATTCAGCATACATGTTCCTGCTATAGCTACAGCTGCATTCTCTTCCTGTAAACAGATCCCATGAATTTCCTCAGCAGGGCAATATCCAAGTTACTCAAAAAACAGCAAGAAGCAGTAAGGATGGCTCCAAGGTCAGAAGAGCTCAGCAGCAAAGTCACAAATGCAAGCCAGAGCACAACCAGCAGAAGACGACAAGCATTCAAACTTGCAAGTCAGGCCACAGCAACAGCTTCAGTTGAGAGCAGCAGACAACTGTCCTCAGTTTTCCATGTGCTTTGTCAACCCCACACAGCCTCACACCAGCTGCAGACACCTGAAGTCAACCAGTGGCACAGGTCTCAAAGGGAAGGCTCAGAAGTCCAGATCCTCTGCTGGAACTTCCTATTTTCAACTCTACATTTTCCCAGCCACACTTGCAAACAGCTGCTCAAGCATTCACAGTAACAAAAGATGAATTCTCCTGCTTCCTGTTTTCATAGGGAAATGGGAAAATTGCTCCCCATTTACTTTAATCCTGCACTGACTTTGGAACCAAACAGCACGGGGTGTTTCATAAGTAAGCTTAGACTGACTTTGTTTCAGGCAACCTAAAGCTGCTTAGCCCTTCAAATCAGAGTGAATAATTACTTTTCTTTAAAGGGACTTGATGTAAGTCAAGTTGCATTTTAAAACAAGACAAGTGAACGGTATTTTAAATTGCCAAGTTATGTTAAGATCTAGATTAACATTATTTAGTGTTTAACTGGTAAAACTTCAGCAGTAAGGTTGTCCTACTTGCGTATCAGACCCAACAAATGAACAAAAACCAGTTTGTCTACTGCTATGCATGCAGTTTTTTATCAGGCAGATATATGGAGCTAGCTTAGGTACTGAAAACAACACACTGAGTTCACTATTCCACCCAGAGTATTTCACTAAGAAGTTAAGTATGTTAGAATAAAACGTAAAGTCAGTCCAGTCCCACAACACCCCATGTCTTTAGAGTTTTTTGTGAAAAAAAAAAAGTGGCAGGACAATATTAGCCTAGACAAACCACTGTGCCAGTGCAAATAGATTGCTTTTGCTACTCAGATTAGCTCAGACATCTGAGAGTAGCACTTGAAACAGTGCCAATATTTAATTTACAGAACTTGAATAATTCAGAGCTTGCCATTAAAATTATGCTCTCAAAAGCCATCATCTTTCTATGGTGGCAGGGAGAATACTACCTTTTCCACTTTAACTGGGACAGTTAAGAAATTCCACAAAATAGAGACACTAACTCATAGTTGGGAGAGAAAAAAAGGACATTGACACACACCTTCAAAAGTACGATTTCCTTCTGATGCAAGTAAAGTTTAGGTGTGCAGATGGGATCTACCCGTCTTAAATCCTTGAAGGAAACTAGTCTGTGAAGACAAAAATCAGTTGAATTGATAGTATGCACTAGCCTTTGTCCATCAAATCAGTGTATCACAACATGCTTTGCAATTAAGTCTTAGCGCATTAACAGTTTAAAACACAGTAGACTTTTGTACATTTGACTGAATTCCAATCTCTGTTCATATGCAGTTTGATACAGGTCAGTTAAAAAACTGAACCAGATTTTACTTTAAAAATACAGACTCTGTTTAAGTATTGCATATTCATTACCATCCTGCCTTAAGAAAATTGCAAGATGAAACCACTGAAAAAAACCCAGAAGCTGAAGTAGTAAAAATTCAAAATGTTAAAGCAGATTCAAATTTAGGTTCTCCAACTTAAATCACAGTTTTAAAAAAAAAAAATCTATCCTATACATCCACCATTTCCTTCACCATGCAGGTGCACACCCTCACCCTCGGGAGCAGCACTGTTTTGCATATACTTAAAGAAGTACCTATTTGGGGTGTTTGAAGACCCATCTAAGCCTATTAAAGGATTTTTAAAATCAATTGAGACAGATATGAACACTCCTGAGTTTGGTGTAGTGTACCTAAGTATACCAGGGACCTTCTCTTAAAATTAAGATTCAAGTTAAGCACTTCACAAATGATCACAGTTCAGCCATAAACACAGCAACATTTTTGCTTGGCATGCTACAGCAGAAACTTTATTCAGCTCATTTTGAAAATATTTGCAACCAAAATTTATTTTTGTAAACTCACAGAAATAAGCTTTAACATATAGGCTGTATACAACTCAAATACAAGTAATACTTTTAGCAATAACTTACAGGTACAAACTAATGATAAACTACAATTTCACAAAGAATTGTAAACATTTTGCACAATTGTCAGTCCTTTCTTTTAGGCAAAGTGCTCTTTTGATGACAAATAAATTAACACACACATAACTAGAGTGGACTACTTCCAGACAATACAAAAAAGTGTTTAATAAGGCTTGTAAACAATGTAATAGTTATTTATGCAGAATCCATAAAAGTGTCTTGCAGGCTAAATATACTTACATACCTGGGCAGCAAAAATGATCTTGAAAATGCTTTAGATGTTAAATAAAAAGTTAACATTAATATCTTTCCAATGATATTTTTAATACACAATAAATGACTTAAGGTTACATCCTTAATAGTTTATATCCCTGACAGAAAAGAATTAGGTGTGACTTATTGGCAGTTGTGTCATTGAATGGGGTAGCAAAGGCTGGAGTCCAAGAGCTGTAGGTGAATGAGCTACAAAAACAGAAATATTTACTGGTCAGCTTCAAAGGTAGAAAAAGATTATACGCTAGTAAATCCCATTGGGTAGTAACAGTTCACTGGTCCCAACCACGGCAGCATGCTCTGTTTTCCCTAGCCCAGCATTCACACTTCTCCACCCACAGCCCACCTTACACCACTGCTTTGGAGAAAAATAAGCTCAGGCCACACGTGCAGCTCAGAGTCCAGTTCTCCCAAAACCTTCACCATCTCTCCTAATCACAAATACGAGCCAAAGTTGTTGACTTGCTGGGTCATAAGACATGCAATGACTGAAATTTACTTTTGACCACGAGGCTCCCCCACCATGTGTTACTGTGAGGGAAGCTTAAGTTTTCAGTGAAGTTGCTAGATTGAGTATACCTACAATCCTTGGCCTAAGAGTCAGGGAGCGAGTGGTAAACAGTTTTCATTAAAATCAGATATTATTAAAAATGTCGCACCAGTGTTTAAAAAAAGTGTTTGATTTCTTATTACTAGTATTCATAGCTTGGAGGAAGCACAAAACGTGGTCTTCGTACCCAGATCTTCAGTTATACTCTTACAGTGAAGAGCTACTGCTTGAAGAGGCATACTTCTTAATGAGGTGTAGAGAGCAAGTACAGTATTAAGATATTCTATAAAGAATACTACCAATTAAAAATCCATTAGGTTTCTCTAATTGGTACTTGGTAAACTGTTCTTGCTACAGTCAATAACGATTTTACTTGGATATGCAAAATTGTTATACCTACCATCCATATAGCTGTGTAGAGCAGTTAACATAGTCCCATCCTGGGGTACGTACGCAGAGTATGCCATTTCTTCCAACATGGGTGGAGACAGCCTGGAGGGCTGAACTGCTGTGACAGGAGCAGTAGATGAATGATTAGGACTAACATGTTTCTTATGGCGTGCTCTGCAATTTTGAAACCACACCTGAAAAGGGGGAAAATTTACATCATGTTGATAGATTGCATTCTGTTTCAACATTAGCATAATAAAAACCTCAAGAGTTCTAACTTCAGCTGAATTCAGTTAGTTGGGCCTTTAACATAACACTGACAGTCCAAATGAAGTATTCATTCTAAGCCTACACGGTGCCTCAAACAAACGTGGTCAAGTCAGGAAAGCTTCTGCGGTGACCAGCAGCCCACAAAGGACAGGCACGGCGAGGGGCTGCACAGCTCCCGGGGCAGGCGTCCCGTCAGGCTGAGCAACAGCATCCGCAGCCCCGCACCGCTGCTTTGGCTGCTGCCCCTGGGCACACAATGGGATGCAGCCATCTCCATGCCTGAATGCTACTGACAGTGAAGCAGGTTTTTCACAGGATACCCATTTTCCTTTTTACATTGAGAAGTGTGCAAGCTTCCACTTTTTTAAGGCTTGATAGCAGCTGCCAGGTACCTCGTTTCTACAGAAACACTGTCAATCTTCCAGGCTAGAACGAGCCAAGGGAACTGCAAGCTTATTTTTATTTATATAAACATATAAATGTATAATTTATATTATATAAAAAATCATATTTATGTATAAAAAGATCATGCATGTAATGTTTGCTGAGAGGCACCTTCAAGCAAAGATTCTAAGTTTGTGTTTCTCTCAGTTTTGGATTGCATGGGTATACATTTTAACTCTGCTCTATAGAACAGATCACTAGATATTCACTTACTCCTAACGTGTCATACCACAAGGCATTTTCAAAAAGAGTGCAGGTCTTAAGAACAGACTATTAAAGTCAGAAATTTATATTTAGAAGAGTGCCAAATTCTATACTACTTAGGGCTGAGAAGTTTCTTCCTGGAAGATTATTAATCCTCCACGCAAAGTGCAAGAGGAATACAGCAAGTTTTCCAAATTAACATTTTGTTCTAGACCTATTCCTGACTAAGGATGTTGTCCGAAGTTATGTTAAAACTGCCAGATTAGATCTTTTTCCATCTCAGAATAACTACATGGAGAAAATTGTCATTATGCATTTCCAATGGATGGGTACCAGACTTTGTTAGTCAAGTAACTTAGCACAGTTACCTGTATAACACGCCTGCTCAAACCTGTTCTTTCTGCCAGTTTCTGAAGCGTTTGTGCATCTGGATTGTTGTCCTGAGCAAACTGTGCTTGCATAACCTGAAAAGGCAAGATAAGAGATTGAAGGTTTTTTGTGTGCAGTCCTGAGAGCGGCATTAGAGACTCCTCTCAGACTGTGGTCCTACTCCTTGCCTGTTTTTAGGAAACTGTTGAAATCACTAGTCCCTAGACAGTCCCCAATACATTAAGGGGGGGGGGGGAAATCCCCCAAAGTCAAAATACAATCCCCTTATTATGCTTAACTGAACTGAGACATTTACCAGAAATGAAAGAAATGAATTCTGCTTGGCAGTAGTAAAAAATGGAGGAGATGCTCTGTTATAATTGCATTAAAAGGACTGTGGGAGAAAATTCCCTGCAAAGCAATTCTGACATGCTTGATAAAGAAAACGTCTATAGCAGCAGACCACAGCGCACAGCATAAGGAAGGAATAAACTTTGATCCACCTCTCTGAACCTGTCAATCACTATCTGCATCTTGCATTGTACAAAGCAACTTAAGCCCCTTTTCAGCTGCATGGAGGATGCAGGCAACTGGGAAGCACTTTGTGCCTCATTTACCTTTAATTGACCTGAGGAACAGAGAGGCTCCACCTCGGCTGACCTGCACTATGTAATTGTTTGGTTACACTCATCTTTTTTACAAAAAATTGAAGCAAACACTTATCATTAGGATATGAATTACATTTTTTTGAGGAAGTAGATGTCAACTTAGCCTGCATCCTGAACAGTTTTAGAGCCTGTAAGAGTTTACCTTATTTAAGGAAGTAAGGCTTCATGGATTTCTGCAAAGTATCTTCAGCAACTCAGTAAACCATAGTTTCTCATTTCTGGATTTTGTCCCTTGATGGTCTGCAAATTTTGCCTGGCTTCATCTTTGAAGATTCAGACTACTTCTCTCCACACTCAGAAACACCGAAACTATTTACTTTCCTACTGTTTCATACAAAGATATCAAAAAGTGTGGACATCCTTTTGTATAACTGCTTCACAAGGTGTATTACCGCATGCTGCCACTCTGACAGTCACTTATCCCTCTGATGCTTCTCTTGCTGGAAGTCTTATACCAGCACCAAGGACAGGTAGAGACACAGACATGCTGAGCAGATAGCGAGTGTCATTAAATAACAAGAGGCCCTAAGATCTCAAATACCTGCTGAAGTAGGTTACAATCTATTTAAAACAGGAAAAGAGGGGGACACAGAAGTTTCATTGGCAGCAAACAGGCAGCAGCCCTGAATACAGTTCCTACTCTGATAGCTGGGCCTACCTCCTGTTCAGTTACTGCTGGAAAAAGAAAGTTCCCTTTTGCACGAAGTTTGAGCTTGATGTCTATAGCCCTTGCCCTATACCCTTGTCATATTAGTGCTAACATGCTTGTTTTGCATTAACAACACATTCTGTCTCCAGTCATGGCTGAAATAGCAAACCAAGCTTTGAACAGCCACATGCCACATTATATAGCACTGCTTAAGTGTCTCGTGTTATTACACCTCAGCTTCAGTTTTTCTCAACTGCTTTCACGATGAACAAGAGGACAGGCCAACAAAACAGAACTCAGACTGAGACAGTAGAAAATGAATGGTGTAGTAGCCACATGTGATGAAAAATTCAAAGACATTATAAACTGAAAGCAGGGATGTGTAACTAGGATTAGGTAGAAAGCTGCAGCTTCCTTCCCAGTACAAGTTGAAACCTCTAAATCTGGTCTCACCATTACCCCTTTCGTGGGGAGCTGGCCCTAGTCACGGTGTTTTTCCCTAGAAACCTGACTTAAGTGAAGCAGTGATCCAGAGGGTGAAATAACTCATACTTAAGGCAGTCCAGAGTTAACTCTTGCCAAGGTAGCAACAAAACAAGAAGCCGTGAAGGCAGAGCAAATGCAGGCAATCCCCCTCCCTCCTCCTTCAGGGCAGGCTTGACCCTACAATGAGGGGTTTCAGTTTGGTACTTCCAGACTCCCTAGCTCCCACTTCCCTCAGTCCTGACCATGGAAAGGAATAGAACTAGTGGCTGAGCTAGTATAAAGGGATATTGGAAAAACATACTTCAGTAACACATGTTCAAGAACAAATTGGACAGTACAAGAATTGCTGCCAAGGACTTCAAATGCACTTTCCCTGTATTTCACTCCACTCAGCTCTATGAAAAAAAGTGGGGTTTTCCCCCTAAAATGTGCAGCATTAAATACTGAAGCTAGGTCTTGAAATATGACACCAAGACTATAGTGACTTTAGTATATTTTTAACAGGGAAAGCTCAAAGACACTTTGAAGAAATCAGCATGTGAAGCATTTTGGAAGGGCTGGGAGAAGGAGAAGAGAAGGAAGGAAAGTAAAGATGAGTCCCTGTTGATAATCTCTCTTCCTCGTGTACAGAAGTATAGCCAAGACTATAACATATGATCTAAAAAGCAAGTATTGAGGAGAACCGTCTTAGGAGGAAAAAGGGCAATCAAGAAATAAATGCATAACTATTCCCCGTCTTCTCTATAAACCAAAGCAAAAGACACTGTCACTGATGGGAGCCAACCTGCATTCACATGAATATAAACAGGGACCCACGATACTTACCTGTTTTGAGGACACAATCTTTTGCAGCCCTTATTTTGCATTACAACAAAATTGAAACTTCCATCCTGTTAATGTCTTGAAGTCATATACAGTACCCATCTTTAGTACAACTCTTCACATTACATAATTCTAAAAATATTTTGTCTTTATTACGTGTAGCGATGTAAACGCCTGATTAAATAGATTTCATCGAGCAATCAAAATAGAACAACCTTTTTGTTTCCACTCTGCAGAATTACTGGCTGCCCCCAGGGAAATAAAAAGCTTGAAGAGTAACTATTTCATATTAAACTGCCGAAGCTAACAAACAATTCCAGAAACATGCTGTGTCTTGATAGTTTATGAAATAGTTTAAAGCATGCAAGCTTTTTCTTTCCCCCCATATGCATCCGATTTCCTATCAGTTCAGCAGCTATGTCCTGCATAAACCTGAACTACACAAGTTTTTAGCACTGCCTCTACCTGGAGTTGATCTGCTGTGAAGCTGGTCCGAGCTCTTTTTGCTGGTTTTGGATGATTAACATCTTGTTCTGTTAGTAATGCTCCTTCCACGCTAATCCCATTACCTGAAGCATTAAAAAGAAAACAACACCATCTGCTAAACATTCAAAACTATGTTATTCACAAGTCAGACTGTCCTCTGACAATAGCCAACTGTACTTGACCAGCTGAATTTCAACTTTAAAAAGCCATATTCTGTTCAAAGTTAAATTGATCTGGCACCATTACCCATTACACCCCAACTAACTCCTTCACAAGTGAGGCAAGGAATAGATCCAGCAGGATATTTTATCAACTAGATACACTCTTGCTTTCTTTTCCTTAGGATAGAAAACAAGTTATACAAACTTAAAAAAAATAAATCATCAAATAATTTGCACATTATTTTAATTCAAGAACCTGTGCTTCCAGCCTTAGTAAAGCTAGGTAATTACCTCTTAATAAGGAAGATGAAGTAAAACCCAACAATTTACTCAAAACTAAATCACAAACATAGTTCTTAACAAAAGCAGTATGTTACCATTTTCAACTTCTCTTTTCAGATTGTCCAACATGCAGTCGTAATGTACTCTACAAAGGACTTTCTCTTCAACCAAAGCAAACTCCTCTCCAGTAGAAAGCTGTCTTTTGCAGGAGAAGCATGCAAAGCATGCCAAGTGGTATACATTTCCTTTAGCCCTTCGCACCCAGTCAGTAGAATGAATGTGCCTCCCGCAGCGGGAACAGCGGGTGCCATACCGCCTGCAAAAGCAAAGGCAACAGGAGGGTGAAGGCACAGACGCTAACCATCTCGGGCAAAAGGGTGACTCCCTTCTGGGAGGATTAGAAGTGACCGCGACATGGCAGCGCAGCTGAGACCTCCAGCAAGTAGGTGGACCACAAGGGGTGAGGGGACAGCACGATTGTGTTTTTACTGCAACAAACTCAGCAAGTTTGTATCAGATAGCTTAAGGCAAGACCACTACTGAAAAACAGAATTTAATATTTCCAGAAGGCAGAGAGTAAAACTGAAACATCTTAACTGCTGTGTGAATTCACAACTCTTCATCTTTCCTTTTATAAAGATAATTACTCTTTAAAAAGCTGTGAGTGGGAGATGGAAACAGCTGTGTTCAGAATTCTCCCAATTATTCAAATATATTTCATGTTACACTAGTGGTAGTCTGAATTATTATATTTAGCTACATCATCCTTCACTAATCATTCAGTCCCCTTGAGCAGAAGAAGGGGGAAAACCTGTATCTTCATAGTTATTTCCTTAACTAACATCACATTATTATTTTAAAAGAAATTCAAATATCTGCAAGTATTTACATTACTACAGTAGAATATTTCTCTTTGAAGAGGAAACTAGCCACCAAGATATGTTGATTATGTAGATAAGAATTTGTCCTGAAGATCTTTGCAGACTCATACGGGGTTTTTTGAGGTTGTTTGGTGTTGTTTTTTTTGTTTGGTTGTTTTTTTAAGTCCCACAAAATTTTGGTTTTCCAGAAGTTCACAGTATTCAGCCTGCCCCTTTCCTCTCTTTCAGTGTCAAAACCAACTAGCTGGATGTAATCCATTCACTACACAGTGAGAATCCCATAAACAGTTTGGTCTGGGGAAGTTCTAGCAATCACACCAAAATTAACAGCAAAATTTTTTGCTACTTTCTGGACCAAAGATTTTGTATTAGGAGTACTTTTAATGCCATCATGAATAAATAATAATATTCTTCCTTACAGGATTAGACCTTAAGTTTAAAGAATGCTTCATGTTCTAAATCAAATTGATCACAGAAAGGTATAACTGCTGGAAGCTTCTTTTAAAGATCACGGGATTTATTCTGGGTTGGTTTTGCAGTTCCTTGTGATACCTTAAGTCTCATACCAGTGAGTGCTAGTCCAAACAGAATATCATATCAACTCTACCTCGTATTCTCAGTCGGCATTACCTAAAGATGATTCTTTGCACATACGACAGCTTTACAGCCTTATTGTGGCAGGGAGTCTGACTTTTCCCGGCCCCCCCCATGCACACAGACGTAAATTATTGTATAAATGCAGTAGCTGCGCATAACAACGGAGGGGCAGACTTAGTAGGCAGTTACATTAGACAGACTTGGGGTTTCCCAAGTCCCTCTGCAAGAAATGTCAGAGTTTAATTACTGAAAATAAACCTAGCAAATAAAAACCACAGAGCCTAAATGCGCATTTTAGTTGCGGCTTAAGCGAAAAGTAACAAGCAAGTGTAACGTGTTATCTAATGAAATGATATTCCTGTATGATATACCTGAAGTAATCGAGTTTGCAGAAGATATCTTTATCTTTGATGTAACAGCTGGTATGCCTTCCTAGAGATGTTCTGCAAACACTGCATGAGAGACAGCGCACATGCCAGCAGAGATCATTTACCTGCAAAAACACAAAAGAAAAATACCCCTCAACATTTATGCTACCAATATTGTATTTCATATTTACAAAAATTATTTTTTCCATCCATAAAGGCCAAAAATTACACGTACCATGATTCACAGAAATTTTATCTTCAAGGCAGAACATTTTTCCTATAGAACTGCATGCATATTAAGCATTAATTAATTTGATAGAGTCTTCAGAATAAGCTTTCATGGTTTTGTAATTAAAAGCACCAGAAGAGGAAGCAAGAGATTCAAGTTCCATGTAGATATTTTGTGCCCAGTTCTGTTCTCATAGCATTAGAGTAACAGAGCAAGTTTTGGCCTCACATGACCTTGGGAAGGCAGCTAGCTTACATACTTTTATTTCCCAGTCTGTAAAAAGTCCTGCCTGACAAAATAAACTTTACAAAGTGATTTGAAATTTTAAAATGCAAGTATTGAAGGGAAAAAAAAAAACCAACAACTGTCAAATAGAAACACACCATGAACGACATCTTCATTTGCCAGATTTCTGTTAAAGCAAAGTTACTGAACAGAGTGTAAGTTTCAAAATATCAGCAGCTGTTTTAATAACAAATTCAACAATTCTTTAATATGTAATATCTATAGAGAAACTAGACATAGTCATGGGAAGCAGCAGAAAAAAGCAGTTTTGAAAATTCGCATATGATTTTTGGGCAAATAAATTGAGTGCAATTATTTTCATTTCTTCTTTCCTATAAAGAGAACTCTTTGTAGTGCAGACATTGTGCATCACACGTCAGCTAAATAACTTAAATAATTTGAAAACCCAAGACTCCCAGTGACCATAAAAATTAAGTAATAACCCTCTGGATAATCCCATGTTGCATAGGAGGAATTCTGTAAACCAAACAATGACTAAGTTTAGATTTTTTTTTTTTTTAATTTTCTGAGCCAATTTCTCATCTCATACCAAACAGCCCATATATTGCCTATGGCAAAGCAGCAGATTTGAGATAATGCAGGATGCGCCTTTCATCAGAACACTGCCAGACAAACTACAGAGAAAGTGAGGTATTGACTCCAACACTCATGCTGGAATCGCCCGTTTCAGTCATTCTTCAGGTTGTAACATTACAGTTTGCAGTTGCCCAATGCTCTCCTGATTATTACCCTTGTTGGCAGCCATCTTCCCATACACTGACAAATTTACACCTCAATATAATGTGAAGCTGTTGATAACAGCTGTCACCAAATTGATCCTCCCAAGTATTTCTTAAAACAGCTGCGCTGCAGGCAGACACAGGGCAGCAGCGCTTAGGCCAGACCCAGGCTGCTCAGCGGTCCCCCCGTGCAAAGGCTCCCCAGGCGACCCCAGCGGGGGCCCACGCCAGGAGCCCCGGCGCAGGCAAGAGGAGCCCACGTGCGGCCAAGCTGCTGGCGCGTGGCCCTGCGAAGCGTGAGCTGACATCCCAGCCATGCAAAGCTCATCACATTGCCTGTTCTTCAGAGGCTAATGCTCTTCCACAGAACAGGACATCAATAGCTTTGACAGTTGTCCCATTTGATGTTGCCTGTCTACATTCTTACTTATTAATTTACAGGGCTGAAGTTGGAAGACACACTGCTGATGATCAGCAAGATACCGTTTACCAGCACAGATTCCTTTCTCTCTCTGCCTGTGCAGGAAGCAGTAACAGCTAATTTAAACTTAAGTCTAAATCAATTAGAGGTCTTTTGCTCCCAGCCACATTACCCCAGTTCTTCAGACAGGAGACAGCAATGACCAGTAAACGAGCTACCAAAATGTCACTGGAACCAAGTTCAAGTTAGCTCTGCTCCCAGTCCTACTGCACTGTTCATGTGCAAGCCCAGCCCATTGCAAAGGTGGCTGGGGTTTAGCAGAACAAAAGGTACATAGCAGCTCCCCCACACCTGCACCTACCCTATTTTAATGAACACCAACCCAGCATACACCTTCCTTTGACCTTCTCACCCCAACTGAGATCTAAGCAAATGATCTAATAACAACATCGGGATGTTTTCAGTGGCATTACCGACTTTCACTTTGCAGGATATACAATGGGTTTATTTAAGGCTGCATCTAATGGAATCGAGTGATTTCTAGCATGATTGTCTAATCTCATTTTTGAAAGGAGAGAGGGCAAAAGTCTGATCCAGGATAATTTTAATGGCTATAATACAGAAGGAAAATAGCTCCCCCCCAACCACATTGACACTTCATGTTTAAAGTCACATGGTTTTGTTTGTTTTTAAATGATCTTACGCAGTCCTGAATGCTAAGGCTAGCAAAACTACTCTGCAATCACACAGCTTGTTTCCTTCACAGACATTACTAGACCATCTTTTACAAGAATAACTTATTTCCACGTTTCTCAAGAGCCACTTTTTTGCTTTGAGATTCACGACCTCACACCAGAAGACTTATTTTAGCTAATAACAAATGGGTCACGCCACCACCGCTTAGCCAGGAGCATTAAGCGTGGCAAGGAAGTTATTTATGTTCTGAACCATTAGTTTTCTTCCCCGCTCTCTCCTACAAGCACATCAAGAAAATACGATCCCAGCACAGAACAGCGTTTCCCAAAACATAAGCAGCAATTCGGTTCTCCTCCAAGGCCCGAACCTCGCAGACAAGCACGCAACTAACGTCACGCTTTTACATACTCCCGTTTCTGCAGTAACTCCGCTCGCAAGCCGAAGGGCACGCCGTTGCGGGTGGAAAGGCGAGCAAGCCGCGACGATGGCACAGATGCCGACAGCTCCCACAACGGCGGGGCAGGAACGCGGTTCGGAGCGGCGTGCCGGGAGGGGGCAAGCTTCCCCGGGCCCGCTGAGCCCGGCTCCGTGCGGCTCACCGGGCGCCTCCGACGGCCCCAGCCGGCCCGGCGGGCTCTCCCCCGGGCAGCCCGGGCGCCAGCCGCGGCACCAGGGCGGACGGCGCCGTGCGAGCGGGCCGGGCCCCGCGGCCGCCACCGCCTCGCAGCAGCCCGGGCCGCCGTGCCACGTCGGTGGGGAGACGCTGCCGCCACCGGCCCCGCCGTCCGAGGCTGGGCGGCCCGCCGGGCTGGGCGCGCTTACCTTCAGCAGGTACTTGTCCACGATCTCCAGGCCGCAGCTGCTGCACACGCACTTGCCGGGGGCGCAGCCGGAGCCCGAGGCCATGGACCGCGGCGAGGAGGAGGGCGACAGGGCGGCGGAGGAAGAGCAGGAGTCCTCGTCGGCCGCTGCGGGGCTGGCCTGCGGGGGAGCGCACGGGAGACCGCGGTCAGCGCCCGGCCCCGCCGGCTGCCGCCAGCCTCGCCCGGGGGAGGCGGGGAGCTCCGCGCCGGCCCGGCCCGCCGCTCTGCCGGCACCTGCGGGGCCCCGCCGGGGAGGGTCGCGGCGGGAGCCGGCGGTGCTCCGCGGGGCCAAGCGGAAGGGCCGCGCCCGGGGCCGCCGGACTCGAGCGGGGAGCGGCGGAACCGCAGAGCGACGGGAGCGGCCGCCGCCCCGCAGCGGGCACCGGCACCGCGCTCGCCCCGCGCCGTCCCCCGCCCGCTCCCAGTGCGCTCGCTCGCCGCCCCGCACACCTTCTCCGAGGGGCCGCCGAGGGCGGGAAGGTCCTTGTCCTCCAGCCTGCAGACGAACATCGGGTCGCTCTTCCAATACATGGCACTGCCCTACCGCATACCAGCTCCGCGGCCGGGGGCGCGGCGAGGCGGCTCCGGGGACCCCGCGCCAGGTCTCTGCTCTCAGCGCCTGCAGGAAAAAAGTTTTGTTTTCAAGTGGGTGGACCCCGCCGCGCGGGGACCTGCCTCGCTGGCCTCACCTCCTGCGCAAAACCCGCCTTCTGAGCATGGCGGGATCGTTATCGCCGCCAGCGAGCCCGCGCCGGGTTTTGTTGGGGGGGGGGGGGGGACACGGGGACGGGGGACCCAGCAACAGAAAAAACCAGCAACGAAAAAAAGCAGAGGATCTCCCCCCCCGTTTGTCTTCATCGTTTGCCACAGCTTCCCCCCGCCGCCCCAGTCTAAACAAAGATTCCAGTTACATCTCTGTATTAGCAAAGAAGGCAAACACGACGGAAAGCCAGAGTACGTGTGAACGGGAAAGGTTTTTCCATACTGCTGAAACCCAAAGCCCAAGCGTATTCTGTAGCTCAGACTCACAACTCCTAAATCTGCCTTGCTGCTTCTACTCTTGCTCGCACCTCCAAGATCCCGTGATAAAACCTTTCTCATTAAGCTAAAACAGGAGCATCTGAGCTGCCCAAAGGCCGTAGCCTTCCTCCGGTTCTGAAATCAAGCCTGAAAGACCACGGGTGTTGCTAATTAACATCAGTGTCTTCGGTGGCGCCGTGGACAGAGGGTGCTAGGAGCTGGCTGCCCACAGCTCCCCGGAAAACGAGAACATTTCTTTCGGCGGAGGGGGGCCGCAGGTTACTGGCACGCTTTTTCCACGATTACAAACCTTGCCCGCAGAGTTCCCTCAAACCAAATACTGCTGGTGTTCTCGGGACATTTCAGGAGAATAAAGCGACAGCTTGTCCATCGCAGGTGAGGTAAATAACCGGGGTGTCTGCTTCTCTGCACGTATTTAACTAGCCAGGTGTTTTTAATTAAACTTGTCGTTATGTTTCCATCTTTTTCCTCTCCTCTTTGTTTCAGTTCCGCCTGACGATAGATGCAAGACATGTTGCAGAGCCTCAGTAAAGCAAACTGAGAGAATTGCCTGTACGCTTAGAAATATGAGAAGTTTGATAAAAGGGAATTCTGCTTTTGAGAAGCTGTATGAAAGGAGAAGCCCCATGTTCTTTTCCCCCTAAAAATTACGATTGTTGTTTCCAATCCCAGCACCCGATTCTGCAGGAGCGTAGCTGAACGAGTGGCGGTGCCGACCCCCGGTAAATCTGGGATGTCCCCAGTCGGTCATTCGTTTGTCCAGCGCTAAAACCGATCTAACCCTGGACAGAATCTCGCTTAGATTTAACGCTAATGTCCCTAACAGCCGCTGCCACAGCGAGGCAAGCAGCGGTTTGTTTTTTTTTCTGGCCGCGACGAGGCTCAGGGCAGCGCGACCGACAGCCAGCCCAGCCCAGCCGCAGCGGGCCGAGCAGGGGCGGCGGGCCGGAGCCCGGGAGCCCCCGTCCCCTGGACGCCCCGGCCCGCCCTCCCCGCTGGCCTGCAGGCGGCTTTCGGGCGTCTCCCCGGCGGGCCCGGGGCTGCCCGCGCCGCCCCCGGCCCGGCCCCTCTCCCTCGACGGCCCGGCCGCCGGAGCGCGGCCGAGGTGGCCCCGCGGGGCGAGGTCCCGCAGCGCCCGGGCCTGTCTGCGCGCTGGCTGCGGGGCCGCCCGCCCCGGGGGGCGACCGGCTGCCGCCCCGCAGGGCGCGGTGCTGCGCCCCCGGTGCCCCGGGGTAACCGCCCCTCGCCGCCGCGCACCGGTACTCCCTCTCCCGGCCCGGGCACCGCGCACCGGGGCTTCCCCTCGGTCTCTGCTCCCCGCCCGCAGCGGAGTGGACCGGGCCGCCACTGGCCGAGTGCTCCAGCGGCGAGTGCCCGGGGCCACGCACCAGCGCGGCCCCGTGGGCTCCGGCGGGGAGGAGCGCGCACCCGCGTCCCGCGGAGAGCTCGGCCCGGAGCCGCATCCAGCGCGGAGCCCGCCGAGACTCCTCTCCTGCGCTCTGCGCGGATTTCCCCGCCCGTGGCCGTCGGCATTAGAGCTATCGTCTGTCCCAGGCGGCACGACAGAAACCGAGCACCTGAAGGGGGGCCTCCGAAGAGATGTGCCGTGGAGGAAACGGGGGCCAGACCCGCCGGGAGGAGAGCCCGTGGTAAGCCCGGGGTGCGACGAGGCCGTTGCACGGCCGGGAGCAGCGTCGAGTTTGTAGCTCGTCGGTCCTTTTCCTGCGCCGTCAACGAGTTTGTTCAGGGTGTTCGTGCGCGCTTCACGGAGGGCTGCGCGTTTGATTTCTATAAAATAACTCCCTTTCTGTATGCATACGCCTTTTCTCTCTGAAAAATATAGCAGTAGGAGCCAACAAAGTCAATCCGTGCGTTGTTCCCCACGGCGATTGTGAACGTGCAGCAGTAATTCATAAAGCGGGCGCTGGAGGAAAAAACAGTGTACGCGAAATTGCTCCGTGTTTCTTATTATTTTCGGAGCCCGGCTCCGCCCGGCGACGAGCGGGCGCAGCGGCCAGCCGCGGGTGCACTGGCGGCCAGGGAGAGGCGGCCCCCCCCCGCCGCCCAGCGCCCCACGTCGCTGGCGCCCCGCGACCGCCCTCCCCACCCGCGGTCCCCTCCGCGCCCTGCCGCGGCTCGGGCCGCGGCACCGGGGTCGCCTCGGGGTCTCTCGCCTCCCTCTCCTCCCGCCTCCCGCGGCGGAGGCGCCGCTGCCGCGGCGCAGCCGCCCGGCCCGGGGCTCCAGGGAAGCGGGGGTACGGGGCCTCCCCGAGGGCTGCGCGGAGCCGTGGGCTGGGCCGGCGGCCCCGGGGGGCGCGGGAGGGGCGGCGGGGCAGGAGGACAAGGCGCCCCGAAAAGCGGCGCGGAGACAGTCAGGTAGCAGAGCCTGGTTATGGCTATGGCCGGGGCTGCTTCGCAAGAGGAGAGCGTTTTTGCCGAGCTTATTGGAGAGGCGTCATTGCCGAGAAGAGGTCAGAAACGCTATAGTTTATATATATATGTATGTATATATATATACACACAGGGTGGACGTGGAAAGCGCGTGGGCTCGGTTGTCCGGGCTCCACCCGTGCTTCGCCTGTGCGCTGTTATCACCTATCTCTCCAAAGTCCAGTCTAAATTTCATCATTTCAATTACACGCCCTCGATATTTTAGTGAATATTCCCAGCATCGTTTTTTGAGGAGATGAAAACAGGCAGACACGCAGGCTTTAGGGAATTTCCGATTCCTGCGCGCCCCCGTCTCCCCGCGGCTGCCTCCGCGCACAGCGGGGGGACGCACGGCGCGGAGGCTGCTTGAATCCCGCCGCTCCTCGCCCCGCCGGCTCCGCGCTTGGGGCGCCGGGCCCCGCGGCAGGACCCCGCGGCGGGGGTTTGGTCGGCGGGCTCTCAGCAGGGAGAGACGGGAGGGAAGGGGAACCTGCCGGGGCCGGCAGCCCGCCGCGGCCGGGCCGGGCAGGGTGGCCCCGGCCTGGTCCTGTCGAGGCTGAGAGCGGAGCGGAGCGGGGGACTCCCGCGGGACCCTCCGACGGAGGGACTGCGTCTGGTTCTGATTCCTCTCTCTCACAAGTAATGCAAGGATGTGTGTGGGTGGGAGGGCTAGTCGGGTGCACATAGGAGAGATCTCATATATTTGACGGTAAGGCACAGCACGAAGAAAACACGGAACGCGGAGAATTAGGGTTGTTTTAACGAGAGGGTGTTGGCATACGGACTTCTTAATCAAAGGCTGCACCGTAGCGCAAGTGCGTGCGGCTGGATGTTTCTCCCTGGAGGCTGCTTTAGCGAAACGCGTTCTCCCGTTAAAACACGGTCTGCTGAGAAATTGGAAATGGCATTGTGGTTAGCTTAGGAAAAACGGGCACTGAGACGAGGGCCGCGGTAAGCCGGGCCGCCCATCCCCGGCTGGTCCCGTCGGGCACGGCCGCGGTCGCCGCATCCCTGCTCCCGGCACCGGCGGCTTCCCCGGGAGCCCGAGGACGACGGCGACCGGCGAGCCCCCTCCGCGCCGGCCGCCCCTCTGCTAACGCCGCACTCTCGGCGGGACGCGGCGGGACGAGCGCTTCGCCCGCGGTGCTCCGACAGGCTGTCGGGGGGCGGCGGGGAGGCGCGGGCCCGGCAGCCGAGCTCACCCCGGGGCGCCCCGCCGCCCGCCCCGCCTCCCCTGCCCACTCTCTGCTCGGCGGGGCTCGGGCCCCGCTTGGGTGGAGGTGCGTGTCCGTGTCCCCCTTAGCGGATGCGTGCCCTGATCTCGCAATCTCACCTCCCCGTTCGCTTACGGGCCTCCGGGTCCCTCCGTGCTCCCGAGGGAGGCTTGGGCAAGGCGGGGAGGAGGCCCGCGGGCAGGCTGCTCCCGCTCTCGGCAGTTTGCTCCTTGTGTAACCGCGGGGCCATGTGGTCACCTCCTTCGCCAGCAGATGTCTGGCAGGAGAGACAGATCGGAGAGGAAAGCCTGACAGCTATTGCAGGACAAAGTTCACTTCCATGCAAGCTCCCCTCTCTTGTCTCGGCCATCTTCTTACACGTACTTTTGGTATTTGCACACCTGCCAGTATCCGGAGGTTTTCCATCTGTAGACCACAGCGTCCTGGGCTGCGGGGGCCTCTGTGGGCTGTGGAAGACAGGCAAGGAAATCAAGCCAGCACTCTCGGGCTTGCTCTTTGTGAGTTTGTATCCCCACTGGCTCCAGCCACTGGTAAAAGCTGCAGGGTTTGGACTAGTCCTGAATTCTTGGTGCTGGGCTGGTTTAACAAGAAGTATACGAACCCAGTCTCTTACCAATGACTTGTTTTCCAAATCAGTGCGATGCACTTTTCTTAGGCCAGGCTGTCTGACTCTCCTTTGTGGGTCCAGGGTCTTCCAAAGCTGCACATATGTGGCCTTTGTTCATGGCTGTTCCAGTGTGGAGCTCTGCATTGCTTAATTGTGAATGACCAGATCAGTCAAAGGGAAAAGTTTCTATTTCCTAATTGGATTCCTGAGCCAGTGGTTCCCTCACCAACACCCAGAACGTGATGCAATTTGCCTTCTCCCCCCCCCCCCCCCCCGGAAAAAACTGGGGGCTGGAGGGGTGGGGAGGCAGAGGGCAAGAAGTGGGATGCAGCCCTGCATCTTTTTAGAGCACTGGCCCTTGCACTGCAGGAGGAAGGGCAGGGACTCATTTTGGCACCCTGGTGTGTAACTGCAATGATTTCTTTTCACTTACTCAGATCTGCTTATTTCACCTCTTAGTCCCTGTGCTATCTAGATGAAACCTGTGCGTGTTCGAATTAAGTGTTGCATCTATGCGTTCCCGAAATCACGGTGAATGCTTTATCTAGAAGTTGACTTTTTAAGCGTCCGTGCTAATTGTGTCACGCTGTCATTCAGTTAATGAAAGTGCTGGGAACAGAGGAAATTAAAGCAGCGATCAAATTATGTAAAAGAGCATTTTGCCCTTAACGTATTGGAGGGCAAAACCAAAATGGAAACCATTGTCGGTTGTTTATAAATACATAGCTACAAAGCTCGCTGCATGTTTTCAGTTGTAAGGATGTCCTGTTTTCTGTAAGCATGGTAACTCCATGCTGAAGGGCCTGAAAGGTTCCCCGGAGCTATCATATCTGCCCGCTTAATTCCTTTCACTTCTGTTTATGCGATGAATAAACACTACTCTGGCAGGAGACCTGGGCCGTCAAATGGAAACGCGTGTGCCGGGGGGAGGAGGGGGCCCGCCGGAGCCGCAGTAGCTCAAAAGATTTTCAGCTCCTTCGGCCGCCGCGGCGGCGGACAGGGACCCGTTCCTCCCCGCGCACCCCCGCGGGCTGCGGGGGGGGCCGTACCGCAGGAACCCCCGCCCTGGACGGGCTTTTGCGAAGCATCCGAGGGGCTGCGGCAGGAGGAGGGCTCCCCCGGGGGAGCGATCTCTACCCCCCCGCAGGCTGCCCCGCTGCTCCGATCGCCGCTCCACCGGGGCCAGGCCCGCCGACGGCCGGGGTAGGGGTGCCACCGGCGGCTCGCCGCAGCTCGCCCCGTAGGACGCAGCGAGGCCCGGGAGGGCGGCCTGCGCCGGGACCCCGGGCAGGTGTTGTGGAAACCCTAAACCCTCCCGGCACCCCCCGAGGAGCCGGTTTCGTGGTGTGGCGCTTCTTGTGGGGCCGGAGTCCCGCCCCGTTGGGGCGCGGTCAGCCTGCCCGCGGTGCTGCGCGCATCCTCCGCGCCCTACAGTCCGCCTGGCACCGGGAGCCGAACCGCACTGTCCGCCCCCCCCCCCCTGCGGCTCTCGTACGGCCCCGCACTGCCCCCCGGCCCCGCACTGCCCCCCCTGGGTCTCGTACTGTCCCCAGCCCCGCATTCCCCCCCGGTCCCTCACCCCCCCACCCCAGGAGCCCCCGTCGCTGCCCGCCCGGTGAGCTCGGGCGGGACGAGCGGCAGAGGCCAGCCCCGCTCCGGCCGCGGTGGCCGCGGCTGCCGCGGGGGAAGCGGCGCTGGAAGGACGGAGGCGGCAGAGAAAGACACGTGGAGAGGGGACGGCTGAGGCGAGGCTCAACCACCGCCCGAGGCAGGGCAACCGGCGAGCGGTGCCGGGCGGAGCGGGCCTGCCCGAGGGCTCCGCCGGTCGGGGCCGCCGCCGGCCTGGGACGGGGCCTCCGTCCGACCCGGCCGCGCCGGGACCCGCCGCGGCCCCGGGAGCGGCTCGACGGGCGGCTCCGACAGCCGCCGCTGCGGCCACAGCAGAGAATTCGCCTCGCTGGTGACAACCCCCCGGGGAGATGGGGGCTGGAGCTGGCACAGGATCCGGGGGCAAACGCAAATGACAGAGAGCAGACGGGGTCAGCACCGCAGGCCAGCGGATCTCCTCGCAGGAGCTGAGTTGCAGAGTGCGCAGCTGCCTTTGCCTTCCACAGGACCCTCTCCTTCACTTGAGTTACGCCTCTGAATGCCAAGCACAACTCAGCCTGGGGCAGGCATAGGAAGTTAGCTCTTTTTACGAATGCAAACTCCCCTCCCCCAAGCAGAGCAAATGCTTTTCAGAGAAAAATCATATTCACTACCTTGGGATCAAATCCCACCTCTTTCCAATGTCCAAGGCCATGCTTTGGTATGAGGGTGCATAATGCAGTCCTCAGTCCTGTCTTCTCATGCAGGTACTGTGTACTGAGCACGCCACAGCCTTTGAAATGTGCTTGCTTTTGCTTGAAATTTATTCAGGGATTTCTAAGTGGCTGGATTTCAAGTTTACAGAGCTCAGATGCAGACATGTTCAGGGGACTTCTCCTCAAGTAGTGCTTAGCTTGGTGAAAATCAGGAATCAAGGAGCTGTACTACCTCTGACACTTTAATACTTCTGTCTCCCTAACCACCAGTCACTGTTGAAAATTTTGGCTGTAACACAGAGATTTGGATGACTTTGGTTGCTCTATGATTAAGGTAGTGACACTTCTCAGAGCATGTTACAATGAGCACCTCATTGCACACTCAGTGGTGGGACTTTCCTTTGGTGCACCAGTACGAAGGACTGTGCTTTGCGATATGAATTAAAGGCAGATTCACTCTGTATCAAGATGTAAGCTTTCAAAGCCTTCCCCAGCTCATTTATGACTTTGCATGTTGATACAATGTTCAGCATGAAATAAAACGTCTGTTAAAAACTGAGCACATTTGGGACTACCTAGGTAGAGATGTTTTGTTTACTAAGTGGACAAGTTGGGAAGGGAGCTCATGAAAAAAGGTGATTCATTCATGCCAGATCTGAAAACCACAGCGAGCCTCCAGAAACAAGATCCCGGTTTGCTACCCACAGGTTACAATTGCCAAAATGTTTGCATGTGTCTGCAAGTAGGGAATCAAGATTTACAATTTTGTGACTGGTGTGTACAAAGCGCTACTGTAATTCTCTGAAATAAAATACATTTCTTTTGAAAGCACAGAGACTGCAGGTGTTCGGTTTAGTGTTTTAAGTAGAAATAAGGGACCTTATTCCTCTTTGTGTTTATAATTTTTACACTGATACGGCTACGTTAACTCTTGACTGACACTCATAGAACTAAGTGGAGAAATTTTACTTGGTGCCAGAGTGATATTGCTCTATAGGAGAATAGAGTGCCTAGACAGTGTGCGTTTCTGCCCAGACATCTACTTTTATTGAGTTTAGTGCTTGAAAGCAGTCCAGTACTTCTGGGCGGGGGACAAGATAGGGATATATGTCATATAAGTTTATGTCATGTAAGTTTATGTCATATAAATTTAACACAACTCCCTTTGGCCACCTGCTTCTTCTGAGCAGTTTTCTGAGATTATCTAATCTGTTCACACATGAAAGCACACTGGTCAGGATTTAAAATGCATCTTTGATCTGTGAGCACATTGTGGCTTTAGGAAGAAGCACTGTGCTGTGGTACCTTGGCTAAAACTGTTGGGGATCTGGACCCAGTCCTATTCCTACTGCGGTCAGTAGCACCCTTGGCTATTGTGTGTCTGCTTTTAAAGGGCAGCAAGGAAGTGTTTCACTGGACATATGTAAAAAAAAAGAAGAAAAAAGTAACGGAAGTGATTGATTACTTAAGCAGCACATTAAAGAGGACCTAAAATTTACTGGTTGCATGTATAGGAGAAGTCTTGTTCACGTCACTGCTCTATGCAAAACTGCTTGTCCCCTTTGCAGGGCCCAAGAGCCACCGTACTCTTTCTTTGATACTCTCAGTACTCTTTGTACTCCACAACAGAAGTCTGACAGAAGATGAATTTTTTTACTGGTGATCTAATGATAATCTTCTGTTCATTGCTTCTGCTTGGGATTACAAGAAGGAGAAGAGAGTGACAGAGGGAATCACTGGAGATTTTAAAGGCAACTCTTTGTTTTAATCTGTGCAAACAAACATTCAAAAATGAGTCAGCTCTGACTGGATACCTGGAAAAAGCTCTACATAAAGCAGCACTTCACTGTCTAATGCTTTGCTGTTCCTTAGTACTATCTGAATGTCGGTGCTTGAGCCGGAGAAAAATTATTTATGTAACTCTCAGGGAGAAATGGTCTAATGGGATAAAAGAAAACTTAGAATTCAATGGAGCACTGACTTGCCATCAAGGTTATACAGACTATAATACTGACGCTATTCTACTGCTGTGGTATAAATACCCAAATATTTAGATCGTCAGCAACCAGCCCCTGATGGCATTGAGAGGCAGGGTTACAGAATGAAGAATCCAATGGGCCCATGCTAGCACGCCATGCCAGAGGGCCACAAAAGTGCAGATTTCATATTGCCCTGCTCCTAACCACTGAAAGGCTCCCAGTACATGGAGCCCAGTTGGGCTGGAGTTCATGATTTTGGCAAGTGGAAAGATGACTCCCTGAAAGCCTACCTGCCTTGTGCCTGCCACAGCAGTAGCTGTGCTGTCATCAAGGTCTGTTTGTTTTTGCCTCCTACACGACTGTAAGCAGAGTGGGAGATGTGGCCACTCTCTGTCTTGTTCTACTGTATAATACTCTGCGGTGATTTTTGCTATGCTTCCACAGTTACTTTGCACTGTTATTTTGGGAACCTGTGTTTTCTTGTAAGACAAAATCATAGAGAGTTCAGAAATGGAAATTACATTTATCCTGTCTTTGCTGCATTTCATCTTGTCTATCACGCTAGTGTTTTGGGGGGATTTTCATACTGGTGGCTGATCATGCCCCAAGTTCTCACGGAGGCATGGGCCAGGACATACGATACTGCTTTACGTCTGAATGTCGGTGTTAAACGGGATATGCAGGATCCCATAGCAAGTACCTCAGACAGCTAAATCTCTGCAGAGGGACAAGAGGAGGACATATGGATTCTATTCAGTGCTAGAGGCTATGAATGTACTATCCAGCTATGATACGTATGACTAGATGATATATACAAGAATGGACTCTGACCAGACAGCTATTACATCTAAAGACTAAAGAAGATGTTGTTATAACAAAGGACTCCTTCTGATAACGAATGAATAATGAAAGTAGGTTTAGAATGATGATTGGTGCAGCAGATACATGAAATGATCAAATGTGCAGTGCCTGTCTGAAAATAAGTTTTCTGGAAATAAACAAAAAATAACATAACAAATAACAAACAAATAAATAAAATAACATATAAATAAATAAAAATAAATAATAATAATAACATGAATAAATAAAAAATAAAATAAATAAAAATAACAAATAAGTCTTCTGGAACAGGCAGAAGCACTAGCTAGGACTTACCCCTGCAGTAAGACGGTGACTGGTCTGGTCTATGACAACACTTCTTGAGTGGACACAGAATTCACCGATATGCTCACCAAACTGACAGACAAGGTACCTTCCTCACTGCCTGCTGCCCTGTGTATAGTTAAGAGCTCTCCCTGCAATATTTCTTCATTTATGCTGTTGTTGGTCACCTGAAGAACTTGAGGTTAATGTTGGCTGCACCTCTGGTGCATCGCAGTGGAGCAACATTTGCTCTCTGGTGCTCAGGTATCAGGCTGGCTGAAGATCAGCAGCTATGTGGCAGATCCCCTTTCTTGGACTTCTTCTCATGTGCACTGCATGCAGCTGCAGGCTCCAGGAGCAGCCCTGCAGTGCGGGCTCACATGTGCTTGCTCAGGGTGAGAGGCTTGTCCATCCATGCAGGGGGAGAAGTCTGGGCACCACTTAGAGAAAAGCAAGATGAGAGGAGAGATCCATGAACCACATCAAGGTGGTGGCAGAGCAGCTGGACCATCCAACAAATCCTCTGCTTCATGCTATATTTCTTTTCTGCTTTGTGGCAGGTTTATGACTTCTAGGCCAGGACTTACCCCATGGCAACAGGCATAGGTGGAATTTGTGTACATCAGTGGGCAGGTAGCTACAGTGTCCTCTCTGTGTGCAGAGGTGGGCTAATTTGGAAGTTCTAACAAGGATTAATAACCCCCTGACCTCTAGTTGTCACATGCCCGTGATATGGTGTGTGATGGGAAGAACCATGGCAAGGCTCAGCCGTCCGGTGCTGTCACATCACCTGCAGCTCAGGTGTGACCATTTCAGAGGGGAAGTGCACACCTCTCGTGCACGGCCGCTCACGCTGCAGCCCTGTCCTTCCCACACAGCTGCAGTGCCCTCCACTATGGCGCCAAGCTCCAGCTCTTCCCCAGTAGGCACCCCTCGCTGCAGTGCTATACTCAACACCAGAAACACTGAACCCCAAACCTGGCCCTGCTGCACTGCTACTGCTCTGCACACAGCAGGACTCTCATTTGTCTTTTGCTAGTGTCTCCCGAGTGAGTGTTTTGAGACCCTCCTCAGATGGGGTCTGTGGGCCAAGTGCCTAATTGCTACTAAGGCATGCAGTGCCTTAGCTAGAGAAGTAAGTCTGGGTTCTGTGTGGGTGCTTAACAATGAGCAAAGCAGGCTGCCTTGGAGTGAGGTGCCCTGCAGAAGTGTCGGGACCAAACAAGAGGGAGATGTCAGCACAGGTAAAGCATTTCTGTCTGTCTTTTTTTAACAAGTGTCAGACCTTCCTTACCCTTAGGCTAATATCTTTCTGTGTATTGTACATTGTAGTTATACTTTCCTTGCACTAATTATTCAAAATAGCAGATCCTGTATAATCATCTGTGCATATTCCCGATATTGCTAAGCAAGTTCCTAACCAGAAATCCTAAGAAGCAGTGAAAGTATTTACCTTGGAGTCAGTGGAGACTGTGTGCTTTACACCTCTCTCAGCTCACACCAAATAAAAAGCTTTGTTTTGTTTTTATCTAGATATGGCAATTCATGATTAGGATTTAAAGAGAGGACTTAAAATGACTTAGTTGTATTTTACGTACTTCTTATTTAACACTGCAAGCAAACTAAATCAGAATGGGATTAATTCATTTTAATTTTGTTGTTACTAATAATGTGATTAGGACTTCAAATACAATAACATTTTTATTTGAGTGAAAAAAATGTTTTAAAATAGGTATGTAAGAGAAATAGAATTTATTCTCAGGATCAGTCTTAAGAAATAATTTTACATATATTCCTGGATCCTGCTTTTTCTGCAATTCGTATCACTAAAGAAGTTCTGCTCAGTGCAACAGGAGCATCCCTTCTTTCTTCACTGACCACACCATCTCTCATTTTGCCACAGGAGATGAGGCAGGTAATTCCTTCTGCCTCACTTTCAGAGAACAGTTGTACACTGGCAACAGAAAATTCATCATTTTGAAGATCAGTTGAGAACAGATGCTCCCACAAAGTGTATTCCTTCGGGTTTGTATTAGTCTTTAGCAAGGTACGCATTAAGATGTACCAGGAGGCTCTATTCATCTTAGTACAGTGGAGAGAAGAGCTCTCATCTTCTCCAGGATCATCTGAAGCACTGTACTCCTGCACTGAGAGCCCATGGGCCATACTGATGCAGGATTTGCCTGTTCATGACCATGTGAGGTAATACCATGTGAGGTAATATCCAGGGAAAAGCACAAGCTCATGGATCTGATGCAAAGTGCTTTAGAGACCATGATCAGGAACGAAGAAGGAAACAGACCAGCTCAGTGAACAGAAGCGATGCTTTAAATATGTTCTGGCCTACATACGTATGCTTCCTTTCATTTAAACTCCCAAATCAAAACAGTTATTTTAGGGAAGCATTGGAAGAGTAATGCATCTAGTTAAGGGGTGTAATATCTTCCTCTGCAAATGGGATACCAGAGAAAGGGGTTATTTTAAGGTTATATGCGCACAGTTCACAATACTAATAAACAGTCCCGGGGATAGATTATGTAAACACACATGCATCTAAGAGTAGGTTTCATAGTCAGTTTTTCACTGTCTATTCAGTGCTCTGCTCTGCAATCTGAAACTGTGGATTCCATCAGCAATGTCTCTGCGCCTCATGTAAGAGTTCAACAATCTGCAATGTGCATCTGAAAAAAAGTAATTTAGACCCAGGCAGGCCTCACATTAGGCTTACCCCACTCAGGGTGAAGACAATGAATCTATTGACTTCGATAGGGACAGGCCTGGGCCCACTGCCATCGGCACAGGACATTATCTAAACTAACAGGTCCCTGCATAAATAGCTCGCAGTGCCTCCAATGGTGGTTTCTGCCGTCTCAGTCACTTGCCTCATATGTGGGTATTTGGTGATGGGAGGTTTAGCACAATATCTAGTTCCAGAGTTTTGAATGGAAAATGTGCTCTAATACCCAAGACGCGTTGCAGTTGGATTGTCAGAGGTGCTGCACACTGTCCTGCCTGCGTGCCAGCGAGCCCAGCGCCTCTGCCCACGGGGAGCTGTGCTGGGTGGCTGCTCCTCGCCACTGGTGCCGGGGAGGGCTGTGAGGGGTTCTGGAGGTGGCTGAAGCTGAAGGTGCCAGCTCTCGTGGTGGGGCACAAGCACCATGTGCTTGCAGGTTGCTTTTTGCTGGGCTACTTGTGTGTATAAGGCAGCAGTGAGCCAGAGCATGGCCCATGGACTGGCTCCTTTTACAAAGAGGAACGGGGTGTATAATGCTGCAGTATAGATCTATATATATGCTGCTTTTACAGTATGTATATACCTGTTTTGCAGAGAAATTATGCCTGTTTTACTTGGCTGGGAGGAACTTAGCCTCTGGGATATTTTGAGGCTTTTTGACTTACTCTGTACACAGCAGACCAGTTTTGAGTCAAACTGTCCCTCCCGGATTGGAGTCACAGTGATTCAATTTACTGCATTTTCAGCTAGTTCATACTCCTCTTAATTTCGTCTTTCATTTCTGAGAAAGGCCACCTTAGACAAATGGTTTAGTTCATATAATGTGTTACTTACATTTTTGGATGCAAAAGCTACTTGCATATTTAGTGATGACAAGTGTAGAAGTTCTGTGTTTAAAAAATAAAATTGCAGCACTGTCCATGCAGCGATCCTGTGATCCTTACTCTGTCAAACTGCCCACTGCCTTCAGTCTGAATAATGACCGCAAGATTGGTCTTCTCTCTGCAGATATTAAGTTTCTCATGGAAGTATGCATGTACATAGATGAAATACATATATTTGTCTGCAAAGGAATGGTTATGCTGATATTTTAGATATACTGAGTGAAAGACTTTAATCCATTGATATGGGTAAATGCTTCAAAGTGCAGCAGTGCAGGTACAGAACTTTTAACTCTGTAATGAAGTTTATGATTTCAGCCTTTCGTTCTGGAACAGATCTTTTTTTTTTCCTACATCTCCTATGATCTCAATTTCTAAAAAAAATAATTGAGCAGTCTGATTAGCAAAATCAAAACACTATTGAAATGCTGATCTTATATTTTACAGTTTATTAAACAACATTCATTTCAAAAACTGAAAAAAAAAAGTTAGAAATATGATGTTTTGTTTTACCGGAAACACTTTCTGTTCATCTTTACTTTAAAACTAACATTTCTCAAAAGTGACATGTTTTTCCCCAAATTGTTTCACTTCTGACAAGCTGGTGTTTTCAGAGGTAAATGTGTCCATCAGAAATTTTCTGACTGGTACTGGTATAAAGTCATAATTGTTTTTTGTTTTGAGATGAGGCCGAATTTCTTTAACCAGTTAGTTGAATTTTGCCTGTGTCAAGCTGCATGCGTGAATCTTTCTCTAAACATGGGTAAACAGCTGTGTTGTGGAGGAAAGGGTGGGATGGCTTTGCTGATGCAGGAGCGGAGCTGTGGCCAAGATGCTGTCCCCAGTAAATCGCCGGCTCGGCAGAAGGCCAGGTCAGAGCTGCGTGCCAGCTGGGCTGCCACCCGCACTGTCAAAGTGGAGACAGGCACTTACAAAATTTTCTCTTATATTTTCAAGTTAATTGCTTCTGGAAGGATTAGCAGATTAAATGCCAGTCATCCTAGCTTTATCTAATTTCAGCTGTTGTACCATCAAAATATTTTCCTATAAAATATCAGGGATCAGACTGCATTGCTTCTGCAATTGAGGGTATTTTTCTATCAAGTAGAGAGGGCTAAGCTTTGCTGCTGTGCTATGGACTCCGAAGAGGAGGAACTTGCATGTTTTCTCCAAATCTGTTGCCAACGTGCAGAAAAGCAACTGCAGCAGCAGCAGCCTAAAAGTCAGAAAGCATGTGTGGGACAAAGCGTTGAACACTGTGGTGTGCGCAGTTTATCAGGGTTGAAGCGGCTGGGGGTCACAGGGCTGGCAAGGTCAGCAATGTCACCGGTGCCCGAGGGGCACAGGCTGCTCATCCGACGGGCAGCCCCATGTCGTGGTGCCCCCTCCTGCCCATGCCACAAGGGACTTGCTCCAGATCTGTAGATGTGTGAAGGAGGGGAGAGCTGGGTGCTAAATCTGTATACACCTCAGGTGCCTTGCATAAATAACAATGTTTATTTTTGGCAAATGATGCCGCCTTTTGGTGAAGAGCTGTTGAGGACTATTCCACCATTGCCCATAGAGTACTTGGAAAGCCTCAGCTTCAAGGCATTATTGGTCTTGATCCAAAGCCAATGGAAATATCTGCATTACATTTAACGACCTCTGGAACAAGCACTTATGGAAATGTTATATCTTATTTACTTGCTTGCTTGATACAAGAGCGCCAACGAAGGAAAGTTGTTCAAATGCCTCCAAATTACTGGCTCTTGAGCATCAATCTGCCACCTTCTTTTCTTTTGTTGTTTTTTGGGGGGGGCACTTTTTGGAAGGACAGATGAGTTTCAACTCGAAAGTGAGAAGTTAGGCTTTAAGAACTAAAAAACATACCAACGAGGGAAGCCCTGAGAGCTTTCAATCTGTGTGCCATGAGAGATGCTCCCCCACTCAGACAAACTCAGCCTACGGTCCTCCTTCCTGCAGAAAGAGCCCCTCACCATATTCCCCTCAGACCTTAATGAGTTTAGTCTGCAGGATTTCCTCTTCCGGTGACATTATCAGAAGAAATTACCCTGTACCATTACCTGTGGCCAATGAAGGTTGACAGGCCTCCCCCTGCTCTCCTCTCCCGGACTGTGTGTGACTCCCTGAGACAGGAAAGCATTGTCTGGACTTGACCCTTTGAAGTTTCCCTCACCTCCACCTACCAGCTCGCTGCAATTTCAGCGCTGTGGTCCCATCCCATACGCTTGGTGGCTGCGGATGCTGCCATGGTTATTACAGCTGGGTGCCAGCCATGGGTGCACGTGGGGGGGCCCGCCCTGTGGGACCCTGTAGGGGGGAGCCTGCAGGGGGTCCCCAGCATCCCTCCTGCCCAGCCCTGGGTGGTCGGGGCTGGCCTGTGGCCCATCGAGGAAGGGTGCGGGTCTGCAAACTGAGAAGGCTGAAGGGATGCAGTGCAGTTATTTCTCTGGTGATGCTTAACTTCAAAGATGTTTAAAGAAAGAAAAACATGTTGGGAAAGAATGGTTACTCCAGTGGTAATAAATTAACATCTTAGCAAAGTGCCAGATTTAGGCTCTTATGGTTATTTCCACAGATTTCCCACTCACCAGCTAGCACCCAAACCCAGCTGAGGGGAGCCCTGGCGTTTGTCCTGCTGCTGACCACCACCACCAGACTCCCTTGATGGTCCTGGCCTGGGCCCCAGGCGCTGGGCAGAGCTGGGCTCAAGGGGTGCAGGGTGTGAGGTGTGAGGCCATCTCTGCCCCCCCCTGCTCTTGTGCAGCCCATGCCTGGGGAGTGCATCACAGCTCGGGGGCACATTTGGGCGAGGGCTGCTGCTGTGTGGCAGGGCTGGGTCTGGGGACTGGCCTGAGTCCCTGCTGTCTGCCCCATGGGTTGGCAGATTGCAGAGATCCAGTTACGTGTGGATTGTGTGCCTGAACATCCTCATCCCGAGTATCCTGTCTGATGGAGATGAGCTGCCTCATGGCAGGCTTGTGAGACTAACTAGGCTTTTGGCCTTTTTGAAAGAAAAAAGGTGTATGGGATTGTTCACAAACCACTCAAATCTAACTCTTCCAAGAATGACTACACGTGACCTCATTCGTGTATTTTTTACGCGGACAAAGCAGTGCTCCTCTGGCTGTAAATCACGCCAGGCTTTGCTGCTCTGGGGTGCAGCAGCATCCTGCTGGTCCTTCTGCATCCAGGCGGAGGGGTCCAGCAGCACCAGCGATGGGGAGATGTGGGAATTTGCCACTCATAGACCAGTTTGTCATGTGTGCAGCCTGGATAACCCCAGCGCTGCTCAGTCCCATAGTACCTTGGAGTCAGACAAGCCTAAATGTGTGTTAGCTTGTTTGGTGGCAACAAATTGTCCTAACCATACTTTATGAATGCTGAATTAAGTCCTTGGTGAATGAGGGTTGAAATTGGAAGCAGCTAAGTAAGCCTGATATGTGCTGTGTATTCTGTGTTTGTATATATAACTGTTCAATATTTTATAAACTTCCCCACAAAGCCAAACAACACCCCTCTTAAGGGAGTGGTTTTCTAGCGATTATGTGTGGCATCTGGGTACACAGAACTATAGCCAAACACCACTTTGTTATTGAGTCTTTTCCTTTCCCTCTGATTTTACTTTTAAGCATTCATTGCATGGCTGTATCATTCATCTTGAAAATTTCGGAAGGGTATACCCCAGGAGTGTTTTCTCTGTTTAGGACTCTGCTGGCTTCACTTTATATCTTTTGGTTAAGTCCACAGCCAGGCATTGTTTAGCCTATGTTAAGTGACTCAGAATGGTTTCGGTTTACATCCACTTTATCATTCTGTATCTCCTATAGAATTACTATACACAGAAATTCAGACCTCTGTCTGTACAACTAGATAAGGAACTATAACTCTGTGCATGAGCTCCAAGGGCACTGTAAATGCCACAGCCTTGATTAAGTATGTCTACCTAGCAAAAACTGCAGAAGCCTTTTTGCAAGACAGAGTATCTCAATTCTTGTCTGATAATTTTGGGCAACAAAAGGTGATGTCCTGGGGAATCAGCCCTGGGCGGGTGAAACAAGGTTCAGGAAAACATTCATATTTCATACCTTGTGGCTTCAGTGCTGGGTGCACAGAGACTGCACGGAGGACTCCTAGGAAAAAAACAACATTGTCCTGCTTGGAGGGTACCCAGGAGAAACGTCTTTCTCCCTGATCATAACTTCATCCCACTTTCCTTTCACCCTCTAGGGGGAATACACTCTGCAGAGAAGATTTACCATGGTTGATGGTAGCAGTAAGTTCTGGTATTGCTTTCTTCTCTGGCCCAAAATGCTGGATTGCTGGGAAACTTTCTGTGGCTGTGTCGGAGAAGCACCACCCTCTCCAAGCCCCATCTGCAGGGAGGTAACTTGGCACAGCTCCCTAGCTTTAATGTGGATAAGGGAGCATACAAGAGGGATTACTGCTTCTTGTGGAGGATTTCTCTCCATGGCTGCTCTCTCTCTAGGGGAACAAAGGGCCTTGCCTGCTCCCAGGTGAGGCAGCAAGTATTAAACCCTGACTGGGGGACCTGCTATGGATTTGCATTGCTATCGCTGCTTCTGATTCTACAGCTTTTCTGGGGCTTCATTAACGCAGTTACTTGACTCACAGTTTGGAGAATTAGTATGGTTTTCTGTAACTGGGAGGCCTTCATGTAAAGCTTGATCTTGGTGTAATTCTCAGTCAGTTTGGTAATTTTATTGGGCCTCAAAGTATTCTGCGGCTGGAGGAAATGCTCTATGTAAAACTCACAGCTTCATCTGGTAGTGATTTGTCATTTACCATGTTTTGGGCTTGCTGCCAGCTCAGCTGTTGCCAAATGAAAGGAAGACAAGGGAATAAAATGATTATCAGGAAAAGGCTAAGAAATGTTTCAAATGAAATAAACGAAGAATAGCTTAAAACTAAGACGAGGATATATATAATCAATCACAGAAATCATGGGGGCAGGCAGCAAGGGAGTTCAAGTTTCCCCTCGACTACAGTCTGTTTCATACTCAGAACATTTCAGCATTATCCTTCAAATGTATGTGATCAAGTGGACCACCAAGAAAAAAATTCCTGTGAAACTGTAAAACTGTATTTGCCTCTATTTTGTCTATCTTTACATGGGGTATCTATTATTAGTGGTTAAAAAGTCTGTTATTATTACACATTTACTCTGTAGTGGGAGCTAAAGGTCGGGGAGGTATGCAGACAGGCAAAAAGGGCAGGTTCTGACCCAAAGAGGACATAACCGCAGTACTGTTTGGAAGGAGATGCTGTCCCTGAAAGGGCTGTTTCGCAGGGCTCCAGTATCACAACAGACTGTCTGGAAACTGCCGGTGGATTTACCACCACAAGACCCAGCAGATGGAGGGCGGTCTGTCAGTGCCGCTGCAAGCTGGGCCCTGGGACGCCTTCTCCTGGCCACAGATCTGCAAGACTGGACTGCTGACCCCTGGCCCGTGCTCCACATTCAACAGTTACTGGTCTGTTTTCATGAAGCTGGTGCTGTGTGGGAGGTACCTGTTGATTTCAGAAGCAGTCTGTATGGGCCTGGGCATCGACTTCCACCTACTGAATAAGTGGAAGAATATTTTCAAATGGACTGCCTAAATCCATAACCACTTTGAAAAAGAGTCCTGAGTTGTAGTTAATGGAAGTTTTGGTTTGAAGGCCTGAGCACTACAGGTGAAAAATTTGTATTCCATACATCAACTTTCAATGATCATTTTTAGTTTGTGTAAGGAGTTGTTTCTTTACACTTCCACTACAGGGTTTTGGTTTAACATGCACATTTAGGCAGAAGGTGTGACTTCATGTTGTGAAAAAATAAAAGGTCAAAAGATAATGGTGATTCAACAAATACTTTATCCAAATACCAGGCACTTCTAGGGCCTGTAAATTGTTTTGGAGACAGTCCCAAAGCTCTGTCAGCAGCCAGCTGTGAAGGGAATTTCCCACAACTTTCAGTATGCTCCTAATTTAATAATTTTTCTTCTCAGCTGTGCAAGGTAAGTCAGTAAAATTTAATAGAGGCAGAAACAGAGGTGTAGGGAGATTAATGACTAAGGTCCTACAGGATCAGGATCTGCTAACACAGTCCTATCCCAGCAGCATGTCCTGCTGTAGTGCACACAGCATGGTGTGAGGATGCTGTCTCATTAGCTCAGGACGATCACACTGAACTCTGGCTATGCAAGAAAGGGGTGGCACTGTGTGGAAGGGGCCATGCCAAGCACCAGGTCAGGAAGGCAAAAGGACAGCCAGGGAGACATCCTTTCAGTTCCTCATCTGGGTTGGGTCGGGGGGAACAGACATGCTGGGGCAGAAGCAGCTCCTGCTTATTCACCCTGGTGCAGTAGTCAGAGGTGAGTGCCGAAGTCTGGGCTTGCAACAAGAGCAGCAGCACTGTAATCCTATTGTGTGGTACCTGATGTGCAGATGTGGGCTTCTTACAGGCTTTTTACCTTTTGGTAGAAACAAGTTAAACAAAGCAACAGCTATTCCAGTAAACTTGCACTTCTCCAGGCTCCGACTCTGCTTATGATGTCCTAGTTTTCTCAGTCCAGATATCCTCTCCACTAATGAACTGCAAGGGCTGCATTCACTCTTCTTCATCCACTGTCCTTATCATGGTTATCCTTCCCATGGTTACTACTGCTACTTTCATCCCTTACTCTCCCTTCCAAATCCATTCTTCCTCTTCCTGCCTTTAATTTTTCTCCTGCTTTGAGATGCATATTGCCTTAGCTACTTTTCCCCTGCTGTGCTAAATTGGTCCTTGAGGAAGGCAATGCCTTCCATCATCACATATCATTGCTGATTTTCCCTTACAGAAAGGAATGGCTGCTGTCGAGGGGGTCCTGGCCTTGATGATAGGCGGCTTGATGTCTGTTATGGTTGTAGTCTTCAAATACATGAGCAAGAGAAATTTTCTTGTCTTGTGGTCTCTTTATTCTTTCTTGAAGGTGCACTGGTACACTGAGAATAAGGAACTTAAATTGAGCTGGCAGTGGCTTCTTTGTGATATCAGCATGCTGGAATACAGTTCTGTCTTATTCAGAGGGCAGAATACTGTTGCTCTTGATGTGAGATGCACCCCTACCCCACCAGCTGTTCTCCCCACACAAAGCCTTAGCTGATGTTGAATACTTGTATGCTACTAATGGTGGTGAGCAAGGAGGCTATATCTTTTTGATGTAACTAAAGAAGCTATTAAATAGTGAGCCTAATGGAGGCCTAAGATCAAGGAAATGTTAAGTTTTATTCCAGCCTTTGAGATCAACTTCCTTGGTAGTATGGTATACAGAGCTATGTACAAACCTAACTTAGGAAGTGTTAATGTGAACTGAAACCTGTAGGGACAGCATACATTCAAAGAAATGTCTGTTCATTGTGCTTGAACTTTTGGTTAGTGAAAAACAGGATCCACTGAGATGCTAAATAATCATAGGAAGGCAATGATAATTTAAAAATAGATTTGTATTCCATATCTGTAGAGCAGTGACATACATACTTTTTGATATATGGGAAATGTGAATTTCTTTTCCATGCTGTGCTCTAATAAAAGTGTGCATCCAGCTTTCCTAACCATGAAAATATAGATGGTCACCACACTGAAAACTCTTCTTTTTCATATTTTGGTCACCTGTTATCCTATTTCCAATCATTTGAGGTCATTTGTATTAAGTGAAGTCTGGAAACGTGATACACTTATGGCAGCTGTTTGAGCAATTTGGAAGATCTCTGGAGGTAAGTCTTTGAAATAAATTTAGTAAGTCTGGGTGCATTATTTGTAAGAAGCAAAGAAATTAATATGGTTCAGCCCGGTTTGTTCTGCACTGGGGTCCAGCATGATTGTTGTGGTTTAATCCCGGCAGGCAGCCAAGCCCCACCCAGCTGCTTGCTCACTCTCCACAGTGGGATGGGGGAGAGAATCGGAAGGGTGAAAGTGCAAAACCTCATGGGTTGAGATAAAAACAGTTTAATAGGTAAAGCAAAGCCGTGTGCTCAAGCAAAGCAAAATAAGGAGTTAATTCACTACTTCCCATCAGCAAGCAGGTGTTCAGCCATCTCCAGGACAGCAGGGCTTCATCATGTGTAACGGTGTCTTGGGAAAACAAACACCATGACTCCAAAGGTCCCCCTCTTCCTCCTCCTTCCCCTCCGCTGTTATTGCTGAGCACGACACCATATGGTGTGGAATATCTCTTTGGTCTGTTGGGGTCAGCTGTCCCAGCTATGTTCCCTCCCAACTTCTTGTGCACCCCCAGCCTGCTCTCTGGCGGGGTGGTGTGAGAAGTAGAAAAGGCCTTGATGCTGCTCAGCAGTAGCTAAAACATCAGTGTGTTATCAATGCAGTTTTCATCATGAATCCAAAACATATCACCATGCAAGCTACTATGAAGAAAATTAACTCTAGCCTATCCAAAACCAGTACATTGATGCATCAAAGGTCAAAGTTGAAAAGAAGAGCTAATGGGAAGTCAAGATGCCAGAAGCAAAAAAGATGTGTAGTGATCTGATCCAAAAATTCCAGTTGCACCTTGCTGAGGGACTAAAGTGTTCTCGATTTGCACCCACAGGTTCCCTCAACTAGGGTCTGGCTGGTTAGCAGCTAATACACAGTTGCTAATAAGGTGTGTTTACCTTTTTTGTTTGTTTGTTACCGACACTTTGCATAAATGTAGGCTACAGAGGTTCACACAGTAGCTTTTTTTGAAAGATTAAGAAGTGAAGGAAAATGATATGGGGGCTTCATCTGCTGCCATCCTTGGAGACATTCAAACCTGATCTGCTTTCAAAGAGTCCCTGCTTTGAGTAAAGGTTGCCAGGTCGCCTTCTAAGATTTCTTCCAACCAAAATTACTTTATGATTCGTGATAAGAGAAATTTAGAAAAAAGTCTGACTTATTCATTTATCCTGTCTAGGGATTTCTTCAGCATATCTGTGCTTACTACTGCATTTCTGTGAGAATACCCCATTTTGATTAACTGCCTGGAAAGATTTCTGATTATTTAATGATATGCTTATGACTAATTCATGCTCCCTCCAGATGAGTGAGTCAAAATCCAGGCTAGCTGGCTATGAGTTACACACCCAATCTGAAAATTCATTTTCATTTATTTTCTTAATCTGAACTGCAGGATTTATCTAATATTTTTGTCTTCTCAAAAACAATGAGAATTCCTCCCTTAATAGAATAAGCCTCCCTTAGTAGAAAAATGGTAATGATGTGCTTTGGAAACAGAAAAAACAAAAAGAAAATATTTACATTTCTAAACAAAATATCTATCCGAGCAGGTAATCACTCTAAGAAAGACAGAGGGAATGTCCTGAGGCTGACAGCAGCCCATGAAGCCATGCGAACAGTAAGAATGGCAGGGAAGGGTAACAACTGTAACTGTGTCTGTCTCCAAACTGGAAGAATATAGCATAATGTTTTTCACTGCACTATAAGTAGTTATTAGAATAAGTGCAAATTAAATGGACTTCCAGGAAGACTTTCTAGGCACATCAGAGTTTTTTCATGCTAACAATCTTATTACTATTTTCACAGAATCATAGGATAGCTATGGTTGGGAAGGGGCCTCTGAAGATCACCTAGTGCAACCCCACTGCTCAAGCAGGGTCAGCTACACTGGGCTGCTCAGGACTGTGTCCAGTTGATTTTGAATATCTCTACAGATGGAGAGTTCACAGCCTCTCTGGGTGACGTCTGTCAGTGTTTGGGCAACGTCTGCCAGTGTTTGACCACCCTCACAGTGAAAAAGTGTTTTCTTATGTTCAGATGGAGTTTCCTGTGTTTCAGTTTGTGCCCATTGCCTCTTGTCCTGTCAGCGGGCTGCCTCTTCTTCCTCCCCTCCCATCAGGTATTTATACACATGGATAAGACCCCCTAAGACCTCTCTTCTCTAGACTGAGGAGCCCCAGCTTGCTCAAACTCTCTTCATTTTCCAGCCTAGGAAACCAGTTTCCCAATGCAGAAGATGCAACAAACTTTTTCCTGTAAGAGGACTTCCAACTCTCACCTCAGATTTGCCAGCCTCGTTGAAACTCGGTTTGTGAAACACCAGGGGGTTTCTCAGAGGGCCCAATGTGCCCGCAAGGCCATGCTCACTGCCTGCAGCTTTCCCAGTGAACCAACCTCAGGGCGACAGAGCAGGGGCTGGGGGCTCTGGGCGATGCCCTGGTGTGAGTGAGTGGCTGGGTGGGTCTCTGCTTTGAGGGCGTTTCTGAACAGAGCTCCCTGTCAAGCTCCTGCCTGGGCTGCTTCTCCACTGCTGCCAGCCAGCAGAATTACCCAGTTCACCTGCCTTGGATGTATTCAGGACATGCGAGGTCAGAGAAACCTCAGGTTTCTAAGTTTTACCTGGAAGTTTGATAGTCAGGAGTAAGCTGTTCCAGACTGAAACTGAGGATGTGACCCAGTTGGTTTTCTAGTGTAGTGAGTTAGGAGGGGAGAGGGCTGAGATCAATCAGTACATGGAGTGTCTGTGGGCATATGGACATTCTCTTTATGTATAGAACCACTTGTGAATGAAAACTGATTAGAAAAAAGAAGAGCCACAAAAATGAGACTCTTTTTGATGACAGAATCAACTTCTATTAAACTATCTGCAGTTTAGAGTTTGCTGCCTTAAGAGGCAAAAAGCAATCTTGATTTAAAACAAACAAATAAATCTCCCTTTTTTCCTGTTTGCTTATGCCACTATTCCCACTATGTAATCTGAGCATAAAGGAAAGCACGCTGCTAAACTTTCTGAAGCCTTCATTTAGCATCTGCATGAAGAACTTTAAAAGAAATAATACAAACAAGTTGAATGTATATAAGGAGTCTTGGAAGATTATATCACAGATAAGGAAAATGCTTAGGATTTTATTTTTGTATGTGTAATGTCTTTGCAACCTACTCGCAACATTATTCCCTGCATGAGGGCCCCCTAATTATTTCATCATGCAGCAGGAAATTCTGGTAGGTCATATATAAACAGCCGGAGGCAGAGACCTCTTCATCAGATAGAGCGTGACATCTGACATCTGTGCAGCCTGCCGTTCGCATGCCACAATTAGCCAGGCAGCCCAAACACTAACTAATGCAGGAGCAACTGGGAGCATGGGGCTAGCTGGTGGTGGCAAAGGTCTCCCCTAATCCAAAACTAAAACTTCTGTATCCCTTCCCTTTCCCCATGGCCACGTCCCACACCTCGCCTGGCTGAGCCCACAGCAGGCTTGGTCGTGGTGCGGTACCAGCCTGTCCACAGCCTGTGCAGTGCCAGCCTGTGCACAGAGGTGCTCCCTGAGGATGGGGCGATGCACGTACCCCTTTGTCTGCATGCACCTATCGGGCAGAGCTGGGCCCCGTGGTGGCTGTGCCACGGCCAGGCTGGCACGCCGAGCCTGGCAGGGGAACTGTGAGGTCACTGCTTTGGTTGGGGCTCAGTCCAGCGCCACGCTCAGAACACCTCCTGGCATCGGTGCACCGTTAGTAAAGGCACCAGCTCCCAGCACCGCCGGCTGAGAGCCTGAGATGCCATGGTGAGGAATGGCTGGAAGTAGGAGACAGCTAAAAATCAGGTGACTGTGATGGATTAGGGCTCTGCACCAGACACGGTCCATGACTGCTTATTTTTTCTTCTCTTTGTACTTATTTTGATGGTTCCTCAACAAAAAGGCAGGTTATTTTTCCTTAAATGAGTAATCGTCAGTGGTGTTTCCTTGGTATAGAAAATGGCTTCTTAGGGAAATTGTTGCAAGTAGCAGTCTGGGGAGGAATTTGAGAAGTGTAGGGAAAGCATGTGCCAGCAGTCACCACACTGCCCTTCGGTATTTCTTACGTGAAATTCTCTGCGTCTCCACGTCCCCCTTCCTGTGCCGGCTTGCCTGGGCCATGCTGTGCGTCCAGGAGAACTGCAGCAGCATTGCTAACTCTGGCACTTGCTTAGTTCATCTGTCTTTCTTGGATGAAAGTAATAGACCACCTGAAAAACAAAGGAAAATTCACTGTTTGAGGGAACATTTTAGGGAAAAAGCAGTTGCCTATTGTGACATGTATTTTTCCCTCCAGTGTATATTTCCACTGTTCTCAAATATGCAACTCTATTTCATTATTATTGTTATTGTTCAGACTATTGGATTCTGTTTTCATATGTCTTGGCTGTTTTGAATCAAGTAAGAAAGTTTTTTTACATCTTTTTTGACTTCAGCTTTAACCTTAAGCCCAGTCCTAGAAAAACCTATATTCAGCAGTTTTCTGCACTCTGTACAAATCTATTTACACAGGAGAATGTTCTTTCCATTAATGCATTTAAGGGCACGATAAATTCCACAAGTTTTAAGAAACTGAGGATAGTAACAGTATTTGAAGACAGACTTTTAGTGTTAATACTAGACTACTGAGGCTCGAGCTCTGCTGAATCTCACTACAAAATCTTCTTCCAACAATTCATAATCAGTCTTTTGTCAAATTTCAGTCATTCAGTAATGTTAGGGATTTCCTGAAAAGTTGACATTTTTTTTCCCTTGGGTCAGTGACTGAATCAGGTTGTTTGTTTGCTGAAATCAGCTATTTTAAAATCAAAGTGTATCACTGACTGAAATAGCTTCCTATTTTCTTCTGTTGTTTTCTGATGTACTTTTTTTACATTAGTTACGTTTGTAATCAGACAATTCCTCATTAAACCTTTTTTCTAACCTACCATTCCCTTATTGCGTCATCATAAACTTCAGTATGCATGCATTCACTTTTAATTTGACGACTGTAACATAAAACATTTCTTGCACTTAGCGGAAGTTTAAAATTTAATCTCTGAAGTAGACTTTCTACAACCTTCATCTACATCTTTAAGACTCTTTTTGATAACCCTGACCTTGTGTACCTGTGCTTATTCTTGACTTGGGGGATGCTCCTTAGCATCCCTTTGTTTCAGAGTTAATAAAATGAAATTTTTACCCTTAAGACTTTCAGTATTTCTGGCAAATGAAAATATTATTTAAAACCACCCTTGTCCTTATAGGTGATTTTAACTTCCCAGATGTCAACTGGGAACATCATACAGTGGACACAACCAAGTCCAGGAAATTCCTGAAGCACACTTCTTGGTGCAGGTACTAAGGGAGCCAACTCGGAAAGGTGCCCTCCTAGATTTGTTGTTTGTAAACAGAGAGGGACTCATGGGCCAAGTGGTGATTGGTGACTGCCTTGGTCACAGTGAAGCAGTTGAGTTTCAAATAGTTGGCAACAGGAGAAAACCTACCAGCAACACTTCAGACCTGGACATGTGAAGAGCAGACTTGGGGCTGCTGAAGGAGGGAGGTAGTAAGGTCCCCTGGGAATCTGCTTTTGAAGGTATTGGGGTCCACGGATGCTGGTAGCTTTTTTAAGAGCCATCTCTTAAGACTGCAGGAGCAGGCAATTCCAAAGTGTGGGAAGTCAAGCAAGCAGAGAGATCTGGATAGGCTAGAGAGCTGGGCAATCACCAACTGTATGAAATTTAACAAGAGCAAGTGCTGCATTCTGCACCTGGGATGGGGTAATCCTGGTTATATGTACAAATTAGGGGACAAGAGGCTGGAGAGCAGCCCCACGGAAGTTGATCTGGGGGTTTGGGTTGATGGCAAGTTGAATATGAGTCAACAGTGTGCCCTGGCAGCCAAAAGGGCCAGCCGTGTCCTGGGGTGCATCAAGCACAACATAGTGAGCCAGTTGAGGGAGGTGATTGTACCCATCTACATTGCACTGGTGTGGCCCCACCTCGAGTACTATGTGCAGTTTTGGGCACCTCAATATAAGAAGGACATCAGACTATTAGAGTGTGTCCAGAGCAGAGTGACCAAGATGGTGAAAGGCCTTGAGGGCAAGACTTATGAGGAGTGGCTGAGGTCACATGGTTTGTTCAGCTTGGAGAAGAGAAAGCTGAGGGGTGGCCTCATCACTGAGGGGTGACCTCATTGCTGAGGGGTGACCTCATCACAGTCTACAGCTTCCTCAAGGAGGGCAGTGGAGGGGGAGGTGCTGATCTCCTCTCTCTGGCGACCAGCGATAGGACACAAGGAAATGGAATGCGGCTGCATCAGCGGAAGTTCAGGTTGGACATTAGGAAAAGGTTTTTCACTGAGAGGGTGGTCAGTCCGTGGAACAGGCTCTCCAGGGAAGTGGTCACGGCACCAAGCCTGTCAGAGTTCAAGGAGCGTCTGGACAACACTCTTAGTCATATGGTATAGTTTTAGGTAGTCCTGCAAGGAGGAGAGAGTTGGACTTGATCCTTATGGGTTCCTTCCAACTCAAGATCTTCTATGATTCTATGAATCTAATACTTGTTTTACACAACTTTCAAGGTGAAATTCTGATCTACTTAGAGCTTCCTCTGCTCTATTTTGCAGCCTGGGACGTAGACATTTAGCTGGAAGCAAAGTAATTTTTATTTTTCCTTAATCCATAAACAAGAACGGTATCCCATGAAGTTCAGGCTAATATTATCAATGGCAAATGATGGTGAATTGCCAAAGTTCAAAGCATTCAGTTTATTCTTGTCTTGAAAATTACCAAGTAAATAGGTTATTTCTGTCTTCTGTCATTACTGAAGCATTGGAGGCCACAGAGGGGGAAAAAAGCCCCTCTCAATGAAGTTTTTAATCACTTTTCAATGCAACGAGGATTTAGCATGCTATTCACAATGCAAAGTTCATTTCCCCACCAAGATTCAGCTATTGGAAGACATTACTATTAGATTCGCTGTAATCTACGCTACCGAATACAGAACACTCCTGTAGCTTCAGCAGTCACCTTGTCATTGTCTGTGTTTTAAAAATTTTCACAAACATTTGTGAGTTTTATTTTTAGAAGCTACACTAGAGTTATTTGCATGATTCCCTCTGTTTTGCACTGTCATACATCTGACAGTCATGATAGGCAGTTGGGGAGCTTCTGCATAAACTCCCCTAAGCCTTGTAGCAATTATTGCTGATCCTTGTAAAATGACTCCACTCCTGCCAGGAAGGGCAAAATGGCTTCTCAATTTGTGGGTGCAACATTACATTTGCAGCCCCTTTCACAAGCCTGGTCACGATCCAGTTAGGGATGTAATTTGCAGTCTGCCTAAATAAGGCTGCGATAAATACATTTACAACATAAGTAAGAAGCACAGGTTAGCTTGTGATTGCTGTTCCTGCTGCTTCTCCTTTGTGCTGATCGATACATCCCAGATATGTTGCATCATAAAATATTATCACATGATGCATACATAGGAAGATTTGCTTGTTTCCAAAGTAATCCTATCTGTAGTGCTTTTAGGTAAACTACAGTTATTCTGGCAATACTTCTCAAATAGTTTCTCTCTAATTTTCAGCAGTTTTCAGGGTAATTTCCTTTTGTTGCTGGTTCCGCTCTGGGACTCTGAAGCCTCCTCCTGAAGTCTCGGGGGCTCAGGACATAGACTTGCCCCCAAGGAACTGGAGTTCCCCTCAAGTTATTGCCTACTGACATGGTGAGTGCTTTCAGAGAGCTCCTCTACGCCTCCTCCCGAAAAGCCTTAGTCTTGCCAGAAGCAGCCAAGCTGTTACCCTGGTTCCAAGCGCTGACCCCCCACACCTTGCCAGTATAACACTCAGTGCCTGCTTTTGCAAGCACTGAGCTAGCTGTGAGCCTTTTCAGAAGTTTTTTTCATTGCTGGGCCTGGTCTTTGCTTGGTTACAAGTGCAAAAGCAGCAGTCATGCTTTAGCAGGCCAGATCTCAAACATTAAACCACATCCTGGTTTTTATTTGAGGCACGCAAATAAAAACTTTGGGGCAGGGTGAGGGCTTTGGGGTTAATTTCTATTAAAAGAGTGAATTTCTTTGGGCTTAATTTCACACTGAAAACAAGATTTAACCTGCCCCATTACAGGCATGAACCACACACCCCATTCTGGGAGTCAGGACACCAGGAGAAGAGTCTGGAGATGCGGAGGGGGCTAGGGAGGAGCTGGACACCACCGATGCTCAGCGGGCTGGGGTGGATGTGCTGCTGCTGGATGTTGCTCCACCTGACACCCTTCTGGGCTGCTCGGTGTCCTCGCGTGCTTGGGCAGAGGTGGCTTTTGGCAGCGCAGAAGGCTGCATGCAGCACTCTGGTGGGATGTGAGGGAGAGGAGCGTTACCCCCGGTGCAGGAGGGAGGTCAATGCCAGGGCCCTCTGAGCACTAGTAGGCCCTGATGGCCCTGACCAGCCTCACCTGAGGTCTGCACCCACACATCTGCTCACAGGCCCGGGAACCCCATTTAAGCTCAGGCCCTGTCCTTCACTCCTTGCCTGGTGGTGCTGCAGAAGTGTCTCTCTCCTGGGTAGACCTTAGAGTGATGCTGTAGGTTGGTTGTTTCCTGGGTGGACTCCAGATGTATGTTGCAGCTTGTCTCCAGTCCTGTCTCTAGCCCCCTCTCCTTTTGCTCCTGATGGGATTCCCCAGCCTTGGTTCATCTCCTTGCCTGGTCTGGGGCTGTCACTAGGTGCTGTTACCAGAGCCCAGCTCTGCCTGCCCTGTTCAGATGCTGCAGGACTGTGCCCATCAGCGAGGGCGCTGCCCACACCATGGTTGCCCTCAGCTCATCCCTGGCACAGGACAGGCCCAGCCCTGCTGCTCCTGGCAGCTCTGCCCTGGTGCTGCTTTTCCTTGTGCTGTGGCTGGGAAGCTGGCCTGGGGAGAGGGGAAGACAGGCAAGGGAAGGCTGCTGTGAGCAAGTCTGGGGACAAAATGCAGAGAGAACAAGCGACTATGGGAGACGTGGGCTTTCATCAGGAAAGCCATGAGCACTTGACAAACCAGCAAGCCTGGGCCGGGTGAGCTGCGTACGCTGTCTGAGGATGTGGTGAGAAGAGGCTGAGCAACGTGGAGCTCAAGGCTGCCATCTCAGGAAACAGTGCCAAGAATGACACACCCTGTGGAAAATAACACAGCCCAAGGCAATGGCTGTCATCTGGAAACAGCTACAGATTATGTCTGGGCAGGACTGTGTAGGTACTGGGGAAAGAGCGTGGCAGAGACAGAGCGCTGGAGCAGCGCAGCAGCGTACGAGGAGACTGATGACCTGGGGGCTGGCGTGACTCCGTGGTGAACTGGAGGCTGCTACAGGCAGCCTTGTTTCCAGATGCAGGGGCAGGAGACAGCTGCAGCTCAGTGCTCGCAGGGCTGAGAATGCCTGTGCTGGGATACAGGAAAGAACAGCTTGTAACAGATACCCACAGCCGATCAAGTCCTTAGTCGTGCGCATCAGGTACATTAAGTGAAAAGGTAGAAGTTCTAGGCCGTGCCCTTTTTTTAGCAGGGCACAGGAATAGGATTCCTAAATCATTCTTCTAGAAGTTGCCTCACCCACAGGCAGAAGCCAGACGTGAAGCTGTTTTGCCTTATTGGCTGGAGATCAGGCGGTGGGCAGAAGAGCTACAGCAGGACCAGGTGCCACCCATGGAGAAGATTCAAGAAACTGTCCAAAAATCCTCATTTCCAATCCATTTGTAATATATGACGGATCAGATTTTTAATGTAACTATTACAGTTACAGCAACAATTCAACACTTAATAGATCCCAGAGACTCTCCATGGGTGACAGTTTCCCTGAACATGGTGCTCACTTATGCCTTAGCTAGGTACGGGTTTCCACTGAGTACTCCATAATCTCTCCCTCATGTGAACCCTCAAATGCTGGAGGCAGGCTTTTCTTGCACTTTCTCCATCTATAAGAATATTAGTAAGATCCTTCTGCTATTTGGCCACCTGTTTTCACTAAGAATTTGGGAGATGGCTTTCTGTTCCTCTGTCAGAGGAAATTGATGAGGGGTTACAAGCTGATTAAGTGGGGACTGGCTGAGCCACTGTGCATGTATGCACATACATGAATATACACAGCTGTACTTTGCCAGTTAGCCTTATTTGTTAGGAAACTGAGCTGAATACTTGGTCCATTTTTTCCTGAGTAACTTTGCAGAGAGAACACTTTCCATTTCCTGGAGCGGGAGAAATTCAGGAGAGATGGCCAATGCTAAAAATATTTTTCTCTGCCTGGTGTTTCAGGTTCTGCCAGGTGCCTTTAGAAAAACAGGTCACACATTTGTGCATGCTCAGTGGTACCTCTGGGAGATGGCTTCTGTCGCTTGTGCTTGGTACCTGAGAGACTTCCCTGCAAAATGGAACAGGCTTTTGGTGTTCTTGAGGAAGAATCACAGCTCCAGCTAAAGCTAAGCTAATAACGTGCAACTTTATGTAGGGGGAAATAACAGGCTTGGGATAGATGTGAACACAGCAAACTTTGAGAGAGTGAGACTGTTGCTGATATATGGTATCAATGGAGAAGAAAGGAATACCAGGACACATGATGTCTTTGATCGGCTGCTGAGAGAACCACTGTGTGAAGCTGTCCTAGCTGAATGAAGTGTCTGAGAAACCAGAGTAGCGCAGCACTGTGTCTGAATGAGCTGTACTGTCAGTGCTGAATAAAGCTCCCAGAAGAGTGTTGACACAGCCAGAATGAATGTGTTTGTTGCTTGACAGCAGTGAAAAGCAAGTCCATGCAACCTTGCAGGATACCCTCGAAGGCCTTTTTAACTCTGCCCTTAGTTTTAATTTGCAGGTAGATTATATGTTCTTGAAATTCTGTCATGATGATTGATTGTTAATTGTTTTTATTCTTAATTTTGCTGGGAAATGCTGGCATGGGAAATCAGAATGAATTAACTGGTAACATGCTTGTTGGTCATGGTAGGTTTTATAAGCCACTTAGAATTGAAACAGTGAATGTAATAGGCCTGTGGCATACAAGGCAATTACCTGAACAACTCCATGGGACTCAGCAGTCTGTACAAGTGACTTCTCCGGCATCTGTTGGGACTGAGCCAGGCTGCTCCAGTGGCAGAAAAACAGGCAGAGGTGTCTGTGGATGTGGATTGCTAAGGGGAAGAGTATGTTACCAGAAAACCTGGCTCTGCATTCTGGAGCTATGGTTGTCTCCGCGCAACCTGGGGCACAAAAAGGGTGACATCCCACCTGGCAAGGCATAAGGGCCCTGCTCTTTGCACTCTTGGAAATGATTTCTTAGGCATGGAGTGATCCCTATGAGCTGTCCAGGAGATCAGAAGCCGTGTAGCATGGGACAGTTTCTGTGGGTTGCTGGGAGGCAGAAAACATGGGAAGTACTATAGTGAATTCAATACCATAGTTTTTGAGCCTAAGTTGTGGTTGTTTTTTGTTTTTTGTTTTTTGTTTTTTTTTTTTAATATCATGCAGTGCTTGTACACCCCTCTTCTGTCCTGAGTTCTGAGAGCACCAGAACATTGACATACCCTATAGCATGTTGCGCTAAACTACTAAGGTGACCGTGGGGGAACTTTGCTTTTCCTATCACAAAACCTCATTTAGTTGTCTTTGGTGCATGTCTTTTTAACCTTCTGCCAAGTGGATGCTGGTACACAAGAAGCCCTCTAACAGTTTTCCATCTACCTTGCTATTTCATCCTGTAGAGCTGTGCTGCTCGGTGTCTGAGGCCCATCCCTGACAATGAGGATTGCTGATGAATGATGGCTAAGGCTGTGAACTCCCTGGATCCCAGGGGAATGCCTGGATCCTTGGCACTGCGGCCACATGAATAATGGGCTTGTAAGCAAGCTGGTATCACAGCATCTCTAGAAGCTGTGGGTTTGTCTGTTTGCCTAGTTCATTGACTTGGCTTATATCAACAAAAAGTAGTTGATTTCTGAGATAATTATACTTCTGAGAGCATGGATATATAAAAGTCACCACACATCTCATTCCAGATAAGCTGAATAAACAGATTGTAACTGATTCCTGTCTGTGTTGCTCTTTTGCTCCTGCAGCTCACCTGACCGCGCTCGATGTGGCATGCCGTCTGGTGGGAACAGCAGACATGCTGTGTTGCCTGGCGTTACGCTATCTCATAGCTCCTTTCTAAGAGGCAGGAATGTGGAAATCTGATGAAACTGAGACAGGTCTGTCTGGCTCAATGAACATTACATTTTCTGATTCCAGTTTCGAAAGCCTCTCAGGAAAGGTTCTTGAATGCATACTTCAGTAACACTGAAACCCATGGGATTCAAGCGCCCATTAAATCTTGGCCTGATTACTGCTTGAGTTCAGCACATTTGGGGTATTTTAGAGCTGGCAATTGGGCCACATGTTTGACACGTGGCTATTTATCAAGAGTGTTAAACATATTCTGCTCTGGGGCTTCTGCCTATTCCGTTCTAGGTTCAGGGAGGCTTTTTTCCTCCACAAGGCAGCACAAAACTTTAATTAAATTTCACTGGTTCTTTAAAGCATATAGGCAATTAGCTGTGTCTGAGACAAAATTCTAAGTAAACTGTGTTAGGTTTCTGGGGAAAACAAAGGTATTCCCCTCAGATGTTTGACTAGCGGGTTTTGCTGCAGGCTCGTGATTCTAGCAATCAGCAGATCTGTGGTCTTTCCCAAAGCAGAAGCTTTTTGCATTTTTTCACCTTCTTTCACATCCCTTGGCATGCAGCTTGGTTTCTGAAATCAGCTGTGTAAGTCTCTCCTATCCATTTCCTGCAAGCGTAGAAGTGTCAGGCAGAGGTGGCATGATCTCCTTGGTTCTCTGTTAGTAGCATGCGTTTTTGGTTGTAAGAGTGAAACACTTGGCTTAAATGAAGCCTTTGTTCATATTATAGCACATATGTATGGTACCTTTTGGGGCAGTGATAGGATACAGTAAAAAAGGATGATTAATTGTCACTCCATCTCCAATCTCTATGAACCTCTTAAATCTAGCATCCTATGAAATCTATGACCCCCTTATGAGGATGTGGTAGGTAATAGTCCAGACTTCAGCAGTGTGCATGGGAACAGGTTTTTGTCCAGCATTTGTGTGGAACCTCCTAGAAAGAAAGCAGTGGAGTAGGTGGAGGTGAAATTTGGTGTCATGGCATCTGGGCAGCCCCGGTAAAGATCTCTAGTCTGGGCTTGGTGCTGCTTACCTGTGCCTTTAAAAATCCCTCACTAATAAAAGTTGAAATTTAATCATTAGTAATTATGTCATCAGCACCATCTGTTGGAAATAGTTGAGACTCAAGATGCTGAAGATTTTTGAGTAATTTTGCCCTTCTGCACCAGAAAGTGTGTGCAACAAATACCTCCTGTGGTTGTCTTAAAGATCTGTATCCTCTCTTAATATTTCTTCTCTATCTCTGCACCAAAGTCCTATAATTATTACTGAAGAGGAATGAGAAATGTCTAGTCTTTAACAGGCATTACATAAATTTATGCATACAGAGAATTATTATTGGAGATGGTAAAGGAAGAGAACTGTATTCCTGTTTAAAAGATCTAAAGATACATACGTTGAAGGTAAAACCTAAAATAAAAATGCTTGATATGGATGGGAATTTCATGAATGAATTTCTTTTCCTTTTTCCCTCTTCTTTAATGAAGAACACAAGTAAAATTGCAGATTCAAACACTTTTGAGTACTGGGGCAGGCAGGGGGTTGATTAGAGTTCTCTAATTATAACTAATGACAGAAATAACATAGGCTCCTGTTTTGCCTAGATGATACATGAATTGAGCCACCTCATATAAATACAGCATGTCTCCCCTTATTTTCTTATGGCAGATGATAAAAAAACGACTTAGTAAACCATGCTGCTGTTTCAGGTTCTCAAGAACCGGACACCTCAGCCTGTCTCCCAACTCCTGGACCTCTTCAATGGATTCTTGGTGATGTGGAATGGTATCCGACAATGATGTAGCAGCAGGTATTTGAGATTAAAGCTGTTCTTGGTGTACTTGCTCTCATTTCAGCTGCAGCCTGTTACTGGGCTGAGACCGATGTCTTGCTTAGGGCTCTATGTAACTCCAGTTACTCTGACTTCGGCGTTTTGGTGCTTCCATATGTTGTACTGCATTAGCAGTTATAAGTAGACAGAATCCCTCTGACTGGAATTGGGAATGATGCTTCTGTGGTGCTATTCTGAGACTCCTTGTGTGTATTTTAATATTTACTCAAACTTCAGTCTGTGTGCAATCCCCTAGGAAGCACAGGCCAGGAAAAATTGTTTTTTGCTTAAACAGTTAGAACAAGATACTTAGAAATGCATTTATTACCCTGCACCTACCCTGATAAGCATTCTCTCCAAGCCTCGTTCAATAAGCGGAGTTGTCAAGTCTTCCAGTGCAGGACAGCAGCGGTGCCAGGCAGCAGGGAGTCAGGGCACTGCTCTCAGCTCATCCCTGGGCAGGTACCTTCTTCTGCTCAGTGACTCCTTGTGCATGGGTATCAGCATAATAGGAGGGACTGTTTTTAAATAAGGGCTTGCATTGCCAATCCTATTTAAAACATACCTTCTAATCCTGTTTGTTTTGTCTACTAATGAATATATTCACTGAAACAGGCACCTTGTGCCCTGAAGCAAAATCCTAACACTGAGGGAAACAAAAATGACAAATATTTTTGTTACATATAATTCTCTGTCAATATTTATATAACTCAATTCCCCAGGTAGCTGTGAGTGAAATTACAGAGGAGAAAAAGAATCCTCGAACCTATACCTGACTCCAAAGGAAACTAGCCAGTGTGCATCTGTAGTGAACTAAAGAGCAGGATGAAACAGAACAGTAAAACACAAGGTGAGGAAGAGCTGTGAATGGCGCAGAGCTCTGGCTCTTTGTCTCAGAGTGGCTGTTCCAGCACGGTTATCAAAATCCTTCCTTGTGCAGAGGGGCTGCCTAAGCAGACATCGCTCCGCTCTCACCCTGCGTCTCAGCCCATCCTTGCCCTGGTCCACACCCCACTGGGCTGTGGCCCTGGGGACCGTGTGCGGAGCAGCCAGGGTGCATGCCACCTGCCACGGCTGGCCCTGGCGCGGGGCTGCCAGTGCTGAGGCTGGCTTGCTGGGCAGCTGAGCGGAGAGCAGGGCTGTGACGCCTGCTCTGCTGCCATGCCCTTGGCTTTCCTGAACAGGGTGTGAGGCACCCCATGGGGCACAGCTGTCCCTACCAAGCAGCAGCTGACGTTTCCCCCAGGTTACCTTTATGGCCGCTGGCCTCCGTGGGATTTGCCAAGGCTAGCTGGAGTCACAGTGGTACAAATGCAGAGAGCTGCAGGAAGAGGTGCAGGTTTATCTCAGTAAACATTGTGAGAACAGCGAGATGGAGTAACAGAGCAGAAGAAAAGAAACAATCTGGCATGCAGACCACAACAACTGATATCTTTTTGTATTTTTAATTTCCCCAGGGAATCGCATGTTTATTAAAATGTTAAAATCTATTGTCTCACACTTCCTTTAGGCTAATCCCAGAATTTGCTAGAAAAATCCCTTCTTGTAGAGCATACGTTGTAAATCCTACTTTGTTTAAATAGGGTTCATAGTAGAACTTGGTGAAATTCAACATTTAAGCTTTGCGTTCACAGGTCTGTGTGAATAGTGTGGCTTTGCTCAAAATGAGAGTATCCATGCACACATGCTGCATAGTTCCTTAAACCTCAGGAGAAAATGAATATGTGCAATACATGTGGTTAAGTGTAACTGTGGAAGTAGCCCAAAAAACTGTTTTGTAAAACATGATTTTTTAATATATTTTACTCCAGGACACAAAGAAGCAGAATCAATGGTTTTGCTTGACATTGCATGCAGAACAGGAATAACTTTAGGTTGCTGCACAAGAACAATTAGAAACTTTTCAAATGAATGAAACATTTGCCATGCAAGTGTTTTTCTTGTTTTAGACATCTACCTTTTTCAAGTCCACTTTGACCTTTCCTGGCTGTGGTGCTCTGGGCTCTTAGGTGCGGGTGTCTGAGCATGAGTGAGGCCCCTCGCAGTGGTGCTCCCCAGGGCTCGTCAGCCCCTGAGTACAGAAGCACAGCAAGGTCTTGGGTTGTGCTCCTGTCAGCAGGACCCCACTGCCTGTGGGGGACAGGGTTTTGACAAGGAAAGCAGAACAAGGGAGAAAGAAGGAAAACAAGTGCTGGTAAATCAAAAAAGAAATGCAATCTTTCAAAAGATAATAATCTTGTCTCCTTATTTTCTTGTTGCTCTTTTCAGACTGAGTTAGAAAGAGCTGGTTATTGCATCAAATGCGTGGGGTAGCCCTTAAAATGACTGTATTGGAAGAAACACAGATGCATGTCACCTGTGGGGTATCACTGCAAGTTCTCATGTGTTTTCAGGCACTGGGTCATGTCTGCAGATGCATCTGATCAGTGTGGGTCCTATGCTGGGTGACTTTTCCAGAAATAGTTGTATATACCTCCCCTTCAGTGACAGTGACTGCTAATTAATCTTGCCATTTGGCAGAGTAAATTGCAGGATGTAGAAGTTATGGTGTGGACTGATGGCTGGTTAAAGATGACATCCTCTGATAAACTGTAGTTACCTTAGTGGTCTCATTAACTATGATTAGCGGGTATTTTGCAAATTAAGGCAACAGTGAGGGCAGTCCAGGTAGAGGAGATACTGACAGTAGAGAAGGCAACTAAATTTTGGAGGAGTCTCATTCTTGCAAGAAACTTAAAACATGAAATATGCCTTCAATTTAATTCTTCAGTCTCTTTCAGATTAAGAAAATACAACATGCAGCTCACTTACTATAGTCAAAGCATTTGAGCTACATACTCTTCCTCGGTTATGCCCTTACTTATTCCTTAAAAGTCCATATGATTTAGATAATAACGAGTGTGAAATGACTTTTGTATTCAGTGAAATAGTTATTTTGGGGTTTTTTTTAAGTCCCCTGGTTAGGGTCTCAAGATGGGATAAATTGTGTTTCTGCTTCAATGGTCAGAGGAACTTCAGAGACACATAACTTCATTAAAAATGATGTATTTATTACGTTTCTATCAAATAGACATCTATTTATGATTTATATTCATAATTTATATTTATTTATATTCTATTTATAATTTATATTTATTTATAATAGACCAGTCTATCAAATAGACTTGTGTGCCTTTCAGTCTTCTTGTAATGGGTGACTGTTGTCCATTGTGCTGGAGTTCCTGCGTTCTCTCTGAGGAATTCTGTATCTGTTTAGCTGTTGATAAACTGTCACTGAAGGTTAAAAAACTGCAAGTCTGAGCAGCCTGTGTACAGGTACTGTCACTCACACCAGCTGAACATTTACAGAAGGCTGTAAGTAGCCTATTGCCCCAAAGATCTCTAATAGTCTAAGAACTGATTAACAATTCATAGAAATTCTTTAATTGTTTACCAGCTTTTATGAAGTACTCATAACTGGAACTTACATACAAAGTCTGATTTTTTTTTTTAGCTCCCTAGTAGGACCTTAAATTTCATGTTTAGCAGGAACTGATACAGCATAGAAGTAATCACAAGACAATAAAAAATACAATGATGTAAATTAAAAGCATAAAACCCTGGAACAGAGCAATTGTAGGGAAATATGGTGTAGTTATACGAATAAGTTAGGAAAAGTTTCAGTTTTTGGTCCTATGCTGATCTTCTGTGTGCCGTAAGGAGTGTTGTAATGCAGAAAGTGGCATATTAAAATGGAGATATGGCTTCACTGAGTCTATAACGGCCTACTGTAAAAAGCCCTTTGAATATATAAGCTACTGATCATCACAGGCAGTTCCTTCTGTGTTTATTTCTGCTTTGAGCCAAGCTATTATGCTTGCTGTTACTCCATTCAGTTGAAAACCAGTGAATTCAAGTTGTGTATGGTATTTATTCTTGTTGCTTAAAATCAGTTGAAAAGTGGTAAGAATTCTGGGACAACTCGCTTGTTCAAAGCTGCCCATTATAAGACCTTGCTGTATCAAGGACAAGGAAATCTAATGGTCTAATTTTGGCTGTATCATTTTGTAGTTTAAGGGATTAGTTCTGCTGAGCTGTGTGATTGTCTCCTCCTCCTTCCTTTTTCCTTCCACCTGCAAAACTCCCTTGCACTTTTACGTGCATGCACATCACCCTGTGCTGTGCTGCTCCACCATGGAGCTCTGGAGAACGCAGCTTGGACTTCCTGCAGGAACAGTTGCAAGCCCGCAGCTTTCTGCTACTGCAGCTAGAGACCAAGGCAGCACCAGTACCTTCATTTTTAGCAAAATTCATCAATACAAGGGGACTCTCTGGACTGTCAGGACAGAATTCTTCCTATGTTTCCAATTTTGTGATAGCAGAGGATGGCTCTTCTGACTTTGCAAGACTATTCTCATAGTCACTGTACAATATAATTATTATTTATGGTAAATATGGTTGGAGCCATTTTAAGATTCGAACAAGGACTAGGGCTCATTGTGTTATGCACTTCAATGAATATATATAATAAAAAAGATTTCCTTGTTCCAAAAACCATAGCAAGGGAGACTGCAGGGGGTGCTTGAGATCATCTTTTTCTATCTTACCAAAATATGCTCCCTTTTCCGATTCTGACCTTCCTTTTGGCTTTAAGATGCAATGCCCTGCAAATGCCTTCTGCACTTGCCAATATTTTATGTTATTTGCAGGGCTGAGGAGTGACATTGAGTTGCTGACAGTGATGCGAATCTCAGTTGCCAATACCACATATCATTACTTCAGGCTCTCTCTGGCTTCCCTTTGCCTTCTCTTGGAAGTGAGCTCTACTCCTATCTGCTGTGGTTGCTGGAGGCTTTGGCAAGGAGTTCTGGGATGACTCACCAGAGGAACAGCAGAAACAGAGAGAAAGCAGATGAGAGATAGATGACTTTTTTTTTTTTAAATATGAGTTTACATGAGAAATTACTTTCTATCGGGCTGAGAGGGAAAGCAATGATTGGAATTGTGTCCTATGGCTGACTTCAGTGCCTGCCCTTAAGCTAGTTACAAGGGAGGGGATTTGGTTTTAAGCAAGACAAGGCTTCCCATCCAGCTGAGCTTTGTTATCCTCAGTAAGTACTGGGTGTGTTGAGGTTTATTGGGGATAGCTCTTCGTAGCCCTCCACACAAAATATCATAGCTTTGGCATTTAAAGAAGGCATAAAGCTCTACGTCTATAAAATTCTCCAATTCTGTGTGACTGTGAAGATCGAAGTCCTTAAAGAAAGGAGGTCTTGGGAAAGAAGACCTGTCTGCAATACCTTTGAAGGTCTTTCAGTATCCATGAAGACCTGTCTGCAATATATCCTAGAATGGACAACGTATTGAAGGGCAACATCCTTGTCATCCAGGACCATATGCTCAGCTGTTAAGGGAAATTTTCTGGTTGTGGTCTGCACCAGACAGTTTTCTGGGTGACTAGCCCTGGCTTTTTTGCTCTTCCTAAGACACAGAAATGCAATCTTTAACTGCTGAAAATTTAAACTTTGTCCAAAGGTAATTATTATAAACAGCAGATAATGTGATAGAATAATACGAAAGTAAAGAAGAATAATTATTTATCATTGCAAGTAAAATACACATCAGTGAAACTAGGGATATGACCCATTTCACTCCTGGTGTAACCCCTAAAATTTAAATAAATGACACAAAAGATGCATCTGGACCAAAATATTTCTATTTGCTGCCAGTGAAACAATGCATATCTACAGTGTTTCACTGTCAGGATTTTCTTCCCTTTCTGTATTATCTTTTATGGGTACTGTCTGCACACATCAAAACATAATAAAATATTTCCTTAATAGGGGAACTTTGTAAATAGAAATAACCTAGCCAGGAAACCACTTCTAAATACTGTAGAGATCTCAGTCCTACTTACATGTCACATAAACAGGGGCCTTGAGTTTTATACATAGCCATGATTTTGCCAGAAGTGGTGTTGCAATGCCAGCTGGTGGGAAGTACCAACTTGGGCAGCGAGACCCCTCTCATTCTTCCATCCGTTATATTCTCTCCTAGAACTTGGTCTTGAAGTCAGTGGTATCCAGTGGTCAGGAGAGCCAGCAAATTCAAAACAGAAGTCTGGGAGCAGCAAACAGGAGCAGTTGGCTTGGGACTGATGTGGTAGCAAGTTCTCATCCCCTGGAGAGTGTGTGTGCATGCGTTTATCTGGGATAGCGCTGCACACTAACAACCTGGTGACTATTAAGAACAAAGAAGGGCTAATGTGTATAGAAACCAGAATTAGTCTGAGACGAAATCATTTTGGGAAAGGATGATATAAGAGGCTTTACTGGGGTAGTGCCGGGTGTCTGCTGTAGACCCTCAGGGTTGGATTTGGAAATGGAGAGAGATCTCAGCAATGTTATTAGAGAGATAAGTAGTACCAGTAATTGTATCGTTATGGGAGACTCTTAACTTCCCAGATATAGATTGGAGAGCAAATGCTACTAATAATTACAGGGTCCAGATATTTCTGCTTGTGTTGCTCTCCAGGTTTCTTCGCATGTGGAAGAGCTTTGGAATTGCTTTAAATCAAAGGTGTAAAAACTATCCAGAATCTGTGTGGCAGACAGAGGAAAAGATGTGGGGAATGACTCCAGACTGAACTGGATAAATACCTGAAAAGGGCACCATTAATAAGTAAAGAGTCTATAATGAAAAGAAAAAATATTAATCTAACAAAATAGTTGCGCCTTAGAGATTAAAAGTGCAAGATAAAGTGAAGATTACCAAAGACTGTGTGAGCTATATTTTTATGAGGGAAATTCAAAATTTCTTCAATCAAGTCTTCACTGAGGCTGGAAAAAGAAGTAAAAGGTAATTTAAAATATAATATATTTTAAATATATTGATAATAAACTAATATTGTGGGCAGATGCTGGATGGCTTATGAGACAAAAGGATATGGATAAAGACCTGTATTAGAGACAGTCTGTGGTGGGTTGACCCCAGCCAGGAACTGAGCACCTACCAGCCTCTTGCTCACTCCTCCTCACCCTGCAGCGGGATGGAGGAAAGAATCAGAAGGGCAAAAGCCAGAAAAACTAGAGGGTATAGATAAAAACAATTTAAGTGAAGGGGCAGGGGGGGGAAACAAGTGATGTGAAGGCAATCACTTACCAGCTCCCTCCAGCAGACTGATGCAATGTGTTTTAGTAAAACTGCCTGGTTGAGGCACTACTGTGTGACCAGAGACTAGTGGTCACGTAACCCCTGAGCAGAATGAGGAGGGATGCAGAGGACAGCTGCTGGCTTGTCAACCAGGCCAACAGAGCAGAAGTAGCTTTACTTTGGAACGGATGATGAAAGGTGTGGAGGTAAATGACAAATGGGATAAAATACAGCATGAATTTAGCAAAGACAGGTCATCCCAGACTAACGTGGTATCTTTTGCTTAAAGGATCCCATTCCTTCTTTGTGGAGTCTCCATCTTGGAGATATTAAAAATCCAACTGGACACAGGCCTGGGCAGCTGGCTCTGGGTGGCCCTGTTTGAGCAGGGGGGTTGAGCCAGATGATCTCCAGGGGTCCCTTCCAACCTCAGCCAGTCTGTGGTTCTGTGAGAAGGATGCTCGGGGTAAGGAAGTGACCTGGTCATCGGACTGGATGTGCTGACCTTGTCAGCCTCTTCTGAGGGCTGTGTTATCATCCATGGAGATCTCCCAGAGGGATCAGTTGCCCCAGGATATGCAGGACTGTAAGGGTATTGCGTAACCAGAAATGGGCAGCCAGAGTCATGCAGACTGTATTTGGGGTTATCACTGATACCAGTGGGTTTTGCAGAAGGGTGTGACGGGTAGTGCCTCAGTTCAGAAAACTGCTGTCCCAGAGACTTTTGGTGACTCAGGTGCTGACATTGGAGCATCTAGGCAAACTCCAGGCCTGCTGCATTAGTTGATCCTGGCTCTGCTATGGTGAGTGGCATGCATGACTCCTTCCAGCCCAGGTGCCAAGAGGCGCTGGGTGAGGTGTGTTCCTATCCCAAGTCTGTGCATCTGAGCATTTTTATGAAAGTGGAGCAAGAAATTAGATAGAACTGTTTGAAATTATTTGTTCAAAATATTTTTTTTGGGGGGAAACATCTTTCGTCCCATTTTTTCCTCCATTAAAGTGCAGGTTTACACAGGGAATAGTCACTTACAGTTAAGTTCTAGGGGTGTTACTACTGAGTGGAAAATGATTTCTTAAATGATCGAAAGATGGAATGTCTTCTCCTTGGGTATTTCAAAGAAATCCCCAAAACTATTGAAGAAAAATGTTCAAAGAAAATGAAAACTGTCACTTTTGTCGTTTCCCCTGCCCTGGGAACTGAAAACAACCCTTGGCTAGCCATAGGACTCTGCTGTTGCCTGCTCTGGCAGAACACTGCCACACTCTTCCCAGAAGCACAGCCTTGAGCAGTAACGGTTACAGGAATGTCCAAAACCAGATGGTGGCATTGGAGCCTAAATGACTCACAACTGAAATGCTTTAGTCTTAAATTCCTCCCTGATGTTACTCCATCAAAGCCAATTAATTTGGCCTCCTGAGCCAGCATCCTCCTAAACTTTGCCAAACCTCTTTGGCTTGTCACTGTTGCTTGCAAATGATTTTAGAACAAGTCCTCTTCCCATCACCTCCAGACGTGTGTTCAGAGAGCATGGTCAGTAGGCAAAGACTTGTTATTAGGAAAAGAGCTGTCCCCACCTAGAAATTTGCACTCAGCCTGAAAATATTTTTTATTATGTATTAAGAGTGGATCTGATAAAGCTGGAAGGTTTTTAGAGACAAACATCTAATTTTTACCTGTTTGAATTTGCTACTTTTTGCTTGCATCAAATTCTGCCAGCTGTTATGAATGGTCTCTTCTCCAGAGAAAGGAAAGTAATATAGCAAGAAGACTAAACCAGCACACTGAGAAACTCTCACATGACTATCTTTTCTTAACTTTTTTGAAGGAAAATTTGCTGCTAGAACATTTATCTTTTCAGTAATTCCAGTGTTTTAAAAAATTAAGAATCACATTCACTGAGGTCCACAAACATTTGGCAGCAAAACTTCTGCTCAGATTAAGAAGCACTGGATAGCTTGGCAGACGACAAGGTCCCTTCTCTCCCGGTCACTGGTTCAGATCTAGACCAGGTCGATAATCACCAGTTGCTCTCTCTGGGGGAATGTGGTGTAGCTGCCCAATGTGAGCCAAGTGCTGTTGGAGAATGAGTGGTTCTCCCACCTACAACCTCCCCTGCTGCTAAGCTAATCTTCAGTCTCACAGGCAAGCCCATGGGTTGGAAAGCAAGTTGACTGAGAGAATCATGGGGAGAATTAGGCAAGTGTCAGAGTGGGGCTGGAAAGCTCTCCCTGCCAGTATCACACTTTACATTTATTATTTCCATTGTAGATGCTTTGGTAAGTACCAGTGTCCCACTGAGAGGGTGCTGTACAACTTTGTCTTACAGGCAGGGAGAGAAACGCAGAAACTGTTCCCTCCCCCCTTTTTTAGTTCCCACCCAGAAGTAACTTCAGTGAATTTCCTGGAGTTACTCCAGTTAAAAACTGGAGAAATAGGAGAGTCTTTGTTTAATGCAGTTCTTCAGAAATGCCATTTCTTGTGGCTTATGTCACCTTACGGTGCCACATGAATCATTATGTAATGTAGTAATACTATATTGATTGGAAATGTTTCTAACGCTATAATGCTAAAGTCAAAGTACAGTGGAAGAGAATATGGAAGGCTGAACATTGAACTTGTCTTCAGCCAGGCATGTGTGTGGGGTGACAGTGTTTGTCCTTGCACCCAGTGTTTCTTTCCACAGGCTTCAGTTTGATTGTATTTAGGCTTTTAAGAAGCAGCAGTACCCTGCCAGGCATTTCAGGTGCTTTCTCCCTGTGTTCCAGGAAGGAATATAAAAACACAGCACTGGTGCTGAAAGAAACAGTGGACCAAAATGTTTTGGCAAGGAGTCATCCTTCCATTCAAAGAGGCAGGGCTCATGGTGGGGGGTCAGGCCTCTGCTGATCTTGGTGCCCCTCATGTCTTTCTGTAATGCAATGCTGCATTTCCCTTGTGGAGGGGGAGAATGCCGTTACATCTGGTAATGATGTTATTCTTATTGCATTCGTGTGTTGCACTGCTGTACAGACCTTGAAAATATACATCCAGCCATCTGATCCAGCTTTTTTTTTACTATACACATTCACTTACTCTTCAGCTCTGAGGCATATTGACTTAATTCCCTCTGTTTTCTAATGCTGTGTGTGGTTTAATCACATCCCCAGGAAGAGGTGTAATTATTAAACCACAGGAAAGTTAATGACTGGTATTTGCTCTTCAGCATAACCCATTTTGGTGTCCGGGGTTTGGCATGTCATCCAATGGGAAAACCAGCTTGGAGACATAATCCTCAAACCACACATGATTTTCCAGTGATTTATACATCTTTTTTCACATACTAGTTAGAACAATAGTTTTGCTGGTTATTTTAGAAAAGCATGTTTTTTCGATCAAGCTGTGCGGTGCTTACCGTGCAGCAGAAGGTAGTACCTGCTGAAAATTCTTCCCTGGATTTATCCCATGTTTTATATGGGGGATGGGTATTTCACCATATGCAAACTAGATTCTACATAAAATTTACATACTTGTGTAAATGTTGCCTACAGTACTTGTCATTACACAAATGCATAATTCAGGGTTTTTTGTTAAATCAAGAGCTCCTAATGTACTTTGCTTATTATGTATAAAATCCCTAGGAAATTGGCTAACAATTGCTCAACATTTTCTTTACTGAAGGGATTTCCTGGCAGCCTCGCAATAGCAGTTGGTTATTAGTAGCATTCTGTGTGTCTGATGAATTCTGTTTAACTGAAGATCCACCAAACCATACCAAATTTTGTATTGGTCAAAAGGAAAGGAATAGAACCCATTAGAAAACAGCACTTCTGCATATGGTTGCTATTTTATTTAGGAAATGATGATCTGGAATCAGACCTCTGCTTTTCATCTATGAGGTTCATTAAATGATAATAACAATAAAAGCTTAGAAACAGGGCCAGTTTAATCATCTTTGTTAGTCCTCACACGATGTTTGCAAACCAAACAAGAAATTTGTGAGCCATGATTACCTGAAGAGCTGCTGCACCGATCCCTTGCTCTTTGCACACGAGTGAGCCTGCCCCTGCCTTTGCTCTATTACCCATTCAAATCAGTAAATCAGGCACTGGAGAGACTTTTTGTATGGAGGATTTGGGAACAGTCAGAGTTTTGCTTTAGGGGTGAAGGAGACTCGTGCAGGGGTTGTGCTTTGTTTATTATGTATGAAGTCCTAAGGTGAAGAGGGAAGGACGTACCAGCGACAGATAGTTTGTTCAGGGAATAATTGTGTGATATCAGGGAAGACACTCATGGAATAAGGTGCTATTCTGTGTGAGTAAAGGTATCGAAACTGCAGTGAGTAAACTCAAAACAACCCTGTCTGTTTAAAGGGACTGGTTAATAGTTCTGGAAATGAAGGATTAACAGTATTTTCTGGAGTGAAAATGACCATGGTTTGCTTTCTGTTTCACAGAGCTGAATAGAATCCAACTGTAAAATTACTCAGTTGCACACTGATAGTTCTGCTTCTTGAGCATTTGTGAGACTTCTACTCTTACTGTGTGTGAAATTCACTTTCCTCCTTTTCAAGATATTTAGTCTGAACTTTATATGGGACTGCTCTTAAAAACTGCAGAAACTTTAAAGGGCTGGTTCTGGGTTCATTCACAAACTTGACACTAGTGGTGTTTTACTACATTCACTTTAAAGACTGTTTCTGATTTCATATATTTCAGTTCAAGAATGTCAGAATTCCTAATTTAAACTGGCCTTGAGGTCGAAAACAGGCTTTAAACTTTTGCTTAGGGATTTATGGTCATTTGCGCATTGAAGAGGACATAAAGCCCTTCCACAACACAGTGGCAAACTCTGCGTGGGTGTAAAGATCACACATGATCTGGACACTGGAGAATCAAGCTTTGGGATAGAAATTCATCCTCCCTCAGCCCGAATGCCTCATCCACCTCCTCATCCTGGCAGCTTGGTGAGGACAGGCAAAGTGTCCCCATCACCAACAGAATTTTCCCGCCCTTTAGGTATAGGTGAATTGCATCAGTGAAGGTGATCCTCAAAGGAGGTACTTCTTCTGCACATCCCCTTTGACACTGACGGGGGCCAAGAGGGCTGACATACGGTGAAACTGGCTGCATGCTGTCAGAGGTCTGTGGCTCTGCAGAATCTTAACTTGAGAAAATCAGATGATTTCTCAATGAAAATGTGCATGGCACGGGAATTGTTTCCATGTTTTAGGGAAGATGAAATCTAGGAATGTGCTTTTGTTTTTGTACAAATGGGGCTCAAAATAAAAGAATGTCATTGGGGAGCAGGGAAGCAGTTGTTCAGTTAGAAAGTTTGAAACTTGTTTTTGAAGCAAGAGAACATATTGGGGTTTTTTTTTTTCCACTCTATAAATAACTCTTGGCAGGCAGAAACAACCTTGATTGCATGAGATGAAGTAGAGCAACCAGCAGGCTCTACAGCAGAATAAATGGCACTGTGCCAAGAGCTTCATCAAATGAATAATAGCTTCCACTTGACAATCAGTAAAGTGCCTCTTCTCCTGTGGATTTAGTTTTTAATGATGATTAGAGAGGATGGGCCCCTAAAATTTCTCTGGTAGAAATGACCTCCTATTAATTTCTGTTACTTGAAATGCTGAATTTCAAAGCTATTTTACAGCTGCAAAACCAAAGGCACTGACATAAAGGAACTATTATCTTTGTAATTGTAGCAACAAGTACTAAATTTGTCATTGATTAACAGAGACTTTTTAACTTTATGATCCTTCTGTTGGCTATGTCCCTTACATAATGTTCTGAGCTTTCCAGATTGTTGTCCTTTGAAAGTAAAATGTTTGTTAGAGTCTGAAAGTGTATCTTGTGGACTAGAAACCCTTTCTATACTACTGCCTTTTTCTAATTTAATTCCTTCATGTGTTTTTTTTCTAACATTTGGTATTGACCATTGTGGGTAGCAAAGGGCGTGTTTCAGTATGTGTAGTGTGGGAGAGTCCTTCCCAGGTGTGTATTCAGGGGTAGGTAGGTGTGCTTTGTCAGTGGGGTGCCTCACAGGCAGTGAGAACAAATAAGTAAATCCCAGCTGTCGTTTTCCTCATGAACAAAGGGATCTTCCCTGCTCTGCTGAGTAAAGAAACGTGGGGATTTCAATGCAGGAGTTTAATTGCCTTGAAAACCTGGACCTGCAAACAAATCCCATGCCTCCTTTCCTTGTTTTTATTTTGTTTTGTTTTGTTTAAAGCAAAGCTGTAGAAAGAAACTTTGGCGAATGCTGTTAGAGCCTCTATGATGCTGTTTTAGTGGGGAGTTATAAGAAAGGCTGATTAGGTCTTACTTCTTGATTAAAATGTAGAAGCAAATTACAGTCTAGTCTAGGCTTCTGTTCTTGGGCTGCTACTGCTGGTGGTTTGGGACAACACATGCTGCACAGTGTTTAATAACACAGTGTAATTTTACAAAGCTATAAACCACTTTGTACAATCACCTCAGTGTTTGAAATGTCCTGAAGGTGCCCATTTCCTTGCTAGCAAGGAGCCAAGAAGTACTCCAGCGCCGTGTAAGTGTCTGCGCCGACGGGGCAGGATGCCTGGTGCTTGCCACCCCTCACCCTGGGGAGGGCCAGCAGCGGCGAGGAGCCTCTTCTCCAGCCCTGCTGTGGGCTCAGAGTGGCCGCAGGCCATCCCACAGGCGACCCCAGGGAGGGCAGGCTCCCTGGAAAGAGCGGGTAACCCTCCGTGCTCCCTGCAGGAAGGAGAGAAAAGGACAGATGAGAGTAAGAAAGAAGGAGCAAATATTAATTAATGATTGTACCGCATAAGGCTGTTACTAAGTGAACAAAATAAGTGCTTGAGAGAGATAAAATAAACTTTCTTTTTTACATCGAAAGTGGGTTTCAGAGTGCTGTCTCCTGCATGCCATGCTGCTATGGTGCATTAGTAGAGGACGATGTAAGGAGCATTATAATGGGAAATTTTTGTCAATGCAGGTACTCAGATTTGTTACACACAGGGATGTGACTGCCTTGGTGTGTCTGGCTTGACTACCTGCATTGTGAGCCCTCTGTGTTTGTCTGAATTGTGCTAATAGGAAGCTTTGATAGCTATTGATGGTACTTAGAAGAATACTGCAGGGAAAAAATCATGCGAAAGACTTAAGACTACTATCCAGATTTCTGGATGTATGGTTCAGATGTGAGGAACCACCAAAAATAAAAAAATTAAGGCAGTCAGTTGTAACCATTTACTTAGAATATTTTAAGATATTTTGTTCTGAATTTCTTTTTTTTTTTATGTCACATTTTTACTGTAAGTGATCACATTTTCATAATAAAAAACTGGCTTTGAATAAAAAACTGGAACTTTCCATTTAGACTATTGAAACTGGATTTTGAATTGGATATTGGAACTGGCAATTTGTCATAACCGACCTTTTTCACTACATAAAAAATCAGTGTTGATGAATCAGCATATTTTTAAAATAAACATTTTTCTAAAAAGTCTTGGCAAGCAATGTAAGTATACAGAGCAGAGCATGCAAGCAGAGATAGTAATTTATTTCTGGAACTGGTCATTCTATATGCATACCACGGGAGTTGGGATTTTCTTCAGTTTTGCCATGAGTGAAAATTATTTTGCAAATCTTTTCTGTAGATACTTGTTTTGGCTGCCTTTGTGTGTTGCATGATATTGTGTTTTTTTGCCACGTCAACAAAATAACTCAAACTAGCATTTGAGTAAGAGCTTTGCGTTTGCAAGTTCAGATGTCGGGTGGTGAGAACCTTGCCTAATATTTGCATAAAAGGTGCTGTGTCTGTGATACCTGCTGTTGTGAAATTACATGGCATTTCTGCGGAAATCACACTGATGAGCACAACAAGGGAAAGGGTGAAGTGCTGGTTTCCCCCTGCAAAGTGAGCGGCTTTGGGGGATTCTGGCTCTCCCTGTGGGCTGCAGGAGAGCCTTGTGGAAAAGGGCTGTGCTCTATCCCTGGCAGTGGCATGCACAGCAACGGGAGAAGGACTGGGCAGTGTGGTGCCCACCTTACTGAGGGCCATGGGCACTGGAGGGGGCTTGTGCGGTGGAGGGGCGAGGGCTTGGTACCATGTTTTTGTTAGGACACAGCGACCCTGCCAGCCGTTAATGACTGGCCTCAGCTTTTGGATGCCTCTTTTCTACCCACAGTCTCAGGGACTTCTGAACACAGCCAGGCATTTTGTAGGTTACCGGCAGTCACTGTCTGCAACACCATGTAGCATGGAGATGCTCAGAGCGGTGTTCGCTGTGATGGGTTGGCAATGATGGGACACAGTATCTTGGGGACGGTGTATCATCCTAGCAACAACTCTGCTCACTGGGCTGCAGAGTGTGCCTCCACCTAGTCTTTGCATTGGGATTACAGTCTGTTTTTTTTCTCCTTTAGCTACTGGGACCTGTATTAAACACTTGCACAACTGTATTTTTATGATTATTGGCAGAAATTGGCTTTCATTTAGCAAGTAGTGCCCTATCACTTAATCTAGAGTTCTCTCACAAATGATGTGTGATCAGCTAACAGTGTTTAAATTACATTTCTATGCTATCAGACAGGTACTCCAGGGAATTTTCACTGAAACTATTGGAGTTCTTATCAAGGTTTGGAGAATACAATAGAATATCCAATGCTGACAACACTGAATTGCTTTCGTGAGATGCCACAACACTTCAAAAATCCTTTCCTGCTTTAAATTCAGGGGAATATGGCACTGTCTCGGACAGTGCTGTGCGGTAACTGTTAGTAAATACTACTTTTACCACAGTGACCTGTGTATGACCAAGGTAACACCAGGCAACACTGAGACAGTAATGTAACCTTGGTTTGCAGTTGAGGGGCTGGGAAGGAAAGCAGAGGCAAAGAAGCGTTCAGAAAATCAGGTGACACTAGTAAGAAGGACTTGTTTTCTCCACAGGCAGAGGCTTTGTAGCATACACTGTAGATCTACGAAGTTCATAGTAAAATGACATGGTAGCAAGAAGAGTGCTTTTACAAAGTCCCTCCTACTGATAAATGTCCTTTGCATACTCATGTATCTTCAAGAAAATCCAGCATTTTATTTAGAAATTCATGACCCATTTGTCCTTTCTTTTTGCGCCTTCCTTCATCACAGAAGGACTTCCCAGCATTTACAGTGGGGCTTCAGTGTAAATGCTGGCACTGTTGGGACACACTTGGTAAGGCTGTGGCAGCCTAGTGTTTGTGCTTTTATATAAAATTAAATATACCTGGGTTATCTCAAAGGAACTAGCATTGTCCATGGACCTTTAAATCACTGTATATCTGTGAAAGCCAAATAGGGTTGTGGATAATACCCTACCAGGGATGCTGCCAAGATTCTTGAGTCAAATTAAACCCAAATATGTTAAAGTTTGAGTTTATTGTTTCAAGTTAATGAGTATAGCTTTAACTCAAGAGCTGAAACCAGGTGAATATGGCTTTAAACCACACATGAGTTTCCCTTGTGTTTTGCTTTTTTTTTTCCTGTTTAAGTTTAGTTGAATAAAATAATCAAAATACTCTGTAGGAATGATAAGCTTTAAAGTGGTTTATTCCAGTAGCGTGGTTTGGATAATTTGTGGCAGCCTGGAACTCATAAAGTGGTCAAAATAATTTATTGCTGGTATTAGGAATAAAAATTAGCTTTAGAAACCAACCCCTTGAGAAATTCTTGTGATTTCATCTTGTGGAAACTAATCGGACTCATTTGAAAAGCTTTGTCACAAACATAGATATATTTTGTAGGTGATCAAGTTTTAGAGACAATTCATAATTTTCCACAAGAAATCTAACTCTTCTGTATGTCTTCATACTTTTAATAATCATTAAGAACAACTATAATTATTTTTCTAGAAGATTCTTCACTCTTCCAGTCTCCATTTTCTAGCTACCTTAAAGAAAAAAAGCAGTCGGTCAATTGTTTCAAAGTCTTGTAAAGCCCTGAAGTCCTCTGAAATATAAACATGCAAGAAGAAGGAACCAAGAATCTAGCCTTCCACAACAATCCTACAACAGCTTCCTCAGCTGGAAACAGATATGCTCAGAAGTTTTGTACTGCTGTAAGTTGTGAGCTGCTACATGTGTTGCAAAACAGAATTATAGTCTTGAGGTTCATTCTTTTCTTAACTACAGCTGATTTTCATGTTATGGAGCAGATTCTTCTCAAACAGGTGATCATATTCCTATTTTATCAGCTGGTGATCAGAACATGGAAATTTCAGGAAATCTGAATGCAAGTGGAATTGAATCTACTGATTTATTATTTTGGATTTAGCATATTTTCTACAGGTTTCATAGGTCTGAGCTATATTTAGCCACCAAAGTGAGAGACTTTCTTCTCAGGGAATTAAATTTGTGTTAACAAATTTCAAGAAAATGCCCCAGCAGAGCCTCTGCAAGTCTCTGAAGTGCTACTTGATCATTTTTTATGCCTAAGACTTTTATTTTCTCTTAACAGGCAGATTTTTTTTTTTCTTTGCAATAGGCACAAGATCTTGAAATTAACAGAAATTCAACGAAGTAAAACTAAAGACAGAAATGAAAAATGGAGGGCCAGGTCATCAGATGCTGTTAATTAGGTTATTTCATTGACTTTGGTGCAGCTTTTGAGCTGAGGAAGGCGAACTCTAGTGTATCTATAACCCAGAGTGCCTACATCTGCCAGTGAATTAGCTAGCAATCTTAACTGAAATGAAAGCCAAATTATTTATGCATCTACTTTGGCATAACACCTCCACATGACTGTTCCAGAAGCATTTCAGATGTGAACTAGAACTCTGGAGAAGTGCCTTTGTGTTTGAGGTAGATGTGCCCTAAATTAGCAGTGTCTCCTTCCTCTGAATAGCTGGAGGTGAATCCTGCCCTTGCTGCTGAAAAGTTGATGAAGATTTGGCTCCATTGAATAAATGGTAGTAAAGTCTTTGTTAACTTCAACAGACTTTTATTGGTGATGCAAAAGATTCTTTTACAAGACTGCTTATGACTCTCGGCTTCTCTAATGTGATGTTCCTGAAAAAGTGCCTAAAAAGATGCTTAGACCTCATTGAGGATGGAGTTTAATCCTTGCTGTTCACAAGTGATTACTTCTTGGTAGAAGTCAATTGGCTACAATATCCTAATAGTTTTCTGAAGTCAGTATGAATTTGTCTTGAACTGGTGAACTGTAAAGCTGTATCAAGCAAGTGGGATGAAACGATAGTTATTCCAATATTCCCGAGGAGCCCTGAGTAACAAATGAACATATTCAGGGCTCTGCTTTGTTAATATGGGAGTAATAATAGATGTTCATTGTGAAATTTAAGATCAGAACTTGCTGCCCTTGCTCTTGCTGTGGTAATCAAAATTATTATATTTCCCCGGTATCATCATACCGATCTTCCAAAATGTGAAAGCAGTACATGATGCAGCTCAGTGACTCACCCCAAAGAAAACAATGTTTAATTATCTTTAATAAAAGCTGCATTTTTCAGGAAATTTAAGCCCCAGAACAGCCATGTTGAGGCAATCTGGTATTTATCAGTGAACAAGGCTCCTTGTGGGGCGTGTAAGTGTTTGCCACAATGTATGGGGAAGAACTGATTGATCCCTGACTGTCCGCATCAGTGGGTGGGTCTCTGGAGGGTGCTCAGCCTTGGCCCACCCCTGATGCTACTAAGTCCCTGATTTAATCCCCATCTTTGCCCATGTTTTACTATGCATTTCAGTGAGAGGACAGCAATGATCTGTTAGAAAACCCTACTCATTATAGAAAGCTGCAAGCACTTGAAGACCTGCCAAAATTTAGGCTAATTATTTGCTAATTAATTAGATGGCAGAGGTACATTTGAGGAAAAAATGCATACCCAGGGCCCCCACTGATACCAGGGCTGTAATGAGCTGAATTCTACTCGTTGTGGTTGTGATGAGCTAGCACCTCTGAGAAAGGCTAGTGTGAGACCTACCTGTCACTGTAGCCTTATTCTAAGGCTGCTCAGATAGCTAAGAAGTCCTCTGCCCTTTAGTCAGTCACACATATGAATGGTTTGGTAGCAGCAATACTTCAGCTCTTTTTGCTACAGATCAAAGCTGATGTCTCCTGCTCACCAGACACAGCTGACTCCTCTTGCTCCTGGGACTTCCCTTTGCCTTTCCCTGCATGGTACCATCCCCTTGCTCAGTAATGAGCTCACTGAGTGAAAAATACAGTAAAAGCAAAGTTTTTCCAATTAACAGAGAAGGAACTCTTGATGGTTCTCGCAGGTTAGGTTCACTGGAAATAATACAGCCCCAGTCTTCAAACAGCATGTAGTCCTTGTCCCTAAGTATTTCTGAACTCTACTCAAGGCTTCCTGGACCATTACAGTCTGTAATAAAAGCACAATAAAAATAATGAAGCATTGAAGTAATACCCATGATGCTGCTCACAAAAGACTGTAGAGGGGGTTTTAGACACCTCTCTGCACTGGCAGTGGCTCATACCCTTGCTGGCCTTGCAGGATGGCTAGGTGGGGCTCCTAGGATGATGGCAGAGAGCTTGCAGCATGCTCCCTTCCCTTCTGGAGAGTCAACCAGTGCTTATGTCTCTGTGCAAGGGAGGGAAGGGCAAAACCACAAAGTTGTTTCTGAAACCACTCAAGTCATTCTCCTTGCTTTGGCACTGATTCGTAAGTCAGGGTATATGCTTCCCTCTTGGCTTCAATAGGACTTTAGTATGTGTTTAAGGTTAAGCACATGCTTAAGTCCTTTCCTGGATTAGGAACCATTGAAAACAGATAAAATGTCTTGTATAAGGGTGAGCAAGCCAAAAGGATGGTTGGCATGACAACAGCTGAAAAATTCCCCCAGTGCAAAAAGCTAGAGTACATTGAGAGAGGAATGCTTCTTCCCACCTTGCTTGTCTAGCTGATAGTTTCAGGTGTGCTCAGCCAGGCTCTAGATCCTCCTAACCACCTAAACATGGTCAGCTTTCACAACTTGCTCAGTGCTGAATGAATGGTTAGAGACATCAGAGTGTCTTTTTTTTTTTTGGTCACTTTTGCTCATCACTATATTAAGTTAATTGTATGCATTTGAGCAGGACTTCGTCTCTAGCCAGAGAAATAGCCAGTGCAGCTCCAACAGGTTCTCAAGAAGACCACTATATGTCCTTCTAAACTGACAAGTTTGCATGCTTTTTAAACAAAGTTGTCATGGGTACTTTTATCTTTGTCCAAGAACATTCATAGAATCATAGAATATCCCGAGCTGGAAGGGACCTGCGAGGGCCATTGAGTCCAACTCCTGACTCCACACAGGGCAACCTAAAAGTTAAACCATATATCTAAGAGCATTGTCCAAAGGATTCTTAAACACTGACAGGCTTGGGGCCATGACCTCTTCCCTCGGGAGCTTGTTCCAGTAACAACATTTTACTTAGGGTGTTGATTTTAATGGAAGATTGTAACCCACAGACAATCACTTTAGCAAAGCATTATCTAAGCAAAGATTTACTTAAGTCTTAGATTTCTTCACTTAACTCTTGTCCTTCTGTAATATGCTTTACACGCACAAAAGGAATATTTTATCAGTTTTGTTTGCGGAGAACTTTTAAAGAGAGTGAATGAGGAGCCAAGTTTGCTTTAAAGACTGAGCCCCGGGGATAGCATTACTGACCTGGCCGTGTTCCTCTCCTGGAGATACGATGCAGTCCAGATAGTCTGGAGTGATAGTCTGACAGTGTGAACTGTCATTTTCTGAGAAGCACTTATGAATTCTCCATGATCCCTCTGCTTTCAAACAGGGAAGATAGAAGAGATGTGCTGAGTCCTGTAACTCATCTCTGCTGGGTTCAGGTGTGAATAGCTCTGTTTTAACATGGATTTTGTAATGCTGTGTGTGCACTACTGTGAACAACACCACAACCTAAACTTATTTTCTTTCCCACTGTTGATTCCATTTTTTTTCTTTGTAGTGTCCTGTAGCAAAGATAGGCTTTGATGTTTGCGTTGAGAAAAAACCATACAGATAAAATCTCTCACAGCATTAGTAACTAACAAAATTGTTACTTTTTGTTATCGTAAACAGCAAATATACAATGTTCTGTGTTGGTATTTAGGCAACCATTCTATAGGTAAGGTTGCAGCACTCAGGAGTATATAACCTAATTCCTGGAACCAATAGAAATAATTAGTGGTGATTGAGGATGACTTTTTCGTTCGGCTATTAACTTTAACTTTTAACACTGAAAAGAAAATAGGGGCCTGGCAGTCAAAAATTCTGAATATATCGGATTTTACAGGAGATGCTGTGATGAACAATGCTATTGTGACCTTGCTGTTTATTGGGCTGGGTTTGCAATACCACAGTGTTTTGAAAAAATCATTTCCATATGAGTATTGGTGTGAGATTTTACTTTCTGAACATATCTTCCTCGGTTTGTCATGGTTTTTGCTGCCATGGAACTATGAGTAGGAACCTATCTGTTTTCAACTGGTTGCCAGAATGCTCACATACTTAGATTGTGCAGTTAGAATTGATTTATTTTGTGCATATGAAGTTGCAGTTACAAAGTTTTATTGAAGAGTTATCATTGGTAAAGAAAAAGCTCAGACACACTGCAGAGAGATTAAATACCTCTGAACCCATGGGCTTTTGTCTGAGTGATGAAATAGAGAGCTGTCTTTTATCACCCCGAGGAGAAGGATCTGGGACACTCCATTGTCAACCTGCTAGGAGATCTCAATTTCATACTGAGTGTTGTGGTGTAGGTGGTAATGGATGTTTGATGGAATATTCTGAATAAGGTCAAAATTGCCCTTTGCTTTTCTTGCCTTCTTTAGAAGGAGCCCTGTTCATTAGCCAGGATACCACCACACTGCATGTCAGAGTAATCTGAGCTGGACGACTGATGGTTACAGCTTGAGGGTAGCTTTAAACATTTTTATGCCTCTCCTTTTCTGCTGTTTCTGGCTGGACTACACATGCCTTTGGGCACAGAGTAGGTGGGGAGAATGGGCTTGTGTTTGGTGAACAAGTCAAAGACTCTGGACATCAAAGTTCAGTCTCCTGCTGTGGCATGGCTTTCCATGTGCCCTCAGGTAAATCAGTCACTTCTTATGCCTCAATTCATGTTCTGCAAAAAGGTGCACAACCTTACCTCTTAGGGGCTTTATAAGGAAAAATATACCAAATATGGTGAGTTATGCAGCTTCTATGGCAATGCAAAGTACTACACAAGTCCTGGAACCATGATCAGGCCTCCCCTGGGTCCCCTGGGCTTTTTGCTTCTGCTGATCGTAGCAGGAGTTCACAGTCACTCAGCACAGAGGAAAGGTTCAGATTAACAACTGTGTATTTCTTATGTTCACATTCATCTGTCATCTCTGCTCAGTCTCCCAGCATGATTAAGTCATCCAGGAATGGGTTGAAAGGTCTGGGTTTGTAATTAAAACAGGAACACATGGCTGAGTTTTCTTTTACCTGTTGCAGAACGTGGAGTGTAGGGCATGCAAGACATGAATTGGATGTAAACTTCCAAGAGGAATTGAGTAATCATTTCAGTGATACTGCCTGCAGCTTGCTCGCTTGCTTTTGATGCAGCTATAGGGTTACCAGAAGATTGTTCACATCTCTGTGACTGTTGGGATCCTGGGATTTTGATGACATTTCCTTTCACTGTCTATTTCTCTTCTATTCATTTGTAAGAGTGCATAATTTTTTTGTTTGTTTGAAGGAGTCCTAGTCATGTTTTTCCCTCAGATTCTTTTTCAAGGAATCAAAACTGAAAAGAACAGTCTTGACAGCATTTTGGTTCCAGTCTTTGGCAGGTATTAAGTAAAAATATGGTGTGAAAAGTGTAAGCTGACACTATTTACATCTACAGTGAATAGCTGATAATAATGGATTGCAGTGTTAGGTTTGTTACCTTTGAGTATCAGTTGCCTTTTGCAGCTCAAAATCCACCATTTGCAGATGTCTGACTGCTGTGTTTTTCTGGGTTAGATTTTGTCTGCGGATGCACAGGTACCTAGTAAGCTTTTCAGAAATGTCTGTAACTCCAGCTGTTATTTTGCTGGGTAAGCAGCAGAAACCTCAGGGTCATTCCCTATTACATGTTTGTACATCAGCAGGTGCTCAGCGCCTGTGTCTGGTGCAAAGGCGGTGTCGTGCCATGTACCAGTGCGGAGCGCCTGTAAGGTGATGAGGCCACCCCGTCTCCTGCTGGGTGGCCCCGGGGTTTCCCAGCTGGCACCTGCAGTGTCCCATCCCAGCCACCGACACCTCAGATAAGACTGTAATTTGGATACACTTTGTAAGAACTCAGCTTACCTCAAAGACCTCATTGAGAAGTTTTGATACCTGGTGCTTGCAAAGCAGCTACCCGAAGCTCTGCTCTGAAGACATCTTCACAGAGCACTGTGCCAGTGCAAGAGAACTCAATAAGGCTAAGGTGTCTGCTACTGTGGTTGTTATTAGCATGTGTTTTACCTGCTGCTTTGGGTGTATCACAGTTACCCTTTGAGAGTAAAGCTCATGTTAAAGGGGCAACTGTAGTTTGCTGTATTGAAAGATGGGCAAAATACAGCACCAAAAAATGGGAAATATATTTAAAGTCACACAGAGAATCTACAGGAAAGCGAAAGATAGAAATCAGATCTCCCAAGTCCTGGGCCTCAGCTATAATCACAAGCCTGTTTCACTCTCATTTACTTGTGTTGTCATCAGGAGCTGATTTATTAAAATCCCTAAAGGTCACAGTGCTCCCTATAGTAAGAATGAGACAATGCAACGAACTATTGTCTGCTGTACTTGCCATAATCTGATAGAATTGTTTGTGTTAGCATTTATGTTTATTTATATACCTAGGAAACTCTTTTTACAGTTTACTTTTACTTGCTCCAGTTGTACATTCTCAGTCAAATAACTAAACCTTGATATCCCACTGGAAACCACCATCTATCCTCAATTTACTCAAAGAATGACCTAAGCACGAGGAGTGTTTTGGTATAGACCCCAGGCTCTATCTCCGTGGAAGCGTACCTTGCTCCGACTCCACCAGCGCTCCAGGTTGGATTTAGTACTGCGTTGCAGGACCTCGGACAGGCGTGCTCTGTTACGGTTGTGTATAGATCGTTGGTGGCACACGGATTTAAGCTACTAATGTAGTGGAAGAATTCAGAGCTATCCTTGTTAATGTCAGACAAAAGATGAATAAGATTTGTGGAACAAAGAAATATTTGTGTTTGTGAAATGTCCTACTCTTGGTTTTGTCCTTAATCCTTTTTCTGGTTATGAAGGAAATTGTGTTTTTCCCTTCAGAAGGACCCTGTGCCCAGATAATGCAGAATCCTGGTCTGAGGGCTCCATCTTCATGTTTGACAGCCTATGATGTATTCTTCTTTATGAATGTGAGTAGCTATTTTCTGAACCTACATTGAATACATTTGTCATCCAGAGCCACACTGGCAGCAAGTTCCCCAGCAGAACTGCGTGTTGTGTGAAGAATATCTCAATTTGGTTTTGGAGCCTGTCACCTGGTAATTTCATCTAGCCCTTGCTGCCTTGCTGGTTAAAGGAGGCAGTGAGGTACCTGGCCTCTCTGCGTGGCACTCTGCATTTCACACTTGCTGACATGCTGCCCACCCTGGTCAAAGGTGGGGCTTTGGACTCTGCTCTACCTTACAGCATTTTTCTGCTTAACAACTGTTTACAAAGTCACCTGTTTTCTTATGAGCATTTTGTAAGCTCAGAGAAGAAGAGACTGGAAGAGCTGCTGGGCTCTGCCAAGTCAGGCCGCACAAGACTTGAGTCCAGCGGGAGCTCCAGGCTGTGAAGCTCTAAAGAGTCAGTAAAGTTTTTGTTGCTTTTTAATTATTTCAGCCACACCTTTCATTTTCGTTGATAACAGTGGGTGACCCATGTTCAGATGCAGGGGGAAATAATTTTACAGAAAATACAAGCGGTGCTTTTTCACCTGATCTGGAAGAAAGAGGGAAGGCTGCCAGAAACAGCACAGAAATCAGTGAGATGCCAAAGATGTGAGGAATTGGCTTGTGTGCCTCCTTGGACAGCAACAGTATCTTTAAAGTATAGTTTGCATAAGCAAGGAACAGTTTACTCATCACACAGAAAAGATTTCAAAACTGACCACAGGAAACATTTCTTTTGCACAGCTGATGTTCCTGAAGGATGGGAGGACAAGCCACAGACCCACCAACCCAGGTTAAAACTCAGTACAAGCCAGGGTGCCGTGAGATCCGGGGGCCTGCCCCACAGGGCTCCTGGCTGAGTTTTCTTCAGCAGTTTGATGACAACTGGAGACAGAGACAGAACACGCTGTCCAGGGACACAGCAGGTCCTTGCTGGAGGCCCACCACTGCCACCTCAGCTGGGGTGGATGCCTGGAGAGCAAGAAGGGGACAGAAGTGCTTGTGCGGCGTAGCACTGACATGACTCAGCAAGCCATGCTGCCACGAGGGAGCGGAGCCCCCGCCGCCAGCCTGGCCCACAGGGTGCCGTGCCTCCTCCTGACACCCTGCAGACCCCTGGCCGGGCGGCGGGTGCTGCGGGGGCTGCGGGGGCTGCAGGGGCTGTGGGCCTGCGCCAGGGGAGGTGCTGGCTGATGGGGGCCTGCGGCAGGGCGTGCCATGGGCCCCTCCAGGGCCGGCCACCATGGCAGTGCAACATTGGCAAAAGAGCTACCTGATGCGGAATGCTTCTGCCAGCTGTAGTTCTGCCAGCTGTAGTGCTGGCTGTGTGTGCTTCAGTGTCAGACCAGAAAACAACGGGGTTCAGGTTCAGCTATTTTCTTGTTCCTTATTGGACTCAAAAACTGGAAGAAAAAGGAAAAAGAAAATGAAAAAATGTTTAGTTTGGGATTTTATTTTATGCTTTTGCCTAACTATAATGGAATTTATGAACATAGACCTGAAATTATTTGGCTGAACATTTTTCATCCAGCTCTAATTTTAATATTTTAAGCTTATATTAACATAGAAACTGCTGAACAAACATTTCTGAAGTGCCACATCCATAGCTGTGGAGAAGATCAACATCCTTTCCACAGAGAGGTAGTATTGCTTGTGCCTGTCATTTCAGATTTGACTTCTGATCTTTTAAAATGCATTTTTCCAATTAATTTGTGTGCTACTTTATTTTTCTATCCTCCACATACATAATAGTAATAATAATTCCAAACAATTATTATAATAATAGTATGAAGAAGTTGTGGTTACTATCAATTGTAGGAAGAATCTGAGGCATATCTGATATGAAACTCACTGAAAATAATATGTATCTATACGACAACCAAATAGAAAAAGGTGGCTTTGGATCTGGGTATTTGAGCAAGAACCTATGTTCAATTTCTTGTAATTCTTAATTGTCATATATCTCATTTTTTATTTATTTTGTGAAAAATGAATTTCATAATTTTATTTTCATCCTTACTACTTAAATTTTGCTATTTAATTCTGCAAAAGACTAGCTTTTCACTTGGGTATTCTTCCAGGCCCTAGACTGTGCTGTCAGTGGAGGGGAGGGTCCGAGGAGGAGGCTTGAGTCTGCTTGGGGACTGCTCGTTTGCTACTTTTAATTCACTCCAAGCTTCAGGAACTGTGGGTTTTTGTTTTATTCATGTTTTCTCCCCAACAGGGCAGAGCACCAGCTCATCTTGGCAGTTATCCTGCCCATCTCTGTGTCTCATGCTGCAGTTTCAAGCACAGGAGAAGCAGCAGCCGTTTCGGAGTGATGCTTCCAGCTGTGAGCGTTTCTGCTTGGCCGGGGCACTTGGCATGGTGTTTGCTTGAGAGGCAGAGCTGTTCAGCTGGTGCCATCGGTCCACCACTGCTACTAGCTGTGCCACAGTTTGTGGTGGCTGAACTCACCTCGTCTCTTCCTTGTGCACAGAAAAGTCAGCTGTAGCTGCCATCAGTCTGTCCCCCAAGCAACAGCACTGGGCTTATTACACAGATGCTCTTCTCCTGGCAGCCTAGATGAGATCTTCAGGGGAGTGTAATGAGGATGTTGTCGTAAGCTACCTCTAAATTCACCTGGATCCTTTAGCTACTTTTGGGTTCAGGCTTGGCAGAGCTCAAGTGGGCACTGCTGTGTCTGTGTCCAGGAGTCACTGCCTGGGAAACAGACCGACGGTCACGCTACAGCCACGCCAGTCCTGTGGGTCCTGCGCAGCAGCCGGAGGTGTTACTGGCCCTGACTTTGCTTCCTCTCCTGCTGCAAGATCTCAAAAGTTCCTAAAGTTACCTGGTGGTGTTTTTTCCCTGTCCTAAACTCACTCTGTTGTCCTTCCTGTTCAATGCTCATTTCCAGATGCTGAGCCATACATGGCACTGCTGCATCACCAGGAGCTCCTGGTCTTGTGGTATCATACACGTCTGTTAGTCAGACTATATAATAATTTCGTCTTAGAGAAATTAAGTGTTATCACCAGTGAATTCCTTTAGAGAAAGGGAAAAAAATAATTTTCTCCTGTGCCTTGTCAGCTGACTTGGCACTAGCTTTCAACAAGCAGTCTGAGGTCCAGAAGCAGCCCGGACCGGGAAGCATATAGCTCAACAGGAGCAGAATTGCACCAAAAGCAAACAGAATAGTATTACAAGTGCAACTTTCTCTGAATTTCAGTGCTGCCAGTGCTGAGCCAATGTAGGTGTATCTGCAAAAGCTGCTGGAGGTGTCTTCTGGGCTAAACCTGCCAAGTGGGGGCCCATCTGTCCTGCTCAGAGCAACCTCTGCTTCCTCTACATGTTCATAGTTCCTGTGCTATGAAACTAACTCTGCAGAAAGCTCAGCTGCTTTGGCTTCTACTGACCAAGTCTCTTAGGACAAGGCTTCTCTCGGAAGAGGGCCCTGCTACCTCCAGGTCTTGACACTGGCAGGTCCCTGCCTGTGGCTGCTGGGGCCCTCTGCCTGGGAGGTGGGCGCCTGTTTTCGCAGGGATGCACCTTCCCTTCTGCATCTGGGCAGGTAAGGGAGGTTGAGTGTTGTGCCAGTAGAGGTGGGCACCCCGCCTTGATTTTTTGGTGCACTTACTTCAAACACTGGTGAGGACTACAAAGACCTGATCTGGTTGACCAGAGGCATGAGGATTTTGGAGGTTGGCTCTCACTCTATCATTTCCCAAAATAAGGAAGACTGACTGAAGATGTCTTCTGAGTTGGCAGGGTGAGAAGGCACGCATTTGGGCATACAAATCCCAGTTGCAGTTCAGCACAAAGGCAGTGGGGAAATGTTATCAGACAGCTGTGGGGAGGTCTGCAGTCTAAGGCTATGTGGTGGTGATGAGCCCGAGATGGCTGGACAGCATAAGGCGAGCACTGTACTCACCTGGTGATGTGCTGAGAGAAAGTGGTGAGCTATGGACTGCTGATTTAGTCTTATGAAATCACACAAGGGCTGATGTGACTGGAAAACACAGCGAATAAACTGCTTACGATGTGAAAGACAAGGAGGGAGCCTGAGTTCAGAACCAAACATCTGAGGAGGGGTAAGAGGAAGGGAATGGTGGGCTAGCCACTGCAGAAAAAATTGCTTTGGAACTTGGCTGTCTGTGAAGTTACTTGACTGTGCATGACTTTACAGTGTGTTACTCGACAGTGGTTACTGTTCAAAAGGAGAAATTGCAGCTAATTTCTGGAGGAGAAACACACTCACATCTAATACTGGAAAGGTAAAAACCCACTGTGCAGTTCTACCAGTCTGATCCTTGGCTGTAGTTCTGGAGTTTCCTCCCTGTCAGGTTGCTGGAGTGGGAGTACCTTGATCCTCAGGGCATGATGACAGCCTGATTCACTTTAAACAAAAAGTAAAGTTAGAGTTTTATGAAGCATTTTAATTATCATCACTAAAACTCTTTGCTGCCATAGTGAAAAGTTAGCTGATGCTGTTTTGGGCTAGTTCTCATAGCACACAGCCAAGATAACTGGCACAAAGGCAGAATCATGAGCCCCAGGGAGAAGGGGAGATCTCAACCTCTGCCTCTCCATTCTTGTTTTTTTAAATGTGGAATAGTTACACTTTCCAGAGACACGGTGCTGTGCTGCTGCCAGGACCACTGATTTTCTTGACATCATTTCTACCCAAGGTTAATAATATCGCACATTTTTGTTTAAAACTACTAACAGCATTCTCAGTGTGCACTGGGACTCAGATGTCTGAATTACAATGTCAACAGCCTCAGCTGTTTTACTTCTGTGGAATGAGCTGTAGTTACCAGAACCCAAATTACTCCCTCTGCTTCTGCTTTTGCTCAGATCTCTCCTGTGCTGCCTTTCTTGAAAATTAATCTGCTAGTCCTTTCCATGTTTCCTTAGAGCCCATTCCTGAAGCTACTGTGGACGTAACTGTGTGAACTGGGGATGCTCACACAACTGCTTTATTTATTAATTAAAATCAAATGACATAGGCTACAGATAGTGAAGACAAATAATGATAATCATCAAGCTGTTTTTCTTTCTTTTCAACGATTTATTTCTGTCAATATTAAGAATTTGGGGTTTGGAGCTGAGACACCTTTGGTGTGCAGTGGTAGAACTAGCTGGCATGTTTAGGGAATAGCAAGGTGGTTTGCTTTTTTTTAGCTCAGTTTTGGAGATAGGTTTTATATCTCCATTTGCCATTTTGATTGACTTATCTTTATTGTTTGCCTCTTGATTTTTTTTAAAGTTTCCACCTTACTACTTTCTGACTGCTGAAAACATGTGTGCTAGAAATTTTCCGCGACAGAAATTTCAAACTCAGTACAAGGATTTCTTCTTGGAAAATGGCTGAGGAAATAGGTTTTACTGTGTGCCCTGAAGATCAACAGACCTGGATCCCCATCTGTCAATGACAGAAGATAAGTCCAGAGTCAGGGGGCAGAAAAACTCCATATTCTTTCCCAAAATAGTTAAATTCGATGGCAATGAACAATTAGATGTTATGGAAACCCCAGGTTCTCTCAATGCCTGTGCTGTGTAGGACTCTAATTAGATTAAAACAGAGTGAAGGATGAGGTAAGATGTTTAGGGGAACTAGGCTGAAATGTGTCTGCTATGGACATACTTACTTGAAGAAGCTATACTGTTTAGATTAACTTCAGTGAATGATAACCTTAGCTGAGAGATTTATAAAGATATATAAGAATATGTCTGGCACTTTAGACTGCCTGAAATTTCTACCCTGAATTTTTTATTGGTTCCAGCTCTAAAATAGTGCAAGCCGTTTACATAACTCTTCAAACACTCTTGATATGGAGTAGCTATACATCCTACTCCTAAACAACTCTGCATGAAAAATGTTTTTTATTCGACTCTGCAAAGAGGCTGGAGAACTCCACAATGATATGTTGCAGACCCTTGAAAATTAGTGAAAATGGAAAAAGAAAGGTAATGCAACAGTAAATCACAGATTCAAGGGGAGTGAGCTAGAATAGTAAATCCAAAATTATTGAATGAGGGTTCATTACTATGTGCTGTGAGTGCTGTGCAATTAAAGAATTGGGCCAGGTTTCCTGTGGTATGCTGGTATAATCACAATGATTTTATCACAGCTATGTCAATATAATGCAAAGGAAAATGTGACCCTAGGAATGTTTATGATTAGGCGTTAGCAACTCAAAGGAAACAATCAAATTGTGTGGCTTCCAATGACACAAAGCTCCTGGTGAAGTCAGCAATTAAAACTGGTGTGTTGCTCTAAGGAATAACTTCTGTGAATGGGAGTGTCAGGGAGCAGCAAGGGCGGCTGCTCAGTGTACCTCCTCCTGTTACGTTTCTGTTGCATCAGGTCCCTGCTCCCGACCCTGACAGAGATTTATGCCTGGTAATACCACAGGGTTCAGTCCTTCAGCTGCAGATGAAGCGTGAACATCCAAAGTGAGTTATTCAGAATGGCTCTTCAAATACTGGCAGCATCTGTGCAACATTCATGGCAATTACAGAGTTTTAAGAGCTTAGTTTTCAGTCATATCTGTGCTTTTCTGCAAGATTGCAAAGTTGCAACAAGCTGTCCAGCACTTTTGCAAGTTTTCACATTAAAGTGGATGATAATAAACCAAAATCTTTTAGGAGACCTGTGCATGTCAGCACGTTTTTGTAGCAACATGTCTCCATACCTTCTGTTCCACCAATAATGGAATTTCAGCAACGGGCTTTTAGTGATCCCAGTAATTCCTTGTGTCTGTAGGAAGCCCAATGAACAAGAATATGACATGCTGTGACAAGAATAGACACCTGTGATTAATAATATCATTGATGTTACATGGTTGACTAAGGCATGCATGTTCCTATCTTATATTACTTTCTCAGACCTGTGTAGGCAGTGACTGTAAAGGCACTCAGGCAATGTGTTTATTAGATCACTTTAGTTAGCATCATAAAGGTCTACTCACTAGGATAACCTGTAACCGTTAGAAGGAATTTTCAGCCTTACCCACTGCATGTTCTTTTGGAAGGATGCAGGCTAGCAGTTACTTTTTCAGTCCGATATTAACCATAAAAGCTGAAACCAAAGGTGAGAGAATGGATCTCTCAAAGTCTCAAAAGCAAAGATTTGTGTTTACTTATATTTTAACTCCCTGTGGATTGGTCAGTTTGTTGTGATCAGTAATTTCTCTTCATCTGATATCCTGAACCTTCTTGCTGAATCACTTTTCCTTTCTGATTTAGAGTTGCTAGTTCTTTTTTTAAGCCCAAGTTAACTCCAGCTGGCATCACATGCCACTACCCATTATGTTAGAAGTTTGTTTAACTCCGCACAGAAATATGTGGTGACAGATTGATCCTCAAAGAGCTCGTTGCTTTCACCTATTCTCCAGCTTGACACTTTGCTAGCTATTTGGAGACCTGTTTTTCAACAGGGATTGTGGATGCTACCAGAAGAGTTAGGGTATTTGAAGGCAAGAGTCAACAGTCTCATGCTTTGCCAACTATGTATAGTGCAAAAGTAAAGTTATCATACTAAAGGAAAATGCACTCTAGACTTTTTTCACATATTATTTATTGAAGCTAGAAATGACCAATACATTCAATTGTACAAAATACAGGACTAAACTCTGTTCTTGTTTTCTTCTCAAAACACATTGCGGCCCTTCCTCCTAAGGAAACTTTCTGCTGTTATGCAGGTTTCAGCTGTTTGAGCTCTGCTTCCAGGTGCTCACAGAAGTAAATGTTCAATACCAACCCTCCTTAATGCCAGTGAGTGCTGCTGGCCAAGACCCCCATTTAAAGGGGAAAGCATATTCCTTTGTCTTTGAGCTTGTTAAAGGGCTGCACAGCTGAACAGATGCTGTCCTATCTAACCTCTGTGACAGTAACCATCTTGAATTCAGTCCTGTGCTGTGACTGTGTTGTCACTGCTTCTCCATGGTGACTGCCAAAAAGACTCTCACACAGACCTTGTCAACGTGTGATTCAACGCCATTGCTTTCTCTCTTTAGACTGAGTGCCTAAAAGCCCACACACTGCCTTTTGGCATGACAGCCTAGTAATAGGAGTCAGGGAGTCCCAAGTCGTAGAGAAATGTGTTGGGATTTTGTGAACCCACCAGGAGTTCACATGTGCTTAAACTCCTCAGGCCAGAGATGACGCTGGTGTTTGTCTGCTGGGGATAACCTGGGAGGCCAAGTGCCTCCAGGCTGAGAAAGGAACACAACCTGGCTGGATGAAAGCAGGCTGCTGTCCTCAGGGGAGGGCTCTGGCAGGTGCCTGTGGCTGGGAGGAGAGACTTACACCTGGGGAGAGGGAGGAGCCTTTGATGAAGGGCCCCCAGGTGAGCCAGGCAGCAGCAAGGGAGTGCGGTGTGCTTGTGTGCTGCTCCGTGCCTTTCTCTTTCATCTTCTCCAGATTGTTCACTGGTGTGTGCAAACAAATATATCAAACTGGGACATCTGACTCTGTTCTCCTGCCTTTCCTGGAAAATAATGTTTATGGTGCTGGCAGCTGCATGTAGGTAAGTCATCCTCTGAAATGAGCTGAGCGGTCCTAGTGCCAAGCTTTCTCATCCAACCCTGAGAGTGATGTGTGTTCTGGAGATGGCATGGAGCAGTCTTTGGTAGTGCCTGTCTGCTCAGGGGCAGTTTTCCCCCTTTGCCACGGTGCCTTTTTTCAGCAAGGGGAATTTTCACTGTCTGGTTTGGATTTTACTTTTGTGTGAGGTTTCCAGTCCTGGGCCTTGGGTAACCTGTCTGCTCCAAGACGTTACAAGTGCTTAGTGTCTGTGGATGTGGTTATACCTTTCCTGTGTGAGCTCTGCCTTGCTGACACGTTAATTACATTGTTGTAACTTATTATGAGCAAACTTCTTTAAATGCTAACCCTCACTGATAGAATAAAGATGTTCCTAAGTCATGCCAGCCAGAGGAGTCCCACTGGAAGTTACTGTGGTTGAGGGCAACAAATTAGCAAATGATGCAACAAATAAACGAGGGTTAAGGGAGAAAACATGGGCACAGTGCACATTTTTGCTGAGCATAGCTGGCCCTGGGAGTTGCCATGATGCGATTTGGGTGGCTGCTTGAAATTCTGTAGTCCCGGAGACCGGTGGAACCCCAGAAAGAGAGTCTTGTGTTTTGTGGACCAACAAGCAGCACTGATCAGCCCAATGTGCAGCAGAACTTGATAACTTCATCCCAACGTGCTCCTCTGTGTGTACTTAGCAGACCTGGGATTTCTGCCTCTATGTATAGTAGGATCAGCTCACCTTCCTGGCCTGACAATGCAACACTTAATGGGAAGAGCTGTTTGGAAAACAGATTTTCATTCTAAGGGGGGCAGAAAATTTGTTACTTAACAATTTTTTTGGGTCAATTCTCATGTCTTTGAACTTTGAATGTTTAGTCACTGGCACAAGTTGATTTTTTTGTTATGACAAAAATGAATTGTGTAATGGAAAGCTGCCTAAAAATGTCTGGATTGGGCTTCCTTAATATGTAGAACGCTGTCAATGGAGAAAAAAGTGGAAGACAATAATCAATTTGGCAGGTCTGACCATTTGAAGGAATGTCTTTAAGGAAGGGCAGCTCAAGAAGTGTAACAACTGGATCACAGAAAAGCCTTAAGTCTTAAAATAGACTTCAGAAACTGGTTGAAAACAGCACAAGGACAAACTGACAAAGGACTACTGCTCTGACTGTCTAGTAGGCTTGAGCTTGAGGTTCTAGTTGCAGGCAGGTCTTTAAATCTCAGAAATTCACTTAATTTCCTTAGGCCATGGTAAACTATGATAAAAATCAGGTAATATATTAATAATAGCTTTAATAGAGTGATTCTGGGGTAACACTTTTTTTTTTTCCTCTGGGCTGGATTGATGCAAATGGAGGCTCCTCTGACTGGGACCTTGCTGGGCATCTCCTTTGGGAGCGTGAAGCTGTCTAGCATGAGTGTGAAGCTGCTCTGCATGTAGCACTGCATCCCTGCTGAGCTGCCTAGCATTACGCTTCTGCTGCATGTGTAAATGCAGAGTGCCTGCTCTGCATGATCAGGATGGCGGTCCCACAGCCAGCTGGGGTTTGGGGCAGGCCAGGCAGATGAGCTGTCAGGGGTCTGATCTGACTGATGTTTTAGAAGCACGCTTCCCAAAATCGAGTTGTAGCCAGCCTGCATGGCAGTGCTTCCATGCGGGAGCAGACCCAGCAGCCAGTGTGCTGATGCTGAGGAGGAGGTGGTGAGTCCTGAGCTCTCCTATCTGCAGAGACCTACCTGCATCTCCTGGGTCAACACATCACCACCAGTGAGCAGGCATGGCCAGGGCATCACCCTCTGTCCCCCCTTTGATGCAGTGACCCTCCACGTAAAGAGGCATCAGAGTCACTGCAGGGGAGAGAGAATGCAAGGTGGGGTGGGAATGAGCTCTTTGGCCATTGAAATGGGTGTTTGGCAGCCCTGGGATCTGTTCCCACGTCCCGTGCTACTCCTGCATGCTGCCTAACGCAGAACATAAAAGTTGTCTTGCAGCCAGACCCATGAAGCAAAGATGTGTTTTTTTTTCCTGGGGAAGTGCCCAGAAGTTAGCGCTTGCAGTACCTGGCTTGTTGTTACCTCGGGCTAGGTCCAGCGAAGCGTATCAGCAATATGTTGTTTGTTAAATGAAGGTTTGTGCTCTGTGCCAGACTGCAAAAGTATCTGCATGATGTGAGTCATTCCACCAGAAATAGACCCTAAATGACCAAAAGCTTGTTGCACTGTGTCAGGAACAAAGTTTGGACAGGAAACAGAGTTTTTTTGGCTTCAGTAGACAAAGTGAACCCCTTGTGAAAAGAATTTGCAATTTCAAGTGGAAAATGTGGAAGGAAGGAAGAATGTACAAATAATGCCAAGAAACAGACTCACTTCTCTGGCACAAAATATGAAGAAGTCTTTCCAGATGATGGTGGGGGACCCAAAAGCAACATAGTGGTCAAAAGTTAGTAAACCGAGTTGCCTTTCTATTCCAGTTAGTATGAGTAATTTTCAAGTAGATTTTGAGGACCCTACAGTATGTTATAAAATCCCTTTTGGGTGACAAGAGCAAGAACAAAAAGCAGATTCTAAGTTTGTCAGGCATATATATTCATGTTTCACTGGTGAAAACAAACAGAACGGACAGTTCTTTTGAACTTGGGTGTAGGTGTATACAATGAGCTCATGTAGATCCAGGTGCAGCCATTAAGGAAACATTTGATATTGCGAAGTTCCTTGAACTTCAAATGCTGGTACTTCTAGAAAGTGTGTTATTTAATGTAAGTGTAAATACCAGGCAAGAAAGGGAACTGCTTTTTATAGCTTGGGAAGTCATGTGCTTTCTCAAAGATAAATACAATTAACCATTTCATACACTTTGCACACACGAAGAGGGTTTTAATGATGTAGAAGTTATGACATTATCCCTCTACACTGCTGATACATGAAACTGTGACAACATTGCCTGCCTATAGTTTTACCAAAACTCACACTTGAACAGTCTTCTGCCTACAAAACATAAACCCCTTGCTTCTGAGGCTGTTCCCAGCTGTTTCTTCGCAGAAACAAAAAAAAACTTGGTGATTTTCCTGCCTTCATACCTCTGAACTCTTTCTTAGAACCAATTTAGAAAAGTGTCAGATTCATTTAATGTACCGGTGGGCGGCTGTTGAGCAGGACAGAGAAGGACCGTGGCTGGCCAGCCCGGGGGCGGAGGTGGTCCTAGCAGGGACCCTGATAGCTGTGCCTGGGGAGAACTGACTGTTGCGGGGGTGGCTTCCCCGCATTCAGCAGGGACTTGGCTTGTTTCTGTCAACTGTTAGGTTTCAGTGTGCTGTACCTGGTACGCTCCCTGTAAGAAAAAACTGATGGTTTCTGTTCATGAATGTGTTGAGAACCGGTCTTGGATAAGGAAATTACTTCAGTTCGGGCTAAGCAAAATATTAGTACAGTATTAATAAGGAAAACAGGCTTCCTCCTGCATTCCAAATTAATTTGTTTCAACATTATAAAGCAGGAATTAATATTTTTTTCACTGTTTTGTCTCCTTTTTAAAATGTTTTCCAACTTTTAGCAGCCTCTAAAGTTGGTAAAGAATTAAGGCAGTAAATGGTCTACCTTTGTAATGGTGTTAAGTGTTGGGGGCATCGGCATAGTTTAACGTATTTGTGGGGGGAATTAAATGACAGATAGTTGGTCAACAAAACTTTAGACCAACCTCTACTATCCGCAGATGTTTATCCTGTGAAATGCTGATGCAAAATTTCTTCAGATTTTAAAGGCTGTGTTTTACACTTGTTTCTCAGTTTCTAGTATTAAGGACAACTTCTCACAAATATTGCTTAAAATTCTTATGTTCTCGCCTTCATTGATGTATTTAGATCTTGAAATGTATTGATTATCTCTTAAGTTCCTTTGTGCACGACTAGAAATAAATTACCCTAGGTCAAGTTCTGTTTATACAGTGGACTGTTCTTGCAGAATTACCTTCTTGACTTAATAGCTTCCTTTTGGATGACATTTCTGCCAGAAAGAAGACAAATTGTCTAAGGTCAGCGTGCAGATCAGCTCAGAGTGTAGGAGGAAATTGTAGCGGATCAGCTAAATTGCACCAGGTCTGGCCAGCAGCGTTGGGCAGCACGCCGCCGGTCAGCGGCAGGCACCATGGGGCCGCAGCCCCCTCCCTGCACGGCAAAGCGCAGCAAGAGCCCTTTGGCTTTAGAATGTTGTCATGTGGTAGTTTGTCCAATTCAGGCCGTTCTTGAGCCTGACGAATTTAACTGGCGTGGTGACAATGAATTAGATCAGCATAGCTATCCTTTCAGCTTCATGTTGATGTGTTCAGTGGTCCTCCAGACTCCTTGTATTAAACCTAGCAATTACCTGGCCATATCGAAAATGGTCACGTTTCTCTGCAGATGTTACACTGTGCAATTTTCCCTGCACCTTCCCTCCCACTCATTCCTGCAACTTTCTTTGAAATCATTGTCTTACAAATAGTTGGGAGCTGAAACCTTGCAGCTGAGTCTGTTCTCATAATTGCACAACGGCTGTGATGTTGAATTTGTTTCCTAATGTGTAACATCGGGGGACAGGACTAAAGGACCTGATGCAGATCCCATAATCCTACTCTTGGGGAACTTGATGCTGTTCCATATATGTATGCATGTTATATAGAACACATTACGTTACATAAAACACATTATGTTATACAGAACACGTTATATATGTGTTACATATATAACATCATTTGTTTTATGTATATATATAAAACCAAATAAATATGAGTTGTTGGAGAATAGTTCTGCTGAAGTTAGTGGCTTTATATTGTGTGAAATTTATGCTAAGAGAACAATCAGGGCTGCAGGCACTGATTAGAGTGGCACCCAAATCTGTGCATTTTGCAGATGTGCTTAAAAAACTAAGCTAAAACTTGACTCTATGCCTGTCTCATAACATACTCTGTTCATTGAAGTGGGGGGTTAGCCTGTTTCTCTGTTGCATTGCTTGTTACTGCACCTTAGCTCTATTCGAAGTGCACCTCCAAAGCCCATGCACGTGGGGGAAAAATACCTAAAGCACAACTGCATCATATTTAAAATGATGGAGTTACCTTTTCCCTTTGCAAATTCTTCTATTTATTCTATGTTCTACAAGAGAAGAAATATAAAAGTCTCCTTTTAATTAGGCTCTTTACCCTTTGAAGTTATTTTGGATTTTTTTTCACATTGGTGATGTAATTTATGTAAATAATCATCTATCTATGAAAGGAGTGTGTCTGTCAAAAGCTAAAATAAAAAACATCCGTCATTTTGAAGTGATTAACATTCTCCAGATGTTTAAATCATCAGATTTCAGGAGTTTCCCTTTGTTGTGATAATGATATAGTATCCAGAACAAGAATGTTTACTTTTTTGTATGGGTCAAACACAGATTTTTCACAATCCTATTAAAGCATGCAGTTTATTGTAATTGTATGTGCAGATGAAAGCATATGCAGTTATTATTATTTCCCTTAATTGTAAACTGCTGCTGGTAATTTTTACTGTAAAGCTGAAACAAAAGGAGCATACTTGAAAGGACCACCACTGCCCACTTATGTAATCAATTTATAGATGTCAAGTTTGTACAGAGATGGTTATCCCTCTCCGTTAGAGGACCGGTGACATGCTACCACCCTGCATAGCGCGTGCTCTCCCCCTCCTATGTTTTGGGGGAGTTGCTTGGGCATACAGTAGATGTAGCTGATAATATTAAGTGACAGTTCTGAACCGTTGTAGTCAAATGTGTTCAGCTTTAGACTTCAGGGAGGAAATAAAACGTGCATTCCTCTCTAATGCGATGGACCTCATGGTTGATCAAGAGAGCTTTACCCGTCCTCTGCTGGCCAGCTTGCTATGGTAACTGGAGCCACAAAGCCTTGCTGGAGGTTAAGGGGGGGTTTATAGTCAAGGAAAATGGCTACACATGTATGAAATGGATCATTTCCTTTCCCTTCTGCAGTCCTTGCAGAGTAACACCCTTCAATTCATAAAACTAGCTAACGTACAAGAGAAATGTATGGATCTTGTGTGTCACCACGCTGGCAAACTTTTCTCAGAGCTGACAAAATACACCTGGATAAAACTTTGAGTGGGCTGCTGGATGATGGCAACTAGCTGACATTTTTCAGTGCTTGTTTTTAACAAAACCTCTCCTGAAATACAAATTTGGAAAAAAATCCCAAGAAAAATAATAGATAGTTGTACCAGACAAATAACCGCTTTTTCTTCCCCAAGTTTTAATTTGAGCTGAAACATTAACCAAACAATTGTTCTAAATTTAACGTTTTTTTCAGTTGATGGAAAGTTCTTGTCAAATGGACAGATACACCCTGCGGGAATGTGGCGTTAGGTGGCAAAGGCAGGGGCAATCTGTGAATGTGACTATTGCTGCTCTCTGCCCTCCAACACCTTCCCCTCAGGGCTTGTTTTAGCACCCCCTCTGCTCAGCAGCCCCAAGCAGACTTTTCTTAGAAAGAGCCACAAACCTGTCAGAGCGATTTCTTCCTTGCCCCAGCCAGAACTCACATTTCTTGGGGTCCGCAAGGGGGAAGTTTAGCTGTGTGCCAATCTCTAGTGCATGCTATGAAAAACATGCCTTTTCCCAAGCATTATCTCATCCCCCTCGCTGGCCTTTACACCACGGGAAAAAGGCAGATAAGTGAAAGCTGCGTTTTGTGGGAGATGAGAAACCAGAATCTCTCTCTGTTTCTCTCCAGGGGCCCCCTAAGATACTATACATGATTAAGTTACTAAAATGTTTTTCTGTTTTTTTTTTTTATCTGGCTCCTCGGATCTGATCTTGCCTCAGGCAACATGAAAGAGAAAACTCACTGAAGTACAGCTTTTTAAAAGTCTAAGCCGTCCTGAAGTAAGTTTTCTGCGGCATGCGACCTTTACAGGGTCATCAATGTACTTGCCTAGGGTGGCCAAAATAATTTATTAAGGACTTTAAGATTTATTTGCAAATAAAACAGCTTATTCCACCAGAGACTTGCTCTGCAGCCAAAGGGTTGAAATGGTGAGCCAGATCAGCTGAGGAGCTCAGATGCATGGGCAGAAAGAAAATACACATGCGGTCAAACCTCTGAGTGCTGATCCTGGAATGGCTGGAGAGAGGAGAAGGGACACGGGACGGGAAGGCGGGGTGGTGACGCATGAGGAAGGGTGGCAGCCGGCCATGGGAGGGGAGGACCGGCAGGGGCATGGGGACAGCAGGAAGACAAGGTGCAGGAAGATGGGGCGTCAAGCGGCCACAGTCTGTCCTCCACTGCCCCCCCAGGCAGCGCAGTTCCATCCCCACATGCATGGCCTGGCAGCGGCCCTCTCATCAGCGCATCCCCTTCTCCTGAGGAGCCTCTGTATGTGGGCGAAGGCTGTGGTTAACCCTGGCCATGCCACCAAACCGTCCTCACCAAATGGCGACTGCTGTTGGTGCTGGCGCAGGGCTGTGTAGGATGTGAGCAACTCATGTGGGATAATATTTTCAAAAGTAGGTGCAGGATTTGGACACCTCAGTTTGCCTGTTTTTTGTTTAGCAAAGCCTGCTGCTTTTTGGGGGAGTGCTTGCTCTGCTCCCCAGGCAGGTGGGGCAGCTGCCGGGAGCAGGGCGTCCCTGGCCGGCTGCGGTGCCCGAGGCAGGCAGAGCCCTGGGGTCACAGAGGCACCTCTGTGCATCCGAGGGGCAGCCCAGGAGGCCCTGCTGCTCAGAGCCAGCTCCGGTGTTTTTTCAGAAGTGCTGAGCAAAGCCTCTAACTGAGAAAGTCAGAGCCTGGGGCTTCTTCCCAACCATATTTCAACATTTTGATTGCTCTTGCATTATTTTTGTCATGCCAAACTTGCTTGTAATTTTAATTACCTTAGATAGGAGAGATGGACAAAGGGTAATTCTTCTGGGTCATGTTTTGCATCATTTTGCACCTTTTTTTCTTCTCTAGTTCCATTGGCCTGATTGTAATGGATGCATTAGCGCAATTTACAAAGCTAGTAATAAATGGACAAAGCTCATTGCTGGTTTCCTGAGCCCTTACCCATAGCTGAGATGGCCACGTCAGGGAGTCTGGCGGCAGCTTGAGGCTCTGCTCTGCTGTCTGGGGTCCGGCTCTCCATCCCCAGAGCTTCTGTGGAGCTCAGCTGCTCTGCCAGCTTAGTAGGCACAAAAACCCCACCAGCAAGTGTGGGCATGAGGATTGGGTCAAACTCCTTGCTTCTCCCAGCTTACTCGCATCCTCCCTAGAAACCAGTGCTCTTCAGATGATATGTAATTAATTATGCAAATGCTCCCATTACAGACTGGGTGAGCCGATCAGATGGGCAAGTGCAAGTAGGCACATTTATAAAAGTACAAGGAAAGTGGGTGGATGGGTTTCGTTCTTAGCACTGGGATCGACTGGGAATAAAACGCTTGTCACCTGGACAGTTATGTTAGCGGTATCTAGCATAAACGAAGGATGAATTAAAGCCAAAGGCTCTCTTCTGTCTTTGTCCTACTTTGGTATTTTCACAAAACAGTCCTGTACAGTTCACTGTGGACAATTTGTGCTTATTAAAAAGGTAAATACAATGCAGCACAGTTTTTCTGAGTCTATATTTTGGCTTTAAGCATGGTTTGTTAATTGCGTGTAATGTCCTGGTCAGAAATACATATTTTTTCATCACCGGTAAATCGTGCACCCAGTTGTCTTTTTTGAGCTGGTTCTCCTGTTTGTTCCCAAGGGCTTATGGCACCGTTTTGCTCTCTGGCAGTCTCTGGGGCTCCTCGCCCATCCCTTGTAAATGAGAAGAGCATGGTGCGGTTTTGATTGCCCGAGCAGCGGAAGCCTGGAGCCCCAGTCCCTGCCTGGGAGCCCGGGAGCTGGCAGGGCAGCGAGGGCAGGCTCCGGCTGAGGGGTGAAGGAGGCAGCAGGAGCACCGGGAGAGGACGGGCTGCGCTCAGTGAGCGGGGAGGTGCCGGAGATGGGCAAACACGAGGCTGCCAAGCCTTGAGAGGAAAAGTGGGTGTCTGGGCCGTTGCTTACCTCTGCTGCAGAGACATGTTTGTGTGGGACAACTCTTCCTGGTCTGGGGTGAGCAGTGACGCGCAGTGCTGGTCGCTCTACACCGGGGTCCCCTCCTGCCCCTCCGCACGTCTGGGCAGAACGCTGGGCAGCTGGCTGGTGTGAGCAAGGGCAGGAGAAACGCCCTGTTTCCTTGGGTGAATATTTCATCTGGGTTGTAGCCACTCTCTCCCTACCACTGTCCTGACATTGCTTTCAGAGGAAGGTGCGTGTTGGTGCTCTACAAGAATGCACTGTAAATACAGGTTTAGGAAAGCAAGTAATTTCTGTCATTGCATTTTGGCTTCGCTGTGCATTCCCTCTGAGTCTGACTAACGTGATTTTTTTCCTGGATAATGCTGAAACAGATTCTTCCCTTCTCTAAAGTAATTTCTTTTTGTGAGTCTTCCATTACCTCATTCACATAAGCTTGCTAATTGGGCTGAAATATGAGCTGGTTGTGGAGCTAATTTTCCCCTTGATATACTGGACCCTCCAAAATAACGGCTTTGGAAAACACATGACTGCTAAACAGAAAGTGAGTTACAAACCTATACTGAAATATCTGTTCTGCTGCATTTGCAGTCTCTAGCATCAGGCAATATTAGTTCTGTGATTTTCACTCTTCCCGTTTTTACACACAGTAGCAAGTACTACCTTTCTAATGTAGCATTACATTACATAGGACAATCTGGCTTCTGCACTCCCAGGGCCTGTCACACCATTGCAGTTGTGGATTTGGTAGCATTTCAATGCTAAATTGTTAGTTTTAGGGATATGCCAGTGGACCACAGAAGTGTATTTTATTTGGTTAGTTGACATAGAGTTTCTGCCTGCAAATGTGCTCTGAAGCAAAATTCAGCTATTTCAGAGCAGTAGCAATTAAAGAAATAAAGTAGGTATTTGTAGCTTCCTACAGATGTGCTTATGTGTTTCTGAACCCAAAGTGCCTGTGGGTTGGCATCTGAGCTGTGCTGCTTTTTCTGTGCTGGCTTTGCCTGGCTGCTGCTGGGTGCGGGCAGGGCGATGGCGTGGGCTGGAGGAGCCTGGGGGTGATGGGGTGAACCCTGCTGCTCTTTGAGGCATTTGTCCCTTGCACCAGGACCCACTCAGCTGTGCTGCACACCTCTAGAGCAAATATGGGAGGAGTTGTAAAATATGAGATGCAAGCAAAACCGATGATTTCTGGAAAGAAATGGTATAAAGACAAGTTCTTGGCTTGAATCTGGTTTTCAGGCAACCAACACTCTAAACTCCATCACCTAGACACTCGTCAGTGCTTTTGGTTGACTTCAGTCATTTGAGCAAGTCACTTCATCCCTATTTCTCATGTAACTGCAGATTTGTTATTTGCCGTGGAGTCCACATGACACCCCAGCCAGCTTCAACTGTCTTCTTTCAACTTCATACTTGGAATTAAAGTTCACACAATATTTTCATCCCCCCCTCCCAAAAAAGGGGGGAAAAAAAAAAGGAAAGAAAAAGAGTGAGGAAGGAAAGGGGTGGGAGGAGAAAAGACAAACAGAAAATGCAGTTCACTTAAAAATATCTCTGCTTGATGGAGGCTAAAAGGTGGCAGCTGTGCCAAAGTAGTGGACCCTAAATCGCTGAGCAAAAAAGAGCAGGGAAAGCTCTGATTGCTGCTAGTACAGTAGTGAATGTGCACTCTCAGCCACAAATCAAGCAAGCTTAAAAAAAAAAAAAAGAAAAAAAAAAAAAGACTCAATCAAGGCAATAATGGCCTCCACTTCACAATCAGACAAGTGCTTCTACTTCAGAAATCCTACCATTTATGGCTGATTGCTAACCCTGGCCTCATTTCTAATCTAAAGGGCGAGTAATAATTTGGAAAAGGAATTATAACAACTTCCCAACCATTTGGTAAATCGTTATTATTTTAAAGGGGTGTTGGGAGGCTGTTGCTGTTTGTCAGATATTTTTTTCCTGCTGCTGCTCTGCCACTTCCACCACGCTGATTCTCACTGATGTCATACTAGAAGGAAAGTAATGTACAGTGAAAATATATAAGAAAGAAAAGCCCAGAGCGATACTCTGATCACAGGGCTTCGGTGTGTTAAAAGTTTATATGAAGGCACACAAAGAGAGATGAAATGGCTCTTTCCCTTTGTTACTGTGTAGTGCCCAGAGCCTCGCATCAGGATTAGGGGCTGCACTGAGCGGGGACGCTGTTCCCACCCTAGGAGCTCCTGCGTGAATTACGTCGGGTGGGAAGCCTTCTGCCTTGGAAACTTCCCGAACGTAAGGGCGAGGGGCAGTGCTGCCCGGCGGTGCTGCGGGAGCACCCTCGCAGGCAGACGGGGCCTCGTTGCTGGGCTCGGGCGGCGAAGGGCTCTCCGTGGATGGAGGGGCTCTCCGTGGAGGGCTGCCGTGCACCTGGCCCGGCGATGGATCCCCCTCGGCACTCGCCATCTGTGGTCAGGGGCTACCCAGCCTGATGGAACTGATGCTTTACTGTCCTCATCCTACCTATACTGCCTCGTTGTAGGCAGTGTAATGAGAGACAACATTAATCATTTAACCGATAGGTTATCCCGATGGGAAACGCAGGGTATATTAGTCTAGAACCCTGATACCTTAATTGCATTTATTGCACTTGTTTTCCTGTTTCAAGCATGGAGAACTGCATATGTAAATATCTCAATATTTATGTAAATATTTATTCCAACATCTTCTGCAAGTCTGTTGTGATTTTCACATATGCATTTTCCAGGGAGAAAACACTGAAAGATTCAGCCAGTGTGCCTTCCAGCCGTGAATCCGGGGAGTGCGACGATTGCCCGGGGTCAGAACACAGGATTTTGTCTGATGCCTCTGTTCTAAATGACAAAGCATTTAAAAACAGATGCGATGTGATGCAGAGCAAAAAAACCAAGGGGGACCAATGCGCAGCTTCACCTGGGTTAGCTAATCCCGTTGAAATCATGATAGTGTTTTGATAATAGCAGGCATTTGTGATCAAAATACCTCTTATTTTAGTGAATCAAGGACAAAATGGGATGCCATCATTTCCTTGGATGAATATGATATGTTTTATGAAAGTATCAGTATATTTTGGAGGAGGGCAAAATTTCATTCACTGACTCAGGAGATAAATGCAGCAACAGCTTTAATGCAGCATTATATCCCTTATTTCTGGTTTGTGTTGTGAAGATATCTGTTGCCACAGTTATTTAAGTCCGTATTTTAAATATGATTTGAAGAGAGACTGATTCAAAAATTTTTAATGACCAAGTGAAATCTGAACTTCTTATTGCAAGACAAAAAGTATAATGCTTCAATCAAAATAACAACTTGGAATGTGTTTTATTAAATGGAGTTCATTTAATATTACCCTAGAGTGCTGTGGATTTGGAAGCACATTCTTGAATTTGAACTTTCATATCTAGGTAATAGGAATGAGGGGAAAATGGTCATTTGGAATATTGCACATTTTGGGCCAAATTCTGATCCCACTTAGAACCAGCCACGGCGTTCCTGCATATATTTTCCAAAAGTGGCATGTCCCTGGGTCCTGTCTATTGTTCCGAGATGAAGATGGTGCAGGGAAAACATGTAGATCCTGCACAGAACACTACAAAAAATTCTGCTGTATTTCACTTTCTCATCACTGCTATCTTTCTGAAATATTTCTGAGGTGAGTGTATTTTCAGTGGGAGAAAACAAAACCAGGTTCAGTCTCAGTGGAAGCGAAGAAAATTCTGTCTGAAATATGCCACTGAGGGATGCAAAATAATGGAAAAAACAGATTATATGCATAAACTCTGGGCGCGTTTCACTTGTAAATATTCCTTGATTTTTGTCAGCAATGTTATGCAAAAATATTTAAATTAGCAGATTATAAAAGAGCGGTACTGCCAGTTTAACATCGATACAGAATTGATCACGGACAGGAAAACTTCTTAGAAAGCAATGGGATCCATTTACATCTCTATTAGTGGAAAATTGGTGGTCATTCCAAGGAAAACAGTTTTTTCCAGTCCAGCTGTTTAGTATTTCAGGAGTTTAAATGACTCCTACTGTCAGAACGCAGCATGTGTGAGACAAATCACAAGAACTGATTTTTCTCTTCAAAGAGCCGTGTGAGTAACACCGACTCCAAAGTACATCAAGTCAGGCAAAAGTGCAACCTAGCGACTGCCTCGCTGTGCACTTCAAGTACTGTATCCCTTGGGTTTTATGGGTAGCCCTAAGTAAGACTGCAATAATCTGTTTATCTGCTTTGAGAGTTTACAGCTTCTGGAATTTGAAAGGTATCTTTTTCTCTTGCCATAAATACCACATCAGTAAATGATTCTCCGGTCTGCAGCGGGGCTGGGCTGTGTCACGGACGTCTTGGAGTACGGAAAGGGACAACGTGGCATCAAACTGCCTCCCTGGGTAATGAACCCAGAGAATTAGAGCAATTTCAGTGGAATATAGCAAATAAAAAACGTGTCGGTTTATTTAGATGTTAGTGAGTTACAGATGCTGGGAGCCTCAGTGGGAGCCTCAGTTTAAAGTTCCGGTATCACTTACGAAACTAATGGAGAATCGGATTGCAGACATTTCTAGTATCAAAATTACAAGCACCGTAAGCACGACGCTTGACACTTTCTGAAGTCGCCTGTGCATTTCGTATACTATGGACAGATGTGTTATCGCTAAAATTTGTAACAACAAAACTGAAGCCCTAACTGCTAATGTTGCCGGCAAGGCTGCGTTCCTTGCCGGGTTACCCCGGCGGGGCTCAGCCCGGGGGAGCGCACCGCCCGCCCGCCGCCGGCGGGGAGCGGCCCCTCCGCGCCGCGCCGCGGGCGTCCTCGGCCGGGGAGGCGAGCGGGGATGGAAGGGAAGGGCCGGGGCCGGGGCCGGGCTGCCGGCTGCTGGCTCCTGGCTCCTGGCCGGGCAGGCAGCGCGGCGGGGCCGGCGAGCGGCGGTTCGGCTGCCGGGGCCGCGCCGGGCTGAGCGCCGCTGCGGCGGCTCGGGGCGCGCCGGCCGGAGGACGGTGTGGCCAGCCGCGGGGGTAGGGTCTGGGTGCAGGGCCTCGCCCTTCCCTACCGAGCAGCCCGGTGATTTAACACCAAACCAGAAAGTTTTGAAAACTTACCCGTGGCTAAAGGAGCAGAACAAACATCTGTGAACCTTCACTGTACGGCGTATTGCGTTTCCTACATAATGTTAAAAATACTGTAAAATGGTATTTAAAAGGCGCTTATTTAGAGAAACGAAAAAGCTTGTTCTTTTATATCTGGAGCAAACTCTGATACACATATAAATTGTCACACGCTTTTAGTTCAGGTTGTTTCTGACACCTTTCCCCATCTGAAAACTGCACTAAAGGTTAGATTTTCACTTTCTGCTGTATTGAATGTGAGGTATTGATCTTTATGCCAACGCAGCGCTAGCATTCATTCGAATGTATGCCTGCTGAATGGAAAAATAAGACATGTAGGTTCCTCTGATGAGGTGCTGGAATTGGCGTGTCTGCCAGCGAGGAAAAGCGATTTAACAATTAAACAGTCAAATTCTTAGCTTTTAGGGTTCTTCTTCAAAAAATCGAATTACAATAACTACAAAACTTGATTACAGTGTTATTTGAGGAAAGGAATTATGTTCTTTTTGATAAAAATCGAATTGTTTTTGAGAAAAATATTTCTCTTTTCATGGGGTCATGCAGAAAATGAAAACAAAGTAAGATTTTTTTTTTTCCCCCAGTATAAAATTGACCAAAGTATTGTATCTGCTCAGTTACCATAAATAAACTGTATCCAGCAAGCAGAATAAAAGCTTGTGTGTAATTTCTATGTGGAATTTGGACATTATTCTGTTTTTTAAAAAGAGCCAAAGATGCTCTGATATTGATGTCTAGATGTCTGCTGTTGTCACATCAGAGCTAACAGGTTTAAGACAGTAATTCTTATGGACTTTACTTTTTCTTGCTGTAAAGAAATTAAGCGGGCAGCTAGGAAAACTTAGGCACATGATTATCTATTTTTTTAAAGACTCAAATTTCCTTTCTAAGGTTCTTTTAAAAAATGCACAGCATGCTGCACTGGTGTTATTTTCAACTGTTGTAAAACCAGAAGTTAAGCATCCTCCTTACTATCACATTATGTGAAATCAAATTGACAAGTTATTGCAAAGTAATTGTGTATTTTCAGTAACCAAAAGTACCGAAGACCTTCTAAAACTCCAGTGCATGGTATATTTAATAATACAAAGTTATTTCAAAAAAAAATTGAGACTAAATTTTATACAATTGCACGTTGTTAAATGTGTAGACTCAGACAAATTCAAGTAAAGCATTAATAGGAGTGGTGGCTGAGAACTGATAAGCCATCCTATCCTGAGAGTTTTAACTCCATTTGAAAACAATGATTTCCACTACAGTTTGTAAACTGATTTAAGTACTTAAGTTTCAGAGGAAGAAGCTGTTTCAAGCAAATACTTGTGCTTGTGACATCTGTGATTTGCATTTAAAGAATTATCTTGGTGAATCAGTCAAGTGACTTTCATGCTGAAGTGCCTGCTGGATGCCATTTGTGAACACAACTGGCTAATGCTTTGGCTCTAATTTGAGGAATGACAACTTAAAGTGATTTTCTGGTATGGATGCTAAATGTTATGGGTGAGAAACGATGATCAGTTACTAGAGTGAATGAAGACATCTGCCTCGCCAGAAACAACTGAATGCAAAGTGAATGAAATTGTAATTTTAAATGGTCCAATATTTTAACATAGCAAAAGCAAATATGAAAATTGGGCTGAAAATACCCTTTCGTTAATCAAGTGGCTAAGTACACTTACAAATGGTAAAGATTTGCCAATTTTAAGAATCTTGTTGCTTATCAGTAATTTTTTCTTCTGCCATGAACCCCAGAATTACTTTTCCAAAGGCTGCTGCCTCCTGTTGCATGTAACCTTTCTGTCTGCTGGGATGTCTGTAGCCTGCAGCTGAATATTGCATTTAAAGTGTAACAGAATTACTTATAGGAGCCGGAAATAAAACGCAGCTTGACAAAATTAATCTCAAAAGGAACTTGTGAAACTTGGGTAAGACTGGGGAAAAGTATGGTTATTCCCTGCTACATGGGCAAATAAAGGTAGAGGTGCGTGGAACAGGGTGGTGCTGGTGCTCTGCACCTTCCTGGCATGGCTGCAGGACAGTGAAACACAACCTCAGCATCACCCTCTGAAAGCTTTAGCAGGGTTAAAAAAAACAGAAAAAGCTTATAAAAACTGTTCAATATTTTAAACACTGAAGTAACATGATTCCCTAATCTTTCACTGAGAATCATGCGACTGTTTATTTTTCTTGTTGTAGGGTCTTGTTTTTGTTTTTTTGTATGAGGTCCCTAACAGTCTTCAATAATTGAAGTTAACAGGTATAAAGTAACAAGATGGCAATAGTTAGGGTAACCTTTCTAGGTTAAGACTGTCAAAAAATCTTCCTGAATTTGGTATAATTTTAAGAGGAACGTGGGATCATATCATACATCAGTTTCTGACAAACCATATTTCTAAGAATGTAAATCCTGTACATGCTGTTACATGCTGTAAAGGTTTGGGCCATTATTGTAGTGCTTGGATTGCATTTAAAAAAAAAAGAAGTAAAAGAAAAAAGAAGCTTCCCAAAAAATGAAGTAGTTGCATTGAATACCCTTTCCTCCTAATACATAGCCCCACAGCTCTGACATTGAAAGCATACCGAAGTCCTGGTTTATACACAAAATTAATATCTGCGATCCCTCTCCCACCTTACACAGGTGCATTCATGACTGTATGTACTTGGAAGTTAACCTTCTCTGAATTCTGAAACAGGCCTCCTCTGGTCTCAAAAATACGGAATCTTTGGGCTGGGGTTGAAGTCTTATACAGTTTCTTTGCATCTCTGCTTTTTCAGTGCTGAATTTTATCTTCACATGTGTGGTGCAAGGTCACAGCACTGCACAGTGTGTGGACACGGCTCAGGTTCATTAACAGCAGCTACAGACACTTGCAGTCCTTTCTAACAGACCAGAGCCAGACCTTGTTAGGACTGCTTTAAATGCAGAAGATGGTGCAGACTGTTCCGAACAAACTGTCTGAAATCCATACCCTTGCTTTTAAAAGCAACAACTGCCTCCTCTGCACACAGGAGCTGCCCCCCCGGGGCAGTGAGGAGGGACCTGTGGGGACAGTGGGACCCCCACCAGCAGGGACAGGGATGGGACTGGCTGGCCAGCAGCTCACCAGGGCTTTGCCGAGGTAGCTGGCCTGCAAGGTCCATCCGCCCCCCTGCACTGGAGCAGATGTTGCTGTTTGTTGATGGAAGCTTTGGGGCTTAGGTTTGGTTCAGTTCAAAGAAATGCCATTGTGCTGCAGAATGGAAAGGAAGGTCTACAAAAACTTGTGATTGTGAGGGCCTGAAGCAAGCTCCCCTGCCCCAGTGCTACTCTGATAATGTGTGCGGCAGAAGCCATGTCCCCACGTGCTGAGGAGCTGCCGTCACTTTGGCCTGCTGCAGGCACCCTCAGCTGCTCCCACCTGCCTGCCTGCTGCCACACGGGCTGTGGGACTCCAGCTTTGCTTGCCCACGTCCCGCTGCAGTGGCCCCATCATGTCCACGCCACATGCTCTGATCCCGCCAGGCGATGGGCACTTGCCGCACACCTCCCAGCAAGCAGCTTTTCAGCATTAGAAATGACCCCTTCTCCCCGGGTTCAGTGAGAATTAAACAAGGATTAGTCCACCCAAATACACACGAGGTTTGAGAACAGCATATACGGTATATTATTTTTGAAGGTTTCTTGTGGTATTTCAACATCTTATGTACTTGGTCATCTCACAAGCTAATGTTCTTTAATCTTCAAAATTTGTCACCAGTGCCTCGCCCCCTCCACAAAGGAGGAAAATAGTTGAACCTTCTCTTTCTGCTATTTGCTCAATTTGTGCTCGCAGCCAACAGTGAAGGACAGCATCGACCGCCCAGCCTTTCACTTGGCATGACTGCGGTCTTGCAAGGACGGAAATGTGTTGGCCTCTCACTTTCCTGTGCCCCAACCAGGTGCTGAGATCTTTCAAGCCACCAGAAATAGGATGAAAGCAAGCACACCAAATTGTTCAAGCTGTAAGTTAGTAACACAAACAAGCAACACAAAAGGCTCAAGTTTATTTGTTTTGGCATGCCTGCTATTGGAAACACAACGTAACAGGTCTTTCAGCATCTATTTAAAGCCCCCAATTACTTTTCCCTTTGGCTGCCACCTAGTAGGTCAAGTTTTTACAGTGGAATTAAAATGTCCCCAAGACATAGGCTTATGTAATGGAAACAATGACCTATATGAACTGGGAGTTACTGTACCAAATAAACCATTTCCTTCAGTCAGGGTCATGTTCTGCAGTGTTAGCGATCACTCAGTCATAAAAGGAAGGACTCAGAATTCATCGTTGCTAAGGTTTACAAATTCACCATTTTTCTGAAAAATACACTACGAGTATGGAGTGACTTTTCCAGTGGTACAATACAGGAATGCACAAATTATTGCACTGTTTTATATTTAACATTTATTGCATGTCTGTGGTTCAGAGCCTGGTAAGAAAGCCTGTTACTGTACACTTTGGTTGACTTTCTGCCCAGGAGCTAGAACTGAAGCTGGGTGCTGGCCACACAGAATGATACGTAAGTGAGCTAACGAACTATCAGCATACAGAGTTGGCTAAAAGATGCAAAGAAAAATAACACTTAATGGCAGCTGGCCAAGGGAAGCAGAACACATGAACACAGTGGGGCTGGAGCCTGAAACACAGTGAAGTGCAGGAAAACAGCATCAACTGTGCTGCCCAGTGCAATGGCCAGGAAGGATCGTGGAGGCACCTGGCTGAAGCCAGCATAGAGCAGTGTGTAACTTCTACTTTTCTGTTCTAACCTCCGCACCAGGTACTGTTCTTCAGCTGACTAATATGTGGCTTTGTGTTGTTTTGAAAGGGCCATCCATATTGGTGCACACTGTTTTGCAGAGGTCCTACAGGGATTAAAAACCTTCAAGGATAACAACCCAGTTTTAAGAGTTTCTCTGCTCTGCAAAAATCCCAAGGCCTAAACCCAGCATTTGGAAGTGAAATGCTTCCATAGAGAACATGGCCAAAGCTGTAGCAAACCAGTTATTCCTGTGATAACTGACAGAGTAAAAGATCGTTAATTCAACAGTGCTGTTAAAAAAAACCCAAAACATTCTCAGTTTTTGTTCCCTGTGCTTCTGTGGCATTAAACCTGTTCACAATTCTGTTTAATTACCTTTTTTTCTTGTAAATGTCCATGAGAGGGCTACTACTTAGAATAGAGCAGTATGTATATCTCTTACAAAGAGCATTAGAATTATTATTCAGTTTGCCATTTGCTTTCAAATGCCTTAGTCTATATCATCATATCAGCAAAAATATCAAGACTGCTTTCAGCATCATCCTCAGGCTCCGATTCTTCATTGTGATCCTTTGGAGAGGTGTGTACATCTTGTTCTTGAATGGTCTTTCTCTTTCTTCTGTGAATGTACACAGAGCGATTCTTCTCTGTCTCCTCAGAAGGTGAGTTGTTTGCACTGAGGGCAGTTTTCAAAGCTAACTCTAAGCATTTGTAGAATCTAGAAACAAACAATTGCGTAGTTATTATTTTTGTAGGTTTGCTCAGGATCTGCAAAACTACACTGAGAAACTGATGTTTTTGTAATATAATCAAAACATGCTAAGAGAAGAAAATCGTTACTAACATTGAAATGTTCTAGTCAATACTGGAAGAAAAATCAGAAATATCAGCACATGTCCTTGTGTATGCCATGCCACTTCTCTTTGTAATGCTTGCATGTTAGAAATCAATTAGGGGATGTACTCATGTACAAGACCCTCTTAATCTTACAGAAACTATAAAATGGTATCAGGTTAAACGTCTGATGAATGATAGCATCAATGATCAGATGGACTGCTACCATTAGCAATTACTTTTAACTGTAACAACTAGAGATTTTCAATGGGCATATAAAAAGAAACTGGTCTTAGTGCAGGTAGGTGTCCCTCCAGCGTCCTTCTGATCCTCCTGCTCTTTGGCTCTTCTGCCTATTCTGTTCCTCAGCTGGAGACAAATGTAAAGACCCAAATTGTGTGTAACCTTCCACTGCTTTCATAAATCATCAGTTTTGGAAACTATACAAAGCATTTAGTGGATTAAAGTGTGCACTGCAATCTGAATACTTCTGAAATGGTTACTGTGTTAGAGTAACAAATGCTGTTATCATTAGAAAAAGAAACTTAAACCCTACTCAGTAACAAAGACAGTCTGAAAACTCATGTTGTTTATAGGTTTTCGCTTAAACAGTTTACAGTCTTCAGATCTCAAAAAATTAATTCAATTGTATTTTAGATTTTGGCAGGTCTGTCTGGGTTTGATTTTTTTTTTTTTTTTACATAACCTCTCTCACTTTTGGATTTAGGTGTCATGAATAGGATTGGTGTACTCTTACAAACCTGTCAATCCTCCTTGTGTTTTCTTCCATTTTCTGATTAGCTACATGTATCAGAAATTCTATATATTCTTCGGAGACCATCAATTTCCCCTTGTGGCTCAATGGAACTTCTAAGCCATGGGTACTCCGGACAGCCTAAGGACACACAGAGAAGGATTTATCTAGAATAAAGTTTTTTATTTTATGAAGGTTATTTAAATAATATGGGGAGTTCATTACAGGAAAAAAACCACTTATCCACACAATTGGTTAGTTTGCTGCCAACTAAAGCAGAAAGATATTTCTTTGCTACAGTATGCCCTGTGACAGCTGTCAATCGCATTACAATTCAGATCTTGGCTCATAAAAAATCAAGGTTAACAGTAACGATACGATTTTGTTACATTCCTTACAGGTAAGTAGAAAAGTCCTTACCATCATAATTTTTCCTCCTCTGCCAACTGTAATACCAGAGTTCCTGAACCCAGAATCGATAGCCACTGAATGCTGCAGAACAAATAAATGCCTTAAACAGGTCTTACACACTCTCACAGCAAGAAATAATTATGGATGGGTTGCAATGCAGTTTATAATCTCAGTTTTCCAAAAAAAACTTATTCAAAACCATCTCCCCAAATTAATGCAATAATAGTTACATTAAAATATTTTTAAGATCAAACCCATGTAGTATCACAAATTGTGGTTGGTTTTCAAAGAACTACAGTCAATCTTGATTGTCTAATCTTAATCCCTTAGTGCAGATGGGACATTAACATCTCTCTTGGCACTGTACTATTTTATCTTGAAGAGCTAGTAACCATATAGACAGTCGTGCAACACTTTTATAGCTGGAAGTGCAGCAGTACTATAAAAGAAGCTAATCAACTCTGTTCTACATTCATGAAGGAACAAACCCACCATGCATTACTCTCCGGATTCATTCTGGAAAAGCAGAAGGTAAAGGTACTGCTCAATTAGTTGAAACACTGGAGCCAAATGTCCTGGCCGGTAGCAAAATGACATCTAAAAAAACCATCACTTTCAGCCAGTGAAAGCAACCCAGGCTCATGGGGAAAAATTTTTTACCAGGCAACCTGCTTCAGCTCAAACAGTGAACTGTAGTTCAGTAATTTTGTTTTCTAAAAAGTAAAGCAAAATATCTATTAAGTTTAAAGCTGTGTTTTCTTCATCAGCTTACTTTTACTACCCTACTTATTAAACATATACCACATCTGGGACTATTCCTAAGTGCTAAAGCTTACTCAGGAGCCAATACTTTTACAGCGAGGAATATGACAGAACAACAATGTAACATTGTTACTTGATGTAATTTTACCAGAAGCTGTGCATCTTGCAGCTCTCGACATAGCACATGAAGAACAAATGGTTCAAACTTGAGCACAACGTCACCAGTGGCTTTCTCTAGTGCTGTCATCTGGAAAATACACCAACATATTTATATTAATACCGTGTGTACTGTTACTACAAAAAAAAAAAAGAAAATAATAGCTAGTCAGTGTGTGAAATAAGCATTAAAAATGCAGCAAATGACTTTTAAGCAATCAGGTTTGTTCAGCTGCTTTTGATTTTTCATTGCTCATAATACATAGAAATTCCACGGATTTCCATGATTCTGTTTGCTCAACTGATTAAGTTTGATAGAAATTCATTGCAAGATAGACTTTAAAACCCTGAAAAAGTGTGCTTCCCTGTTTATTTCTTTGTACATTCAAATGAATCAATATAGTCAGTACAGCATGGGAAGAGGACTGTTTTACTGCAATCAGATGAAACCTGAGCAAGTTTTTTTAGTGGTTTTTTTTTTTTTAAACTGTTCTTTAAAATCAAAGTCAGTTAGTTTCTGAAGTACATTGCTCAACTTCAGAAAACTTTCTGGGGTTCGGCAGATTAAATTGGTGGCCTAACATACTTGATCACATTTTAATCCTAGTTTGAATAATAATGCATAGCCTACTGTATAACAGGTATAAAGATAAAAAATTCAGAGGTTGAAATTAGAGGCATAAACCCATAAGACAAGAAAAAAAAAATGAAGTAACTTCATAATTATAAAATTCAAGAAATTACCTTCAGATCCCCGAGTTCTGCTAGAAGACTGAGATGTTAGTGGCAATTTTTCCTGGATTTGTGAGTGTGGAGAAAGCTATATGACATTCTGCATGGCTCACTATTACAATTTCTCTACTTTTCTATGTTATCTTTACGCAGAGAAATCTTAAGGGCTGATATTACTTTCTTCCACTCAGAAAGGTCACTTTGAGGCAGTTATACTACTTATTTCATTGTATGATTATTTAATCATAAGCACTGTTTACCCCCCCCCTTCTTGTTTGCCTTCACTTGCTTAATTCGTAGCACTAAAAAAATTGCTATGTTAACTTGAGAAATTTCAGCTGTTTTCCCATACTTTGTTGTTTTGTCTAGCCTTTCTCATCTTTCTTGTAAAATGAAAATATACAATAAAATCTTCAGGAAATAACCAGATTCATATGTTTTTTAAGACACGATGGCATAAAAGAAAACTGCTGAAGTAACACTCTCTCCTTTCCTTTAAACATTCAAAAGTATTTAAATGTATTTATGTAGCATCTCCTCCATAAACGTTCTTATTTTAAGTTGAAAGCAGGTCTTTCTGAATGGCTAAGTTTGTAATTTGTGTGCCAGATTTTAAAAAACGCCCGAGTAACCACAGCTGTGCTAAAGCTGATGAGAAACAGAAACAATCAACATTGCATAATGCAGTGTTGTACAGAAATACCTAAGCTAACTTATTTAGCATTTGCTTGGGCCTGGAAATGAGTTGTGCTGACACAGTGCTCCACTGAGGTGAATTCACCCTGCCTGAGAGTGTGCTAGCATGCTCAAACAGCTTCCTTATCCAAAGCTGGGCTCTGCAAAGTTCGTGTGGTTTCTCTCCGCAGCACAGCACAAGGCTGGCTGTGTATACTCCAGAGGCCCCCGCACTGTGTAGTGTCTGCTTGGGCTGTGCTGATTTCAGCAGGTACACAAATACATGCAGCAGTCGGCATTCACGGTACGTAACACAGGCTGGGACCTGCCATGGACGCATGCATTCCCTTTTCAGGCACATTTCCGTGATTCCTTTTCAGAGGTTTTCCCATGTTTGAGAGCTCTGTTCTAGCCATCTGAGCAATACAGTGTCCTGCTTCAGCAAAATGATCGGCATCCATTGTGGTTGGAAACCAAGTTAGACAGACTTGTCTCCAAGACAAGTCTGTCTAACAGAGAACACACTATTAGCTGTGATCAGCGAGTCTGATATTGGTGAGTGTGTTTTTAAGGGTTTCTGTTTCTCTGAAAAGACTAAGTAATTTAGCAGATACTCTAGAGGTAGCTTTTCAATGAGAATACAACTAGCTAAGAAAGTCATACTGACTGAAATCATCTATGCATGTTAGCACTGCCCCAAAGCTCTCTTACAATACTTGTTTCCTCAAAAAGCTTATTAATGGAACAAAATATTTTCAGTAAAGGTTTTTTATTATTTTACTGCGTTTAAATCATTAATTTCCTGCAAACTCCATTTAATAGGGAAATACTGGAAGTAATTTTCTATTAAGTCTATGAAGTCTGAGGCCCTGATTTGCTTGCAGTGAAGCCGATGGGAAAACACCCAATGGGAATAGGATTAGGCCCCTCATCTCTAAAGAGTCAAAGTCTAATTGCTGTCATGAAATGACAGAAAGTACCTGTTGGTGATATGTAAAAAAAGCTCCCACAAATGAAAACCCCTCTATCCCAAACACAGGAACAATCGCTAAAGCGATACGAAGCAGAAAACAACTGACTGCAGTTAATGACTGACCACAGCTTTAAATGTATTTATGCAGCATCTCCTCCATAAACGTTCTTATTTACAGTAACACAGAATGCAGCCCTTGTTCTAGAAAGAGTGTATGCTGGTACTACAGCAAACACTTTTGCTGCGGCGCTGCACAGTTGCAGTCACATTACTGGCTCGGGTATAAGTTACAGTCCGACAAGGGTAGTGCACAGCCTGCTGTGTTCGGCAAAACCTGCTCAGGAGAAAGGGAGATGTCTCACCTCGCTTGCGAGATACCGACACTCGAGCTAGACATTTGGAAGGTTTGTCAGCAATATGCAAAACCAGCAGCTGACAGCATACCTTGCAGGTCTGCCCATACAGACATGTGGACAGAACTACATGTGCATAGGTCCTGGTAGAAGCGAATGCTCTGCACGTGCACATCTTAAAGTATTAAATGGCAGCTGGCCAAATTCTGGTGTACATACATCCAAAAATCCAAAGCTGAAGGTGGTCAAGATTCACACCAATACTGTGTCAAGGAAAAAAGTATACCATTTCAGTTTTACACTATCGTGTAATTATGAGATTATATGTGTGTCATATCAATAACCTTGCAAAGAGGTACTTCATAATACATGATGCTTTTTCTCTAAGCATTGGGAGGATAAAGGGATAAAAATAAATCACAAAACAAATATCCTATGTTCATATTGTTGAGGTTAATATACGCAGTGCGGTCAAATGATCTAACAGCCAAAAAACACAACACACAGCATACAAGATCCTGACTTCCCTTCTCATTTCCTAAATACTGCACTAGCAAAGCTTTATCATACATTCAAGTATAATAGTTTAAAAATTAATTAGAAACATTTTTCTTACACTTGCAATTCATGCATTAAAAAAAAAAAAATCCCATCTCCCTGTTAAAGGGAACAGGAAAAATCAGAGTACTGTGTCCTACTCAGCCTGAAATTTGCTGATGGAAATTTCAGCAAGCTCTGCTTTGCTAGAACAAATAGTAGTGAAGACAAACACTTTGGAGAAGACTTTTTCTGTGCATGTATAAGAATGTATGCATATAGTAAAGTGGGCTATGAATTCAGTGAGAGTATTTTGACCTTGTAACCGCTTCTTTTTTGGGACAGACAAACCAAACAGATGTATGCAGAGAGCAGACTATTTTGAAAGCATACTAAAAAAACCCCACTATATATTTTTTTTAAAAAAATTCATGGGATTTTAACATACTAAATTAAAATGCAGTATGATAGAGACACTGTTGAACTAGTTTCAGGTGCCTGTTTGTAAATGAAAGGCTGTTAGCACAGCAAGCTGGGCTCAAGACAGTTTTAAATTCAGGACAGTTTTAACTGTTATTACATACAAAATGAACATGCTCACTGGCATGCTTACCTGAACACGTCTACTTTTAATGGAAACAAAGGAATTCATTTTGGTTCCTTCTGGAATTACTGACCAAAACAACAAAGCAAGAATGGCCATAGCTTATGAAACAGTTAATGAGGACAACACAAAATATTTGTTAATCACAACCAACCCATTCTGAAAGACGTATTACAATTACTGCATTAATGTGTGTGTCAGGCTCTAACTGTTGGAGAATGGGATAAAGGCCACATTATCCTGCATCTGTGTCCTGTAGGAATGTTGCTGCTTGAGTAAGCATCATCTTAGATGCTGCCAGACGCAGAACTTTTACTAGGCAAATGCCTAGCTTCATACAGCAATTGTTACTTCAGTATTAACAAGGAATATACTGTTTTCATTTAGCCCAGCATAGTCTGCTAATGACTAGGTCATCACTGTCCAAAGACCAGCAAGTATTCTACAGAAATTAAGCTTATTTTACTTTTGGATAGGAAGGCTTTTAAATCAAATCTAGTCTCCAGTTGATACCTTGCTGGCAATCCAACAAGAAGGGAAAACAAAGAGCAGACAAAAAGCTGCAGAAATGAAAAATACATTGTTATACTAACAGTAATCTTTCAGGAAAGGAAGAACACTTTCTTAGAAAAGCATTAGTTCCACTTATTCTGAATAAGGAAAGGGCTTGGAAAAAGTGGGAATCGCTGTATCTTAGATTTTCAGAAATTGTTTTTTGAAAGACAGTCTTCTGCTACAGAAGCAACAGAATTACTGGCTTCCTGTTGAGCTATTATGATGTGGAGATTATGTTACTGCAGACAGTAAGAAATTATTCAAGTTTCATATTAGCTGCATTTACAACCATGCAGGGAATTTGGTATTAAGCTTAAAAGCATTCTCTTCAAAACATGTCTTAAGAATTTATTACACAGAACACCTATAGAAAACTTTATTTTTAAATTAGTGTCAATTCATCTCAGTAACAGGAATAAAAAACCTAAAAATTTCTTTATATTTTACAGGATGTGTTTTCCATGACATTAGGAACATTACATTAAATAAATATAAAAGCTGTATTGTATTGTCCTCTTACCACATCGTCTTTGTTACACATTTCATGTGTTACCATGAGCCATGTGCAGTTTTTCTTCTGGATCTCATAGCTGTTTATATCCTAGTAATGAAGAGAACGATTAAACTAGCACTACAGACAGGTGATCTTTGATCTTGTGCTTGTATAAAAAAAGTGGTCCTTCAGCATAAATAATGCCACTTTTAAAAAAGCATGTTTTCTTAACATACGAAAATATATTTACAAAAAAGTACTTTAAAACTGACTTATCTATGCTTATATATATTCTCAGTCAGATAAAGCTATAAGACAAAAGGTCTAGCATGAAAGATTTATGTCCCAGCAACTGATATGAAAAACTGGAGTAGAGACGGCGAACCACTGCATGCTGCTTCCAGCACCAGCAGCCTTCTACCGCACCCCAGCCCTCCACGTCAAACGCATTTGCTTCTGGAGCTCCCAAACCGCCTGCCCAGCCCGCTCCTGGGGCCGCGGACGCCAAGCCCGCCGCCGGCGAGCAGCCTCCCCTCCCGGTGCCAAGGCGAGCCCGGCGCGGCATCGAGGGTCTGCGCCGCACCGAGAGGAGGAGAGCCGCCGGTTTCCCTCGCCCCAGGGAAGCGGCCGTTAGCAGACACAGCCTGCGGCGCGGCCCGGGTGCTGAAGAGCGCGGCGTCCCCGCAGCCGGGGAGAGGCACCGCCGGAGCCGCCCCCGCCGCCCCGCCTGGGCCCGGCCAGCTCGAAGGGCCCCGAGCGCCGGGGTCCTCCAGAGCTCTGCCGCCGCGACGGGAGCAGCGGGACCCCCAGGCTCCCCGGCCCCGTGCCAGCGGCAGGACTCACCGCGGCGCTGCTCAGCGGCGGGACTCACCGCGGCGCTGCCCTGCGCCAGGACGAGGCGGCCCGAGCAGGAGCTGGTGGTGCAGAACTGGGGTCTCCCATTGAGGAGCTGCACCACGGGGGCAGCACGCTCGTCCAGGCCGCCCTTCCTGCTGGCGTCCGCCCGCGCCAGGCGCTGCGCCTTCTACTGCCGGAAGGCCGCCATGAGGGCGCGGCGGCCCCGGGCCCCGCGCCGCAATGGCGGCCCCCGCGCCACACCTACGGCGGCCGCCGGGCAAGGCTGACGGGAGCCCGCGAGGGCCAAACCTCCCCACGCGACGCCGAGGGGCGGGCGGCCCGGGCGGGACGAGGGACGCTCGCCGCCGCGCCCGCCCCCCGGCTGCCGCTGCCCCCGCCCCCGCCGCCGCTCGGCCCGGGCCCGCTTTCCGCCGCGGGGGCAGGAGCGCTCCGGAGGTAGGCGGTGGGCGCGAGGGCTCCACGGCGGCCTCCGGGACTCGGCTCTGCCCCGGGCAGCGGGGCGGGCAGCTGCAGGGCGACGGGGCGGGGCTGGCGGCGGTCCCGCGCTGCCCGTGCTGGCTGTCCCCGGCGTGCGGGGCTGGGCTCCGGAGGCCCAGGCGGACACGGCCGCGGTGCTCCGGGCCGGCCCTGCCAGCGGGAACCCCGGGGCCTCCGGCGGCGGCGGCGAGGGCTGGCGGGGCGGGGCCTGGCCGCGAGGGGCGTGTGAGGGGCGGGGCCTGGCCGACAGGGGCGTGCCCTGACCACAGGGGCGGGGCCGGGGCGGGGCCTCTCGCCGGCGCGGAGGGGGCGGCGGCCGCGGCGGGGCCGGGGCGTCCTCACCCACCGCCGGGCCGCTCCGTGCCGCGGTCGCCTTTCCCCCTGAGCAGCGGGTGAGCCTCCCGGGAGCCGGATCAGGCCCCTCGCATCCGGCCGTGCCCCTGCTTGCGATGGAGGACCAGGCTCCACTTCCCGACCGCCCCGGGGACCGGGCGGCTGCCCTGAGGCGGGGGAGGCCCTGAGCAGCTCGGGGCCGCCGCGCCCGCGCCTCCCTGCCTTCGGAGGAGGGGCACTCGCAGAAGCCCGGCTTGGTGCCCTGCAGTTCAGCCCAGCTGGCCGTGGCCTTCCCGACCCCATCCCCGCCTGCTGGGGGGCCGCCTCCCGGGACCCTCTCGCTGCCTGCTCCCCTTTCTGTCTGAGGAGCGGCTCCTGCATCCGCCCGGGCCTGCTCGGTGGTGTGCTTGTCCGGAGGGACCGCTGAGCTTGGAGAGTTGATCTTTGACTCTCAGCCAGCTCTCCGGGCCTCCCCCTGGCCCCCGCGGGACTCCGGAATCCCGTGGGTTCCCTGAGGGGGCAGAGCCTGCCCTCCTGACCGACAGACAGGCTGTGGTCCTGCTGCCGGCCCCGCTCCCTCCTCCCCGGTCCTGAACTCCACCATCTCCTGGTCGCTGGAGCCAAGGCTGCCCCCAGCCTCCACACCCCCACCATCCTTCCTTGCCTGTGCCTGCGGGGCACCCCTCCTCTCGCTGCCCCATCGCCTCGCCGGGACGTTGTCACCGAGGCACTCGGGAAGCCTCCCGGATTGCTTGTGCCTGCCTCTTGCCCCTCCAGCAGATACCGGGGTTGCTTCCAGTTGTCTAGAGAAGGCTCATCCTAAGGATCAGTCATGCTGCAGAATCATTTATTAAAACCTACAGGTCCAGGTTTTTTCTGAGCAGAATAGAAGCCGCCTTTTAATTTGGTTTATCATCACTACGTATAAAAGTGACCTATACTTCAGAAGTTACTTGGCAGTGTAGATTTTTGTCACATCCCAAGGGAAATGTTAGTAGTGTATATCCTTGTGACTCGTACTCTTCCTGACTTGAACAGGTAACCAAAAATATGAAGTCTTACAGACCGTATCAGTTAGGAGAAAAAATATAGCGATTAAGGTAGGTACTTTAAAAAGCTGTAATCATCTTTGGGAAAAAGCCTACCTCTGGCTACAGCCCTGAAGTTCTTCAGGTGGAGTTGGCCAAAAGCCTGATCTCTTGGTGTCTTTAAGGTTCCTGTATGCCTGTCTGCTGTCCTGTGGTTATTTGCTGTGTACCCAGTAAAGCTCCTCTGTCTGAATCGATCAGATTCCTGAAAGGATTGTGTATAACTTTTACTGTAGTTGGAGTAACGTGATCGTGGTGTTTGGTTAGAATACTTCACAAATGAATTCAGTTGGAATAATCACAGCTTCATGTATTGATAAATTGTCATTGCTTCCATTAATGCATAGAGGGCTATGAGCTGCAGCAGCTGAGGGCTGTCGTTCATCGTCTCTGTCGCATACAGCTGCAGTCGTGAAATCCAGCTGGAATTAAGGATTGGAATCTTGAATGTCTGCACTTCAGTTTTTCCTGGCTTGTTTTAATGTCCTAGGATATCTTCTGTTTTTGATAGTGGATGAGTAGTTTTTTGTTGCTTTTTTTACATATAAGTTTAATAGTAAGCAGGAGCAGTGACTAGAATGTCACTTGGCTAGATTACCCAGTCAGCCAATGTACGACAGGCTATTTTGCCAGACTGTAATAGTAAATTGTCAATGTTTTTCCCCAAAGTACTGTACATCTCTGCATATGTGATAGCAGTGCAGTGTTCACAGGAGCTGCTGTAGAAATACTTCTATGGATAAATTATTTGCATGTGAGTCTCTTAATATCCATGAAGCCCTGCAAATGGTAGGGTTAATTTTCTGCCTTTTGCAAGATTTGGGAAAAAAAAATGGAAAACAAATACCCCACCCCCCCACCCCCAAAATTTAAATCAGGAGTGAGGCTCTATTGATCAGTTGCTTGACAGGTAGTTGTTTGATTTCTTTATTTTGAAGATGCAGAATAAATTATGAAGGCAATACAATATTTTTTTTTCCCCAGATATTCTGATCGCTATGGCAGCCACAAGAAATGTGATGAGAGCTGTCAGAGTTTTTGAATTTGGTGGCCCTGAAGTGCTTAAACTCCAGTCAGATATCTTAATTCCTGATCCAAAAGAAAATCAGGTATATATGAGTTCTGTGAACTGAAATAATGGTACTGAATGATAATAGGTACACTCAGAACAGAATGAAGAATACAAACCAAAACTTTTCATCTTGAATATGTAGTTTTTCATCAGTGTAGTCATACTACCTGAGACATTACATTTAACAAATGTGGGCTTTTTACTGTTATATGGGCTACATATTCCATATAAAGGATTTCTTGAAAATAGCTTCAGTTCAACACTGAATTGTTGCTGACTCTGTTTAAGAATTTAGTTAAAATGCCATGACACTGTGCTGTGAATTCAAGTTCTAATTTTTTTTTAATGACTGCTGAAGAAGCATCTTTTCTTTTCTTTTAGGTGTTAATTAAAGTCCATGCCTGTGGGGTAAATCCTGTTGAGACATATATTCGTTCTGGAAATTATGCTAGAAAACCAGTTTTACCCTATACTCCTGGCTCAGATGTGGCTGGTGTAATAGAATGTGTTGGGGAACATGTGACTACATTCAAGGTATTTATGCATTGGGTTTTAATTCATTATTGTTTATTTTATCCTCTTTGTGTGATTGCTGTACTGCTGTTCCTGTTTTTATTGCTTATAATCATGTAATCTACTGGTGGGGGGAATCACCTTCACTGACTGGTAAAAACGTGCAGTGAGATCATATTGGCAATCCAGTCTGCAGATTGAACTGTAGGGAAGTCTTTAATGCTGTTGACCTCCGAGAGTTAAAAGGTCTTAGAAGAGGCACTTCAGGTTTTTTAAAGCGATGATACCAGGTGTACAAAAGTTGTGGTTCAGAACTATTTTTATGGCATTGCATAAATACTTAAAGTTGGATGCTTCCTGTTTGAGGCAGTAATTTCACACAGAACTGAAAAATTTTCTGTAAAGTTTTTTTGGGAAATGGAAATAGCTTTTCTTTTACTGACTTATAACACCCCATAAATTACATGTTTATTGTTAAAACTGTTCAAATACTTTATTACTCCAGTCTAGTAATTTTACTTAGATTTTCTCAGGGGGAAAGTCTTGGGACAGGAGAAGGCAATTATCAGTTTGCTAAAAGATATCTATGAAATTTATTTAGTTTTTAAATCTGTTCTTTCTTTCAAGTCATTAGACTGTTGGTCTCAGACAAACATAAAAACTGTAGTTAAAACTGTGTTGGAATTTCCTGACTTGGAAACTATTGGTAACTATTGTGGGAGAGATGAGAGATTTGGTTATCTAGAGAGAAGAATCATGTTTATTCATATTTTCTTATCAGTAGTTTGCTATATCTGCTGTGTGTTCTTTTTGTTTCTTATGGAAATTGTGATGCTTTTTGCTTGAACGAAAGAGAGAGCTGATGAGATCAATATGTGCCACAGGCAGACATCCTGAAAATGCTGAGTAGCCAAGCTCTCATTCATTTGCATACTCATAATGCTTGAGGAACAGCTATGCTGATATGCAGCCCTCTGCACAGTAGTTAGTACCCGATGTCTGCAAACCAAACGGACGTAGTCCACACGCTGTGTATTTATTGAGATCAACATGCAAGTAGTAGAAAAATCAGAGCTCAGTAACTGTGAATGTTAACGGATACCGATATTGTTCTGCGAGCGGGCTTGTACAAGGTTGGATGCTGACCTGGACCGCAGCAGCTGGCACTGCGCTCCGTCAGCAGGACTGAAGCGCCTAGGTGCACGCACAGACAGCACGCTGCCAGGTGCTGCATTTCCTGCACCCCCTACTGAATTGCTGGTTTGAGTATTCCCTGTTGAAGAACAGCAGCAGTATTTAGTTACCTTAGGGTGTGTTAAGAGCATATATTTTTTCCACGTTTAAACAAAAATAATTGAGAAATGTTTCTTTTGTGTTCGTAAAAGCTTTTGAGGTTTTGCATTTGGAATCTGTGGATGGAATTCTTTAGTGTTCACATTCATTAAGGTTAATATTAATGAGACAGTAGGTTTGTGTGTTACAGTGTAGAGCAGGGGTTATAATTATGACACTTTAAGTATATGAAATTACATGGTTTGTGTGGCATTGATTGTATGTATTAGCATTTATAAAAATCTTCTCTGTGACAAATATAACTGGTTATTTTTGACAGGAGAGCTGTTAGAAATAGCCTAAGCTTCTGTGAACTCATTCTAATGTCTATTAAGGAAAAAATAAGGGAGATGATTAATTTCTTTATTTTTTTTCCCTCCTTTCTAGAAAGGTGACAGGGTTTTTACCATTGGTACGATCTCTGGAGGATATGCAGATTATGCAGTTGCTGCAGCTAATAGAGTCTTTCCTTTGTCGGATAAATTGGACTTTAAGCAAGGAGCAGCGATTGGAATACCCTACTTCACTGCTTATCGTGCTCTTTTCCAAAAGTATGGTGCCAAATCTAAGTTTGTGCATTTTGCTTGTGAATATTTAAAATATTGAAGCCCATATTTTCATTGTCCTGTAAAATGGGGGGAGATCAACGAGTAAGAAATGTTTAAAGCACTTAAGTTAAATTTCTTATACTGATGGAATTGTCAGATAATTGTTACCTAGAAGCTAGCGACTATATTTTCCTGTTAAGTATTTCTTCTTAAGAGGACAGACCTGGAAAGGCTTCTTCGATAAGTATCATGTAATAAAATGTGTAACTCTTTTTCAGTACTCATTAGTATTTTAGCTAGGGAAGAAAAACAGGAACAGTTTAATGTCTTAATTAAACGGACAATGTGCTGTAGAGCAGACCCACCTCCTTTCCTCAAGAGCCTCTGCCAGGAGAGACTCTGTGTACAGTCCTGTCTGTTGCCACAGGACAGTATAATGAGTAAAAGCCGGACTTCCATGTCAGCTAGGTCAGAGCATAGGACTGGAAATCTGGTTTAGTTTGATAGAACAAATGATTAGAACTAGTGTGGTTTATTTTAAGATCTGTAACAGGTGAAGATCTTGAACTGTGGTTCAGTGCCAGACTGTTACTTGCTGCTAGTTGCACGTTGACATAATTGCATATTACTTAAATTCATAAATGATACGGTTTATTTTGCCTCCTTGTTTTCCCAAAGAGGCTGATTATACCTGTTTAGCCATAACATAAATTGGAAATAATACTGTGTGAAAGATGAGATTTGATGTCAGCATATGCAATCTGATGCTTAATGATTATGTACTGCAATCGTAATGCCAATGTTTTCTGTTTTTCCGTTCAGAGGGCGTGCCAAGGCAGGGGAAAGCGTGCTAGTGCATGGTGCAAGTGGGGGAGTAAGTATTTTGAGAAGGCAAGTTATAAGAAATGCTGCTTTCTGTCCTTGTATCTGTGTCTGTGATATGATTTATGGCCACATTTATATCAATTACTGGATTAACAAAATTAGGTTTTTATTTCAGATGCTTTAGGATACTTTTTTCTTAGAGCAAACCCTGTTATTCCACATAACTATGAAACTGCATGAGTGATTGTGTAAGGCCCCTAATACAGAGGGTCATATAATAAACACATTGCTGCAGTCGGAAGTTGGTCTGGAAGCTTTATAACTGGTTTTCCTGAGATAAAACTAATAGCAGAAAGCTGTAATTTTAAAATATGTACAAGTTGTTCTCAGTTCTCTGAGTAGTAATCACTGGTGCATAGCAACTATGCATTTCTGGGATATTTTTACCTATTAGCTAACAGCTAGCTGTGCAAGGAGAGATGCTGGAATGTATAAATTCATGACTGAATATTATGTGAAATTGAACATATAGTTTCTTTGGTTTTACATGACAAGCTAACTCTAGATCTCTTTCACACAACATTCTAGTTTAATGTATCCCACATACTCTGCACTTTGCTGTTCAGCTTCTACTGATGCAGCTGCTATAAATGGGCAAAGTTTCCTTACTAATTTGGTAGACAGCAAAGAGATGATTATGACAGTCTCATATGAGGAGGAATTCAGATCTCATTCTAAGATACTAGAATGATGTTCAGCATTGTAGCCTCTTTTTTTTTCTTAAACTAAATGTAATGTTTCTATTCTTACTTTATGTTTCTTGAAAAGATATATTGCCTTTGGTTTGCAGAAACACAAAATGCAAATCTGTTGTTCTGTGGACTTGTAACCTTTGTTACAGGAATACTTGTAAAAGCAGTGAGATATGTATAGGTTGGAAGCACACGCTGAAGAGAAAAGGTGGTTTGTGCTGCGTCTTTTCTTTCAAGTCATGCTGGCTTCCACGATGATTCTTAAAAATGTGCCTCCTTTTGAATTTTTCTCTGAAAATCAGTCTGGCCATGATGTATTTTAATTAATGGTGTTTGTTTTTTTCATTTAGTTAAAAACTGATGATCTGCTATTGAGAAAACAAGTTCACATTTGGCAAACAGTTTGGGTAGATCCTGGCCAGAGAGATGGTCGTGGTAGATTTTTTTGCGAAGCTTGTCTATTTATTTTGTGTGTTATTCATACATACAAATTTAAATAGCAGAGCCACAGAATGGAGTTTTTATGGTCTTCTTTGTTTGTATATTTATTTATTTGATCCCCCCCCCCAAAATGTGCATATCAACATATCCTGGAGGAGGTATCCAGCTGTGTGGTTGGTACGGTGGGCTGCCGAACCTGTAGCCTCAGGAAGCTGACCAGCTGGGACTGAATCCCAGGGAGGCATTGTACATGTCAGCCGTTTCCTCGTTTTGCTTTCGCATTCTGTTGCTGTGACACAAAGCAAACCCAAGAGATGGTATTGGTATGCCTCAAGTGATCATGGCTCCAGCGTCAGGTTTTTATGAAGGCATCCCTCACCTCTAAACGTCCTCTGGAGTGCAAAGCTGGTATGAGACACTGAGAATTTGGGTTCTAAAGATGTCATTTAATCTCTTTGTGAAAGGTGCAAAAGTAGTGTTAATAAAATTTGTGCTTACAGATTTTCTTTGCAATAGATAATGCTGGTATCAATAGCAGGTGATTCTGTGAAGAGAATTTCCTTGGCTTTGTATCAAATATATATGGCCCAGCTTTAACAGATAGACAACATTTTGCGTGGATTTATATCAAACGCTGACAGCTATTAAAAAACCCACAAAATTTTACTATGCCTCTGTAAGTATCTTTTCTTTTTTTGAAGACTATTTGGCTATCTTTAAGATCCAAATTACTTATTATGGCTGAAAAAAATGTTACCAGGCCAACTTTTTAAATGGGTAAGTTCCAAGTTGCTGGTAGAATATCTAAAATTTAAAATGGAAAGAAAGAGAAAAAAGACTTTTTTTTTTCTTTTGTTTTTCTTTTCTTTTTTTTTCCCCTTAGGTGGGAATAGCAACATGTCAGATTGCCAGAGCTTGTGGTTTAAAGGTTTTGGGTACAGCAGGAACTGAGGAAGGCGTGAACATGGTTCTCAGAAATGGCGCTCACCAAGCATTTAATCACAGAGAAGCTAATTACATTGATAAAATTAAGGTAAGCATGTATAAGGGCTAGGTGACGCAATATGTATTTTTCTTACTAACAAAATGTGAACAGTTGCTTGCAGAAGTTTTTTAAAGTAGATTTATGTAGGAGAAATAGTGTACTGCCTTTTCATTTCTGCACAGGGGAAAACTTTTCCAGGCTGGAAAAGCTGAGCTTTCTTCACAGGCAATGACATTTAGAAACTCTTGCATTCCAGCAAATTCCAATATGGTAGCATATCATAATTTAGCATATCAAAATATGCTAAAATTAAACTTGCTAGCTGTCAGCCTTAGTACAAAGGTTGTATTTAAAATTTAAACAATAAACTGTAAAATGTATGTTATCTGTAGCATATGAAATAAACAGTGGTACCCAAGCACTAATTGGAGTGATTTAAATAACATATTATGTCCGTATTATATTATATTATATTATATTATATTATATTATATTATATTATAGGAATACACAGGGATGGAAGGAGTTGATATAATAATAGAAATGCTCTCTAACATCAATCTTGCTACTGACTTGCAACTGTTGTCCTATGCAGGAAGGGTGATGGTAAGTATTTTGTCACTGACTTTAGTTTGTGCATTTAGTAATGCAATTCAACAGTTACAACTTGAACTATCTTTTAACTCGTTTGTAACAGGTTGTGGGCTGTAGAGGTCCTATTGAGATAAATCCAAGAGACACTATGAGTAAAGAATCTAGCATAATTGGAGTTAGTCTGTTTCTTGCAACTGAGGTAAGAAACATTTTTATTTTAAAGAATGTTTTGTTGGCTTATTCCAACACCTCTCTATTTCCAGTTAAAATCGTTTGTAGGGATGAAAGTATAATTTCACTGTAACTTGCTTGTTCATTCCTTTACATTTTGATTTAATCTCAGAACATCATAAAATATTTTTGGGTTGTGAAATTTGGTTTAACACTTGCATAAAGAGTCAATGCTTTTCTAAAATGTGAAGACCTTGTAGTAAATGCTGTCTTTATTACATGCAGGAGGAGAGGCATGAATGTGCAACAGCACTCCTTGATGGCATAGAAGCTGGCTGGCTGAAACCAATTGTAGGCTCTGAATATCCGCTGGAGAAAGTAGTTAAGGCTCATGAAGACATTATTCACAACAGTGGTGCTCGAGGAAAGATGGTGCTCCTTCCATAAAGTCTTTTTCCATTTATTTTGTAGCTGTTCTAAATGCACCTTTGCTTACATGATTCATTGAATGTATGTTATAAAACATACTTTTGATCAGGTTTGACAGTAACAGCAAATGCTAACTTACATTAATTAACTACATTAATTAATTAACAGTCAATTTTCTTTTTGTAATAAGCAGAGTTGTGTATACTTTAAAGTAATTTTTGTAGCTTTTTTGGCTGATGTGGAAATAATAAATTTGCTCTGCTGGTGTGGCCTTGTGATGCAGGGGAAGCTAATATCTAAGTTAGAATTTGATATCATTCTCTATGTGAAGTTACAGTGAGGCCAGTGTAGGTAGTGCAAAATGGAAGCCTGCTTTTTAAGCAGATACACAAATATATATAACTAAGTATATGCATATAATTAGGACTCTGTAAATTCCTTAGCCAGAAAATTTGTCCTATTCATCTTTTGTCACGTAATTTACTTGGAATAAAAGCTTTAACTGCCAAAATAGTTCCCTTTCCAGCTCAAAAGATGGCCAAAGAATCTCTCAAATATGAACTGTTTGGAAGCAGAGGCAGTTTCCTTTTGCTATGCCTGACTTAGTATCTGAGGTGAAAATGTCCCAGTTAATCCAATGGGACTGTAACTCTGAAGCTGTATGCTAATATTTGCTACTTTGCAACTGATCCTATTGGCAGAAGCAGCTGATTCCTTGATGGTAAATGGCTGGGCAGTGAGGATTTCAATTCTTCCTGTAACCTTTGTTAAATTTAAAGTCACCTGAATCCCTGGCTACAGTGAGAAGAGAGAGGCTGCACTGCTTTCATGGGTACCGAGAATTCATGTTATTTCATAAATGAATGTGTATGCATTGTTGACTTGTTCCAAATACAATCCAATTAAGAAAGGACAATTTCTTTGAATGTTGACAGTTTTTACACTTAAAATACTGCTTGGTATTACAGACACTTCCTTTTAATGATATCATTCTCTAATGAGCAATGAAATCATCACTTGTAGAAGAGTTTTCTCAACCTCAAGGATGAGCTTTTCTGTTGCTTTGAGGAAAAGTGAGTCCTTACTAAACAGAAACTTTTTAGAAGTATTTTTGTCTGTGAAGGTTACTTGCTTTTTAATATTTGGTCTGGATTAATTTGGTGTCATACTATCATAAATCAGAACACGTTCTCTGAATCCATGTACAGTTTCTTCAGGGTGGTAGCTTCATCACACTACCATTTTCCAAGTTGTGATTTTTTTTTTTCTGAACAGACATTCATTTCTACTGACGTTTTGCTTAATCTAAACTGAGAACATAATTGGCAAAATCTTTTGAAATGTTTGGATTTCTCCTCTGTGTTTGTGTTCCCTTGTTAAAATATTAAGGTAAGAGAGGGCCCCACAACCTGTCTCTTTATAAGCCTCTTGATCAGATCTTAACATTTTGTTTTAGTGCTTAATCGACCACAGTTGTTCTGTGTGTGGTTGGGAGAAATCAAATCCTGACACACTACTTGCCTCTAGAGCCTGAAATTGATTAGTTATTTCACCTGTGTCCTCTAGGAACAATTGGCTCCTTTCAGAAAATTGGACACTATTCGTGTTGAACTCTTGCTGACATTTGAGTGTCTTCATTGTACTTGGCAGACATGTTTAAAACAAAACAAAAACCTATGCCTGATGTCTGGTTGTTGGTTTGTTTTTTTTCTTTTTTTAAATTAGAGTAGTTGGAATTGAAATATTTTCCAAGCTTGTAGACGTTAGCATATAAATACTAGGTATACTAAAAAAGTGGTAGAAAATTGTCAACTTATTTACACAGAAAATGTTGCAGGTGATAGCATCTGTCACCTCTAAGATCCTCCTTTTTGCCAAGTGACTTCCCCTTGGAGGAGAGCAGGAATAGCTGGATCATTAGAACCGATCTATTTCAGAAAATATCCCGTCTTTCTGCTTGATTTGTCTCTTGTGCACAGCTATGCAAAGAGATGCAAAATACTTGCTTGAAAATGAGATAATATAGCTTTACTTCCTTCCACTCTCTCAAGTGCAGTCTCAACAGACCTGGAGGTGGGTCCTGGGCTTCACGTGGTCTTCTCTAATAGCCACGTCCCTTGTGCTAGCACTGCTAAATGGATGAAGATATTTTGGCACCTTGTTAATAGAAAGTGGATGATTTATGGTAAGTGGATGGAAATCAAGAGAGAATTTTCTTTAGAGCTCTAGCAAAAAGACTTATTTTTGTGTCATTGTAGTTGATTTGGATAATAATAGTTGAAGTATGGAATCATAGAATGGTTTGGGTTGCAAGGGACCTGTGAAGATCATCCAGTCCAACATCCCAGCCATGGACAGGGACATCTTTCACTAGATCAGGTTGCTCTAAGCCACATCCAACCTGACCTTGAACACTTCCAATGATGGGGCATTCACTACTTCTCTGGATAACCTATTCCAGTGTCTTACCGCTCGTCGTAAAAAAAATTCTTCCTTAGGTCCAACCTAAACCTACCCTCTTTCAGTTTAAAACCATTGCTCCTTGTTCTGTCAATACAGGCCTTGGTAAAAAGTCTTTCTCCATCTTTCCTATAAGTCCCCTTTATATATTGAAAGGCCACAATAAGGTTTCCCTGGAGCCTTCTCTTCTCCATGCTGAACAACCCCAACTCTCTCAGCCATTCTTCATAGGAGAGGTGATTGTTGAGTACATCAGCCTTCTCCATGTCTCTTGTCACCAGCTCTTCGGTCTTATTTACTGGAGGCGGTACATTTTCTTTAATCTTTGTTTTCTGGCCAATGTATCTGTAAAGGCTCTTATCATTATTCTTTGCAGCCCTCACCAAATTCAGCTCCAGCTGTGCCTTAGCTTTCCTAATCCCATCCCTACACATCTGGGCAGCGTCCTTGTATTCTTCCCAGGATACCCATGGAAGTATGTGTGCTCATGCTACTTCAAATCTCATGGGTCTCATGGGGTAGTATTTTCATAGTTTCTCTAAGCTGGGAACTGAGGCTCAGGTCTGAGACAGGTGACATCCTGGAGACAAATGTGCAAACTGTAGTGTGTTGTGGGAGGAAATTAGTATGATTTTCAAGAATATGAACTTGTGGGGAATAACCAGGCATGTATCACACAAAAAGAAAGATGATCTTTACAGTGAAGCTTATGAAACTAATTCAATTAATACTGATGATAAAAGAGCAAGGTCTTAGTGTCAAATAGGGAACGAATGTTTTTCTAATGCAAGGTTAAGTAATGTAAGGAAGACTTTGTCCAGCACCAAGTTGGTCCCTGTGGAAGTGCATCTCCTGTGTTTTAAATTAACTTCTTAGTAGATGGGAGACCGCTCTAAGTTCAAGATTCGGGTCTGCAATGTCAGGCTTTTTCAGGTATGGAAAGGTCTCTTTCAATGCCATGTTAATTTTATTTGGGACTGCTACTCAAGTGATAATTTAAACTTAGAAGTGAATAATTTTTTTGACATACCATAAATAGATACACATCTCTACAAAGATATACATACTTTTCCCAACAATATTAATTCAGCAGGATTTAAGTAAATATTTGTATTTCTGGTGGGGGTGGATGACGTTAAGATATTATAGCTTTAAGTCTCATTATTAAAGACAGAACTAAAGGAATACACTGGATCACTGAGTTAAGTCCTTATTTCTTTCAAGCAGTTTGTCATATAATTGGTTTTGTGAACTTCTTGATCTTCATCTTCTAACATAGGTAGACCACAGTACTGTTTCTTCTGTGCAAATGTAAATGTGAGGTGGTTTTGCTGTTATACTGAGTCATTTAATTGTTTCTTGTTCTTATAAACCTTATAAACCTTAAAACTATTGCATCAAACGGATTGTTTTGCCAGGGAAGAAGACTGAGTGTTTCTGGAGTTATTATTATTATTTCAGACTAGTATTTCAATAAGTGCTTTTGAAAATAGTTGCTAGGGAAGAGAAGGATTAGGCAGACTCAGCTGTAGTAACTCATCAACGTGGTACCCTGTGTCCCCAGGTGTAGCAGGATACTTCATACCTCGAGGCTGTGCAGATGCCCCAATGGATAGAAGCTGTTTTCCTTGTATGTTGCACTTTCCGTAGGAGTAGGGAGCAGCATTTCTACTTACTCTGAATTTGAAGGTTTAAGAATGATTAACCTAGTGTGAGTGATGTGGGTAGCTAGTTTTTTAGCTGATTTCAGGTAAAAGATGCTGATTATTCCTATTTGTTCAGGCAGAATGCAGTCTGAGGTGGTGATGGCATGTAGGGAATCTGCGATTCCGCTTGACAACACTGTTAGAAAAAGTAAAACATATCTTAATATTAAGGTACTAAATAGCAGGTTACGAGTAACAGTTAACAATGGATATGATTATGGAGATGATGTGCGTATAAAAAGGTATGTTTTCTTTATACATTGTATGTTTTAAAATATTTAATTCTTTTTAATTTGGCCTTTGGTCCGAGGGTATTATATGAATGAGAGGCTTACAATTTACAATGACTCCTTTCTTGCTTAGTGGTGCCTCTACATTGTAGCTAATGCTCAGAGATGAAATTCAGAGCAGAGTTTTCTTCTCTGTGTATGCATCGCTGTTGTTGACGAGGGTAGCGTTTGTTACGGGGTTTCTCACCAGAAGGTGTCAGAGTAGTTCTTCTACTTTTATTACATTGCAAGTTTCTCTATACAAAGGTAACCTAGCAGAATAAGACCGCATAACTTAGACTGCTTTGTGAAGAAATGTAATATAACGTTTAATTCATGTGTCCATTTTTGACATATCGTACAAAGAAGGGGTTGTTTTAATTTTGGAAAAAGTAGTGTGAATAAAAATAATGACGTAGCACTGAACACAAAGTGCAGGAAGGAGTGAGGAAGCTGCAGTGGGTGCTTTCAGGCTGTGCAGGCAGGAGATACGTATTTGAGAGACCCAGGCTGTGTTGCTGGTATTGTTGCAGAAATAAGGTTGGGCTCCAGCTGGTGGATCTGCAAGCGGGAATGGGTGAGACATTCATGGGTGTGCCAGGCTGTGTTCTCTGTGAGTGAGACACTCACGTCCAGTGGAGGGAAAATCATCTTGGCTAGGTAACTTCAGCTGCTGCGGCTGAATTTCTTAGAGCCGTTATTTGTCACATTTCTGGCTAATCTTTCTGGCGTATTTGATCTGTGCAAGCTACCCATCCAGAGAATCTGTCAACCTAGAGGGTCCTTGGTTCAGCTCTCCTTTTAGGACACGCCATCCCCTTGGCAGAGCGGAGAAGGATGGAGGAAGAGGATGAGGATCATAGCCAATTGAGTTAGGCAGAATAATTCTGTCAGGTTGTTTATTTTTGAGTAATTTGTCCTGATTTAATCAGATGGGGTTTCTGAAGCAGTGGTTCCCAGTGGCAGTCTGCTTGGTGCTGCTGTGGGTGGGGGGAAAGGTTGCACAGGCTCTCACTTTTGTGCTGGCCTTTGCATACTCAGGCAAGGTTTGGGGTTCGAAGCGTGCAGTTGCGCACACATGCCATGGTCTGGAAACTGCTGCTATACGTGTTTCTGAAACGGAAAAGACTGGCATTGTTCTGAAAAGCAGCTGCTATTTGTTAATCTCATTGTGCCCAAAATAAATGCTGCCTACGCTTTCTAGTCATTAGAAGTATTCCCTCTCCATTGTAATCATGTGGTCCCCTGTGTGTACTCCTGGCTTTGTGTGCTCCAGCACGATACAACAAGTTACTGAGACTTTAATTACAGGGTTGGGAAGATAAAAAATCAAGAGGATATTGATGTTCTTGATAGTTGCTTCCTTTACAAAAGACAGTTCAATATTAAGTGCGGGTAGATCATGCCACAGAAGACCTGAGGACAGTGGAAGTCCTTTAACATTTCAGAGCACGTGCATCAGCGAGGGAAGGCTGTCCCTGCCCTTAGTCACCTTGAGGATCTACACTTGGTTCAGTTGTACTGTGGCCCCTGAAAGCATTACCTGTGTATTTGTGCTTCAACTTGGACTCACAAGAAGTGAAGGAAGAAGGGAAAAATAGAAGCACAGAAGGGTGATTATAGCTCCTTTATTTGAGTAAACCTAGAGATCACTGAAATGCATACTTGGGAGCTTTCCTGTCGTTTGTACTGAAAGAATGGAAATCAGGATGGATATTTGACATGATTGTGCATCCTGTCACCTCGTGCTATATTTTTAAGTTCATGGGTCTGCGTTGTATCAAAATGCCTTCTCCATCCATTCCTTTTCCTTCCCTTTCCCTTCCCCTCCCCGAAAGCTTGGAGTTACTGCAGGACAAAAAGTATCTTCCCGCCTCTGCTGCCAGCCCGGAGCTCAGGCCCTGTCAGCCCGGGCGCTGCAGCTGTGCGGGGCAGGGCTGCCGCAGGGCCCGGCGCTGGAGAGCTGGGGCGAGGTGCTTCCCCCGACCTTTCCGTGTGGCGCAGCGGGGTCTGTGTGCCTCAGCCCCGGGCGGGAGCTGGCGGCAGGGGCGGCGGGTCGCTGAAGGAGCAGTTCGGAGGTGCTGGCGCTGCCGGGGCACCCGGGAGCGCCGGGCGGAGGACGGGCCGGGCGGCCCCGGGGGACGAGGCCAGCCGGGCTCGGGGACCTGTCGGGGGCCGGCCCCTCGTCCCCGGGGGGCCGCGGGACTCCCCGGCGGCGCCGCCACCCGCGGGGGCCGGGCAGCGCTGCCGCCATTGGCGGCGGGGAGCCCCGCCCGCCCCCGCGGCCTCCCCGCCGTGTCCTAGCGACGCCCGGGGACGCGGCCGGCAGCGCCGGGGCCGCGGGCAGCGCCAGGCCCCTCGCAGCCGCCCCTCGGCGCCGCCGCCCGGCCCGCCGGCGCCATGAGCGGCCCGCAGCCGGGGTGAGTGGGGCCGGGGGGCGGCGGGGGGCTGCCGGGGCCGGTCCGGTCCCTTCGCCGCGGCGTTGCCCCGCGTCCCTCGCTGTTCAGCCGCCTCCGAGCAGGGCGGCGCGCCTTCCTCCGGGGTGACCGGCGCCGGGCCCCGCGCTCTGCGTCCCCGCCGCCGCCCGCCGAGCCGCCCCGGCAGGCGCTGCCCCGGCAGGCGCTGCCCCGGCAGGCTGGCCCGCGGCTGAGGCGGCGGGGGGCGGCAGGCGGGGCGCTGGGCCCGTCGCGCCCCCGGGCTCCCCCGCGTGTGCACGGGAGTTACCGCAGCCGCCAGCAGCCCCGCAGCCCGCCCGGAATAACGTGAACCGGGCGGCTGCTCTTTTTTAACGGTCATCTGCCTTTTTAATTCTGTAAGAATACTGACGTAGAATTAAGCGCCTCAAACAACCTGAAAGACCTAAAGGTGTTTTCTTGCACTCCAACATGGGCAAAACGGTGGTTTTGGACGTTCCGTTTGTGTGGGGTCAGGCTGCTCTGACCTTTGCGACTTGGGAACCTGGGAGGTACCTGCCAGCCTGTGCGGAGGTGAGCGCTTTTTGATACAGGTCCTCTCTGGATTTCAGAGTCCTTCGCCAAGGTAATTACCTTATTCTGTGGTAGAGTCACAGGGAATGGGGCCACTCGCTTCAGGCATTTCCCTTTGTTGTTGTCTGACTTCAGATCTGCAGGTTGTGAATTTCAGAGTATCCAGACTTTCCCAAGATGATGTGAATTACAAATACTGAGGACCTCTGCAGATCTCCGTCTCCATGACAAAATTTGACACATCCTGTTTTAGTGGGCGATGCTCTGAGTAAAGAAGTAATGACATTACTTGCTCATGGTCATACAACCAATCAGTAGGAGAACAGGAGTCTTTTGGCTCCCATTTCCATGTCTAGTTGTGTTCAAGATTGGAACCTGTAGCATGATTTGATTGTTGAAAAACCTTTGAAAAAGTGTTGTGCATGAAAATCTCTTTTATAAAGAAATACATAGAACTCCAAACAAAATACTTAAAACCTTATTCTTGGAAGATTGTTTCACTCTAGTTACCACACAAGGCACTTTTGGACTCTGGATGGCATTTGTTATTTCGGTTTTTGGGAAACAATTATGCCATGGCTGATTGCATTGACTTCACAGATATTTCAAGGAATACCTCCAATCTGCATCTGACATGGAAAACAGTGAAAATCATGCAGCTGTGACTTACAAAGAGCTTGCTGAAGTGGATGGGGAGAGGCCACACATGTGGGGTTTGCCCACTCCTCACAGACTGAATGTAATCCATTTCTCTTCTGGAAACCATCAAACAGTGCTAGCCTAGTGCCGCAGCCAAGTGAGTTGAAGGATCACAAAATAATTTACTCTGGAAGAGATTGCAGGAGGTCTTCTGAACAGATGGCCCTCTTTCCCTGAGAGAGAGGAACCCAAGCACAGTGTAGTCACTGGCCATATTCACTTGGCTTAAGCTTGGAGGCATCAAACAAAATAAGCATTTATGCTGAATAGTGTCATAAGGGCAGCAGTTATCTTCTGAATGCCTGTACTGGTGGGTAGATAGCAAAATCCCATTTTCTGTGATGGAATTGTACCATCTTTGGATTCCTAGGACCATGTGTGCCTGTTGGGCCATTCCCAGCTAAAGTCCTTACCTTCAGGATTCTGAATTCCACTTCTGCAGAAAACCACTTTGCCATGATCTGCTTACCTCTCTGGAGACCCTGACAGCATTGTAATTGGAAGTGGGATATACTTCATGGTGGCTGAAGAGTTTCCTTAGGGACAGAATGGCAGACAGTGGCCGGGTACCTAGAAAGTCTCCTAAGAGTAGTCTTTTCTCCCAAACGGAACATGCTGGGCAGGTGCCCCTGCCTTGTGGGATGTTGAACTTGCTGTTTGTTGTTGACAGCCTGTGGTTAGATTTGTTCTGTCTGAAAGCTAGGCAAGCCTTTCTTGTTTATGTCCCCAGCAGAAACAGTGCAAGATCCGGTAGGTTGTTAGAGTGAGGAATGGTCTCCGTCAGGGGCAGGACTCTTTTTTTTTTGACTGGAGTGGCAATAAACTCCAGCTGTAACATACAACATGGGGGCTATAATTCCGTATGACTCTGCTAATCAATAACTAAAGCTTTGGTGCTCTCTTAGATTATTTCTTTGGTGAGCAGTCACTGATTTAATTGCACTGTAAATTATTAACTGTGAAGATTTGCTTTACAAAATTAATGTAGGATGCCTACTGTGACTTTGTCCTGATATCCTTTTAAATGCGTGAGAACGGTCTTAAAAATCATTGTGATACACAGCACTGGCTCTGCATACAGTGCATTGTGCACTGCAAGCTGATAAAAATCAGATACTGTTAGTAAATAATAGTGGCAATGATAATGCAATGAAAATCCTGCAGAATACAGAGTCCCAAGTGGACAGTTCCTTAATTTACTAAAATCCTAGTCATCAGCTCTAGCATGTTTTCTGTTTTGCATACTCTGTCATCTGCACAGCTGGACTCCCCACAGCTGCAAATGTAATTCTTCCTGGGCGTTTTGGCCTGATGTGTGTTTTACTTTGGCTCTCGATACATTTTTAAAGCAAAATAGATCGTGGCTCTTTTGGTTTCTGTGGCTCCATTCTGCCCATTAATTTGGGTATTTGTACTTGCCTTTATTACTTTTGTTAATGGGGAAGAAAGAAGAGTTGGCTCCAGTGACAGCAGTTTATTTTTCTGAATGGGCAATTACAGTGTTACCCTAGGAGTGTGAATGATACTGAAGCATGAGTGGTAAGCACCCAGACTACTGCCTGTCTCAAATGACGGAAGGCCAAGCTGCCTACGTGAAGCACAGCCAGACCTGGGAATGGGACACGTCTGCCTCCCAGGTCCCATGGCTGGGCCAGGAGTTGGGGTGCTTCTTTCAGGTGTGGAGTCTCTCCAGGGACTCCATAGAGAGCATGTACTCCACACATGTGATCGCGTTTGATAGATGGTGTGCCCTGGCTTTGTTTCCTACCCTTCTGGTGGTCCAGAAAGGCTTTGTGTTCAGATGACTTCGAGGATGAGAATTATGGCTGGCTTCACGTGATGGGAATGCTCCTTGGCACCTCTTGCCCGCCTTGGCAGATCCATGTTAACTGAGCTCCAGAGGTTTGCTCTGTATTAGTAGAACTGGCTAGTTAGTTAATAAAAGGTTTATGTAATTGGGGAATTTTCCTTTTTCTTATTGTGTATGGTCCCTCACTTTAAAATTCTAGTCAGGGAAGAAGCAAAGAGATTTTTGATGGTTGACTTTTTGCTTTTAGAAATTTTGAAAAATGTAATCTCTAGTATAATGTAAAGTGTATTCTCATCTATGATAGTAAGCAAGATAAAGAACATTTATTAAAAAAAAGTGGATGTCCATTGAAAAGTTATTGTTAAAATAGGATGCTACTGTTTCTCAGTGACTCTGTAGTAAAAGTCCTATGTCTGGAACATCACTGTTGAAGAATTTGAGGAGGTTGCTTCACTTGAATCAGTCTTGTTTGGGCAAGAATTTGGAGAACTCAGCTCAAATTTAGATGCAAGTGAGGGAGGATTTTGAGAAAATTAAATAAAAATCAGGAACAAATTGTGTACAACCAAGCATTCTAAATAACCTTAAGTGTGAAATTACTGCACTAACAGTGATATGTAGTCACTGGCCGTGATACCAAAGAAACAAATGTGATATTAATTTTGATAAGAGCTTCAAAACTAGTCCCAGAAACTACAGATCAGTCAGTCTAGCTTCTGTGCCAGGAAAATTGCCTGCAATTCTAATAAAAAACTGGAATTTGTAGAGAGAAGAATAAACAGGATAAACAGGCAGAGAAAAAGGACTCCCAGAAATACCCAGAAAAATGGATTTTTTGGACTTACTGTGATAGGACCGTAACAAACATTTTGTATAGTACTGTTTAAGACTGATGCTTTTCCTTTGCTGTACGTTTTTCTAACATGCATTTTTGTCAGTTCTGCATTTCTATCTGTTGTAGAGGATTTAAGGGTGACGTTTGTATATAGCTCTTAAATATTTAAATCTCTGGAAGAAAACTTCTCGAACTTCTATTATCCTTTTATTGATAATGTGTGCAGTAGCAGAGGAATAAATGAGACCAATGGTCTGCTTTGCTGAAGAGCTTGTTTCTGACAGTCCTCAAGTTAGGTAATTCATGACATTTCTCAGATAACTTGCTATTAGGGAAATGTCCCAGAAGTTAGAGGTTGCATTATTCTGTGAAGCAAACGATGAACCCAAATCTGTGTTGCAGCAGTTCTGTGACTGCATCTTTCTGAATCATATTCCTGTCTGTTTCACCCTTGCCATTCGTAAGCAGCATTCTGAATTGTATCTTCACGCATGATCTGAGTCAGCAGAGACCGAAAAGAAATAGAGCTTGGGCTGCTGAATGGGGTGAACATGAGAGGGTGCTGCTGTTTTCCCAACACTGGACATGTCTGTGCCATAGTCATCTGTTGGTGCAAGGGAGCACAAGTCTCATCTGAAGCTTAGGCTTGACAATAAGTTGTGTGCTTTTGAGCACACGGCACAGATTCCATTCAGAGGATAAGGTCTCACCCTGGCTGCTCTTAGACTGGAAAGTATACCTGCACCTTGTCTGCTGGAGCACTGAATGGGTCTGATCCTTTTTGTGTCAATGGGATACTCCAGACAGATTTGGGCCAAGCCCAAGCATAGTACCGATATGGCCCACTCCCAGCTAAACTTACCTAAAATCTACTGGGGGAGGGTGAGCTGGTCAGCTGAAATAAGCAGGAAAACTAGCAGGAGCTCCAGGTGAACACAGGCTTGCAGGGCCAGCCCCTGCTTACTGCACGTGATTTAAATCTGAGTTTGAGCTGGTGCCTGGGGTATTCTGTGTGGCTCTGTCTGTGCTGGTTATTTTGACAACAGAGGCATTCAGCAGGGCAGAGAGCTCAGGCTTCTCCTGGCAGTCTGGCTCTGTGGATCCAGTTGCATTCTTCCCAATGGTTTAATGGGTTTTGGTTCAGGCCCAAAACATTTCCTTATTTCCTCTAATACCCTTTTGAACTTTGAATTTAATTCAGCATTTTTGAGGACCAGCCTGTTCATAATTTAAATGAGAAAATACACGTACAGAAACTTCTTTGAAATGAAAGTTGCTACATAACTGTGCTCAGATGGGAGTTGCATTTTAACTAGTTATATGGTCCATGAAATATTAGATGGAAGGAAGCAAATGAAAAGGAATTGGATTGAGTTTCTCCTCTGCCTCCGTATGCAATTGCCAGGTGATACCATAAGTCAATACTTAGCACAACTGATGTAATCTGGTGGTTTCAAATGCAAACAGTGGATTAAAAAAGTAATATAGAACAGTTGCTATAGTACCAGTGTTTAATCAACATGCATAACAGGGTAAGCTAAATTGTTTGTTTAAAGTTTAATTTATTGTTGGTAGGCTACCTGTGAGGTTATTGTGAAGCCCCAGGTAAAGTTCCTGTAAATCCATGATCTGTTTGGTTTTTTTTGGATTTCTTTTTTTTTTAAATTGTTCTTTCTTTCCTTGAGTATACGTTTGTGCATGGTAACTCAGCCTAGCAATAGACGTTTATCTTGAATTAGCCCATTGAAAGATATGTAGTAGAGGCACAGTGGCATTTAAATGTAAAGCCAAAGGAAAAAAAAGAGATCAATCTCTTATGTAATTAAAACATATTCTGCCTAGAGAGCCCAAAGGTCAGGCTGAACATATTATGCAATATGTATCTGAGTGTATACATTTTACAAATGTGAATGGATTTAGAGTATTAAAAACTTAAGCCTACTGTCACTTACTTTGTTATTTGTCCTGTTTTCCAGAAGGTGAAGTAAGATAAGGTTGTGCTAAGAACTATTTAAAAATATATCTGCTAATTATGGATGCTTCAGTTTTTGTGTTCAACTCTCATATATTAGGTTCAATTTTTGGAAGCTCTGATCTTTGGTAGCTGCAATGGGTTAGCTCTGGTGCCTTTCCAGAGATGCATGACAATTGTTGGGTCAAGCAGGGGAGGGCCTTGCTTTGATGGTCTGCATGGGCTGGTTCTCCGTGTTTGTTGGTCTTACAGTTTTTCACCAATAAATAGAAGAGAGATGCAATTTGTTCACTTCGGATTGTTCAATGTATGCATTAAAGAGAATCTTTAGTATATTGAGTTGGGAACTAGAAAAGACTTGAGAGGTTCTTGCATTTCATATTGGGCCCATTTTTATTGCTCTGGATACAGCAGAGGACTTGTGCACCCCTATGTCAAGGGTCTTTGAAGGGGAAAAAATTAGCAGAAGGTGGTGTAGCCCAACTGTTCTGGCCACTACAGCGGCATAGTCCCAGGAATCTTTTAGACTGAACAGTACTCTAGAGCTGTCGTAGTACCGGGTGGTTGGTCTCTTTAAAATCTTGAGAGCGCAGTGTGGCTAAAGAGATCTGGGTCTTCAGCTTTGACCCACGCAGGCTGATACTGAACTGAGTGATGAGTTGCCCAGCATCTGTGCTTTCTCACCCAGGAGGGGCTGGGTTCTTGAGAGAGAGAGGCACTGTCTCTCCCCACTCAGCTGTCTTCTGATGCCCTGCTTTGGATGAGGACTCGTTCCTGTCCTTCCAGCGCACAGCATGCTCTCCACAGAAAGACTGAGGTGGTGAAAAGGTGGCAGTTTGCTGAGTGCCAGAGCAATAGTGTGTCAGGATTCATGCAGACAGATGGGTGTGCTTGCTGGCCTTTTGTACAAACTCTTTATTTTCCTGCAGAGGACATTTGTTTTTTGTTTAGCTTGAGCAAATTGGTCACATAGAGTAGATCTGATGATTTTTGGTAAAATGTAGTAGCTGCATTTAGAGAGGGAAAAAAAGAAGTATTCTCATCAATGCAAGCTGCACTTCAGACAAACTGCTGCCATATGGTGACAGCCAGCAAAAACATACTACAGTAACATATGCTTTCTAGCCTGTAAATACCACAAAAGTTATGAATCTTGCCCTGTACAAGTTTTGTGCGATTGAATTTATGAATATGTTTGTGGGATAAGCATTCTTGTCTGTTTATATAAATAATATTCTGGACTCACTGTTGTGTTTGAATAAATGGTCCGCGAAATAGAGAGGGCAGGTCCTAATCTTCCTGTCCTGGATTAGTTTTCCCGAGTGGTTTGTGAGTTCTGTTGGTGTAAAGGCCAAATGGAGAACTGTTTTTTAAACAGGCTTTTTTGTTCATGAACAAATTAGTGGTTGGCCACGCAACATTTTAACAGACACATAGCTGAATTCCAAATGGTTCAAAACAGGAGGGAAGACTTAAGCATTTTTTTTTTGACACCTGAAATTGAAGCTGCTTAGTTTTCTGTGTAGGTGTTCCAAGTGATGAATTTGATATGCAGTCCCTCTGATGGTGGGAACATTAAAGAAGAGGAAATTGCCATAAAAAATGGATGGAAATGTGGATACTGAAGGAGGCTTTGGCTGCAAACACCAATAAGTAGTCTTCATCAGAGCAAGGATTTGCACCCAAGTTAGTAACATGTATGCTAACTTTCAAGCCAGTGAAAATACTATGGAAACAGTGTCCTGCCTTAAAAATATGTTTTGGTGCTAGCAGTTTTTGCTAATCTAAGTAGACTGAAGAAAGCAATTTTTTTTTTGTGTTAGATACCAGACAATAATGGCTGAGAGCTGGCAATGAAGACCACAGGAGAATTCCTTTGTGTAGGTAAAGTCTGATAAGTGATATGCCTGGAGCCAAAGGTTGGACTAGATGGCATCTGGAGGTCCTTCCCAACGCAAGTTATTCTTACAGGTCTTTGCAAAAGCTGCCAGAAACTCCGTTGCTGCCATATCTGTCACCAGTTAGGAGGTGGCAAAGGAAGGGGAGCACGGGGTGCATGGTGGGGCAGCGGAAGGTGTGCGGTGGTGCAGGAGTTCTGGGACGTCTCTCTCCCTGGTGATGTACTGTATACTCATGTACTTCCAACAGGGCCCGTGGCAGGGTGACAAGGGAGCTGGGGTCTGTGTCTGCCGGACTCAGCCAGGAATTCATCTCCAAATGTTGTATTGTGTGATACCGACCTGCCGAAGGTCAGAATTTATTGCCTGAGGAGGCTGTTGCGGGAGCTGGTCTTGGAGGAGACTTTCAGGGCTGGGCTCTGTTGGACCCTGTCCCTCGGTGGTGGTACGCCATTTGATGCTGAGCTGCTGTGTCTTATGTAGAAGTCACTTGTTTCTGATGCAGATCTTCTGGAGGCAATAAGGTGTTGTTTTTATATAAACTAATGGGCATTTATCTGACAAAATGCTGGGCATGATACATCAACACCAATTTTGTGCAGCAAACTATTGGGTAAGTCTTTATAACTTAAGCTGTAATAATTTGGCTGTCAAAGGGATTATATGCATCTGTATTGATTTTTATTTCAGATTTCTTGCAACCTACAATAGCCTTACAGACAAACACCTGGTTGGATATTTCAGCAATACCAGGATAAGACGACATCTACAGAGATCAGGACTGGTGAGATTGAAAAGTTTCCTTTTCTGAGAAAAAAAGAAAAGAACTCTTTGTCTCTTTTTATATTGCACAAGTGAAACCACTGATGGTTCTGTTGTTTATTTGTTAGAGGTCTGTGTTGTCATTGGTAAGAATTCAACCAGCTAGGCAAACATGTGAAATTATGCTGTGCCAGATCAAAGCCACACGATCACACTGAGACTGAGGGTGGGTTTGTTTAATCCAAGCATTTCCCACTGCGTTATTATCTACTGTTGGTCAACTAGATATTGCAGGGACACAGGGCTGTGGTGCATAAGGCTGTGCTACTGAAATCAGAATAACAGAAAGACAAGTAAAACTTTGCTTGGAGCTTGGCTCCATGTGCTAAGTGGTTTTGAAGACACTAGTGACAGCTGAGGAAATACTGTAGCTGGCATTGAGCATGTTTCAGGACATCAAGGTCCAAGGGCCACCTGGGGCTATGAAGATGCTAGCATGGGGGATGCTGATGGATGATGATTCCACACTAGAAGTGAAGTGCTAACAGTCAATATGGAGGCCATACTCCATAGAATATCAAGCTTACGCTTCCACTGCACCTTCTGTAATGCAACAGTCATAATGCTTATCTATGTGAAGCTGGGAACAGTGGCTGACATGGATTGATGATGTATCTAAATATTGGAGAGCCTTGGCTTAGCCCTGAGCTTCTGCTCAGTAATGCATTTTCAGTAAGTTGTTACATATGGCACTGTATTCCTGCACAATTGCGGTGATGTGAGACTGTTTGTCAATCTGCTTGTATTTCACATGCAGGTGGAAGAAGATATTTCATGGAGAGGTTTTGATAAATTCAGAATGTTTTTATGTTTTTGCTCCGTATTTCTTTTTGCTCATTGGAGTTTGCCTCTGCAAAATCTTTCAGTTTGCAACTATACAAATCATATTGATTCTCTTAGGTTTTTTAAACTGTGAAATCTAAATATCTTTGACTAACTGTTTAAATAGCTCCAGTGTTATTTTTCAAAGTGTTTAACGGAAAACTGAAGGATTTGGTAAAGTTGAATGTGCTGGATATTTTTAAAAATATTTATGCAGTCCTAGGTGTCCTCTGTTTAGCACAGGCAGGTGCAACCCTTACACAGTAGGAAGGCAAGTATTTAATTCCCTTCCACTGACTTGGGCAATGGCCCATGAAGAGTAAGGCTGAGCCCTCAACTGTTAGAAAATGTGACTGCTGCTCTCCTGCTCTCTTCATTTGGCTGATGGGGTCCCTGGGGTCAAAGAAGCTACAGTTCTGTGCTGGGAAGGTGAGTTCTAGCACCATCGCAGAAGCAGAGGTGGTAGCTAACCGGGAAGAGAAAGTAGTCTTTCTGGGAAATTGCACTCTGTTTAAAAACATACTTTACTCTATCTTCTCCTCTTCTTTATAGTTACATTGTATTTGCTTATGGCAGATCTCAAGGAGTGGAAGAATAATATCTGAGAAAGAATACCGGCTAAATGCTATGAGAAGGGATCACCAAAGATACGTACAGGAGTGCCTGGCTCAGGCCATATATCATAAGGTCCTTGACATGGAGGTATGCATTTACTAGTGATGTGTAAGCCTTTTCAGATACTTCCCTACTGACAGCCAGTGTCTATTAACTCGTACTGGACTGTTTTCTGTAGCTGCGCCCTCGTGCTGCCCTGAAAGGTTCTCTCCTGCTGGGTGAAAGGACAGTCTTTGTGCTTGGCATCCCCCATATGAAACCTCCACTGGCCTCTAGTTATTAAACCATACTGTCATTAGAACATACACTGTCCCGGCTCACTTAATGCACTTTGGCAGTCATCAGATTATGGGATGATATTCACAGGGCTAGTTTGCTTAAAAAAAAATCTAATAAAAACAAAATAGTTTGAACATGATTATATATCTTATTTGAGTACAAAATTTGGGCACATTCCTGTTATGTATCAAGAATGGAGCTGGTCCTTACAACTTTACAAATGCTCAATTGCTCCCTTGCCAATGTTAATATACACAGGTGTAATGCAAATGGATTGAATCAATAGCAGTTTCATAATAGGGCTCAATGAGGGTAATGATCAGGGAGCAGGCAAGTGATAAGCAGAATGAAGCAAGTGTTCTTACATTCATTGACATCTCGTAATGTCCATTAATGAGATTTCTCTTTCTTTTACATTGATAGCGTCATCATCAGCTGGAAATAAAAAGGAACCTTGAAAATTCTGTGAGGAAGGAGAGGGTGCAGAAAATCAAGGTGAGGCTTGAGTGCTACTGAGTACTGATGGGACATGGCAGTTTGTCCCTGTGTTAAATAACAGCCATGAGTCAGGCCAGAGATTCGTTGAGCCAAGTGTCCTGTCTCTGATGTTTATGGAAAAAGTACAAGAAACAGGGAAGTAGAGGATGCTGCTGCCCCAGGTTACATCTCCTTCTTCCTCTGTCCAGCAGTTCAGGAACTTCCATTCATGCACATGATTCCTTTTGAATCTACTTATTATCTTGTTTGTGGAATTTAATTATGAGTTGTATGAAATGGTACTTCTTTGCATTTCTGCGCAATAATTAGTGTATCTGCTGTCCGATAATTCTGTTTGATGCTCTGTTGTTCTCAGGAAAAGAAGTTAATAACTGTTCCCTTTTTCAAAGGCATTTGTGGTTTTACATACCTTTTTCATATTCCTTCTCAGTTTTCCAACCTGAAGACCCTCAGTCTATTGATTCTTTCATAGGTGAGCCATTCCAGGCTTCTCATTACTGTTGCCATTTTTTTACCCTTTCTAGTTCTACTATTTCTATTTTGAAATGGGGAACCAGAACTGGATGAATAATTTAAGATACGTGTTGAAGTTCTCCTTGTAATTCTAGACACTATCTGCTTTTGACTGCTGCTGAGCACTGAGCTCACATTTTCAGTTGTTTTCCTCTCCACATGATGTTTAGCAGAACCAGCATGTATGTAATGAAAAGAGGTTTCAGAAGTCTTCACTTTGGTGTCATGTAGGTAGAGCTTGATCCTGTAGTTGTTACAGTCATGGAAATCCCACAAAAGTCAATGGTTCTTTTCCCCATGAAGTCACTTGGACTCGTATGGGAAAAGTTGTTCTCATTTTGGCTGAAATATACTCAGCATCTTATTTCTTTATTAGGAGCCTGCATACATCAAGAAGAATGCATTGAGAAGGTAGCTGCTTCTTTCAGCAGTTGAACAATATAAAATCTTTTTAATTTTAAATAATACATTTATAAGCAATTCATCAGGTAAAGAAAGGAGGAGATTTTAATGAAAAACACTGATCACTATGGTAATTGCAAAAGCATTATTTACTGAACTCCTGCTGGTAGAAAGTCGCCACAGTGGAAGCAGCAACTAAGGCACCCTATAAAGGGATTCTGGACTTGGATTATTTTGGAACATAAACCAAAACTGCTACCTTCAGTGAGAAGCATAAGGGAGACGCCTGCAGATATGTGATCTGTATCTTTGCTGTGATGCCACGCTGGGACACAGGAACCTGGCTGGAATTAGCAGTGTAATTTAATTCTCACCTCATATATTCAGTGAATTCGGCTGAGTAGCTAATCTAAGAGGAAAGGAGAAAGACAGATGTCTGGGCAAGGGAGGATGAGAAACATAGCTATCTATTTCCAGGAGGGTAGTCAGCCTAATGTGGAGCTTTTGAGAAGAAAAGGTAGGGAGGGGCAGGAGCCAGAGCAAGGAAGTGGCAGATACACTCAAATTTAAGAAAGAAAGAGGCCTTCAACCAAAACAAGAATTGGGAGATACACAGAAACAGGCAGATGAATTGAATTTGTGGGGATCTGCAGCTGGAGAGGGCTGCAGGGAAATGAATCAGGGATGGGAACAAGTCTTTTCGCTCATCCCTCTTTCATCCTCCCCTTGACTTCCTTTCCTTTCTTAACCAGGTCTTCCATGGGGTCTAGGCAATTTGATTGACAGATGGAAGGCAAGCTCAAACATTGCTGTTAAGAGTATTTAGTACCTCAGAGATATAAATTTCTATTCTTTTAGGTGGAACAATTCAGAAGATCAGTGGAAGGTGCTAGCCCTATGCGCTCCCCACATCCACCACTTGGTCCAAGAAATTGTTACAGGCTCCATCCTTTAGTGGCTGGAGAACCAGCTGGTCACTCACAACTGGTGAGTTTCAGCAAATGCTCCGTATGCTATAATGTAAGCACCCACAGCTGAAAGCATGCACATATACCTATGACATCTGTGCTTAATCTAGAGCATTGACTGCCCTGATTGTTCCAGATCACGGCCTCATCCTTCATCACTTGAGGCTGATTTCCTGTTTGCAGTATTGTGCCATTCAAGAGAAATCTTGAGAAGCCAATGTTGCAGGAATGTCACAACAGAAATCAGAAAAAAATAGCTTTGCTTGTGATAAATCTGCTTTAATCTTTCCCTTTTTTTTTTGCCTCGTTACCCAAGGTTAGGCCAGTATCAATACATTAAGTATTGTCCATGAATACTGTGGCTGTAGGCAAGTTTACAGATGTTGTAAAATCGTGTAAGCAGTGGAGGTCTTTTAGAAAACAGTTGAAGCAGTATGACTAAAACTCTTTCCAGAAGGCCGTGCTTTGGAGCTCTGGCTCAGAATCCTCTTACTCTCTGTTAACAGGCAGAGAAGGAATGTTAATATACTCTTGAAATATAATGATACTGAAGTCTAAGGTCAAAGGTCAAATATATAGTCCAGTTTTAACTGGTTCTCCATTTCAATAATGATAATTGGTGCAGACTGAAGAGAGACTTTGTCTTGAATGACCTTTTACTTTCCATCCCATACAGAGGGCACCTGGACCTGTAGTTGATTATAATTGTGGAAATCCTTCTCATCAACACCGATCCAAGGAGCCGGCCTTTTCTAAGATGGTGAGTTAGCTCAGTTAAATAGGTTTTTTTAGGTTTTAACATTTCAATGTGGGTATAAAGGAAAAGATGAAATAAAAAAGTCAGAAAAATGCTGAGAATGGAACAAAAATAGACATGCTTTTGTCGTGCATTCTCTCAGTGTCCATGTACTGAAGTCAAAATACAGCACACTGCTGCAGTTTCTATGAGTTCATTATGTTTGCTTCAAGGCTGCACTGTGAAGAGGCAGTAGCAAAACCTAAATTTATGCCCAAGAGTTGTTTTGGATGCTCCAGTTTTTGGATACTCAATTAGAGATGCCTGATGGGGTCTGGCTCTTCAGAGGCAGAGTAGAAAATTTTGTTTCCTGAAGGTACCTGAGAATCACTCATCACTTCCAAATATCTTGATCAGTGCTATTTATTTTTTTCTTTATGATGCTGCTCTGCACTGGAAACTATACACTGAGATTTTGTAGCTGTTTGCTTTTTCTTTTTCTAGACTTCCTGGCGACCAAATACAGCTCCAGGAAATATGCAACACCCGCTTCGCCTCCAACCACTTCGCAGCTGTGCTGCAGTAGGGTCTGTACTGAAGACTTCAAGCTCTAAACAAAAGTGCCATGCACTTGAAAATGATGAGCAGTTTGCCAGTGGGGTGAGGCCATATTTCATTCTGAATATAATACAATTTTAGGGACAGCTTTATAATACTACTTTAGTACTGTAGTTCCCAGAACCGTATACTGCAGGCAACACACCTACCAAGTGGTTATCAGCTTTTATTTAAACTCTCCTTTTTAACCTCCCCTTAATTTTCAAGACATTTTCTTACTGGTCTAATGCAGTTCTTGATCACAGCCAGGAAAAATGTGGTAACTTCTCTTTCATAGTATAAAATCTCTCTGCATGCAAAATTTTCTGCCTCCACATAGATTTTCTGTTATGTAGAGAGGGAGGCAGCCACTTGCTTAACACCAATAACTCAGGAATATTTCCACACAGTCTTACAAATTTTCATCTTCATCTACAGCTGCAAAGTAGCAAAAAACTCATTTGTTTTTTTTTTTTTGCCATTCCTCCTACTAAGTCACACTAGTGGGTTCAGAGAGTGAGAGCTTTCTGGAATAGCCAAACATGATCTTGATATGTATGCAGTTACTTTCAGGTGAGATTTGGACTTGTCTTCTGTTCTAGAAAAACATTATGTAATTGGCTTTGTGTTAGGAATTCCATGGGACTGGAGGATTTTCGAATGGGACTGCGACCTGCCACCCCTGACTGGCAGACACTGTATGAATAGCTCCCTTCTTCTGTGCATTTGCTCTGTATTGTGATGGTCATGATCCTTTCTCCAAGAATTTGCTGGCACTATCTATGTGTACTCAAATTATTGGTGATTTAAATGGTTTCTTTAATGCTCGCTACTGACAAAACAGCTAAATCAGATCCAGATCATGCAATGTTTGCAAAATTTATTCTCTAGAGATGTTTTGCTTTCCAGGCCCTGGTTCTCTGCATTTCATGCTAAAGGAGGACTAAACCTCCAGTACAAATGGGAAAGGAGCGTTTTGAACCACATCTTGTATAATTGATGCCAAATGATGTTACTGCTGGAAGATGGTGGCTGCTGTGGAATTTGCTTGCCAGCTGAGAGAACACAGCAGTGCTGTGGGGTTGTGCAGTAATCTGTCTGCTTGTGATCAGAACTCTGCATGGTTACAAATATTACATGGTTTACAATGTTGTATATATCTATGAGGGTGACATTTTCAAGCAATCTGCCTATTGCTTTGCAACTTAAAAGAAAGGGTTTTAGCACAGAAATGTTTTCATGAACAAAATTACAAGCACCAAGTTAAAGAATTGTTCTAGCAGTATGTGTGTTATTAAATGTAAAGAGCAGTCAAACCATGGTTAGTTCAATATGCTTGGTAGCTATTTTTGTATAACCTATTTAACCTGGTTAAAATGTTTTTGCAGGGGGAGAGAAGTGGGTTAAGACTTATGAATTCAGTGGAATATGTGACTGGTATATCCCCATATCAACTCCCCGTCATTAACAGTTATGTGATACCAGTGCCACCTCCCCCCCTGCAAAAAGGAGACAAGAATGTAAATGCAGCGAGAAATGGGGTGCCCAGAGGCAGACGATTTCATCCCACTGCTGCACCAAATGGCTTAGAGCAACTTTTAACAAAGGTAAGTTATCTCTGTCTACTTCTCAGTTTATGTATAGGTATATTACCTTCCTCACTGATGTATTCCCCTAATGCTGACAGATGCATATACCTAATTTGCACAAAGATTCACTGAATTTTTGAAAGAAAGAAAATTTCTAACTATTAAAATATATAACCGCCACCATCTCTCTCTATACTAAAACATTTGATGTTTTTCATCAGTTGGGGGAAAAAAAGGTGCTTGAACAGAAGAAACATAGCAACTCTTATTTAAAGCCTTCCATCTTAGTCAATGTGATCCTGTCTCTGAACATGTCTCGTACCAGAACTTCAGAGGGATATTTGAAATGCCTTGAGTGTATGAAAACTTCATCTGTTACACTATAGCTCCAGCCAGTTTTGACTCCTGTAAAGGAAATTGTAGGAACCCAGGACTGGGAGGGACAATATGGGTCATTAAACCTGGTCCCTGCAATTTTGGGCAGTTCAATGCAATGGATTTTCAGTCCAAAATGTTTTTCTGCCCTCCTGCGTGTTACAAAACACTTTTCAATTTAAGCAGCTCAAGGCCTGTCTTAAAAGACTGGAAGTCTCAAGTGTAGTATGCTGCACATACATGATCTTTGTGTTCACCTTTTGTTACAGTTAGAACATGAATGCATTTTTTGTGTATTTCCTGCTGCAGAATTCTGGAGGATTCCCTAAGCCCTCGTTACGCAGCAACGCATTTGTTACCATGGTCTTTCTAGGGAAAAGTGTGCATTTATCTCATGATGACACTGATTACAGAGATGAAATCAAAGTCTATCAGCAGCATTGTGGAGGAGAAAACCTTTGTGTCTACAAAGGCAAGCTGTTGGAAGGAGGTAAGGATAAAGAGTCAAAGAGTTCATATTGATTCTAGCAACATCTTTTTTTTTTTTGCTAAAATGTTGATGTGATATCAAAATGATTTCAGCTGAGCTCAGTCAAGATATATGCATCCAGGGACCTTTATACCATCTGCCTCCACACTAAATCTGAATGTACTGTTTCATGATTGAAAGTGAGGTTACAATTACTTTTGCAAATTATGGTAGAATGAATGTAGAGAACTGATTTAACAAAATACTGTAGCTTGGATTGATTTTGTATAGAGATGTATGGTTAATAAAGTAGTTGTAGTGGTAAACTGTCCTTAAACAGGGATATGTTTCTGACTTGCTATAGTACATCAGTGTATGTTGCTTATTATTCTAGAAGGAAAAGTACTTAGTGGGAGCCCAATTCCCATCTCTTTTACGTGAGTGCGATTCCATCACACCAGTAAAATGGGAATTGTGTTCTGGGAAATTGGGAAGAGGAAATTGCTGGGAGATTTTCACTTACGAAGAAGAGTGATTCCAGAGATCATACCCCTCATTCCAGCTTACAGAACCCACTGTGTCTGTGTTTGCATTTTCACTGGATATGGGAAGATAGCGGAGAGATCCTTGCACTTCAGCCTGTCCCCTGAGGTTATGGGTGCACTGCAGCACGCCCACAGATCTGGTTAGGGCGTTTGTTGCAGCTGTGTCCCAGCTGTGCGGAAGATGTTCTTTGTGTGTGCTCCTGTTGTCCAGAGCCCCATTCACACCTATTAGGGCACCTGCTGGAGTATGCTGTGGCTTCCTTCCTGCTGGTGTGTGCTCAGTTTACTCTGGAAGGATACTATGACTTGTGGGTTAAGGGAGTACAACCCAGTCCTCTCCACCCCTGGCATGGAGCTGGGTAGCAGTCTCAGTGCCCTTAAGGCCTGAATGCTGAAAAATGGCCTTGCAGAGTAGCCTGAAATGGCTCCAGAAACAGCATCTTTCAGCTGCTCAGTGTTGCTCTGAGTACAACCGTGTTAGTGCAGGCCCAGAGCCACTAATATTGCGGCTGTACTGATCTTGAGCCTGATTGCACTCTGCAAGGTGCTGCACTGAGGAACGTGTGCATTACACTGCAGGACCTCTAACATACTGCTGCACTGCACCATGTGGACACATGCCAGGAATCCTAAACTTTCTGTGTATTATCTACACTCCTGTAAGGCAAGTGGAAGAGTTAATTTTTTTGAGTCGGGAGGCTCTGGTCTCTGTTCCGCTGTAGCAGTGAGCAGCCAAACTGATGATGTATTTGCTTGTCACAGGTGTGTCCAGCTTGGTACTCCTGGGTTGGAAAGAGACAAGGCTGTTGTGTGGGGAGGAGGTAGAGTTTTACCAACTAATTCATACAGCCGAGAACCAAAGTACCTGACCTGAGAGGGCTGGGTGCTTTGGTGGTGGTGCAGATGAGATACAACAATTGCAATAGGCTGACAGTAAAGCATAACCTTTTTCTTTGAACCCTTTCCTGTCTGTGATTACAGAGACCTTTCAGTTCATCTCAAAGAGGCACCATGGTTTCCCGTTCAGCCTCACCTTTTTTCTCAATGGGATTCAAGTGGACAGGTTGAGCTGTTGCTGTGAGTACAAACATCAGAAGCGTTCCAGACTGGGAGGCAGACATGGATACTTTGGCTTTCTCAATGTGGAAGGAGCATCTCCTTGCTACAGGTATGGAGATGAATACACTTTGCTCACAAGGACTTAACAGTCCAGTTTTTAGAGAGTTTATCACTCGTTTCCTCATTTTTAATCTTTCTGGCACCCCACATCTCTGTAGAACCTTGTCTGTCTCTCAGTGCCCCTTGAAATGTGAAGAATTGAGCTTATCCCTCAGGGTCCCACATCCAAGGATGCCATCAAAGTCAGCTACTTTTGTGCTGCCTCTTCAGTCACTGTGTGGAGTATGCACAGCAGTGGACAATGTTTGCACTAGATACGCCAGCTTGTCAGGCGGCAGTCAGCACTTCCCTAACAGTCGAGTATGGAGGAATAGGTGTGGGGTGGTATACATATGCCACTTGCATGTTTCTGGTGGAAGTGATAGTGAAATAAGTGTCCAGAGTGCTGCCGAGTTAACTGTAGTTTTCAGGGTTTTCTTTGTAATTGTGAGAACAAGATAATTTATTTTTAAACAACTCTGCCTCTAAGGTGGGATTCTGCTGTTAGACCCCTGGTTGCAGAATAAGACAGTATTGAATGTTAGGCATGTTTCAGACAACAAATCTGTGCAGAAGATTCTTGATTTTGGGCAAGAGTCAATGCTGTGAGCAACAACTGTGGTTTTGCCAAGAAGCTTTAATTTTAATAAAATCTTCCTTTTGTGTGATTGTTAAGTCATGCCAGACAAGTAAACTTCTGCACACACAGATAATTTTAAAACTTTTTTGTTCTTTTTGTGAGCAGCAAGCCGTTGGAAGAAGAGAACCTCCACAGAGCTATACTCTATTTTTTAGATAAGGACTGAATTCTAAGAAAAAAATTCCACTTTATTGTACCATATTTTTTCTACTCCAATCTAATATTGAACATGATTTATGTAAATGTATTACTTAGTATGTTCAAAGTAGTGAAAAGCATCTGAATTCGGAACGGATATAGTGGCTATAGAGTTTAGGAATTGCCCAAATCTCAGCTTTTGAGTGATTTCTAGAGAGACTTGAAGTGAATTTTCTGAATTAATATAGTGTCCAGAAATTGGTTGATTTCTTCCTGAGTTGTCCCCACCTTCTGTCCACCTTCCTGTCTTATTCTTAGTGATATCTCTGTTTTCCTGTCTCTGGTCAGTCCAGCCAACCTTGTCTGGTGACTGAAAAACATCTCCATTAACCCGCTTCTCCCCATAAATGACAACTGTTTACATGTCTCCTTCAGGTCAAACGCAGTTGTATTTGTTTCCTATTTTGAGTATGACACCACATCCACACAGTAAATACCCACGCTGATTCTCAGGAAAGATCCCAGTTGATTTTTCCCTGTTGGGTTAAGGCTTTGGTTCACAAAGACATGATGCCGCAGTGGTTTCTACACCGATGCTGTGATCTTTGCACAAAGAGTTGTCTGCTGGCCTAGGTCCAGCATTTCAGTACAGTAGAATTGCTTCAATATCAAAAAGGTCCCTGAAAAAAATACCACAAACAAATAATTAAAAGGTAGGGCTCTTTTCAGAAATTGTCACATTTACATTTTATGCCCACAAAGCTAAAGGATTTCTAGACTGAATGACTGTAGGATATTTCACAGTAGTTTGTAAACAGCTTGAATGTGAGGGGAATTGCGATCAAGCCTTACATAAAAAGGCAGTTTTGGTGGAGGAAAGTTTTTAAGCCATAGTTGTCTGTGAAGAAAATATGGTTTTCCAGAGAAACTTGTGATTAGCTAAAGTGAAAGTTCCAGTTTCATCCTCTGCTTGCAGAGTTGAATCAATGTACTACATACAGCACAATGTCCTGACCCTCACGGGTGGTGTAGGGTGGCTCTTCATGTCTGCAGTTAATGTTAATCAGGAGCAGGAACTCTGGTCTCTTACATGAGCCTCGTAACTGTAACATAGAGAGTCTGTTACTCCATTTTATACAAGAGGAGCAGTCTCAACAAGTCATTCAAAATGCTTTGTTTTCCAGCTGTTTGGGATTCTGTTAGGTAGGAAAAACAGAACAGAAACTGAAAATAATTCAATTTCAATCTCCTTCTTCCCCTGCAGTTATTAGACCCAGCAGACAAATTAAAAAAAAAAAAAGTCTTATCCACAAAACCTGAGTTATCGCTTTACTGGATGTTACAGCAGGATCTGAATCAAGCACACCTCTTACTTGGAGCTTGTCTGCCTTTCTCAGTGGTTATATCTTCACAGATCATGCTTGGTGTAGCTTGAAATTAATGGACACATGATAGTTTTGGTTTTAATCTGTTTATACTTCAATTGTCATCTTTAAGTGCAGACAGCGTTACCCTCCTTCAGGGAGGAACTGCATCTGTATTTGTGGAGCACTTGAGGATTCTAGGGTGCTTCTCAAAGTAAGTTATTATCAGTAACCTTGTTGTCTGAATGGCAATGCAGAGGCAGATAGGTACCTGGGTTTACTGCTGATAATGAGCTAAATAGCTCACTGTATCTGCTGCCCTTCCATTGTTCACAGAAAGAAAAATGTGATACTTTCCAGTTCTCCTTGTTTTTTTTATAGGTGCATTATTGCAATGGGTCTGGACAAGAAGCCATCCCCTCCCAAGAGAAAGATGGAGGACCATGAGGAAAAGCATGTGGGTTCCTGGAGAGATGGGGTGCGCAATGAGCCAAGTAAAAGCAGTGTTGAGCAGAAATCAAGCAAAGATTCAGTGTTAGTCATCTTACCAGGTCATGAAGTGAGCATGGAAACTATTGAGGACAAAATGGAGACTGGACAGGAGTACAGAAAAGAAGAAAGGAAAAAACTGTCTGATCGTGAGAGTGAAGATAGTCAGGAAGACACCGGTAGAAATGGTACAGTACTCCAAAACACAAGCATGGGGTGAAAAATGGGAGAGGATGATTCTAGAGAAGGCATGGGATTGTGGGCCTCCAACTTTGCCTGGAGCATCCTCTCTTAGGACACCTCATGTGTGAGAAATGTGGTGATTCCTGTGTCTGGGCAATAAAATTAGTGGGGCTCCTTTCAGCCAAGCAATAGGATGAGAGGGTTTTGCAAGAGCCAAGAAAGTGAGTAAGGAAGGTCTGAGAGGCTGAAACAGGAGCCTGAGGTAGGTGGGAAAGCAGGAGGAAAGTGGGGCACAGTGAAGGGACAACAGTGAAGAAGGAGAATGGCAGCAGGTGGAGGACAAGTAGAGCACGAGGAAGAAATGGGAAGAAATGCGTGTGAGTAGGGAGACAGTAAGTCTGAGGTGAGCTCCTAAGGGAGACAGGACATCAGCATAAGGTGAATGAGAGAGGATGGTGACCATAGGGGCAGGAGGTGGAAAGGCCTCCTGCTGCGAGATGGATGGGAGGGAGGGACGAATGGTGAAAGGGAGGAGGCTGAATGCTGGGTGCAGAAGGGGAGGGAAGGTGGGAAGAGCACATAGCAGCAAAATATCAGCAAGATTTAGTGCCAGATGAACTATTTTGGTCTTTTTTTCCTGTCTCTTGCCAGTGGGAGAGCAATGCTTTGTTCACCTAAGGCTCTTTCCAGTCCCTTCTCCACCATGCTGCTCCAGGCACTGCTTACCTGACACCTGCCCAAACTTCCAGCTTCCTCACTTATCTGAGCATTTGTTCCCTCTGCTCCAGGTCTACCAGCTCACCTTTCTTGCCTTCTCTGCTCCGACCCTGCTGGGGCTATCATTCTTTCCTGTTATTGAATGCTTCCGTTGCCTGTTGTAGCTGGCTGACCTTGCCCCTTTTGCTTGAGTCTCACCTCGTTTCTGTTGACAGAGATTTAAAAAGAAAGACCGGAGAGGCTGTCCTTGCTGAAAGTTTGCCCAAGGGGTGTTTCTTGTGGCAGACAAAGATAATATTTGTGGTATAAAAATGATGCATGACAGCTCCAGCTGCATGCTCACAATGTGCCGTTTTCCCAGTGCCACCTAAGGCCAGTCCCTGTTGCCATCAGGCTGCTTACAGCTCTGCCTGCCCCTACGGGAAGAGATGGTGAGCTCAGCCTGTGCCTTCACTCACTCCTTATTATACAGCCTTTTTCAGAGTAAGTCAAATTTAGAGAGAGATTTTAATTCCTACTTCCTATTCCTATTTTTACTTTCATAATTCTGCAGTGCTACTGCTCAGCTTCCTCGTTAGTCCCTGTGGATGTCTGTTTGTGATTAATCAAGCCTTTTTCCTTCCAGGAGGTGGGCACCTTTCTGACAGTTACCTAGGGAGGCCTCACTTCCAACAATGCAGTTGGAATTTCAATTGATTTTTAATACAGAAAATAAATCTCCTTATTCCCTTAATTCTTGTTGCCTGGGTAATTGTTTATTTGCCTAATTGGTTCTGCATCAGATCCTCTTCGTTTCTGTCCTTGGCATTCTGTCACTTCAGTACTTTAGAAAAACTGATGGAAAGAAAAATAGGCGAGCAATAAAATCTGAAAGGTGAGAAATTATGGCCACGAGGAAAGCTAGTGTGTCAGCAGTGACAGCTCTCCTTCACAATTTAGGTTTGTTGCCTCTCTGCTGCGTGTGCAGTGAGCTAGTGGTAGCAGTGGAATTACTGAATTTTAAATGAAAATCGCTGACATCACTGTGCATGCTGGTGCCTGAGATTTTAAATAGTGCAGCCTTGGCTGGAAAGGGAAGGATTCTTTAATGCATATGCATGAAAACAGTCTTTACCTATAGATCTGAGCAAAGTTATCTGTCAAATGTTCCAGCTTGTCAAGCTACTAGCCTGGGATGAAATCCAGACCATGTTGATGTAAGAATGGTAATTCTGCTGTAAGCTTCATTTGTACTAGGATTTCACCTGGGATCTGAATGAGCATATTAGAACAGTGTGATAACAGAATGTTCCTCCGCAGCACCCTTTGGCTGGATTTAATTAATTCATTTAGTTTGTAAGCCACTTCTTTGCTAATTAGCCATGTCAGTCCACATTTACCTTACTTTGCGCTACAATATATTACCTTGCTCCAGCTTTCTCTATTGCTTTTATTTTTTTTTCATTGCAACAAGTTTTCTTCTCTAATGAGACTGTCTTGCATTTTATTTCTGAGTTTGCCCAGCTCTTAATTTTTCTAGTCCTTTCAGTGGCTAATGATTTTGTTTTGTTTTTAATGTATTAATCATACTTGATGCATCATTCAGTAGCTTTATTGCATTTTTGCTACTCTACGAAGAACATGATGCTTTTTTATGATAATGTGCTCTTATGATTCCTGTCTGTGGTCTTAGATTCTCTCATGGCTTTAAAAAGACTGAGCAAATGGAAAGGCAAAAGGAGATTAATGAAGTTAACCTCTGTCTGCTTAAAAAGAGCTTTATTAGTTGTGAATTCCGTTTCCTGTCTCACAGTATGATTCTTTTATTTTAGAGTATGATGAAGATTTTGAAGCAGATGAAGAAGTTAATGAAGAGGGACAGACTGGTGATCAAATGAATGGAATGTCAAAATCACCCTCAGATGATAAAAAACATAATTTAGACTATGAAAAGGAGAGTAAAAACTCATCACAGAAGGCACTGCAGGCCTCTGACAGTGATAAAGATGAAAGTGATGGATATTCTGACAGTGACTCAGAGGATGATAAACAAGGTTAGTTTTTTTCATAACGAAGCTTAGAGAAGTTGACCTGATGCATGTTCTACATTTTGTGTGTGTCCAGTATGTATGGTGAGTCTCCATAGGAAAAACCATGCAATTCCTGCTGAATTGCTAAAATATAGCTATTTTATCTGTTCTTATTAATTCTGCCATCTGTCACTGAAATACAGCCAAACCCACTGGCAACGTAAGCGTGTGCCAGCTCACAGCAGATATTGCTGAACTATTTAGTTGCAGAAATGGAGATGGAGCCAGTCAGCAAATTAGCTCTAAATACTTGGGGTAGATCAGCACTTCATGTCAGTGGTCACTGACATCCGAGAAGCTATGACCACTTACACCTGCCGAGGATATGGGCTTTTATCTGAGAAGTCACCAGGAAACCCAACATACCACCTTGTATTTTAGAAGTGCTGTCTTTAATGGCCCTGAATAATCAGAACCTCAGCTTTGTCCTCTGGTATGTCACTGACTCTGTCCTGGCTCAGGGAGGAAACGCCATCAGCTCAGCTGTCCATTCTACTCGCAGCGGTTAGGGAGTTTTTTAGGGTCCTTGTTCAAGTCTGGCTGTGAATGAGTAAGAGTCTGGGTCAGTAAGATAGTCTGTGATTCTTGATCCAAATGTAGGTACAAAAGTGTGCAGTGAAGTGTCCAACACCATTATTATTATTAATTCAGAAAGATTAAACTGTTCTGGAATAAATTTTTGTAGAATAAGCATTTTCTGTCATTCAGTTTTTTGGATCAGCACTTTTAATGTCTAGTGTTTTAACTATTGGCCTTCATGCAATCCAAGCTGTGCATCCTCATAAATAATCCCACAGAAAACTTGCAGGGAATTATCATTTATTAGACAAACAATAGAATTCCATCCACCACGTGGTGAATAAACCAAAAGTGAACTGCCTCTTCCTTCTGGCACAGTGTTTTATTCCTCTCTAACAGTTCTCCTCTATGGCTTTGTTAGATCCTGAGCTGACTTATGTGCCTCTTGCTTGTCATAATGTACCAGAATTTCTCCATTTACTGCTGTTGTAAAATTAATTACTCTATCTTCCTTATATTTGACAGTCCTATTGTGAAAACTGTTTCTCAAGTTAATTGGAAACATTACTTTCACATTTGTATTTCTAGGTGAATTAAACAAAAGTAATACATCTGGTTGTGAAAAGGTTGCAGCTGCAAGAAAGATCCAGTCTTTTTATAGAAAGTATAAAATCCAACAGAAATTCAAATCAGGTTTGAATTACCCTTGCTTATAAAATCATTGCAGTGATCAAAAAGAATCTTAATTTTTGTTTTCTCATGATAATCAGAAATAGCTTGTGATTCATGAATAATCAGTACAATTAAACATTCTTTTCTGCTTGTTAGTGTATGGCATTACGAACTTTTTCGTGACTTTCATCAGCTGTTTCTCAAGCTCTAGCAGTGTTTGATCAAGTGAAAGTGTGTGGATGTATAAGTGTGCATAGGTGGAAAGGAACAGGTGACTATAAGGGCCTTTCATGGCTAACTATGCATTAACGCCTTCGTTTAAGGGCCACCCTTATTCACCTTTGTTTGTACTGGGATGTAATACTGCTGCATGCACCAAAACTTACTAATTCAATATAATTTTTTCTATGATGAGGAGAAAAGGCTGTTGGGAAGCCACCAGATCTTGAAATATGGACATTTAACATCAGCAGCTAATAGTGTAAAACAGTTAGTCATCTAGGCAGGGGCTCCTTACTGATCAGCTGGCAGGCACTGCTAATGTTTTTCAATTTGTATTTGCTATGGCTTGATGGCTTGCTTTGTTCTCCTTTACTGCACTAGCTCAGGACATGCATTTAAATCATTTACATTCTCTGTGGTTTTAAATAAGACAGGTTTAATCTTCTTTCTTAGCAGCCTGATTTGCTGCTTCTGTCTTTTACATCAGCACGCTAATAGAGTGTTCATCAGTTATTCCTTGCATCTCATTTGGCAATCAGCAGTGGGCGATGGGTGTCTGGTGCTGAGCAGCATTGCCTCCGTGGAAATGAGGGAAGCTGTTGTCAGAAGTGCTTCTTGAGAAGCTTATGACTTGGAGTCAGTTTTGCCTTTGGCCCACGTGAGCTGTAACTTCTTAACCTTTTCTCCGTGACTTTTGGAGAAGGGAGGCAGAGAAGCTGGCTTTATTTCATTTTCCCTGTTGTGCTTGCTGAGGATGTAAGGAAGAGACAGGTAATATTCTAATTCAACGTTTGGTATTTTAGTGTAAGGAGTGGTTACCCAAATACTGGATGGGTACCTAGAGGGGCTTTTAGAAGTCTAAATATGTAAGTACAATAAATAATGGAAGAGGCATGGATTAGGAGCTAGGGATACTGGTAGAAAAGCCTTTTTTGTGATCGTTGGTTATATTGTGAATGCATTTGTTCTGTACTTTGAGCTCTGTTTGACTGCTCCCCATAGGTGTAAATGACTGTCAACAAGAGGAGCAGTGCTTCCAACATTTCTCTTCTCGGGGCAGGAAGCCTGAAGGAGTTCTGCAGTCCTTATTTAGCACTAGTAAACGGTATACTGTAACATTAGATAAGGATGTTTTAAGGTTACTGCTAGCTTTGGGTGACATTTCAGATCACTGGAATTTTGGATTTCTAGGGAGTTTGCATTTAAGTTTGAAGGTCGGGATGATCTTTTTGTTCTGGCTGTAGTGATTAATCTTCAAAGAGATTTCTACGCTTGGGGTGGTAGAAGAATTCAGAAACCAGTTGGTATCTACTCCGTTGTGCTTGCACAGAATGTGTTTACAAGGAGTAAACAGTGGAACCCAGACTGGTGCAGGGCATTTCCTTCTGCATGAATAGGAAATTCCTTGTAGGAAGGGTTTGTCATCTCCCAAATGTCTATTTACTGTTTACCTGATGTCATTGGAGTCCTCATCTAGTTTTATCCAGATTTGTTTTTAATCCTTTAAAGAAAATGATACCTTTTTTGCATTGTTTTTGTTAACCACTCTAGGCATTGATACATTGAACACAAAATGCCTGTGATTTTTTTTATTCCTGTTTCCTATTTGTTGATTTTTGATATTTTCCCCTTTGTAATGAAATCTTTCTACTTTTTTTTTCCCCACCACTGTGGAGAGAAGGGATAAAAAAGATGTAGGCTTTTCCCAGCTGAGATGTAATAATAAATTTATGAAAAATAAGAATTTGTTGGTAATTTTGAGGACAAGAAGAGCTTTCTGTTTGAATGAAGGACCCTTACTCTCTGAAAACAGTCTGCGTGGAAATACTTCAAGCAACTTTAGTAGCAACTACTAGTTCCATTTTATTAGGAGATTATTAAAGTGCCTAATAGGTCTCAACAGTGAAAGATTTTTCTGGATATTCATTATTACAAAGGTTTTTCTGTAATTTAACTCCATTGTTTTTAGTTTTGCCTTTTTGCACATCCTTAGGCAGTTCTTTCCCCTTCTTTATGTTTACATTTACAAATTCTCCAAGACAGCATATCCCCTGCCTGAGTCATCATTTTCCCAAATCCTATGAAGTTTTTCTCTTATAACTGAATCCATATACCTCTTTAATATCCACCTCTTTCCCACTTACCTGAATTGCTGCTTCCCTAATGTATCTAGTTGTGACAGAGAGGTCTGGAAATTAATATATTGTCTCAGGGGAAATGTCTGTAAACGAACTGCCTTCCTCAGCCCCTTGAATTTTCTAATGGCAGAGGAGTGGTACTCTGAGTGGGATTCTTTAAACTGTGCTTGCAAGAGTTCTTTGTAGAACATGTTTTTCTGAACATGCTGTTCTGCATGGATTATAGTTTTGGCATATGGATGGCACATGAGTGGAAGCCACAGTTAGAGAAGGAATTCTCCCTCTTCTCCCTTCCATGAGTGCCTAATTTGTGTGAAATTCTGTGACTATATATTTTTCAATATTGAATGCAAGGCCCTGCTGAGGTGTAAAGTTCAATGCTCCATAGTGCGCCTTGCAGAGTCTGGTATTGGTGACAGGCCTAGCATAAACAGGGTGTTACTACATCAGCAATTTAGTCCACAAGATGAGTTCATTTTAGGTGCAGTTCTGTTTTGCATCTACTCATGGAGTCAAGCACAGAACACAAAAATGCACCACTGACGTCCTCAATGCTCTTTTCTGTGTGACAGAATCGAGGTTGAGGCCCCTTTGCAGTGTGCATGCAAGATCCTCCAGCGTCTAATGCTATGCACGTGGAGTCCATGCTGAGGGCTGGGAGCTAGCATGAACTTCATTGCCAGCTGAGATAAGATGCGGATGTGCGATCCTGGAGTTGTAACAGATTACAGCAAATCAAACCTTGGTCCTTCCCTCTTTGGTAGTGTAGATGTATTGTAGTGTGCATTCAACGTAGCCCTGCTGCCATCTATATATACTGTTTCTAGCTCTCATCTTCATTAAATAATGTTGGGCCCATGAAAACTGTTTTGGGAGTTACTTAGCTATTGTACCTCTTAGCCTGAAGGTATGCCCCATTTCCCCTTGCTTTAAAACGGTGTTGCCTTCTGGACTGGCAAGGCTTACAACTGAGTGTGAGTTGTCAAGCCCTCAGTTATACAAACACCCCGTGACTTGATCTCTGCAGTTAGAGATGTCAAGATTAAAACTGTGAATCTGTGAGTCAGTCAACATGGACATTTGCTAGTTTGATCTGGTAAAATGGGTCTTTGTGGGAAGCGTTACTGGGGCATCATGCTAGTGATAGTAACTCATTTTCTCTTGACTTGCAGAGGATAACAGAGCTGTGCTGGTTTTTAGATCTGTTACCTACAGTTCAGCTCTTGAATTTGTCTTTTGGCACATAAGTAAGTGATTTCATTTACAAAGTTGTTGAACAGCTGTGGCTGCTGTTAATTTCCATGGCTGCTCAGACCCCTGAAATCACTCTGCTCCTCTGCGGTATGTACATACACAGCTAGGTGGCCAGCAGAATGTGTTCAGCTAAAATGTTCAGGCAAGTCCCGCTTCCAGCCTTGGTTTTTTTTCTTCTTTTTGTTTTTATTTTGTTGTCAAGAACTCACTTGATTTCAGTTAAGCATGTGTGTTAGTGTTGGTAGACCAAGATTTTGGATAGCAAGCTTTCGGGCATAGACACTATGTTTTTGTGTTTCAGTAATCAATACACTAATCCCCTTGTAACCTATGAGTGCTGCTATAATAGAACTAACATGCTAATAGTAATGGGATCTGGATTTTTAGGAGTACATGCTGTGGACAGATTTTGTCTCATCTTAGTTCAGTATATCATTACACTTGTTGAACAGTGTCTGAATTCATTAGGCCCCTTGGGTCAGTTCAGCCAGCATATAGAGTTTTAGAATAATATCCAGATAACTGAGGTGCCAGAGATGTTACTTTTGCATGCGATATTATGAATCGGACATAAATAATAAGCATGTAAGAGAGACCTTGGCATTCAAATCCTTGTGGACGATAAGCCTGTGAATTAATTGGAATCGCTGACATTTCTCATAGTACAATATGTAAACTGCATATTTGAGTTGTTCTGTCTCTGAACTTGCTGGTTTATATTCTTATAAGTGTCTTAGGAGTGGTGATGTTTTCTGGGAGTCTAAACATACCTACTGCTAGAGCACAAATGCAAGTCCAGTGAAGACTGGAAGCAACTGAGAGTCATTACCAGGTGGTGGCTGTCCTGTAATTTGTGCCTGTAATGCATTGCAGTAGAGATCCTAAAGGATGGACATCCACCTGGCATTTGGTACCACTCATTATCCTTGCTGCCAATCCCTGGGAAGATGTCAAAGTTAGAATGAACGTATGCCTGAATAACTTCCCCAGAGATGCAGGCGGCTTCCTCACACCACCACTAAAGCGTGCTGGGAGGTGGAGTTGCACTTTGTTCCTTTTCCTTTGCTACTTTTAAGGAAAATTAAGGAGTTTTCTTGAATTAATAGTCTGGCATCTATACAAGGCAGTCCATTAATTTAGAATTGCAGTTTCCATTCAAACACACCTTCTTTGTTCTTGTTTTAAAACTAATGGGATTAGTTGATATATTTTAGGGAAATTTTAGTTTCAGTATTTGAGGTTTTTTTAAAAGCAGTCCTGCAAAGTTTTTGTAATACATTGCAGATGAAAAGGATAATTTAAAATATTACAAAAAATTGCAATGAGCCTTCCTCAGATCCACAGAGGAAGAAGAGGCATAGAGGCTGCTGGAAGATTGTGGCTGCAGGAAGAAATAATGCGGCACAGATGGGCTTCTGTGGCTCTGATAATAGCTGTTCAGGGGCAGACCGTAGTCCAAATTCTATCTCTGGCCTTTGGCCAGCAGTGGATGCCTAGGAAAAATATAAGAAAAGGGCAAGAATACTGTGCTGCTTCCCCACTGTGTCTTCCCACCACTGTAATTAGCTGGTGTCAAGAGTCATCCCTTTTACTTACTAGGCCTAACTGGATTGAATTTGGCTAATCTCTTCTTGAACCCATGTGAACTTTGGACACCAGCAATGCTGTGTAGTGGTAGGCTCTGCTGTTCAGCTAAATGTTAGATGAAGCATTATTGCTTCTCCACCCCCCCCCCCCATTTTCCGTTTATGAATTTCATATGATGGTCCCTGTATGTTTTTTTTAGAGGAGACAGTGAACTTCATCTCCAGTTCAACTTGAATGGTTTACACATGATTTTGGAGATCTTTATCATATTCATTGAGATGCACTAAAGGACTGTTGCTATGGTTGAAATCTTTTATCAAATGGAGCTCAAGAAAACTATCCTAAAACCTGTCTGAGTCATATTTAGAGGTGCTTTTGGAAGTGTATTTCTGTGTGATTGATGGAGCTAATCTGGTTCATTTCCATTATCAGAAAAAAATATGTTAAATGGCTTTGATTTTAACAGTTTGACACATCTGGGCAATGTTCTTCTATTACACTTACTGGAATTTTGTCACAATATCCTCAGATGGTGTAATTCAGAGATTGATATCAGATGAGTATCTGTCCCTTCGTGCATGGCAAATGGAACTAGTGGCCAATGAATGCAGATGTTTTAGTGACAAATACTAAAACAAAATTATGTTTGCTATTTCTAGATAGGAGGCCTGCACACTCTCTCTCATCCATCAGTACTCAGTGTAGCAGTGAAGATGACTCTCGTGCTGAAACAACGAAAGACAATATTAAGTGCAAAGAGGAGTATAATATCAAAAGGGCATCTGGTAACGCAGCACATGCACAATATAGAGATGAGAATGGGGAGAATAAACTGCTCAGAATGGAGGAAAACCAGGAAACTTTTGCACTGGAAAAGGAAGGAATAGATGAAGCAGAAAAGGCAAAACCAGAAGATCTAACAGCAAGGGAAGATACTGGAATTTTTCATGAACATGGCAATATAATGGCAATACAGCGTCAAACTCCTGAAGTTAATGGAGAACTCAAACAGGCTGGGTCAGTAGAAAGTAACACTGGGGAAGATGGGGAGAAGAATGCAAGTACCAGGAGGGATGATGTGCAAGAAAGTCTTCTAGTGCCTTTGGAAAGCAATATGACGGAAGTGGAGGATAGCAATGAAGCGTCTCCTCAGAGTGACGAAGAAGGTGGTAAGTACAGTCCCTCTGCACAACTGTGAGTGACTAGTGCATGCGGGTGTTGCTGTGTTTGCCTTTATACTAAGTCATGGTGCGGCGTGGGGAATGCAGTTGCTGGACTGTTTTCAAGCTACTAGAATACTCTGTACTGCTGTGAGCTGAATAACCACCCAGAATATAACCTTGGTTTATTATTTCTTTTCTAGTGTTTCCAGTGTAAGGCTTTGGCTATTCTTTTTTACTCCAGTAGTTGAGTTTCACATATCATGCAATTATTATAAAATCCAAATGTGATTTATTTACCTATAGGAGAATCTGTATGCCAGATTGGGGGACTGTGTTTATAGTGTCAAAACACTAAATTCAAAAAGAACACCAAAAATTACCATGTGAATGATGGTGCAGCAGATGAAGATCAAAAGTATGTCAGTTGATCCATCATTGTGTTGCTTCACTCTGTCATGGATTTGTTGGCAAGGAGCAAATCAGTTAGTTGTGTGACACCTTGTTTTTACTGTTGATAAAATGGGCACCTTGCAGTTTTGACCTTACCTTTATGGATAATGGGCAGCTAATAAAAGGTTGGCCACATGAGCAAGGCTTTGCATTATTATATCTGAGGAATGGGAAAAAATGTAAGCCCTTGCTTTCCAATGCCATCCATGTCAGGGGGGAAATGTCTTGAATGCTGTTAAATCAGGCAGTATAAAATAGTCATCTGCACTGGTGCTGATGTAAAGGAGAGCCACAAGCCATGGTAGATGAAATCACCAGTTGTCTTTCTGTATGCTGGATTTGCAGTGGAATGTAAAATGCTTTTCCTTTATTTTAATAGAAATTTTTGGTTCTGTTTCTGTTGCGCTCTGTTCACTGCAGTACATCTATCTAAGATAGCCGTGTGTGGAATAAACAATTTGAATGCTGGTGCTTAATGCTTTGCAGGTCTGTTGCTGCTGGGTTACTTTGACTGTCTTGTGCATTGCTTTTGCTTTGTTATGCATTCAGAATTGAGACAGTAAAGACAGTAACGTACTATTCATTGAATAATGCTGAAGTCTTCAAAGATGTTTGCTTCTGGAACCCGTCTCTTCACTTGTATGAAAGAAACTTCAATTTAAGCACCTTCACCACTAGGCTCAGATGAGTTGAGTCAGGACTACTGAAAAGAACGAACTTTAAAAACCTATAGGACAGAATATTATGCTGTAATACAAAACTAAGGAAGGATCAATTGAATGTGTCAGGCTAGTAATCTGGTACTGAGTTAGCCTAAGACAATAGCATTGTTCTTTATTAGCATAAATTCCTGTGTGGTTACATTCAACACACATGGTTTCATGGCTCTAGGTCTGAACAGAGATCCTCTCTCAGATATAGATAGCTAGTCTAAATATTATGTAGGTAACAGCATTTACTTCTTAGTCAAGTCCAGCATCATCTCTGCTGCCAGGAAACTACCTGAGATTCAGGGACAGTGCAGATCAAGGAAGGACAAGAAAAATCATTGAATCGTAAAAATTATAGATAGGAACGACTTCCTAAATCGCATACAGATTTTTCCCTGTCTGCGTGGGAGTTGTCTAGGTAAATTTCATCGTAAATAAAGAATTGCCAAGAAACTGTGGGTAGAGCAATGAAAGAAAAAGATAATACCCTTTTTGAGATACAATGAGCATGTTAAAGGAATATTGTGGGGTAACAAACATCACATGGGAATCCTAGCTTCTTCTAGGCACTTAGCACAGTTGCTGCCATGATAAAGATTCTAATTAAAAAATTTAAGGATGTCTATAGTCTTAAAAGAAATGCCAGATGGTTACAACTCCCGCTACTCCAGTCCTCCAAAAGGCTGAGGGCTAAAAGCCTCCAGAGGCACCCGGAGGGCTGAAAGAGCTCAGTCCTTTACTGCGACTTGCAGAATTGGTTCTCAATCCATTTGTGGGCCTCCCTGATTTTCTCACCCGAACTTCTCTGTGGGGCTGGTCGTTCTCATCAGCCATACAGCCTGCATTTATATGAGACTGATATGGTACTGGTTTGGTTTTGCCCTGACAAGACCCATCATGCTCTGCTTGTGACAGCATTTCTCCTAACCAGTGCTGTCATTAACAGTGCACAACTAATTTATCAGAGAAAATTGTATATGTGGAAGAAAGCAAAAGGTGCAAAATGCTCCTCTGGGGTTGCTCAGTTGCAGGCTGAGTCTGGGCAAATCACAACCAGTGGCGTGACAGGATCTGTCAGGAGTATGGAAATACCTGGGATGGGCTCCTGCTGCGCATTTTCTGATCTTGCTGTGCTCTTTGTGACAAGGAGATATTGCTGATCCCAAGGGAGAGAATTACTGTGAGCAGTGTTTGTCATCCTTCCCTGGGCTCTGTGTTTTGATAGACTGTCAATTCCCTTTTGTCAAATGTTATGCGGGCAGTAAACTGCAAAGAATGGGAACTGCCAGCTAGTCAGACATCAGGCCTATAATCAGGTCGAAGTAAAATATATGCACCATACCTAGCAAAGCACTTGGTATTTCAGCAAGTCAAAGAAAGTGCTGCCTGTACCTCTGCGTGAGGCAGCTGAGGGAAGTCCAGGAGCGGAAAGCTTCTTGTCTTCTCTGCAGAGCTGAAATGTCAGAATGATTCAGGCAGGTTGTGCACTATTGCGCAGAGACCTTTGTCAGGATCTTGGGTCCCAGGAGGAACCTTATAAATGCTCTTCTGGGACCTTCCCCGCTCAACTTTCGTGGTTCCTTGCAGAGCAGATCTTAGTGCTTCACCCAGGTGAAATGTGACAGCAAGGAGTGAAGCCATCACTGCCCTTTAGGACCTATGGTATAGGCAAAAAGGCGTTCATGCTGAGCAAGTGCCTTTTGTACTGTAGACTGAAATGGTCTTTTAAAAATTTTCTCACATTTCTAATCAGAGCTGTGTGGGTTCAGGGTACTGATGGGGTAGGAAGGATGAGCATAAGCATAAAGTAGGAGGAAAAAGAAGAAAAAATAAAAACAAAAGTGAAAAAAAGAAGAAAAATAACATATACAAGGGCGAGTAGAAAGACAGAATCAACAGTGTAGAAAAAACCAACCTTATAGGAAAAAGGTGAGAGAGCACAGGGTGTGCATTGGCAAGAGAGAGGCAGGGATTTAGGAAGAGTGCAAGGTTGTGGCAGGGAAGACAGTGTTTTCTCCTCGCTTCAAGCCAGTGGGAACAACTCCCACTCCTGGACCTTTCAGTGCCCTGACTGACTCTGAAGCAGCAGGCAGATTAAATCCCATGCACACAGCTACATGTATAAAAAAATCAGTCTCATAAGAACTGAAAGAGTATCGAGTACGAGCAATTGACCGAGTTACTCCCTTTTGGTCAAAGACTTGATTGTTCCAAGCTGCAGAGGAGCAGTCTGAAACATATGACCACTGGCACCATCCAAGCAGCAACAAGAATTAATCAAGTCTCACACTAACAGTTGTAACACAAACAAAAGCAGGCAGCTGTTTCAGAGATGTACCTGAAGGTCTGTGGTTCCTAATGGACACAGTGTACCGGCAATGGAGGCCATTTGGCCGTAAAACCAAGTGTGAGATTTGATTTTACGCTGTCAGTCCATACCAGTGGCAAACTAGCAAGCTCTTTCTGTAAAAAACTAAGCCAATAACTGCAGCAGAAAAGGAAAGATATAGAAAAGTGGTGGAACTTGAAGGGAGAAGCCTGGGTTGCTGGAGGGAAGAGCTCTCAGAGATTCTGAAGGGATCGGACTGTGTACATAGCTGGAATACTGCTCATAAGGAAGTTGTTTATTACTAGCTTGAAAGCCATTCACATAATCATCCAGCAAGTCATAAAGCAAAAATGGAACTGATAGCACAATCTTAACAATAATGTCAAATGTATGACTTGACTGTGAAGCATCACAATCATTGCATTTACAGAGCAGAAAATACTTCCCCACTAATTTACAGATAAGCACAGGTCTCAGTCACTTGTGGGGAATTGAGGAATCATCAGAACTGTAGTTGGGAGCTTAACATGGATTTTTTTTTTTTTAAAGTATTCATAGAACAATAACAATTTTATGTCTATAAAACAATGTTGTTGCTTGTATGTTGTACCCCCCTCAGACTGCCTGACAAAAGCAATCTCACTGTTTCGTGAAAATGCTGTGGAAGATTGCTGCTCTTTGTTTCAGTAGATGTTCCTGCATGAATTTTCCCTTGGATTTTTAATGGTTGTCTTCATTTGGTTTTAATCTACTTTAAAAAATTATTGCTGGTGAAGATTTTACATGGCTCCAGTCGGGTCTGCCCTAACATTTCAAATTTTAAACCAAGCTGAGATAGCTGGATGACTTCTACTCCCCTTTTGCTTTTTAATGGTTTCTTTTTCTTGGTTCCTCTTTTGTAACTTTGTGATAGTTTTTGAAGATTGCAAACCAGTCCAGGAGGAAATAGCAAAGGCAACTGGAAATGATCATCATGTGGATTCTGAACCTGAACCTAGTGATTCCCATGCAGATGAGGAAGAAGAGAACATAACAACTACAGAGCATGATGCCAATGAAGGTGAGGTTGGCCATCAATCAGGGACATGGATTAAATCTTATTTATCGGAAGTCTTTTAATAGAAGTGTTTGCCCTTGCCCTTTCCTTTCTAGGCTATCAAACCCTCCTTGTGCTCTTTTCTTTCCTAACTTGTATAAAATTCGGTGATGACTAGCTGGCTTCTGTAGTCATGTATAATTAATGCTTTTTTGGCAGTTATAGTGGTCCTAGGTAAAGAATCCGGGCCATGAATAAACTGGCTGCCAGTCAAGAAAATAGCTGTGGAAAGCAGGAATCTAGTGAGTTTCCCTTTGCTTCCAGGTAGTGTGGAGCCTCCTTGGGAAATGCATTGTCAAGACAGGCAGGATGGGAGTGACAAACTAGAAATGAAGCTGAACTGCAGACTTGGTCTCCATGCTGTACCCTGTTTGTCTCCCAAACTCATCTCCCTGTTAGCAGTTGGCATAATTGGCAGTGAGGAAATTTCAGCTTGATCTTGGTTCCCTCCAAGAATGTTTCTGGTCCTTGCAACACTAGCAGTTTATTGCTGGAGACTTGATCTTCCTGACAGAAGAGCCTTGCATATTTTACAGGGGGTATTAAAGCCAGCCATCCTGGTGCAGCAATGAGCCATAGTGAAAGTAAATGTTAAGATTCTACTCCAAGGTAGCAATAAGTCTGAAAAGAGAAGAAAACCAGAGGTTAAAACTGACTTCAATCTGCACTGCTGCTCTTATATTTCCTTCTTCCATCCTCTGAGTCTAACAGCTGGCAGGAACAGGTCATATATATTGTTTTTAAATTGCTAGCTCTGCACTGTCTTGTACTTTGGCACATTAATCCAGGGTGTGTTAAGTTTTTTTTCTGGTCAGCTGGGAGCCTTTTGATCTTCTTCCTCTATGTAGTCTAAGAACATAGTCTTTTAAGGTTTGTTATCTTTCATCCAGAAGGTGTATACAGGAGGCTGGAGGTTCCTTCTCATCTCTGGTCTGTCAGTAATTGTCTTTTTCTCAGTAAGTCTTTCTCAGATGAGATTGCTTCTGCCTTGGCCTCATCAGCTGACTGCAAACAACTGTCTATACCATTTAATTTCCAAGTCCAGTAGTCTTCACATGTTGGCCTTCACAAGGATCTATGTTTCTGATGCATAGACCAGGATAGAGAACATGTGGTTCCTGGGCAGCCTGACTTCTGTGTCAATTGTCCCTCCCAATCAGGGTTGAACCATGTTTGCTTCCCAGGCAGGTGATCTTCCCTAGTTGTTAACTTCTCAGGTTTGCACGGTGCCTCATTTTGAGTACTTTAATGCTGAAACAACTTCACAGTTGCCGTTATCATTCCTACCCAATGCAAGACCTCACTTTACAGAAGGGAATACTTTGTAAGCGGCAGCCAGAGTAAATTAACTCCTCTCTCTGCTAATGAAGCAGGTAAACATGTAGACTATACCACGCACAACATAGCATTTGGTTTCTTTTAGACAAAGTGAACAAAGCATCTATTTTATAGGGACTGGCAAAATCCATTCCATTAGACTCAGTCCAATATTAGCAGCTAGACAGTTCAGACACTATACTTTTGTGGAGACAGTAATATTTAACTCTGAGTTGGGATGACAGTTTGGGATGTTTTATTTCATTTTGTACCAAGATTTCCAGTAGAAATTTTTTAAATGATTACATGTTACTGATTTTGATAGTGGGCCTGATTCAGGAGGTAGGATTTTCAGTGTGAGTGCTGTAAAAATCTGACAGTGATTGATAACTGATTAATATATATGTGTATATGTATAAAATGAAAAATTTTAAAATATAGGGGACAGAAAGCTAGTAGTAAACATAAGCAACAAACTTGGTGCAAGATGCATCTTGGATGAAGGCATGATTTCTCGTATTGCAAAATGTAGAGTTTTTAATTTTGAAGTGTGGTCTAGCATTCAGGTGATGTGTGGTCTGGTGGGAGGAAACAACCTGCTGTGCTCTCTCCTTCCCCAGCTTCCATTCTCTCTCTGGAAACTCTCTTCTCAGCCTGTCCTTTCTTCTTCTGGTTCCTTTAATGTCTGCAGCTGCTTGAGCTGCCTTGTGCACCTTCTGCTTTCCTCTGCAGCAGACCTGCCCCGTGAGTGAATCAGGTCCAGCTCTGAAGGACAGGAAGGGCAGAGTGGCAGTGGGGAGCAGCAAGGCCAGTGGAAGGGTTGTGGGAAACCAGACACAGGCTCCACTCTGCTGGCAGAGGTGGGCTGGACAAATAGTGTCCTCCAGGCCTGTTTGTCACCTGGAGTCTTCTCTGGCTGCTGTTCCAGAGATGGGGTCTAGTTGCACAGGCAGTTGCCAAGCAAGCAGCAAAAAGCAGTAATTGTGGAGTGCAGCAGTAGTGCAAGACAGTAAAATAAGTAAAAAACAGTGGGACATGATTTGGGGCAAGACAGCCTTTGCCCAGTTTGAGAAAGGGTAGCTTGGGAAAGGCATTACTCCTTGCTCCTTTCAGTGGCACAAAACTTCTAATTTTCTAAAGAATAGGAATCTGCCACGTTTGTACAAAACACCGGTGCAGTAGCACAGACTGCTGGGGGTGCCTGGCCAGGGACAGATCCTGGAGCACTGAATTCAACGAGGGCATTGCTGTTAAATTCCCAGGAGGCAGGAATCGACCCTGTATTATTCCCCTGGTGTAATTACAGAATCCATGGGAACCAATTACCCATTTTACATGACCAGCTGAGTATTCTTCTTCCTGTGTGTGCATATTTTACACGAGCAATTTACCACCTATTTCTGAATTTTTGAATGTTACTGTCAAGCTTATAGCTATTTCATACACACACCTGAGCTCCCTGCTAGGCAGGTGAGGGAAGGAGGGAGAGTAGACAGGGCAGGCAGAACTGTCAGAGTTGAAATCTGGTCGTGCATCAACATTTTTACTTAAATTAGTTATGCCAGATGCCAGAACGGCAGCACTAGAAACGTAGTCAGAGCACAGGTGTGTGATGAGAAGCAGCACAGCAAGTTTGCTTCTCATCACCATGCTGATGTCCCTTCATTGCTTGAGAGAGATAGCATCTTTAATAATAACAACCCTGTAAAACAGCCTTAACACTAACACAGTTCTCAATAAAACTAATGTTTTGATTATTTCTTAATAGCACCAGATGGAGCTTTCTTGGCAGAAGGAACAAGAACACTTGATGTGCAGAAGGCAGCAGAACAAGTGGTACGAGAGGGGCAGATGGCAGGGGAGAGACAAGCACTTGAGAAGGAAGATTTTGTTGCTAAGGGAGGAGATGCTCGCACCGAAGAGGCAGTAGAAGTGGCATGGGCGGGAGATTTGCTGCCCAAGGAAGACGCAGTGGCTGTGCTGCAGGCAGAGGGTCAGCTTGCAGTGGAGGAATCTGCACCTGAGGAGAGCGCCATGGCAGAAGAAGATCCCAAAGGAAGGGGAACAGGGAAGGGAATGGAGTCTGGCGCAGAGGTGGCATCCAGGGAGCAGGCAGTTCTGATGGAGGGGATGGAGAGTGGGGCAGCACTGGGAGAGCAGGCACCTGGGGGAGATGAGCTGGCAGGGGTACTGCTGGGCAGGGAGGCAGACGGAGCAGTGTCCGAGGGGGAGGAGGTGGCTGGGGAGGTCTCTGAGGGAGAAGAGGCTGTGGAGGAGGCCTCTGAGGCAAAGGAGGCTGTGGGAGCAACAGGGCCTCCGGTGAAGGAGGTGGTGGGTGAGATGGTGCCTGAGGCAGAGGAGGCCATGGAGGAGGGAGGTTTTGCAGGGAAGGGTGTTGTGGCGGGTGCTGTGTCTGAGGGAGAGGAGGCTGTGGAGGATACCAACTTGGCAGAAGAAGGGATTGCCAGCGTAGCTGGCCCTGAAGGAGAAGAGTCTGTAGAGGAAGCTGTTTCTGAAGGGGAGGAGGCTGTGGAGAAGCCTGGGGCTCTCCTGGAAACATTAGGGGATACAAATGTTTACACAGGAGAAGCAATGCCTGGAGGAGACGACTTTGTCAAACCAAATGAGTTTTCCCAGCTGAAAGCATCAGGGGAAGAGTGGATGGAGATGGGGGAAGCTGCCATAGGAGCAGAAACATCTGAGACAGGCAAGACATCAGAGGTAGAGAGCTCTCTCCTGAGAGCAGAGGATGCAGTGGAGGGGCCTGTAGAGCCTGGCAAAGATCCTGCGTTGCAAGTAGCATCTGGATTGGAGGCACTGGTGGATGCTGGAGGGGATCCCCTAAGTGAAGGGTCATCTCAGTTGGAGGAGACCACAACAGCAGAGGAGGAGGAGGGCTCAGCAGAAGCACTTCCGAGTGGAAACTCATCTCTAGGCAGCAAAGCAAAGACAGAGGGTACAATGGAAGAAAAACCTGATGGAGGGGTGATGGGAGTACCTGCAGAGATAGCCAGAGTAGAGTCAGGAGGTGGAGAGGAGATCATGGGTGGAGCAGTGGGTCCAAGGGAGCTGGCAGCTGGGGTGGAGGGATCACTGGAGTGTGCTAAAGAGAGCGGGAAGGAGAGGCCTCCTGGTGAGGGGGTAGTGGATGAAGCAGCGATGCCTGCCCCGGGGCTATGTGTGAGCAGGGCAGGGGAGGCAGGAGTGGTGGCCGTTGCTGTGGTGGGTGGCCAGGCAGGGCGAGGGGCTCTGGCTGAGGGGGCGGCAGGAGAGCCGGCGCTGGTGGGGGAGGCGGTGGGGCAGGAGGTGGCAGTGGCTGGGGATGGCAGGCTGAGCGACGGGCTGGTGGCACAGGAGGGGGTGACAGGAGCAGTGTGGGGGAGTCAGAGTGGGATGGGGGCGGCAGCGGCAGAGGGGGTGTCAGCCGAGGGAAGGGGGGCAGCCGGGGAGCATGGGACGGACAGGGGAGAGGTGGCTGATGGAGCCGTGGCCTGCGGGCAAGGGGTGAACCAGGAGGCAGTGCTGGGGTGTGAGGGAAGGGGGCCGGTGGGGGCCAAGGGCCAGGGTGAGGCAGAGTGGGAGTGGGGCACAGTGCGTCTCCTGTCCCCAGGACATGGAGAACCATGTGGAGCGATGTCCCTTGAGGAGCAGCTGATTGCAGAAACTTCCTCGAGCACCCCTGCATGTGGGGATGGGGGAGCGGAGCCGAGGGGGAGCGGGTCCACAGGAGGTGAGAGGCTGTGCCCGGGTACCCAGCCGCAGCTGGCAGCTCCCGGGACAGGGACAGTGAGGGGCAAGGACGGGCTGCAGGTGGGGACAGAGCAGGAGGGAGTGAAAGCCGAGGGGGAACAGTCAGGCCTCTATGAAAACACAAGAGAGGGAGAGGTAGCGGCTGTCTCAGAGAGTGCATGGAGCGCTTCTGGGGTCAGGGAGCAGAGGAAGGACAGTCCTGTTGGAGAGAGCCCAGACACCCTGGGAGCCGCTGATGTGGGCGAGAGAAGCCGCGGTCCCCGTGAGGTGAGTCCTGTGTGGGTCGGCCGCTGCCCCCCATGCTGGTTTGTGTCCCCAGACGGGTCCCTGTCAGAAGCAGAGGATGCACCACTTTGTCCCATTTCTTATACTTCCCTTAAGTATCTGCTGCTAGTAGCTGGGGTAATGGATGATAAATCCATTTGGGTGGCAGCTTCTGCATTCTTTCCTGTTCCTGAAATCTCATTGCAAATATCTTTGCTCTGGCGCTAATGCTCACAGCCCCTCAGTTGTCTTGCCCCTCCGGCCGTGCGGAGCAGCTCCTGCCACCCAGCGTGTGCTGCTTCTCTGCCCGGCACTGGTGGCAGCAGGTGAGCCTCGGCAGCACCACTGGCTCTGATGCTCCAGGTCAATGGCAGCACTTGGCTTCTCTGGTTACTCTGGCATCTCCTTGCAGGAAATCTGCTACAGCAGTATCTCAGTAGCTCAAGGTTTATCCTGTTTTCTGTAAAGGTAACGTTTTTCTCTTTGTTTCATAGGATGTAAACCTGGACACAGTTGTTGTGCCCTCGGTACAGCCCCAGGATGGGGAAGAAACTCTCCTCTAAGCTTTTTCTGCAGTGCCTTCAGTGCTGTGTCCTGCAACATTTACACAAATCCCAGTAGATTTGTGCCGGTTGGGATGTTTGCGCCTTCATTTTACTCCACGAGTACCACAACCATCTGTCACGTTTTACTTGAGCAGCTTCTCAGTGTGCAGCAGACAAACGAAATAAGCCTGTATTTGCCAGCCCAGGAAACAGCACTCCTGCATAGTTATGAAGACAATAATTGCAAGGATTGTTCTGCAGCTGTCATGCTTGTTTTTCCCAAAACAGAGAAATATTGGACTGGCTGAACCTCCCCTCTTCCCCCAGGCACTGCTTGCTTCTGCTGGCTGGCGGGAGGGAGGGCTGAGGATAGATGTGCTGTACGTGTTTCCATAGGACAAGAAGTTTTTCTGTACAGAGTGCCTATGTTTGACTGTATCTGTGTCTATGTACTGACTGCATTTTTCTGTGTGTCATTCGCCTTTCTGAACTGCAGACTCTTCACTGTGAGTTGGGCTGTGTCTTCATTGCTGTGCATAGGGCACTTGCGCACATTAATGCTTTGATTCTGATAAGAGCTTCTGGGGGTGTTCAGCAGAGATGTGGAACAGCAGGATGATGGGGGGGAGTGGTGGCCTCACACAGGGGTTTTTAGCTTGGGGGGCTGCCTCCACCCCACGTTACAGGCAAGTGAGCCCTCCCGCGTGCACGGGTACCCCGGGCTTCTCTCTCCTTGGGGATCCAGGCTTGTTGCTGACCACACTTCAGCGTGTTCTTGGGACTTTGAAATGTTGTTGAAAATTGTTAAATCAGAACAACTATAACTCATATTTTTAAATTAATAAAGCCTGGCCTTTTGCTTTTGCTGATGTCAGTCAGGAGTAACTCCCTGGGCCCATGGAGTCTGTGCTGAAACTGCAGGAGGGGTGGTCAGTGTAAAGCTGTTTCAGCCCAGTGCTGGCTGTGGATCTCTGCCGCCAGAGTCTCCCTTTCAGCTCTCCTGCACCTCCGAGGGCTCCGTGAGACCCTGCCAGGCCACGGCGTCCAGGGCTGGGTGTGCAGCAGCCTGGCAGGTGTTGCTCGGTGGGCTGCAGGATGCTCTACCCCTACACAGGGGGACTATTGCTGTGTTTTCAGATTGGGAAATGGAACTGAAATGAGCAGGATTTTCAGTGGATTGTTACTGTAAGTCACTTAAGATCAATATACATGGGATAGGAAATTGAAATGGGATCAAGTAATTCATCTTTGTTCCCTCCTGTACTAAAGACGGTTGCGTTTGTATTTTCAGTCTGGATACCAGGAAGTGCTTTGAAAGAGAAAGGTAGACAAAAAAGACTAATAATAGCTTTACAGTCCTCAGCAGTTTAAAGGAAAGCATTGCATCAAGTGATCCTGAGTGGTGCAGCTGAAATGTTTATTCTGTGCAAGATATGCAATTTTTGCTTAAAAACGCATATTTGACATTTGACCATTCAGCAATGGGCTTTTCCTTTTAACCAGGGAATGCCCATAAAATCAGAAGTGGCTTATTCACTGGACCAAGACATTTTCAGTGTTGTTCAATATAAAAAAGTGCAGTAAATAGATAATCGGTCTTTACATACTCTACAGTTGCATACACCTGGTATGAGAAGTGTTCAGAATTTAAGTTCATGCTAAGGACCTTCTCCAGAGGTTTCTTTTTTCTGTATACATATGCACAACTGCACATTTACTTGGGTCTGTAAAAAACCCCGTACCAGTCTGTGTAGTTCCTTGAATTTTTGCAAATGATTTCATTATAAGAATAATACTTGCCTGTCAGGTAGGGCCTGGTCTTCAGTATTTATCGCTGCTTTCTAACTGAATGACTAATCTTGGGTTGAATATTTGTGCCACTAAAACTGCATCATGCAAAGCAAATACCTGTGGCTTGTGAGTATGACCGTACCAAAGCCCTTTACAAATGCACGTCCATACACATGGGTTGCAATTCAAGTGTTACAGATGAACAAAGGCAGAGGGAGGAGCGCAGGGATTCCCTGGAAGGGCCAGGATTAAAAGCAAGGCTGTACTTGGGCAGGTCATGGACCACACTGGCTTATTTAGCTGCTTTACTGAGCACAGGATGAAAATGCGAGAGGTAAGAGGCAAGTGCCGGAGTGATCTGCAGAGCATCTCAAAGTACTTTTAAATAGTACTCTTGCTCTGCAAATCAAGAGCACTAGGAGTGGGGACCCCACTCCCGTGCTGGCTCTGTGTCATGTTAAGGGAGCTGCAGCCACGCAGGAGCCCCGAGCAGCCCTATTCTGCCCGAGGGACAGGTCTCCTCCAGGCTATGGCCCTGCCCGAGCGCTTCCTTTCGAGGGGCTGCTCTAAAGCATGTGCTGAGCAATGGGAGGGCAATGCAGAGGTGGGATGGCTGAGTGCCCCGGGCAGCGCTGCGACAGGTAGTCCTCAAGGCTGGCAGCAGCCTCTGAAGCAGGTTTCTCCTCTTGGTGCAGCCTCTCACCAGCCGCCAGCCTCCACTCCCAACACTTCAGCCAGGAGGGAGGGTTCTTTCCTTGTGGGTAGAAGCTTTCTTTAAAGAAATCCGGTATTCAGAGCATGCTGAAGATGATTAAGTGGCAGTATGAGTTTGCAGCAGCAGCAAATGGCTTAACTAGATCCACTTCAGCCTTTTAGAAAAGAAGGCAAGAGTTGGTAACCAAGCGGCAGCTGAACTCCCAAGGCGCTCATGGGCTGCAGAAGACGTGGGGCATTAGGGAAGTCCCAGATGAGCAATGCAGTAGTGATTACAAGGAACTGGAAAGCTGACAATTTATTATTTAAAATACTTAAAATATTTATGAATGGCACTTGTGCGTATGAGTTTAACAATTGGGGAAATGAGTCCTTTGGTTAGGAACATGCCGACTCACACAAGTTCTTGTATTGCTCTAGAAAAACCCACACTGCAAATACTCTGGTTTTATATACTGATAGAAAAAAAAAAATCAAATTTCCCAAGAACACTCCATAATTTCTGAGCTCATATCATATTGATGAGATCATGTGTTTTCTCTCATGCTTCTTTCTGACAGCTTTATTTACAGGATAGATACAGGTGAGGTTTGATCTGTGGTAAGGAAACAGCCCTTACCCCATCCTGACAGCTCACCCCCCGCCAGGTACCGGACGGTTTCCCCCTGCCCGCATACTCACCTTTTCCCTCACTTGTTTTGCTCGCTGGCGGTGCCACAGGCAGCTCGTTGGTACAACATGGCCGTGGGGTGACGTGAGCCAGGTTTGTACCTGGGACATTGCATTACTGTTCATGTGTCTGGCTCCTTTAAGGCAACTGATTTCTAAAACGGTTGGAGGACTTGAACCAGATATGGAATTGAGTTGAATACGGCAATTTCAGCTTCAGAGAACTGCTCTACTGCTGTTGGTGTGGCTGTTAAAGGTGTACTATTTGCGTACATTCAAAACATGGGTATGCCTGTAATCTGAGCAGGTGGAATTTTGGTAAGAAACAAAACCATCAAAATGGATAATTTTATGGTTTTGCAAATGCTACCCATGGTAATTTCTGCTCTCCTATCCATCGCTCGTTAGTAATTAACTTCAAAGTGAAAAAATCGAGGTGGCACTTAGGGAAAAACAAGATGTGCACCAAAAAAAAAAAAAGACACTAATTATTAAACTGAACATATGTGAGAAAAGCAAACTATCTAACAGTGTTGCTGCTGGCAAAACTCATTTTTGGCTCATCACAAAGACTTTTTGTAACTCCCTAAACTGTCAGGTATTCTCAGTAGCTTGTCACTGGATGCTGATGATTGTGCCTCAAATGTATCATTACTGGCTTACACAGCTGAATTCATACCTTGTGACATTACACAGGCTAAAGAGATGCATTTCACCAGTTGAAAAAAAATGCCAGCTGTGTACTATGGACACGGTATGGGAAAGATTATTCAAAGTCCAGCTCCTGGGTACCAAGCCTCTGGCACCACTAGAAGGGTGTAAGATGGTGATCTTCACAGCCATCGCCTGGAAAGTTTGCAGTGGGCAGCACCTTGCAGGTGGTGCGTGCATCTGTCTTAAACAAGCACTCATGATACAGGGTGGGTTTCTCTGGCTAGGAATTTTCTGTAGTGTTTTGTGGGCTCAGCCACACAAAACAAGTGCGACCGACCCCTCTGCCTGCCTGGCGGGGCTGTGCCAGCTGAGCCTCCCGGGTGGCCCCGCTGTGCCTTGGGCTCACTGAAGCCGATGGGGACCATCCTGCAGGAAAACGCCTCCGGCCCCGTGGGCTGCCCCCAGGCTGGGTCTCTGCTGGCACAGCCCTGCCGCGCGGTCAGGGCAGCACAGCCTCTGCTGCAGAGATGCCGGACTCGCTCCTGATTGCAGTGCAAGCACTTGTTTGGTTGGACCCCAGTTTACTTTAATCTAGTTTATCTATTACTGATATGTTAAACAATTTGAAACATTGCCACAGCTACCTGGCTCTGGCTGGTCTTAAAAGCAGGGTAAGAATCCTTGGAGTGTCTCATTCTTTATAAATATTTCAGTGTGCTGGGCTCCTTAGGCTTCTCTGGGAATGGCACAAACAAGTTTTATTCCCACAAACAACTTTAGAGCACGTTCTATTCAGTAATTTACATTTTTCAGAGTTTCCATTTGTATTAATAACTGATCGCTCCCATGAAACACGCTTTCCCCCTAAACCTGATGTTTCTTCTATAGAGACCAATTAACTAAGACATTGTTTTCTTCAAGGAGCCAGTAATTTTAATTACTAGTAAAATTATTTGCAAGCAGTTGGCCTTGTAAAGAGCTTTCTAAACTATAAAAGTTTTGCCTTCAGAAGCTTTCTGATTTGTTTTTTTGTTGTTGTTCCAAGGAATTGCTCAGAGATCATACCAAGCAGCTCAGGTACATAGAGGTATTAATGCAAATGAAGTCTATTTTCCTTGCTCTGTTTTCTGTTGTCTAATCCAGTTTAGTTTCTGGTTTTCAGATATGGCTACCATATTAATGAGAAGTCATCACATGATTGTTTTAAGCAAGGGAAAAAGACATAGTGCAGAGATATTTGTAAGAAAAAAATCATGTTGAAAAGGAAACTTAATGCTGGAACTGATTTTTCAGCTATGACAATTGATCCTTTCTGCCCTGTCAGTGTCTCATACACTGTTCAGTGCAAAAACCGAGGAATGAGATCTAATTGCTGTCCACTCCTCCCTTCTTCAGCTTATTCCCTACCTGTGCTTCGGTAGCTCTACCACATGAAATGTCTGGTCAATTAGATAGTCAGGTAGGGAATTTTCATCAGCATCCCAAATGTCTTTCCTCAAAGTATGCCAATTTCCAGCGTCGCTTTTACTTCTAGAAAGAATACGACGTATTTCCTTCAGTTGCAAAGAAATCTGGATGTTGTTTTGTTGCGGACATTGGATTGTTACAGTGGAAGGACAACAGAATGGCTGAGTTCAGTTTGTGTTGGTAACATCGTCTTTGACCTGGAGGGCGTTGGCACCAAGGTCAGAACAGTTTGTTAGCAATGAACTGGAATTTGTTCAGGGGACACCTCCTTTTTTTCCCCCCAGTGATTTATCCGAGTGGGCAGAATACTAATTTTGGTGTGTTTTACACTCTTTTTCTGCTTTCAGGAACTGAAAATGAGAAATGATCAAGGAGGATGTTTTTAACCTGAACTAATTCTGGCTGTTTGCATTTTGTCATGCGGATGTGCCTGCCCCTCAGCTCGGATGCTGCAGGGTTAGTGGAGTCCTTGTGCAGGGGTATCTCCTGTCTCATTGGCTAATCCTGTTTCAAGCCATAAGCTCCACAAATTCTATAGCCACATGGGAAATATTCCTGCCAGACAAGGCATTTGCAAAATAATAAAGCTAATAATTGGTTTGAAAAGTTACCATGATGATTGACGATCTGCTTGGATCCATGGGAAAGACTGAAGCTTCCTCTTGCTCATTTTTATTAAAGCTCTTAGTGATTTGACACAGCATTGCCCATGTCGTGACACTGACTTATTGCTAAAGCTTTGCAAAGATGGGGTGGAGAGTTCTCTCTGGATTTTTCCAGAGGCATGCTCAGAGAAAACGCTCATCATGTCTGAAAGTCATGACAGTATCCAGGGAAGTATAACAGGCTGTCAGCAGCTCCCTTCCAGTGGTAAGCAGTGTTTAGTCCCCTGAAACACTGGTCTGCAGCCAGGATGCTGCACTGATGCTTTTTTTTTTTGCTGCACTGAATTCCTCAGTTTCACAACATTTAGGCTATCCGGTTACAAAACCCCCTCTCAGCCTCAGGGAGGATGAGGCTACCATGATGTGTGTTGGTGGGATTCAGAGGTAATGACAATATTTTATGAATATGAGTGTCAGAGCTTTCTGAGTTCTGCCACAAAAAGGAAAAGTGTGAGTCAGAAAGAGCGAGCTGAAAGCAAGCGCAGTGCAGTGCAAGGCCCCCTTACATGAAACTCAACGTGAAAATATGTTTCTCTCAGTAGGTTGGAAGAGGTGGCTCTGTGTTAGCCCACAGACCACAGCAAGGGCACAGAGGCTGGTGCTGGACCAGAGGAGCTGGTGCTGACAGTCGTCAGTCCTTCCTGGCCAGGTGCTGAGGCAGCCCGCTCTTCGGCTCCTGCCGGGGCGGAGAGGGACGGGATGCTCACTGAGCGGCTGCTGGAGGCGATGGGATGGTTTTCCCAGCTGTACTTCCTATGGGAGTTGGGGGATTCCATATAGGGTCCCACAAGTCCTCTACTGAGCTGCATCCCAGACCTTTCTGTGTATTTCTCCTAACATTTACATTAGCCCAGCAGACTGTTGGTGTAAATGAGACTGCAACTGAAACACGAACCAAACAGAACAGAAAGTAACAGCGGGGTGGTACCAGGGGCTGACAGCAGATCTGCAACACTTGACGTACAGCATTAGTTCCCGTTCCCATTGAATTTTTCAGAAAGTGAAACAAAACAAATGAAAAAACACCTGTAAACCTTGCTAAGTGAAATCTTCCCCATTTTAATTGCTTCAGGATGGTGAAATTAATGGCGTGCATGGAAGATGTGAGTCGGTAGAGCCTACTACACATTTATAGTTCATGTGTGTTGCACTGCATGATGCCTCATCACAGACCTCAGTTCAGGGATCCTAGTCGTAAGAAACCAACATCCTGAATAATATCCACAGAGCAACACAGAGCAATTGTGAATGCCGATTTCTACTCAGCCAATAAGACAGTGGTGTCTTTGAATCCAGTTAAGGAATAATATTACAGCAGGATTGCTTGCAGCTAAATTTTGCTAATTTGAAAAAAAGACCCCAGAAAATAACAGCATAATTATCTCTGTAATTGCTTCTAGAAGAAGAGGTCAAGTTCTCCTGCCCTATCTCTTTTTTTTTTTTTTTTTTTTTAATTTCCAGTGATCAGAGTTGCTGTTCCAAAGCCAGTCATGGCACTCATCTAGCTCAGCACGCACTAGATGGCACTCTGCTGCAGTCTTGCTTCAAGTCAAAAATGCAACTTTGCACTGTGTTAATATTATTGTATTTGTGACACAATTTTGCATATTTTCCTTCTGGTTTAAAGTTTGTTTTGGAGTACCTATGTTGCTTTTTGTAAGCAAATGTCTGAACGAAAGCTTACATGCTTTGGGAAAAACAATCACTCAAACCAAACCAAGAAAGTGATAAGAAAACACAAATGTCTGGAAGAGTACAATTAAGATGGCCACCCAAATATCTCTTTATTCTCAGCGAGCAGGAAAGCATCCAAAGATCAGGGCTCTGAAGAGCTGCAGCCATGGGGCTGCTGTGCTGGGGACCTGCGTGAGCCCATGATGATGAAAATGAGACACACAACATGTCTGGGACTGTGGGAAACTCAAAAAAGAAACTAGATCTGGTTCAGAAGCTGGGAGCAGGAACAACTTTACCTTCACGGTGGCCTGGATGGTGGTGGGGAGTGACAGGCTGCTCCTCTTCTTGATGGGGACTGGACTGGCAGCTCCCTGGCACCTACTGCTCAGAGAGGGGTTGATAGCCCCACGCCTTAGTGCAGTCCAAGGTAACAACAACTTGCCTTGGAGCTCTGAAACTATAACAGATGTATTTTTACTTTCATCTCTTTGAATTATTAATGCTCAAGATGAAAGTGCAGCATACCTTGTGGACATTCACTTCATTAAAGAATAGATGCACACCAAAGAAACCTAACCCTCAAGCAGGTCAGCGGAGAAAGATGCTAGAGCAGAACTTATGACAGGGACATATGCCATCAACAAATAAAGCTGTTCAGTTTAGGGATCTTCAGTGTAACACACGATGCCTGCGATTTAGGCTGATACGGTGAGAACTGTTGCTGCCAGTTGATGGTGAGTCTCTCTGCAGGTGGACAGTCCACGCTGTCAGCTGCTTTCTTCAAAGCTGCCACTGCTGCTGCAGGAATGAAACCTCATGGTACTCATGGGATCCGACACGTAGCCTGCAAGATGCAGAGAGAAGTTCACGTGTGGCTCAACGTAGCAGCGGTTCTCCCCTACCTTTCCCTGCAGTGACAATGTCAACAAAATAATGTGCATACCATTTTGAGCTAAATAGGCACAGATCACGCTGATACCTTTTTGCTGTCTGCAAAGCTCCATTCAATATCATTTGCTGAGGAAAAATTTAAATAGGAAGTAAACAGACCCTGTCATTCATGCAATGAATTCACAATAATCAAGCACAAAGAATCTTTGGTGACTGACATAAAAACATGAATCTCAATGTTTTAGTAACACAGTGGAAGTTTGCCATTAAAAAAAAAATACCTTTTCCCCTTTCAACTAGAGCTTCAGAGGGCTCAATATAAGCACTTCGATAAGTGTTTTTAAAACATTTTAATTCTTGACACTACAAAACAGAAAGCGACTGCTCTTGCCAGCACTGTATTTCCAATGAGCTGCTCCAACAAGGCCAAGGAAACCGTTTCTCCCTTTATACAGTGTCATTGGTCAGCTGCTCCCATGCTTCTTATTTTACCGTACTAACACTAAGAATCCAGTGGAGCCAACTCCAGTTTCTTGATAACTAGGCATTGTACAGAGATACTCAGGTGCTTGGGAAACAAGAGAGCAGAGAAACTAGAACACGAAAACTTTCTGGGGTGCACGGTAGGGTGGGAGAAGGATTAGAAAACATTGCTAAGGCTCCTGTGTGCTAAATTCCTATTGCCAAACATAAAAGACACACAGCTGCACAAAATTAAGACTCTGGTAATGACAACAGTACTGACCACAGCATTCCTAAGCTGTAATCCATAAGCAACTTGGGTTTATCTCCTAATCATGACACACTATGCTTCAAAAGCTGGCAGCAAGGCTTTCCTTAAGGGAATCTCACTCATATCCTAAATATGTTGGGCCTTAACGCTGCGACTGTTCTTGTGCATGCTGAATGTGCCCTGTGAGGTGAAGGTAGCATGTGTCATCCTTGAAGCCAGAGCCATGGTGCGATGGGCTGTGACAGGGAATGTTACAAGAGTAGGACATACTTTTGAGGACCTCTCCAGCCGTGGTGACACCACTTTGCACTGTGCTGCTGTACACTGATCACGCTGGGTGGGAGACTGTCCATGTGTTCCACCATCACTTCCATTTGCCTTACTGCTGCCACACAGTGCAGAACCTTGGCTTTAATAAATGCTTTCATGTTTCCAACCCCCTCAACCATATCCTATGTTTTTTTCTTTTCCTTGTAGTGCCTGTGAGTTTCATACCAGCCAGGATTAAGATCATGAGGATGCTTGGCTTGCCTCACTCCCAGGGGTCCCTTCTTGCCTGCCAGTGATGCATCTCTTCTCAGATGGCTGGTGCCTTTTCCAGTGCCGCAGCCTGGGCTTGCACTGCCACGTAACTAAAAGGGAGTGCATGCACTTCCTTGTGTTGCAGGACAGCTTCTGTGCTGCAAGACTTGCCAGGGCCACCTTTGCAGTAGGGAAACTTTGGTGACTGTTGCAGCATCATCATGAGCTTGTCTGCCAGCATCTGAGAGCTGCAGTGAGCAAGGAGAAGCCAAAGTCAAAGTTAAACTTTGTGTTTACACCTATCTTAAATTTTAGAGTATATACAGTTTTCTTTGGGTATTGTGTAGCTGCCTTGTGTGATTTCACTGCTTTCAACATGCTGTTTAACTCACAATTTGTGAAACTTCCCGTGAAGAGCAGGTCCTTTGCTTTCACAGAAGAAGTCAGGACTGTTTATTTGTAGAATTCCTATTTTCAAATACACTCAATGAAGAAAATTGTTCACTATCAGAAAAGTTCTTGCAGGAATGGGAGCAGGGTGCTTTCGGGGCTTTTACTGAGAAAGGAAAACAGTGAATGTATTCTTTATTATTTACAGACTGCAAGTGCAAATGAGGATAATGGAAAACATTAGGCAAAAAGCAAACAGAAAGCAAAAAGATCAAAATGGACATGAATGGGGAAAGACAGCAGTGAAATTGGTTTATGTGGCATAAATAAAGAGTGCAAATATTTGCAATCATTAGACCAAGCACTCTAATAAAAAAGGGCTCAGGGCTTTTTGTCTTCTGTTGTGCCACTATGCATTGCAACGGCTTGATCACTCTACCAGGATCTCGAAGCACAGGATGCAGTCAGAGCAAGGGGAAGCTGGGCTGCAGAGTGCTATGGTGGGCCTCCAGAGCAGCTGGGTTTGGTGCTTTGCAACAAGGGACAGTGATTCTGCTGTTCCTCAAGATACATATCCTGGAGGACTGCAGGACTCAATTCGGAGCTGCATGAGCCTGCTGAAATAGCCTGAAGTATGTAGCAATGAGTAGCTTTTCCAGTCCTGTTGTGTCTAGCAGCCAGGATCTTCACTTTCCTCTGTACCACCCTGGCTTTTTCCCTTGTTACCTGAGTTAGCGCAAGGCTCAGCTTGGCCAGCTCTTGGCTGTGATCAAGCTGTGCTGCAGCACAGTCCTGGTATCCTGACCAGCAACGTGGAGGTCTGGCTGGGGCCACCTCCCTTCCCACTCACATGCTTTGGTTCCCTGCTGTGGAAACTATAATTCAAGGAACAGGTATATTTGAAAATAAATCCTGAGGTCTTGTGAGTGGAGTCTGAAATCACTCTTTAATGCCACAGCTTAAATGTAGCCATGGAGAGTCCCTTCTCCACAAGCCCTTTGTTCCCTCGTGTCCCTTTTTAATACAGACTTGAGAAACCCTCTCCAGTCTTGCCTTGATGGTTTTACTCCAAGAGTACACTAGACATTTCTGTTTCATTCTTGTTTTCTTCCTCCTCGAGTTTTCCAGTTGCCAGGTACCTGATGAAAGCTGTGCCCTGAGGAACTGCTCTCTGCAGTTGTGGAATCCGCATACAAGTAATAACAAAGTTTTTGTTCTTTTTTCACCTTCAAAGGTCATTACCTCACTACTCGTTATGACAGCAAGCCTGCTGTTAGCATTGTACTCAGTAAATATTTATATGACCAGGTTTTCTCTTCTTCTTGCCCAGTTCAGAGGAGAGGATAGAGTGCAAGAGTCATGCTGAGGCCAGTGAAAAACAGCAAAGACGAAGAGTTGATGAGCTTCTGATATATGCTTCAGGCAGAACAAAACATTGAACTCTCCTGGTGGCAAACCAGGTTGGAAAGTGGCAGGAAAGGGAGCAGGTGCCGGGAGAGGAGTGAGAAGGCCCCAGGGCAGGGGACAGCAGCAAACTCTGAATGAGGATGGCAACACTGTAAAGTCAATGGGTCCACTCAACACAGTTGCCATTTGAACAGACAGAAAAAAGTATGTAAGCATAGAGCATACAGAAAAACATGTTTTCCTTGTATGTACTCAGCAGGTGTGCCTCGGAGAAAGAGAGACTTTACACAGCACAAAACAACTCTGCTCACAGCAAACACAGAGACACCTTCCTGCTGGGCACTCCTGGGTGGCAGTGACCATGGTGTACGCGTGTCCTTAGAAGTCCGTGTTGTCCATCAAAGCCCAGCCCCACTCCTTAGTACTGAGGATGTCGCTGTCATTCTCTGCCATGTCAGCCTCATGGCTCCTGCCATTTTTGTTTGCCTCCCTTGTCCATCACATGCCAAAGTCTGATACAAGTATTGATGAAAAAACCCTCAACCCAGCTTTCAGAACAGACGTGGCTGGCACGGGCAGTGTTAAAGCCTCATTCTCTGCCTGGTCTGTGGCACTGTTTTAAGAGTGTATCAGAGTCTGGTTTTGCATCTGGTGTCGCTGGGTGTACTGCAGTGCTCTGGTATGGTGATCCCTCTAGCAATGGTTTTAGAAGACACCTTCTTGCATTGCTCTCTCTCCAGGGCTCCCTGGACTTTCACACCTGTCCAGGGGGTGACAAGATCCAGAATATCTTCATGGCTCCAGGCAGATGGTGGAAGCATGGTCTGTGGTGCTGTCGTCAGGCAAAGGTAACTGCGGATGCTGTGCTGACATTTGCTCAGCAAACACAGCAGCCACAGCGGATGGGCCCTGGCCATGTGTCAGCACTGAAATGGGGCAGTGACGTCCTGTTGACATGGTCCTGGAGCAGCTTAGGACATTCAGGTAAACAGATCAGCTGGTGCTGGTGGAAGGAGCAGCACCGTGGGACAGCAGCTGGAGGCTTTCCAAAATCACGCACTAGGTAGGTATAGTCCCACTTCAGTATTGCTGCACAGAAAGTTACTGAGTTGGGATGTACTGTTGTTTCACACCTGAGCATAAAACATGTACTACCCCAACATGTTTTGGGGTATGTACTGAAAGTGGCTTCACACCAGTGACAGGTCTTTCTAGGATGCAGCAGCTGAGCCTAGTGTGAACGAAGATTGGCACAAAGGTGAGATAAAGAGTCTGACCTTCAGATCCACACCAAGGAAGAAGGATTTACTCAAGATTTCTAAATCTGGTCTTCTTGATACTATCCGAATGCCAACTACATTTTCACACACTTTTTATTTTAAGGTTTTATTTATACATTATGCTGCTGGGCTAAAAACTGCTCTAAGCTGATAACCATCCTATGCTTGGGAAACTGTAAAGAACCAGGCAGTGAGTTTGTGAGCTGTTTAGAAAGGGTGGGTGAGAGACAGACTCCCAAGAAGCTGCCTGCAAGACAAGACCTGAGCAAAGGCTGTTTAGCAAGAGAAGTTTACTGGGGATGATTGCAAACGCAGGGGCTAGGAAATGCAGGAAAGCTGTTTGTGAGGCAATCCATGAATGTACACTCAAATGTGGTAGGACAGAAAGCCAGGAAGGCAAGAGGAAGAAGCAGTCAGAGCATCTCTGTTCTGGAGGGGAGCAGAACAATGGGATGCCCTCTGAGAGAGGAGTGTGAATGGTGAAAAGGATACGTTGTGTCATTTTATGCTCCTGTGGTATTCCAGAAATAGGACTGTCTTGCCCACTTTTTGCAGAAGCAGTCTTGAGGGTATAATGACACATCTCCTCTTTATTCACAGATCCATGCATGTAAACAGAAAGGACCATCACACCTCCAAAGTGCTTGAGGCACACATGCAAGGAGCACAGGGTGAGACCTTGCCAGCTCTGGCTGACTGTAACCAGCAGCCTCCACTGTACATTAGTTTTCTCATGAGACTTTTTGGTACCTCAGGAGACTGTAGCTCTGCGCTGGTTAACCACACCAAGATGCTGAGAGGAGTATCTGCATTAACTCACCATTTTTGTCAATTGGTGGGTACTGGAAGTTTCTTCTCATGTCATCCAAAGACAGACCCTGAGAAGGGTGTTGCCCAGTGCTGCAAATTAGATAGGAGGTGTCAGTTTAGACAAGACTGATAAAGTCACATCTCCAGACCATGAGAACTTTTTTTACAGAGTTGGAAGGAAAAGATAGTAACATGAAATACATCAGCCTGATGCCCAGCCACTGCATTTGCAGTAAACAAAAAGCAAGAAAAAATTATGAAGCAAGAATATGAATCACATGCATGCTCACATTTCATCCATTCTCAGAGTAACTTCCCTCAAATATACTGTTTGGAGCTTCACAATTGTTTGTATGTTGCTATTTTAGAAGCAATTCTAGGCATCAATACAGGATTATTGTAATGTATTTTATCACTGCTAACAGATTCCTGCAAATAAGTTTCTCTGGCAAGGAAGATCGCTGAATTATCTTTCAGTCATTGACCAAAACCACTGTCTTGCCAACAGGTTGTTTATCCCTGATCCTAAGGAGCTATCATGTACAGCACTGTCCTCTACCAGCCCTTCTCAGATTACAGGCAAACAGAAGCCAAGAGCACACAAAAAACAAGCCCAAACTGTTCTCATTTAGCCCCTAGTTCATTTATTTCCAAGGAGCTGCCAAAAGAATAAAGCAAGGGATAATGGTTATAGTGACACATCCAATGGCACAGGGAAGCAGAGTTATGCACAGAGGTGCTTCAGAACAGTTTAGATATGATGGAGAGCACACATCTATCTGACCATATCTGATACTTGATTGGGGGACTAAAGAAGACCTACTGGATTTAAGCGCTCCATGAAAATAACATCTGAGTGTTGTGCTTTAGAAAGAGGCTTTTCCATTTGGCCTGCCTTCACTGAGTATGCTTACGTAAACCTTGAAAAGCCTTTTAATTGAAAATACCGTCAGCCATGGTTCTCGGGCTTTGAGACTTTTCATGGTGCAGGCAGAAGGCACAGTACTAAACAGAACTTTATATCAACTTAATTAGATGCTGTGGCTATTATTTATCTCACAATATATAAAAAAGCCAAAGGTCTGTCACCACTAGACTGTCTAAACTTAACAGTGTATTCATGGCTTCTGGCTTCTCTTGAGGAGTCACTAAGATATTCTTTCTGGTGATCTCTTTGCGCGGTTTTGACAGGATAATAGAATTAGGTTTGCCGAATTCCACTAACTGCAAAGTAACGTGACATCAGCTTCACTTACTCTTCAAATATGGCAAAACTGATCAGCCTACCTTTTCAACCTCTAAGATGTGCAGTCATGAAATGGAAAGGGTGACACGGTGAATTGTCCAAGCAGCAGAACATGAAATGTTGACACCAGCTGGCAATGGCAGGACACAGGCTGGTTGTTTCAGGTTTCCTTGGGGCTTGTCTGCTTTTCTACCCCGAACACAACTATTAGTCTATGCAAGTGCTGGGAGGCTCAGGATGGGTCCCGCAGCTCTGGCTTTCCCAGCTTCTTTAAGACACATCTTTAAGAAGGACGGACGGATGTGGGTTGCCTACAGTGACACTGCTTGTCAATGCCTGGAGTGGCACCGTGCCCCGTGGGAGGAGGTTGGGCAGCTGTCTGGCAGGCTGGAGGTAGAGTTTAATGAGGACCAGATGTACCCTGAAGGAGCAGGGAAAGCTCATCCCAGCTCAGCCAGTACCTCAGGAATATTGTTTCTACCCACATTTCACTATCCTGTCCTTCTCTGTGCTGCTTCTGACTTCCCTCTCGCTGGATCATTCACCTCTTTCCCCACTCTGCTCCCTTCCATCCCAAAGAGCTGTCCCTCCTCTGTGCCACACAGCTCCTCCACCACCCACCCAGCCACTCACCCCACTGCCAGCACAGCCGCCTTCTCCCCTGACCCGTTGCCTGCATGCCTGGGAATGGAAAGCCCTTTGAGGGCTGACCCGCAATAGTATGGAATGTGTATACATTTACTGTATCACTTGCATTATTGAAGCTCATTCATAATTAAGGACAAGAAGCCCTTTTTCAGGCAGAGGACAACAACAAGGAGGTCTATTTTGGGAAAACACTGTCCAGTCAGAGGCTGAAGCAAAAAGCCAGTGAATGACTGGCTGGCAAATCTGCATCTGAAAGGACTGCAGAAAGCTATTGTAGCATCCACAGGCCTGTGGGAAGAGCCAGGAGGTCTCCAGGGGAAGAAATAAAGCATACACTTTGCTTGAATTCTTAGCGCAGTGTTCATGGAGTAACTCCTGACGTGTTAACCAAGAGAGATGGGCCTGAGGCCAGCCACGCTGACGAACAGGAGGCTGGCAGTGCTGGCTGTGCCAGGGACACCTGCCTGGAGCTACAGAGTGGCCACAGTGGTGGTCTGTCCTATGTGAGGATTTCCTCAGAAAGGAGAAACTCCTAAGCAAGTTATTTGGCCTCTTTGCCTTTGGACCAGCTCAGAGCAAAAACCAGCAGACTGGAATCCTCTGTTTTTGTAAACATAAAAAGAAAAAAAAGATGGGCAGAATTACTGCTAATGAACAGCGGCTGGGAGGAGAACTATAATACAAATCTGTGATAAATAACACACCCCACTCTGCCATGACCCTGACTTTAGGAGAAAGCAGAAAAATCTTGAAATCTGATTATTCTCAGAACAGCTAACAAGCCCATTCACTCAGTCACTTTGCTACATGTTTTTTCTTTAAATTTCTTCTCAGTTGGGTAAGGGCTTATGTTAACTAACCAGAAGAGCTGAAACCATCTTCAGTAAATTGTTTAGCAGCCTCTCTAGGCATTAAGTCTGGAATGGGAAGAAATAGCTGCTTGGAAAGAACCTGAAAAAAGCTTGGAAAAAGTGAACTTTCCCTTGACAACAAACTTAAAACTTTTGTATAAGGGATAACCCATCTTTTCTCTTCTTGCCCTCTGTTCTGTGAGAAAAGGTGGTTTCTAAGGGACCAGGCACTTGTCATCCATCCAAGAGGACAGCTGCCCGGCAGAAAGTACACTAATATGAAAGATGGAGAGAAATCACACAGGTGATAGTGTCTGCTGTGTCTGCAGGGCCGTTGTTTAGCCTGGAGAAAGAGAGCTGTTAGCAGGGGAGAAGAAAAGGTCGTCTTTCAGCTAGAGGAAATAAGCCCATCAAAATGCCTTGATTTTCTGCAGCTGCTTCGTGAACAGACCAAGTTTTCCTTGCAAATCCATGCTAAGGCATTAAAAGCAGGATGCTGCATCCCGTGATCCCACCCATGCATTTATGCACATCAGTGAGAACCGATCCACACGTGACACAAAAGCTTCTCAGTTCAGCAATGGCAGTGCTGCTTTTGTAGGCTTTGCACCTAAGCCTCAGAGCTGGAGCACAGCAGAGCTCTACAATCCTGCCTGTCGCTAATTACAGACCAGCACCTAGCGACAGAGATCTGAACGTGTCAGTCTCTGCAGGACGAGACCCAACACGGGAGTGATCCAAGGTACGAACCGTCTCTTCTGGTGGCCTGAAGGGATGGCACCCAGCTCAGGACGGTGCCTTTCCAGGACAGACCTGTGGCACTGCTTGTGGTTGCAGGCTGAGCCGTGAAATCTCACCCAGCTGGCTGCAGCTTCACAGTCCCTGCCTCAGCCCAGCTACCTCTGCAGCGCTGCCCCAGGGCCCTCTCCCACACACAGGTGCTGCTGCCCTGGTCTACAACCTGCTCGTGGAGAGTGGGGGAAGATGCTGGGTGGCACTGCTGCTGGGGACTGTTCCCTTGAGGGCCTGCCTGCGAGGAGCCGCGGACAGACAGGCTGCCAGCCAGCATGATGGACGGGTCATCTCCCCATTCCTCCCTCCTTTGCTGCTCACCCAGGACAGGAGCTGGTGTGCACTGGAGGAAGGGGACCTGAGCTGTCTGCATGGTGGAGGTCTGTGCAATGCAGCCAAGCCAGGGCACCTGCAGCAAGTGCTGCTCAGCAAGACGTTACTTCTGTGCACAGGACAGGTGTGCACAGAGCTCCCAATGGTGGCACACACAGGTATGTCCAACTGGTGCAGGCTCTGCCTGCATGCACCCAACAACTTGTTCACGGCAGACGGAGCAACATGTTTGCTGCATGATTCCTCTGTTCTGCACAGACAGGGAATTCTTTCAGAATATTATGACATACCATGCCATGCAGACATGTATTTGCTATTTGAGGCAGCCTGTAGTATAAGCTAAAGAACAGCCCCTGACAAGCCTGTCAGACATGGTAATACCACTGCACAAAGGTACAAAGAAAGGATGTACAAATGTTTCTGACTTCGGTTAATTGAGAGCTACTTAAACAAGAAAAGACTATTCTTTGCAGATATTGTCCTTGGACTCTGGGGGAAATGCTAAGGGTGTAAAGAAGCAGAAAATCAACAGTTAAAGCTTCTCTACAGTGGTGAGTTGACATCTTAAGCTGTCACACCAGGCAGACAATTAAAATGCACTTTATTGCATCCAGTTCATTACAAGACTCCTGCATTCCGCCATGCCAGAGAACAATCTGCTAAACAGACGCTGAAGTTACAGGGCAAGAAACAAACAAATAACTTCAGTCCCATGGCTGTTTAACTCCATGCATAGTATATGGAGATTTCATCAAATTGTTTCTGCTGTGGTGTGGAGTTGCATGCTGCAGTGTTCCATAGGACATGAACTCGTGGGAGGAGATGGAAACAGGAGGCAGCCCAGGAAATATAGTCCAGCTGGGGAAAAAACCAACATGACCCCTTCCCTCTGAAAATACCTACGCTTACAAAAATGAAACCCTAAGAGACAATTGTCATTAGGAAGTGAAGTCATTAATCATCTCAGTGTGCTGTATAACTGAAAAACTACTGAAACTGTGGAAACCATTCGCTTTTCATCAAGTGTTGTGCCTCTGGGTGAATCTTTCTGCGTGCTATTTATAGATTTGAATGTTGTTAGTTTGTATGGCAGAGCATTTGATAAAAGAATCCACCTTTAAATAACCACTAGGGTTACAGAGGAGCCCATTTTGGTTGGCTAACGAGCCTCAGTGCTGCACTGGGAACACTGAATTACAGGACAAGGCACTTGCAAGTGCCCCTTCTCCCTCTCTCGTGTCTACACTAACTTAGATATGTCACTTTCTTATTCCTTTCATGCAAATCTATTGCACTCAACAGCAAAATCTGGTCCTTTACAGAAAATAACAATCTGGCTGACATTGCCTTCATCCTGACCTCAGTGCCCACCTCCATGTCCTGCTCCAGCAGCATATGACAAAAGCAATGCAGTTTATACGATATCGCATTTTGCCAGATGAATGTTTTGGGTCTGATCTATATTTTCATGTAAAAGATTTCAGTGTCTGTCTGCAGGTGTTTGCCTTCTGCTTCTCCATACGAGCCCCTGAACAGGCAAAGGATTGATTCATCTTGCTCCTCTATTCCAGCTCCCTATTTTAGCTGATTGTATTTCTGACTCTCCACACCCCCGTTAACAGGAACGTATCACAAGGGCAGGGCTTCCTCTGCTGTTAGTGTTTCTGACTGCTAAGTGGTGCTAAAGGGTAAAGTTTAGACTAAGTGCATCGCTCTTCTGGCAGAGATTAGGAGCACCATTTCATTTTCACAGTACTCTCACTCCCCATGGGATAGAGATGGGAGATTGCTAAACTTGCCCTCAAAACCAGTTCTCCCAAGTGGTATGGTAGACTGCCTCAGCTATTAACTTAATGGTACAATAATATAGAGAACCCACATGTGACTTTGCCTTAAAAAATATCGGGAGTTCTTCTTATCCTTCTATGGTCATAAATTGAATGATATGCAATTTTTAGGATGTACTCTGGTAGAAACAGCCCCAGCAATACAGACTCCCACAAATCTCTGTGAGGCTGAGATCTTTTTCCTCTTCCTTAAGGAAAAGGCACTTGGCATTTGTATCTCATGCCTCTGTAACTGCTGGGACAGTCTGGTTTCTGTCTGTCCGTCCCTGCCTTTCTTGGCACAGACACCTTCACCTGCTGCCCTTCCCAGACAGCAGCCTGGGGTTTGTGATGAGCTCAGGTGACAGCACCAGTCTGGCAGTGCTCTCTCCTGGTACTGCAACACCATCTTCCAGTAGCACGGCCCACTTCATTCATTTAATCGTATCACAATTTGAGATCAAGATGAAAAAACCAAACCCTAAAATCCAGACCTGAGAAACAGAACATCAAAAAATGGCACCTCTTCAATTACTTTGCTTTTCTACCACAGCTGCTCCCTGGGATCACTAGTCTCTCCCCATGTTTTATCTTCATCACAGGCTCTTATGATCAGGGAACTGGATGTTCTTCCTGTCCATAAAACTCCCTCTCATTAAATAAACTCCACTAATACTAAGAATCTAATAGAGATGAGGGAATTTTGGAAAATAGTTTTCAGACACTTGGTCAGACACAAGCTATGCCCTCCATAAAGGGGACATCTACATATAAATGTAACAGGAAACAAACTTTCTTATACATAATATCATAATGGCATTTCAGTGTGACCTTTCTTCCCAAATTTGCTTGTTTCTAGGATTTTCAGCTGAGTTTTCCCAAGTGTGCCCTATTCCTCCTAATCAGAAGGACATGTCTGCCTTGTATTTTGGCAGAGATAACAAGCCGTACTTGTGATATGAGTCAGCAAATATACTTATCACATTTCTGCAGGGCTTAGATTTCTGCTGAGAGAGGTGAGCTCACCAGATAACTCTGGCCCCTTATGAGGACTAACAAATCCTGCCCTCCTATTTTGATGTGACACACTAACACAGACTTCTCTACTTTTCCAGACAATAAGGAGAGGTTATACCGCCTCCAGTATAACAAACTGGTCTGTCAACCACAAAAAAGCTCCTGCAGGAGTTAGCTCCCCTAAATGGCATTACTTCACAGAAGTAACTATATGAGCAGCTCTCTGAAATGTGAAGGAGGCTTGTAAGGCTCTGTGCCACAGTGCCACCTGATGCCTCCAGCCACATCATTTGGTACTGAAACGCTGCCCATGGTCTAACCTAGGTTTTCCATCTTGTCACTGATGCCACACACGGGAATATCTTTTTCTTTATTTTTTTCCAAATAAAAAAGTGTCTTTTAGCTTTTCCTTGGTGAAATTTTTCAAATTGAAAACACATTGTGATATAAACACTGGCCTTCCCAGACCTGCTGGCAGGTAGTGAAGGTAAATCCGTCCAATGACCACTCGTCTCTGTCCCCTTGGGTGGGCGGTCATCGGTCTTTTGTTTCATGTGATAAAGCAGTGGTACTGTGTGTAGAGCCCGTACATGGCAGGACTTGATTTTCTACTATTTTTATGTTACTCATAGTGAAAAATGCAAATGCTTGGCTGTTGTCTTGGCAGCAGGATGGCTTCTACAGCATTCAGATAACCCAAACACCCTGTGCTACAGCAGTTACAGGAGAAGACAAGACTGCAGAAGTGCTTTCCCTGGTTGGTCCTGGCAGTGGATCACCCCCAGGGTGTGTTTCTACTGCTGGCTTCCCACGCAGCCACATCCCCTAGTCAGGCACCATCCCTGCTAGAGGGAACTCCCATTTTAGGCCTCTGAGCCGCACAGTCTTGGGGAGGACTCTCTGTGTCCCTTTCAGGGTAAGTGCTCTCCTCGGCCCTGGAATGACTGGTACGTACCTCTGTGACCAGACAGCATAAGCTCGTGCATTCAAGGCATATTCCAGTTCAAACCGACTACGTAGTGCTGCGACGTGACTACGGCCAGGACCTCCTCGTGCAACGAGACAGTCCGAAGATGAGGAGGGAGACAGAGAACCGCTGCTGTTGCTGGAGGCTGGAGACATTAACTGGATTTAAAAAAAAAAAAAAAGGCACTGCTATTACATATTTACAAGTCTTTCCTCAGCTCTTTCTCTTAAGTTGTGTGTCCCACATCTCCTTTGTAGTTTGGCTGAAAAAAGCAGTGCCTCCTGACTTTGATCAGCTGAGGAGAACTGGATGCCACCTGCCAAATAAAGCGGTTAATTCACCATTGCCTGGGGTTTTCAAGCTGGGGTTGGATTACTTTCCAGAAGATACACTTTAGTTCAGCCATGAGTTGTTTGGCTTGCGAGCATCTGCTGTGCAGCTGGGAGACATCACTGCCTCTGTGGCAGGAGCCACTGGCTGAGACTTTCCCATCTCCCCTAGAAAGGTGGCAGTGCTGCCTGATCACAGCGGTCCTGTCTGAGTGTCCCAGGACAGGAATTCAGACTGATGGGGCAATGTAAATGCAGGGCTAGCACATCAATACATGTGTTTGTACATACGGACCAACCATACAACACAGGTACCTGCAGCAGCAGGGACCTAGAATTGCTGGCACCAAGGTCCCTGCCACTCCTGGTTTCAGAGATACTTAAAAGGAGTAGAAATGATTTGCTGAGAGAGGAGAAGAAAAAAGATGAAATAGAGGGAGGTGGAGAGAGAAAACTCTCCACTTCATCCTTCATTGGCTGCAGTACTTAACTTACGAGAGATCTTGTTCCTTAGAACTCACCTCAAACAAGGCTTTGCCCTGGTCACAGTGGAGCTTAGGTCTAACTCCCTAGCTAAATAATGTTTTTATTTTTTCTTTTTGTATGTAAGTTCTTGCCCCAGATTTCTTCCTGCATGCACTGCTGCCTATGTATCATAGAAGTCAGGTCTCCTATGAGATGACACAGTTTCCTGTGATATAGTGCTTCACTTTTTTTTTTACACTTAAAAGCTTCCATCTATGCATAAAGCAACAAGCTGCAGTCAGAGCATGAAGAAATGTAATAGATTATGGGTGTCTTTTCTGACCCTTAAGCTCGAGAGCAGCAATCCATTTTAAAAGGAGGTTGTTTTGGTTTTTTTTCTTTTTTTTTTAACTCTTACATGCACACACACAAACACACAGACAAAATATAATTTCAGGAGTTGCAGCCCTGAATCATTTACTTTCTGTTTGACCATCTATCTTACAGCAGGCTGAAGGCTGATGCATCCACCTGTATCATAGCCACAGTCCAAAGCAGGAATTGCCTTTGCATTTATCCTTCTTATGTTTTCTCTTTTTACCTTTCTCTCAGGGGTCTTGGCCAGTTTGTCTTTTCTTCTTTTTAAACCAAGCAGTCTTGAATGGGATGAATGAGAGTAAAAAATTCTGCGCAGGACTACTGTATACTACTGCATCCCCCCTCAGTGTACCTCTCTGAGTAGCTCCTGACACTCACAGCAATATCTGGTCCCTGCCTCCTCCTCCTCCTGGCACCCATATAAACCACTACGGACAACGTGCCTTAAAAATACAGTGTGTTGGCTAGCAATAGGATGAAGCAGCTCAAGCAGCTTGCAGGCTCCAAAGCCACCACTTTCCTCAGATGCTGCTGCTCTCTCCACTTGTACTCCTGACCACACAGCACACGCACAGACACTCTGCAGTGGAAATAAGGTCCTTACCTCAATATTGCACAGACATTCTTCTAATTTTGTGACTACTTCTGAAAACTCTGGTCTCCCCTGTGAACGCAATAGAAAAAGCAGAGCGGTGTTAAAAATAGAAAGGGAGCATATCTTCTGTGATTAAACTGACTCATAGATATGTGATGAATCACAGTTCCCCTCCATTTACCTTTCTCTGAATTTCATGGCATTGCTTTCAGTCTGCTTGGGAATCTGATGGGAACTGCAAGTTCAGTACTAAGCTACGAAACTAAGAGGTGTGTGTAAAACAACTTTAACTGCATTAGTCTTCTCTTTTTCTGTAACAACTAGATTTGAGCTAATAATGACTAGATCATAAGATTACAAAAATACTGACAATAAATTCTTGGCTCTGCTTATATATTCCTCTTTGCCCATAAACAGGACTTTGAACACAGCAACAGCTGTGAAGAGCAGCGGACAAGCTCCTGACCAATACTGCACTTATGGCCACCCTCTTCCTTCCCTTGTTGGTGTACTTGCATCACTCCATATGTACCACCTCTGCAGCTGCTCCGCACTGCCTGCCCGGCCCATTCCCGGACATGTGTCTCCATCTCTGTGTGCTTTGTGTGGCACAAGAGTTTGTGGAGGCCATGCTAGGGACAGGATCAGGCAACTGAAGGGAATGATAAATATACCTCCTTCTTGTTATTGCTGATCAATACCCTGTTCCAGTTTACAGCACAGTCTTCCCAGGGAAGCTCAGACTTAACTAAAGCATTGCATACAAGGATGTTTGACAGAGGAGGACTGGCAATACCTTAATTAAGCAACTGTTAAACAAGCTCTTCATTCCCATCACCATGTCTTCCTCAACAAAATTGCCTGCAAGCGGTACGCATAATTTCAGAGCTTTAGGACAAAGTCCTGCAGCCCTCACATCTATGAGTGATAGCAGAGGGATAATACACACAAATAAGACTTCAGGTTTTAGCCCTTTGTGAGAAAGTATAGTAACAAAATGGATGATAAATGCTTTTCTTTCTCAAAAGGGTAAGAAAGAAAATGACCAGTCCATTTTAAGTTCCATAGACTTGTCCTTGTCTGCAGTTACACAGGGAAGGGAGGGAGAAAAGTGTGTTTACTGGTGTCCACAGCAGTGTCCTGGCTGATATGTGCTCCTTGCGGTAGTGGCTGAAGGCAGTGAGACAGTCCACATCCTCCTCCTGCCTCTGGCCACCAGCCCTCCCCTGGACCAGCAGGATTGCTCCAGCAGCGTGTTCTTGCAGGCCAGCTGCAGTGTGCTGGCTGATGAAGAGGAGCTGTGATGGGCTGGTCTGAGGAGAGCTGGGGGTGCAGACCTCTGCTGATTTCTCCTGACCTCTTACCAGCCTTTCTACGAGGGTGACAAGCTGTGGCAGAGAGACAGGATTTCTCCACTGACTTTTGACAGTCCCATGGGTCCTTCCTTCCTCAGCCAGTCTTTAAAGCCTTCTGCTCTTCTGACTACTTCAATCGTTCTGCCACACGATGCCAACCACTGCACTGAGATACTCCACTTGAAAAAAACACTTTTGAAAGACACTGTTCCCACAAGAATCTCAGGCTCCAGTAAGCACTGCTATGAGTAACTTACATCTAGGAAAGTGTTGGGGAAAACTACCATGGCAAAAACTACCCTCTGAACACGGAGTCCTTCACAGGGATAAGGAGTCCTCAGAGTTGGCTCTTCTTTAGCTAGGTGAAGGCTGGTGGGAAGAAGGGAGATCCTATCCAATGATTGGACAGAAACTTGATTGTAAGGTGATTTCAGTGGTTTCTTTTATAAAGGATTCTGTTATAAAGCAGTATATGACCACATTAAAGTATCCCTGAGCTCTAGTCTACAAAGTGTTCAAGAAATACTGCATTTATTGCATGTGATAAGCTCCATCACGTTCAGTGGAACTTGATCAGAGCCCATCAGATTAGCCCACTGGAGACCATGGAAGAACTGACTGTAACTTTAGAGTTGTGCTTAATAAAACTAAAACAATGTTTATTTTCTTTATGGAACTAAGCCCCGGGTACTATGACAAATAGTTTGACTCTAATTAAAGCTTACAAATTAAAATAGCTAATGAAAAATGCTGCTTAGGAGACACTGTCTAATTTTCTAGTCATCAGTTTGCCTTTGGAAACAACTACTGTCAAAAGTTTCTGGAAAACAGATGTTCAAGTAAATAGTAACAGTGACATGACACATGGGAACTAGTTTTCATTTTCTGCCTCTTTTTTTTTTTTAAACTGAGAAAACATCTTGGAGAATTCTGACCTGTGAACATTCACTGAGCCCCAAAATTCACCATTTTCCCCTAATAAATAGCCTCTGTTTTAAATAAATGTCTTTGTTTATGCATCTACAGTGAGATGCTGTAAAAGGGATATTGATATGGTGATGCTTTTTATCTTTTAGATGTTTTGCTCATTCTGCTTGTTATGGTGTTTCACTAATAGCATTCAGTCCCTCCTCTTGAGTGGTATGCTCAGGAGACATCGCTGTGTCAAGGATTATTATACATACTAGATAACTAAGTGAGACACTTTGAAAGAAATGCTTGTTAATCTCTGCAGTGAATTTACAGCAGTACTGTAGATTTGTATTGACAGTTTTAGGATAGGCTGTTGACTGCACAGCAAACCTTGCAAATGCTGATGAGGGGGTGATAACATTGCTTTATTTTTCTCTGCCCAGTGGCCCTCCTGAAACTATTCCAAGGCCCTCAGAAGTAACTCAAAACCTTTGTTACTGAGAACGGTAGCAAAACACCTTTAATAAAGCTCATTTTAATAAGCTTTTGTCCATGTCTTGTGCAAAGTTCAAGCCATCCACTGGCTGATTGAGCTATCAATTGCTTTATAATTCTATCATGCAGCTCAAACATTAGCAAGATTAAGTGATGTTGGAGTGATACTGATGAGCAACAAAGTGCATTAGGATTCTGAAAAGATGGTTTCTTTTTATTGGGGCTAAATGAGCTGTGGAAATGCTAACAAGGTACAGCGACTATATCCATTACATAGTGCTTGCTTAAGTCAACAATTTAATATGACATCTTATTAATAAATTTAAACAGAATGTGAGTTACATGCTGATTATTAGCAGCTACTTTATAGTTATATGGAAAACAAACCACCCCCTGCCCCACCCTAACATTAGCTCATAAAGTGTGAAGACAAAAGCATATTCAAGAATCCATGAAATCCACTAATAACAATAAATAAACTAGTGATGAAATAAACTAGCTATGCCCTGCACTGCAAATACATTTTATCCACAATTCTCGCACTGATATATTACGTACGTAACCAGTAAGGAATACAGTAAGGGGGCAAAGCTCACTGCAGTCACTCAGTTGCCCAAAGTCACAAACCTCCCTCTTCCCCTGTCTTCGTGGAGTGCTTGGGCGTGTGCTTTAGTTCACTAAACCAGGTAAGAAAGCTCTCAAGTATCCAGGGCAAGGACATGTTTAGGCACATGATAACCCATCTTTCTAAGCTAGGCTAACTAGAAAAGGGACTCCAGGGCACAAATCCAGGACTCTGTTTCCGGTAGGAAATTCAAAGTCAGAGTATCTGGTTCAGTAGTATGAAGCTGTAATATGAAACAAGGCCTCCTATAACATCAGAAAATTACACAGCTTCCAAAATCTGCTCCCATTCATCAGAAATTAAACTTTCACGTTGTTCAGTGAAGACCTTGAATGCCAGAATAGCACCAAAAAACCAATCAACCAACTAACCAACCAAAGTTTCCAAACCCAAAGCCTACACCTGCAATGTGCTTCCTAAAGCAGCTAACTCACTTTGTGGAACATTTTCTAAGCAAACTGAATTTCCAGTCTCTGGAGTATATTTCTTGACTTTTTGGGCAGTTTCGAACCATGCACAAAAATACCCGTGCAATTACTGCAGCAGCATATGCAAAGATGACTTTATAGATCACACAGGGTCCCTTGCCTGGCTGACACACAGAAGCATATAAAGGACCTACCCAAGTCCATAGTTCTCTGTGTGAGAAATGCTTCATAGAGATGACATTCATCTGGCTAGTTTCTATTTGCCATCACCAAGGAACACTGTCAAAGCCCAGAAGTTATGAACAAGCCCATCATTCTTATGCTTTACAAATGCCAGGACAGTAACACTGTCAGTAAAACAGCCCCGACTCATCTGAGCCAGCACAGGCGCCCACACACTCCAGTATCTGCATTTTCAGGTGCAAATACACAGATCTGTGTATAATCCATCCAGTCAGGAGATACAGCTGGGATGTAGCATCAGAAAAGTGCTGGTTATCAACCCTACTTTGGAAGATTTGACCCTCAATGTAAGGGCAGAGATATAAAGACTAGTTAGGGGAGGGTCAGTGTTGTCTCTCTACCATGGATGGTCTCAAGCACCATTAAATCCTGCTGTGGCCCTAAAGGCTACCAGTTTGAGGATGATGGGGTTTTTGCAATCTTGCTTTAGTTAGTTCATGTTCCCTTTAGTGCAGAAATAGCAACAGACTGCAAAAGCCAACATAAACCGATCTCTCCTTAACCACCATTTTATAATCTCAGAAGGGAACACTTGTGTATTTGATTTTCTTTAATGCTGTTGCTATTGAGTTAATTGGGATAATCAGACGGACTTCTCTAATCATTAAAAACCAGTCACAATTGCAGCATGTGAGAAAGGTGCCATAGCAACCTTTGTGCAATAACTCCTTGTTAAATCAGACTCTTATCTTGCAAATATTGCTGGGCTCCAAAAGACAGTAATTACAGCAGATGCAACACACATTTTTGAAATTCACAGTGCAGTTACTTTCTATCCTAAAGAAGAGTTTATTAATTGTAACACTTATCTGAGGTTTGTCTTTATCAGCATTAATCAGAGCCCCACATGAAAATTCCCAGGGTATCAGCTGGGGAAAAAAATATTCATTGTGGTTACTATTTTAAGCCTCTGAAAATTAAGTTCCATATCATATAGGGGGAAAATTGAAATAATAGGAAGACCCATAAATAGTTTAGACAGCTGGAACAGGAGAGGACCATTTTAGGATTAGCAGTGATGTAGCTGATGAGAATGAGCCACTCTGGGTGAGCTGTGCATGTGAAATGCATACATCATTGGCTTGTACCCTGCCTGGCTCTAAGTGGTGTTGTTTTCTCACTTCCCTAAGCAATGAAAAATGCATCCCAAAACAACAGCAGTGATAATAATAAGCAATGTAGTTGTTTTGAAATATAATAGAACAGATGGCTTTCAGTTTTTCAAACAAATACATTATGTCATGGCGTAGCAAAAAAAATAATCTAATAGTTAGATGCACAAGAGAATTACATGATGTTTCTGATAAATGATCGAGTGCCTGGATGAAGCGGGAGGCTGGAGAAGGGCTGGGTCCCTACAATTCAATCCAGGCAAGACAGAGATTATGGGTGATGCAGAGCTGGGTGATGCAGCTGGACAGACTGGCAGAACTGGGTGCTGACGGAGAGATTGCTGCTCAGCATGAAGAGAGGGAGCCACTGGGAAACAGCATTAACTCCTGTACTGCTCCCTCAGGGGCTGGGGCAAACAGTATTTTTGCCATCTGAGGCTGGCAAAGAAGCATGTGTGTGAACTTTGTCACCGCTACCCCTTCTCACCTTCCCACACTGCAGTATCCTCTCCATGGGATTGCTCTTATGATTGCTTGGAGTCTTGCCATGTATTCCTGAAGTCTCATCCTGGGAGCAGGCTACACCGTTATCAGTCACAGCTATCGGTGGGTTTTGGGGGGAAATGCAAAGAGTTGGTGTAACCTCTGGAGCTGTTAATACTTTGACATGTGGTTGTCCAAGAGACCCTTCACATGCTCGTGCACTGATGGTCCCCTGTTCTCCAGGACACAGCTGGAATGGTGCTGCTATGGTGAGGGGTCCTGTAAATGACCCCTCATCTGTCCCAGCAAACACTGAACCAGAGGACACCAGACTGTGGCTTCTGCAAAGCACAGCTGTCCCCAAGCCTTTGGGAAAGATTTACAGCTGATTGTATTTGTTCTGTTTTAGTACCTTGGATATTTGCCACTGGATATTTAGACAACTGTCAACATAGTATGAGTACTCCTTGAAAAAAGTGATATTAAAGGAACAGACACCTTCCTGGGATTTCAGAAATTAAAAAGCAATGAGTAAATTCTTTTTCCCCCAATAATCTAAAAGAACCACTTTTTTTTTTTGCATTGGAACAAGTGAAAAACATGGTTTGTCAGCTCCAAAGATCATAAATATGATCTTTTTAGGATTAAAGCTACAGTAGGAAACAGAGATCAATCATGTAAATCATGTTCCTGTTTCTCTTTTACAGCTGCTCCTGTAAAAACTAATGTCTTAAGCATCCCTTAACACTTACAACAAGTCAGAGGTGTTTCGAGGATGTTCTGCACCCCAGATAAAAGGAGCAATTCCAGGAAATGGGAAGACCCCGCAGGATGAAGAAAAAGGGCTAGAGTCCTGGCAGAGGTGGTTTCCCTGCTTGGAGCTCAGTGCGACTGCCCAGTCAGTACATTGGCTGTCTGAGCCACTGGTGAATATTGAGTGCTGGTTTTGAATGTGACACCCCAGGCAGTCACATATTTTAGCTTCTTGAGGTGGCTGCAGTGTTTTCTCTCCTCAATTCCCATATAACACTTCACACTTGTCACCTACATTTCCCTCTCCTGCTGAAGTGCGGGAACACTTGTTCCTGTGTGCTGCCCCTCATTTCTGTACAGCTGCCAAAAGCCATCTTTGAACATACTATCTTTCATCTTATAGAGTAAAATTTTGCCTGCAGCCATACCACTGCCTGCAGTCAAATCATCTAAGGCTGAGATCTCATGAGAGCTCTCAGGCTCAGAAAGGTTAGGCATAGTCCGTGTTTGGACAAAGACTGCTGGGAAGCAAAACAAAACATGACAGCCCATCTTGGAGCCCAATGGTTGTTTTCTTAGCTTCTTTTAAGTCTTCCTATCACTTGGGTTAATCATGGCTTTGCATTTGTTATTGCTGCTCATGCAGCCTTTGAGCCCTGAGGCTTGCTCCCTCTCTCCCTACAGACTGCAGGACCTGTTCTGAGTTGTCAAAAGGCACAGTATTTTATCTTTTATCTTCTACACTGTCATCATGTGTTTCCGGTGAGCTCTGTCTTCTGTGGATGTGTCTTTCCTATCTTTGGCTAGACCAGTTCTATTAAGCCATGCATCGGTAATCAAAACTATCATCTTTACAAGATAGCGAAGAAATTTTCTGGTGGAGAGATTCTTCAAAACAGCAGGGAAATTCTGGTCCACTGTTATGGCATCTACAATGTTAACAACAGCCCTGCTGGGAGGCAGAGATGCATTAGTGATAAAATCAGCTCAGCATAAGCGTGAAGCTTGGTAAAGTCTACATGGCCTGAATTACATGTAAACAAACTTGTTCCCACATGCAGTTACTCAGAATGCATCATTATCTGGAGCAAGTCTAAGGGGCCATCATTGCGTGATTAACTGTAGGGACTAATGGGATCTCTGCACTGCTGCAGAACATGCCTGCAGAGCTGCCACTACTCTGCGTCTGACAGACTGCTCTGTCAAATCTTATCCAGTATTGCAAGATGATATGTGTGCATTGTACTGACTGTGAGATGATGCGGCAGAAGACTTTAATTGATCTTATTATTCTCTCTCAATTTCCAACAACTGTAGAGTACAAGAAAACTACCATAGTATTTTCAAATTTATATTTTCCTAACAATATGCTTATGTATGCAATTTTGTCTTTTAAACTCGTTATTTTTTACAGGAGTTGTTGGTCTCTCTTGTCTAGTTTTGGCCTTCTTTACGTGGAAACTTGAACAAGGTAGAGCAAATAGACGTGCATCAGAAAACTCCTGATGCATCCCAGGGTGAACATGAGCCAAGAAATTATCTCACTATGGGATCTTGTAACCACTGCTTAGCTCAGGAAAATTAAATAATAGTCATGTCTATTGTTGGGTCTGACAAAGAAATGTGCCACTTTCTACAGGACAATAACCCTCATGCAATGCTAAAGGCAAATAAAATGTGCATATGCCTACAGTCATCAGTTAGGAGCATTCAGAGGGACACTGATCACAAGAGGAGTGGCTCATTCTCATGCCTCAAGCGCAGGTTGATGGAGTTGTGCTCTCAAGAGCTTTACAGAAACGTGCCTGTGAATGATGAAGCAGAGGCCCTGAAAGAGGATTTCTATGGAGCTGTTACTAACCCAAGCAGTCTGGGCCAGTGGGAAGGTTTACAGACTATAGCACTGCATGACCTTTCAAAGATTGATAAAGGTGGATTTTCTTTTAGAAGAGAACAGAGAGGAATGTAAGGTGAGAATTGGAATGAAATTCAAAATCCAGAAGGAAATATAGAGTTTGATTTTCCATCATCATGCATTTAATGAGGATATATCTGAGTAAATCAGTGACCATAAGCAAAATTCAGGGACATGTTATACCTCCTGTATGCTGGTATACATAGCTATCAAAAAAACAAAGTAGTGATGACCAGGTCCAAATAGAAGATTGTCATGGTTTCCTAACCTTGCAGTCAGGTTAAAAAGTAAAATCTATAACAGGATAATATTGGACTGATATGAGGTCCGGACAAGAAAGTAGTATATTTGGGTTGACTGAAAAGCAGAGGAACAGTAAAAATCTCAAGATTTTCCTACCCTATCCTTCAGAAAGCTGATGGATATTTTTAATCAACAACAAAGTTATCTTTAAAAAACCCATCACGCTCACTCAAATTACACATGCACAGTACTCCTGAGTAACAGTATGCCGTTGAGGGCAGAGGCATTTGAATAACTTTACTATTAGAGGGGTTATCTTTAGAATAATACAATGCTATCACAACATTCTGCAAATCTCTCTGTGAAAGGGATCTTGACAGGGATCCTCTACCTTCTTAAGAACAAGAGCAAGAAACATGCCTTGGTTTTGTAACTGAGATGATGGAGTAGATCAGAAACTTCTGCCAAAGAGATGCAAAATATTTTTTTTAAAAGTGTTTTTAAAAGGAACACAGATAATACACTGAACCACATTACCTTGAATTTGAAGGCAGTTTAAAAATCAAGGTTCTATGTTAGTGAAAACAATTTCTGCTAGAGAAAAGAATCTGGTTTGCATCACCATCTTGGAGGCAAAACTTTCTTCCATTCCACATCCCTCTTCCTGTCATCCTCCTTAGTTCTTCTCTCCAGTGCCCCAGACAGGGTCTGCCTTCTCTGATCAAATCCCCCCTGAAAGTTCCCTTCTCAAGAAAATCATAGCAATGTTAAACCATTCTTAAAAGTTTGTATCTTTCTACCACATTAGAAGAAGAGAGCTAGACAGACTGTTCTTGCAGTCTTTTCACTGAATTGCACATTTTTTCTGAGTGCCATGTAAAGCTGACTGTCATCTGTTATCCTTCAGCATTCCCAGATTATCCATTCTGGTTTCACAGAGCAGCACAGCAGCATCCAGCCCACGACTGTGTCTTCCTCAGCACCACCACCACCATCTCCTTCCTCTCCTCACTCCAGCCTGTGCGCCAGCCAGAGGAGGAGGACAGGGCATCCTTCCCTCCCAGAGCTACATCGGCAGAAGGAGAGGGGAAACATGCCCAGTGCTACGCCCTGCCTGACTCACCAGTGGCCACTCATCTGCCATGAGAGCTGCACTTCCAAAAGCACTTATGCAGCAGTATCTTGTCAAAAACCTCCTTAACATTTAAAATGAGATATTTAAAAAAGAATGCAAATGCCTTGTTCCCTCCAGCTGCAGACTAGAGGTCTTTTACAAATCTGGTGCTTATAAGTCCAAGTCCTTTCAATTAGATTATGCTCTCAAATCTTTCTTTTTTTTTTTTTCTTTTTTTTTTTTTTTTTATGGTGAGACACAGCCCTTTCTGAAAATGTTGCCCTTGATGTCATTCCCTTTCTTTCCAAAGACCATACCAGGTTGGTCTAATCCATCACCCCAGGGCTGTGGGCTGGTGCAAGTAGGAAAAAGTTACAGAGAAAACAACCCAACCCAACCCCCCAAAAACCCCCAAATACAGACGCCAAAGGAGCTATATGGAAGGTAGAACAGTACCTGCTCTGATGTAGTTTATCTGTCCTCCATTCAGTCCATCTCATGGATCAAACTTGATTATTTGATTTAAATAACTTCATAAATCAAAGACTTAGCCAAAGCTTTCTCATGAGCTTGAACCTTCACAGGTTTCCTTATGCAGTACCTTTGTCCAGGATTGTTGGGGAACACCTAATATTCTCACAGTCATAGTGAGAGCCATTATGAGCCAGCAGAATCATGATACATTCTTACGCAGTCCTCTATGGGATTAAAATGCTGCATTCCTGTACCTGCCTCACCCCCAATCCTGGCTCCTGGTGATGTTGATGTCTCTGTATTGCAGGAAAGGCTTTAAAATTAAATCAGTTAATTTTATTGGGCATTATAAATTGTGGCAGTAACATGAGAGTGTTGTCTCCATAGTGCTCTAAGGTGATAACGTCTTATCCTTTCTGGGTTAAGATGTTAGCTAAATGGTTGATGTTATGCTGCAACTAGAAAGGCTTTTTTTCACTACCTAGATAAGCATCCCAAACAGCTATTTAATTGGTATAGTAATAATAATAATACTCCTTATGCTAAATTCCATTTTATTGTTTAGCAGACATTGGGAATGACACATTTAGCAGAATATGTGAAATTCTTGCAAAGGAGATACTTCAAGTGTGTAACAATTGAAGCATGGCAGTCTCCATCAAAACCAGAAGACAGCTTAAAACTTCACAGGCAAAAGCATTTCATTGCAAGCCACTACCAGTATCGCTGGTGCAACGGAATCAAAGGAAAGTGGTGTGCAAAAGATGTTACCAGTTTGCAGATCACAATGTGGTGATCAATGTGGACTGCCAGAAAAAGGCAAAAATGTTTCTTTGCTACTAGGGAACTGTCTTACCTGCAAACACAGGAACTGTGATAAGTTCCAGAATTATTCTACAGGAAAAAAACCATAAAGGTGGAGACAGACAAGAAGAAAAATTAGTAGCAGAATAACACAAGAGTAGTTAATGATAAAGAGCTACCCTTATCAGCTGAAGTCAAGAGAAGCTGAATGCCAAAAAATGGTAGTTTTTATATACCTAAGCTAGCAAAGGGGATGGGTGTTACAGCTGGCTCCTATGAGACAGGATCACAGGAAAAGCAACCGCAAAACATTGGCATCAAACCCAAAATGATTACTTGTGAAACTAGAAGACACAGGAGTTCAGAAACAATAAATGGGAAAGGTAAACAATCTCCATTCAGGATCTTCCTGGAAATCAAAACTGGGTGAAAGAAGATGAAACCAAATGGAAAAGTAAAATGAAAATAAGGGGACATGACTTATTGACTATAAAATTTAATTTGCGTCCAAGATTAGAATCCAACCAGGTGGACTGTCCTGTAGTGAACAGCTGGAATAGAAGGACAGCACAAGGAATTGCTGAATGAAATCCTGAGAAAACTGGCAGTGGCTTTGAAAATACAACTGATGAAAGCAGAAAGAAAAATAAAGCAGATATCTTGTGCACTCACCAATAAACACACTAATGCTCATGAAGAAAAAGAGATTTACTCCAAAAGCATTGCTCCACATGTTGTGACAAGCAGCCATCACCTGGGAGCAAAACCACAGGAAGTGCAATTATTACCAAAAATAGTGTCAGATACTAGAAAATTGTCAGAAGTCTGCAGTGTCTAGGTAGTGGATGTTCATCATTGTTCCCACAATATTTCCGACATAAGAAGGACGAAGGGTCCAAAGGCAGAATTCCTAAAGAACAAAACCACCTTACATCTGTCCTTAGTCCCCGAGACTGTAAGAAGCCTCTCTCCTATTTTCCATCCTGAATTGCAGAATTTATTTCCCACAGAGGGAAATGAACGTGATGTGATGGAAGCCACAGGATTACATGTGCAGAGACATTTAAAAAAGGAAAGAAATGCCAATTCTTCAGGTTTCCTTAATGAGGCAGGAGTGGTAAAGAACTCGGAAGAAAAAAAATCCTAGCATTGAATTGGGTAGAGAGCGGAGACTAGTTTTTGAAAATACAGCACAATACTTCAGCCAAAGCCAGGAATGCAAAATCCAGAACAAAAATGTAACTATAGTAGAAATGTCAAGGATTTGGGAAGCACATGAAAACATTCACAAGGAGGCTTGCTTGTTCTAAATCCTGTAACTCAGCTGCTGTGGCCCAGGTTTCTGCAAAGAATGATACAATTTCAACACAAAGGAACACTGTTCCCTGTTAGAGTTGCCAAGTTTATATTTGAGTATTCGGGTTAACTGGCAGTTAACTAGAAGTAAAAAGAAGAAATTGATATTGCAGACAACCTGAACAGGACTGATAACACTGGAGAAGATGGAACAAAACTAGAGAAAAGAGGAAATACAATGCCACTTAATGAAAATGAAGTTGAAAACATTATTTTTCAGACACACAAATAATCTCAATACCAAACCATAAAATATGCTACAAATTTTGGATAATGTGAACAGCAAAACGTACCAACACTACCAACAAAGTGCCAGGTTACACCTAATACAGCCAGTAGCTTCAGTCCTACAGAAAATGGAAATACATTACTGGGCGGTGATACTAGTCTTCAAATTAACAGTGCTGTGCATACAGAAGACATGCAGGATTTGCATGACTTCAAAAACAATCAATCAATCAACCTTATCCAGACAACCATGACCTTGAAGAAGCTGAAATGCCACTGGAAGAACATGAAGAGGCTTTGTTACCAGAATTAGGAGACGGTAGTTTTGAGGCAGAAAATGAGGTGCCTTTAATTCCTTGCAGAATAAATGAAGCTGAAAACTCCACTACAAAAGCTATATTGTACCCACCATCTGTGGAATATGCTAATGCATCACCTTTGGAGGCAAAAGAAAGTGAGGAAAAAACCGTCATGACACTCTTCTTTTTCTCTCTTCAAATCTACAGACAAACTGCTCCAGCTTTCCTGAAAGTTATTAGCATCATTGTAGTGGGAAATTTCAACAAGTCCAAAAACATAAAATAGTTTTTGATTAAAGTATCGGAAAAAATTAAAGGTAATTCAGCTCAAGTAATTTTACTCAATTAACTGAACAGTGGTTTTGGTAATGGGAAGACTCAGACAGGAACCACATCTGGTTGTGTCAGAGCCAAACAGAAAAACATAGAATATAAGTGAGAGGAAGATAAACCAGGAAAAGTTCACTGACTGGAGCAGCCAGTGGTGTTTATGACCTAGCACAAACAGCAGGAATTTAATTGAACGTAAAAAATTTACATTTACAGTTCTCAAAACCATGCAGACATGCAGACTCTGTAACATACAAGTTGCAGTACTTAAAACATTTCTGTGCTTGGCTTATTCCTGTTTGCTTCACGGAAAGTACAAAACCTTTTTTTATACCTGCATCTGTTCAATTCTGTCTTAAATTCACATTGCTTGCTAAGTTTTCTGGTCTTCTTTCCGTCATAAAGCACAGGTACCCGCTAAGTTCCTTGGTGGTAGGGACTGACATTTTTCTCTCTCCAGGACAGGTGCCCTTCCATTCACAGCCTGGTAGACTGCTTTTAAGATCCCTGGGTGGCAATCCCATAACCAGTCACTGCATGCTCTCCAAACAGTTAGCTAGAGCTGCGGCTCGGGAACTAAATTTTAACACAGAAGGAGTTCTGAGCAGATCCAAAATATTCTTAACTCTTTATTTCCTTAACTTCAAAAGCTGTCGGTCTGAAAATTTATCACTAAAAGATCACCTTATGAGGACTAGTCTCTTGGACCAGGCAATGTGTCCTCATTGGTCTTACCTACTCTGCATTTGAGAGGAGAAAAATATATTGCTTTAAAAGCAAGAAACACAGTGATAAGTAAATATATATTAGTGTTTTTTCATGGAACACAAATACACAAGATCAGTATGCAGAGTTTATCTCACAGCAGCTTAAGAAAAAACACACAGAACAGTGAGGTTTGAGTATTATGTACTGAGAGCAGCTGCCATGAAGAAGAACGAGGCCCCAGATTGGTCCCTGTTTCTTTCAGAAACAGGATTTCTCATAACTTCTGGCTGTGTGTCCCAGCACAGGGACTGCAGCAATGTGCCAGAAATGCCAGAGAGAGGGCTTCTGGTTGTCTTCAGGTCATTCTGTCTTCTACACACCTCCTGTGCTTGTATCCTATTAGCGTATCACAGAATAGCCTCAGGACATAGTATAAAAGTGGTCAGAAGTTTATACACTTCCAGGGTAACTTGGCTCCTCTTTGTGATGGTATAGATTTTATTTTTCACATGGAAAAAATCAAGAATTCATAGAAAATACCTACAAAAGTATGAGAGCAGCAAGTAGTTTTCTACTCACTCAATAATAACTCAAGTCATAATCAAAGTTACATAATTACTTAAATTTCCACTGAATGGCTAAATGTTAGTTTACTTTCCTCCTCAATTCACCAACTCTTCTGTATTTCTTGACATACACCATTACCTGTCTCAGGGCTTTCTGCAATGGCACTTGCCTCAGAAACTGGGGCTTTTAGGGAAGTCATATGAAGTCAGACAGATGGTTGGCCAAAACAGAAATACTGGTTTTCCTGCTGCCTTTCTGGCTGTGCGAGGCGGGGGCACTCACCTCGGGACAGGCGTTCCAGCCCCTCATCAGCAGGGCAGAGATGGGCTTGGGGATGGAGTATCCAATGGGTGGGCGGATGTGGTGGTACGCCATGTCTGCTGCCGCTGCCGCTGCAAGCAAATAGCCCGACAGAAATCCATTAGCACGCAGCAATCACACATGTTCCCAGGAAAACACAACCTAATTACTACTGAAATACACCCCGGCAGGTACAGAAATGCTGAACCATCAAACCTGTAGATAAAGACTTGTAGCTTAGAAGAGGCTTTCCAATCCATACTGTTTGTAAAGATAGCTAAGGTAGTCTCTAACCCTGAATGGAAAAACATTGCTGTTAAGACTGAGCATGGATGAAGACAACCTAATTTAGCTTAAACCCTAAAAAAAAGGCCTTTGGGGGAAAAAGAGTTAACCTACAACTCAATCTAAAAAAAAAAAAAAAAATTATCTTCATTATTAAGACAGGGTGTCAGGTATACTCCAGTTGCAGATAAATTTGTAACAGACTGAGATCTCTTAAAATAACCCATGGCTAGTTCTGTTACAGTCTAAAACAAAAATTAATTCTAAATGTTTCTTTAGTAAAAATCTAGTGAGTGCCTTTTTATAAGTGCAAGCCACTACTGACTTGAGACAAAATTGCCAAAATGTTTTCCTAATTGGGTTAACACGTTTAGTGAATCCAAAGACATGGTTAATCCCTCTCATTCCTTTTGAGCAAAATTTTTTCAAGTCAAAACAAATGTATTTTGAACACATATCAAAAGCTAAGTAAAATCCTTGGTTTGCCTGACACTTTAAAATGATAAGATCAGAGTATATGGGATATGCAGGGAACTGTAAGATTGCAACCATGAGATTGTAACAAGAATGGTCTAATTTTTTTTTAACCATATCCCATTCTCATCACAGTATTCATCATAAGAATTGATTAATTTCAGCCATTGTCTGTCCTCATTGCAGCTTTTGTCTGCATGATGATGTTTCAGAATGTTAATATCAGATAAATCCTGTGATACTGTAACTATATGTAGACAGGAGGGGCAAACACAGTTTGCCTAATTTTGATTCCACTCTAAAGAGGTTTTGAAGACATGACTCAGATACTACTGGATTCATCTTTTTCCTAGCAGACACTATGAAAAGAAGGCAAATGCAAATCAGATTAAGATAGCAATGAAAAATGCTGCATTTTTTTCTGCCGAACATAATATAAGTGATATATTACCTATTGGCAAAATCTTGTCTTACCAAAGTTAGTAGGATTTATTCCATCAGTTTAATAGGGTCAAAATTAGAAAAAGAAAGGGAGAAACACACTCTGTGTCTCTGTATACTTCTATAATACTTTACAAAGTTTCTTTGTGTCACTATTGTTTCGGCTCTCCTGTCATGGTGAGTAGCTTTTTCTTCAGCTAAAAAAATATATCTGTTAAAAACTGCTTTAGAATGGCTGAATTAAATGACAAGAATCCATTCTTCTCAAAAATGAGCAAACCAGAAAAGAGTTTAGGTGGTTCTCAAAACTCTGAACATAGTGATGCTTTCCAGCTCTACTATGTGATATCCTTGAATGTCTGAGTATTTTCTGGTTTGACTGGCTGGCCAGATCCTGCCTTTCTTCTGGGTCAGAGCAACTATAAGCCATGAGAGGAATCAATGATAACCTACCTACAAAATGTTATTTCAATTTGTTCTTGTTTATGGATCAGGGGAACAACTGTAGTAACTGCAGAATGTTAATCAACGTTTCCTATATTGGATACCTGTATGTTTATAATTGTAACGTGCCATTTCCTTAGGCAAGTGTCATCTTTGCATTATTTTTGTTGTGTGGGATGTAATGGTTCAGTTTCTGAGTCTAGTTTCACACCTGTAATTTCCAGACATGTATATCCCTGTGTTTCCCCACAAAACTCTACCCACAGCTTACATGCTGACAGTTTTACATGTATGAATTGAATGCCATCTGTGGAAAAAAGCTAAGGAAGAGGATCTTCAGATAGGTGTGGTGTCCTCTTGCCCCCTGAGCCTTCCAAAATGTCTTTTCAATGGAAGATTGTATACCAGGTAACTGCCAACATCTACTTCCACATGAAGACTGTGCCTCGAGCACAGAAGGATGCCCTTGCAGTCATGCATTGTGCAAGCATACATAAGATATACATAATGCACAAATAGAGAACTGAGCCACAGTTCTCAGGAAAACAGGATGGGATTGGCCTGGGAACCATTCATGGGTTTCTAACTTGATGACTGATCCAGTCATCTCAACCACAGCTCAAGGAAGTGGGCAACAAACACATCAGCACATCTGCTGAAGAAACTGCATCCCAGCCACACAATCCCCAAAGGAAAACAGTGACAACAAAGACAAAGATCAAACACATCATCCACCTGCACTGATCTGCAAAACTACTACTCTGTCTACTCTCTCTTACGTAAACACAGTCCCGCTGGGGTGATGCAGTGTTTGTGAAACACAGATCTTGTGCCTTCTGTGCGCTTCTGCATGCATATGTTTGAACTCCATGCTCACACAGTCTCAGCCTGCTTGTGAATCCCAACTGTTTCCTAAACTGGCTACAAACCTGAATGGCACTTGCAGTGTAGCCTGGGCCTTAATAATATACTGATCTGATAATGACACAATTATCAACTGGTTGCGTTGAAGAAAGAAGCAAAGAAGTAATCTCTATATTTAATAAATGTTAAGTTTTGCATTCTCCAGATACTCCTCAGAACCATCATTCGTTATGTTTTTTTCACCTTGTCTATTTTACAGGTGATTGTTGAGCATGTTAATAGGTTTCCTTACTAACCAGAAGACATGCTGCAGGCTTTGGTCCCATAGGACTGCATGATGTGGACCTCAACAAGCATTATGTTTGACTTAATGATAAAGTGATTTAATTGGGGAATGCACCTGTTTTAATAGATGTTCTTATTTGATAAATTAAGTAGTGACTTTGATTCAATACCTATAAAAATGTTTAATCATATTCATGAAATAGAAATCTGATGAATGGATATCTTATTCAGTATAGAGAATACGCTTATATACTTGGATACTGTACTAGATTCAGTAGCGAACATGGAATTGCTTTTCATGGGGCGACTACTTTTATTTCAATGGGTGACATCTAGTTTTTGTTATAATCAAATTTTATAATCATGTATTCTTTTAAACATCTAATTATTTCAATGAACTTCACCAGAATGGCTTCCTGGACCTAAAAGCCTGCGCAAAGGTAACTCTAAACCAGAAAAAAAGTCAGTGATGCATAATTAGAGTTAGTGTTCTGCAGATAACATACAAAGTTTTCATAAAGAAAATCCCTCACCTTGAAATACGTGCTTTGAGAAAAATATGGGATTTGTGTTTAACTGAATAGTCATTATCTGAACATACATCTTAAATGTGGGACTTTTATATAGACTATAAAATATACAATACCCTCAAAGCTGATTTTTGCAGAATATGTATATAAATCAGGTGTGCACATTCGATATCTTTTTTTGTGCACAAGTATATCTTTCACAAGCAGAACAGTTTGAGGTACCACAGAGACTAGGGATTAGCTGTAAACCATGACTGTTGCATCTGAAAAATCACCTGCTTTGTGACCTTGTACAATGTCTCAGTTTACTTATCCATGGAAGGGGGAAAATCACACTTACGTAGGCCACTGAGAGGACCAAAATTACGTGCTAGGTAGGCTCACTTTAAGGAGAACAGACCTGGATCAAACCTGAGCATTTTGGGAAAACTGCGTCCCCACATTTGTGGGCACAAACACAGTCTCTGGAAAGTGTGTTTTATAATAGGATTCAAACAAACTGTTGATGCTCTGGAGATAAGGAAGGACTCATCACTACAGTAGAGGACAAGGAAAGTGCCCTTCCCTAGGCATAGTGTCTCAGCAAAGAAAGAAGGGACAGAAAATGCTTCTCTTTAAAGCTGCAGAAACAAAAGGCCAGCAAGCCCATGGAAGTCAGGATAAAGGGACCTTATCATTCAGTTGATGTAATACATTTAAAAAAAAAGGGGGCCGGGGGAGAGAAACAGTACTCCTATACCTTTTATTTCATTTATGATGCTCCCAGTGAGCTTTAACTCCTCTCGAGTCTTCTAGTCCTATCTAGACCATAGTTTGAACAGAGTAAAATGGTTAACTCAGAATTAAATGAGATTAATGTTAGAAATGGTAACCTTATAGAAAGCTTTGATAATATGGATGGTGGTGTACTAGAACTGCACCCAGGAATGTATGGTTTGATCTTCAGTTAAATGGTCATGAAACAAGGACCAGTGGAAAAAGGAACACAAACATGAAAATGATTCAGAACTGAAACTCAGGTTCACAGCTAAAGGTATTTTATTTCTGGAACCTGAAGTGGAATTGAGTCAGATGGTTGGCTTCTGCATCACTTTAGCAGTCAGAAATAAAGAAATATGAAAACCAGCTAATACAGCTTAGAAGGTCATATACAAAGCTGGCATACTAATTGCCAATGATATTCATGACAGCTGCATTTTGCATGTGAGAGGCTGACCTTCTGAACATCACAAAGGCATCCAAACAAGTTTAATGGAGGTATAATCTCAAAATAGCAGAAAAGTGATTCTTTATTTGATGATTCCCCCAACAGAAACAAAAAAAAACCCAAACCAAGGAAGGAATCAATAAGTGAAACTTTGCGTGTATCGAGTTAATATTATACAGTGTAGCTACTTCTCTAGTTCAGAGAAATTTAAATATTAATTCATTGAGCATCTTACCTGGTTTCAGGTGAGCAAATGGAATTTCACCTGTTAACAGCTCCCAGAGGCACAAAGCATAACTGAAAACATCAGCTTTTATGGTGTACCTCGTACACTGGGTGAACACCTCAGGGGCCATCCAGCGTAGGTTCTGCGCATCAGGAAACATCAATAATACATTAACAGTGTTTACGTCCTCATATATGCATCTTTTCCTGTATTTATATATTTGTTTTCCTTTCTTATTTCCTTACCTCCATTGCTCCATAAGATAACTGGTAAATTTGCCAGGAAAAATTTTCACCCAGCTCGCAAAATCTAGGTAGCATATTATTGCACATTATATGTAATAGCATTAGTACGGTAGCTGTCTTAACCCCATAAAGCCAGACTGATCAGGCTTTAAACATGAGAGTAGTGCTCTCGGTAGAATAGAATAAAAGCAGAATACCAGCCTCAAAGTGTGGAGACCACATCATAAGGTCTGAGCATGCCACATAATACCAATGAACTACTACTCCAGCTGGTAGATGGAAAAATTGATGACAACTGCATTGGGTTGGCACCTTCTCTCTTGGGATTTCACTGCTTTCTGCAGAAGCCCGTTCTGAGGCTGTTTCACAAGCAACCAGCCTTTCACTGGAGTGATGAGTTCAGGGTGTTTTTATAGATTCCTTGCACCTCAGTAACTTAATCTACATTCTTTACAAGCCAGCCCTTCTCAGTGAGATGTCATCAAACCCTGGCAAGACCCAGGTCTGCAGCAGCAGTACTCACTCCTCACACAGTGAGTGCCTATTACAATTTGTTAAAAAGATGATTGCCAAACCCTGGTTTTAGCATCACCCATCCTATTCCACAATTAGTCATTATGATGATGCAAATTTTCATAACCATGGAGTGACACACAGAATACATCTGACTAAAACTTATGAAGACAACAATACTGTCTTGTAAAGCTGACTCTCCCTGCAATAGGCTTGTAATGGAGAAAAGAACTCTGAAAGAAAATGAGTGTTGAATAACTACTTCCCTATTAGAAATAGGAACCACCTGCCAGCAACATGTGTATGTAAGTGGGGAAGGGTGGATTTAAAAAAAGACACTTTACTAAGGATTTTGGAGGCAATAGAGCTCCAAAGATGACCTTATAAAGCATTATTTTCTGTTGCAGATCTTATATATTCACTCATCTCTGCTGTTAAAGAGGCTTAAAGGGGAAAAAAAAAAACCCACAAAGAAACATTAAGACAGATAAAATACTATACCAGTTCATCTTTTCCAACAAAAATATTTCTAATGTTATTTTCTCCTAAACTGAGTTTGCCTATATGTTTTATACTAATTATGTGGAACAAAACAAGAAACAAACCCCAGGTTGTTTTGTCATATTGTCTTCATCCAGGGATTGCAAAAATCTAGATTCTGAAACACATAGAACAACAACAAATTACCGTCAAGCCAATACAGTTACCCACTGTATTATACAAAAGTCTTGGTACAAAGTGTTTGGGTTTGTTTGTTTTTTTTTTTTTTTTTAATAACTCTGGGGTTTTGAGAGTCCAGGAGAACTGTGATAGCTGTTTTTCAATGAGGTTGTGTACAGACAATGAGTCTTCTGAAACCTGCATGCCAAGTTCAGCACTGGCGTAAATCTACAAAGCTCCATCGACATTAATAGCAGTTTACAGCAGTTGAGGATCCAGCTCAGAATTTGTGACCTCATGGTTATTTGTACTGGTTAATATAACTGTATCTAGATTTACAACAAACAGTCACTGAGCCCTGCATCAAAATGCAATCCCACAGAAGCCTATCAGTCTTATTTAATGTCAGTCCACCTAAAAATGACAAGATCTTGCACAAATATAGTGAAGGTGGCATATGCTATATTTTGTGGTGCATAAATAAGTCCCCAAGCAGGACTTAGATGCCTTTCACATATCTGTATGAATAAGATTATTATCAGCAAAGGCCCAGACAAGCAGCTACTCCCATGTGGGCCAAGCCTTGTGCTATCTCCTTGCTTCAGCAGGCTGGATAATAGCAGGTCTGGGTCAGCACTGGGTCCCTCATAGATATGGTCATGCTGCCACCACCCTCCTCCTATGTTAAGCTGATGTTCATGCACCTCTACTGATCGCATCTGTGGTGATATTGCACAGTGACAATGGCCATGTCTTAAGTCAAGTAGTTCTTGAGGACTTAGGTCAAGCCCAGCTCCCTAAACTCCACCAACAAGAATGCATTCCCATGGAGCTTGACTGTTAAACATCAAGACAATGTGTGAAATACAGATTCATAAAGTATAGCCTAGTGTAATTTTGAACACAAAGTTACTAAAGTCCATAATGAGCTACATTCTGCTCTTTTAACTAAAATGAAAGAAACCTGTCCCATTGCCATGGGGCTTGGCTGCCAACAGGCAGACTTGCACAATAACACCATCCTCAAATCCTGAGTGCTTGCCATGAAAGAGGAGGGCACATCTTCTATTACAGGCATTTTCACTCAACTTCTTCCTCTAACCTACCGCTAGAACTTACTTAAACTGAGATGTATCCATCTCACTATCATCTGGGCCTCTTTCTCAGATAAACAGTGGGGTAGTCCACAGCACCTGCTAACCTAGATGAGACAAAAAGTAGGGGCATTCTCATCCCTGAAAGCCTTTTGTGTCCTCTCATAATAACAAAATGAAGAGCAACCACCTCAGCATTTCCTTAGTCAGCACATGTTTAGTTTTAGAGAATATGAGGTTCATTTATAAATGTTTCATAAAAACTCCGTACCTCCAAAATCAGCAACAACTGCATGACCATCCTCATACAGGAGAATATTGTGGCTGGGGAAAAGAAAATTATTATAGGTAATTGTTTAACAGTGTCTTAAAGATGGTGAAAATTTTACAGTTTTTGGTTCATAGCTAAACTCTTGAGGAGTTCAAATCACCTGCTTAAGTAGATAAATGTCTATAGATAAACCACTTTTAGCTACATCTCTTATTTATTGTTATAAAGTACACATTAACTCTGAGAAGGCAAACCCAATAGCTTCATAAATGAGAATGCCAGTTTCTAATCAATACTAGAGCAAAACAATTTATGTAATTAGTTATAGATCAAGTATAACAGCTTTATTCAATATGTGCACTGAATCGCAGTGAGGAAGTGAAAAAGATGGTATTTGAATATAAATACAGTGATGGACTTCAAATAAAATTACACGGACTGATTCTTTTCTCTTTTAAGGCTTACATAAATGTAAATTCATATTGGTAATTACTAATTTATGCTGATGTATAGAAGGGCAGGAAGAGATCTGAAGAGTCCATATAGAATGGATCACTAGAAGCCATAAGAAATCCATTAAGCTGGGGGGAAAAAAAAATGATGACGCAATAGTAAGTCCTACTGAATTTAATAACCATGCTTAATAATGCAAATGTTACTTTCATGAGACAAAGGTACTTTATTTGTTAAAGTATCTCCATTTGTTTATGAAAAGAAGACGTGTCATTCATCCTGTAGCTTATCTCAGTGTCTAGGACGAAAGCTTCTCCCTGCTGGCAGTAATGGAGATTTGTCAGTTGCTAGAGGTAAGATTTCAGTTCCGCCCTCCATTTGTGTTTCAGTTCTACAGTGTCCCTTTTTATAATGTCTTTGAGAGCTAGCAGAGTACAACTGATGATGTGCACTAAGTTACTTTGGACCTGAACTGAGTCTCAGGTAAAGTGCCAGATTTCCATGTGCTTAATAAGTCAGGAGCACTTAGTGATTTTTTACTGTTTCACCTTATTGCCTGTGAAATGCATATTCCTTGTCATTGTTTGATGGGCATAATTGTAAGCATGAAACACTGTTCATTTTTGGACATCAAAAGAACCACATTTTGCATTTATCCTTAAAAATTACACTTGCAAAAATTACAGTGCATTTTGACTGTGGTAGTAGAACCTCTTGGTGGCATCTCCTTCTAAAGTTCCCTAGGCAAACTGGTCCATATGATGAAATTACCATCTCTGGAGACTGGTGGTTGCAACTATGAAAGGTAGCAAGGAAGGATTTGGGGCAGTGGCTGGTGCCCTGTGGAGAGTGGAGCCCGTGCTGCTCAGGACTGTGGTTGGAGCCGTGGTTTAACAAAGCAGGATTTCACAGACAGGAACGCTGTGGAGCCCAATGCTTCTGGGAAATGCTGGAGCTACTGTGCGAGGGCTGCAGAGCTGACCTGTGTCTGTTCCCTGCCTCTGCTCACCCTGACTCCAGGTGCTACAGCTAGAACTGCCTGTGCACCATGGAAAATGCCCCGGATTTCAGGCGTACTACAGCTGGGCTGAGGCTCATGTCCGCATCTTCTAACTGAACTGCAGACAGCAAGAAATCCCAGGAAAATATGATATTCAGGTTAGACATATATGTTAGATTGTTTCTTTATGTATAAAGTCTTCATCTTTGCCCCAGGTAGTTTCTGGAGTTAGGAAGAAAGGAATAAATGCAGAAAAATTCTTGTTTGGTCAGCACATGTATGGGGCAATCTCTGTCAGGACATCTAGAGATCAGAGAAGTCATTTATCGAAGATAATTACTTGTACTGACACCTATGAAAGTGTTTGGATTTCTGTGAAATCTTTGAAACCATAGCAACTGCAGGCCTCAGTGAATGTAAAGGCTTGGATAACCAGAACTTTAACTTAGATTGTCAGCAGAGATATTTGGAGGCTTAAAGTTAAATCTACTGGATTTGTCCTAAAACTACTAGAACCAAAGAGATGAATTATGAAATTTGTGTTGTGGTTTAAACCCATTTATTGAAGGTAATGTGAAGAAAATTCAGCTTTATTTACATATTATTTGTTCAAAGACAGTGAGGAATATGGATAATGTCTGAGAGGAAATCTAACCCTACATATGCATCCTATCTATTAATTAGAGGATTTAAAAAAATAAGCTTCCAAGTATGAACAAAACAACTACAAAAAGATTTCTACATAAGACTAAATATTCCTTATGCATTTTATTAAACTGTCATCTTGTGAGCAGGTAGGCTGGAGAGCTGCAAACCAAACCAAACCAAACCAAACCAAATCAAAATAGAGTATTTCTAACACTGAAACTGTGAAAAGGAAGATACTCAGATTAGATAAGAAGCAAATGGGCATTTATTACACATTTTCACCTTAATAGCTTCAAATAAGAGAAAAAAGTAACATTATCCTTGGAAAACAATGAATTCTTATTTAGGGGCACTTTATTCTTAGACTTGGACTGAACAGATAAAAGACTACATGATACAAGTGAGAAAAGTATCAGCTCCTGAATTCTGGAGATTCAGAGTAGATCAAATATAAGTGAACAAGACAGAAGTTCCCAGTCTTGCAAGCAGAATATCTGCTCTGGAGGGATGCTCAACCTGAACTAATTAGCCCTCCTTAGGGGCAGGGATAAGTCTTCTGGGCAGACTGCCATGACAACATACCAATGTTCTTAGCTCAGGATTGGTATTCTCATGCAAGAGTATAGGTATGTATCTGGTACAGCTGTACCAGCTCACCTGTAACTATCTCAGGAATCTTTCAGATGGGGTTGGCATTTGGAAATGCCTTCTGTTAACTTGCAAATTAATGTTTGAAACAATATGTGCTGATAGAAAACAAAATACTGAGGGTGAGTCTCCTTAAACTTTACTGCTTAAGCAGAATGGAAAAAAGAAGAAATTCTGGCTCTGTAGGAACTTACGGTGGGAAACCCCCATCCCTATGTGTTTGGCATTTCCAGGGGGACCTCAGTTCAATTAATATTTCAGGGGACTTGGAATCAGTTCCAGGATGAATGGGTCTCTGTCTATATATACATCGACAGTTGGAGAATATCAGCACATAGAGCTGTGCTGCTATTCCAACCCATGCAGTGGGGAAGTGGATATATGAGCTGTGCTTCAAGGTGGCTGGCATTTACAATAAGTATTGAACTTACGTTTTCGATGAGAAGGGAATAATTTCTTCCTCAGAGCAACATATAGAGCTTAAAACAAGGGCTCCTCTAAAGTCACTGCAATTATTGCGCCTTGATTGAAACTCATGGCTTCAAGAGCCTCACTTCTCCAGCATCACCTGGCAGTTGGATGGCCATTGCCTACAGAAAAGTCTCTCTGGATTTCTGAGGTTGAGACCCCTGTCAAGAGGAAGGGCTTTGGAAGAAGTGAGTGTGCCAGCATGTGTAGCACAAACATCAGCTCCATCAAAGGAGGAAAAACAGAGTTGAGCTGAATTTTATTCACATTTAAAAGCAGAGCTTCTGAGACCCTGCAGACTGTATTCATGTTAGAAATAGCATTGTAAAGATGCCCATATGCACAGTCCATATCGTACACCGGGGACACTTTGGATTCTCTGCCTGTCCAGGCACTGCTGAACTCTCTGTTCTCTGAGAATTTAATTTTCTTTTCATTTGATAATGATGATGTCTAACCCTAAAAGAAGACACTGTATTCTCCCTGAAGCTATCAACATACTACAGATACTTAAGCAAGTGACTTCCAGCTCTTGGTTCTGTCTCCCTGATGAACGTTCTGTACGAAAACATTCAGAGCTATAGGGCAGCTGGAACTTCCTTCCTTCCGAAAAGGATATGGCAAAACTCTTGTTCAGAGATACCTCATTCTTTAATAGTTACTAAAAGGACATTGCCAAGAACCCAAATAGCTGTAATCTCATCTCTGCCATACCCCATAGTTTGAAAGTACACAAATAGCCATCAAATTAAGCATGCAACATCAGTTTATAACAAATTAAACTTAACCTTTCCTCCTGCCTCAGCTCTGAGTTATCATTTTGCAATTTCATTAAGAAAAAAACCTGAGTTGAAAAAAATAGAAAAAAACCCTGAAAAAAATAGAAATGAGGATTAATTTCTTAAGTAAGCAGCAGTTGATAACTGAAACTTACAGAAGAGTTTCAAAGTGAGTGTCTAATTGCAGTCAGGTTTTTATACCATCTTTATCTCTACAGTATACCTTGTCTCTCACTATTTCTGTTTGTAATAGAAACGTGTGAGAATTGCACAGATGATTTTCTATAACCACATGACAGACCAGACAGCACTCTGCATCATTTTTTAAGACCACATTTATGGGAGAGAGTGGACCCAGTTCTACACTGCTTTTCACAGGAGGAACAAAAAACACTGCCTCTGACCAGCTGCAGGGCTCACCCTTGGCCATAACCCGCCATGCAGAGAGTGGCAGAGGTGCGATTGCCCCCTCCTCTTCCCTGCTGCAGCCTTGGGGCTGCCATGGGCATGTGAGGCCATTCTGCCTTTGCCTTCAGGCTCCCGAAGTGCCGGGCTGGGCAGCCCCCAGCTGTGCTGGGGTGCTGCTGTCGGCTTTCTAGAGTTAGCCAAGTGGCTTAAACGCGTTTGGCTCACAAGCAAACTCCTTTCAAAAGCTCTGTAAAGTCACGAAGAAAGCCAATCACAAAGTTAGATACACAGAGAGAGAAAAGTAATCAAGAAATTAGAACTGAGTGCTTAGGAGCTCTGCAGTACTTCTGTTGAGGACTTGTGTAATTTCAGATGCTTCTTTCTTCCTCTTCAAACAGTGAGACGTTCAGGTAATGTTATCATGATTCAATGAACACTAGGTTAAAGCGGCGGTTCCTCTGAACTCACGAATGCTCAGCCACAAGTACCTGTCCCCTGCACCCCCAGCTTCAAGTGGTTGTGGGAAGTGAACTGCAGCACTGGGAGGAGCACACACAGCTGCCAGCACTCCCTCCATCCCCCCAACCCATCTCCCAGCAGTGTTGTCCTTCTTTTTGTCTCTGTGAAGAGTGCCACAGATGCCTGGACAAAACACGGCTACTGGCTGGGGTGGGCTGAAGCCAACGCCTGAGGCTGAGGACTGAAATAACCTCCTGACACCTGATAGTGGCTATGCTTTGTCCTTGTTTGCACAGCCAGCCAGAGCTGCCTGGGCAGCCAGGAAGTGCTGGGGGGGATGCGTCCCCATGCAGGGGGGATACATCAGACAAAATCTGGCCTCTAGCCCTCCAGAAGCACTGGCATAGCACTCGTGACCAGAGTCCTGGTGTTTAACATACGCAGTAGCTCGGCAATAAGGCAGCAAAATACACAGAAACATGATGTCACCACCCTGCCACTTTCTGCCTATCTTCTGAATGACTCAGCCTCCTGCCAGCTATCTCAGGTTCCTGATCACTCTGGAGGCAGAGGCCAGGTGTGAAGGATGTGGTCCTAAGTCAGGGTGACAGCTCTGGTGAGTTCCCGCCTGAATGAAAAAGGAGTCTCAGGAGCACAAGGGGACAGACAGGGTTTGATTCAGCCCATTTGAGGTGGTGTGAAGCTGCACTGCTTGTACCTGCAAGCATTGTACCTCACCGCTGGAGACGATCCCAGGCTGACGGGATGAGGAGGCAGCACAGTGCATTCAAGAGACTGCAACAGCACAACCCGCTTTCTGGATGCTCACCAGTGTGTATGCACTGGCTTCCAGGGTGGTTAATACATGGGGACGGAGCTGGGCACCTCTGAAGTGCAGTAGTATGTGTTGCTCTGGTTTGAGCAAAGAAGTCTAGAGAGTCTGGCTGGGTCTGCAGTGAACTCTGCTCACCAGTGGAGCAGATTGCAGAAGGGGCATTCTGTGCCATTTATTCCAGAGAGTTTTATGTGCCACTTACAAGTGAAACAAAATTTGCTAAGCATTAATTTCCTGAAAAATTGAGAAAAGGAACACTAAAATACACAAACCTGATTGGCCAAAGTGGGAATTCTGGTTTTCATTTTAGCTGAGGGAGAATTTGTATTGATAATCTTTGCACTGCCTATTCTTCACTTGGACAAGCAACGTGGTTCCCGCCACCGCTCATCCCACTCTCCCCACTACAGTCTTGCCCCAGTCGAGAAACCTGACCACTAATGAGATCTGGAAGCAAGGAGCATGTCTTTGAGCACAGCCACATCTTGCTTTGGCCACATGTCTATTAGCTTAGGGAGCATTTTGACTTTTGAAGGTCAGCGGTAGGGCAGGGTAATTCTTGGCAATGTTTCTGCTTGTTTTTGAGCTCAGATTCAAGGGCCAAATTGCAGCCCACTCACTGCTTTCCCAAACGAGCCTGGAGGGGCTTGTTTGACAGAGTCTGAATCTCTAGCAAAACAGCTTGATGTAGCACTTAATAGCTAACACGTAACTTTATTCGGAAGCTTCAGATAGCTTCTTTCGGTGGAAGAAGTGTTAAGAAACAGTTATCTCATTGGTATTCCTATTTCAGCAGTTTGTAGCTCAGTAGCAAATGTAAATGGGGACTGAGCTGTGATTTGCCAAAGGCCAACCACATGAACAGAAGTTAAAAAAATAATAACAGAAGTTAAAAAAATAATCTACCATTTCTTATTTCTACTCCTGGCCTGCCTGTGATATACGTAAATATACCTGTTGGTCATGATGGTGGCATAATCAATGTTAATATATAACTTCAGAACTACATTATTGATATTTATTGGTATTTATTGATATTTATTGATAATTTATTGATATTTATTTATTGATATTATTGATATTTATCGAGAATTTATTATTGATAATTTTAATTAATCAAATGCAACTAACTAATATTAATTATTTACTCAGAGTCAGGGTTTTTCTCCAGAATAAACTCGCCAAGAGAAATGACAGAAGCCAATTTACAATGTGACATTTAAAACAAGACTGGATGAGGATTTCAGAAAAAGACAATAGGGAACAAATCTGTAATGGCCTTTAGGGACTACAGCATTGATCTGGTCTGAACTCCCACATAACAGAGGACATTTGACTCCACTAAATTCTTGCTTCGGTGTAAGAATTGTGGCTGAACCAGATCATACATTTGGGAAAAAGAAGATGTGTTCCTCATTGGTGAGACAGTTACTTTTTCTGATGTTGAAGGAGCCAAAAGGCTGTTTGACTGTACTGGCATAACCTTCTGAACAATTATGACATAACCCACACTACTAAAATGTAGCCCTCTCTGGAAGGCTTTTAGCTTGCATGTGCCCAGCACATACATTAAATTTGTAACTCACAATAAATCTGCAACTGACATGTCACCACAATAATCTACAGAACAAAATTCCCCTAACTGGCTGTGGTCGGAAAGTCTAAAAAGTTCACACAGAATACATACACAGTCTTTCAGGCAATCTTCTACTTACACCTAGTTTATAAATACTCCAGACGTTTTGTATCATATTCTCAAAACCCATTATCTCAACACAACTACCTAAGAAGAACACAACAGCACAAGAATGACAAGAAGCTCAAGGACTTCTTGATGATTGTCTGCTATCCACTCAGATTTATCCATAAGATGCATCTGCATAAGTGTTAGAATTATTAACAAAAGGACACTGGGATGGAGGCATTTGCAAAAAATTGATAATATACAAACAGAAACTACGCTAATGTCCCAAGAAAAAGTAAGCCTCAAAGGTCTTGGAAATAAACTCATTTAGTAGAGCAGGTTGGGAAATAAGCCCAGGTGTTTCTGGAAATTTTCAAGATTGTAACTTTTGATTTTGTCCTGAATTAAGATGGAAAGCAGACATTTCATATTGTGCTGTGCAAAGAAAATGACTTCTTTTTCCCTGTAAGTAACTAAATAACCTGACTGAAGTGTTCCTTTCTGAATTTATCCTCTAACCTGGCCTACATTACAAATTATGATGAATCCTAGGAGCCTACTTTCTTCAACTATCAAACAACTGCATGTAAAAAGGAAAATTTTGATAATTCCCAGGGAGAATTTCCATGAACTTCCTGCCTTACTTAAAACAAAACAAAACCATAACTTCTCTGATAGAGAATACTTCAGATGGAAAGTTACCAGTCAGCCCTACCAAGGTTTACATGCAGACTGGTCACTAGAGGGGGATGCAATGCACAGTTTGTAAGCATGCCACATTATCTCTGAATTTTCTTTCACTGTGGGTCTCTGTGGTATGGATCAATTATACCCTTTGGCAACACTTGTTTTAGCTTAAATGCACATGTTAATTCTGGAGAGACAATTCAAATTATATTTACTTTGCCAAAAGTATAGAGAAAAAGAGCAAACAGTTACAAAACATGGGAAATGTTGGAGTAGATAATACTTTTTTTGCCAACTCTGTTATCTTACATAGCACTACAAATTAAGATAGTTTTATATGTTTCTTGTGCTTGCCAATATGTTGTGGAACTAAACCATTTGGGAGTAATAGGCTTTATCAGGTATACATCCTTTTTTTAATCTTATTTTATTTTTTTATGTGCCCAATCCTTAATGGACAAAAAAGGAATAAGACAGACAGACAAAACAGAGAGATCCCTTTTCCCCTCTCACAGTCTTTTAATCCCCAGTGTATGGCAGTGAGCATTAAATCAAATCAGTTTCTTTGACATTCTTGGTTACATCTCTCAAAGACAGACACGTTCCCTGGTCATTTAGGACACACTACCAGTTTTACGAGCACTGTGACACTGCAAATACAGCTTAGTGAATCTTCAAAACCTTAAATCTTGAAAATCTATCTTTCTCCTAATACCAGTCTCCATTTCATGGCTTTTGACTGGACTGTGGAACTTGAAATTAAAGCTGTTGGCAGCAGTGCTTCCTCTTCTGCGATACTTCTTTACGGAGGGATAGAGAAGCAAAGGATTGAAGCTCTGTCAATCAAAATGATCAAAACTGAATCTAGTCCAAAATGTCTTCCCTTCTGTGTTTTGTAAGGGGCTTAGTCTAATCTACTGGTAGGTTTTGCCATATGAAATGAAAAGTATTCTGCCAGAGATAAGGTTTGAAGCCAGCTTTGTGTACTATTACTAGATTTCATACAGGCATTTCATTTTGAAGTCAGTCCAGCTTTGGGGAAGGTTTTGGACTAGATGATCTTGGAGGTCTCTCCCAACTTAACTATTCTATGATTTTATTAACTGTAGCTTTCCAGTGCCCTCGCTTTAATCTCTCAGTATGCAAGCAGCTCTTTATGCAACAAACTCCATAGGGATTTGCTAAGGGAATTCATTAATTCCCCAAGCATTGAATAAACATCTATATGCATATTTAAACACATATGGGCTTTTGCTTCTATGGATCCATAAAAACCTTTTTAATGCACTTGTTTCCTGCTCCTCTTCTTCTTCATAGTATATTGAGTATACAAAACGATGTGTCATTCTACTACAATGCTGACAAATTTGACAGCATGTAGTTATCAGAACTGAAGTGTTCCCTCCCCATATACAAACGAATTTTAGTTACTCACACTCAGAACTGGCTATAGAAAGATTCTTTTTTCCATACCAGTGTAGCAAACATGAGCACTTTTGCAGAAGGTAGCTAACCAACAACAGAGAACCAGCTTCTCTCTCTTGGCTCTGCAGGCTGGAAATGCCAGGCCAGTGATTTCAGAGGTCTTTCTCAGAAGCAAGAGGATGCATCCAGTGTAACAGAATCTTGGTGCAGTCTGTGCACTACTGCTCGAGGCATTCTATAACCATAGTTTTCTTATGCACCATAAAGACAGACAGTTACATTCTTAGGGTTGCAGTATTTTCACATTGTCATCCATCTGAACTACAGGACTTCTATGTGGGAAAACTCCTGGTGCAACTCATGTTCATAAGGTTTGACAGAGCTGTTTATAATTTGGGAAGCTGAACACAAACATGTAACATTTATTTACTCTCACAAAATTGAGGTCACTAAGGAGTTAGGAACGTAAGCCATACTCACAACATTATGTGACTTCAAGTTGGAATTAGGGTTTACAGCTAAAAACTAAGGTGAGCAACTACACTGTCATCACTAGGACAAAAAATGCAAAGCTTGTCTAAAGAGACCAAACACAGTGGTTTTGGAAGGCACCTACTTTACATTAAGAGCATAAAAGTCCTATGATAGTCCAAAGAAAGGTGAAGAGGACAGTCAATAGATGTTGGTAGATCTAGGGCACTTGCAATTTTTAAAGTGATGGTAAGCTATGAAAAGATTGATAGACTATCTGTTCCTTAAAGTCTTGAATACATAGTGGTGTTCCAGCTGAAATTTTAAAGTGACGGTAAGCTATGAAAAGATTGATAGACTATCTGTTCCTTAAAGTCTTGAATACATAGTGGTGTTCCAGCTGAAATGTATATACTAGTCAACCAAAGTTATGGCCCACATTATACATACCAGACTCTGAAATGGTTCTCACAGCAGAGGACTGGGTTCGTTGACTCACAAAATGTCTCACAGTCCTAAGCTGAGCGATGACTAAAATGATTCTTTTTGGTTTTATTATCTGCAGAGCAGGATGAACAAGAGACTCAGCATGGTGTTTGAAAAATACCCCCTGTATGAGAAAAATGATGTGCTTTCATTCCTGGCTGTGTAGAAACAGACTATTTTGAATCTAAGTTTGTTTTCCAGTCTTCAGAATTATTTCAGGTTCATGCCTTGTTCAACATGACACTCTCAATTGATGTTTTTTTAGAAAAGAAGCTGAACTGTAAGATACTAGGGTTTGGAAAACCATAGTTTGAGGTCAGTAAATTGCAAAAAATAAGAGTAATAGTTTTCAGGTAAGGATAGCTGCTAGTTAGACTGAAAGGTGATCTGATTCACTTCACTCAATTTACAGTTTCTGAGATCCTTTATTCTTAACCTTGCAGTGGATCATTGCAACATCAGCATGAAATTATAAATGGTTGTATCCTGCAATGGGCATTGATTCCAGGGGATATTACTCTATACAAACTTCTGATGTGAGCCGTAGTACTTATTGATTTCATCAGTGTCCAAATTACTTTTCTTGTAATATTGACTTTTTTCTGCAAAAACATATACATGTGAGCAGAACAGTCTTCACATTAAAGAGTCTGGCTTTCAAAACAGTTAAAAACATCTCTGTGCTGCCCTTCCAAACCCTGAGCAGTGTTTCTGAATCACATGTTACCAGACTGCGTGTAGCAGAGAAAGCAGGCTAAATAAATCATGAGCCAGTATCTGTCCTTTGACTCATGTACAGGAGTCCCATAGAGCTCCCTGCAAATTGAGGTTTTCAACACCTCTCCTAACTGTGGTGCTTGTTCAGGTGTAGAAATAGATTTAATAGTTTAACACAACACATCCTGACTTAAAACCCTTGCTATGATTCCCTGCTCTCTCTTCTGTTTATAGAAATATAAAAATCAGAAGATTGGTGCACCATAAACATAAATGTAATTTCTCAAAATGATGAGATAAGGCCTGAACTGAGTGATGATTTCTCAGCTGCATTCAGGACTCTAGATGGAGGATGTGACTGAATTGGGGATTCCCTGGCAGGGTGGCTCAACAGGGCCCATGGAGGGAAGCCCTTGGCGAGCGCCTCTGTCAGTCTGCTCTAGAGCAGCGACTCTCTGGGCAGATGCAGACAGATGTTATTTTCCCTTTGGGAGACGGGCTGGTGCTGGGGCTGTGCATGTGTTGGTACAACTCTGTGTTCAGTACACTCTGCCCTGTCAGCAAACTGCTTGGCTCAGACGCAGCGCCACGGGCATTCTTCATTTCCAGCAGCCTCAACACAGAGACAGAGAAAGTCATGCCTGTCTACACCTGCAGGGAGGCATGTCTGATGCATTTCCAAAGCAGCTTTTCACTTTCCTACCATGCATAGCAGAGTCATATTTTCCTCTGGTCAGAACACTATCTCTTGACCTTCCCTCTCTTCCTTTCCCTCCTGCCTGCTCCCTTGTCTGATCTTGGGATCATACTCTAGCCAGAAACACAGATGTTGCTTCTCCTTTTTGTGGCTGTAGGGAATGGAATTGCTCCTCTTTATCCCTTTCTACTTTTCTGACTGCTTCACTAATTTTTATTCCAGGTAGATATGTGGCTGTAACCAAACCTGGAAGGCAGCATTTTAACAGGTGGTTACATATCCCTTTTCATGTAGGGAGACACAGCAAAAGGAAGAGGAGCCTGTGGCTGACATGAAGATGCAGGTAATTCATGGTTGTTTTTTTCTGTGTTTCTGTTTTAAGAGGAAACACTCCAAAGAAAACCTCCTAACATGAAGGATGCCCCAGCTGGGATTCCCATTCACACTATCTTGAAGCTGGGGTGCTCTCTCAAATCTCAATGTGACACAAGGCAGCAGCATCTCTCCTGGGCCTCCAGCCAGGTGCAGCTCACAAGAAGGGTGACTTCTGGGGAAAACCGGTGGCACCGGGAACAGCAGAGAGGAGGAGAAGCCTGGTGCTGCCAAACCAGTGCCACTAAGTAGGGATCTGAAGTCAAAGGTACGTACAAGGGATGCTTTCCTCAGCTGTGGCCTTCCCTACTCCGAAATCCAGCATCCCCAACACTCCCTTCATTGGGCAGGGAGACACAGGGCTGTCTCCCACACTGGGAAGAAGACACTGGCATGGCCTGATCAGGCTACTTGGCTGGAGTGTTCGCCGGGACTGGCAGGGTGCAAGGGACGAAGATGGGTCTTATAAATGACCTAAAGACTGATTTCCTGAGAACCGATTTCCTGAGAACCGATTTCCTCAGATGACGGAGGCTGAAGCACACTGATTTTGGTGGGATGTGTGCCTTTCTGAATTTGTGATTTTAAAACAACCATTACAAAGGCAGAGGCAGGCAGTACTCTATCAGTCACCACTAAAGGAACTAAGCATATGCTCAGTGAAGAGTGAGCATGGTTATGGTTCAGGATGTACAGGAGAGCTAACATTTATTTCTGGACTCTCTAAAAGGGCTCAATAAAATCCATTTATTCTGACAGAACAGTAACAATGGATCAAAATTCATTATTATGCTAGAAGGATGTCTGGAGAGGTAAGCTTTCCTTTCAAACTTTGAAAAAGCTTTATGGATCTCAGTTTCCTGGGAGACACTTTGTAGTAAGTACATAAAATAGAAAATGGAAGGCAAACTTGTGAAGAACAGATACCAGGAATTAGCAAAACTAAAGCTTTGATTATTTTTCTTTGTTTGTTTCTATGTTTGATCAAGATGAAACACAGCCAGCAGCCAAGTGAAAAAGGAACTCAATGCGTGTGTTCTGAACAAAACATTACATTTACCCCAATTTGGAAAGATGAACTCAAGTATGTCAAGATTTTGTGAAGTCAGTAACACTGAGGTGGCGATGCAGCGCGATGCAGCACAAATTAGGATTATTTAGAAGGTATCTGTGACGCTCTAATCAGCAGGGAAGGATCTACATGCATAAGAGGAGTTAAAATACCTTTAAATGTGGGGGGTTAGGAGTGTGAGACCCATGCAACAGATCCACTGCTGCGAGCACGTTTTTGCACACAGGCTGCCCTGAGCAGGATCAGCTCTGCACAGGGATGTGGTCCCTCGTATCCTGCACAGTGTGACTACGCTAGTCTTTTATGCTAACAGAGCCACAATTAGGAAACAGCTGTACTTTTCCAGGCAGCTCAGAAATAGGCTGAAGTGTGGAATCACTTTTTCTAGGAGAAAAAGAAAACGCTGAGTTTTTACACACTAATTCATTTGTTTTTCAAACCACTGTGATACTACCACAGAATGCAAATACATATTGCTGCAGGGACAAGACATCTGCCATAGATGCTAGCAACCAGAAAAGTTGAAAAGAGCTGGAATAACATCTCCCCACTTCCACGCTTAACTAGGTCTAGCTGGATATCTAGCTGAAACAGCAAGACACTGTTCAATTACTGTCACACTTGCTAGAGAAAAGAGGAGGTTCTGTACCTGGTACAGAAACTTGATGAGAGAGGAAACCTTTAAAAATAACTGGAAAAGTGAGCTATTGCCACATTTACAATCTTTTACAGCTCTATAAAAGTTGGATAGAATCATGCTTAGGGACAAAGACAAAATACTTTTGCTATGTAAATGTTTGCTACTGAAAGACGTACTATATCCAAGATGCAGTACAGGAATATAGAGCATGACCATGCAAAATGTCATTTAGCAGGAAAAGTGTATATAGAATCTATTGAAAACTGATTTACTAATTCAAGGAAGCTATTGCAATTGATTTAATTTCCAGCAAAGAACACAGAAGAGGAAGCAGAAAAAGACCAGTTGCATGCAACAAATAAAGAGTAAGGCTTTTAGAAATTAGCATCACAAACATAGATTTTCAAACAAACTGGGAATGTGGGGAAAGATTCCCAAAATGCTTTAGCTAGGTCAAACGCTTCCAGTAACTCTGAAGATCAAGGTTTTCATACACCAGTCACCATGCATTCACGGCACATGGCTTTTGAAGGGCTGAGCAAATTACAACATAAAAGTGTATGAATGTGGACGCAACAATGCTTACATGGTATTTATCAAAATGTTGACTGATCCAAGTAAATTCAGGAGAGTGAAAAGTATATGAAAACAAAGAAATTAAAAAGTTGGCAATGGCTTGCATGATGAAGGGAAAATGAAAGTAATATTGATGGTCTCAACAAAAAAGCATAACTTGTCTGTATTAGAGCTGTAGATATAAGAAAGAATAGTCAAGTGAGGAACACAAATTTCACCACATAACAGTTTTTAGGACAGAAAAAATTTAAGCTCTCCCAATCAGGACTCCCACAAATCACTATCTTCAAGATTTCTAGCTTCACCTAAACCCAAACCTTGGGATGATAAATTTAAACATAAAAGTGTAGTGGGTTCATACAATGTAGGCATGACTCTTTTAGTTTATATTTAATCTGATTTTAGCTCCCATATATGCTTTCCATCAAAATATTTAAGTGATTTGAGTATGACATGTAGAATTGTTTTGAGACCCCCACCAGATGTCAAATGAAAATAGTAATCAAATGCAAGGATAAACTAGAGAGACTCTTGAAAGCTGTACCCTGGGTTGAATGTAGGCACATGAATCATACAAAACTACAGACTTTTCTGTGGTCTTGGTTCAAATTTGACCTCTGTCAGTAGGATCAAATATTATCACCATTTCTCAATGTGAATAAAATGTATTGAGCCCTAGCTTCAACTTCAGTCTACTCAAGTATTGTATAGACCTTGAATAAACCCAACACGATGACACACATAGTCAAGACCTGGGCTGAGAGTATTGTGGAGAAGCCAAGAAATCAATAAACAGACCATTTCTATGCATGGCGTGCATAAGTCTTTCTGACAAAACAATGCCGAAATACCCATCTGAGTGCTGAGTGTATGGACATATCTGAAAGCAGGAGGTAGTCTCTGGAAAGGTTTTGTCAGTCTGGTATCTCCAGTGAACACTACAGTTACTAATTTTTCTTTTCTAAAGCAAAAAATATAACCCACAGAAAAAAGGCTTGGGAGGTACATCTCAAAAACTCTATTATTGCCTCAATGGCACTTGGAAATTTGAAAACCACAGATGAGAAAGTAACTCTTAAGCCTCTGTTTTGAGAAATACAGCAAGATACATCTGATATGATCTGAGCTGACAGAAGGTTAATAATGAGTTCAGCAGAATCAGAAATTAATTGTGTTCTGTTAAGGCCACACACAGTTTGAAATGGTGAGACCAAGCATCATTCTCTGCATGAAACCATGGAAAGAGAAAAACGAGGAAAGAATCAGAAGTGTGTAATCATCCTTGCTTTTACAAAAGCGAGTAGTTCTGTGGGCCTGCCAGATGCCAGGGCTTCTCCCTCTCAGGACAAGAGGCAGGCAAAGCGCATTCAGTGCATGTCCCTTTCCCAGAGAACAGGGCCATGAAAAGATCCTTCTACCTTTAACACACTGTGGGTTTAATGAAAGGCAACTGCTATTTTAAGATTTCATAAGGGATTTTATAACAAAGAGGAGTTGCAGACACCATCCCCATTAGCACCAGGCTTCCATCCTTTCTTTCATCTCTCTCACTAAGCCAGCTCTCAGAAACTTTTACAGATAGATAGAGCTATCAAATGAAGGTTAGTTGCTCAAAGGCTTGGTCCAACCATGTTCAGCTGTTATGGCTTAAATTAAATTGATACTAAAATGGTCTCTTTTTTTATTAAAGTGCTATAATCATTGTGGCTACAATCCCTCACCATGGTATAAGTAGTAATAAGCTGATACATGTCACCATTGCTGATAGCTGTCAGAACTTCTTTTTCCAGAACTGGAAAGCAAAATAAAAATCCCAATTATTCTCAAAATGGAAGGATAACCCCATTTTCCAGGGTAGAGACATGAAAGATTAATTTCCTTCTCTGTTCTGTGAAGCCATATTGCAGATTTATTTAATGCATTATGTGTATTGCATTAGATTTCAGAATTCACAAAGAGGGTTACAAGCTATGTGAAAAATTAAGGCAAAAAAATTAAGGCTCCTGTGAAGCCACTGGCAAAACTTAACACAAGAGGGTCAGAATTTCACTCTTGGTCTTTCTCTTCAGTTGTTGTAAAGTTTTTCATCTAGTAATTGTGCCTGTGGGCTGACTGGGACTCATGCTGAAAACACAACTTCTGCTCTCACACTAAAAAAGTTTCAGAAGTTAAGCTACTCTCAGCACCACACATCAACTGATGTCCTTATAGCAAATTATCTTTTGACCCTCACAAATATGATCTGGTAAAAGTTCTGTGAGGCAATGATATGCTTTTTGGCTCTCTAGTGAGATACTCTTTTGGGTTTTCATTTGTGGAAAAAGTTATTTAAAATCCTTCAGCGCAGAACTATTTTTCTAACAGCTAGTAGTGACAAAGCATAAGGTCTAGATCTTTGCTATCCTAAAACAGTTACACAGACTGCAGCATTCAGACACAGGGCTTTCAGCTTGCATTACAACTGAGGTAAGAACTACAGCTTCAAAAGAAAGCATCTTCTTCTGAGCTCCACAGTTTGGTGGCCTGAAAGGAACCTGTGGAGGGATGCAGATATATGAAGGAGACTCAGTGAGGAAGTGGAGGATGTGTGAAGTCAGAGACAGTGGGGTGAGGAGAAGGGAACCTTGACTGTAAGGAGGAGAACAGGTGGTGGACATGGATGGTATGCAATGGAGAAACGTGGCAAGTACAATAATGGAAAAAAATAAATGAGGTAGTAAGAAGACATTCTTCCAGCCTGTCTTTTTTGTAGGTTGAGATCCAGGTTGCTTTCTGCACAGCAAATCATAGCGAATCCACCTTATACTTTAAAAACTGGACACTCACTAATAAGGTCTGGCCTATACAGCTTTTTTTTTGTAACATTTCCAAAAGCCTCTAGGACTGGTGGAGCCATGTCACTGTTATCAACAGCTTTTTTTTTTTTTTGAGAAAGAAAGGTTAATATAGAAAAGCTCCGCCCAGTGCCAAGCTTTTCCTCACAATTTAATGTACTGAAAGTTTGTAATATCAGCAGTTTCTCTTTGCTCTTAGTCCAGACCTTGTCGTACAAGATGGGCTAAGATCCGTTTGCCAAAAGAGTAAAGGTATCTAGTCAGAAACTGTTAGCCATCCTGACTTGGGCCAGAACTGAAGAACTGAATGTCCACCTCAATACTCAGGACTTACAAGGGATGCTTTGTAAAAGCAGAAGAGATGACAGTCAAAGGCAGTAGGCTGTTTGTTCAAAGCAGTGCACAGCTATGCTGTGTGAGAGGAAAGCCGAACCATCCTCTGTTCAAATGATGTGCCTTTTGCATTAAAGGGCTAGCAGAACTAAGAATCATGTTTTGTCTTTAGCAAAAGGAGGCATTTTCATCTAAAATCTCACAATCCAATACAGTTAGGTATTTCACCACCCTTCACTGAAATATGCACGCCCTGAGACTATTTTCATAGCTAAAAAAGCAAGAACAGATTTTCTCTGCATACACCAAGGACTCAGTGCTTCCACTCAAGTATCACCAAAGAAACTGAATGAGTGCACTGACCTGCACTAGAGTTTAGCTCTTAGAAGTGATCCAATCAGAGATGCTTTTATCTGTAACAAATGGGCCAAGTAAACCAAGAAACAGATTATGGGAAAATATTTAAAGTAAAAAAGACAAAACAAAAAAAGAAAAGGAAAAGTAGTGAAAGAAAGTGACAAGATATTATATGAAAGCACAGCGTTATGCTGAAAATAAACTGAGAATTCTCAAATGGAAAATGAAAAAAACCAAAACAGATTAAACAAGTATTTGTATCCATCCTTCCAGAACAGTGGAAGAAAGTATTTACCTGTGTGGGAAATCCAGTCAACAAGGACAGAAATCAATGAATTAAGTGTTCAGCATTTCATCATTTCAGTTATTAAAAAATTAGAGAGTCTTCATAATGACATGATGTCAGGACCGAGCATACGCTGCATTGAGAAAAAACAGCGAGACCGGGAGACAGAAACTGAAGAAGCCTTAGCTGACATTATCAAAAGCTGACTTGATTCAGGATATACCCCTAAAGACTAGAAAACAACAGTATAAGGCACCAGTAACACACCAGAAAATCAGAGACCAGACATCTCACTGCCAGTTGTGGGAGCACTTGAAGCTGTAAGGGGATCAAGAGGTGCAACATCTGCTACAGTGAAGCACTGCCTGGTCAGGAGCAGCCGATGGCTGCAGGGGTGGAACGCCCTGCCCCACCGATCCCTGGGGTTCCCTGTGGCTGCTGCTGCCAGGGCAGGTGAGGTGCTGCAGAGCAGGCAGCATGGGGCTTTTCGGGGAGCGCTTGCTGCCCACCTTGGCTTTGCGGGCAAAGGTGGGAGCCGAGACATCTCTGCCTGCCCAGTCATGCTGTGGAGAGGCCTAACGCTGCTCAGAAGGAGGATTCCCATGGGATCAGCACTGCTCTGACAGCTTGTGCTGCAGGCAGGCATCACTCAAATGTAGTCAAGAATACACAGTTTGTGCTTTCCCTTCTAAGATATCCATGAATCTTGAATTCCTCCCAAATCACTCAGAACTGGTTACTACAAAACTTTGCAGTCAAATCACTTGATAATGAATTGTAATTAGTTCAAAATGTATTAGAAGAGAATTTGAATTGCGCTTAAGAGTTTGACTGTCCTAATGTCTCCTGCTAATTAATTGAACTGTTTGAATAAATGATTTTAATGGACTGTTTCATTTTGCATTGATTCAGAACATTTTATGGAGCTTAACATTATTGAATAAAAAGTGGGGAACAAACATTTCTTGTCAACAAAATTTTACTTGTTCATATGAAGATGAAACATTAAATTTTTCATTTTTATTTTTTGAGATTTATTTGATAAGTAGAATTATATTTTAAAAACTTGGAATTTGAATGAGAATAAAAAAATTAAAAAACTAGGAAGAATAGAAAAAAAAGTTTAAAATGTCAAAATGAAGCATTTCAAAGGCCTCTGAAATGTGGGTTCAGGCTTTCTTAGACTAAAAGTATTTTGATAAGTGACAGGGTTTTTGAAAGTATTTAGTCAATCCAAAGTGCATTTAAAATACTCTTTGACAGACAAATTTTATGTAGCTCTGCTGCAGCAAAATTGCAGAATATGGTTTATATAATATACTTAGATTAACCATCCATATAGTCAGTATACATGGATGAATATATCATATCAGCAATATTCTTCTAAACATCATACATTTATCATATCCATACAGAAACATCATATCTGCACATTTAAATAAAGTAATTGAGTATGTAATTGGCAGTGGTTAACAGTAGCCATTTTTATGTGCTTGTAGCAGTTTTAATATGAGCAGGTGGGTGCACTGATACATTGGAGTAGATGAATAAAGCAAAGTGTGCTAAAATTTGCAGTCAGAGTATAAAGCAGAATTTGTGCCAATATTGCTAACCCAGGGCACATAAATCCCAGAAGACTGGCTTGAAGTGATATGGTTTGTAGACTGCATTTTTCAGACTAAAATAAAGAAATGTGCGGTTTCTTTTGCATTAGTGATCTGATTTTCTTCTTCGGTCTGCAAGGATATTTTTTCTTTCATAACCACAAATAGAGTTATTCTTTCATTTAAAAAATAACTTCCAGAGCAGGTACTCATTTTTGAAAGTACCCTTTTGAACCCAAAGTTCTTGGGCACTGAGAGAGAATTTAAGACATTATCATTATATACATGCCTGGCTCTCCAATTTGTCATTATGGGCCACTGCCAGAGACAGGACACTGAATTTGGTGGGCTTCAGCTTGCATCCCTGTGACTGGTCTTATATATACACATACTGTGTCCTTGTTATGCTTCAGATCCCAAGAAACATCCTGTTTATATAGGACAAATGCTACATTTGAAGTCCCTCCCTTCATAGGTGTCCTTTGTAGAGCTGTCAGTGTAGGTATACTTGGAGCAAGAAAACAGAACTGTTCACATGTGCAAGCCATGCTGTTTTCTTGGAGATGCCAACAACAATGTCCAGAAAATTGCTGCTGCCTCATATTTTTTCAGAATTTCATACCAGAACCCTGAACTGGGCATAGTCTCACGATCAGTTTATTTCTTCACCTAGCAAAGGGAAAAACTCATTTCCTTTTTCCAAAAGAATCTGTCTTTCACAAGGAATCTTTCACTACAGCTATCAGTGTCACTAGGAAGTGAAAACTTACAGCGAGATGCAGGAAAATGTTATTTATTATATCATCTCTAGGCCCGGTCACTTGAGGTATAAAAAAAATGAACATTTCTGTATTTTTTTTAAAAACAAGTAGTTAAGCTAGTGGAAAATGAAGAGGTGTATGCCTGACACTGAAAAAAACCCGTTTTGTAACTCACTTCATTCTGCTTTTTAAGAATTCTTTCTGTAGCAGCTTTCTTGTCACAGTGCTCATATATATGAAGGGGCTGTTTCCAAGCAAACTACTGCAGCTAAAAAGTGCAACAGCTACTCAGCACTAACTTTCTTCACCTGGTTGCTCTTTAAATATACCTACAGGTAATTTTGGTCAGTCCCCTTCCAAAGCAGAATTTAGTCCAGAATGTCTAGGCTGAGTGATTTCTGATGTAGACATGACACAAAAAAATTCCGCTCAGTAGAGAAGATATTTCCTGCTTCTAACAAAGACTGAACATTGGTGAGCCAGATGCGAGAAAATACTGGTTTTTAGCAGTTGCATCCTTTAATGACAATTACAGTTCAGCAAATGTGACTCTTATCTGTTTGTATAAAAACTCTGAGTTTTTTTCAATCCAGTTACATTTCCAGAAGGAAATCTGGACAACTGACTCATGTAGACTGTGTCCTACTTCTTTGCCGGTGGCGCTGTCAGCTGACACCCGGGCTGGGATTTACCTACCATACATCTCTGAGTGTCAGCATTAGGCACTTAGTCTAAACTAGATGGCTGCTCCCCTCCCTGTAACAAGCTCATCCAAGGTTCCTCCCTTTTCAAGACAGGCACCTAAAACAAACGGGAGGGATTGCCTTCTGGAAGTCTTTTTGCATTTCTGCATCGACCTTAGGGGGACTAGTGACTAGTTTAAATCAGGCACTTGACTCTTAGAGGGGCAAAAGTAGGTGAAATGAATTAATTAATGCTTTGGATTAAAATATTATACTGGGGCAATATACTACATCATATAAATTGTAAAAAGGCTATCCCACAGGACTAATGTATGCAAATAGGGTATAAATATTTTGTAAATTTCAGATAAGATATCTGTCAGTGAAATTATTATAAGCATGGAGTTGACTACCGTCTGTCAAGTCATTCAACTAAAATATATTAAGGCCTCCAGTGAATGTGAAAGCATCGTGCCCCAATTCCCCAGTCCAACTGATGCGCAAGCAGACGTTCCTCAAAGCTCCATCAGTGTTAATGAGATCCCACACAGTTACAATGGTCTGCAAATAAGAGAAGAGACTGCAGACCGCCGCTGTTGCTTTGAGGCTCCATATTCCCTGAATTTTTAGGGTAAAGAAAGAAACTTACCTGTTCAAATCACGATGTATGATTGGTTGTGTGAGATTGTGGAGGTACTCCATGCCTTTGGCAACATCTACAGCAATGATTAATTTAGACTGCAGATCAAGAGTTCTGTATTTTGAAGAAAATATAATATTACTCAAAGTTAATAAGCACACAAGAATCATCTGTAAATTATTTTTATCTGTAAATCATGGAAATTTTAAAATTGTTTAAAATACAAAATAATGTTATATAATCTATGCAATGTAAATGTATATAACGTAAAATAATGACTAAATAACAATTTTGTGATTACTTATTAATTTCCCTTGTACACCAAATAATCTGAATCAAAGCTAAATTTTTGCTAGTGTGTTCCCTTCTCTATTGTTTTATACTGAAATGAATAACATTTACATCAGCATAGGTTTACTAGTCTTCTGGATTCTGTACCACAAGCCTAAGCACAGAATGAGCAGAATACCTCTTCTGTTCATGAAGCAGGGAGAAGAGTGATCCTCCAGAAATATACTGAGTGACTATAGCAAACTGACTTGGGTCATCCAAGCAAGCTCCCACAAACTGGATGACACATGGATGATTCAGTCGGCAGAGAATAGAAACTTCACGGCAGAACATGTCCACATCAGATTTGGAGCAGTAAGTATTGGCTCGATAGCTTAGAATTTACATGAGAGAAAACAGAAAGGCAAAAATATAATAAAATATGTGTTTTTTTAATACTTCAAACTAGGTCATTAACCAAACAAGATGGAACAGTCTGATAAACTTACCGTTTGATTGCAACAATTTTATTTCTGCATCGTCCCTTATATACTTTTCCAAAAGAACCTAAAATGGTTTAGAATAAATAAGCACAAAGATATTTATTATGAACATCAGACATTTAAAACAAATGCATTCTTATTTCTGGTACCTGAGCCGATAATCTCATGGAACTCTATTTCAGAGAGCTGAAGATGGAAATGTGATGGCAAACCAGCACGGAGGAGAAGAACATCTGCCTTTTCTGCAAAAGAAAACACTTATCCTATTTGTAAAATGTGGGGTCGTGGAGAAGGGCAGAATATAAGCATTTAACTTCACAAAACCATTGCACAGTAAAAGCTGATTTTCCTCCTGTAAACTGGTTGACTGGTAATCCTATTCCCTTTTCTTTCAGTAACCACAGTAAACCCCAATAACAGACAAATACTTGCAATGCTACAGTTGCCTTGGGCTTTCTTGGCTTTAAAATCTTATCAGTGATGAACACTGTCCCATAAGCATATTCTGCCTGTATCATGTCATGGTTGTATAAAATTCTTTATACGGAGAATTAGTTCCTTTTTTTCTGTATAGCTAGTGCTCATTACCGATGCAGAGGATGTTATTCCAGATCTGACTGACTCTTTAGTGACATGTGGAATCTAAATTTTGCAACTTAATTTAGCAAACTTCTCTATCTTGTTGATCTTTTTGGTTTATTACTATAAAGTTTATCAGAATATTTCAAAAATGGAACATTTCAATGCTGCTATATAAAGGATGTAAGGATTTGATTATATCCAGAGTGAATATTTGAAGTGGAAAATTGAAAGCACCATGAAAAATGAAATACTTTAAAGTACAAATATTCATCTGAATGTCTTATCTATATGTGTTTCAGATTAACACAAATTATTTTTGGACAGAATTTTTCTTGTAAAGATAATCCAGACATTTTACAGTGGAATTCAATACGATATTTGTTTGCATTCATGTATATGTGTGTATTTCATTAGTACTAATTCACATTCACTTCCTTTTCTCTGAAGAAATAAAAATAAATATATTTTTTTAAGTAAATGAAAATAAGATAAATACAGGAATTATCATGATGCTGAGCAACAAAGCTAAGTATATTGTTTCCTAAAATTATCCTAGGGAAATATAGCTGGTGCTTATGCACATTATTAAAATTCTGAACAATGAAAATTCCAGGAATAATGAATCTTGCGTAGCATGTTTAAGCTGACAAACACCTTGGGTAAAAAGAACATAAAAGTTCAAGTTTTCCCTTGCCATTGAGAATACCTTTAGTCATGCTTTTAATCTTTCCTAGAGGGGATGGAACTGAAACATAGGAACCATCTGAAATAAAAGAACAGAATGCATTTTATGGAATTCAAAGACAGTATAAGCATCTGTACTGATAAATTAATGAGGCCAATGATTGCTTAAAGAATGAAAAATAGGGGGGTGAAAATACACATAAGCACACAAACACATATGATTGTGGCATTATATTGCTGCGTTCTTGAAAGTAATTTGTATATAGCTTCACTAAATGCTGTAGAACGATACTGACTTTCACGGCTGTTAAAGAAGGCCAACATAGTCTTTTATATCAGCTAGATTTTGTAAAGAAACTCAGATCAGATTCACAAATTCTGACAACTGGGCTGCAAGCATATTGCACTGTTTAGTTCACTGGCTAGATTTTCCAAAAGACCTCAGCTTTCTCCATGTACAAAAAATTTAATCTCTTGTTTTTCTGCTCAAGTGGGAGCTGAGTTCTTTTAACAATATCAGCATTAAAAAATCTGTCTGGGTGTGTTAACTGCTTGCCAAAATAAATTTCCAATACATGCATAAACTTAGTCCCCTAAAGATTTACATACACTTGAGAGATACTAAACCTGAATCTGGAACAGCTCTGCAGAGCTGGAAATGTAGGAAGAAGATTGATCCTGCTGCTGACTGGAGGGTTCCTCCTGTTTCCATGGCAGGAGGAGTCAATGACCTGGACAAGCTGCAACGTATAACATTTTCACCCTCTCTGTAGACAGTGTTCTCAACACACTGCAAAATGTTCTGTTTATCAACTGCTTACCTTAATGTTTGTCTTGCCACTTGTCATTGAGTTGCCAATACAAATGAGTATTTTTGTAGCAAAAAGGGTAATTAATTTTCCCTAAAGGGGAATTAGATATCCAAAGATGTTAAAAAATATGAAGGGGACTGAGAAGAGGAATACACCGAATGTCAGTAATCAAAGAAACATCAGAATTAAACAACACAAAGAGAATGGCTAAACAAGGTATTAAGGATATAAAAAGGTATGAGTAATGATTACTAGGGATTGATCTTCATCTCACAGCTTTTAGCTTTTCTTTCTAGTGAGTAATACAAAGTGACAACTCTATTTTAAGATAAAGGAAGAATTTTGACATAAATAGAGGGTACTTAGAAAATGGGGATTCTCATGACACTAATTTTCTTTATGCCAGACAGAATTGATCCAAAGCTCCCTGACATCCGTGGAACATTCTCAGAGACTTCAGTGGTCTTTGGATCAGACCCATCAGTTAGAAAATAAAGTGATTTCTCAGACCATACCTCCTCCAGGTTGTGAGTATTCATTACAGGGTGATTCATCTTGAGGTCTCTTATAATGCTTCAGAAGGGTCACAATGGCATCATGACCTAAGAAAGAAAAAGGAAATATAAAGATTTGCAGGTAAATGCAACACAGTTGTCTTTTTTTTTTTTCAAAATTGATTTATACAAAAATCAGGGAATTTTTAAAAAAATGTACAATGTGCCTATAAAACATGTAAACAAAGGTACAGCAGCGCTAATCTGAAACATACCATGATTCTTAACCACAGAAATACGGGGAAATACCTGCCAATAAAAACAAGCATATTATTTTCATGAGTCCACCTAATCCTAAGATGTGATATAGGGCAATAGAAAAAAACCCTGCTACAGAAGTCCTAAAATGGAAGTCAACAATAGTCTTCAATAGGCCTTACAAGGACAACCAGTGCCTGAAAATATTTCAGTTCTGGTGTCTGAAACTGGACAAAATTTGCACACTACATTGCTGTAGGCAGTTGCTATACTCATTATTCTCCTTTGAAAGGAACCAGAAGAGAGTGGTGCATGCACAGTGTGCTCACTCTCTTGAATGTTTGATGCACAAAGTTCTGCTTGGCAACATTCAAAAGTCTTTTCGAAACCTTTCAAAGATGAATTTTCCCTCAGTAATTTCATACAGAGTATCTTGCCAATATCAGGATTTTAAAAGGCCTTTGAAAGCCATAGTTTTACTATATTACAGTCATTCTCATAATAAATGGTACTACAATGCTTTTGGAGGAGGCGAGAATGTCCCAGAATCCTCCAACTTTAACTTATATTTTACCCCATCCCCTAGAAAACATATGGGAAAGAAAAGCATTTTTGAGTTCTTGATTTGTGCTCACTGTAAATGGCTAGGCTCAGCACTGCTTATTCGTACACCCAGGCTGATAGGAAATGTTCCTGTTTGCTGCTCACAAAGATGAGAGCAGGCAAGAAGAGGAGGAAAAGATACACATTTGTACTGAGGTCGTGATGCTTGGATCATGTACCGTGCCACCTATCATTTCCTGCTTCTTCAGTTGCAAAGTTTGTTGGCATTTCTTTAAGGATATTTTTCACTAATACCCTAATAAGTACAACCTTTTTGGCTTATAATAAGCCAGGGAAAGACCAGTAAGCCCACAAGTTATGGAAAGGCTGTTTGCTAGATCTTCTAGGGTCCTGCAAAAACCTTACAACTCCAACTATTAAGGATGCTAGACAAGACAGACAAGGCAGAGGCTTTTTTGCTGACTCTCATCCTGTTATCAGAAGCTACCTTCTACAGGAAAGAAGTCCTGCTGACTCACTAGGCTGCCAGGGACATGAGCTCACACCAAAGAGTGTCAGCATGATGGAACAATTCTCTAAAACATAGGAATTTAAATCAAGGACAGGTTTTTACAGATAGCAGCTTTCTGGACATCCAAACTGAGAGGATGCTTGAACTAAACTTTTGAAGTGTTATCACTTAAATTAACACAAAAGTTAACCCAAAGAAGCTGAGTTGCTTCTTTACCAAAGCAATGAAGAGACTGCTTAAATAGCCTTCCACAGTCCATAGGGGTTGAACAGCAATGCCAGGAAGAATAAACTGAAGGGTATCCCACATAAATACATGGCTCTCAAACACCGATGAAATCCATAAATGGATGTGAACATCAAAAACATTTTCAGGAAGAAATAAAATTTTTTATTTGCATGGAGTCAAAAACAGGACATAAAACTGACACATTGCTGTACATATAGAACAGTATAACAGGAACTATGGCAAATGCCTTGCTTTGATCCATATTTGCAAGAATTTGAGATTACTGACTGATTCATTGCTCCTTGCAATGCCTCCTTCAGTAATAAAATTAAAATTCCTCTTGCACATACCAAAGGGAGAAATAACCTTTTCTGAACAGCCTGTATGTTTTCTATTCTAGCAGCACATAAATACTTGTGTCCTTGAGTTTCTGTTGAATTAAACTGAAGTTTAACAGAGTATCTGAGAAGATAAACAAAAGGGCTGTTTTATATTTTATAACTGTTCATGCCAGGAACTGGAAAGCAGATGGTGAGAGCTCTTAGTCTACAGGGACTGAGAGGTTATTTTGTACTGTTCTCTCCTTCCTGTACTGTTCTTATGGTTTTGTAGCAGAAACTAGTAAATTGAAATACCTTTCTCATAAGCCCACATCAAACAGGTCTGCTCATCCTTTTCTCCACTGGATCTGCTGGGATCACAAGCTACCAGATTCATATCTGCTCCATTATCCAGTAAAAACTGTACAAGTCGAATATGACCATGGTAGCAAGCACAGTGTAATCCTAGAACATCAGACAAGCACGGTAAGCACAACTGTCAGAACATCATGACTTGCAGCAACAACTATAAAGCACAAATTGATTTCCTTGATGAAGGAATATATTATCAAAAAAATACCTGAGGCAATACGTGAAAATAAAATATTAATGATGCAGGAACCAATCTATTGCCCACTACACAACATGTCAGCATTTACTCTACCATCCGCAAATCACATTTAACAACTTTGTACGTGAGGAAAAGCAAGTAGAAACAAAGAAGGCTCTTTTTTTCGTTGCCTGTAGTAGGGTCATGGAGGTGTGCAGCCCTTCAGACACTATATCCTATAGGCCCAGATCCTGCCAGAATAATACTTGGGCCCAATTCTTAAAACTGCTTAGAAGCCTAGCTATGGGAGAATCAGTTTACATCAGGTTTTGTTACTCGTATACAAGCTAACGAGCCTGACACATCCTCACCGAACTCATAACTTCTATGCCTGCCTGCAACATATTTCAAAAAAGTTGAGATCTGTCTGAAAGGTACTCGTATGTTGATCATTGAGTTATCATGGGAATTACCCTAGAAATCCTGATTGTGTATATGGCTTCCAAACTTTTTGGTGCTGGTATAGGCACTTATACACAATAAGGATGATGATGTTACCTGTATGTCCATCTCTTCCCTGGTGATTGATGCTTACAATATTCTGGTCAAGAAGAAATTTTACAAGTTCTATGTTCTTTCCATATGTGCAAGCACTGCAAAAATAATGGGAAAAGTGAATGCTGTAGTCCATAAAAGGACAAATACTTTGGGTAGTCAAGAATCTAAAAAGAATTACACAGAGATAGAAACGCAGTAATAGAATAAAGGATCTTTAGAAATGTGCAAATACATGATTAATCCACCAAAGTATGTTCATTTCTGTCATTTCAGAAACATTCTAATTATTATTGTATAAATTAATTTTGCACAGCTATGCAAAATTAATACAGTCCGCTTTGCAAAGTGCCTCTTAAATAACATTTTACAAACTTACAGCATCATGACCAAACTGTGTTCTGCCACCTCATTTCTAATTTAGAATATCTAGACTCCAGCAGGTCTCTAGGCAGAACAGGCTCTAAACTCAGCTTCCAAACTAGACAGAAAGAGAAACCATTATTCATACACATGTTGATGAACATGATGCCTTCCCTACCTTCCTCTTTCTTGCTTGCTCTCTCTCTCCCCATTCACTATCTGGTTCTACCTCTTACTTCATGTCCTGTCCTGTATCTCAAGATACAAACTAAACATCCATGTCAAGCTCACTGCTTTCTTTGTTCCTCATCTGGCTGTTGGCGAGACATTTGTTATTTTGGGTATTGTATTGCATGCATGTATAAGTGAAATTCTATTGATAATGTCTTTTTAAACATCTCACCTGTGGAAAGCCGTTTCACTGAATATATTTTCTTTAGTGAGACTTTCTGTTCCTGAGAGCTGAATTATTTCCTTGACAACTTCAAACTTTCCATTGTAACACGCACTGAAGATGAAGTCAGTAAAAAGTTGTTAACAACACCAGCTTTCTAATTAGGCCCAAACCATGTAAAACAGAGCTTCTCCATGTGACTCACAGATGTAAAGGTGTGTCTCCATAGATATTCACCACATGGGGTTGAACTTCGAAGCTGCTCTGGAGTAAAAACTTTACAATTTCATGGTGTCCAAATCGACAGCAGAAATGCAGAGGAACGTGATCTTCATTGTCCTGAGCATTCACTGTCATTTGACCCAGAAAGAGACCAAAGAAAGTATTTTATACTTACATAGCTTGTTTTGGATATTTAGTAATGCTTTATGTGTTGCGCATATATGTTATGAAACCTCCTGCTAAAATATTTATGGTCCTATTTCTTTAAAATTGAAATTTCTGTGAGCTTTCATATATCAAAACTACATTACTCAGCGTCATCTGTAGTACACTGTTAAGATGATTTTTTGGACTTAGGGTATAACCGCTTTCTTCCAGTAGCAGATGTTTTGATGTAGCTTTCCATGAATGAATCACAAGTTATAAATGACCCTTAGAAAGAGCAATTGCTGTCAGTATATCACAATGTGAAGCAAAAGTAAGATACATAGTTAATATATGTAAGAAAGCAATCCACTGAGTTATTCCAAATGCATGGAACAAGAGTTATTAATTGCAAATACTAGGAAGAAACATACTTCATTGTTGCTCTTAGGAAAGGAAAATCCAGTTGGTTTTAGGGTTTGTGTTAGCTTCCTTGAGTAGCAGGATCAAGGATTCTTGATATAGTTATACAGTGACAAAAAAGAAATTTAAAAAAAAGTAAAGGAGACACAATAAGGATACATTTTTCATAGTCACTGTTAAAATATAAACACATAAAAGGCAAGAAAGGAAGAAGAGAATTCATTCAAATGGCTGGATTACCAATGTTTTTATTTTGCTCAATGTCTCTTTTCACCTGCAAGGATGATTACATATGCACTTCACATATTTAAGAGGATGGGAGTATTCTTTGACAGAACATGAAACTATATAAAAGAATGGGCAAAATTGGAGACATAATATATTATTGTTGGGTGGGAATTGTATTTATCTATGTTGGTTCAATATAATTTCACATGGGAAACAAACAATATGTGACACAAAGGTCTTGTTCTGTTTAAGAGATTTGCCCTTCCAGTGCTTTATGTCACAAAATCATGCAATGTGTATGTTGCACATAACTTATAAAAATATATCCAATAAAAGTATTTTTTCTAAATTTCTGAAGACAAATTCTTGTATCTTTCTACCTGCAAAAACAGTTGCTTTAATCAACACACAACAGTATAAGATTAAAAGCAAAAGAAAAATGAAACTAATTTATTCTAAATACTTCTTATTTAAGCATATATGCATGAAGGATTTGAATTTGATGTGATTTCTTAAACTCCTGGATAGCTCATATTCTCAGAGATTTTTGTGAAATAGTAAGGTTGTTGTAGGATAGGCAATATTAGCAAGCAATGAGGGAATTTTAAAAAATTCATTGATTCAATTGTTTTTCAGTAAGACCAAGATTCTTTCTTGAAGATTTGGGTCCCAGTTCAGCAAAGCACTTGGAAACCTATCAGTAAGTGATCTGTTAGATCAAAATGTTGTTTCAGTTAGCATGTAGAAGCAGATTCACATTTCTGAAACCATCTAATTTTGACTGCCGTTGTTTTAGTATAGCAAGCACTAATGCTACACACTTTTTATCAGGAACTTCTATTTAAAAGTGATTCTGTAATAGAACAACATAAACCCAGCAATTCTTGAGAACAGTTATTATCAAGTGAACAGTGTGAGACTATGGCTGCATGTGTACTAATAACATAAATATGACTGGGAACATTCCTGGCATTGAGGCCAAGATGACAGAACTGCTGGTATCGACCAATAGTATCAAACCATTTTAAGGGCAGTTGCTTGCAACCTGTCTACAGGGGAGCCGTCCCTGGAAGATCCTTGACCCGCAGGTGGGAATTGTTTGAGACTGCCAGTTATTATGCACCACATCCATGCTAGGGAGCTTTCTCTTGGTTTACAGGACAGGCAGTTGCATTCCAGCACCTGGGAACCCTCTTAGGCATGCCTGAAATGGGTATGGATATACCTTTTACGTCTCTTTCTTTATCTATCTAGTAGGAAGCAAGGAAGAGATTGGACAAGGCTCTAGGCAGAGTTCTCCATTGGTGCAGAGACATATAAATACTGTCTTCCTTATCCAAAAAAAAGATCTTTATTCAGTTTTAAAAGAGAGCATGTATTTCTGTGATTCTTAGTGTATTTCTTTCTATGTTTAAAGATAGAACAACCATAACTGGTTGATACCATTAACTGATAGAATTGACAAATCCAGCCTTTGTACAACATTTAGGTCTCAATTCAGTCTAGCACCAGATCTTTAAAACAGTTTACAAGATATTAATAGACTACTAAGGAGTAATCAGTCCATTAGAGGGGTTCAAACTTGTGCTATGCAGGCTTTTAAGCACAACTTTGACAAATGTCTCTCAGGAATAATGCTTTCCTATAGCTGAGCCTCCTTGGGACAAAGGGTAAACCACACATGTTCTAACGTTCTGTCGTCTTTTGATTTTCTATGAGTATAAGGAACAATGAAAATTAAAATAAATCCCTATTTTAAAACTTTTCTGAAGTAGTGCTGAATGCTCACAGAAATGGGCAGTCCTTTAAAATGAGCTGAACTTATAACTTCACTGATGTCTAGTGACACATCGTTCCAAAGATGAATTATGTTTCAGGCCAAAAAAAAGAAAAAAAGGAATTCCTGAAACTTATATTAAGCTTGTGGCCCACAAATTTCATTAACTCCCCCCACTAACCTTCCTAGGAGTCTTATATTAAAAGCAGTAAAGAAAAGTAAACTATTTTATTTCTCTATTCTAAAATAATTCTTCACTTTATAGATTCACGTGACATGTTAGCCTTTATTTTTTATTATGATGCGGTACCAGACACAGATTCATTCTGAAGTGCAATAAATAAGAGAGGAATAAATGTCAAAGTTTTATAATAATAAATGTCAGCATTTTAGACTATGTACCCACAGAATAGTTTGAAGGATATCAGGGGTCTCAGAGCCATGAGCTTCTACAACACAACAAGGTGTAAGATAGAGCAAGGAAGGAAACGTATATCTCCTCCTTTGCTTTATGCAGTTGGAAATGATGTCAAATACTTGCAAGCCATTTTCTTTGCCTCTGGAAGGATATATAACTACAACATAGAATGATGGTTTTTGTTTTAATTGATAACTTTTTGATTTATAAATGAAACATGACAGGTAGGTACACTGGTATGTTGTGACAATATGAAGGAGAATTTCAGAGTCAAAACAAAACAAGATCAGTCAAGAACACTTTAGAAGAGAGTTATGGCAAAAAAGTACATCATATTGATTCAGAAATTACTAAAGCAGAGTACAGGAGAGTTCTTCAAATTGAGATTTTAAAGTCTTCTTATATTAAATTGAGGATAGATAGTACAACTGTCACAGCAGTCAGAGACTAAAAATTCAGGTTGCCTTACAAGTGAACAGTAGAAATGAGCAAATGCTAAGTTCTTTTCCAGAACAAAATGGAGTACTGCAGAAATTATTCTTAGGACTGAGACATTACGTAGGTAGAAAGTAACAGGTGAAACCATTTCAGTAAGTAAAAGGATGAAAAAAAGACAGTGCAAGTCTATTTAAAAAAAAAATAAGAGAAATTTCCCAAGTCCCAATGGGTGATATCTGTTTAATATTCAGAGAAGCATGACTGAACGTGACTGGATTTTTAATATCAAACTCTGGTTTTAAATTTAAAATTGATTGTATTTGGCAGAGGTGACAGTGATTTTCAAAGATACTTGAAAAAAGAGGAGCTGCAACTCTAGGCAGCTCAGTAGTCCTGAAAGCAGACAAGTTTTATTAAAAGGCCACAGGAGTTATAAAGACAAAGGATATATTTTATATCACATGGTCCCTGAAAGAAATCTCTAGGACCACAGGTTTGAAGAATAATAAAAAATAGCATTTAGCTTATATGAAGCAAAGGAAATGTTTCGTGGCCACCAACTAGTTCTCTAAGTTTGTAGATATTCTGTTTCTTAACTACCCCATTAGACTATAAAACAGTTTTTAAAATATTAATTTTTTTTTCATTTTGAAAGGAACAGTTTTTGAAGTCATGCAAACATCTACATTAGAAGTCCTACTTCTACATTCAAGCATTTGAGAAGCAATTATTTCCAGGCCCTCCCTGATTTCAAAGAAATAGAACATGAGAAAGAGTAGAACACAATGATAATGTTAAGTTACCATTACTTTTTTAAAAAACCCCACCCTTCATTTGCCCATTCCTTTTTCTGTTAGAGTGTTGGGACACCAGCAGAAGTGTGGCCATACAATCAGGCCAGCTGGTAACATAACAGGCAAAACCCACAGCTCTTTATTTTCAATAATCAAGTTTATCTTCCTTCATGTAAGTGTCAGATGAGACTGAGAAACAACAAATAATTAGATGACTTGGTCTTTGGTTCAGAAGTCAGCCCTCCTGAGACCCAAACATGTACCCTTCTGAGTATGTACAGGGCTCAGCAGCTTGACAAGACACCTCTCAAGGTCAAGACCATACCAAGCCCACTGCTAAAACCAGCGAGTCATCTGGATCTAACATGTGTTGCTGAATATTGATTCTCAGAAACTATATAGAGAAAAGCTGGGTGTGGACATGAGTATAGTGCAGCTACAAGAAAAGCAAGAAGGAGACAAAAGTTCAATATGATGAAATGAGGAAAGAGAATAGCTGTTTAGGAATACTGATGGTTTCTCATTGTATTGAACTTCCTTTTCTACTTTACTTTAAGAAAAAAACCCTTCTCTTCATTTTATTTATTACAATTATCCTAGAAAAAAATCTACCAGATTGTGAGAATGAATCAAACATTATGAAGTGATACTCTGAACCCCAATTATTGCTACCTTCTACCATTTGAATATTCTAGAATATAAACCTGAATTTCCTGACAGAATAAATAATGTAAGTTGGTAGCAATCATATTGATTCAATAATGCAAAAAAATCTCTAGGAGTCTGGAAGGTGTGAAAAAAAAAAGAAGGAAATAGAAGTTTTTAACAATAAAAACAGAAATTAGAAATTCCAATCTAAATCAGTTTGAAAAAATCTCAAGATAGTTAAGGCACTTTAAGTGATAGCAGCTTGTAGTGGCATGCTGGTCTTTGAGATATATTAATGATCTCAAAATTCATTTGGAACTTAAAAGAATTGGATCAGTACCTCAAGAAATGTGCTTGAAAGACCTCATGTGATTTCTGAAAATACACAGAATTGACTTAGTCCTTCCCTACAGTGTTTATGTTGAAAAAAATTATGAGATTAGCATCTGGAGAACTGACTGTACTTGTAACATATTGGTTTTATATACATGCATATGTAAAATATGATCATTTGTGATGATATATACATGTATATATGTATACATATACATTTCTTTTATATGTTTTTCTTATATATTGTGGTTGGATCGAAGAAGAACTTTGGCTATTGTTAGACTGCAAATGTTGCTGTATTTCAGCAGTATTAGGACCTTTTCAGTCTGATTCAGTGGTCACTGTTTTTCTTCAGTTGCCATGGCCCCAGAGCTGATCAATCAGTCAGTCAGGTTATGTTAAAAGAAATAGTTCAAGTTTATGACATCAATTACTGGTCTGCACAGAATACTGCCAAAGTTTCTTCAGGTTATTTCACCAATTACTTTCATTCCTAGGCATTTAAGAGTTGTTCCTCTGCTGACATATTTATACCAAGCTTCAAAGTGTGCTACTTTGTAAGTAAAAGACTTCCTGCTTCCAGTATCCTTTTTCTTTTTCCAATGCTGAAGATACTGATTTTAAAGAAAAGAACCTGAAACAGTGTCCCAGATTCTTTTCCTTTTGGAATAAACTATCTAACTGATAGTGAACCTCCCACTGCCTCGTTATGGTGAGTGAACATCTCTTCTTTTCTCCTTCTTTATTATAATTATATCAGTTCAGTGCACATGCATTGAGACTGAAACATCAAGAGCTCACTATTGAGAAAAGTACTTACAAATCTGAGTCATGCTGTTTCCCTCCACACTTTTTTTACTGTGCGAGTAGGATATGTGTACTGTAGGCAAGATTCACAGAGAATATGGTAAATTTATACCTTAAAATCTAGCAAAGAAGAGGAAATTGGGGAGAAACACACTCTTTGTGCCACTAGCAGAATAGGAACAGGAGTACATGAATGCTTCTGCTTGTGGCACTACTGGGCATACTGAGCAAGGAAGAAGCCTCATGGGGTCTTGTCCCTGCTTTAAAAATTGTTAAGGAATGACAGTGCTTTACAGAGTCAGCACCGAAGACTGTAGGCTTGAGAACACAGAACTTGTGCAAAATGACCACTGAACTGTCCTCTTCTGAAGTCAACTAGCAGGTGTCAGTGGTATATCGGACCAGGTGAGATTAGGAAAGAACTGAGCCTGGTAATTTAACATGTTTTTCAATTGTGGCTATACAGTATCCCTTTTTAACCTTCCCCTGTTACACTCTACTGTTTTTAGTTCCTGAATAGCTGTGTGCATAGACTGGAATCAGACACCAAAAAGGATGCTAGATTGAAAAGAAGCAACAGAAGAATTTTGATAACTTCTTGTTCTTTATATAACATGCAGGATTCTTGCAGCAAATGCTTTTTTAATTTGTTTGTTTCTTGTTTTTCAGTTCTGCTTTTCCAAGATCAAATCGTGATATCCTTAGGCAAAATTCTAACCCTATTGAAATTAATGGAAGTTTTCTCACAGACTTCAAGGGGACCAAGATTTTATCTTGTATATTGTGGATATAAGTTAACAAGAGTAATGATGTAGTCCAAAGATGTATTAAAAAGCGGTACTTTTGCAAGTAATATACTGTTCCTTTTCAAAAAACTTTTCTTTCTCTTATTCTGAGGATAAGATATGCATTTCCAAATCATTTTTATGTTGTTTAATATGTAAGAACATCTGCATTTATATTCATAATATGCATAAAATTTGACCCCTAAGTTTTAACATTTATAAGACTTTGTAGGATGTGACCACAAGCATGTATGCATATGCCTATGATGCAAGTGTCACAGCGATGGAAAAGTAAGGCTGGAGTGTGGTATGGTTTGTGCCTTCTACATTGCTGAAACAGCATAAGGAGAGGGAACAAAAGAGTGAGCATAAGAATTTAGCAGTACTACTAGTTGCATGATAATATTAATTACAATGGAAAATATGGTAAATTGCAGCACATGCAAAATATACAGCACTGAACTGTAATGTTATAGTCTTACTGGCATTAGTGTGAGATCACCTGTAAAAAGAATGCACAGATTCCTAACTTTCACACAATACCAAAAGCATGCTAATAGACTTTTGTATCTGTCCAACCCATTACATCTCTCACACATACACTTTTTCTTATAGAAAATGTCCCACAATGAAGCGTATGAAGCTTGTGTAGCATAATACAGCATGTGCTAAAAAGATTCCATTTTCTGTGGAATTGTTTGTGAAACATTTGCAATTTCTCATCTGAATTATTTTAAATTACTTGCTGTACAATTTTGACTTAAAATCCTTCATCTGTATCTCATTCAATAGGAATTCACTTTGCATTGAAGTAATTTTGTTTGGAGATACATACCACACAGCCGCGTGTTCTCGGATTGGATGAGTGTCTCAATAGTAAGCTACCCCTGTATATTAATCTTAACTTTGTTTTCTGCTGCTGTTTGCCATGTCTAATGTATTAATGGAAACAGAGAATGCACACAAGATGACAAACCAAGCGTACTTAAGAAGTGAAGAAAACTCTCCAGCTGCTATTTTTTTGTTTCAGTTGCCCAAAACTGATACACAAACACACATAGACCACGTGTTAGGAAGCTAAATTCAAGATTAAAGGCCTCACTCTGTTTATAAAGTACAATGTTAAAGTTGATTTTTTAAAATATCTTTTCTTACCATCAGCTTTGCTTCCCTCTTCCATCAAGAGCTTTGTAATATTGAGAAAGCCTTTGGCAGAAGCCAAATGGAGAGGCCTGTCTCCAACTTCACCGCTTGCATTCACATCAGCTCCAAACTTTAGTAAGAGGTGAGTTACCTAAATAATTCATGAAGGCTACTTAAAATATCATATGAAAATAAATATTTTGACAAAATCAGGTAGAATATTGCATTGGGTAATACTATAAGTGGGCATCTCTTTAAAGTTAAAACAGGGAGAGGAGATTCAATAGAAAACTCATTTTTAAGTTACATATCTATGAGAGTATTAAAATTCTCAAAAGCAAGTGCTCATTCATTCTCTAAAATGTTATGTATGGTAAAGGGCTAGACACAAGACACATGTATTTGTTTAACTGAGCAGTCAGCATAACAAAGCAAATGCCCTCAAAGTCCACAAATGTCAGAGCATTAACTTCTTTTCTGATCAGTGTCTCTTATCACAAGAGCACCATATGAGCTTTTAGAATAATTTCAAAAGACTGTGACTATTTGTTCAGAAGTGGCTTATGGCAAATAAACAAACTAATCTCTCAGCCCAACATGCAAGGAGTTTCTTAATGTTACTGGAGATGAGGCACATAAATATGAAAGGAAGGATCTCAGGAACACATCCATGATTCACACCCTTGCTGTCACTCAGCCACAGAAGTAGAGAATTTTCAATCATCTGTGCGTCTGGACTCTGTTCTTTCAAAGGCTTTTCCTACAACAACTCTTCAATGCACTCGAAGTAACATATTACTGATATGAAAAATGCACTTTACCTAGAGGTCATCCTTTGAAACCTGAAAATATCCCAGAATACATGCTTTTAGCCAAAGAAAGGTATAGGGAATGACTTGCATAAGCCAAAATAGACCCACTATTACATTTCACATAAAAGGGCTATTCAGGGCAAATGACTGGACTGCTAGATTAACCATATGTCAATTATACTTTAGTGAAAGAAAGAGAATTGGGAGGTTCAGTGCCAGCTTTGGTCAGAATGTCAGATTATGTTTCAATAAGTGTGATCTGTGTGAATGAAGCAAGCACACTTGGACTTGTCACATGCACAGTACCTCATCGAAAATCCTACTCTCTAAATGATAATTTTTTCTGTTAACTTAAAAATGGCCACAATTTAGTTTGTGAATTCCAAGGAAAACCAATAGAATTGCCATCTAATTATTACTAGGAAGTGGTGTTCACTTCCTTGGAGACACTTAAGGTAGTATACTTACATTCCTTATGCACTGTCTGAAACGTGGGATGAATAAGCATCAAATGAAATATGCCTCTGGGTCCAAGTCTGTTTATAGGTTATCAAAGCTAGTTAGCCAATCATTTGTTTCAAGTGGTCTAGAGGTGAAGATACCAATTTTTGCTGGGGTCTAGCACAGAGGATTAAAGTGTAGAAATTTCCTGTTGATACTCAGACTCTTAGAGCAACTAGAGATTGACTTGGAAGTGTAACTTCAGTATGTGAGGCCTTTTCATGGCAGAACCTTGTGGAATGTAAAGCAAAAATATCTAACACTAAACCTATAGTTGCTTCAGTGTTCCACTTAGCTTTCTGAAAATCCCCAATTTAGTTACCTGTTCATGGCCATAATATGCAGCAATATGCAATGGAGTGAAAAAAACTGCATCCTGAACATTCACATAAGCTCCATGCTGCAAAAGAATATCAACAGCCTAGAAGGAAACAAACAGAAAATTCCAGTTACAAGCACCTTATATATATGTGGTCAACTAGTAAAACAAGATTTTGAAACCTTACATTACCAGTTTAAAGAAAAGCAAAAAGCCCCGAACAAGCAAGCTATAAAGGTGGAAGAACTGCATACAACATGTAAAAGTGATTAACTTACAGTACTTCAACTGTATGTCACTGATGCTTTATAAATAAGCCTGAAAATCTGTTTTCCAGTAAAAAGACTGATTTATGAAGTAAGAGGCACAGAAATGACTGTCTGGAGTTTCTCAGAATAACCTTTAGTTTTCTTTTAACCATTATGCACAAAGAGCAGTAAACATAACAGAGTTTTTCAAAGTAAAAAAACAAAACAAAACAAAACAAAACAAATGAAGGATCCTTTTAAATGTAAATGTGTGAAGGTAAATCCTCAAACATAATTCCCTTAGTGTGTGAAGACTTCTTCGTATTTTAGAAGATAATAGCCCTTTGGCTTCAATAAATAACCCTAAGTGTTTTCTTTCAAGTTTCTACTTTTTTGATCTTTCAGGAGGCCAATGTTTTCCTGGACAGGTATGAATTACTAAACATTGGCTTTCTGAATAACTGTCAAAATAGAAGTCCGAATGAAACCACTTTGGATTATAGATTGAAGCCTAAGGACTGCTAATTTTTTTGAAGCACAAGGGAGCCTTTAGGCACGCTAAGGGGCTTGTGCCATGGATTATTTGAGTAGTTCTACATATCATTTTGATTAACATTAATTTTTGAGTCTAATAATGATGAAAGATGCTGGACCGTGAATCACCCACAGTACAGTGAGCAACTGGGAAACACCTCCTTGGCAACTGGAAGAAATGACAAAGAAGGGGAAATGGCCAGCTTCTATGCTACGCTATTTATACCTGTACCTCCCCATTGAGACTTCCACCAATGATGCCAATTAATGTTAGCTGCAATGATGCACATTTCTGTCAATTGCTATCTAAGCTGAGACCACCAAATCATTTCACACATGCAACAATGGGGCCAGTCACTTAAATCCATGTCATTCTCAAGTACTCAGAGATTGAAAACCTGTTACCAAGCAACATTTGTGTACTGGGATTATTTCTTTACACAATTTAAATTGAAATAAATTTTTTCCATGGGACTGACTGAATACATTTTGTGTGTAAGGTCCATTCCCTGATGTATTCAAGTGTGTCTGTTTCCCATTAGTTTCAACCATTTCACTATGGTATCAGCTTAAGCCTCCCCTGAAAGCAGCCCTGCAGGGCCATTTCTTTCTCTTCAGAATCCAAGGGCTTCAACAGGTCCAGCACATTATAGGAGGTACCTAAGTGTTGCAAGGACTAAGCCCTTCTATTCAAGACAGGCTGGAGGACATGAGGATTGCTGTGTTTCTACGGAATTATTCTTCAGCACCTCTCTGAGTACAAATGACAGGGAATGTGGGCCCTCTGTGCCGATACTATTTTCCAGAAGCTAGAAGTATCCTGGGAGCATACTAGGCAGGGACAGAAGCAATTCTGGTGTGAATGGGATAAGCAGTGAGCATCGCCTGTGAGTTAGATCACAAATAAATTTGTCTTTGGCTGCTGTGGTGGTGCTCCAGAGACACGTGAGTTCTGAGCACCTGGCAAGGGAGAAAGTGGGAACTGGCAGGAGTGACAGGACTCCTGAATGAAGCCAGTCCTGGGGATGAACAGCATCCCCAGCAGCCATAGCTAGACTCTGTGGATGATGCAGAATCACATAACCATTGAGGTTGGAAGGGAGCTCTGGAGATTGTCCAGTCCAATGCGCCTACATAAAGCAGGGTCTCCAAGAGCAGGTGTCTCAGGGCCATGTCCAGTCAGGTTTTGAATATTGTCCAGTCTCTATGGATGGAGACTCCACAACCTCCCTGGAAATCTGTTCCAGTGTTTGAGCACCTCACAGTAAAAAAGCCTTTTCCTCTGTTTAAATGGCATTTCCTGGATTTCAGTTTGTGCCCATTGCCATCCATCCTCTCACTGGGCACCTCTGAGAAGAGTCTGGCTCCCTCTTCGTTACTCCCCCCCAGTTCTTTGTACACATTGATAAGATCCCTCCTGAGCCTTCTCTGCTCCAGGCTGAACAATCCCAGCTCTGCCAGCTTCTCCTTGTATGTCAGATACTCCAATCCTTGAACTGTCTTCATATTCTTTTGCTGGAGGGTAGCAGTTAAAAAGCGGTACTCTGCCTTGAGGCTAGTATCAAGTTGTGTACTACAGGGGTCTATACTGGGACCTGTCCTGTGTTTAATACCTTTAGCAATGGTCCTGGAGGCAGCAATGGAGTGCACTCTTGTCATGTTAGCAGAGGACATCAAATTATGTCCTCAGTACACTTGAGGGTGGGGCTGCCATCCAGAGGGACCCAGACAGGCTGGAGGAAGGGATCAACGTGACCCATAAGAAAGTTCAACAATAACGAACACAAAATCCTCTACTGAGACAGCACAGGCTGTGGACTGCCTGGAGAGGACCTTGGGACCCTGGTGAACAGCAGGCTGAACTTAAGCCAGCTGGACAGCCTGGCTGCAAAGGCAGCCAGCAGCTTCCTGGGCTGGGTTCACAGTGGCACAGCCTGGAGAATGAGGGAAACAACTGCTCCCCTTTTCCTCACATAACCAATTTTTATTTCAAAACAATACTTCGAATACTTTGAACAATACTCTTACTTTGTAATTTTTCTTCAAATTCTCTTATGAAAGGTTTATTCAGAAGCTTTTTGAACATTTAAGTCAATTATGTTCACTTCAAAGACAATTAATTAAGCTAGTCCAAAGGTTAGAAGGAGTCAACAAAATAAAACATAGGACAGACTATATAAAGACTCTGCCTTTTGGACAAGGGCAAGGGATAAGAAATCATCTAAGAAAATAAAATCTATGATTATTGACTTTTTAGCAGGTAAAATTTAAATGAGAAAGCAACTTCAACAATTAAGGCCTTTGCACCAGTGCTAGCCTCTGTACAGCCTTACACTAAAATATCTAAAGAATCTATCATGATTTTCAGAGTTCCTTTATTAATTAAGCTATTAAAATAAAAATATGATTAGTGGCAAGCATTTGCCTAATTCCCTCCAATTTAGCAAATGTAGATGTGATCAGTCATGTCCTGCAAAGTGTCTTTGCTTAAATTATTACAACTCCTAACTCTCTGTGTATCTGTAAGAATTTTAGAACAAACTCTATCAGACTGAATTAAGATACTGCTAAAGGGGGTTCTGAATGTTTTAAATACAACTTGCTGATGAATGTACAATTAATTGTCTTTCTTAGGAAAAAGTCTACTGAAATATTTCACATACACTCTTCTGTAAGACACGAGGACAGACATGAGAGCAGCAATAAGCTTTTGCAGGTTCTTTTATCTTAGCTGTTCCAATCAGATGAAACACAGGTCCCAGATAAATCCTTAATGAAAGATGCAGGTACTGGTGTATCAAAATATAATGCTCTCACCAGGATTGTTTTTGCTACAGGGTAGCCAAAGAATGAGATTTTTTAAATATTTTGCTGATATTAGTAGATGCTAGATACAGAATAGTTTAAATGTTTTTGTGCTATGTTCCTAAAAGATAACTGTTCTGGGCAAAGAGATCACTGAGAATTTAACAATACCATAGCTTTAAAATGTTACATTTACTTTGACTTCTTCTAGCATAAAAATGGGTCACACAGAAATTTTCTGCACAGGACATTCTTGGGGAGAAAGCACAGCTGGAGAAAAGTGTTGTCAAAGTTTGTCACTGTTTTCAGACATGTTCGTGTCATCAGGTTAATGTAAGCTCCTTTACTGAGCCACAACTCAATGCTTTTTCACTTGTTTTTGCCAAACACCTCACGCTCCCATTCATGGGCTGTAAAAGGCTTCTTTCACTTCATTCAATCTGGACAGTTTGTTGGCAGCTATTAAAAATAGCTATTGAATTCAAAACTCGTGAGTTCCAGTCCTCTTTGTCACTGGTTGGATCCTCAGACAGGCAAATTTGGAGGATCTCTGATACCCTGTTATCTTGCAGCTTGTGTAGTCATGTATATTGATACTGTGTGAATGCAATTTCTATGTTCCTCGTTCTAGAATGATCCTGAAAAGGTCTGAAAAATTGGTGTCAGATAAAACAAAGGGCTGGGAAGATGCAGCATTAGCATAAAATGCAGGGAATGAAAGAAGAAAATGGGGACTTTATGAACCATTTAAATAGGCTCACATAAATTTAATTTTTCAAGGTTTCTTAAATCATTTGAACATACTCCTATTACTAGTAAAATTCCCATGAAGACAGGAGGTGACAAACATGCTGATGTAACATGTGACTTGTAAATGAAAAGGGATTTATTACTATAGAAAATCCATAAAATGGGACTAACTTGCTTTTCCCAAACAGGTCCTTATTACAAACACATTCACACTTCAGATTCTCAGGTTTGCAGGTTGCAAAAATTAAGTAACACTGGTTCATCCTGCCTGCAACCCTCAGTCCAGTTCACACATCTGTAGATGTTGAAATCTCAGAATGACAACTTTAATTTACAAAATGAAATAGGCAATGATACTGGTTTTCCAATGCAGTAATCCTGAGCAACACATAAATGTGTATGAGGCACGTGCATTATTTATTTAGCAATGACCTCCCTGGGCTGGAAACATTTAACATTTTCAAACTAGCAGACTTAATGAGAGATTTATTAAACTTATTTGGTGATGTTTCTAATACTGTCACCAGTTTATTTTATAATTTTTCATTACTTTTTCATTCTTTCCATTGAGAGCTGCAATTTCCATTAATAGATTAAATAAGCAAACAGCATAGCTTTGATGAAGTAGAATACCACACTAAATCATAGAGCAGATGAAATATTTATACACCACACTGGCTCAAATGATTTGGAACATCTCATTGATGCTGATGTCCTTCAGTATCCTAATTTCAGAGAACTGATCACTCTAGTGATTTCAGGTGTGGTGATGGAGCAAAAGCCATAGACTGACTCTTCAGGAAAATGGGGAACAAAGCAATTTTTGCCCCCAGTTCTCTATATCTTTCTCTTAAATATAGTCAGTCCTCTTCTGCGGTAAAAGACTGTTGCATAGATTGATGTGTATACCTCTGCTATTTATTTACTTAATGGTATAAATAATTATTTAACTTATTGAAATTAGGAAGATGACCAAAAAATCTATTTTCTCTTTCTTAAATTTATTCTATTTTTTAGGGCAGGTTGAAAAAAATATTCCATATTTCCATGAATATTAATTAAATTGTGGACAAAATAAGCTATTTAATCTAGCAGAGGAGATTCTCAGCTGACTGAAAATTTCAAAGCTATATAAAGAAGGAAAGAAAAATTCTTCACTGGGACTGTAAATCTTCAGTCCCCAGACCAGCAGATGAACCAAATGAGTTATATAGAGTCCCACTCCATTTATGGAGAATACTTCTGATAAAGATCTGATCATTCCCAAGGAAGAAATAAGAGGTTTTTCAAAACCACTCACAATAAGTTATTTCTTATCAAGTTAATGGTCTTACCCTTGTCAGATTCTGAGCACCCTTATTTTTCAATAACCTCAGTAGGAGCTAAAGACATGAGATAAATAGCAGGCCTTCCTTTGACATTTGCAGGACAACTCCCAGACATTTTAGAAATTACTTGAAACTCCAATGCAGAAAAGAGTACTTTGTAATTCCACAGAGGAAACATTAAATACATACTCCATAAAAGTGAAAAAGATCACTAAAGACTTAAGACTCTGGTTAATATGCCCATTATAATACTTGCACAGAACAATTAGATGCAGTGGATCCTTATCTGTTTTTTAGTAATAGAATACACAAGGAAGGATTTCCATTGAACTAATAAAAAGAGCTCTATATGTACTTGAACGGAATGTCACAATGCCCTGTGAGCTCAGGGATGTAATGCTACAATGCAAACACCCGCATCCCCACTTGCTCTCAGCCTCGCTTGTGCGCAGACATACCGAGGAACCTCATTCTTCCACCTGGAGAGCTGACCTTCAAAATATAAATGGTTAGCTTGCCCTGCTAGCATGCTTCCTCCCTCACCATCTTAAACAGATGCTACAGATTGATTTGTCCCCTGATCACTGTTGGAGTTGCTGACTGAAACACTGAAGGCTAACAGCTTTTTGGTTGAGTTCCATGGTGTGACCACCCGTAAATTGTTTTAACCTTTTCCAGCTTAACCTTCTTCACACATAGACTCTCTAGGTAATGCAAGGTTGTCACCAACTGTGTCTTTATGCATCCTGTCTTTAACAGGAAGCACAAACATACCTGTCAGATTTAAATAATTTTGGAGGCTGCAATGTAAAGCTAAATCCACCAGTATCCTCGGTTGCCCCTGATGGCCCACAAGCCTCGGAAAGGTCCCCAGCAGACAAAGTATACATACACACACACCCCTATATACACACAGACACATACATATAGGCTATATCTATATATAGCCCTTAAGAAGGTGAAACAGCATAACATATATTTCCATTAGAAATCGGGGGAACTTTTACATTGACACAGCCCCCTCATGGGACTTACCATGTATTCATTACACTAACTAGTGCTAAAACTGTTGCTCCAGTAAATCACTGCTTCCTTCACTCTCACAATTAGGCAGCCTTTTGCAGCCAAGCTATACTAGAAAATTTACTAAGGGTATACAGACCTTACTAGCACTTGCAAAAGTGCTGGTATGGAAGCCGTTCAGAGCTGGATTTGCAAAGTATGGCTTGTTTCTCCCAGTGACTACTTTACTGTTGGTATCATTATTTGCATCAGTGTCCATAGACTCCAAAGAACATTGAGCCCTGCAATGACTACTGTGATGTTAGGTACTGTCTCTATCTATATATACATGTAGTCAACACACAAGGTGAAATACTCAAATGTATTAAGTGTAAAAATTTTCAAAGGGTGCCCGGTGCAATTTTCAAAAGCTTCAAAGTAATTCAGATATGTAATTAACTTAACTGGAAATTAAAATCCTGACTGGAAATTCCAGTAGGGATCTAACAGCATCTTTGAAAGCCTAAATAAAACAGAAAATCTGGCATATTGTTACTGACCCACAGATCTGATAATTTCTTCAGACTAAACAGAAACAATAAGTCAAAGAAAATCTAAACTGCCTAAACAAAGAAGTATGATCTTCCCTCAGCTGAACTTCAGTAGCTAGCCTCATAGTTTCTCAGACCAGGTATTTAAATGTTGGCAGATTTCTTGAGACAGTACAGAAAATTTCTAAAGAGTTATCATTTCCCCAATGAAACTGTCCGTTTGAAAAGAAATGTCTTTTCTCTCTTTCAATATATAATTATATAACTATTACTATATGCATATGTATAGTAAACAGTGTGTGCGCGTGTGTGTCTGTGTGTTTGTGTGTGCGTGTATAAGCTGGTTGACTGAAAATGTAGCAGAAGAAATGGCTTTCTTTACACCAATAAGCTTAGTGACTGCTGTAACCTGGGAGTTCATAAGACATGTATTCTTTCTTGCCATATACATACGTAGAGGTTCTTCTTTTCTGTTGAAAATCACACACATGCTTTGTTCTAGTCATCCAGACAGACTTTTATACTTGAAGTGAATTTATAAGTCTAAGATGCACAACTAAATTCACATCTTAAAGGCAAGTTTAATGTAATCTACATTTCCTCCTTTGTATTTAGTTATTTTTTCTCGCATTTCTTGCTGATTATGTGTCTTTGAAGAATTCTCTTTCTGTCTCCATAAATTAGTCCAGCACTCTGTATAAGTTAACACTTTTACTCAAGCAGAGGACAAAATCTTTGCTTGCTTAATGGACCCAAAGGAGATAAAAAGTGAAGTACCTGAATTCATGAGTACGTTTACAGTCATAAACCCTTCATTACCAAGGTAATTTTGCACACCCAGTACTTTAAGAGATTAAAAAAATAAATAAATTACACTGAGTGAGCTGTTGCCAGGGTGACAGAAATGAGATGATGTGTGAAATGACTGAACTGAGGTGGTAAATGATAAGAAAAGAGATTAATGACTGACAGCATGTCTAGAAAGGGAAAGACCTGATTATAGGCATCTAGGGAATCTCATCCCTCTCTTTCTTCCTCTGCTCCCCATAGTGATAAGTCTCCAACCCATAGGAGACTTATCAATATGGATGTTTGAGATTCATGCTATAAATGACTGACTTACTCTGACAACAGTTTTCTCTGTACTAATCTGAAGTATAAAATAGCTCTAAACTGAGAACCTCTGTCCCTCTCTGAAGTGAAAATCACAGAACTGTGAAGCAGAGCCCATGACACCTAGAAGAGGGAATAAAACTCTTTTACTGTGCTTCCTTCACGCTCAGAAAGATAGTACTTGGAAGCTTCGCTCCATATCCAGGTTCAGAAATCCTGACATGTATGAGTGAGTGTGTTTCATCATGTACTTATTGGTTAACACTTCTGATATTTAGAAAACAATGCTGTTTATTGCCAAGACTTTAAAAACATTTATATAAAGGTGAGAGATGTCCAAACAGAACTACGTCCTTTGTGCATATTTGTTCTATGTAAAAATATATGTACAGATGTGGTTTTCCCACAAGGTACCAAAAAAATTAAATAAAATTTAGCTGTACTAAACCAATTCTGATTTTTGTTTTGAATGGCATCAATCTAAAATAAAACGACCTGCTAATATTAGCACTCACTTATATAATTTCCTGTATAGAAAAGGAGAAACATACCTTATGATGACCGGCGATTGTGGCAATGTGAAGGGCTGTCAAAGCTCCATACCCAACTTGCTGAATGTCAGCTCCACCATGCAGCAGTGCTGTTAACAGTTCTGCATTGTCCTAAACGGTATGCATTTAAAACATGTTATTTCTGGGATACAGCTCTAACAATTGCAGGGAGGGAGCCAAAGAGAACTGTATATATCTAGGCCTCCCCAGCTATTACACTGCTGCATTTCAAGAAAAGGGACTGACCATGACCCCAGGAGCACAAGAGTGCAAGGAAAGGAGTGAAGACTTTTGCTGGGCACCAGAAGTCTCTCTTTTGCTACACTAAAGCCTCTATCTTTAAAAACCAGTCTCTGTTCTGATTTTGTGATGTCTTTAAAGATCTCTCAGTCTCCAAGCCATTATTAAGGGCTCACAAAAACTGTTTAAATGTCAAAACATTACAGTACCTAACATAGAAGAAGGGCACCTGAAGAGTTCCCAGGATAACTATATAGCTTGTATGACAAAGTCTGAACTGTGAACTTATTTTTCGTATTGTTTCACTTCTTTCCTGTCATGCACACAATTTTTGCTATGACTTTTTCCAGGTATAACAACAGCAATGGGCACTATCAAATGATAGTAATAAACTTGAGAAACACATTAAGAGTCATAATTCCCAGGCAATATGACTGCTAATAAATCCTCCTTTACAAATAGTGAAATTAAACACAGCGAAGTGAAATGATTTGTTTGGGGGCAGTGGCAGAACTTGCAGGAGAAACTAGGCTATCTTTCTCACCATCACTTGTTCTAACTGCACCAACTACAGCTATCATAATTTTCACTTCTTGGGGATCTGCCTTCCATCATCATCCAGCCCAGAGATGAGCCTTCTCCAATTCATTTTTATTGTTTCCTAAGAAGAAATACACACAACACAGGAGCAAAAGAGATGTTAAAAGCTCCAAACTTCTCCACATCTTCGAAGCAGACACTAAAAGAAGGGCAAGAATGAATCAATGCCAGAGAAGCAGCAATCAAAATGTGTCTGTGAAAGCATAACATTTGTTCATACTAAAATGGTTTTCCTATTTCCAGGAAATATTAGGAATTTCTCTTTGATAATAATGGACAGTAAAAGTTTTTACCACTTTTCCTATCAAATAGTTTTACATCATGAAGCATGGTACTTGGTTGCATAATGGATTGGACTTTAAGCAGCCTGGGAAGAAAGGCTGCGTTTGAATTACCTAGAAATGTTCTGTTCTAATTAGTGACTTAGTCCAGTTTTCCTAGTTCTGATTCACTGTTATGAAATGCCACAAAATATTCAGATTATACATAAGAAGAGGTCAAGGAGTTTCACAAGAAGTTGCCCTCTCTCAATAGATATTGCTTTATTGTTTCTGAGGTCTCTCTAGGCTTCTTTATATTTTACTTAGAAAAGAACTATAATACAAGAAAAGCTGTCATTGGGTAACTCATGATAAATCTTAAAGTCTTAAAATGTCACTTATGGGAGAAACGTTATACTGCATTTTATTTTAGATCCCAAAATTCACACTAGTTTGCTTATCTTTCTGCAACCTGATAAAGATATTGGATGTTGTATCATGTCACTTGAGTGATTAAGTAAGTTGCTGATATAGTTTTTTGCCTAAGTGGATGCAAGAGATTTATCAACTTTACAGTGTAGGGAAAACAGGCAAAACAAAATTTGATAGTAAAATGAAAACTATTCCCAAGTAATGAAAGCATCATAGAAATACATTATAAAAGTCCTTTTAAACAAAAGAATTTTTATTTTCAACTAAATTATTAATTGGAAGCCATTCACTGAGATTGACATTGAAGAAAGGCTGAGAAATTCTTTCTAAGGCAATTGGCTAATTATGCAACATTGCGCATGGGGGAAAGTTTATTTTACAATTGCTTTAAACCATCGCTTCATCCCATGATGTATAAGATTTGATTATTGTCATCATTTTATAGTTTGCATAGCTAATTGGTACCCGTGGTTGTAAAATCGAACTCACACAGGAATTCCAAGACATAATGCAAGATATATCAAGTGCTCATATTATATTAACTGGGAGAGGAAGGTAGCTTAAGGTGTAAATATACAGAGTTAAGCCTTGGAGATGCAGAGCGTAAGGCATCCATGGCATCCACAGCATATCATAACTTTCAGGTATCCAGCTCCAAGATTGAGTCTTCAGCGTATTTAATGACCACCTCTCTACACACACCTGGGGCAAGTTCAGAGTTCCAGTGATGGGATTAATGAAATCCAGCATTTGGAGCAGGAAATTGGTTTAGCTTGTCCATAGCAAACATTGGAAATACGAAGGTGTCTTTCTTCCCACCTTCAAAATTACAAAAGCTGCTGTTTGCATCTCTTCTTTCTTTTCACTCCTACCCCCCTCTACAATAGCTAAAACATTGCTACATTGGCGGTTCAGTGTCTTCCTCACACAAATAATATTCATGACTGTATGCCACGTGTCCCAGGCAATACTGTTATTACTCAACCTATGTGAGGCTTTCCCTTCACTCTCCCTGTTCTAATGACCCTCCCATTCATTTCCATGGGAAAGCTGATTGCATGCTCACTCCAGGACAGCCATAGCTTGTTGATTGGCAATATGAGTTTTAATTCTCTCCAAGAGAGACTTTGGTCTTCTCTCTGGACAAATATTCCAATTATCAGATTATTACCTAATAGAAGGTAAACCACCTCCTCTTCCACAGGTGAGCTTTTGGAGGAGAATAACTGTGACTGTGATGATTCCTGCTGCATTTGGAATTGGGTATTTGGATTAAAGACCATCTATCACATCTGTGTCCTCTTGCAACAGAGTGAGGAACACCACTTGTGGATCAAGAGTGGCACAGAGGTGCTGACCTACTTAACCTTCTATCAGCTTTGAACATACAGCAAATCAGAATGGTATCTGCAATGAGAGCTTTGCAGAAGCAATAGAGGCTGTTATGACCTTGTGGCACCTATCGGACGTATAAGGCTTGAACATTACAGTCTAGAATATAAACTCCTCAATTTGATCTGAGTTGCCTCTAAAAAGCTAAGTGCTTTTGGGGCTAGCCTATACATGGATTAAGTTTCTAAGATGCTCCATCTCAAAATAAGAATAATAACAATTCTTTAGGAAAATGCTGTCTTTGTTCACTTTATTCCTTGCTACTGTTATCGTTGAGTCTTAAAAGACAAATATGATAGTGAAGAAAATTAATATTGAAGTTGAATGTGGAACTTGAGGAGGAACAACAAAAAAGAAGCAAAAAAGAAAGAAATTGTAAAATAAAGTCCTTTGAGATTGTTTCTATTAATAGCTATAATAATAAAATAACAGTCCTCTATCTTGAGTTGCATTGCATGATTTAATCAATACTTTCAAAGCAATATCATATCGTCATGGATGATATTGCAAAAGCACATGCTGATTTCCTGTGCTCTTTATAGGTCATTTTCCTATGCACTGTAAATGTGAAATTTATATTTTCAACAGAAGCAGCAACTACAGAGGTTAACTATATAGTTCAGATAAACAAGCTGCTCAGTTCTGATTTCTTTTCATCAATTCTATTCAAAATAATTTACCTTATAAGCTGCCAAATGCAGAGCTGTAAATCCGTTTCTTGTTAATCTGGATGGGCGCAATCCTTTCAGCATAAGAGTTCTAATATGTGATTTGTTGCCTTTAGAAAGAAAATTGGAAAGCAAAGTCATTTACAGAAAAGAACATGCAGGTGAAGCAAGAAACTTCTGTGTGAGTTTGAAAGCAAAGAGAAATAGGTAGCTCATATGCTGACCTGAAGCAAGTCATAAAATATATCTCATGAAGGCTCAAAATGGAATTAGGCACCATGTCTTTATCCACTGGGACAGCTGCAGATCTGGCCATGTATTGGCTCAGTGCTTGTTCACACTTTAATAAGGATTTGTTAAGGATAGTTGAACTTCTAAAGAAGCAAAGTCCTCTTTTAACATCCAGACCATGCTGCAAAGAATCCATAAACTAGCAGATGCTTCCAGAATCTCTGGTTTCTCAGACACTTAACTCCTTTGTCCTTTCAGAATGCAAGCACTGCTCTCCCTCTCTACGCAACATTATTACAGGGACAGTCATTTTGAGGGATGCTAATGAATGTCAGCATGGGCAAGTAGCTTTACCCTTACCTTTCTGATGCACAGTGATGATCTCAAAAAATGTAGCTGCCTTCTGAATACTTATGACAGTAATCAAGGACAATGTCGGATCTAATAGCTTCTCTCCTTCCTTCAAGTGTTCACATACCGTACCTAATTAATTAACATTGTATGTTTGCTTAAACTTCCTCTCAGCAATCCCACCAAGTGCTCTAATGTTACCAGGTACTGATATCATCTTTGGATATGATCCTGCACTCTCTGAAATTAAGAGTAAAGACCCAGTTGGTTTGCAGCAGTGCAGGATCAGGTCCTCCTTTATGATAGCATCTGACTAAGATTGAGCAAATCATTTATGTATGAAACTGTACGGTAAAATTCTCTTTGCCTCTCTCAGCCAATTTCTGCTGAAAATTGTATAACAAGTGCAAAGTGTGTGCATGAACTAATGACTCATTATGTGGATAACAGAGCAGCAATGTGGATCAGAGTGGAAAATTCCACCATTAGTGTGTTTTTATGAACATCCCAGAAGACATCTTGCACTCTTTTCTTGCATACCCTGATTTGCTATCTGCAAAAATCCTATCAGCTGATATTTTTCACTGAAGCATTTGAGTTATTCTTCTTTTAATCACCATGAAATAAAATGCAGGCATTTTTATTATACTAGAAAAATAAATGTTGTATGTATGGCAAAGTATTGCTAAAACTAGCTCCCTAGCCTGAAGTCTATACCATGTACTGAATACAGAAAAGTAGAGCAATATTAGATGAGTATGGATTGATTGACTAATGCATATAGAAAGTAATTTTGAATTAGTTGAACACCTGTAGTAAAACATGCTACATTATCAACCAAAACTTTTCTTGGACTGAAGAATCAGCCGTAATGGGGTTCAGTGTAACTTGATTCAACCCGCTTGCTAAGAGAGTTTAGAGTAATGCTTGTAGATACTTATCCAACTGTCAACAGGGACAACACAGAAAGAAATTCACTGAAAATATAATCTTCCTGACAGTTATTAGACAGAACAAATCAGTAGCCAGGTAAATAAAATGTTTAAAGAATATCATATTTCAAATACATACCCCCACATATGCAACATAAATGAAGAAGAGAGAGCCCATTTTCTGTGCGGTAATTTAAATTTACTTTGCAGAAGGCTTCATCAGAGCTGAAAAAAGAGATTTTACAGATGATTACTCTTTTCATCCTTTAGCACAGTTTCTTTCATTTGGAAAAAAAATTAAAAGAGAAAACGCAATAAAATTTTTTTTGAGACACAGGGCTAAATTTTTACCAGTTTACACTCTGTAAATCTAGAAATACTTTACTGATATCAAGTGAGTAGTCCAGATTTATTGTTTTCTGAACAATCCTGCTATTCAGTCACAGTATATACATTCTAAATTCAGCTAAATTAGAGAAAAAAAAAAGGGAAAGACTCTTTAGGAATATAAACAATCCATACAAAACCAGTTTATTGATGCAATAATAACTGAGAAATATTTTAAAAATCTATATTTTTGTTCTAAAATGATGAGCAGGACATGCACAGAACTAGAGGCAAAAAAGCCAAGTCAAAAGAATAACCAGAAAAAGCCTTTCAGAAAGTAAGTTTATGTTCTCTAAATGAGATCACAGAAACACTACACAATCAATACATGGAAACATTTATATGAAAACACTACAGAAGCACATACACAGAAGGAAAGTAAGCAAATCTCAGAGAAAAAATGGCAATGATTAAAGGAAAAATGTTTCTAAAGCATTTTGAGGAATGAAGTAGTCTTTCTAAAAGTTACATTTCTGGCTGAGGATTTGCAGTTCTAATGGTACACTAAGTCCTAAGAAGATCTGTGGGTGTCTGAGATCTGAGAGGACAGGACAGGAGGGGCTGGAGCACAGCAGAGGAGCAGCCATGCCAGGATGGGACTCTCACCTTTGCTCAAAACACCCATTACTGACAGTTACTTTAAGGCATCAGAAGGAACATGGACCCCACAATGTTCAGCAGACTGGTATAATTTTATAGCACTGTTTTTCTGCTTTGCTTTATTGCACTGGAATGTGATATATTAAAACAGAATTTTAAAATAATTTATAGATCCTCATTTTGACTTCCCATTAACTTGTATTTCTGGTTTTGATATAAACAAATAATTAAAATATAATATATTAAATTAATTATATATTTAATATAATAATTATATATTATTTTATATATTTCATATTACATTATATTTAGTATAATAGTCATATATTTAATATATTTAATATATAATTATATGATTTATATTTAATATATAATTTATATATATTAAAATAATTAAAATATTACAGTTTGTACTCGCATCCTACTAAGGAAAGGCATGTTTGCACTTAAAATTCTCAGGTGACTAAATGTCATTACCTATTGTGACATTAACAAAATGAAGCTCAATTTAATGTTTAATTTTCTTCCACATTTTTGGTACAATGTTACATTTTTATATAGCTTAATAATTTAATGGTGCTTTCTAGGCCACACAAGGATGAAATGAATAATTAAAATTAAGTGATTATTATTAATACATTTCTAACATAATAACTCTTAAATAGGATCCATACCAAGTCTAACTCATTAAAAGACATTCAGCATTTGTATTTGATGCTCTGTTCTTGTTTAGCAAAAAAAAGAACATACATAAAAATTTTACAACCTATGTAATTTTATAATTCATTAATTTGCATTCTCCTTTTCCTGTCATAAAACACGTGTCAAAGCTCAAAAATAAAGTACTTCATAAAATAAAGCACTTTATAAAATAAAGCTAGAAAAGCTGGCAGTGAAGGGAATGGATAGTAACCTAAAGATGCTTCTAGTTTTACAAAGAAACATGAACAATATCTTTGTATAAGATTGTGCACAACATGACTGGACATCTTCATTTCACATAGTTAATGCTCATTATATTATGAGAGAGCAGTAACCTCTCCATAGCTAGAGCTATACCCACCTCTGGTTGTAAGTCCTATCTAAATATGCATTGTAGCTTTACCTGAAAAACTCCTGAATGCCTGAAGTGTCACATGTATTTTTAAACAGTGAAGAGAGCTTCTGAAAAGTGTGAAGGAAAATGATCATTCTATTTTTACTTACAGATTGTTAAATGATTACCATACTTGAACATTTTAGCTTTTGTCATCGAGTCTCATGGGTTTCCTTTAGCACAGACTGACTTGTTAGTGCTCCGTCAAACATTCTAAGTAATTACATTTGGTGAAAAATAAATACACATAGCAATTAATATTTTTCTGGAGAATGCCGATTTGGGTCTGTCGAGAGAAGTTTAGGTTTTTTTCCATTCAGTATCAATATAACAATGATCATGGTTTAGCAGAACACTTAGATTTGTATATCTGTAAATCCACCCTGAGTGAGTAGCACTGTTAAACATATTTAATACAGTTACAGTTAAAAATAAGGTTTTAATACTTCTCTCTCTTTTAAAAATATAAAACTATGCAAAGTTCCCCTTAGCAAGATGACCTCTGTGAAACAAGGTGACACTTAGGCCTCTTCTTTCAATAAATATTTCAATAATTTATTCTAATGCAGACAAAGCCAGAGACTTGTCTTTACTTCTGTTCTCTTAGTTAAGTCTATCCTAAAAGAAATTCTGCTTGTTCAATGTGTGTTATCATTCTAAACCAGGAATAAAAACTGTGTTTTCATATTCTTTTTCATGAAGTGTGACAAAATCAATTTGGGAATGTTAAAACACCATATTTTTCTTGGTTTTATTTTGATAGAAACCATTTTAACTTCCCGAATTTGGAAGTTACTTTTCCAGTTTAGCGGAATGGTTTGAGAGCTATCAAATTGTAAAGTGACACATTATAACACACAGAAACTGTAGTTTGGGCTCTCAGTGTGTTCTTTAGAGGGCAGGCTTCATGACAGGATCTCCTCCATGCTGAGGCATCCAGTGCCATGACCACTGCAATCACTCAGAGACTGGGCAGAATGAGGAGCACCCATATTGCAGTACAGGAGGAGTGCGTCTCCAGGAATGTCCGTCCATGGAAGAAAATGGTGGTGTGAATTACAGGTGTACAAAGTATTGTGCTGGTAAGCAAATAATTTAGTGATTCTAACTCAAATTAAATGAATTGCAATTAAATATTAAATATGCAAAATTTAAATATTTTCCTTGTGAGAAATTTTGACAATTTTTTTCTCATAAAAACTAGCTTTTTGGAAAATACTTTTCCTATCAGAAAGACCACTCTGATGGAAAATTTTGACTTCCTGCTGTCATACTGAGTATTTTATAATGTTCAGGAACAGTGCATGATTTGAAAAGGATATGGGCCTGATAAAAATAGAGCATAGCATTTATTCATACATGCAAAAATTGGACTTATTTGCCAAAACTGTGTGCCTCAGTGAGATTAATTCTTACACCAGTCTAGATTTTCATACGCATTCTTTAGAAGATGGGTATCATGTGTTAAGGAAGCTCATTTTTTTATGTCCTAACCATAAACTGCTTCTGTATGGAATATTTTTTTCACATATTATAGTCACATTAACCTTTGTTTGTTGACAGCCCTTCATCTAGCACTTCCACTTTACTAATGTGGAAAATGTTTTGCTCAGTAAAAATAAAATCTCATTCTTCAAGTATGTTTTATCTTTGTGTGATTCTTCTCTGACATACTGTGATTAATGATAGTGATATAAGGTTCATCTATTCTTCAGGTTTTCCTTCAGGGGTGATTGAGGGAAAAATAAATTCCAGGTTCTGGGAAACAAGTCCTTTTAGTTAATTTGTCTTTGCTGTAACATCTTGGGTATGCATGGATGTACACACTGAATGTATCGATGCACTGTGGTGACTGCATGGTGGAATGGATTGCTTTGTTTGAAGGATGAATTCTGCAAGCCTCAAAATCACAGAATATTATTGTGCTGTAAAGTCATGTCTCCTGCTTCAATTTTCATCTTTAGAATTGCATTAAAAATTCATATTCCTAGCACTTAATGTGTGGTTAAGAATCCAGGTTTTACCATTTTCGCTATATACTTATTTTTTCCTCTTCTCCCAGTTTGAAAACTAATATTAAAAAGTTTCAGTTTGTTTTCTTAATGATATTCAATTTTAATATGATTTGATTTCTTATGAACTGGCAAAGTTTTAATGTTTTTGTGGGAAAATATTGCAAGGAAAGTTTTATATATTAAAAGCTGCAATTAAAAGGCCCATACTGAAAATGAAAACTAGCTCAAATGACTACACTCAGGGCCCAGTTTTATCTAGGTGTCCTCCTACTTATTTTCTGAAGACATAATTGCATGTTTTGGGGAAACGAAATTCTGACTTTTTATTTTTAGGGTGGTCTTTTTAGGAAACCATTGCACTAATAGCTCTTAGAAGTACCATACTGGATCATGGCCAATGAAAGCCCAATGTCGTCTTTCACTTAACAGGCTCAAACAGTGATAATTATGCTAGCTGAAAGTGAGCATGATGAATAATTTATATGACCAGTTTGGCTTTTTTGAGCCTGTGATGTATTTCTGAATAGAATCCCCTATTTTTTCAAGCGGTTTTGATGTCTGAAATTATTTACCTGATCATTTTCTTAACTTATTCACAGTCAATGAGCTGTGTGTTTTCTCTATTTGAGCTTTTCAGATAATGAGCATGTAAGTATGTTACTTGGTTGGGTGAACTTGGTTGTTAGCATGTGCTGTCCTGAGAAAGTGATTCCAATCATGAATTTGAAATCCACTTTCGGAAGATAATCTGCTTTTGTGTTTGTTTAAATTCATTACTTCAGCAATATTCGTGTCTGAAGAAATACATTAGCAAAACTGAAAAGTACACAACAAAATTAGACATCCCATTAAAGCTAATTCATTTACAAAAGTATATAGGTGTTTGTTATAAAATATTGGCATTAGTAACTAACAGCCACGAATTTTGATACTATGCTGTGGGACTCTGGCCCAGAACTGTGATGACATATTCCCAAAAATAGACATTAAAGAGCATGCATTCCATAGGTGAGAAACTCCTTCCATAAGAAAACATGTGAAACTGAAAATGCTGTTTAATAGCAAATACTCATTTGAAAGAAATTCATAAACAGGTTTCCAGAACATTTTACCTAAAAACATGCTTCAGTTCCGCCAGCTCCTTTTCTTTGATTTCCAGGTCATCTTCTAATCGTTCTATGATTATAGCATATGATTCACTAACTTTCTTCTTCCATTCATCTAACAACAAAAAAACCCTGATTTGTAAAACACTTCAAAATGTATAAAAAACAGGAACTCAAATCATAATGTCCCAGTAACCAAAACACTTGACTGTTAAACACTCATTTGTACACTTTCATATATTTTTCTATTAAAGTATGAAAGTTTAAAATATTGCAGCTATCAAACTGTTGCTGTTGCAATCAATACAGACACATATATACTGATTTCATAGACAACTAATACATATGAATCCTTATCAGAAATATTTTTAAATTGAACAAAAGAAAAGTTAAACCTTAGATAGATTGCATTTGATAGCTCTTACTTCCTAAATGTTAGTATAGACATACAGCATAAAAAGGCTGGAAGTTTAAAGGTTTTTCTAATGAAGTACAAGTTAAATCAACATAATAATCTGAGTTAATATGATCTTATACGATTGCACAAAAAAAATTAGTTTACTAGCTTTCTGTCTTCTTTTACAGATTATATATGTGATTTGGGTTAAACCATTCTTCTTGTAAACCAAGAACAATACAATACCTTATCCTTGAACTCAAGAGTAAATTAGCAATGAGTTATTTCCTGAAATATCATTTGCTTCTTGTAGATGGATGTATGATATATTGCATTTAAAAAAGCAACATTAATTACCGGTGCAAGTTTGGGTTGGTCTAGATTTATAGTTTCCCATTTGTCCAATATATCTTCTTTGTTTCAGCAAAGTTCTTGCAGTAATATGATTCCTTGTTCAAGAGCAGTGACAGTCCTACTGAAAAATGCTTTTGATAGTCTCTGGCTAAAAATAAACCCTGTGCCAAATGGAATGTCATGCAACAATGATACAGAGCAAAACAATCTGTGCTGTCAACTGTAAAAAAATAATAAAGGTACCTAATCAGCTTGCTTAAAAATCTACTGTCTGTTTCAACAGAAACATTTGCTTTCATCTGTTGAATACCTAAAACTGGTGGGAAGCAGGTAATTTGGCAGCTTGCTGCCAATTTTGTAGAGAAAAAGGAATATAAGCAGCTGAATCCCAAGCATAATTTCAGGATCCCCAAGGAGTGCTGGGGGTCCCCAGTTTGGAGAGGCCAGAGATGATCTCAACTCATAACACTGAAATGTATCCTAACATACGGGATGGGTTTGGAGCACCTGGGTATTTTAGTTATGAAGTGCAAGTTTTGTTGTATCAGAGAGTACAGATGTTTTGTGGTTTGGTAATATTTGTACATGTTGTTATGCCAAGGAAGTCTCACTGAATTAGACTAGGAAATGAGCTGGCTGTCAGGAGTTCAGTACATTTACTTTGTGTTCTTCTGTGAGCACATACTGAACCACCACAGAGATTCACTCTTCTTGCACCAACAGGCAGCAGCAACTCAGCTGGCTAAACCAGCAATCAGAGTGCTAATGAAGGATGTGAGCTGGAGGAAGCCGGGCTGGTCACCACTTACAGACTTACAATAAAGGGAGGAGACTCCTGAGGTCATTTTGCTGCTGCTCCTGCTTTGGTAGAATTTCTCCAGAAATGAATGAGGACACAATCAAGCTGCTTTGTTCGTATTCCAAGGAGATCATGTACAAGACAGCTAAGGACCAGGATCTACATAGATACATAACTAAATCCTGTGCTCAATATCTAATTTGTCCCGTTTGTTAGTATTTTATCTTGGATGCAGTGCCACAGTAACGTAGTAAAACCTTCATGATCTGGCTAGCCGGAAGGGTGAATGAGTGAACTGGGCTCTGTGTGTGCACATACGTGCAAACAAATCATGACAAAATTAATCTAGACTGTGTGCACAGATGCATTCCTGTAAGAGCCTGTGCTTAAGAAGAGTGAAAGGTCAGTTAATAGCAAAATAACACTGCTTTTCACTCGCACAAACTGCACTTCCTCAGTAATCTGGTTAGCACAGATCTGCTTATCTATTGTCTACTCTTTTCATATCCATTTCCCTGTGTTTTCTATCAAATGGAACTACTTTACACATATTGTTCCAGCCAATTATGGGATTCATGCTGGTTTCTGTATGTGTCCTTTTTCTCCTTTTATTATTTTTCTTTTATTTATTTGGTATACGTATACTTATATGTGTATAATTATATACACATATATATTTATATATTTTATATATACATTTATCTATTTAAAGTGTGTTGATTGACCTCAGCAGCTGTTCTGTGTATAAGAAGTGCTTAGTTGTCTCAGTTAAGGATTTCAGGCAAGAAGATATGTAAATATAATACACATATATAAAATCTTCAACATGCTGCATCCTATCGTAAACAAATTTGCACTCCTGTGATAGTTCCTGACACAGCACGAGCTCATCCATCTATTTGCACTGATTTACACATAAAACCAGGGATGTGTTTCAGAACACTTTGAACTGCTTTGATAATACACCCTGTCATATTCAACCAAATATTTGCAAAAAGGCACCAGCCTTGTAACTGATCCTCCATAGCCAGTTGCCAAGCAACTGGAAGAGCTGGAAAAGAAGCATTGAGACAGGTATCTCCTCTCCCACTGCTTTTATTAGCTTAGCGCTGTTTATTTTTCTTTGAATGTCTAAAATGCAGCCATGGCTGTACAGCCAAAGACAAGTGGTTTGGCCATCTCTCCCACCCACTAGAGAGTACCGGGGTAAAAAGGCCTGCCAGGACACATTTGCTTCAGCCCACATCGCCCTCAGCAGCCTGGACTATGCCAGAAACTCAGCAGTGGATGCATTTTGTCTTTTCATAGCCGTGGAGCTTTCTGAACATTTTCTGATCCATTCATGTAGCAGAGTGTTAATCATATTAGGATTTTTACCTTTGATTGATTGTCAAATAAGCTAGATCAGACTTTTTCTTCATAGCCCATGCTTTTAGGAGCTGCTCTGAAAGAAGGGCCTGCAGCTGGACTGGCCGGAGGTTCCCGCCTCTGACACAGGGTGTCTCGGTGTCTGTCATGGCCACCATGGCAGTACAGCACTTGTGAAAGTATTTGCACTCCTGCAGCATTTACGAAGCCTCTGCTGCAGATGTTGCTGAACTCAGTTCTATCAGTTCTCAGGCATGGAGACTTGGCCTTCTCCTCTGCACCACGCGTGTGCATGCAGTGCTGCATTATGCCCTCTGCTCCACGACTCCGAGCCAGCTGCGTGGCCGTGGAGTGGGAAGGAGGCTGCACCAGCGCCCGTCACCTGGAACAGCTCAGCTGATGTGGCGCTGCCTGCCGGAAGGAAAGGAGGGAAAAGGCTTTCAACAGCAGCTAAAGGAGAGGCGACGTGACACGAGGTGAAGCAAGGAGCATAAAGGTGAGGTGAAGAGTGGCAAGGTGAGGCATGCTGAGACGAGGCACAGGAGCACTGAGGTGAGGTGCTGTAAGCCGAGGAGAGGTGCCTTGAGCAGAGGCGAGGTGAGGCACAGAGCAGTGAGGCGAGGAGTGGTGAGACAAGGTGAGGTGAGGAGAGGGCTGGTGAGACACAGTGAGGCGGGAAGAGCTGTGCTGAGATGGTATGAGGCAAGATGCAGCGCAATGAGGCACAGTGACGGGGGGGGGGGGGGGGGGGGGGGGAGGGGAAGAGGTGCCGAGCAGTGAGGTGGGGGGCACACCGACAGGAGGAGAGGTGCGGCACCCTGAGGTGAGGAGAGGTGCAGCACGGTGAGGTGAGGCACGGTGATGGGAGGAGAGGTGAGGCTCCCGTACTGTGACTGTAACCGGAGGTGGGATTCAGCAGCTCTAAGGGCTGTTACAAGCTTAGTGGAAAATCAGTTGAAGAAGTGGGACACTCCAGCAGAGGTGAGGTGAGGGGGATGACTCACAGCAGGGAGTGAAATGCCAGGCAAAAAAATCTGGAATTGACAAAATAGGTTTTGGCACTCCCTGTGGCCTGAAGAACAAGACTTTTCCACCATCCAGACCAAGCAAACTATGACAGAAACAGGACCAGGACAGACTCCAAACCCCAAGAAATGTTCTGTTCACTTCTGCACAAAAAATGCCTCTTAATACAACAGCTGTATAAAGTAAGAGCATTAAATTTCTGTGACAAGATAAAGTTATTTGCTTTAAAAGAAGTAAATGCCTTGCATATTATTTATATTCTAGTACCATCTACTTTATGGAAATACATCAAAAGGAAGCAATCAGTTTCTATACCATATTTTTATTCACTCTTTGCAAACATTTGTGTGGGTGAAGTTTCATGCATATGGACACTCAGGAAAGACCATTGGAAACTACAGCACAGGAGGATAATCTGGTCAGTCAGCAAAGTCAATGCAACAGCTTTGTTCACCATGAAAGCAACTTTCAGGTGAATTCTTGAAGCATTCACATCATAGGCTATGTGAAGCACTTGCAGAATAATTGAAACTAGGGGCGAAAAAAAAAGACAAAAATTAATAATAATCGCAGAGCCTGTTTTCAGACCATTTGCAAACAGAGAAGAAAGGGATAACTGCACTGACCACTATGTTAGGCCAGTTCTAATTAACATCTATACAAATAGCACTAAAATGTCAAGAGCAATGTTTTTCAGTGAGTAAAGTCTTCAGATGTAATGTTTACATAATGCTGAGCTCCACAAATTTCTTTGATTAATTTTTTAGAAGTTTTATTGCAATTTTATGTTTGGAACATGCAGCTGTCATGTCCAATCTTACAAGAGAAACATGAAAAATCCTTTCTCATTTCTGGTTTTAAATGTCCTTCACCAGGAGCCTTTACAGGATTAAGTCTTTTGAAATTATCTTTATTTCAAATTAATTAGAACATATCCATATCTATCATTTACTTTGAGAGGCTCTAAGTTGCTCCTATACATTTCATTGTAATTCTGGTGACATTCAGATATGTCACAGAAAATGAAAAGGACGTTAAAAGAAAATGTATTTTTATGAAAATAAAGTACAAGGAACTCTGTAGCCCATATAATGAAACAGGTGTTTACAATAGCTTCTCTGGCAGTGGATTAAAAGAAGTGTACAGAAGAATAGTACTGCTATTTTTGTTCTCACAATACTACAGTGACATTTGCACAGGTATTTATCTTCCACATGTGCAGACAGGAGAAAATGAAGCTGTTGCATTAGAGATTTGGGAACAAGAAGAGGCTGGAACCACTGAGCTCTAGTACAGACAAACTCCCTGTCCAAGGCAAGAACATTTCTATGCAGATCCAAATGATTGTTAGAGCTCACTTTCTTTCATCTGTTCCCCAAATCCTTCTGGCACAGATATCTTTCAGCTGCTCGTGTTTATTTCAGCTGCCTTCCCTTGTGTTCTTTTTTAAGTGCCCAATTTCTCAGATTTCAATATCCTGCCTAAAAGGTTACTGAAATAATCCTCCTCTCTCAAATTTCATAGTGTAATATATACAGTATGGCTAAATCTCTGTTCATTATAGCATGCTTTCAAAGCATTCAGGGAAATCATTAAGATGATGTTCATTATGAGCCCTATTATTGCACTACACAGCAAAACTAATTAAATAAAGAAAGCTGACATGAATAAAATCATTAAACACTCATCTCGGTTTTATTTGAGACTGTACCAGCCTGAGTTGCATTTCAGGGTAGATGGAGCCAGGCAATGATCTAAAGGCCTGTACAAAAACTGCATCCATCTAGGAAACTCAATAATCCTTAATCAAAATCAAATTCCATATTTCAGTAGAAGCCTCCTGTTCTTAGAAGATCCTACCTGACTGACATTTTCAGCATTGCATCCTTTATTACTCAAACTGGAGGAAAATCATGGGCCAGGATGCCATGATGGTCTTGTTTTTAGGATCTAATACTAGAAACCAGCAACCTCATAATTACTATTATCTTGCTGTTAAATTTTACTGTGTGGCCTTGCACAGGTCTCTCAGTTTCCTTGGGACAAGTTTATCCCAGCTGGTTGCATAAGAAAATTGTTGTCATCTACCTTAACAGAAGATAGTGAAAAAGAAAGATTAGCTAAAGTTTGTAAAATGCAATACAAATAAAATACATACACATATTGTGTACATCAAACTTAGATTTTTATAGTCAGGAAGTGTCCAGTCTGAAGTCCTTTTGATTTTAAAAAGATTTGATCACACTACAAGATAGCCCTTGTTGTAAGGACTAGTATTTGTTATAGCTAAAAACCACACACTTCATAAATAGCTGCAATACATACACCAAAGAGTTCTCTCATGCATAAATAATTATTTTTCAAATGTGTCATCAAGGATACATACAAATTCTCGTTTATCTGTCATCTCCTCTCTCTCTCTTCTTCTTTTGACAGAAATATCGAGTCAACTCAAAAATGACATTACATCCACTGCAGAGTAACTGTTCTTGCAACTACTTCTATGCTCTGCAGTTCCAGCACTTTCTTTGCCTACTGATCCCCTGCTCACCCAATGCCCAACAGAACTCAACAAGCTGCCCAGCAAGGTGCAGTAGATTAGCGAAGGTTTGGCAGGTGTACGCAAGGTTGTAACACTTGCTGTCAGAATACTCAACAAGAGCTCTGCAGCTCTTGTTCTTCACTTCAGAGATTCTTATCGCTGATGTACTCTAGAAACCTTTACTTCCTCAACATGCTTGTCAGGGGCAAAATCCTGGCCCCTGCTTACATCAAAACCAAAACTCCTAGTGACTCCAATCAGATAGGGTATTCATTCCAAGTTCACAGATTTTATTCTGAAGCTGATACAGGAAAATCAACAAAACTAGCTACTTTCTGTAGCTTGACAGGGTAAAGCCGCATTTCAGCATTTAAAACTCACAAAAAAAAAAAAAACACTGCAGAAAAATATGCCTCATGTCTACCAAATCTTTTCAACAGAATTCATTAAAGTGCAATGGATGTGTATTTTAATTTTTAAATTCCACCAGCCCTTGACAGATGGATGCCTGGATTGCCAATACCATTATCAATCTTCATGCACTAACATTCACTATGGCACGGTCCATTTTCTCTGAATATTTCCATAAACTTTCTAATATCATGCTTCACAATGATAATTTTATTGGTGGTAAGAAAGACCATGACGGATTACAGATGCATTAGAAATTTAATGGGCAAACATGTGCTTCCTGTGGCTCAATGGAAGTTAGTGGAAGCTTATATATAAAAGTGTTTATTTCTAAGTGTGGAGTCCAAGAATGAATTTACATAATGTGTGTGTGAACATGCACACACATAACCCTATATGATATAAAAACATATGGGAAAATAATTAATGGAGCTCTGTATTAAATAAAATATAATTTTTAATGTTTTTAATAAAATATTACATCAAACTTGATTGTAGTTTAAAAATGAAAAATATCACAAATCCAGATATTTCAATACCTGTGGAATAAATTCATTAAGTCTGCTGACATTACCTATGGCTAATATTGACCAAAAGCCGCTTCCTAAAATTTGAGACAAAATATTAACTGTAAAAGGAAGGCATGGAGCGGCATAAAGACTTAAAGAAGTCTAATGTTTCTTACCTAGTAAATAAAATCTACGTTTATTCCACTACAACAGATTTTTTATTATTAAGTTCTTTGCCTCAAGATCTAAGTGTTTTATTTCGTAACAGGGCAATTCATTGACATGCTGCTAAGAACTGTTCAATGAGACTGGATGTTACCTGCTTCAGAGGTTTGCAAGAAAAGGTATCTTAGGCCTTTATTCAAAGGTTAGGAAAATATTTCTAGCTCCTCACTAAAGTGTTCAGCCACAAGCTATTCAACTCAGTCACATATTTTAAAAGCTATAAATGAAGCAATGTCTGACTGCACATTTGGTGTATTTAAATGCAGACACCATTTGTTTAAGCAATAGCTTCACAGGGCTGCACTCTACAAACTGCACAGCGGAAGAGAAGATCATGAACAGGAAAAATCTTATGTTTTGCGGTGTGCTGACATCCAGCTCTTTTGTGCACTGCCTATAGTACAGCCATGCTGTCTGGGGCTGTGGCCAAAGAATACTTTCAGCAAATCTTTACAGAAGTTTTCCTCATTTAGATCCCTGACAGCAGGACTAAGCACAGTGTAAGCGTTATTGCCTTCGGGGAGAAAGACACAACTGAGCTTTCCAGCAGTTATCTGTGAATTGTGTAATCTGGGGTTTTTATGAGCGTTGACTCTTTGCAAGTGCCAGGCCTCTTTGTGGACCCTAACGAGCACCCACCAGGCTCACACTTGACCACAAGAGTGTGAGCCTGGGTTTACAGTCAGACCTGCAGGCTGTCGAAGTTAAGGGATTACTAGTGGAGATTACGGCTCTGTCAAACCAACAGTCACTCTCCAACACAGTATGTCAGAATGACAGAATTTTTGTGTAACGCTTACCATTTCATAGTAACTTGGATCATTCTGACACAGAGGCTAGGTTAAGGAATGACAGTAATGGATAGCACATCCCAGAGGATATTACTTTCTGCAGGGGTGTGAGTAGCTACTTCTTACCCACCCTGGTTGCAGCTGGGCCAGCACATCTGAGCAGTCCAGGGCAGGACAGGCAGGACAGCATGTCAGGAAAGAAAATCTGAGAGAGAAATACTCTAAGTAGTACTTCTTACCTCTCCTTGTGCACTTGGTGGACTGACAGAACCCGAGGCAGCCAGTTGACCCAGGTGCCAGGTATGGTAGTCTAAGACTACGACCAGGATTCCACCCGTTTGTTTTTTGTTTTGTTTTTTTTTTTTTTCTTGGAAGAACACTGCTTCCAAGACCATAGCAGCTGCTATTTGATTAAGTCTACCCCAACACTTTCCAAAAGCCGTTTAGTCAGTATGCTTTTCCTCATTCTTTTTTCCCATTACTTATGTGTCAGAAGCAAATCCATTTTCTTTTTATATCCAGATTGTTTTCAGTAATGAAATCAATACATGGTACTTAGAGAATTTAGAATAAATGCAATTGTAACAGTTAAAGTGAATAATCACGTTAAAAGAATGCAACTTCATTTTACTGTTACTAAACATCCAGAAAGCTTGTCTAGCAGTAAAGCAATCATCAGGGAAGTCTTTTCAGAACAAAGTTTGATCTCCAATTGAAGATGCAAAGTCTGCATCAAACATTTGTTTTTTGCCAAAACATTTTGTATACTCTAACAAAAGATGAATAGATTATGCAAATAGGATGATATACAAACCACAATTTCATGCTCCATGTTCTATGACTATTTTTACTTTGTGACTTTACACATTTGTCTTGGACCTTAATGTTCTCAAATCTACTGCAGTTTCCACTGTTAAACTAATATTTTATAATGACTTTTAAAACCTCTATTTGCTCAGAAATTCTCCTTATTCCTTTGAAGTCAACCTCAGCAATTTCCAACCTCCACGTCTAGCTCCTTTGTATTTCTTCTTGCTCAGAAGAGGATCCTCAGGAAAAATACTACGTGCCTTGAAAGGTTTCTTTATCAAAGAGGATGAAACTTGGTGAAGGTTAAACCAGCTTGGGTAATATTCATGAGATATTACACTACTATCTTGTAGCTGGCATAAGAAAGATGCCATTAGGGAATTCAGTTGGTAGGGAGATAAACACTGCTATAATGAAACATTAAATAAAACATGAAAACTCATAGGTAAATGCAAGAGAAAAAGATGCATTGTGTTTGCAGTCAAATGACATTGATATAATACACAGCACATTTTTAGAAATAGCATTAAATGGAAAAATTAAAAATGCAGTCATTCTAGAAGCAAAATTAAAAATAAATCATTTGAGGTATCTGAATATAAACTTAGTGTGAACAAGCTTTTTTCCACCTTGTAGTACTAAAGTATATACTGACTGTTTATGTAATGAGCTGTTGAAAACAAGGAGGATCACAGAATTGGATAGGCTTGCATGCTCTCCCTGCACAGCATCTTTGTGGTACCACAGCCTAAGACATAATAACCAGGCTAGACAGAGCACTGGCATGACCTAGCATGACACTTCCTATATTTTTAAAAAAGGTGGGCAGGGAAGAGGGAACAGAGAAAAGTACATTTAAAGTTGTACACATAAAAAAGGCACTTTCCTTTTTGATCAGGCCAGAACAGAAAGTACAAAAAGCACTCACAATAGTTAACCTCTCTGTTGCTGTTTACTCCACTGGTCTACATAAGGATTAAGCATCACTCCAAGAACTCCGACACTTCAGTTTAGAGAAATATGAAATGCAGGTTTTCATGTGGCACATACCAGTAAATCTGTGGATAATAAAAAGTTGGTAGCTGCCCAATCAAACTACCAGCTTCCAAACAACTAACAGTAAAAACAAAATAATCAGTATGTCTTCATGCCAGGTTTTGACCCCAATATTATTAGTCACAAGGAAAAGAATGATCTCTCATGCAAATCTTTTTCCTATGCTGAAAAACAAGAAAGTATAAAAAAAAATTACAAAATGAAAAAAAAAATAGGGAAAGAAAATGGTTAATGCTTAAGACGTCTTGATTTAAAAAGTGCTTTTAATAAATTTATCTCTACTTATTTGAAACACTACTCTTAAAACGACAGCATGAGAAGAGAGAAACATAAGTTATTGCTGTATCATTCCATGTTGCTGGAGCTAATGTTCTACTTTGAAAAACTTTTAAAGCAGTTTTCAGTCAAATTTCTAATTAATTTGTTCTGTATCATATTCTTACTGACAAAGACTACAAAACATAATAACGTGCACCCCAAGACAAGTCACCAATTAGTGTTTTCAGAGATGTGAAATATTTCATTACTTCTTTCATCAAAAGAATAGTTTATCTGCATTTGCTGCATTATTAATGTTATGCTACAACAACACTGTTAATGTAATTTCATTATTTCTACTTCAATGAAATCAGAGAAAAGATCTGTGTACTTTTTTCTTATGATTTTTAAAAGCTGGGAAGGAATCAATCATCCACAAATGAAAACAGGAAATTTGTTCAAGTACTCTTCCTTTGACAATTCAGATTTCTCTTTTTATCTTTGTAGACAGATTTCATCATAAATTTGCTTTCTAAACTTCAACATGTCTTCTACGTCTTTGTAGGTGAGCATTTCTTCAACAGACAAGAGCTTAAAACCATTCAATTTAAAAGCTGACATGTGCTGCACAGAATTTAACATTTTTAATGACATGCTAACTGATTCGCTTAAAGTAGAACAAACAGGAAAAATCCTAGCAGTCCACAACCCCAAATGTGTGTTCTCACCAGAGAAGAGCTGGTCTGAAACCTTTACACCCCAGAGGTCCAAGCATTCTAGTAAGCTGACTCCAAAAAACTGGAGCGAATGTATATCTGACAACAATTTCACACTCTTTTTCAAGTTGTCTTCTACACTAAACACCATACTTACATACTTTACTTGATCATTAATTTTTATACTTAATGAACTCAGAAAACAGTTTGAAGGTATGTCTACTTTCAAATTTATGTACGACCCACTAATAATGCTGTTCTTCCCTACTGAGACTTCAGGTCCAATTCTAGAGTATTCAATAACGGATCCAGGTCCTATAAAACACCCGGGCTCAAGTATGCTTTGAATGATACTCGCTGATTGATCCAAGGTCTCAGCTTTGTCAGAAAAGATGCTAAAAGCCACAGACAGCAAGTTGAGCTCAAATTTGAGTTTGCTATCAGATGTAAAATGAAACAAATACTCTTGAGTAGTTCCAATGTGATAGAATTTAGAGTTGTTTAAGACTATAACATTAAGCGTAGTTCCTTTCAGAAGAGAGTATAGCTTCTGCCGTACTTCTACTAACTGTGATTCCTCTTTTGTGACATTACTGGTATTTTCTGTGTAATCTTGAGTGGCTCCAGGTCCCAGGGCCTGGAGGAAGTCACCATATGCATCTATTTCACAGCAAAGAGTGCCCATCTGCTTATAAAATGTCAGTAATTGTTTCGCAATGCTATGATCCATGTAAAATATACTGTCTGTATACACACACTCCAAGTCATTTTCTGAGTCACTGTGGTCTCCAGAGGAACTTAGCTGAGAACAATTCCCTCTTACGCATATTGCACCACACTGGCGCATCGTCTCAATATCAGGCTTGTGCAGGAAATGATGGCAAGATGTGTATTCAAGTCCTCCTTTTCCTGAAAAACTGGATGGATCTAAAACAAACACTCCGTGAGTGGTCCCAACTGTCAAATCTGAAGGGTGAGCTAATGCGGTAAATCCAGGTTTATCAAATGTGACGGTTTCTGTAACTCCAGTGCTGTAAAGTTCTATGTCATCCGAACACGTAACGAGAATTCCTGGTTTCATGTGACTGGGGAAATCAATGTACATGGCGAGCTTCAGTTCCAACATCTGGTAAATGGGATCGCCAAAAGGCAAAGCTGTGAAAATCTTTCCCAGTGCACTTGCACTTGGTAAACGCTGACTGTAACCACCTTGAAGAAAAAGACATTTTTAATTACAGAGACACTGTATCTAAGTAAGCAAAGCTCAAACTTATACAGCTATTTTACATATACATGAAGGTATAACCACCCCCCCAGCTTGATCATATACGAAGTATTGCTCAAAAAAATGACAGATGTAAAAAAATCATGAAATATTTCTCAAAGCAGATCTGACCTTATGTCCAAAGTTCAGCATGCCTTAAAGAGCTTATATTAAAATTGTGGTTGATTTCATTATCTTTAGATTGCTTCAGAGCTGGAATACGGACCACTTGTCTGTAACTGAAGTCAAGAAAGCAAATGATGCCTGCTTTTCGCTTGAAAAAAGGAGGACCCTTTCTCCACTGTTTGACTGAACAACTTAAGTGCTGACAAGAAATGCTTAAGTGACAGTAATATCTCCTAAGTATCAATCTAAATTCAAATGATCAGATCAGATATATTTGCAATTACTTTTCTGAGGGAACTGTATTTCAGAACTCTGACTCTGCCATCATATTATTTTTGGGGAAAAAAAAAGGGCTACAACTTTAGAGTGTGAAATGTAAACCAGAATTTACCAGAATGAATTAGCAGCACAATAAAAGAAGTCCATTTATCACCATACAGATCTTCCAAGCATTGAAGAACATGAAGTGTTGATCCACCATTTCCTAAAAAAAAAATATTTTAGTATCTGCTGAAAAGAGCACCAATAATATCTGTACTGACATGTGAAGCATACCGAGATCTGGTGCTGTCGCAGGTGATCAGGAAGCATGTTTTAAATGCTGTCTTCTGCAGTAGAAAATGTGTGATTTATTTTTTAAAAAGTCCTTATGACAGAGACGATCTTTTAAACAAACCATGTGTCAATGGATGCACAGATATCTATCTGAAATTTCCTAAACCAGTTCTGACCAAACAATCTTTCTACTGTATCATAGTTGATAAAATCATGCAAAGAAGATGATGGACAGTCGCCCAGGAAGCCTTGTGCACTCAGAGGGGAAGGCATTTTGAGCAGACAGCTCTTAGGAAAATACTGTGTCTTCCCCTCCCAGTCATTCTCTGAACAGCCCCAGCATTTGAAGCATTTCATCATTTCAACAGGCCAGAACTTAACCATAAAAACTAGCTCCAGTAAGAAACAAGGCACACAAAAGTTCACTACTGACTTGAAGCAAGTGTTCAAAAGTACTTTTGACATTTACAATATGGAAATGAGGAAAAATGTTTGGGATATGAGGAAATAGTTTAGGATATTTTTATGTGCTCCTACAACTTATAATTGCTAGATTTCTGAAAATTAATCTCTGCCTCTTATTCTACACTGCAGATAGACTACTGAGATTAGTTACTTTCTACATCAAAGTGAACAGGTCTTATGAATTATAGGATGATATTATGGACAGTCAGACCACTTTCTTCTAGGTTTTTACTAAGCATTGGGTACTATATTAAAACATATTCAAATTGTTTAAATTTAAACAATCGGGTTAAGGTAAGAAGTATGAATTTATAAAAATGCTGAGTTAATGTTATTCTATATTCCATATGATAATGCTCAGAAGAGCCACAGAACATCATCAACACGCATTCGTTCACAACCACCATGACGGAGTCCCAGATAGTACAACGGGAAGTGTAATGGCCAAAATTAGCTTACATTAAGTCCAAAAATGCAGCCAACCCATGATGCTAGGAGTTGCACAACTGAATGAAAACTACACACTATTTAATGGCATTAGAACGTACATTTGTGGTTTAATTAGTACTTCAGACTTTAGCAGCATTTTGGAGCCCTTTCATTGCAGGAGACAGCTGTCATAGCACATTAGCACAAAGCCTGCTTCCACCTGACTGAAAATTAGTATCATTACATAGGTGTATTATATGAGTATAAATGTATTAAATGAATATATACTACTTCAAGTGAGTATAACTTGTACAGTAACACCGCGAGGTGCTGTGCCTGCTCCCTGTGCAGTGTGCCAGTACCCCCGCTGCAGCCACACCAGCACCTGCCATGCAGGTAGGACGCGGCTGCGCACGCTGTGACCCGCTCCACGTCCGTGTCCAGCACAGGTGTCCGTGAGGTGCCGGCCTCTCACCGCACGCCACAACTCTTCCTTCTTTTTAGATCTATACTAAACCCTGCTTGACCTCCAGCAGGAACCGAGGTCGGGGCAGCCCTCGGTCGGCGGGACAGGAGAGGCCTGGCCAGTGTCACAGAGCCCCTTCTGTCCCCCTGAAGCCAAAACCAGCTGCCTGCAGCGCTGACACGGGCCTGTCCTGACGAACCTCTGTTCCCCGCGACAGCAAGGAGAAAGCCGACAACCAGATGCCCACCGATTTTCGGTCCAGGCGGATCCACAAAAACGTGGTACCGAACCCCCAGGGGAAGCTCCTTTCTGCTCAGCTTCTCAGCCAGCTGCTCTCGGTAGGCGAGCGCCTGCTCCGCGTCGGCGGCCGTCACCGCCACGACGTCCCAGAACTCGCCGGGGCTGGCGGCCTTCCCTGTGGGCAGAGCGGCATCCGCGTCAGGCGCACGGCGGGGGGCAGAACAGCCGACCCCGCCGCAGCGCCGCGCCAAGGCCCGAGGCCTCCCGAGCTCTGGCGGGGCACACCCGACCCGCAGGGCCCCCGCGGGCCGGCTGCGGGGCGAGCGCTCCGCAGCCCCGCGCCGAACGCCGCTCCGCTGGGCCGGGCCCCCACCGCCTCCCCGCCCGCCCCGTCCCGCCTGGGGCCGCCCCACCTCTGAGCGCCGCGAACCGCGCCAGCCGCCGCCCCGTGGCCTCCCGCCGCGCCGCGCTCCGCTCGCCCGCCGCTGGCATGGCCGCGCCGCCGTTCGGGGGCCGCGCCACAGCGCTGCCGCCGCCGTAGCCGCGGCGTGAGGCGGGCCCCGCCCCGGGTCCCGGCCCGGCTCTTCCGGGTCGGGCGCTGCGGGCCCGCTTCAGGTGGCGCGGGGTGGCCGGTGCCGCGTCGCGCCCGGGGCAGCGCTGGAGGCAGGCGGGCTTGCGGCCGGCCCCGGTCCGGAGCGGGCGGGAGGCTCGCCTCGGGCCGCGGCGGGCGCCGAGTGCGAGCCCGGGCAGCGGGCGGCAGCGGGCGGGCGCCGGCGCCGGGCCCCGCTCGGGGCTGGGCCTGCCTGTACCTTACCTGCTCTTGGCTTCGGCTGCCCCGTGAAGGGGTGCCTTACCCGGGCCCCTGTCGGGTCTGGTGGGCAAAGGGCCGTGGCGGGACGGGCTGGATGAAGGCCTTTTCAGTGCTGCCACCGCACTTCCCTGCTCTCCATTTTTTTTTTTTTTTTTTTTTTTAATAGTACCTATTCACTAAGTTCTAAAGATGGGGTCTAAAGATGTTGCAAGTGGCATTTTGTTCAGAAGGAAAATGCACCACTTCTGCCAGCCTTCCTTGCTGGAGCCCTGCACGTGCCTGCTAAATGGCGTACCTTCACATGCGCTTTCTCTGCCACGGCCCTTGGGTTATTTAAAGCAAATGAGGATTTTTAAGGAAAGAGATTTCTTTCCCATTCTTTTTAGTTACACAATTTGTAGAAAATGCATTCATACATATGGGCTAAAATTTGGAAATACTTTGCTGCCTCAAAATGCAGGTCCCATGTTGAGCTCAAAATCTGAAGGGTTGGGTTTCCCCGGGGCTGATGCCTTTAGACTGTGTGTTTGTAGAAATAGACCATCATTTTGAGGTTTAGGTTACATCTCCATGGCAGTCACAGGAGCGAGTAGAATGAGTTAGATTGCTGGTTTGGTAATCTAATTAGGAACGGAATCCTAATTGCACATGGACTAGTCCACTTAAGTCTTCCTTGCCCATATCTGACCTGTTTGCGTATCCTGTGGCACTCCCCAGCCGTACCTCCAGTACGCTTGCTGAGCACTGAGCTGAGCAGGGTTTGGATTTGATGAATGGATCCTACAAGGACTTACTGCAAGCTCTTGTATTGTGTGTAATTATCTGATATCTACTGGCAGTATTCACACACCTGACAGTTTTTCCCGCTGCAGTTCTTTGCCCTGGATATTCTGATTTTTGATCTGTGGACTTCATCTGTCTTCCTGAATTTAGAGTCTGCTGAGACTACAGATACCAAATACAAACAGATGAAAATGAAAGGAGGGTTTGTCTTGATAACGTCTCATTATGCATAAATCTTACAATAAAAAGTAGCTGTAAAAGCACTGTAGGACCTACTGAAAAAAAGAATTTAGGAAGTTAAAAAAAGCTACAAAAAATCCATAGTTTCTCATGATTGTAAACTGCTGACAGAGAAGATTAAAGAAAAAAAGATGAATACTTCACTGCTGCTTTATCAGTTTGAGACTTTTTTGTGATGCATGTGATAACAGCCTTAGTCAGACTAATGTACACCACAAAGATCTGTTTGATCCTTCCTTAGTTCTCAATGTACTCTAGTAAGGAACACAGTTTATTTTGTTGAAACTATACTTTTCCTCTTCTGCATTGAGTTTTCATTGTTGACAACAACTCTATTGACATCAATGAGAAAAAGTTCCTGGATCCTAAGTCCAGCTTTAAAGATTTAAGGTTTAGTTACAACAGGTGAAGATTCACTGCTTTTTATAGTCCTTTTAAATACTGTTTTCCCCTTTCTCACCTTCTGGCTAATGTAGCGTTAGTGATGAATCCTAACAATTGACTGTGTTTCATGAACCCAATTAAAACTGCATCACCCCGATTACATTAAAAAGTGGTCTAGACATTAAGCAAACATTTTCTACTTTAAGTCAGAAGAATGAGTGATTCTTAACAAAGCTGAGAACCTTCACATATTAACCAGCAAGTTTTCCTGTGTCCCCTTCCTTATGAGTAATTTATTTGCCCAGGGAGAATTCCTAGCTTTCTGAATTGGAAAAAAGGAACTGAAGTTGGGAAATCTTTTTATTGTGTTATGGTAGATTCCCCTTCATTGATTGTGCTCGTCTTAATCTATCCCTGGCTCATGGGTCTTAAGACATGGTATATAATAAATACAGTTTGGGAGAGGTGTCTTTTGTAGCTCATATATATATTTTGCTCAATAGTGATGCAGTTTTCACAGTATGTTTAAAAATACACACTAATTTACAAGTCATTTAGGAAACTACTAGAGATACAAAATAATTAGTGGCTTACTGACAATAATACTAATTTCTTTTTAACTGCAGCAAGCCTTTGAAGCTATAATTGCGACCCTATGCCTGCAATGAAATATTGCTGCAGTTCAACAGAATTTTTGTTTTGAACTTTTTGTCATTAGTCAGACTTCCTAATGCATACATTTCTGTTTGCACTGTCTAAGATAATCCAAGTCTAGAATAATTATTGAATCCAACTATTCATGGTAATAATTTATTTTAAAATTATTTCAGTTGGATGGTTATTCATGCTTTTAATAATAATATTTTATAATTGCTTAACTCGATAGTTGATTCCAGGAAATAATAGATTTTCATCAATACTGTATTGCTCTGTCCCCCAAAATTTCAAATAATACATAAAGTAATGTAGATGATTCATGAGATTCAGTGTCAGAGCCAGTAAACTGCTCCAGGAAATACATTTTGTCTGAGTGATGAAACCAGAGGTGTTCACCGTTTGTGCTTAGTAAAGAATCCCAGGAGAGCGTTTGTAAGAGCAAAACTATTTCCACTGGTATTTACAATCATAGAATCATAGAATCGTTTAGGTTGGAAAAGACCCTTAGGATCATCAGGTCCAACCGTTAACCTACCACCACCAAGTCTGCCACTAAACCATGTCCCCAAGCACCACATCTACCCGTCTTTTAAATACCTCCAGGGATGGGGACTCAACCACTTCCCTGGGCAGCCTGTTCCAGTGCCTGATTACCCCTTTGGTGAAGAAATTTTTCCTAATATCCAACCTAAACTTGCCATGGCGCAGCTTGAGGCCATTTCCTCTCGTTCTATCACTTGTTACTGGGGTGAAGAGACCGACCCCCACCTCACTGCAACCTCCTTTCAGGTAGTTGTAGAGAGTGATAGGGTCTCCCCTCAGCCTCCTCTTCTCCAAACTAAACAACCCCACCTCCCTCAGACACTCCTCATAAGACTTATTCTCTAGACCCTTCACCAACCTCGTTGCCCTTCTCTGGACACGCTCCAGCACCTTGATGTCCTTCCTGAAGTGAGGGGCCCAAAACTGGACACAGTATTCGAGGTGTGGCCTCACCAGTGCCAAATACAGGGGCACTATCACCTCCCTGGTCCTGCTGGCCACACTATTCCTGATACAAGCCAGGATGCCATTGGCCCTCTTGGCCACCTGGGCACACTGCTGGCTCATTTTCAGCCAGCTGTCAACCATCACCCCCAGGTCCTTTTCAGCCAGGCTGCTTTCCAGCCACTCCTCCCCAAGCCGGTAGCATTGCCTGGGGTTGTTGTGACCCAAGTGCAGGACCCGGCACTTGTCCTTGTTGAACCTCATACAGTTGGCCCCGGCCCAACAATCCAGCCTGTCCAGGTCCCTCTGCAGGGCCTTCCTACCCTCCAGCAGATCAACACTCCCACCCAACTTGGTGTCATCTACAAACTTACTGAGAGTGCACTCGATCCCCTCATCCAGATCGTCGATAAAGATATTAAACAGGACTGGTCCCAACACTGAGCCCTGGGGAACACCACTCCTGACCGGTCACCAACTGGATTTGACTCCATTCACCACCACTCTCTGAGCTTGGCCGTCCAGCCAGTTTTTAACCCAGTGCAGAGTGCACTTGTCCAAGCCATGAGCAGCCAGCTTCTCCAGGAGAATGCTGTGGGAGACAGTGTCAAAGGCCTTACTGAAGTCCAAGTAGACAACATCCACAGCCTTCCCCTCATCCACTAAGCGGGTCACCTTGTCACAGAAGGAGACCAGGTTAGTGAAGCAGGACCTGCCTTTCATAAACCTATGCTGGCTGAGCCTGATCCCCCAGTTGTCCCGCACATGCCGCATAATGGCACTCAGGATGATCTGTTCCATGACCTTCCCTGGCACCGAGGTCAGGCTGACAGGCGTGTAGTTCCCTGGATCCTCTTTCCGACCCTTCTTGTAGATGGGTGTCACATTAGCTAACGTGCAGTCAGCTGGGACCTCCCCGGTTGACCAGGACTGCTGATAAATGATGGAGAGTGGCTTGGCAAGCTCCTCCGCCAGGTCCCTCAGTATCCTTGGGTGGATCCCGTCTGGCCCCATTGACTTGTGGGCATCCAGGTGGAGGAGCAGGTCGGTAACTGCCATCTCTTTGACAACTGGGACTTCGTTCTGTGTCCTATCTCCATCTCCCAGCTCGGGGGCATGAAAACCTTGAGGATGATCAGTCCGACTATTAAAGACTGAGGCAAAGAAGGCATTAAGTACCTCAGCCTTCTCCTCATCCTTCATGGCCAAGTTTCCCTCCGCATCCAACAAAGGAGGGAGATTCTCCTTAGCCCTCCTTTTGTCGCCGATATATTTGTAGAAGCATTTTTTGTTATCCTTGACAGCGGTGGCCAGCTTAAGTTCTAGCTGGGCCTTTGCCTTTCTAATCTTTTCCCTGCATAACCTCACAACATCCTTGTAGTCCTCCTGAGTCACCTGCCCCTTCTTCCAAAGGTGGTAAAGTGTAAATTCCCAAATTGCTTTTTACTATGTAAATCCCCAAATTGCTTTTTTCTGTGGAAATTATGGTTACAAAATAGCAGAAAACACATATGTTGTTGTGTGTTGCTGAAAGCTACCTCACTTCCCGTCTGATCATGCTGGTCTCCCTTATCCTTCAGTGTTTGGTGTAAGCAGCCTTAGGTACAGGCCAGGTCTGCAATCCTTGTGTCAAGTAGAGAAGATGGATTAATATGCAACTCATTGTATTTGTGTACGAACATTTGGTTAAGTAAATAAAATGTGAATGTTGTGGAATCATGCCAGTACTTAGCAAAGTACTTTCTGTGACCCTTTGGAATGCAATATGTCGTATACAATATGTTTTTAGCATAACAGTATTTCTTACTTAAACAATTAGTGCCACTGGAGTTTTTTCTACCCTGTGGGTGTATGGTATTTCGTAAGAAGTAGTATAACAAATACCTGGATATTTTATTTGGTTATCTGAAATTCTCCTTTTAAAGCTGAACACATAGCCTTTTACGTAGTCTTTGTATTCTTGTATTCCTGGATCTCTGAGGGATGAATCAGAGAAGAGAGCTTATCATGAAGAAGTTAACTGAATACTGAATATCTTGTTTCTACTTCAAAAAATCTGATACTTTAATGTCGACAAACTATTGATCTGAATCTGTTATAAAAAAGTTAGAAGGCCTGGTCATAGTTCAGTTAAATGGGCTGTATCTAAAGAATGTGGGGCATTTGCAATATTGTTTTTCCCTTAAAATATGCATCCTCTCAAATAATTAAGTTATCAATATTGATTCACTTGGTGGTGTGCTGCAGCTCCATGCACGTCAGGTAAATAATAATACTTTGTGAAGATGCAAAACTGAAGTTGATTTGTCTTTAGACTTGTGTAATTGTATTCCTTAGGGGCAATATATGTTTTGAATAAAGTATGATTTCTTCACAGAGGAAGCTCTTCTGACTAAGTATATTTATTTTTTTTACTAGGAACAGGTGGTTACATCTTGGGCTCACGGAATTTTTGCCATTTGTGATAAAAAGACAAGTGTTTTTCCCATGCCTATCCTGCTGTTTGGTGAGAAGGCAGGAGTTTCAATGTTTGAGGTCTCCCTTCCTTTATAAAGGATTGGAAAGGATGATGATGATAATGCAGTTGGTTACATGTGAATTCAAGATTTTTCAGTATTGAAATGGATTTGGCTTAAGGGCTGTAGTTTGAAAAAAAAAAGTCTATATGACAGTTTACATATTGTAAGCCAGTAATGATTTATTGTTCCTGCTGTGCGTTGAACTGCTTCATCTGGCTCTGTAAATGGTTAAACCTGGAAGGCATCTGCTGCTTCCCCTATCCCCAAACTTACTCAGAAAGTTTTTCTGTAGATGTTTGGTATACGTTCTCCAGTTCTCATTTTTAATCTATTGTTAATCTACTATTTAATCTTTCAGTTCATGGAGCAAAAGTTGAACCTTAATCTGCAGTTTCATATTTGGCCTTCTGAGCTCTATACGTGGTGGAGATATAAAATGAAAGAACAAGCTAGAAACAGGAAAACTCTGCAATACTGCTTAGCACAACCTAATCCAAAATTCCAGTCTAATGGATGATTTGCAGTAAGTCCATTTTTTTTAGATGTGTAAAAAGATGGCGCTGTACTGAATGGTTCAAAGAGTGCCTGGTGATTCATAGCTGCTACGGTGACCTCTGAGTTTAGTGTGATCATCCTGCAGTCGTGAAGGCCTGGTTCAGCCCTTGTCTAGTCAGTAAATTTACTTCTATTTATTCCAGTATTGAGCTGGCCTGTATATGATATTTTACAATCTTAGGTATTAATAAATTACATTTATCTGAAGGGTGAATTTTCATCATTATTTCAGATACAGCATCTTCCAGGTCCAGTGTTTTGGGAAGGCAGGAAGGAATTAAGTCTACTGTATCTTCATGATAATGAAATTGGAAAAATGGCTAATGTACATTCATTATCTTTCAGTCCTAATCTGATAGGCCTCACCTTATTTGATACTCGACTGAGCCTGAAAATAGCCTGTAGGCATATTGTTGTTAAAGGTATTTTCTCCCTCAAAGTATGGGGTTACTCTGTAATTTCTGATGAGGAAATTGTTGGGAGATGGAAGCTTCCTGACAAATAGAAGTGTTTTTGCCATTGTCTTCTCCTTGATGTCTCTCCGATTGCTAGAGAGGTAAGCCAGCTCATAGCACGCTGTTCTCTAAAAGGTTCCGTTGTGAGAATGTTTTTTCTAATTGCATGGCTCTTGTTTGATTAGAGCTTCATTAATATAGTATCTTATTGAACTGTGTTCAATCTAATAGGATTAGGGATTCGTTACTGAAATTGTTTATTTAACGTGGCTGCATAATGTTTTTCAGGTGATGTAGTGGAACTATATGGTATCTTGTTTGAGAACGAAACATTTCTGTATTAAGAACAACACTTAGCTGAATATATGTAGTCCAATTAGCTCACACTAAGTTCCTAATTCTTTTGTCCTTCATGTTTGTTAGCACCTGCTGGCGCATCCTTTGGTTGAACAGATAGGAGGTCATATATGACCTCTTTGTATGTGTTAAACCAGTCGAGCTTCCCAGTTTGAGCTTTTTGCTGAACTTGCACTGGGTTCCAGTACTGGGGTACTCTTTCTAGATGCAAAGAAATGGTCCTTGCTTTGCTGTGTGTGGTTAGAGCAGCCAGACCACGCAGCAGCCATGGCAGCAGCCTGGAGACCTCTGCTCTGAGCAGGGCTCAGTCCCGTAGGCTGCTCTGCTGCTGTCTCTTGTCGTTGCCTTCTGACAGGTAAATTAAACAGGCTGGGGACATTGCTCTGGCCCTGGGGCCAAATGGCACATGCAGAGATCTTTTAGAAATCTTCTTTAATACTTCATCTCTGCTTACTTAATAGAACAAAAAATACACAGATAGGAAGCCCATGTTTCATTGCTTTCTGGGGTTTCCTTCTGACTCTGGACCATATTGTCCCATCTTTCTGTACATTTTCTTGTCTGTTTTCTCTAGGGGTCTTTTCAGCATGCCTTTTCTCATCTTGGCTAGACTTACAACTAAACAAAGTATTTTTTGTTTACTACAAAATCATACTAATTTATTTTCCTCTATATTCAAGGCTTTCCATTGGGCTTTTTAAAACTTCCCCATTTATTCTTTGTGTGAGTCCTTTCTAAATGTTTTCATTATAATTTCTGTTACTTTGTCTTTGGGGAACCCAAGTCCTTTAACTGAAAGCAGATAGGGAAAAACTCATTCTCCTGCCTCTAACCATTCTCTAAGCCTAGTAGTTATTGTAAAATATTTTCCATTTTCTAGGCCAGTGGGCATATAATAAAACTTCCATCAAAACTGGCTACCTGGAGACATTTCATGATAAAGCTATGTTTTTGTTACAAATGGTCATCAAAATCCATGACTTAAATACAGACAAGCTCTCACATTACTGTTTGCACATAGGACAATATTTTTTCATATGCTATTTGTAAATTGATTGTTGCCTTGGTGACTAAGGATAGCAAAGACACCACCAAAACCATTAAACTGTCTTTTAAAATTTCTGACCATGTTTTTGTAAATGATCACTCAATTTTACTCAGGTCCCTTTTGATGTAAGAAAACTAGCGCTTATGGAAATAATTTCAAGGGCCTGTTAATAGTCAATCATTATTTAATCTACACAGTTTTAAATAGGCTAGTGATTTAAAAAATAATAATTTCAGAAGTAAAAAAAAGTATGAGAAATTCTGTACATAGAACAGACCATGCTTTTACTTGACCTAGCATAATTTGATTTTATAGGCTATGTAAATCCACTAATGTTATGAGACATGAAAATTTCTATGTTATTTGCTTTTCCCAGTGTATGGTAACATGAGATACTACCTCAAAATAAAAAAAATACACAATGACTGTACTGTGAGCCAGAACATTGGATCTGCACAACTCTGAACTTGGTATCTTTCATACCATATGCTTTCAAGGATGTTATATTAGAACTACATGTATTAGAATTATATGCACGCTGCATTCAACAAGATATTTCTTTTGTCATTGAGGATGAACTTTTGGAGTCTCAGCATTTGTTTACTAACATATTTAGTTTAATTTGTTAAAGTCAGGTGAATGGCAGAAAACAAGTACTGTAAATAGCATCTCTACTGCAGATAAAATCATTACTGCATTTTCATTTTATCTCTTACATTGTTAAGAACTTGATTGTATTTCATTGTGATGATGTAAAATAACTTTATTTGCATATAAAGCTGCCCATACTTTATAACTACAAGAGCAATCACTCCTGTAATGATATTAAAAAGCAGAAAGTATTTGATATCTATATCTCTTCAGTTGGATGACTTTATCAAAAAGTTTGTGTATCAGGATTTTAGTGTGTTTTGTCAGATCCCAATGCTGAAACTATTTCGAGAAGTTGTCCAGACTCATGCATTTTTACTGTTTGGTGAAGTTAATATATGTTAATAGATGCAGTTCTGTTGGTCAAAACATTTCTTCATTCAAGCCTTTTTTGATGAATCGGTGTAGTGCATCCAACTCTGTAGATGACATGGTTTATTTTGTGTGCTTTTCTCTCCAGCTTGTTGTATTGGGTTTGCGTGGCAAGGTTTTGGTAGTGGGGGGGCTATAGGGGTGGCTTCTGTGAGAAGTTGCTAGAAGCTTCCCCTATGTCTGATAGAGCCAATGCCGGCTGGCTCCAAGACGAACCTGCCTCTGGCCAAGGCCGAGCTAATCATCGATAGTGGTAGCACCTCTGGGATAACATATTTAAGAAGGGAAAAAAGTTCTGCGCAACGGCAATTGCAGCCAGAGAGAAGAGTGAGAATATGTGAAAGGAACAACTCTGCAGACACCAAGGTCAGTGAAGAAGGAGGAGGAGGAGGTGCTCCAGGCGCCAGAGCAGAGATTCCCCTGCAGCCCTTGGGGAAGACCATGGTGAGGCAGGCTGTCTCCCTGCAGACCATGGAGGTCCACGGTGGAGCAGATATCCACCTTCAGCCTGTGGGGGACCCCATGCCAGAGCAGGCACATGCTCAAAGGAGGCTCTGACCCTGTGGGAAGCCCATGCTGGAGCAGGCTCCTGGCAGGACCTGTGGAGAGAAGAGCCCATGCTGGAGCAGGTTTGCTGGCAGGACTTGTGACCCTGCGGGGGACCCACACTGGAGCAGTCTGTTCCTGAAGGACTGCACCCTGTGGAAGGGACCCACGCTGGAGCAGTTTGTGAAGAACTGCAGCCCATGAGAAGGACTCATGATGGAGAAGTTCATGGAGGACTGTCTCCTGTGGGAGGGACCCCACGCTGGAGCAGGGGAAGAGTGTGAGGAGTCCTCCCCCTGAGGAGGAAGGAGCAGCAGAGACAATGTGTGATGAACTGACTGCAACCCCCATTCCCCATCCCCCTGCGCCGCTCAGGGGGAGGAGGTAGAGATATCGGGAGTGAAGTTGAGCCCAGGAAGAAGGAAGGGGTGGGGGGGAAGGTGTTTTAAGACTTAGTTTTTATTTCTCATTATCCTACTCCAATTTTATCAGTAATAAATTAAACTAATTTCCTCAAGTTGAGTCTGTTTTGCCCGTGACAGTAATTGGTGAATGATCTCTCCCTGTCCTTATCTCAACCCACGAGCTTTTCATTATATTTTTCTCTCCCCCATCCAGCTGAGAAGGGAGAGCGATAGAGCAGCTTTGGTGGGCACCTGGCATCCGGCCAGAGTCAACCCACCACACTTGTATGTTTAGCTGTGCTTTTACCAGGTACAGCAATTTGTGCTATTCCCACCATTACTTGTATACTTGGATTGGAGTCATTTTCCTGGGCCTGGAGGCTTTCTGCAGTTTGTTGACATTTTAACATATAGTTGTTTTATTATTTTCATGAAGTAGGCTATTTTCTTGCAGCTTTCTAGAACAAGGTTGTATCTTATGCTTTTTCTTTACCATCTCTACTGTCTAGTATAAGACTGTATTAATGGAACATCAAAGTATTGTTATTCTTCAGAAGGGGGAAGAGGGGGGGCTAAGTGCATTTGCAGAATTTACTGCAAATTCCATTCCACGGAAAAGTGCATAAATATATTACAAGTTACCAAAGCTTGTGAAGAGTGACAGCATCTGTATTATTTTGAAAGATCAAGTTTTTCCTTTGGGAGAGTGACATTTTCTTGCTCCAGCTACATAATTAAAACCAATCTCAGAACACTAATGCTGTGGGTATGCAGAGTAGTGTGCTGCCTTTGGGGAAAGCTGATGGAGCTGCTTATTAACCACCACGCTATGACTAGGACGTTGGTGTGGGTACCTGGAGAACCTTGTGAGGTTCCTTTGGTGTCTCAGAAGCTGTGTTTGAAATGATAGGAAGGGGTTTTGCTCATGTTGTTTGATGCATGGTATCTGAAGAGCTGTAGTCTTCGTTAGCAGAGGTAGGACACCTCACTAGTTCACTAACCAGCTGCAGCTCTTAAAAATGTCTTCTGGATGTCTCAGAGGGAAAAGCCTTAAAATGGAGAAATAATATCTCCAGAATTTTCTGTTCCACTGTAGTGGGCTGCCTGATTTTCCTTGATATTTTGTGTAATTCTCAAGTTATGGTAACTTTGTATCTAAACGATCCAGAAAAAAAAGTCTGTGATTTTTATTAACTCATAATTAGTAATGTGGAGGATAGACCACCACCACCACATGGCTGGAGAGGATAAGGTCTGCGCAAGGGTAGTGGTGACTTCCAATGGCACTGGGCCATCAGGGTGTCTGTAAGGTGGTGGCTGCTGGCAGATGCCCCCTCGGCTGTATGCTCCAGGGTGAGCTTGCCCGCCTTGGCCGCGTGCTCCGGGGTGAGCTTGCCCCCCTGGGAAGTGTGCTCTGGGGTGAGCTCCCCTAGAATAGCCCTCCACAGCACAGCCAAGCGTCCACTCGCTGCTGGCTGTGGGATGAGTAGCTTGCTGCAGAGGTGGCAGAGCAAGCCTTGGCAACAGCACAGCATCCCTTCATCCCACCTGGCAGCCTGGGTGGAATGGGTGGGAGGCACTGGGGAGGCCCTGGAGGACACAGCAGTGAGTCAGAAGAGTGAGCAGAAAAATGATGGACGGTGGGAGGAGGGAGAGCAGGAGTGGTACTGCGGGAGAGGCAGCAGGGAGAAAGCGGGGAGCAGGGCACAGCAGCAGAAGTAATGAAACCAGCGGCAGGAGACGCAGCTTGACAGGGTGGAATAGCGGCTCCGTCCCCGAGTCAGCCAGGTGCAAAGCACACTGAGAGGGTGATTTATCCAACACCCTTAAGATAGTGTGGGGTTATGAAAGGAGAAAAACAATACCTTGCTTTTATGTTTTTCTGGGAGATTATGCGTGTGCTGACGTGATTCCAAGGAGGACATGGGCTTTATTCTTGCCAGCTGTATCTGATGCCCGATACCAAATACTCCAAGTAGGTACAAGGAGCATTACTGTACATTGGTAATTTTTGGTTCTTAAAACAGATAGTAGGATTAAGTGAGATCATTGCCACAGTGACAAAGCTTGCACATTTTTCTGCAAATTGGACACAAAGCACATTGTCTTATTTATCCCAGTGTAGCAGCCAAGCTGCTTATTACAAAGCAACAAGACTTGCAGACTGTTCTGTCCAAGTCTCATGTTGTCCTTCCAGGAGAGAAGGGAAATGGTGCTGATGCCCTGATCATTTTCAGACAGAGACAAGTAGCTGTAATTCCTAAACACAGCTGTAGTCTTAAACGAATAGCTGTTCAAAGCAGGGACCTTTAACATTTTTGTTCTTCATGCTTATGCATTTTACAGGTTTTTATTGCCATATTACATATTACCATAAAAACCTTGGTGTCTCCGTAATGGCTTGAAAACTGTTTCATTATTATGTTAATATGAAGTCCTTTGCAGATAATGTTTTGTCAATCTTTTTGAAGTACTGTACATTACATTCTAAAAATTATATACTTATTCTTTATACTTGTTGAATATAAACTGTGACTAGCTATGGTTTCTTTGGAATCTGAAGATCTCTTCCAGACACAGTGTTTCATTTGATTAAACTCTTCTTTTTGTAACAGACCAGAGTCAAAACTTGCAGGACAAAAAATATCTTTTTGTAAAAAACATGCTAATTTTTCTCATTTCTCATACATTAAAATCAGTCTCTACATTTAAGCAAGGAATATCTGTGTAAAATTAATTTAGAATGACTGATGCTCCTCCAGTAACAAACCCAGATTTAAATTAAACCAAAGATGAACCTGGTACCATGTCTTTTTCAGTTTCGAGTGCCAGCTGCATGAGAAGAGTAAGAAAATTCATGAAAATCATAAGTCTAGAATTTAACTTATTTTCATATGCTAAACATATGGAAACATATGAACATGAAAAATGTGGAAATCCATGTTTAACATTTTATATGTTAAAAACCTGTCTTTAGGCAGTATGCCAGTAATATAAGGGGAATGCTACTCTAGAGCGTCCACTCTTCAGTTCCCAGCAGTTGTGGGCTTGGGGGAGGAGAGGCTGGGCTTTCCTTTCCCTGGGGCTGAGTGCTCCTCTCCCCATCACCATGCCATGCTGCTTGTCCTGCCCTTCCACAGGCAGAATTATTCATTCCCTAAAGATCGTTCTTTTGACCACTTTAGGATTGGCATTTTTAAATGGAGTTGTGTTTGCCTGTTTTGTACTGTGGGAAACAGAGTGAGAATCTCTGGTCTCCTTTCTGATCCTTGCAGGATTTATTTGAATATGTATTTCAATGTGCATTTGTATTTATTTTATTCCTTATCAATATTTGTGATCTTCATTTGAATGCTTATCTATGCCTTATATAATTTCCATTTTCCATAAGTGAACTTTTCTCCCACCACATCCTTTTTAGTTGGTATAACCAGAACTTGGTGACAATACACAGTTGACCTTAAAAGTGTTACTGTATCCAATTTAATTTCTTTGGCACTCATGTATTACATATTATTGTTACATTTTTTCATTGATGGTGCACTGTTTCTTTTCACAATTTTATGGGTATTTTAGAAATCAATTAAGTTTGTCAATAATAGATCATATTGTCAGAACATATAAAAATTATCAGAATATTCCTTTAAATGTGCATTACTTTGCAGTTATCAACACTGAATTTCACCAGCTGCAATTTGTTCATTTGTTCATAACCTCTGTTAGGTTCTTCTAAAGGTCCTCCAGCCTGTATTACCCCATTAGTTTCATGAGATGCAATTTTTGCCATTTCACAAAATGGTAGTTGTTAAAGATGGTTAATAAATCCTCCTTAGAGGTCTGCAGAGTGTGCCCTGAGTTACACTGACCATGTTTGCTAGTGTGCTGCCCTGTTAAAATGCCAGCAGAGAGCAAGGAGGCTTTTTTCTTTCTGCTCAGAAACTTTGCTGCTTTGTCCATAATGTACGGGAGCTTTTATTTCTGTTCTAGTTTCAGTCATTTTATTTTGCACTGAAATGGGGCTCACTGGTGGTCCTTATTTTGCAGGATTACTGCTGGCATCTTAAAAAGACATGTAGCTTTTACCATACACTGGCACTCCTATGTAGCCACTGATTTTAAACAGGAAAAAATATTTTCTATTAGCATCTCATCCTTGGGCTTAAAAATCCTTCAAAGAAACCCCAAGTTAATACTGCAGTTCTGCACTAGATTACATGGGGTGAGGTCCTGTAATTGTTTTCAGTGGGAGAATCCACTCTGTGCGTGTGGTGAACCCTGGACAAGGGTGGAAGGGTCATAAATAGAGCTTTGGGTTTTTGTGACAGTGAGATTGAGTAAATCTGGGACCAGAGAGCAGGAAGATTTCCTCTCACTGCCTGACGATGGTGCTACAGTGCTGTGGGAAAAATTGCTCCTGTTCATGGTACATCATGGATTCAGTTCTTGTTATCACTACCATCAGTTCTTGGGTGGTATCTGTGTGAGACTGGTTATGTCTAATGCTGTTCAAGTGAGAAGAAATATATAACTCGTTATACTTAAGTAAGATTGTTGATTGTAAATAGGTAAAGAGAGGGAAGGCTCAGTCATTCTTACCAGAATACTGTATTTTTCATGTTAACATCCATAAAAAGAAAGTAACCTATATGACAAGTCAAGTAATAACCCTGGGGCAGATTCCCCTTTTCAGTAGATAGGTTAACCTTATGAGAAGGCTGTGCAATTCCTAGTTTGGACGGGTCTAACTTTGACTGATATAAGTAGACCTTTCTATAGCCTATCTTCTTTGTTATTGACGGCAGCCAGTCAGTCCACCCCAGCTTGGCAGACTTCTTGCCCCAACGATCTGAGAAGATGCTTGTGTTTGTATTGGCTCTGCATATATCACTGCATATTGTATATGAAAAAATCCTTCATTATTCATCCACCTTGCTGAGATATGTTAAATAAGCTTTGAGGAGTTTTAATATGGATTTTCTTAAATTTTCTAAAATTTCAGACTAGATATTTCATTAACATTAAATAAACATTTCAGTATGGTGGTTCACTTGATTTCAACTGCAACAAAAGAATTAACTCTGCTTTATTCCAATTTTGAGTACTACCTACTTCTTTATATACTGTGAAATAGTCACAAAGGTTGTTTTTACAGTAGAATTCCTTTGCTTGAACTTCCACTGTGGAGACAGTACTCCAGAGATGAAGATAAATGAATTAACAGTCGAAGCACACCTTCAGTGTGTGATAGGAAAAACTTTATGTACCACATCATTAAACCAGAACAGAACACTAAGGGTGAAAAGCATTCATCTGGGAAACGAGTGAGTGCACTATTCAAAACAATTTTTCTAAGAAAAATGAACTCTGCAAACAGAGGAAAGAACCATTCTAAGAATTCTGGGAAAGTCTGATAAAAACAGAGACTACATATAGGAAATTGTCACAGAATCACAGATTGGTTGAGGTTGGCAGAGACTTCTGGACATCATCTGGTCCAACCCCCCTGCTCAGTCAGGGCCACCCAGAGCCATGTCCAGATGGCTTTTGAATATCTCCAAGGATGGAGACTCCACCAGCTCCCTGGTGGTACTCGGTCACCCTTACAGTGAGAAAGTGTTTCCTGATGTCCAGAGGGACCCTCCTGTGAGTCAGTTTGTGTCCATGGCCTCTGGTCCTGGCACTGGGCACCACTGGGAAGAGCCTGGCTCCGTCCTCTCTGCACCCTCCCTGCAGGTGTTTATACACATGGGTGAGATCCCCTGAGCCTGCTCTGCTCCAGGCTGAGCAGTCCCACCTCTCCCAGCCTCTCCTCATAGGCAAGATGCTCCAGACCCTTCAACATCTTGGTGGCCGTTTGCTGGACTCTCTGCAGTGTGTCCATGTCTCTCTTGTACTGGGGAACTGGACCCAGCACTCCAGGGGTGGCCCCACCACTGCTGGGTGGAGGGGAAGAACCACCTTCCTCGACCTGCTGGCAATGCTCCTCCTAATAGATCACAGGACACCGTTGACTTTCTTACAGTTATGAGGACATATGACACAAATACAAGATAGAGGTAGACCTCTAGGTTTAAATACTATATTTATGTATGTGAAATCTGAAGCCTTCATAAGTTAACAGGCCTTTAAACGTCCTGGTGCTTGAAAGTAAGTTCCTGAAGTACTGATGGGAGACTGGAGGCACAGGGGAGCTGAGTGGGAGGGGGTTACTGCAGGCGGGTGGCTTTGGGGTAATTTTTGTTGTACTGTTACTGCAGTATGATCCCATTGCTACTGCAACTGAAACACAGATATTTTGTGTATTTATCTGTTGCAGTCATCTCTAGGTTACATCTATGCATATATAGCGCTTTGCTGTATTAGTTGTTATTGCGTGAGCTCCCTGACACTCAGTGCAAGGTGCATATTTAGATGTGCCATCTTTTACGATGCCTAAATAAGAACTGCTGTACCTTCTTAGTGGTAGAAAGTATAAAGAGCATTAGAAAATCCCATTTTATGAATAGAAGAAAAAGTTTGCTTCCTTTTTAGATATAACTTTTCTGCTTTTCTGCCTTTCCAACACCTTTTTGCCCTTTACAGTTTCAAGGTAGGATGGTATTGTCCTACTCTTCTCAGTTAATGATAATTTTCACCTCAGAGAACAGAAGTAGGATTTTTTTCTTTTTAAGTTTAAAAATAACAAAATTATACCATGTAGGCCATATGGCAGAAAAAGGAGGTGAGAAAGATGAAGGGAAGTTCAGAGCAAGAGGGTTGGTAGAATTGTTGGATTTGTTCCTTTCTCTTTTCTGTAGGTGATTTATCTACAGGATCACTCTGTTCCTTCTTTAAATGGGCTTATAGTCTACAATTTTAATTTCATAATGACTTTCATAAAGAAAATTCCTGCCATAATGAGGAGTGAGATTATGATTAATTTTGAACTAACAATGCTGATTATTTGAGCCTGAAAAGCAAACTTTACTGAAGAGGTGGATTCAGCCATCATTTCTGGGAACCAAGTATTCAGTGATAGACACAATAAAGTAACCACTTATGTAGTCTTTAAAGTTTGGGTTTTTTCTTGTCAGGTATGTTTCCAGACAAAGTATGTTACATTGCTTTCCACTGCTCCAAAAAGAGTAGAAAAGTCCACAGAGCATTTATTCCAAATCTCTGATAATTATGAAATATCTGACCTTAATATAAGAAAGTTTTTATTAGGACTTTGCTCTTTCTTTCTCTAGATTCATTTCACGTATTTAACACGTATATGATGAAGTATGAGAGGCATAGGTTTGTGCATTATTCTTATGAGTTTGGTCACTGGCTTCAGTAGATCAGGCTCTAACATTCAATCAAGTGACTTTAAAGTTTCACGTACACGTTGCCTTGCTCTTAACCTGCTGTTTGTGGCATACGTGCTATAGCTGGAGTTGAAGTAAAGGGTAAAGAGAAGCAAGTGAACAGCAGAACTTCCCCATGATGCACAGGGTTAATGTCTATCTATCTGTTGTTGTGAATTATTTGAGTTTAAAACTGTCACCATTCTTTCAGTGCAGCAATGCATCTGACACAGGTCTAGAATCAGTGTAGTGAGTTTCCATAAATAACATAAACTGTAACTAAATGAAGTTTTGAACTCTGGAAAGGAGTAACTTGGTGCTGGTTTTGAGTCAGACATTGAGAAATGTCCTGACAGCTTGCAGCTGTTACAGGACCAATTGAACAGAGGGGTGGAACTGGCTCTGCTAGAGTACACTGAGGTATTCATTTATATTAAATCCTGTAGCAATAATGGTCTTGAGGATTTATAAATATGAATGAAATAGCCTTTCGAGAAGTTTTGTTTAAATATGTGGAAGAGTATTTGGTGTACCAGACAGGTACAGTGTCTTAGAATAGGTGTGTACTGGCTTAACTTTATCATAGGAGAAAGCACAGGATTTTGCTAGGGGAGTATTTTATAAAGGGCAGTTATGCTTGATGTAAGATTTGAAATGCTTTCAAACCAGACAGTCATGATCCAGCAATGAGATACTTCATGTTTTCATCAGTTACATCAGGTTTTCTCATCACGTCTCTGCCTGTCTGTGGGAATGGCCAACTTTGAAATGGCGGGCAAAGTCCTACCCCTTGTTTCCTCAGCTGATGGATATCCATCTACCAGTGGGTTAAGCTTTGGCAAACACAAGCTTTGACATCTGAGCAGACATTTGTGGGTCTAATTCTAGTAGGTGGTTAGCTATTTCTAACATAAAATGTAGTGAAAACAATGCTTTTTGTCCATATTAGGAAAAATAAGATCAAATTACTCTTCCTATTGTGTTTGGCTTTGGATACAGTAGCTGAAAAGCTGGGTAAGGATTGACTGTATTCTTGTGAAGGTCTGGCCAGGTTGGGACTGCCAGTGTCATCTCCACACTGCGTCTGCAGTGGTTGCCTGGAGCAGTGCTGGGCCGAGGCTGGGTGCTGCCGCCACCGCCCTGGGCCAGGGGCTGGCACGAGGGCTGCGGGGTCTGCTTGGTCTCTCCTGTGCTTTCAGCTTCCCCCTCTCCTGGGATGAAGAAATTACTGTTTGACTTAGAAGAAAACATGAAGCCTCGGGGAAACGGCAGAAGTGTAGTGAGAAGAGGGGTGTGTTGATGGGGGTGATGGAGAAGAGGGCTGAGGCGTGGCTGAGGGGCTGGGAGAGGGTCCCTTGGCTCCTTGTCTCACCTGTGACATGGCATGACACCAGCTGTCTGCCTTCCCAGTGGCACGTGAGCTTGGGAACGTGGTGCAGGTGGCACGGGCCATGCCCCATGTCTCCATGTGCAGTGAGGTGAGCGGCAGCACTGCTGGCATCGCAGCTGCAAAATGTCCTGGCTTTGCCGAGGCAGACCTTGTGTTTGGCACACTGTGCCTGGCCCAGGAAGAGTTATCCCCAGAAACATCCCCACGCCTGATGTGTCCTGCCTTGTGCCATGCCCCTATGCCTGCACTGCACTTGCTCTGATGCAAGGCTCATCCTCATGTCCCTGTGCCACCGCTGTCATGGCTGCTGCGTCCGTGTGAGTTGGCCGGAGGGGTGAGCTCTGCTCGGCGCTGCTGCAGGCCCAGCCCCTACCGTGCCGGAGCAGAGGGTGGTGGTGGGGTGTTCTGGCGTCCTCCACTGGTGACGCCTGCCTGGCTCCTTCAGCTGCGGCACGGCCTCGTGCTCCTGCGGTGGATCGGGTCGTGTCTTGGGGAGGTTTTATACTGTGGGCTAGAAAGAAAGTTTGTTTTGAAGCTGGTTGTACTGATTGTTTCTGAGTATTATGGCCTTTGATATTCTTTTATGTTCTGTTAATGAAAAGGAAAACATTTGGATACAAATAGGACGATTGTGCTGATACAGCTGTAGTTACACAAATGTTGAAAAGATGATAATGATTATCCTTTCAGTCGCAAAATAATGACTTTCTAATTATGTTTAGTTCTTAATACCTATCTGTGGTGGGTTGACCATGGCTAGACACGATGTGCCATGTCCTGCCTCAGCAGGACAGGGAGGGGAGAAAATGAGATGGAAGAACCCTCGTGGGTCAAGATAAAGGCAGTTTAATAAAAGCAAAAGCAAAGGCCGTGCATGGAAGCAAAAGGAAAATGAAGAGTTTATTCTCTACTTCTCATCAGCAGGCGATGTCCAGCCACTTCCTGGGAAGCAGAGCTTCGGTACGTATAGTGGTTGCTCTGGAAGACAAACGTAAATAGTGAATGCCCCCTGTTCCTCCTCCTTTCTCTTAGCTTTTATTGCTGAGTGGACGTCATATGGTATGGAATATCCCTTTGGTCAGTCTGGGTCAGCTGTCCTGGCTATGTCCCCTCCCAGACCTTGCCCACCCCCAGCCTGCTGGTGAGGGGGGAGAAATGTTGGAGAGAGAGCCTTGATGCTGTGCAAGCACTGCTCAGCAGCAGCCAAACCATTGGTGTGTTATCAGCACCTTTCTAGCTACCAATACAAAGCACAGCACTATGAAGGCTGCCAAGGGTGAAAATTAACTCCCTCTCAGCCAGACCCAATGCATAGTCCTCATATTCATGCTTGATGTGTGTTATATTATGCATCATCTTCTAGGAATATACAAAACTGTCATTAGATATTAGGGAGCTGCTTGGATATATACTGCAAATACCAGTCAGTAAAACCAGGCTAATGAGGATGTGTGTGGAGCAGTTAGGAGTTAATACATCAGTTCTGAAGTATTAATGTTAGCTAGCCCTTCACTTGATGATTTTCCTGAATTTTATCCTTTCTGCAGCCCAGTTTCTGACAGCTGCCCTCTCCCAAGCTGGAGGGGCTCCTCACCTCTCCATTCCTCTGTTGCTGGTGGCCCCACAGGGATGAGATGTTCGAGTTACAGTTTCCCTGTCTACAGCATTGCATCTGTGTTCATAGGAGCCCAATGATTTTGCCAGGTGTCCCACATTAAGTGACAGTGCATGAAGCCTGTTCCTCACTAGGGGCTGCCCCTTGACCGGCTGCGTACAGGTAGGCGGGCACCTTCCAGCAAAGGCTTGTGAAACTGTGGCGGCTTGGTGACTCCAGAAAACAGTGTCCTGTCACGGGACAAAGTCTGAACTTGCCACAGATATTCGACCTCTCCAATCTATGTAGCGTTGAAGGAGTAAATGAAGTTTCGACTAAATACGAGGAGGCTGGGCCTCTCTCGTGTGCTGGCAATTCTCTCTTGGCAGTGAGCAGCGTGAGCTCGGGAAGAACAGTCCAGATTCCGGCTTCCCAGCCTGAACAGGAGAACATCCCAGTGGGGATGGTCGTACCGAGAGTGGAAAGGCTAATCCTTTTTAATCTAGCCTTGATTAATTAATTCACGCTACTTTCAAAGTACTATCAGTGAAAAGTACAAAAAATCAGGCAGAAGAAGGATGTGTTGTAACTTTTGGAACGCTGTAGTTTGTTTGTATTGCTTTTTATTATGGCACACAAGAAGAACCAAGGCTTTGTAACAGTCTTAGAAACAGAACACTTGTTTTGCAAACAAAATCCCCTGCAAAAATAATTCACAGTCTTGTATATGGTCATGCTGTGAAAATTTTCCTAGTAAATAAAGCAAAATAGACACTATTTTAGTCTGGCTTATATTGGGATTATAAAACCAGGAAAACCGGATTTTAACTATGAATATAGTAGATGGAATATATGCTTTCACATAAATCTGATGCATAATTTCAAGGGAAATACTAGAAGAACTATTGTACCAGTAGAGAAGGAACACATTTCAAAAATGGACATGTAGAAACATCATTTGTATTGTTATCTTCTAGTTGTATACAATTTTATGCAGTGAATTTTTCATTGTTAGAAGATTTTTAAAAATCTATTTAAAAAAGCAGCTACTGTAGGAAGTTGTAAAACTTTCAGGAAATTATTCATTTTTACTTACTTTGTTTACAGAGTTTAGGATCTAGAAATTGTTTATGGAAAGGCTTGATTTGACTTCAGTGGGAATAGTGCTGGACTTTATCTTGGCAGTCACAGTAACCACTTGTGCTGTCTCAAGGGAAGTTCCTTACTGGCTTTTTACTTTGAGCCATGGCATAGTCTCATCAGTGTGTTTGAACCTGCAGATTCTGGGAGATGGTGACAGTATACAGAGGACAACCTGTCATATTTCAAGGGACTAAAATATTTAATTCAACACAGCAAGACAGTAACTTGTCTTATACAATAAATCTGTTGCCATCAAATACTAAATTCTAATAAAACCTGAGAATTTTTGTAATTGTACATTTTTATATCCCAAAGACTGGATTTAATACTATATTAATAGTTTTCTTCATAGGTCCCCTGAAAATGGAAAACACTGATACAGAGAAACAAACAGAATGAAATTTGGCCTTTCCAGCTGTACAAAGCCTTTCCAGCAGCGATGGGTGAGCTGGCATCCCTGCAGGGTGAACGGGCCACCTGCAGTGCTCTACAAGTCTCATTTTCAAAGTCGTTCTGCTCTGCAGGACGATGCTGGACACCACCCAGTTAATTTAGAAGAGAGCGATTTTGCTAGAGTGCGTGGATCTAGAAGATTTGGCCCATTTTATTTTGCTAATAATGCTACTCAAAGAATGAACAACATGACAGCTATACTCAAATGCTGCACAGGGTTACATAAATGTAAGTTGGCACAGAGAAAGGCAGACAGTATTTTCAAGAGTTTCTTGAAGAGAAACAATGCGAAATTCAGAAAACATGAAGAAGAGGTCTTGAGAACTGAAAGAGCTTTACAACAGCATCAAATGAAAAGATCAAGATTATTGAAAATGTGAGGCAAAGGCATACTCGGTTCTTTGGAAGCAAGAAATAAAAACCATTTGAGTGTTCATTAGGTCAAGACTTCAGTGCTTGACGTTTTGCTTTGACACAGGCTTGGTTAGGGCTTGACAGATGGAGGAAGCGTGAAGATATGGTAAAGAAAAGACAACTGCTGAGGAAAATAAAGAACAAATGAAGAAATATTAGTAGCTGATAAAAAATTTCAAGGATGAGAGCTATGTCTCTTAACACTTCATACTGTAAAAGTGAATGTATTGCACAAAAGGAGATTATTTTTGTATACTTAAATACATCTGTATACTTGATGGATATTTTCATTAAGTACTTGTTTATTGAATAAGCCAAATCACAGATAAATCATATTCAGCTTCACAAATAGACCAAAATTTTGATTATAATATTGTAAAGAAAAAGCTCTTCTAAAAGAAAAAATACAAACCCAAAAGAGACATAATGTTTTCTATTCCTCTTGTAAATTTGAAGAATGAGATGATCTTGGGACTCAAGTAGCTCATGTAGTTATATACTTGCTTCTATGGTGGAATACTAGTGTGTGCACAAAGGGGTGGATCCAGCAGTGCTGGGCATGGGTCTCGCTTCATGTGGCAGCATGGAAGCTCCCACTGTCCAGCACTGCTGGGGGAAGGGATCCTTTGCGCTTTGCCCTTACTGTAAGAGAAAATTGCAAGGTTGGAGATTAGCTTAAAAATAAAGCAGGTGGCTCACTCTTTCCTTTGCATCTTTGAATAACAGAAAATAATAATGAATATTTATACTCTGCCATGCTGCTGCCGAAAATATTTGCTTAGTAATATCTTGCTTAGGTTAGACACAAGCACTTTAATCTCTTTATGTGCTGTGCAACGCATTGTTAAATTGAATGCTGAATTGAAATTAGTGATGCAAAACTTTAAGCGTTTCCTAACTTAAGCCATTTTGGGTCCAAAAAAAATGAACGTCACTGTGTATTTTGGAATATATTGTGGTTCAGTTGGGATAAGATCTTGAACCAGAAAGGTTAATTTTTTAAAATGAATGGTAAAAGTAAATTACCTAATACAGTTTTTCTCTATACCTAGAAATTGCTCTTTTATCATTTCATTTATAAGTATTCTTTTCAAAGGCACTTTACAAGTTGCCATTTGCTTTGAAAATTGACTTAAAAATAAATGTGAAGTTCCATGTTTGTTGGATTGGAGAGATGAGATAATCCATTTCCATTCTGTGTTTCACTCGTGTTTGTAAAAGTTCTATAGGATGAAGTAAATTATAGCTCTGCCACTGACTCCTCGATTTATGACCTCCATGTCACCAAAGCCCATCAACTGTGCTCTTTTGATTTACACTTGTGATGAATAGTAAATTAATAAATGATGCACAAAACGTAATTGAGTGCTGCTCACACCCCTTAAGCTGTTTATTCTTCAGGCTAAGTGGAATAAGAAATAATAATGGTGTTGCAAAAGATAAATCAGTTATAGAGAGACATGTGAATTGATGGGAGAAGCTGTCTCGTTTGTCCAAGAGATGGTGAGGAGGTGAAGAGATCCTGGTTTGTGAGAACCTTTGTGGAGAATTTCTTCCGTGACTGGAAGCTGATGCTATAGGTAAATTTGGAGAATAAGTAAGTTGCAGTTATTTAACAGCCAGTGCAATTTGCCATAGGAACACCTCACTCAGAGATGTGGTTGATCACCTGAAGTCACTGAATCAAATTGGATGGATGTCTCTGCATTAGTCAGCCAGAAATTATGGGCTTCAGATGGGAATCACAGAATGAAAATTGGGTATGTTTTGCAGAAGGCCAGGCTAGATAATTGTAATAGTCTCTTTCTAGCTGTAAAATCAGCAAATGGGTAAACACTTATTTTTGTCACAAATGTCAGTGGGTATGATTCTGAATGCACACATGTTGCAGCTCTGAGGAGAAACCCCTTTGGTCAGACTTCCCCCACTGCTAGATTTATCCCTAAACAGATGTATTACTTCACTAACTGTTGTACCAAAGTATAATATAATAATTAAAACAAGCACAAGCATTTATTTCTGAGCATAATTATTCCACATAATCAGGCTATCCTATCAAATTGTGTTCCTCTACCAGGAATAGCTTCCCTGCATTTGCAGTATGAGAAGCAGTAACTTGTGCTTCAAGTGGAAGACACATAGTCACTCTGATGCCTCAGATGAAACGTTCAAACTCTGAATATTTATGGAAATGCTGAAATTTCATGTCACTTTTATAATTTGAACTGAGCTCTCATATAGACACAATGAAAAAGCACTCGCTCTTAGAACTTAGAGAACTGTAATACTATACCCACTGTTCATATTTGCCTGGCTAAAACAACAACAAAAAAACCCCTACCACACTGTAGTCTGATTTAGCTCAGATTTTCTGTAATCCCACCCAGAACAGTCAATATCTGGTATTTCAGATTGAATGGTGTGGCATTAAATATTTATGTTGATAAAATAAGTACTGCAAATCTGTGCAGTTAGCTGTCCTTTTTCTTAGAACTAGATTTTTAATACTGCATAATAATGGGAGGAGATGCCTACATTGTTAAGGTGGCACAATATAAATCAAAGCCTTGACTAGAGCTCTTTGCGGGTGCCGTGCAGAGGCTGTGCCCCCGTGCCTGGGGACATGCAGTGCCCGGCGCTGCTCCTTCCCCAGGGATGCGTTTTCACCTTCTCTCTGCCCAGTTTTGACACAGTAATTTTTTCCTAGCTGCCAACTGTTATTAGCGTATTTTCTACTTTGTTTAGTTTCCCTGTTTTCGTACACACAGTTACTTATGCTTCAGGCTTATTTTACATAAATTATTTGTGTATCTGTGTCACTGTGGAAATACACCTGATGCGTGTTGGTGGCCATGCCACAGAAATCCTCCTCTCAGCCCCAGATAAAATCATGGAACAATAACTTATATGTATTGCTATTAGTATTAACACCACTGGTGGTATTATAAAAAAAAAGGAATACAGTTCAGAATATTTGCCTGTAAATAGCCTTTTCCCTCATAGAATTAGTCTTTCTGGGTAGAATCAATTAACTTTTTAGCAATACATAATTTGGTCAGAAAAAGCTTTCACAAAAATAGAGGTAAAATATTTTATAAAAGTCATAAGTTAGACAAATGTTAAATATTTTACAAGCATATCAGCTGTGCCTGAAACTTCTTTGCTGTGCTCAGTTACCAGTTGAAGGTAATATCTGTAATTTATTGGAGAAAAAGCAATTGAAATACTCAGCATAAGATAGATGATCTTTTTAGCTAGAGTATAGAGTCCATAATTACAGTATGAACAGATTAGAAAAAATAACATTCCATCATATCTCCTGTTCAGCATTTACAGAAATTCTGGGTATTTATTTAATATTTAAATAGCCCATCTCCAAGAGTGTTTTCATTGTTTGATGTGGTCGAGCAGTTCTCTGACACCCTTCATCATTCATCTAGATTATTTTTGTAGGCATACAATATTTTAAAATTCTGTCTTTTTATCTGCTGAGTATTTTTACCCAGGCATTTTGTTAAACTGCTAATGAGTCCCACAGGGCAATATGTTTAAATTAAACATACATTAATACCTGTTATAAATTAAAAAAAAGAAAACAAACAAAAAAAATCTCACTATATATATATAAATAAATATAAAGCTAAGCTATACTGTTAAATAATAGATTAGGGGTAGGCCTGCCTTCGCCGTTTCTTTGGCATAGGTGAGCTGGCTGGGAGGCAAGGTGGGTTGGTCCAGTGGGGCTCTGGGAGTCGAGCTTGGGCCAGGGGACATGCAGGTCCAGCGGCTTCGGGCGCTCATGGAGGGGTTTTGCATGTTGGCGCCACGAAGCCACGTGCAGCTGCAAGCCAGCTGTGTGGTCAGCCCCCCAATGCAACATGGTCACTGTGGCCTCCATGCTGCCTGCCCAGCCTTGGTGCAGCTCTGCCAGGAACTCCTGCCCTCCCTGGGATGCAATGGTAGCACCGTGAAGATGCTGCGAGTGTTTGTGTCCCCACGTGTCTGATGCGAACGTTGTTTTGCTCTGGATGTGCTGTTTGTTTTCATCCTGTGAGCCCTCTGCCTCTGTGATGGGCCGGGATCAGGGTGTGCTGGCAGCGAGAACGTGAGTGCCCGTCAGCGCACATGTCTCCTCTTCAGACAGGAGCATCCTTCATTGGCTGGCCATGGGAGAATTTTTAGCCCACGAGACTTCTCCACCCAAGCAGCAGCTCGGCTGATGGGGACCTTGGAGCAGCACAGGTCGGTCAGCTGGTGAGAGCAGTGAAGGTTTATACAAGGACTTTCCATAACATGTTTTCTGGAAATGAAGGGTTTGGTGCCACCTCTTCCACAGTGATTGCTTCCCCTCACTGTGCTGCTCATGTGGTGCCGGTGTCGATACCTGCTCCACTGCAGACGCCACCGTTGCAGCTCATCGACAGAAAGGAAGCAGGTGGGTTCACCTGAAATGAGCCGTTCTACCTGATCCCACCCACCTTGCGCCGTGGGAGGGCCAGGAGGTCTCACCAAGGTTTCAGCTGCATCAGAAACACTGATGACAGCTGCAGCAAATGCACCTAGCTCTAAGGAGAATCTGTGGCTTTTGGAGGGATGCAGCTAGATGAGCATCTCTGTTACCTCCTCATTTCTAACTTCACAGGCTGACCTGCTACCCACGTGAACTTGGAAATGAAATGAAATCCCACTGAGTAGCTTTATCTGTGAATATGAAGTTGCTTACAACTTCATGAAGGACAGGGAAAGTTAATTTTCAGTGAAAAATAAATAATCATAACCTTAAGTCATTTTATTTAATCCTACAGTTTGATAGTGTAAGCCACTAAAACCTTTCCTCTGTGCATCCTGCATCTGGCCACCTTGGCATTTGAAGTCTTGTTGGCTCTGATCTCTCGGTGGTGACAAACTATCGGCTGCTGATGCCTCGGCAGTGGAGAGATGGTGATTGCAGCGGTTCCTGCCAGCAGCTGGGCCATGAGCAGCTCACGAGCTGCTGCCTGCGACGTGGGAGAGTTCACTCCCCTGGGGAGAGGAGGTTTGGGCAGTGATGTGAGTGCCCACAGGACACCAGATCGGGTTTGCTGCTTTTCAGTTGGGACTGAAGCGTTCCCCTGAAGGAAAGACAGGATGTTATTTCAGTTTATTTAGCTGAGAAGCACTGTTTGGTGACACCAGTGCTGTCTGTGCTTTTTAAGAGGAAAAGGGCTCCAAGCACAGTGGTCTGGTGGGGAGGGGAGGACCCAGTCAGATCGGTGCAGTCGGGGAGGAGGCTGGGGGGTGCTGCCTTCTCCTCTGGGTCAGACTTGCTGTGTCCTCCAGTGCAGCACTTTTATGCAGGATTTATGTGAGATTTGCATTGTCCTTCACATTACTAGCAAAGGGACTGGAAAGTACAGCTTGCTAAGGACTGAGCTCTACAGAACCCTCCATATTGAGAAAATTAATCACTGTACTTAGCCAGTTAATAGCTACTTGCTTGTGGCAGTTTCCTTGGTCATATTTTTCCTTGACTTGTTCAGACAACAGTTTGTTTTCATCTTCTCACTAAATCAAGTTACCTGGTAATGATATTTTAAAGCTACATCATGCCTAGTTTGTCCAAGCTGTCCAATGCTGCAAAGATAATTCCCTTTTTAAAGTGTTAGGCCAAATGTTTGCCAAGACCCTGCTTTCATTAGTCCATATTCTTTCTCTGCCTGTTGCTCTTCTTCAGCATAAGAGGATTTGTTCCTAAATGCTTGCTTTGAAATTCCCTTGCTACCAGTCCTAATCTCTCTGTGTGTTGAGTTAAACTGGTCAGTGCTCTCCCACTGCGCACCCCACGGCTGAGACCCGCTTCGAATTTCTCCTGTTGGGCGTCATGATTACTGTGCTATTTACTGGTCTCTTGATGCCCCTTCATATTGGGCTGTATACTTAACGTTCCCAGCTTCCTTCAAAATAAATTTTTCACTGATACTTTCACCTGAATAACCTCTGTAATCATCTAGCTGTGGTTACTCAGTAATGAATATTTAAGTGAAGGACTTCTTTTACTTCCCTTTGTACTTTCCTATCTTTGTACCTCAGCAGCTATTGTTTTCTTCCCAAATTCATTTGACAGAGATTATTCTATTTCTTTCCCACTGCTGTCCTTTAGCAGATATATTGAATTTGCAGATGAATCTGTAGGCAGCTCTTATTTCTGTAAATACTTTTTACTAACAGAACACCTTGTGCTTTTTTAATGTTTGCTTCTAGACCTTACTGCCATGTCTTTCCTGTCCTCCATATGTTCTCTAGTTCTAGTTAAATATTTTGCCTCTCCTTTATCCAGTGCCAGAAAAGGTGCATTATCTTAATAGGAAAGGCTGGGTGGGTGCTCCAGGTCTGGGCATCCTTCTAGCACTGTAGGGTAGCTGAGGTGAGTACAGGCTCTCCCCAGGGTATACCTGAGGTATCCCTCTAGTTGTCTCAAAAGGAACAGGAGTTACCAGGCAGCTGCAATTGCATCTGAGTGAGGAGTCTCCTGTGCATCAGCTCTCATTTGTGTCACCACTTCTGCTTGGCAGTATTGCCAAGTATTGGCAGCTACAGCCTCTTCTAACCTGCAAAAAAAAGAAAAACCCAAACAAAAAATGAAGAAACAACTGTTTTTCAGTGGTTCGCTAATACAGTAATAATAAGAAGAAGAATAGTGTAAGTTTCCTGAGGCACCAGTAAGGGCTTTAGAGACCATAATTTAGGAATGCAAGTTAAGAGTGTTGGAGGTTTCACTTTAAAAGGACAAAGGACATTTGGCCTATGCCCTACCAAAACCTGCAGAAATAGTCATTATTTTCCCTTGTACTGTAAGCAATAGCCCTGACAAGTGCTGCCAGAATGCAGTGCGTTTTCTGCAGCTGAACTGCCGTGTTGCGAAGGGTACGTGCATGGCTGGGTATGGAGCTGTGCCCGAGGGGCACTCTGACCCCGCAGGCTCCCTCCAGCTCCTGGGGGAGCAGTGGGGCTCTCTCCCCTCGGCGCGGGCGCGCTGCCTGCTCCCGGGCCATGGGGCTTTTGCTGCAGCCCTCCCCAGGCCTGGTGGGGTGTGTCTGTACGGCTGACCACACCAGCACTGGCCACGGAGTCAGATGCTGAAGGGCAAGGACTAATCCTTTGCTGACTAGAATAGCAGGGTGAGAAGCATCAGTCTGAGCAGGGAAGAGATTCAGTTAACATTAATACTTGGCATCTAGCAGTGCTTTGAAGCTGTTCTCCATTTTCTTTCTGAGTTAGCAGGGTAAGGAGTGTGCTCAGACTGTAATGCATGAATCCCACCTAATACCTTACTTACTAAAAGCTCAGGAAAAAAATGTAATTTGCCTATTTGTCCTCAATAGTGACAAGTAAAAACTTGCAGAAGGCAGTGAGTAAGAGCTGGTGTGGTAAGAGCTTCTGCAGTGAGTTTTGCTCCTAGTGTGGGGCAAACAAACCATTGAGGCATATTAGGTAATCTTTTGTTTACTGTTTTAGCTTATTTTTCACTGTTTTAAATCTAGTCTTTCTATATACTTAATGTTAAGCAACAGAGGTTTTGGTGAAAAACACTTAAATTTTGCTGGATTAAGTTATACTTTCCAGTAGATGGCAGCATATATTCAGTCTTTATTTTTAAAAAAAAAAGTAAAATCTTTAGAAAGTATGAAGGAAATGCTTACAGAAGTCCAAAATATAATCTTTACAATGTTGTTTACAAGTATCTATTTTTCATATAATCACCAAATATTTGATAACTGTTGGTCTTAATGTTAATAAATCCTTTCAGAAATTGCTGTTGAGAAGTACACTGTAGGAGCTCAATAGAGAAAATTCAGTGAAGTGTGCAGTAAGTGGAAGAAAGTCTCTATTTCTGACTGTAGGGTATTTTTCGGGCCTGAAACACAAATGAGAAAGGCAGGGGTGTGGGGCTGTTTTTTCCCCCAGGAAAATGAAGGCCTATGACCCATGCTTTAATTTAAAAGTAATGCTACAGTAAGAGTTTGATTCAAGTTCCCTAAGATCAAATGCACCTTAAGCAATGGTTGTTTTTTTTTTTTTTTAATATATAGTCTGTGTTGCAGAGCTATTTAAATCACCCAAGGATCCCACCTCGGTTGTTGTACCCAGCGCTGTGGATTGCCTGCTGTGGGGAGATGCCGTGGCAGGCTGCGGCTCCGGAAGGGGCTTACCTTGGCCCTGACCCAGAGGGACCCTGAGCAACGCCAGCTCTCAGCATCACTGGGGAACTCCGACCCACAGAGGTCTGGCCTTGTAGCTTTGTACTTGTATGGAAATGAAGGTTTTTGTAACAAAATCTCATGTGCTTTGCATTCTCTAGATATACTCCCTGAAAAGTGATGCTAATGCAGGAAGACATGAATGATTATTTTGTACTGCTCTTGGCAGTAGTTTCAATATTTGTATTTTCTGTTCATTGCCAGCACTTTCCTTTTCCCTTTTCAATACTGTACTTTTTTTCTTTAATACATGGTTTTTGTTTCTGTTACACTTATTTATTATAAATATATTATTCTGCTACTGGTTGCATTGTCTTTTGGGGACTTTTCCCTTCAAAGACAGGGAAGGAAAGAGGGAAAGAAAAGAGTTTTTCTTCTGCTTTTGGGGCTGGTCAGTGCTGCTTGCAGAATGGGCAGATTGGCAGTTTCTTTTATGAGAGGCTCCTGCAAAAAAACACACTTCATACTGCTCCATGTCAGTGATTCTGACTTTTGAGGCTACAGGAAGGCTACCTAGATACCAAGGTGTGTGCTTGATTTTACATAAGTCCGTGCTGATAGTGGAGGTCACTTGCATTGGACAGGGTGTTGGTGTCCAAACTGGTGCTGCACCTGCTGGTTGTTTGGCACATGGCTGATGGGAAACTGCTGCCGCATTTACAGGCAATGGCACGGCTCTTGGAGCAAGGTCACTTGCTTCATCTGTCAAAATCCCATGCGTGTAAGTTCAGCCCTGTCCTTCCCAACTGTCCCAACCCAAGTCCAGCCTGAGTCTGATTTGCCAGGGCAATGGAAGCCAACCGGCTGCATCACCTCCCTTCTCAAGCAGTGCATTTACATAAAGTCATATGTGATCTGTTCACTAGAGAAACCACCTTGTTCTCCTGTGCTTTAGAGGCCTGCCTGCACTCGTTGCTCCAAAATACTTTGCTTTCCTTGACCCTGGAGACGTGCTTGCAGGACATATGAGATTGCTCAGATTTTGAGAGGATGGAGAAACAAGTCAGGGACAAATGTTTGTGTTGGCAGGATGCAATGGTTAGGGTTGATATACTGTGGCTGGTTAATACCTGGCCTGGGGAGTTAGAAGCAGCTTGTGTCTTTATTGTTTGTTTTTATTTTATAGCTTTTGGCAGATACCCAGAGAACTAGATGAGTCCCTGTTTTTGTTTTCTCCTGTTACAAAAAAAACCCCCAACAACCCTATGCTATGCACCACTGAGTATATAAACATAAAAAATAGCCTCTGACACAAAGCAGTGCTCTGTTTCTGCAGGAATGCTATGTACTTCTCATGTGAACGAGGGAAGTATTGTCATCCCCTGCTGACAAGTGGGGAGTGAAACCCCAGGGCATCCTGGCTCTTCTGCAAGCAATAAATGGGTTCCCCTTAGAGATGACCGGGCTGTGCCTGCAGTACAAGAGTAGGAGTAACTTCCCAAGTCTCCAGCAGAACCAGGGAGTTGATATCCCATGTTTGAGTCTGGTTTGTTATCCACAGCCATTTCCTCTGTGTATTTGTAATTGAATTGGAGAACACCTTGCAGACACGAATGATGAACTGTGCACAAGGGTGAGTGGTTTTAGGCGATATAACTGGCATTTCTGTATTCAGTTTCCATGAACTCACATTCCTCCCTAAAATATTGGAATTCTGTGAGTGGCACAGCCCAGATAAATCTCAACATTTTCATGACATTTCTCAAAGAGTTACAGGTTTTCACTAGCACTTAGACCAGTAAATGTCTACATTGTTGGGTTTTTTTAATAAAAAGAGTCAAGGTGTTTACCCCAGCTGTGGTTTTAGAGGCTTACGACTCTTTTGTATATTAATTCTGTTTCTCTAATTTTTTTTAAAATCCACTGATTGATTTCAAGACTACTAAAACAGGACCTTCAGACCAAGAGACTTGAAGCAGGGTGGCAGTGAACTGTGCCATTGAGTCACCCATTCCTTCCATGCTGGCTTCAAGCACAGATGGAGTGTAGGTACTACAGATGCTACCAAAGACCAGCTGATGAAGTTAAGTTTTTTTCATCTTCATCCATCCTCGAGTATGGCTTGGGGCAGGAGGGTTCCCTGCTGACTGGAGGTGCTTTGAGAAATCTCATGTTCATATGAAACATATGAATGCACACCTAAACAAATACATAATTGAAGGTGGTGAGGCACGGGAACAGGTTGCCCAGAGAAGCTGTGGTTGCCCCATCCCTGGAGTGTTCAAGGCCAGGTTGGATGGGGCTTTGAGCAACCTGGCCTAGTGGAAGGTGCCCCTGCCCATGGCAGGGGGCGTGGAACTAGATGATCTGTAAGATCCCTTCCAACCTAAACCGTTCTATGATTCTATGATAACATATTATATATACATGTATATAGGTACGTATACCTATGTGCACACACACACTAGCTGCCTTCCCCCCTTGTTTGAGGCCCTCCTGATGGTGTCCAGATGTCTCTGTGCTTGGTAGGAGACCCAAGTGTTATGGCATGTCCTGCTGACTTACCCCTGTATGATCAGATTGAAATGAGTGGTCCATTACGGTGCTAAAAAGTCTGTGTTGAGTGATTTGGTGTGCCCACAGGCACCTGAATGTGCAGGACACGTGGTCTGGCTCCTGGTAAGCTATGCTGCCTTTTATTACTGTTTACAATAGGGAGCAGCATGGAGCAATCCTCCTGAGGCAGGTGGAGTGCTGGATGATGCTCTTGCTCCTCTCCATCTCTATTTTTCCCAAGAGTCTCTTAAAGATAAAGCTGTGAGGTGTATTTTACATACCTGTCTGTAGGGGATGTCGCCCTCGTGCTGTCAGGACTCCCGCTGGCTGCCAGAGTTGGTTTGTACCTGTTGGGCTTCTTCAGCCTGTGGAGCCAGCATGCAGCGTACTGTACGTGACAGATAAGCCAGGTTCTCGCTGAACTCTTCTTGAGCAATTTCTCTAATGTATTAGGCATAAACAATCTTTCTTTCAGAGTCAGGCATGCATGTCTCATTCTAATTATTTTTTTCCCCTCCAACCCGTTTTTGTTCAAGTTGTTGCCACAAGCGGTGGTGATAATGTTCTCATTCCATTGTTACTATAGAGAGGGGATCTGCTATAATTATTGCTTAAATTGAGTTTTTCTTCATTGAAAATGTTAAAATATCTGTGGATGCATGATAATGGATTCATACATCTACCAAATATGCCATTTTCAGGCCAGGCAGAGGTGCTGCTTCTGTCTCTTGGTCATCCTGCTGTTGTGGGTGTGCAGGACAGGATTCGGCCACGCTGGGGGCGCAGGCAGGAGAGGAGGCATGAGACACAGCACAGGCAGGTGCTGCTGCACCAGCCACAGCAGCATGTGAAGTGCTGCATCTTCTGTGCACGCACAAAGAGCTGCAGTGCTCATTGTCCTCTTGAGAGACAGTCTGATTTCTCAGGCGTTGTCATTCGTCAGTGACAGGTAGCTTACCTCTTTTTCTGCACCTTTCCAGAAACACTGCATTTACACTGCCAAAAAACATCTGAGAAAACACTGCTCCAGCAGTGCTGTCTGCTTGGTGGTTGAGCCATCACCTGGATATAGCTGTCCCAGTGCTTGGGCTACTTGGCGTAATGGGAATTAAAACTATGCTGATTGTTTACAGTCAGACTGCGTCACTGGACAGTCGTGTCGCAACATTTTACAGGGCTACAGCTGAGCTCTGATGTATGTAAGGTGTGTTCATCTCAGACCCGGCCTGACATTATGCTATTGGGAGTGCTGTCAGCTTTCAAATGTGGTTTAGTATTGTCTGTTTCAAATACAACTGTCCTTAAAGCTGGGTTAGCTCGCTGCCAGCCTGGACAGGGCTTATGTCAGCTTCTGTGCCAGCTTGTAAGGCCATAAGCAGTTACAGGTGTGAGCAGGGGAAGACAGCTGAAAGTGGGTGGCAGCAGCAGAGAGAAGAAGCTGATGCTGGTAAGTCAGTCAAATTGCTGCTTTGATGAGGCTGCAGAAGCAAAGCTTGAGCAGAGACGCACAAAAGCCCTGGGCCAAACTGTCATTTGATGGCATTTATTTATTCTAGGGTTCTTGCTAGGACCTTGAAAATCCATTTTTCTTTCTTCAGAGTCCCTTTGTTTCTTTCTACAGAAAACGTTGAGAGACCTCTCCTTGGAAACTGAGGCACTGCCCATTAATTGCCCCCCAAATTGCTGTGGAGCAATGCTGCCCTCACCTTTGCTGCTTCAGCATAGGCAGCAACAGCTTGAGAGCAGGAGGTAACGTAGGTTTTCTGTGCATCTCCAGGAGATGCTGCTGCGGGGCCTCGGCTTTAGTGCGCAGTCTGGATGTGGCCACGGGCTCAGCATGTCAGCTGTTCCATGTCTGCAGCATAAGCTGTGGTAGGATCCTTCCTCCTAGTTATTCACTACATGGGGTGTTAGGTGGTCACCCAGCCAACTAACAGGGTAACGCGGCTTATCTTCTCCCCTTTTAACCAGTTTCCAATGTGCCCCAGTCACAGTTGAAGCCCACACCAGAAGGTCCTGTGCTGTTCCCGCAAATCCAGGCAGATGTTGAACCTTCTGATATGAGACTTGCTGAGGTGCAGTCTGAGTTGCAGCTCAGCAGCCTTTGTGGCATGTGAAGGCACTTCTTTAAGTACCTGTGGTTTAGGAGAATGACTCTCTGCATTCATTTCTGTAAACTGGGTTCCTGAGAAAATGAGATTTAAACAGTGATATGCTCTATTTGTCTAGGTTTTTCCCAAAGGTCTTTGGAAGCTCTTGGCTAAACCAAAGTAACCTTGAAAGAAGGATGGGAGTCCTTAAGATAATCAAGCGCCTGCTTTCAAAAACAGGTAGGAAGCTGGATGGGTGGGAAATGACCTCAGCTCAAATGCTGATATGTTTATTTTCTGATGAAATTAGGCCCTGAATGTGACCCAAATCCATGCACAGTCTCAATCAAGCCCACTTCAAACTTTTTCGTGAAGCTCCTATTTATTTGAAAACAAATTCATCTTACTCTTGCGTGACCAACAGAGATCTGTCTGGTCTGTATCAGTGGCCACTGGGAAGACATATGGACACACTTTCATGGCAGCTACTTTTCCCTTTAAAAAAAGAAAAAAGTAAAAAGAATTACAAATAATTCTCTCTTTTCTTAGCCCTGTCTTTAATAAAAGTCTAATGAAACTATGTCAAAATAGGTGAGTAACTATTAGATGTATAATTAAACCTGCCTGTGTAATATGGGGCACTGCAAGATCAAATGAATCATGAGATTTCCCTTCTGGATATATTACCTTACTGAAAGCTGTCAATATTTTTTAACAAGAAGGGCTGAAAGGATGTGGGTTTTTCAAAGAATGGGAAAGTTGTAAGCTACTTAGCTGTCTAATATTAGCTCTGAAAGAAAAAAAATGAAGTCTATAAAGAAATATTATTGGTTGTATTGACACCTGAGACCAGGCAATGTCTTTAGCTGACTGGATACAGTGTATCTTAAGTGTGGTGGTGGTGGTGTTTTGAGCCCCTTGTTTACAAGTTCATTGCCAAGATTTAATCCTGTAATGGTTTCTGGTTAATAAAAAGACGAAGAATGTGATTGATGGCATTTTAGATGCAAACAATGGATGCTTGATTTTGCCCTCTTTACCACATCCTTAAGGGAAGAAGAAATAGGTATGAGGAGCCCTTCACAGTTGGGGAAGGAAATGAGGCTCCGGGAAGACTTTTGAATGCGGCTCTAAACAGATTCCAGACACTGCAAAAGAGCAAAGCAGCTTCTAAAGTGCAGGGAAAAATAAATATTTTTAAAGAATTTCAGCATATTTAACATAAAACATGTTGATTTATAAGAGTCTAATTATTACAATCATTAAAACACCATGATTATCATTAAAAGGCTATTATCAGAAATGAAATGCTGAAAACAAATGGTATATATTAAATAGGATCATACATATTTCATAGAACATATTATACTGCAAAATAAGTTGTCACGTAGCCATGGCAATGACTTTTAAGTTACCCTTTTTGATGCCTTAATGCACTGCTCCGCATGTTTTAGTGTCAAACCTCTGAACATGCCCAGCACTCAAAAGCTCCAAGTGAGAATGAATATAAAGGGACAATTATACACCTAACTGGTCACTTGCATATATAAATACTGTTTACCGGCACAGGACACATCCCTCAGAGTTGTGGGTGTTTAAACAGAAGCTGGCAGATGTGGACGATCTGGCCATTTTTTTGTCTCGCAGGTCCTCGGTGGGAGTGGCTGGTGGCAGCTCAGCTCCGCTGGCCCTGCTGTGGTCCAGGGCTCTCATCCCTGCCAGATGGTCCCCTCACCTCCCTGGGGCCAGGCTGACCACCCTGCTATGCCTCCCTGCTGGGGGATGCTGCCCTGCCCTGGGCACTGTGGCTTTGGGTTCCCCTGGTCGGGCTCTGTAAAGCCCAGCGGTGACCTGGCTACCTGTGTGGCACAGCTGCAAAAAAAAAGTTAATTTTCTTGCTAGTTAGTGTTCAGTGATCTGGTGCCTCATAAGCTTAACTTTCAATATCGAGTTTTCCATAGAGTTCCCAGTACAAGGGATTTAAGCTTCAGATGTACGTGCCTGGATCTCACAAACCGCAGGCAGATGTATTTATTAGGACCTAGATTGTCTGCATTTCTAAATGCCCCCCTAACTAAGAAACTTTTCAGAGTATAATTAAAATGCAAAGGCCAATATTGACTTCTCAATTAAATTCAAGGCCAGGATAGGTAGGAATAGTTTTACTGTAGGCAATGGGGCTATTCCCAATCGTCTTTGTTCTGAATTGTACATCTGACTGCAACAGCTTTTTTTAAAAAAATTAGGGATTCTGAAATATATTTGTGCATTTAAAGTTCATAATATTTTTATAGATAACCTCTTCCTTTTTCATTTTATGTCTGCCTCCTTTTATTTTGAGTGTTTTCTTTGATTTTTGTGTCAAAGAGCTGATAGGTACAGCATGTCTGATAAGATCCAACTGAGATTAAAATAAATTCTGTTTTGTGGTACAGAAGAGAACAGTTTTTACATATCAGATCTCATAAAAGCAGAAGAGATGTACGTGTGGTGGATGCTGAACTCTCATTTACACTCTCATTATATCGCCTGGAATGGAAGCCAGTGCTCAGTCCTGATGCTGCAGAGGGCATTGGAAGGCTTTTATTACTGTGTTTAAACACAGAGCCCTTTCTTTTGTCACAAACACTTCCCCAACACTGAGGAGTCAGAGATGTAATTATCCATGCAAAGTTCTTCCTGACAGTGTGGAATTCCTTGTGAACAACCTCTCCTCTGTCGCACCAAGTTTGTTTTGCTGTCTGGGCTTTCCCCTTTTCCCTCCTGGCCAGGGCCAGTATTTGAGCTCCTGTGGCATGGCTGCAGCCAATGGGGACAGACCCATGGCCGTGAGCGGACGGTGTTCCCCGAGAGGAACACCTGCTCCAGTGGGAGGAACTGTCACCGAAACACACCCTGGAAAACGTCCAGGTGTCTGGCCTGGGAGACAGCTCGGAAAACAAACCTTGAAGGCAGAGTGACATAGACCTGGCTGCATCAAGTAGTGCAGTTTCTTATTTCTTTCTTAATATTTCAACATAAAGCATCGTGATCTTTTTTTTAATGGGTATGGCATGCTCTGTTTCTGTGCTTGTTTGGCTTTTAAATAGGCATTGTAGGAAAATATCCCAGACTGTGCCCTTGATCTTCAGTTACAAATTTATTAATATGTTCAAGGCCAGGCTTTATGTCCTCACCTGTCTGGGGATTAAAATACGTCCATCCAAGGATGTTCCTGCAGACCTCTCTCTTGCGAGGCTGGGGAGAAGGGGCTGGACAACGGGGAGGAGGGAGGCTGGTCCGTGCAGGAGGAGGTGGGCAGCGGGAGGGACAGGAGAGAAGTGCTAAGTGCAGTTTTGTGAAATGCAGCTCTGTTTATGTGAATCCATCAAAACATTCAACATGACACGTGCCACTTGTTTTGTTGGTGGTCCTTGAGCAGCTTCTTTCTTCCCCACGCCCCCCAATCCTTCCATTTCTTATAAAAAAATATTCTTCTTCAAATTCCCCAAAAATAAGGATTTCCACAGCTTCTCTTAACTCATTCTTCCAAAGTAGTACATTCAGAGGATTTGTTTCCTAATTCTTTCCCCCCAACTCATGTGTTGGTGACTCGTGTGTTGCTGACACACCAGCGTTAGCGAGTGGTCAGTTCTGCAGAGCCACGAGCTGGCATGGAGCAGCGAGCCCCACGTCCACCCCCAAGCGCTTTGGGGTGAGCTCCTGCCTGACTCAGCACTTAGCACGGGGACGTGTGCCAGGAGGAATGTGGGGCGTCATCCAAGATCACACCTTGAGGGCTGCACTCTCATGTCTCTGGCATAGGATAGCGTGCTCCTCCAGGGCTGAGGAGAGAGAAAAGGAGAGAAAAGCCACCAAAATCTGCCTGCTTTTCATCTAGCTCCTGTGTATTGCACAGACTGCAGTCATTAACTCAAGATTACCAGATCTAAGCCTCAGAGAACGGAGAAAACAGTGTTTCCCAGTGTGTGAGTGCACGTGAGGGAGGAGTTCAGGTGGGAGCTAAGCTGAGAGTGAAGAAAGTTACTTCGGTTCATTTTTGTTGTTAGCTTTGCTTTGGTTGTAGGCTTTTTGACAACGGTAGGTGAAACAGTGTTATGCCACTGCAGTGACTGTAGTGTCTGCCTACACCCAAATGGCACACCCTACGCATGCTGCAATATTGCAATCATGTCATCACTACCACCATCAGAGTGCCTTTAACAAGCTTCAAGGTGACACTGCAGTCACTCAGAAATTACACAGATGTGTTAGGTAGTGACATTCATGTCATCCTGACACAAAGGTGACATTAGCATCTAATTATCTTGTAGTCAATTTAATATCAGTCACATCCTGTATATCATATATCATACCACCTTGACTAACTGAATCTCCCGGGGACATTAAATAAGTTCAGATCACCAAGAATTCAGGTGATCGAGGAAGCGTTCAATAAATTTGATAGGCATTGTGGCGCTGAACTGTGTTTTGAACGACAGGGCAGTTTGCTGCTGTAAGGCCTTGATAAACAGGGATGCACATAATGGTGAAAATGGATGGAAAGGAAAACGAGAAGCTTGGGCTTGGGAGACCAGACAGGAACAGCACTGCGGCTGTCTGGCTTCCAGAGCCACCCAGCACACTGGGACCTAGTGTCTGCTGGACGCAGCAGCAGCCCTGCCGGCATGGGGCAGAGGAACGGGCATGCAGGAAGCACGACAGAAGCCCCAGCTTTGCTGGGAGGAGGATCCTGCTGATTAGCCTAGTGTGCAATTATAGGTGACCTGCCTTAAATCTGTTCAGCTTCTTCCTATTGTGAGGGCATCACTAATTTCTCATTAGCACCAGCTGCAGCCAGGGTTGTCACAACATTATTGTGTGAGACGGCAAAACTTAGTTTGTATGAGCAGAGGATAGGGTGATCATTACTGTCATTACTGAAGACTGATCGTTTCATCCAGACATCTGAGACACCACTGAGGTTGGTCAAGTAATAAGAGAAAACAGAGAGTAATGTATTCCACAAAAATTCCAATGTGAGCGAGATAAACGATCTGCATTAAATGATGCGGCCAGTTATGCAGTCCTGAAGTCTTCAAATTCTGCTCTCCTGTGAGATGCTCATTGTCTCTGAAAGGGTGAATTTTATTGAATAATATTGAGCTCTTCTGTAAGAGCATGTACATTACTCTAAAACAATACCACTGTTGTTACTAATAAGCACTCCTGAAGAAAAACTGTGATGTTAGGGTTCTGGGAGTCTAGCCACCAGAATGTTTTCCTCTATTTAATTAGATAACAGTCAACATATTTTAGAAATAATGTCTCTCCCTCAAGAACCATTTGTTGTAAGTGTCAAGTTTTCTGTTTCTCAATTACCCTTTTTTCAGAAAGCATTTCTGATTTTGATTGATCTTCAGTTGTTATTAATGCCTTTCTGGCTGTTTTATCCAGAAATGAGAACTATAAATTCATATCTCTGAGTGTAATCATACCTGTATTACAGGCCCATCACAGAAAACAAAACAAAAAAATGAATGCATCTTTACATCTCAGTATTATTCAAATGAGTTCTTATTTTTCTTTTTTTATGGGTGACCTGATTTGGGGATAGTTTTATGCATGTTTATTGTGTAGGTAATCACACCTAAATATTATCTCCTTGCTTAGCACTTAAGGTCACTTAAGGTAATTACAAAACTTAGTTCTAATGACATGGTTAGTAATGAATTGCATTGGCTATCCAGAGCAGTTGTCCTAATGTTATCAGTCAGCTGCTTAGATATTCACGAGGGAAATCTTATCGTTATTCACAGAGACAGAGAAACAAACATTAAATTTAATTGCACTACCGAGCACCAGAGTCATAATCTTTATATGACAGTTAATGCTTTCATTACTTATCAATTCACTTATTATGTTACTCTTTCAAAAAGCTAAGCATCTAACAAATAGAAGTAGATCTTTCTCTACTGCATATGTTAGGACAGATAAATGATAAAGAGTATGATTGAATAAGTATACTAAATAATTTTATTTTATATGAATAGTTTTACTAACTCCTGCTGGCATCTTTATATATCTTGTTAAATACAATTCCCTTTCAAATTAAAAAAAAAGTTTCCCTCCATTTTATGTAGGCCTTATTTCAACAAAGCCTGCAGTACCTCATTAGACTCTAGGGAGTTCCTAAAGCACATCCTTTTTCAGAAGCATTCTTAGGCACAGACCTAATTCGTACAGCTGGGATTCACAGTGTGTCGACTCTGATCCAGCAGGATTCCTACACGCACGATTAACATTACGTACATGAGCAATCCCGTGTATGTCGACAGTGTTTCTACATGTCGAAAATTAGTCGTGTCCTTCAGTACCCTCCTGATTGTTTTCCTTGAATGCATTTCATTAAATGCTTGTTTAAATGTTTGGAAGAATCGGGTCTATAAGAGAATCAAAGAAGAGCAAGAAAGTCATGAAGTCATATTGAAATTTTGATGCTACTTTAATGAGTTTCATGAAGTTCTTGCATGCAGTTGTTTTATGTAGAACCAAGCTGTAGTGGCCATTCTAAACTAGTGTTATCAAAGAGCTGCTGATATCCGATTTGTTTAATTATCAAACTATATCTGATAATAAAAACATAGCCCCTAATTGATCAGTCTGTACAGACACCTAGAAGCAGCTAGTGGAGCGTGAGTGCACGCAGTGAAGCCTGTTACTTGTTGTTTCTAAGCCACACATTGTTGCTGCAGTGTAGTTGCAGTAGTTGCCTTCAATGCAGTCTAGCTTCTTGCTGAGGAAATAATGCAAAGAGTGCTTGAAAATTTCCGTTTGATATCTGGAAAGAAATTAGTTTTGGCCATATTTTCTGCTACCCATTGATGTGCATGATTGATAGAGGCAAATGCAAACAAAAAAAATATAACATCTTATCAAGTTGTCTGCCCAGTGCTAAGGGACACAGGTAACCGCTGAGCTTCTCTGTTTCATGCTGGCATCAGAAGAGCCATATCCATAATTTCACCTTTAATTAAAACTGGGGGTTGTTTAATTTGTTCCCTGCAATGGTGTTGGAGATGTATCCAACAGCAGGCACAGTACATGCCAACTTTCTTCCGATTCAGTAATTCTTGCTATGCACCTCTACTTAAGCTCTAAAACCAAAACTCTTCAGCAGTCTAAGGCTTTAGTTTATTTTTAAATGATTATAGTGCTGGTAATAAAGCTTTCATGTGGAGTAAGAAGGAGATGAACATTAAAATAGTCAGGTTAAGTGGCACAATAATTGAACCTGCTAACAAATGGGGGGGGAAGCCCTTTTTGTAATAATTTCTTTACTTTGCATAATATTTGAGTCTAAAGCAAACAGGTTTTTTTCAGTGTGTTGTTGATGTGTGTATACTTGATGTGCCATGTTAATAAAGCACATGAAAATTGAATAATCGGCAGGATGTCCTCTTAACACACAGGCTTGCCATTACCTAGAGTGCGCACAGCAAATGAAGAGTTCAATAATTCATAAACGGTGCTTTGTACTTGGCAGAATTGAGGAAGTGAGGGTAATCCTGCCTTATAATGCTAGATCACCCCGAAGTAAAGCCCTTTAGGAAGAACAAACCTTAATAAACAAAAAGTGTCTGGAGCCGCTGATCTTTTTGTTTCAGACAGGCAGCTCCTCCATTATTACTTTCCAGACTTGTTTGATGGTTACGGCTTGCATCGCTCTGTTCAGGCCCAGCATCCTCCTGGCGTGCCAAGTTTTTGTTCCCACATTCACTTTCGCTGTGCTCCTTCTGCCACTTTGCAGGCGTTGGGTGATCTGCTCCCTGGCCACAGGGAGCCTGTGCAGATGATGCCTCTCTAACTACGTCTGCCCATTTATATGGTCTTTGTGCCCCTCGGTCCAGGGTACCATGGTGCATTCAGAGAGGTGACTCGTCATTTCAAGGAGCAGCAGTGGAGCTTGGGATGGATCCCCACTGGGGTGCAGCCTCCGCAGGCTGTCCGCTGCTGGCTACTCGCTGCCCAGGGACCCAGCACCGTCCTGCCTCGTCTTCCTGCTGTCAGGACCCTGCTCCAAAATGCATTGTGACTGCGTAATCATTTCCCCATCTGATTTATGTTTCTATGCATTATCTAGCAGTGCAACTACCTCTCAGCATCTCTGCGTTGCCATTTCCATCCTCCCCATTACTGTCTGCAGATGCTGAAATGCACAAACAACTTAGTAAAATCACTCTCTTAGTGCAGGATCCAATGTGTTTCTGTCATTTTTAATACAGCACCCAATTTACAATCTTCAGCACACTTAACGAAGCAGTAAAACGATAACAAATTACCAACCTCATTTATTTTGTTGCATAGTTGTTTTGTAATTATCAAATGATGGTGGTTGCTGAATGGCAGGGCTGGCTCTTGGGCTCTGTTGGGTGTGTGTCTGTCTCAGGAGCACTGAATGCTTCCAATGTGACATTGGGAGTTCAGTCACCCATGGAAGAAGGCCAGCAAAGCCGTTTGGATGTCTCCAGTTGGAAGGAGAGCTGGCCATGCTGTTTTGTTTTGTGTTGCTTTGGGTGAATCACCCCTTGATCATGAAGCTCCTACTGAAAGTCCCGTGGGCCCCGGGTGGGTCTGGCAGGAGCGGCGGCTCTGCAGGGCTGGGCAGCTCCAGTGGCTCCGGGAGCATGGCCCCTGCAGCTGCAGGCCTGCAGTGGCGATGGCTACCCCTGGCCCAGCGCTCCAGCAACACCTTGGGGCTGTGGAGAAACCAGTGCCCTCTCTCCATCCCTCCCCTGGGTGGCACGGAGTGGCCTGGGACTGGGCAGGGCCCTGCCTGGTGCCCTTGGCTTGTCCCTCAGTGTGTGGCAGCACCACAGCCAGGCCTGCTCTGGGCAGCTGGCATGGCCGAGGGCAAAGAGAAGGCTGCACCGGTAATGCCTCTGGGTGTGCCGCAGGGCACACGGCACAGCTCCAGTTGCTGCCTACCAAAACAGCTTTGCTATAACAACCATGGCAGTTTCTCTCTCGGGGTCTGCATGACACTGTGCTTTCATCAGCTCCTGGGGCCAGTGCCTCACCAACGCCAGCCCTCTGGGGCAGGGATGGCCTCTTGCCTGGCCTCTGTGCGATTACCCACCACCCACTGTGAGTGTGACTCACTCAGCTTCAAGGACTTAAAATGTTTTTTAAATTGTTAGTGCAATGGGGACAATTATAGCAGTGTAGATGGTGTATGTTTTTTCCTACCAAAATGGTGCTCAGTGCTACTGAGGCAGCATGACTTATCAGTGCTATACTTTGTGCACTGACTTTTAATCTACAGGATTTAAGTATGCCTCTTAATTGTGTGTAAGATTTATGAATGCAGTGTTAAATTGCACGTCTGGGAGGTTTTTTTAAAATAACAAAATGTAAATTGCCAAGCTTTTCTGAAGTTTACAAAACACTTATCTATAGCTCTATCAGTTTCCTACCAAAAGCCAGCCAACCTTGTGGTACTAATCATCCGTCTGGGTGGGGTACTGAGGGAAAATGTCCAAATTAACAGTTAACGTAGATTATTTAATGCATAAACTTTCCTAGGCAGAACTAATGTGGCTTTTCTTTGCCTTAGTCAGCCATTTTTCAGTCTCTGTTTCAGGGAGCCGTGGGGTTTGCTTGAAAACCAAATCCAAGAGAAGCCTGTTGTCCACAGCCATACACTGCCCTGTGATGGTCTGCAGCATCTCCTTTTGACAGTTCTGGGTGCCTGCAAGTCCAAAGAAGGCTGAAAGCTGCCAGTTTACTGTAATACAATTTGTAAGAGAATTAAGTTTAAAACAATCAGGGGAATTTTACTTTGGAATAAGAGTGTCCACATGAAGATACAACGAGTTTTAAGTCATCTGCTCTATATTCACAACTCTTGTTAATTTAGCTTAGCTTTTGCTGAGCACCTTCTTGAGGATAAGCACATTGGCACAGGGAGGTGTTGAGTTTGCTTTTGTTTTGTCCACAGGGCATTTGCTGCCAGGAAGAGTTTTCCACTGCTTAACATGGCTCTCAGAAATATTTCTGCATGTGTGATTGTGGTGCTCATGTTCCCCTCTCTTCGTGGTGTTGCCTTTTCAGACCAGGCAGCTGCTGGAGGAAACCATCTCCAACATGGTATTGCCGACCTCACCAGCAGGTGCCTGTTAAACAAATGCCCTGCACAGGGGAACTGGTTGGACCCTGTGGCCTCCAACCCCCCAACACCCTCGTCTACTCACCGAATTGCTGGGTTCGTAACGCCGTGCTTACAAAGTGAGAGGAGTATCACCCCTCCCCAGGACATGATGCCAAAAGTGGGGGCTGAAGACTCTGTGCCCATGATGGGAGGACGGGTGACACTGAGCACGTGAGACAGGAGCTCAGGGGCACGCTGAGCTGCACTGGGGAGGTCCCACTTCTTTGGCCAAGGCACATCATGTGAGAGCCGAAGGGAGCCTGTGTCGATGCTTGAGGGCAGTGATGGGTGCTGGGGCAGAAGGAGAAATCCAGCCTGCCGGTCAAATGGGAAATGCACAAGGAAAAAAGTCACATGTCTTATTTTTAACTGTCATATTTTTTTAATGAGTGTTACTATTGGATTCTTCAGCAAAATGCCTCTCCAGGCTTAATGAAATTTGCAGCCTGGCCATGATTTAAGCCTGGTTTGTAAGTGATGCTAAAGGTTATGTGGTTGAATAGTTGCCTTATCCTGTATATTGCCAATGATAACTGAGACTGTAAAAGACAATACAAGCAATACTTGCATTAATCAGCAAATGAATTTGCTCTGCTTGTGCTAATATTGATTTTTTTCCTTCACTTTTTGCAAATCCTGGCTAATGAATTTCCTGGCAAGAGTGATTGCCAAAAAAGAAAATTTTGGTCAAATGTTGTAGAATTTTGGTGGCATATAAAATGAGGGTTTAGATCCCATGGTATATTTGCTAGAACCCAATTCCAAAGTTCATCTTGCCAAGAAAAATATGAAATATTATCTGACTTACTTGCAAACAGGCAGCAGACAAAATTGCTTCCAGCATGTATTCAGTGAATGGCTTAAAACTCCATAAAAGAAAACTGAGTCTCTGAGGCAAAGGCTGTTGAATAGTTAGAACAGTTACTTGCTATATTTTATTTAGCTAACTCCCTGTGCACATTGTGACCTCTTAGAACTTCACAACCGAACATAGCTCAGGAGCTTCTACTGTAATACTCAGTGCTTAAAGTCAAGCTAAAAGAAAAACTTGTTTAATTGTAGCAGTGTTAAGGCCCATCTCCTCCATGGCTGAGTGACTAGAAGGCAATGGGATCAATGCATGTCCAACAGGGATGTATCAGCTAGTTGGTTACCCATACATCTCCTCCCTCCCTAAAAGGTCCTAGTAATAGTCATTGCAACTCTTGTCTCTCCACTGGCTAGGAGCAGCAGGAATAGGTGTCTTTTGTCTAGGTGTCTAGCACTTTTCAACAGCGCCTCTTGAGCATTGTACAGAGAAGGCTAGTGGTAGCACCGTCATTTCCAGATGGGAAAAATGAAGCAACAGAGCTTGCGGCTGGAGGCAGACATGGTGAGGGTCTGTTGCATTCGGTGTCATCAGAGTTATTTTAATTTTAAGCTAATTTTTTATATTGTCAGACTCAATATCATCAGTGTCACTACCATGCCTATCTGCAGCAAGGCCATCGCTGCTGCTGACACTGTGGTCATGGTGTCACTGCTGATAATTTAAGTCTGACATTAGAAAGATTAATTTACTATGAAAATGACCCTCGGGAGACTAGTTCAGGCACAGGATGAATCATATTTGAAAAATTGGATGTCTCATTGTTTCAGAAGTGCTAATTAACTTTTTTTAACCATCAAAAGTGGTGGATACAGATACATCATGGCTGCCCATTTCATTCCAATGGGATGGCCGCAAGGAGTCAAAATACCCTTTTACCAGTCTGTGGTAGGTGGGATGACTTCTGTGTTGTGCTGGAGCTGAATCAGACTATTTCTCTCTCATGCGTTTTCACTGTGAAGGTTGGAAAAATATGTCTTGGATAAATTTGGAGCTAAGTTTTTTCAAACATTTTTTTCGTCTTTTTCTGGAAAACCTAACAATCAAATATTTGTGCAACTCTTTTCCTGCTCTTTGAGAGCTCGTGTCAGATACTTGGTCTGCTCAAGTGCTTGTAGCCGCATGTAGTGCAAGATGGAGCACAATCAGAAGAAAGAGTAAGTTTTTTGCATCGGCCTTGCTAGTACAGGAGTGTTTATCACATCTAAAGATGTCAATGTTTAGTATAGACTGTCTCTAGCCAGAGGACTATGAAGCAGCTTCCTTCTGAAAAACATTTGCATAGTGCCCCTGTTATAGCAGGTGGTCATATGGACAATTAAGAGTAGAAAACTTCTAAAATATTTGTTTAGAAGTGCACTATTATGAGAATTGCCAGCTCTGCACAACTCTCCAAAGATGTACATTCACTGGCTGATCACCAGAGCCTCTGTTTGGAGAGTCTGGAGAACAGCAGAAATTAAACCAAACTTATGTTTTAAATCTGTAACTTGCTAGGTTTTCTGATAACTTATCTGCTTTTCTTTTTTTCTGATGTTATTCTCATTTTCCTCACTGTTTCTCCTGATGACACCTTTCATCCAATATTCTATAAAATATGATAGTACAAAACTCTCAAGACATGGAGGCTATAATAAGACCCAGCAGTGACTCTAACTAGGGAATTTCTGCCACTTAAGTATTTTTGTCTTACTATGTTGACCTGTTTTATATGCCCTAACAGCTTCTTACTTTAGGAAATTTTGTGTCTCAGCTGTGCAGAAAAAGCTGGAACGTCTCTGAGATATGTTTGAGGTGAGCTAATACACCTGCTTGCACATGAAGGGTGTAGGAAGAGGAGAAAGAGGATATGATACAACCAGCAGCATTAATTCAGTCTAATAGTCTGCTAGCAGTAGATCAAAACAAAATAAAAATGTATTTCCCTCTTTATTTTCTTGACTCCTGTTTGTGAAGTGGGGTCGTGCAATGCCTCCAAAACACCATTCCTTACATATTTTCAGTCTGAGACTTTGGGTGCTCAGAGCACTTCTGCAGCAGACCTCCAGGGTTTGGTCTACTTTTCTCTGCAGAAAGCCACATGTCTGCGGCCTTGGCTCAATGCTGTTAACTGTCCAAACCATCATCTGAACATTAATAACGGATTCTGAGTAAGCTCTCCAGAGCAGTGATATAACTGTAAAAAACCCCATATTCCAGTGCACTTTCCTCTCTGTTCTCCCAGGATCAAAAAGTATGAGCTCAGCTCAGTGCAGTTTGAGTGGCAGCCCCAAGGTGTGTTTATGCAACGTTGCCGAGGATTTTTCTAATGTGGTCTGCTGAGTTCAGTTTGTAAGAGCTGAGGTTGGTTTTGCAAATCCTCTCGTCCTCTGTGAATTGCCATATTTGTTGAGGTAAGACAATAATTGAAAACCGTAACTTCTGGGTTCAGATGCCAAGGTGCTAGAAGCAGGTTCCTTTCGTTGGGAGGTCTCTGATGTGAAATCCGTTGTTTGAGAAGGACCGCTGGGATGGATCTGTGCCTAACCAGTGTAACTAGCGTCTCTGCTGCTGAGTTACTCAGGGATATAGAGTTAAAGGAAGCTCTGAGTGCTCTCACCAGGACTGCTCTCCCCTGCTTCGCCTCGGTCCTGCTGCACAGCTACAGTTCAGACTTCAGGCTCCTGCTCTTTCTCACATCCATGCTAATAAGCAAGGTACTACTGATGCCAGTGCTGTCAGCCGTGCCTGCAAACTCGCCTCTCCCTGCCGGTTCTGGGGCATCGGTGGGATTTTTGTTTCATTTCATATGTAAAAGCTCTGTCTTGAATGTATATGGTTGAAAGCTTCCTGATGGCTCTTGCTTGGAAACTTGGCACTGCTGAAGTTGGAGGACAGACAACTCATGCATTAGATTTCGTAGAACAGCTTTCTTGTTTGAAAAGAAAAAAAAAACCAAAAACCTACATTCACAAAAAAGCATTTGGTAGCATGTGTCAAATCCATCTGCACATGTAAAACATGAAAGAGAGGTGAAAACTGTTATTAAAATGTAAATGCCAAAATTCTGTAATAGATGGGAGATTCAAATGACCCTGTTTCAGCAATAACCAACCATAAGATTCATAATTTATTGGTGTATGTGTGCAATAAATACATCTCATTCGGCAGAGGGGAGCTCTGGCCGACATTTGTGGGCCACCCTGTGCACAGCGCCTGGGCTACTCGCATCCAATGCTCCAAAACCAGACTGCGGGCTGGCAGCCAAGAGATGTCAGTGACCTTCCAAGTTAATTTGCTTGTATTCACTAAAGCAACTCAATTTTGAATGCAGCTTTTCCCTGGCCATCTTCTGTGGAATTTTATCTGAGCTTTTGTATGGGTGTGTTAAACAAAAGCAGACATTTCTTGTCACTGAGAGACATTATTTAAAAGATGATAGGCTCCTAAAGATGCAGCTAGGTGCCCACTAGGATTTTCTAAAAGCTTATTTTTTCTGGAAATATGCTTAATTCTTATTAATATCAGTATTTTCATCAACTTCAATTTAAACTGGGCATCTAGGTAGTTTGAAAGTCTGTCTGAGTGGTTATGAGCATGTATTTATACCCCAGACCCCTCAGAAGTCAGGCCTTTAAATATTGCCATGATGGATGACAGTGGTAAGTTCCTGAGTGGACTCTTTATCTCTTAGTGGCTGCTCAGCCTCGTCCGGCTGCCCAGGCCAGCTCTGCACACCACGTTCAGAGCTGAGAAACAGGGCAGCACTACAGCAGCAAGGGAATGAGAGCTGTCGGACGCCTGATGCTCGGTGAGGTCTGGAGAAGTTCCTCCTGGGCTGAGGAATGTCATTTGTGTCGCTGTCTGCTAGACTGAGAAGCTGTTGTAGAAGGTCTTTGATCTTGGCACCCTTTTAAATTTCTTACTGTCAAAATAGCTGCTGCCCGTGGGGAGTGTGGGAACCAGGCACCATACAGCAATAGCAAGGCGAGTACTTGGAGCAGAGATATTAGCGGACAATGTAATAAGTGAGCGAGCAAATGAATACCTCAGGCCATTTATCATGAGCCAGATATGCAGGCAGAGCTCTCTGCAGCTCTGTTAAAGAGAAAAATAGCTCCATGACAACGTGTCTATCAGTGTCAAGGAGACTCTCTAATTTACTGACGTCTGGAGATAGCTGCCTCTGGGGGAAGGAAGATCATGGTTATCTACTCAGGCACCAGCCAATAAGCAGACCATGCTGTGTGCTATATTGAACGGAGGAAGAGCCTTGCCCGGTACATGTGGTGCTGAACATACCTTTCTTGAAAATGACTCTGGAGATCTGCCCAGATGGTGTACTACATCTATTTCTCCAATGTACCAATTAGCATTTGAGAAGGCAATGTGGATGGTTCTTAGCACTTTCTCAGTGGGTCTAGTATTGGGATTTTACTAATTTCCTTTAAAAAAATTTATTGGCTGCTACTAGCTAGCTGGCAAGTGCAAAATCCAGCACCTGTGTTGCTAGATACCGCCTGAGCAGCGAGCAGCACAGGTGACTGCTGGGCCATCTGCAGTGTGTCACATGTCATTTGCGCCACTGGGGTGGAGAGGGAAGGATCACCTGGAGACAAGGAGCATAGCAATGGTGACACTTAAATGCAGTTCCCTACCCACTACGTTTTTAAGGCTCCACACCGTGATGTCTCTCTTCGGCTCTGACCCGGGAGGATGGACACCAGTGTGCTGCCCTGCAGACCATACCCAGGCAGGAGCAGGCCGATGGCCAGTGCCGGCACAGCTCAGCACGCTGCGCTGCCAGGTGTAGGAGGTATTTTGCTGTCTGCAAGTGGACAAGTGAAAATATTCAAGTGGGGGAAAGAGTGTTTCAGTTTATGTTCACCTTTGATTAAAAGGCTGTTGGGAAGATGTTGTGAGAGGGTGGGAATGTACTTCAAAGTTGTTTCAGATTGACAAGTAATGATAGCATGTTTATAGGTACAGATGGGAGAAAAATCAGCCACAAAGGGAACTCAATTTTATTTATCGTTAATTTTGACTTGCTTCAGCAGATGTTTGCTGGGAACTGTTTTAACCTGCTTAATTTATCTCTGTGTAATGGGAAGCAGATAGCCTCAATTAAAAGACTGATGAGTAAGTTCTTTAATGACTTTCAATAGTTTTGGCTATTATTGCTGATACAGGACACTGAATCCTGGGAGCTGGGATTGGAATATTATGTAAAATCCAAACCACATCACAGTTATTTGTATACAGTGAATTTGCTACATGTCTGTTTCCCTTCTTGGCTGTGTGGAAAGTTGCCAGATATTTGCTGCACATGATCTTAAATCCTGAAGTACACAAAACAATTTTGAAACCTGTGATGCCACCCACTTACCTACCAGGTAGGGCAGAATGTTCCCTTGGCTCTCCTTCAGTAATTCACTTGGGGATCTAGTTTTCATGAACCTCAGTGAATCAATGGCAGCAGATCCCTGAACAGGAATTTAAGTAAAATGTTAAGACTAACAAGCTGGGTTTTTTCTGTTTGTTTGTTTCTTGAAGCACCTCTAGTCAAGAAGTTTACAATAGCAAACACAATGCAGTAAAACCTCATGTTAGCAAGTGTGGTTCAAAGGATATATCACACACAGCCTTTCAGATATCTGGTATGTATACACTCTTTTTAAAATACCAATAACATGCATACAATACATACTACTTACATTAACAGGGTAAACGGCAAAACACCGTGGCTGTTGCATTTATTCTGCATCCCCTAACATTTTTGCCTGCATCACCCCTATTAATCTGTCCTATCTGGGACTGTCCTTAATGTTTGCAGACAACTTAGGAGCTTCCACGATTGCTGGGCAGCAATTACCCGTTGCAGACACCCAAGTGACCAGCCCGCAGGATGGCTTTTCTTCTTCCGCCATGCAGAGAGGTTTACAAAATGGAGCCAGTCGTAACTGAGAGCGGGTCTCATTTTTGGTTTTGTGGTGTTGATAAAGGGAAGTTGACTGAAGAGTGTTACTGGAAATATTTGTCTGATATGTCTCGGGTTTGGCAGACCACAGACAAGCCAAAGAGAGCTTTGTGGTGCCAGCAGCCACGTGTGCTGGTGCAGCTGTGCTGGCTGGGGACCAGCAAAGATGCCAGGGCAGCTGGCACTGCTGGAGTGCAGCAATGGGACTAGCACTCCTTCAGGAAAAAAACCATTTTCATCCCCATTTTCTGCTCTGCAAGGAATTCTGAGATGCAAACCTTTTTTTCTTGTTTTATTTTTTTTTCTCAAAGAATGAGAATGAAGTAGTTTAGATGATGTGAAATAAAGTTTAAAAATAATGTTGAAATGAAAGATTAATGTGATCTCTTGAATGTATATATTCAAAACAGGGTACTTTGACGTTACTGAATTGTTTTGTTTAATTTTTATTTTTCTGCAGCCTATTTTTTTCAAAATTTGCATATTTCCCATTGTTCATACAAATGACGTGAGCAGAAAAGTTTCAACAGAAAATTTCCCAACAACACAGAACATGGGGATAAAGCACTAATATTGTGGTATCTTGCAGTGCTATTCTCTTGTTTTTTTCAGGAACTGACCATGTGCACAGCAGTGAGCAGACTAGTGGACAGAAAAGGCGGCAAGTAATCTGGACTCTGGTTATGTCAATATTTGTGTCAAAATTATTACTGGGATGAAGTGGACCATTGACTGGATTTCTCTCCTCACTGTGCCCCAGCTTGGCTTCGGTTTCTCTGTCTGCAAAAGAAATGCATTGCTGTTGTCTTCTTCCTCCTCACAGGTGTGATTCATGACTCTTGCTCAGGTTAGGATAAATTTGGTGGTAAAAACTGCAAATTGTTATTAGGAGGGAGGATGACACAGTCTGTGTCCCAGCAATCTTGCAATCAAAGACTGTGATGTGAGAGCACCATCATGCAAAGACATGCTGGTAAGCCTCAATTATCAGCCTGCTTTCTGGGGAATTTTACTGCCTTGTCCTTCTTCTTGATATGTTTCTGTGTGCTTATTTTTGTGTTTCTCTGAACAAGTCCTGGCAAGTACCATGAAAGCTTTTGCCCCTTGCAGTAAAATAATGGAAGTTTTTTTCCATTGCACTATTTTATGAGAGCATAAAAATTCATGACATTTATGGAAGTTTGTGTCATGGAGCAGGTGGCTTGTTAGCCTTTATTTTATTTTACTAGACTCATTTGTACACATATAATATTAAATCTTTGTCATAAGTTTGTGAATTATGCTAAGATATTGTCTGATATTGCTATCTGAGGAACCTGAGGAATCTTTGATGATGGTGACTAAGCAAGCAGGTATATTTATCCAGTCTAGATTTTGGTGTCGTGTTTAAATGCTCCATATCAGATAGGAGTGATAGGACATAAAAAAAGAGAGCAACCGTAAGGCCGGAGAGTGGCAATCTGCCACTGATGGCTTGCATATAAACTTAGCCAGCTAGCTTAGCTTCTCCCTTCAATATCTATTATTGTTCTACCTCATTACAGGCATGCTGCAAGCCTGAACTAAGTGGGGATAGTATTTCCTTGGTATGTGTAAAATGCTGTGGTAACTAGCCGAACAGCTATCTTGGTAGGCACATGGAGAAATAAGGAATTCAAATGACACGAACAGTCAGGACTCTGGATTGCCTTCTAATCCAGATGTTCCCCCACGATACTGCTGGGGTGCTGGTTTAGCAGCAGTAAAACCCGACTGTGCACTTCTCTCTCTGCAGGTTGTATTCAGCGTGTGCCAGCAAAGACCTTTTTAAAGATGCTCCACTTTCACCAGCTGGAGGGATTTTTTAAGTTGTGGGATGAAAGGGGGGCTTCTGGCTCTCTTTATGCAGAAGGCAGTTGTCAAGTCATTGTTTGCCATGATTAGATGGTTACTGTGAGTGTCCTACATTACAGTGAAACCTGTGTTTATGCCCCTCCTGTACTTATGGCCACCTGCTTTAGGTGGTCACTGGTGTTAATAGCCGATGAAATCTCATTCCCTGGGAAATGTCCTCTCTTTTGCATAATCCTTCACTCTCTAACAGGCAGCCACCTGCCTGCCATGCTTTGGCCACCTGTGGGCCTGCCCAGCTGTGTAAATTGCATTGCAATCAGCGTGGCAAGGCAGCTCGAAAGAGGCACCACTCGGCGCCAGCAGATTACTGTGTAACATGTTTTCAAGCCATTGACTTTTACATTGCAAACAAAGCCTTTTTATTTGACCTTTTAAATGCTCTGTTGCAAAACGCACAGGAAGTGCAGTGACAGCATGTATGTGGAAATTGCTTTCATGCTGATTTTTGGTGTACTTTGGCCCATTACAGTGGTTACAGAGGTTTCTTTTCTTTTATTTTTTTCTTTCTTTTTTTGGTAGGGGGTGGTTCCCTAGGGTGTCCGTTATTAACATGTTTAACTCTAATCCATTAATGGCATCCCTGGCTGTATTCCCAGCAGATACATCTCTAAGGCTGGAAGGAGTGACAGGCTTGTCATCTCAAAGATGCATATTCCAGCCCTCCTGCAAGTGTTCCCTGCTTCACTGCAAGTCCAGCCCATGTGCCAGGATGAACTTTTCTCTTGACATCTTACCTAACACAACTGATTAACTTTTCACTTTATGCCATCTAGCTTCCCCTGCACTGCACACAAGCTGAATGCTATTTTCTGTCACCATTCCTGAGCCCTGACTGAGGGAGCTGTTTTACCTGCATATTACCTGACCACATGCCTGGAGCCACAGAGAGATCAGGCTGGGAAGGGCTGGTCCAGCAAAACACTTAAGTGCACACTTAATATAACTACTCTGGTGCTTAAAAAGGAGTAAGGTCAAACACTGGATCAGTGCCTTGTTTTGCCTAGGCGACAAGCTGCTGGGGAAGGATTTTGATTTAATCAGATGCAAGAGCTCATGTTGTCCTTGCTTCTGCCTGTAGTCTTTGGTCACAGCTTTTCCCCTGGATCTTCAGTGTGGGTTTTCGAACAGTCACCCTGCTCTCGCTCTCCTGGGGACACAAGCATTGTGAACATGGTGCCTGCAGACTCAAACACAGCAATCCATTCCATCACCTGTGAAATGCCAGACTGGTAAATTAAAGCCAGGGCTTAAATAGAAAAATTGAGAATAGAGCCAGAACTTTCACATTGCTTGGGATTGTGAGATTCATGTCCGTTCAGCCCTGGAGTAGTGAGACCTTGGGCACCTTGCAAAGGTGAATGAGGAGGGAAGAAAATTGGAGCAGGCTTTCTGCTAGAGTGGCTTTGCAGTTGAAGAAAAGCTAGGCTCAGTTCTTTATTTTGAAACAATTTTATATCCTGATTCTGAACTTATTCCAGACCAAGACTCTACATGTTCACAGAGCTACACAGCTCCCATCATCTATAAAAAATGAATTATTAACTAGGACTAAGAGACACTGACTGTAGCCTTCTCGCTCAATGACTCACCCCGGCTGCAGAGGTCCACCTGGAACCAGACAGTGAAGGGCCCTTGGCCGGCTCCCCCCTGTCCCAGGCGATACCTGTGCCATTGGGCTCCCTCCTCTTTGGCAGGCAGCAAAGCAGCAATTCTCTCTCACTTTCTGTCTCTGAGCAGTCATTCTTGTGAAAAGCTTCAGTTTTCATATGTCAGCCAATTTGACCCAAATGTTAGCTCACTGTGTCATTAGAAACGTGCCAGGCAGCTCCAGTGCTTGGCCATCTCTTCCTCCACTGCAGCCACGTGCCGTTCTGAGTGCAGTTTGGCGGCGGCTGCAGAGCCCTGGCCAGCAGGACCCGCTGGAGCCGGCGCAGCAGCTCAGTGCCCAGGGCAGGCGCAGCACAGATGTTGCTGACTTTCACTCATCAAAGGCTTATTGACGAGTGCTCAGCTGGGTATGGGCTGGGGGGGGAGTTCTCTGTGCTACAACAGAGCAACAATAGCTGCCAGGAATCTCACTTTTTGGGGATTTTCAAAGAAATATAAACTAAGTTTGAAAAGGAAGATGCTGCTTAACACGATATGACAGATGTATTTACACTAGCAGAATTACATTGTATCTTGTGCTTATTTCCACCAGACTTGAAAGAAAATTGGAGATCTTGGCCAAGAGATTAGAAATGTGGCCACATTGTCTGAGGAGTTGTTTTCCCCTCACCATGCTCATCAAAGTTCTCTGGCCAGGCCATAATCTTAATTAGTTGGATGGGTATAATCCAGGAATAAATCCTCAGTGTGAAGTTAAGCTGGTATTGATAAACTCAGGCTTGGATAATATCATTTAGTGTGGTAGATGTGTGGTTGCTGAGCATTAGCTATAGCATGGCTGCAGTGGCAAGCCCACACATCTAGGATCTGTTCCTATTATGACCCTGAGGGTAAGGACAGCAAAGTGCTCTTTTTTGCCTTGGACTTTCTGGTAGATTAAGCCTTGGTTTCTCAGTTCACTGGTAAAACTTCAGGCAGCAAAATACCTGGTGTTTGGATATTAACTAGGTATTGAGTGTTTCAGCTGAGTGCAATTAAAACACTTAAACAGCAGTAAAGTAACATGAGGCATCCTTTTGCCTATAGATATTAATGGCAGAGTGAGACTGACTTCAAGTCTTCATTAGAATTTCCATTTTTCCCGTAAATGGTGAAAACAAATAACATTTACAGCTTCTGTTTCAGTTCTCAGGTAGGAGTTGTGTGTATTTTTTTCCAACTATACCAGAAGTCAACTATTCATTGACTTACCAAAATACATTATTCCTCCCTGCAAATCTTGCCTCCTTTTGCATCCTTTAGCCAGTATGATTGCCACAACAGCACTACCGAGTTTGGTTGCAATGAATGGGCAGGTGCACTGGATTCTTTTCTTATGGCCTGGATGCTGAAAGACCTGTTGGTTCTTACAGCTTCACTGTATCTGGGATTGTTGTTTGCTTTATATTAAGGCTTGCGGTAACACTTGCTCACGTTTCATGTTTCATATTTAGTGGGAACACTGCTTGCACAAAGAATGCAGCCAAAATTTTTTGAAAGGAATAGTTATTTTGAGGACCTCGATTTAAAAACAAAAAAAAAGAAATACTGAGAAATGACATGCTGAAAAAATTGCAAGCTGACCACACAAAGCAGTCATTCATTTTTGGAAATCTTGACCAGCAATATTTTGGCTTGTTAGGCACATCTCAGTTTACACATATCAGTGCTGTACCCAGAAGCCAATATGTGCTTTGATCACTGAGAATTAAGTCAATACATGAATGTGTAGAAAACTCTGCCAAGGGCAAAAAATCAGTCCTTACACCAACCGTAAAAATGTGTTGATTTATTTATTTGTATTGTCACTCAAAGAACGTTGCCACAATCACATTTAAAGTATTAAATAGATTGTGGCTGAGAATTACATTTTAGACAGCTAAGGCAAGTTTTTTTCTGTTAAAAAAGTAAAATAAAGCAAACACAGGAAAGAAGCTCTGGGAGAAGGAGCCGAAGGAAAGCAGTAAATCTGCAAAACAGAAGGGTAAAGCACACTGTCCAAAATATCTTGCTTGAGATTTATGGTGAACGATAGTTAAGTACTAATGAAACAAGGCACTCAGTCTTTATCTGACTTCACTTGTATTTAATGTTTCTCATTGGACTACAAGAAGAGACCTTAATGATCTTAGTGTGTAGCTAAAAATTCACTTCAGTAATCTATTCTCGAGCCTCTTTCTGTCTGGAAAGCTTGAGAGGAAAGTTGTGCTGTGGTGAGGGGAGGATCTGGTGGCGAAGCCTCGCGACAGACCCACTCTTAGATGGTTTGAACTGCGGCATTGAGCACAAAATGCAGCTTCTGCAATGGCGATGCTGGCAGAACTGCAAACAAGGAATTACAGTAATCCCATCTAGATGTTATTAAACTGTGCAACTGCTTTCAGAACAGCAAGGGACCAGGCAAGATTTAATCCAGAGTCCCTTGGGAGGCAGTCCTGAAGGGCAAAGGAGTCCAGGAAGGCTGGACATTTTTCAAGAAGGAAGTCTAAAGGCGCAGGAGCAGGCTGCCCCCATGAGCTGAAAGACGAGCAGGCGGGGAAGAAGACCAGCCTGGCTGAACAGGGAGTTTTTGCTGGGACTTGGGGGAAAAAAAAAAGAGAGTTTACCATCTTTGGAAGAAGGAGCAGGCAACTCAGGAAGACTACAAGGATATTGTTAGGTTATGCAAGGAGAAAATTAGAAAGGCAAAAGCCCAGCTAGAACTTAAACTGGCCACTGCAGTTAAAGAGAACAAAAAATGTTTTTGCAAATATATCAGCAACAGAAGGAGGGCCAAGGAGAATCTCCATCCTTTATTGGATGTGGAGGGAAACCACCACAAACGATGAGGAGAAGGCTGAGGTACTTAATGCCTTCTTTGCCTCAGTCTTTAATAGTCGGACTAGTTATCCTCAGGGTATTCAGCACCCTGAGCTGGGAGATGGCAATGGGAAGCAGAATAAAGTTCCAATAATCCAAGAGGTAACAGTTAGCAGCATGCTACTCCACCTGGATGCCCACAAGTCTATGGGGCCAGGTGGGATCCACCCGAGGATACTTAGGGAGCTGGCAGAGGAGCTTGCCAAGCCACTTTCCATCATTTACCAGCAGTCCTGGTTAACCGGAGAGGTCCCAGCTGACTGCACGTTAGCTAATGTGACACCCATCTACAAAAAGGGTTGGAAGGAGAATCTGGGGAACTACAGGCCTGTCAGCCTGACCTTGGTGCTGGGGAAGGTCATGGAGCAGATCATCTTGAGTGCCATCATGTGGCAGGTGCGGGACAATCAGGGGATCAGGCCCAGCCAGCATGGGTTCATGAAGGGCAGGTCCTACTTCACTAACCTGGTCTCCTTCTATGACAAGGTGACCCCCTTGGTGGATGAGGAAAAGACTGTGAATTTTGTCTACCCGGACTTTAGTAGAGCCTTTGACACTGTCTCCCACAGCATTCTCCTGGAGAAACTGACTGCTCATGGCTTGGATAAGTGCACTCATAGCTGGGTAAAAAACTGGCTGGATGGCCGAGCCCAGAGAGTGGTGGTGAATGGAGTCAAATCCAGTTGGTGACCAGTCATGAGTGGTGTTCCCCAGGGCTCAGTATTGGGGCCATTTCTGTTCAATATCTTTATTGATGATCTTGACGAGGGGATTGAGTGCACTCTCAGTAAGTTTGCAGATGACACCAAGTTGGGTGGAAGTGTTGATCTGCCTGAAAGTAGGAAGGCTCTACAGAGGGAGCTGGACAGGCTGGATCTATGAGCTGGTGCCAACTGTATGAGATTCAACAAGGCTCAGTGCCAGGTCCTGCACTTCAGTCACAACAACCCCATGCAATGCTACAGGCTTGGGGAAGAGTGGAAGGAGAGCTGCTTGGTGGAAAAGGACCTGGGGGTGATGGTCGACAGCTGGCTGAATATGAGCCAGCAGTGTGCCCAGGTGACCAAGAGGGCCAATGGCATCCTGGCTTGTATCAGGAATAGTGTGGCCAGCAGGACCAGGGAGGTGATCATCCCCCTGTACTCAGCACTGGTGAGGCCACACCTCGAATACTGTGTCCAGTTTTGGGCCCCTCATTACAAGAAGGACATTGTGGTGCTGGAGCATGTCCAAAGAAGGGCAATGAGGCTGGTGAAGGGTCTAGAGCACAAGTCTTATGAGGAGCGTCTGAGGGAGGTGGGGTTGTTTAGTTTGGAGAAGAGAAGGCTGAGGGGAGACCCTATCACTCTCTACAACTACCTGAAAGGAGGTTGTAGCGAGGTGTGGGTTGGTCTCTTCCCCCAGCTAGCAAGCAACAGGACAAGAGGAAATGGCCTCAAGTTGCACCAGGGGAGATTTACATTAGATATTAGGAAAAATTTCTTCACAGAGAGAGTGGTTAGGCATTGGAACAGACTGCCCAGGGAAGTGTGGATGTGGTGCTTAGGGACATGGTTTAGAGGTGGACCTGGCAGTTAGGTTAATGGTTGGACTTGATGATCTCAGAGGTCTTTTCCAACCTTTATGATACTATGATTCTATGTTTATAAGAGAGCAAGAGGTTGTTTCAGTTACATTTTAAAATGTGAGGCTTTTACCTCTCTTTTGACAAGCATAACTCCTTGACTTTTAGCAGATATGTAACGTGGATATAATAATCTCTGGAAATGTGTTTTGAGTAAATGACTGTTTTCAAGGATAAGAGAAAGAAACCAAACCTTCAGTTATGGTTAGGATTTTGGTTTTGCCAGTCAAAGCTCCTCTTCCTCTAAAACATCATAAACAATCTTTTCAACTGTAGAAGAGCCTGTCAAGAGATATATATAAAGATGTGAAGTAACAAGTGGAATGGCACACATTGACTGTCGCTCAGACTGATCTTGTTAAAAGGTACTACTGATGTAGATATCACAAGTTTTTTTGGAGAGTGTTTTTTTGTAATTGTTATATCAACACCTACAATCATTATAGCAGAAAAGAGACCCAGAAGGATTGATTTCTTCTGCAGGTTTTGAGTCTCCTTATTTTGAGCACTTAACACTGAATTTTCTGTCTCTCTCTTTCTCAGTAAGGCCATTGCTGTGCCTTACGCACATTGAATCCCTCCCTGAGTCCAATGGGCCAGCATCCATGACAAGAGCTAAGTGTGTGGGTGAGATCTCTGCTGGTCTGGAGCCAGAATCAGTATTCCCTCATTTTTTTAAAGTAATGTTACAGGGACGTCGAAAGTTATTTTTTTCTGTAGGGAAATGGAGTGATAAGACAATAAAAGTGGTGAAGAGACCTGTTGTGAATTGTGGCACAACGTGTACATGGAATAACCTTATCTAAACATGCCAAGTTGGTTGTTCTGAGTGGAGGCTGAAGGTCAGGAATGTACTTCAAATCATTCAGCTATCTGGGAGTAAAGACCTAAGTCCTGGCCAGCTGTTCAGACCAAAGTGAACGTACCTTCCCATGGTATGGACTTTGGTGAAGCCCTACCTCTAGACTGAACAGCTGGACCTGAGTAAGACCTGCATGCCAGGCATGGACAGTCAGAGAAGTCAGTGCAAGGATGAAACAGGACAGGTAATGTCAGAAAGCAGGAGAAGACAAAGGCATATCTGATCATTAACTTTATAATTGTTCTAAAAACCCATTTTTTTTTATTTGGGCAAAATTACAAAGATTGTTTGCAACAACTGAATGACAGCCTGATAATTCAATTTTGATTTGCTCTGGCAAGAGCATTTATAAGGACACATTAGCAATGGGGAGCTCTCAAAGCACGTGTATACGTGTGTGTATAGGATAGTGCCAAAGACACTGGGCATGTGCTCATGCCTACGTGCAAGGCAATGGATTCCGGCCACAAGTCCTGGGAATCAACAGCCCTTTGTCTCCCATCGCGCAGCCTCATCAGCCTTGGGCACATGGGAAACGGCTGTCGGAAGTCTCTGTGGCAGTGCCTTAGCCCCCAGGAAGGAGCACTGAGTCTGGAAAAGGATGCTGTGAAAGGTCGGCAGTTCCATGCTATTTTTGCTTGTTTATCTGGTCAGCGCCAGCCTATTTTGTGGGCAGCTTGTGCTTGTCTCAAGGTATTTGGATTTGATAATCTGATCAGTGCCAGTCCATTCTTGGCTTCTCTGTCCACCTGCTGACTCCCTTCTGGTGCTCCATCCATCTGTTACGAATTTACTTACAAAATGCATTAAAATAAATCACTATGATTTTATGTGCATAGGGATCCTGTTTCCAGCATTTCAAAAATCCTAATAAATAACTGTGTCTGTTAGTAACAGTATCATAAAATCTTGTATTTTACCATTAGTGATTTACAGGGAATGCCATGATGCTTAGAAAACAGCCTTTTAACATTCAAATTTGGTGGTTTTCAGAATTCATTTTATACTTTGTTGTTGGGTAATACAGGTTTTCAGACCAGGTGCATATGCTGAACACTATTATCAAAGAAATATGTTCAGATACAGAGTACAACAACAGCTTCCATCGGATTATTGCTTGACTGTAAAGAAGATCACAGCTGAGACCTGGGGCAATGGAAACGCTACAGATCCAGACATTTTTTAGTTTCTGGGCTATTGATTTTTCCATGGAGGAGGACTGGACGACCCTGCAAAGAGAGAAGACCATTTTCCGTCCTCTGCAGAAACTGATCTGAGCATTGTTTGTACCAGCACGAGTCATGCAATAGCTGGGGAAACCTGAAAAGGCTGACGGCACCAGTCAATGCCGGTCAGGCAGGGCAATGGGACTGGGTGCTGGCCGAGTCCCTGCTGGTAACAGGACTGGAGGTCATGGGGGAAGTAGGTGATGTTCAGACCTCCTTCCTAACCTGCAGTGGAGCTCCCCTGAGCTTCAGGAGCAGTGTGTGATGGGACGGCCACTGAAGGTGTAGTTCCATAACCATCAAACTGTTGAAGATATAGGAGAGGAGAAAGACTTGCTGGAGGGAAGGTGGAGACAGGTTGCAGACATGCTGGCATTTGGAAGCTGTTGAAAGGCCATGGGGACGTTTTGCAGCCAAGTGGCTCTGGTTGCCCCGTGTCCCTTTCTGCGGGTTCCTGCTGCTCATTGCCACCAAACTTCCAACTGTTTCCAGGGGACTGACCCTGAAGGGAACCTGCTGAATACAGCATAGTCGATGCCATTTTATCTTCTTGCTGAATGCTTGCGAGCTGTAGTTTATTTAAATGAAACCTTTATCTGTAACATATCAGTTAAAGCCATAATGTTACAGGAAAAGAAGGGCGGCTTGGCTGATACAGGGATTAAAATCTTTTAACGTTATATCCCAGATAGTGAATAATGTGATATAAAAAGATTCTAATGCATTCAGCAGGGCCAAACACAGCAAGACCTGAACAAACCCCAGAGGACACCAGCACAACGAACCTAAAATATAGGTCAATGTTTTCAAATTTGGCGTAAGTTCTTTTTGTCTAATTAATCTATATCTACCAATATGTTAATGAGAGGGAGACACAGAAAGCTGACTGCCACTGAAAGGTCCCCAAGGCTGAAAGAAAACAGTCCCAGCTTGTGGCTAATTATTTTTTTCCTTAAAATTTATTACTCTGAAAGATAAGCAAACATGGTGTTTACTTGACCTGTGCACCTTGTACCAGACTCTTTTTCCAAATACTGTTCTTTAAAACAGCAATTAAAATGATAGAAAAAGAGAAGAAAATGCTGCTGAAAACACAGCAGCACAACAATGAAGGAAGGGGATGAACACAGCTTGAAATTACAGCAATTGGTGCATCAAGGTGTTCATCACCCTTGTCCGTGGCCATGCAAGACGTGGGCTGAGTTTCCAGCCCTGCTGATTTTCCTCATGGGTCTCATGACATCTGCTGTTTTCTTCCTGAAAACCCAAGCCTGGAAGTGTGTTGCTAAAGGACGGTCTCAGCTTTGCTTTAGGAGATGCCTCTGCCCCATTTTCTGAGGGAGTAAGGCATAGCCATGGGACCCCAGAGTGGTCTGCAGGCAGCTGTCTGCTACCCTTGTCCATGCTCTGGGCTCAGTCAGCCCTTTGCACCTGCATGCATGGAGCAGCATCGGCCTTGGCACGAGGCTGTGCCAAGCACATGGTGCAGGGGTCATGGCACTGCAGCTGGCACATCACCCCTTGCACGTGGGGAGTACGGCGGCTGTTATCAAATGTTGTGGTTAACCATGCCTCATTTACAGCCTTTACATCCCTCACTAAGGTAAACTGTAATCCCCGGGGAGCTATCAGGATATCTGATTTATGCAAGAGACTGTAATAAACTTATGACAGTTATTTCTGTAGCTAATGGGAATGTAAAAATTCAGATAACATATGTTAATACTGATAAGCAAAATCTCTGATGAGAGCACCCCCCACCACTAGATAGGAAAACTCTGCTCTGACTGCTATAGTGCCTTTGCCCCTTGCTGTCAGTGAGGAACTTTCCTGAAAGATGAATTTGTGGAATAGAAGTAGACTACCAAGACTGAAGGTGTACGTCACTTGCCATAGATCTTGTTTTAACCCAAGCAGTTAAGTTGATTGTGCCTGTGTATGGTGACTCCATTTAACCTAAGATGAGGCAAAGAAGGGGACCTTTCTGATTTACATCATTGTGTTGCATCTTTGGAAGAAAATTTTAAAAATACGATGCCCAGTCAAAGCTCCTAGCAATGACAGCTTTGGCTACTGCACACAGCTGCTCGCACTAGTGACTGACTGGAGCCCAAAGGCTCGACATGGGGCCTTTGATCATTTGTCAATGCTTTCGAAATGCACAGCTTTTCTCCTTCGGTCCTAATGGCTTTATAACTGATTCATAATCTCAGTCTTCTGAATGAGGTTAAGATATGGCTGAATATGTTGCTGAGTAAATGCCTTGCTTTGTGGTATTTCTGTTAGGCTTGAAAGAAAGTATCACTGACTTGCCTAAGCAGAGGTTTATATTTCATATAATAGAGGATGTACATCCTGATGTGCATGCTGTTTATAATGCATCGATAGAATTTATCATAGGAACATCCAAACCTCTTAAACATGCACTAAATTTAACTTTAAAGCAATGCTAATTCAGGGGGAAAAAAAAGTATGCATCATCTGTCGTCAATTTTATAGTCTGTGATATGTGTAACCAATTGTTCTTATTTACATTAATTTGCATTGTGAAAAGCAATTTTACAGTTTCAGTCAGACTTAATAGGCAATTTGCAGCTCACTGCCTAATGGCGTAGTTACTTAAGCCTGCCCCCAGGGTACTTTCTAGACCTGATACGAGACTAAACCTTTTAAATGTTCAATTGAACATCTTAAAAAGTCAAAAAGTCTTTAGCTACTAGACCCGGTTCATACTTGCCTTGTCATATTTGATATTATTCCTACAGATGCCCTTTGATTCATATGTATTTTGCCCTATGCTGCGGAAATGGTGATTTGATTGTACAAAACATTGTGGCATGAATGGCTCCCCCTGCCCCCAGAGTGACTTTGCTGAAGGAAGCAGGTGAAGGTGAGAATGTCCTGGCAAGTCTTGCACCATGGCATTTGTGGTTCAGTAGATCTACTACCTGTGTTTAATGACTGACTTTTCACCAAGGCATCTCATCTTAATGACACATTTCCGCATTTATGAATGCATGAACCATCTCTGATAGGTGTGATAAAAGCTAATTTTAAAAGAAGACTGAATGAAAGCCCTTAATTCACAACAATTTTACTTCAAGTTGAATGTATTAGGGGCAAACTGAAATCCAAAATAACCTCCATTTGGGTGATGCTGCAGAGGCTATTGTGATTTTTGGCACTCTTGGAGCACTACCTAAGAAAGGTTCTTTGCCCCATCAAGTTACATTAGGAGCTTATAATTCTTCTAATAGTATGTTTGATCATTGAAGAGGCGCTTTGAGAAAGCGTATAAGCAGTCCTGTAGGGAAGGTCGCTGGTTCTGAGCATTGTAGATGAGGGAGGAATTAACAAGGGCCTTCTCAAAAGATGGACTCCCACTTCTTAATTCCTTTCTCTGGTTACATGCAACAAGTGAAGTTCACAGAATGTTCTAAGTTATCTATTTTATGAAGAATATAATGTACATGAGACTGAAGCAGGTCGCTGATGGTGAATGGATTGAGCAATGACCATGGTTGTATTTCTGGCCTTTCTATTTAGTGGGTCATGTGAAAGTGTCAAGTGGGAGTGAGTTTTGTAAGAATTACACAAAAGATGTTGTGTTGTTTGGTCATCCTTGTACTAATGATTAATGAAGACAATAGAGAGTTGGGATACTCGCTCATTTACATGAAGATATTGACAAGTTTGAGATCAGGATGAATCAAGACCTATGTTATTGTTGTAGCTTGACAGCGATCTTTCACATTCAGCAGTGTTCATTTCCAACACACTTTCAGATGTTGAGATATTTGTTTCTAACCCATGCTGATATCACATAGATATATGCACTTCGCAACAGATTATGAAAATGTGTGAATGTTATTGGATTTCTGTCTTCTCTAATATGATAAAGGAAATACGAGGTTTGCTAAATGCTATTTTCTAGGAAAGAATATTGTGCCACGCTGAACTAATGTAATACCACCATCCTTCTTTAGGAGTCTGCTTTATTTCTGCAAGAGGGTTTTACTTCAAAAGATGTCGCAATTCACTTCACAGTAGTATACAAGAGAGATTCCAAAAAATTGCTATAGCTGTATGCTACTTGGCATATCTTGCATTTGCAACATTGTGCAGAGTGCGGAGAGATAGTCAAGGAAAGTTATGTATCAAATCACCCCATGTCATAATGCAAAAAGTCCCTTATCTACAATGAGCTCGAAGTATTTGAGGCTGTGAATATCCCAGCCAGTTTAGCAAAAAATAGCTAAAGTAAAATTATGCTTTTATAATGTTTTTCAGCTAGATCTGGCTAGTTTGAGGCCATCTGAGCTTTGTGATGCATGGAGGTGGTGTAGGTAGCCTAGGCAATCTGGTACTGTCTATATTTGTACTTCAGAATATCAGTGATCTAACCTATTTTCAGTTTCAAACCTTTTTTTAAGATGGCCTTTGCTGTTTTCTCACTGCTACGTAATTAAAAAGCACAAAAGTTCAGAAATCAAAGTGTGAGAGGTTGAAGACAGCCTTTTAAAATGGGAGGTTTAGGACATTTTTACAGCACTAGCATGAATCTTACTACTTTTCAGAGGTTCATTTGTAATACGGCTAATATTTTTAGCTTTTTATGAAAAAAAGTGACAATTACGGCTGCACACAATGTGAACTGGATTCTGTGGCTGAAGGCGGCATTAGACCCAGGGCAGGAAGAAGGCTGGAGCTCCTCTCCCTCCACGCACGCCCTGGACGGCCTTGGTTAAGGTCTGACTTACCCCACTGGGGCCTCGCCACAGCCTGGGACTCTGGCAGGTGACTTTGCCATTGTCCTCTCACACCAGCTGCTTTGGTAATCCTGCTGCACAGTTTGCCACAAAAGCCACCAGGGAATAATGTTTTTTTCAACCTGCTCTGGATTCTTCCTCTGCACTTACCAAGAAGAAGTCCATACCTAATGATAAAGGCTGGTCACCGGAGACAACCATCCACAACTAAAGTTTGGTTTGCTCCCCCCCACCCCCCCCACCCCCACCTCCAGGGTGTTCACTCAAAGTCCTAAGGGTGTTGGGAGCAGTCACTGCTGTTGACCACACATTTTAGAAGAATGATCTTGTGGAACTGCCACCCAGTCTTTGTTCTACTTCCCAGACACCCAGCTGTCTGGAAGTCTCTGTAAGTCAGCTGGGTTTTGTGTTTCAAAGTCTATATTCTCCAAAATGCAGAAGTAATGTTTAAGAAAAAAAAAATCACAATAATGGAGGATTTTGGATTAGTTGAGTTCTTTTACCTTTAAATCGATGAGCGACAAGGACAATTTCTAGTTTGCTGCAGCACAGTGCAGTTGTTTTTTGTTGTTTATTAATGTTTAATAAACAGCAACCTGCAGATATAAGATGGTACTTTACAGACTAGTACTGCTATGTTATTGTGAAGGTGATGCACTGCATCTAACCCTTCTGGTAATGGACACTGGTCTTTTCATCTTTCATTGATTTTTGCAAGATGGGTTTTATCAGCTGAGCTACATACCCTCTAGGTTCATATTGGGTACTGAATATATTCATTAAAGCGTAGAGAAGAACTCAGGAAAGATATTAGTCCATTAATCACTTGCACATATAATGACCTTCATGCCTATATCTCAAAGTGGCCAGCCACGTCAGCCCAAGTGGCCACACCAAAGCACGTTAATTCTCAGCCCCGGCGAGAAGCAGGACAGCGCACTCTCTGAAGGTGGCCACAGGAGGAATGGAGTCCTGTGAGGAACAGGTGAGTGTGCGAAGAGATCATCCCAGAATGTAAAGAGTACAGCCAAGAGCAAACAGCTGTGGGAACATGGTCAGTCCCGGCAGACCCCGGCAGGGTGGGCACTGGGAGAGAGGGCAGGCCCTGCCCATCAGAGCCTGTGCCAGACCTGGCCCTCACTGCAGGAGCTGGGGTAATGCAGGGCTAATGGAACGCTGAGAGCTCTTCACCAACAGAAGGTGATGTTGTTCTTTAGACTGCTGAGATCCACAGAGAGGGAGCCTAGCATTCTGACATACCGAAATTAACTCCTGTACAGATTGCTCACAACTTACTTGCATAGACTGTTTCATGTCCACAGTCCTTTTCAGAGTCTAAGAATGATCATTAAGGCAAATTGGAAATCAAATGAACGGACATGTTGTGCTTTAAATGATTATGCCAGCATTTTAAAACTGTGATTACAGCATAGAACAAGGCAGAAAATATTTCTTTAAAAGGAATTATGTACAAAAACATGAAACCTTTTCTGCAACTATTCTGATAACAGAATGCAAAGACTAGCTGCAAAAACAAGACAGAGCCATAAAATGATGTTCAGCTTGAGTGAACTTTCTGTTTGTGCTGGTGCCTTGTCCTCCACTTCTGTGGCAGTGGGCTGCTTCAAAAGCGGTGGGGCCTCATAAAGAGAGACTGTGTCCCTTGTAGCTGCTGAAACCAGCATCCATACAACTTCAGGGACTTACCACTTGATGTTTAAGAGCGATTTGATACCCTACATCAGAGCTTTTGTGCAGCGATATTTGGCTTGTGTTTCTGCAGGACTATTACAGGACGCAACCCTGTGGCTGCCCGCAGGGCTGGGGGCAGGCAGGATTGGCATGCTGCCCTCACGCTGCCCAGCCTGGAGCAGCCTGGAAGCCAGCGTACCCCAGCATGGTGCTGTGCCCTTCTGAAGGAGGGTCTGCGCTTCCCTTGTGCGTTGCCTTCTCATCCATGATGTTAGGGAAGAGCACTCCAGCAGGAGCTGTGATGGAGAGTTGAGGGTGGACTTCATGTGCCTTGGGGAGCATGTGCATCGGGCAGGGATGGGCAGGACAGATGCTCAGCGGGGAGCCAGAACCGAAGCATGCGCCAAATGGAGGGATGATTTTGCGGATGCTCTGTGATGTTACAAAAACAACACTTAGGCTACCTGGGGATGTGGGTCTGACCCAGCTTCCCAGATGGGTACTTACACTTGCAGTGTGTGTGTATTCAGTCAAATCCCCTACCACAGAGATCAACTGGATCTTTGTCTATGTCTCTCGGAGTGAGATCAAACCTTAAAGTTCAGCACAACCTTCTGCCTTTTGTCCTTTTTTTTCAGAAGTTTTCTTTCTCTTTTCCTCTGTTGTGGTGTTTTGGCAGGGGTGGGAAGTTTGTTATAAATGCAAATCCCCAAGGGAACACAAGATCAGTTACTGCAAGTCAAGGGCCGATGTTGTCAGTGGAGGTCTCCCGAGGAGAGCTAGGCATGGCAGGGAGAAACGAGGGGAAACAACCAAGTGCTGACCTGCCACTGTGCCCAAAGGGCACTGTCATGGCAGTGTCCCTGGCGAAGTGGTGGGTTTCTGTGGCACGGCTGCCACCGAGGGCACTGCTGGAGCCCTGTACCCTGGGCAGGCATGGGGCTCTGGGCAGAGGCACTGGCAAGCAGGAGGGGCTGGATAAACCTTAGAAGTAATACCTGTCTACTAAAGTAAGCATGGCCTTGAGCACAGTAACATTGTCAAACAGGGCTGTCTGTGACTGAGATCACTTGTTTCCCACTTGAGTAGGAATGCATCAAACTGCTGCTATGATACAGCCTATGAGCTGTGTAAAGTGATATAAAAACACTTTTTAATTTATCCTGAAATTGTTCTGATACACTGAAAATACTGATTGCACTGACTGCTTTTGATTTACTTTTCTTTCTCATCCATATTGCTGTATACTTTCCAGATAACTCCAGTGTCTAATTTTCCAATTCTTTGTTTTCCTCTATCAAATCTCTGCTAGACTTTGAAAAAAAGACGTGACTCTATCATCAGCTTTATTTGCGAGATTTCGTTGACTGTCCTCAGAACACCCGCATTCAAACAGCTTGTCTGTGGATTTTTAGTTAACTGCTGGGAAAGCTGCTTTATGACAAAAGTATGATTAATGATTGCTTTTGCATGTTTCTTATAAATGAGATGCACTGTCACTAAATAAATACACAAATAAATGGGCTGGGTGTAAAAGAACATGTTTTTCACAAAAAAATGACATCCTTAGTGGTAAATTTTAACAGATGTCATGAAACCAAAGATATTATAATCTATTACAAAAAGCCTTTGAAGTTCTATTTTAATTAACTTGCAAAGCCATCAGGACTCTTGGAGAGAAAATGATATGTGTAGTGTATATCAAGAACTGCTTGAATGTGATCATGAGGATGTGATGGGCACGGCTGGGGAATAAAAGTACAGAAGAACAGAAGCTAAGAGCAGTACTACTGTAGCAACGCATAGTTGATATTTAGCAAAGCAACCCTGGCATGGAAAGCAACTGTGAAAAAATTGCTGCCACTCCCTTAAAAAACCCTTCTTATTCTAGCAGCAAAAGGGGAAAGGCTCTGAAGCTGAAGCCGGTGTTTGGAGAAGCTGAGCCTTAACAGAAGCAGAGAATGGGGTAAAAGTATATTCACATACAGATGGTGAATTTCTTTTAAATTGTTTTGCCTGGATGCTCTTGCTCTCAACCAATGTCAGTGGCTTGCAGCCCACTCGCAGGTCCCTGTCCTCACTCCCTCAGCAGCAGTGTGGGGCAGTAGGGTGATGCAGGGCACAGCATCCCCAGCCTGGCCAGCTGGACCTGCCCTGGGCCAGGTAGCACGGGTGGGGCCCATCAGGACTACTGTAGAAAGAAATGTTGTGAAGCTGCTCTAGAAGCAGCATCCTCCAAGACCAAAGCCCCAGCCAAGCAAAAGCAGGAGCCCCAGCACCAAACAGGGCTCAGCATACCTTGTAAACAAAAATATGTCTCAAACTTCTGATGATGGTGACGCCTGTTAACCTGAAACACATATCTCAGGTGGAGCAAGTACTAAAACTGGCCAGAACTAGGTCTGAAGGCAGTTTTCAACTTGCTCTTCTCCCGTGCTGCCCAAGGCAGACATCAGCATTGTAAGGATCACTGCTCCTTCACAGCCTTTGGGCAAACTCCAGGGCTGATCTTCAGCAAATGCAGTGTGGCTTATTCGTTGTGTGAGTGTCGGTGGGCACCCCATTGCATGCTGCAGACACCTTGCAGCTTTTCTCTTCCAGAAACCTCTGACTGAATGAAAGAAGACTGGGACCATAGTGGATTTATCTCTGAATGTATTATGTTGGCTATGGATGGAGCCCCTGCTTGCTTTATAGCGTCGCTGTATTTTGAGTGAAGGTAACCATATGCTGTATTTCCATAGCATGTGTTTCAGCAAGATTTCCATACCAGAGCAGATGGGCATGCTCCAGTATGGCAGAATTGTATCTCTGTGGCACCACTATGAACCCTGGTGTGCAACCATGGAGTAGACGGCATTTCGTGTTTGTGTATGATAAGCATGTTTTAAACAGGTTTGTGTTTCCCCTAACTAATATAAATTCCAATTAATCACTCTTCTGAAATTCCAGTTGCACACCTGCCCCCCACTGGCTTTCCAGGTTCATATTGTCACTCTTTTTGCTCCTACTGATGCTGTCATTGGCTGTGTCACTGCTGTTGCATTACGGAGGTCTTCCAGCCCAGTGTAGACAGACATTCTTATAAACCATCTATTGTGTGCTTGATCATCAGCTAAAGGAAGCAGCAGCACAGCAGTCACAGGTGAGTCAGTCACCAGCCTACTTCTTATCCTGTCTGTTCAACATCTTTCTCTACTATAGACTGCCTGCATAATGTTGGGCAAGTCATTTAGAAGTACATAGATACCTAACTTCTCATTACAATAAACAGGAGTTAATCCCTGTAGCCTGTGAGCTGGCTTTCACTGCCCAAGGCCCCACTTCCTTCCTGAAGGCTCATCCAGGCTGCTCTGCATTGCATGGACACAGTGGGAGAACTAAAGACCAGCTCCTGCCTGGGGAGGTGGCACTGAAACTGTGGGACAAGACCATGACCTGTGACAGTGCACTGAAATACCATTATAAATGAAATACCTGTGACCCCTTGAGAAGAAGCATTACGGCATCGAGCTCTCAGTTCTGCTGCCTGCAGCTGGCTCCCCTGCCCTCCCCTGCCCTCCCCTGCCCTCCCCTGCTCTCCCCTGCCCTCCCCTGCTCTCCCCTGCCCTGCCCCAGCCCCATGTGCCTGGCTTTGCCGCTCCATACCCCGGCCGGTGTTTCCATCACCACTTACACCCAGGTATGTGCAGACCATTTTCTTTCACCCACCCATTTCCTGGTTTATTGATTCTGAAATAATTGTGCTCAAGCATTAAAATGGGGTGATTCAAACTATTTTTAAAGAGCTATACAACTGCTCATGGGTTTACATGGGAGAAATAATGGAATGAATAAACGGATGGCTGGTGGATTTGAGTCTTAGATGCAAAGAAAGAACCGAGGTACCTCTGTTATAAATGTGGGATTTAGAAAGTCTTATTTGAAGGTTTATCTAAAGGGTATATGTTTGGTTATGCCTGCAATTTACAGATTGATCCCTAGCGTGAAGTTTTGCAGAGAAAAAGCTATTATTTTAGGGTCCGGGAATAGTAAGCAGGGCTAGATCCACCAGAAGTAGGTGGATTTTCAGCATAAAGGAAGCCAGGCAGCACTTGCCCTTCATCAGTATTTGAATGTGGGCTCTCAACTAGAAAAGAAACCCTGGAGGGCTGTCAGAGGATTATCTCTGCTGCTCTGCAGAAGTTCAGGGTATCGCCACCAGAGCAGTGTGCGCCTCTGATTTTATACCAACTTAACCAAGATAAAAATCAGACTCAGTGCTTCTAGCCTCTGAAGGCAGCCTGATAAAATTAGCAGGAGTAATTTTTTGTAAAAACGTCTTTTGATAGCTTAGCGAAAGCCAGAAGATTAAATACAAGGAGGAGGACGTTTTCTCTGTTGGTGTAAACAGGTATCATTACACTGAAACAAATGGAAGGGCTCTTAATTTACACTACCTGAAGGCCTGACAAATTCCCATTTGTTTGACGCTATAATGAAGAGACAATTCATGGGTATGAGAAGAGTTCAGGTACAAACCTTAGTTTTTAATTTCCTGCCTGTCTCACTCTGATCTGTATAGCAACTGGCGTTATTTCACTGTAGTTGTTTTAAAAATTAACTTGTAATACACTCTAATCAATCCTTCCTACTGAACAATAACTTTTTTTATTTAATTTTTGGTTTTTAGATTGACATCCTCATTGTAATGCATCTTTGTTCTGATTTCCACTAAATGCTCAGTATTATGACTTCTGTGGAATTTTTAATAGGCAGACCTCTAATAGAAATTTTGCAACTACCAGTAATTAGACTCACCTGCATGCAATGCAGGGAGCGGGAACCTCTGTAGTCATCAAAGGTGCAGAGTCAGGGAATGAAGCAAAGCTTTGTTTTCCCAGTGAAACAGAGGGAGCTGCCCCTGAGTTTGCTATGCGTTTTTGCGAATGCCTTAGCGGCAGAGTTCCATTATTTCTGACCTTTCTGTCCACATCGTAGCACAACCGTTGCCATTTGGGACAATTTAAGGTACTTCAGACTGTTCTGTAATAGTCAGCAAACTGTTCTAGCATCATCATTAGCTGTCTCTGCAGCTGGCATGGAGTGAAGGTGAACACTTTGGGGCAATTCTGAGCAAGAGTTCCTTCAGCATCATTTTCTTTTCCAGTAGTTTGATGCCAAATGCAAATTTCCATTTATTATTGTACTGAGCAGGATAATACATTTCTCAGGCTTTTGTTGCTGTCTGAACCCAGAAAAGAATACGTTTATCTGAACCTGTAATTTATTGGTGTAATGACCAAGAATTAAAGACTGAGGATAACTAGCAACATCAAGCATTTTTGATCTTTAAAAAAATCTCCTATTTTTTAAGGTTACTTGCTAACTGCTTTGCTATATCCAACAGACATAATTTGGGTCTCAGTTAACCTGCGATTTAGGTCAAAAGGAACAACAGGAAAATTAAAAGAGTTCGACCAGGAAGAAATAATTGTGAGTTTCTTACAAAGTGGATGAAAGACAGCAAGAACTGCAGCTGTGGAATCAGACTGTGGGGGCTTTAAGGGACTTTGGAAACCATGAACCTCACACGTTCAAAGCCTGCTGGGTCATCAGGGGAAACCCAACATCATCCCTGCAGCTTTCATGGGCTTGCCATGCATGGGAAGCTGTAGTACCCATCCCACCTGTTCTTAGGGCAGTCCCAGCTCTCCATCCTGCTCAAACCTCTCTTGGCAAACCCATTCCTGTCTTGAACTCTCTTGTGTAAGTTTGCATACCACAATGCTGTTTTATGTCAGAGCAACAGTAAGATAATTGGGAAATGGTGCTGACACTGGTCTTGGATGATGCTGGGGAGGACAAAGACCTCACTTCAGACCCAGGTTCCTGCAAACCCCCCAGGTCTGAGTCACCAAGAAGTGGTGAAACCAAGTCAGTGCAGAAACGCTGTGGGAAATGCTGGGAGAGACCCTGCTGCTGGACGATGCTGGCAGCGAGCACCGCCAGCTTCCGCTGCTGACGTGGTGAGGAGAGGAGATGCAGGGCACAAGCCTCAAAATCTCACACCTACGCTCCCCTGACCTGCCTGGGCTTTCGCAGTGCTCCGTATTTCAAAGCGCCTATTACCTGTGAAGTGAAAAAGACACTTACTGTCCCTGTCTAACCCAAAATTTTATAAATGATCTCTTCAATAAATTTTACTTCTGACGTTTTCTCCATACTGTTAGGAAATTTGCTGTTTACAGATGATTACGTTTTCTAAATGACTGCATTTGCTTCTTAGCCTTTAAGTGAAATGCCTGGAAAAATGTGTTTCTGTAGTCTTCAAGGGAAATAACGGGAAGACCCTCCCTCCTGGTTCAAGATCGCTCTCAAAAAAACACCTGGGTTTTAACACTGGATTTATCTCAACAATGCACGGTGATTTAAAAGCTTCCTGAGCTGTTTGTACTTACAAGGAACATTTCTAATGCAACTTTGGAGCACAGAAAGTAAATATGTCTAGCTTGGCAGACGGCTTGAAGAAAACCTACTTAGTTCAATCATTAGGTCAAGCCAAATAAATTTCTACCTCCTTCAAAGAAAATTACTAGTGAATGTAGAGGCTGAAGTGATTTTAACTTCCTTGACATTGAAGATTTAGTTACATCAAACAATAATGAACAGCTGAAAGATGTAATTTTGGTTACAAAAAGAGTGCAGCAACTACACATTCAAAGACAAAATAATTCTTACTATTCACTGCACCATAATATTTAAATACTTATGGCATTAATAGACTTATTTTTAGAGGCAGCTGATGGCTCTGAAGCTTAGTCCCCACTCAGTCTGTCAGATCCTTGAGCTTCAGAGGAAAAACTGTGCAGGAAATCTTGTTCTTCAGTTGTGTTTTTCATTGTGTTACAGATCAGTAAATGACAGTAAATGGAGCTCTGGCAATAGGAAGGTCGCTGCAGGGCCTTTGGAAATGAAAGGACTATTTTGTGTCTCATTTAGAGACTTCTCTTTATTTATTGGTGTGTGTTATCCAGTGGCTGGGGTAATGGGCCTCAGAAGAAAGTGTTGTTTAGGTAAAATAGCTGTAGTTTGGGGGGAATAACTAAATCAGAAGTTCCAAGAAGCCACGGCCATGTTCTCAGGCATCTGAAATGTATCTGCTACTAAAAGCAAAGCAATTTTTTCTAATTCCGAAATCCCAGTTTGTGAGGATGCTAAATCATCCTCGGGCTTAACACAATAGTCTCTTGGCAACTGCAGATGCTTATCTCGAAAGATTCATTTTTACAACAGATTGAATTCTCAGAAAAGAGGCCAAACATAAAGATGTTAGAAATCAAAGTGAAAATCCAAAGGGTTTTGAGGCTTGATTTGGTTAAGCATCCAAATGTTTGGCTATTTATTTGAAACTCATTCAAGCTGCTTAAATCTAGAAAACTGGTAATAGGCTCTATCTTCCCTGCTCTGTGACAGAAAGTCTTGGCACATACAGTTCCAAATTGCATTGACCTTTTTTGCTGCCAAATTCTATTGCATTTTCATTTCTAATTTACTGTCCAATCCAGCCCCAAGGTCTCTAGCTTTTACTACCTTTCTAGGTTTCCATTTCCTATTCAATATGTGCTTTCCCCCCCTTGCTTAATAGTCTTCATTTTTCCCAGTTAAGTCTCATCTTATTACTCAAAAATTTAGGGACTGATATATGAGATCAGACTGACAATCCATCCATTTTGTTATTCTTTCTTCTACAATTTACGAGGTTCCGATGCTTCAGAAAGCATAGAAAAAACACAGAAATGGATTATTATGAAAACCTTTGTCCATAGGAAAGATCCATAGTGTATTTCTGTGCTAATGTAGAAGGGTTTATATTCTCTTCCATAATACCCAGCTGAAATGAGTGTTTCATCTCAGCACCCGTACACATAGCTATATTTTTCTGTATTCTTTAAATGCTCACTCCCGGTAATATCCATTGGCAACGAGTTCCACAGGTGTATTCTGGAGGTTTATTGGTTGTTTCTGTATTTGTATTTCCTCTGATGGTACTGGTATTATTTATCTTTTTTGCTGGTCTGCTAGTTTTCCAAAGTAGTGTCACTTGTGATTGTCATTAATAAGCTAAATGTCACTTCCTTTTGAGTAGCAAGGAAGATGCTATATAAAATGAATTACAATACACATTCTCTGTCTAATTTTCAACTACAGTTGTATAAAGTATATTTTAAAGTATATTGTAAAGGCTTCTCTCTGAAATCTGTGGCTGGAATTACTGACCACTTTCTTTCTGGCAGCTCTTTTGCATTGCCATCTTTTGGTTAAGTAACTGGCTGGCAAAGGGAAAATATCCACATAAAAAATTTATCTGCATGTTTCTCTCTTACTTTTTCCATTACCTCTGAATATTCCTGATGACATTTCTTTAATTCACTCTTCCCAATGATTGCACCATTTTTCTGAAAATGACAGACTGAAAATACCATATTGCAGGTGAAGGAAGAGGACACAAAGCTCAGGCAGCTCCTTACCGGGGTGGGCATGATGGGGCATGGGGGTCCCCTGCACCGCTGACCCCTTCACCCTGGCACGGGCACCGGTGAGCACCACGGGCGGCCAGTCCTCGTGACCGCACAGGATGAGAGACCTGGCCCAGATGAGCTGCGTGAGCCCCGCTTTGGGCTGATGGTGCTGGTGGTTCAGTGCCAACCTCACGGCCGAGTCAGACCCCACATTCATAGTTACCTGGCACTTTCTCTGTTTCCTCCAATTTATTTCTTTATTTTAGCATTCAAGGCTTGCCAGCCACACTGGGCTGGTGGGACCTTTGCAAATCTTCTTGGCAGCACTTCCCACCTTTTACTCGGCTTTCTTTCTCTATATTGGATGCTTTTGATCTGTGCTTAGGATTTATTGGTTTAATTAATCTAATCTCTGCATTATCATCCATGCTAACTGAAATAATTCCTGACAATGTTTTGTTGATCCCTGTGATTGCTGAATGAGAGTGAAGCTATGTGGCAGCATATGGCAGTATGTCTTATCTGTGATGGCTAAGTTTAGCATTTTAGAGTTTTTTTTTAGTCCTTTTTCTTTTAATCAGAGTTGTCTATTTGCTTAGAGATCAGGCCATTTTTGTGTGTTTGCTCATTGATAAAACTATGCTTTTTAATGTTCTGTAAAATCCTATTGTGTTCCCACAGACTTTTGCAGGAGCAAACTTCATACACAAAGTCACAGGGCATTGCTACAGTGAAATGCAGAGAAGTCGTGTGGTACACAGGCTTTTTTTTAAAGTATTAAAATTTGTTGTTTATTTTTAAATGTTTGCAGAAAGAACAGTGCTTTTCAAATAAGTACATGGCTAGATTAATCCAGGACTACTCCCAGTAATGGCAATGGTATGGTTTCAGGCCCTCAGTGGTTATACCAACAGTAATTTTATATCAGTAATGTTTCTTTACTTATAAATTGCCAGTGAGTTGAGAGTTGTGATGATAATCCTGTCTTCCAAGGATGTGCTGAAGCGTTTTGGATCCCAGTGCCTGGTATTTATGGAAGGTTTTTATAGTACAGACTCAGCAGTTTGCACAGTTTGGTGAATTTGTTTAGAGTAATTAGTGTAACACCAGGCTGGATTTGCAAGTCTGTTTAAGCCATTCTCCTTCAAGTGTATCAAACTTTAAAGCATCTACAATACAAACATTGATTTTGTTTGAATTATTTCATGTGTTCTTCCAGCTCTACTCAAATAATGGTGAGTAACTCAACAGTTGGTTGACACAGGTCCTGGTTGTTCCTTAGACTTGTGGACCAAGGGCCTGGCTGCATCCCACGCAGTGTCTGAGATGGTCCCCTTTGCCTCTGAATTGATGACTTTCCTGGCCCTGCTGATACAAAGGGATGATAGCAATTGTCCACTGAGCCCCAGCAGCCAATAGTGCAATATACTGTACTTCTCATACTGTAATGGAAATCTGTATTGTTGTTGTTGCAATATGTCCTGCTATAACTGCAAACCAGTGGCTTTGCCTTCCTGTTATCCTGATTCTGGGATAGTTGTTTATGTTAGTGACAAAAGAACCTGTCAAAAATTTACTCCCACTTGATTTATTTTTCACTTGGAAAACAGAGAATCAGTCTGCATATTTTTAATATATTTTTTTTTCCCTGGGATGGGCTACTTTTATTCTACATCTTTTCTGTGGGATGTGCAGAAAGCCCTACAATGCTATCGGAGACATTGTGTGGCAGAAATTGCCTCAAGAGAATTTTCTTTCATGCTTTATCTCAGAATGCTTATATGGCTGTTCAGTGCTCTTCCACCAATTATTAAAAGAAGCTTGTGCTTGTGTGGTGTCCTGCGAATGTGACTTGATGAACAGACTTACCAGCAAATTTGCTGGGGTAAAGCAGATTGCTGCCCTGGAGAAGACCCAGACAGTGTGAGAGTGGCATTTTGTTTTGTTTTCCATAGAAAAATTATAATTGCCTTGATATAAATTAACCCTATGATACTGGCCTTCCCCTTTTTGCGGTTTGTTCATTTAAAATCGTAGATAGCATGAAGAGATTTTTTTTTGCAACTCCCAGTCTAGGTTCCCTGTTAAAATTCTCTTTTGTTTTCCTCCAGAAGCAATTTTTGCCCTTGTTCGCATCAAATAGTGGTAAGAAGACAGATGAAACTCTCCTACTCCCTATATGTATTTTTAGAGAAGTAGGGTGGCTTGACTGGTAGCTCCGAGTCAGTGTTGGTACCTTGTTCTGGCCAGGTGATTTGTACTGCTGAACTGCCATATTTTTCTGGATGTCACCAGAAATTGTGTTATTTGTGTTCATTAGTTACCTTAATTTTCACAGGTACGATAATTCAGGGTAGCTGAGCCATCTCTTTTATCTTGGATGTAGTCCACCCAGGTAGTCATATTCTCTCCTCGTCTATAAGCAGCTGGCATTAACGCAGTCAGTTTTCTTGGTTACAGTGGTATTTAAGCAATGCCCTAAGTAACTGGGTAGTGCTTTACTTCAGACCATTAAACTGTGGCCACTTTTTCTCTGTGAGTGCCATGAAGTTATATTGGTACTTGTCTGCATATTAGTTTTGAATTATACAAATTCAAAATTCTTCTAAAATTAACATTATCTTGTTGTTTTCTCCTCACCAGTAGAGCTGGCTAAAAAAAAGTGGAAAAGTGATGGTTCAGGCTGCTGCCCACGTTCCTGCCAGGCCAAGCTGCCAGTGTGGGCCCCGGGTGCCGGCAGTCCAGGCCGTGCAGGCAAATCTCTGCCCTCCTGCCCAGGCAGGTTGGGTGCAGGCAGGAGGTGGAGGAATGCAAACTTGTGCCAGTACTGAAGGACTGATCAGTACGACACGGGTAAGTCTAGGCCTGTTAGCACATCACTGATCCCTGGCACAATAACAGAATAGCTGATATGAGACTTGATTAATGAATAATTAATTAGAATGTATTCTAATTAGTGTCAATCAACTTGCGAGTATGGAAAATAGGACCGGTAGATAAGATTGACTATTTTTTTTAATGAGATGACAAATGCGGTAGATGAGGAGAGTATTGATACACCAGCCATCTGTATGGCATTTGCTTTGACACCAGTTTGACATCTGCAGAGGAACTGGGATGCTGCTGGACCACCATGCAGAGAGGCAGCAGCTGAGGGTGGGAGGTGAGTGCACGTCTGTCACCTCTGCGTGGGGCTCAGCTGGCACCCTCTGTGCCTGCAGGGATGGGGATTCGGCAAAGGTGCGGGTGGCCCTACTTGGCAAGGGTCTGGCTGCTGCGGAAACCCTCTGCTGAGCTGCAGTGGATGTGCATGGGGAAGAGGGACCATGCTGGGGAGAGGAACCACACAGAGGGATGTAGTGGTTTAACCCCAGATGGCAACTAAGCATCACACAGCCGCTTGCTCACCCTTCCCCCTGCCCTGGTGGGATACGGGAGAGAATTGGAAGGGCAAAAGTGAGAAAACTCATGGGTTGAGATAAGAGTTTAATAATCAAAATTTAAAAAAAAGATAATAATGATAATAATAATAATAATGATGATGGTGACAATAATAATAATAATAATAATAATAATAATAATAATAATAATAATAATAATAATAATAATATTGTAGTGAAAAGGAAAACAACAACAAAAAGAAAGAGGAACAAAACCCAGGAAAAACAAGTGATGCAACCGCTCACCATCCACTGACTGATGCCAAGCCAGTCCCCAAGCAGTGATCGCTGCTCCCTGGCCAGCTCCCCCCCATTTATGTACTGAGCATGATGTCATATGGTATGGAATAGCCCTTTGGCCAGTCTGGGTCAGCTGTCCTGGCTGTGCCCCCTCCCAGCTTCTTGTGCACCTGGCAGAGCATGGGAAGCTGAAAAGTCCTTGACCAGTGTAAGCACTGCTTAGCAACAACTAAATCATCAGGGTGTTATCAACATTATTTTCATGTTAAATCTAAAACACAGCACCATACCAGATACTAGGAAAAAAATTAACTCTATCCCAGCTGAAACCAGGACAAGGGATCATGCAAGGCCACAGGTAGCAGAGGGGTAAGGGCCAGGAGAAGAAGCCAGGCACTGAGAGGCTCGAAGGAGTCAGTCTGCTGAATTCAAGAATGAGGTGGGCAAGGCATGATTTGATCTCAGCCTGTGAGTATGAACACAGGGAGCAGAAGTTTGATAACAGAAAGCTTTTCAGTTTAGTGGACAGGGATATAAGGAGATCTAAAGCTGGAAGCTGAGATAAAAGCATGTTATATACGGTAGGGGTAATTTGATAACTGGAACATCCTACCAGAGCTGTTGGCTGAATCCTCATTGCCAAAATGTCTTAATGGAGATTGGTTTGCGGTTTTCTGAAAGGATGCTCTACTTGGAAAGGAATTAATCTTGGAAAATTTTATGTCCAAGCCACAATGGATGCTGACAACTGCCCTTCCTGGCTATGGACCCACAATTACTTGCTCCAGTTAATTTCACTGGAAGCAGGATCAGAGCCTCACCCCGTGGAGGAGCGCAGAGCGCCACCCAGCCGATGGCTGTTGCGGTGCTGTGGCACATTAGCAAGCAGCAATGGTGTGGCTCTGTGGCTAATCAACACGTCAGCTAAAGTGGATTTGATTTTCAGAAGTCTTATGGACCCTAATAAAGATCAGTAATCATTAAAATTAACCACACGCTGATTTAATCAACATATAGCTTTGTTAATTACTAGCTCTTTCTTTGTGTCCATCTGTTTTAAAGATTTTAGTGAACCTGCAGCAGATGTTCATGTAAATATAATAAGCCGGTTGCCATGTAAATATAAAATTTTCAGGAGTGTTTGTGTAACAGACTTCCAATTTATTTGTGCTGTTGTCAGTATCACATCTTTCGTGGCTTAAACACAAAGCTGATAACTTTGTTAAAAGCCCCATTAGAGACAGTCTCTACTGTCAGCTTGTCCTTCTGCCTCACCTCCCTGCCACGTCCCTCTCCTGTGATCTATGCTCAATGGCCCAGACCCTGGAGATGTGCCACGGCATTCCCATCCTGGGAATGGCCACCTAAAAATGAAATAGGACCCGTCTATTCACATTTACTTCCAGGGTATAAAAAATAATTTCCGCACTCATGGTGAATATGATTCATTCATTGTGATTGGTGTAAGTGGTAAGCGGTTCATGCAGCTAAGCGTTGCAGGTTTGCAGCCAGCTTTCCCATCTGAACTGTCATGCCAGCGGGGAGGTTGGTTCGGTGAGGAGGAGGTGGGCAGGGAAGCGGAGAGAGATGCTCGCGCAAGATCCTGCCTGGACGCGAAATGGCCAGGGAAGACAGCAGCGAAACTAGGCTGGCATGATGTTACAGAAAACGCTGGCAAGCATTTTAAAGCCTGAAATTGCTTTTTAAAAATTAATACCCTGTGGCATAAACTGAAAAAAACCCCCTAGATTTTACGTTGCCACTGGTGACTAAATGGGGTGCATTTTGCTGGATTTATTTTTTTCTAATAAAACAGAATCCCAAATACAATGGGAAAAAATGCATGAAAAAGTTACATTTGCAGAAGAGCTCTATTTTGCTGAAAATACTTAAAAAATTTAAGACTTAGCTTTTGAGTCCACAAGCTTAATAGCAGGTGGTTTGGTTTTTTTTTTATTTAGCAGCATGTGGGGCTGTTTCTCTATGTGTGAGAGTTGCAGATCTGGGTCCATGGAGATCTTCATCTATGGGAGCATCACTCTGGGTAAGTTTCTTCACCAGTGGTGTGCAGTGAAGGGGTCAGGAAGGCAGAGTACAGGTGTGCAGAGGAAACCTCTTCCATGGTGAGCTGGGGAGAGGTGGAGGTGTCTGCCCTGAGAGTGAGGTATTGCTTCACTGCTGGGGAGATGGTGTCCAGCCCCAGCCCTGCCAGCACAGGCACCCAATGCCCTCCTGGCAGGAGGCACCTTGTGACGGTGGCCTCTTCCTTGCAGAGGGAAGAGATGCTCTTCAACAGCTGCAGAGCCGAGCAGGAAAACTTGGCTCTGTATTTTCCTGCATTTGATCTTTGTTGGATTAAAACTATGTTATTGATGTAATTGCCCAAGTTTCCTGTGTGAAAGTAATCTGACAGCCAGTCTTGTACTGTGGGACAGGACTCGCAGTGAGGATGTGAAGCAGAGCAGCCAACGGCAGGTGCCATTTCATCACTGGGAAACAGGCACTTCTCCTAAGCCAACTGGGACCACTGGGGGCCACCGGCTGTAGTGAGTCGTTCGTGCCGTTCATTATGGGGTGAGCCCAAGTCAGGACAGGTTCTGGCAAGATGGTGTTACAGATGTGGTATGGTCCTTACACTCATGGGGGTACAGCCATGAGCACTTCTGAATGCACAGCCCGTCCATCCCCGGAGTGTCAACTGCGACCTCTGAAAACAAATAGTGTCAGCTCTTACTGTGCCTGGGTGGCAATCCATTCTCAGCTGCGGATTAACCTCATAAAAGACACCACTAAAACTCCCTGAGCCCTCACAGGAATTGATACAATAGGTTCAGATTGTGAATTCAGGGAAGAATCTTTTTTTGTTAAGTTTGTGCAAAGAAGGTCCTGGTCGATAGAAGGGATTCCTACATGCCACTGCAGTGCAGTTAAGTGATAATAATCCCAAAGGCAAACAAATAACAGAGGAAGAAATTCACTGTTCATCTGCAGAAGGTGAAAAACCACTGATTCTCAAATTCACTTGGCAATGTCAAAACCATATAGCTGTACGTCCCCTTTAGTTGTGTAACCTCCACATCCAAGCTGGAGACCTTTGCCTCTGACCAAGGGAGGGCCAAGGCCAACTGTACGAGGTTCAACAAGGCTCAGTGCCAGGTCCTGCACTTCAGTTATAACAACCCCATGCAACACTACAGGCTTGGGGTGGAGTGGCTGGAGAGCTTCTTGGTGGAAAAGGACCTGGGGGTGATGGTCGACAGCTGGCTGAATATGGGCCAGCAGTGTGCTCAGGTGACCAAGAAGGCCAACAGCATCCTGGCTTGTATCAGAAATAGTGTGGCCAGCAGGACTAGGGAAGGGATCATCCCCCTGTACTTGGCACTGGTGAGGCCACACCTTGAATACTGTGTTCAGTTTTGGGCCCCTCACTGCAAGAAGGACATCGAGGTGCTGGAGCGTGTCCAGAGAAGGGCAACGAGGTTGGTGAAGGGTCTAGAGAACAAGTCTTATGAGGAGTGGCTGAGGGAGGTGGGGTTGTTTAGTTTGGAGAAGAGGAGGCTGAGGGGAGACCTTATCGCTCTCTACAACTACCTGAAAGGAGGTTGTAGTGAGGTGGGGGTCGGTCTCTTCTCCCAGATAACAAGTGATAGGACAAGAGGAAATGGCCTCAAGTTGCACCAGGGTAAGTTTAGGTTGGATATTAGGAAAAATTTCTTCCCTGAAAGGGTAGTCAGGCATTGGAACAGGCTGCCCAGGGAAGTGGTCGAGTCCCCATCCCTGGAGGTATTTAAAAGACGGGTAGATGTGGTGCTTAGGGACATGGTTTAGTGGTGGACTTGGGTGCTAGGTTAATGTTTGGACTTGATGATCTTAAAGGTCTTTTCCAACCTAAATGGTTCTATGATTCTATGACCAGCTGTGCCTGGAGTTGTGTGTGGGAAGAGCTAAAACCCCAGCAGAGCCCCATGACACGCGATATTGCTCTGCTGTCCCTCCAGCTCTGGTGTCCTCCTGGGCTGATGAAATGGGGGAGAAGGCTCTATCCGCACAGGGAAGAGGCGCTGGCTCCGTGGGGTCCCTGCTGCCAGGTGGGTGTCCCCGTGGGGTGGCAGTGAGAGGGGGTCACCAAGAGGCACAAGCACCTTCAGCACTAGTGGGACAGGCTCTTGGCTTGTTTGCAAAGCCTCCTTTAAGATGGATTTTAAAGTCAATTAGAGATGACCTTGTGGCATAATGGGAAAACTGACAAAATGCAGAATTGCATTTGATATTAGTTGTCTAGATTTTCCATCTGTCTTCAGAAAATAATTAATCTAATGAATAATAGAACTTCAGCTTCAGATTATGTGTTTCTCTAATCCCCTCTATGTGTTTATTCCTCCCCGTGTTCAGCAGGTAGACCTGCCAGTTGCAGACGGTGGGCAGGGTGCAGATCCTTGGCCACTGAGTCCCATGGAAGCTCCCCAACCTTCCTGCTCCCGGGGCTTAGCAGCACTGCTCCTGTCCCCAAGCAACCCCAGGCAGGGTCCCCATCCTGGGGGGCTATTCTCCCTCTGCCAGGGCCCCGATGCCAGGCAGCAAGAGGCTGGGAACCACTGGCTGCGGTGAGCCCTTTTAATTTGTCACCACCGGTCCCACTGTGGTCCCCCCCATCCTCTCCAGTCCCCTTCAGGGCCAGGCAGCTCAGGTGTCCCATAGAAATACCGTAGAGTGATGTTGCTTTCTGCTGACTTCTCCAGAGCTGATCACCATGTCCCGCACGCTGACAGCCTGCTGCAATGGTGAGCAAGGGAGCTTTCCTACAAAGCTACTGACGGATGAATGATGGAGGGCGCGAGCCCAGCTTGGTGCACGGATTTGCCAACGGTTTAATGATTCCAGCCCAATAAAACAGTTGCAGCCTGGCACTCATCTCTCTCTTGCATGAATTTGTCTTTGTAAAGCATTATCCAGCAGCTGATTTTGCATACTTGTTGGAGGTGACATGAAAAATGAAATGTATATTTTGGTGCTGGTCAGGGGAGTAGAGGGAAAGATGGTTCTTAAAGTTTCCTGCAGAGAGCTGAGTCTGGAGTTATCTTTTCTTTATGTCTGCACTTGAAAAGAGCTCTGCTTTCTTATTTCTTCTCTTATTTTTTAGCTTCTGAGGATTTTGGTTTCATTTAGCTCTGCATTGGCAATGACTTCAGGAGCCTAGAGAGGAGGATGAGAGCAAGTGAAGGCAGATCATTAAACAGCTCTCTTCAGGCGCCTTTTGATCTGTGCAGTCCTTACTCTCAGATTGGCCAGATAAGCCACTGCTGGCATGAAATTGCCATGCACGGTAGAATATTTACAATTTTTCGGGGAAGGGAGCACAAAGAAACAGACGCCTGCAAAGTGATTGGAAAGTCCCAAGAGCAGAGGCAGCAGCCCCTCCGTGCCCTTCCCAAAACAGGCCTGAGGAAGTGGAGATGAACAGCAAGGTAGGGCTGGACAGAAATCCAGTGTCTCAGCAAGGGCAAATGAATGTCAGCAATGAAAAAGAAATTTAAAGATGATAGAAAATAATCAACAACGGCGAGTGGAAGTTCATCTAAATCAAACTCATTAAATTATTTCTGTAAAGAAGTATTTTTACAATTTCTAGTGATCTTTGCATAACATTTGCTAATTTTTCTGTTGTTCTAATGCTAAAAATATGCCATTCTTCACTGAACACAGCAAATGGTAGAGAAGCTTCCATTTCCCACCACAATTGAGTCTTACTACGTCAAATCCTTAGATTTGAGATGACAGTGGAAATTAATAGCAAGAATAAAATCTTATAATTGAAACTGAAATGAAACTAAATCTTACAGATGGAATACTAGCTTGAACTTCAGTCTGAGTGTCTGAGGAATCACTGTGCATTTTTTAATTCTTTGACTCTTCTCCATAAATGTTTTGACGTGCTCAGAAATTTATCTTCATTATTAAGGCTGCTAGATCATCACATACTGATGAGTCCAAAGTAAAAAGTTTTACTTACCATTTACTCAGAAATAAATTTCCAACTGGAAATCTACATGATGGGCTAATTTCTCCTATTAGTCACTGGAGGCAAAACTTTGTTTTACGTCGTAATGCAGCACGTGCCTGTGCCCTGCCCCAGTGGCCAGGGCTGCTTGGCGCCACCGAGGCTGGGAGCATCCTGAATCCTGCAGGTACTTGGGGAACAATCCCAGATCCCACCAGGGTCAGCGCCTTTCATTTCATGGTTTCATCTGGGATAGAGTTAATTTTTTTCCTAGTAGCTGGTATAGTGCTGTGTTTTGGATTTAATATGAGAATAATGTTGATAACACCCTGATGATTTAGTTGTTGCTAAGTAGTGTTTACGCTAAGTCAAGGACTTTTCAGCTTCCCATGCTCTGCCAGGTGCATAAGAAGCTGGGAGGGGGCACAGCCAGGACAGCTGACCCAGACTGGCCAAAGGGCTATTCCATACCATATGACGTCATGCTCAGTATATAAATGGGGGGGAGTTGGCTGGGAGGCAGTGACTGCTGCTCAGGAACTGGCTGGGCATCGGTTGGCGGGTGGTGAGCAATTGCATCAGGCATCACTTGCTTCATTGTTTATTATTATTATTATTATTATTACTTATTATTAATTTTATTTCATTTATTAAACTGTTCTTATCTCAACCTATGAGTTTTCTCACTTTTACTCTTCTGATTCTCTCCTCCATCCCACCGGGGGCAGGGGAGTGAGTGAGCGGCTATGTGGTGCTTAGTTGCTGACTGGGGTTAAACCATGACAGATACAAGGAAGCTATTTGGTAAGAATATGGCACTCCTATAATGTATATTCTCTGAGTATTACTTCTGCTTAGAAACTCTGGTAACTGTTCTTTTTAAAAGAAGATATTTATAGTTTTAGACCATATTGATATTTTAGTTAATAGATTCAAGACCTTCCCTTTTGCATCTGTTTCTCTTCAACCCTGTCCTTTTAGATGTAGTGTTTCTCTTGTGTATGTAATTAAAAGATGGCCTTAAATGTGCAGGAAATGAGAGGCTATGAAATGGAGGAGGACACCTTTAATTTTGTGCCTTTGTCCCACGACGGTGTTACATGGATTGAGAAAAGAGCTTCTTACTGGTGTGAGTATGTTTCTGGTGCTGGTGTCTCAGGTGTGCAGATGCTGAGCTGGTGCCGGTGTACCATCCCTCTGATGGCACAGCTGCCAGTCCAAGGGCAGTGGGAGCCAGCGCCTGGCTGGGATTTGGTTTCTCAGGGCTTCGACCAGGCCCCACTTTGGTGCTCCCTACAAACAACTCCTCGGTGATTTACTGGGATCACACTAAGCCTCTTGCCTTTAGAGAGGAATTAAAGTAATTGTGGGACATAATGGAGGAAAAATCCTTTAGTATTTCCTTCTTTATAATTCATATTTCTATAATATCCTTTAATTTCCGCTAAGCTCCTTAAGTGCCTCTGAAACTGAAGAGTTCAGATCCTTTCTACACTGTTCTGCTACTGAGGTGTGAAATATGTGGTGGTTCCATTAATGATCCCTGTGAGCCCTTGTGGTTCCTTTTCGAGCAGCCATGCTGGTAGCGGGTCTGGACCATTTGGTGTGGGAAGGATTATTTCTGAAACAAGCTGCCTGTCACTGCTGATTGTGAGAAAAGGCATGAGATACTTTTGTTCACTAGTTTTCCTTTTGTATGTGAGCTTAAGGTAAGTATTAGAAATCCATATTTACCGAGAAAAATATTGTTTGATAACTTTTATTATATGTTCACTGACATACAATAAGTGTTTGCTGTACCTTTGCATCACATATGCATTTGTGAATCTCTGCTTGCAAAAAGCAAATGAGGAAACTGCAGCTTTCAGGGTTGGGCAATTTTACTGAGCAAACGTAGAGCTCTCAACCTGGCAGTTTCTGCCATCCTCTGCCTTTTGCCATGGCATGGTACTGACTGTTAATTAAGTCCCTACGATGGAGGCGCCGGTCCTGAGGAGGGGCTGGCATTGCGCTGTAGTTCCTGCACTGCCCACTTGCAGCATGCTGAGCAGCAATTTGGGAGGGCACTGGGCTGGTCCCCCACTGTTGGAGCAGGAGGTGAAGGGGTGTTATGGCTGGGAGCACCCCTCAGGAAGTCCCGCTATGACCAGCCCCAGCTCCCAGCTGTGGGGGTGCAAGGACATCTACTCCAGGAGGCTCTGTCTCTGACCATCTCGGGTCCTCATGCAGCTCCCCCAGCTCATCGGGCAGCATTGCTCTCTGACAGGGTGCACACTACTGCTATGATGCTCCAATACATATCTCAAATCCCCATCTAAAACCAGTACCAATGCACCCATGACCAGCGTGGCTTGCCGTAAGCATCAGCTCACAGTGTTTGTCGCCTCACTTGATATCAAGGATCAGCTTCAGGTCATTGAAACTGTCACAGACCTGTGTTAATTTGCCCAAAGCTGGTGAAATGTGTGGGATTTACACAATGTAATTCAGATCACAGTCTTTTCTGATCGATTCCTGGAAGATTTTTCTGTTTTAGTGCACGTTGGCTGCAGTGCAGAACTCTGAAGTTTGGTGCTGGACAACTACCAAAGCATTGCTCCGGGTGGATCTTCTTTGTTGGTAATACCAGAGGTGGTTGATTCGTCAGCAATATGCAGTAACAGCTACTAAATATTCTTCTTGAGGCTGAATGATTTATTGCCGTACTTCTTGGTGTTTGTTGCCAGTTTTGAATTTAATAACACCTTAAACTTTAAAGCAGTTAAAACATTGATTTTAATAATATTTAATGCTTTTAAACCTGAATGGTAGGAAACAGGTTAAATATCTCTCTGTTGACAGATATGTGGAATATGTGGCCAAAATATCTGTTCTGGTTACCTAGTTTGACCTCTTGCATGAAAGATGCTTTAAAATTAAACCTGCAAATCCTTCCTGAAGCCCTTTTTCTTTTTCTTGTGTAGAAAAAAAAAATCCAGTTTGATTTATTCACAATTGTTTCATTTCTGCGTAATGTGAAGACGGTCTGCTAAGATGGAGTCCTCTACTATCAGTTTAAGTCACCTTCTGAACATTTCAAAATAAAACAAATTGTTGATCTTCTCAAGTCTTTTACTGCAAGGCTTCCAGATGCAAATTGCTCTTCTAGGTCTTCTCTGTGCTGCTTCTAATGTTTCAGCACAATGTTGGTGTACTGATGACAGCACAAGGTTCAGTATTTCACTGCAAATCTCACAGTGGAAGTGGATAAAGTTTTTCAACCTGTATTTTTTCTACTTTACAAGAATAAAAAGTTAAAACCAAATTAATGTGTGCTTTGTCAAATTGTCTATCAAGTGTGCAGTACACAAATCAAGATAATCTCAGAACTTTTCTTCAGATGATTCTTTTTTTTTCAAACATGTTGTCTTTAGACATTTCCCACATTTGTATTATAGAAAGCATATCCTGTATTGTTTTTACTTTGGTGGCCATAGTGAATACTTTGTTCCAAGTCAACCTTAAACATTTTTAAAGTTATTTTTCAATTCAGCCAGCTAATTTGATCTTCTGAAAACCAGTTTTTAAGAACTGTATTTTTTATCTTCCTTTCCCCTGATTTGGGAGACGATGACAAGCCTTTATGTCTAAACTGTATGTTTTTTATAAAATGGACATCAGGCAGAGATAAATTAATAAATGATTTACCACAATATTGTAGATTAGGTTTTTGAAGTCTGTCAAACCAATGAACAATGAAAAATGGAATAAAGGGGTTTCAGATTGCACTTGAGTAGCTATTTGGTATTTGTATTTATTAATGCTGCAAATCAGTACAAATTTTCTGAAGAACCAAATTTACTAGCTTTTATTTCTTCATTTGAATAATTACTGCCAATAAATATCTCAATAAGCTGCCATTTAGAAAGTAATTTTCGTAAAAAATAATGGCCAGACCCTCTCCAGTTATAAACTTTGAGGCACAACGTGTTTACAGCAGCTGACAACCTGACCCCTCTGCTGTAGGCTCTGCAGTTTTTATTAACCTCCCTCTCCCTGTCATTTTCAGTGTTATGAATTGAAAAGCTCTGCAATGGGCTGTTGGTGAGCTGGTCATGATTTTACTTCTCAGCAGCATCACTGATCAACGCCAGAAAACGTGAATTCCTCGCTATGAAACCTGCTACCAGAAAGGTCCAAAAAAGAGTATTTTTGGAAAATCACCTCCTGATGGGAGCCTTGATGCTGCCATGCCTTGATGTGCAGGGAGTAAGCTTGGCCACGGCACACATGGAGACCAATGGCATGCATTCATTGCCTTCATTGCAAACGCAGCAGCCCTGACTGAGAGGGTCAGAAAACCCCAACAAACCCCAACAAAATGGTCTGAATAAGAAAACAAACTGAAAATAAGCAAATCTCATTTTTGAGGACAACTCTCTGCCATGGAAACAAAAAAGTCATTTTGGCAACCTTTGCTGTTTCTGTCATGTCTGCTAAAATATTTGGATATTTTTGCTTTTTGAAGTGCTTGGACTACAAAAAGAATGCACCAGATTCTCCTTTGTTAGTTTAAAAAATAAATATGAACAGAACATTTTCTTTTTTTCTGACTAATTGCATATCAAATTGCTTTGCAATTGCGCCAGAGAAAGCCCATTCCATTTTTTTTTTTCTTCTGAGTGAAAGATCTTTATCTCTAGATGCTTCCCAGGAAGAAATTTTCATAACAAGAGTCTATTAAGAGATGCTTACAGACTTCCAGGCCATCTGAGAGGTTACAGAAAAAAAAAAGCCAGAAAATGGTGTGACATCGTACACGTTCCAGCTAAAGTGTCCGTTGCTATAGCAAATGAAGGAGCATAACTAACCTCTAACACAGCCTGCTTTGAAAATCTGTGTGGTTTGTTAAGGCTTTTTTGTTCTGAGGCATTCATTTTCTCCATTTCTGCTGCAGTTTACTAAACTGCTCCCAAATTGTTGGAATTTATAGTATAGAAATGGTGATAGATGTTAGGTATGATCTATAAAACCTTAAAGCAATGATGAATAAATCTTCTTTGTCATCCTCACTAGTACATTAGTACACTAATGCAATTGTGGAGCAATTTCAATGTTTTATTTTATTTTATTTTTTAGATTAAAGATGGATCAAAGCTAAAGGAGAGGAAGCATGGGTTATCCAAGCTGCAAGACATTACATTTCTGGTTTAGGGTAACAAGTCTTGAGGTTTCTGCTTTCTCCAAGCTTTTATTGGTTTGAATGCACCTCCACACTGTCTGATGCTGTTAGCACCTTTCCTAAGTGCACGCTTTTTCAGTTACTCTTGCATGCAGCTTTGCAGCCCAACCTGCACTAAGCCCCCAGAAGCAGCACGGATCCCCTGGGCTGCCTGAAAACTGGATCTCAGCCTTTCCAAGAGCTCTGCCCTTCCAGGGGAAATGTCTTGTGGCAGGTACAAAGAAAATAGCCGTAGGTTTCAAATATAAATACAAGCAAATACATGGTTTTCAAAAGTAATTGCTATTTACTTTAGCTAGCACAGGAAATAAATCTGGTGAAAACACTGAGGAACACATTCTGTTATTTGCTCTGGAAAACAGCAGCTTGCATGAACTAAGGACCAGCTAGGGTTAATGGTCACTGGTTGAATTAAAAAAGCAAAAAGCAGTAGGCATAGATAAACCAGAGCTTGCTGTCTGAAAGATACAGAGAATTCCCAATATGAAACACAGTGAATTACTATAACCCAAACTGCTATAATTTTGTAGAAAGAAATAAGCTGGTGAATGTATATAGAAATGTCTTTTCCGATTCAATTGAGATAACAAACTATAAAACTGATGTTAAATTAAAATGAAGGGATCTTCCAACACTGCACATTAGGAATTGGACTGATATCGACTTACTGGACGTAGAGCGCCAGGTGTTGCAGGCAAGACATTGCAGGATGCTGCCATTTAAAATGCAGAAACCCAATAAAAAATGTGTTTTCTCAGGGAAGACTTTAAACTGCAGGGATATCTGCCCTGTCTGGAGGCATACGCAAACCCTTGTTGTAACCTGCTGTGGCCACAGCCCCACACATCCTCAGCAGAGGCAGTGGTTTCCTTTTACATACATAATATAACCTTCTGTGCAGAATAATGAAATTGCAGATATTGCTATTCTGGTATCATCAGGTGTCAGAATGGTGTTCTGTAATGGTGAGGATTTACTGCCCTGATATTCTGCAGGGTGGGAAAGGCCATAAAAGCAATGCCACTGACTCTGCAATAAAGTCAGAGTCAATTCTCCTGAGTCGCCTTTGAGGAAAGAAACACTTGCTGGGCCCCAACTGGTCCATGCTCAGTTTCTATCCCTGGTCATGTTGGCTAAACCAGGCATTAGGAGTGGACTCTGCAGCTCCCTCACACACAGGCAGAAGATGCAATTGCCTGTGCTGCTGTACCAGCCCTGCGGAGGGAAACTGCACCTGCAATACCAGCAGCAGCTTTAAAAAATGCAGACAGTTTATGGTTAAATTGACTTTGTTTACTCTGTTGTTTTATTACTTGGAATGCAAAGATTGTACCTTGTTCTAAAACTGAATTGAACAGAGCAGCAAAGTAATGCAGTTGTGCCTCTTGAAAGGCTCCACCCCACCACCTTTGGAAAAACACTCCTTTTCAGCTCTAAAATAAGTTTAGTTTGGGCCCTAAGGGGACAAATAGCTTCACTGAACACCTGTACTGGTGCTGTGGGAATTTTTCCTGGGTGGGGAAAGACATCATCTCCCTGTGGTTAGATTTATGCCGGGGCTGTCAGGAAGTCCACCTTTGACAAACAGCTATGGAGCTCTTGCACTGAAGCAGCTGAGCTAAGGTTGAAGCAGTATTAAATCTTGACATTTTAAGAGAGTAAAATAAATAAAAACTTACTCATTGTTTCACTATAGCCCAAAGCAGAACCTGCACTGCTCCTAAAGCCTAAGAATAGAAGTCACTGTACACAAGGAAAGCTCTTATGAGTTAGTCAATTGGGAAATAAATCTAAAAGTCAAGCTAACCTGCAAAATATTGAATTTGTTTGAAAACGAGCACACTGTAGCGGTCTGTTCTCCAAGATGAGGTTGATTATCACTGACATCATGGGGCCTTACAGCCACAAAAACTCCAGCTTTCAAGGAGTTTTCAATCCTTGTAGTGCTGAACCACGTCAGCTCTCGTGCCCCCATGTCCTGTGAGCACCAGATGAAATCTCTCCTTTTCCCCCTTGCAGACAGGACCTGTTTAGCGAGATGCACCTATCCTCGTTTTCTCCTCTCATCTCGCCTTGTTGTCCTTTGCTACAATATTTCCTTTTCAGCTGTTTTGAAAGAGCGACTCTCGTACTTGACTGTGTTTTGGTCCATAATTAAAGAAATAAAGAACTGCATGATAAAAGGATTACATGCCATGGAATCCCAACAGAATTAACGTTAAAGTCTGTGTTTATATTAGATTTTTCTTTCTTTCTCACTTCTTTAGATTGTGACAGATGCATATAACAAAGAAAATGGAGAAACATGTACTGCATCTCTCTGTGCGCATATATTTTAATAAGGTTTTGAATGCCATTAAGCCCCTCCCCCCCAATCTTGAGCTTCAGTGGAGACTGCGATCAGCTGCTCTTGAAATTATAAATCTAAAAAGTACAGCTGGAGAACAAGCATTTGAAATCTGAAAATATTGTGCCTGTAGGACTAATTATGCTTTTACAAACTTTATCAAAACATTGCTGTTTATTTAAAGTTAGCAGCACAAGAATGTCATCGTAATGAATGGTGACTATTATGACTCATGCATACAAACATCTATTTTCTGGAGAAAGTGACAATTAAGGGCTTGTAATAGATTTTGTTTTTTTAATCTCTCTGCCAGGACAATGCAGAATTAGAGACACTGTAAGCACAAAGGATGCTGAAAACCTGTTCCCCGATTTCACAGGACAACTCTCAGTTTCCTACAAGGCGCATGGTGAAGATTGACTCACCATGCAGTGTTTACTGTTAACTCTGCAAATGGGATGCTGACGATGCAAAGTGATGGAAATAAAAAGTGTGTATCTTGAAAGTTCCCTCTTCTTTAACCCTTGCAGGGAAAAAAAACCCGAATCCACATGACACATGTAAAGTATTTCTCAGGCGTGGTGGAGAAATGCTGGTACCTCTCCCAGCAGATACACACATGATGGTAAAATACTTGAAATATTCAAAATACTGAGTCAAGGCATAACAATATGAGAAGAGTTTCATGGTTCAGCACAGCAGTCCCTTGTAAGGGTACCTAAATTTGGAGCTAATTTTCTGGCCTAATAAAGATAAAATGTAAAAAGCCATTTTCTGTCAACCTGTCTGTGTATCTAATCTCAGCGAGTGAAATTAGTCTTCAGTTAGGTGTCTAGCTCCTATTTAAATATGAATAATCTGGAATTTATTGTCTCTCTTGTAATTGACTTAAATTTTTGGGGGTTATATTTCTTTTCTTCCTTTCTTGCTCCCACCTTGTCATTTTTACATGACAAGGAGTTTTTCCATGTGTCTGTGCAATCCTAGGATATATCATCCTGGGATATATCATGCCTAGGTTGTTCCTAGACACCAGGGTTATTGCAAAATCTTTTGCAAAACTCCCCGCTGCCTGCACACTCTGTGCTGTCATGGGGGGGACTCGTGGGGAGCCCCAGCACTGGGAGCACAGCTGCCTGTGCTCAGTGGACCCTGCAGTGGTGGGCACCCACCCTGGCCAGGCCAGGCCAGGCTCTTCCCCTTGGTTGGGCAGATGCTTCCAACTGCTGTTTCACCCCAGATGGAAATCAGGTAGGAAATGCTGGGTCAGCTGCAGCTACAGGGTCCGGATCAGCGACATCTCCTACGAGGCTTGTTCCCATGCCAAGACTGCATTTGCAAATAGTGTCCAGAAAACTGAGAAAGAGAAAACAGGCTTTTATTTGTACACTTATGAATGTATCACATTATGATTTGACATTACTCAGATGGAGTTCACAAGCTGTGCCCAGCTGAAGTGAGAAAACTGTGCTGACAAATGCTTTAAAACATGGAAAACTATTAAATTAGACACAGAAAATCCTTGAGAGAGGATGTTAATATCTTTATCATTTCCTCACTTAATTTTTTTGTCACCTCTTACGCAGATGTGGTTACAAATTAAAACTATCAAATTTTTAGAGGCTGGTAGATCCTGTGCTATAGAAGTTTTTTGACTTAGAAGCATCTTTCATCATGAACGTTATCATATCAGATTGCTTCAGCTAGTGTTATGTATGAGAATAAAAAGAAACTCCTCTGTAAGAGGAAGGCAGGGATGCCTAGTCAGAGATGCAGCTTGGTGAGCAGTGTGGGGTACCCCTGTCCCATCTGGGAGAAGGCTCAGGGTCCAGCTGCCTGTACGTGCCTGTATACAGCTGTGCGTGCGGTGCGGCTCTTGCAGGAGACCCAGGAAAGATGTCTGGCAGGCTGAGCTGATAAAGCCATAGTCTTCCAATTAATTTATCCTCACGGCACTGCTCAGTCACAGGCATCTTCTCATAAGAAGAAGGTACCATTTATCATTTGATTACAGTTTTAGGGGAAACATAAAGTAGTGTGCTCTTTTGCGAGATTTCAAAACACCAGAAAATTCGCATTGGGAAAAGGCCATGAAACAGGCATGTGACGGAGGGTCAAGGGGGTTGTGTGGTGGCTGTCCATCATCCTTTGGGGCACAGCGTCGGCAGCAGTGGTTGTTTTCATTTGTGGCTCTTTTGCTGCCCAATGCCTGGAGTTGTCTTCTGAGGAGATGATGCAGAACAAGAGGATTCATGAGGCATAAAATAGAGCAGTTATTAACAGAATAAATGCACTAGAAACACCCTGCTGCAGACAGTTTGTTTGCACTCTTCCCCGCTCTCTGAGGGGCAGCAGACATGAAATCAGGTCTGGAGCAGTTACGAGGTAAGCCAAAGGGAATCACAGTAATTCTCCCACAACAAAATACTGCAACAATAATTGAGGGATAAAAAGAGGTGAGACTGAGGCATTTTATATATGAGGATGGTGCAGAATGGAAGAGCTGTTTGACATTGGTTGACAGTACTCAGGTTTGCTGAGGGGACTGCAGACATGTATGTGACCCAGGGATGCTGAGCAAGTACCACATCATGCTGGATATTACACCATGTAAAAAAGTCCGTGCTCCTAACTCGAAAGTTAGGAAATGATGTACAGTGCAATATCTTCTGTCCTGTGGATGGGAATAAATACAGGAGCAGAGAATGCAGCAGACAAACTTCCATGAGTGGTCTCTGAGGGGAAGAGCAGGGAATGAATAAAAAAAAAGACAAGAAGAAGTGAAGCCTGAACAACAAACCAGCCAGTCATGCAGGCTTACTAGGAGATGTGGCCTTTTCCCACTGCTGCTAAAACGTCTCATGCTGAAAACCTGATGCTATCAGACCATTTTGGAAGCACATACTGCAACACATTTGTGAGAGGAAGGGCATGTATTGGGGATTGCTATTAGCATAAGTTGTAAAGGCTTGGTTGAAATACTAATTTCCCTAGAGATGAAGTAGGTGTTCAGGTCTTGGAAAGTAAATTCAGGCCCTTGACAGTTGCGCTGTGGATTTCAGTGATTCCCCGTAGATTCATGAGCCTTTGATTTTTCTCTCCTCTGTGGCCTTTCTCTGAGCTATGTGTCAGCTCTGTTCCTCACAGATGGGGGAAAAATTCCTCAAACCTGGCATGGGTAAGTTTGGGTGTTTCCTTCCAAGGAACCAATTTCCTGACAAATACATCTCTGGGTTCCCTGCACCATCACTTTCACTTTTGGAAGCAGTTGAAGTGCTACTTGGGGAAGGTGCAATCTTATACTTAGTGATGTCGACAAAGAGAGTTATGAAAGCCAATTGACCTGGGATCAGTAGATTTGATTTTGTATATGCGTAACTTTGAAATTCAGACAGATGACTGTTACTGCCAACAAGTGCCATGCAAGCCTTGCTTTGTAGAAGAGGACAAGAGGAGAAAGAAGCGGTGAGATTGCAGTCTATGAAGCTGATTACATGATGCAAGTCTGCCAATATATCCCATGGACAGACAGGGGTCCTTGTATCTTTTTATCTGCACAATTAATTTTGACTACTGAATACCCTTAACTTACTTATGCAGGAAGAAGAGTGAGCTATTTGTTAGCATTTGACACAGCTCTAAACTGCCAAAGTCTGGCATTGCAATTACTACTCTTACACTATGCAGTTGAAGTAATTTACAGTGGAAGTCAGAGACATCTCCAAGTTAAAAGTGGATCTCCTGTGAGGAAGATGTGACAAAGTTTAAGTAGAAAGCTGATCCCCTCCATGGGAATTCAGAGATGCATCTTGAATAGCTGTAAGGCCTTGTAGGATGCAGGTTTTGGCCTTGTGCTCTCAAACTGGTATTCTGATGCTGAATCTAGGCCAGCTTCACTTAAAGTTCTTTTTTTTTTAATGCTGTCTCACTTGTTTAATTATTGAGCTCAGCTCTACAATGGTTTGACTGTTTTTGATGTGCAGCAGCTGGTCGTGGACTCTGCAAGCAGGACTGTATTTGAGACTGTATTTGAAAATCAGGCTAAGGAAAATGCTGGTGGAAAATGGATAAAATATCAGCTATTTCCCATAGACAATAAAAGAACTGCTGTGTATGCAGTGTCATCTGTGATTGAGTACGCTGCTGCAACACGCCGTGTGTGAGTTTGTGTTGCACAATTGGCTGGAGCAATTCGGGAGAGCGGAGCGCTCTGGAGTGATGGGAACATCATTCACTGCTTCAGAAGTCCCAGATATGGAGCAGCCATATGGGAACCTCAATATTTATCCTTCCGGATCTATATCACAGCTGTGTGGACAGCATACTGTAAATGTAACCCAGGCAGCCAGAGGAGCGATAAATCAGGAGCAAGACCAGGAAATCAAGGCTCGTATGAGCTTGTGCTGCAGTGATGGGTATGTGATGGATATCTGACCTTTCACATGTGGGGGAAGGAGAATATATTTCTCTGTTCATAGATACTAGGGTTTATGATAAAAACTGTATAAAAACAATCTCTTTCATGGATTGTGCTTTGAGGGCTCAGCCTGAGAATATTATTGAACCAGTTCATAAAAACATGACCCAATTCCTACATAGCGATGGCTTTCAGCAACAGTCCCTGCAAGAGGCAAGGCTCCATCCAAAGTCCACTGCAGTTAATGGAAAAGCTCCTATTTATTTTGGTAGGCTTTGGATCGGGTCCTTAGAAAGCAATTTGGGTAGTGAGGTGAGAAATTTGGGATGACCAGCATATCAATAACATGAATATCGAGCTCCATTCTTTTCACTTCAGTTCACACAATAAATTCCAATCCAAATGCTAAGCAGCCGATCTTCCACACGTTGCCAAGGCAGATGCAGATACTAAAAGGTACATTTGTAAATGGGTCTTTTTAATGCATATCTCTAGTGTGTTATTTTTGTACATTTATTCTTAATCTGGTTGCGGATTCTGGTTTTAGTTACTGTCCTAAGGTGATGCTCTGAATGTACCAACACCTGTTAGACCTAAATTTTAATGTAGTTTAGATGAGAGGAGGGCGGGGACTTTCTACTCCACTGACCCGGTTTCGTATTTGCTGGGAGAAGCCAGTGGAGCAACGCTGATTTGTCCCAGTAACTTTATGAAAGGCCCTTGTTTCCGTATGATCCAAGTTCCTTTTTCCTTTCAATATTTATTTCTCAAGCTCAACATCTGTGAAGAAAACATTGGGTGTTGGTGACTTTTTACAGCAGCAGTGCTGCTTCCTAATGGGCACCACCAATGAGCCTCCTTTTCCTGGCACAGCAAACCTGTGTCTTGCGGCTCTGCTGCAGCACGGTGGGCTGGGGAGGGTGTGTGCAGAGGCATTGGCTGAAGCCAAACATCTTCGTTTTGAGCCTATCCACATAAACATCTGCAGGTTTTGTGTGGTAGTGCTTATTTGAGGAGGAGGCACATGTCTTACTGGGGACATCAATAGCTTCATGCTTCACACGTTGTTGGCATTGTTTTCCTACAAAATGTTGATTGGGTAAAATGGGATTTTGGGCAAAATCACCAGAACTTGCATTCAGCATTGCCCTGAAGGAGCAAAGAGAGGGGGGATGCTTCTCTCTGCTGCTCTGTTCAGTGCACTGTGAAGGTCCATTTCTGGATTTAGGTAAATAAGCAGGCAACTAGGCGGGGATTCATACCACCAACTTTCCAGAGACCAACCCCCTCACAGTCCTTCTGTCCTAAGAAAGAAAATTCAAGAAGGTAATTCAAATTAGCATCTGAAGGTGCATTTTTCTGTTTCTTTCTATCCAATGCAAGGATGCTCAGGATGGACAACCCCAACTTCTCTGCCTCTCTGAGAGTGGGGTGAGGCACATGGTCCCACAAACCTAGGAGTTGGAGCCTGAGTGTCTCAGAAGGACCAGCCTTTCTCTGCTGGCCTCAGTGTCCCAAGATCACACCCATTGCTCTGGGGCACAGGAAGGTTTGAGGGTGTGCTGGGTGCTGCTCTGCAGATGTGTGCTTGGACCCAGCACTCCCATTGCACTGCTGCTTTGCAGGTCTCTCCCCTCATGTGGAGGGGTCAGAATTCCTACACATCCTTGGACCTGTACAGTGGTTCAAACCCCATGATGCTGAAGGCCTTTGTCTTGCAAGCCCTGTGCTTCTGCACGTGTAAAATAATTTCTGCCTCTGCAGGATGTTCTCAGATATTTGTGAATGCCGATTTCTGGATTTATTGATTGCATGGTATCCTTTATAGCGGTTCCTACTGATGCATACCTAGGCAAGCTCACCTGGCTTGTTTCTTGCCAGGTGACATGGGAAGCAGGGTCACTGGGATAGCTCATAGCCAAACCAATTTGTCTCTTAGCACAGGGAAGGCCGAGATCAGTTTCAGATGCCCATCTGACATTACTGTACAACTGGATCGTTGTCTGCCATCATAAATGATTTTTAATGTTTTTTCACAGTTTGTCACAAATTTAGTCTTGCAGAAAAGTCTTGCTCTTGTCATTACCTTGTAACTCAGTAAAATGACTACAGGACAACATCCCTGATCATATGTGATTGCTGCTGGATAAGCGTTTGGTGAGGCCAAGGAGGTAATGAAAAGAATATAAATATGAGTTCTAGAAAGAGATGTTACTGGACTCCTGTGGCAATTTCCTATGGTACTAAGCATCCAGGAGAATATTAAAAATGTCATTCGTGCTTTAAAAGTAATAATAATTGAAATAGATTCTGGCATCTTTTATAACAACAGAGCCAACAATTATTACTGGAGATACTTTAAAAGAAAACAAACACATTAAATAATAAGTTAATTGAATTGCCAATATGCTGATGCTGCTGAAATTAATCTGAAAAATATGAGATTAGCAGCGTGGTTTTGCACAATTATAGCTGGTTGGAGATAAAATTAAGAGAAGGACTGGGATGCGTTCAGCTGGAAAGCAGACTCGGTCGGCACTGAGCCCAGTTTGCGGTGTGGGGTCCTGTAGGACCTTAGTGCTTGGGGACCTTGCCAGCTGCCTCAGGCACAGTGCGCCCTTTCCCAAAGGCAGCGTGGAAAAGAGACATGGGTAGTCCCCTCCGCTGGCCGTGGGGACTGTGAGGGCTCCCTGCCACGGGCACACTGTCGTGCCTGACATCAACTTCTGTGAGTGATGCCCTTTTTATTCAAAGTTGTAAAGTTACTACTCCACAAGCAAGCTAAGCTATATGTTTCTTATCATTTCTGCTTTTACAACTGAGGTACAAATCTAATGTATATTTTTTAAAAAAATAGCCCCTTGGATGGGAACAGGCCAAACTCGAGTCAGGAGGCTACGTTCATCCAGAAGCCTCTGATCTGAGCCTGGAGATACTGCCCCAGCAGATTATTCACCTATTTGGAGACATAGTTTATAATGGGACTGAGGCTTTTACTGGGGCTGATAACTCAGAATAAAGTCCTTTTTTTCTCCCAAAATAGGCAGGAAAGTCAGCCCGTGGCTGTGCAGGACTGGTCTGCAGTGCCTGCAGAGTCCTGGCCATGCACAGGGTGAGCGCAGCACCAAACAAGCCATGCTGCCGGGGGCGTTGTTCACACCCAGCCAGACCTCTGAGCTGCACTGCCACGAAGACACAGGTGGCAACAAAGACATTTTTCCAGCCCTCCCTTTCCCCCTAAATCACAATATTTTAAGCCTTGAGTGTTGTAAACATCTATAGCACACTCCTGAATACTCTATCATGTCTGGCACAGAAATGCACACTTTGTAAAATGTGTCGGTGCTTCTCTGAATCTATTTTATTTAACCATTAGAGCTGCACATTGTGAACATTTCCCTTGGAAGCCTCTTCTCCCACCCTGCATATTGATGCAGGCGCAGCCCTCTGTTTGTGCAAGGTCTAGACTTCCAAATGCACTCCTTCTCCATTTGGGCACCAAAATAGAGTAACAGATTTTTAAAAGCAGTCAGCACATTGGGTGATCCCCATAAAATCTGTCTGTTCAATGCTCATGTAAAAGATAAACTGGCTGAAAAATTGGTCCTCTTTAGCACGTTGAGCTCCCGGAAAGGGCAGTACCTTTCTCAACCCCGTTGTTTGGTGCGTGCCTTATGCCACCAGGTGCCAGTTAAGCACTGCTGCTTCACAGCCCTAAAGCTGTCTCTGTCCTCATGTGGCAGGATTCTCCAGCTGCCACAGGAGTTATCTTGGTGTTATCCATCACTTTCATCCATGTGACTGTTGGAGACTGACGGCTTAGAGCTCATTGCAAGACTGCTGCTTAAACAACTGGCTTGTTCCATGCTAAAAATGGCCCTTGCCAATGTAAAATGCTGCCTTCCCGCCTCTCACAAGCAGGAATTATTTTTTCCTTCAAGTGCTGGTGTGCAGGCTCCCTGCACTTGAAATACAGCACAGGAGCTACAAAAGCAGCGTTCAGCTTCACATACCTTCAAGTTTATTCTTTCCGCTGTAGCTGGGATGTACATGCCATGATCCAGGGCTCAGCCATGGTTTTCCCTGATGCATTTCCATTTTCTTCTATAGTTTCATCATGCCAGTCACACACAAAGTTGTGCATATATATATACACATATACATATACCCACATGCAAAGATTTACATGCGTGTTCAGCAGTGTGACAGCCCTGGTTTGCAGGGAGAACTGGAAATAAGAGGCTCAGTGTGTACCAATTTCAAAACACAATATTTTATGATAAAACAAGATTGCTATTATATCTTTTATCAGGCTACAGCTCTCACAAGCAGTAAAACGGTGTGGGTGGTGGTGTTACTGTGAGAAGAAAGTACAGACTGCGGTCCCTTGATGCTAGGGACAGGGTGGGGTGTTAGCAATGAAACTTCATCTTTGTTTAAAATTCTGCCTGTGCATCCCACAGCGCTGGGTGGAGAGACACTCAGACATGCCTGGGAAAGCACAAGGACTAGCAGAGCAGCAGCATCCTCACAAGCAGCATCTCTTTTAGGAACCTGTGGAAGGAAGCTCCCAAAACACTGCTCACAGAGCAGTCATGGATTAAATGTGGAAATCACTAGACTCTTGACAAATGTAGCTGTTGGAAGGGCAGCTCTCTGGTTTAACAGCAGCAACACAAAAGTGACCCAGCTGTCCCCGCCGTGGCATGTACCTGGGCCCTTGTGTGTGTTAGCAAATGCAAAACCTGGGGCTGCAGGCACGTACCTCTCCAGCTATGCATCATTGTCTGCCAGCCCTGCATCAACCGGGCATTGGCACAGGGGGTTTGACAGCCTTGGCAGTACCATGTCCTGCAGCGACTGGTTTTGCAGAAATGCCCAAACCAGCTTTCCTAAGCACTACACTGGGAGCTGCCACTGCGGCTCCATGCTCTGCTTCTCCCTTGTAGCGCAGAGTCGGAGCGTGTCAGTGCTCCGGCACCACAACTCACCCCCGGCACCCGGCCTTTGGCGGGGGGGGGGGGGTTTGCCCTTCTGTGCGTGCTTATTTTGGTCACTTATCTGCCTATGGTGGGCAAACCTCTATAAGGCAAATTTCCTGATCTTATGATGCAGCTGGCAAAGAAAGCCACTTTCTGGAAACTACTGTAGTTCAGCTGAATAGTCCAGGTGAGTGCAGTCAAAGGGAGCATGACTTTTTTATGTTGCCACTCCATATCTTGCTTTTTTTCCTGGGTTAAATAAAATACCAACATGCTTTGAGCCCAACAGCAGAGAGCTTTCCCATGTAGCATTGTGCTCCTAATTGTATTTTTTTATTTTTATTCAGCATCAGCAAGTCTGTCTTGCAAGAGAGTTTTACCTTTTACCCTTTTTTTTCCAATATGTTTTCACTCTTACCCATTCTCAAGAAACACTCACTAAAACATCCAGACCTAATCTAAATTACTTCATTCTGACTTCAATCTCCAAGCATCTGGCCTTGCTGTGTACTACTGCTCTCTTTCTTTCCCTTTATACAAATTATGAAATATATCAAAAAACATTTTCTTGTTGTAAGTCTGAAGACATAACCATTATTTCTGACTGGTGTTCAGAGCAAACAAAATTTCTTTATTACAACTTATCAAGCCATGCCACTTGTCAATTTTATGAGTTTTTAAAATAACATCTAATGTTAACTTGGTAATGAATCTGTCTTAAGACACACTACCCACTCCCATTTTATTTCCTCTATTAAAGGAAATGATGTATAAACACTATGGGAAAGCATGGATCAAACTTTGTAGTATCACATCTAATACAAAGAAATCCAAGCACAAGTAACTAAAGGGAAGGGGAGTGCCGTGCACATGTTCCTCTGGGCTACAGAAAGCAACAATTATTTTATCTCAATCCAGCTGCACAATAAATGGGAACACATACCCCTTTGTGGAAAGACTTTATTTTTGGTTTCACAGTATTTACGGAGAATGGGTATTGCTTGCTATAAAAAGTATGTTTAGGTCAGATGGTTATGCTTTAACATTTATTTTCTTTTTGAAGATTTATGATTACACTATTAGACTCTGATTCATGGGTGACCTTCATGCGTGAACCCAACTTAAGACATATACATAGTCCTATTGATTTGAATTTTAACATTGATTATAGTGGGGTGAGGTAGAAGTCAATGTGAATAAAAGTTATATACAATGTGCCACCATCGTAACACAACAATGGAACTACAATTGCCTCTTGCTAGAAAAAATAGCGGACTTCCTTTTTGTGATGAGATATGGATTTTAATCACTCTTGAATATACTGAAGTTCAATGAATTCTATTTTGTCCTTAATGACAAATCCACACAAAAATATATTTGTTGCATTTCTGGAGTTGAGAATGTCAGTGGTTCAATTTAATTCTCTCCTTTAAAAAAAGATTTCTGGAGTGGGTATAACACTCACTTCAGACAATTTTACTCTCAGTAGCTCAGTAGCTGCGCATATTGTCATTCACAAAAAAAGATGCGTTTAACCTCTCTCTTCAGAAGAGATTCTTTTGTAACATGAAGTCTGATTAGTTGTGACACAAACTATGTTATCTATATAATTAAGTGCCCTTGTGGGTTACTCTGTGTTGGGAAGATGCTGTGACCTTTAATGACGAGTACAAAATAGCAGAGGAGCCCATCCTGAGGGGGAGATGAAGTCTCCCATGACCGCCTGGTTTTATCCAGTGGAAGATACTAACAATATAGAGGAATTTACCTTTTCCAAAGTGCTCTGCAAACACCAATTACTCCAACAGCCCCTCAGTGAGATGTGAGTTGTGAGACACCATGGAGCTCCCGCCCAGGTTAGCTGCGGTGCAGAGGACTGACTGCTGCAGCCCCCGCTCCTCCATGGGGTCCCGGTGGTGACTGCTGTGCCATGAGTGATGCCATGAATGCCGGCAGCACGCAGCTCCGCTTCTCCTCACTCCGGGGAAGCATGCACAGCAAAGCACTCCTCTTAGCTAACTGTTGAGAAACCCAGAATGGTAAGTTTTCAGCTGATGTGCAGGCAGCCACCCTGAGCCACCACTTTGTGCATCTTGCTTTTACACCTGTGGTGTCAATGGGTGATGGTGCTGTATCCCTTTCCCTTCCTCCTCAGCAGGAATGGTCACTCCTCTGAAGTCTGAATAATGAGTCTTTCTGTGACTGGAGGGGTCAGCATTGCTGGGGCAGTGCTGTGCATAAAGCTAGGGAGGAAATTCTTGTTTTGAATACTGCTTCAGCCTTGAATCATATTTGCTAGGCTTTCACGCATGAGTGTTTGGAGAAAGTGAATACAAAAGCAGGGTAAACACAGCTGAAGCAAATTCATTAAACATTAAAGCAAATATTTGCAGAGATTTTGGTTTACAGCTTTTACACATTTCCAGAATTATAGTAATGGAACATGGGCACGTGTTCAGCTGGTAACGGCAAGACGAAGAAAATCAGCCCAAGTGCCAAACGGACAGAGGAGGGTGGCAAGAGATGGCTCCTCAGGCCACTACAAACAGTAGTTCTGCTCCTCCCTGCAGAACAGACCTCTAGCAATGTGTCACCACTCCTTAGCCCTTGGCTTGTTGTTCACTGCAAACAGGAGACCATCCATTGGAGTAGACCAGGAGCAATTTACAACATCAAAATGAATATATCAAAGCTTGGAAAAATAAGTTGTCAGGGGAAAGAATAAACAAAGTATCTCTGAGAAGCAGGGTAAAGGATGCTGAGGCTTCAGTGGGCCAGGCAGTCCTGGCTCTCCCCTCCTCTCTGGGGCAGAGAGAGATGGTGGATGGGGAGAGGCAAGAGAGGGCAAGGGGAATCGTGAAGGGAAAGCAGTTAAGAGAAAATGTGGACAAAGACTAAACTCTGCTGAAAAGTACACAGATAAGTATAAATTTAATTGTCTAATATTTACACATTGGATCAGCTGGTAATCAGCCACTATCCATTATTTCAGCCAGCAGTTGGTCAGATGATATTACTTCTGCCCTGATGGAAGAACTGAAACTTCTGAAACAGCAGAGTGATGGTCAAAATTATCCCAAACATTGTGTTGTGTTTTTCTTCAGCTCCTAATTGCTGGATTTGAAAACATTTGCAGGAATATTCAGATTGTCTCAAACTCTTTGAATAAGTAACACATGGGGAAAAAAAAGCATCATACCATGATTCACCAAGATACCAATAAGGCAAAACCTATACTATGCCACTATCTTTAGCAGTACCTTGAAATCCAGCCTGTATTTTGGGCCACGTGCATGTTCCGCGACGGAGAGCATTTCTCATGTCAGGGTGGTGAGCAGCAACCTCCTCTCACTACTGCAGCACAGCTGGGATGGTGCCATCTGCCAAAAACTCTGTTAGAATACATACACATGTAATGTACCTGTTTGCAAAGAGGTAACAAATGGGAGGTTTTATCTCTTTGCAACAGGTGCACATGTGCTGCCATTAGAAACACTTACACCAGGGACAATATAAGCCTTGATGTCAAAATACTGGTTGATATTAATGAGGGTTTCAAATATATCTGTGATATATGAAAGATTTTTTTTAAAGGACATCATTTTCAGAAGCATGGGGCATATTCAGTGCCCAAAATTTACAGACCATAGACAATTAAGTGCTGCTTATGTTTTAAAGAGATGATAAGAAACGAAAGGATTCTCTTGCAATCCAGCTAAAAACTGTATATAAACTTTACTGGCCTGGTTCAGATGATTTTTAACATCAGTGAAAAATCTCATGAAGACAAAGTGAAAGTGAAAGAGAGAGGCCTTCAGCGTTGATCAGGAGGAACCTGAAATTTTGTTTTGTTAAACAATAAAATAAGTGGTTTTAGGAAAAGATTCTCTGTGCTTGCCTTTCATCACCTTTGCACAGCTACAGCTTGGGCAGCAGAGTAATGCCTTTCTGTGCATTTTACTACTGGATTCATAATGGAAGTTGCATAGGGAGATTTGAATGACCTGGGTTTTGGCACCAAAATTCTGGCACCAAATTTTGGCATGAAAATTCTGACAAGGGACAGTCGTCAGGGGGGTGCAGCGGAGCGGTGTACCTATGGCTGTGTTCACGGGCATGGCAAGCGCAGCTGAGAGTGTGGGTGCATGGCAAGGGTCTCCCCAGCTATTTTTCAAGGTTACACATGATTGGAAGCATCATACAAAATCAACAGCTTTTCAGTGAGCAGAGAAAACTTGAGTTAATGAGTTATAAATGGTAAGGTTTTTTACTACTGTTTTAACATTGGATTAAAGTAACTTTAGAGCATGCAAAAAGGTGCAGATAGGGCTACAAATAACTGTTGTTAAAACATAACTGGTGAAGTGCAAAGGAAACCAGAAGCTGTACTTTGACTACTTGCTAGAGGTTATTGTGCAATATTTGTATGTAAATGTATGAAAGGAAAGTCATGGGTATAAATTATCTTTACCTCAGAAAGCATTTTTAGATTGAACTGACATTGCAGGAGTTGAATAACCATTCAGCTTTATCATTTGCTACTTTAGAGTTAGCTTTAGTTGAACAGTCATTGACAATTGTCTAAATAGGATTCTTAAAACATGTAAGTGGCCCAAATCTGTTGAGAGGATAGCTACAGCACCACCTGGATGTTAACATTTCCTCCCTGAATACTGTAGAAACAGATAATGTTGTTCAGGCTTTCATTTGCATTTTTTCTTAATTTTTAACTTTTAACCATATTTTCAACAATTTTATTTAAACTTGACAAATGCAATCTTCTTTATTTTACTGTCTGTGAATCATAGAATCATAGAATGTCCAGAGTTGGAAGGGACCCACAAGGATCACCGAGTCCAGCTCCTGTCCCTGTATAGGACAACCCCCAAATTCACACCGTATGTCTGAGGGCATTGAATTTTACCTTAAATTCTGTTTGGTTAGAAAGGCAAATCCAAAGCATGCCAGTTTAATGAGCACTTTGTAGACCCAGCTGAGCCTGATGCCCAGCAGGGCGGTGGCCCCCGTTGGACCCCTCTCCGGAGGAGCTGCATTTCATAACCGCAGCTCGAGGCTCCTCTTTCTGCCTCTTTTAAGAAGCATCAGCCATGACCTGAGGCTGTGAAAACCCATTTGACGATTGCCTGGTTTTGCTGCATCTCCCTCCATGTTCAAAGGCCAGTCCTGGCAGCGTAGAGATGGTGGTACTTTCGTACAATTGTTCATTGTTTTGCACCAGCTCTGCCAAATTAGGGTGAACAACTGTAACTGCTGTGGTAGTGGCCTTAAGGAAAGTTAAGCCCAGGTACTGCACAGCTCAGACCATTTATCTCTCACCATGATATAAGGATGAAGGATCAATCCTGGCATTACAAAAGATCAATCTCAGCATTACAAGGTGATCTTTGTCACAGAGCAAACAATGCACAATTGTAAAACAGGAGACTCTTGCGTGTCTTACTTTTGCCCTGTCACTCAATTTTTTAATATGTATTCATTCATCATTCATTATCCATCCAGCAGCTACACAGAACCACCCCACAACAAAATTACATCTCCTATGATGCTGTGATTTTTAATGTACACATACCTTGTTTTCAGTGGGTTGCTGTTATTTTGCATTCATTTTGTTGTTGCAGTGCATATCAAATGACAAGGCATTCCCCTCATGCTAAAGAGTCTAAGAAACAGAGGAAAGTTAATTGTTTTCAAGTTAATAAGCAGTGATCAAGGGTTGGTAGAGAGCCTCGGCAAACACCGGATCCAGACCGCCCCAAGCCCATGAGACCGATGTGATGGAGAGGCAGGACTCAGGCCAGTAGCACTGGCACTCTGACCACATTTCTGTCCTTAGAGGAGCTGTTCATCCCTACGCTGTCCTGCATCTCACCGAACAGTGCAGCCCAACTTTGGCCCCATCCCCGCAGCTGCATGCCACAGTCCAGGGGCGGTGGTGTCGGCTGTGTGGCTGTGGGATGGACCCAGGGATGGTGCTGGTCCTGCAGCCACTGGGGCAGCCGGCTGTGCGGGGAGGAGAGGCTGCTGCCTCCCCTTTGGCACCAGGTTGAGGTGCACGGTGCTGCACATCTTTACCACTGTGGCTTTGCTTGCTTTTGTCCCACATGCTGCTCACTGCACTTCAAGTTTCAAGTGTTTCTGCTCCTTGGGTTATGGAGAGATGAGGGAAGAGGCGTTTGCAGGAATATGACCTTTCTGAAAGATTTGATTACACCACAGAATTGGCAGAAAGGAATGATATATGCCAAGGGTGAGAGGAGATATAGCAACAGAGAAAAACACTGAAGAGCACAATGCTTTCGTAGGGGTGCAGGGGGGAGGACCGAGACAACTGGTAAACATGGGAAGAGCCCACTGGACCCCATGGAGGTGCTCCAGGAGAGCTGCACTGTGGCTGCGCCGGGTGGGATGACCAGCCCCCTGTGAGGATGCTGCCATCAGCCCGGCCGCTGGATGGAAGGAGGATGCTCCCAACACTGCCCATGAGGCAAGGCTCTGGCCAGGGTGCTGGGGGCTGCCCAGCCGTGCTGCTCAGGGTACGTGGGGGAGTTCACTGTTGCTGGTGAAGGAGGTGCCCATTCAGGTGAGATGAGACACTTGACAGCTCTCTCTGAATGGAGACCTGATTTAATCATTATTATACCAGTTTCCTTGTGGGAAAAAAGAAACTTGGCTGCTGCTTTCAGCTGTGCAGCTCACCACCTTCATTTACACCCTCATCAGACCCACATTAGGCCACTCAGAGGCACCTCTGATTAGTCTCCCTCTGAAACAGCCACAGGATTCAGGAGGTGCAGAATGTGCTTTTTCACTTGCACTGCAGAAACGGCAAAAGCAATACAGTGGATGCTGCCGGGGCTGCAGCTGCTCTGACATCTCCTTCGTCTAGTGCCTTTCTGGAGGAGAGAGAGGAATGGCTCATTCCCACGTTACAGTGATGCTACCTCTTGAATGGATGGAGGCACACACAACATTGTGTCTCCAAGAAAAACACGGACTACCTCCATCAGTAGTGGGTCAGTGTTTATTTTTGCTGGCCTTCCTTATATGCAAAAATATAATCCCTTGACAACCAAGACTTCTAAATTTTAGAAGATTAAAGTGTTGCCACAACAAAGTATCCATCCTTTTCCAGCCTAGTCAATCTTCTCAGAACAAAGAAAAATGAAATTATAGAGTAACAGTAATCTTATTTCAGTTAATGATCTCATATAATAGCTTTTTTGTGACAAAACTCATCTCTTTCTCCTGAACACTGTTCAGCCACTAAACTGTGGAATCAGGATCAATTTCTGCAAGAGGAAAGAACATGTTCTTGTTTGTTTCATTTGAATTTGTCTTTTAATGTGTTGGTAGTATCTGCAATGCCCACTGCTGATGTAATGTAGATCTAATTCTCAGCTCATTTAGTTGCTGCTTCAATAGGAAAACAATGCCTAGTGGGAGTGATGATTAGAAAGCAGCAGCAGAGATACAAAACATGGATAAATGAAATAAATTGCAGAAAAGTTACTGGTGACATGATCTCTGGCCACATCAGTCAGCTGGTACTCTGATGCACTAAATTGATGCTTTTTTTTTTTTTTTTTAAGTGATAGCCACATTATAAAGCAGGAAAGGGGAGGAAAGCAAGAAAGAATGCATAATACAGCCTCTCCTCCCGACCCCAATGTCATGGGAGCATCAAGTGTGGAGGAGACAGAGTCATAAAAATGAATTGCATGGAGCATGCCTCTCAAGCTGTTATCTGTTATTTATAAAGAATTAAAATGAGCTAGTTATTTCATATGTGCCAGAAAAATGAGTTCATCAGTATTGTGCTGAAATGCATTATGACTTACTGATTCCTGATTTCATAGCTGTTGTACTTAGTTGAAAACATATTTATATGCTTTGTATCAACTGCTAACCATTGAATTTTTATTGTACATTACAGAGAAAAATCTTATGTTTCAATTTGCATCTCACTTGATTCATTGACATACAATACGTAATTCTGGTCTTTTGTGATTTACTTGGGAAATATCTGATCGTAGACTTTGAGAATATCCCTTCCTAACGCAGACAGGTAACTGCCATTAATGCCAGTCACACCACGCAGCTGCATAGGTAAACGGAGTTTCAGTCTCTACCCACGACTGAAACCAGCATGTTAGAAATGACTTTATTTACATACAGCCTGGCAAAATCTACACGTTGATATCCAGACTTCATGAAGGGCATTGAGGAGCTGAAGGGAACGAAATGCATGAAGAGCTTGTGGTCTTGTGTCCAGCTCTGCTCTCAGGGCAGCTGCTCGAAGGCAAGTGAGGGCATAGAGCGAGGACAGGAGAAGGAGCAGTCTCTTAGTGTAGGTAACACTTAGACTGTTCTAAGACTGGTCCATGGATCAGTAGTCCTTGGTGAATTCCACATCTGTGCCAACGTGTGCTTAGCAGGGCCAAGGATCTAGGTCAGTATCTTCATTAACTTTTAAGTTGATTGAAAGCTGGGAAAATTCTTTCCTTTCTATCCCACCCCCAGTTAACAAGCAGTTTGATTTTTTAAACAAACAAACAAAAAACTTCTCAATTTTTAAGAAACTGTATAGACAGGCAGCATTTTAGCTGTCAGTGGGAGATATTGATGCTTGGTGCATCTGAAATTCAGACTGCTGTTATGGAGGAGAATAAGCATGATTTCCAAAGCCCTGTCCGAGACACCCATGCCTGAAACGTTTTTGCTCTGCAGAGCAGAGCTGCTGCATTCCCCCCAAGGACCCTGGCATTCCCCAGGGGAGAGCGCACTGCCATGGGAAGGGGCCCTGTTTGGTAACTGGGGCTGACTGTCCTGAGCAGGGCAGTGATGCCCACCATATGGGTACCAGTGCCATCACAACCATCACGAAGGGAAGGTAAACATGAGATTGGATGGGGCAGGCTCCTCAGCAACCGTCTTTAATGTGACATTAGTGGTAAAGGTTTTCAGCAAGATTCTGCTCAGTCCTAGCTGAATGATCTGAGAAATACCAAGGGCAAACTCCTCATCCTGCTAAACAAAATGACAAAACTTCCATTGCCTTTAAAGTTTTTCACTTGCGATTTTTTTTTCCCCTTAAATCATTGTCAGAACATTTCTATTAATTTTATGCCTAGCCTCTAGGTACAGACAATGGCCAGGGACTTGTAGGTCTGGGCTGTCAAGGAAAGCTGATTTACAAATTTAGCTGCTTTTCATAAACTGAGTAGGTAGACTACAATTAATATAATCAAGATATAGAAGGTCAAAATGGCCTTGTTGGAAAGATCACCTGGAGTGGAGGGTACTCGTAGTGCCTGTGGTAGGATTAGTGAAAGCATATTGCTGAGAAAGAGCCTACAATTTTAATAAAATAATGATCTATATTTAATCTTGTAAACTTAAATTATTTTTATTTATAGGGCATATCTCCCTTCAGGTACTTATACACATGGGTGAGATCCCCCTGAACCTGCTCTGCTCCAAGCTGAGCAGTCCCAGCTCCATCAGCCTCTCCTCGTAGGAGAGATGCTCCAGTCCCTTCAGCATCTTGGTGGCCCTTCACTGGACTCTCTCCAGTATGTCCACGTCTCTCTTGTACTGTAGAGCCCAGAACTGGCTTTCCTACAGCTCTGATGGTGAGATTCCTGCTTGTGAGATTTGGGATTTCACATCACTGTACCCCTCTCAGAAGGACTTGGTGATCCTTCAGACTCAGATGGGAACAACCAAATTAAAATTAATATGAAGGGCCAAATCTTCACTTCACAGTGGTGATGGAAAGCAGCTTCATTGTATACAGTTGAAAATGCAAGACTTAAGATCTAATACATTCCAAAGTATGGCTAGCTATACCAGCTATAATCAGTATAACTTAGTCGAATCAGTACACTTCCAACTAGGAATTCAGGAGGTAACTTTAGCTACAGATCTCACCTCGCACAGGGAAATGAGATGCAGAAAATCCTAGTGTATACCACAACTGCAGAGACTTGAATGAGCATGGCTCTGTGCAGTGCTTTCATCAATTGTATGATATTGCTTTTCTCTATTGGGAATATGCAATGTACTCGAGCAAAAATTTCTCAAAAAACAAATATAAAATGCTTTTATATTAACCATTTCCATAATGGAAGAAAAATTACACTCAAAGGAAGGTTAACATTCAAAGTCTTCTGCTATACTTGCTTTTTATTTTTGCAAGTACTCATCTCACTTTCTTCAGAATCTTACCTTTTTAACCCTTTACTGTCTGCTGAAACAACTGTACCCCCACATCAGTATATGGAAAGTGATGTTATATTCAGGTAGACTAATTCTCCGCTCTGTTACCTTGGTTTTATACCAGAGAAATGCCTTTGAAACCAAAGGCAGTTAACTGCCTGAAAAATCAAACGTGATATCTACTTCCCCTTGATACATAAAGAAGCTAATGAACCAGATCCATCCATTGATTTATGCTGTGGTTGACTTTGGTTTCAGAGGTTTAACAACTTGCACTGGTAATTGGAATCACCTCCGAAATCAAAAGAAAGAAAAGTATTCATCTTTTCTTTTGGTAGAGTAATAAATGCAAAGATGCAGGGAGGGTCAGGCACAAGTTTATGTCTCATAAAAGAGGTGGCAACCAACTTAAAATCTCTCTTACTTTATATCAAGAATGAATATCTGTTGAATTCACTGCTGAAAGCTGTCATCTGAGTCATTATCAGCATCCAATATTCGTAATAAATACTAGAGAATTACCACATACTGTAACTGTGGAAAATATAGAAGGTGTTTAATAATATTTAATATTATTAGCTAGAAGCTTCAGAGCATAAATTATCATTGCATGACAGTAGCTTTGTTGTGCGTCTTGTATTTGTTAACTATCAGCTGAGGGGGTTTACCCCTTTCCCTGTAAAACCTTTGACGTTGTACACTGGAGGAAATAGGCGCTGGAGCAGATATGTTGGATTTGCCTATACAGCATGGAAATTCTGATGGTCCTATAGAGATAAAATAATGAAAAATGAAGTGATTAGGTTACACAGGAAGTAAAGATTCCCCACTTGCTTCTACAGCCTGACATAAATGCCTCCAAAATTCATTTTAGGGTGAGTTAAGAATGGGAAAATGTATTTTATAGATTCACATTATTTAAATGTGATTCTGTAACTTCATATATAGCATCCTGAAGGTAAAATATCTCACATTGAGCAATGTGAAGAGAAATCGACAAAATATCTCAAAAGGGACAGTTTACTTTCAAACTCTCTCCTTTCCCCTGTGTCCGTAATTATGGATTTGTCCATCTGGGCATTTACCAATGGAAGCTGTTGCCTCGCCTCTGCTTCCACTGTAGTCAGATGGGGCCAAAGCCACCTGGTTTTGTCAGGATTCTCTGCAGATGGTGTGATCTGAGGGTTGGTTATGATGGAGATTACAATTTAACATTGTGATCGTTCTGCATTGTGATCAATACTGCATTGAGTAAAAATTCCGGAAGAAATAATTTAATTTAGAACCCCTTAACAGACTGAATTAATGTAGTAATAAAAAAAACAGTTGTGACACAAGGAACTTTACAAGACTGCCACTTCCAGGCTTCCTGTGAAACACCCACGCCTGCAGACGTTAAGCAAGGGCAACATGCCTTGTCATGACTTGTCATCTGTATCAAAATGTCCTGCAGGATGAATGTTATGTAGGTAAATCCAGTCCAGTGAAAATCAGAAACAAGTCCAGCAGGAAACCTTCTTCAACAGCAGTTCGTCTCAATGAGTAATGGGTGGCCAAGCCAGCACAGGTATGATGCCTTGTGCTTGAGTTGCTGTTGGCGTTTACGTAGCACAGCTCCAACATGGCTGGGACCGAGCAGAGCCTCGGCTCTGGATCACCTCACAGGACCTGCTCTTCTGACCTGATCTTACTGCAGCCAGATGAGGCATCTGTGCTTTGAGGTGACACAATTTGGGGGATCACCAAAACTCTAGGTGTACCCATGGGGCAGAGTTTTGTGCCCAGTCACCCTGGTGTGAGTGCAGATGGAGGCGTTACTGCCAGTGGAGAGACTCTGGATTTTCCTCATTACAATCACTGTGATGCACTTGAATTTCAAATCCAGCACCGAGAAGTAATTTGGTGGATTGTGGCAGTAATGAGGGCTGTTGGCAGAAGAGCATTTAGTAGATGTATGGTTCCACTTTCCCCGTGCAATGGCTGATCTATCCGGACTGACACTGAATGGAGGATTTCCATCAGCAGGATTGCTGCTTGTTGTGCCGAGTAACACCATACACTGCATAGTGCTGTGTTAACATTGCAGAACTGCCATTAAAGAACATGAGACAAATATTTATACACAGCATTAAAACAATACTAATAGTGTACTGGCCATAGATGATTATTGTGAAAAAGTGCTGGCTTTATTTTTATAGCTATTGTAGACATGAGTGAGTTGTGGCTGTGGTATTTGAAATTCCAGTGCTGTGGGAAGAGTTGTCCAAGGTACTGGAAATGTTTAGGGTTTTAATCTACTGGCTTTCCTTCTGCTTTAGACAACCATTATTTCTAGTAAAACAAATACATAATGTTCTATCTCACCCCTGAATCTCAACTTTTGAACTACAACAAAACCACCATTTTGTTTATTTTTACTGGCTTTGGTGACTAGGAAATCCTGAGTGTAGTAGTATATCTTGATAAGCTTAAATAGCATCCTGCGTAGAGACTGTACAGTTATGAATTCATTTTGGGTGTGAATTTGGTAATGGTATCCAATAAATCTGACCTGAATGCATCAGAAAGTAAGAGAAATCTATATTAATGCTTTATAATGGGTTTATAGTTAAATAAATTTTATGAAAGCATAGGGGTCTCATTGTTACCAAGCCAGCTTTCCCCATAGCAATATTTTCACATGATTAAGTTAGAGATCAGATAACCACCTTATGCAGTATATACCCAATAGCAATTTAAAAAATTCAATATCAGCTGTATTATTCTAAAGACTCATCCCATTTTCAATGCAAAATGAGTACAAAATAAAGAGATAAACTACATATAAAATGTAAAACATGGAAAAATTTATCACTTGCAAACATAAAAGCAAAAAGGATAAAAAAGAGAACAAAAGCAAATGGAAGCTATAAAAGAATACAGAAAAAAAGATAAATCTGCAGTGTTACCTTTTCCATATGTAGTTTAGCTGGGCTTTTATTAAGGTGCATACACTTTAGTACAGGAATATAATAATCTCTGTAATGCACTTTACTACTGCAGGCTAAATTAATTTATGCTATGCTAAAAATTTTCAGCCCTACTAGATACAAAAGGACAGGGTGTGTTAGTCCAGGCAGTGAAGCAGTCTGTGAAGCAGTTGATTTCCCTTCCCACTGCATAAGGACTGAACAGCGTAAGTGTGAGGAAGAGCTGCAGGCTGATGTGCCAGGGAGGAGGGCGATGCCAGGGATGGAGCAGGGTCAGGGCAGGGGCTCACACTGGTGCAGCTGTGAGCGACCCAAAGCATCCCGTCCTGCAGACCAGCGGATTTGACTGGGGCCACACTGGGGAGCCAGGAAAAAAAATCCTGGAGGCAATCAGTTCAATCGAAAAGGTAGTTGTGGTTATTCAATAAGTCTTCACTGATCCGGTGGCAGAGGGGAGTATGCAGGTAACTGGGGCATCCCCACCAGCCCACAATTTCCGTAAGCAATTTTTTCCTGTAGCAGCACAAAAGCGAGGTGATGTATGCATGCAAATATTAACAAGTCTGTCCACAGTCCAAGGCACTGCTGCTTGGCACTGAGGTGTGGTACCCACAGCCATGTCATAGAATGGCCCCGTATCAATCCCGCAGTGTGAAGACACAAAAACATTGGTGAGGAGGAGGACAACTGAGCTACCGGCTCCCTGCCTATGGCCTGAGCAAGCAGCCACGTCTCTGCATCCCTTTTTCCCCGTGGGCCATGGCGGGGAGCTGCTCCTCTCCCCAGGGTGGGGGTGTGGGGGGTCCCATCCCAGCCCTGCTCATGGGGAGTGTGGTCTCCATGCTCCAAGACCTTACTCTTCCACCCTGCCAGCTATTGACGGGCAGCTGACATTAATGCCCTCATCTCTTGGATGCCGGAGAGCCAGTGGTATCGCACAGAGCCTTGTGTTCCTTAATTCATCCTCGTCAACACCTAATAGCATCTTGTTCCTATTACTGTAGTTAAGGTCGTGCCAATGATTCCATTATGAACTTGCTCTCAGGAGTTATAATTACTATATTTTATTTGTAAAAAGTTGCCCTGAGCTGACATTTTGTATACATGGTTTTCACCCAGGCATAAATTGTTTTGTTTTTTGTTCCTTTGCTAAATTGCTACTCATGTCACAAAATCTGGCCAGTTGTACAGTTCATAAACATAACAACAGATTTTTCAACGGGCAGTCTGGGTTCACACAGCCTTTTCCTCAGGAAATAAAAAAGCTATTTTTGGAAAAAATAAACCCACCAAACCCCAGAAAACCTTTCAGAGAGAAACTGTATTCGTGCATTATCCAGTGACCCTCATTTCTAACGACATCATAATTTCTGTCCCAAAGTTACCCATTTTCTACTCACTTTTGCTCTTGAGAATTTGCTATGTCAGAAATAAAGAGTTATGAAACTGAGGCAATCGAATGAACTATTTACCCTAAAAATAGATTCAGCAGTATCTAAAGTTTCTTGCTTGAATTACAGATGGCATGTATTCTGCCTGTTCAGTCTTTTTCATGCTGATGTAGAGCGTGTCCAAGCTGTTGGCTAAAGCTGACCTTCAATCTATCCTCGAGACCAAACTCTGAAAACAGTGGTGTGGGGGACTTCACGTTTTAAAGCATGTCCAGAAAAAAACATCCGTGGTGCGGCAGGTGGATGTGAGAGCCGCAGAACCGTGCTGACAGCTCTGCTTGTTCCCTTTAGTGTCTGAGACAGTGCCGTGACTGCTCCATGTTCAGGAACGTGTTGAGGTGCTGGATGTGATGTGCTGATGTGCTTCAGGCACCATGGGCAGGACCTGGTGTTACTGCTGTCCTTCACGTCTGCACACATTTGCATTCTGCCTCTTGAAATTGTTGAGGGAAATCTGAATTTACTTTTCCTTGAGCAGTTATATCAGATGTTGGCCTGGCAGGTTAGGCAGGACAGGATCGGGCATAAAGAGGTTGGATTTATGCCAAATGTGACCCTTCTGAATCCACCAGGCTTGTACCTGTGGAAGATGGAACAAACTTAGACCCATTTTTTTCTTGCAGGGCCAAGACACACACTTTAAACAGGCTATCAGACCTTTTTATCCTCCCTGGCACTGAACAGGGCTCCACCTGCCAAAAAACCATGTATGTATCTCCATGGTAAGGCCACCTTTCTTGTAAATCTTTTTTTCTGCACCTGAGTGTTTCCTTGCATCAGAGCACAGCGACTGTCCCCTGGTTGCCCCTCAGCCAGGCTAGCAGCCCTCCTCCCATATAACAACAAGCAAAGAAAAACACCCATGATGGTTTTTTTGAAAGCCATTGTTTGTAAGGGGAGACTTCAAGGGAAGACCCATAACTTTCAGTGGTGTGTAAAGATTTTTATCATTACTATTATGCCTGAAGAGGTCCCTTAGCACTCATGAATAAGAACACATTAGAAGTGAAAAAACCTCAGTGGAACCACAATGGGAACCCAAGTAAAGCAACGTGTGGCCATATTTCAGTCGTCTTTCTTCTTTTTCTCTGATTCTTGCAGATAGAGCTCCATGTGAGTTTTTGGGCTTATGGGATCTAAAATTGAAGGATTGCTGAGCGACTGCTGTGGCTGTATTAATCCAGAGGTGACTAACTGGTTTTGTTTGTTGGCAAGCACTGATGGGTCAGAAAGGATCTAAGTTTGGTGAGAACCATCCAAGGAGAGCCAGCCCTCACTCACAGGACCGGCTGAGAATAATTTCACATGTAACCTCATTCCTTTACTCAGTGCTTTGAAAGCTGCATGTCTGGTGGTGGGCTACCCTGAATTTTCAAGTTTATTTTTACTTTAACGTCAGTTTAAGGTAGCTCTGAACTGGTGCTTCTTTATATGGCAGGTGTCCATGGATCAAAAAGATGACGCTCGAAGTGAGTCAGGAGAATGCGACAGAGCAGTGCCTTTGATTTTCCCTTGACACCATTCCCTTCTTAGCACATCACAAGGTTTAATTTCTGACATAAATATCACCTCTCAAGCCTAGATCTGTGCCTAGAAGCCCCCCACATAACCTCTTCACCCAGGGTCTGCATGCTGTTTCTTTCACATAAAATGTGGCTGTGCTTGGGAGTGAAAGCTGCCTCTGTGTGGGGCTGGGTGATGGAGAGGGGAGAAGCATCCGTGGGAGCTGCGTGCAGCTTCCACAGGGAGGAAAGCTGCGGCAGAGGAACAAGGGCAGGATTGGCAGGTCATTCGGGACTGGACCTGACTTCAAGTGCTGGTCAGCCTTGTGCATGGCCTCCCACCAGCCCTGGCTCACCGGACAGCCTGATGCCAGTGGTGTACCGCCTTCACTGCTCTCTCACCCTGCTCCCATGTGCCTCTGCGGGATGCAGGGGATGCAGAGCCCTGCTGGCAACCCCACAGCTCGGTGTGGGCTGCTGACTGCTCTCCCGGCTGCCTGCAGAGCTGAGGTGCTGGGGCTGCCTCTCCCACAGCTAGCCCAGGGGATCCTACCTCCTAACAAACCCCCCAGCATCATGGCCACCAAACCTCAAGGCACATAATTGGGGATAAGTAATAAACTTAATATGTCTGCATGAAAAACTCTGCCCTTAACAGTACCTGTTTTTTTAAAATTTACATAATGCTAAACAGTATCTTGCTCACATACCCATGGATCTTAGTGGCTTTGTTGTCATGGATACCAGTACATACCTTGTTTTCTTTGAGAGATCTATCAAATATGTGCATTTGGATGTTTGCTATATTTGCCTGAATGTTATAAGCACATTTTTTACACTAGTAAATAATATTAAGCTACTGTGTAATTTATGCTGGAAGACTAAACACACTTTAGCTCAGTATTTTAACACCCTTTTTTCACCCTTGAAATTTCAAATCCAAACACCCTGCCCAAATGCTATTCTCGTCGAGACTGAGCATGACTTTCAAGAAACTGTGTTCTTTTTGTTTGATTTTACTATGAAGGACCCTGTCACGTGCTAACCCTTCTCCAGCCCACGGGTAAGGGAAGAAATCAAAAGCCTTGTTTTCAAGCATGAGCTGATTCCTTTCAAGATAATGTTTCAAAAAATACTCCCAGTCTAAAAAAAATCTAGCAGACTTTCTGTGTATCATAACTGCTTCACCTCTTTAGTGGAGACAATGAAAATATTACAGGCTACAGCCAGTGCGGGCAAATATTGGACGTAGGTCCCTGACCTCTCCCCTTCTTGAAAATCTGATCTCCCACGTGAAGGTACCGTGCAGCTGAAATAGAAGTTTTAAGTCCCAGCAATTGCAGAGAATCCAAACTCATACTTTTTGCTCCATACCTATTCATTAGTCCACAGTAATCTTCATGGCACCTTTGTGCTCAATAACATGAAGAAAAATATGTCATTAACAGTGAGTACCAAAAATTTCTATCTTGTCTTACAATGACAGGGCTTCATTGATTTCATAAATAATATGCCAATGCTGAAGACTTCATATCCTGGGACTGACACTGGTAAAAAACTGGGGAGGAGATCTTAATCTCTGTCTACTGAGTCAGCAACTAAGTTGTAAACTCCCTTGTTGTCTGGTTAGTTAATTTATACCAATGAGTACAATTCAAGGAGCTCAGGATAGCTAATGGGTTTGTTCCTACAGTTTACAATATTAAATTCAATTAAGTTTCATTTATCAACAGCACAGAAAGAAGACATTGAAATAACGACAAGGGAATGATAACATTATTAATAAAGAAGCAAAATTTGTCATGATTAAAGAATAAAATTGCAACAGAATTGACTCCCTTATCTGCAATTTGTGAACTCAGGAGTTTATCAAATAAGCATGGGATAAATAGTTAAGATATGCATGCACAAACCCATACTTCTGAGAGAAAAGAACATTTTCCTTAATATGGTGTGACTCGTTACATGCTTCAGAATTGCTTTTAAATCACACCTCAGGCCTAGACACTGAATGTGTTTTTCTTCCTGTTGCAAATAGCTGGGGTAAAGCTATGGCCCACAAAATGAAACCAGAAAGTCTTAAACAACATGAGATAACCAAAAAGGCTTGCTAATTGAGGGTTAGATCGTGAGGAAGACCGTATGAAAAGAGAGGGCAATGTCCAAGTTTCTCAGTGCAGTGAGATTTTGTAGTTTCATCTTCTGTTCCAAGGTGGCAGATATAACAGCCTTGCAGAAATCTGTCCAGAAGATTTGAGTCCCAGCCCGCGGCTGCCCACAGCCCTGTAGAGCCGAGCCCCCTGGACCCCCGCACCCGTGCTGCCCACCAAGCTGGCAGCTGCCTGCAGCAGGGAGCTGGGTGGTGAGTGTGAAGTGCATGACATGAAAGCCAGCAGGTTCACTTGCTTGCAAAGTCTCACTGCTGTAGCCAAACAGTACTAGGATTAAGAGATACCAGTGGATCATTCTCAATATATTGTATTGGCTTTCTGAGAAATTGGTTTGACTTTGCACCATGACTTTGAAACTGAATAAAAGCCATTCCTGACAATTCTTGGCAGAAGCAAGGTACACAAAATGCAAAAATATGTAAGTCCAGGCTAGCCACATAAAGCAAGGGAAGAGCAAAGAAACCCAATAATCAATCTTTCTTTGCTGATACCCTGATGTACTCCTCTGAGCCTTATCCCGAGGGTCTGCTGTTCCATGCAAAAGCATCAGATCAACAAAGCCAGTGCAGGTGCTAACAGGACATGCAAAGCCTCTGGTTATTCTTTGAAAACAGCATGTGTCAACTCTGTTCATTGACAAGAGGCTGATCAGGTATGGCGCAGGCAATTGTTGTAACAGCTCATCGTTCCAAGCCAATGACCTCTCCTACAGCATCCGATCACTGAGCAGAAAAGAGCCATTGCAAGACCGCTGTACGCCCCTCTGCGCTGCACCTTGCGTGTTTAGGTATGATTGCAGTGCACATTGGCAAGCTACATTACTGCATTCGGCACAGAAAAGCAGGGCTGCTCTGAACCTATGGTTAAAATTAACGCCTTGACTACAGCTCCATAAGATTTCACGCATGAAGTCTGCTTCCTTAACAAGGTCCTTGATTAGCAAATTTCAAAGAGGGATCAAAACCTGAGTAAAGCCCTAACATTTAAAGGAGGCTGGTGTCTTTTCTCCCCTTTGTACAAAAAAAAAAGAAAAAGAGAAAAGGGAAATGTAATTCTCTTTTATTTGTGTGTGCATGAACAAATTAGTTTCAGAAGCAATTTTACAGTAATTATGACCATCTCCAATGGATTAGATTTTCAGAAATATTCACTCTAATGTCATGATGACAACTATCACATCCTGATTTTTTTGTTTGATGTTCTAGCAGTTTAAGGGTTCCAATAATTTATGTGCATGACTAGACTAGAACAAAAACACATTTACAACTTATAAGCTTTGTGACACTGAAAATTTTATGGTGAAGTGATTTTGACCTTTGGAGGATATGAAAAATTCAGTGGTAACACGATCTTTATCTTCTCAGCATGCCATGTTGATATAGTCTGTCATTTCAGCTCATATTCCCTGATAATGAGGTATGTTTGATCTTTTATTTCTCATAATACTTTAAGTGTCTCATAATTATAAATTTATTTGGTAATCACTCTGAGAGTACTAATACAAGAATCCATTTAGCATTTCTATGTCTGTCATACTTCCTTTCACAGGTGATACGCTGATTTCGTCAAGAGTTAAAGTACAAAGCTTTCTTGTTTTCTTGTATACGGAATTTAATGTAAATAAACTTCAGGGAAGTTTGGTGAGTTTTGGGGAATTTTGCATGAAAGTATCTAGTGCTCTTTTTAATGGTTACTTGGTTACTCAATGTTTGTCCATTTTGGATGGCTTTAATTGTCAATTAATTGTCTGCCTGATACTCTGCAGTAGTACATCATTAATATATGGATATTTTTGTAATATCCTTTGGGAAACTTGTATCTACCTTTAAGAGTTGAGTTTTTTTTTTCCAGAGTAGCTCAACCCTGGCTTAATTTTGGTGTCCATTGAGAACATCCAGAAATGTTCAGCTAAGAACAACACACTGAAACCCAAGCAGACTAGTTTTGATAAAGGACAGCCCCCAGTCCCATTACATTTACTTTTTAATTCAAAGGCAGACAAGACAGTCTTTCTGATGAAGAAATTTTGAAACTGATGTCTGATTTTAGGTAGGCTTTCTTTTCTTCCCATGCTGTACATCTAAGTTGTGACAAAGCATGACTGTCTGGGGATGACCAGTGGCTCTGACTTCATTTCCGTCCCAAAAGCCCAAGCTGGTTGTGTTATTCATAGTTGTGATGACATGCTGCAGATCATACAGTGACGTGTGCTGTTAGGGAATAGTCAGTAATGCTGAGGCTGATGTCAATATTGTGCTTAATTCTGCAGATTATTTAAACACCTCTGGTGCTTCCCAGGGCACTAGCGGTCAGATATGTTATTGTCCTTTCCCTGTATTTGGTGTTTAGTCTGAGAAGCCCCTCTCAGATAGCTGGTGTGAACTTGAGGACCTTCACAGTATGTCCCTGAGTGCTCTCGGGTAGTGGTGAGATCGATGGGAAGGGAGAACATCCGCTGGCCACAGGTGATGGGCATCACCCCTGTGCTCCAGCAATCTGGGACAACTCTTTGGAGCTGCCAATGGAGTGAAAGCAGAATGAAACAAAGACCAAGAAATAAACAATAATTGAGGCCACCAAAAATGGATCCCTTGGTTGGTATTTTTAACTCAGTAAAGGAGAACCCCTGGCTGATCTTTTCGTGAGTGGGACACAGAGTGGCCACAGTTAGTTCATGTAATCTGCGTGTGGAGGAGCAACTCCTGCTTCACCGACGGTTCAGTTGCTCACAAAGCCATTGCGTGCAGGAGGGGTCAGCACAGCTAGTAAACATGCAATTCCCCACAGCTCCCTGTCCTTGCTACATGAGCTGACAGTACACAAAAACAGTTCCAGCCAGTTGGGGCTGCTGCTTCCCAGGATGGTGCTTCATGCAGTTTGCATGGAGAGTGGCTGAGTCAACAATTATAAATGATCCATTTCTTGTTCTGTGCGATGTCATCCATCACTAGACACTGCTAAGTGAGTCTAGTAACATTAAAACCATGTTTAATAACGCCAACATTTCAATACCACTTATGATAGGGTCAGCAGTTGCCTAATGCAATTAATCATTCATTTACTGAGAAAGTGAAGGGATTGGTGAGCAAGAGAAAACAACAAAAGTAAGAGGAAGAACATTCACACAAAATAAAAGGTAGTCATTATACAATTAATGACCATTTAGCTCTCATTTCTCCTCCTCAAATACCTCCTGAAATTCTTCAGGATTAGCTTGCAGAATAAAGCAAGTAGATTAAGAAGATATACCCTAGGGGTGTAACAAGGATATTTTCCCAAGGGAAACAAGTATAGTGGCTTAACATCATTAAAAAACAGAATGCACCTATTGTGTCTTCTTTACAAAACAAGAGGAAGAAAATGGTCAGGAAGACAAAGACAGATAGGTGGTTTGTTCTTACTCTGGACACTTTTCCAGAGCCTTTCTGAATCAATGGATGTGCATCGTGTACTTGTATGCATGTGTGTTCACGTGCACATTTGTGTGCATGTGTGTGTGTGAATGAATGTTGGGGGACTCGGTGGCTTCTATAGGATTTCTCTGAGCTCTACTATATTTCTCTGCCATGAACACAATCATTGCCTGTTGTGAACTGAATTGCCAATGATTAATAATCTGATTTCTGGCTGTTTGTAGTGTGACAGGAAGCAAAAGCCTTTTCTGCAAATTTGCCAGCAAAAATCTGGGTGGCAAGCTGCCCTCTGCGCAAAAGCCCCAGGCTGGCACTGGAGGTTAAAGCTCCCATGCCAAACTGCAGCAGCCTTTTTTTGCTTTCACTTGAGTAAAGCAAAATCCTTTCTCCTTGCTGTGACTCACTCTGCATGCCTGTAAAGTAACAAGAGCAATGCTTACTGCCAAAGGACGATTCAGAAGTTAAACTCAGGACTATATTAAAGGCCACTGAGATATTTGGACTGCGGTTACTGTCAGAATAGAAAGACTTGTTTAATTCATGGGCTGTTTAATTTAGAGTACACAGACAATATATGTTAAAAGTTTTGCTCTGAAAGATGCTCTGTTTAGCGTGTATCAAAGAACAGACACTGCAGCCAGACCCATTCACAAAAGGCAGTGCGCTCTTACTACAGATGAGCATTTCTGCGTATCCCAGGAATACTTTCATTTATATGCATCTGATAACCCAGTGAAGGGAAAATGGGAATGAGTTGGCAGGTGGCCTTTCGAATGAAAGGGCACATGGTAAACTATCTGTTTGCTGCTTTCTCACCCTGGAATACTAAAGACGTCACACGGTATGCATATTCCTTTCCATTTCCCCTCTATTCTGTCCTTTTTGCTGTTCATATTCCAAAAATTAAATATAATTTTAAAAGACATAAATGAGTAAGATGCATTTGGGGTTATTTATTGCATTTGCAGCATGTAAGTTCTGCTGTTTATCCTAACGGCCCATGTCAAAATACAATGAGGATTATAGCATTAGACGTTGTGTCTTTGTAAAACATACAAATTAGAATAAGTCTTTATTCTGTAAGCAGGATGTGAAAACAAAATTATTGCTACGTCTTGAAGCAATTACCTCCAGGTACCATCTCTTTCTAAGCAGCAACAAGCTGACGCCAAACATAGCGTTTCCTTTAAATTTAAGCCTACTCACTGATCTTACAAGCAGCAATACCTAGGCATGAAAAACCATCAGGCATCAACATTAATATTTTAAACAATTAATTATTTAGTTATTTACATTGACTCAAAGTGAAGCTATCACACTGATACTTCAGTTGTTTGCATTCCTCAAGCTTATAGCTGCGTGCGTAGATGTCATGTTCTGGGGGAAAAAGCCACCTAAAAGAAACCTGAGATTCTGGCTGGGTTTGTACTGCACTAGCTCTGCAGCAAATTAGTCCTCATAGTGAAATTAAGTGCTGATCCTTGTTAATATCCTCTACCCAGAGCTTCTGAGGACTTTTTTGCACAGAGTAAGGCCAAAATATAGCAAAATAGTAATTTTCTTTGGCATCCAGTTCTCCTGTACATGCATATAATGACTCCCATAGCTGAACTGAGCAAATAATTATAACTCCTCTATTTGAATTTGTCGTAGTTATGACAAATTTTAACTGTTCAGTTTGAAATGTTCTTAGTGTCTGCTTTGTACTAAATATTTCCAGTGTTTTGGCAGAAACAGATAAATATCTGGATCTTTAAAGAAGTGCATACACACATAGTGAGCATGCAATTAGACTAAATTAATTACCAGCTAACTTCTGATCGCCACTGCACTGGAAGTAAACTAGGGTAACTGCTGAAATTGGTGGAAATGCTTAGTATTTTAGTAACATAAAAGAGATGTAAATTGAACTGCATAGTTTTTGCTGTCTGAAATATTTGTGAGCTTCAGGTAATTACTGATCACAAGCCTATGGTCAGTGGGAGTCTGGTCAGAGCTAGAAATGAGGGATCTGAGCTACAGTAAGGAATCAATAAAAATGGAAGAAATGAAATCACTAATTGATGGTTAGGGCTCCTCTAACACAAACAATTTATATTCATTTGCTAATCAGGTTTCTGATAGCAGGGGGAGTTTGTTGTGGGGGAGAAGGAGGATCATGAAAATGGGATTAAAGAGGGAGGAGCCGAATATTGGTCCTGACCACTCCGAAGCCGGCGATTGCAGTAGTGGTTCTGTAGCTAATGAAAGAAAATGTGACAAATTTATTGTCTGCTTGCTGCAACAGCTACGCAGTAAGGTGGATTACCGGTTTTGGGTTTAGTGCAATTATAGGTAGCCGGTAACTCTGGGAAAAAGCCTCATTTATCAAGGCATTGGTTTGTTTTTTGTTTTTGCCAGAGTATAGAAAGTTTAGTCAAAGCACATGTCCTGTGGGAAGCTGTTGCCTCTTTTGCTTCTTGGCTTCAAAATGATCCACCTGGGATGCACCAAGATCTAGGTCTGCATTGCTCCTGTGCTGCAGGATTGGATTTCTTCTGCATGTGCTTTCCTGCACAGAGTTTTGAAATCCAGGTTATCCCCACGCTGCAGAAATGCAGGGCAGCAGCATGGTCTTGTGTGGGTGGCCTGTGTTGAGATGGCATGCTGGGCAGGGAAGAGGATTCTTGCAGAGGAGGAAGAAAGAGGAAGGACAGCAGGCTGAGGATGAGATGAGGCTTTACTCTGAGCCAGAAGGTTAAAAATACTAGTTATTGCATCAGAAAATACATTTAATAACAGCACACTGGTCTGCCTTGCTCCTCCAGGAACAGCTCCTGGATGATTTAATTGAAACAGTGCCTCTGGTAAAGGTTGCGTGTCTAACTGAGACAAGGAAGAGGAACCATTCAGAAGAGGCGCTGCTGTTGTCAGTAACAAGGTGCGGATCTGAACAAGGTTGGGAGAGCCAGGTGAATCCCAGAGTCTCTGGGTTTTGTTGGTTAAATGCGTTAAATATGGTTTGTTTGCTTGCAAAATCCCAGCACTGATTCAGCACAGCATGGTGCTTTCTGGATTCCTGGTGATGTGACTCAGTTTCAGCATCTGGGAAGACCTTTTACTGAAATGGACTAATACAATATTTATATTGTCTTCAGCCTGACTTCCTCTAAAACTTCAACTTCAGCTGTCTCTTGGGTACTATTTATCTGTTGCTGGTGCTGTCTTACCAAAAGAGAAGCAAAAGAGTGAGCAGGCAAAAAGCTTAAGAAAATGATCGAAGGAAAAGATAAACAATATAAGACTTTTTCATTTGTGAAGTAACATTTATATGTTATGCTGAAGTAATTTCTTTCCTGATGCTGTCATTTGATCCCAGAGACATTTAGGTTTCACAGTTTAGAAGCTATGCGAGCTTAATTAAAGTCAATTACATACATGCACAAAGACGAGGACAAGAAAGGAGAAATAAATCTCTGTTTTCGGTGTTTTGGTTCCAGATTGGCATCTCCTGGTCTCAGCAGAGGGGAGACCCAGAGCTTCTCTCTTAGCCAGCGATGCTGCCTCTGGTCTGCAGAAATCTCCCTCCCCAGGTAGCACTGGGGCAGCCCAAAGGACTCACTTTAATACCAATAGGCAGGGCCTTTTTCCAGACAGTATCATTATACTGTACTATCGTTATGCACTGTCCCTGTCTGCCCTGCTTCCAGTAGCACTGCTTGCAGTATTTGCCTTGCAGTGATAATGCAGTCTCAGGTCCCTGGCTGCTGCCAGGGAGATGCAGCAGCTGCTGTCCACTGGTTCATTTTAATGTGGGGATATTTTTGGGTTTGTTACTGAATGCATCCCAAGGTTCCCTCTCAGTGCAAACCCGCTTCCATCAATGGTATGCCTGAGTGAGCTTCTGAAATGATTGCTGCAGCATTCCCCATACAGAATGTTTCACAGAATGATATGAAAATCTTGTGGCTGTATTTGTGTATTGTGAGCCTTTGTGCAAGCACAGTGTTGCGAGGGATGATTGCTATTTGTCATAAACAGTTGAGAATATTTGCATATGGTTGAGAATATTTAACATGTCACCAGAAGGTATTTTTATGATTGGTCATTCGCTAGCTACTCCTGTGTAAGGGTCTGACCCAAAGCCCATTAAAACTAATGCATAGACCCTCAGTGACACCAGTGGATCAGCTGACTAATTTGCCCAGCACATTAACACAGTCCAAAGCTGTTCAGCAAGATGATGATGCAGTACTGCAGCCAAGAGAGAGTCTGAGTGCGTTTTTTTCTGAGTGCAACCTGGTGATTTCTCTCTTGGTGATGCTGACCACTGCAGCCAGGACAGCTGTAGGCTATCCAGCCTTGGAAGCCAATGCAGGGATAATTAAAGTCGACTTTCAAACCAAAGTTCAAAAATAGGGCAGCACAGTGGATTCTGATTGGGATTTTCAGGATGCTCAAGGCTGCTGAGGAGCATTGAAATAAATAAAAGCAGAATTAGAAAAGAAAGGAGAGTTTGAGGAAAATACTGTTGTCTAATGTTGCAGGTTCATTACTTAGATGCTGGAAGGTCCTGAGGTTTGGAGACTACCTTATAGGAGCAGGAATTTTGGCATGTGGTTAGTTGCTTTTTGTGCCAACTTGATAAAGAAAAACTTTTCACTGTCTTGTACAGATTTTTGTTTAACAACATTTGCATCATTTTGAAGATGAACTGTATATTTCAGCAAGTTTAAGAAGAGGAAACAAGCAGGAAGTGGGCAAATATTTCAGTAGAGTTAGAAAGATATTTCAGTTCTTGTCAATACTGTACTATGCCCCTACACCCTGTGAGCATAATTGCAAGTTAACACATACGTGAGAGCAGGAGCTGAAAAATTGCTTAACTATCGATCATGTTATGAGACTTAAAATGAGCAGAAGAGATTCTTTCATGGTGGAAGACATGGGTTCATTTTAAAATATGCTGTATAAATGGTACTTTAGCTTCTCTTTCCGAAAACTGGTTTCCTAAAGCAATGCTAAGGGCAGTACTCTGACTGGTTTTCTGTAATGACAGAAAAAGGGCAAAATACTGATATGAATCTTAGCAAGATTAAGAGGTGTCACTGTTAGTGCTACTTGATGTGTGGCTCACCTACCTAAACATAGGCATCTGGGGATGTTTCTCCCATCCTAGGGTGTTTGAGACATTGTGGGGGGCTGGCAGGTAAACCCACGCTCCAGCAGTGTCTGGAGACCTGGAGAAAGATCCTCAGGTGACCAAACCAGCATTAAATACCTCTGTGAAGGCACCTGAATCCCTCATCACCCGAAATGCATCTTCCTGCGGCCTACCTGAAGCTACCTGCTTCTGCTGGTGCACAGGGAACTACATTCAGAGGTAATGCATGGACCAGCTACCACCGAATTCCCAGGGAGAGCTTACCTGAACTCTGCTGACATCCACGATAGTTAAATTGCCAACTGAGGAATCAGAGGAAAAAGTAACTTACAGTAACCTTGCCCCTTTTAAGTCACTATTTTCCTTCAGTTACTCCTTCTTTAACTCATGCAGACTTGTCATGAACGCACCTTAAAGACCTCTCTGGCTGAGCGTGGTGAGTGCGTGAGATGATGAGAGATGGTAGAAGGAAAAAGGGCAGGAGCCAGAGCATGCAGAATGAATTTGGATTAATGCCTTCTCCATAGCAGGCTTGTACAATATTTTGCCTGAAGGGTAATTTTTTTTGGACCTGAGATGCTAGCATTTGAGATTCATCTTTATTTTTATTTTGGCATGAGTGGGATGTATTTCCTCCTTCAGTTCTTGGAAGCTTTTGCTTATTAAGTAACAAAAATTAGTTTCTGGAAGAGTCTGACAGGAAATATCTTACTCTCATCCTTGTTCTTTAGCCAGTCCTGCTACACTGCATCCACCTGGGGTTTGAAAGGCAGCTGCTGGCCAAGGCGGACCTTTCCAGGAGGACGTGCACCTGGCTGTGGTACTGGTAGGGAGAAATATTTATCCACATGTTGTCTGCTGTATAAATATGTTTCAAGGGTTGATTTACTGCATACAGCATGATTGTAGTTGGACTTTTGAAGAGTAAGCCAAAATAGCTTTTAATTTGTGGTAACCTTGAAAGCACACAGTCTCAGGAATCTTGACAATGCACTTAGAAAAAGTATCAATAACCATGAACTCATGTTAACTACCATGGTTTTTACAACCAGATCATTTAAACATATTTTGAGCAAAAAGATGGCGTGAGAACATTGTTAACAAGCTCATTAGTCATCTGAAACTGCCAAGCAAAAGGCATTAATGGTAAGAATCATATTTGATAAGAATAGTATTTGCAAAGGCAATCTTTTGAGGACTTGGAAAATGTGAGCATTTAGATGGGGTTAGTTTCACCAGCTGACTTTAAAATATGGACAGACGATGCACTTATATCAGCTGTGCCTTTGCATCTGATACTTGCCATATCCCTGCGTGGTTTTCACTGGATGAGCACTGCGTGGTTTTGGCATTTCTTTGGATATCTCTTTAGTAGGTCAACAGTGAATGAGGCACTCAACATAAATAAATAAATAAATGCTGATTTGTGCCTGTCTTTCCTTCCACTATTTATTTTCCATCCTGTTTTTATTAACCTTATTCTATACATTTCCCTGGGCTCATACTGGCTGGGTGTGATAAAATTTTTGCTACTACTTCTGTCACTTCATTCTTCACTTTTACAGGTTGTCGTTATTTCTGCGGAGGGCTTTCTCCTCCAGTGCTATTTTGCTTTTAGTGGGTCTTACATGAGCTGTGCTGGGACCTCCACGTAAAAATAAAGGGACTTTCCAGAAAGTCTTTGTCAGGAACCTGAAGCTGCAGCTCATACGAAGTACACAAAGCCAAATATATGAGCATGGCATAAATTATTCGGTGCAGACGTATGGGAGGTCTTATTTAAATAAATACAGCCTAATTGTGAAATACCGTGTGTGTCTGGAGAATGTCGAGGCACTCACAGCTGGCTTCCACATCTGCTGCACAGTCAAGCCCTGGAGGCGAAGGAGCTCCAGAGCAGGGGTATATGTAGAAAGCCCCTTAATGACAAATACAATACAAATACAATACAAAATGATGCATACAGTAAAGAAGCGTTAGTTACCCTAGGAAGGAAAAAAAGGACAGGCAAAGCGAACAGCATTTTATGGTTCATTTTCTCTTTCTCAATGTTATAGTTCCTTTTTATGTTCTGTAAACAAAACAGTACAGGCTTTTTTTTTTTTCCCCCCCAGAAAAATGTACCCCAATAGGTAAGTGGCAGTTCAGCTTGAAAATAATATCTTCAGCCTTGAAAGTAATATGCTTAAATAATCTCCAGCATTTAATACTTGCTATATTTGCACAGGGCCAGTGTTATTAATGATAGGAGGGTGTGATCAAGCGTGAAAGTAATTATTGAAATGATTTTATGAGCAATATGGTGATAAGAGATTGCATATCTAATGCCAGAATCTGGGGCCCAAGACACAGGAGAAAATGGTCACTTTTATTTATTTATTTATTTATAGTAAAACTGTTTCTCTTTCAGTGGCACAGGTAGTAACATCCCCCCCTTCTGCTCAACCCAGACCCTGCTTTTCCTTCTTTTAAATCTGAACTCCTTTTTGTTTAATTTCTTAAACAGAAGAACTACTCGCTCTTGCCTCTGCTACAGTGATGCACAGACTTTCTATGACTAATACTGCACACTCTCACTGCTGACTGACGTGCAATTCCCATTGCCAAGGTCTATTTGTCAACGAGCAATAAGAGCAGTGAGTATTGGCACGGCAGATCACTCCAGCTCCTTGCGGCTGTTGCAATCCGTGGTGTAGCTGTGCTGCAATACGCACCTGTTTGAATTTGCATAATAAGAAATGTTTGCATTATGTTATTATGTATACTCCTGTGCACACAGTCTGTATTGTTTGTTTTGAGGATGGGGAGGGGCTGTATAATACCAATTCCAGGCTGATAACACACTGTCAGGTCTCATCCAGGCAAATTGTAGAAGTTAAGCCATAACCTTAAAAAACGGAGGTTGGTTTGTAATGCAATTTTCCACAGATCCCAAACTAGAGTGTAGTGGCAGATACTACTGTAAACCATTATATATATTTCTGTACACATACACAAACACCTGTCATAGATATAAACCAGTTCAAAAGGCTTTTGACATTGGCTCTTCAAACTTAGGAGTACTGAAATGCTAGGAAGAAGACAAGTGGTGAGCTGCAAAGTGCAACAAAAATAAGCCTGTATTTAGATTTCAGATTTGGTAGGTAATAAATAATAGCTGGCTTGGAAACATGGTTTGGGCTGGTTCCCTCTCCATGTCGCGGTGAGTGAAGGGTGATGCTCTGCCTTGCAGAGGAGCCGCAGAGACCATTTGTTGTGGGAATTTAACACCAAGGTGTAATTAGTCCATAACTATAATTTATACCTCCTGTGGCATGGCTATGTTTGCTGCTCACGGCTGTCGGTGTGACTGTGACAAAACAGTGCTTTGCAAAGCACCTCTGAGGGGTTTCTGCTGGTGCTTCCTCCCCCTGTGGTCTCAGGGCAACCACTGAGATCTGTGTGCAAAGTACACTGTCAGGCAAAGGGTCTTCCTCTGTCTCCAGCACCTACCAGATATTCATAATTTCCTCAAAGAGACTGTAGAACATGGTGCACTGTTGGTTTTACATCCCACATCCTATTTTGAGTATAATGAAGTAAGATGCAAAAATTTAAAAACTAGAATGTTAAAAATAAATATGTGAAGTCTCGTTGTAATACTGAAATTTTCAGAAGCACGGGCTGTCTTTACATATATCCCTTCTGCAGCCTGGACCTCTGCCCTGAAAATGAGAAGGTGAGAAAAACTGGAGGGTCCCGGGTTTGTAGCAGCCCTTTGCATCATGCTTGTCTCTGCTACTGCCCGTTTTATGCCTGACATCTCCTCTTCAGTGCTCAGCCTTCACAGTGGGCCAAGCGAGGATATTGTGAGCTTTGCTCTTGAAATTATCAGTGCTCAGACAGAGCTGTGAATTGTGCTAAGCTCCCTGACCTCGTGGCATTATCATAAAATAATCTTTATGCAGAATCCAGCTGCCTCAGCAGTTCCCGCTGGATGTCGTACTTGAAGTATCTAGGGTTTTGGTGTTGTTTATAATCACTTTCCCTTAAACTCTTGCAAATTTGGGTCATTTTTTACTTTTGGTTTGAGCTTGCCTGTCAGGTTTGGGCAGAGATGGGTAGCACCTGAGCTGCATTGATTTCAGACTTTTTCCTGGCCAAGTTCTGTCTGTGCTTTCAGAGGAGACCAAGGTGAAGTCTGCCAGCTGAAGCCCCTTCCTTGTTAAAATTTTGGGCATGAACCTGCCCTCCTGCAGCTTCCTGGTGGCTTCCTGCTTCAGGGTGCTCTGGGACCCCCTGCAGTGGCGGCTGCCCTTGGGGACAAGGACCGTGGCAGCAGGGCCCCTCTGATGGCCCAGGACTGCCAGCCTTGGGCACCTTGTGGAGCATGTCTGTCCCCAGGGAGAGGGGAGCACGTGCGGTGAGTCCACCTTCCCTGTCCCCTCCACTTTCGCGCCAGCTTGGTGCTGCTGGTGCTGCTTGTAGGGATCTCATGGCCAAGATGGGTGGATGAGCAATGTGCAAAATCTGATGGATAAAAACGAAGTGTTCTAGCAAATCATATTTGATTCATTTTCTTTTTTGAAACTGGAGATAAAAAGATCTTGACCTACAACCACAGTGAGACACTGCAGACCAAAATGACATTTTAGAAGCCTTTGACCTCTGGAGAAGTGTAATAAAGTATGTAACTGCTGGAACAATCACCAGCAGATTCATGACCATACCAGTGTGATGACTTTCTTGCAGAGTATGGTCTGCAGCCAAGTTCAGGCTTTGCTGTGCCCACCCCTGTACCAGCACTCAGATCCCCTGCCTGGGGAAGCCCCAGGAGTGCCAGCAGCTCCGGGGCATGCGTCGGGGTGCCGCAGGGCACAGCAGCTGCTGGGATAACCCACTGCTGGGATAACCCACTGCTGATCTCACTGGCGGAGCAGGAAGGGATTTGCTTTAGATGCACAGGCTGACGTGCAGATTTGTTTCATTCAGGGATTTTTATGTGCTGTATGTATATTGATGTCTTTAGATGTCAGTGTGGTGCCTTTCTCTTCACTTCCCGCCTAGCTGCGGTTTAAAGGATCCTTTCAGGAAGAGAAACAAATAAAATTTGGCAGCAAGGCACAGATTTGATCATGAGGGTGTTTTGATTTTTCAGAAAAGCTTTGGAGAAGTCAGCCAACCTTGGAGCCATCACCTCACTAAAATCAGCTTTTCCCCATTATATGCTGGGTAACAGAAAGATTTATTTAAATAATCTTTATGGCCAGTACTTAAGGTGGCATGATGGTCTATGCCCTTCCTCAGAGAAGGTGTTGGCTTGTTCTTTCTCCTTATGTTTTGTTTTCTTTTTTATTTTATGTATTTTTTTATTGCCACAGAGGCAAGTGATGCATATGAAAGGCATATACTGGATCTGAGATATCTGTTTTGGAAATATCTAAGCAATTAATGGGGCCTTGCTCTCAGGCAGCCAGGTGCATATGTATGTGATCTATAGAATTCGCATATACCCAATATGATTTATATTTTTTGATTAATACAATAGTATTGTTTATATTCTGTTAGGGCCATCCGCACAGACAAGGTCCCTGTAGCCCATTTCTCAGGTCTCTCCTCTCTGATCTGGGGTGAGCTGCTTTCTGCTCTTGGTCTTGGTTTTGGCTGGGATAGTGTTAGTTTTTTTCCTAGTAGCCGGTATAGTGCTGTGTTTTGGATTTAGCAAGAGAATAATGTTGATAACACACTGATGTTTTAGTTGTTGGTAAGTAGTGTTGACACAAGTCAAGGACTTTTCAGCTTCCCATGCTCTGTCTGGTGGACGAGAAGCTGGGAGGGAGCACAGCCAGGACAGCTGACCCAGACTGGCCAAAGGGCTATTCCATACCATATGACGTCATGCCCAGTATATAAACTGGGGGGAGTTACCCAGGTGACAGCAATCGCTGCTTGGGACTGGGTTGGCATCAGTCAGCAGGCAGTGAGCGGTTGCATCACTTGTTTTTCCTGGGTTTTGTTCCTCTTTGCTGTTTTTTTCCTTTTCACTACAATTTTTTTAAATTTGATTTCAATTATTAAACTGTTCTTATCTTAACCTATGAGTTTTCTTACTTTTACTCTTCTGTTTCTCTCCCCCATCCCACTGGGAGGGGGAGGGTGAACGAGCGGCTATGTGGTACTTAGTTGCTGGCTGGGGTTAAACCATGACACTCTCGGTGCCCTCTCCCAGCTCCGAGGATGCTCCTACACCCCCTCAGTGCTCCTCCCTTGGTCTGCACCTCCTGGGGAGTCACCACATCAGCTGTGCTAGCTGTCAGTCTTTGTCAGACCTTGAGAACTTTTCTAGGAAGATATGGGAAGTGTCTGATAAGAAAGTGTCCTTGTGCTTTTATGATTGTCAGTATAAGAGTTTCCTCATCTGTGGTCTCATGCAGCCTCCAAGGGTTTCAGGAAAGCCTGCTGCCTTCTGCTGCTGGTGCAGGGCATAAGGTGCCAGGCTGGTGCCGGCTGTGTCCGTCTGACCTGCCCAAGCCCGCTCGCCACCTCCCGGGGTTGGTCCCGCTGCTGTTTTCTGGGGGCTTCAAGCAATACACTCTGGGGAATCTGTCCTACATTCCACACTCAAAATGCTCACCCGCAGTTTCAGATCTAACTTATGTCAGACTGATCACAAGCCTGGTGAGACCGTGTATTTGGTGAAAAGATGAATGTTCATGTTGAATGACCTGGACAGAGGTGTGCTGTGATGCTCTGCAAGTCCAAATGATTTTAGACAAGGGTTTGGAGCAAAATTCTGATCTTAACTGCACTAATGCAACTAATTGCACTCCTAATTATTCTTATTTGCAATTGCTGCTGCTGCTAGTTAAAAAGTCCCAAGCAGAAACTGGTCTCTCTTGTATTAGCTACTGTATGACTTAATCCTTATTTTGGGGAATTTACAGGTTAAAACCATACTTTGTGTCTTGATTTTTTTTTAAATACAGAGATGTCAGCCCCATTTATAAAATTATAAATTTTACGATGTGTTGTCCGGCCCTACCTCCGTGGTCTCCCACTGCTGTCAGTGGACTTTGCTACTATGGCTTTCATTATTTATTCAACTAACACATGATAAAATAAACAAGACATCTGCTATGAGTACAGTATGGCTAACACTCCAGAAGGCTCCAGCCTTCATTTTTTTTTCACTCATCATGCATAAATTGGAGGATGAAGGGCGTCCAGATTTTATTTTCCTGTTTCCACATTTTGAAGAAACAAAAGCTGATGGTTGTGTTTTCCGTGATGACACCAAGACATGGATTCCACCCCAGAAATCAGCTTTTCTGCTGCCATGATACTGCTCAGCACCGCTCTGTGTGCAAGGGCAGCCCTGGTGCCAAGCAGCATCGTGGCAGCAGCAGCCTGCATCCAGCACCACCATGTGCTGGCATCATGGCACGGGTTTGCTTTCATGGCAGCCTTCCCCGGCATTCAGGAGATGCAATGAGGGTGCAGATGCTTTTTATTTAAAATTAGATAAGGAAATTTGACTTGGGTTTGACATCAAATGTCGTCTTTTTCTCTCACTGCAACTGGGACCTTGAGGTAGTTCATTAACACACAGGGAAAGGCTGGGAAAAATCTTCAGATTTTACTGCTGAGTGCGACACCTGAAATCAATACGCTGTGCAGGTTAATAGATTGAAACTGGGAAACTTCAGGAGCTGAAAGATACTTTCAACATGTATTCATGTGCATTGCACGAAGCTGCAAGAAATAATAGTTTTGTTCTGCTAAAACTTTCACGGTTTTGGACTTTGTTGTAATTTCACTTTAGAATGAAAACTGAATAAAATATATGAACTGGCACCTTGCCCACGGGCTCTGAAATTCCTTCTGAATGATCTTTCTCCAACTCAAAATGAACAACCCACCAGCCCAGTGAGGCTGGCATCTCATTGCTGATACCTTGGAGAAGTTTCTAAAATTAAGTGGCATGAATATTTCAGGAGTGGTTTTGATGCTTCTATAAGCATCCTTTTCTGCTTTACATTGGTCACGTATCTCAATTATCTTTCTTTGTAATGAGTGGAGACAAGTAATGCTTGCTCACAAATTTTGCTAGCTATCCTATGTATCAATGAAACTTGTTGGCTTTGATAAAGCAGCATATTTGATGGAAACTGTTTCATCACAGATGTTCCAAGCAGTTCTGTAGAAGGGATTTGCTTTTTTGTGCTTTTTGGTTTGTACTTTTTTGTTACTATCCCTACATTTTGTATTTGCTTTAGATATCATCAGCTGCATTTTGGGAGTCTACAGCATGCACTTTCCCTCACAGAGGCTTGGTACCACTGGCAGAAGCAGAGAAGGAGTAGGATATTAGGAAGCCCAAGCCTAGGTCTTCTCTAGAGGCAGAGGCACAGACTGGCCCATGAGCAGTGCTGGCAGGGAGGGTGGAACCAGCCCTCACCGGGTAGTGCACATGCACATGCATATGTACACATGCACATGCACACAGGCGCAGCATGAAGGGACTGCCAGACCTGCTCAGCACACTCTCATTGAGACCGCTCCACACCATTTAAGAGCTGAGAAACTGTGAGCGTATCGAACGCTGAATTTTCACAGCGCAAAGTTAGCAGAGATGCTTCTGTAACCAATGAAGTGGGAAATTTCACAGCACTGAATGGTCCTCAGATTCATACTTCCACATGTGTCATAGTCTGGTGTTAATGTACTTTGAGCAATAACATAAAACATGTGAGAGTACTGGCTGGGCAACAAAACCTGACAGTTTTTCCCGTGCTGTCCATGCTGTTTGTTTGTCTTGGAGGTTCTCACCTCGCTGACAGTGATGGAGAGCTTTGTAACAATAGAGAGTGCAAAAGCTACCAGCGCCCTGCCCTAGCACCAGTGAGTTCATTACCTGCAGAAAAGCTCCTTCAGCCAGGCGTGTACAGTGCTCACATTTCATTTACCTTCCTTCCATTCATAAAGCTTGTCTGTGATTTTGGCAATTCCTTTTGTTAAACAGGGCAAGAGGAAAAATCCCATAAGGGTTTTTTGGACTGTGAGCTTTGCAGAGCCATCAGCCTGAGCTGGATGTGTCCCCTAACATATTTCTGATAACTCTGGGTAAACTCTGTATGGAAACCTTTGGAAATTTGTTTTATTTAGAGAAAATATTTGACATCAGTGAAGCATAGGCAGGTGAAGAAGGCAATTGTGAAAATAAGCAATTTTCCATAATAAAATACAACATTACAATTCCTCTAAAAGAAACTGTGTCTTAAATCTTTCCATGAAAAAAGAAAATGCGGACAAGAAAAAGGTGTAACCAGATTACACAACAAGAATATTCTAAGTGAAGGAAGGAGAAAGTTTCTAATAGGCATGGGGAAAATCTTCATGTCGATATTATGGTTTCATCACAATTTTAACATGGTGAAGAAACTGTAAGCATGGAAGCCCTGAAAAAATTTGAGTAAATTTATCCAAAAATTTTATCCAAAAATATCTATGCAGGTAGAGAAAAGAAAGAGACACAATAATACAGGAAAGAGAGAATATGAGACATAAATAGAAATGGAAACGGAAAGACAAATAGAAAGATAAACTCATTTCAGTGATAGCTTGAAGTTGTTTCAGATCATCCTGCAAATCCATGGAGGGAAATTGTTTCTTGGTCTACAGATGAGTTTTACAAAATGAGCAATTTCGCTCATGTCCAGAAGCCCACCCTGCAGAGCTGGTGGTGCAGGATCTACCCTGAACGAGGTGTGCCTGCACAACGGCACAACCGGCTACCTCTCCCAGGCTTCAGGAATGTTTTCCATTTAACTGATTTTTTTAAAAAATAAAATCTATTGTGAGGAGTAGGATAACACACCACCTTATGCAGTGAAGAATTTGCCTTCAGAAAAGACTAACCATATACCTGGCTGTAATGTGGGTGCTACACCCCATCTCTGAGCAACTCTTACCCTGCCAGGTCTCTGCTGCCTCTGGGAAGAAGCATGCCTGGTTTTCCTGCAACCAGAAATACGACAGCAAGCGGTGGGGCAGGGCTGCCTGACGCTACCGGAGCAAAGCCTGCGCACAGGCACTCATGGTGGCTGGTTCCAATGCTTCAGCAGGGAGCCTTGACTCATCATCCCGGCAGTGCCAGGATGGTCTGGGGACAACCTCTGTGTGGTGGCTGGGCAGCACTTGGCACTATGCCTGCGGATCCTGGCCCTTTTTGGTTTTCTTGTGCACATAAAATGCACCTGAGTTTCTGCTGAAGATGAGACTTCTGCTCCTGCAACAGCACCATAAGTATTGAAAATTCTAAGTAAAGATCACAAAAAAGAAATCCAGCAAAATCTCTTTTTTTTTTTTTTTTTTCATAGAAAAGCCAACGTTATTTCAAACTGACTGAAAAATTGCATAATAACTTTAAAGGAAAGTGTTCCAGAGACAGGAATGAAGTCTAAACACAGGCTTTCTAAAAGCACTGCACATTTCCCTGCATTTTTCTCTTGTGTTTTGTGACACAGTTTTGTGAAAGCTTTGGGTAATACCAGAAATTGCTGAAAACCCTCGGGGACTCACACAGCTTTCCCTCAGTCTGCTGAGGACTTGGGAATAAACCAGGGGCAAGCTGGGTTTGTGATGTGGGGCCTGAGATTTCCATATAGGAACCAGATCTTTCTAACCAGGAGCAACATCCAGTCCAGACAACCTTGGTAGCACTTCCAGAGAAAGGAGGTGGCATTTAAAAATATTGATGGGTAATACGTTGAAGACAGAATAAGTATTTTAAAAAGCATGGACTAATATATCAGGATTCAATAACTGTGAAAAGCAAAACAGATCCAGTAGAAATGAAGAATGGGATGAACTAAACTTAAAGCTGACTTGAAAGTCATGAAATATCAGTGTCCTCTTTAAGATCTAACTTAAAGTAGGTGTATTTGAAGAATTTTTAAAGTTACCCTAAGAGCAGCACTTGATAAAGGAAATATGTGGAAAACATTATTTAGTTTCATCTGATATTCATGCTAAGGTGCTAAGGGAGTCAGTAAATTTCTGTTAGTAAGTTTCTGAACCTCATGACAGCAGATTTTGAAAACTTGTAGGAAAAAATGATGGAGCCAGCAATGTAGAGGAAAATGAATGTAGAACTAATATTTACAGAGGAAAAAAGATGACCGTTCCCAAGCAGGGGGGTACTGGTTTCACTCTCAGGAGACTGGGAACATAGCAAGAGAAGGAGACCCCCAGCACCCCAGCTCTTGGGCTGCCAACAGTATGGCTGTGGCTGGAGCATCCTCTGGTAGAGCAAAGCCTTCAGGAAAGAGCCCAGCAGGCACTGGTGTTTGGGCCAGCTGCTAAACCCGCTCTGCCAGGAATGCTGGGGAGAGACTGGTCATGGCAGCCACCCTGGGAGCCCGTTCATGCCAGGGTGTCCTGGGAAAATAAATATTTATGAAGAAAAGCCATGAATTGCCAAGTTATCCTGCAAATTATCAGAGAACTGGAACATATTGTGGAGGGAAAAGGTATTTTCTGAAAAGACCTTTCAAGCACAATGCCTCATTCTCTGCAATGTTCATCTTCAAAAACTAAGAATGGGGAAGGATTAATGGTCCAGGAGCCTGAGAATTCACACTTTCTGGAACAAAGAACAAAGACGTTAAGCCTGTCTTTAAATGTCCCTGTTTTCTACAAAGGAATATAATTTTGCTTCTGTCATCATTTCAAGAAATACTTTCTCCACAATGATTTCTTTTCCAAAGTCAAAGAGTTGAAATCTTGCAAAAAAAGAGGAAGAAAAAACCCTTGCATTTTCTGAAAAAAAAGCCCAGCAACACAGGCTCTTATTTTGCTGGCAGAGGCAGAACTTATTTGAAACAAGAAGAAAGAAGGAGAAGCCGAGCATGTTTCAATTAAGAAAACATTATTAGCTCACAAAGGAAGAGATAAAAAAGGTTTTGCTCTTCAGGAGAGTGATGGGGTTGCCTGCTGTGAGCGTGCGAGTGGCGTGCTCATCGTGGCGGGGCCAGAGGGTCCGGAGGGGCCAGAGGGGAGCAGTGCCTGATGCCTGGCTGGAATACTGCTGGCTCAGCAGTGGGGATGCTCTGGGCTGTGTCCCAGCCCTTCCCCGGCATCCCTCTCTGCTCAGCTGGGCTCAGCCAGGCTCTCTGCAGATGCGACCACTGCTCCAGCCCGGAGGACATGGCTGTGCAACCTGTGTGTGGCTGCAAACCAGGGAAGGGAAATAACATGAGGAGCCTGGGTTGCCTTATTTTCTTTATTTTCTTGGTCATTACTGCAGCATCTGTGGCACTGAGCCTGCCGCCGGCTGTAGCCTGACATACTGCTCAGACTGGAAATAAAATTGTTTGTCTGCATTTGGAGTTTGTTTCCAAATGCCTTTTGCCTGGCAGTGGCCGGAGGGCTGGAGAAGAGCCATGGTGTTTCTCAGGCTGCCATGGAAAGGACACTGAAGGGTGGCCTTGGCGGCCCCACTGCCACCACTCTGACTGAACCCTGTGGTGGGGCAGAGGCAGGAGGGTTTCTCTCAAATGCATGCCTTACGTGTACGCAAATGTATGAACTTTTAACCCATGTGGCTTTGACGTGTGGACAAAACAAGGTCTCACTGTCAGGCAGAGCCCCAGGTGATTGCTCAGTGCGTGTTCAGGTAGCGTATTGTGCAGAATTATTGAGACCGAAAGGAAATTCAGATGAATCACCAGAAGCTGTGTGAGAAATGAATCAAAATCATACTTATTGCTCATGCTAAGAGCAAAAAAAATGTAAGGAAGATGTGCTGCCAGCATCACGCACTTGATGGTCACTAGAGATCTCTGTTTTGTGAATATCTCTTAATTTCCAGGCACATATTCTGGGCATATAAATAAGTAATAATATCTCATCTGGAAATAGACACTTAGGAAATAGCATTTCTCAAGCTGTAACATAGTTATGCAGAAAAAACATTTTGAGGGTAACAGCCTGACAAGTAAAATGCTGGCAATGCTCGTAGCTGTCCTGGGCAGGCTGATGAACTCCATGGCTTTAGAACTTTATTATGAATGAAAAAATGAGCCCAACTGTTCTGAAATAGTGAGGTACCATTGAACATAACGAGCACCAGTGTCTAACAGGTGGTGACCTGCTTGAGTACCACACTGTCATTGTTTAGACTCTTGCCGTACAAGAGCCACCACGTTAATTCATCATGTTGGACAGCGGTACTTTCAGGAATGACACCATTACAGTGTCACACAACACCGTTTAGCTGTCATTGTCACATTACTCTTAGAGTTCTCATCTCACGGAGGTGGCACATCCAGGAGGACGTGGAGTGTCAGCAGTCAGAGCACCCTTGTTCTCAGGATGTTGGGGGTCGGTGCTGGTGTTCAGAAGCACCTGAGAAGGCACCAGCTCAAGAGGAACACCTTGTTTCTGCTATTTTACCATTGAAATGTCTGTCTGTGCTGGAGGAGAGATGAGAAGCTGTGTGACTTGCTGCTTTATGGTTGTCTTCCTCCCCAGAATGCCTCCTCCTTCACAAGCCAGTGTGTAGGGTCCTTTTATCCTGTTGTGAGTCATGAGTCCAAATGCCACGTATGCTCTATGGACTGTTGTGTCTGGATAATGGATGAGTAACGGATGTCTGCTGAATGGTGTGAGCAACACAGCACAGCACTGATGGCATCCTCCTTGTTTGTCTGTGGAGGGCTTCTTGGGAAAACATGGGTAGAAACTGTGGCTCTTAGTCTAATAAACACAATTTTAGCTCCCTTTTCCCTGTCCCTTTTGAAAGTGAAGTCTTCTGTTTTTTACCCAAACAATATTTTAACTAGTGTTCTGCATATTTCCCCTAGACCAGAAATGCCAAAGCTCAAAATAATTATGAAATGTGTAGCCAGAGTTAAATGTTTGTAATCTGAGGCTGTGAACTTCTCAAATCCCACAAATTAAGCAGACACAGTGCTAGTCGGTAGTTGAATGAGAGGTCATCAGGAAGGCAGCAAGCAAGTGGACCTGAAAAATATATGTTATTTGACCAGGAGTTCCCACTGCCATGTGTAGTTTTTGCAGGCACCAGGTTTCCAATGACAAGTGAAAAGTTCTTCTAATCCACTTGAGCAAATCTTTTGAGAAGACACATCTGCTACCCGTTCTCAGGGTAGAGAAAGGCTTCCCAGTGCTCTGCTGCGTGCCCAAGCCCATGGGATGCCCCTCTGTCCTCTGCTAGCCAAGGTGGGGGAGCACCTGCACCTTCGGGAGTCCCCACAAGCGAGCATCACTGGCTGGGCTGGGGGTGGCTGTGCCATTGGGAAGGGAAGTGGGGCATGGGGTGACCTTCTAGCCATCCCCAACACCACAGAGGAAAGAGCACGGAGAGTTCACTACTGTCAAAACATCACCAACACAATCCTTGGGGCTGGAGACGAGCAAGAAGTGACAAGAACTCCTCTTGTCACAAACCTCTATTCTTCTTAGAGACAGTTTTTAGGATTTTATGCAGTTTTGGGATTGTGGTAGGGCCATTACAAACTTTATACCTGAAGTTATAAGATAATATATGACTGCATACAGCTAAACCTCCCTCCCAAGCCCTTCCTGTCTTGTATAACTGGATTGGCAGGTTAGTTTTATTGCTCTTCCTGAAGAATTATTGATGGGGTTTGCTCAACTTTTAGAAATGGCAATGCTCTTTAGGGCAAGAAAGGTGGAACCAGCTCCTGTCTAGACAATAAACAGGACTTTTTGTCTGCTGTCCCAGTATTTGTGTATAAATTAATCATTAGCCTGTGGTGGTGGAAATGTTCATATTTGCTTGGCAGCTGAGGGATTCAACCCTTGCTTCATGAATTCTTTATCGCTGAAACTTATATATCATGTAAATTAACCACTAGTGCCTGCAGCTTACAAATGGCAATGGTGCATGTATTTCATGGCTAGCTGTTGTGCCTTTGAGAGCTTGTGGTCAACAGCCAGGTGAGAAAATTAAGACACTTTTTGAGATTTCAGCTGAGATCACTTGTTCTTCCTGAAGCCTCTCCAGAATTTCATCCAGCTGTGACCTATTGAGACCCTTTGCTGTAGCTGTCCTGTGGGGACCAGGCAGGTCTGAGTGTTGCGATGTCCGGGCAGGTGATGGGTCAGGTCCCAGGTTGGGCTGCGATTTCAGATGGAGCTCAGGCAGGACCAAGGGCCCTGTCCCGGCTTGAAGTGGGCTCCTGGGACCTGGACAGGGCTGGCATGGAGGTGGATTGGAGCTGTTATGGACTATTTGTTGTGCTCTCAGGACCCTAAGAGTTTGAGGTACCGACTGGGGTGACACATCACAGCATCACAGACTGGATGAGGCTGGAAGGGACCTCTGCAGATCATCTAGTCTGGCCATACTCTGGGGTGCAGACTAGGAGTGGCACACACATCTGGTGTCCCTGTCAGATCTCGGTGCTGGTGGGGCACTTGGGGTTCAGAGGCTCCAGGGAGACCCACAAGTGCTGCTCCCAATGTCCTGCAGCTGGGGCCAGAGGGGACAGCTCCATCCTCATCCTCACGGCACTGCGCCTCCCACAGGCCCTTCTCCTGCATGTCTGTGACAGGAGATCGTTCAGACCCACATGGACAATGAAAGCTCCCGTTCATGCTTTGTTCTCATGCTGCCCACCGTTAGTAGCTGGTCCCTGAGCTGCTTGGAGAGTTGACTGTTCATACAGAAGAGTCAACAGCAAGTTATAAATCATTGCCTCACAGAAATATGGCATGCAATGTGCTGTATGCAGTTACAGTAGCAGGTCCATATGTCAATAGAAAGTCAAAGACACTTACAGATCCTGACAAGCAAAAATTTTAAATGGTGAAGCCCATGAGAAGTGGCAAAACTGCCCTAGATTTGGCTCCCTCCTCAAGGAGGATGTGCAGGTACCCGCTGTGAGCATTGCAGGGCTTGATGAAATTAATAAGTTGTCTGTTCAGGCAGGTACCTCACCAAGACATGGCATGCTGTGCGTCCAGGTGTGAGGCTGTGATCAGTTTTGGAGCGGAATTCAGCTTCACAAAGTCTTGGAGCATTTGTTGAAGCAGAGAGTTAACTCTGCCTGCTTGCTTGCCATTAACCCACTGCTCCTTCAGATCCACCTTTTACCCTCTTGTGCGCTTCAACATGTGCTTTGTGTACAGTGTTTTAATTCAGCTGAGGGATTCATTCTTATCATGCATCACTAATGTTAGCTTCACGGCTTTCTTTCAGTGCTGGATTTTAACATATGTGTATTATAAATGTTCCTCCTTTAGTCTGTCATAACGGTTCCCTAAAATGCTGGAATTACTTCTTGGTCTTTGCCTATCCCTTTCCACCTGACACCGTAGATTACAAGTATTGTTTATATAAATCCCAGTGGAAGGTGCATATATATTCTTTACAACGTATCGTCAGGCTCTAAAAAATAAGAGACTTGACCACGTTCTCCTGGCCCCTCAACTTAAGCTTGGGAGCACTATTCTCTCTCCTGTTCTGCAAGAGTTCCTTTTATACTATCCTCGGCCACTTTTGGGGGCTCATCTTTCCTCTTTTTATGATGAACCTCTTCTCTCTTTTCATCAGAGTACCTGGTGAAACAGGAGAAAGGTTCTCTTCCACCTGAACCTGATTTCAGTGGTAGCAATTTCTCATCTCCTTCTTCCACTGAGGTTCTGAAGAAGTTAGAACAATCCAGAAGGTCTTGCTCAGCAGGACTGGGAACAGAAGGACATTGCCCACATCCCTCTCGGAGAGCCTCCCGCCTGTTTACTTCCCCGTAATTTCCGGTACGCCCCGCTCCCCAGCTCCGCCTCCAGGCAAAGTGTTCCTTCTCGCAAGCAACAAACTGTTCTGTCACCACCGGCACTGTATTTATGGAGCATGTATTTACCGGAGCGGAGTGCTGACGACAGGGAAAACTGCAGACGAGTCACCATCTTTAAATATGCTAACCACAAATATTTACTTAATTACTAGAAAAGCTGATATTCATACATATAGTCAAATACAAACTGGGCACAGTAGTTCTGTATTTTGTCAGCGCAAAGGCTGCAGCTTGCCTTCTTTTTTGCAGCTGTTAACCTCTGTGTTGTAAACTGAGTCCCATGCTGCTGGTTTATTTATTTTACTGCCATAATCTGGTGTGATTCTCACCGACTGCCATTGTTCTTGTTCATGGCAATGGAAGAAAACACAGATACAGGTCACCAAGATTCATTTCACCTGTGCACCATCCCAGTCTAGCATCAGATATATTAGTTGCTTTAAAGGTGGATCCGAAGACAAACACAGTGTGATTTTTTTTGCATGATCAGACATTTTGCCATCTTCTCAAAACCTCATCTCTGTGTTGCAACTCACCATGTTTGGCTTCAGCTCCCAGCTCTGTAGTAGGAGTACAGCTTCTAGGATACAGGTAATAGTCGCCCTCCTTTTCTCTCTTGCTTATTGTGGTTTTTGGTTTTTTTTAACACCAACTCAAACTCCCTCTCTATACACATATTTTCTATACAGTAAGCCTTGTGGAGGTAGCATCTTCAAGTGTTTAGTTTAATGATGGGAGCACTGAGGCAGCTATGTGGATAATTTATTTGATTTCAAAATGCTGCCACATTTATACATGGAAAACTTTAAAGAAAATTAAACTCATTAAAAAAACCCACATAAATTGTTTTTGCAACAAAGCAATTAAGAAATCTCGTCTCTCCAGCACGGTGGGCAACATTCTAAATAAAATAAAACCCAAATTACCTTTTGCTGGAAACAAAGTAAGAGCTATCTCTTGTGACTTAATAAGAAATGGAGGTTTTTAGAATTAATACAAAGATTTAGCAGCTTCCTTCTATATGTGTTGCTAAGCATTTTGCTGAAATTGCTTCAGAAAAAAAGCAAACAATTCAAAAGGAACACATCTATGAGAGGGTTTGTTTTTTTTCCCCCCCAACTAAATTACTCTGCTTTACAGGATACAGAAAGGAGTCAAGGATTTTATTTTCTTCCCCCAATGCATGTATATACAAAGGTTTGATAGGGTTTTGTTTTGGTTTATTTTCATTGTCTTAGCTTCAAACTACTCCTTAAAACCCCCACGTTTCTATGGGAACAAAGGAATAATACTGAATCAATGGACTGCAAAATATGGGGCCCATCCTATAAATCCCAAGGAGCAGGTTTTATCCATACCAATAGTCCCTCTGAACACTGAAATTACTCCCATAGATAAGAGCTTTCAGGACTGGCCCCGACATGAGAGAATGACACCATGGCTTTGCCTGATGGAGAGCTGAAGTTTCTGCGATGCTTGCGCACAGGAGATGGAGGAGATGCCATGAGGGGTGCGGGATCGAGGAGGATAAAGGGACAGGGAGGGATGCTGGTACTCAGGGAGTGCTGCCAACCTGCCGTCCACTGCCCCACTGCCTCCTCAGGAGCGCTGTTGCCTCGCGCTGCTCTCTCCTGGGGGTGCAGTGGGAGCTGAGGGTTTTCCACCACAGGTGCACCCCAGGACAGATTGTTCCCATCCCCTCTCTCATCCCAGGGCTGAGCCCTGGGCTCAGCTGGTGAGTGTCGTGGAGGGCCAGGGTGTCATCACCCAGCGCAGTGGCACCATTAGAGTATCTCCCTGTTCTATAACAGCAAAGTCAGAGTGGTCTTTCCCAGGATGTTGAACATATAATTTATAAACTGCAGGTACGTAGAGGAAATACAGATATACTGAGATTTTTCTATTGGATCACACTGTTCCTGCCCCCCTGGGGAAGCACTTGACAGAGATCTGCTCTCATCTTGGCAGGGACTCTGATGCTCCAGAAAGTCCTGAAAAAGGGTGTAACACATTCAACTCCTCTCAGATCTCCACTGCCCGCCCTGCCACACATACTATCCATCTAACACATCATGTTGCTGTTGCTCCTGTCGAAGGGACAGTGCAGAGTCCGGCCTGCCATGGCAGAGCAGGCTGGCTGGTCTGTGCAGCAGACCAGTGCTGCAGTCCTGCAAACCTGATCTGTGCAGAAAGGCCCTTCATCCAGCTCCGTATGTCAAGAAAAACAACTCCACATGAAAAGGAGATCAGCTCCAGAGTGAGAAACCGTACAGCCTGGGCTGTGCAAGCCTTTGGAAGATGGCCAGTCCCGTAGGGTCCCTCTCGAGCCTACTTAATTGCATGAAATAAGATGAAAAGACAGGCTAATGAGAAACCCCATATGCCAGCCAGCTAAAATTAAGGCTGCCTTCTTTAGCAAAATGTGCTCAGATATCTGTATTCTTTTAATATCTCTTCATATGGCCGAGCAGGTTTCAGACATGTAGCAGTGCCTGTCTCAGCTCTGATTTTTTCTTTTGTTTTCCTAGTTTGCCCCTGAACAGCAGGGTAAGTGGAAAAAATTGGCTGAAGGATTCTGTTTCAGCATGAACTTATTTAAGAGAACATCAGCTAATAAACGCTGCACTCCAACCTGCTTATTATTACATTATATTACATGATTCAATGATTCATGATATCAAATTGGTTATGGATGTGATATAGCAGGTGGTCTCATGGCACTGTTGAACTTCCTAGAAGAAACTAGGAAAGAAGTGCAAAAAAAGAAAATTCTCAGAACAACCCTAAGGGTATTTATGTAGGGAAAGGATGTATAAGGAAAGCTCTTCTATTTCACTCAGTCTGCCCTATACTCCCATGCAACTTCTGTGCCCCTAAGTTGCTTACTTGTTTAGTTTACCTTACTAATTGCTCTACTGATGTTCAAGGAAAGATATTTCTTGCTGCAAAGGACTGACAACCAAATGCTCATATCCTGAAGGCTTCAGTGTGAGGATAGAGTCAGGCAGCAGCTGCAAACTACGTCCCTCTCCAAATGCATACACCAACAAGAACAACAGCAAAAGGCTGCGTAGAGGTGTAGAGACCCAGGCACATCATTTGCAAGAAGGATGCAACATATTATGCTAAAGCCTGACATGTGCCTAGGCTTGCCACCTACATAGCTGGATACGGATCTAAGTTGGAGTCATTAGTATGCATGCATCATTTGTCTTTCTATTAAAGTCAAACCCAGCTGATGAATAGAGTGGCATCTTAATTTTCCTTTAACCGTCCATTGTTGCAAATCAGGAATCACTTCAGTAAGTCAGCAAAAGTTATAGCAATGTAAAATCATGCACAAGAAAGGAGAATCTATAAAACCTTAGAAACAAATAATTACCAAACAACTCATAGTACTTGAAGATCACGCAAGTACAAATACTTAAAGCAAATTGCACACATCTTTGCAAAACATGTATTGATTTTTACCATGTCAATTGAGAAATAAATGTCTAATAACTTTTTCATGGATTAAGACTGAGGGAAAATGTATTTTTTCTCTCTCCAGAACCTATTGTTCAAACAAAGTAGTATAAGTTAATCAATCTTGTGATAATAGCTTTCAGGATAACTGCTTTATTGGAATTCATCTTTCTTTATTATTCTATACAGCAATGCAAAAAGATTCGGGTATGGAAAGAATAAAATTACACTGATCTATTTTTAAATTGTAATTATTTTAGGGCCAGGGTTTTGGAGGTTTTGGTACTTCTCTTTAAGAATACAAACTTTCTGAAAACTGAAAAGGTTTTTTTTGAAAGTGATTAAGCTCAATTACTAACTGCAGACTTTACATCAAAGGATTTATCAACTCTGGTGAATGACTGAAGTGATGAATGAGTGTGTATGAGTGAATAGAGAATGACGTATCTGCCTGCCCAAGCATTACAAATTTCCCTTAAACATTTGATTTCACTTTGTCTCAAAGCAGGATCAGAAGCAGGGAGGGTCTTTGAGTCAGGGCAAACTGCTGAGTTCCCAGATTTTTCCTGGGCTAATGCATTTGCTCCCTTCCCTTTGCCCCAGGATGGACTGGTGCAACTGAAATCCCCTATGCTAATAAAAGGAATTCACCTTTCTGAAGGGGTTGTGCACGGGGAAGGGAGAAGACCTGGCCCTTGGTATTGCAGATGGAAAGAAACGTTAAAAAAAAAAAGACCCACTTAAAAATTAAAGCTGAGATTAAAGTGAAGAACACTGGTACAGCTGAAAGAGCCTGCACGATATGATAAGAGCATGTTTTTAAGGAGTTCTTATTTTTGTGAAAATTAGTTTTGGATCCTCATCAGTGTATTCAGGAGAAAAATATTACTCTAACGTCTACAGAACAGAGATAAAAAGGAGATCTACTGAAGGAGAAATAATGAATTTACACTTTTAACATTCATTCTGAGGTGCAGAAGATACATTACTCTACATTATGCCTATATTAGACTTAAATAAATTTCATTATGAAAACAAGATTAGAGGAGAGCAGTGCAATTTGAAAACATCCAGTACTTATGTGATTGCTTAAAATAAACAGCTTTCAGGGTGGTATTACGTGGCTGTACTTTTGGATAACCATATATAAAATATATATTAAAATGATGTAAAGGGACAGCATTAAATATACACCAGCAGGAGAATTCAGGGCTATTTTTAACTCCAACTGTCTATAGCTCTGCTGTACTACACCAGAGTCCCTGGGGTTTCTGGACTGTTTACAGTCCTGTTGCCTCCTGGGAAACAGTGAGGGTGAAGCCCAAAGCCCACCACTACCCACCCTGTGCCCCCTGGGCTCAAATCGCAGTGTGAGTTAAAGGGAGTATTTGGTTATGTCCGACTACATAACTCGGCAGAATGTTGTTCTTACCCCAGACATGATGATATCAACGGCATTTTTATTGCAATCAGCTGTCCCACCCTTCCATGTGTACTGTGAAAGTGTGTGCTTTTTTATGAAAATTCTGATAAAGTCAGTGGAAGTAGTGTACCATCCCATTTATTGGGCAAAAATTGATACCTAGGAAAACATTTAGTGCAGTGACAGATGTTGTGATTGTATACTACACACCATCAGAGAAACGAGGCGCTATTATTCTGTGCTCAGTATCCTTACAGTGCTCATACGGTGCTCAGTACTCATACAGTGCTCATCAATAATTTTTATTATACCAAGGCCCATCCACCCACAGTAATAGAACCTTCTGCAGTCAAAATAATGAGCAGCCACAACTGTTCACATATAGATAATCTCATAATGCAAATACACCAGCCATTTTCTTCTCCCAAAGTGTGTTGCTTTGCAAAATTAATTCACATTCTTATTATGCAAAGTTACTTGGTATCAGTGTTGCAAAAAGTTGTCTGCTTTCTGGTTGAGATCCTTGCTTATTAAAAATATTTGGCATTACATGGCAAAACATCTTTCATAGGAAGAGATTTTTAGAACGTACTGTTAACTTTTTAGCTAATTTTTAATAGCTGTTTTATACAGCCTTTGTATGCAAGCAGAATGGAAAAGAACCTGTTGATTCTTAAAATATTGCTTCTGGAATGTTACAAATCTTGGATAATTAGTGGAATGGACTACCAGCGATTACTGAAATACCAGGAAAGGAGAAGGGCAGAAGCTGGGCTGGAGCAGGGAAGGATCCAGTGGTGCCAGGGCAGGGTCTGCTCCATCGCTGGGGATGCAGGTGCGTGTCCCCATGGAGTGAGGAGGGGTCCCAGCTGTGGGGAGGGGCAACAAAAGTGTCCCCCACTCTGACTCTGCGGGACTCTCCATGCGCCAGGGACCTGCCAGACTCCTGCAGAAACTCTTTCTGCCCGAAATCTGTGAGGAGCTGTCACAGATGGGCCTGCTCAGCTTTTGTAATTAATGGGCTTTTTACAGGACCAAAGTACAACTCTAAACATCTAAGGTTATATGCGTGCACCTTTCAAGTGCAGTACCTTCAGCATGCTAAAACTAGATCTTGTTTAATTAAATGCAAATCCTTATTTCCTCCAGTTTTATTCAGGGAAATCCTGGTTAGGAACACAGCAAAATTTAGCACTTCAGAGAGACAGCAGAAAATAATTTAGAATGAAGAAATAAAAATTAATTGCACTTCAATAAGAAGTAAGCAACATCCTGTTTCAGCAAGATATGAAGGGGCTGTATATTGGCATTAAGTACTGAGCTGCCTCAGGACCGTGAGGAGACTAATTCTGTGTGAAGTGGACACGCTTCAAAGGGATGCATTCCCAGTGTCCTCCTTTACGTCACTTGTGAATCTAAACTGATAATTAAAAGTTTATAAATGTAATTTGTCTATCCCTCAGTATTTTTCTATATGAGATGCTTTAAAACAAGTTTTTGCTTTGCTAATACTTTTACTTTTTCTTCCTTGCCTCCTCTTGTACCATGCTTCTTCTCTTGCCTGAAAGTGATGAGTAGAAGAGTAACAATATGAAGCTGGAGTAAAATGCCAGGGCAATATTATCTGAGTTCATCTGGCTTAGGAGTTTCAAGCTGATCAAAGCCTTTAAAAATAATTCTATTGGGATGATCTATAACAAAATTTTCAAGCTGAGATCTAGGCATCTTATGGGATAAAACCTGTGCTCCAGCAGGACAGGAGTGGGAGGTGCAGAGTGGTGCCACTGGAGAGATGCACAAAGTGACTCTGGGTAGGTTCTGTTGCGACCTACTTACAGCTCCTCTAGTGTGATGCTTGGTGCACGAGTTGTGACATGCCAAAGAGTAAAATTACATGACAGCAGTAGATCTTAAGCTCTCACTGAATAATTTAACTATGAAAAAATGAAATCAACCTTTCTCTCCTGGAAGTCTATAGTGAAGAGAGAGAGTGGTGCAAGAGAGACGGGAGAGGAAAAATTCAGGTTTGAGAAAACACAAGCCTCTGTTTGAGGAATTTGAAGTATGTGGAATAGGTTATTTTTATAGTCTATTTAAGTTTCCAGAATCTTTCACTCAATTACTGATACACTGATGTTTTCAGAACAAGAAAATTTCAAATATGACTTTTTAACAATTTTGTCTACACCATACTAAGGTATTTTATTTTCACTGCCAACTCCAAAGAGTGGCACAAGAGACAACAGGCACCACTCTGAGTGCAGCATTATCAGAAAAATGAATTTTGGGGTTTAAAGAGTCAAAACCAAAGTCAGCTCACTCCTTCCTTTCCATGCCAAAAGGAATGTGTATGTCTTTATATACATATCAAGTTATAATGGTAAAAGACTTTGTCTGAAGATAGTACATCAGAGAAATTAACTGAATGTTCTTCTTGAGTATCTGATGTGCATGGCATGATGTAGGCAGCTTACTAGAAAAACAAACTGCATCTAATCTAAGATACAGAATGGCCCCCGACGGCATGATGAAAGCTTGGAGACTGGTTTAGACAGACCCTGCACCCTCCTCCAGACACCAGTCCTATAAAGCCCTGGTCTGAGATGGAAAATTCTCACAAGCTGGAGGAACCATGTTTTGGTTCAAAGTGTATCAAAGTCCTCCAGACTCTTATAAGCCCGTTTTTCTTGTTAAAAGCCTATTTTCACCCTGTGGCCTTTCCATCTGATGTTACTGTCTAATGGATGTCTGCCCTGCCATATTCTTTTTCCCAGGCAAAGATGAAGACTAAATGATGCTGCATAGAGACATCAGCACTGTGTTGGGAGGGCTGCAGGACGCACAGCACGCTGTGGGCACTTGGCGCTGCCTCAGCTACCCAACACAGCCTCTCTTTCCAAAACCCGATCCGGAGAGCATCCTGCTTCCCAACAGATGGGATCTGAGCCAGGGTTCAGCAGGAGGGCAAGGAGCATCAGAGCAGCCGCTGTGCTTGGGCACGAACAAGTGACCCAACTCTAATAGTTCCATGGCTTCTTAAAACTTGAGCAAGGTCTCAAATTAAGCTTGGGCTAAAAGAGGGTTTTTCCATTCTGGGTCCTCAGTGAGCCAGGATAAGTATGGGTGACCAGCATGGAAATCTTATTAAAAATTCCATTTATTCTTTGGGGTACTTGATGCAAAATGCTTATAAAAGGCCCATTATCCCAAATGCACTTATAAAATATATTCATGCCATGATGAACATATACAGAAGATTGCAAAAATTACATGAATGTGCAAAACTTATGAAAGTCCCAAAGAAATGAAAGGAAGATCAGACTGCAATAACTGCTTTAGTCAGCTCTTGTAAGTGCACTGGCTGCAGCAAATAGGCAGTTGCCAATATTTATGATATTGCTCTATCTCTTTCTTATTCTTCTGGCTAAGCCTACCTATCATTTTAGACTGACACCAGCAGTAAAGCCTGAAAATCTGTGTGAAACTGAAAATCACTGCATCACTCTATTTATTACCGCCGGCTGTTCACAAATCACCTGCTTGATGCTTTGATTCACTGTCTTTGTAGGCACTGAAAGTGGATTGACTGGTTTGTAATTCCCTTGGTCCCTCTTTTTAAAAATAAATACTCTTGTTCCTTTCGCAGTCCTCTGGGACACCCATGAGCTCTTGAAGATAATCATGAACATAAGTGATTGCTTCCCTGAGTTCCCCAGGTTTGCCTGGGTAAATGTCACAAGCCTTCCTGCCTTTGATTAACATCTCATTTAATTTAAATATTTATTGATCATTTATCTCCCTATTTTGACATGGGTTCTTACTGTCTTGCTGTAAAGGTGTGACTCTGACCACCAGCAGAGCAGGTGGTCAAAGTCACATAAACCTGCATGTATACAAACATATCCTCTCACCAGTTCTGAAATTAATTCTTTTGCATGATAAACAGGTGCTATGATTTTTCTGATGAGAGATAAAAAGGTTATAGCTATGATGTCAGTTAAGCTCAATTACATTTTTAATTCCCTGAATGTTACAAATATCTTTTCTAATTTCAAACACTCTTCAATTAAAGAAATAATATGATCTTTTAGGCAGTACTTTCCAAACATTCAAACATGACTGTTATTTAGTTTCAACTATCCCATCCATGTGTGATGCAGAATTCATGTCCGACAGTGTTTCCAGAAGAGGTTTCCAAACCTTTTTTCCCTCACATTACACACTAAATTAGGAAGTTACTGGTGTGCAGTTGTAAATAGCTTGTTTTTACTTAATTTTAACAAAGAAATGGATTTAATACACTTTGGTATTTATGCAAGGATTATCTAACAACCAAAAGAATTCATTTTTCTATGCAGGCTTTTAGCCTATGACTATTAGACAGCTAAATGGAAAGCGTCCCATCAGGTAGGTGAACTGAGTGAGTAATTCACAGTGAGTTTTTGGCTCAATGACTTTACCTTCTTTTGGTTCAAGAAATGTCTTCAGACAAACTACAGATTTCATAAGTGTCCAGAATAAGCACAGATGCTATGCATATGCTTAGCTTTAATTGTGTAAGTAGCTGGGTGGCATTTACCAGCCCAGATGTCTCTTTGATTTCCTTCTACTGTAGCCTAAAAGTACCCTTGGCCCTTCGTTCTTAAGGCAGAAATAGAAAAATATCATGGCTGAATCCTGAGTATTAATTGCATACATTTGGACAATGGATCTTCCTATTTACTGTTCATTTAAATCTAAAGACTTTTTAATTAATAAGGATTAAAAAAAAGTTTTTTATTACCTACATGTATATAATTTCAGATATATAAAAATATATGCATGTATATGAAACAAGCAGAAGTAAGAAGAGATCTTAACCTATTGAACTTCAATTGCCAAAGTACTAGGAGATGAAAATAATTAATATCTACAATTTATATGGGCTGACAAAAGCTGAGCTAAATGTAATGAATAATATAATGACATAAATAATAGTAATACAATTAATACAGTATAAGAATAAATATTGTATAAATAATATAAATAATGTAAACATAAACAATTTAGTAATGTAAATGGTATAAAGAAATGAGAGTAGTAGGGTATTTCTTTCATGCATTTAGTAGCAACCCCCCTGTATTTGAAATACACAGGAAAGCTTTCTTAGAAAAAGAGCATTTTCTTTTCCTCCTGCCCACGCCGCTGTGCACTGTTGGGCCAGTCTGCTCTGTGACGGGGTTTCCCACCCCAGTAGAGCCAGGGCAGCTCTCCCGCAGGGCTGGGGGGTGCACCTGGGTACCTGCCACCCGTAGTGCCCCCCCGTCCCTGTGCCGCCCCATCGGGGGGACGCTGGGGCTCCTGGGTAGCCCTGGACACCGTGCAGGGTGGCTTCTTGGGGAGACAGACAAGGACATGAAAACATCTACACATTATGCAGTATGACTGTCCCTGTTCAGGGCTGTTACTGCCTTAGCGCTGGTGTTTCATCGCCTTGCAGGACACAGAATAAAGCAGTAGGTGTTTATAGGTTTGAAGCCATATTTACTTGCCTGGTTATTGAGTTTTTTCTTAACCTTCTGAATCAGAAAATATCAAGGAACATTATTATTTTCTTGTCAAATAGGCAATAGATTTTGGAGGTTAGGCTGCATTTTCAATGCTGTTAGGAAGAAATAACTCTTTGACAGTTGTATTAAAAATGGCGGCTAGTGCAGCTCCTCCAGGGTTTGAGTATTGTGGGGTTAGGTTGAAGGAAAAGGATAGGTGAGGATAAAAGGTGAAATTTCTCACACATTTTCAATGTCAAAATTCTTCTTCAGTTTTGTACAGGGAGCTTTAGTATTTATTTGTTTTATTGCAATCATCTGATTTTTCTTTCTTTTATGTCAGCAAATACTAAGGGATTAAAACTTTTCCTATCATTCAGTTCACATTGCATTTTATATTCACTAGACACTTATAATACAGTGCTATCTCTTAACAAATAGGGGGATTTTGAAACCCAGACTACAAGTCCATGCGAAGCATCCAGTACTGCCTTACCCTAACACTGAACGTACAATTAGGACATAACACCGTGTTCTTTTGCTTCACACTCATTGATGTTTTAAACTTGACCTTATCTATGAGAATGTAAATGGCTACAACTCCAGATCAACACAGTGTTTAAAAGCATTTTTCTTTCCTCTATCTGAGAATCAAAGATATAAGAAAACTTGTTGTTTCCTTCTAAGAGAGCGAGAATGGGCATTTCCTCTCCCTGCTCCTTCCCCCTGTGCAATTGCATGCCCACAGACCTAGCACCTCGAGGGGTCCTTCTGCAGGGCATGTCCAATGGGTCACAGGTAACGCCACCTGGCTCTTCATCGGAGCAAGCCATGGTGGAAGATGTACTCTTCAGTTACACATTGCTGTCACTTTAACCATTTTTGTTCTTTCCTGGTGCTATTTGAATGCATCATTTTGACTTAGCAAGAATACCTTTTTCCTCTGTTCTAGGCTGAGACCTGCTCTCTAATGAAGAATACCAAACCATGTTGTCCATCAGGGCTGCGCGAGCACTGTCCTCACAGATGCCCAGACCTTGACAGAGGCAGCCCCCAGTGCCCAGGTCTAGCTGGACCCACTTGAGTGGAGGTTGGGCTGGGGACCTCCGAACACGCTGTCCCATGTGAGCTCTGCTGTGATTCTGTGTCACCTGCCTGGCATCCAGCACCAGGGCCATGGGCAGTGGACACATTTTTGGTCAAGGACATGTTAGGGCTCCCTGCTAGAAAGGACTTCTCAAGCCCAGAAAAGGCTGCTAATATAAAAGAAGGAAAGAATAATCCATAAATGCCAGTGGAGACGACTGACCAATGTCAATTTGGGGTGTTTTATGTTTTATTACAGCACTCTGACCACTACGCCTTCTTTGCAGCTACCATTGCAAAAGATGCAGCTCTAAAATGCTAGAGGAATTATTACATAAACAACTTCATTTGTATTTAGACGGGTACCATATGTCTTATTGATTTGATAGTGTAGCTGTTTCCAGTAAATTACATTTATTCTGACAAAAATAGGGAAATAAATGTCAATAGCTGTAAGTGGGAGTGCTGGCAGGAAGAAACGAACCTTAAAAGAGCATGGTTCAAGAACCTGTGCAAATCTGATCTGAAAATGGAGTGGAAGCAGTGTCGTTTTAGTGTTCCTTTTAACACTGCAACAGCAACAGGCAGTGATTACTTTTGGCATTTTCCTGTGTAATGATGTATTGGTGATAAAACATTGAAGTAAATATCGTATGAGATTTTCTTTTTTTTTGGCAGAGATTATTAAAGCACCAAGAAGCTTTTGCTGATTTTCCTTCAAGAGGATGAACAAAAGTAATAACAGACCATGGCTTTTTAAATAAGAAGCATATTCTTGGCTTATTTGACCAGTACAAAACCATGATCATGTACAGCAGTTTTAGTTTCCATGACACATAAAGGATAATAATTTTGAAAATAGGTCACACATAATAATATGAATACAGAAAAGAAAACCACCACTCTAACAAAGGGAAGTAAGCAAGCGGGTATCTTAATAATGCTGTATTGAGATTTGCACCAATTAGCACTTACCATTTTTCATCTCTTCTGTCAAATTTGCTGTCCATTGCATGGATCTTCGTTGCTTAAATCTGGTGTCTGAACTCACATGTCCAAAGCTCCGTTATTTCCACTGGAGTTAATCTGTATTTATGATCCTGTATCTGAAAATTAAATATATATATATTATAAATATATAATAAATATATATATTATATATATAAAGCAAAAAGAGGTGAAAGTCATTGATTATACCATTCACCGTGAATTATCCACACATATACTGTGCTAATAAAAATAACAGCTTTCATCCAATTTAAGACTTATAAAGGATGACAGTTTTGCAGTCTGCTTTTCTTTATCATGGACCATGGATTTTTACCTAGGAAACTTTTCTGTACACAGTTTTGATGTATAACATTTTACATGTTATCTGATGCTGAGCACTGGAGATTTGATAGAGTACTGCAAATTTCTCAAGGTGTATATCAACGGGGTTATTTTCAGTGCTAGCCCTTATTAGATTAATTTGATGGCCTTGTGCTGATTTTTTTTCTGCATGGATTTCTCATACACATTTGCTGTTGAACATGTAGTTACTCCAAAAAATGTCAAAAAGGGAAAGCAATAGCATAGATCTCTGCTGGCAATTTTTTGAAGCTTTGCTTGAAACAACCAAATATAGCAATGTAAATTTACTTAGGTGCTGTACTCAATAGTGAAATTCCAAGTGTGGTCAACAGTGATTTGGGATGTGACTTGTTTTTCTGCATCATATTCTTGCTGCTTCAAAAGCGGTAGCAACTGGAAAGCAAGCTGTGCTGTTTTGGTGTGCCTGAAATAGTTCATTCTCTTGCCTAGCATGCAAAACAATTACCTCAAACTCAGGAAAGAATTTAAATTAATATTATAATATATTTTAAAGTATCCCTTGAACCTTTAAAAGCTCACTGAGAGCAATATTGCTTTATTGCCTGTAAAACCACAGCAGAGTCTTCTTTCCATTAAAATCCTTGACAAGATTCCCTCTGATTTCAGCAGAAACAACAAGAGCAGGGAAAGTCCTTTAGCACACTCCTTTTGGTTGTGTCAAGTATTAAATGCCTGGAACCAAAATAACTCGGTGTTTAAGGGTACAGACACACAGGTTTCACCACGATACTGTGTGTGTTTCCAACTAGAACTGAATTCAGCCTTCCTGCGTGCCAGTGCTCTGCTGTGGTCTGCGTGCCACTGAGTGCAAGGAAAACCGTCTCTGCTCAGCTCTGCACTGGTGGGCTTTGCTTCCCAAAGTGCCCCTGCATGTAGGGAGACCTGATGATCAGAGCAAAGCTCTGCAGTGAAACCAGAGGTGTGGTCAGCCTGCAGCTGGCTTGGTTTTTTTTCTATTATAAATGCAATGCATTTCCTATTTTATTATTGTTTTCCTTATAAATGCAAGTATCCTCCATGGTAAAGAACATATATATTTTTTTCCCTTAAATTCCCATAATAGTATTACTGCATTTCAATAAAATCATGATGAAGACTGGGGTGTTCTTAGACCCCATAGTTCCCAAGTACATGTTTCTGTGTTCAGCTGAGTCAAAAAATAAAATAAAAATCCAAGCCAAAGGTGCTTCCAGCCCCAAACCTCAGAACACCAAGCTCCAGAGAAGGCAGTTTAAAATGGTAACAATTCTCCATCTAGACTGACACATTTTCTAATTCAGAGCAACAAAAGGTTCTTTTCTGGTTTGTTTAGATGCTATAATTGTAGAAGTCACTGGCAAATTAAGCATAAAAGTGCAGAGGTGTGGGAAAAGTCTTTATATTGGAGAAATACTATGATAAGTGATCTACTTGAAGTGCAGTCTGGGTTTTTTATTAGAGTATTTACCATTAACTTTATCCCAAGTGGCCAATTACTGCTCTTTTTATGTCCTTTTATTGTGAGATTCAGAGAACACTCTGCAAACAAACCCCTTCTGATATTCCTCAGCAATTATTTCTATGATTATAAGCCTTTCTTTTTTTCCATGTTTGCAATGTCTGAAGAGCCTGAAGGAGGCAGAGTTGTTGCTACCCGGAGCATCCCCAGCCCTGGCCAGCTCACGCCATTGCACGTTCCTCAACAGTAGCACCGGTGTTACATCAACATGCTCTGGAGATAGCGATGGAGCTGCCGGTCTCCTGAGGAGCAGCTCTGCTCAGCACTGACCTTGTTCTGAAGCAGGCAGAAGCCCATCATTTCCACTAGATAAGCCCAGCCTGAATCCGGTCCAGTTGGAGTGCACTAAGCCCAGATGGGGGCAGGTCGTTCTGTGCCTCCCTACCTCCAGCTGAGAGAGCCTTCCTGGCTATATAGGGGCTATAAAAGTTTTTTTTCACCAGTTCTCTTTCCCTTGATGTTGTCATCTAGAGGTGGAACAGTCCTAGCTGGAGGTTAAAGGTAAGTGACACATCCTCCCTCCCTAGCTCAGTTGCCATTAACTCAATGGTGAGTGTTACTGGAGTAGGAAGGGCTAAACAAAAGTTTTTTATATTAGTGGCAATGCACTATGGAGAAAGGAAAATATGTAAGACTTTTAAAAACTTGTCTGATACACAGTAAATTTAAAAGAAAAAAACCCTTTTACTTAGTGCTAGCTTGACCTTTCTGCTTGGCTAAACTGCTGTTTTAATCTATATGTAAGTTGCTATTTCTATGTGCATCTGGATGAGCAGTGTTCTGAAACAGTACAAGTGCCTTCATCTGAGAAAAGTCCACAGTGTCCTCAAGCAGGTGTTGGACTGTGAAGAGAGATGGGATGTTGAATGTTGGAGGGAATGAAATAAAAAGCTAAGTGTGGTATCAGCAAAGATATTCATCTTCAAGGCACCATCTATTTGTACTCGGTAAATAGATATTATGTGTTAGTAGTCATTGCATTACAAAACCCTTGCAGCAGCTTCATTATTGCTTTTTATTTTCCTGATTGCACATTAACTGTCTCTGTTCAACCACCTGGATGTCTGGGCGCTCACTCATTCTGCCTGTGAGAACGGGTGTGTGGGTTAAAGAGGGAAGGGTGCCAAGATCCTTGGAGTAGGTTCTTGACCATGATAGACGTGTTCAATAAAGTGGCTCGGCCTGTTGAAATTACCTCTTTTCCCTGATCCATCCGATAATAAAGTTAAACCACATCGCACCTACATTCAGGAAATCATTTTACGGGAATGTGTTGAAGTTTCACTCTTCCACAGAAAGTGAGTAGAAGTCTTATGCTCAGGATGCTCTCACAGCTGATGTAGCTAGCTGCAGTATTCATCATTTATGATGATGATCACTATTATCAGAGGGATATCTCATTTTTAGCAGTTCAGCCTGTACAATCCCTGAAGAAATGAGCCACACAGGACTGAGAGATATGTGTGTTAGAGAACATTTATCTGAAATTTGTGTTCTTGTAAAAAGCTGAACTGCAAAATACAGGAGAGCAGCAGGAGAACACCTTACTTTAAGTGATGTAGCTTAAATATGAATAGCTTAAATAAGCATGTTCAAGACCTGATTTGGCAAATCCACTCTGACCTCATTCTATTCTATATTCATATATATTATTTTTTGGTTCCAAATTTTGACCTTGGTGGCAATGTCTCATGCATAAATACTATATAAAGACAAATGCATATATATAAAGAAAAATATAAAGTGCTGCAACTGTTTGTTAGTCTGCTTTAGCTTTTGATACACAGTGTTTATCAACTGCTATTCTTACTTTTTTATTATCTCAGCAAAAAAACTTTTTTATTCACTAGGACTCCAACACAGATAAAGAATGACAGTGCCCATCCTAAAAAACAAAAAAAAAAACAAAACGCAACAAAACCCACAAAAAATCCCAACCTTGCATATCACCATAGTTACCTGACAAAAAAAATCATCATGTGCTCAGTAAGACTCAGTTACTGATGAGGAGGTGAAAATATATTAAGAGATACATTGTGGTTTTAATATGTACTTATGAACTATTCATGTTCAAAACAAAAAATATGAAGAATGATAAAATATATGCATGAAAACATTTTCTATTATGAAGTATTCAGCTTTTAAGAAGTATGCCTGTAATTTCATGTGCTCACAGATTGCCGGAGGTCTATTATTTACAATGGCAAATGGAATTTAAAAAACATGCCAGAAGAAAACTTGTCCTTTGCAGTCTATCATTTTAAAATGATCAATTACTAAACCACATTTCAAATTTGTCAGCTTATTTTATTGTTTTCTTTAAAAGTTCTTGAAGATCCCAGGTGACTTTGCCAAAGTGCAGGGAAAGTCCTCTAAGGCTGATAAACCCCTGTAAGTTGTCAAATTCATTAGCACAGTTAATCTTCATCATATTTCTGTGTAGAGAGAGAAAGTAAGCAACAGATATAACAATTATATCATCAAGCCTTTAGTATGTTCTTACATTTTGAGGTGCAGGAGCCAGCAGCTGCTCATCCCAGGGCAGGAACCGCAGTTACCCAGGGCAGGGAAAGCACCCGGGGGAAACAGTCTGTAAGGGTGCATGGTGTTTGCTGACTGTGATTGATATCTGTTGTGTGCATAAGCCTCATATTCCTGTGCTCCTATGTGGTAAGTCAACACTGCCCATGTTGACCCTTTGGTGTTTCCCCCATGGTAAATCCACCTCCGCATTTTGGTGTGCCCTCCGCAGTGGTCCCAGCTGTCTCTGCATTTGTCCAGCTTATAACAAGTTTTCTGGTCAAATCAAGTAGGGAAGTTTTGGAGACTACCTTCAAGAAAAAAGGAAACAGATGTCTATTTAGGATGAGGAGCCCAGCGGACAGGTCTAAAAGCTTTTCAGTTTTATTTTTTCTCTGTTACCGGCATATTCTTTAAAGCAGCTGAAGCTCCTGACCTCCTTCTCTCTGACTACAAGGTTAGTGAGTAGCCTGCCTTCATCCCAGAGGGATGTAGACTGTTGCCTAGATAACCAGGTATGTAGATACGTATGCACAAGTCTGTTTACACAGCTGATCTGGTCAGAGCTTGTCCTTCTCTGATCATGTACCTGCTACACAACCCACTGGTTTACTTCAACTAACTGTTCAAACACACACTTTAGGAACTTTTAGCACAAGAAAATTATTAATGCATCTTGCTGTCAGCTCACAGCAGCTGCAAGCACCGTGTTGTCTGTCCAGAGCCTATTTTGTCTTTAGTTTTTCATCTTGTGACTAAGGGAAACCTCTGATCTTGTCTCCATTATAAATAAATTCAAAGTGACTTTGCATAATAATGTTAAAAAACTAGCTATACTTTTTTTTTTTTGTGGGGTAGTGGTGGGGAGGGGCAATAATTAGGGAAAAAATTGGAGTGTAGAGACGTTGGAGGCTGCACCAGTGACGAGGTGCTTCTGAAGGTGATGCTCTTGGCCTCTCTCCAGGAGTGCAGACCTGGGGTGGTCTCTGCCAGCATCACTGCTGGTCCTGGCCCTGGTGGATATGGGAGCACCCTGAATCCCCACGGTCCTGCTTTCAGCGTCCTGGGGCAAGGACAGGGTGCTGGTGCCGCTGTGCCCCAGAGATGCAGTGGTGCTGGTGGGCCAGCAGCCCAACCCAGAGATGTCTCCTCAGTGCCACCCCATGCTTGGCATGTGGCGCATCAGCTCTGAGTGTTTCTTAAGGTTCTTGCTGCTAGGTCCTGTCCCCTTCGTCCAGACCCACCATTGAAAAATTTGCTTGGGCCTTTGTAATGTACAGGCAGCTATAACATCATAACGTGCCTCTCATACAGACATTTCACATGAATTGGTGTCCTGGTTTCAGCTGGGATAGAGTTAATTTTCTTCCTAGTAGCTGGCATAGTGCTGTGTTTTGGATTTAGTATGAGAATACTGTTGATAACACCCTAATGTTTTAGTTGTTGCTAAGTAGAGTTTACACTAGTCAAGGACTTTTTCAGCTTCCCATGCTCTGCCAGGTGCACAGAAGCTGGGAGGGGGCACAGCCAGGACAGCTGACCCCGACTGGCCAAAGGGCTGTGCCATACCATATGACATCATGCTCAGTATATAAACGGGGGGGAAGTTGGCTGGGGGGTGGTGATCGCTGCTCAGGGACTGGCTGGGCGTCAGTCAGTGGATGGTGAGCGGTTGCATCACTTGTTTTTCCTGGCTTTTTTTTTCTCTCTCTTTTTTCCTTTTCATTACAATTTATTATTATTATTATTATTATTATTATTATTATTATTATTATTATTATACTTCAATTCTTAAACTGTTCTTATCTCAACCCATGAGTTTTCTTAGTTTTGCTCTTCTGATTCTCTCCCCCATCCTACTGGGGGGGAGGGCGAGTGAGCAGTTGTGTGGTGCTTGGTTGCCAACTGGGGTTAAACCATGACAATTGGTTTGAAGTTCAGCTTCAGCTTTGAAGTGTAGCCATATAACAAAGCTGTGTTCTTATTTGTATATCACATGCTTTCTGCAAATGTGGGGCATTATCTCAGCTTCACAAAAACATAAACAGCAGCAAGTCAACAAATCTCTAACAAAACTGAATTTTACTGAGCTGAACCTGAAACTTCAGTGCTGGAGCAGATTGTTTTCTGAAGTGTCTAACACGTAAGGAAAGGTTTTTAAAGATGAGCAAAACCAGTTGTTCACTTTAAGGTAAATCATTTTGGGCATGGTGTAACTTGTATCCCCTTGGAAGGATGTTTTCTGGGACTGCAGGCCAATGGGGAGATGTCTGGGGAGAAGGGAAGACCGCAAAGCAAAATGGCCCCGGAGGTTCCTGGGCGAGTACCTGAAATTACCACAGTTCCCAGATCCCTGGCTGAGAAATCCTGTGTAATGTAATTGTAAAGGAAGATGATTCTGCTTGTCTTCTTCCTTACAGAAATAAATACAGAATTGGTCCTGCTGGAGAGCTTGTGCAGACAAAAAAAGAAACCGTTCTCGATTTAAGTGTTTCAGAATGATTCCTCCAGAGCACAGTGAATTGGTGTGGAGCTGCAGCGGTCTCATCCCTGGGATGCTCCTGAGGACTCGTACCAGGAACTCATCTTCTAAAGATCAGATTCTATTTCCTGGCGAAAGATGTCCCATCTGCCACATCAAATTTTACTAACAGTGCTATTATGACTGTGAGCATCACTCTACATGCCCAGAATCCTGTTGTGAACTTCTTCTGCTTGATCTCTGGGCATGAGAGGATTTGCTGCCTCTTTGTTCTCCATCGGCAGTCACGCTGCCAGCTCCCTGGGCGCCCAGACATCGCTCTTGCATCACTATTCAGGGGGCCTGGGATTGTGCCGCCTCCATTGCCTGCTACGGCAGTATAAAAGCACTTGTAGCTCTTCCTGCATGGGCATGTAAAAACTGGGAGAAAGGGTAAATGCCCATCACTTACACGGTTTTGATTCCAGGCACTCGATGTCTGGCTTTAATCTCACAGTTTTTCTTCTTAGATGTTGCCTAAAAAAGAAATGCCAGCTCTAATGTACCCACTGCTGAAGTGGGGGAAGTGTTTTGGCCATTTTCTTTCTTTTTTAAATTAGTGCCTCTGTGCCCTGGAAAAAGTAATGCCTTGCTGTCCTGGTTTTGGCTGGGATGGAGTTGGTTTTCTTCCTGGTAGCCGGTATGGGGCTGTGTTTTGGGTTTGGGTTGAGAACAATGTCGATGATACGCTGTTTTGGTTCTTGTTAAGTAGTGCTAAGTACTTGCTAAGTGGTGCTCACACTGGTCAAGGACTTTTCAGCTTCCCATGCTCTGCCAGGGGCATGGGAGGCTGGGAGGGGCACAGCTGGGGCAGCTGACTCAGACTGGGCGGGGGCTATTCCATACCATGTGACGTCATGCTCAGTATATAAGCAGGGGAGTTGGCCGGGGAGGGGTTCGATCGCTGCTTGGGGGATGTGCTGGGCATTGGTCGGCGGGTGGTGAGCAATTGTACAGTGTACCGCTTGCTTTGTATTACTACTGTTCTATTTTTTATTTTACTTTAGTTATTAAACTGTTTTTATCTCAACCCACGAGTTTTTCCCCTTTTGCCCTTCCAATCCTCTTCCCCATCCCGCCGGTGGGGGGGGTGAGCGAGCAGCTGCGTGGTGCTTAGCTGCTGGCTGGGGTTAAACCACGACACTTGCTAAAGCATTCCTTACCCAATCATGGGACCGGGCAGCATGGCTTGACATCTTATAGTGGAAAATACAAATGCGAATAATCAGCCAGAAGAACTTCACGTGACTGGGGATGGGACATGAACCTGCGCCTGTTATCACCACCTTTGCCCCTTTCTGTGTGCATCCCATGGCCCATTGGGTACTGCCCCTGCAGACTGTGGCTGTCTATAGGTCAGAGATAAGTGTACAGAAGGGCAGGGAGGGGATTCCTCAGCTCTGTGGAAGTCACCCCTGATGCCCTCCACACTGTGGGACCAGCCCAACTCTGCCAGCATCCCCAGGGGCTCCCACAGCTTGGGGCATAATGTGGCAGAAATACTGCAGAAATCAGCAAATAGTTGATGGGTCTATTTCTTTGCTGAACTGGGGGTGCGGTGTGTGTTGGGGCGAAGAATGATGCTGTGATTGCCCTTGGCAGGTGTGCGTCGCCTTTCCCCTCCAGGTTGAGGCTCACAGGGTATTGCTATTTGTGGTGGGGGCGAGCATCCCCTGTCAGTGCTCAATTTCACATGCTGTTGAAGTAGTAATTTGGAAGCATGCAGCCGGGTTCAGGCAGGACCTGGGAAGGGAGCACCATGGCTGAGACCAGGCTGGGGGGCAGGCACTTGTCAGGAAGGGTCAGCAGGGTGCAGCAAGCTGGGGGAAGCAGCATTGGGTCAGGGCTCCCATGGGAGCATCTCAGCGGTACCCATGCTCCCCACCAGCCTTGGCTCCTGCTCGAGGTGGAGCTGCTTCTGGGGAGGTGCTTCCCACAAAGCACTGCCTGTGCACGACTCACAGCTTCCAAATGTAAACTTCTTTGCATTTATTTTTAATTAGCAATGCCTGAGAACATATTATACGTTAGCTCGCTGCAAAAGGTAATTATCAATGGGAGGCCATTTTTAGTTATCGGAATTAAAAAATAAAAGCCATCTGAAATGTCTAAATATTGACTCTAATTTCTGCCTGTGACATTTGGAAGCCTTCTCTCCCACCTCCAAGCAGAGGACTGTGATTTAAGACGCATATACAGCACAACTCTGCTAATTAAAAATGGCATTCCTGCTAGAGCTCTTGTAACTGAGAAATACTTAAAAGGGTCTAAAAATCAGACTGAACTTGTTCCATTATTTTCCTTCTCATGTTGGTGCTGAAAATCTGGCAAGCCATTAAAGGTAACAGGATGTTGTAGCAAAGCCAGTATCTATTGCTAGTTGAATCTATTGAAAAATAAAGCATACATTAAATAGTTTTAACATTATTCTACAAAAAAAACCACTTTTTTTTTGGTAGTGTGAGAAAAAACGTTTGTGGTTCAAACGTAGCTTTTAACCTTCTCCCCGTTTTACTTAATCAACATTGCAATAGCTGTTGGTGGCATAAATGCCCCACACAATGAAAGAGGAGTATGCAAATCTCCTACTGATCAATACTTTTACTGGAACAAAAATCTTTAAAGCTTACAAGCAATTTAAAAAGATAAATCTGATTCCTTTAATTTGATAAAGAGACCTTTACCCCCTCTTCGTGCAGGTACCCGTTGCTTGTGTTCCAGTAAAGATTAACCAGCTCTAGGCATCTCCATGCAGGGTAATGCTTCCCATAAAAGCACCACCTGTAGTAGGGTGAGGTGCTTTTCAAAACCACGTCATCTCATGTAACCTCTTGAACAAAAGTACTAAGGTCTCTGTGCTCTTCCCCTGTCTTTCAGGACAGTAGGAACATCTTCCCTGGTGTTATCCAAACGTCAGTAGGACCCTTCAAATAAATTTATAGTGGGTGAAAAGTCTAGAAGCTAAGTGATGGGAAACCTCTGTTCATGATTTATTCATTATTTAAAACAAACATCCTGAGGACTGTTTATAGGTTTCATTAAATATTTGTGCCTCATCTAGATGTGAACGGTTGCACAGTGTATTCATTGAAGGAATGGGAATGGAGTGCAGAGGCATATGGATAATTTTGCAAATGAGTTTCTCTGACTGCTGTGTGCTGCTGTGTCCAATATTTTCCCCTAACTTCCTTATATCATCTACATGGGTGATTCTGGATCACTTCCACCAGCTCCACCTTCCCCCTTTTTACTTTCAACGCTCTTTGCACTCTCCAAAAGTATACACAATTTCATGCTTAACAACTCTTGCTGTTAGAAATGATTTATAATAGGATATACATATTTATGAGATACTCTCAGGGCACTGCCTGAGAAAGCTTTTTGCTTTTTTTTTTTTCCCCAGCTGTGAACTCTTGTCCACCCTCACGTAGCCTGGAGTTTGGCCATTCTCCGCCAGGAACCATGAACACAGTGTGGCAATTGCGGCACGCTAGCAAGGAAGCTTGCTGCTAGAGCTGCACGGCAGTTCACCTCCTTCCAATAGGACACAGAGTGAAAGTCCTGATGCAGCCTGTCTTCAGCAATGACCTGCCCTGCAGTGCATCCATCACGTGGACTTTGAGCAGCATGGACCCTGTCTTCAGCGCACGCATTTTTTTCTGCAAGCAATTGTAATAGATTACAATGACCGAGCTGCAGAATTTTCCTTCTAAAAGAAAGAATTTGAGACTAAATTAGTAGCTCTCTTGACCTTGAAAAAGATCTGGCTTTGCCCAGCAGGTTCACCCTGATCACACCATGCTGCAGAAGCTGGCTTCCTTCTGGGATCATAAAAATTCATGACTGCAAGTGACTGCAAAACCCTGAAGCCTGTCTTCCTGCCCATGCGTGCACTTATCTAGCAGATTCATACAGATTCCTGCTGACAAACTTCCAAAACATATATTTCCATTGTGCACAGGGTCGTTAGTTTTTTCCTCCTAATGTCTAGGCTGAGGATTGCATCTAAATTGGAGTTTGAGCTCTTCTCCATGGGTCTCAATGGGTTTGAGCTGATTATCCCACCTTTGTTACAGAAACCTTGTCTGTGTTTCAAGACTACTGTGCCCCTTCTCTTCTTTCAGTTAAACAACCCCGTTCAATATTAATAGACAATCTTTTTCTCCTAGATCTCACCATTCAACGTTCAGTGCCCAGAAATGGTTCGAGTGCTCCAAAAGCCTACAGTAAGTGGGTGCTCCACTGTCTTTCAGGCTATGCTGTTTTCTTTGCTCTCTGAGTGTTTCATGTTATAATTTGTTCCTAGTCAAATGTATTTTCGGCCATTTCTGAAATTTGAGTGGATCAGTTGGCCTCTGCTAATAGCTCCTAGCATACTAGCTTTGCAATTCCTGCAATCTACTAGCCTGTAGTTTGCAGATTTTAAACAAAAACATTCATGAAACTGATGTAGGATGCACAGCTGCAAAGCTCTGCCCCACCCATTCTTCTGTTTGGATACTGATTATTATTCTCCAAGACAGGTTTCCAAGGTCTTTCCCATCTTTGGTGCAATGGCTTCATCTAGGCGGTGTTTGCTTTGCTCAGTTAGAGCACTTTGCTCAAGGCATAGCTACTCCTTCCTCACCACGAGGACCACCACTGTGCCTCAGAAAAATATTAGCGTGAACTGACATGAGGTGCTCTTGACAAATCAATGCTGACTTTTTATTTTTCCTTTGTTTCCTTGCAAGAACTTACCGTTCGTTCAGTAGTTTATTTCAGTATTTTTCTGGAAATGAGTTAAGTTTCTGCAGGTTATGGTTCTTCTGTTGACCCTTTGTGTCTGCGTAAGACTTCATTCCCATGGAAAGTACAAAAAGGGAATTAAATCTCAGCATGAATCAGGATGTCTTAACATCTTACTCACTTACTGTTCTTACTGACCAATACTCACATAGAGTCAGAAGGAAAATTTGCAGTAACTTTAAGCTTCCCAGTCATTCTTAGACTCAAAATTTGGTGAGGTCAAATGGGTTCTCTTATAAAACATTAGATTAAGAATTAAAGAAGTCAGAATTATTTACTTCAGATAAATGGAGATGTGAAAGAAATGTAAGAATGATCTTGCCAAAGTTTGGCTTGTGAACTGAATTCAGCAAAAACACATTTCTGCAAAGCAAGCAACACAAAAATGAGTTGCAAAATCTGCTGCCCTGCTAAATTACAGTTATGTGCTCTGAGCAGCCTGGGAATCCAGTTTTGAGGGTGGGGTGGGGGAGGTTTTTAATGCAAATCCTGGAAACTCCAGGATCAAATTCAGATTGTTTTCAAATTTCCAACTTGCTTTCAGTTTGAATAAACCTAAATAGTAGAATTTAAGAATGGTTTTTGCTCCTGCAGTAAATGCTGGCAATCTGTCCCAGATGAGCAGGAGAGCTGTCTGCAGTTTCCCTGGGGGTTCCCATGCTGCTTTGTGCCTGTTGTGCCCATTATAAGCATGAAGCCAGAGAACAGCAGTGGCGTTGGACACTTTGAGGAGGTGGGAAATGGGGATGTGTGAGCACGTGGCTGCGACAGTTGGAGTGCAGGAAGCCCAGTGTCCCCTTGACAGCAACACCCCAGTTAGAGCAGATGTTGGGGCTCGTAGTGCCGCACTGGAGGAGAGCCCCAACAGCAGTCAGCACAGCCCTTCCCCTGGGAGCCCCACTCCCATCAGAGCAGCTCAGCAGTGCCTGGCATCACCCCTCCTGGTCTGCTGCCTGTGGTCTGCCAAGAAATGCATCCATGCCTATCATGATGTTTGACACAGCTTTGTCCATGCAGCAAGCCTCAGAAGCCAAGTGAGATGCTGTTCCCAGATCTGCTGAAGGCAGACGGTGGCAGGAATCTGCTGGACCCTAAGGCTCTGTGGGGTGAAGCGTGGTGGGTCTGAGCAGCACGCAAGTGGCTTGTCCTTACAGCACTAAAACACGATAAAACAGTACGCGGTTACTCGGGTGGCCTCAGTATCTCCGAATCTGCTGTAGGAACTTGTTTCTCTGAGACCTGCTGGACTGGGGGCTTGCTCTGGAGAGCTTCTCAGGATCAGCTCCTCTCCTCCAAAGGCCCCCACAGCTGCCTTTCTCCTCCTCAGCTCCTGCCTTCCACTTGCAGCAGCTTTACAAATGAGAGAATTACGCAGCCATGTGCAAATGCTCATAAAAGCATCACACATAAGAAAATTCATGTCATTAATCAATTGCATAAACATTCATGTCAGAAGATGCAGTGAGATATATGCAAAACCCATTGCTGCAGATTGCCTTCTACGCAATTAGAAGTGCAGAAAAATGTGTAATAAGTATCAAATCTGTTTCCAAACAATTAAGGAGAGAATGAAACTTCAGTGTACTCTCAACAGGTTTATAAAAATGTTGCAGTGTTATGAATGTTAAAAACTATGCACGCATCAATTTGCATATATCCATACATGTGATTATCTACATTAGTATGGGCAATAAATGGACTGTGATCTTCTGTATAGCACGAGCAAATAACTGATGCTTGATCCTACAGCTTCTCTTAATGTTTATTTCTCATTGTCCCTCATTTGTGCATGGAGGCAGTTTGCTGTTCCCTCTTGAAACTCTATTAGATGTGCTGGGAATGAGGTTAACTGGGTGTATTTGTGTGTCTGCATCCAGACATTCCTGAGTGATTGAATCCCAACGTTTTCTGGATGTTTTGTAAGTGAGAAAAAAATACCATTGTGTAATGCAGAAGATGACTAGATCTAAGTGTTCTTACCTGTTCTGTAATTCTTTCCTCTCTCTAATAATGGCAACACATTTAAAAGTCCTGAAGACACTTAACAAAAATTTCATTTTTCAGTATGATAGGTGATAGGCACTTAAAGAATTATTATTTTTATTTATATTTTTTTTTTACAAAAAGCTATATGGAAGAATTATACTAGAATTGCAATCAATAGTGCTGTGGAAAATATATATTGCCTTTTGAGTCCAGGGTTCATTAGCTGAACCCAAGAAAGAGGTTATATCCTTGGTGTAAAGAACCTACATAGAGACGATGCAGAATCCCATCTCTCTCTGATTCAGAATTTCTTTCAAGAATTTAGTGACGGGTTTCCTCACATGCATGGATGTATTTTACAACTCAAACCAGATACACTAGAGCTATAGCATCCTCCTCATGCTGTTGGCAGTAAGCGGTGCTCGGGATGCTGGGCACATTAATTCCCAGGACACTTCTGGTGCACATTTCTTTCAGATCAGCGTTTGCTGCCCTGTACTTTGGCAATAGTCATAGCGATGATGTTCTGGGTACAGCAGGTAAGGTAAGCATTGCCAGGAAAATGTAATGTCCTAGTTGGAAAAACATAGACAAACATTTAGGTAGATATGAAGGTTTCGTTCAACTCCTAATTATTTATTCAAAGAGTTTGATTTCTTCTCCAGAGCAGAAAGCAGCTTGCTCTGGTTATTTATGGCTCTGACTCTGCAGCTTGACCCTCGTGGGTGAACCTTGTCCTCTGCTTTGCTCAACGGGAGCCCGCGCTGCATGGGCTTGGGAACCCTTCTAGTATAAACACGTCTGTCTGAGAACTGAAAATACATCTTCAGTGAGTACTTGGGTGTGTGACTGGGAAATCTGCTTGCTGTTAATATTTTCACAGCAAGAGTTGACCTGTGGATCATAAGAAGAAGAAACAAAAGGGATGCAAATATGGCCTTACTTATTTACAAATGTGATTAATTATCTGCAAGCAAATTTTGTTGTCGCAGATCTTATTTCTGTTTCTCCCCAGACACACTGAGCCTTTTTGTGTTCACACTGGCAAACACATAAACCCTCCAGTCAGATGACATGTGTCACTTAAACCTACCCCAGATCTGGATTTGATGTATGTCAACACATTTAAAGTTGTTAAATTTAAAAGGAGTTTCTCTGCCTGCTCCTCAGTTGCCAAGGGAATGCAGAGTATGTAATTTGGCTTTTAAAGCCAAACCCAAACATCACCGGCTTATCCATCTGATGGTACAAACATATCTGAATATTTATTTGATGCATGCTAGCAGACTGATATTGATGTTTTAGCAAAAGTTCTGTGACTATGGACGGGGGTTTGGGGAGCTGCAGAGGCAAAACCACTGTGCTGACCATTGGGGCAGTGAATCGAATGTGCCTGTGCCTCTTGGGTATCTCCTGCCGAACCTCCTTCGGTCTCAGAACCCCTGCGTGATTTCCAACCTCATCTGCAGCTCAGTCCTGGCATTTCTGAGAGTTTTGGGCTTAAGTGAGCAGGTTCCATCAGGCACCTTCCCCCCCCCATGGGGTGCCTGCTGCAGGGACGTCAGTGCCTTGGTCTGTCCCTGCACTCACTGCTAAGCTGGGCACAGCCACAGGGCTCTGCCTTCCCCTAGAGGGTCCAGGGCTGCTCCTGCCTTCAAGTGAGATGAACATCAGCAGGGCACAGTGGTGTCCCTGCCTGGGAGTGGGAGAAGAGACATACAGATAATAGGGAATGAGTTTTACAAGTGGTGCCCTCTCCCTTTGCAAAGTCTGCATGAAAGCTAATGAAATCTGTGCTTTTGCCATTATCTTTCAGTTTATAACACTGCATTTAGAGCAGATTAAACCAAAGTGTTTGCAATCTGTCACTAATTTTGGAAGGGGGAGGGACAGCTGGAAGAAGGGTAAGCCTGACAGCCTTGCTCCGAGCAGCACTTACGGGACTTTCAGGTGAAGGCGACCAGACTGACTGATAGCCACCCGTGCTGCCTGCAGGGACCAAGGGCTGGAGAATCGGTCCTCTCCTGCTGAACTCTGTCCTCCCATTTTCTGTCAAACACTGAGCTCTATACATCCCTGCAGTCTGGTAGCTGTAGCTTAGTCACTGCTTTATTTTCAGTTCAGGGGAAAAAAACCAGAGCATCTTGCATGTAACAAATGCCCTAACCAAAAGCTATCTTTTGGGAAGTAAACTATTAGGTTAGATTAAATTAATAGTGAAATTAAAATGTTGACCAAATCAGTGTCTGCTGTTGATGACACACTACAGAACCACACAGCCTGCATCATCAGGTATAATGCTTTGGCAGCACAGAAATTTGCGTTCATTACTACCGCAGTGGTTAATGAGGAACTTTTCAATCAAAACACCACTTCAGCTGCCTTTTTGCCACCCAGAGCTAAAATATGTATGGTATAGAATAAAGAGGTAGTTGGGCTGCAACAAACCATAAAAGCCTTTAGTAGAGGCAATGGGACTTGAACGGATCAGCTCCATTTCTCGTTCCACCATCTCACTGTACCTACACAGACTCACTCTGTTGGCCATTGAACTTCAAACAGGGGAGTGTTGAACACTCTTAAAATACATATACAGTTTCTTAGCTGTGAGTAAATTATTATAACTGTTTTCAGGTGTTCCTTGTAGAATAAGAAATAGTTTAAAACAAAGCAAAGAAAAAAAAGTTTTTACATAACATGCAAACTGGCTTTGCCAGCAGAGATAGTTGCTCTTTACAGTGGGGCTGTTTACACCAACTTAGCCTCTCCTGAGCAGCTGTGGAGCTGTAATAGCTTTGTGCTTTAAGTCTTGAGGAGGATCTTTCATTTTAAGTTTCTATACTGCAGTATTAATATTAATGCATGGGGAAATTATCATTTTCCTTCAAGTTTATTTTATTTGCTGTATTTCTTCAAATATATTTTATTTGCTGTATTTTAAAGTATTTAATCTTAAAGCTTGAAAATCTGTCAGAGTCCTGCCTCATTCTCCTAATTCGTCAGCCCAACACCAGGGAAAGGCAGAGCCAGAGACCCTTCTGGGCAGCCGGGAGGGACGAGCAGAAACATTTTCTTTGGGTCCTCCACTGGTGCAGAAGGAAATACTGACTCATTATTTATATGTGTATGATTTCTGGCATCCTATTCCATATTTTACCATTGCTCATGCATGTTTTTGCTTTTATTTCAATGTATATTTTTAGAAGAGAACCATGAAAACTAAATGAAGAAGAAAAAGACATCAGTGCCATGTTATGGCTGAGATTTTACACACATAAAAGCCCTTAAGCAGAGCTGTGTAAAACTCATTGGTTTCACTTCACAGGGGCTTGTGACAAGATTTGCTCTGGCTTTTGATCCACCTCAGCCTGCACCCTCTGAGTGCTGCTGTGAGATTCAGGGCTGAACTCATTCACTATCTCAAGGCCAAATGTAATCAAGATCAGTTAGTTTAGACATATCTGTCATCAACTGTCTCTCAGGCTTCCCTTTTCCCATGTTTTCTTCACAAAATCACATTGATTTCTTTCAACAATAACAACATCTAATTTTTCTAGAGATTTTATGGATCTTAATGAATAATTTAAAGAATTCTGAATTTATAGCAAAAAATAAAGGACATTTGCATGATACTATTGCTAATATTTCAGTCTGCTGTGAGCACAGTTTAGTCACAGAGTATCTTTGTACTAAGCAGGCAAATACTTCTCTGCGGATCAGCTGATACCTAGAAAATCAAGCCAAAATAGCCATGGGAATTTCTGAATTTCCTGATTATGAGTATGCAATATAACCCCTAATGTTATATTTATAGTACAGGGCATTTGTTGGTAGGTTGTGCACTGCTGGGCACATAAATCCCATATGATTTTCCTCTCTGTTTTTCCCTTCTCTGCAAGGGGAGCTGTCGTGCTGTTTGGCTGGAGCAAACACATCTCCCATGGGAGATGACGAGTCAGTGCTGTGACCTCTCTTTTTCCTCTTCCATTTTGCCATCCTAATCAATTGATAAGTCACTTTGCAATGACTGGTAAGTAAGGCGTAATTCAAACCACGTAAGCTCCCATGGAGAGCATCGTGGTGGGGTGTGGGGTGTGGGATCGCTCATGATCTTGGTTCGGGTTATGCTGCAGTCTCCACCTGAGAGTCTGGCAAAGTGGGATCAATGGGACTTGCATCTGGAAAGTTTCCAACTTGTTACCTGGTCTCTGGTCTGGCTGCCAGAAAAGGTGATGCTGAAGAAAAACTGCTGGAAAAGAATAAAGAAGATTTTAAGTTGAAGACGTCAAAGGAGACAGAAGAGGTTCGCAGGCAGCAACTGGACATTTTCCAGCTGGGATAACTTTGTAGCACTCAGCAGGCAGCCTGAGTGCAGCTTTTAATGAGAAACTCATATTGTTTTCCAGAGAAAATTGTTTTTATTTCTTCTGACTTTTTGTTTGCTTTCTGAGATATTGCCTACAGATATACTTAATCACCTTTCTAGCAAAACGTATTGACAACGAGGTGCATCGTGGTGCTGTTCCATCCTATCTCCTGCAGGGAAAAGCAAAGATGCAGAGGGGGTAAACACAGTGCATATGCTCAGACATGGCTGAGACACAACACAGCTGAACACAGAGAATTAAGGCTTCAAGACACATAAGAAGAGAAATATCCTCAGTACACAGATGACAATGCTATGCTCTTGGAAAATAACAAGAAAGCTTTAGCAATCACACTGAAAAAAACCCCGTGGCTTCTTTCTTATTGAAACTGGGAAAGGTTTGGGAAAGAGAGAAGAGAGTGGCAACAGAGTGCAAGACAGGAGGGGCACTTGGCACCATGTGCCTTGCAGCCATGAGAAACGAGGAGGAAAGTGCTTCAAATGCTGCCCTTGTGCACAACAGAAACAGCAATGGGGGTACGGACAGCAATGAGTGCGAATGGGTCCTTAGGGAATGGAGGAGCGTGAGAGCTAAAGATGCTGAAGATGCTGGTTGGTAAAGTTAAGAACAAGGGATAGAAATTATCTACACGTCTCAGTAGCAATCAAAATCCTGTCTTACCTACTTAGGGACAGTAACGCTTATAAACACTCGCATTGACGTGATTGGATAGCTTGTACATAGGAGAATTAAATTAACTTAGTTGAATACTCTCAGCCATTAATAAGAGTTTTTAACAAACCCTGGAACAATGGGTCGATTCTTAAGGAGGAGAAATTATATTAGTATCTGTGCTTAAAAAGGGTAAATATAAAAGTTCTGGTAACCAATGACCAGTTGTCAGGCCCAGAAATAATAATGGAAAATCTCATGTGAGATATCATCACCAACAAATTCTTCAGCTCTATAGTGCAATTAATGACAAGCAAAGTGGTTTTATGAAACATAAGTCTTAAAGAAAATTGCCTTGGGAGATGATAACTTTGCTGACTGAAGGTAACTGTCACAAAACAGGTTTCCTAAAATAATTTGATTTACTGCCCCAGGCACTTTGAAAAATTGCCTTATACCCAGTAATGCCTCAGAAATTAAATGGATTAAAAACAGTTAAATGATCCAAAAATGTAATCAAAACCAGGAAGCCATCATTCTTTGGTGTGTTTCTAGCAAGTTGCCATAGGGATCTCTCCTTAACACAATACTGCGTTGCAGAGAACATACATCAGTGAGTGCTAATAGTCTGGGTGACAGTAGCTCAGCCATGTGGATTAGCTGCAGTGGGGATGGCTCATGTGGACATCCCACTCGGGATCCCAATCCAGGGCGTAAGTGAGGAAACGATGAGGAATGTTCTGGCAGGAAAGAGGCAATGTCCAGGAATGCAGCAGGAGTAAGAATTTACAAGAAGGGCATGAGCAAGAGCCAGGAAACTACAGACCTATTAGTCTAACCTCAGCACCTGGAAAAACTATGGAGAAGACCCTACTGGGTGGTACTGAAAGGCATTTAAATGGCACAGGCACAGTCAACATGGGGTCACAAAGGGCAAGTCCTGTCTAAGTAATTTGATATCCTTCAGCGACAAGGTCACCTGCCTCATGGATGAAAGGCAGGTGGTGGATGTAGTTTTTCTGGTATGAACCCCCATTGCTGAAGTAGCTGAGGGGGTGAACAAGACCTGTGGAAATACAGGCAGGATGGTATCAGGCAGGAACTGTGAGTCAGCGCTGCCCATCCCCATGGTGAGAGAGGGAACGCTGCTGGCCTCCTCCACGGGCCACGTTGTTGCCAAACTGTTTGGAGACAGGTACCAGATGAGGTGGGACCTGTAACATCCTCCCATTATGAAACCCCCAAGGGAGGTCTTCAAGGGATGTCAGACGGGCAGTGGGGCAGCACTGACACCGTCCGCAGGTGCTCCATGGAGACCGGGCATGTGGAGACTTGGGGCATGGGCACAGCTCTGCTGCAATGGCTAAAAACCAAAAGCAGCAAACTCATACCAGGAACAAGAATATTCTGATTACCAAAAGCAATTAGTTGCCAGAAGAGCTAACCCAGGGATCCGGGGACTGAACACCATAAAGATCCTCTAAATGAAAACTGGGGGATTATTTGGAAGCAGTGCTGAAGCTGGAACAAGCAGTCATATGTTGTGAGGAAATTAGTAGATGAAGTGCAGGAGATCACATTAGATTATCCTAATGGTCCCTTCTGGGTACGAATTTAATGAAAAAATATGTGTTTTTTATTCCTTTATTAAAAATAACAGATTCATCTAATTTGATTAATTTTTCACCGTCTTTTGCAGTCAGCACAGCATCTCACTTGCAGATTTAGCCACAAGCCAGCTCTTTGCTAGAGGACACCAGCAGAGTTTTGCTAACTTCAGCTCTAGATAGAGGTCCTCATTTTGCTCATCCCATGGCTACAGCTGAGTGAAGAGCAGCATTTCTCCTCTCTCAAACTTCTGAGGTTTCAAAAGAAAAGAAAAATTCCCCCATGTGAGGGGGGTGAAGGTGATGGAGGTGGAGGCAGCTGCCCTGGCGCAAGGGTGAGCTGCTGTGCTGCTCTCCAGCTGCACCAAGCACATCACAGGGGCTCTGGGACAGGGTCCATCTCGTACCCCGTGTGCTGTACATTAATACATCGCTTAGCACCCTGAGTCCTGACCAAAACCGGCACCTAGGCACTACCACAATGGTTATTATTTACACTGAACTGGGATCTGGCCCCACAGATGAGTGTCTATTGCTGTCACTAAATTATACTTTTATATTTTGGCTGTCATATTGTTTTTATTTTTACAGGTTGGTTCCTGTTGCAATAAAAAGTTGTCTTTCCTGTGATGATTAAAAGTGTCTAACCCCAAACCTATGGATTAATGATCATTACTAATGGAAATGGTAAACATTACCCTGAAGGTTAGATTTAATTTCATGGTTCTATAGACAATGGTTAGATAATGCAATCTGGGAAAATATACTGAAATTAACAGTGTGCTTTACACAAGATTGAAGAGAAAAAGCTAAAAAGCAGTGACCACTGGCCATGTATTTCATATGTGTCCGTAAATGGCAGGCTGGCGAGGGCAGGCGATCACACAGTGGCTTGGGGATGTACTGGCCACCATGGTGAGAGCCAAAGCTGGAGGTGCCCCACAGGGAGTGGTCCAGCTGCCTCGGTACTACGGCATAGCCAAGAGCAAAGGAGCCCTGGCCCGTGCCCACTGTGCCTTTGCAAGCCTAAGTCAGTCTTCACCACCCCCATGAGCACCAACAACCAGCACCGTCCTGGGAACTTCACCTCTGCTGCTGCAGCCCACACAAGCCGCCCAGCGAGTCTGTCTGTGGTGGTGGAAGTCCCTGCTGAGGAGTGTGAGCAGTGATGGATTACCTCGACCTCATCACACACTGCCTGTCACTGCGTGATGAATGGCCTTTTGTCTGCTAATTAGGCAAAGGGGACAATACAGGGTATTAGTTTTCTCGTGAGTATCAAATTAGGAAAGCTGTCAAACAAAATGACACATATAACAATTAGATGGTGCATTTTGAGTTATTTACCTGACAATAATGTTAATGGAGGCATCACAGATAAATTCTATGAATCTTTCAAGAAGTCATCTCCATCTCGTCTGCTGAGTGTAGTTCGTTATCGGTCACTCAGCATCCCCTCTAACAAAGGTGTGCAGTGCTGTGGCAGGACCAAGGGAGGGGGAACTGTGCCCTTGTTCCATGCTCCCAGCATCTCCCCTCTCCTACAAGGTATGGACCTGATGTCCTTTCACACCAGCTTTTGTCATGTGCGTTAATGATGTTGTGCCCATTTCTCAGCAGAGTGAGAGAGGAGAGACTGGTCCCATCTATTGTGTTTGATGTGTGGCTTTGTCACACATGTGCTGATTGCACAAAAAGGATGTTTGAGAGAGTGGGTGCCATCCCAGGCACAGCATTCACACTGACCCGCCAGTCCTGGGCTCGACAGAAAAACACAGAAATAAAGAGTCATTGTTAAAAATCATTATAGTCTCATCCAGCTTCCCGACCAAAAACTTTTTCCTGGGAAAACAATCTTTGGAAAAAAAAACAGGCCTATCTGCAAAGGCACATGAGTGCTTATAACCACTTCAATACAATGGAATTAAATACACCATAATGTAAGTGAAAGCTCTAAAAAAAAAATAAACTTGCTGAGCTCACATCAGCACTCTTGGCTGGCGTTGCTGATGCTGCCGGGTGGGAGAGCTTGGCATTTGGTTTGCCTTCTTCAGCACCCAGGTGGGGTCCATCCTGTTTGTGTGTGTGCAAGTCGGATGCAGCCACCCGTGTTCTGTGAGAGCTCGGCTCTGCTTGCGGTGCTGTGCCAGTCCTGGCTGGTGGAGCTGCCAGAAATGCTTCTCACCTGGATCTCACCCAGCGCGGGGCATGCCAGGCTAGGCACCACTGAGGCTGGGCTTGTTCTTCATGCCTATAACTTCAGCTGTGTCCAGCACTGCCTGGGAGCACAGGGGAGGCATTGGAGGACACCACCCAGCCAGGGTCTCCTTATAACCTTGCCGTGTGCCAGCAGTAACTGGGATACTGAAACTTGAAGGACACAGTGCAGATTATTTTTCTAAGGATGTGCTCCAGTGCTGATTGATTCTGAATTGCCACATTCAAGTGCATCTTCCTCTTCACCAAACATCCCAGCAACCACATTTCACTGACCTGACTCCAGTTTTACTCTTCTTGAAAGGTGAGTGCCAGTGTTTTCTCTGGGATTACTCGCAGGAACCAGGCATGACCTTTTTGTACATCAGTTCTCATTTCAGAAAGCCACGGGGCATTTGCTTATTTGAGAATTGTTGTAAAACAGATTGCTATAAACTATTTCCAGACCTAGACCAGAAAAGCTGAGGTTTCTTGCGGACAGTGTAGGGACTTCTCCCTGGGTGTCCTTCCCTGTGGCAGTGGCCTCGTGGGGACACCTACTGCCACCCCAGACACAGCCAGGGATGGCTCAAAGCTGTAGAGAGGCACTCCGAGCTCTCTTCTGGGGCTGCTGGTTTTGCTGTCTGAAATTTTTTTAGTTTCTTTTCTTTTAAAAAAAATTAAAAAACATATTTAAGTGGAAAAGTGAAATGGGAAGATAAACTTTTTTTTTCTTTTCTGTGCTCATGCTTTTCATCTGTCATTATTTTCACAGCCTGGAATAAACTCACACTGGATTCATCGGAAAGCAACTCCTCATCCATAAAGAAAACAATAATGGCTGAAGATCAAAAGAGCAAAAGGTTCAACCTGGGACACACTTCTGCTGTGAGAAAACCCAGAGCTCTCCTTACTGGAGTAAGCAACAATTTACAGACCTTTTTGTCTTCTCAACAAAAATGTCTAATAGGGCCACATAGGAAATTTGTGCCAAAGTAATCAAATTCTCTCCATAAAAAGAAAACAGAAAAGAAACTTTTAATAGAAGCCTAGCAATGAACATTTTTCTATTGGAAGATAGATGTGGTTTGCTTCAGATTGCATTACCCCGACTGGTTTTGTGTCTGCAGGGCTTAGTCAGGTCTTGGGTGGCAGTGCTGTGCTGCTGCTGGTTCTGGTGCCGGTGGTGTGGGTGGACCACAGCAATTAAAAAATTGGAAGATGTAGGTTACTCGTTTAATATTCTCATGTTGAATCCAGAGCCTTGGACGATGCATCCTGCTATTCAGTGGCTGACCCAGCTACCCCAGAGTGCTCATGAAAGAGAGTCTTGAATAGTAGTTTTGTAGGTCACACGAACAGCCTTTCAGGAATTACCTTCAGAGGTTTTCATTACCATTTGCATACACTCAAATAAAGTGTATTTTGTTTGTTTAAAGTTTCAGTCATTTAAATTTTGAAAATATTATTCGAAAAAAATTTCCAAGCCAGATTTCTTTTGACAATTATATCAAGAGAATTCAGACGGTGCCAAGTTTTAGGTTTTTGTACGCTAATTCTCAATTGTGCTTCGCAGGCATTGGTTTGCTGACAACCATCTGTTTCAACCTAACTTTTTTGCTTAAAGTCAGCCCAAGAGAAATTAAAATATCAAAAGGAAATATTTCAGAGGGAGCAGGAAGGAAGCAAAAAATAAGGGTGCTGAAGCTGTAAACAGCTTTTGAATTTAAGTTTAGCTTAAGTCACTTTTTACAGCCAATTTGCCTGCCGGTGAGCTGGAAACAGCTCAGCCCGGAGCATCACCCGCATTGCTGGCACTGTGAGGCGTAGCAGCTTTCAGAGGGCATGAGCTTTTAGCAAGAGTTATGGAAACTCTGCTTACATTTCCCAGAGGTCTTCCCAAGGGCCTGGGGCAGCTTATTTTATCTCAGATGGCCTCCACCCCAAGTTGGCTTCATTGCTTTTCCAGGTTTCCATGTATCTCATCCTGCCCCAAAACCCTGTTACAAAGCACTGCTATGCTGAGCGTAGGCGAGATCTCACAGGCAGAGAAGCCTCGTCGCAGGAAGAGACCCCTGCGTTGCTTTTAGGATGTACAGAGCTCTGGCCAGCTTCTCTGTCTATGATCAACTTACCCCATGCCTAAATTAACCATTTATAATTAAAATGGTGCTAAAAAGCAGATGGAACATATTAATTAAATGTCACGGTTGGCTTCCTGTAGCCTTTTGATATTGAATTCTAAGCTGAATACATAAATTAGAAAAAGGAAAAGGCATTTTTACAGGCTTCATGATACCCCCCAACCTGAGGTGCTGGAGAACTTGTCTCGTGTTGGCAATGGGATGGACAGTGTCCGTCTGGGGTCGGCACGGCACTGAGCATGCGAGCGGCATGCTGTGGGGTGCCACCACTCCTGCCCTTTCCCAGGCAAGCTCGGCACGCTCCCTTGGTGCCTTTTGGGCTCCATTATCAGGGATGAGCAGGAACCAGAGCACAAACACAAGCCCCAGCCTCTTTATTTCAGCTTTGGTAGAGCTTTTGCTTAAAAAGTGATAAATACTGTGGCTCAGACCTTCCACTAAGAAAAAAAAAAAAGAAGTAAGAACAATGAAATTCATTCACAAAGTATTATTTTATCACAACTGCTGTCTCTCTCTTTGAAATAATTTTATGAAAGACAGAATTACTGTCATTTGTGTCAAAGCATAATTTCCCATGTTAAAACAAGGTGCAATATGCCCCATCTTTATGGAACAACAAAACAGAAATAAAGGGTTTTTTTATATACATATACACACACACACACATATATACACACGCACACATATATATATGTAACTACTGATTTTTGCTGTTGCTGGAAAATACTGGTGTGAGCAAAAGTGACTCCTGTGCTATGAGCGGAAGGGAGCAGTTCAGGTGCTATGGGTGGAGTGGTCAGGGCTGCGGGTCCCGGTGCGGGGCTGCATCACAGGGCAGCCGGGGTGGGATGTGCAGTAGAGCACTGTGCCTGCCAGCTCAGCAGACCTGTGCATGCCGCCCGCCTGCCCTGCTGCTGCCCTCCCCTGGGATTTTTACCAGAAAATGAAGAGCTTCTGTCACCTTTCAAGATTAACCTTTTCAGGTTTATTAATACACACTGTGAAAAATAGGTGAGAATATGGATTCAAATGAATGAGCAAATGATGGAAATATCAGCTATATTTTTTTCCTTTTGCAGAAGTATATTGTTGTAAGTATTAAGACTTGCTAGTATCTACTTAGGTCAGGTAATAGTCTGACTCAGATAGCCCTGAAAATTTATTACATTTATTTTTCTCATGAATTCCCAGTGGTCCATTGATGCTGAATGCTGTGTAACAGCTACAGAAGCTGGTTCCCATGGTGTCTGGGTTTGATTTACCAGCTTCTGAAGTGCTGGTAAATGCCATCATTAATACACCATCATTAATACGCATATCTGTTTTTATTTTAGTTTATTTTCAGCAGCCACTTTCATTCCCCCCAGATCCCCCCCACTGGGACAGTCCCCAGCCTTGCAGGGCATTGATAAAACCTTGACAAGCATTGCCAGTGCAGACCCTAACTGGAACTAAATGCGGGGAACAGACACGAGAGGAAGCAGACCGTTATGCCTGTCCCTGCAAACAGACCCTCCGCCTTTCTGCTCCACAACCAAAGGCATCATTCACCTTTATTAAAAGGGATGTTTAAGGCTCTCTGTACACAAACAGGGCATGTACGTACAAACTGGTAGTCATGTAAATACAGACCAATCTGTCCTTAAAATAAGAAACCCAAGGCTGCCGCCCCCCTTGCACTCAACATTGTAATTCAATATTCTCTATATCCCTAATATAATTTTACTGCCATGGATTGGATTTTCTGTGAAAACAAAATATCAATACATAACAATAATAAAAATGAACAGAGAACACTTCATCATCAATAAAATGAAACAAAGACTCCTGTGCTTCATGTAAGAAAAAAATAAATGATGGCAGGGAATTCAGAGAGTCACGAAAATTAAGACCATGGGAGAAAAGCTGCTCAGAGACATGTTGGATGAAGATGAAGAAGAGGGACCCTTGCAAATGGAGGGTGCCCTCCTGACATATAAAGCTGAAACCTTTGTCAGCATCCCCATCAAAAGGCTTAACCTCATTACGAACAATATGCCACTCCACTAAGAAAAACAAAAGCATGGAAAGATGAATAATGCTGTCACTAATCAGTGTGAAACTGTTAATTTTAATTGAATTATAGCAAACTTCAAGTCAAACAGATAAGTCCTAATCCTGTAATGCTTTAATTTTCTTTCTAATATTTTTCTAATATTCTAAAACACCATGTTACTTACACTCTTTAATCAATTTCATGATGAATTTGTGAAACTTTGATAGTATATTGCTGTTTTTTAAACAAATAAGCGGATTGCAATTTCAAAAGATTATTGTAAATGCAGCAGTGAGTAAGTAAAGCCCAGCTACGCCTTAGGAGGAACAGCTGGACAAGTTAATCGCAGAAATGGACACCTGATATGCTGGTTTGACGTAAAAGCCCTTATGCTTTCATATCAGTGTTTTATCCTCATGTTTATATATTGCTAGCACAGCCGTGGGGCAGCCTGGTCACAAACCAGAACACACTGAAAATGTGTTGAACATTCCCTACCCCATGATCCTGTCCCCACGAACACCGGTGTTGTCCTCCAGCTGGAGTCTGGGCATGCGTTACTGGGGTCTAAGCACATGTTAACTGGGTCTGCACATGTGTTACTGGGGTCTGAGTACACATTACTGGGAGCTGAGCATGTGTTACTGGCGGTTAGCAGGCGACACTGGGGGCTGAGCAGGCATTACTGGGGTCTCGGCATGTGTTGCTATAGGTTGGTATCATGTCTCCGTCCTCTGTAGACAGATGAGTTTCTGTTCCTCTTCAGTTAATTCGCAAGGGGCCTCTGAACCTGCGAAGTCGTTATAAAATAAACAACTCCACACTCCAGCAGATGTTTCTTCTTTTTTAGATCTTGGATGAATGTTGTGGTGAGTCCTTTCCTAGCATCCTCTGCAATGGGGATCATGGTCAAACTGTAGAACTCATGACTTGGTCCTACATCCACGGAAAACATGTGCTGTAAAAAAAAAAAAAAAATTAAAAAAGTATATGCTGCAAATAGGATGGAAAGTATGTTTGTATAAAGCATTTTCACTTCCTTTCCTTCATGCTTTCCACAGCCAAGAGGGTAAGCACAGTCAACCACAGACCAGTGGCAGCAGGGAAAGCTGCTGTGCCACCACCGTGTGCCAGTGCTCCAGAAGCAGATGCTCCCCAAATTAAGCACTAAGCACAGAAGACTTTGGTGCTTCTTAATTGGCATGGGGCTGTGTGTTTACTAGCTTCCTGCTGGTGTGGAGCCGCGGGCTGGTGCTGGGAGTGATGTCGCAGGGATCCCGCAGCACCGCGAGCACCAGCTCCTGTGTATGGCTTGGCTGAGCAGCTCATCGAATGTAGAGAGCACAGCTTATAGAAGCATCATGCCCAACTTCTGATGACAGAAACCTCGAGCACCTCAGCACATGCCTATGAAAGCTAACCAACTATGGATGCTTCTCTAAAAGACTAATGGGAAGATAAAGATATGGCTAAAGTTGTTCTTAATCCTTCCACAGAATATGAAAATAAGATTTCTGCTGCAACAACAAAAATAAAAATCCCCTGGGTTGCCTAGGTGGGGGTTTTATTCCACGTTCTCCCAGGTAGTTTGTCCTTGAGAATAAGTACAGATTGCTGAATTTTCCAGTATTTCCTTTGGAGGAGATTCTGCATATTTGCTACATTTGAAATTATTCCTAGTAGAGCAGGCAAGTGTCCTGGCAGCACCACGTGCTCAGGTCTGGTGTTGCCATGCGCAGCTGTTGGTGGGTGCAGCGCAGAGGACGCAGGAGTATTTGACCCACACCAGGGTTGTGCGATCTCTCTGTGCACTGCCAGTGCTTTGCCTGCCAAACCCAGGAGCTGTGCTGGAGGCTGGACCCCCACTCAGCACCACGGACCCCAGTGGCATGGGGAGGGCCGGCAGGTTTCCTGGGCGGCTCTCAGCCCCGCTGCAACCGAGATTACTGGGAGGCGTGCGCTTACCCCAGGTTGTTCTTGGTAACAAAGAATTGAGCAAGATAGCCTTCTTATTCAATACCAGCTCATCTGTTATTTGCAAGGGAGGATTTCAAATCTTTTGAGGTGCTAAGACATGAATGTAAGCTACCGCAACAGGATTTTTATGGAGATAAGGCAGAACTTGCAGGCAGAGGCATCCCGTGCTCTGGACTCCTCAGACCTTTATTCCCCATTGGCCTGTGCAAAACTTAACAGATTTATAGAAAAGGTAAAGCTTGCAAGAAACAAAAAGACTCAATTAAATCCCTTTCTTCCAATTTATTATGCCATGCCAAATATGAAAACAAGAGCATACAGTACAACCAGAGGTGCACACAGAAAGCTGATTTATGCCCTGGACTTGGGAGCAGCAAGTGCCTGAGAAACAGCAGGCATTCATAATGAGTGAGTAATCTCTGGGAGAGCTTATCCAATAACTCAAACAAGATAAAATAAAAATGCCTGCAACAGGCATTGGGATTTTTTTAATTAATTTGCTTTATGAACTGTTCATAATCCATGTTCATTCCATCTTCTAAAATTAGGTTTATCTGAACAAAGTTCAGACAAATATGTTTTTAAGACCTGTTTATAGGCCTTTAGAAAAACTGAATGTTTAGTATTAGATTATAAACTTGTACTTTACAGTCACGTGGAGAAATATGCCTGTTATTCCCACTGGCAGAGCCATTCCCTTCTCGGGACGGGTGGCTCCTGCCTCGTTGCCTGACACCCGGCATTGCCTCTCAGCCCTGGACACTGGTCACCACTTGCCCCAGGCACACACACCACACATGCACACACGCACACGTGCACACATGCACCCACACATATGCACACATGTATACATGCACAGACATTTACACATGCACAGGTACACACAAACGCATGCACACACACATAAGCAAGTGCATGCACACACACATACACACCCACATTGCACACGTGTACACCCACATGCGCATACACACACAAGCACACACACACACATGCATGCACACGTGCACACACACACTCCCCAACTAGTCTCACACAAGAAGAATTTTGGGCTTCTTTCTTTGTTGCCTTCATTATCAAATGCTTATCGCTTTTTGTCTCTGCTTTGTTTATCACCTTCCCTGTTAATTATTATTCCCTTTGAACCGAAATGCATCAGATGCTCTCTTGTTCCTCATACCCTCACGTGAACCTAGATGGGGAAATAAATGCACCCGCTCCCATGCTCTACTTTAGCAATGCACTCACAGGTATAAATAAAGGAATGTAGGTGGAAGAATTACAAATTCAAGTTGTCCTCACCCAGCTGCTCCAAAGGCAGCTAATTTGTGTGTCACCCTGTATTAAGGCTAAACCTAATGACAATTAGGTTTAATCCCTAAATTTTCTTTCCAAAATGTGTGTATGAGAAATGCCTTCATACCTCATTCAGAGAGGGAAGCAAAAATGAATGAGCTACTTGACCAGTATTAATTTTGACTATTCATGATCAAGCCGATGACTGAATATTTTGAGAAGATTTTTCAAATACATTTGTGCATAGGATAAATACCAGGGAACTCATATTTCCTTCCAAATAGCCTCCACAGAGTAAGATGCTAAATTTAGTGACTAAATTATTCATGATATGATATTCTCTTGATCTTAATCTTTGACTCTTTTATGCCAGGCAGCAGAATACACGCTGAAGACAAACATTTTTCAAGGCTGCTGTCGACTACACACAAAAAATGTACCTTCAGAGGCAGACTAGACCAGGAAAACACTGTGTCCATGAAGTGAGACCCCAACAGTATCTACCAGTGATGGAGATGGTTTCTCCCTCCACACACAGTGCCTCAAGGCTGCCATTTATGTCAGTGTAGACGGTATTCCCAGGGTATTTGTGGGTCTCAAGTCCCATAAGAAGCCTCATGACTTTTTTCGTTGTCTTCCTTGGCATCGGCTTTCACCCCACAGGTACGACTTAGCATGTGGATGTGCTTCGTGGTCCACAGGAGAGGATTTCGGCATGGCTGTCCCATGTCATGTGAGAGGCCTGTTTGTTGGGGCTGGGAGGCAGTGGACACACCAGCGCCTAGGTAGGACGAAAGGAGCTTCTCTGCATGCTGTGCTCCTAGCTTCAGTCCAAGAGAGGTCATTTCAAACTCATTTAAATACCTCCATCCAATATTTCAGTCAAGGACTTGTCTCAAATGATTATCTGGAGGCCTGCAGCTTTCAGGCTTCTCCTGACCCTTGACTCTATGTTAGATGGCACGTTCTGGTGCTGAGGACAATTTCCCTCATATGTGATTCCAGCCTGGATGGCAGCTATAAACCTCATCACCACAACACAAGTGTTAGTCTCTGCCAGGGGAAAAACCATCTGCATGATTTCATTAAAGCCAGTGCTGATCACCGGTGAGAAATATGTCCCTTTTTGGATTAAAGCAATATTAACACACAAAGCCAGCTAAGGACACTATATATGCTTCTCTAGAATGTTATAGAAGACTGACTGTGTTGGGAGTGACAACAGATTCACCTAGGGAGATAATTTCCAACATAGCTCTCAGCAAACAGCTTACACTAATGAAACAGTTTCTTACCATTTCTCCCAAGCGGCTGCTCTAGCACACTGCTCCTCAGGGGTCCCTGGCTGTGATGCTGGCAGCAGCAGCCCTCTTTCTTTCCTCCCATGCTGAGACAGGCAGGGAGCATTGGCTATAAATTGCATTTTGAGGGTGTATGTCCATTTCTCATGGGGAATAACAAGGCTCTGATGAAAAAGTTCAGATGGTGCCTTTGTTGCCCACACATTACCTACACTGTGACTTAACATGCACAAGAGCCTAGATCTGTTTGTGGGTGAGTCTGATGAGCACCATGGATGCAAGGTTAACAGTACGCTGTATTTTTATTTTTCCGTGGGATATTTGCATTAGCATATGGCAATCCAGTCACTTGGTCTCACACATGGACTGGGCTGTGGCTTTCCATTTGGCTTCTGGGTAAACACTCAGTGCTGCAACCCCCTGTTCATGTCTTTTCTTCTTTATTTCATACACATGACAGGAAGGGAGCCTTGCATGGAAAGGGATTTGCAATACTGAGCATTAAGCTTCTCACTAACCCATTTTGTGATAAATGAATAGGAGCAAAAAAAAAAAAAATCCCCCTCCATAGTCCTTCTGAATGGGGCTGAAAAAGGATTTTCCAGGAAGCCTTTTCCAAGTGCGTCATGAATCAAGTGCAAAGTCCAGCAGCAGCAGAGTTCAGCAGAGACTCCTTTTTGACTCCTCCAGCCCATGGCTGTCCCATTCCTCTCTGTGCAGCGTTCACCCCTCTGCAGGGTTCCCCGTGGGGGTGGCACGTCAGCTCGCTCTGCCTGGGCACTGGCTGACCCTTCAGCCAGCAGGTCCCTGTGTCCACAAACCTGCAGAGTGCCCCAAAACAGCCTCCTGCACACTGTAGAGTCAGGTTTGGCAGAAAGGCTGGAGGACTTTTTCCCTCCTGTGTCTACTCATGCAATCCACCTTAATCCTGGGTCCAGTTGTAGTTAAGGACACCTGAGGATCTGTGCCAGCTGCTGCTCAGTGTCTATTGCGTGGTGTCCCCACAGACACCCTCCATCCGGTGCAGAGCCAAGAGCACCCCACAGCTGGAGTGGTGGGACTGCATTTGGGTATTAGTGTTTAATTTATAGATAGCCTTCCCCCCATTCCCAACGTGTAAGAATCAAAAGCTTGCAACTAGCAGATATGGGCATTTTACAAAATGCATTCAGGCATATCTCTTTAGAAATTAGCTTGTGCTGGGAAAGACCATAACACATCTGTTCAGGTACTGTCATGGGCTTTGCTTTTCTGACAGGTAGAAGTTTATCTTTGAAAAGTTGGCTACCTGCATAGGGTGAAGGTTCATTTTATGCAATGCAGTGAAAAATAGGAGTGTGCATCCAGAATTTATACTTTTAAAAAGCAGACAACTCTCATCTCATCTAGAGTCAGCTCACCACCTATTCGGTTGCAGACCAAAGATCTTTCTTTTCTCCTGACATCCTGTCTCTGCCACTATAGCACCACTTATGTTGGGTTTTGTTTGTTTGTTTGCTTATTTTTGTGCTAAAAGCTTTGAAAGAACTCTGAGGAGCATCTGTACACTCCAGTTACACTATTATCTAATGATTTAGGATGCGGCACAACTTATCTGGTAATATGGAAATCATGTTTGTTAAATTGAGGGTTTAGTTGTGTGAGTCAACAGATTTAATTTCTTGGGTAATAAACTGCTCTGAAATTATTTCTGACTCATCCTTTTCTTGCTTTAGAAGATGTATGAGGATTGCAGGAAGCCCACGTTGGTGGGGATCCTGCACTGCATGTGGAGTGACGCCCGCTGTGCTGAGTCATTTGCCCCAAAGCACTTTGTGTTACTTGTCCTCAGGGGCAAGCAATATTGGCAGCCGTGAGTCATCCTGCCCCATGGGGTGGATCTTCGCAAAACTGAAGCAGCTGAAGCCTGAGCTCAGTTTATTCATCCCTCACGTGTGTTCTAGTCAATTGTATCAGTGACTTCAGGTCTCTGCTCCTCATTTAACTTCTCCAGGCCTTTTTATGACTGTTTCAGCCAGTCTGGCGGCCCTCTTTCAGCTTGCTCCAGCAGGCAAACATTTGCTTATGGTTCAGAAAACACATCCATATGTGGGGACGGTGTATAATGTACATTGAAGGTTTGTGCAGGATCACCCTGCCCAGGCTTCATGCTGAACGGTGCACTGGATGGTGCCATGTGAAGCTTTTCATGCAGAAGTGAGAGAACCATGACAGACAATCAGCCTTTTTAAAAGATAGCTCTAATATCCTGAGCTTTTCTTTCTTTTCCTGTTTTTAGTTTGGGGTTTTTTTGCCTCCATTTTCTACCTGCCTGAAAAAAAATGTTTTTCATACAAGGCAGCTATGCTGTCTTTCTCCCAGTGCAAGGCTGATTCAGATGTGGACGTCAGAGATGAAGACTCACTCTTAACTTCCTGAGGATGATATGAACTCTTCCACGAGATTCATTTGAAATCCAGGCTGTCACCTAATTTTCACAGGTTTTGCTCTTTGCCTTTGCCTGTCTTTTTTCAGTTTCTATCTTTGCTTTGCACACGCGTATGCACACACCCGTGCAGGTACTAACGTGATTTAACCATCGGCTTCAAATTACACTATGCTGATTTTTTCAGCATACCTATGTTCTCCCTTTGAGATATGAGATGGTTGTTGATGCAAAAGGAAGAAAAAAACCTCCATGGACATGCAAAGAGAGTTTGAACAGAAAATGGTGATTCTGAGGCACATTCAGCTTCCATCTGCCCCTAATGAAGAGCCATCACCTTGCAGGCTCTGACCCCTGATTGGGAACTTTCCATCTCAAGGTTCTTTAAACTGTGAAGAGTGTAGTAGCATTATGGACACATTTATCACCTCATATTTTCCCTCCCACCTTCACAGACACGCCAGATAAGGCAACGCACTGAAGAGTTATTTATTGTTAGTGTGACCATTAGCTGCATATGTGTGTGTAACGTATAGTTTCTGTAATGGGACTATAAATCATTTCAATTATTCATCTTTGCTATATTTACAGCAGTGACACTTTTTAATACTGCAACTTCTTATTCATCTTTGCTAAATTTACAGTAGTGACATTTTTTAATATTGTGACTTCTTTTCTTGCAATAGGCAACTATGGGTCTCTGTCTGACCAAGATGAAATTCTTTGGGAAGTGATGAGAAAAGCTCAGTTCAGTTAACCGACAAAGAGATGCAAGGAGCTTCCCAAAGTAGATAATGAAGAAATATGTGCCTGTTTATGTATGCAGCTAAACCAGCACAGATGACTCACCCTTTGATCAAGAGTCATTTGAAGTAAGGAGCCGCCTTTAAATGAAGCGAAGTATCAGTGTAAATTAAAACAGGAAAAGAAGCATGACATGTTGGTCCCAGACCTACTATTAACTCCACTAAGAACAAGATCAGACTCATTATGTACCCAATTAACCAGATCCAGCTCTAGGACTCCATGCAGCACAGAGGGAGGAGGTGGGAGCCAGCAGCACTTGCCCCTGGGGATGGGCACTGGCAGTTCGGCCACAGCTTCCCGGCAGCTCCCAGCCACCTGAAGGCAGTGGGCAATGGCAGCCCGGCCAGACAACTGCTCGCACTGCAGCTCACCAGGGCTTTCCCATGTCCACTTGGGAAAGGCTTACTCCAGACTTATCTTCACCTGTCATCTGATCATGAGGTTAACCTTTATCGGAGTTTTAAATGTATATCCTTTTGCACAGGATTAATTTAACTATCATTCATTCTAACACAATGTATGGAGAGGTTAATGGACAAAGACATTTAGAGCAAGAAGGGTGAAAAGGAAGAAGGTTGATGGCTGCGCCGCCAGAAGACTAACCATCTAAGTTTCTTTTTTGCTTCCTGAATGCTTACACTTTCTCCTATCAGACATGTATTTCACATATTCCTCTGCCCCTGTCAGTCTGTCTTTACTGAGACTTTGCTGATAAAATATATTACCAAGAAACAACAATTACGGATTTCTTCTGTGTAGCTCATTTCCAACACAGCAGATCCAAAGCTTAGGTGTCTTGTCCGCCTACTATGGATTTGTCATTTTGATTTCAAAATAGCAGCACAGAAATGTAATGGTGGTCCTACACGGTCACTCTAAAGGTTAATTTTGGCAGTAACATTTTGATAGGATTAATTTTAAGAAAAGAATTGAACCAAGGTCACTTGCAAACCAGGAATAGAACAGGAAGCAGGTTCTCACCATCAGAATAATCCCAAACATGGGTTTCAGTGCCATGGGTTAATGCCGACACCAAAGAGGGATGAGTCTTTTACGATCATCCTCATTTTTCCATTCAATTTTATAACCATTCCTAACAAGCTCTGAGAAGTCAGGAAGTAACAATGTTATGTAACTGCAAAGGCAGTTTATAAACAAATAGATTTGAAACTCCTGAGGGGAAAAAAAGGGAACATGCTCTGTACTGGCCTGATCTCCAACTTTCTGAAGTCATTCTGAATTTTTCTTCTGACTTTAATTAGCTCTGAATCAAAAAGGAATACTCTGGAATAAGCCTCACTATTTGGGGATTATATTTATTCATAAAACTCGAAGTGATAAATATCTTATCAATTAATCTGAGATGTATTAGGGCATACAAAGAAGTGACTGATTGTTGAATATCAAATATACTGGTATTATCAACCCTCTGTCTCAGAAGGTGATAAATGAAGGTACCAGAATTGGTGAGATATGATCACATTTTTATTTATTGTTTGGTATCGTATCCTGTCCCGGTAATGGAGTTTTAAACAAATTGTAGCTTGCTTATTGTCATCCCCAGCAAGCCTGCACAAGCAGGGCACTACACTCATCCAGACTGGAGGGGATGAGGGAGCAGGCAAGGCATCAGCCATGGGGGACCACAGCCCAGCCCGGCAGAGGAGGAAGGTGCGGGCAGAACGAGGCTGGCCTTCCTGCCTGCAAGTGGGACTGGCGGTGGGGGGGATGAATGAATATGCATGTCAGCGCCCTCCACTTACCTGCAAACCCTGCCATTTTTCTGACTCGAGATTTGCATTTTTTCTGAGGCATGAAACAAATCCTTCTCATTATTTTCAACAGACATTTCTGCTCCCTCAGTAGGGTTTATTTCTGCCAGCACATTTCTGAGAGCATGGATGGTTAGAAATTCAGAAAGTACCACGGAGGTTCAAATAAAAGAAAATAAGAAAATGGGGGACGATGCTAGGAACTTTCTTTAGAGGGAAAGCTTCTAAAGATTAACGAGAGAGAAGGAAATTAGCAAGGACCTGATCCCACAGTGTGGTCCTGGGGGAGAGCTCCAGCTCCAATGTTGGAGAGCTGACAGGGAATTTTATTTGAAATTTCATTCTCTGGTGAAAAAAAGTTGTAGCAACAAACCAATCAGCACTGACAAACAGCTAAATACAGTGAAATTCCACTTTGTGTTGCAGACCCTGGGTATGTCCACATACTACAGCCAGTATCTGCAGCACCACTGCTGAGCACTGCACTGCTGCTTCCTCTCATCTCCACCTACCTGCACCACTTTTTTCCCTGATGGCTCTTCTCACATGCAGGTGCATGTGTATATATGCATATTACATCCACAAAAAATTAACGTAGCAGCCAGGTCCTGCAAAAGCAATAAGTGCTTGGAAAGCAGAGGATTAGATTATTTACAGTGTCCTATATTTTAATGTCAAAAAGACATCCCCAGCATGGTAGTGGAGAATAGGAATTTCTGAGGGGTTTGAAACACTAACAGAGATTGTAATGCTGATCAAGATGAATGACCCATACCGATGAAATATATTTTAAAAACCCTACTGAAGAAACACAGCGTCCTAGAATTTGGGACACTTGAGATAAATAGGGTGCGCAGGCAGAAATGATTTCTATGCAAAATACAGTAAACAAATAGAAGAGGTTACCAGAAAAAAAGGGAATGAAAACATTTTTTTAGTTCAGAAACCCACAGAGGTTTTCTTAAATACCCAGTCTAAACCAGAAATGCTAAAAATGTTCAGGAATGTCAAATGAAATAAACTGGAAGGTAAAAAAAAAGTGTTTATGAATTCTATTGTGCTAATGGAAGTATCACCAGGTAAATGCATTCAGCTGAGACACTTGAAAGCTTCAAGGACAAGTTCAGGTTGAGTTTATGGAGTTTTTGTTTTGAATTTAATCTCGCTAATTATTTTAATAATTAAAAATGTTCTGCTAAAGCAGGTTGTAATTAGCTAATTATTTGCTCTGTTTATGTTTCCTGCTTACTTATGCATTTTTATTATTCTCCTAAACTTGAAGAGAAACTCTTCAAAAGTGTCAGTGTTTCCGTCTGGAGGTGTCTGGCCAGGAGGGCTCGGGGCAGTCGCGCTTTCTCTTTCAGGGACAGAGTCCTGTCCTGCCATGGGAGACCCAGCATGGTCATGGCTACGGCTGTGCCCACAGCACTTGCCCCTGCAGCGTCATGGTCCTGCCCGTGGTGCCTGCTCCTTCAGTGAGGCTTTGTGCTGGTGCCATGGGAAGGATCAGCCCCGCTTAGAGTCTGTCATTATTGTGATAGCTGTATGAAATTACATGGCTCCTCATTTTTCTGTGCTAAAAATAAACACTGAATAGCTGTTTTAATTAATGAGTAAATATAACTAATTGATATAATTACAATTAATGCAGGAAAAGTGGTGAGAACCTGGGGCAGTGTGAAACTAATTCACGACCTTTGCTTGGGGTAATAAAGACTCTCATTTCCCCTGTCTCCTGCGAGCCCTGGGCTGCTGTTCCCTCCCTGCTGGCAGGGATAGATGGCCTTGCAAGGCAACGGTAAGAGATGGTATGACAGAAGAACTAGGCCAAAACACATTGTCCTCCTTGGTTCAGCTGTGGAAGCAGAAACAGCCATGGGTCATCCCTGGCAGCACAGATCCAGAGGTATTGCTGGTTCATAGCATCCCATAGTGGCCACGGGCTTTACTGGTTCTCTTGTCTCAAGGGACAAGCTGACCCTACAGCTCTTCCACTGGGCACCTTCCCCATCCAGGGCAGGAGACATTTACTTAATAAGCATGCTGCTCCCTTCCTGTCCTGCAGAAAAGTCTCACTGGCATTTTCTGTCCCATGCACATTGTAATGGCTTTTTTCCTCCCTCCATGCCAGAAAGCTGGCGACTGCCTTGATAAAGGAGATAAACGGAGAAAAACTGGCTATCCAGCTTTTTTCCTTATCTACATCCCTGCTGATGCTGTTCCCGCGGCACTTATCGCTGTGGTATCTGAGCGCAGGAGCAGGGGTATTGTGTGGAGGAGTGCTCACAGCCCCTGCTGCCTGCGAAACCCCCCAGGCTGGCATCTGGCTGGGGCATTTGAACTGACGCTATAATCCACTCCTCAGGCAAGGCTGGTTGGAAAGAAGTGGAGCTCGAGCTCATCAGGCCCTGTCCTTTCATCCTGGTGTAAGGTTTGCATAAAGACTGGGGCATGGGCAAATTGCAGCCTCCTTTCCATGCTAAACTCTCAAGGACGGGTTAGATGAAACTGTGGGTCCCAGCTCATGACGGCTGCACAGCTCACACAGCAGCTCTCTTAGTCAAAGACCAGAGAAGCTTCCTTTCATGAAAAAAAAGAGTATGTGAACGAATTTCTGGAGGAAACAACATGAAATAATGAGGAGAAATGTATCCATATACAGAAAGCTTTAGGACATTTATTACTAATATATAACAAAGACAGTTAAACTTAGATAAATGACAGCTTTGATGAGCCTTTATTGCACAGTTCTTTGCACCTCATTAAATATGAAGAATAAAAGAAGAGTAGAGGACTCCAAAGACAAATCTGCACACATCGCTAATGAATGATGAGGAATTGGAAGACAAAGGACAGGTTTTGGCACATTTGAATCGCCACTGTTATAACAAGTATTTGCGCTTACTGGGAATTGAGCACAAATGTGAAGGAGGAAGAAGTACAGACAGGAGGGAAGTTTCTTGGTCATTGTTTGGGGGAAGGGAGACCAGTTTGGTACCTTAATTCATTACCGGGCAAAGACAGACATAGGACGCCTTCCAGCACCAGAGGAGAAAAAAATGGCTCATTGTTATAATTCTTCTAAGCCATGAGATTGCTGTGTGCTCATCAGCGCTCAGCCTAATGTTCTCAGTTTCATCAGTGCCGTAATGAGAGAGACTGTGAAGAGAAAAACTAGTTAGGAGCAGCCAGATAAAAGGAAAGGGCTGCCTTTCAACGTTGCTGTGTCCCCTTTGGAGCCCGTGCACTGACCCAAGCTGTCCTCTTCCAAACAGTGGCATGTGTCACGTTGATCCGCATGCTTGCTGTAAGGCTCAGAGCATCTAATTGCATGTGCTGCTTGTGCGTTATACATCAGGGACCCCACAGATGACAGAGTCGCTTGTGACAACGCGCTGCTACGATAGTGCAGGCTGCAACCATTGGCAGTGCCTCTGTTTCTGATCCTCCCTTTGAAAGGGCAGCCGGGTAATTGGGATGTTTTCTAGCTTCATTTTGACAGCAGTGAAATGGTCCATTTTGCTGGCCATCCAGCTGGTCGCAGTGTTGCCGGGACTGCTCCTGCTTGGGGATGCTCAGCACAAGCCCTCTGTGTCAGGGCCTGCGGGAGACAGGTACCGTGATGAGGTACCCCGGGGGCCAGAGGGGCTGCTACGGGGGTATGTCACAAGCAGTGTGCAAAACATCGAGGGTGCCAGGCCAGGCACGGTGATGGTACCAGTAGTACAAGAGATTCCCAGGGCACCTTGCAGGACGGATGGCCCACACCACCTCCCTGGCACATGGGACTGGGGAGACCTTCCACTGCCTTTCTGATTTGCACCCCTTCACAAGGGAAGAGTCCTCGTTATCACCACTGCAGGATATTTCCCCTGCACAAATACAGCTTCTCCAGCTACACCTCAAGGTTTTTATTTTTAATGCAGGATTTTCTTTTTTTGCATGTGGAGTTCATTTGTTTATTTGCTTGAGAAGATTAGAAACGTCCCAAAGGAGTGTGTGTTCTTACTCATACCCATTTCCTACCTAGAATTACATTACCAACACTTTCTGTACCCTTCCCAGGGTTTAAAATTAAAACAGAACATGAATATTGATACCAGCATCCTTCTCCTTAATGCACAAACAGCACACACATCACACTCACCTATAGGGACAAGGAAGAGGAAGGCAGCCCGTCTGAGACAGACACGGCCAGTTTTGTCTCAGCTGCTGTGTCTGTGCACGGACCATACAGCAGCTGAACAGGCATTGCCTGTGTCAGTGCCATGCTGCTGCTGCAGGTTTCTCTTGTGCCTGCCCTCCATGCACCCAGACCCACCTTTCCTCAGCCCCCACCACGGGCTCGTGCCCATCCCAGAGAGATTTACCAGTGTGAGCTGGACCAGCTGAAAATGGGAAAATGCCCGCCAGGATGAAGGGATGGCAGGACCCATGGTGCTGTCCCTGATTGATGTCTGCTCTTCCTGATACTGTGGTTTCTATACTGCACTCCATACCAGGCTGTATCAGTCCTTGTCAAATGATTCACTGTCTCCAGAGTCTATGGCAGCTTAAAAGCCATATCGCTTGCCAGGGTTACTGCACTACTGTCTCCATTGCTTTCAGATTCAGACTTCATTTGTTTCAGTAAAAAGTGCATGTAACTGATAAGATGCTTGCATGGAGTTACCATTTCAAACAGATGAACATGGTGAGCAAAGTGACTGTGCCAGGTCAGTAAGTGGGAGGGAAGGTGACAGGTCCTCCGTACCTGTTGATTGGCACTTTTGCCTTTTTGAAGCTCTTTGATGTTCTGTTGTTGTTTTGAAAGTTTCCAAAGACAAGAGAGATGAAGGAGCAGGTACACACCTAAAGAAGTGGGCAGACGCGTACTATCCATCTGTCTCCTTACAAGGCCAAGTGCCACCCAGGTGAGCAGGGCTGCAGGTGACTGCCACTGAAAGACCCACTAGATGTCTGCCTCGGGCTATGCAGATGCCTTTAAAAAGCCAGAAGTAAGCGAGCAGTAGCACAAGCCCCATTGTACAAAGAAGTGTAGGTCAGTGGCAGTCTACAGGGGATCTGACAGTCTGCAGAGGATCTGCTGTGCCACAGGGGCAATGGGCAGTGGTGCTCACCCTGCAGAGAGGTGAGGAAGGGGCTAAGCCCTGGGCAAAGCCCCGATATCAGGCTGGGAACAGGAGCAGTGCTGCTCTGCTCTTGTCCCATGCTCACTCTTGAGCAGACAGACAGCTAATTTGGCTTCAGGACTGCAAATATAAACAACACTGACATACAACCCTGGGGAAAAGTGTGCACAGCAGAGTAAACACAGCCAATACCTCTGAAAATCAGTGAGACTCAGATTCCTAAATTGGTACAGTCTGCTGCTGTTCAGGGAGGGTTAAACTGCTAATTGACGGAATGTCTTGAAAATGAGACTTTGGTTCCTAAGGCACTTAGCCACCCTTAAAAATGTTACCCTGGTCAATTAGAGACATGCTTCCTATAATGCTTACCAGCAAAACAGTATAGCAAATCACTCAGGGGGATTAAAAGCAAACAAACAAACAAAAAAGACCATCTAATGCCCAGTGAAATAACTGACATTCTGCTTGAATTGCATCTCTGAACATCCCACTGACTAGTGTATACACCTTTGCACATCGAAATATCTTTGAAAGTCTGCACCCAGGCTCCTGCCCAGGGCAGCAGCTCTGCAGTCCCAGCTGGCCAATGCTCTCCAGGTTGGGGTACAGACAAGCAATGTTCCCAGGCCCTGCTCCGTTGATGTGGTTGCGAATGTCCTTTCAGATGGGGTGAGTGCAGGATTTGACATCACCTGACTCTCACATTCATCAAACTTTACCAGTTAATCTCTGTATGCCAGTGAGTGGCTTCATGCAAGGAAGCGTCACCTGTGCCTGCAGTTCTGCATCGCCTTCCCCATGAGAAGCACTGATGAGCAGAGCATCTGAAACACCCAGCACTCCCTAAAGAGTCCAAACCTGTGGGAAAAATGAAGAGCCTAGATGAGCTACCCAAGACTTGAGTAATAAATTAAGAAGGGGAAGAGAGGGACTTATGAGAGATACAGGAAACTCTAATTGCTGCTACATGCACGACTGAAACTATGCAACTATTTAGAAGCAAAACACGTGCTCAGCCCTGTCCTCTTGCAGCTAATTTTGAGGACACATTATGTAGAAAAATGTGCCACTAGCTCGTAGCTGCATTTCAATGGAGCAGCGTTGATTTTTTGCTGGAGAAAAGAAATCTCCTTTGGAGTGCTGCTCCTTTGAAGGACCCGTGGCAGTATATTATCTCTGCATCCGACTGCGCCAAGTCAGGTCTTCAGTGTCACCCTGAGCTTGTCCAGATCCAATTTTCACAGGCAGTAATGACAGGGCAATGGAGTGATGCTATTTGAGATGAAATGAGACTGTTCTGGAAAATCCCAAAGTCAGTAGTGAGATCTAGCCGGAGGGGATGACCCTGGCTCTTTGTAGTGACGTGGAGATCAGCCAGCATGGGGGCACCCAGCAGAGCCCGTATGCTGATGCCACAAGTTGGGGGCCAGCCCCACTACCCGGGGTCATGCTGCTGTGGCACCAGGAGCAGGGAAGAGCCCCTGGTCCAGGGTCCAAATAGGGACAATGGACTTCAGGACGGTGTGCACCCATGGGAGTGGTGGTCAGCATGGCACGGGCAGGTCTTCTGCAGATGCAGAAGCACCCCATGCACCGCTTCTGCCAGGTTCAGGCAGCAACACAGCCACAGGCAGGGAAACACACACACGCTGCCCTACCCCTCCGCATGCTGGAGTGTATCTGCATGATGAGAAAGGAAAGTGATACTCCAGCCCAGTGGGGAGGCTTTCTGCAGGATCAGTGTGTGGGAAGGGAGATAAAATCTGGACACCCACAGAAGCTGTCACCATTCGCCAGAGACAGGATTTCCCGCCATGCCTCTGGGAGTATGATCCCTTTCACAGCCCTACTCTGGCTCCTCACCAGCCAGAGACTGGCTGTTGGCATGATCCTCCTGCCCCTGAGCTCCAGGTGTGAGCAGGGATGCTCGTGTGGACAGGGATGCTGGTGTGGGTGGGGATGCTGATGTAGGCAGGGATGCTGGTCTAAGTGGGGATGGCAGTGGAGCGGGGATGCTGGTGTGGATGGGGATGCTGGTGTGAGCAGGGATGCTGATGTGGACAGGGATTCTGGGTGATTTGCAGCCTGCCTGCTGCTTCCACAGCTCCAGTGCCCTGTACAGTGTGGGGTGGCTGTGGCAGCTGCACCAGGCTCCTGCGCCTTGCCCCGTGCCATGCAGCCAAAGGGGTTTCACCCTGAGCATGCTGCCTGGGCTGTTTTGTCTTTGTAAATGAGAGATCAGTCACAGGATCATTCGAACATCACACTCGATTCCCTTGTGGTGTCAGCTTTTGTTCTTGTTCCTAATTACTTGGGGACTTCTGTTCACACGCTGCTCCCTGGCTCTCCAGCACCAGCCTGGCAAAAGCATGGGTCATTAAAATCTTGCCTCATTAAAGCAGCAGCCCTGCCACAGGTTCTGCTTATCCCCATACGCATTTTGAATCTGCCTTTTTTCCCCTTGTTCCCACTGTGGTTTGTCACTTATTTCCCTACCGATTCTATCAATTGCCTTAATCCACACGATCCCTCCAGCAATGTTTGGGCTGCACATGTAACAAACAACTCCCTTCAGACATTACCCCATAACCTCCCAGCCTCCCACTCGAAGACCAGCTGACGTGGCGGGACACCGACCTGTGGCATTATCAGCGTTTCTCGCCCATGACCACTGACTGCTGTTGGGGCTTTTCCCTGCCACCTTCCAGCCCTTTGCATTCAAACACACCAGCCAAGTGCGTTTGCTAAACACTGCTGTGTGGGCCCTCTGGTACCTCTTTCCTCTCAGGGTAAAAAATTATCTCTTCCAATTATTTTCTTTTTTATGAAAAGAGTTGCAATAACAATGTTTCTGTGAATTGCCTTTGCAGATAAATAGACCAGGCCCTGTTCCTGAAGCGAGGAAATAATTGTACACACCTAAATAGGTGCTTTCCCCTTTATCTCCCATGTTCGTTTTCTTCCCTCAGCTATCTGATGGGTTTCCTACTGCTCATTTCACATTCCTCCTCCTCATTCTGTTATCCAAGTTTGTTTTGCTCATTCTTCTGATAATCCAGTGAAGTCCTCTCTACAAGGGAGGGAAGAAAGGAACTTTTGATTTTCCACAAGCCACTTGTGGACTTTGAACCCATTAAGATAATTCTGCACACTGAGACTCTGCTTTTATTCTCCAAACAGCAGGATAGGGATTAGATTCCCCAAACGCAAAGCTCTTCCAGGATGATGGGCAGTGCAGAATCCGCAATGTCGTTGACTTGAGGGTGGAGGATGGACTTACTTCAGTATGAAAATTTGGAAAACACGTAAATTCATCAGGCAATTTGGGGTATCCGTACTAATTATGTCCCCTTGATAAGACTCACATTAAACGTCATCTCTGGTGAATGTATTAACCAGTGCGAAGCTGTGCCCAGCTCAGAGTTAATGTTTCTGCCATAAACCGTAAGAAGAAATCTTTTTGTAAGACTTACTCAGGGCAAGTTTACAGTGCTTTGAGCAGGGGCCTTGGTGAGGCCCGATTATTACATGCCAAGCACCCGAGTGTACCTGATCGGGTAGCTGGCCAGCATCCAGAGATTCAGGTGGCATCAGGAGGGAGGACGGATTGTTTTAGAAGCTGTGGCAGAAATGTTTAATTTTAAAAAAGATGGAATAATTTGTCACATGAGTTTTCTACTCCTTGGTGGTCAGCTCATTGCCCCCACGTAACAACCTGCTGTTCAGTTTCCATTTCTGCATGATTGTAATTTCTTTTGTACAATCAAGCTGGCTTTTCTTTTTATTTCATCCTTTTATTCTCTGTCTTTGTGTCTGTCATTTCTTTCTTTCCTTCGGGTTTCTTCCACTTGTCTAATGCAACACCTTTGCCATTTCTACCTCTTTACTGTCTGAACCCCTTGTGCCTGTAATTTCTGCTTTCAAAGCAGCAATCTCAGGGACAATGGGGTCTCCAGCTCTGCTGCATTTGCATCGCACTGCAGTTATTGTGCTGTTGGAGCGGAGGCTGAGTGGGGCAGCGACCTCTCCATCATCTTCTGCCTGTCCGGTACCTTGGTGCACTTCCACAGCCTTCCACAAATAATTGCATTAATTCCCATGAAATGTGTTCTCGGAAGAAATTCTAAACAATTTCATATATCAGAGCCTGAATTCATTTATTCATGAATGGCATGTCAGTCATAGCTGTGCCCACCAGTTTTAGACAGAAGTTTCTTTTTATTTCCTGTTTCACAAACAAATAGTCAATATAGTGGTCTCTATGTTAAAGCAGAATAATCTCATTTTATTTGCCATGTATGCTTTCTGGATGGAGATTAAAGAGGAGAAGAGATGTGGGAAGAGAAGTCTCTGCAGAGTTCATAAAAAAGAAAGAATGAAGATGTAGAGCATCTCTGGTCAGGAAGCTGTTCTGTATCTTCTAGTCATTGATATGCTGTAAGCATAAGTTGCATCATGTGGAGTACACCCATCCTTTTGCAGCTTACATTATGTACAGATATAGATATATAGATAAAATTCACTCTAAGTTGGAGATGCTGATTCAGGCTGGAAAATCCTGAACACTCATCAAAAAACCTAATGCTAACGATATGCTTTTCCTCTTTAGGATGCCATTCAGTTAACGCTGGCGCAGACTAAATGCTCGTCATACACACATCACAAACACATCAAATTGCTGCTCTGTCTGTATTCAGATTTGTCTCAATGGTGTAACTGTATTACGGTATTCTTACATCTGAGTAGAGGAGCGTTGTCGTTAGCATTCACCGTTCCTCCTGCTGAAGGAGCAGTTGACATGCAGGCTACAAAATGATACTGTAATTCAATTGCTGGCACATTAGGTTTTTTGACATTAAGACTTGCACAATAAATTGCAATTCTGTATTCTGTCAGTAACTAACAAATGCTGAATTATCTCCTTCCTTAGACATACACCATTGGAATCCATTTAAAGTGCTTAATGATGTATTAATAAAGCATGATTTTCCAGCAGAGTTTCTGAACTCCAGCCACTGGCGCCAAGACCAGCGCTGCCAATCAAATTAGAGTGTCATCACTCCTCAGTAAATAAAGGTTAATTGGATGTACAGTATGAAAGGATCAGGAACGTAAGACATATCTATGGCAGGTTTATTCTTACTTGAAAGTCTGATATTACATCCCAGTTCCCATGCACACTGCTCAGATGCTGCTGGCAGATTCTGTGCCTGTTATTATGGACACCGCCGGGTAAGCATATTCTTCACATTACTTAGGATCTTTGAAAAAGTTCACAGACAAAATATTTAATAGATTCAGCACTCTTGTGACCTACTGATTTCTACAGAGTGCAGGGATCTGAAGAAATTCTCATCTTTATTTATTTCCCTACAAGACCTCTACAAGAGCATTTCTGAAGGGGGCTGGTGAGCTTTGAGTTAGAGGTGTCTGCTGTACCTCAGTGGGTGACAGCATCCCTTCCCAGCCACGGTTCTCCTTACATGGTCTGATACTCGTGCTTTGGTGGGGGGACAGAGCACACCCCTCTGCAGGGTGACTCGTGCTGTGCAGTGATGGCAGCTTCCCAGGATTACCTCCTCCTCTGGGACTCCTGGAACAGGGAGCCCCCATGGCAGTGCTTCACGGTGGGGCAGCGCCTGTCCTGTGACTGTGAGATGCTCCTTGCCCCCCTGCCACCACACCGCCCGGCACTCCTTCCAACCACCTAGCACCACATCCCACCACCTGGCACCGCATCCCACTGCCCAGCATCGCTTCCCACCGCCCGACAGGACAGGGGGAGGAGTGGCCACCTTGCCAAGCCGTCCTGGGACAGTTCAGGTGGCTCTCCAAGGAACCTGTTAAAAAACAAAACAAAATAAATAGCCTAATATGCACAAACCCATATTTACATTAAATAATGGGCAGTGTAGCATGAGCTGGAACTTCATCTTGGTGCATCAGGGATTTTATTATGGAAAAAGTCCATCCTGTTTTTCAAAACCCATTAGTGTATCTTAAGTGCCTTTTCTCCTTCAGAGACTCTCTTTCAAACTCCCTGCTTTTGTTTAGTCTTTCGTTCCTAATTAACCCTCCTGAGCTATTTGCTCCCTGTTCTGCTCTGGAGGCCTGACCTTTCATTGAAGACATCTGATATTTTAAAGCTCTGATTAAAATATTTCCATTAAGTGCTTTTTCAATGAACAAAGGGCTTTTGACATGAACAAAAATGTGTTGTCTGAAATATTTGGTTTTGCTAAAATGTATCAATTTGCCACAAAATTTTATTAACTGCACAAGCAAAAAATATCTTCAATAAAAAACCCAGTAACTCATCAATGGAAAACATTTTAGGTTTTTGCTACTTATTTATAAATGTTCATTTGAAACCTAGCAGCAATAACAGAAATTTAGAAAATACAACTGAATTAAAACTACCCATGGAACACAACTATTGTTTTTGAGTATTGTTACATTCTGGTCATACCTTTCAAAGGAATCACAACTGAGGCAGACCTGTAGTTGGTGTTGTCTATCATGACTCCCATTCCCATTCCAGGGGAAGCCACCTGGATTTTTGCCTTTAACTCTGAGAGTCTTTGTGACCCCCTTGCTGGGGGAGCTGCCCCTTCAAGACTGCACGTGCAGAAATGTAATGGGTTAATAATAACTTCAGCAGACTTTCTTTCTTCTCCTTTCAAATGTGCATTTACTGGGCTGCTCTACAAATCTGATGAGCTAATTTTCAGTAAAAGTAAGCCCTTGAAAAATGATTGGTTGATACTAAAACATTTCCAGCTTTATAGTATTATAGCATGGTATCATTAACCAAAACGAGCAAAAGTCTGAGAATGGAACAAAAACAAAGGGGTGACTCCAGTAACAAAGGAAAAAGAGACAATGAAGGCGCCGTCTCCTGGTTTATAGCACAATGCTGACATGCACAGCTATTGTGTGCTAATGCCACACCACTGGTGCATCTCATTGTTAGTGCTTTGTTGTGACACACACAACGCTCATCAATGAGCAGATTCATGGGCAGCTGGGGGCACGCACGAGTCTCCCATCTCTTTTGAACATGAGATGTAATTTGTCCCACATTTTCTCTGTCATTGATATATACAGCACACATCTACAAGATCATGCAAATCAAATGCAACAGTTCCAGTTTGAATTCAGGTCAACTAAGTGAGATGCACCTGCCAGGGAAGCCCACAGCTGAGTTTCCTGGTTTTCCACAGAAAGTGGGTACCACGCAAAGGTATGAGGTGAACACATAATCACCAGGCAAGTATTTTAGATACTTTTACCATATTTCAAAGGGGTTTCAGGTTCTCTGTTACTTTTCCCTTAATATTTCAGGGCTAGTGATCAACAGGGATGTGTGCGATGAAGCCAGGATGTTGGTACAGCAGGGTATTGGTCAGGCACCTGCTTTATGTGGTTTTTCAAAAGCTTCCTCTTCCATCACCATTTCAGTTCTCCATTTTCAAAGTTTCCCTGCCCTGAGCTGTGCCAGTTCAGTGTCTGTCCACTCTGCCCCAGCATTTAGAGGTGTGTCCAAAGTCTGAATTCTGGCTGTTCCTTGGGATAGCAGAAGAGCCTGCATGTGTTAAGGATTTGGGGCCCAAGGCTCCCCAGTGAGAAAAAGGCTTTTCCAGAGGAGAAGGTAAATTACTGTCAGCTTCTGCAGATTATGAAGGTCTTTGGCAGCAAAGGAGACATGATGATCCAACACCTTTGTCCGTCCATTTTGTGGCCCTAACTTTAGGTGCATTATTTTTCATTTTACTTGCAGAAACACTATGGATTTTCAAATAGTTGTGTTAGTAATAATAGCAGGTTTCTTGTGGGCCAAGATACAAAAGATCACTAGAATACATGTGCCCTGCTTCTGTATGTAACGGTATTTTTGTTTTCTTCCTCATGCTTTAAAATATATATTTTTTTATTTTAGGCATTGCTGAAAGTGTCTTCAGGCATGAAGTTCTTCCTTTTTTTCAATATTTTCCCAGCCAACCGTAATTGTTTAAAAAAAATCTATCACAAACCATTCACCTCCATCTGGAAAGAGAGATGCCCACAGTCACTGCAGAGGTCATCCTCCATGCCAGGCAGGGTGGAAACACTCCCCGCTGCAGCAGAAGAAACAGGGTTTGTTGCCCTTCCATCTATCACATCCCAACTCCAAATTATTTCTCACTTTTATCTTATTCCTTTACCATCTTCCATAGTCACATATTAAGTTTGGATTTTTAGACACGTTGCTTGCTCTCTCCCACACTCCCCATATCTCTAAACAAAAAGCTAGTGATAGAGCTAACAGTAACCTGCAGGCACTTATCCCAGGACTCGGTTACTTCCAATGTGGGTGTTTTCTGGTGAGGCATTAACTGCTACAAAGGAGTTGTGAATAGCTCCTGTCCCTACAGATGAGTGTAGGTGTAGAAGTGGCTAGTAAAGGAAACCAGATATTTGTCTATGTAGTTTTAACTTAATTAATTTAAAAATTAATTTAAATTTAAATCAGATGCTATCCAGTCTAACAAAAATAAAATCCTTAAAACCATGTGTTTTTGCTGTAGCCAGAAACAAGTGAAGGTCTCTGAGTTTAAGACACTGTCCTTCTTGTTAATGAAAGAAGGAATAAAAAATGGGACATGACACAAAGATTTGGACGGATTTGGCCTCATTTTCCTTGTTATCACACCACTTTCAATGGAAGAAAAGAAAAGCAAGTATCAATATTATCATACAATGGTTTGTGCAAGAATGAAAGGTAAGTATTTTACCCCAGCTACCAGGAGCAAGCGGTACCATGGTAAAGACACAATCTGGGATTTGGGCTGTCTGGACTTGTTTCTGCTACAGTTTGCTAGTGCCCCACAACCCAAAGCACACAACTGTCCTGTGTAGTGCTCTTGGTTATGTCTCTGAAAAAAAAAGATGCAGTTGCATTGCCTTGCCATTCTTCAAGTTTTGGTTAGTGTTGCTTTTTAGACTATTAAACACTCAAGGCAGAGGTTGCATCTTGCCAAATATTTGTGCAGCACTGTCCTGACCTCCCCGGTAGCCACTGCTGCCTCTCCAGTGCAAATAGGTAACATCACCAACAGCAAATCCGCTGTGCAACGGCCATGGGGAGCCCTGGCCACTGTGCAGTGACCATGGCACATGTGTCATTTAGGGAGATGTATCAGAATTAGCAAGTATCTGCCACCTTTCCTCATCATGGGGAGAGCAACGCCATAGGTGGAGCAGCACAGGGCACAGGTCCTGGGGCTGGTGGATGCTCCCTGCCATGGCATGTGCCGTGCCACGCATGCTGCCTGTGCTACAATGCCAGCTGCTTTCCTGCAGAGCACTCAGTGATAGCAAAAAACATGTTAAATCCTCCAGCCATGCTGGGAATGAAAAAGGAGATAAGAAGAGTCAAGTAGAGTGGAGACTTTTTTCCCCTACCACAGACTCTTTGGAAGCTGAAAAATTGACTTCCATTTCATCCATTTTAATGTTGAAGGGTAGGCTAGCCACAGCCTGACTTTAAGATTGTCAGTGCTTTGTCATCCCGACACTGCAATTTCAGAATATATGATGGGAAAGTCATATCGATACCGGATCCTGGGTGAGATTTCGATGACACAAAGCTCGCAGGGTTCGGAGTGAAGGTCCAGGGTGTCCCTTCCTCACTCTCCCGCCCACATGTGCTATGGCAGGGCAGCAATATCAAAAGGTATTCTGGTGTGTGCAGTTAATTTCAAAGAAAGCTGTTTTTTAAAACACACATCTATCCTTACTTCAGCTTATTTGCCAATTCAGCTTAGAGCTCCTCTAGGAAAAGAAAACTGTCCATTTCTATTACAGTGTATTTAAAGAAAGGCCAAAGCGTCAACAAGCTTGATCCTGCTGCTGGCTGAAGCCCCAACATCCTGGATAATGCTGAGAAACGCACTAGACTGCAGAACTGGGTCTTACTGGAAATGAATGCAAGTTCCCTCCACTTCCCATTCCCAGCCAAATGGCTGAGGGGAAAAAATAAAATATCTGAGTAAGAGAAACCTGGCATCAGTTTCCCTTTTTTTGGTTCTCCAGCTTTCCTACAAGAAGATCTAATTCTTGTTTAGTTGCAAAATATACCATACCATATAACCCCAGAAAAAGCGGCTGCAGAGCAGTGCTTGTGCACAGAGCAGCCGAGGTTGCTGCAGTCACCGGCTCTGGTCTTTCTGTGCACTACAACTTCAGAGGAGTCTGGCTAATCCTCCAAGGTGGGCCCTGGTGACAACCTCCATGGCAGGTTTGCTCACAAGCAGTGACAGGATTTACACTGACAAACTGCACAGCTCCTGTGCATGTGATTTTGTGTGCAAAGGGTTCAGAGGCATCTGTGGGGTTTGAGACAGAAATTACCCTCCAGGGTCAAAACCTGACCTAACTAGTCACTGCAGCCATGAATATTGTGGAGCCTTGCAAAGACTCTGGATGGGAGTAATCAGTCTCACTGCCCTCCTTGCACAAGAAATGAACATGCTAAGAAACTTCTGCTGGAGCCACCTTCCCATCTCCCTCATTTACTCTTGGCATCCTTCTCAGAAGTGCATTTCAGTATGATCCTATTACCCCACTGTATGGTTTCTGCCTTTCCCCAATTTAACTTTATTTATATAATATTCCCAAAGCAATAGGATTTCCCTCACATATTTCAAAAACTATATTTTGGTTAGAGGAGGGTGGTTTTGGTTATAATCTTTTTATGTATCTATTTTTTCAGCATATGGTAGCACAAGAGACAGATAAGTAGGTGAAATTCTTTATGTTTTTTTTTCCTATCATTAAAGTCCTACTATTTCAGAGAACATAAAGCACAGTCAACAGAATGTCATCTACTCTTTAACCATCATTTCATGATCATAATGCTATCATTAGGAATGTGTTTCAAGTGTATGTGTAACAACTTAGGGATTGTCACCTATAACAAGTTCCTATCTGGAACTTGTTTAAATATAACAATCTGCCTTCCTAGATCATATTAGATCAGTGAATACCCACTACTCCTTGGAATTAGATTTGTATAAGGAAATATTAGCCTTGTATAATGTGATGTTACATTTTGTTGTTCTGAGCTATACTAAATGTAAATCATGTCTCAGATACAATAATAATTCAAACAGAAAATGCAAAGGAAAAGACATAAATATGAAAAAGAAAGATAGGCTATATAGGAATACAGTGCATTTGAAACTTGTTTTGAAAGTCAAATACGTACCTTTATTTACAATGGTCTGATACTCTTCAGTTACCCAATGAATTTCTGTGAAATAATATCATATCTGCACCGTTATGAACAACACAGCTAGAGAAGAATGTGAATGAGACAGCAATAATTCAGAACTGTCAGAGAAGCACCCCTCAAAAGAGGCACTGTCTCTTCCAGTTGTACAGCAATACAGAAATCTAGAAGTTTAAACAAGTTCCCTTTGGAGAAAGGGCTGAAGAAAGCACTCCAGAAATATGACTTGCTAACATCTCAAAAATAAGTAATGCAACTCCATGTTTAAATAGTGCCTTTATAAAAACTGCATTAAAATGGAATTAAAATACAACATGGAAGCAGAATGCTTTGACTATAAGCTTTTTATCTGCAGCACATAGGCAAGCCCTTCAAGCAAAGGATGCCTTCTCCAGACAGAAAACCTACCTGTACTATGAAGATGCCAATACTGTACTTACTCATAGGTGGCTAAGGAGCAATATGCCTGAAAAACTGTATTTGACGTGGGTAAATGTAACTTATCTGTTCTAGTGAGGGAAGGTAGTAATGCTGCAGCCTGCCACAGAGGAAGGCAATGAGCTCCTAGCAGGAGAAGGAGCTTCTCCTGAGTGCAAAAATCTGTAAAGAAGCCTGGCTTGGGCCAGCCGTGGAGAATTAACTGGATTCTTCCAGGAGGCTATAAAAGGAGTGTGGGCAGGACATGCTGAGGAGCGTGTGCTGTGGGAGCATGTGCTGTGGGAGCTGGCAGGGTGGCCAACATGTGGATGCTTTGCATGGTTAACATCAACGCAGGCTGCACATGGGGATGTGCATTGACAGCCGCCTAAACAGGAGCCAGCAGTGTGCCCAGGTGGCCAAGAGGGCCAATGGCATCCTGGCTTGTATCAGGAATACTGTGGCCAGCAGGACCAGGGAGGTGAGAGTGCCCCTGTATTCGGCACTGGTGAGGCCGCACCTCAAATACTGTGTCCAGTTTTGGACCCCTCAATTTAAGAAGGACATCGAGGTGCTGGAGTGTGTCCAGAGAAGGGCAATGAGGTTGGTGAAGGGTCTAGAGAACAAGTCTTATGAGGAGTGGCTGAGGGAGCTGGGGTTGTTTAGCCTGGAGAAGAGGAGGCTGAGGGGAGACCTTATCACTCTCTACAACTACCTGAAAGGAGGTTGTAGAGAGGTGGGGGTTGGTGTCTTCTCCCAAGTAACAAGTGATAAGATGAGAGGAAATGGCCTCAAGCTGCACCAGGGTAAGTTTAGGTTAGATATTAGGAAAAACTTCTTTACTGAAAGAGTAGTCAGGCACTGGAACAGGCTGCCCAGGGAAGTGGTTGAGTCCCCATCCCTGGAGGTATTTAAAAGCCAGGTAGATGTGGTGCTTGAGGACATGGTTTAGTGGTGGACTTGGCAGTGCTAGGTTAATGTTTGGACTTGATGATCTTAAGGGTCTTTTCCAACCTTAACAATTCTATGATTCTATGTGGGACTACAGACTGCCAGGCAGGTGCTGAAGGCAGTGGGAGATAAGGATGGGCTATAGCACGGTGTGAAGGCTCATCTCATGTTTTTCACCAGGACCTTTCCAGCTATGCTGTATGTCTCTCTGTAGACCTCTTCTTTGTTATTAAGCTAAAATCAGGTAGGTGCCTGGCCTTAGTTCAAGCTTGAGCTAAAGCCATTCTTTATTCAGCCTTAAAAATGTGCTTGAGACAGTGTGAACATGTTTTAAATTCACCCTGTAAGGGTCGTGCTGTATTTCTTCTCACACTCTTGCTGCTGCATGTCCCAGGCAGATCTACTGTGTGTTGTCTTGCACACATGACCTGTGTGGCACTAGAAAAGCTATCTGCTAGAGCTTCAGCAGGCCTTGCTTCCAGAAAGCTCTGTAATGGTAGAGCTGGAGGTGCTCCCAGTGGGGAAGGAGGAAGAGCAGGTCCCTGCAGGGAGCACTGGATTATCATGAACTGCAGCATAGCGATTACTTGCCTGGTCTGCAGCGGCACAGGAATGGCTTTATCAACAAGGCTGGCCTGTCCTCTCAGGACATGTGTATGGCCTTTAGTGAAAGTGTTGTCCCTTTCTTCTTTGCAGTGGTGGCCTATGCAGCCTTCTCCCTTGCTGGCGGTGAGGGGGTCTTACAGCAGTCTCACCACTGGTGGGAACCACATAGCTATGTTGTAGCCCTCTTCCCTCAGCTGTTGGACTTGTCCCTTCCCAGCTTCATTTTATGGAGTGTGCAGCTTCTGTGCTTTCAAAGAAGCTGTGATACAACGTAAGAGCACAAAGGTCTGGAGAGGGTTGATGGGGCTGCTGAAGGAGTCTTCTGTCAAGAATAAAGATGGCTCTAGCTCTTACTCTGATGAAGGACCAAATGCTGCTTTTTTCCTTGTAACACAAATTAATCCCTTATGATGTACACTTTGGGTTAGTAAGAGCACTAACTGATTCTCCTGTGCATCAAGTAAATCAGCCTTTCCCTCTCTAAACAGCAGTTTGTACAGATGTGTAAATAGAAAAATGTTGTTTTGCTTCTCAAGGGATCTATTGTTTGGTGGAACAATAATAATAGTTTCCAAATGTATTTCAGCATTAAAGCATGTGTATTTCTGCAAAGATCGGCTTTGCTTACAGGAACACAAAACCTCTCAGTAATTACCAGGAAAAGCTGACTCGCTCTTTAAGACTTCTCTGTAAGAGCCAAGATGGAGCTCTGCAAGTCCTGGGCTGAGAAAGCAGCTCTGATGTGGCAGCCTCATTACTTATGGGGCTTTCTAGATCCCTGAAATCATCTTGGTATTCTCCTTTAATATTTCATGGCATGCACTGAGCATTCTCATGTATAATGCTGGGAGGAGAGCGTACTTGGTGCCAAGTATTACAGGAATAATGGGGTAGGCCAGCAAAATGGGATGATAAAAAATGTTTCTATGCATCCAGGACAATCTGAGATGCAGAATTGATTTATGAGATTAATATGATACTGGAGGAGTTGGGTGGGTTTTAGGTTATTAAAACCAAGGCTGTTCAGGTTTAAACAGGAGTTAGTCCTGCAGCTAGCATGCAAAAAGGCTGATAGCATTCTGCTAGCAACAATTTGGACGTCCAGCATTGCAGCTTGTATACTTTGGTGTGTAGTCAGTGTTTGAACCAACTTGGGTATATGTTGAACTCCCTCTTCATCTCTGAACCAGAGCTGATGGGATGGGGATGTGGAGGTGTCCACTAGTGGAGCTGCTTCTGCTGTGCTTGTTCAAGACAGGCAAATACAAAAGCAGCTTAATGCCGCCTATAGCAATGAAATGATGGGAAGGAAGGAAACTGTAGCCAGATTCTGAAATTGGTATCCTTTGACTTTGGAAAAGTTTAAAACTAAGATTTATTATTTCCTGATCTGATGTACTATGCCATGTGCAATTAAGTTAAAATTTCAATTGGCTCGTTTATTTAGGATATGGCTGGAGTACATCATATAAACCCTTCCTTCCAAGACCCAGGTTGTCCTGTGTTCTCTGGAGTGACCTGACCTTGCAGCAAGCAGATTACCTGCTGTGCTGGGGCACAAACATCCAGGGCAGCTACAGAGAGCAGCACCACATGCACAGTTGCTGTGTCTGCAATGCTGCTCTGTAGATACCATCTCATGATCTATTAGTGTCTTGTTGAATTTCTATAAAACTACTGTGAGTACAGGCTCTAACTGTATCCATTTTGCTCATTCTAGTCATAGGTGCCAAACCCCATTGCTGTGGTCTTGTGGTTTTGTGGTCTGAGTCCTTTGAGAGCCCTCTTTTGGGGATTGCTTTCAAATGAGACTGGGATTACTCTTCCCTAAATGGGTAATATCCATGCATGGTTATGCATGAGTAAAGAAACACTTGGTTTCTGTATTTCCCACAGGTGCTTGACCATGCTCTTGGTCATCCCATTCTGGGACATAGTACCAGGGTCTCATCCTGTCTCCATTGCCATGAGATGTGGTCAGATGCAATCAGGGGACTCTGGAGGGAAAATCTTTCTGTAGTGGAGTAGAGCAGCTTCAATCCTCCTCCATGAGAGTTGGCTAACCTTGTATCTTTGGCAGACCTAACACCAAATCCATTTATTAGGCTTCAAAAGAAGCCAATTGTTTTCCTACAACTTGAAACAAAGTATGGAGTAGTATTTCCATGTTTGTAGACAAAATCTTTCTGACCAGATGGCAGAGCAATAGGAGAGGCTTTGGGCAGCTGCTGCTCCCCTGTAAACCGGAGGGACAAACAGAAGGTGGGCGTCCAGAGAGCAAAGTCTGCACAGGACTCCAGGGTGGTAATAAATTAGAGAGAAGAGTTGGAGCAAGGCCATGAATGAGAATTTAATTGCACACTTCTTGTTTTCCTGAGACGGTTATACTGGCCAGGAGTGCTTTCTGGAGGAAATGAAAAGACGATACCTGGTGAAATATTGTCATGAGAAACTGCGTATGATGAGTTCTCTATTGAACAAACTTCTACATTAATAGATATATGATGTCTGAATCTACATTTTGAAACCTGGGTGCCTTGAGTATTTGCTCAGCAATAGTTTATCACTTGAGAAACACTGCACAGAACAAGTGTAGTCAGACTGTGACCACCTTCTCCTCCTGATGATTAATAGAAGATGAAGTAGGCAGGGGGTGATCAAGAATAGTCAGCCCAGGTGTTCAGGAGGATATTAGGAGGTTTGTGTGTGTTTGACCTCCATGAAGTTAACAACAGATGGAGGTGACTATCTGATCAGTCTGCTGAGGGCTACAGACCTGTGATCCACAGTCCTTAATAACCAGCCTGCTTCAGGATGCATGTGGAGGTGAAGTGTAAGCCAAATGTTCACACAGAAACATCAAAGGTTTTCAGACTTTAGTGTGTTTTGGAAATGTTTGTCAAGTATCTGCATTTTCTGGCTTTACAGGAGCCAAGAAGCAGAAGGACTGATGGAAATAACTTGTCACTGCTAAGAAGTACTGGGTACTTGACTAAATAAACCTCTTTATTAGTAGACAGACTAAAGATGACATGCAATATTGGATATTTCTTCTTACTGGTTAACTCATGAGCCCATTGGTACACTTAAGAGAAAGCCAGCATTCTAAGAAACTTTACCATTTCTGTGTCAATTCTCTCATAAGAGCTTACAAAATCTTAAAGTGCCATCCTGTACAGTAAACTTGGCTAAGCATTTGAGACTATCTCTAAATTATGTTTTATTTTGAAGAATTAAAGCAAGTCAGAACTTCTGTTCAGGACACATAGGATTTTTAGGGTACTGCAAAAGAAGATATGTGCAAGAAGGCTTTTTATAATATACCAGATAAAAAAAATCATATTAAAAAAAAAAATCAATGAGATTAATAATTTGAATCCAAGGTTGTGGGGTTATTTTTACTTCAACTTTTGAAGGTGGTCCAAGTATATTCTAGCAAAAGATAATACTTTTCTATCTCCACAATGTCTATCATTTCTTGGCTAATGCAAAAAGCAAGCCTGTCTCAGGAATCAAGTAACAACTGTTGTCAGGGGAAAACAGGCATGCCCAATTCTGAGCTGTTAATGTAAAGTAAACAAAAAATGGGCTGCAAGTAGTGCTGTTGTGAAACTCTGCATGATAGTCTGCAGACCTGGACAATGGAGTACATCTCATCCCCAGCGAGATGCAAGGCAAGACAGCCCAAATATCAACAGTGATGTGAGTTTAGCATCATGTGAGGATGGTTTCATGCTGTCATGACCTGTGAGAACATTCCCCTCTTGGACTGAAATCTTCTGTGCTGGATCTGTCTGCAGTCAATGGTCTTGGTTTTGTTTGTTTGGGTTTTTTTTTCTGTTTTACTGGCAAATTTTCAATAATTGTGTGTTCTGAGACTGAGGGGGGGGGTACTTTTATCACAATGAAGAACATGTTTTTGGGAAAAGGCTGTGGTGAAAGTGGTGGTGACTAATGCTGATCATAGAGATGGTCCTCAATGAAGATAACTACCAGTATTCAGGGAGAAGGAAATAACGCTTAGCAAAAAGGGATGAAGCCTTGGGTTGGCTTGATCTCTTTTAGAGGAATACTTGATTCCCAATAGAGCAATGTCCTCTGCCAGTATTAGACTTGGCTGTTTTCAGTTAGGACTGGTTTTTAACCCTTATGCTGAGGTCCTAGTCTGAAACCAGACACAGAGAGCTTCCTCCTGGAGGGGAGGTGTTGCAGACAACAGTAGCCTGCACTGCCCTGTGTTGAATTCTCAGCAAATCAAGCAAGATGTTGAACTTTCTTTTTTCCAACTGGGACCAGGACATGTTGTCTGAATTTCAGAGCTAGTCTCTGCAAGGCCAGAAGAGACCAAATCCTCTTCTCAGATATCTGATACAGCCAGGATCCTTAAGCTTCACCCAGCGTCTTCCTCAGGTACCACCACCACCACAGCTTGTCCCCACCTACCACTTCACGTTGATTTCAGGAGGCTGAAGAGACTCAGTACTTTCTCAGACTACTCCAGTGGTGAGTCATCTCCTACTGCTAGATAGGGAACAACTGCTGTTTTTTTCCAGGGATTAATTTGTCTGGCCTTCATTTCCAGCAATTGCTTTTGCCATGTTTTTCACAGGTAGACTAAAAGACACTGTAGTACCCAATATTTTCTCTTTAAAGCATTCAGATGCTGTAGTTCAGTCGCCTCCCTAATTGGAGATAACCACCAGAGGCTACTGAGTTCAAGTCCATCGCTGTGCTGTGCGTTTTCTCCACTTCTCAAGTTGTTTCTGTGGTTGTCTTCTACACTTTGTCTTTGCACTCCTGATGAGAAGGCTCATTGCATTCAGGGCCAGCCAGAGCCATGAGGCAAGGCTCATCGAGGCAAGCACACCTAATGAAGCACGGCTGTCACTGTGACATGGCCAAGCACAAAGCCACGGGGTCCTGGTGGGTGGCTGCAGACTGCAGTGCACGACTGTGTCCCCTTGGTGTGTGCCTGTTCTGAAGGATTCCTGCCAGTGCCCATTTCCACTCTCAGGCTGCTAATAGAAACTTTGAATAGCATCAAACCTGGGTCACCAGGGGACCTCGGTAATAACCTTCCCCTCCCTCAATCATATCCACAGCTGAAAATTTTTTTGGATCTCATTTATAAAGCTCCTCATCCACAGCAATTTCATAATAAAATGAAGTATATGCCAGTTCTGCAGTTTTTTTTTTATCCAGACATAGAATAACAAATGTAATCGGGGCTGTTTAACCTGTGTTGATCAGCATTAAGTATATTTTTACCTTTTTAGTACTTCGAATTTAATTGTGTAGTAGCATTGCACACACTGTCCAAATTTGATGCCAACTGATTTGGGTTATTTGGCTGGACCATTTGAAATGCTGGTATGATTCTGGTGCTATTGCACCTTTGAAATCTGCCTGGTATTTTAAAGCATATAAAAAAATATTTTTATGGCTTTTCTCACTAGGTCTTTAGAGGTTTGAAATTCAAGCTATCTGGACCTGCTCCTCCTTCAAAGTCCTTCCTGCCAGGGACTTTGTGGTGATGTCTGAAGTTTTTCTTACCAATTAGAAATTGGAAAATAATCAGTATTAGAAGATAGTATTTTCTTGTATTCCTCCTAGCTGGAAGTTTTCTTTCTTGATTATGGATTTTTGGGCCTTTAATAAACTAATTTCTCATATATATTCTCATCAGTATAACTCATAACTTCCCTTAACTTTGGGCAATTATGCTTCTGACATTGTTGGAAATGCTTGCAGAGAGGAGAAGCAGCTTGTGGCAAGCTGAGGTACCAGGCTGGACAAGGGGTTGGATTTCACACCAGCTCAGTGTCTCTTCCTTTAAGCTCAGTTTCTGTGGTGGGCAGGGTGATGGGACCCCTCCAGTGCCTTCCTGCACATGTGGCAGAGTGGTCCCCGTGAGGAAGGTAAGGCTGCAGTCTTGGCTGTTGCAAGACTGAGAACAAGGGTACATCCTCTCCTTCACCCAAAGGCAGCAGAGCTGTCTCCTCCCTTGGTGCAAGCTGATTTCTAAATGTTAAAAATGATCACATCAGTGGATTTGCTTAGAGGAGCTATTTGTGTGAATTTTATTCCTTAATTGAGAATAGTTGTAAAACCTTCATATGACCTTTTTATGAGGAGTTTGGTGCAGACAAGTAGAAAATGTTTTGTATTATCACTTAAAAGTATCCTACTTGCTGTACCTTACTCCCACAAATAATTAGAGAAGAAAGTGGTAATTATATGAATCTATTGATAACAGCATTTGGCTTAGACAATGCTAGAAGTAGAAACTATAATTTAAGCTTAACAAGTACTATAAAGTTGACCAAGAAAATGGAAATTTATGCAAATTCCAAAGTACAATTTATAAGGTTATAGAATATGTGGGATGCACATGTTTGTGACTAGTTCTTTAGGTTCAACTAGTTAGGTTGATTTTCTGGACCGAGCAGGTGTTTTCCTTTGGAGACCACCCTCTTAAAAATAGCTTTTATATTTTAGGAGGGTAAAAATAGTTGCCTGTGACTTGATTGAAACTCCTCATGTCTCCCACTGTTTATCCCAAGAAGAGGAGAACACACTCAGTGGAGTGCTTTGTGGCTCACATAGTGACCAGGAAGATAGATGGGGTATATACACTTTACAGAGGTCTCGCAGATCCCTGGTTCATCTTGCCTTTCCTCGTAGTCATCTTGGTTTTGGGGGCTGGGGGTGTTGAGCAGATACTGATATGCTACAAAGCACATAATTCTTTGGGTCGCTTGCATAATTAAACACTAGGAACCTTATCAGAAAGCATAAGAGTTTCTAATAGACAGGGTACCGAGTATGTTCTGGGCCAAGATTTGTCAAAAAAAATGCACATTTCTTCTCTTGTAGGCTAAAAGTTGATGTCATATATGATTTCAGGGGGCAGACTAACAGTGACAAAGAATGTGTTAATGGGGCACTGGTAATGGGGAGGTTTGTGGTGGGCTCAGACCTGATGGGAAGGGCTGGCAGGTCCAGGCTGGCACAGGTGCTGTTTGTGTCGATGCTGGTGGCGGGTGTGCAATCTGAGCACCCACGCACCAGTGATGAGGTGAGCACCAGCAACATGTGCTTTATTAGATTACCTCTGTGTGGGAAGCTAAGAGTTTCTCTTGTTTATTCTCTGTTATCATTTATTCTCAAATGCAAGAGGGAAGTGTTTTGAAAATAAGGTGAAAATCAGCAAGTTGCCTTCTGAAGCATGTTCTCTTCCTTTGTGTTTTTAGTTGCACCTGCTGACTTCAGCAGAAAACATGAGCTTTTACTTGGATTTATTCTTTTCAGGAGCAACAGAAGCCTATGGAGGAGTGGGTGGACTCTATTTTATGTACAGAAACCCCCACAGGCTCAGTACTACTCACAGAAAACTTCCACTTATTTGAAAATTTCATGATCAGGTTGTAAATTCCTAGTGTGGAGTTGGCTTTTGCTCCTGTTTACATTGCTGCCTCAAGATCAAGGCAGAATTTAGCTCTGAGAAGCTTAACTTTTGGTTTGAACATGAGTCAGAAAAACATCACCCATGTTTTGAACTCAACTTGAATTTTAATGTTGGTGAAGAGGAAAAAAGTCTTAAAACGGTGTTTGAAAACTGCTGACCATCAATAACCATCATGTGTGTTGTATCTGCATTTAGGATCGATTTATAGAATATAATTGTGGATTCAGCTAAATCCTGGTCCAAATTAGAGTTTTGGTCCTGAGAACAAGACCTTGGCCCTTTAAGGGGTGATAGGAAAAGTAACTTTGTGTTTTTAAAATAACTTTGTGTAACTCATTCTTTAATCTGCCAATTTCCATTTTCATAAAAGTCTTTTCTCTACAGCTATTAAACATCTTTAAAATATAATTTAAAAAATGTAATAACCTTTATCATCTGTTCTACAGCTTGCCTTCAGCCAGTGCACTACTTGTGAATACAGAATTTCAAATTAAATTTACTAATCTCATGGAAAAGGGACACTTTAGAAAATATTGCATTCACAGTTTATACTGCCACACCAAGTTAAGAACAACTAATTCTATCAAGTAACAAAATAAATTATACGTTCTCTCTCCTGGTTGAGTTAAAATATTTCACAAAATTATTGAAAAGCTTCTCATGTAAAACCAAAGGAAAATGCCAATTAACCACCCAGTCTCTGGCTGCAGATGAAACGGGGCTGGTTGTGAGTGTTTCACTCTCAAGGTAACAGGACAGAGGCTAATTATTTCTTGGCAGATGAGGCCTGTCATGAGGCAATCGAGAGGGACAAGAGGAGTTCTTCCACATCTCAGTGGATGCTGTAGATGCAGGTCTGTGATGTCCGTCCCCTCAGGCACAGCCACACACAAGCATGGGGGTGGCTGTGTCCTCCTGCTGGGCTCTGGGGTGGTGGCATGGTCTTGACCAAGCAGAGCTCCCATGGTGGTACCACATGGGAGTGTCTGCAAGGGCTGTTTAAGTGCAGAAGACTGTTAATGCACCCAAAACCTCTTCTGTTTCCAATACACAGCATTCATTCACAGATTACAGGCAAATTAAAGCTCTCTCTGCAGAAGGATTGCTGCACATAGCACATGGACATAAAAAAGTGTGTGTGTGTATATATATATATATTTATATATACTCTTTGCATACTGCAAACTGACAAAATGTGTATTTTCCACAAGCAGGTGTGATTTAAAGACAATACGATTTGAATATACTGTGATCAAAAGGACTGATTCCTTCCATTTGAGTTTTAAATAATTCCAGTGACTCTGAAACCAAGATGTCAAACCAGAGAAGTTAAAATCTTCTTCCATAATGTCAGTTTGTTTGATTTCTTTTCCTGCTCTATAAACTTACAGCTATCTCAAATGTAAAGAAATGCATAAACCTGCCAGCATGCTCTCCTCCCTGCAGGTCCTGTTGGCACATTGCTGGATGTCCAAGGCCAGCTGGACCGCGGCAGACCCCTCCATGCCAACCCATTCCCTGGATCTGGGATCAGCTGGTGCTCCTGGGGACTGCAGTCTTTAGTTAGTCTGATATATGGTTCCTGTCAAGGTCAAAGTGTTTTCCCAGGGACATCCTAAAATCTCTTTAGCATCAGAAAAGTCCCCAAATGTTACAGAAGCTGGTCCAAGAGACTGCGGCTGCTGGTGTGGTGGTATCTGTGGGATCTGGTAGTGACTCGGGTAGAAAAGAGGTGAAATCCTGATTCCAATGAGTGAGTAGTGACTAGAAACTTTAAAAAGTCATTCCTGGCTATAAAGAGAGTTCAAGAAAGAAAATGGGTTTGAGACCGTAGGTGACACTTTCCTTCCTTCCTCCTTGCTCTCTTCTCTATGGGTGGGGGTTGCTTTGATTTTTCAAGCTAATGCTCACATTCTGTGTGGTCCTGGTGGTTTGGAGTGCCCAGCTTGGACTCTTCCCCAAACATCCCCTTTCAAAATCAGAGTTTTAGGTGGGTTTTCACCTAAAAAACTGGGGTAGTGTTTTGGGCTTCAGTCAAATCTACCCAGGAACACATTGGAGAAATTTATTTTTGCTACAATGTCATTTAACAAAAATCCAAATCATACATGCACATTTTGTCCATATAATAGGGGAAAAAAAATGAAGCCCTCCCTGCAAAAAGCCATTTATAGGAATGAAATCAGAAAACATAACCCAGCAACATCAGCCTTTCCTGATACTGTTCTAACAACTCCTTTTTGACATGGTTGTCTTTCTGTCCATGCTCTGAGTAAATTGCATGGAAACCAGACAAATAAATGGGGAGGAATCAGCATGCTGAAAATAGTGTGCTTTGATTTGTCTTCCCATTCAACCTCTACCTGTCTGGCCTCTGGAGCTGACCTTTATTTAATTGGGACAAGGCTAGAAGGATCACTAGAAAGCATTAGGTTCCTGTGTCTGTTCCACTATCTATTTGTGAGGAGAGGATTGTCCATAGGGTACGGATATAGTCTACCAAAACTGCTGCCTGCTCCTGTCAGGGCTCTAACTGGTGCTTCAGATTAAGGTGAAATAAAGCTCTCTTGCACCTCGAAAACTGAGCAGTGCTGCTCACCGAGGTGGCTTTTGGAAGTGTAATCTTCAAGTGCTCTGTTTTGAAGGAGAAGATTTGTTAGAGGCAATTTCCTCACTCATAGCCCTGTCCTGCAAGCTTCCTTTGCAGTGAGCTGAGAGAGAGATATATTGTTAATGGAAGGAGGGAAGATCATGCATCAAGCAGGCATTAAACGTAAGTGAGCAGGTCTTTAGACAAACACTCTAGTGCTAGTTGTAGGTGTCGCTCCCATCTGCGCGCTGGTGGTGAGGCTGCACGGCAGCAGATGCACAGGTGTGGATGTTTCACCTCGCTCGGGCACAGGAGGAGGTCACCTTTTCAAAATCAGACTCTTTTGTGTTCCCCCACTGTGGCTGCAGCTCTTGTAGAAGAGATTTTTTTTTTTTCCCCAGAAAAGGTGTTTGAAAAAATATTCTTTAATGAAATGCTTTGGAGTATGTAATCAGAATTTTTCTTAATGATTCATGTCATAAGTGCAAAGAATTTTGGCTAAAGTAAAAGGTAAGGTTTTTTTAATCATCAACATGCTCATTATTCACTTCCCACTCTAAGCGAAGACAAGAAAAACAGCAGTTTTCTGATGAAAAGAAGAGGATCTATCAGGTCCCACTCACTTTTCATGAACTAAGAACTGATGTCAGTGACTGTCAGATTCAAGTGATTTTCTCCATAAATCTCCTCTTTACTTGCAAAAAGGAATCATTGTTCCCTAACACTGCACAAGCTTTTTGTTCGGGTTTGCTGTGTATAAAATTTAATGAGAACAGGCACAGAACACATCAAGAGCTGAGCATGTGTCAGTTAGGAAATATGTGTGTTTGAAAACCTTTTCCTATAATTATCTACATTTCCAGTTACCTACTTGGGGATGATAAGGGGAAGGGGCTGGGTGCTCACTGAAAACAATAGCTTCCCAAAACGTGAGAAGTACCTGATTTCTAGAATTGTATATGGCTGGAGAAAAGAGATAGAAAGGAGAAGGGGCTCGGTTGACTCCAAAATCAAGTGTCCCCAAGGCAATATCGCTGTGGCTATTTTCTCAGTTTGAAGTGTTTGGGTAGTGTTTCCTGACTGGCTGCTGCTGACTACACTAATTGTGATAATCTGTTTTGTTGCCTGTCGGTCGTGCCCATCTGCTGTATCTCAATTTGTGCTCTGACCCTGTCCTGGGGAGTTTATTGTCTATGTTTTCATCACAGCATAGAGTACACAGCACAGCGGGATCCTGGACACGGCTGGGACCCTGGGGATGGGTGCAGGATACATGATGGTCCTGGTGAGGATTGGGAAAACAGTGGCGTCATAAGGGATGCTTACAGACAAGCGATTAGGTAGTAATGAATGCACATGGATGGTTAGCAGAGTAACAGTAGCCTTATTCACCTACACACCTAGCACTCTATGTCCTTATGAAATACAGTATGTCTTAATCTGCCTTTTTCCTAAATAGTCTGTGATAAACTCTCGTTGCATAAACGAAACAGCAATGCCTGCTGACAGCTGTGTGTCTGTGCTCTCATGAGGCTCGCTGTTCAGGGGCACAATGGGTATTATCAGGACCCCCATTTGACCCTGCATAGACCAAGGTCCTCTGTGTTGACTGTGACTCACCAGCCTGTGTAGCCTTTAGACCTCCACTGCCATGAAGGAAGGAAAACAAACTCTGGTTCTCTTTTCATTTTGTGAAAGGAATAATGACTTTGGCTCTCATGGTTTTAAGCAGAAACGTATTTTTTTCTTTAGGGACATTTCTAAAAATAAGTGTAGCTGGGCTTTTAGGTCATGGGAGGGATGGATGCAGCTGGGCTGGGAGCTGTTCCCTGGCGGCTGCCATGCCCATCTTCATGTGAGAGGGCAAAGCCAGGAGCGAGGGGTCCCTGGTGCCAGAGTCAGGCATGGGTTACAGCAGCACCCTTTGAAAAAAGTATTGGCATTGGTTACAAACAGCAGATACCTTTTTTAGCATTGCTGGCCTTAATTACGTAAGGGCATTTTTTTAATGCTCATATTCATTTTACGGAAAAAAGTTCTCCCTTTCTCTACTTGTTATTTGTCTCTTTGCCTTCAGTCATCTCTGACCTACCGTTTTCTTCAGGAAACTCAAGTATTTTCTCTCTGCAACATAAAGGGTGTGCTGATGACCTCCCATCCTGTGCACCGTCCTAGGTGCAGTCACACAGAATAACGGGGCTTTCTAGTTTCTGAGTGTTTCTGATCATCCTAATCCTGCATAGATAATAGTAAAGAGCAAAATTAAATGTTCAGGATTATGCTGGCTAATGTTCATACATGGCTTCTAAAAGGCTAAATGTTCTTTTGATGTTTATAGGTTACTGTCATTGTACGGGTGTTTTACAAGTATAAAATTCAGCTTTTGTGATGCTGTGATTCATCATCTTAACTTTTATTTATGAATATTCTTTTAAAAATGTCAAGATTCCTCTGTTGTCTTAAAAGGCAGAAGGCAATCAAAAAGTGAAGACTACAAGCGAAAGGATGTATTGCAATTTTTTAATGACATTTGAAACAATTAGAACTTCATCTAACTCCTTGCTTCTACAAAACCCTTGTCCTAGAAAGTTATTGGGGGGAAAAAAAATCTTATCTGCTTGAAAGCTCTTCCTCAAAACCCAGAGGTTTGGCGAGCCCTGAAGACAGAAGTCGTATTGCCTCGCACACAGGGTAGTAATTCATCCTTTGCTTGAAGGACCATCCAGAAATACATTGTGATTTTGGTGTTTTGCCCTGTTCCATGCATACCATGGCATCCGAGGGTGGAAACGGTTGGCATGAGTGGAATAAAATGGTTTTATTTTTCCCCATCTCCAATCTCTAAGGCAAATGGTAAATATTTCATCTAGTTTGTGATTGCCTGCCACACTCCAGTAGTTTAGCAGGTACATTAATAAAATGTATGAAATGTGACCTAGGTACAATTAAAACACCAAACATGAAACTGGCATAAACCACATCGAGCTTGAAAGGTTCAGCAGTCATTTGCTTTCTTGACTCTCACCTCTAGACAGCCCACTCGGTATTTGCGTTGAAGTGACTTTTGAAAGGTTTACCAGTATTGTGTTTTAAGCTCAGTATTGAATTAATAAAAAGAGAAAGAGGTCGTGCCCATAATTTGTGTTTGGCATTAGGGAACTTGCAGGTTGTCAATAGCATTTTAAATTTTTCTTTCCAATCTATTAAGGTGTTTAATTTCATTTTAACCTTAAACAATTAGGGTTGGTAGTAGCCATGAACACTAAATTAATATTGCTGTTTTTCAAGTCATTAATTGCTATGGCTGAATTGCAACAGTAGCTCAATAAAATAAAATTCTGATTTTAACATCTCCCAAGTAGCATATATGGAGGAATGTGTTATGAAGCCGCATGAAGTCATCTGCAATTAGAACTGAGAGATCTTTATTAACAGTCCTGCGCCATGCAAAGCGTAGCCAGTGTCATTCTCAGGTCTCTGATTTACTGCACTTCATTTATCGAAGTGTGTACATCAAAGCAGAGGTAATTTCCCATAACAGGGGTAGGGTGCGAGTACAATGAAGCCCAGATAGTAAATAATTACAACCTCTTTGAGATGCTTTTGTGCAATGACATTTTATTGATGTTTCTTCCTGATCACTCTCCGTTGAGTACAAGAAAAATAAAATGGGCTACCAAATGCCTAGGAAACCATTTCAGAGAGATTATCTGAACGTTTCCGTGTTGAATTTTGACAGGGTGGTGAATGTGTAAGGGATTGCTGCTTCCAAAGGGAAGGCATCACAGTAAATGATGCAAATTGGCAGGATTACAGAATATAATGAATCCAAAGAAGATTTTAAAATATAATTGGAAAGGGTGTCAAAGAAAAAAAAATGGTTAGTCTGTTTTATCTGTTATTGGGACTTGAGCATACATCCTATTAAGAAATTTACCCGTGCCAGAGAAAAAGATGAAATGTATCGCCGACTCTTGTGAGCGCTATTACTGAACAATAAACTGTGTGTAGGGGTGATTGCAGAATTGTTGTCATGTTTTTTTTTATTGTTCTTTAATTCCTAAGGGAAGAAAAAATCTGTTTCTTAGAAAATTCTTCTCTGCATTTTGGTTTCTTCTGCATTTCCTTATGCTAATCAGGCTTGTGTGATGTGAAGTATGATTATGGAAAGCGAATTAACTGTTTCAAGCTGCTGTGTCTCTTGCCTGCAGAAATAACCACTAATGGGCACCGCTGTGTGCCACGTCTGGCCCTCTCCAGGGTCAGGGAGCCCAGCACCTCTCCCAGGGCAGTGTGGGACATAGCAGTGTGATCGTCAGCGTGTCACTGTGACCAAGGAATAACACATCATCTTTTTTATTTTGTAGGGATATACATCATTTGGTATGGTTATACAGAAACTGAGGATGTAGGTAGCTTCAGAAATCATCATGTTAACTGATATTGTGTTGCAGAAATTAGCCAAGGTGTTTGTTGCCCATAACAGGCAGACCTTGTGGTCCCTGTGCCAGCTGGCAAAGCTCGTCTTCAACTTAGACCCTAGGAGATGCAGATAAAACTGACTTCCAAGATCACCTCCACTGAAGAAAGAGACCCTACGTCTATTCATTTGAAAGGATAAGAGAAAAATCATTTTCTTGTAACAAGGAGACATGGTAAAGGGTGATTAAATGGAAATGCTGAAGGCAAATAATAAAATGAAAATGAAGGTTAAAAAATGTGTCTTGGAGAATTGTGTACTGAATCACTCAGGTGCATGCAGTGTATATTGCTTCTTGCAGCACAAAAGCATTTTAACTGATTAACATGCTCCAGTGATTTTTTTTTTTTTTTTTAAATCTGTTGTTTTTTAGCTCAGGCCAGTTCTGTGATCTTGTCAGAAAAGAGGTAATAAATATGCAAGTTTTTACAGACAGTACTATTACAGAAGGTGCTGGGATAGAGTAGAAAAATTGCAAAGTAATTGAAATAGGGCTTAATTGACACCTGTTGACAGCAGCAGTTCCTCTAGATACAAACTCAAGTGCCTCCTTCCCAGTAGGTTTGGAAATTGTGTTGGTAGTCCACAAAAGAGGAGGGTGATTGGCTCCTGTCATGCCCACCTTCAGTGCCGTCCACATAACCCATCAGAAGTCTGAATGTTCATGCTGGTCCTTCTCCAGCTTTGGAGAAGCTAATTGAAGCTTCTTACTGATGGTCATAAACCAATGTAATTCTGAAAAAGAAAAATGAAGCCTTAGCATAAAAATAAAATATTTCATAAGACTTGAATTTATTCTCATTGGGTTTTTTTCCTCTCAAGTACAGGCATAATGTTAAATGGACCTGTGGCCATCTCTATATTTGTATGATAACTATTACATAAGAACTTTTATAGGAACTCCTTATTTTATAGGAGCTTTCTGGAGTTTCATATTCCCTTGGACATTACATATTTTAATCCAAAACAAGCAGACAGATGTGTCTGGTGTTAGAGCAATAAGACCTTTGAAAACCAGGGCAACTTTTTCAGAACCGATTACAAACTCCTAAACTTTGTTGCCTGGTACCACAAGTGCTCCAAAGCAGAGGAGTAATTACACAATGTGTTTCAGCTGTGCTTCACATGGTCCCTCCTGCAGCCTGGTGCATTTGATGGTTCTGATGAGTGGTTTGGATGCTCCCCTACATGCACTGTAGGTGCTGACCATACTGTAATCCCCTGTGGCTGGGCTGTCCCTGCTCCAGCATGGGGCACAGCTCCCTGCGGGCACCCAGTATCCCCCAGCACAGCCCCCCGTGGGGACCATCCCCATCTATGCCTGGCAGAGCTGCCTGCTAATGCAGTGCTGTGGTCTGGACTTTAAAGATTTTATTGAAGTCCGTTTCCACTGGGAAATCCAGATGAGGCTGAGATTTGTTTCATTAAGAAAATACAAATGGAAATAAGATAAACCTTTACAATGTAAATCTAAGTGAGAGATGAAGCACACTGTGGTCACTGTGCTGACAGCAGCTTTGACTTGCAGGGATCTTCACTCTAGTCATTTGCAGTCATTGAAATGGTGAGTGTAATTTGGTTTTTATGTCTGTAAAAATTAACTATATCTTAGAAAATATGCATACTATGTACTCAATATAGGAAGACCTGCACAGGGAAATGACACAACCTTAAAACTGCCCTTTAAGGAGATAATGCCATTGCAATCCAGTTTTATTGGACAGCTGCATCTGTTTAAACAACTGATATATTAGTTCCTTATTACATTAATTTCAGAAATATTTTTAGAAATAATTTCTGTCAGAGATTTGATTTTATTCTGTCTGCTCACGGTGAATAATTCCTCTTCCTGTCCAGCAAAAGTCTTGGGAGAAAGAGGGAGGAGAGGAATAAAGAGTTTTGAAAATCCGTCTGTAATATTTCTGCTATTTGGAGAGAAGCTGACTATGCACCCTATAAAAAGGAAGATTTGGATGATGTTCATTGGCTTTGGGGAATGTTGGACTTTTTGATGAGCAAAGTCTTCGAATGATGTAGGTAGCAGAGTAATAAATAAAAGCTTGACGTATGTAAAAGGATTTAGCCAATAAAATCAGCTTCATGACAGGGGTGAGGGGAAGTGTGGAATAGGCTGAAGCTGGTGACAGTGAACACCAGCCCAGCCGGAGGTAACCAGCTCTCGGAGCAATTGCAACCTGATGCTTGCAGAGGTTGTGAGGATGAGTAGCGATGGGACAGCGGGGACTCCATGTGACAGAGGCAGTGACACAGGCTGCACCCGTCGGGCTGGAAGGGCTACCAGGGAACTCTGCACAGGTGACCTGTTCCCTTGTGTCAAACAGGTAATTGTGACAAGAAAACACATGTTATAATACCAAAAGAAACTCTTATCAAAGAATAATTCTTTCACTTTTTCTTAAATAGTTAGGTTGCAAATTGACTCGGGCCTGTTATTCCTGTTTAAGAGGCTGGAAAAATTGATGCCTTACAGACAACTTTGCCTTCAGTGCATAACCTCCAAAGGCAATGTGTAAACCAATATGTAAATTAGTTATATGAAGAAGAAAAAAAAAGAAATTTGACCTGGCTGTCATCTGTTATGAGTGACAGGTAATAGTATTGATAAACTGACAAATTTAAATGGTAATAATATTTATTCATTGTGTTCTTATTTCTAAACCACCTACCACACCAAGGCTTTAACCCTGACTTGGCTTTGGCTGGGATCATTTCTACAGAGCACAGTAAACCACTTGGACCGTAATTAGCATTGTAACTGCTGCCTTGGAAAAGTTAAAGAAACAAGCAAATCTTGCTGCTCTTTTTCAAACAGATCTGGAAAAATGATGTGATCTAGTTCAACCAACTACCAGAAACTCACTGTAGCTAGCAGGCCATACTAGAGAACATGTGACAGTATATTTGCAATTAACTTTTGATTCATAATTTACTTTTAAATCACTAAGATTGGAATAGTAATAGTCCTGGTATATCATTAAATAATGATAAATAAAAAAATCAAAACCAAAACCCAGTCAAAAGGTGGAGACTAATGTTTGATCATGGAGGAAAAATGGTAAGTATATCTTAAAAAATAAATTCGAAGTAACAGTTTCAGAATTTCTGTTTTTCCTGGAACCCTTAAAGCAAGCTTGGAAATACTGGGAATGTCCATGAAGGACAAACCTTCACTTCTGATTAAGTGCTGAAGTAATTGAATGATTCAGCCAGGACATTCACCTTGCTAAGAGGCACGTACACAAGCCGGGTCTGCACAAATCCCGCGCCTCGGTTCAATTCAAAGTCACCCATGCCAAGGTGGATGGGTCTGCAGTTTGCAGAAGCCGTCCACTCACCCCCATGCGGTGTGCTGACTCAGCGCTCTCCCCAGCTCTGCCCCAGCGCTGGGCTCCGAAATGGCATCAGGTCAGGTTTGATTCCAACCGTGCACTTGTTGCTATCTGCCTTCACTCTCCCGCACAGCAGCAGCAGCACTGAATATGCTAACCTGGGCTTAAATGTGCTGTTTATGCATGGGACAATGAGTAGCAGATGCTCATTGATAATGGTAATGTTAATGCAGACACGGTGTTGAAAATGTTTCTGAAGTTGCTGAAGAAGCAAAAAAAACGTATGTTTCTTATTTGAATGAGTTTTACCTTTTTATCTAGAGACAGCGTATAGCTAAGGAGTCTCTCAAAAATGCCAGGAGCCTGAACAGCACCATAAATAGATTCCTGAATCAAATGTAAATTAGCTTTCTGCTACATTTCTGTAATAATCCATCCAGAGAGGAGCAGAAGCTAAAAACCATAATAACAATGGGATAAATTATACAGTCCCACAATTTTTCTAGCACTGTTGTTAGCATAACACTAGATTGATGTTGTACATATTTTTATTTTTGCTGCTGGAACAGCCTTTGTCATGGACAGGAGGCATACGAATTTCAATATCTAATATATTTTGTGAAATATATGGAGTACTGCACTAATCTGACCTTTTCAGAATTTTTCACTTCAATTGGCTGGTCACCCCAGTCCTTTGCAACAGGTTAGGCTCCCCTTTTAATAGGAAGAGGAGGAGTGCAATGGTCAACCATTCAAAATACTGAATATTAAAAAGGTCAACAGAGTATGGCATGGCAATGTGAAAATGAGACAATACAATCCCAGATACCTCATTGCAGTGACAAAAATTGTAGCAACAAGAGAAAATGTCAAAACATGAATCCATTTCCAGGAAGGGATGGGGGCATGGTGAATGAATCTGTCCTTGCTGCAAAGTTAAGAACCATTCCTGCAGACTGCGCAAAACCTTTAGCAAAATGAAGTTGTATGTGTACTAGTCAAAGATATTTCCTCACGATCAAATTATATTTGAGCAAATTATGCTGTTAAATGGCCACACAAACATGGCAAATGTGCAAATTCCATGTTATTCTGTATTTCCTTTTCTCCATGTGTTATGCTATCCTGGGAATCTCTCTTTCCTAACAAACAGAGGCAGACAAGTTTAACAGCTTGTCCTTTCCATGTTTTCAGCCATAGAAGTGAAAATAAAAAAAGATAATAAAAAAACGAGAAAATAATTTTTAAAAAAATCTAGTTTTAGGGGGAAAATGAACAAATCTGAATGGTTGTAAAATGTAAAATGTAAAATTTTTACTGCTAATAAAGTATGAGCTTTTGCTTTCTGAGCCATTCCTGCTCGGGGCACGGCTGGCACAGGCACTAGAGCCCACTTGCCTCACATTGTACAGTAGAGCTGAAGGCGGGTCCTTCTCTGGAGGAGGTGGCCAAGCCCTGAGCACGCAGGACTCTTCAGTTGAACACCTTTCTTGGTTTGCTTTCATTTTTTCTTTATCAATATTCAGCAGCTCTTCATTTTCCATTTAAAACATTTGAGAAACCAAATGGTATTTAGACAAATTCGCCTGTAAAATTTGTTGGACTGATTGTAACTGCAGAAACACCATTTCATGCATTTCCAGTGTCACAAAGAAGTACTTTGGTAACTATTTATTTTGCTTTGAAAAGGTAAGTCAGTATATGATACACATAGATATGAGGTACCTGACTTGAGGCACCTTAATTTGCAAATGCTAGCCAATGGCTACATGGAATTGCTGTTTTAAAAAAGCCAAACCCCAGAATTAACATAAATAAGCTTCAATTGAAAATGGGATTTCTTCCCACCTGAGGCAGGAAGAATTAACTCGCAGGAATCCTATCTGGCAATAAAAGTGCTTTTCTTTTGCGTCCTCGGAGAAAGAAACAGCATTACAGAGAAGTTAAAAGAAGATGTCCCAGCCATGTGGTTTTATTGCAACCTAATGGAATTGCACTGCTGGGCTGTGACAGACCCAGCACTTTTTCAGAGCCCTTTAAGCTTGGCTGCTTATATTTTTGCTTGGGCAGTTATAGCTAGCAGTCATTCTGGATGGACGTCATATCTTGTCACCATTTGCATGCACAGCTCCTACTGTCATCAGTGAGGTCTGAGTAAAATAGATGGAACATAAAGCCCCAAATTTGGCCCGACTACCCAGCAAACTGGCATAAAGCATAGCTCAGTTCATGCTTCTGATCAAGTGCCATATGCAGCAGCCTCTCAACAACAACAACAACAAAAAACCAACAAAAATGCCCAGCAACACAAGATGTCTCTCTGCTTCCACCTCTGGAAGCAAATCTGCCTGTGCACGCCCAGCACAGGAGCCAAGTGCAGACCAAGAGAAGGGTGACAGCAACATCATTTGGCTAATCTGCTCTTTGTGCTTACAGAATGTTTTTGCAAATGGTAAGATCAAAATCACCAGAAGAGCTCCTGAAATCATCTCAGCTTTCCAAAGCCATGCTTATCTGACTCTGTGACAAGGAGCCCTGTGGGCCGTTGGTGGTGATGGCGGTGCAAAACCTGGGAAGTTTGAGCCAGATGTCAGGGCGGAGCAGACAAAGGGATTTCCTGAAACAAAAGCAAGGGGAAATTGTGTTGGGAAATGGGAATAAAGTAGTTTTATAGAGATTTGGAATTTAAAATTATTCGGAAAAGGTGCAGTAAAGATAAAATACTTGCATGTGCACCCTGTGGAGAGTTAAACTTGCTGTCAAGCCGAGGGGTTGGAAGCAGTCTCTGGTTCACTGCTGCATTGCCTGAGAGCTGGAGCTGCGGAGAAGAGGCGGCTCCCACTCTCCTCAAGTGGGAATGGGTGACAAGGGGTAATTCTGGGTCAGCACACCTGTGGAAATAAAGAGCAGCAATTATACTTCAGAGTACGGCTAAATGGTGTCCTGCATCATCATTAGCAATAGGCGAAAATTGTACTCAAGCCTCTAATCCCCTTGCCAGTTTGGATGTCATGAAAATTGGATCTGAAGTACTCTTGGTCGTGGCTTTAAACAAGTAAAACTCCAACGAGGTGATTAGAGAAAGCCAAAATCAGATCTGAAACAGCCTGTGCCTGCCTTCACTTGTGTGAAAATTATTCTGGATGGGACACACGCATCCTGCCTGCTCAGGGTGTAAAATAATGCAGCACCAGGGGAAAGAGGCTGGTGCAAGCAGTGCCTCGGTGTAAATGGTGTGAGATGTTTTAGGAATAATATTCCCAGCCATACTGGTAAACGCAGTAATGCTAATCCTTGCTACTCCAGCCCACATTAGAGCAGTCTAGATGCTTTTGTATTAAATACACTTACCATGACTATAGGTTCTCCAACACAGTATCGATAAGTACCGTAAAATTCCTAAAGCATTAAAATAATGAATGAAAGAGGAACTCGGGTCATCGCCTACTGATGCCCCTCTCCCCAAAGCTGTGCAGGAGGAGCCCTTCATGCCCTCCCTGCGGGGCCGAGCAGGGACACACTCTTCACCTAAATCTCTTTGGTCTATTTAGGGTTTTATGGGATATAACCTACACTTCAGGGTTCATTTGCAAACTAACATCCAGAACATGCACATCCTCGATCTCTCCCAGGCTGCAGCGAGGAGCCCTCCTGGCGAGTCAGACCCAGTCTGTGGGGGTAACGGCATGGGTGTTTCTGAAATACAGTCTTGAGGATACAGAACAGAGTGGTTTACATCCAAACATAAAGCTAACTAAATCTCTAATTAGATCCAGACACAAAAAAAGCAAATGTATCGTGTTAATAAACATTGCCACATCATCGTCACAGAGATGGGGAAATGCCAAGCCAAGGCGCACGTGTGGATCAGCAGAGCAGAGTGCTGGCTGTGCCCATCCCTCAGCCTAAGCTGACCCCCCCGCCACTGCCCACAGCTCTGCTGCCCTCCTTGCTGGTTGGGCAAGACAGAAACATCCAGCTGATGGCACTGGGGCACTGGACATCCCTGTTATGTCATCTTTGGTACCTCTGCCTAAATGAGTTGCTCTCTCTTCCTGCACACATGCATGTGCAGGTACAGAAAAAAGAAAATAAACAAAATATAGGAGCTGAGCATCCCTCTCCCCGTCATATGTAACACAACCTGCTACTTCACTCTCTGTGTGATGGCAGGACGTATTATACGTTGTTGTGCTATGAGGGTATTTCATTCATTTATTTCTTATAGATCCTCTACTGTCCCAGGTGCTCCTCGATGCATTTTCAATCACATTTTCCAGACTCGGGGCTAACATTAAACAAGTACTGTTATTTTAAAAACATCATTGCAGTAAATGACTCATCCTTCATTTCCTGTCATAATAATTTTTAATAGTTTTTTCTCCATGATAAATGTTATGTGATTTTTTTTTTCTCTCCCTTTTCAAATAAGCTATTTCTAGTTGCTTTTTAATTTTTTTAACTTTAAAACTCCCATGTCATCAGCCACCATTCAGCTCCCCTGGAAACATGCTATCAGTTCAAGCAGCTTTAAGTAACTGCAGGAGAATAAGAAAAGCCACAGGTACCCACAGGGAGGGATGATATTTGGGAGGAGCGAGCCAGGTGGTCCATGGAACTGGGTGCTCTGCCCAGGTGGGGCTGCAAGCTGGGGCTTGCAGTCCCACATGACCCCTTGGCTCAAGGGGGGCTGGCTGCCCTGGGGGGAGAACCACCTCCCTGACCTTCTGCTAGCTAATTACGGGAGAATGGTCCAAGCTCTTCACAACTCACTTCATTTTAAAGTAAAATTCCCAGTAAGTGTATGTCCTGGTTTCAGCTGGGATAGAGTTAATTTTCTTCCTGGTAGCCGGTATGGGGCTGTGTTTTGGGTTTAGATTGAGAACAATGTCGATGCTAAGTACCGCTAAATAGTCGCTAAGTAGCGCTTACATTGGTCAAGGACTTTTCAGCTTCCCGTGCTCTGCCCGGTGCACAGGGGGGCTGGGAGGGAGCACAGCCAGGGGCGCTGACTCAGACTGGCCAAAGAGTTATCCCATACCACATGACGTCATGCTCAGTATATAAGCTGGGGGAAGAAGAAGGAAGGGGGGGACATCTGGCGTGATGGCGTTTGTCTTCCCAAGTAACCGTTACGCGTGATGGAGCCCTGCTTTCCTGGGGATGGCCGAACACCTGCCTGCCAATGGGAAGTAGTGAATTAATTCCTTGTTTTGCTTTGTTTGCGTGCGCAGCTTTTGCTTTACCTATTTAACTGTTCTATTTTATTTTACTTCAATTATTAAACCGTTCTTATCTCAACCCATGAGTTCTCTCCCTTTTACCCTTCCGATTCTCTCCCCCATCCCAAGGGGGGAGTGAGTGAGCGGCTGCGTGGTGCTTAGTTGCTAGCTGGGGTTAAACCACGACAGTGTAGCAGTAGCAGGCAGTACTCATTACCTCTGAAGGATGTGGCTATAGGACCTCAAGCTTAGGAATCCAGTTTGGAAAGGGTCATCTGGGTTGTAGTGCTAACTCTTATCTTTAATTATCAACAAAAACTCTTTTACATGTTATGGTCTAGTGCTGTCTCAAGAAGACAAGGGTTGTTGTCCCAGTGACACCAGGGAGCATGAGAAGCGTGAGCTGACAGCACCGTGGCTGTACCCTGGCACCGGTGGTGCCGGACAGTTCCCCTTCTCTGTCCTCCTCTTCCTTGACTCACTTTATACGCAACTTCTGCTGAGTAGATGCATCCTCCTCGCGTTTTGGGTGATTCCCAAATTATTGCTGATGGTGGTGGAGGCCACAATAATCTGCATAAAGATTTTATTGTTCTGCTTTTCAAAATGCAGGATGATGATCATGATTTTTTCTACAGGGTGGGTCTGATTCAAAGTAAAAAAAAAAAAGAGAGGAAAGGCTTCATAGCCCCTTGAGAAGACTTTAGATCAGGCCTTTCTAAACCGTTCCCTGGCTTCTCTGCTGGGTGTTAATTATTACAGCTTGCAACTCAAGAATTTTGTTCTCAGTCATATCCTAGTTTTATTCTCAGTATAGCTGAATGGCAAATTATTCATTTGCTCTAATCACAGTGGGGTTAGGATCTTTGGTATGCAAGTGACAATATTAATTGCCTAGCATGTGGTCTTCTGAAGAACAGAAGTTAGAAAGAATGATTCCACACCCCAAGTCATTAGGAGAACAGTGCAATTCATTATCTGTGTGTTATTATTACTAATGACATAGTAATAGACTCCATACTAACAATAAATATCTTTTTATAAGCTCAGTGTTTTACTTAATAGCCCTTTTAACTTGAAGGCAAAGATTTGTGTCATCCTCAGGTGAAGCACACTTGCACTGCCTCTCATGGGAAGCTGCCTAGTGCACCATCTCAGGAACGAATCTTTTATTTTGGCAAGCACGGCGCTCACAGCGTTGTGCATCGGTGTCGGGCCATGCAGTGTGTTTTTTGGCTGTATCTGTGCTATAAGTGTTTTGCCAGGGGTGTCCGCTCAAGCCCTACGAGAACAGGGAGGTAAAACAGCCTGAGCACAGGTTGGTGGGGGCTGCCTTCCCAGTGTCATATCCCCTGTCCTGCTGTCAGCTTGGGGAATGAGGACCTGCTCAGACATGCACGTACTGGTAGGGAGAAATCCTGTCCAGCCTTTGCTTCAGTATCTGCAGGAATAAGACCTAGTGAATAAATATCTTCATAAATGTAGATATTAGATCTCCCTTGAAAACCCAGAGCATCGCTGATTAATCATCCCTTGGCAATGGCATTTGCAGCTGATCTATCCTGAAACTCTTGGTCACCGCTGGCCAGAGCGGTGCTGTGAAATTTCACCGCAGTGGGAAGACTCTCCTTCATCTGAAGGGGTTGATACGGATTAGTCATGACTCCTGCAGATGAGAAGGTGCAGTTCATTGCTTCGGTGCTTCTCCTCACCTACCCTGTAAGTTTTTTCCTACTTGAAAGGATGCATATCAAGATCTGGAGGGTGGAGCGCTCATGTTGTGAGTACAGCAACTCCTCAAAACAGTTCATAAATCAAGAGTCACTTCTAGAGGGAGGCACAGCATCTTTTTCCCCCCCTGGGCTATCTGAGGCTTATGCGAACAAGCTCCCAAGACCAGGCTTTTGTTTGTTTGTTTGTTTTTTTAAATGACTAACTTCTTGCTCTTAGCACAACTGCATTTATACATAGGGATGGCATAAGCCTTTCAGAAAAATCATCTTAGGAAAGGTGCTGCCTCAGACACAGTCTATGCAATGAAATCAAAGGCTGTGTTAAAATGCATACACTGTGCCGGCTTCGGGCACCACACTGCTACAGAGCTGGTTGGCAGAGCCCAGATTTTCAAGCCAGTCTACGAGAAAGCTCTTCTGTAATGGCATTGAACCTCATCACTGCCTGAGGAGCCTGAAAATAACAGGGCATGAAGCAGACTTTTTTTCTGGGCTTTTTGCACCGGGCTTGATTTTTCCTGGGGTGGGGGCTGGCGGGCCTCTGCTCCAGGTGACCTCACGAAGCAAAGAGGGGGCCTTTGGCCCCAACAGGGTAGCTAAAAATACAGACTTCATATAGAGGATATTGATGGACGGTTTTGGTTAGATTGTGAGCCATTCAAGGCCAGTACATACTCTTCTCATCTTCCCAACAAAACCCATGGAGCATAGGACAGACTGCTACAGAGACTTGCACTTCTTTCCAATTGGTGCTGTTTTCAAGAGATCTAGACACCAGATCCTAGTGGAGCCCCAAAACTCACCCACGGCTTTGCACTCCTGCATTTAAAAGGAGAGGGAGAATGACAGAAATATTGCTGAAGTCAGGGGAAGAGGATTAGGTTTATTTTATTTCCACCGGCTCTTTGGCAAGAAATTAATTTCTCTCCCTTCTGGCATTTAGGAGTGTTTAATGTGGTAAAAACCTCTGCTGCTGGTCTATCACCAGGGCTCCCAACCTGTGTCCAGGGGAATGGGACACTGTCCCCCTGCTGAGAGCATTGATGAAGAGCAAATCACTGGATTCAAAACCTTTGTCCTGATCTCAGAGGGAATCTGTTCTTGGAAAAACAATATTAAGAGACGTTTCAGCACTACATCCTTATATTTCCAGTCACAGGTGTACTGAGACCATTCTGGTGGTGCAGTGGAATACAAAATGATTTATTAATGACAGGAAAATCTGCACCCTTGAATATATCCCAAAGCAAGTTTGAAGTTATTGAGGCAGGGTCATTACCATCCTCTCTATTAGCAAGACCTGGAAAATAGATATTTTAACTTTAATTGAATTTCATATAAGTTGCAACCTGGCCTTTAACAGAGAGGCTTCATTTTAATTTATCACAGAGCCAAGCATTTGCTTTAGGCTCACTGATTTAGTCTCCAATGCTGTTGAAGACATTTTACCCCAATTGCATTCTGGCATCAAATGCAGAAACCTTAACTAGAAAATCAGCATGTTTTTGCTTTGGTGTTTTCTAATTTAGATGCAACCATGCCCAGCAGGGACCAAATGTCTGACATTTTTTGCCTGAAGTTGTTCAAATTGTCTAGCAGCTAAGTTGGTTAAATCGGCAGTTCAACATTAAGCAGAAGTGATGTCCTGGTGCCTGTCCACAAGTCGTGCTGCCTCAGGGACTGAGGGCCAGAACTTCCTGCAACAGCCCAAGATCCTTCCCTTGGGGAGGTGTCCTGCAGGGTTCCTGCTGGGGAAGAATGAGGTGATGGTGGAGAACAAATGAGTCCTGTCCATTTCTGTGGCACGTTCCCTGTGCCCAAGTGCTGATATGGATTTTGAGTGATTTACATGGCAAGTCTCCAGCACACCAAACCCTCATCCTGAGCGACTGATGGATGCTGAGCACACTTCTCACTTTTAAATTTCTCAATTTGCAGGAGGGGCATTCAAGCGGGTCTGAGAAGAAACAGGTCAAGCTCGGAGGAAATCTGTTGTTGTCACCTGCTGTCTCGCGGCAAGCTCTCAGACCATTTTATTCGAGAAAAACATATCAGAGAAAACAATAGTAAAGACATGTTAATGCCTCTGTACAACTATGTTCAGGTCAGCATCTGAAACCGCTTTCCACATATATGTTTACTAACTGTGCCAAAAGCTAGAGCAGGAGCACCCTCCCTCCAGCCAGCGGTACCCAGCTCTGGGAGCCGGGATGAATCCTCACCACACATCGGCATCAGCTTCCACTCAGCCTGAGTCCTGGGCTCCTCTGCAGCAAGTCAACAGAAATATTTGCTGTCCTAACAAATTAAAGGAAGAGAAAGGCATGATTCAAACTGAAAGCACATGTGGAATTATAGGATCTGACTGTGCATTTTTAATACACATATTAAATTATGCCGTAGAAAAGCAAGTTAACATTTTAAACATAGTGGAACTGTTTTTAACTTGTTTGTTTAGAAAACAAATATCTATTTCATATTACATTACATTGTTGAATTATTTATTTACATCTCAAAATACCTGTGTTATTTGTGCTAGCTGCTATTACAAATACCGAATTAATGTTCATTTATTTCTCCACTTATGTTGTGGAGATTGTATTATGACTTTATCAATTGGCTTTTTTTTTTTCAAAGAAACTTATTTCAATCCAATTTCTTATGTCATGTTACAGATAAATGAAAGCAAAGGCCCCCCGTATTGTATGTGAAATCTGTAATACCATGGCTCTAGTGTAATGCCTTAAACAATCAAGCTAAATATGTCAAGGGACTTTTTAATACGCTGCACTGATGAAGCAAGAGTATTAAATTTATTCAGCCATGAAGAAGGCTTTGATTATCATACACCTCAGCTGTGCTGCTATGTGTTGACCATGAGAAAAAAAAATAAGACAAAATGAAATGTGATTAGTTCCTGATGGGTTGAAATTCCTTTAATATGCGTAACATGGAGGGAATTCATATTAAGAGCTTCCATCAAGAATATATTTTTTTTCATATCTACAATGTAATGAATCAGTGTCTCCAAGGTGTGATAACATTCTTATCAATATCTGAATGGAAACATATGGGATGGTGCAATTATTGCTATTTTATTGTTTGCTCAACTTAAGTGGGACATGTATTGTGTACATCTCTGAAGCCCTGTAAATAGCCATACCAATTTTTACTCTTGAAAACAGAAGTGATGATTGCTTTGTGCTATTTTTTTTTGGCAGTAGATTTGATTGTGCAGATTTGGAAAATTGATTAAGTTACAAGATTTTAAAAATTATTTTTGAGCTGAAGCTTAACAAAAGCCTATTTTTAAGACCTTAGTAAAAAAAAAAAAAAGCTGTAATGCATTTGAGTGAGACATGATTATAATATGCATAAGCCATTGTCAGTAGATGGAAAAATTATGAGAAAGTTTAATAGGCTAATTATTAATCACCTGACTTTGGCAGCACTACAGTATTCATTTCTCTGTTTCCTAGGCAGATGCTGGATTTGCAGAGCTACAGTGGTGTATCTGAATTATTTTTAGGAAAGGGTCTAGTGCCTGCATGCACAGTACAGACGTTTACAACTAAATTACTACAAGTCCATGTTTTGCTTCTCTGCTGCCTCCGCAGTTATTTCACACATGCTCATTGCGAGTACCTGTCAGTGAGGAAGCACAGAAATTTCACAGAATTCATGAAGAAGTGAGAAATTGAGTTTAAAATGTTGAGCATTGTTAATTTGTGTGCATCACTTGTAGAGGTAAAAGTGGTATGATCACAGTGGAAACATGGAGCCAGAAAAGAGAATAAAATTTGCACTTGGGGGGCACCGTACTGAGGTCTGGCTGCCCCCCACTGCCCCCGCTCTGTCTGGACCCCAGCACTGGCGCAAGGGCACCACAGCCACTTGGGCACTCCTTCTTCACGTGCCTGGGGCAAAGAGCATCCATGCCCGCGAGGACCCATGTCTGCCCCACGCAGAGTGCACTCTCGCTCCTCCATCCAAGGAAGCAGCTGGGAATCACACTCCAAACCCAACAGAAGCCAATGGGGAGCAGCTGAATTTACCAAACTGCAGGATCCCTCAGCAAATATGATGCTTTCCACACTAAAGAAACCTCAGTGGGGAAGGAGCTGTAATCCCCCATGTTGCATTGGCCCCGCAGAGGATTAGGGGACTTCTTACAGCCAGTGTCTGCCATCCTCTCTCTGTTGATCCCATGCCGGAGCAGAGGCAATTACAGCATTCACTGGGATGGGCAAGGCAGCTGGCCCAGCTGCTCCACCACATCTCAGCAGAGATGGTCTGCTTCTGCCTGTGCCACTCTGACACATCAGCCAAAAGCTGCATTTTATGAAACCTGCTTGGATCTGATGGCAGTACTGAGAACAGACTTCATAAAGCTGTCTCATTTCTTTGGTTTCATCTCTGAAACATCTGCCTTCTGTGAAGAAGGCAACATAATCCTAAGCATGGTCTCCTATTAATATTGATGCCTAGGGCAGCCTCTGGCAGAGCTGGCCCCAGGAGCTGGGGTGAGCTGGGGTGAGCTGGGGCAGTGAGAAGAGCCAGGGGCTGCTGCAGCGGGGAAGCAAGGTGCTCCACAGAGACAACAGGGGAGCTTACTGCCCTGGGGGGATAAGCAACTGCAAAGGGCAGAAAGCCCTCAGCAGAGGTCGTGTGTCTGCAAAAGCATGTTGAATTTTAAGCTGACTTTAATTTTCTGACTTCAGCTAAAAGTCAGAAAGAGCACTTAAGATATAAAGAACTGTCAGCTTCACCAGCGGAAAGTGTGCTGAGCAATTTGTGCAGACCCTGCTTGGGAGCCGGGGCAGGTGATGCATGGACCTCCAGGACAGGCTCAGGGCAGTGAAACAGTGGGTTCCCGCTGGCGGGAGTCCCTCCTGCTCTGGCAGAGCAGTGCTGTGACAGTGTCCAGGGTTTACCGCTTGTGATCCAGCACCCGCCAAAAGGGCGTTCCCAGGGGATTTAATACTCTGGGAAATATGCGTGGCCAGTACAGTAATGGTTTTTGCAGTCTTACATTAAAATGTGAAAGTTTAGCTGGATGGGTGATGGGTTTTATGCAAATCATGTAACATCGAGCTGGCTGCTCTCTCTGAATCCCACGTATGACAGATGAGAGAGCTTAAGAATTTGTGTATTTTAATGGCGTTTGTGCTGAAGATGATAAATGCAGTCTTCATCCAGCAACTTCAAGGTTCACTTTTTTTTAAGAAGGACATGCATATGGTTAAAAACACTTGCAACATTAATAATACTTCCCTGTAAGAAAGATTGATATATGCAGCATAAATACTCATGCAGCATACATAGCTTCTGGTAGACAAGTAGTATTGCTTTTGCCTTCAATATTTGTGCAGAAGACTGAAGTCCAAGTGAGGGTTTTTTTCCTCCTTCTTTTCAGAGGAGTGTGCTCCAAAGCTGTTATTTCACTTGCACCTTGCTGATGACTGCACAGACACTATGTAGTCCTGTTTCAGGAGAAGACCAGCCCATGAGAATTGTGTCACAGTTTTAGGCACTGTGGGATAAAGTTGTGGCTCAAGCTGCTCTTTGCGGCACTTGAGACAATGAGAAATTCAGAGGGGCTGGGTTCTCATCAGTGACAGTCCCACCTGCAAGTGCCCTCCTCACACAAGCAGCATGGTTCAGCAGAGTGCAAAAGAGGAGTGAGTTTCGCAGGGCTTTTACATTGTAGGTACTTTATTTTGTAACAACAACAAAAACTTTCCTCCTTGTTTTTGTGAGGAAGTCATTTAGGGTTTAATGAGGCTGCTGACCCTGGCACACAGTTCTTGATTAGCAGGGGAAGGTAGCACTTCTCTTACTTGCTCTTGCCCCTGGGTCACACTCTGCACTGTATTAATACAAACTGCAGTTGATGGCTATTTCACAGCTATTTTGGCTTTGATGCTGAGCCTCGAGCATGGGCAGTGGGGAGGCATGTGGGAGAAGAAACCTCCAGCCCCAGTGCTGTGGTGTCCTGCACCACGCCACCCTCATCTCTGCCCTGGGTGGAAGATGCACTCGATCCCGGCACAGAGAAGCATCTCTCTCACTACTGGGGGAATTTTCTCCTCTGAACAACATATTTGGCCTTTAGTACGCAAGAGACTTTTTATCTCCCAATTTCTTCAGTAGGCTTACAGAAATTGTGAGTATAGCGCTGGAAAAACACAGCAGCACCCAAGGCAAGCTTAAATGGAAGCCAAGTCATTACTGAGTAAGTGAAATAAATTCTGGGTATTGGAAGAAAACTGGGAAAAGATAAGAAATGCTGAGCATAAGACGGAAAAATGGCAAAACATACAAAATGAACAAACCTTGGAAGTGTGGCCTTTATGAAAGACTCAGAGGTCTCTGTGCTTTCTGAGTGGAGTGCTGGCTGAAAGAGGGCTGAAGCTGCAAGCACATAAATGTTCTCCCATTATTTGGTTTCTCCTGTGTTCATGGAAAGAAAAATTGCATTAAAAAATACCTGACTTCACTATCAATTTTTATTCCCAGTGGAACCACAGGCAGGGCTCTCAACTTTGGCCTGAAAGAGGTCACTATTTAGTGGTCTGTGAAACATTTCACAGCTGTTAACTCACTTATCTCATCACTCAGATGTGGGATACCAGGTGAAAAACGGGAGTGTCAGAGTTTCATAGTTCTTCATGAGGTCCTCTTCTTTTTCAAAGATTTTTTAAGTGAGGAAGTGTGTCATCCTCAGTGACGTTATGAAGATAAAAGCAGATGCAAAGGAGATGCAAACTATAAGCACAGGAATATCCATACTGGTTCCCATCAAGCCCCTCTGGCTTGGGGCCTGCAGATGAACGTAAGAGCAGAGCCAGTCATGCTGCCTTGGCATAAACTCCCCACACATCAGGAGCCTGTAGCTTCGAGGCCCTCTAGACCTAAGGCTTGTGTCTTCTTGTCAAATCTATCTAATTTCTTTTCTCTAAATGGTTTAATTGTATTTGGAGATCCCACAGCCTGTTGGCATCCTCCATGCTCTGTGGCTTTGAGTTCTACTGTTTGCCTCTGATCACATTGCCCTCCCTCTTGTTGATATTCAAATGAAGCAGAAATATATTTTTAAATCTGTTCTGATTTAATTCAGGTTTTTTTCAACTACATTTAAGACTTAGTCTTCATCTTCAGCTTCGTTACAACACAAAAGCAGGCAAAGATGGTTCTGAAGAGATGGTTATAGGCGTTTGCCTCTTTGAGAATGTTTCAAAGAAATACTTTTGAACAAAACCTTTGCAAAACATCATTATGTAAAGCTGGGTGGCTGTGGTACTGAAAAGAGATGGGCCTCTGATCAAGGAGGACATAGCTTGATTTGCTTCACCATACAGAGTCTTGGTGGGGGGATTGCACATGTTGGGAGCTCTCCCCTTGGGCAGAGGTAAAGTAGATTGCACAAACTGGGGAAAAAAACTGATGAAAAGAGGATCAGTAGGAAATAGCCTCAAAGCAAAGGCTCAGGGTTGGTCATGGTGCAGTTCCCTATTTGAGTAATTTTTATATATGTAGTAGAACAGCATGAATCTCTTGATTCATGAGAGTGAAACCTCTGTGATATTTCCTCCCAGTGCAATGATAATTAGAGCTGGGTGAGGCTGAGACGGCTGTTTCACAAAACCTTCCAGTGCTCGGGAAGGCTTCATGCAGACGGGCACAAGCGGGTGTCCTCCCAGGGCAAGCGCAGCATCCTGGGGCAGGCAGTGGTTGTTCTCCTGAAGTCCCCTTGGAATAAATATTAATAGCAATGTGCCAAGCAGATGCTGGATCTTGTGTCATCTGTAAGGAACCCAGTTAATATTTCAGTAAGATTCAGACAAAAGCAGAGATGAAAAAATGACAGATTCACAGTATCATGGAATAATATTTGCTGATTGAGAGGCATGCAGCTTTTTTTAAAAAATATGGGGGACATCATTTGCAACTTGTTCTTGTGAAGAGAGAAGTCCCATGACAGATTTCAGATCTTTGGCACAGCTTTATAACTTTATCAAAGAAAAGCATCAAAGCAAGAACTTTGTTCTGAAAAAAAAAAGGCAGAAAAATAATCAATAGAAACCACAACAAAATATAAGATCAGGATAATCATGTTGTACCATCAAAAAGGTACAGTTTTTGTGCCTTTTGTGATGTTTTCTTCATGACAGTTTGGTCTCAATGGCACAGTGAAAATAACTTGCTTGTCTTGTGATTGACAGGAAATTTAAATGCCAGCAAGCAAATGCCAGTAGGAAAAAAATGTTAGCTCACATATTGTACACCTTAATGCAATATTGGATCCAACCAGTTTCCTTGTAAGTTAATGGGTAATTGGACCCATATGGCACCCAAAAAAGTGTAAATTTGGGTTTTCAGTATGAGGAGAAGTTACCTGGGAAACTGTCTACATTTAGTTGCTTATCAATATTCAGTGCTATTGCCAAGACAAGATAAAGGAATAAGATGGAAACTTGAGAGCTTTAGATAAAATAGGCCAATAAATGCATCAAGAGAAAATCTAACTCTGCAGCAGTTTCTCCTGATATTGAACTTCAATCCTGACCATCATAACAAAAATAAATGTCAACTGTTTGCTATGATAGCAGCACTGAATAGTCCATATATGAACACTATTAATATTGTTGCCTATTTTAGTCTTTTTTTCCTCTCTCTACATGTTTGATTAAAGAACTTATAAGTATTTGTCTCTCCCCCCCCCCCCTTTTTTTTTTTGTAATCACTTTTCCATCGGTGTATCTCTGGATGGTTTGTCAACAAAGGAGCAAGTGCATTTTAGGTGCTGCTGGGAGTTCAGCTGAAAATGTTTGATACCATAAAGATAACAAAATTGAGGTATGGGCAGCTCTTCCTGGTTCAAGGGTCAGTAGCTCCAAGAAGACATCCAAGAATTAGAAGTGTCTTCCTGGAAACCAATATATGACCCAAATGCTGTGTGGGGAGCACTGCTGAACCATGAGGATCTAGGCGATGAGAAGTTGCTGAGGCTTGCACGCTGTGGTGTTTTAAACTGTAATTTTTAGGTAGCAGTGATCTCTGAAGAGGAACTGCACTGTGAAGCATGCTATGGTGAGCTGGCTGGAGTGTCGGCACAGCCCTACAAGCTCTGGGCTCAGTGCTGGTAGTTTGTCTGCCACGTGGCAAAGAGTCTTCAGTCCCCCCTGGAATGCAATGCAGGGCTTGCTTTGAAGCAAGCAACAATGTTGCTGTTGGGATCAGAACAAAATAGGGTCATCGGTAATCCTCAGTTTGCTTAAGACTAGAAGGAAAGAGGAAAGGAATAATGCCAAAGTCATAGTAATTGTTAGCTAGTTATCAACACTGAGCTTGGTATTGATTTCTGTGTCACGCCAGTGAGCAACAGCAGAGATGGCACATTGCCACATAGAATGTATACTTCTCCTGATCTCCTATAAAATAATGTCATGCTTTAGAGAAATGGAGCCAGGTGCTCCTTCCCAGCCGCAGGAGTGGTCAAACGAGGCTTTGAGGCTGGATTGTATACTGGTTGTTGAGTTAATGATGTGCATCTATGGGATCCTACGTTCGGGTAAGTAGACTTTAGAATGAGAGAAAAAGAATTGTTTTCCTTGTTTATGTTTTGATGTACTGCTTGTGTGTGCTGGCACAAGCCTCTCATTAGTGACAGTCTGTCTGTGACTAAAGTATGGGCAAAAATACTTTCTTTCTGTCTACTTTATCTGTAAAACAATAAAAAACTTTAATCATAAAAAAGGAAGGGCCAACAGCCTGCTTTTTTGATACATACTTTTTTATTAGGTCTGAGACTGAGAATGGCTCTTGTTAAGAAATACTGGTTTATTGCAGGGGGCTGGGAGATGAGATAAGAGTGAAATACCAAACGCGCACACACAAACACAGAATGTGTGAAAAATTGGAATGATAAGGTCTTTGGAGCGGGTTCCTGTTAAGGTGATTGAGATGCGACACTGCATCATATTTGCTGGAGAAGTTCAGGAAAATTGCAGTATAATCAATTAAAATTGGTGCCACTGTGCCTGGACAGAGCTGTCTAAAAGAAAAATATAATAAATAAATTTCTTCTTTACTTTTTGTCAAGGTTATGTGACTTTGCAAACAGATGATGTGGCTGCAGAAAACATACTACTGCCAGCAAGAAGAAGGGTATGGCACTGAAACAATCTTTGCGTGGATTAACCTTACACGAGGATCAAGAGAGAGGATGCTCCCTTGCATGGAAAGGATTTGCTCCCTGAGGGGATATTCCCGAAGTGCGAACTTCCTCCCAGACATGCTGAAGTTTTGGCTTGGGGGATGGACTTCCCACCCAGCCCCACCCCAGCCCCGGGGGAGACCCTGTCCCTGGCCGGGTGGCAGTGAGCCAGACCCCTGGGGCTGCGGGACAGCCTCCATCACTGGGACCCTGCTCCTCCAGCTGAGGACCACCTCACCTGAAGGTCTATAGGCAAAAACGGGCCCACCACGTGCCTGCAGGTGGATTGCAATATCTGCAATATTGTCTTTGTGGAGCTTCCATGGATGCCAGGCTGTGCCGGTGGCGTGCCACAGAGCTGGTGGCACTGGCAGAGTGTGAACCCCGCACCCCCAGGTGCACATCCCGGCTTGTGCTCACCTGCAGACAATGGCGATACAGGCATTTAAATAATGTCTTTTTTCTTCTCTCTGCCTCTCATCAAGTGAACTGTCATTATAACTTGTGGGTTTTGTGGCGAGATAAATGGGGTACTTTAGTTAATACTCCCATTATGCCCACACAGAAATGCTGAACAAAGCCTCCCTGTCCCTGGCACTGCACTAATGTTATTTCTCAATTACTTTTTGTTAAGCAAATATGTAGTGTGCTTTAAGTACTGCATCCAATAATTATGTTGAACTCTTCAGTACTGCGTGATGGCTTTCTTACAAACCCTTTCATTATACCTGTCATATGAACTTTAAACACTTGGCAATGCAGTAAGATTGCATTTGAAAAACACAGAGATTATTTTTACACAGGCCACCTGTTAGAGAACATTTGGGAGTGCAAAACTGAATGAAATTGAGGCATCCCACGTGGAAAAGATAGTATATGGAATGTCTTCAACAAATAACCTTGTATTTTTTTTAAAGAGACAGAAGTACAAATGTTTAAAACACGTACACACATATGTTGTCTGGAAGGTTTTGTTGTTCACACACACAGCTGCAATTTATATGCCAGGAGCTGTTGATGTTAGAAAAACAGTATCTCAGTTCTCCTTATGTTAAAGCACAATTTTAGATAGAATTCTAAAAAATAATGTCATTTCTCATTCTCATTTATTTTAGCAAATAATTTTAGGGATGACTGAATTCTTTCCCAAGAATGCTGTTACTATATAATGGGACTAATTAAGAGATTTTGGATATAAAAAGTATTCAAATACTTTACAAGACCAACTTTAAGTATGCACACAATTTTATGGAGAATTTTCTTCTCTTTTGCAGATACCCATATTACTCAAGGGCAACTATTCCTCAGGACTCCCTTGCACCGGAGCTGGGAAGAGGAAAATCCTGGTGTGGTGGGGATGTAGCCCTTCCAAAGAGGATTGTTTAAGTTTCTACACTAATGGCAAGGATGGGAGTTTAATTAGCATGGTAATTCTCTCTCACTCCTTTTGGCTGTTAGGAAAAGCCTATTTCCTTAGATAGATGTCACTTATTTTTCTCTATGCAGCCTATAAGTCCTCTGAAGTGCTGACAGACACAAGGCTCTGTTTATGCCTCAGCTATAGCTAATTCAGAGGATTCGGATACTTCAAAGCTCTCAGTTTATTATTTTCTGTATGTTAGTTACATTTCAAAGTCAAATGATTTTTCAGTGAAAAATTCTATTGTCATTTAAATCGGGTTCATTTTAAAACATCAAATAAAGTTCAATAAAATTTTGTTTTTAAAACACTGAAATCAAGTATTTCAGTAGAGTTGACATATTTCCTTTCAACAGTATTAATGGAATGTTTTTGATCTTCAATTTCCAAAGAGCTTGTCCAAGTGAAGTCATTAGTGCTTACACTTAAAAATATTAAGACTTTTGAAGATTAACATCATGACATTTCAATTTCATTAAAGCAAAATATTTTTATTAATTCAAAATGACTTTAAAATGTGTTAGAAATTTCAATTTCTTTTAATTCAAATTTGAAGAATGAAAATTAATTCATTGAAACAGAAAACATAGATCCTGGACAGGTATTATATGAATTATCATTTATTAAGTAAGTACAAACAAAATTTTGCTTTAAGTCAGTGATGATTCAAAACATTAGCCTTAATTAGAATAAAACATGGGTAATTCAAAACAAACTATGCTCAAATAATTTACTTTAAGTTACAATATTACTAAAATCATTATGCTGATGATAAATGGAAATCCAGTGGGCATGCAAGTGGGAACAGGGAAACTATGCTCTTTAGCTTTGAATAAATGCTTATAGGAAAGGCCATTCCTGTTATGGCCTTGCCTGTTTTCAGTTTTGAACTGCTTGCTGTTCACCAAAGAGAAACCTGCAGAAGGTCAAACTTTGCAGCAGAGGGGCAGAGATGCTCTGCTCCCTTGCGCGGTGCATGGACAAGGACACCATGCCATGAGGGCAGCATAATGTATAGCTGTATAAAGTTAGGGAGCTGGAATAATAGACCCTCATATCTACTTGCTCCTGGAATTAAAAAGGGTAGTGAAGCAGTCCAGGATGAATGAAGTCCTTTTTTCAATCTGTATGCATTGATTCAAAAGCCAAACCTTCCTGCCTGTTGCTTGCACCCTGCCTGCGCCATGGCCTCACAACTCCCTGGTGTGCTGGAGAAAGGGAATTCAGTGACCAGCTCCCAGTGCAAATCCCTCTGCACTGCAGTTTGCAAACTTAATTTAGACAAGTGTTTCCAAGAAATTTCATATCAGTAAGGGACATTCCTCCAACTAAAGTGATTACGCTGGCAGTGTCTGAAATCAATTAAGTGTTGCTTTGGGTCTTTACTGAACCAATCTGCCATAAATCTGCTCCGTTTTGCAAGCAGACGCTGGGCAGAGCTGGAGGTGGGGATGCTGAGCCTGCCCAACAGCTGTTCCCAGGTCTGCTCAGATGAGGGGTCTCTCACTAAGCTCAGTATTTTAAGAAAAGTCTTGTGTACACCTCAGGAGAGCACATCTGGCAGCAAAGCAATGCCAGCACCGTGCACAAGTCATCCTGGGGTGGTAAGATATTCACAGTAGAGTGAATTAATTCCAGCAGTCCAGTAAACACAATGTCGTCTTAATTTGATCTTCAAAATCTTGCAGCCACTTAAATAATAAAGAATTATTTTAAAATTTTGCCTATGATTGATAGCTTTAAATAGAGGTTACCAGTATAAGCAAGCTTTTTTCAGGGTTTGGCCTGTGACTTTTGCTGTTCAGGTGGTATATAAGTTTTATTGATAAAGATGGGTTGAAAAATTTCTATCAAGAGTTTGTTTACCGTGGGACTGACTCGTCTAAATGAAATAGTAGACAGTATTTATTAATCTGAAATGCTTTTAAAATATTTTTTATTTGAAAAGAAAGTCAGCATTTTCTCCAGGATTATTTTTTTTCTGTCATTTTTTCTATTGGAAATGTTGATAATGATTTTTTTTCCTTCTTTCAGAGTCACACTTTCCCCGCAAGGGGAATGTAGTCTTTTAAAATGTATGCTGTGTTCCTGTTAAATACATTTTAGGAACACTGTGTGCACATGAAAACCCTCCTCTGCATTGATATATGTCACTCTATTATAATCAAGGAAAGGCAATAGTCTCCAAAGTACTAGAACTTGCAACTTCAAACCCTATATTTCTGTATTTTGATGTGCATCCTCACGTGCCCGGTACAAACAGTAAGACATCTGTATAACTGGTTGTTATATCTACAGAAGGAAGATGCGCACATGCACAAAATAGGATCAGGGGTTGGAAATCCTGGGCTAAGGAGGTGGAACAGAGCAGAAATTTGGCTAGCAGAAGTGGAGTCTGACCTTTCTCACACACCTACTGTATTTGGACAGGTCCGTGTCTCCTGCAGCGAGCGGGGCTTGAGAGATGTTGGCAGACCAGCCTCCTTGCCAACAGCAGCTTGCTGTAGTTTTTTTCAGGCCCAGCTGTTTTGAAAATGATAATAATAATCTAAAACACACAGAGGAAAAAAGTGTCCTGAAAATACTTCAGAAAATGATGTCTCTCTGTGTTTTCAGAAAGCCTGAAATAAAGATGTATGGTCTGTTCCTACTTATCCCAGTATATATAAGGCACCTCAGGGGCCTTGAGATTATGCTAGTCCCATAAATGCTGGTAAAGACTGTAGAACAAGTCAAATTTATGAGAAAAGAGGCAGAGACCTGTGCAAACAGCTGTGGGAGACATCACTGTTTGTTGTGTGGTTTTTTCCAAGATGCAGCCAACTGTGTCCAACTGCCTGGAAACTGAGGGTAGGAAAGGACCACTGTCTGTCCCTGCATCCCCCAGCATCCTCCCGCTCCTGGTCCAGAGGCAGGACAGCCGGCAGGTGTTCATCTGGGTGCTGCTCCCCGGCATCAGGCTGAGGAAGGCAGGCTCTGCTCTGCTCTGCCCTGCCCTGGAATTAACCGATCCACGATCCAGACCGACTATGTGCAAACTGTCACCACATCTGCAAAAATCACTGGGGCTTCAAAGGAATAAAGGAAAAGTAAATTGTCTAATGGAGTCTTCAAGTAATCATATTTTTGTCACTTAATTACAGCTATTCTGGAAAAAATATTCAATGATTGCCCTACTTTAAAAATCTTTGATAGTAGTTTTATGAGGAAATTCATGTATATTAATGACATCAACTGGAATGATCAGTTAGATAAGGACATGTTAATTATATCGCCATGAGCATCAGGCTGACCAAGAGAAGGCCACACATCCATCTCCTGGGGACAGCAGGAGGTGCAAGGAGGGATGCTCTGGTCCTCGTGAGACCTGAGTGACCGGGCTGGACCAGAGCAACATCCTCTGCAATGGGGTGCGGGGCATGTGTGGCCACTTTAGGGCAGCCAGCAGCACAAGGCAATGCTGCAGGGACAGAGGCTTCACCCAGGAGTTGTGCATTCATCACCACGACTTCGGTGCCCACGCATTCTCCTGCTCCCAGGTAATTCAGTTTGATTTGGTGTTCAGGAGGGGATGTGGTCTGATGTGGTCTCTTTAGTACCTGAGTGGTGTGGAGATTTTGCTGTGTAGTGTTTCCCATCAACTGTTTATTTTTTTCTACATGAGCATGGGGGGAAATAATGCAATTTGCTGCTACATTTAATGTCCTGTGCTTTTAGTATAATCTCATAGACTCCATTTGTGATGTTTGGCTGGAGCCTAATAGGTGTCCTGGTTTCAGCTGGGATAGAGTTAATTTTCTTCTTGGTAGCCGGTATGGGGCTGTGTTTTGGGTTTAGGACGAGAACAATGGCGATGCTAAGTACCGCTAAATAGTCGCTAAGTAGCACTTACATTGGTCAAGGACTTTTCAGCTTCCCGTGCTCTGCCCGGTGCACAGGGGGGCTGGGAGGGAGCACAGCCAGGACAGCTGACCCAGACTGGCCAAAGAGTTATCCCATACCACATGACTGTCATGCTCAGTATATAAGCTGGGGGAAGAAGAAGGAAGGGGGGGACATCTGGCGTGATGGCGTTTGTCTTCCCAAGTAACCGTTACGCGTGATGGAGCCCTGCTTTCCTGGGGATGGCCGAACACCTGCCTGCCAATGGGAAGTAGTGAATTAATTCCTTGTTTTGCCTTGTTTGCGTGCGCAGCTTTTGCTTTACCTATTTAACCGTTCTATTTTATTTTACTTCAATTATTAAACCGTTCTTATCTCAACCCATGAGTTCTCTCCCTTTTACCCTTCCGATTCTCTCCCCCATCCCACCAGGGGGGAGTGAGTGAGCGGCTGCGTGGTGCTTAGTTGCTAGCTGGGGTTAAACCACGACAATAGGTCAGGGGAGTTTTTTGAATGATCCAGACCTTTAGTCTTTTCCTGCAGCATGTTGCCAGTGTCCCTGGACCACGTCTCCATCACCCTCTACTGCTGACCTCCAGTCCCTCTCATAACAGCTCCCTTCTCCTGCCCTCTCTCACCAGCAGCCTCACATCTTTCTCTCCCAGATCCAAACCTTTCCCCATTTGGAGTGGGTGACTACTCAGATATGTCATACATATAAGCCAACTATTGTGACCGAGGAACTGCTGTGGATCCTGCAATGGAAGACGAGATCACACTGGAGATCATAATGTCTAAAGTCCAGCTGTCCATGACACAGCTTTCTCAGTCTGTTTTAGAGGTCTCTAATGCCAGGGTTTCCCCTCCTTCCCTTTGCTGGAGGCACTCTAGGCTGACAACTGTCTTGAAAATATATTCTCTATTAATTTCACCCCGTTACTCCTAGTAATTTCTCTCTTCTACCAATGTAAACAAATCTCTCATATCCTTCATGTTTATGCCCTTCCAATATATTTATAAGCTGTTATGCCCCTTAAACATATTTTTCAAGTTGATGCTCCTTCCAGGTTTTCACGGTTAAGTAAGAAATGAATGATGAGTGAGAACAAAGACTCCTATTATGAAGTAAACTGAAGCGTGTGCTAATTACTGCACACAGACATCATGATGGAAGAGGGGAGTTTAAGTGACACAAACACGGTCTCCTGCAGCCCCACGCGCCCAGCGAAGGACAAGAGACAGGGTGAATGTCCTGGTGTCTTCTGCACAGGAGGATGAGTGCTCAGACCAGTATGCTTTAAAGGAGTTGATGAAGTATAAATGACAGGCAGTGAGACGTGCATTTGAAATGTATGGCCAGCACAGTGAGAAAAAAAAAAAGTGTGTTTTTGTAAAATTGCACCACTATGAGAAAATATATTACTGCTTCCCCAATAGAGCACCCTGAAAAATAAATTTCCTCCTCCTCTAACAAGTGTTTTTGTGGCTAAGGCTACTGATGTCTCCAGCATCTGCTCTATCCGCAGGTGTGGTTTTCCCCCATCACATTTTCCCTTAAAGACAGGGGCTCTGACCTGCCAGTCCCTCACCCCAGAGCATAGTACCTGCAAAGAGAAAAAGAGCCCCAGTTTCTGTTCCAATATAAAGACACTTTTTTTACTGTATTTATACCTGTGCATAGGATAATGCCGATGGGCGCAGTTGCTGCTAATGTGGACACAGACTGGCAGCCAGCAAGCAGAGCAGCAGGTGCTGTCTGTGGGGCTGGAAGAGGCAGCGCCCAGCTCCCACCACCACCGGCACCCGCAGCCCTTCCTCCAGCCCTCTCCCCTCTCCTGCCCACGGTGGCAGCGAGGGGCAGCCCCAGCCCACGGCACACCTGCACCCAGTGTCAGCAGGAATTTCCTCCTGTTTGTCAAATATTGACTCAGACTTGAGAGAGCTCTCGTACACCTCCTGAGGCTATGTACATCCAAGGAGGAGGCAGAAGGAGACAGAGACAGGCAGTGGCACCAGGGCAACTCTGAGAGCTGCAGAGAGCAAACATGGAGGACACGGGTGTGGCCATGTACCAGGGCTCAGCTTTCTTTGCACTTGCACATGAACAAGCTTGTGTTCATGTGATGTAGAGTCAGAAAGTAGGAAAGAATTAGAGCTTCAACATTAAAATTGAGAAAACTATACACTCTTTTAAAGCAAATGGCAAAATTAACAGGTAACATGAAGAACTGAATGCATGCTACATAACAACTAAGTTACATTTTTAGTGACTGATGGCAGCATACCAAATTATTAATGTTTCAAGTAAAAAGAATATTGGCAGAGGAAAGAAAGGCAATTATTCAGAGCCATAGAAGGAAGGCTGTCTCCATTGCTGATAAAATGAAATCTCATCTCTGGGAAGGCTCTGAGGATCCTGTTTGATTTCCTGTTTTTTTTGTAAAACTCCAGTACCAAACAAGGCACACTTCATCTGAGGGCGGATTTGTGAAGACCATTGTACTGCTGCACCAGTCATGTCTAGGTCTTCTGGCTCTGGCCACAGGGCAGCACCAGGCCCCACCCTGCAGCTCCCCACCAACACAGGCTTCAGCTGGGGAAAAAGAGGTGATAGATGCCGTGAGAGATCAGAGGGTTAGCATCTGGGGGGAAAACACCTAGACACCCCAGTGTGCCCCTTGCATACACATGGGCAGCTAGCTGTGAAAAAAACTGGAGAGACCACCATTCTGACCGGCAAGGGGAAGGCAGGCTCCATGCGCACTCCACCAGCACCAGGGGGACAGCCGAGCCTCCTGGCAGCCCTGGCAGAGCGCGGCGCTTCAAAGGCTGGTTGTGCCGTGTCTGTAGCCTCATGCTACAGCCTGTCTCAGCCTTGCAGTACTTCAGTTTACCCAACCTGTTGTACACCCACTTCCATCTCTCCAGAGAGCATAGCAGCGTGCAGTGACTGGTCCCAGGCAGGAGGTGTCACCCTGGGGGGGATGCTCTGACTTCAGGTGGGATGCTTGGGATGCTCTGACTTCAGGTGGGATGTTCTGACTTCAGCCAAAGGCAGAACCACGGCTTCTGCTCCTCAGCCACCAGCTCTGCCAGCTTGCTGCTGCCAGTCTTTACCTTGTAGTTTGTTTTTACTGAGCAGCTGCCAAGAAAAATAGTATCTTAAATGCCTTGTATAGTGCTTCTTGGCTTTATTATTAGCATTATTATTTACTGGCTTTCAGTGCTCTGTCTGCATTTTCCCCTTAAGAGATTACTGTCCCGGACACTGCTGCCTTGCATAAGCAGGAAAGAGCATTGACCATATGAAATTTCTGTGGTGCCTTATTTATAGCATGTTGTTGTGACCATTACAGCATTATATTTGCAGATCAACCTTTGCTCACTTTTGATTTCTGTTCCTTGAGCTGGTTTTCTTAACCAATCACCAACGTTACTAATTCACCAAGAACAAAAAGCCCTTTAGTCAACAGCCTGTTGACAAAAGATAAATTTCATTTTTAATGTAGGCAAGGTGTACAACCAAAAATCACACAATCACTGAATCACAGACTGGTTGAGTTTGGAGGGGACCTCTGGAGGCCATCTGGTCCAGCCCCCTTGCTCAAGCAGGGCCACCCAGAGCCAGTTGCCCAGGACAATGTCCAGATGGGTTCTGAATATCTCCAAGGATAGAGACTCCACCACCTCCCTGGTAGTACTCAGTCACCCTTACAGTGAGAAAGTGTTTCCTGATGTCCAGAGGGACCCTCCTGTGTGTCAGTTTGTCCCCATCTTGGCACTGGGCACCACTGGGAAGAGCCTGGCTCCATCCTCTCTTCACCCTCCCTGCAGGTGTTTATACACATGGGTGAGATCCCCCTGAGCCTGCTCTGCTCCAGGCTGAGCAGTCCCAGCTCTCCTAGGCTCTCCTCATAGCAGAGATGGTCCAGACCCTTCATCATCTTGGTGGTCCTTCACTGGACTCTCTGCAGTGTGTCCCTATCTCTCTTGTACTGGGGAGCCCAGCACTGCAGGTCTGTAAGCAATTGTCCTAAAATATACTCAGGGGAAGCAATAACACAGGGGTGGGGGTTTTTGTTTGGGGTTTTGTTTGTTTGTTTGTTTTTTCCTCCAAGAGTCCACACTGCATTATTATAAGGATTTACCGTTTTTTTAAATAACTACAGTAAATTTATCATCCTTCCAGTAACTGAGCAAAGAGTAACAAGTTATTTCTCTTAGTATATTCTTGGGAATATGGTTTTGTTTCCTGTTTGCTAAAAAAGTGAAAATAAGTGTATAAATTTACTTTCTTTTATGACAGTTAAGTTTTGGATTTGAACCTGGATTGGTATAAGAGAAATGTTGCAATTAGTGCAAATCCAGAGCACTAATTACATCTTGTCAGAAAGAAGGCAGCTGCCCTAAGCAACTTTCAGTTGGGTATTTTGAACAGCAGAAGGAAAAATACTTCCTGAAACGAAAGGCAGAGGCTTCTTGCTGTGCTCAAGCCTTCTCCAGGCATCAGAAGCACTTTGGGATCTGAGGCATTTTACCATGCTCCAGAGAGCGTGTCCCACAGAGACCTTCCCCTCCCTGCCTCCATACACTGCTGGAGAGCTTGTCCAAAGGTGTCTGTCTGCTGCAGGGAACGTCTGCCAGTTCAACATCCACAGCTGACAGATCTCACTTCATCTGCCTTTGACAGTCTAGATAGTCATAGTCTTTGACAGAAGATATCGATGCTTCACAGCACATTTGGGACCTTTTGCCTGTGGCTTGTTTTCTCAGGGATGACTTTCTTCCTAAGACTTTTAACTGACTATTGAGTCAAGACCTCCTTCCTTCTTGTGACACTTTAAAACTGTAAGTTGGTTACTTGAATTCTTGATTTTTATTTTATTCTTGTACAGCTTCAGCAGGCCCCTTCTACAGACACGTGCTTCTAGAGAGAGGCAATACACATCCCATTTAATTCCCTAAATGGACTTAATATGCACATTCTTTAACTCTGACCTATGGATTTCAGTTCATTCTCTTTTGATAGGACATTTAACCTTTCTTATTCAACTAGAGGAATTGAGATAGATGTATTTCTCAAGGAAGGTCCATTTATATTTTTTAATTTAGAGTGAATTATTTCTGGGTTTGGGGACTAAAAGAGTTTGTTCCATTGAGTAGTTTCCCAAATTTTGACAAGATACTGTACACATGGATGCTGGATTTAGGATTTCCTGTTCCCCTCATGAGTCCGGTTGGTGATGCAGGTCCCTGCAGCTGCAGGGAGATGGGCATCATGTCCTGCTGCCGATGGTGAGCAGCTCCTGTCCTGGGGCTGGGGGACAGGTGGGCACAGGGGGACAAGGGTTTCAGCTGGGGCTGTCTGCAGCTCCCTACCCAGGGTGATGCAGATCAGCACATCTGTCTCCCACAGCCTCTGCTCCCTCTGGGGGGGATGAGCACCCCGACATCGGATTGCAGGGTCCTGGTGGTGAGAGGATCGGGATGACCATTCCCTGACTGGGTGAGCCCCGTGTGGGCTGACACTCATCTTTAGCAATAGACATATTCAAGGCTTATTTGACACATAAACATGGTGCTTTCACTGTTGGATGGCTTGGTTCAGAGCCGTTCATAGCACCTCCCAGTCTATATGCTTTTCCTTGACAAATAATGAGACTGTCAAGCAATTATTTTGTTTTCAATATAGCTAGTAGTTAATAAAAAAATAATTTGGTCAAACTCCGCATTTCTTTTATACCAGCAGATCTCTGATGTAAATTTCTACCCATTGGTAGGCTTGGCTTTATTTTTTCTGATAATATTTTGTCTTTTTACGTTATTCAGGAGATCCTTTCTAGCCATTGCAGGTGGTCTCCTTTCTGCTGGGACAGAGCACAAGGCAGGTGTGTAGGGTTCATGATCTCAAAGGCTCAGGTTAAGGTACAAGTGGTCCTCCATGCCCTGATGGATCTATAAACTGCTTGTTTCCTTCAAACACCTGAGACTTATGTCAAGAGATAATTCTTCCCTTATCCTTTAAATCCTTCTACCTACAAAAAGTGACAGCTGCTGATGAAATGACAATATGAGCCAACCAGCGATTGCTGCAGGCTGTCAGCTGGGATAACTGGAGGGCTTGGAAGGTTTAATTTCAATTTGAAATGATTTTATATGGGAAAACCATGAGTGATAGGGTTATAACAGCAGCTGACAAATATGACCACATCGCTTCATGTTTGTTTCCCGTTAACTAACTCTTTGCCTTTCTTCCTTTTAATGTCACATACACTTTTGGAGTCATGTTTCAGTTTAGATCTTTAAACTTCCTGGGGAAATGGTACTCCCGATGTTTTCTTTCTGCAGAGCAACAAATACAGAGGGTCACCAGCTGACATTGCTATCTGCAAACTATAATTCACTGCTTGATTTAATCTCTGAGAAAATGGGTAAGCATGATTGCACATGACATCCGCATTCTCTCTGTTGTCAAATACATCCAGAATATGGTGCAGTATGAATTATCAGAAGGATAAAAGTATACCAGGCTAGTCAACCTCACCATAAATCCTGTCTTTTTCAAAGTTTAATAAAGTAGCTTTTTACGATGTCTCATTCAGATGTCGAGGGATGCTTCTGGAAATCAGCAAGCACTGCTACAGCAGTCAGCTCTGGTCCTAGAAAAACACCTCTATCCCCAATGGGGCTGAAGGTAAGGGAGAGGCAGTGTCAGTGGAGGACAGCAGCATGGTCTCGCCAGCATGGCACGCAGCCCAGCTTCCATTTTCCAAAGGTCCTGCCTGTCCCCTCCCTGCCTGCAGCCACCTGCCAGGGTCAGGAAAGACCTCTAACTCCAGGGGCATGTCCACAAGGCTGTGATGGCAACATCCCCTGTGAAAGTCACCTTTCTCAGACAGTACTACTATGGAAAGTGTTTATTTTTTTTTTATTTGAAAGTTTGGTACAACCACCAAAAAAATTTCCCTAGATTTAAATATTGCTTGGTTTTGCTCTGTTACAGCAAGTTTCTGTTCTCTACTTGTAGTTAGGAGAAGCCTTCAGATTTTAAGGGTATCTAGCTGGTTTCTTCAATTTTCGAAGAGAAGGATTTTGATTACATAGTAATCTGAGCTCAGGAGGCTTTGGAAATGAGCAGTATTTGAGCCTTCACCATATTTCTGTTGCTTAGAGTGCCCATCCCTTTATTTTTCACTTGTGATTCTTTAGCTAACATGATATTAATTGTGTTTGGAAAATGATTGAGCCTGCAAATTGTGAGACTGTTCTCACTTAACAATATAGCAAGTATTGCTTTGATTAGATTGCTCTCTCCTTTCATTACTGAACAACTTTAAGCTTAAAACGAAGTTAGAAGTGAATTATATTTGTGTTGAGAGACTCCCGCATTATGAGTGAATAGATGTATGAAAGACAAACCTGCTCTTACGCACAGCCAGAGCACTGTCTCCTCTGTGATTGCTTTTCAAGAAATAAAAGTAAGGATCTGCTCCCAAGGACTAAGCACAGTGTTTTCCATCAATCTGCCCATTAGGACTCTTCTGTTTGCAGACTCACCATACAACATCTTCCTATTTGAAATTACTTCAGTGGGAAGCAAATTAAAAAAAAAAAAAAAGCGTTACAGGAGAAAGGCCTCGTGGAGGTGCCATCTCTGGGGAGAAAGGTGGAGATGAGAGCTGTGACCTGGTGGCAGAGGATGGATATCTCCCTTGTAAGAGAAGAGCACTGGCTCCCTGTTTCTACTGGGCACACAGGGAGAAGGATTCCCCTCTAGTGCAAAGTAACTTTCCTACTAAGAAATACAAGTAATAGCTGTGGAAATGTGTTGGTTGAACTTCTTATCAGTATCTTAATCCTTGTACTTTATGCAGGAGCCTATTTAATTTCCTAATAAAGCCCTGGTATGAGATGTAAGACAAGCTCTGTGCTGCTACGGCTTTCTCACTTTCTGGAGGGATGCTCATCCCAAGCAGGTGATGGCCTTCTGGGGGGTCCTCCTCATGCAAGAAGGCAGAATCAAACAATGACTAAGAAAAATCAGTTAGAGAACTGTTTGTTCAATAATTTTCTTTCATAACTGTGTTATTTGCTTCTCTTTGTGTTCATCACACTCTCAAACAGTCACCAGTCAATGCTGAAAGGGTGACCAGGCATCTCCAGCTGGCTAGCATGAAACACATTCCCGGGGTGCCTCCTTTTACCGTACTTTAATTAGTGCAGATTCTGTGTTTTGATGTATGTTATAGGGAGTATGAGAGATCCACTGGATGCATATTTTTGACACCATATGACAATCTTGTAGATCCATCCTATGTTTTCTTTCTCATGTGTAAACTAATAGTATATGTGCATCTATACATCTTCTGTGCAGTGAGCTCTCTTTTAAAGTATGTATTTAAAAAGAATGGTGATTTTGGAACAAGATCCTGTAATCTTTTCTGTTTCTTCAGATAATATGAAAGTTAAATTATCATAAGCCCATTTGAAAAGATGAAGATGCACCTCTGCATGTTGCAGAGAGGGCTGCTTGCTATTTTAAAACTAATTAACGTTAGATAACCACAATAACCTGCTGTCCAGAAGGTAAAAAGTCAACAAAGCTGTATTTTTCTACAGAGAACTACACCAATTTACTTCAGGTGACAAGGTAGTATATTGCATGCATATGAATTTGATATTTTTAATATTTTTTTATTAGTGATTACAGTGTCAGTATAGGAAAGGCTTTCAGGGGAGGACTTTCTTCTGGAGAAGTGCTGCATTATTGTCTTGGTTTCCACTGCATGATGTAGACTAGAGATTGCTTTTAATAAGATGGATATTTGTGCTTTGTCCTTAATTTGGTGAAAAATCTTTGTAATCCTGTAGAGTTCATAATTCAGGACCTTGAGCTTAGCTGCTTTATGGCTATGCATTTCAAAGAGGGTAGAGCAGAAGTCTGTATAGTCTGTGTGTCCAAAGCCAATGCAATTCTACCGCTTGTTGCTTTTTTAGCACAAGTACCCCTCAAAATATAGAAATAATTAAAAATAATTATTTGTAATGCTAAGAGTAAGAGTCCTCATGAGAGCTGTCGACATGTTTGTGTGTATCTTCTTAGGCATGTGTATCTTCTTTGTGGTGCTTAGTTGCCAGCTGGGGTTAAACCACGACAGCAACCTTTTAGAAAAGGAGTCTATGCAGCTCTTCGTAGTGTCTCGTTACTCAAGGTAGGATTTGCAAGAGGCTGATTCAAAAATAGATCATGGATCTGTGCTTGAATTGTCTTTCCAAAAAGGAAAGAGTAGAGCCTCTGCTGCCCACCACAGACAGCAAAGTAGATGCACCATATGAATAAACAACGTAGATATCCACCTCCAGTAGTGTGGAATCAGCATCCTGAAATCTCTTGTCCAGCCCCAGGAGCCTGGCAGTTGTGACCGGGTGGTCCCCAAAACTCAGCTCAGACAAAAAAGATAAGTGTGCCAGGAACTAGAGCACAGTTTCGCAGTCAAATTAGTAGTTAATCCCAGTGCAGAGTAACATACAGAAAAATTAAAAAATTCATTTCCAAACAATAAAAAAATAATAACAATACAACAACAAAACCTTTTCATTTAAATCCACTTATAGAGTAAGGTAATAAATGCAGAAGCCCATTAAAAATCAAATAATAGCCAATTATTTGGATAATTCCAATTAAAATATGTTATGACATAAAATCTCAGTTCTGACCCAAAACTAGCTCTCTAGTTTTCTCTGGAACACCAAAACAAATACAGACTCTGTTGTTTCTCTACCATATTTTGCTTACCTGCAATTGAGGAGAATCCATCAATTACAACATTATTATTAATGCCTACATTTGGCATTCTTCTCTGGAAGTCCATTTATCTCCAGAGCCTGGAGATGCCCACATGGTAGTGAAAGGAGTGATTGCTGCTCATAGAAATTTACTTAGCTAATTTTGAACACTCCAGCAAGAAACAGCAGCGGGAAAACATGACAGCGTGGGACTTACCCCAGGCTGCAAAACCAATGCATGGATCAGGATAAACACACTTGTGACCAGTTTGCATTGTGCCTGGGACTGCCATGATGCTTGCAGCTCTCAGTTGAACTTAAGCTGGTTCAGTTTTTTTCTAGGCACATGGCTGCCCGCAAGGTTTTAAGAGTTCAGAAATTTTGTGGGGGTCACTTTACCATGGATACTAGAGTCTGCAAAATGTCTGCTCTGCTGTAATAAAAGTTGTACATGGCAGAATACAATGTAGAATATTTCTTCACAGTCTTGAGTCAAACGAGCTCAACCTTTTTGGCTCTGCAGAGATGAGCGAGCAGTAATACATCAGATGTCTGGCAGGACTGAGCTAATGCATCCTTCTCCTGGCTTGCCTTTAGAAGATGTGTATCTGTCGCAGTGATTCTCCCTCTGGTCCCCTCTGGATGTTTGAAGATGTGTGAGCCTTGACTCTTCCTGTTCCTGCTGCATGCTCTTTGCAAAACTTCTGCAGACAGAAAGGCATTTCTCCGCACCAACGGCAACTCCTGAAGAGCATGCTGCCCTGTTAAACCTAAGCTGATGCTGTGGCCAGAGCCCCAGGCTAGGCTCTGCCTCAGCCCCATCTCGCCAGCACTGGAGACTGAGCCCTGGCACCGTGTTCTCAGCAAACACCTAACTGGGTCTTGACTCCTGTAGGAGACCCTTAAAAACTTTTCCCACCTGATGTGGCTGATGTGCAGGGTACACACTGTTTATCTTAGTAGATCTGCAGCTACTGCAGTATGGACTGTAAGGAATTGTTTTAAAACACTTTGCTTAGAAAAATTAATAACTTGCCTTTTAAGTCCTCTTTTTGGACTCTACACAAATGCAATTGAAATGATAATCTTAAGAATTTAAATACAGCAGAGAAACAGCAATGGCATTATCAAATTATAAGTAAAGAGCACTTATTTTGTTTCAACCTTTATAGTGAAAATTATTTTCTTATTAAAAAAAAATCAAAGAGCTTTTACTATTTTCCTGGATTTTTAAAGAAGTAATGAGCAGTAAACTCAAGCAATTATTCACAAACATTATTAAATGTCACTGTTAAACAACTGCATACTATGAAAAGGAAGAGACATCAATTCATGGAGGAAACTTTGGCCTGGTTTCATACTTGCTGAATTCTCCTTCTTCAATGTGATGCCTGAATAATTTTATGCACAGCATTTCAAATAAAGGTAGAATTTTCTTGATATTATTTGACTATGAGTTTAATTGAAATGCTTCTTCTACCATCTTGTGTGTTAATTCAACCAGCAAAACCCCCTTACATATTCCTAAATGATGCAAAATTAGATTGCATATCACATTTAAACATGATATACACTGACACTAAAGAATTTGTATTGCTTTTACCAATTCACTACCTCAGAGTTTGCAGTCGTCTTTAGCCCAACAACAATTACTTCAGCAAGGGCAGTTTTAATGAAATGTCACTCTTTAAAACCAAGAAACAAGGTCAAACATCCAAGGTGAAACTGTCCAGATCCTTTGAGGGGGAGGAGAAAAGACGCCTTCAAAGTTTTTTGTCAAGTGCTTTATTACTTCTGATAGTGCCTAAAAGATAATCAGAGTGGCAACATGTTTTATTTATTATATTTATTTCCTAGTTAACATATTGTTATTACTACTTAGAATTTGGCATGTTAAACTTTACATTAACAGGAAACCAAAAATGCAATAAAATGTGATCCAGTACAAACTCTTAGAAATTAACATACAAGCCTATTTTTTTCTGATAAAAATATAGCATTTATTTTACTTCCAATTCCTACTTTTCTGCTATTTCAAGTCCATCTGTGCAAGAGATGCAAACTGCTCTCAGCCTGGCAGAGGCCTAAGTTCACAGACAGCTGTGGAGCTGCTGGGGGAACAACAGAAAACCCAGCAGGGTCCCTGATAGGGATTTTACAATAATTGAGAAGGAGAAGAATGGTTTCAAAGGTATGCATACTTCATCAAGACAATGACAGAAAATGTCCCCCTAAAATGAGGTAAGTTTTAAAAAATGAATACTCTACTATCTACAGGTGCATTTGGTCTGTTTGCTGGTAAGGGATGATTCAGAGACAGTGGAAATACAGAAGGCGGCAGTGGAATCGGGAGTCTCTGAAATGTCTCAACAGAAGCAGAGGACAGAAAGCAGAAGAGTCTGGAATTGCTATTTTCTGAAGTCACTAATGGCTCTGAAGAAAATTATGGTCTGAGAGACCACAGATACCAAATCACAAGTGCATTCTGCCAAGGACATTGCATAAGTATGAGGAACTTCAGTCTAAGGGATATAATTTAGAAATCTCCTGGTGTTGGTACAACTCTGGGCAATTCTAATACCCCTGAGCCCAAGAGGGAGTTTTCCAAGTAATACAGTAAAACTTTGTATCAGGCCTCATTTTGCAATTAAGGAGAAATTTAAAACAACACCAGAAATTGGTCCCAGCTTGGATTCAAGTGATCACAGCCTACTTGCAATAAGAAATGTTATTAAAATGAAGTCCAGTGTTCATAATGTAAACAAATAATTAAAATTCTGAAAACAGTTATGTTCTACTTAACAAAAACATCCTGAAGTCCTTCAAAAGATCACTATATGGTATGATCAAGAAAGACGCTTATACTGCCTAAAAAAATATCTGAGCCAAAGAAATTTCAACTGACTTACAGAAAAACTACAAACATTTGTATGAAAATCAAATGGAATAAAGGGAAAGTGAATGGTAACGAATATGCATGGGGGTAGAAATTGAGAATAATACTAAGGGAAGTGAAGGACAGAAAAAAAATCAGTATCTAGCAGGAGTCAGAACAGTAAAAATGGCTTTTCTAATTAATATTATGAATAAAAATAATTCCAGTTATGGGATTAGTGTATTTTGAGATGGAAATGGAAACCTTTCCAAGTAAAAAAGGCAGGAGAACCCAATAACTGTGGCAAGTCTATACCTGGAAGAAAGCCAGACAACACAGCCATACCATAGGAAGACAAAGCACTTCTCATTCCAGTATTAACTGAGGATGTACATTAGAAAGATACTACTAAGCCTGATCTTTAGAAGCCAAAACCTCTAAATAAATCAAAATATTTTAAAAGATCCGGCCACGAGGCTCTTTGGACCTCTGGTGCTCCCTCAGGAATAGCACGGCTCAGGCAGCACAGAACTGCCAGACTGCCAGCAGTGCTTGGAAAAATAATGGGACAGCCGATAAGGGACTCAATTAATAAATTGAGGAAGGGTAATATAAATAATGCCAATCAAGTAGGGTGTACTGGTAATAGATCCTGTCAAACCAAATTGACGTCTTCTTTTAATGAGATTATGAGCTTGGTTGATAAAGGTAATAGTGTTGTTGTAAACGATGTCTGTTCAGCATTTGAATTGGTACCACATAACATTTTAATTAAGAAACCAGAATAATATAAAGTGCACATAATAAACATGCAGTGCATTAACAACTAGCTAACTGGCAGTTCTCGACGCTTAATTGTGTGCTTTCCAAATGAGGTGCTCTAATTCCAGAATTTATGGCTTGGTCGGTAAAAGAGGTCACATTAGCTGCTGCATATGGTCCTTCCTGGCCTTCTGATCTCTGTATCATGGTATTTGGAAAATGTTTTTAGACTTCAGATGGTTGGAGAAATTATTTACAAAGGGCTGTGCTTTTTCTATCCCAGATGTCATTATTGTACAGAGCTTTTTCTTTCTTTCTTTTTTTTTTCAAAAGAAGTGTGTATTGTCTGCTTCCTGTTGTTTAAACTGTATTGTCCTGAGTCCAGTGAGATTTTTTGGTGTATATTAACTGTTGATTTTAACAGCAGAGGATCCATTTTTTTATTCTTCCAGTCTTTGCTCTGCAGATCATTGTATGTCACAGTCATGAAAAGTGGACCCTCGGATGATGTTGTGGAAGCAGAAACGAGATCCTGGAAGGAGGCAAGTAGACCAGGACAGAGGATGCAAGCACTGCACTCTAGGACTATTCTTCTGATATGCCTCCAGCATGATTTCTCCATGTTCTCTTTGATCTTGATGGTCTACCACCTATCTTGACACCTGTACTCACCATTTTTCTCTGAACTCCTACCAGTCTGGAGTCTTCAGCATCTCAGTGTTCAGCATCTCAGTCCTCGCACAGACATTTCTGATTTGCTCTCTTGGTCAGGAGCCAAGAAATCCTTTCTCCTCTTGCCAGCCTGCAGCACCCTTCATGGGGACATCAGTAAGAGGATCATTACGGTATGACTGCTAGTGTTGGTTTAGTTACCAGTCCTATAGGTTTGGTATTGGGAGCTTCCCACATCATAACTATGGGATCATTGCTGGCCACCAGAACACATGCCTGAAAAAAACACAAATGGTAGATTGGTTGTTGCAATGATTATATCCTTCAACTTGCTTTAGAAGTGTGAGATAGAAATTAGTGATGAACAGAGCTCAGGCTCTGCTGGTTATTGAGAAATGCAGGTAAAAGGGAGAGCTGTATTCTTTTCCTTGATAGAAAAAACTAGCACAGAATATAAAAAGAATATAACAGAGACGAATGTGTGAGAAATGATGGTGTGGCTAATTTTTCTCTATTTGTTTTGTTTTGTCTTGTTTTAGGCAGTGACCCTTATCATACAACATTACACTAACCATGAAAGGTATTGAATGCAGACAGCTCTTACACAGTTATTTTGATATTGTACAATATCCTTAATAGCATACTCATTTAGAATTTGATTGATGTAAAGTCATTTCATCTTCTGGCTGGATGTTTTCAGATGGTGAGTATGAATCTGAATCTGTTATTATGGCAGTCCATTAGATATACCCCAGACTTCTGTTTCTCCATTTCTGAAGGCTTATATATATATATATACACACACACACATATATATAAATACACATATAGCCTTACACATAAATACTGATGTCGGACTTCAAGAGAAATATACAAATAGCAAAGTTCACAGCAGAACTAACTCTTTTGTCTCCAGCTAATGCAATGTAGCAATTAGACAAGGATATATGGGAAGTCTTCTGACTATGTAGGAATTCTTCACTACAACTAGAGCAGATGAGGCTCTGCAATAAAATAAAAGTACTGTCACTTAATGTGGTGCTATGAAAGGTGATTATGAAGCTGGAATGTACATTGCTGTAAAAGACATTAAATACCTGCTATTTTTCACCAAAATACAATTTACAGTATTTCAGTATTTTGCTGCAATAAAAATCATCAGCACAGGATTTCTAAAAGATGAGTAGTAATTCTACCTCAGCATTTGAGTGTCCAACTCAAATCTCCTTTACAGCAGCTGATTTGCAGAGGCATTTCTGGAAATCTGAAGTCATTTCAAGCTAGGCGTCTAAAAGCTGGAATACCCCAAACCACAGCTTATCTTCATAAATGTTGTCCTTAAGGACTGCAGCAAAAATTAAGCAGAGTGTGAAGGTCTAGCTTTCTGAATGACAGCATAAATCATAACTAGAGGGAGTTTCTTAATTAAAGCTGTGCAAATAAATGACTTTTCAATGTTCTGGCAGTTCCAAGAAATCCAGAAGTCATTTCAGGTCAAACAAAATGGTTCATTTAACCCTTTGATACTCTTTTATACATTTTGTTGCCTTTTTAAGCATTCCTTAAGCATTTGCCTCTGAAACTAAAAGACATATTGAAAGACATTTCTTAATCAAAATAATGAAAATATAAGCTGGAATTCCTTAAAGTCAGAAAACACACACATTTCATTGGCAACTCTGAAAGTTAAGTTTTGAAGTTTTGGTCTAAATTCATATTTTCCTAATGTAAAAATTCAGAAAAGCTGGAGCAAGTTTATGACCATTTCATTGTCACCAATACTTCTTTCTCTGTCTAAACCCCAAATTTGCCCATTTCCAGCTACGAGGACATGGGGCAGGATGGTGAGTGAGGCTGAACTTATGCCAGGATGAACCATGGATTCTTCCACGCACTTGCAGAAGGGGAGGTCATGGAGACTCTTATCAGGCAAATAGATAACGAGAAATAACTTGAACAAATGACTTTTTAGGAAGAAAAATGTGTAAGGGCTTCTATGTGAAATATTGAAAGTAATTAAAGAACGAAATGACAACAAATGTTTGAATCCCTTAAAGTGTCAGTGATGTGGTCAGCTCTAATGCATGTCCACCCACCACCCCTCTGTCCTCTATCACAGGCAACAGGGAAGAAAATGGCTGCAACCAAAAATGGTGTTCGACTTAATGAGTAATGGCTTTAACATGAAAATAAGTTGAGATAAAACATGTTCTGGGAATTTGAAACTGATTGGCAACCTCATTACACCTGATGCAGACAGTACTGGAAGTGGGAGTGAGGTCCCCAGTGCTCCTCACTGAAGGTCCTCTTGCCTAGCAGATGGGACGAGGACACCTGGGTCTGTGGCAAGACCCTTCTGGTATGCCCCGTCTTGCAGGGTCTAGACTTGCCTTTCAAACCTCTTCCCATGTAAGTGCATTTCTGTTGGTGTCAACTATGACTATGCTGTAAAGAATAAAATGGAAACAAGGCAGATTGTCATATAAAAATGAACAGATGGGGAACCTATATTTAGAAAACAAACAAATAAAAAGAGTAGAGAAGGAGGTGCTTGCATGTGAAAGGAGAGATTTTTGTGATGTCTGGCTTAGCAGCACTTTTTATTCCTGGACAAATACAGTGGCCAGCTGATGTCAATTGCCTACACCAGATAAAATCTGATTTTGAGATAAATGGTAAATCCTACACATCCCAGAGACGGTGATAACGACTCCAGAGAAAGGTCAAAGTGGGCAAGGCTCACGTGTGACCCCAATAAACGTCTTGTGATGAAACTGTGGGTATAGAGTGGTCACATTTCCAGGCTCAGTCAAACATTTTACTGCCTCTCGGCTTCCCAATGTGCTGGAGGAGGCAGGAGGAATTCCCAAATAACACGCTATTCATTTCTTCCTGACATCACAGCGCGATGTTTAGTGATCTATCATCAATCTCCTATTACAGAGTATTATTATATTCTACCCAGGTAGGCTTCCCCTCGCCTGTTATTTAGAGTGGACCTCTGTCCTTTGCTTCTCATAAAAAGGCTTAAAAGAAGCTGCAGTGCTATATTTAGAGCCAGCCCGCCTCCCAGCACCATCTTCACACATGAAAGCACAGTATGATTTGAAGAAAAGTGTTTTCATTTTAAACAGTTTCAGAATCAGAGTTACCAAAATGTGGTATCATTTTACACTATAACAGCACCAAGCCTGCTGCTTCTGCTGATGTTGGCTTATCTGGGTTTTATACCTTCACTGGACATGTTAAAAGTGAGGGGGTAATAGCCAGGCGTCTTGAAATATAACTGCTGCTAAATTGAAAAGAAGGAAGAGAGGAAGAAAACCAGAATTAGAAAAACAAGAAGTGCTCTGCTTGTGGAGAATTAGCAATTACGCACGGAGTTTCTGCTAACTACAAGGGATTACTTAATATTTTTCTGATCGGTGATGTTATATGATTGACTTCACCTCCAAGAAACTATGCTCCATCAGAAAAGCAGACACGTTTTCATTGACTTTTAAATAACTCTGAACATTTTACAAAAATTATATGCATTGCTATAAATAGATGTCATACCTTTCTAACATTCAAAGGCTCAATTTTTAAGAGCTTTACGCTTTTTTTCCTCCAAAAATCAGTGATTTCAAGGTCAAATATTATTTCCTGTACACATTAAATGAACTCATTCCCTATCAACTAGTTCACTTGTGGCTTCAGGGCTGACCAACATAATTCTATTTTCACCTAATTCACCAATCTTATTTTTCATATACTTAAGTCTCATTGACTTCAGTGGACACTAAGCATTACCTTAAATTATTAATGCTTTTAAGTCATAGACTGAAGTGAAACCCTAGTCAGTCAAAGGAGGACTACTGAAAGTCACTTGCTTGAACCCCTCAGTTATGGAAGAATCAGTGCAAATCCATGGATGTCATGGAAACAAAACTTTTTTTTTCAGGTTATTTTATAGGGGTGGGTTTTTTTGTTCCATCTGGAAAATGAATTACAGAGAAAAGTAAAAAGGAGTCTGAGAGATCAGGTCATGAGGCTAATTTTGTGAGACAGTCAACCAGTTTCACGGAACAAAGAACTTTCAACAAAAATTAAATGTACAGCCAGGAAGCAGCAAAAAAGACGAAAGCTGAATTTGTGGTACGTGACAGAAATGTGATTTCTCAATATAAGGACAAATAAAATTTTATAAAATTTCAGTATTTCTGAAATGTATAATTTCAACTACATACATTTCACGTTTTCTGAAATCACATATGTTGAATGTATACGCTTCAACAGCTAACACACAAACAATTTTTTACTATTTTCATTTTTTATATATTCACATGATAGCATTGAAATATAGTTGCAAATTCATATATCTTTACAACATCTAACTTGAAATTGCACCTAAAGGAATGACTGTGAAAGATTAATGGCACAAGCACTTGTGTTAAGAATATGAAGAGTGTTATTCTTGCCTATATCCCATGTGCATATTTATATGGAGGATGCCATAAATATCATTTGGCAATGCTGGCTTGTCCACACAGGCTGCTGTTCCTGGGCCACACAAAATTGATTTACCTTACGTCCTGTTTGCTCCCTCTCCCCCGCTCCCGTGCAACAAAAGCTGATGAGACTGGGAGTATGTGTGGCTGCACCCTACTCCCAGAGATCACAGTTGCTCCCCAGATTACTGATTGTGGTTGAGGTATTGTGAACAACCCATGGTTATTCAGGATAAATGGCCATAGCTGAAGAACACAAGCTCTTGTGCTCTTTGTGACCTCAAGACAGCAATGGTGAAACACAACAGAAGTTATGCCACGTGGTGAGATTTTTCCTGAGATGAACTTACATTTGATCATGAAGAGCAAGACAATCTTGGTTAGTTTGCAGTGTCGAGACTTCTTGATAACACAGCCACAATATGACACTCAGGGCACCTCTCTTGCCTTTGGCCAAGACTTCTGATGAAATCTCAGTCTTCCTGCAGGTACATTTCTGGCATATGCTGTCTGTCATTATCTAACATTTCACTGCAACAAAGGAAATCAGCAAGCTCACAAAGGCATAATTGTAACATTAGTAATTATATCTATGTGCCAGGAAAACAGACACCAACGCTGGTGGTGGCTGACTGCTGTTGGGGTACCAGATTTTGTTCTCCTGCCTCGGCTGAAGCCTTGAGCCCAGGCATTGTCCCTCTCCTGTCTCACCAGCTATGTTGAATACTGCTCATGGCAATCAAGCCATTTTCAATCCATCAGTATAAGCTGTTTTACTCTACACCTCTTTAGATCTTCTCAAGGAAGGAACTTCTCACTCATAGCATTTTTTTCCTCAAGATGCCTCAAGTTTCTGTATTCCCATAAGCATCTCCTCCCTGATCACCCATTTGCAGTTTGCTTGACAGGCCCCTGCCCATGTCCTGGTCCTGGAGGTCTGGGCATGCTGCTGCCACCTGCACCCTGTGCTGCCCAAGGACCGCATGGCCAGTAGAGCGGCCTTGGGATTGCTCTTGGCTTACTTTTCTACATCTACACAGCGGGACTTAATATTAGTTAGAAACTGTGACTCTGGCCAGGGTAGGCTACTTTGAGAATTACCAGTGCAACAGAAGCTGCTGCCTGATACAAACTCCAGGTGACCGACAGATTTGTGACCAAACTGAGAGCCTTACAAGACACTTGGTGCTAAACAGCTATTTGTAGTGCGGTATGTGTTCTGGTCATATGTTCACATTGCAAGCAGCAGAATTTTGTCACAAACTCATTTTCCAAAGCATATATTCACTCCCTATATATTAGTCTTGAATTTAACCTGCTGAATCTAAAACAGACTAATTTGATAAAATTAAGGGGCCGAAAAAAAGAGAAGTAGTATGAAAAACAACTTCAAGGGGTGTGTGAGTTAACCTAAGCCATCTCCCACTTTAACTTACAGCTTCATTTAGCTCCTAGACATGTAACATCAATTTGACCTCAATTAAACCCACGTATTCCTATTACACTTCACCTCTGCATTTGGCTCTTTGTTTTACAATGCAAGCTGATATATTATAAAGAATAATTCCAATTATTCTCTGTGTGCGCTGATGGATTAAAGATGACATATGGCCTGGTGGAGGGTGTTTGGAGGAAAAGGGCCAGATATGGGGAATCTGGAAAAACTCTCTCTATAGTTAAGCACCGTTGTCTGCCAAGTTACAGAGCCCAGGCGTGCTGCTCTGACTTTAAATGAGGGAAGCGACTGCCGCAAACTCAAATGCGGTCTTAGAGACAAAGTCGGAACATTCATCACGGTGGTAAACATCTGCCAAGCCTCATGTCTTCCGTTGGTTGTAGGACCAGATCTGGACTGGGCAGGCATATACCCAATGTTCTTGTTCAAACTGGTACAAAAACCCAGCAGCACGCTTTTATGAGGCCTCTGGGGCCGTGCTGCTTTAATGTATTTCACATTACATGGCAGCAGAAGATTTTCAATCTCCTCACCTACTAAAAAACAGTGATTAAATGCAGTGTCTGTTAGCAGCACCAGATGCATAGCATACAGTCCATGAAACAATTTTTAAACAGATTTTCTTCATAAAAATATTTTACTTTCAATAATATTTTTTACACTGATTTCCTTATTAGGTCTTCTGAAATATAGTAACTCTGACATTGTCCTAGCTATAAAAAACATCTTAATAACACAAGTAAATGGCTTTTAGAAAACAAACCCAAAGCAGCTTCTTTTGCATGGTATAAAGCAGCACAGATCCACCAATAGAGTCATCTTGATTTATGCCAGCTGTAATTCTTGCCCACAATATTTAACGGCTTTTATTAAATATTTAATTATCCTTTTGAATACTTTCCTTGATCTCTGCCCTTTTCTCCTGGGACAGGTTCCCAGGCAGTCAGCACTGACACTACTTCTGTAAGAATATTAAATGTTTGTAGTGATTTTTATATCAGATGATCTCAAACTGCTTAACACAGTGGAAAGGATTAGTCACCTCGCCTTTGAAACAGAATATGTCCTCCACTCTGCTCTGAAAATATTATTTACTGCAAGTTTTTCAGGAGAAAGCTAAGAATACAGGGGAAATGCAGACAGAGCCAGAGGTTAATTATTCAAGCGTGAATCTGGCCAGGACAGTGAGATTAACCTCTGTCCTTACTTCAGGGAAGGTGTGGTGTGATCCTTAAGTACTGCAACTCATCCAAGTTCCTGTTTTATGTCTTGGCTAAAGAGTGTCATTTACACCATTATGGGTTGGACTCTGTCTGAGGCTAAATGATGCAATGTGCTAAATGTGTGTTTATCCTCCTCCTTTTTCAGCTGTAATTTGCTACTTTGAGTTTAACTAAGTGAGCAGCTTTATTTTTCTTACGATATAAGCCAACATCTTAGAACAGCACCCAATTAAAAGAAGAAATATTTTTCTGCACTGCAGCACATGTGTGCAAGTACAAATGGTGCTGGCGATTTTAAAGATTGTAATAGACTTGTCTTACCAATGGTCTTTCTGGCTGTTGAGGGGAAACAGCCTAATAACCTAAGACAAATAACCGAATGTGTTTCTGCTAATGACCCGGTTCTGAAGCTGTGAATCAAGGAGGCAGCTTGGTATGTGCTGTTCTTTCAATATACATGAATTGAGGGATCTTGTGTCAAAGTTGTAATTTATTCTTGGCTTGTTCTAGATAGTCCCAATTTTCCATAGAGTGTTCCAGCATCCCAAGGAGTCTCTTTAGGAACTGAAATGTAATTTGGCACTTGGAATGTCCTCATATTTTATTTAAACAACCAAAATGCATCTTAATTTTTGATACATGCAATACATATTGCTATGCCAAAATACTGAGAAGAAATTGTTTTCTGTTTTTCAGCAAGGACACCTATGGGTAGGGTGTTTATGTGGTTGTGTTTATGTGGGACCTTTTGAATGAGCACAAAACCCTCCCACAGCTATCAGGTAGGAACAATCATTCTTAGTGCCATTGCCAGTTCACCAGAGTTACCATGGCCAGCCCCTCACACGGGCATGCTCATGAGACAGAAATCACCACGAGCACTTGTCCTTGTCCTTTGAGATCTCTAGAACATGCCACCACAAAATGTCACAAGCTTTTATTTTGAAAATGCTGTTGTTTTAATTAATATATGTAATTTGAAGCAGAAGAGTGAAATCCCAGCTGAGCTGAAGTCCAACAGTCAAATTACCATGGCATTACAGGTTGAAAACACAGAAATCAATTTTGACAAATGACTTGCTTTCCTAAACCTGTAGCAGGTTAACATTAAAAACGTGGAGAGACAACATGCAGCATCAGCCACGTAGCCTGACCAGGGGGAATCCAACCAGCCATCGCTTCCTGCTCAGAAGCAAACCAACGTTGAACAGAGCAAACGAGTTTTACTTCCAGATAGAAAATGCTGAAAGAATAAGAATCAGAGTTGCACAGTGAAGATCAATTGAAATATACTTATTTTCTTCCACACAACTGTGAGTTTTGACTCTGTGTACACACATATACACATATTTACTATGCTGAATAAATTATTCTTTAACTGCAAGAAACTATTAGATATGAAATCATGGGGAAGTTGTTAAATGGGACTAGCTAATGTTTACAGAACAGGTAGAATGTGCTAATCTTTACTGGTCTGATGTAACAATACATAATGTATCAATATTTAGGAATCATAATAAAAATTTCTATGTGGACAACAGCGCATCTGCAGTATTGGACTGAAGAATGTAGTTTAAACTTCACTCCAGCTTCATTGAATGACACTGATATGCCTTTAACTATTTAACCACAGCAAGCACGCCGATGAACCAAGGGTCTATCCTCCCCCTCAGTTAAACTTACCAGAACTTACAGAGGAAATTAACTTCCATTTTCCCATCACTGAAAGTGATGGGATTATTTTCTGTAAGCCCCTAACTTGATTTCCAGAGAGCCATGGTTCAAACGTGGCAACATGTCTGACTACCCGTGCCTTGGGATTGCATTATAAGCCTAGACTCTGCACACACGGAGCAGAGCCCCAGAGCACCCAGCTGGCCTAAAAATGGGTGGATATTTCTACTTTTGAGGATGTGGTTTGGGTGAGGCTTCCAGAGTGGCTGGAGAGATCTGCAAGCCCCGAGCCCCTCAGAAGGTACCTGGGATGGGGCTCCAGTGGCTGGGAAAATCTCACTCAGCAGTGTTGCAGTCCAGCTTTATAAAAGTGAAGCAAAAATTCTGAGTTTAAAAAGACTTTGCAGTCGTTACAGTGCTGTTTCATGAGGTGTCTTTGCCAGGTTTATACCAAGAAATAACCTATACAATGCCATACTATTCTAAGAGAAATTTCACTATATTATTTTTAAAATTTAGACTCTCTGCTCCATCCTGTGCATACACATTATGCAGCTCTTGGAGTAAATCAGGCAGGGAAAATGTAGTTCAGTCAAGGACATGTTCTTGTGTTTTAACATCTCTCATTTTCCCGATTCCCATCCTCTCCTCATGTTCTCTCTGATTTTTTTCCTACTCTCATGCCTTTCACTTTCAGGAAGGGCTAATTTAGCTCAGTAACACTCTTGTAAAGTGAGAGAGAGGAAAAATGAAAAAGTCAGTCATAAAGATGGAGTTATATACATTCAATATGTAATGATTATACTCAAGATGTACTTAAAGACAATGGGCAGCACCTTCATTACTGTGTTATTGCTTCTTACAACAAAGTTACTCCATCAACGGCAAATAAATCCCAGAATCCCATTGTATAAGGATGATTATCATTTTCCTTTCATGAATATCACAGATATACCCTAAAAAGCTATAAAAAATTTTGACCAAAACTGCAAATAGTAAAGAAATTCTCCATCCAAGACTGGTAACTTGTTCTTCTTGGAAATATCAAGAGACTTCAAAGGCTTTTACTCAGCACTAGAGTGTTTGTTACAGGACAGGGAATTAGAGATGGAGCAGTGGCTTAAGGATTGAGCATTTTTCTTTGATCCATTCCAATTCACCCCAGTCTCTTATTTCAGTGTCTTGTTAATTTTTAATTCAAATGTGTGCTTGACAGAAGTGTTAAAAATGTCATAGAAATAAATTGTCACTGATACATTTTTAAATTTATGTTTGCTTTAGAACTGTTGGCAGGCTCTGAGATGTTCTAACACTTGCCTCTCTCTTGAAATCAATCAATGATCACAGTGAAAAGTTGGGATCTTCCACATCATTAAGAATTAGCCCAGCTCTGCTCTCACTGGGGAAAAACATTCACATTGACCATGGGGGCAGAGGTAGGATATCAATGAAGACTGTTGAAAATCTGAACATTTGGGACTGTTATATGCCATTTCCATGCAAGAAGCATTGCTCCTTCTCCAGGTGCTGGTGGGGTTTTGTCCCAGCAGAGGAGTGCAAGGTCAGCACAGAGTGGGTCTGTGGCTGCCGCTCAGGACCAGAGCCCTGCTCAGCCCATGGCTGCAACTCAGGAGAAAGATCTGTCCTTCTCAGTATTTCTACTCTTCCTGGTATAATTTTCTTCTTTGAATTTGCTCACTCACTTTCTGGACAAAACCTGTAACAATGACAGAATCCTGCAGTGATTTTAAATCTATGCTGAATACCAGTGGGATTTTTCACAGTAAAAGTTAAGCACTGGGAGAATAAGTCAGACATTGTGTACGTGCATTATCCAAAAGGCATAAGAACTTCATAGGTCAGGTTTGGGTGCCAGCAGGAATTGCAAAGCTCAAGTACCCCTTAAGTCAGACATCCCCACTTTGGCACTGAGGGATGGGGATGGATGGCAGGAGTAAGCATCTCTTCCCTGGGGGAAATCCGGCTGGCCACTGCCCCCCGTCACTGCAGGCTACACTGCTGACAGCACTGGCACAGCACTGGGGCATGCTCTGATGATTAATGATCCAAAATCACTCCTCGCCACTCCTCTGCTGACATTACTTCACTCACTGATCACTAATCTTCCATGATACTGCAAAAGCTTGCAAATTCCAAAGCAAATTTGATATCAAAAAAAAAAAAAAAAGAGTGAGAAGGAAACAGATACAAAAGCAGAGCACAGGAAGGATAATATTTATGCTATGATGGATGAAATGAAGATCCCATTTTCATTGCAAATGGTTGGACATATGGACTATAATTGGGGAACTTTTAAGCAGAGATTTCAGCTATATCTCACCACAGCAGTTAGTATAGCTGAAATGCCTGACAAATGAAAAATAGCATTGCTTCTCACAACTGCAAGGTCACCAGCAATTGATAGTTTGAATACATTTACATACACTTTTCTCCTTCTCAGTGAAGAAAACGTGTCAATACAGAGGTGATTTTTGTGAAGACTTGACGTGTGCTGCTCCTGGAGAAGGATGAGCTGCAGGCAGAGATGTCTTCAGCAGCAGGGCAAGGCGCCGGGGAGGAATTCTGATGCTTTTGTCACGGACCAAAGGCAGAGCACACCTTGGCCACAAAAACCTGGGCAAGGCCAAAAATCCAAAGTCAGAACTAAAAGGCCCATCATTACAGCCCTGCCAGGGCCACCACCAGGGAAGACAGGCTGCAAGGCTGCCCGAGACTGAGTCGTGGGGGTCTGGGCAGCAGCTGAGCTGGGGTTCTCCTTGCAGCTTGATTCAAATGGTACCAAATGCTCTCCATCCCTGGGCTCTGTACATCTCTGTTTATCTTACTACCACTGGCCCCTGCCCTAGTTACAGGCTAGGTGGGAAAAAGGACAAAAAGAAAGATGGGTTATGCCCTTATTATCTAAGGAGATGGGGTGGGAAGTCAGAAGCTGGGTCTCCTGTAACTCCAACAGCTGCTGAACAGGACAAGAGGTGTGATGCTCCTGCTCTCCCTTCCAGACCTTCTGAGGAATCAGAGACAAAATGTGACATCTGGCCTTACATAGGACGTTATGTCACGGGCTTGAAATGTGTGCATGTGTTCAGACTATGAAATCATAAAGAGTATGTGCACACTTGTTCATGCAGCAATAGCTCTGTGGGTGTCCAGGGGGATGTGCTTTTGCTGACAGGAATGTAGCCCACCGTATAGGTAATATCTCATTGTCAACATCTGCATATTTTGACTTAACTAACACAAATATGAGAAGGGCCCATGTCAGAAACAAAGCAAGCTTGTCAGATCTTGGCAAATGTCCTAAAATCTGGCTCTGAACACATACACAGGGGAACGATCTATCTGCAGTTCGCATGAGTCTTGTAGGCAGGGCTTCTGTGAAATGTGGTCTGGGGTATGCACTGAGGTGGAGCTAGCTCCTGAAGTGCACCCTCCCAGTGCCTGCCCCCGTGGACAGCTATTCCATCAAAAACCTCTCAAATCTGCAGGCCCAGATATGAGATTCTTCTTGTTTGCATGGGATCACAGATGTGATACCTCCCTAAGGTGTAAAAAGATACAAGATGGCATTTTGAAAGGTGGCTTGAATAAGAATTTTGAAAGTATTTGTATGCCTAAACTCATAAAGTGCCATGGGAAACTGCTGCCACGGTCTCTATCCAAACACTTTTTAGCCCAAATCATAATGAAATGTAAAAGAAAGGAAATGAGAAAATTTGAGGAGTGCAATTTGCCTATTGCTTTGTAGCTCATATCTACAAATTGCTTAGCACAATTTTGTTAGTTACACTGGGAATGTGAGTGTGCATGTATTTTGCTTGGTTATTATTATTTCTAGCAGAAGACAGCCCTGCCACATACAGAACCTGCAAGTCCCAAACGATCATTATTAGTAGATCAAATCCCAGCACTATGAGGAGCATATTAACACTGCAATTTTCAGGTACAGCTCTAATAACACTTACTGAAAGACAGTGCAGTGCACAGAGCTATAAAGTGCTGCTACTAATGCCCCCATAAACTGTTTCCCAAATTGTTTTATGGAATATTCATCACTGTGGAAATAATGCAACTCTCAGAATATTATTATCCACCTTTTCTTTTTGACCTTCTCCAGGCAGGGTGGTTTGTTTACGCCGGTCTAGATCTCAAGGCACCCCGATTGACCATAGAGCAGCTGACCAGTTTTTGCAACACACAAAGTGTCTCCAGGATATAGTGCATCTGAGTTTTAATGCCTGCAGCCTAATCAAAGAATAATGGTTAAATGGCACCGTTCAATATTTGGACAGAGCTGCACAGACAATTGTACAGACAGCATGCCAAAAATAAAGTAAAAGAAAAAAGTAAAGTGGAGCAGAGGTGGTAAAACAGGTTGTATTAGATGCTATCTAAACTGGAAGCTGCTAAAGTCAGATTTGTCCCTGTGTTCCCTCACTGGAGAAGGAGAGAGGCTCGCTCTTTCCCCCCAGTAGAGCCACCCTCCAGCTGTGCATCCTCTTGGCTGCCTCATCCACACCGTCCCCTGCCACACTCGCCCAGCTGATCTTGACTTTCACAGGTCAGGCTTAGCCCCGGGTTGTTGCTCGTTCCTGCTGTCCCTGCTGGGCACAGTGGGTGCTACCTCCCTGTCCCATCCCTGTCCCCACTCCGCAGCAGCATCCTGCTGGCAGCGGTACAGGCAGGGAAGGGATCCTCCTTCCACCCCTCCATGGCTGCTGGCCGCTCTCTCATTTCAAAATCTTTCTCTGGGCAGGATTTTGTGTGAATGCAGATTTCCTCTCCAGCTAACAAGGCCCACACAGTGCCACAAGATGTCCTCAAGCTGTCATACCTTTCTCAGCACCACAGATTGGTGTCCTCACAGTTTTCATACACCCACCACCAGCTCATGCACTGTGACTGTCCATAAGGCTGCATGTGGGACCTTTGACACATGCTGTGATGCATTGTACTTCTTATTTTCTTTCCCTTGAATTTCATTTGCTTTAAAAGTTCATTTTCCTGGCAACTCTTTCAGCTTCTGCAGATTTATGCTGTGGGTGAATTTAGTGCTAGCAGCGGAGACCCCCAAGCTCTGCTTGTGCCTGGGACATGATGGGTATGGTCCAGGAAAGCTTCCCACGCTCTTCTGCGTGACGGAGCCACTGCATGCCTGCGATTCAGCTTCCATTGCTCTCTGGTACAGGGGCTGGCAATTGGGCTTGTAGCGCCAAATGCTGCTGGTGGATCTGTGTTTAATCTGAGCAAAGGGGGAGGATGAGGCCACCAAATGAATTTTCATTTGCAATTGAGATCAAGACCTGAACCCACTTCTTCAGAGACAAAGGGCAACTGTCCGCAATCACTGTCGTATCCAGCCTCTATCGCTTGGTAATTAATATTGTTCAACTGTCCATCAATTACTTGTTGCTAAATTGTTGTAGATTATTTGCATTCCATATCTGCAATCCAAATCTGATGGCCTGCTACTGTGCAGTTTTCCACACTTACACCCATCAATGTAAGTGTTCACAGAACTGGCAGAAAGGACTGATTGACAGCTGCCCATCAAAGACGTTGCTCGTAATTTGTCTGTTGCAGCGAATAGCTCGTCCTGGAGTTCTTCTCTAGAGGTTTTCATAATGTACAAAAGGATTTTATTCGTACTAGGTTACTTTTATGTGTCTATGGGAATGTCTCTCTAAAGTCACGAAAAGTCAGAACTGAAATAATTCCCCACCTTAAATAAACTTTGTGAAAAATTTGAATATTTCTCGCTGAAAAGCTGGCATGCCACTGTTGAAAACTGCAGTACTCATGATATGGTTATCAAATACAGTTGTCAGTGAAGGGTGGGTTGACATTTCCATGCAACACTAGCTGCTAGTTGAAGTATAATGGTCTACGATTATCTATTTTTTGTTAAACAGCAACTCTAAAGCAGTGCCTTTGCGACAATCAGAGAGTTTTTTCTTGAGCTGATTGAATATCTGACGGGCTTTCCTATTAAACAGGATCAGGTAGCTGTTTCCACAGTTGTAAAATGGCACAGCAGTATGTAAAACACAATGAATATTTTTGGCAGGATGTGTAATATTTTAGATAATATGAACCATCAGAGATAGCTTTATAGATAATATCTGCATGTCAGGAGTGACAAGTGGAGGATGGATGCTCTGAACAGCTGGGTTTTTACCTTCCCCTTCCCACTGATTTATTCCGGTGTCTCTGGGCATGCCACTGAGTGCACTTTCCTTGACTTGTTGAACAAAAATCTACCTTGATGGAAAACCTCATATGAAAGGATAGCTGGTACAATGTTAGTGGATTTGATCTCATATAAGCATTTGGAAACCCAAGAAATATTAATATAGAAGCACTTTGAATTGTCTGTTTTGTTTTCTCTGGATGCAGAGGCAAAAAATTCAAATAGCAAATGTTTGAGTTCACTGAGGAATAATAAATCTACATGCTAGATGAAACCTCCCTTTCTTCCCCAAAGCTGTAGGCAGAGCATTTCATATGTTTTACACATCAGTAGATGACACCCATTGAAGTCATTCAGAAGGGTGTGGCATTAGGCAATATATATTGTAATTTATTTATACATATTTCCCTTGGTGCTAAGTTTCATAAGAGCCTTTATATAAAGTCTCGATTATGACTTAGGTAAAAAAGCAAAGGGACGGCTCTGGAGGAGTTGCAGCGGCGGTCCTGGAGGGCACTGCTGGCCCCTGGAGCAGGGAGGGGATGCCCCACTGCAACCACTGCTCACCTGGGCAGCCGAGAGATCAACCAGTGAACTGTGGGGGTGGCAGTGGGGGGGCTGGCCAAGGCCAAGATGAAATGGAGTTGAGATGGCTTTACAGAAAATGTACATGAATGAGGAAAATGAAAAGGTGTTTGCAGAGTGTGCTTTAGGGCGTGGAGATCCCGAGCACTCCAGGGACCCGGGATGGTGGGGAGCCACGGTGCAGGGAAGAGTGACCTCCTCGGCGCAATGTAAAGCACTGGAAATGCTAAACAGACCTTTGTGCCCCAGCTGGGCATCACTCCCTTGTGATCGGTGAGCCTGTAACTCAGTTCTGGGCCATTTTGGCTGCTCGTTATCCCGACCAATCAGATCATAACACAGACGATTTGAATGCTTGTCCAGTCCATGCCATTATATAAATTATTTTCCAATATTATCCCAGGCAGAAATACAGCAGCATATAAGGAAACGTGGATGCTTTGTATGAGAGGGTCATGATAGATAAAAATGATAATGGGTACTGTAGTGCCATAATCAAAGTCTAATTGTCTCATTAATTAAGAGCAATATTCGGTTATGTATTGGGTCCTAGAGTGATTATGACTCAAATGCCTACTAAAACGTGTGGATTTATCTTCTGGCTTGCAGTTTTCAGCCAGGCAAAGCATTTGGTGGAGGTCAAACAGTTCAATTGCTGCTTTAAAATGTAGTTGAACTTTAGGCATGAATAATCATGGATCTGCAGCTCAGCTTGCCAGCCCTTGGATGCCGCTGCGGTGCAGGGTAGTCGTCACAGCGGCTCTAATTGCTGTCAGCCGGCGCAGGGAAACCTTCTTGCCCCACAGCCACATCCCGGCACCCAGTTGCCAAAAAGCTGGGCCAGGAATGAACAACTGAGGTACTTCAAGGGGTCCTGAACCGCTCACCATTCATTTATCCACCATTCATGGACAGTTGTACCTGCACATTTAAGTGCAAACAGCTAAAATGTGTGTGTGTGTGTCCCCGCCCAAATTTTCTGACACTGATCAGGCTAATTTTCAAAAGTTTCCTGCCAAATATGAACCGCTGGTAACACTGGCTGTTCTGGGGTAATTAGATCAAGATTCAAGCAATTTGCTGTAGGGCCTGAACTCAGATCATCCTTCATACGTCTCTGTGCTAGATCTGTCTTTAAATTAGATTATAATGAGCGTGGCAGCACTATTAATAATACAGCAAATCATGGGAGAGTATGATTTTATTTCATTGGTATAATGTGCACAATCGTGCTGTTTTCACTCATGGAAAGTAGGTGACTGCCCCAAGTTTCTACCTTTTTTAATCATAAAAATCAAATAGTAGCATACAAGAGTTTCTAAAAATTAAAAATACTTGAGCTCCTTTGCAGTAATAAAATGAGTTTAACACAGGAAGTTTAATAAATTATTTCAAGATGGCATTACCTAGTTTAAATATCATTAAGATCCTAGCTCTGGAGGTTATTTTATGTAAATTTTGTAGTTCCTGGGTTTAATAAATGAGCATTTGCCTCACTTCAGGTAGGGCGAGGTGGGCCTGGGGCACTCAGCCTGTGAGGGGAGGGGCAACTGGCAGGGCGGGCACCTCCGTTTCCCTCGTGCCTGCCCCGGGGCGGCTGGATGGCCTCCCCTGCCCGTGCAGGCTGGCCCGTCCCTGGCTGTGGGCCAGGCCTCTCTGCTCCCAGGCCAGAGGAAGGCAATGGCTGCCTGTGCTGAATGAGCAGCTGCAGCCTTGCAGGCCTGCCTGTGTCAGGGCCGCTGAGCTACAGAAGGGATGGGGATCAGGGCGCTCTGCCCCTCGGCCTGCTGCCAGCCCTGCCGGGAGAAGTCCGGCCTGGTGGGGCTGGGGCCTCACCTGTGCCCTAGCTACACAGGCGTAGTGTTAACCTTACTCATTTTCCCCATGATTCACCTCACACCAGGCAGAAAACTAATTTAGGTTTAGATCAGGAGGTTTCCCCCACTGCAGGATGACAGGAGGGAGGGAGGGGCAAAGAGTATAAAACCACTACTCTGTGATTTTGTGACTACCATCTCCACACTTTGTTATTTTAGTGCCTGTAAGGAGTGCAGAGGTCACATTCGCCTGCATGTGGCCATGCAAGTGGATACACTGCTGCAATGGAAATCACTGGAGAGGACGGGGCTGGGACCAGGAAAAGCACTGCTTTTAATGAGGGGCATCAGCAGTTTTGGGAGGACATGTACCAGGCTATGGAAAGCTACCAGGGACCTTCCTCAGGGCTCTTTAATGAGACTTCTTTAAAATTTTGATTAATGGCTTTGGCATAGAAAGAGGGAGTACACTGAGGAAATTTGCTGACAATGCAAAGTTGAGAGATATTGCCAATACAGGAGGGGGCTGGACTATTGCACAGAATTAACAAGATGACCTTAAGCACTGGAGTAACATAATTAGGATGAAGCTTAATAGTACAAAATGCAGGAACATGCACCTGGGGTCTGACCACTGGCACCAGAGCTGCAAGCAGCAGGAGGAGGACAGGAGCACTCCAGCCCTGTGCAACACTCATCGCCCTTGAGGACCAGCTATGCCCATGCCTTGCACTCGCCCCAGGCTGCAGGAGCTCGCTGCTTCTGGAGGATAAGGGATGCAGAGCCTTAGTGGGAATAGATTTCTGTAGTTTCATGAGGATAGGCTGGAGACACATTGTTTGCAACATACAGCTTCATTAGCGATGATTGGCTTGACTAGCATTGTAGGGTAAAGCACTAGTGGTTAACTGATTCTGATTTGTATCGTGTTTCTAGTTTTACATATTATATCCTATAGACAGAAAGTAAACAAATGACATTGATTCTTCTTTTGTTATTTTATTTTAATTAAAAAAATTAAAAAGGTGTGAGGCTTCATTGAATTTCAAATTTCTGGAGCAGTTGAGAAGATGGTATCATTTCGCAAGCTGTTTCAGTCAGCCTGAATCTACGTTGCTGCTGGAGACTGAATCTCAATTCCTAGTCCCTTTAGAGAATGTCCATTTCTCATTGCTTTTCTTCTGATACAAATGTCAAAAAGAGAAATACAATGTAAACAGAAATGCTCTTGGTTTTACCCTTCTGTAAAGAAAAAATGTAAATTAAAAAATCAAGTATTTGCATGTCATGGAAGATAGAGATCAAAACATGCTCTCTGTGCTAGGAGGTATGCATGGAGCAGTGGTTTTTGGACGAGTGGTGTGTCTGAACTGGGAGAGCCTGCAGAGGAGGAGATGCAATTAGGCCTGTGAGGCTGGTCTGAGTTTTGAACCAACAGTCAAGGAGAGAGGCTGAAGTTGACAGACCTGTTAATCTTGTGTTTCCAGTCATTTTCAGTGAGGGTCATCGAAAAGGCTCCATCTACCTTTGGAACAAGTCCTTTGGTATTGCATATATTGCAATCAGAAACCTCCTCCTAAGTATCTGGAACGACATAAACAACAGCATAAGAAATCTTGCTGTTTCCTTTTTCTCACATACAGGGATAAATATAGATTCAGTGAGGGTGAGAGACAGTAAATTAAAATTCTAAAAGAAAATGTTTCTTTGCAAGTTGTGCTGCTCATTGCTATCAGAAAACATTGAGAGCATCCAATACCAAAGACAGGATACTGCTCCAGACAGATACGGGACCAGTTCAAGAGCTAGGGTTATTTGGAAAATAGAAAAGCTTCTCACATCTAAGACACGATTCTGGGCTAAAGCAGGTGAAAGCCAGCAGCGACCCACCCCTCTGAGGAGTGAGGGGTTTGGGCCAGCACACAGGCCCAGCCGCCACCACTCCCCGCAGCAGCACAGCACTCGAATGAGGATGCAGCAGAGCGATGTCCTGACGCACACACAGGGCAGATTTCAGCTCTGTCCCTGCTATACTTTTATGTTACCTTTCATCATATAGCAAGTAAAAAGATAACTTGGTCTTTCACAGCTTGACCTGAGTCTGCAAGACTGGCAGAACTCACCATCTTGTGATTTCTGCTCCAGACAATGTGATGTGCAGCTCTGAGAGGGTCTAAAAGAAGAATCTTCTCATCTTTGTTTCCTGAACTTGTTTTTTTTTTGTCATATTCTAAATTCATAGATAAACTCCCAGACGATTTTATTAGATTAAGAATGACCACAAACAACCCAGAGTGTCTCCCCATGACATTAATATGCTCATAATTGATATATTCATCCTGTGTTTTTCTCATGAGGTTGAGACCACTGTACTTACTCTGGCGCAGACTCTTTATATCTCCCTACACACGTATGTGCACAGGTATATGTTTATCTCTAGTGGCAAAATCTAGCTGAACAGTAAATTATACTTCTTACTGGGTGTGGGAGAATGGCTAAGTGAGAAGGGACATGATCTTTTCAGTGTGAGCAATCCTGCTTTTAGTGTATCAAGAAGCACAGAAGGATACTATAAACTGACCTTGAACAGCAACGGACTACTTGGCAAACAACATAAGAGACAACAACTAAGTCCGGAATGTGCTAATGAACCTCTTCGCGTGAACAGCAACCTTGTACCAATCATATAACTGTCTTAAGCGCGTGAACACATGTAATGAACCAATCACATAGATATTGCTACTGCGTGCTCTGCTGATTGTCTATATAAGCCTTGTAATTGTCTGAAATAAAGGAGAACGATCATACTCGCATCGAGGTTACATCATTACTCCGGGTCCGAACTCTCCCACTCCGACATCTGGTAGCAGAGGATGGTTTCTTCGCCTGCGATTTCCGAGACTGCGGTGAGCAGCAGAGGAGGGTAACGTCGCTCGTGATCTCCGAGACTGTGGTGAGCAGCAGAGGAGGGTGACATCACTCGCGTTCTCCGTGACTGCGGTAAGCAGCTAGAGGAGGGGAGTGGGAAGTTTCGGCTGAGAGAAGCGCTTCTCGGGTCAAGAAAGCAGAGTAGACACCGGCGTGAGGTCGCTTCTCACCTCTCAGGATAACGGGCGCTGTTCGGGTCAAAAGGGCAGAGCAGACGCTGGTGTGAGGTCGTTCCTCACTAGGCGCAGCAATGGAAACAGAGGCCGCAGCCACACTGCTAGCTGGAATACTCTCTAAGAGAGGGATAGAAGAACCAGTGAAGCAATTGTGTAAATTAATTACACTTGGACAGCGTTGGGGTCATTTTTCTGACACTCATCTGTTATTTTCCGTATCGGAATGGCGGGACTTTGGAGGGACAATGTGGCAAAAAACGATTGAGGGAGATGAAAAAGATGAAAAGGAGATAAAGGCGGTTCGTATACTTTGGAACACCGTGTTAGAGACTTTAAAAGCGATGAAAGCAGAAAGAGAAGTGGCATGCGCTGCTGCTCAAATGCTGGGTCCAGGAAAAGTTATTGAAAAACCCCAAAGTAAACCAGGACCTATCACGTGCTTCTTCAGACTGCCTGCTGTAAGAGGAATGTCTGGGACTATTTGTAAAAACGTGGGTGAACTGCGGGAAAAGGAAAGTCTTAACTCGCCGGGTGAAGTGGAGGGTGTGCCGCCGACCCCGGTGCAGGCACCCGGGGGAGCGGAAGTTTCTCTTAGCAGAGCCGGAATAGGATCTGAGGCAGAGGCGGAAGTGTCTCCACCAGAAACTCCAAAAGGGGCGGGAGCAACGTCAGTTGCTGACCTCATTGACTTAGGCGGAGCGCCCTGCCGACCTTCCCCTGCAACGGGAAGAAGGGAGGCGCCGTCAGCACCCTCAGCGCCTTCATCTCCGCTGTACCCACCGCTGCCTTCCTCGGGGGAGTCATCAGGGACCATAACCCAACCTTCCGAGAAAGAACAGCAACAGCCCCCAGATGTTACTACAGAGATGTTACAAACGGTTCTAAAACGATTTGAGAAATTGGAAACACAAACAACTACGAAAGAAGAAAGCGTACCTTCATGTTTAATGAAACCATCAGCACATCCTAGAATCACGTGCTGGAGTGGTAGACACATCCTAGAATCATGCGCTGGAGTGATATTATTAGGGATGCGATTTTAGAAGGACAATGGAAACCCGTTGAGGGGAAAAAAAAAAAAAAGGGAAAAAAAAAGAAAAAAAAAGAAAAAAAAAGGAAAAAAAAAAGGAAAAAAAAAACCAACGGGGAGTCCTGCAACATTGGCATTCCCGGTCATACAAGAGAACAATCAAGGAAAATGGGAACCTCACGATTGGAAAATTTTCATCATGGTCTTTCCGCCAAATTTTGCAATTACCAATCTCCTTAATGTCCTGGTTTTGGCTGGGATGGAGTTGGTTTTCTTCCTGGTAGCCCGTATGGGGCTGTGTTCTGGGTTTAGGTTGAGAACAATGTCGATGATACACTGATGTTTTGGTTCTTGCTAAGTACTTGCTAAGTGGTGCTCACTCTGGTCAAGGACTTTTCAGCTTCCCATGCTCTGCCAGGGGCACGGGAGGCTGGGAGGGGCACAGCTGGGGCAGCTGACTCAGACTGGGCGGGGGCTATTCCATACCACGTGACGTCATGCTCAGTATATAAGCAGGGGAGTTGGCCGGGGAGGGGTTGGGTCGCTGCTTGGGGGATGTGCTGGGCATCGGTCGGCGGGTGGTGAGCAATTGTACAGTGTACCGCTTGCTTTGTATTACTACTGTTCTATTTTTTTTTTTTTTTTATTTTACTTTAGTTATTAAACTGTTTTTATCTCAACCCACGAGTTTTTCCCCTTTTGCCCTTCCGATCCTCTTCCCCATCCCGCCGGTGGGGGGGGTGAGCGAGCGGCTGCGTGGTGCTTAGTAGCTGGCTGGGGTTAAACCACGACACTTAATCATATGTAATGGGAAAGACTCACCATATGCTGTCATCTGTCAGTGGCAAAACAAGAAAGGGGAGTCTACCTCTCCTCTCCCATTGGATGCCACTGCCAAATCCACTGCCAAATGCAAAAGTCCAGGAGATATGTTTAATGTGTTAGAATGGGTGTTTTTAAGCGTGCAGCCAAAAACGAGTATTCAAACGCGAACTGAGGCAATAGGAGAATTAATACGTAAAGGAAGGTCGCGAATTATAGAAATCAGTGGTCAGGAGCCAGAGAATATCAGTATACCTGTTAACGCCATAGATATAGAATGGTGGCTCCGTAATGCTGTTGCCATACAGAACGCCTTATTAGGCTATAATGGCAGAATACACTCGCAGCAGCCTCAAGGAAAATTATGGCAAGTATTAAAACGGAATCAATGGATAGAAAAATCCAAAGTAAGTGAAAAACCATTACCAGATGGGGTAACCATCTACACTGATGCAGGCAAGCGCCTACGGCGCACAGCTTGCGTCTGGAAAGAAGGTGATCAATGGAAACAACACATTATAGAGGGACAACCTCAAGATTCCCTTCAAACTTTAGAATTAACTGCAGTAGTTTGGGCCTTGACTAATTGGCTAAACACTCCTTTAAATGTAGTAACAGATTCAATGTATGTGGTTAGAGGATGCCTTACTAAGGGAAACGACCAACCCTAGATTAGGAAGTTTATTTATCAAGTTACGATCCGTATTAAGTCAACGAACAGCAACCTGTTGTATTATCCATATTCGCAGTCATCAGTTAGATCTTGGGCTTGGCCATGGTAATCAACTAGCTGACAGCCTAGTTAGTCCTGCATGCCATGCGCCTCCTATGGATAAATTTCAACAGGCCAGACAAAGTCACAAAAATTTTCACCAAAACGCAAAAGGTTTAAAAAGGCAATTTAATTTAACAGAAAATGAAGCCCGAAGCATCATTCAGGCCTGCCCAAAATGCGGAAATCACGGGCCAGGTATAGGAGTAGGAGTAAATCCAAAAGGACTAAAAGCATTAGAATTATGGCAAATGGATGTTACCCATGTTCCAGAATTTGGTAGATTGAAGTATGTACATGTAACAATTGACACCTTTTCGAAAATGATATGGGCAACTGCGTTGCCTGGAGAAAAAGCACATCATGTATGTAAACATTTGCTTGCTTGCTTCGCTGTATTAGGTGTACCAGAGCACATTAAGACTGATAATGGTCCTGCCTATGTTAGTCAAAAGGTGAGAGCATTTTTATCGCGATGGGGGGTCGATCATGTGACAGGGATTCCACATTCGCCTACTGGACAAGGATTAGTGGAACGCACTCATCAAATTCTAAGAGATTATCTAGCTAAACAAAAAGGTGTTGAAACTGATGCACAACGAAGGCTGCATCGCGTACTTTTCACACTAAATTTTCTTTGTCTTATGGGCGATAGAGAAGAGCCACCTATTGTAATTCACCATCAACACCTTAAGTTTAATGCTACAACAACACTTCCACAGTTTAAAGTAAAATATAGAGATCCTATCTCAGGAATGTGGTTAGGACCTGTCCCGGTTATATTTAACGGTCGAGGATATATGTGTGTTTCCACAGATCGTGGTCCAGTGTGGGTGCCGAGCAAGAGCGTAAAGCCTGTTTTAGCTCATCATGGCTCACCCCACGAGCAAAATGGTCAAGCTCCTGATTCTAGAGATGCTATTCCCAATGGTAATGACTCTCCACAAGATTGAGCCCAGAGAAAACATGTGGGTTACATGGGCAGACAAGACAGGACAACAAGCTTTTGTCTATCGCTTGCTTCTGCGACAGAGCCTTTTCGAACATGTTTAATAGGGATACCTGGCTTCAATGTAGGGGAATTTCATAGCTTTGCCACACAAAATTGTAGTTTGTCTATTTCTGCTAGTAATTATAGTGCCACGCTTATTAATAGCCTGAATGTTACCTGATAAGTTTGCTTACCGAAGGAATTCGAATTTTAATCACTCTGTCTATTTTAGGATTATGCTTTTGTGTAGCATTTAGCTGTGTTAAACGAGCTTTGTTAAAAGTGGTAAATCACGCCTGAATTGCTCAAAAACAAAAAGGGGGAATTGTGGGAGAATGGCTAAGTGAGAAGGGACATGATCTTTTCAGTGTGAGCAATCCTGCTTTTAGTGTATCAAGAAGCACAGAAGGATACTATAAACTGACCTTGAACAGCAACGGACTACTTGGCAAACAACATAAGAGACAACAACTAAGTCCGGAATGTGCTAACGAACCTCTTCGCGTGAACAGCAACCTTGTACCGATCATATAACTGTCTTAAGCGCGTGAACACATGTAATGAACCAATCACATAGATATTGCTACTGCGTGCTCTGCTGATTGTCTATATAAACCTGGTAATTATCTGAAATAAAGGAGAACGATCATACTCGCATCGAGGTTACATCGTTACTCCGGGTCCGAACTCTCCCACTCCGACAACTGGGGAACAAATCCACCCATAGTATTATGTTCTCCAATTGCTTTCCTGCAAAAGCAAAATGTGGCCCAAGTGCAAGTTGCCAAGAGGATGCGAGACACCCAGTCGCACGAGGTGTCGACTGAGCAGTGCACCTACCACATCTCCACAGCTGGTAGTGGCTGCAGTGCATGTGCAGCAATACAGCTGGGGGTGGTTTCAGCGCTAACCCAAATATTCATAAGTATTAATATAAGCTGTTAACTGCAGTCCAGCTGCATGAGATGTCTGTCAGCTCATTTTTGAAAAATCAACTGCTGTACTTAATTAAATGAGAAACTAACCCATAACAGTGTATGTTTCGTGACATATTTCTATTTTATTTTCAGAACTTTGAGAAAGCCCTGGTGCACTTATCCGACAATACCAGACTCCTTGTCTACCCACAATGGTCCTGAATGGCCAGTGATCCTCTGCCCAGCTAAAAATGTTGTGTCCAGCCCCCTCAGAATAAATAAATTACATATTTGAGGGAAAATTAAAACTCTGGGAAAAAGAGAAAGTATGATAAAAAGGAGGAAAGTATGTTTAAAAAGTATGATAAAACCAGGATAAAAAGTTCTTAATTCAACTCTACCAAGCAGGGGGTGGATCTAATTTTCACTTTAAATAATCTCTGGCTCTAGCTTTTATTCTGCTATTTAAGAACAAGAATAATTACTATAGTAACCTCGCAGCCTAATAGTACTCACTGCCTGCAAATGGAATCAACCCTACAATTAGACTTGGGGTGGAATAAGGAACTTCTTCTTACAAGTAAGTGTGTCAATATTTTGTTTGATAGGTAGATTATTATCCCTACTTCAAGGAGGAAAAACTGGGAAGGTAAGTGTGGTTTTTAATCAGTGACATATATAGCAGGGTATAAAAAGAACCTTTTAAAAATACATTATTCCTGGGTTGCTTTGACATGACCCAACTGAATGGCTCATACATCTTCTCAGTCATAACTCAGAGTATAACACTTTGACATCAAACTTACCTTGCCTAGGGATTGTTTCTCCTTCCATTGCTCAGCCAACATGAAGTGGAGTTCTGTGCATGTAGAGGGACAGGAATACAATAACCTCGTGAGTTTTCAGCATTATGCAAATATATTACACAACAGACAAATCTTCTTTGAAGAACCTACGATTTTTCTCCAAAGCACATGCAGGTGTGATTCACACATCATCTGCCTCAATGAGGCGACTGGATTTTCTCTAGGTTGAGAGGATAGCTAGTGCTTCTCCTTTCACGTCAAGTCTATGGCTGAAATCTGGATCCAGAGTTCCTCAGGGTGGACAGAAATGCTCGTGTTGACTGCAAGGAATTTTTGGGTCATCTCTTATTCTCTCTAATGAGGGAAGGATTTGGGGATTAATCATGGTGCCTTCCCTTTCTTGTCAGCTGTAGAAACAAGGACCTAGAGGAGGGGAGGGGAAAGAGCTCCCTTCTGACCTTTGCTGGTAATTAATCATGAAGCATAAGAATTTGTTTGCCTGCAACCTTGAACAGTGATTGCAAATGATCACCTAGAGATAGGCTTGGTTTTTTTTTTTTTTCCTTCTTTTTTCACTCAGTAGTAATTTTCCTGGCTAACTCTGGCAGTTGAAATTACATTTGACTTGAGGTTCTTGGATCTCCTCAGTACTGAAAACCAAAGAAAATTAAAGGATAGTGAATTTTGCATAATTTCACTCATACTAGGAATTTCCAATTAGCAAGGCATAAATTGATCCTCTTGCCTTTAATATCTTGGGCTTTTTTCCCCTGCATACATATAACAGCTGAGTTTTAATTCATTTTAATTCTATTACCATACATAACCATCATGCACTGTGATAAGTATCTCTCCTGTACACAAATGCCTTTGAGAACTACCCATCAAGTACTTATTTAACCTCATTGTCGATGGAAATAATAGCATTTACTGTATGTGTTTATTTTGCCTCATTTATAGAGCAAATTAACTTTTTTACACAAACACACTGGTATTTCTTTTTCTGTTGACAGTCTTCCCAGCGAGGCTCCACTTTCTAGGTTGCATTCTCTAAAGGTTTTCTACATCTCTGTTAGCGTACCACTCAGCACATCTAACCAGATTTTTATTCTCAGAATTATTATTAAATAACATTAAAATGTGACAGAAGGTTTTACTGAGGTGAATGGAATTGGATTCTTACAGGAAATGCAGCATGTTTAAATTATGATGTGGATGAAAATTCTATCTTTTAGAAAAGAACTGCTAAGTTGCTACATATAAACATGTGTGCTGCATTATATATGCTATATAAAGCTAAAAAGAATAAAAGATTTTTTATTGTTATTTTCCAACTCCTTGTGACAACCTTTTCAGGTGTGTTGCTGAAAAAATATGCAAGCTAAACCAAAGTACACTAAAGAATCCTCCGGTGCGAGTAGATATATTTACTATTGAAATAAATCTACTGCAGTTGATAGTAATTATATACTAATGATAAAGACAAGACCAAATTTCTCAGGATAGAGGACATTCTTACTGTGACATGCACTTGGCATTCACCAGGCTGTAGGAGGGCTGTAACCAAAGGTGTGATAAGTGGGATTTACACCATTCCTCGTGTCTCAAGGTAAAGAAATGGTCCTGAGCTGTGCCAGAGGCCCATGGGGTCCTGGTAGGGGTCCTGGCACCAACCAGCCATCGTCATTGATGGGGCGCACCAGCCATCCCCTCAAGATGCTGCCATGTCCAGCTGAGACCAGAGATAATCAGGCATCTGAGCAGCAGTGGAGCACCAGAAGATGGCCAGCCACCTGCATGTTCCCTATAGGGACAAGCATCATCCAGCACTGCTGGGAAGGTGTGAGCCTGGGGAGGGAAGGAAAGTCCTTCTGAGTCTTTCTAACCAGGTGAAAACTGACGGAATGCTCCTCTGTCCACCTTTCAATAGTCATTCCCCTCGGTGACTTTTCAGTTGGTGCTGCTCCTATCTTGAAAGTCACAGCCCATTTCTTGCAGCCAGACAGGATGACATTGCCTCAGTGCCCTACACTGTGCAGCGTTAAGGAAGGAGGAACCCTTCAGAAAAAAGTATTGTTTCCTTTTACTAATATATTCTACTCACATTCAGCAAAGTTCGTGTCCATATTCAGGGAGATCGTCACCAATCTTTGTGATTAATACCTTGCAATCACAGCACTAGCCTTTCCCAGCTGCCAAAGGAGCTGATGACAGCAAATTAGGTAATTATAGATCTAATTAAAATATTAATATCTTCCATGTTGGTAGTGGATGCACTTGTGTTCTGTCTTCACCATTATTGCCCCTGAGCCACGTGCAGCCCCACACATGCTCCAACTGCCACAAACGGCACCTCTGAGGTCTGCAGCTGAAGGGCTCGGCCAGGGACACACCATAAATGGACTATGTTTTATAGCTTTTGGGAAAGAACATTTTCCCCACAGAGCTGGAATTTGCAGCTTGGGTGGTAAAATGAAAAATACATCTCTGGGATTTGGGCTGTAGAATGGGAAAAGTCTTAACAAATAAAAGTAGATTCTAGTTGTACCCAAAATAACACCTATAAACACTTAAATGCAGCTGGAGAAAAGCAGCACAAATGCAAACACGCAGAGCAGGTACATATGCATGCAACAGGAGGATGTAATTCAACTAGCGTCTTCTGCACTTGCAAATGGGAGAGATTGGGCAATCTGAACGTTTTCTTTTTTGGAGACCAAACCCATTAAGCTCTGTCTCGGTGGTGTAATTTTTTCTCAGCCTTTTCTCTGTATTGTCACTAAGGGAAGAGACTGGAATATAGGTAAGAATAAAACACACCGTTCTTACAATATGCATTTTACCTCTTTTGTTTCCCTACCCACTCTCCATGGCTTCTGAAACAGGGTGGTTTTTTCAGCTTTCCATTTAGAATTTGAAAGTTTGAGAAGTTTTTTTCCGCAAATAATTAAGCATGTTCATGCATTCCTGGGTCTTCACCTCTTGTCACAGAAAAAACAAAATGGAAAATATAACCATATGGAGGAGGCAGTAATAACAGGATAAAATACTGTTGACCTCTTATCACTTTCACTTGAAATTAGCATTTATTTTTTTTCTTATTTGATGCACTGTCATTACAGGGTATGTGTGTGTTTTAGTATTTTTATTAATAAACATGGTAATTTAACAACCAGGTTAATG